>JARWIR010000011.1:7684885-10593931 GCA_029959085.1 Nemophila menziesii | reverse complement strand
AAATAAGATCTACTTGATGATCATTTGGTAAATGCAATGCATGAAGAGTTTATAACGATTTTATAAGGATTTTGATACGAGTATGCATAGTGAATTCCAATTGCACATGATTGGAGAATTTAACTTCTTCCTCAGACTAAAAATAAAGAAAATGGAAGATGGGATCTGTCTCAACCAAGCTAAATAAGCCAAAGATCTTATTAAGAACTTTGAACTTACTAATTCCAAGTGGGTTGGAATTCCCATAAGGAAACATCCACAACTCTTGATAAACAAGAATAAAAGGTAACGATGTTGATGAGAAGACGTACTTAGCAGATTAATTAATTATTCTTTGGGGCAAGTAAAATATTAATTTGATTTTTTGGATCATTGACCCTTAAAAAAATATGTACACCTTATAAATAAAAAATTTATTTAAAAATTTAACATTAAATTTTATTATATTATTTAAAACAACAAATTGTGTCTTAATATATAAATGTTATTTCTGAAATATCTTAATTAAATAATAACATAAAAAAACTCAAAATATGAAATTGCATGTTTATATACGTAGCTAATGAATGATACATTTTTAAGAGAGTCAAAATTTTGACTGTTAAATATAAATTGGGTGAATTCCCTAGAGGGTATTGTTGATAATCTTGGCAAATCCTTTCACAAGATCAAAAGAGCAAACTCTGAATGATAAGGTGTTGAGAAATATTAGAACTGAACTAAAGAAAAAGATATATTGTGAATATATTTTTTGTGTATCCAAAACTAGTTTAGTATAATAGAAATATTTTAATATATATATATAATTTTAAGAAGTAAAGAGTAGAATTGGAGTCGTGGGTATTATATGTTCATTAAATAAATATTTTTTATTGAATATATTTTTATAAAATAAAGATTTTAGTAGTACATAATGTTATAAATATAATTTTATTGTTAATAGTTCCAAAAAAAAAAATCTTTAACTAAAAGGAGAAAAGAAAAAAGGATATGTGTATTATTGTTTTATTCTGGGTGAAATGATTATATTAGTTCAAGAGGAATTCTATACAAGACATAAGTATGTATTGGTGAGTATTACATCAAAATAAAATAGAGCTTATGAGTTATGGTGTCTCAAGAAAACCTTATAAGAGTTATATAAAGGATGAGCTTACTTGCTATCATTATCATAAGAGTGGTCATATCAAACCTAAATTCCCAAAACTTTTCAAAAAAAAGACAATGAAAACATTAATGCAACATTGGTTTATGATAGCTCAAACCAAAGTGATGACAAAGAGCATGTATCCAACTAAGTTTCTTTCATGGCTACTTAAAAAGAAGAAGACGAGGTAAAGTTCAAATCTAAATTATGTTTATCTTAAGATCAATTAGACGATGGTATTAAAAATCTTATGATTTTTTACGTGATTACAAACACTCTCTTATATCAAACAAAAAACCAAATATTTGAAAACTTTTTACAAATATTTTAGGAAACAATGATGAGTTTGATGATAATAACTCTATCATTTTTTATAACAATAAGTTTATCCACAATTCACATAAAAAACTTTAATTATGAAATTTATGCTTTAATATACTTGAATATTTAGGTTACTTTAATAACACATAATTCCTTCTATTTTAAAAAAATAAAATACAATTATTAATTATTCATTAAATCTAATTGAGAATTTATCAAACTTTTGTATAAAACTAATTGTTAATTACACTACATGTTATTTTAGAATGTACAACCAACAAACAAATATTATATAAAAATCAATGCATGTTGATTTTTATGAAGGAAATTTTTTTAAAAGAAAGTGAAAAAATATTAAAGTTGAATATACCAAGTTCCATCAACTTGAAGAAGAAGTAAAACCTATTATATCATAACCATAAATATATTCTGACAATCAAACTATTAAAGAGAAGAATGATGAAACTCCCAAAGAACTTCATAGAAGTAGGAACAATGTTAGAGGACTCTTGCTAAAGTTAATACTTGGTGATCCAAGTAAAGGGCTAAGAACACATTCAACTCTTAATGATTTGTGTTCTCATTGTACTTTCTTGTCTAAATTCAGACCGAAGAATAACAAATAAGATCTACTTGATAATCATTTGGTAAATGCAATGCATGAAGAGTTTATAACGATTTTATAAGGATTTTGATACGAGTATGCATAGTGAATTCCAATTGCACATGATTGGAGAATTTAACTTCTTCCTCAGACTAAAAATAAAGAAAATGGAAGATGGGATATGTCTCAACCAAGCTAAATAAGCCAAAGATCTTATTAAGAACTTTGAACTTACTAATTCCAAGTGGGTTGGAATTCCCATAAGGAAACATCCACAACTCTTGATAAACAAGAATAAAAGGTAACGATGTTGATGAGAAGACGTACTTAGCAGATTAATTAATTATTCTTTGGGGCAAGTAAAATATTAATTTGATTTTTTGGATCATTGACCCTTAAAAAAATATGTACACCTTATAAATAAAAAATTTATTTAAAAATTTAACATTAAATTTTATTATATTATTTAAAACAACAAATTGTGTCTTAATATATAAATGTTATTTCTGAAATATCTTAATTAAATAATAACATAAAAAAACTCAAAATATGAAATTGCATGTTTATATACGTAGCTAATGAATGATACATTTTTAAGAGAGTCAAAATTTTGACTGTTAAATATAAATTGGGTGAATTCCCTAGAGGGTATTGTTGATAATCTTGGCAAATCATTTCACAAGATCAAAAGAGCAAACTCTATATGATAAGGTGTTGAGAAATATTAGAACTGAACTAAAGAAAAAGATATATTGTGAATATATTTTTTGTGTATCCAAAACTAGTTTAGTATAATAGAAATATTTTAAATATATATAATTTTAAGAAGTAAAGAGTAGAATTGGAGTCGTGGGTATTATATATTCATTAAATAAATATTTTTTATTGAATATATTTTTATAAAATAAAGATTTTAGTAGTACATAATGTTATAAATATAATTTTATTGTTAATAGTTCCAAAAAAAAATCTTTAACTAAAAGGAGAAAAGAAAAAAGGATATGTGTATTATTGTTTTATTCTGGGTGAAATGATTATATTAGTTCAAGAGGAATTCTATACAAGACATAAGTATGTATTGGTGAGTATTACATCAAAATAAAATAGAGCTTATGAGTTATGTTGTCTCAAGAAAACCTTATAAGAGTTATATAAAGGATGAGCTTACTTGCTATCATTATCATAAGAGTGGTCATATCAAACCTAAATTCCCAAAACTTTTCAAAAAAAAGCCAATGAAAACATTAATGCAACATTGGTTTATGATAGCTCAAACCAAAGTGATGACAAAGAGCATGTATCCAACTAAGTTTCTTTCATGGCTACTTAAAAAGAAGAAGACGAGGTAAAGTTCAAATCTAACTTATGTTTATCTTAAGATCAATTAGACGATGGTATTAAAAATCTTATGATTTTTAACGTGATTACAAACACTCTCTTATATCAAACAAAAAATCAAATATTTGAAAACTTTTTACAAATATTTTAGGAAACAATGATGAGTTTGATGATAATAACTCTATCATTTTTTATAACAATAAGTTTATCCACAATTCACATAAAAAACTTTAATTATGAAATTTATGCTTTAATATACTTGAATATTTAGGTTACTTTAATAACACATAATTCCTTCTATTTTTTAAAAAAAATACAATTATTAATTATTCATTAAATCTAATTGAGAATTTATCAAACTTTTGTATAAAACTAATTGTTAATTACACTACATGTTATTTTAGAATGTACAACCAACAAACAAATATTATATAAAAATCCATGCACGTTGATTTTGATGAAGGAAATTCTTTTAAAAGAAAGTGAAAAAATATAAAAGTTGAATATACCAAGTTCCATCAACTTGAAGAAGAAGTAAAACCTATTATATCATAACCATAAATATATTCTGACAATCAAACTATTAAAGAGAAGAATGATGAAACTCCCAAAGAACTTCATAGAAGTAGGAACAATGTTAGAGGACTCTTGCTAAAGTTAATACTTGGTGATCCAAGTAAAGGGCTAAGAACACATTCAACTCTTAATGATTTGTGTTCTCATTGTACTTTCTTGTCTAAATTCAGACCGAAGAATAACAAATAAGATCTACTTGATGATCATTTGGTAAATGCAATGCATGAAGAGTTTATAACGATTTTATAAGGATTTTGATACGAGTATGCATAGTGAATTCCAATTGCACATGATTGGAGAATTTAACTTCTTCCTCAGACTAAAAATAAAGAAAATGGAAGATGGGATCTGTCTCAACCAAGCTAAATAAGCCAAAGATCTTATTAAGAACTTTGAACTTACTAATTCCAAGTGGGTTGGAATTCCCATAAGGAAACATCCACAACTCTTGATAAACAAGAATAAAAGGTAACGATGTTGATGAGAAGACGTACTTAGCAGATTAATTAATTATTCTTTGGGGCAAGTAAAATATTAATTTGATTTTTTGGATCATTGACCCTTAAAAAAATATGTACACCTTATAAATAAAAAATTTATTTAAAAATTTAACATTAAATTTTATTATATTATTTAAAACAACAAATTGTGTCTTAATATATAAATGTTATTTCTGAAATATCTTAATTAAATAATAACATAAAAAAACTCAAAATATGAAATTGCATGTTTATATACGTAGCTAATGAATGATACATTTTTAAGAGAGTCAAAATTTTGACTGTTAAATATAAATTGGGTGAATTCCCTAGAGGGTATTGTTGATAATCTTGGCAAATCCTTTCACAAGATCAAAAGAGCAAACTCTGTATGATAAGGTGTTGAGAAATATTAGAACTGAACTAAAGAAAAAGATATATTGTGAATATATTTTTTGTGTATCCAAAACTAGTTTAGTATAATAGAAATATTTTAATATATATATATAATTTTAAGAAGTAAAGAGTAGAATTGGAGTCGTGGGTATTATATGTTCATTAAATAAATATTTTTTATTGAATATATTTTTATAAAATAAAGATTTTAGTAGTACATAATGTTATAAATATAATTTTATTGTTAATAGTTCCAAAAAAAAAATCCTTAACTAAAAGGAGAAAAGAAAAAAGGATATGTGTATTATTGTTTTATTCTGGGTGAAATGATTATATTAGTTCAAGAGGAATTCTATACAAGACATAAGTATGTATTGGTGAGTATTACATCAAAATAAAATAGAGCTTATGAGTTATGGTGTCTCAAGAAAACCTTATAAGAGTTATATAAAGGATGAACTTACTTGCTATCATTATCATAAGAGTGGTCATATCAAACCTAAATTCCCAAAACTTTTCAAAAAAAAGCCAATGAAAACATTAATGCAACATTGGTTTATGATAGCTCAAACCAAAGTGATGACAAAGAGCATGTATCGAACTAAGTTTCTTTCATGGCTACTTAAAAAGAAGAAGACGAGGTAAAGTTCAAATCTAACTTATGTTTATCTTAAGATCAATTAGACGATGGTATTAAAAATCTTATGATTTTTTACGTGATTACAAACACTCTCTTATATCAAACAAAAAACCAAATATTTGAAAACTTTTTACAAATATTTTAGGAAACAATGATGAGTTTGATGATAATAACTCTATCATTTTTTATAACAATAAGTTTATCCACAATTCACATAAAAAACTTTAATTATGACATTTATGCTTTAATATACTTGAATATTTAGGTTACTTTAATAACACATAATTCCTTCTATTTTTAAAAAAAAATACAATTATTAATTATTCATTAAATCTAATTGAGAATTTATCAAACTTTTGTATAAAACTAATTGTTAATTACACTACATGTTATTTTAGAATGTACAACCAACAAACAAATATTATATAAAAATCCATGCACGTTGATTTTGATGAAGGAAATTCTTTTAAAAGAAAGTGAAAAAATATAAAAGTTGAATATACCAAGTTCCATCAACTTGAAGAAGAAGTAAAACCTATTATATCATAACCATAAATATATTCTGACAATCAAACTATTAAAGAGAAGAATGATGAAACTCCCAAAGAACTTCATAGAAGTAGGAACAATGTTAGAGGACTCTTGCTAAAGTTAATACTTGGTGATCCAAGTAAAGGGCTAAGAACACATTCAACTCTTAATGATTTGTGTTCTCATTGTACTTTCTTGTCTAAATTCAGACCGAAGAATAACAAATAAGATCTACTTGATGATCATTTGGTAAATGCAATGCATGAAGAGTTTATAACGATTTTATAAGGATTTTGATACGAGTATGCATAGTGAATTCCAATTGCACATGATTGGAGAATTTAACTTCTTCCTCAGACTAAAAATAAAGAAAATGGAAGATGGGATCTGTCTCAACCAAGCTAAATAAGCCAAAGATCTTATTAAGAACTTTGAACTTACTAATTCCAAGTGGGTTGGAATTCCCATAAGGAAACATCCACAACTCTTGATAAACAAGAATAAAAGGTAACGATGTTGATGAGAAGACGTACTTAGCAGATTAATTAATTATTCTTTGGGGCAAGTAAAATATTAATTTGATTTTTTGGATCATTGACCCTTAAAAAAATATGTACACCTTATAAATAAAAAATTTATTTAAAAATTTAACATTAAATTTTATTATATTATTTAAAACAACAAATTGTGTCTTAATATATAAATGTTATTTCTGAAATATCTTAATTAAATAATAACATAAAAAAACTCAAAATATGAAATTGCATGTTTATATACGTAGCTAATGAATGATACATTTTTAAGAGAGTCAAAATTTTGACTGTTAAATATAAATTGGGTGAATTCCCTAGAGGGTATTGTTGATAATCTTGGCAAATCCTTTCACAAGATCAAAAGAGCAAACTCTGAATGATAAGGTGTTGAGAAATATTAGAACTGAACTAAAGAAAAAGATATATTGTGAATATATTTTTTGTGTATCCAAAACTAGTTTAGTATAATAGAAATATTTTAATATATATATATAATTTTAAGAAGTAAAGAGTAGAATTGGAGTCGTGGGTATTATATGTTCATTAAATAAATATTTTTTATTGAATATATTTTTATAAAATAAAGATTTTAGTAGTACATAATGTTATAAATATAATTTTATTGTTAATAGTTCCAAAAAAAAAAATCTTTAACTAAAAGGAGAAAAGAAAAAAGGATATGTGTATTATTGTTTTATTCTGGGTGAAATGATTATATTAGTTCAAGAGGAATTCTATACAAGACATAAGTATGTATTGGTGAGTATTACATCAAAATAAAATAGAGCTTATGAGTTATGGTGTCTCAAGAAAACCTTATAAGAGTTATATAAAGGATGAGCTTACTTGCTATCATTATCATAAGAGTGGTCATATCAAACCTAAATTCCCAAAACTTTTCAAAAAAAAGCCAATGAAAACATTAATGAAACATTGGTTTATGATAGCTCAAACCAAAGTGATGACAAAGAGCATGTATCCAACTAAGTTTCTTTCATGGCTACTTAAAAAGAAGAAGACGAGGTAAAGTTCAAATCTAACTTATGTTTATCTTAAGATCAATTAGACGATGGTATTAAAAATCTTATGATTTTTTACGTGATTACAAACACTCTCTTATATCAAACAAAAAACCAAATATTTGAAAACTTTTTACAAATATTTTAGGAAACAATGATGAGTTTGATGATAATAACTCTATCATTTTTTATAACAATAAGTTTATCCACAATTCACATAAAAAACTTTAATTATGAAATTTATGCTTTAATATACTTGAATATTTAGGTTACTTTAATAACACATAATTCCTTCTATTTTAAAAAAAAAATACAATTATTAATTATTCATTAAATATAATTGAGAATTTATCAAACTTTTGTATAAAACTAATTGTTAATTACACTACATGTTATTTTAGAATGTACAACCAACAAACAAATATTATATAAAAATCCATGCACGTTGATTTTGATGAAGGAAATTCTTTTAAAAGAAAGTGAAAAAATATAAAAGTTGAATATACCAAGTTCCATCAACTTGAAGAAGAAGTAAAACCTATTATATCATAACCATAAATATATTCTGACAATCAAACTATTAAAGAGAAGAATGATGAAACTCCCAAAGAACTTCATAGAAGTAGGAACAATGTTAGAGGACTCTTGCTAAAGTTAATACTTGGTGATCCAAGTAAAGGGCTAAGAACACATTCAACTCTTAATGATTTGTGTTCTCATTGTACTTTCTTGTCTAAATTCAGACCGAAGAATAACAAATAAGATCTACTTGATGATCATTTGGTAAATGCAATGCATGAAGAGTTTATAACGATTTTATAAGGATTTTGATACGAGTATGCATAGTGAATTCCAATTGCACATGATTGGAGAATTTAACTTCTTCCTCAGACTAAAAATAAAGAAAATGGAAGATGGGATCTGTCTCAACCAAGCTAAATAAGCCAAAGATCTTATTAAGAACTTTGAACTTTGAACTTACTATTTCCAAGTGGGTTGGAATTCCCATAAGGAAACATCCACAACTCTTGATAAACAAGAATAAAAGGTAACGATGTTGATGAGAAGACGTACTTAGCAGATTAATTAATTATTCTTTGGGGCAAGTAAAATATTAATTTGATTTTTTGGATCATTGACCCTTAAAAAAATATCTACACCTTATAAATAAAAAATTTATTTAAAAATTTAACATTAAATTTTATTATATTATTTAAAACAACAAATTGTGTCTTAATATATAAATGTTATTTCTGAAATATCTTAATTAAATAATAACATAAAAAAACTCAAAATATGAAATTGCATGTTTATATACGTAGCTAATGAATGATACATTTTTAAGAGAGTCAAATTTTTGACTGTTAAATATAAATTGGGTGAATTCCCTAGAGGGTATTGTTGATAATCTTGGCAAATCCTTTCACAAGATCAAAAGAGCAAACTCTGTATGATAAGGTGTTGAGAAATATTAGAACTGAACTAAAGAAAAAGATATATTGTGAATATATTTTTTGTGTATCCAAAACTAGTTTAGTATAATAGAAATATTTTAATATATATATAATTTTAAGAAGTAAATTGTAGAATTGAAGACGTGGGTATTATATGTTCATTAAATAATTTTTTTTATTGAATATATTTTTATAAAATAAACATTTTAGTAGTACATAATGTTATAAATATAACTTTATTTTTAATAGTTCCAAAAAAAAATCTTTAACTAAAAGGAGAAAAGAAAAAAGGATATGTGTATTATTGTTTTATTCTGGGTGAAATGATTATATTAGTTCAAGAGGAATTCTATACAAGACATAAGTATGTATTGGTGAGTATTACATCAAAATAAAATAGAGCTTATGAGTTGTGGTGTCTCAAGAAAACCTTATAAGAGTTATATAAAGGATGAGCTTACTTGCTATCATTATCATAAGAGTGGTCATATCAAACCTAAATTCCCAAAACTTTTCAAAAAAAAGGCAATGAAAACATTAATGCAACATTGGTTTATGATAGCTCAAACCAAAGTGATGACAAAGAGCATGTATCCAACTAAGTTTCTTTCATGGCTACTTAAAAAGAAGAAGACGAGTTAAAGTTCAAATCTAACTTATGTTTATCTTAAGATCAATTAGACGATGGTATTAAAAATCTTATTATTTTTTACGTGATTACAAACACTCTATTATATCAAACAAAAAACCAAATATTTGAAAACTTTTTACAAATATTTTAGGAAACAATGATGAGTTTGATGATAATAACTCTATCATTTTTTATAACAATAAGTTTATCCACAATTCACATAAAAAACTTTAATTGTGACATTTATGCTTTAATATACTTGAATATTTAGGTTACTTTAATAACACATAATTCCTTCTATTTAAAAAAAAAAATACAATTATTTATTATTCATTAAATCTAATTGAGAATTTATCAAACTTTTGTATAAAACTAATTGTTAATTACACTACATGTTATTTTAGAATGTACAACCAACAAACAAATATTATATAAAAATCCATGCACGTTGATTTTGATGAAGGAAATTCTTTTAAAAGAAAGTGAAAAAATATAAAAGTTGAATATACCAAGTTCCATCAACTTGAAGAAGAAGTAAAACCTATTATATCATAACCATAAATATATTCTGACAATCAAACTATTAAAGAGAAGAATGATGAAACTCCCAAAGAACTTCATAGAAGTAGGAACAATGTTAGAGGACTCTTGCTAAAGTTAATACTTGGTGATCCAAGTAAAGGGCTAAGAACACATTCAACTCTTAATGATTTGTGTTCTCATTTTACTTTCTTGTCTAAATTCAGACCGAAGAATAACAAATAAGATCTAATTGATGATCATTTGGTCAATGCAATGCATGAAGAGTTTATAACGATTTTATAAGGATTTTGATACGAGTATGCATAGTGAATTCCAATTGCACATGATTAGAGAATTTAACTTCTTCCTCAGACTAAAAATAAAGAAAATGGAAGATTGGATTTGTCTCAACCAAGCTAAATAAGCCAAAGATCTTATTAAGAACTTTGAACTTACTAATTCCAAGTGGGTTGGAATTCCCATAAGGAAACATCCACAACTCTTGATAAACAAGAATAAAAGGTAACGATGTTGATGAGAAGACATACTTAGCAGATTAATTAATTATTCTTTGGGGCAAGTAAAATATTAATTTGATTTTTTGGATCATTGACCCTTAAAAAAATATGTACACCATATAAATAAAAAATTTATTTAAAAATTTAACATTAAATTTTATTATATTATTTAAAACAACAAATTGTGTCTTAATATATAAATGTTATTTCTGAAATATCTTAATTAAATAATAACATAAAAAATCTCAAAATATGAAATTGCATGTTTATATACGTAGCTAATGAATGATACATTTTTAAGAGAGTCAAAATTTTGACTGTTAAATATAAATTGGGTGAATTCCCTAGAGGGTATTGTTGATAATCTTGGCAAATCCTTTCACAAGATCAAAAGAGCAAACTCTGTATGATAAGGTGTTGAGAAATATTAGAACTGAACTAAAGAAAAAGATATATTGTGAATATATTTTTTGTGTATCCAAAACTAGTTTAGTATAATAGAAATATTTTAATATATATATATAATTTTAAGAAGTAAAGAGTAGAATTGGAGTCGTGGGTATTATATGTTCATTAAATAAATATTTTTTATTGAATATATTTTTATAAAATAAAGATTTTAGTAGTACATAATGTTATAAATATAATTTTATTGTTCATAGTTCCAAAAAAAAAATCTTTAACTAAAAGGAGAAAAGAAAAAAGAATATGTGTATTATTGTTTTATTCTGGGTGAAATGATTATATTAGTTCAAGAGGAATTCTATACAAGACATAAGTATGTATTGGTGAGTATTACATCAAAATAAAATAGAGCTTATGAGTTATTGTGTCTCAAGAAAACCTTATAAGAGTTATATAAAGGATGAGCTTACTTGCTATCATTATCATAACAGTGGTCATATCAAACCTAAATTCCCAAAAATTTTCAAAAAAAAGCCAATGAAAACATTAATGCAACATTGGTTTATGATAGCTCAAACCAAAGTGATGACAAAGAGCATGTATCCAACTAAGTTTCTTTCATGGCTACTTAAAAAGAAGAAGACGAGGTAAAGTTCAAATCTAACTTATGTTTATCTTAAGATCAATTAGACGATGGTATTAAAAATCTTATGATTTTTTACGTGATTACAAACACTCTCTTATATCAAACAAAAAACCAAATATTTGAAAACTTTTTACAAATATTTTAGGAAACAATGATGAGTTTGATGATAATAACTCTATCATTTTTTATAACAATAAGTTTATCCACAATTCACATAAAAAACTTTAATTATGACATTTATGCTTTAATATACTTGAATATTTAGGTTACTTTAATAACACATAATTCCTTCTATTTTAAAAAAAAATACAATTATTAATTATTCATTAAATCTAATTGAGAATTTATCAAACTTTTGTATAAAACTAATTGTTAATTACACTACATGTTATTTTAGAATGTACAACCAACAAACAAATATTATATAAAAATCCATCCACGTTGATTTTGATGAAGGAAATTCTTTTAAAAGAAAGTGAAAAAATATAAAAGTTGAATATACCAAGTTCAATCAACTTGAAGAAGAAGTAAAACCTATTATATCATAACCATAAATATATTCTGACAATCAAACTATTAAAGAGAAGAATGATGAAACTCCCAAAGAACTTCATAGAAGTAGGAACAATGTTAGAGGACTCTTGCTAAAGTTAATACTTGGCGATCCAAGTAAAGGGCTAAGAACACATTCAACTCTTAATGATTTGTGTTCTCATTGTACTTTCTTGTCTAAATTCAGACCGAAGAATAACAAATAAGATCTACTTGATGATCATTTGGTAAATGCAATGCATGAAGAGTTTATAACAATTTTATAAGGATTTTGATACGAGTATGCATAGTGAATTCCAATTGAACATGACTGGAGAATTTAACTTCTTCCTCAGACTAAAAATAAAGAAAATGGAAGATTGGATTTGTCTCAACCAAGCTAAATAAGCCAAAGATCTTATTAAGAACTTTGAACTTACTAATTCCAAGTGGGTTGGAATTCCCATAAGGAAACATCCACAACTCTTGATAAACAAGAATAAAAGGTAACGATGTTGATGAGAAGACATACTTAGCAGATTAATTAATTATTCTTTGGGGCAAGTAAAATATTAATTTGATTTTTTGGATCATTGACCCTTAAAAAAATATGTACACCATATAAATAAAAAAATTATTTAAAAATTTAACATTAAATTTTATTATATTATTTAAAACAACAAATTGTGTTTTAATATATAAATGTTATTTCTGAAATATCTTAATTAAATAATAACATAAAAGATCTCAAAATATGAAATTGCATGTTTATATACGTAGCTAATGAATGATACATTTTTAAGAGAGTCAAAATTTTGACTGTTAAATATAAATTGGGTGAATTCCCTAGAGGGTATTGTTGATAATCTTGGCAAATCCTTTCACAAGATCAAAAGAGCAAACTCTGTATGATAAGGTGTTGAGAAATATTAGAACTGAACTAAAGAAAAAGATATATTGTGAATATATTTTTTGTGTATCCAAAACTAGTTTAGTATAATAGAAATATTTTAATATATATATATAATTTTAAGAAGTAAAGAGTAGAATTGGAGTCGTGGGTATTATATGTTCATTAAATAAATATTTTTTATTGAATATATTTTTATAAAATAAAGATTTTAGTAGTACATAATGTTTTAAATATAATTTTATTGTTAATAGTTCCAAAAAAAAAATCTTTAACTAAAAGGAGAAAAGAAAAAAGGATATGTGTATTATTGTTTTATTCTGGGTGAAATGATTATATTAGTTCAAGAGGAATTCTATACAAGACATAAGTATGTATTGGTGAGTATTACATCAAAATAAAATAGAGCTTATGAGTTATTGTGTCTCAAGAAAACCTTATAAGAGTTATATAAAGGATGAGCTTACTTGCTATCATTATCATAACAGTGGTCATATCAAACCTAAATTCCCAAAAAATTTCAAAAAAAAGCCAATGAAAACATTAATGCAACATTGGTTTATGATAGCTCAAACCAAAGTGATGACAAAGAGCATGTATCCAACTAAGTTTCTTTCATGGCTACTTAAAAAGAAGAAGACGAGGTAAAGTTCAAATCTAACTTATGTTTATCTTAAGATCAATTAGACGATGGTATTAAAAATCTTATGATTTTTTACGTGATTACAAACACTCTCTTATATCAAACAAAAAACCAAATATTTGAAAACTTTTTACAAATATTTTAGGAAACAATGATGAGTTTGATGATAATAACTCTATCATTTTTTATAACAATAAGTTTATCCACAATTCACATAAAAAACTTTAATTATGACATTTATGCTTTAATATACTTGAATATTTAGGTTACTTTAATAACACATAATTCCTTCTATTTTAAAAAAAAATACAATTATTAATTATTCATTAAATCTAATTGAGAATTTATCAAACTTTTGTATAAAACTAATTGTTAATTACACTACATGTTATTTTAGAATGTACAACCAACAAACAAATATTATATAAAAATCCATCCACGTTGATTTTGATGAAGGAAATTCTTTTAAAAGAAAGTGAAAAAATATAAAAGTTGAATATACCAAGTTCAATCAACTTGAAGAAGAAGTAAAACCTATTATATCATAACCATAAATATATTCTGACAATCAAACTATTAAAGAGAAGAATGATGAAACTCCCAAAGAACTTCATAGAAGTAGGAACAATGTTAGAGGACTCTTGCTAAAGTTAATACTTGGCGATCCAAGTAAAGGGCTAAGAACACATTCAACTCTTAATGATTTGTGTTCTCATTGTACTTTCTTGTCTAAATTCAGACCGAAGAATAACAAATAAGATCTACTTGATGATCATTTGGTAAATGCAATGCATGAAGAGTTTATAACAATTTTATAAGGATTTTGATACGAGTATGCATAGTGAATTCCAATTGAACATGACTAGAGAATTTAACTTCTTCCTCAGACTAAAAATAAAGAAAATGGAAGATGGGATCTGTCTCAACCAAGCTAAATAAGCCAAAGATCTTATTAAGAAGTTTGAACTTACTAATTCCAAGTGGGTTGGAATTCCCATAAGGAAACATCCACAACTCTTGATAAACAAGAATAAAAGGTAACGATGTTGATGAGAAGACGTACTTAGCATATTAATTAATTATTCTTTGAGGCAAGTAAAATATTAATTTGATGTTTTGGATCATTGACCCTTAAAAAATATGTACACCTTATAAATAAAAAATTTATTTAAAAATTTAATATTAAATTTTGTTATATTATTTAAAACAACAAATTGTGTCTTAATATATAAATGTTATTTCTGAAATATCTTAATTAAATAATAACATAAAAAAACTCAAAATATGAAATTGCATGTTTATATACGTAGCTAATGAATGATACATTTTTAAGAGAGTCAAAATTTTGACTGTTAAATATAAATTGGGTGAATTCCCTAGAGGGTATTGTTGATCATCTTGGCAAATCATTTCACAAGATCAAAAGAGCAAACTCTGTATGATAAGGTGTTGAGAAATATTAGAACTGAACTAAAAAAAAAGATATATTGTGAATATATTTTTTGTGTATCCAAAACTAGTTTAGTATAATAGAAATATTTTAATATATATATAATTTTAAGAAGTAAATTGTAGAATTGAAGACGTGGGTATTATATGTTCATTAAATAATTTTTTTTATTGAATATATTTTTATAAAATAAACATTTTAGTAGTACATAATGTTATAAATATAACTTTATTGTTAATAGTTCCAAAAAAAAATCTTTAACTAAAAGGAGAAAAGAAAAAAGGATATGTGTATTATTGTTTTATTCTGGGTGAAATGATTATATTAGTTCAGGAGGAATTCTATACAAGACATAAGTGTGTATTTGTGAGTATTACATCAAAATAAAATAGAGCTTATGAGTTGTGGTGTCTCAAGAAAACCTTATAAGAGTTATATAAAGGATGAGCTTACTTGCTATCATTATCATTAGAGTGGTCATATCAAACCTAAATTCCCAAAACTTTTCAAAAAAAAAGCCAATGAAAACATTAATGCAACATTGGTTGATGATAGCTCAAACCAAAGTGATGACAAAGAGCATGTAGCCAACTATGTTTCTTTCATGGCTACTTAAAAAGAAGAAGACGAGGTAAAGTTCAAATCTAACTTATGTTTATCTTAAGATCAATTAGACGATGGTATTAAAAATCTTATTATTTTTTACGTGATTACAAATATTTGAAAACTTTTTACAAATATTTTAGGAAACAATGATGAGTTTGATGATAATAACTCTATCATTTTTTATAACAATAAGTTTATCAACAATTCACATAAAAAACTTTAATTATGACATTTAGGCTTTAATATACTTGAATATTTAGGTTACTTTAATAACACATAATTCCTTCTATTTAAAAAATAATAAAATTATTAATTATTCATTAAATCTATATGAGTTTTTCATCAGCTACTTCAAGAGTATACTCGTGATATGATACAAGGGACAAATATATGATTCACTCAATAATGTTATATTAGTTTTGTTCTTAACCCTTGATTAATTTAGTAGTACTTGAACTTGTACTAAGACTTTCTTTTACCCAATTTAATAACAAATTATTATATTATCCAAATCGTAAAGATTTTACATATTTACAATGAAGGTCACACGTTTGAAACATTTTTTCAGCAAATTTTACACATATTATCCCAAAAATTGTGCATTTTATAATTTTATTTAGATTTTTTAATTTATCTACCCAAAATGTTATGTCTTTTTAAAAATTAAACTCATTTTATAATTTAAGTATATTCCAAATCTATCAACAAACTTCTGGTTCATATATTACCTCTTGAATTATAAATATGAACAAACTTCTTGTAAATAATGTGTATATCAACAAACTTTGATTTTGTAAAAATTGTAAGCATATTTTCATCATCCAGTGTTTACAAATTTAGTAAAAAAAATCATACCAATGCATGCAACATGGGTTGATGCTTGCTCAAACCAAAGTGATGATGAAGATCATTTAACCAACTATGATTCTTTCATGGCTATTTAAAACGGAGAAAAAGATGAGGTAAACTCTAACTCTAACTTATTTTTATCTCAAGATTAATTAGCGGATGGTATTGAAATATCTTATGTTTTTTTACATGATTACAAATAATCTCCTAAATAAAACAAAAAATCAAAATTTTAAAAACTTTTTACAAAGTTCTTTAGGAAACAATGATAAACTCGAGGATAATACTTCCATCATTGTCATATAAAATTCCTTTATTTTGGAAAAGTTAAAAGATCTAGGAGGAATTTTTTAAAGTTTACACAAAGATAATTATAATTTGATTTATTGTTAGGAAGCCAAGTAACTCGTTAAGAAAATGGTAGTTTTTTTTTTATCCCTTTGTTAATTTTATTTCCTCTAAAATCATTTTTTGTGAGAGCATCAAATATAGTTTCCTCTTCTAGCTTACCTTTTTCCAAACTTGATCTAAATACTTGTACCTATGGTTCCCTGATTTATCTATGTAAAAGGCCAAAACGAATTGTAGAGAGAAAGGGCAACGTTAATCCCCATAGACCCAACTTGAATACCTAATATATAATTCTATTATCTTGTAGCTTAAGAAGAGCATCAATAAAAAAAATTTGGTACTCGATAGTGGATGATATAGGCATATGAAGGGAAATGAGTCACTCCTATAAAAGATTACAACAAAATGAGGTAATGGAAAAGTAACTTTTTCCAATAACATGGGAAGAGAAGTTTTTGGAAAACTCTTATATGAAGTTTTTGGTAGTAAGGATTATTTTCTTATAAAAATGTGCTTTTTTCATTGAATTTCCTATAATATTCTTAGTATTAATCCATGTACGTTGAATTTGATGATGGAAATCCTTTTGAAAGAAAGTGAAAAAATAAAAGGTTGAATATGCCACGTTCCATCAATTTGAAGAAGAAGTAAAACCTATTATATCATAACCTTAAATTTATCCTCATACTCAAATTATTGGAGAGATGAATGATGAAACTCCTAAGGAACATTTTGGAAGTAGGAAGAATGTTATAGGACTCTTGCCAAAGATAATACTTGGTGATACAATGAAAGGGATAAGAAAACATTTAACTCTTAATGATTTGTGTTCTCATTGTAATTTCCTGTCTAAATTCAAACCAGAGAATACAAAATAAGATCTACATGATGATCATTTGGTAAATGCAATGCATGATGAGTTAAATCAATTTGAAAAAACAAATATATAGAATCTTGATGAATAACCTAATGATAACAATATCATTGGAACATGATTTGTACTTTGTAAAAAACTTGATTATTCAAATATTATAACTAGAAACAAACCTCGCCTTTTTTTTAAGGGTATAACCAGAGTAAGGTATTAATTTTGATGATACATTTTCTTCCGCAACCAGATTAGAATCTATGCGTATGCTACTAGTTTTTTCTTTTGACATGTAATTTAAACTATTTCAAATGTATGTAAGAAATTCCTTTATAAATGGTTTTATTGATAAAGAGGTTCCTAGAGATCTAAAAATATTATTTTTTCAAATCATGTTTTTAGACCTAAAAATAGATAAATTGTTTAAAAGAAGATCATAGGGCTTAGTATGATAGGCTAAGCTCTATTTTAGTCCAAGATGGTTTTCAAAAAAGAAAAAATGATTCTTCCTATTATATAAATTATAAAACACTATGATGTGCTTATTGATCAAATATATGTTGATGATATCATATTTGGTTCTACTAATAAAACTCTTTGTAAGTATTTTGATAGGAGTATGCATAGTAAATTCTAATTAAGCATGATTGGAGAATTTTATATCTTTCTCAGATTGAAAATAAAGAAAATGAAAGATGGGATCCGTCTCAACCAAACTAAATAAGCCAAGGATCTTATTAAGAAGTTTGAACTAAATAATTCCAAGTAGGTTGGAACTCCCATATAGAAACATCCAGAACTCTTAATAAACAAGAATAAAGGTAACGATGTTGATGAGAAGACGTACCTAGCTGATTAATTGATTATTCTTTGTGGCAAGTAAAATATTAATTTTATTTTTTTGGATCATTGACCATTAAAAAAATATATTCACCTTTTAAACAAATAAATTATTTAAACATTTGATATTAAATTTTAGTATATTATTTAAAAAAAACAAATTGTGTCTATAAATATACATGTTATTTCTTAAAGATCTTAATTAAATAATAAAATAAAAAAACATAAAATATGAAATTGCATCTTTATATACGTATGTAATGAAGGATACTTTTTTTAAGAGAGTAAAATATTTGACCGTTAAATATAAATTTTTCATGTTAAAAAAGAGTCTTGAAAAAAGACAAAAAAGATTGGGTGAATTCCCTAGAGGGTATTGGTGATCATCTTAGCAAATCCATTCATATGATCAAAAGAGCAAACTCGTGATGATAAGGTGTTGAGAAATATTAGAACTAAACTAAAGAGAAATATATATGGAGAATATTTTTTTTGTATTTCTAAAACTAGTTTGGTATAATAGAAAGATTTTAATATATATATATAATTTAAAAAATTAAAGGGTAGAATTAGAGACGTGGTTATTATATGTTAATTAAGTAAATATAATGTATCAAATATATTTGTTTAAAATAAAATATTACATAATGTTATAAATAATAACAAAATATTTCGAATTTTTTTATTTTTTTTATAGATACTTCAGGAGTATATACTTGATAATATACAATGAAACAAATATTCGATTCACTCGTTAATTTTGTATTTGTTCGTTCAAAATCCACAATTAGCTTAGTAGCACTTGAACTTAAACTAAGAATTTCTTTTACCCAATTTAATAAGAATTTATTATATTGTGCAAATGGTAAAGTTTTTTTCATATTTACAAGGGAGGTCACACGTTTAAAACATTGGTTTTGCAAAGGTTACACATATTATCCAAAATATTTGTGCATTTTATAATTTTATTTAGTTTTCCAACATATCTACCCCTAATGTTATGTCTTTCTATAAATTAATCTCATTTTCTTATTTAAAGATATGCCAAATCTATCAACAAACTTCTAGTTCATATATTAGTTCTTGATTATAAATAGGAACGAACTACTTATTCATAATGTGTAAGTATATTTTCATCATCAAGTCTTTACAAATTTAGTGAAAAAATCATACCAATATTTCTGCACAATCCTTTTGGGAAATAATAAATAAGTTTATCCACAATTCATATAAAAAAACTTTAATTATGACATTTTAGGCTTTAATAGACTTGAATATTTAGGTTACTTTAGTGCATTACTTTAAGAACACATAATTCTTTCTTTTTTTAATTTCTTGTAATATTCATGAAATCCATATGAGTTTTTCCTCATCAAACAAATCTTGCTTCAAAACTATATTTTTATGTTAAGGTTTTGAGCCTTCGTGATTTTTTTTATTTCGAGGTGATAATTTAAAACAAGGTACGAAGCCCCATTAATATTTGATCTTGGCTTCAAAACATTAAATAATTTTTTCAATAATTTGGGTATATAAATTTTGTTCAAGGTTTCAAGCTAATATAGTTTGTTTTATGCTTATTCCATATAAATTTTATTGTAGATTCCAGACCTATAAAAGAAATTTGGGCACTAGGTTGTATGAATATTTTTTCATAAAATAGATGATTAAAAATGTCAATGGAATATATACTTTAAGAATTGCTATGATAAGAAAAAAAATATGAAAACATATGAAAAGAATAAAACTCAATAAATCTTACCAAATCCATTACCTGTTTAACAAGATCAAAAGAGAAAACTCATAAGATGTTGAGAAATAGTAGAACTAAACTAAAAAAAAAAAAGAAATATGGAGAGAATATTTCTTGTATATCTAAAACTAGTTTAGTTTAACAGAGAGATTTTAATATATATATATATATATATAGTTTTAAAAATTAAAGAGTAGAATTCGAGATATGGGTATAATATATTTATTAAATAAAAAATAAGTATTGAATATATTTTTATAAAATGATGATTTTAATGGTGTATAATGTTATAAATAAAAGTTTATTGGTAATAATTCAAAAAAATCTTTTACTAAAAAGAGAAAAAAAAGGATATGTGTGTTATTGTTTTATTCTGGGTTAAAGTATTATATTATGTCAAGAGGTATTCTATACAAGACATAAGTGTGTATTGGTGGGTATTACATCAAATAAAATAGAGCTTATGAGACACAAAAGATATAAAGATTGTCGTGCCTCAAGAAAACTTTACAAGACTCATATGAAGAATGAGCCTACATGTTATCATTATCATAAAAGTGGCCATATCAAATCTAATTTCCCTAAAATTCTAAAAGAAAAGCCAATTAAGGCATTAATGCAACATGTGTTGATTCTTGCTTAAATCAAAGTGATGATGAAGATCATGTAGCCAACTATGTTTCTTTCATGGCTACTGAAAAAGGAGAAGCAGATGAGGTAAACTCTAACTCTAACTTATGTTTATCTCAAGATTAATCCGATGATGGTATTGAAATATCTTATGATTTTTTACGTGATTTAAAAACTCTATTAAATCAAACAAAACCAAATTTTTGAAAACTTTTTAGAAACTTCTTTAGGAAACAATAATGAACTCGAGGATAATACTTCCACCATTGTCAAATAAAATTCCTTTCTTTTGGAAAAGTTAAAAGATCTAGAATGAAGTTTTTAAATTTTACACAAAGACAAATATAATTTGACAAGTTACTCGTCATGAAAATGGTAGTTTTTGTTTTGATCCCTTTGTTAATATTCGTTACTCTAAAATCGTTTTTGTGAGAGCATCAAATATAGTTTCCTATTCTAGCTTTCCTTTTTCCAAATTTGATATAAATACTTGTACCTATGGTTCCCATATTTATCTATGTAAAAGGCCAAAAGAATTTTAAAAAGAAAGGGCAGCGTTAATACCCATAGACCTAACTTGAATACCTAATATCTAATTCTATTGTCTTGTACGGTAAGAATAACATCAATAAAAAAATATTGATACTTGATAGTGGATGATATAGTCATATTAAGGGAAATGAATCACTCTTATACAATATTACAAGAAAAGGACGTAATGGAAAAGTAACTTTCTCCAACAACATAGGAGGAGATGTTTTTAAAAAAGGAACCATTGGTAGTATGGATTATTTTAAAAAAATTTCTTTTGTTAATTGAATTTTTTATTATCTTCTTAGTTTAATCAATTTTGTGATGAATGTTATAAGGTTAAATTAGAACCCTCTATATATAATGTTTTAAAAAAATTAAAAAAAGAGGTTATTTTTAATGTGAATAGAGTAGGTATTTACATAGTAAAATTTAAAATCTTATGTGCCAAAGTTAGATAGTTATCGAGTTTTAAAGATAATCATTGGTTGTGGTATAGGCATATTGGTCGTGCTAGTATGGATTTTCTTGTAAATCATTACTTTTGGATATGGTGCATTTCAACTACTCTTATTTATGTATGATATTATCCCAAAGAAAGAGTATGAAACTTTTATAATACACACTTCTGGTGTTAGTTTCAAAAATAATTCAAAGATATACAGTGTTACCGACCTTTTTGGATTATACAAGATACTCATTGAGAAGGCACGTAATTGGAGAAAGAGATTAACATTTAAATTTCTTGACTAGTCACTGTGTTAACGTACACCATCTGGATTGCCCCTCCAAACCGGTAAATCTCAAGACTAAACTTTATTTATATAGTTAACGTCATCACATTCTTAAATTATACTAACACTGTGACATTAAAGAAATAAAAATTATAACATGGACAATAAGAATATATAACAAGTTGATTATGAAATATAATTTTTACAATTAGAATAGTCCCAAAGATTTTCTTTCTTTTTTAGGAACGCGCAACAATAAGAGTGTATTAAGGGATCATTTAGAAGCTCAAAATTATTGAAGGCCTCAACAATGTGACCTTTTTGGATGTTGATGACATAGCTAAGACTCTAATAGAAGATGAAGTCATCATTACCACCGTGGAGGAGGAAAACGAGAAAAAAATTTGAGTAAGTGCGGGTTGGGATAACAGTGTAAGTATTTTGATGTAAATTTAGATTAAAGAATCAAATCCTAAAAAGAAATATTTAAATGAGATTATGAGAGGTCTAAGGGATTTCAAAAAGTTGTGGGAAGTTTTTGAAACTAGATTATGGGAAAATAAGTGTAGAGAAAAAAAGAATACTAGATATATGGTGTTTTATTATAAAAAATATTTCATATTTATTCCTTCAATATGTTTAACACCCTAAACATCATGGTGGATTGGGTATTCCTAATGTAGAAACTTTTAACAAGGTCTGCTAATTATATAGCCACACCTGGGTTTGGAAATAGCTACTCAAAGTTAGGAATCTATCTTTTAATTTCATTTTCTACAAAGTAAACAATGGGGAACTTACTTTTGTGATATGGGATAAATGACTTAATTAAAGTGATATTTCCATAGTTCTGAATCTAGAAGTTGATCAGTTGGGTATAAACTGTATTAAGACTGTTGTTGATTGCTTTGATAATTAAAGATGGAGGCTTCCTTCATCAATTGGTGGTTTACTCCCCAATCTGCAAGGAATTACACTCAATAATCAAAGTGTTAAAATATTCTTGGATGAATCAATAAAAGGTAAAATTCTCCTTTAGCAAAACAATAAACAAAATGAATAAAGGCTTACCTGAGGTCAAATGCTACAATATTGTATGGGGTAAGTGTTGTATTCTTCGCTGCTCCTTTATCACGTGGTTGGCTTGTCAATATATAGACTGGCCGCCAAAAATTGATTATTAGAATGGGGATTAATTTCTAATCCTTGTGAATATTTTTTAATGGCGCCTCTTTCTGCAAAAGGATTCTCGAAAAGCTGCTTGATAAGTGTTGTATTTCTGCTGTTCCTTTGAATTGGGAAGACCTAATAAATGTTTGCATCAATTTTGGGACCAGCAATTCAAAAATCATAATCATAGGGTTGTGTTTCACTGCTTTCGGAGTAAGGAAGGAAAACAATTAGAGACAAAATGGCTTAATAATTGATTTCTCTTATTTTTAATTTTATGTAATTTTTTATTAAGCTTTTTTTTAATTTGTAATGTTAGTAGGCCGGCTTATTTTGGTCTTTTCTTGTAACCCATTGGGCTGGACAAAATGTAATGTATGTTTGAGATACCCACTTAAAAAATTTGATAGATTTGCCAATACAAAAACCCTAAACCACCGCCTCCAAATATACGTACGTTACAAGTTTATATCAATTCTTCTACTCAATTTTTTTTAAACCTTTTATTATCTTCTTCCTCTTGTCCTTTCTCTTCTAACACCGTCGCATTCTTTTTTAATTCTTTCGTGCTCATATATATTTAACATTGACTTGCAATTTCACCATAATTTTATTTCAGAAAGTTGATCATGACATTTCAATCAAGATATCATAGACAAGGTAAAATTTAATTTATTATTTTTAAAACTATTGTGTTGCTTTATATTTGTACTTTTTCATTAGGCATTCTGATATTTTAATTCAGAACATAAAAAAATGCTTATGTTTTTTGTTGTTGGTCTATTAATAAGAAATGAGTAAATTACGTTTTTAAAATTGATATTATCTAATTGTAATTCTAATCCATAACAGTTTTGTTTGCAATTTCTCATTTCCTGGTTTAAAATTTGTGTTAAGTTAGTTAAACCTAACTCTGATTAAACGGATTTGATGATCAATTAAGTAAATGTTTCATAATGAAAATGAAAGAAAACATAATCTAGGTTTTCAAAGCTAATCTCTCTCAATATATTTAGTGATTAAACATATTTATTTATATTGACTAGATTTTTTATCGATACTTGTTTAATAAATTTAATATCCTCCATTGAGTATTACTTTCTTTTGTAATGTTTCTTTAATTTTTTATAATAAGATATAGTATAATGAATATGGATTATAATAGTACTTAAAATCCTCTTTGTCATAATCCATGTTAAATATAACTATCCATGTTAAAAATATTACTTGTCAAGAGAAAAAAAAAGAATTGAGAAAACTAAGTGTATCAATATCAAAAAAATCTTGGATTTAAGTATTCTTAGGATGATGATTGTGATTCTTGTGTTTGCGGTTAAGGTGGAGATGGAAGTGGATGTAAAAGTTAGGTTTTAATATAAGTGATGGCGGCGGAAGTTATAAAATAGGTGAAAGAGAGAAAGGTTTTGTTATGTGTAACAAAAGAAATATTTGTTTTAAGGAATGTCCCCACCCCAAATCTCTATTTATATTATATTCTTGACATGGGTAAATGATACCATCCTGAATTTTATATATGGGACATTTGAGGTCCTTTTAATATAATGCAAGTAGCTTGTTTCCATGTTAAATTATATACACAAAGTACATAATAAATCTAGAAACTTGAAAAGTTTTTGTTTGGAAAAAGATATTTTTGTAACTAATTTGCAAGAGTTTAAATTTTAAGTATCTTGTAATTGTAACAAATTACAATTAAACATATGTGTTAGTCTAACATATTTTAAATCTTGTTTTAATATTTGGCAAAACTCATTTAAATATCCCTTGATTATTGCATAGTGATCGTATATATTTTAAACTATATATATTTATGCATAATCCTCTATCTAAAGGACAAGTCGAACCGACATACCGCCCCCAAGACTGACAAGCCGGCGCCAGGCAGATTTATTGGCTATAATAGGGAGGTCTTTTACATACAATAATTACCAACTCAATTAATTACTACAAGTCTATATCCAACAATAGAGGTCTCAAGCTAACATAGTTAATCATCCAATTTTGATCATTAAACTTATCAAATCCACTCAATAAAGGAGTTAATCAAAGAAGTTTTAAAGTGTAATCTCTTCAAAGAGGAGTTAATAAAAGAAGTTTCAAAGTGTAATCATCCAATTTTTAGGAAATAATATATCTCGTATGGAAGTTAAAAGAAAACCGATTAGACGTGAAGAGGCGCCAAATAAAAGGTATAATAATGAGAATGAAGAAGCGATGAACATGTTGAGACAAATGACTAAGATGAGGTAATTCTTTTTTTATTTTATTTTACCCTACTTTGTTAATTGTGTAGGTGAAATTTGATGGGTGAACTGTTTTTAATTTCAGGTATGATCCAAAGAGGTTTCAAGATGAGGATGATGATTGTAATATGGAAGCTAGATTTGATGATATATTACAGGAAGAAAAACACAAGTAAGTAAATAGTTATAGGAAAATAGTAAAAATCATATTTCTAGTTTTGTTACACAATTAATGGTGTTTTATTTACAGTGAAAGGATTGGTGGGGAGGAGGATGAAATACAAGCAAAGTTGATAGAAGAGGAAGAGAGAAGGGAAAGCATGAGAAAATAGAAAAAAAGGAAGATGGTGAGATGATTTATATAGAAATTGATATATTGTAGCAAGAAAAGATGTATCTATCTTCTTACCAATAATAGGGGTCGTTCATGACGTTAAATGACGAGAACCACTGTTTGTGGCCGGCTTCACTAGTATAAAACTCTGACACTAAATCCTGAACTTTTATTCTTAATTTTGATGAAACCTCCGTTGGATGTTGACATGTTATGTGTAATAACTATCATTTTCCACAATCACAATGGCGCCTTGCAATATCTACCTTCAAAAGACTTGGAGCTACTAATCCTACCAGAGTTCGACCTTAAATGCCTGACTTCGAATACACCTTTCTCACGGTTAAATTGTAAGTATTTACAATATCTGGACTTCGTTGCGCTCAGATTGATTAATGTTTGCACCTTAATGATTTGTGTTCTCATTGTACTTTCTTGTCTAAATTCAGACCAAAGAATAACAAATAAGATCTACTTGATGATCATTTGGTAAATGCAATGCATGAAGAGTTAATAACGATTTTATAAGGATTTTGATACGAGTATGCATAGTAAATTCCAATTGCACATGATTGGAGAATTTCACTTCTTCCTCAGACTAAAAATAAAGAAAATGGAAGATGGGATCTGTCTCAACCAAGCTAAATAAGCCAAAGATCTTATTAAGAAGTTTGAACTTACTAATTCCAAGTGGGTTGGAATTCCCATAAGGAAACATCCACAACTCTTCAATAAACAAGAATAAAAGGTAACGGTGTTGATGAGAAGACGTACTTAACAGATTAATTAATTATTCTTTGGGGCAAGTAAAATATTAATTTGATTTTTTGGATCATTGACCCTTAAAAAAATATGTACATCTTTTAAATAAAAAATTTATTTAAAAATTTAATATTAAATTTTATTATATTATTTAATACAACATATTGTGCCTTAATATATAAATGTTATTTCTGAAATATCTTAATTAAATAATAACATAAAAAAACTCAAAATATGAAATTGCATGTTTATATACGTAGCTAATGAATGATACATTTTTAAGAGAGTCAAAATTTTGACTGTTAAATATAAATTGGGTGAATTCCCTAGAGGGTATTGTTGATAATCTTGGCAAATCCTTTCACAAGATCAAAAGAGAAAACTCTGTATGATAAGGTGTTGAGAAATATTAGAACTGAACTAAAGAAAAAGATATATTGTGAATATATTTTTTGTGTATCCAAAACTAGTTTAGTATAATAGAAATATTTTAATATATATATATAATTTTAAAAAGTAAAGAGTTGAATTGGAGTCGTGGGTATTATATGTTCATTAAATAAATATTTTTTATTGAATATATTTTTATAAAATAAAGATTTTAGTAGTACATAATGTTATAAATATAATTTTATTGTTAATAGTTCCAAAAAAAATCTTTAACTAAAAGGAGAAAAGAAAAAAGGATATGTGTATTATTGTTTTATTCTGGGTGAAATGATTATATTAGTTCAAGAGGAATTCTATACAAGACATAAGTATGTATTGGTGAGTATTACATCAAAATAAAATAGAGCTTATGAGTTATGGTGTCTCAGGAAAACCTTATAAGAGTTATATAAAGGATGAGCTTACTTGCTATCATTATCATAAGAGTGGTCATATCAAACCTAAATTCCCAAAACTTTTCAAAAAAAAGCCATTGAAAACCTTAATGCAACATTGGTTGATGATAGCTCAAACCAAAGTGATGACAAAGAGCATGTATCCAACAAAGTTTCTTTCATGGCTACTTAAAAAGAAGAAGACGAGGTAAAGTTCAAATCTAACTTATGTTTATCTTAAGATCAATTAGACGATGGTATTAAAAATCTTATGATTTTTTACGTGATTACAAACACTCTCTTATATCAAACAAAAAACCAAATTTTTGAAAACTTTTTACAAATATTTTAGGAAACAATGATGAGTTTGATGATAATAACTCTATTATTTTTTATAACAATAAGTTTATCCACAATTCACATAAAAAACTTTAATTATGAAATTTATGCTTTAATATACTTGAATATTTAGGTTACTTTAATAACACATAATTCCTTCTATTTTAAAAAAAAAAATACAATTATTAATTATTCATTAAATCTAATTGAGAATTTATCAAACTTTTGTATAAAACTAATTGTTAATTACACTACATGTTATTTTAGAATGTACAACCAACAAACAAATATTATATAAAAATCAATGCATGTTGATTTTGATGAAGGAAATTTTTTTAAAAGAAAGTGAAAAAATATAAAAGTTGAATATACCAAGTTCCATCAACTTGAAGAAGAAGTAAAACCTATTATATCATAACCTTAAATTTATTCTGACAATCGAACTATTAAAGAGAAGAATGATGAAACTCCCAAAGAACTTCATAGAAGTAGGAACAATGTTAGAGGACTCTTGCTAAAGTTAATACTTGGTGATCCAAGTAAAGGGCTAAGAACACATTCAACTCTTAATGATTTGTGTTCTCATTGTACTTTCTTGTCTAAATTCAGACCGAAGAATAACAAATAAGATCTACGTGATGATCATTTGGTAAATGCAATGCATGAAGAGTTTATAACAATTTTATAAGGATTTTGATACGAGTATGCATAGTGAATTCCAATTGCACATGATTGGAGAATGAGTAATGATATTTGTCACCCTTTTTGTATCACCCTTTTATCACCTCCTACGTGTATGCCTACATGTACCAATGAATTGATTTCTCTATCCTATTTAATTTTTCTCTATCTTCTATTCAAGGAAATCAGAACATATATATAGAAGGGTGATAAAAGGGTGACATGAAAATGGGTGACATATATCATTACTCTTACTTCTTTCTCAAACTAAAAATAAAGAAAATGGAAGATGGGATCTGTCTCAACCAAGCTAAATAAGCCAAAGATCTTATTAAGAAGTTTGAACTTACTAATTCCAAGTGGGTTGGAATTCCCATAAGGAAACACCCACAACTCTTGATAAACGAGAATAAAAGGTAACGATGTTGATGAGAAGACGTACTTAGCAGATTAATTAATTATTCTTTGGGGCAAGTAAAATATTAATTTGATTTTTTGGATCATTGACCCTTAAAAAAATATGTACACCTTATAAATAAAAAATTTATTTAAAAATTTAACATTAAATTTTATTATATTATTTAAAACAACAAATTGTGTCTTAATATATAAATGTTATTTCTGAAATATCTTAATTAAATAATAACATAAAAAAACTCAAAATATGAAATTGCATGTTTATATACGTAGCTAATGAATGATACATTTTTAAGAGAGTCAAAATTTTGACATAAATTGGGTGAATTCCCTAGAGGGTATTGTTGATAATCTTGGCAAATCCATTCACAAGATCAAAAGAGCAAACTCTGTATGATAAGGTGTTGAGAAATATTAGAACTGAACTACAGAAAAAGATATATTGTGAATATATTTTTTGTGTATCCAAAACTAGTTTAGTATAATAGAAATATTTTAATATATATATATAATTTTAAGAAGTAAAGAGTAGAATTGGAGTCGTGGGTATTATATGTTCATTAAATAAATATTTTTTATTGAATATCTTTTTATAAAATAAAGATTTTAGTAGTACATAATGTTATAAATATAATTTTATTGTTAATAGTTCCAAAAAAAAATCTTTAACTAAAAGGAGAAAAGAAAAAATGATATGTGTATTATTGTTTTATTCTGGGTGAAATGATTATATTAGCTCAAGAGGAATTCTATACAAGACATAAGTATGTATTGGTGAGTATTACATCAAAATAAAATAGAGCTTATGAGTTATGGTGTCTCAAGAAAACCTTATAAGAGTTATATAAAGGATGAGCTTACTTGCTATCAATATCATAAGAGTGGTCATATCAAACCTAAATTCCCAAAACTTTTCAAAAAAAAAGCCAATGAAAACATTAATGCAACATTGGTTTATGATAGCTCAAACCAAAGTGATGACAAAGAGCATGTATCCAACTAAGTTTCTTTCATGGCTACTTAAAAAGAAGAAGACGAGGTAAAGTTCAAATTTAACTTATGTTTATCTTAAGATCAATTAGACGATGGTATTAAAAATCTTATGATTTTTTACGTGATTACAAACACTCTCTTATATCAAACAAAAAACCAAATATTTGAAAACTTTTTACAAATATTTTAGGAAACAATGATGAGTTTGATGATAATAACTCTATCATTTTTTATAACAATAAGTTTATCCACAATTCACATAAAAAACTTTAATTATGACATTTATGCTTTAATATACTTGAATATTTAGGTTACTTTAATAACACATAATTCCTTCTATTTAAAAAAAAATACAATTATTAATTATTCATTAAATCTAATTGAGAATTTATCAAACTTTTGTATAAAACTAATAGTTAATTACACTACGTGTTATTTTTAGAATGTACAACCAACAAACAAATATTATATAAAAATTCATGCACGTTGATTTTGATGAAGGAAATTCTTTTAAAAGAAAGTGAAAAAATATAAAAGTTGAATATACCAAGTTCCATCAACTTGAAGAAGAAGTAAAACCTATTATATCATAACCATAAATATATTCTGACAATCAAACTATTAAAGAGAAGAATGATGAAACTCCCAAAGAACTTCATAGAAGTAGGAACAATGTTAGAGGACTCTTGCTAAAGTTAATACTTGGTGATCCAAGTAAAGGGCTAAGAACACATTCAACTCTTAATGATTTGTGTTCTCATTGTACTTTCTTGTCTAAATTCAGACCGAAGAATAACAAATAAGATCTACTTGATGATCATTTGGTAAATGCAATGCATGAAGAGTTTATAACGATTTTATAAGGATTTTGATACGAGTATGCATAGTGAATTCCAATTGCACATGATTGGAGAATTTAACTTCTTCCTCAGACTAAAAATAAAGAAACTGGAAGATGGGATCTGTCTCAACCAAGCTAAATAAGCCAAAGATCTTATTAAGAAGTTTGAACTTACTAATTCCAAGTGGGTTGGAATTCCCATAAGGAAACATCCACAACTCTTGATAAACAAGAATAAAAGGTAACGATGTTGATGAGAAGACGTACTTAGCAGATTAATTAATTATTCTTTGGGGCAAGTAAAATATTAATTTGATTTTTTGGATCATTGACCCTTAAAAAAATATGTACACCATATAAATAAAAAAATTATTTAAAAATTTAACATTAAATTTTATTATATTATTTAATACAACAAATTGTGTCTTAATATATAAATGTTATTTCTGAAATATCTTAATTAAATAATAACATAAAAAAACTCAAAATATGAAATTGCATGTTTATATACGTAGCTAATGAATGATACATTTTTAAGAGAGTCAAAATTTTGACTGTTAAATATAAATTGGGTGAATTCCCTAGAGGGTATTGTTGATAATCTTGGCAAATCCTTTCACAAGATCAAAAGAGCAAACTCTGTATAATAAGGTGTTGAGAAATATTAGAACTGAACTAAAGAAAAAGATATATTGTGAATATATTTTTTGTGTATCCAAAACTAGTTTAGTATAATAGAAATATTTTAATATATATAATTTTAAGAAGTAAAGAGTTGAATTGGAGTCGTGGATATTATATGTTCATTAAATAAATATTTTTTATTGAATATATTTTTATAAAATAAAGATTTTAGTAGTACATAATGTTATAAATATAATTTTATTGTTAATAGTTCCAAAAAAAAATCTTTAACTAAAAGGAGAAAAGAAAAAAGGATATGTGTATTATTGTTTTATTCTGGGTGAAATGATTATATTAGTTCAAGAGGAATTCTATACAAGACATAAGTATGTATTGGTGAGTATTACATCAAAATAAAATAGAACTTATGAGTTATGGTGTCTTAAGAAAACCTTATAAGAGTTATATAAAGGATGAGCTTACTTGCTATCATTATCATAAGAGTGGTCATATCAAACCTGAATTCCCAAAACTTTTCAAAAAAAAGCCAATGAAAACATTAATGCAACATTGGTTTATGATAGCTCAAACCAAAGTGATGACAAAGAGCATGTATCCAACTAAGTTTCTTTCATGGCTACTTAAAAAGAAGAAGACGAGGTAAAGTTCAAATCTAACTTATGTTTATTTTAAGATCAATTAGACGATGGTATTAAAAATCTTATGATTTTTTACGTGATTACAAACACTCTCTTATATCAAACAAAAAACCAAATATTTGAAAACTTTTTACAAATATTTTAGGAAACAATGATGAGTTTGATGATAATAACTCTATCATTTTTTATAACAATAAGTTTATCCACAATTCACATAAAAAACTTTAATTATGACATTTATGCTTTAATATACTTGAATATTTAGGTTACTTTAATAACACATAATTCCTTCTATTTTAAAAAAAAATACAATTATTAATTATTCATTAAATCTAATTGAGAATTTATCAAACTTTTGAATAAAACTAATTGTTAATTACACTACATGTTATTTTAGAATGTACAACCAACAAAAAAATATTATATAAAAATCCATGCACGTTGATTTTGATGAAGGAAATTCTTTTAAAAGAAAGTGAAAAAATATAAAAGTTGAATATACCAAGTTCCATCAACTTGAAGAAGAAGTAAAACCTATTATATCATAACCATAAATATATTCTGACAATCAAACTATTAAAGAGAAGAATGATGAAACTCCCAAAGAACTTCATAGAAGTAGGAACAATGTTAGAGGACTCTTGCTAAAGTTAATACTTGGTGATCCAAGTAAAGGGCTAAGAACACATTCAACTCTTAATGATTTGTGTTCTCATTGTACTTTCTTGTCTAAATTCAGACCGAAGAATAACAAATAAGATCTACTTGATGATCATTTGGTAAATGCAATGCATGAAGAGTTTATAACGATTTTATAAGGATTTTGATACGAGTATGCATAGTGAATTCCAATTGCACATGATTGGAGAATTTAACTTCTTCCTCAGACTAAAAATAAAGAAACTGGAAGATGGGATCTGTCTCAACCAAGCTAAATAAGCCAAAGATCTTATTAAGAAGTTTGAACTTACTAATTCCAAGTGGGTTGGAATTCCCATAAGGAAACATCCACAAATCTTGATAAACAAGAATAAAAGGTAACGATGTTGATGAGAAGACGTACTTAGCAGATTAATTAATTATTCTTTGGGGCAAGTAAAATATTAATTTGATTTTTTGGATCATTGACCCTTAAAAAAATATGTACACCATATAAATAAAAAAATTATTTAAAAATTTAACATTAAATTTTATTATATTATTTAAAACAACAAATTGTGTCTTGATATATAAATGTTATTTCTGAAATATCTTAATTAAATAATAACATAAAAAATCTCAAAATATGAAATTGCATGTTTATATACGTAGCTAATGAATGATACATTTTTAAGAGAGTCAAAATTTTGACTGTTAAATATAAATTGGGTGAATTCCCTAGAGGGTATTGTTGATAATCTTGGCAAATCCTTTCACAAGATCAAAAGAGCAAACTCTGTATGATAAGGTGTTGAGAAATATTAGAACTGAACTAAAGAAAAAGATATATTGTGAATATATTTTTTGTGTATCCAAAACTAGTTTAGTATAATAGAAATATTTTAATATATATATATATAATTTTAAGAAGTAAAGAGTAGAATTGGAGTCGTGGGTATTATATGTTCATTAAATAAATATTTTTTATTGAATATATTTTTATAAAATAAAGATTTTAGTAGTACATAATGTTATAAATATAATTTTATTGTTAATAGTTCCAAAAAAAAAATCTTTAACTAAAAGGAGAAAAGAAAAAAGGATATGTGTATTATTGTTTTATTCTGGGTGAAATGATTATATTAGTTCAAGAGGAATTCTATACAAGACATAAGTATGTATTGGTGAGTATTACATCAAAATAAAATAGAGCTTATGAGTTATTGTGTCTCAAGAAAACCTTATAAGAGTTATATAAAGGATGAGCTTACTTGCTATCATTATCATAACAGTGGTCATATCAAACCTAAATTCCCAAAAAAATTCAAAAAAAAGCCAATGAAAACATTAATGCAACATTGGTTTATGATAGCTCAAACCAAAGTGATGACAAAGAGCATGTATCCAACTAAGTTTCTTTCATGGCTACTTAAAAAGAAGAAGACGAGGTAAAGTTCAAATCTAACTTATGTTTATCTTAAGATCAATTAGACGATGGTATTAAAAATCTTATGATTTTTTACGTGATTACAAACACTCTCTTATATCAAACAAAAAACCAAATATTTGAAAACTTTTTACAAATATTTTAGGAAACAATGATGAGTTTGATGATAATAACTCTATCATTTTTTATAACAATAAGTTTATCCACAATTCACATAAAAAACTTTAATTATGACATTTATGCTTTAATATACTTGAATATTTAGGTTACTTTAATAACACATAATTCCTTCTATTTTAAAAAAAAAATACAATTATTAATTATTCATTAAATCTAATTGAGAATTTATCAAACTTTTGTATAAAACTAATTGTTAATTACACTACATGTTATTTTAGAATGTACAACCAACAAACAAATATTATATAAAAATCCATGCACGTTGATTTTGATGAAGGAAATTCTTTTAAAAGAAAGTGAAAAAATATAAAAGTTGAATATACCAAGTTCCATCAACTTGAAGAAGAAGTAAAACCTATTATATCATAACCATAAATATATTCTGACAATCAAACTATTAAAGAGAAGAATGATGAAACTCCCAAAGAACTTCATAGAAGTAGGAACAATGTTAGAGGACTCTTGCTAAAGTTAATACTTGGTGATCCAAGTAAAGGGCTAAGAACACATTCAACTCTTAATGATATGTGTTCTCATTGTACTTTCTTGTCTAAATTCAGACCGAAGAATAACAAATAAGATCTACTTGATGATCATTTGGTAAATGCAATGCATGAAGAGTTTATAACGATTTTATAAGGATTTTGATACGAGTATGCATAGTGAATTCCAATTGCACATGATTGGAGAATTTAACTTCTTCCTCAGACTAAAAATAAAGAAACTGGAAGATGGGATCTGTCTCAACCAAGCTAAATAAGCCAAAGATCTTATTAAGAAGTTTGAACTTACTAATTCCAAGTGGGTTGGAATTCCCATAAGGAAACATCCACAACTCTTGATAAACAAGAATAAAAGGTAACGATGTTGATGAGAAGACGTACTTAGCAGATTAATTAATTATTCTTTGGGGCAAGTAAAATATTAATTTGATTTTTTGGATCATTGACCCTTAAAAAAATATGTACACCTTATAAATAAAAAATTTATTTAAAAATTTAACATTAAATTTTATTATATTATTTAAAACAACAAATTGTGTCTTAATATATAAATGTTATTTCTGAAATATGTTAATTAAATAATAACATAAAAAAACTCAAAATATGAAATTGCATGTTTATATACGTAGCTAATGAATGATACATTTTTAAGAGAGTCAAAATTTTGACTGTTAAATTTAAATTGGGTGAATTCCCTAGAGGGTATTGTTGATAATCTTGGCAAATCCTTTCACAAGATCAAAAGAGCAAACTCTGTATGATAAGGTGTTGAGAAATATTAGAACTGAACTAAAGAAAAAGATATATTGTGAATATATTTTTTGTTTATCCAAAACTAGTTTAGTATAATAGAAATATTTTAATATATATATAATTTTAAGAAGTAAATTGTAGAATTGAAGACGTGGGTATTATATGTTCATTAAATAATTTTTTTTATTGAATATATTTTTATAAAATAAACATTTTAGTAGTACATAATGTTATAAATATAACTTTATTGTTAATAGTTCCAAAAAAAAAATCTTTAACTAAAAGGAGAAAAGAAAAAAGGATATGTGTATTATTGTTTTATTCTGGGTGAAATGATTATATTAGTTCAATAGGAATTCTATACAAGACATAAGTATGTATTGGTGAGTATTACATCAAAATAAAATAGAGCTTATGAGTTGTGGTGTCTCAAGAAAACCTTATAAGAGTTATATAAAGGATGAGCTTACTTGCTATCATTATCATAAGAGTGGTCATATCAAACCTAAATTCCCAAAACTTTTCAAAAAAAAGCCAATGAAAACATTAATGCAACATTGGTTTATGATAGCTCAAACCAAAGTGATGACAAAGAGCATGTATCCAACTAAGTTTCTTTCATGGCTACTTAAAAAGAAGAAGACGAGTTAAAGTTCAAATCTAACTTATGTTTATCTTAAGATCAATTAGACGATGGTATTAAAAATCTTATTATTTTTTACGTGATTACAAACACTCTATTATATCAAACAAAAAACCAAATATTTGAAAACTTTTTACAAATATTTTAGGAAACAATGATGAGTTTGATGATAATAACTCTATCATTTTTTATAACAATAAGTTTATCCACAATTCACATAAAAAACTTTAATTATGACATTTATGCTTTAATATACTTGAATATTTAGGTTACTTTAATAACACATAATTCCTTTTAAAAAAAAAATACAATTATTTATTATTCATTAAATCTAATTGAGAATTTATCAAACTTTTGTATAAAACTAATTGTTAATTACACTACATGTTATTTTAGAATTTACAACCAACAAACAAATATTATATAAAAATCCATGCACGTTGATTTTGATGAAGGAAATTCTTTTAAAAGAAAGTGAAAAAATATAAAAGTTGAATATACCAAGTTCCATCAACTTGAAGAAGAAGTAATACCTATTATATCATAACCATAAATATATTCTGACAATCAAACTATTAAAGAGAAGAATGATGAAACTCCCAAAGAACTTCATAGAAGTAGGAACAATGTTAGAGGACTCTTGCTAAAGTTAATACTTGGTGATCCAAGTAAAGGGCTAAGAACACATTCAACTCTTAATGATTTGTGTTCTCATTTTACTTTCTTGTCTAAATTCAGACCGAAGAATAACAAATAAGATCTACTTGATGATCATTTGGTCAATGCAATGCATGAAGAGTTTATAACGATTTTATAAGGATTTTGATACGAGTATGCATAGTTAATTCCAATTGCACATGATTGGAGAATTTAACTTCTTCCTCAGACTAAAAATAAAGAAAATGGAAGATTGGATTTGTCTCAACCAAGCTAAATAAGCCAAAGATCTTATTAAGAACTTTGAACTTACTAATTCCAAGTGGGTTGGAATTCCCATAAGGAAACATCCACAACTCTTGATAAACAAGAATAAAAGGTAACGATGTTGATGAGAAGACATACTTAGCAGATTAATTAATTATTCTTTGGGGCAAGTAAAATATTAATTTGATTTTTTGGATCATTGACCCTTAAAAAAATATGTACACCATATAAATAAAAAAATTATTTAAAAATTTAACATTAAATTTTATTATATTATTTAAAACAACAAATTGTGTCTTGATATATAAATGTTATTTCTGAAATATCTTAATTAAATAATAACATAAAAAATCTCAAAATATGAAATTGCATGTTTATATACGTAGCTAATGAATGATACACTTTTAAGAGAGTCAAAATTTTGACTGTTAAATATAAATTGGGTGAATTCCCTAGAGGGTATTGTTGATAATCTTGGCAAATCCTTTCACAAGATCAAAAGAGCAAACTCTGTATGATAAGGTGTTGAGAAATATTAGAACTGAACTAAAGAAAAAGATATATTGTGAATATATTTTTTGTGTATCCAAAACTAGTTTAGTATAATAGAAATATTTTAATATATATATATAATTTTAAGAAGTAAAGAGTAGAATTGGAGTCGTGGGTATTATATGTTCATTAAATAAATATTTTTTATTGAATATATTTTTATAAAATAAAGATTTTAGTAGTACATAATGTTATAAATATAATTTTATTGTTAATAGTTCCAAAAAAAAAATCTTTAACTAAAAGGAGAAAAGAAAAAAGGATATGTGTATTATTGTTTTATTCTGGGTGAAATGATTATATTAGTTCAAGAGGAATTCTATACAAGACATAAGTATGTATTGGTGAGTATTACATCAAAATAAAATAGAGCTTATGAGTTATTGTGTCTCAAGAAAACCTTATAAGAGTTATATAAAGGATGAGCTTACTTGCTATCATTATCATAACAGTGGTCATATCAAACCTAAATTCCCAAAAAATTTCAAAAAAAAGCCAATGAAAACATTAATGCAACATTGGTTTATGATAGCTCAAACCAAAGTGATGACAAAGAGCATGTATCCAACTAAGTTTCTTTCATGGCTACTTAAAAAGAAGAAGACGAGGTAAAGTTCAAATCTAACTTATGTTTATCTTAAGATCAATTAGACGATGGTATTAAAAATCTTATGATTTTTTACGTGATTACAAACACTCTCTTATATCAAACAAAAAACCAAATATTTGAAAACTTTTTACAAATATTTTAGGAAACAATGATGAGTTTGATGATAATAACTCTATCATTTTTTATAACAATAAGTTTATCCACAATTCACATAAAAAACTTTAATTATGACATTTATGCTTTAATATACTTGAATATTTAGGTTACTTTAATAACACATAATTCCTTCTATTTTAAAAAAAAATACAATTATTAATTATTCATTAAATCTAATTGAGAATTTATCAAACTTTTGTATAAAACTAATTGTTAATTACACTACATGTTATTTTAGAATGTACAACCAACAAACAAATATTATATAAAAATCCATCCACGTTGATTTTGATGAAGGAAATTCTTTTAAAAGAAAGTGAAAAAATATAAAAGTTGAATATACCAAGTTCCATCAACTTGAAGAAGAAGTAAAACCTATTATATCATAACCATAAATATATTCTGACAATCAAACTATTAAAGAGAAGAATGATGAAACTCCCAAAGAACTTCATAGAAGTAGGAACAATGTTAGAGGACTCTTGCTAAAGTTAATACTTGGCGATCCAAGTAAAGGGCTAAGAACACATTCAACTCTTAATGATTTGTGTTCTCATTGTACTTTCTTGTCTAAATTCAGACCGAAGAATAACAAATAAGATCTACTTGATGATCATTTGGTAAATGCAATGCATGAAGAGTTTATAACAATTTTATAAGGATTTTGATACGAGTATGCATAGTGAATTCCAATTGAACATCACTGGAGAATTTAACTTCTTCCTCAGACTAAAAATAAAGAAAATGGAAGATGGGATCTGTCTCAACCAAGCTAAATAAGCCAAAGATCTTATTAAGAAGTTTGAACTTACTAATTCCAAGTGGGTTGGAATTCCCATAAGGAAACATCCACAACTCTTGATAAACAAGAATAAAAGGTAACGATGTTGATGAGAAGACGTACTTAGCAGATTAATTAATTATTCTTTGAGGCAAGTAAAATATTAATTTGATGTTTTGGATCATTGACCCTTAAAAAATATGTACACCTTATAAATAAAAAATTTATTTCAAAATTTAATATTAAATTTTGTTATATTATTTAAAACAACAAATTGTGTCTTAATATATAAATGTTATTTCTGAAATATCTTAATTAAATAATAACATAAAAAAACTCAAAATATGAAATTGCATGTTTATATACGTAGCTAATGAATGATACATTTTTAAGAGAGTCAAAATTTTGACTGTTAAATATAAATTGGGTGAATTCCCTAGAGGGTATTGTTGATCATCTTGGCAAATCATTTCACAAGATCAAAAGAGCAAACTCTGTATGATAAGGTGTTGAGAAATATTAGAACTGAACTAAAGAAAAAGATATATTGTGAATATATTTTTTGTGTATCCAAAACTAGTTTAGTATAATAGAAATATTTTAATATATATATATATAATTTTAAGAAGTAAAGAGTTGAATTGGAGTCGTGGGTATTATATGTTCATTAAATAAATATTTTTTATTGAATATATTTTTATAGAATAAAGATTTTAGTAGTACATAATGTTATAAATATAATTTTATTGTTAATAGTTCCAAAAAAAAAATCTTTAACTAAAAGAAGAAAAGAAAAAAGGATATGTGTATTATTGTTTTATTCTGGGTGAAATGATTATATTAGTTCAAGAGGAATTCTATACAAGACATAAGTATGTATTGGTGAGTATTACATCAAAATAAAATAGAGCTTATGAGTTATGGTGTCTCAAGAAAACCTTATAAGAGTTATATAAATGATGAGCTTACTTGCTATCATTATCATAAGAGTGGTCATATCAAACCTAAATTCCCAAAACTTTTCAAAAAAAAGCCAATGAAAACATTAATGCAACATTGGTTTATGATAGCTCAAACCAAAGTGATGACAAAGAGCATGTATCCAACTAAGTTTCTTTCATGGCTACTTAAAAAGAAGAAGACGAGGTAAAGTTCAAATCTAACTTATGTTTATCTTAAGATCAATTAGACGATGGTATTAAAAATCTTATGATTTTTTACGTGATTACAAACACTCTCTTATATCAAACAAAAAATCAAATATTTGAAAACTTTTTACAAATATTTTAGGAAACAATGATGAGTTTGATGATAATAACTCTATCATTTTTTATAACAATAAGTTTATCCACAATTCACATAAAAAACTTTAATTATGAAATTTATGCTTTAATATACTTGAATTTTTAGGTTACTTTAATAACACATAATTCCTTCTATTTTTAAAAAAAAATACAATTATTAATTATTCATTAAATCTAATTGAGAATTTATCAAACTTTTGTATAAAACTAATTGTTAATTACACTACATGTTATTTTAGAATGTACAACCAACAAACAAATATTATATAAAAATCCATGCACGTTGATTTTGATGAAGGAAATTCTTTTAAAAGAAAGTGAAAAAATATAAAAGTTGAATATACCAAGTTCCATCAACTTGAAGAAGAAGTAAAACCTATTATATCATAACCATAAATATATTCTGACAATCAAACTATTAAAGAGAAGAATGATAAAACTCCCAAAGAACTTCATAGAAGTAGGAACAATGTTAGAGGACTCTTGCTAAAGTTAATACTTGGTGATCCAAGTAAAGGGCTAAGAACACATTCAACTCTTAATGATTTGTGTTCTCATTGTACTTTCTTGTCTAAATTCAGACCGAATAATAACAAATAAGATCTACTTGATGATCATTTGGTCAATGCAATGCATGAAGAGTTTATAACGATTTTATAAGGATTTTGATACGAGTATGCATAGTGAATTCCAATTGCACATGATTGGAGAATTTAACTTCTTCCTCAGACTAAAAATAAAGAAAATGGAAGATGGGATCTGTCTCAACCAAGCTAAATAAGCCAAAGATCTTATTAAGAAGTTTGAACTTACTAATTCCAAGTGGGTTGGAATTCCCATAAGGAAACATCCACAACTCTTGATAAACAAGAATAAAAGGTAACGATGTTGATGAGAAGACGTACTTAGCAGATTAATTAATTATTCTTTGGGGCAAGTAAAATATTAATTTGATTTTTTGGATCATTGACCCTTAAAAAAATATGTACACCATATAAATAAAAAAATTATTTAAAAATTTAACATTAAATTTTATTATATTATTTAAAACAACAAATTGTGTCTTAATATATAAATGTTATTTCTGAAATATCTTAATTAAATAATAACATAAAAAAACTCAAAATATGAAATTGCATGTTTATATACGTAGCTAATGAATGATACATTTTTAAGAGAGTCAAAATTTTGACTGTTAAATATAAATTGGGTGAATTCCCTAGAGGGTATTGTTGATAATCTTGGTAAATCCTTTCACAAGATCAAAAGAGCAAACTCTGTATGATAAGGTGTTGAGAAATATTAGAACTGAACTAAAGAAAAAGATATATTGTGAATATATTTTTTGTGTATCCAAAACTAGTTTAGTATAATAGAAATATTTTAATATATATATAATTTTAAGAAGTAAAGAGTTGAATTGGAGTCGTGGGTATTATATGTTCATTAAATAAATATTTTTTATTGAATATATTTTTATAAAATAAAGATTTTAGTAGTACATAATGTTATAAATATAATTTTATTGTTAATAGTTCCAAAAAAAAAATCTTTAACTAAAAGGAGAAAAGAAAAAAGGATATGTGTATTATTGTTTTATTCTGGGTGAAATGATTATATTAGTTCAAGAGGAATTCTATACAAGACATAAGTATGTATTGGTGAGTATTACATCAAAATAAAATAGAGCTTATGAGTTATGGTGTCTCAAGAAAACCTTATAAGAGTTATATAAATGATGAGCTTACTTGCTATCATTATCATAAGAGTGGTCATATCAAACCTAAATTCCCAAAACTTTTCAAAAAAAAGCCAATGAAAACATTAATGCAACATTGGTTTATGATAGCTCAAACCAAAGTGATGACAAAGAGCATGTATCCAACTAAGTTTCTTTCATGGCTACTTAAAAAGAAGAAGACGAGGTAAAGTTCAAATCTAACTTATGTTTATCTTAAGATCAATTAGACGATGGTATTAAAAATCTTATGATTTTTTACGTGATTACAAACACTCTCTTATATCAAACAAAAAATCAAATATTTGAAAACTTTTTACAAATATTTTAGGAAACAATGATGAGTTTGATGATAATAACTCTATCATTTTTTATAACAATAAGTTTATCCACAATTCACATAAAAAACTTTAATTATGAAATTTATGCTTTAATATACTTGAATTTTTAGGTTACTTTAATAACACATAATTCCTTCTATTTTTTAAAAAAAAAATACAATTATTAATTATTCATTAAATCTAATTGAGAATTTATCAAACTTTTGTATAAAACTAATTGTTAATTACACTACATGTTATTTTAGAATGTACAACCAACAAACAAATATTATATAAAAATCCATGCACGTTGATTTTGATGAAGGAAATTCTTTTAAAAGAAAGTGAAAAAATATAAAAGTTGAATATACCAAGTTCCATCAACTTGAAGAAGAAGTAAAACCTATTATATCATAACCATAAATATATTCTGACAATCAAACTATTAAAGAGAAGAATGATAAAACTCCCAAAGAACTTCATAGAAGTAGGAACAATGTTAGAGGACTCTTGCTAAAGTTAATACTTGGTGATCCAAGTAAAGGGCTAAGAACACATTCAACTCTTAATGATTTGTGTTCTCATTGTACTTTCTTGTCTAAATTCAGACCGAATAATAACAAATAAGATCTACTTGATGATCATTTGGTCAATGCAATGCATGAAGAGTTTATAACGATTTTATAAGGATTTTGATACGAGTATGCATAGTGAATTCCAATTGCACATGATTGGAGAATTTAACTTCTTCCTCAGACTAAAAATAAAGAAAATGGAAGATGGGATCTGTCTCAACCAAGCTAAATAAGCCAAAGATCTTATTAAGAAGTTTGAACTTACTAATTCCAAGTGGGTTGGAATTCCGATAAGGAAACATCCACAACTCTTGATAAACAAGAATAAAAGGTAACGATGTTGATGAGAAGACGTACTTAGCAGATTAATTAATTATTCTTTGGGGCAAGTAAAATATTAATTTGATTTTTTGGATCATTGACCCTTAAAAAAATATGTACACCATATAAATAAAAAAATTATTTAAAAATTTAACATTAAATTTTATTATATTATTTAAAACAACAAATTGTGTCTTAATATATAAATGTTATTTCTGAAATATCTTAATTAAATAATAACATAAAAAAACTCAAAATATGAAATTGCATGTTTATATACGTAGCTAATGAATGATACATTTTTAAGAGAGTCAAAATTTTGACTGTTAAATATAAATTGGGTGAATTCCCTAGAGGGTATTGTTGATAATCTTGGTAAATCCTTTCACAAGATCAAAAGAGCAAACTCTGTATGATAAGGTGTTGAGAAATATTAGAACTGAACTAAAGAAAAAGATATATTGTGAATATATTTTTTGTGTATCCAAAACTAGTTTAGTATAATAGAAATATTTTAATATATATATAATTTTAAGAAGTAAAGAGTTGAATTGGAGTCGTGGGTATTATATGTTCATTAAATAAATATTTTTTATTGAATATATTTTTATAAAATAAAGATTTTAGTAGTACATAATGTTATAAATATAATTTTATTGTTAATAGTTCCAAAAAAAAATCTTTAACTAAAAGGAGAAAAGAAAAAAGGATATGTGTATTATTGTTTTATTCTGGGTGAAATGATTATATTAGTTCAAGAGGAATTCTATACAAGACATAAGTATGTATTGGTGAGTATTACATCAAAATAAAATAGAGCTTATGAGTTATGGTGTCTCAAGAAAACCTTATAAGAGTTATATAAATGATGAGCTTACTTGCTATCATTATCATAAGAGTGGTCATATCAAACCTAAATTCCCAAAACTTTTCAAAAAAAAGCCAATGAAAACATTAATGCAACATTGGTTTATGATAGCTCAAACCAAAGTGATGACAAAGAGCATGTATCCAACTAAGTTTCTTTCATGGCTACTTAAAAAGAAGAAGACGAGGTAAAGTTCAAATCTAACTTATGTTTATCTTAAGATCAATTAGACGATGGTATTAAAAATCTTATGATTTTTTACGTGATTACAAACACTCTCTTATATCAAACAAAAAATCAAATATTTGAAAACTTTTTACAAATATTTTAGGAAACAATGATGAGTTTGATGATAATAACTCTATCATTTATTATAACAATAAGTTTATCCACAATTCACATAAAAAACTTTAATTATGAAATTTATGCTTTAATATACTTGAATTTTTAGGTTACTTTAATAACACATAATTCCTTCTATTTTTAAAAAAAAAAATACAATTATTAATTATTCATTAAATCTAATTGAGAATTTATCAAACTTTTGTATAAAACTAATTGTTAATTACACTACATGTTATTTTAGAATGTACAACCAACAAACAAATATTATATAAAAATCCATGCACGTTGATTTTGATGAAGGAAATTCTTTTAAAAGAAAGTGAAAAAATATAAAAGTTGAATATACCAAGTTCCATCAACTTGAAGAAGAAGTAAAACCTATTATATCATAACCATAAATATATTCTGACAATCAAACTATTAAAGAGAAGAATGATAAAACTCCCAAAGAACTTCATAGAAGTAGGAACAATGTTAGAGGACTCTTGCTAAAGTTAATACTTGGTGATCCAAGTAAAGGGCTAAGAACACATTCAACTCTTAATGATTTGTGTTCTCATTGTACTTTCTTGTCTAAATTCAGACCGAATAATAACAAATAAGATCTACTTGATGATCATTTGGTCAATGCAATGCATGAAGAGTTTATAACGATTTTATAAGGATTTTGATACGAGTATGCATAGTGAATTCCAATTGCACATGATTGGAGAATTTAACTTCTTCCTCAGACTAAAAATAAAGAAAATGGAAGATGGGATCTGTCTCAACCAAGCTAAATAAGCCAAAGATCTTATTAAGAAGTTTGAACTTACTAATTCCAAGTGGGTTGGAATTCCGATAAGGAAACATCCACAACTCTTGATAAACAAGAATAAAAGGTAACGATGTTGATGAGAAGACGTACTTAGCAGATTAATTAATTATTCTTTGGGGCAAGTAAAATATTAATTTGATTTTTTGGATCATTGACCCTTAAAAAAATATGTACACCATATAAATAAAAAAATTATTTAAAAATTTAACATTAAATTTTATTATATTATTTAAAACAACAAATTGTGTCTTAATATATAAATGTTATTTCTGAAATATCTTAATTAAATAATAACATAAAAAAACTCAAAATATGAAATTGCATGTTTATATACGTAGCTAATGAATGATACATTTTTAAGAGAGTCAAAATTTTGACTGTTAAATATAAATTGGGTGAATTCCCTAGAGGGTATTGTTGATAATCTTGGTAAATCCTTTCACAAGATCAAAAGAGCAAACTCTGTATGATAAGGTGTTGAGAAATATTAGAACTGAACTAAAGAAAAAGATATATTGTGAATATATTTTTTGTGTATCCAAAACTAGTTTAGTATAATAGAAATATTTTAATATATATATAATTTTAAGAAGTAAAGAGTTGAATTGGAGTCGTGGGTATTATATGTTCATTAAATAAATATTTTTTATTGAATATATTTTTATAAAATAAAGATTTTAGTAGTACATAATGTTATAAATATAATTTTATTGTTAATAGTTCCAAAAAAAAAATCTTTAACTAAAAGGAGAAAAGAAAAAAGGATATGTGTATTATTGTTTTATTCTGGGTGAAATGATTATATTAGTTCAAGAGGAATTCTATACAAGACATAAGTATGTATTGGTGAGTATTACATCAAAATAAAATAGAGCTTATGAGTTATGGTGTCTCAAGAAAACCTTATAAGAGTTATATAAATGATGAGCTTACTTGCTATCATTATCATAAGAGTGGTCATATCAAACCTAAATTCCCAAAACTTTTCAAAAAAAAGCCAATGAAAACATTAATGCAACATTGGTTTATGATAGCTCAAACCAAAGTGATGACAAAGAGCATGTATCCAACTAAGTTTCTTTCATGGCTACTTAAAAAGAAGAAGACGAGGTAAAGTTCAAATCTAACTTATGTTTATCTTAAGATCAATTAGACGATGGTATTAAAAATCTTATGATTTTTTACGTGATTACAAACACTCTCTTATATCAAACAAAAAATCAAATATTTGAAAACTTTTTACAAATATTTTAGGAAACAATGATGAGTTTGATGATAATAACTCTATCATTTTTTATAACAATAAGTTTATCCACAATTCACATAAAAAACTTTAATTATGAAATTTATGCTTTAATATACTTTAATTTTTAGGTTACTTTAATAACACATAATTCCTTCTATTTTTAAAAAAAAAATACAATTATTAATTATTCATTAAATCTAATTGAGAATTTATCAAACTTTTGTATAAAACTAATTGTTAATTACACTACATGTTATTTTAGAATGTACAACCAACAAACAAATATTATATAAAAATCCATGCACGTTGATTTTGATGAAGGAAATTCTTTTAAAAGAAAGTGAAAAAATATAAAAGTTGAATATACCAAGTTCCATCAACTTGAAGAAGAAGTAAAACCTATTATATCATAACCATAAATATATTCTGACAATCAAACTATTAAAGAGAAGAATGATAAAACTCCCAAAGAACTTCATAGAAGTAGGAACAATGTTAGAGGACTCTTGCTAATGTTAATACTTGGTGATCCAAGTAAAGGGCTAAGAACACATTCAACTCTTAATGATTTGTGTTCTCATTGTACTTTCTTGTCTAAATTCAGACCGAATAATAACAAATAAGATCTACTTGATGATCATTTGGTCAATGCAATGCATGAAGAGTTTATAACGATTTTATAAGGATTTTGATACGAGTATGCATAGTGAATTCCAATTGCACATGATTGGAGAATTTAACTTCTTCCTCAGACTAAAAATAAAGAAAATGGAAGATGGGATCTGTCTCAACCAAGCTAAATAAGCCAAAGATCTTATTAAGAAGTTTGAACTTACTAATTCCAAGTGGGTTGGAATTCCCATAAGGAAACATCCACAACTCTTGATAAACAAGAATAAAAGGTAACGATGTTGATGAGAAGACGTACTTAGCAGATTAATTAATTATTCTTTGGGGCAAGTAAAATATTAATTTGATTTTTTGGATCATTGACTCTTAAAAAAATATGTACACCATATAAATAAAAAAATTATTTAAAAATTTAACATTAAATTTTATTATATTATTTAAAACAACAAATTGTGTCTTAATATATAAATGTTATTTCTGAAATATCTTAATTAAATAATAACATAAAAAAACTCAAAATATGAAATTGCATGTTTATATACGTAGCTAATGAATGATACATTTTTAAGAGAGTCAAAATTTTGACTGTTAAATATAAATTGGGTGAATTCCCTAGAGGGTATTGTTGATAATCTTGGTAAATCCTTTCACAAGATCAAAAGAGCAAACTCTGTATGATAAGGTGTTGAGAAATATTAGAACTGAACTAAAGAAAAAGATATATTGTGAATATATTTTTTGTGTATCCAAAACTAGTTTAGTATAATAGAAATATTTTAATATATATATAATTTTAAGAAGTAAAGAGTTGAATTGGAGTCGTGGGTATTATATGTTCATTAAATAAATATTTTTTATTGAATATATTTTTATAAAATAAAGATTTTAGTAGTACATAATGTTATAAATATAATTTTATTGTTAATAGTTCCAAAAAAAAAATCTTTAACTAAAAGGAGAAAAGAAAAAAGGATATGTGTATTATTGTTTTATTCTGGGTCAAATGATTATATTAGTTCAAGAGGAATTCTATACAAGACATAAGTATGTATTGGTGAGTATTACATCAAAATAAAATAGAGCTTATGAGTTATGGTGTCTCAAGAAAACCTTATAAGAGTTATATAAATGATGAGCTTACTTGCTATCATTATCATAAGAGTGGTCATATCAAACCTAAATTCCCAAAACTTTTCAAAAAAAAGCCAATGAAAACATTAATGCAACATTGGTTTATGATAGCTCAAACCAAAGTGATGACAAAGAGCATGTATCCAACTAAGTTTCTTTCATGGCTACTTAAAAAGAAGAAGACGAGGTAAAGTTCAAATCTAACTTATGTTTATCTTAAGATCAATTAGACGATGGTATTAAAAATCTTATGATTTTTTACGTGATTACAAACACTCTCTTATATCAAACAAAAAATCAAATATTTGAAAACTTTTTACAAATATTTTAGGAAACAATGATGAGTTTGATGATAATAACTCTATCATTTTTTATAACAATAAGTTTATCCACAATTCACATAAAAAACTTTAATTATGAAATTTATGCTTTAATATACTTGAATTTTTAGGTTACTTTAATAACACATAATTCCTTCTATTTTTAAAAAAAAAATACAATTATTAATTATTCATTAAATCTAATTGAGAATTTATCAAACTTTTGTATAAAACTAATTGTTAATTACACTACATGTTATTTTAGAATGTACAACCAACAAACAAATATTATATAAAAATCCATGCACGTTGATTTTGATGAAGGAAATTCTTTTAAAAGAAAGTGAAAAAATATAAAAGTTGAATATACCAAGTTCCATCAACTTGAAGAAGAAGTAAAACCTATTATATCATAACCATAAATATATTCTGACAATCAAACTATTAAAGAGAAGAATGATGAAACTCCCAAAGAACTTCATAGAAGTAGGAACAATGTTAGAGGACTCTTGCTAAAGTTAATACTTGGTGATCCAAGTAAAGGGCTAAGAACACATTCAACTCTTAATGATTTGTGTTCTCATTGTACTTTCTTGTCTAAATTCAGACCGAATAATAACAAATAAGATCTACTTGATGATCATTTGGTCAATGCAATGCATGAAGAGTTTATAACGATTTTATAAGGATTTTGATACGAGTATGCATAGTGAATTCCAATTGCACATGATTGGAGAATTTAACTTCTTCCTCAGACTAAAAATAAAGAAAATGGAAGATGGGATCTGTCTCAACCAAGCTAAATAAGCCAAAGATCTTATTAAGAAGTTTGAACTTACTAATTCCAAGTGGGTTGGAATTCCCATAAGGAAACATCCACAACTCTTGATAAACAAGAATAAAAGGTAACGATGTTGATGAGAAGACGTACTTAGCAGATTAATTAATTATTCTTTGGGGCAAGTAAAATATTAATTTGATTTTTTGGATCATTGACCTTTAAAAAAATATGTACACCATATATATAAAAAAATTATTTAAAAATTTAACATTAAATTTTATTATATTATTTAAAACAACAAATTGTGTTTTAATATATAAATGTTATTTCTAAAATATCTTAATTAAATAATAACATAAAAAATCTCAAAATATGAAATTGCATGTTTATATACGTAGCTAATGAATGATACATTTTTAAGAGAGTCAAAATTTTGACTGTTAATTATAAATTGGGTGAATTCCCTAGAGGGTATTGTTGATAATCTTGGCAAATCCTTTCACAAGATCAAAAGAGCAAACTCTGTATGATAAGGTGTTGAGAAATATTAGAACTGAACTAAAGAAAAAGATATATTGTTAATATATTTTTTGTGTATCCAAAACTACTTTAGTATAATAGAAATATTTTAATATATATATATAATTTTAAGAATTAAAGAGTAGAATTGGAGTCGTGGGTATTATATGTTCATTAAATAAATATTTTTTATTGAATATATTTTTATAAAATAAAGATTTTAGTAGTACATAATGTTATAAATATAATTTTATTGTTAATAGTTCCAAAAAAAAATCTTTAACTAAAAGGAGAAAAGAAAAAAGGATATGTGTATTATTGTTTTATTCTGGGTGAAATGATTATATTAGTTCAAGAGGAATTCTATACAAGACATAAGTATGTATTGGTGAGTATTACATCAAAATAAAATAGAGCTTATGAGTTATGGTGTCTCAAGAAAACCTTATAAGAGTTATATAAATGATGAGCTTACTTGCTATCATTATCATAAGAGTGGTCATATCAAACCTAAATTCCCAAAACTTTTCAAAAAAAAGCCAATGAAAACATTAATGCAACATTGGTTTATGATAGCTCAAACCAAAGTGATGACAAAGAGCATGTATCCAACTAAGTTTCTTTCATGGCTACTTAAAAAGAAGAAGACGAGGTAAAGTTCAAATCTAACTTATGTTTATCTTAAGATCAATTAGACGATGGTATTAAAAATCTTATGATTTTTTACGTGATTACAAACACTCTCTTATATCAAACAAAAAATCAAATATTTGAAAACTTTTTACAAATATTTTAGGAAACAATGATGAGTTTGATGATAATAACTCTATCATTTTTTATAACAATAAGTTTATCCACAATTCACATAAAAAACTTTAATTATGAAATTTATGCTTTAATATACTTGAATTTTTAGGTTACTTTAATAACACATAATTCCTTCTATTTTTAAAAAAAAAAATACAATTATTAATTATTCATTAAATCTAATTGAGAATTTATCAAACTTTTGTATAAAACTAATTGTTAATTACACTACATGTTATTTTAGAATGTACAACCAACAAACAAATATTATATAAAAATCCATGCACGTTGATTTTGATGAAGGAAATTCTTTTAAAAGAAAGTGAAAAAATATAAAAGTTGAATATACCAAGTTCCATCAACTTGAAGAAGAAGTAAAACCTATTATATCATAACCATAAATATATTCTGACAATCAAACTATTAAAGAGAAGAATGATGAAACTCCCAAAGAACTTCATAGAAGTAGGAACAATGTTAGAGGACTCTTGCTAAAGTTAATACTTGGTGATCCAAGTAAAGGGCTAAGAACACATTCAACTCTTAATGATTTGTGTTCTCATTGTACTTTCTTGTCTAAATTCAGACCGAATAATAACAAATAAGATCTACTTGATGATCATTTGGTCAATGCAATGCATGAAGAGTTTATAACGATTTTATAAGGATTTTGATACGAGTATGCATAGTGAATTCCAATTGCACATGATTGGAGAATTTAACTTCTTCCTCAGACTAAAAATAAAGAAAATGGAAGATGGGATCTGTCTCAACCAAGCTAAATAAGCCAAAGATCTTATTAAGAAGTTTGAACTTACTAATTCCAAGTGGGTTGGAATTCCCATAAGGAAACATCCACAACTCTTGATAAACAAGAATAAAAGGTAACGATGTTGATGAGAAGACGTACTTAGCAGATTAATTAATTATTCTTTGGGGCAAGTAAAATATTAATTTGATTTTTTGGATCATTGACCCTTAAAAAAATATGTACACCATATATATAAAAAAATTATTTAAAAATTTAACATTAAATTTTATTATATTATTTAAAACAACAAATTGTGTTTTAATATATAAATGTTATTTCTAAAATATCTTAATTAAATAATAACATAAAAAATCTCAAAATATGAAATTGCATGTTTATATACGTAGCTAATGAATGATACATTTTTAAGAGAGTCAAAATTTTGACTGTTAATTATAAATTGGGTGAATTCCCTAGAGGGTATTGTTGATAATCTTGGCAAATCCTTTCACAAGATCAAAAGAGCAAACTCTGTATGATAAGGTGTTGAGAAATATTAGAACTGAACTAAAGAAAAAGATATATTGTTAATATATTTTTTGTGTATCCAAAACTACTTTAGTATAATAGAAATATTTTAATATATATATATAATTTTAAGAATTAAAGAGTAGAATTGGAGTCGTGGGTATTATATGTTCATTAAATAAATATTTTTTATTGAATATATTTTTATAAAATAAAGATTTTAGTAGTACATAATGTTATAAATATAATTTTATTGTTAATAGTTCCAAAAAAAAATCTTTAACTATAAGGAGAAAAGAAAAAAGGATATGTGTATTATTGTTTTATTCTGGGTGAAATGATTATATTAGTTCAAGAGGAATTCTATACAAGACATAAGTATGTATTGGTGAGTATTACATCAAAATAAAATAGAGCTTATGAGTTATGGTGTCTCAAGAAAACCTTATAAGAGTTATATAAAGGATGAGCTTACTTGCTATTATTATCATAACAGTGGTCATATCAAACCTAAATTCCCAAAACTTTTCAAAAAAAAACCAATGAAAACATTAATGCAACATTGGTTTATGATAGCTCAAACCAAAGTGATGACAAAGAGCATGTATCCAACTAAGTTTCTTTCATGGCTACTTAAAAAGAAGAAGACGAGGTAAAGTTCAAATCTAACTTATGTTTATCTTAAGATCAATTAGACGATGGTATTAAAAATCTTATGATTTTTTACGTGATTACAAACACTCTCTTATATCAAACAAAAAATCAAATATTTGAAAACTTTTTACAAATATTTTAGGAAACAATGATGAGTTTGATGATAATAACTCTATCATTTTTTATAACAATAAGTTTATCCACAATTCACATAAAAAACTTTAATTATGAAATTTATGCTTTAATATACTTGAATTTTTAGGTTACTTTAATAACACATAATTCCTTCTATTTTTAAAAAAAAAATACAATTATTAATTATTCATTAAATCTAATTGAGAATTTATCAAACTTTTGTATAAAACTAATTGTTAATTACACTACATGTTATTTTAGAATGTACAACCAACAAACAAATATTATATAAAAATCCATGCACGTTGATTTTGATGAAGGAAATTCTTTTAAAAGAAAGTGAAAAAATATAAAAGTTGAATATACCAAGTTCCATCAACTTGAAGAAGAAGTAAAACCTATTATATCATAACCATAAATATATTCTGACAATCAAACTATTAAAGAGAAGAATGATGAAACTCCCAAAGAACTTCATAGAAGTAGGAACAATGTTAGAGGACTCTTGCTAAAGTTAATACTTGGTGATCCAAGTAAAGGGCTAAGAACACATTCAACTCTTAATGATTTGTGTTCTCATTGTACTTTCTTGTCTAAATTCAGACCGAATAATAACAAATAAGATCTACTTGATGATCATTTGGTCAATGCAATGCATGAAGAGTTTATAACGATTTTATAAGGATTTTGATACGAGTATGCATAGTGAATTCCAATTGCACATGATTGGAGAATTTAACTTCTTCCTCAGACTAAAAATAAAGAAAATGGAAGATGGGATCTGTCTCAACCAAGCTAAATAAGCCAAAGATCTTATTAAGAAGTTTGAACTTACTAATTCCAAGTGGGTTGGAATTCCCATAAGGAAACATCCACAACTCTTGATAAACAAGAATAAAAGGTAACGATGTTGATGAGAAGACGTACTTAGCAGATTAATTAATTATTCTTTGGGGCAAGTAAAATATTAATTTGATTTTTTGGATCATTGACCCTTAAAAAAATATGTACACCATATATATAAAAAAATTATTTAAAAATTTAACATTAAATTTTATTATATTATTTAAAACAACAAATTGTGTTTTAATATATAACTGTTATTTCTAAAATATCTTAATTAAATAATAACATAAAAAATCTCAAAATATGAAATTGCATGTTTATATACGTAGCTAATGAATGATACATTTTTAAGAGAGTCAAAATTTTGACTGTTAATTATAAATTGGGTGAATTCCCTAGAGGGTATTGTTGATAATCTTGGCAAACCCTTTCACAAGATCAAAAGAGCAAACTCTGTATGATAAGGTGTTGAGAAATATTAGAACTGAACTAAAGAAAAAGATATATTGTTAATATATTTTTTGTGTATCCAAAACTACTTTAGTATAATAGAAATATTTTAATATATATATATATAATTTTAAGAATTAAAGAGTAGAATTGGAGTTGTGGGTATTATATGTTCATTAAATAAATATTTTTTATTGAATATATTTTTATAAAATAAAGATTTTAGTAGTACATAATGTTATAAATATAATTTTATTGTTAATAGTTCCAAAAAAAAATCTTTAACTAAAAGGAGAAAAGAAAAAAGGATATGTGTATTATTGTTTTATTCTGGGTGAAATGATTATATTAGTTCAAGAGGAATTCTATACAAGACATAAGTATGTATTGGTGAGTATTACATCAAAATAAAATAGAGCTTATGAGTTATGGTGTCTCAAGAAAACCTTATAAGAGTTATATAAAGGATGAGCTTACTTGCTATTATTATCATAACAGTGGTCATATCAAACCTAAATTCCCAAAACTTTTCAAAAAAAAACCAATGAAAACATTAATGCAACATTGGTTTATGATAGCTCAAACCAAAGTGATGACAAAGAGCATGTATCCAACTAAGTTTCTTTCATGGCTACTTAAAAAGAAGAAGACGAGGTAAAGTTCAAATCTAACTTATGTTTATCTTAAGATCAATTAGACGATGGTATTAAAAATCTTATGATTTTTTACGTGATTACAAACACTCTCTTATATCAAACAAAAAACCAAATATTTGAAAACTTTTTACAAATATTTTAGGAAACAATGATGAGTTTGATGATAATAACTCTATCATTTTTTATAACAATAAGTTTATCCACAATTCACATAAAAAACTTTAATTATGAAATTTATGCTTTAATATACTTGAATATTTATGTTACTTTAATAACACATAATTCCTTCTATTTTTAAAAAAAAAATACAATTATTAATTATTCATTAAATCTAATTGAGAATTTATCAAACTTTTGTATAAAACTAATTGTTAATTACACTACATGTTATTTTAGAATGTACAACCAACAAACAAATATTATATAAAAATCCATGCACGTTGATTTTGATGAAGGAAATTCTTTTAAAAGAAAGTGAAAAAATATAAAAGTTGAATATACCAAGTTCCATCAACTTGAAGAAGAAGTAAAACCTATTATATCATAACCATAAATATATTCTGACAATCAAACTATTAAAGAGAAGAATGATGAAACTCCCAAAGAACTTCATAGAAGTAGGAACAATGTTAGAGGACTCTTGCTAAAGTTAATACTTGGTGATCCAAGTAAAGGGCTAAGAACACATTCAACTCTTAATGATTTGTGTTCTCATTGTACTTTCTTGTCTAAATTCAGACCGAAGAATAACAAATAAGATCTACTTGATGATCATTTGGTCAATGCAATGCATGAAGAGTTTATAACGATTTTATAAGGATTTTGATACGAGTATGCATAGTGAATTCCAATTGCACATGATTGGAGAATTTAACTTCTTCCTCAGACTAAAAATAAAGAAAATGGAAGATGAGATCTGTCTCAACCAAGCTAAATAAGCCAAAGATCTTATTAAGAAGTTTGAACTTACTAATTCCAAGTGGGTTGGAATTCCCATAAGGAAACATCCACAAATCTTGATAAACAAGAATAAAAGGTAACGATGTTGATGAGAAGACGTACTTAGCAGATTAATTAATTATTCTTTGGGGCAAGTAAAATATTAATTTGATTTTTTGGATCATTGACCCTTAAAAAAATATGTACACCATATAAATAAAAAAATTATTTAAAAATTTAACATTAAATTTTATTATATTATTTAAAACAACAAATTGTGTTTTAATATATAAATGTTATTTCTGAAATATCTTAATTAAATAATAACATAAAAAATCACAAAATATGAAATTGCATGTTTATATACGTAGCTAATGAATGATACATTTTTAAGAGAGTCAAAATTTTGACTGTTAAATATAAATTGGGTGAATTCCCTAGAGGGTATTGTTGATAATCTTGGCAAATCCTTTCACAAGATCAAAAGAGCAAACTCTGTATGATAAGGTGTTGAGAAATATTAGAACTGAACTAAAGAAAAAGATATATTGTTAATATATTTTTTGTGTATCCAAAACTAGTTTAGTATAATAGAAATATTTTAATATATATATATAATTTTAAGAATTAAAGAGTAGAATTGGAGTCGTGGGTATTATATGTTCATTAAATAAATATTTTTTATTGAATATATTTTTATAAAATAAAGATTTTAGTAGTACATAATGTTATAAATATAATTTTATTGTTAATAGTTCCAAAAAAAAATCTTTAACTAAAAGGAGAAAAGAAAAAAGGATATGTGTATTATTGTTTTATTCTGGGTGAAATGATTATATTAGTTCAAGAGGAATTCTATACAAGACATAAGTATGTATTGGTGAGTATTACATCAAAATAAAATAGAGCTTATGAGTTATGGTGTCTCAAGAAAACCTTATAAGAGTTATATAAATGATGAGCTTACTTGCTATTATTATCATAACAGTGGTCATATCAAACCTAAATTCCCAAAACTTTTCAAAAAAAAACCAATGAAAACATTAATGCAACATTGGTTTATGATAGCTCAAACCAAAGTGATGACAAAGAGCATGTATCCAACTAAGTTTCTTTCATGGCTACTTAAAAAGAAGAAGACGAGGTAAAGTTCAAATCTAACTTATGTTTATCTTAAGATCAATTAGACGATGGTATTAAAAATCTTATGATTTTTTACGTGATTACAAACACTCTCTTATATCAAACAAAAAACCAAATATTTGAAAACTTTTTACAAATATTTTAGGAAACAATGATGAGTTTGATGATAATAACTCTATCATTTTTTATAACAATAAGTTTATCCACAATTCACATAAAAAACTTTAATTATGAAATTTATGCTTTAATATACTTGAATTTTTAGGTTACTTTAATAACACATAATTCCTTCTATTTTTAAAAAAAAAATACAATTATTAATTATTCATTAAATCTAATTGAGAATTTATCAAACTTTTGTATAAAACTAATTGTTAATTACACTACATGTTATTTTAGAATGTACAACCAACAAACAAATATTATATAAAAATCCATGCACGTTGATTTTGATGAAGGAAATTCTTTTAAAAGAAAGTGAAAAAATATAAAAGTTGAATATACCAAGTTCCATCAACTTGAAGAAGAAGTAAAACCTATTATATCATAACCATAAATATATTCTGACAATCAAACTATTAAAGAGAAGAATGATGAAACTCCCAAAGAACTTCATAGAAGTAGGAACAATGTTAGAGGAATCTTGCTAAAGTTAATACTTGGTGATCCAAGTAAAGGGCTAAGAACACATTCAACTCTTAATGATTTGTGTTCTCATTGTACTTTCTTGTCTAAATTCAGACCGAATAATAAAAAATAAGATCTACTTGATGATCATTTGGTCAATGCAATGCATGAAGAGTTTATAACGATTTTATAAGGATTTTGATACGAGTATGCATAGTGAATTCCAATTGCACATGATTGGAGAATTTAACTTCTTCCTCAGACTAAAAATAAAGAAAATGGAAGATGGGATCTGTCTCAACCAAGCTAAATAAGCCAAAGATCTTATTAAGAAGTTTGAACTTACTAATTCCAAGTGGGTTGGAATTCCCATAAGGAAACATCCACAACTCTTGATAAACAAGAATAAAAGGTAACGATGTTGATGAGAAGACGTACTTAGCAGATTAATTAATTATTCTTTGGGGCAAGTAAAATATTAATTTGATTTTTTGGATCATTGACCCTTAAAAAAATATATACACCATATATATAAAAAAATTATTTAAAAATTTAACATTAAATTTTATTATATTATTTAAAACAACAAATTGTGTTTTAATATATAACTGTTATTTCTAAAATATCTTAATTAAATAATAACATAAAAAATCTCAAAATATGAAATTGCATGTTTATATACGTAGCTAATGAATGATACATTTTTAAGAGAGTCAAAATTTTGACTGTTAATTATAAATTGGGTGAATTCCCTAGATGGTATTGTTGATAATCTTGGCAAACCCTTTCACAAGATCAAAAGAGCAAACTCTGTATGATAAGGTGTTGAGAAATATTAGAACTGAACTAAAGAAAAAGATATATTGTTAATATATTTTTTGTGTATCCAAAACTACTTTAGTATAATAGAAATATTTTAATATATATATATAATTTTAAGAATTAAAGAGTAGAATTGGAGTCGTGGGTATTATATGTTCATTAAATAAATATTTTTTATTGAATATATTTTTATAAAATAAAGATTTTAGTAGTACATAATGTTATAAATATAATTTTATTGTTAATAGTTCCAAAAAAAATCTTTAACTAAAAGGAGAAAAGAAAAAAGGATATGTGTATTATTGTTTTATTCTGGGTGAAATGATTATATTAGTTCAAGAGGAATTCTATACAAGACATAAGTATGTATTGGTGAGTATTACATCAAAATAAAATAGAGCTTATGAGTTATGGTGTCTCAAGAAAACCTTATAAGAGTTATATAAAGGATGAGCTTACTTGCTATTATTATCATAACAGTGGTCATATCAAACCTAAATTCCCAAAACTTTTCAAAAAAAAACCAATGAAAACATTAATGCAACATTGGTTTATGATAGCTCAAACCAAAGTGATGACAAAGAGCATGTATCCAACTAAGTTTCTTTCATGGCTACTTAAAAAGAAGAAGACGAGGTAAAGTTCAAATCTAACTTATGTTTATCTTAAGATCAATTAGACGATGGTATTAAAAATCTTATGATTTTTTACGTGATTGCAAACACTCTCTTATATCAAACAAAAAACCAAATATTTGAAAACTTTTTACAAATATTTTAGGAAACAATGATGAGTTTGATGATAATAACTCTATCATTTTTTATAACAATAAGTTTATCCACAATTCACATAAAAAACTTTAATTATGAAATTTATGCTTTAATATACTTGAATATTTATGTTACTTTAATAACACATAATTCCTTCTATTTTAAAAAAAAAATACAATTATTAATTATTCATTAAATCTAATTGAGAATTTATCAAACTTTTGTATAAAACTAATTGTTAATTACACTACATGTTATTTTAGAATGTACAACCAACAAACAAATATTATATAAAAATCCATGCACGTTGATTTTGATGAAGGAAATTCTTTTAAAAGAAAGTGAAAAAATATAAAAGTTGAATATACCAAGTTCCATCAACTTGAAGAAGAAGTAAAACCTATTATATCATAACCATAAATATATTCTGACAATCAAACTATTAAAGAGAAGAATGATGAAACTCCCAAAGAACTTCATAGAAGTAGGAACAATGTTAGAGGACTCTTGCTAAAGTTAATACTTGGTGATCCAAGTAAAGGGCTAAGAACACATTCAACTCTTAATGATTTGTGTTCTCATTGTACTTTCTTGTCTAAATTCAGACCGAAGAATAACAAATAAGATCTACTTGATGATCATTTGGTCAATGCAATGCATGAAGAGTTTATAACGATTTTATAAGGATTTTGATACGAGTATGCATAGTGAATTCCAATTGCACATGATTGGAGAATTTAACTTCTTCCTCAGACTAAAAATAAAGAAAATGGAAGATGGGATCTGTCTCAACCAAGCTAAATAAGCCAAAGATCTTATTAAGAAGTTTGAACTTACTAATTCCAAGTGGGTTGGAATTCCCATAAGGAAACATCCACAAATCTTGATAAACAAGAATAAAAGGTAACGATGTTGATGAGAAGACGTACTTAGCAGATTAATTAATTATTCTTTGGGGCAAGTAAAATATTAATTTGATTTTTTGGATCATTGACCCTTAAAAAAATATGTACACCATATAAATAAAAAAATTATTTAAAAATTTAACATTAAATTTTATTATATTATTTAAAACAACAAATTGTGTTTTAATATATAAATGTTATTTCTGAAATATCTTAATTAAATAATAACATAAAAAATCTCAAAATATGAAATTGCATGTTTATATACGTAGCTAATGAATGATACATTTTTAAGAGAGTCAAAATTTTGACTGTTAAATATAAATTGGGTGAATTCCCTAGAGGGTATTGTTGATAATCTTGGCAAATCCTTTCACAAGATCAAAAGAGCAAACTCTGTATGATAAGGTGTTGAGAAATATTAGAACTGAACTAAAGAAAAAGATATATTGTTAATATATTTTTTGTGTATCCAAAACTAGTTTAGTATAATAGAAATATTTTAATATATATATATATAATTTTAAGAATTAAAGAGTAGAATTGGAGTCGTGGGTATTATATGTTCATTAAATAAATATTTTTTATTGAATATATTTTTATAAAATAAAGATTTTAGTAGTACATAATGTTATAAATATAATTTTATTGTTAATAGTTCCAAAAAAAAAAAACTTTAACTAAAAGGAGAAAAGAAAAAAGGATATGTGTATTATTGTTTTATTCTGGGTGAAATGATTATATTAGTTCAAGAGGAATTCTATACAAGACATAAGTATGTATTGGTGAGTATTACATCAAAATAAAATAGAGCTTATGAGTTATGGTGACTCAAGAAAACCTTATAAGAGTTATATAAAGGATGAGCTTACTTGCTATCATTATCATAACAGTGGTCATATCAAACCTAAATTCCAAAAAAAATTCAAAAAAAAACCAATGAAAACATTAATGCAACATTGGTTTATGATAGCTCAAACCAAAGTGATGACAAAGAGCATGTATCCAACTAAGTTTCTTTCATGGCTACTTAAAAAGAAGAAGACGAGGTAAAGTTCAAATCTAACTTATGTTTATCTTAAAATCAATTAGACGATGGTATTAAAAATCTTATGATTTTTTACGTGATTACAAACACTCTCTTATATCAAACAAAAAACCAAATATTTGAAAACTTTTTACAAATATTTTAGGAAACAATGATGAGTTTGATGATAATAACTCTATCATTTTTTATAACAATAAGTTTATCCACAATTCACATAAAAAACTTTAATTATGACATTTATGCTTTAATATACTTGAATATTTAGGTTACTTTAATAACACATAATTCCTTCTATTTTAAAAAAAAAAATACAATTATTAATTATTCATTAAATCTAATTGAGAATTTATCAAACTTTTGTATAAAACAAATTGTTAATTACACTACATGTTATTTTAGAATGTACAACCAACAAACAAATATTATATAAAAATCCATGCACGTTGATTTTGATGAAGGAAATTCTTTTAAAAGAAAGTGAAAAAATATAAAAGTTGAATATACCAAGTTCCATCAACTTGAAGAAGAAGTAAAACCTATTATATCATAACCATAAATATATTCTGACAATCAAACTATTAAAGAGAAGAATGATGAAACTCCCAAAGAACTTCATAGAAGTAGGAACAATGTTAGAGGACTCTTGCTAAAGTTAATACTTGGTGATCCAAGTAAAGGGCTAAGAACACATTCAACTCTTAATGATTTGTGTTCTCATTGTACTTTCTTGTCTAAATTCAGACCGAAGAATAACATATAAGATCTACTTGATGATCATTTGGTAAATGCAATGCATGAAGAGTTTATAACAATTTTATAAGGATTTTGATACGAGTATGCATAGTGAATTCCAATTGAACATGACTAGAGAATTTAACTTCTTCCTCAGACTAAAAATAAAGAAAATGGAAGATGGGATCTGTCTCAACCAAGCTAAATAAGCCAAAGATCTTATTAAGAAGTTTGAACTTACTAATTCCAAGTGGGTTGGAATTCCCATAAGGAAACATCCACAACTCTTGATAAACAAGAATAAAAGGTAACGATGTTGATGAGAAGACGTACTTAGCAGATTAATTAATTATTCTTTGAGGCAAGTAAAATATTAATTTGATGTTTTGGATCATTGACCCTTAAAAAAATATGTACACCTTATAAATAAAAAATTTATTTAAAAATTTAATATTAAATTTTGTTATATTATTTAAAACAACAAATTGTGTCTTAATATATAAATGTTATTTCTGAAATATCTTAATTAAATAATAACATAAAAAAACTCAAAATATGAAATTGCATGTTTATATACGTAGCTAATGAATGATACATTTTTAAGAGAGTCAAAATTTTGACTGTTAAATATAAATTGGGTGAATTCCCTAGAGGGTATTGTTGATCATCTTGGCAAATCATTTCACAAGATCAAAAGAGCAAACTCTGTATGATAAGGTGTTGAGAAATATTAGAACTGAACTAAAGAAAAAGATATATTGTGAATATATTTTTTGTGTATCCAAAACTAGTTTAGTATAATAGAAATATTTTAATATATATATAATTTTAAGAAGTAAATTGTAGAATTGAAGACGTGGGTATTATATGTTCATTAAATAATTTTTTTTTATTGAATATATTTTTATAAAATAAACATTTTAGTAGTACATAATGTTATAAATATAATTTTATTGTTAATAGTTCCGAAAAAAAATCTTTAACTAAAAGGAGAAAAGAAAAAAGGATATGTGTATTATTGTTTTATTCTGGGTGAAATGATTATATTAGTTCAAGAGGAATTCTATACAAGACATAAGTGTGTATTTGTGAGTATTACATCAAAATAAAATAGAGCTTATGAGTTGTGGTGTCTCAAGAAAACCTTATAAGAGTTATATAAAGGATGAGCTTACTTGCTATCATTATCATTAGAGTGGTCATATCAAACCTAAATTCCCAAAACTTTTCAAAAAAAAGCCAATGAAAACATTAATGCAACATTGGTTGATGATAGCTCAAACCAAAGTGATGACAAAGAGCATGTAGCCAACTATGTTTCTTTCATGGCTACTTAAAAAGAAGAAGACGAGGTAAAGTTCAAATCTAACTTATGTTTATCTTAAGATCAATTAGACGATGGTATTCAAAATCTTATTATTTTTTACGTGATTAAAAATATTTGAAAACTTTTTACAAATATTTTAGGAAACAATGATGAGTTTGATGATAATAACTCTATCATTTTTTATAACAATAAGTTTATCAACAATTCACATAAAAAACTTTAATTATGACATTTAGGCTTTAATATACTTGAATATTTAGGTTACTTTAATAACACATAATTCCTTCTATTTAAAAAATAATAAAATTATTAATTATTCATTAAATCTATATGAGTTTTTCATCAGCTACTTCAATAGTATACTCGTGATATGATACAAGGGACAAATATATGATTCACTCAATAATGTTATATTAGTTTTGTTCGTAACCCTTGATTAATTTAGTAGTACTTGAACTTGTACTAAGACTTTCTTTTACCCAATTTAATAACAAATTATTATATTATCCAAATCGTATAGATTTTACATATTTACAATGAAGGTCACACGTTTGAAACATTTTTTCAGCAAATTTTACACATATTATCCCAAAAATTGTGCATTTTATAATTTTATTTAGATTTTCAATTTATCTACCCAAAATGTTATGTCTTTTTAAAAATTAAACTCATTTTATAATTTAAATATATTCCAAATCTATCAACGAACTTCTGGTTCATATATTACCTCTTGAATTATAAATATGAACAAACTTCTTGTAAATAATGTGTATATCAACAAACTTTGATTTTGTAAAAATTGTAAGCATATTTTCATCATCCAGTGTTTACAAATTTAGTAAAAAAAATCATACCAATGCATGCAACATGGGTTGATGCTTGCTCAAACCAAAGTGATGATGAAGATCATTTACCCAACTATGATTCTTTCATGGCTATTTAAAACGGAGAAAAAGATGAGGTAAACTCTAACTCTAACTTATTTTTACCTCAAGATTAATTAGCGGATGGTATTGAAATATCTTATGTTTTTTTACATGATTACAAATAATCTCCTAAATAAAACAAAAAATCAAAATTTTAAAAACTTTTAACAAAGTTCTTTAGGAAACAATGATAAACTTGAGGATAATACTTCCATCATTGTCATATAAAATTCCTTTATTTTGGAAAAGTTAAAAGATCTAGGAGGAATTTTTTAAAGTTTACACAAAGATAATTATAATTTGATTTATTGTTAGGAAGCCAAGTAACTCGTTAAGAAAATGGTAGTTTTTGTTTTATCCCTTTGTTAATTTTATTTCCTCTAAAATCATTTTTTGTGAGAGCATCAAATATAGTTTCCTCTTCTAGCTTACCTTTTTCCAAACTTGATCTAAATACTTGTACCTATGGTTCCCTGATTTATCTATGTAAAAGGCCAAAACGAACTGTAGAGAGAAAGGGCAACGTTAATCCCCATAGACCCAACTTGAATACCTAATATATAATTCTATTATCTTGTAGCTTAAGAAGAGCATCAATAAAAAAAATTTGGTACTCGATAGTGGATGATATAGGCATATGAAGGGAAATGAGTCACTCCTATAAAAGATTACAAGAAAATGAGGTAATGGAAAAGTAACTTTTTCCAATAACATGGGAAGAGAAGTTTTTGGAAAACTCTTATATGAAGTTTTTGGTAGTAAGGATTATTTTCTTATAAAAAATGTGCTTTTTTCATTGAATTTCCTATAATATTCTTAGTATTAATCCATGTACGTTGAATTTGATGATGGAAATCCTTTTGAAAGAAAGTGAAAAAATAAAAGGTTGAATATGCCACGTTCCATCAACTTGAAGAAGAAGTAAAACCTATTATATCATAACCTTAAATTTATCCTCATACTCAAATTATTGGAGAGATGAATGATGAAACTCCCAAGGAACATTTTGGAAGTAGGAAGAATGTTATAGGACTCTTGCCAAAGATAATACTTGGTGATACAATGAAAGGGATAAGAAAACATTTAACTCTTAATGATTTGTGTTCTCATTGTAATTTTCTGTCTAAATTCAAACCAGAGAATACAAAATAAGATCTACATGATGATCATTTGGTAAATGCAATGCATGATGAGTTAAATCAATTTGAAAAAACAAATATATAGAATCTTGATGAATAACCTAATGATAACAATATCATTGGAACATGATTTGTACTTTGTAAAAAACTTGATTATTCAAATATTATAACTAGAAACAAACCTCGCCTTTTTTTAAGGGTATAACCAGAGCAAGGTATTAATTTTGATGATACATTTTCTTCCGCAACCAGATTAGAATCTATGCGTATGCTACTAGTTTTTTCTTTTGACATGTAATTTAAACTATTTCAAATGTATGTAAGAAATTCCTTTATAAATGGTTTTATTGATAAAGAGGTTCCTAGAGATCTAAAAATATTATTTTTTCAAATCATGTTTTTAGACCTAAAAATAGATAAATTGTTTAAAAGAAGATCATAGGGCTTAGTATGATAGGCTAAGCTCTATTTTTGTCCAAGATGGTTTTCAAAAAAGAAAAAATGATTCTTCCTATTATATAAAATATAAAACACTATGATGTGCTTATTGATCAAATATATGTTGATGATATCATATTTGGTTCTACTAATAAAACTCTTTGTAAGTATTTTGATAGGAGTATGCATAGTAAATTCTAATTAAGCATGATTGGAGAATTTTATATCTTTCTCAGATTGAAAATAAAGAAAATGAAAGATGGGATCCGTCTCAACCAAACTAAATAAGCCAAGGATCTTATTAAGAAGTTTGAACTAAATAATTCCAAGTAGGTTGGAACTCGCATATAGAAACATCCAGAACTCTTAATAAACAAGAATAAAGGTAACGATGTTGATGAGAAGACGTACCTAGCTGATTAATTGATTATTCTTTGTGGCAAGTAAAATATTAATTTTATTTTTTGGATCATTGACCATTAAAAAAATATATTCACCTTTTAAACAAATAAATTATTTAAACATTTGATATTAAATTTTAGTATATTATTTAAAAAAAACAAATTGTGTCTATAAATATACATGTTATTTCTTAAAGATCTTAATTAAATAATAAAATAAAAAAACATAAAATATGAAATTGCATCTTTATATACGTATGTAATGAAGGATACTTTTTTTAAGAGAGTAAAATATTTGACCGTTAAATATAAATTTTTCATGTTAAAAAAGAGTCTTGAAAAAAGACAAAAAAGATTGGGTGAATTCCCTAGAGGGTATTGGTGATCATCTTAGCAAATCCATTCATATGATCTAAAGAGCAAACTCGTGATGATAAGGTGTTGAGAAATATTAGAACTAAACTAAAGAGAAATATATATGGAGAATATTTTTTTTGTATTTCTAAAACTAGTTTGGTATAATAGAAAGATTTTAATATATATATATATATATATATATATATATAATTTAAAAAATTAAAGGGTAGAATTAGAGACGTGGTTATTATATGTTAATTAAGTAAATATAATGTATCAAATATATTTGTTTAAAATAAAATATTACATAATGTTATAAATATTAACAAAATATTTCGAATTTTTTTATTTTTTATATAGATACTTCAGGAGTATATACTTGATAATATACAATGAAACAAATATTCGATTCACTCGTTAATTTTGTATTTGTTCGTTCAAAATCCACAATTAGCTTAGTAGCACTTGAACTTGAACTAAGAATTTCTTTTACCCAATTTAATAAGAATTTATTATATTGTGCAAATGGTAAAGTTTTTTTTTCATATTTACAAGGGAGGTCACACGTTTAAAACATTAGTTTTGCAAAGGTTACACATATTATCCAAAATATTTGTGCATTTTATAATTTTATTTAGTTTTCCAACATATCTACCCCTAATGTTATGTCTTTCTATAAATTAATCTCATTTTCTTATTTAAAGATATGCCAAATCTATCAACAAACTTCTAGTTCATATATTAGTTCTTGATTATAAATAGGAACGAACTACTTATTCATAATGTGTAAGTATATTTTCATCATCAAGTCTTTACAAATTTAGTGAAAAAATCATACCAATATTTCTGCACAATCCTTTTGGGAAATAATAAATAAGTTTATCCACAATTCATATAAAAAAACTTTAATTATGACTTTTTAGGCTTTAATAGACTTGAATATTTAGGTTACTTTAGTGCATTACTTTAAGAACACATAATTCTTTCTTTTTTTAATTTCTTGTAATATTCATGAAATCCATATGAGTTTTTCCTCATCAAACAAATCTTGCTTCAAAACTATATTTTTATGTTAAGGTTTTGAGCCTTCGTGATTTTTTTTATTTCGAGGTGATAATTTAAAACAAGGTACGAAGCCCCATTAATATTTGATCTTGGCTTCAAAACATTAAATAATTTTTTCAATAATTTAAGTATATAAATTTTGTTCAAGGTTTCAAGCTAATATAGTTTGTTTTATGCTTATTCCATATAAATTTTATTGTAGATTCTAGACCTATAAAAGAAATTTGGGCACTAGGTTGTATGAATATTTTTTCATAAAATAGATGATTAAAAATGTCAATGGAATATATACTTTAAGAATTGCTATGATAAGAAAAAAAATATGAAAACATATGAAAAGAATAAAACTCAATAAATCTTACCAAATCCATTACCTGTTTAACAAGATCAAAAGAGAAAACTCATAAGATGTTGAGAAATAGTAGAACTAAACTAAAAAAAAAAAAAAAATATGGAGAGAATATTTCTTGTATATCTAAAACTAGTTTAGTTTAACAGAGAGATTTTAATATATATATATATATAGTTTTAAAAATTAAAGAGTAGAATTAGAGATATGGGTATAATATATTTATTAAATAAAAAATAAGTATTGAATATATTTTTATAAAATTATGATTTTAATGGTGTATAATGTTATAAATAAAAGTTTATTGGTAATAATTCAAAAAAATCTTTTACTAAAAAGAGAAAAAAAAAGGATATGTGTGTTATTGTTTTATTCTGGGTGAAAGTATTATATTATGTCAAGAGGTATTCTATACAAGACATAAGTGTATATTGGTGGGTATTAAATCAAATAAAATAGAGCTTATGAGACACAAAAGATATAAAGATTGTCGTGCCTCAAGAAAACTTTACAAGACTCATATGAAGAATGAGCCTACATGTTATCATTATCATAAAAGTGGCCATATCAAATCTAATTTCCCTAAAATTCTAAAAGAAAAGCCAATTAAGGCATTAATGCAACATGTGTTGATTCTTGCTTAAATCAAAGTGATGATGAAGATCATGTAGCCAACTATGTTTCTTTCATGGCTACTGAAAAAGGAGAAGCAGATGAGGTAAACTCTAACTCTAACTTATGTTTATCTCAAGATTAATCCGATGATGGTATTGAAATATCTTATGATTTTTTTACGTGATTTAAAAAATTCTCTTAAATCAAACAAAACCAAATTTTTGAAAACTTTTTAGAAACTTCTTTAGGAAACAATAATGAACTCAAGGATAATACTTCCATCATTGTCAAATAAAATTCCTTTCTTTTGGAAAAGTTAAAAGATCTAGAATGAAGTTTTTAAATTTTACACAAAGACAAATATAATTTGACAAGTTACTCGTCATGAAAATGGTAGTTTTTGTTTTGATCCCTTTGTTAATATTCGTTACTCTAAAATCGTTTTTGTGAGAGCATCAAATATAGTTTCCTATTCTAGCTTTCCTTTTTCCAAATTTGATATAAATACTTGTACCTATGGTTCCCATATTTATCTATGTAAAAGGCCAAAAGAATTTTAAAAAGAAAGGGCAGCGTTAATACCCATAGACCTAACTTGAATACCTAATATCTAATTCTATTGTCTTGTACGGTAAGAATAGCATCAATAAAAAAATATTGATACTTGATAGTGGATGATATAGTCATATTAAGGGAAATGAATCACTCTTATACAATATTACAAGAAAAGGACGTAATGGAAAAGTAACTTTCTCCAACAACATAGCAGGAGATGTTTTTAAAAAAGGAACCATTGGTAGTATGGATTATTTTAAAAAAATTTATTTTGTTAATTGAATTTTTTATTATCTTCTTAGTTTAATCAATTTTGTGATGAATGTTATAAGGTTAAATTAGAACCCTCTATATATAATGTTTAAAAAAAATTAAAAAAAGAGGTTATTTTTAATGTGAATAGAGTAGGTATTTACATAGTAAAATTTAAAATCTTATGTGCCAAAGTTAGATAGTTATCGAGTTTTAAAGATAATCATTGGTTGTGGCATAGGCATATTGGTCGTGCTAGTATGGATTTTCTTGTAAATCGTTACTTTTGGATATGGTTCATTTCAACTACTCTTATTTATGTATGATATTATCCCAAAGAAAGAGTATGAAACTTTTATAATACACACTTCTGGTGTTAGTTTCAAAAATAATTCAAAGATATACAATGTTACCGACCTTTTTGGATTATACAAGATACTCATTGAGAAGGCACGTAATTGGAGAAAGAGATTAACATTTAAATTGCTCGACTAGTCACTGTGTTAACGTACACCATCTGGATTGCCCCTCCAAACGGGTAAATCTCAAGACTAAACTTTATTTATATAGTTAACGTCATCACATTCTTAAATTATACTAACACTGTGACATTAAAGAAATAAAAATTATAACATGGACAATAAGAATATATAACAAGTTGATTATGAAATATACTTTTTACAATTAGAATAGTTCCAAAGATTTTCTTTCTTTTTTAGGAACGCGCAACAATAAGAGTGTATTAAGGGATCATTTAGAAGCTCAAAATTATTGAAGGCCTCAACAATGTGACCTTTTTGGATGTTGATGACATAGCTAAGACTCTAATAGAAGATGAAGTCATCATTACCACCGTGGAGGAGGAAAACGAGAAAAAAATTTGAGTAAGTGCGGGTTGGGATAACAGTGTAAGTATTTTGATGTAAATTTAGATTAAAGAATTAAATCCTAAAAAGAAATATTTAAATGAGATTATGAGAGGTCTAAGGGATTTCAAAAAGTTGTGGGAAGTTTTTGAAACTAGATTATGGGAAAATAAGTGTAGAGAAAAAAAGAATACTAGATATATGGTGTTTTATTATAAAAAATATTTCATATTTATTCCTTCAATATTTTTAACACCCTAAACATCATGGTGGATTGGGTATTCCTAATGTAGAAACTTTTAACAAGGTCTGCTAATTATATAGCCACACCTGGGTTTGGAAATAGCTACTCAAAGTTAGGAATCTATCTTTTAATTTCATTTTCTACAAAGTAAACAATGGGGAACTTACTTTTGTGATATGGGATAAATGACTTAATTAAAGTGATATTTCCATAGTTCTGAATCTAGAAGTTGATCAGTTGGGTATAAACTGTATTAAGACTGTTGTTGATTGCTTTGATAATTAAAGATGGAGGCTTCCTTCATCAATTGGTGGTTTACTCCCCAATCTGCAAGGAATTACACTCAATAATCAAAGTGTTAAAATATTCTTGGATGAATCAATAAAAGGTAAAATTCTCCTTTAGCAAAACAATAAACAAAATGAATAAAGGCTTACCTGAGGTCAAATGGTACAATATTGTATGGGGTAAGTGTTGTATTCTTCGCTGCTCCTTTATCACGTGGTTGGCTTGTCAATATATAGACTGGCCGCCAAAAATTGATTATTAGAATGGGGATTAATTTCTAATCCTTGTGAATATTTTTTAATGGCGCCTCTTTCTGCAAAAGGATTCTCGTAAAGCTGCTTGATAAGTGTTGTATTTCTGCTGTTCCTTTGAATTGGGAAGACCTAATAAATGTTTGCATCAATTTTGGGACCAGCAATTCAAAAATCATAATCATAGGGTTGTGTTTCACTGCTTTTGGAGTAAGGAAGGAAAACAATTAGAGACAAAATGGCTTAATAATTGATTTCTCTTATTTTTAATTTTATGTAATTTTTTATTAAGCTTTTTTTTTAATTTGTAATGTTAGTAGGCCGGCTTATTTTGGTCTTTTCTTGTAACCCATTGGGCTGGACAAAATGTAATGTATGTTTGAGATACCCACTTAACAAATTTGATAGATTTGCCAATACAAAAACCCTAAACCACCGCCTCCAAATATACGTACGTTACAAGTTTATATCAATTCTTCTACTCAATTTTTTTTTAAACCTTTTATTATCTTCTTCCTCTTGTCCTTTCTCTTCTAACACCGTCGCATTCTTTTTTAATTCTTTCGTGCTCATATATATTTAACATTGACTTGCAATTTCACCATAATTTTATTTCAGAACGTTGATCATGATATTTCAATCAAGATATCATAGACAAGGTAAAATTTAATTTATTATTTTTAAAACTATTGTGTTGCTTTATATTTGTACTTTTTCATTAGGCATTTTGATATTTTAATTCAGAACATAAAAAAATGCTTATGTTTTTTGTTGTTGGTCTATTAATAAGAAATGAGTAAATTACGTTTTTAAAATTGATATTATCTAATTGTAATTCTAATCCATAACAGTTTTGTTTGCAATTTCTCATTTCCTGGTTTAAAATTTGTGTTAAGTTAGTTAAACCAAACTCTGATTAAACGGATTTGATCATCAATTAAGTAAATGTTTCATAATGAAAATGAAAGAAAACATAATCTAGGTTTTCAAAGCTAATCTCTCTCAATATATTTAGTGATTAAACATATTTATTTATATTGACTAGATTTTTTATTGATACTTGTTTAATAAATTTAATATCCTCCATTGAGTATTACTTTCTTTTGTAATGTTTCTTTAATTTTTTATAATAAGATATAGTATAATGAATATGGATTATAATAGTACTTAAAATCCTCTTTGTCATAATCCATGTTAAATATAACTATCCATGTTAAAAATATTACTTGTCAAGAGAAAAAAAAAGAATTGAGAAAACTAAGTGTATCAATATCAAAAAAATCTTTGATTTAAGTATTCTTAGGATGATGATTGTGATTCTTGTGTTTGCGGTTAAGGTGGAGATGGAAGTGGATGTAAAAGTTAGGTTTTAATATAAGTGATGGCGGCGGAAGTTATAAAATAGGTGAAAGAGAGAAAGGTTTTGTTATGTGTAACAAAAGAAATATTTGTTTTAAGGAATGTCCCCACCCCAAATCTCTATTTATATTATATTCTTGACATGGGTAAATGATACCATCCTGAATTTTATATATGGGACATTTGAGGTCCTTTTAATATAATGCAAGTAGCTTGTTTCCATGTTAAATTATATACACAAAGTACATAATAAATCTAGAAACTTGAAAAGTTTTTGTTTGGAAAAAGATATTTTTGTAACTAATTTGCAAGAGTTTAAATTTTAAGTATCTTGTAATTGTAACAAATTACAATTAAACATATGTGTTAGTCTAACATATTTTAAATATTGTTTTAATATTTGGCAAAACTAATTTAAATATCCCTTGATTATTGCATAGTGATCGTATATGTTTTAAACTATATATATTTATGCATAATCCTCTATCTAAAGGACAAGTCGAACCGACATACCGCCCCAAGACTGACAAGCCGGCGCCAGGCAGATTTATTGGCTATAATAGGGAGGTCTTTTACATACAATAATTACCAACTCAATTAATTACTACAAGTCTATATCCAACAATAGAGGTCTCAAGCTAACATAGTTAATCATCCAATTTTGATCATTAAACTTATCAAATCCACTCAATAAAGGAGTTAATCAAAGAAGTTTTAAAGTGTAATCTCTTCAAAGAGGAGTTAATAAAAGAAGTTTCAAAGTGTAATCATCCAATTTTTAGGAAATAATATATCTCGTATGGAAGTTAAAAGAAAACCGATTAGACGTGAAGAGGCGCCAAAAAAAAGGTATAATAATGAGAATGAAGAAGCGATGAACATGTTGAGACAAATGACTAAGATGAGGTAATTCTTTTTTTATTTTATTTTACCCTACTTTGTTAATTGTGTAGGTGAAATTTGATGGGTGAATTGTTTTTAATTTCAAGTATGATCCAAAGAGGTTTCAAGATGAGGATGATGATTGTGATATGGAAGCTAGATTTGATGATATATTACAGGAAGAAAAACACAGGTAAGTAAATAGTTATAGGAAAATAGTAAAAATCATATTTCTAGTTTTGTTACACAATTAATGGTATTTTATTTACAGTGAAAGGATTGGTGGGGAGGAGGATGAAATACAAGCAAAGTTGATAGAAGAGGAAGAGAGAAGGGAAAGCATGAGAAAATAGAAGAAAAGGAAGATGGTGAGATGATTTATATAGAAAGTGATATATTGTAGCAAGAAAAGATGTATCTATCTTCTTACCAATAATAGGGGTCGTTCATGACGTTAAATGACGAGAACCACTGTTTGTGGCCGGCTTCACTAGTATAAAACTCTGACACTAAATCCTGAACTTTTATTCTTAATTTTGATGAAACCTCCGTTGGATGTTGACATGTTATGTGTAATAACTATCATTTTCCACAATCACAATGGCGCCTTGCAATATCTACCTTGAAAAGACTTGGAGCTACTAATCCTACCAGAGTTCGACCTTAAATGCCTGAACTTCGAATACACCTTTCTCACGGTTAAATTGTAAGTATTTACAATATCTGGACTTCGTTGCGCTCAGATTGATTAATGTTTGCACCTTAAACGGAAATGTATGTTGTAATGCTTCTGGTTTGCCCGTCTGTGTACGTCTAGTTGAGAAATAATAGTTGGCCCGATAGAATGTTAGGAATACAACTGCAATCAGGGGAAACCCTCTTGATCATTTCAACACGTGTTTTAAAATCTCAGATAAATTAGTAGTCATGACACCATACCGTGATCTCGATCGTGCAGGAGCGTACATTGTTCGAGAGGAATATCCTCGATCGACTTCTTGTAGCTTCCATTTTCACCCAATTTACAAAAAAATTACGGTCTTCTAAGAATCTCCACTTGCAAGTATTACTCGCAATTATGTACGAGAACTTCTTCATCGCAGAACCATGACATTTGTGGTTGAAATTGCTTGCAATTGACGCGCACAAAAGTGATGTTTAGCATTCGGCCATTCTTTGCCACAGCATGTAAAATGGCTGGATGACAATCAAACAAGATACACAGTTTTCTTTGTGTGACGAGTGTTCTCAAATACCTAAACCCCCACATTTCATTCGACTCGGTATCGTCTATAGCAGAGCATAAAGGATACAGTCGATTCACAACATCATATGCAAAACCAATGAGTAATTTTCCATTGTATTTTCTGTATAAACGAGTTTCGTCAATACTTACCAAAGGACTAGAATATTGGAAACCTTCAATAGCGGCTCTGAATGCCCAAAAGACAATGCTAAAAGTTGTAGTATTAGTAGATCGATCGATGTAACAATGGCAAAATACTACAAGACTCCCAGGGTTTTAGCGTTTGATCTCGTTGAAAAGTCGTGGTAATTTTGGAAACCCTTCCTCATGGGTTCCAAACATTTGTTCCAAAATTTTCTGCTTTGCTCGACACGCCTTTGGATACGAAATATTGTATTTGAGTTGTTGAGAGATACTTGCCATTATAACCGAGATGGGTATTTCTAAATCAGCTCGCACTATATGGTACACCTTTTCGGCCACAAGCTCAAATGTAATGTTGTGATGATTGTTGAACACAACCTTGTAATGACATGAGTGTAGGGCGCTTACTTTTGATACTTCCTAGAACCAATTAGCTTTCCTTAACGAACATCGACACCTCCATGGACAACCACTATCTTTCATTTTCCATACAGGGTTAACATGATCAATGGCAGACCTTTTCACATCGAATTGACGGTGGTTGGCTACGTGCCATGATTTGATTGCCTCGATAAACTCTTCCTTTGAGCACCTGCCTCTCTAGCTTAATCTCTACTGAAGTTTGACCAGTCATTAAAAGGTTTTGATCAGCTAAAGAAACATCTATAAATCCCAAAGTAGGTGGCTCCATGGTACATGGAGGAGCCTCCTCATCAGTTGACGACCCTTCATCTTCGGGAGTCGAATATTCCCCATCGCTGGACAACCTATCATCATCCTCACCAGGATTATAGATTTCATCCAGAGTGATTGGATCCAATCGAAATAATTCTTCATAGGATGTTGAAATGTTTGCTACGACACGGGATGTACTAGTGACCCCTTTTGTTTGAACAATATCCGGTCGTCATATAAAATCTACGTAAAACTCGATATATCCACTTGATATTTCCCGATGCCGACTAAACATGAACTGAATTATATAAAGAGCTGAAGAGAAGAGAAAAGTGGTGTGAGGTTTAGTGAATTTTGTAGTATTATTTATAGGGTAGAAAAAGGGTAATTTGGGAATAGAAATGGGTAGATAGGTGGGAATAAAATAGTGGCGAGGATTGACGAAAACTGTTGCGGATTATGAAAGAAAACAACCTCGGCATCCCAAATGTCGAATCCAAATCTAAATCTACAACGGAGATGCCGGTTTGGTACAGTTGTGCAATTATTTTTTTCTTTCGATATATATTTACAATTTTTTTTATTTCTTTGGAATATTATTAAAAAAAATCGTGTTAAATGCTCGAGTGATTGGTCATTTACTTGGATGTGATCGTGCTAAAGATGTATTTTTTGCTTTGGATAAAACACGAGAAGTTATTGATAGTAGAAAGGTGTTAGATAAAGTCGTTAATTATAATTGGTTACCTATGTTTTACTTAATTTTTGTTGTTTCGTTGTTTATCTACTCGTAAAAAAAACTTTTTAATTATATACAGATTTCGAATAAACTTGTGTGAAACATGACTTGTAATTTTGTTTAATCATTTTTTTTTTTGAACGATAGTTTTTAAATTTGATAGAAGATAGTCCAGGCCAAGCCATTTAGGTTTGTTTTTTCGTACTTGTTTTACAAGCCTACAATTAATAACACTAGTTTTGGGGAGTATGACTGTTTTGCAATAGATATGATATAAATGTTGTGTTTTAGGTAGGGCTGTAAATGAACCGAGCTGCTCGCGAGCAGCTCGAGCTTGGCTCGGAGAAAAGCTCGTTCGAGATCGGCTAAGCTCGATAAATAAAGGAGCTTGCTCGAGCTCGGCTCGTGAGCTCGTATATAATTATAAAAATAATAAATTAATATATTATTTACTTATAAATATATTATGAAACTTTCAATATCAAATTGGGTATTTTTAATTTCTTTAGACATTTATCTTCTCATTCATGTTTTGTTTCATATTTTCATACCACACATTTTATCAAATACAAATCATTCATGAAAATCCCATTTCAACGATACAAAACTTATTGTTCGTGAGAAACCCGTGATCGACTCTAAAAAAAATCTATTCTATAAGTTAAACAAACAAGTTCTAACATTTCTGATTTGGATCATTGGAAGCTCGAGCTCGACTAGTTAAAATTTTGAGTTCGGCTCGGCCCAGCTCGTTTAAATTTGAGCTCGGCTCGGCTCGAGAAATTTAACAAACAAGCTTGTACATCTAGTATTCGGCTCGACTCGACTCGTTTACGGTCCTAATTTTAGGCTATGTTCAATAGACTCCTAGTAAAAATCTATAATTAGGAGTTAAAAATCATTTTTTAGCATTCCAACAACCTTCGGATTACCGGGTACCCAATTACTAGATACCCAGTTCACAAGAATTCTTAGCTAGATGACGCTAAGGATTACACTCACAATCCATTATTATTTTTTAAAATCTAATCTATTCTTTATTCTATTTTATTTCAATATATATATTTCTTTAGTGGATAATTATGAATTACATAATATTATTTTAAATTATTTACTAATAAATATTTTTATAATAATAATTAATAACAAATTTAATTTAATTTTTTGAATTTAGTTATAATAATTTTTTCTTAATGCATTTTATAATTCAATAAACTTATTAATAAATTTAAGATTTTAAAAAATAAAGTAATAAATTTTAATATTATTAAAAACATTATCTAAAAATTATAAATAACTGGTAGAAATAATCATAATTATAATTTAAATATTAAAATAATTTATAATATTTTTTTAAGATATAATATTTGTGCTTTTGAGTTCTGTTAAAATGTTCATAATGTTAAAATTCATCTATAATTGGGGTAATGTGTTTAATTTTTTAAATCAATGCCTAAGAGTGGAATGAGCCGTGAGGATTGATTGTCTTTTTTTTTTTTTGTCAAAGAGGATTGATTATCAAAATTGATTTATTTTAATCAATTATATAGTTTATGTTTACAATTTTCATAGAATCTAATGAAGCTTTAAATTAAAGATGTAACTTATAAAATTATTCATCTTTTATTATCAAGCGAGTGTCGTTTGATTTTTTTAAGTGATAAGTAGTGAATGTTGAATAGAAGCCGAATATAACTTATTATGTTAAGAGACAAGGTCTGAATGAATCAGACTTGGTTTTAAATCTTAATGAAACAGTCTTATTAATCTTGTGTCTTAATGAGATCTCCTTAAGTGCAAAAAAACACCTCCAATAAATTTTGTCTCTGAAAACACTAAATAAACAATCATACATTGTAACACAATGTTATTTATACTTTTATAAAATTTTAAAATATCATATAATTATGGGGCAACACCCTATTAATTATACGTATAGTGAAGTTATTCTTAATTAACTTCAACTATAAGATTAATTCCCAATTAGAAGAAAAAGGTGAAATATTACAAAAAAGGGGTTTTATTTATAATGACCCCAGACATTTCCCTATTTACTCACAAAATCTCCTCCCTTAATAACCCGTTACAACTCAACAAAAAAATAAAAAATCCAAAATATTCCTTCCCACTCCCTTCTTATTACAGGGAATAAACCAAATCCAAAAAAGAACTAAATAGGGTTACGGGAATCATTTCTATCTTTTCTCACTATTCTCTTTCAATACTTTGTCTCTCTTCTCTCTCTTCACAAGAAATCCGTTTCCCATAAACCTTCAGTGCATAGGGAAATTGCCGCCACACGTGGACCATTCTCCATCCCCGCATAGAGGACTCATCTCAGACACTACCTTGCAGAACACAGACGCCACAAGTGGACCGTTCTCTCTCTTTTTATTTTTTGTTCGAAAGGTGGGTATGAAGAGATTTATTTTTGTTTTTTGTTCGAATGGTGTGTGTGAAGAGATTTTTTTTTTGTTTTTTTTTTGTCCAAATGGTGCGGTGAAGATATTTCATTTTGCTCGTTGTTCGAATGGTGAGTGTGAAGAGATTTCTTTTTGTTTTTTGTTCGAATGGTGGGTATTTCTTTTTTGTTTTTTGTTCGAATGGTTTTTGGTCAAGCAGTTGAGAATACTCCACCTAATTATCATGTTTCGTTGTTTTTGTTTAATAAAATAAAATAAAACTAATTATCATGTTTTATTGTTTTTGTTTTGGAAAATAAAAAAAAAATCATTGTTTTCAAATGGTGAGTGTGAAAAGTGTGAACATATTTTTTTTCGTTTTCTTTTTAGTTCCAATGTCGAGTGTAAAGATTTTTTTTCATTTTAGCTCCAATGTTAAGTGTGAAGAGATTTCTATTGTTTCTTTTGTTTAAGAGTTTGTGAAGCGATTTCTGTTTTTTTATCAAGCTAGTGTGATGAGATTTTAATTTTTTTGGATCTAAATCTGACCGGTACATGCCAAACTGATCCAATTTGTTACATACCAATTGAGTTTTATTGTGAAAAGTTTATCTTTTTGTCTTTGTTCTAATGCAACTGTTTTATGTTTCGTTTTTTTAATTGTTTTTGCAGAAAATATTGTTTGGTGCGTACCAATTAGACCTTGACATGGTAGCTTGAGTTATGTTATCTAAATAAGTACAGACTCAAATGATTGTACAAAAAATAAAAAACAAACACGGACATTAACCTTAACATAAATACAAATTCTATGAGGGAGCTATCATGAAATTATATAAAAAATAATTGTATAAAAAATCATAAAACGAACATGGATAAATATGAATAAATTAATTTGGTACGTACCAAACAGAAAAACTTGGTATCCCCCAAATGTAAATTATTGGTACGTACCAAAGAGAGATTATTGTTATATACCAACGACGAACTGAAATAGGGGTATAAGGGTAAAAAAGTAAATCAGAAAATCAAACTTTGGACTTTTATAGATTTTTTTAATTGGGACTTTGTGAATAATGTTTTCAAATTTGGGGCCTTTATTTGTAAACATATTAAATATTACTTTAATTATATATGTCATTTAATTCTTATGACCTTCACTATTTCTTATATAATATTTATATATTTATTTTCTTTTCATTTTAAAGTCCAACCACCACCACCACCACCCACGACCACCCACCACCACCACCAACCACCACAACGACGACAACAACCACCCATAACCACCACCGTTGTCACCACTAACTAATTTCACCACACTCGCGCGTCTGTAAAATTTCGTTGAAAAATTCATAACTAATTAAAAAAAAATCAGAAAAAAATAAAAAATTTGTGTTTTTGGACGAGACAAATTAATATTTATGTCTATGAATTTGTTTCATAATTTTTTGTAATTTTTTTGATATTTTATTTTGTTTATTTTGATATTCTATTTTATGTGTTGGTATAACACACAAAAATAAATTTGTCAGTTCCACCACACTTGTGCATTCATGAAATTTTTCTAAATTTTTTTATAATTAATTCCAAAAAAATCAAAATATAAAAAAAATTGCTTATTTGGACGGGGCAAAATCATATCTACATCTGTAAAAAGAATCTTTTTTTTTTCAATTTGGATATTCTGTTTTATGTGTTACTACTTTACACAAAAATATATTTACGTATTCCTATAACATTCCATTCTTTAATAAAATCAATTATTTTTCTTTATTAATCGCTTATACCCTATTTTTACTTGTTTTTAACTATTTGGACGTGTTCTCTTTTTGTCCTATCCTTTTCTTTTAATTTGTGTGTTGATGTAATACACAAAACAATAATTTGTGTATTACAAAAACACACAAAATTATGTATACTCTTTTAGTCAGGTCCTTTTCTGTTTGTACTATGTTGTATCACATGAACACATAAACCGGCTATTTTGTGCAATGAAGTAATACACAGAAAAACCTAAATCCTACACCCCATACATAAAACCAGTTAGCCTTAAAAAACTTAAACTCTAAAACCATAAACCCTAAAAAACACTAAAACCTAAATACTAAAAGGAGGAAAATGACTAATATGATAGAGTATGTTATTTTGTGTGTTCCAGGAATACACAAACTTGTACACACAAATTTGAGTTTTGTGTGCTACAAGAATACATAAACCTCATAAAAATCACAGAGAAGGAGATAAAGGACTAGTGTGATGTGGTTCGTCATTTTGTGTGTTGTAATATTACACAAAACTAATTTTTATGTATACTTGCAACACACAAAATCACAAAGAATAAGAGAAAATACTAACCTGATATATCATTTTTTGTGTTACATGAATACACAAAATAAAAAGTACATATAATCCAATATCTACACATTCTTTTTTAATTTTTGTATATTTACATCATTACACAAAACAGTCGGTTTGCATGCTTCCGTGATACACAAAATCGCAGATAGAAAGGGGCTTGACTGGAAGAAGAAGAGTGAATTTGTGTGTCGATGTATTACATAAATGATTTTTTTGTGTATTAGATCAACACACAAATAACAAAATGGGGTTGGACAAAAAGATTATATGTCAAGATAATTAAAAACAAGTAGAAATAGAGTATATGATATTAATGAAGAGAGAAAAAAATTATTTTGTTAAAAAAGGTAATACTTTAGATCGATTCTATGATTTCGTGTGTTACAAGAATACATAAATATATTTTTATGCATTGTAGAAACACATAAAAATGAAAACCGGATTTTTTTTTTTAAATCAAAAAATTCACATATGTATATATAAACTAGCCCCCCGTCCAAATATTCGAATTTTTTATATAACTAATTATCTTAGAATTTATTATGAATTTTTTTAAAGAAAAACCACGGACGGACGCGTAGGTGGAATTGACAAATCTATGTTTGTGTGTTATTGCAACACATAAAACGGAATATCATATTCAAAAAAAAAAAAAAAAAAAAAAATTAAAATGTTCAAAAAATTCAAAAAAGAAAAATTCAAAAAATAAATAAATAAAAATACTCATATGCGTAAATATTAATTTGGCTCGTCAAAAAATGTATTTTTTATTTTGTTTACGCTTGTGGCGGAACTAGTTGGTGGTGACGGGGTGGCAGAACTAGTCGATGCATGAGGTGGTGGTGGTAAATGCATGAGGTGGTAGTGGTGGTGGTTGTGGTGGTAGATGCATGAGGTGGTGGCGAAGAATGTATAAGGTGGTGGTGGATCCATGATGTGATGGTAATGTTGGTGGTGGTGGTGGATGTATGATGTGGTGGTTCTGATGATGGTGGGGTGGTGGTGGATGCATGAGTTGGTGGTTGTGTGGTTGTGTGGTTGTGGTGGATATATGATGCGGTGGTTCTGATGATGGTGGGGTGGTGGTGGATGCATGAGGTGGTGGATGTATGGTGGTGGTTATGGGCGATGGTAATGGTGATGGTAGTCGGTGGAGAATGTAATAGGTGGTGGTAGTAGTCGATGGTGAATGCATGATGTGGTGGTGGGTGGTAGACACTAGAGGTGTCCCGACTTTAAAGTAAAAAAATTAATTAAATAAGTAAATACTATTTTATAATTATTATATAATAAAAATAAAAATAAATATTATGATAATAAAGTAATTAATAGTGGAAAATAAATATGAATTTTTTTAAGAATGAAATTTAAGAATTTGTAATTAATTAGAATATATTTTCTAAATATAATAACACTTGTTTATTTATTTATTATGTATTATTAATAAAAAAAAAAAATTAAGAGTAATGATATATGTCACCCCTTTTCATATCACTCTTTTATCACCTTTCTATATATATGTATTGATTTCCTTGAATAGAAGATAGAGAAAAATTAAATAGGATAGAAAAATCCATTCATTGGTACATGTAGGCATACACGTAGGAGGTGATAAAAGAGTGATACAAAAAGGGTGACAAATATCATTACTCTAAAATTAATATTGATAGTCATTAATTACAAATATCCATGAAAAAATTATTTTTCAAAAATATTACGCAATAAAATTATTTATTTAAAGCGCTCCCTAACAAAAATACCTTTATATAATCTTTTTAACTACTCTATTATTTATTATTTAAATATACCATTCTATCACAACTTCCCACTACTATCACCCCTACATCAACCACCACCACCACAAGCACCACCACCACCACCTACTACTACTAATTACATCACACACACGCATCCGATAATTTTTTTTAAATTTGTCATAACTAATTCTAAAAATCAGGAAAATTAAAAAGATGTATTTTTGGACGAGACAAATGAATATTTATGTCTATAGTTTTTATTTTATTTTTTTAGACATGAAATTAAATGTTTCGAACAATGAATTTATTGTTCCAAACAATAAATTTCATGCTTGCAAATTTTTTTTACTGTTTCGCATAATGAACTCCTTGTTTTGAACAGCGAATTTCATGTTAGCAAAAAAAAATCAAAAAAATTCATAAAAAATCATAAACGTAAACATTAATTTGTCTTGTCCAAAAATGTAAATTTTTTATTTTCTGATTTTTTAGAATAAGTTATGACGATTTTAAAAAAATTCTAGACGAGCGTGTGATTATATTCGCAGTAGGTGGTGGCGATTGTGGTCATGGTTGTGGTTGTGGTGGTGGAGTGGTGGTGGTCGATATAGTTGTGGTTAAATACATCGTGGTGGCAGTGGTGGTAGTGATGGTGGTGGTGGTGGTGATGGTAATGGTTGTGGTGGTGATGGTAATGGTGGTGGAAGTACCCCATTATTGTTTAATATTAAAAAATAAATATTGTCATTAAATTAAATAATATTTTGATTAATAAAATTAGTATATGTATAAAGAGATAGAGATAATATTTTCTATATATAATTATTTTATTAGGTATTTTTTTATAAAACAAATTATTGAAGGCTACTTTTAAGAATTAGGTATCTTCGTTAGATCATTTTTAACAAGAACCTCTAATAATAATAGTTTTAATTATAAATTAAAATATTTTAAATTATTACTTGAAATTGATTTATATAACTTAAAAACAAAAATAACTAAAAAGATTGAAAAATATTCTTCAATTTAGATATACAAACTAGATTTTATTATCTATATCATTCATTTAAATATTAGAACTGAATTATATAGAAGTAGAACTTATTTAAGTTAGCTTATCAAAGATTTATGTAGGATTATCTTATCTATCTTGATAAATTTATTGGTAAATCGAACCTACAAATTTTAAACTTTAGATCATTAGTAATTCTAAAATTGAAAAAGAGTGATTAGGATTTTAAAAGAAATTTTGCCTAGTTTGCGTAGTAGAATGAAAATCTAAAAAGTAAATAAATGATGGACATAAGAAAATTAATTTAAGGGGTTTGATATCTATAAAAGTTTACTGAGAACATCTCTTATTATTTTCTTTAACATTTAGTTTTTCATATTGGATGATACAAAAAATATTAAAAGTTACTTCTTAACCTAACATTTCATTTTTAATCAAAAATAGAAAATAGAATTGTTTGAAACTTACAACTACTTAAAAAAATTCAAAAAAATAATATAATATGATAAAAAAATATGTTATATTTTAATTATATAATTATCTATTAAATAACTATACCCATAGATTGTATCAAAATATAGATATAAATATGATTTATATTTATGATTAACTATTTTAATCGACCTACATTAATTAGTGTTGAATCAACAAACATTATAATTTATATGGAAATAAGTAAAATTATAATATTATTTAAGTTTATATAAACATTTTTATCTAATTACTAAATAAATTATTGTAATGATATTTTTTTTTGTTAAATGTAAGAGAAAACGAGATAAAATATCGAGAAATGCGAGGGTGGATTTTTTTTCAAAAGATTGTTTTCAAAAAGATGACTTTTAGAACATTGTCATTTGTTATTAAAAACGAATTGAATATTCATATTTTATTTCTATAGTAGTAGACAATTTATGGGTAATGTATGTGTATATTTTACAATTACGCATTCTTCCGTCCAAATGAAGAGGCTTGAAAGTGGCTGGAAAGCGAATGTTTCAGGTAAGATTATGGTTATTGTGTATCTAATGATCCTGCATCCGAATAGGACGATAAAGAACTGATCACATGAGTCGATGGTGTCTTAAAGGGGAAGTGAGTAAATTAGATACAATATGTATACCCACCCTTTAGAATCTAAAAAGGGAAAAAGGTTATCCTCAAATCATGTTTCTAGGGATTCTAAATTCATGTTGTGTTTAAAGCGTAAACAGTGAAGAAAAAGAAGTCTGGTGATGAGAAAGAAGAAGGGTGGTTGTGAAAAAGATACAATGAGAAAAGGGATATATATATATATATATATATATACTTAGGAGAAGACTGGTTTAGATTCTCGAGTAGGGTAATCATTGCAAAGAAGTTAGAATAAAAAGGCGACACATAAGGAAAGCGTGTACAACCACCTCGAAAATTTGGCAGGAAAGCAGTTGAGTAAGGAAGTCCAAACAACTATCCCACAGGGTTACTTTAGTAAAAAATCATGTTTATCGTCATCTCCGCTACTCTTCGGGCTCAACCCTCGGTGTATCATCAGACATCGGGAATGAACAAAGAAAAAAGAGAAGATTAAGTATTACTTAATTATGTTCCTTTAAACATACAAAAAATGCAGGGTTACACAAAATGGTGTTAAAAAATAGGTCAATTCAAATAAGAGGAACATAATCGGGCATAACATTCTCACTATTATAGGAAACTTCTATGCGTTCGGGAAATGATTTCATGACAAGCTCGAGAATAAACGAAGATGAAGGTTGAATATCTTTTACATCCATTGTGGGTCGGTAAGACGGATTTAAAGTTTTACCTCGTTTAGGAAACGCTTGTAGCCACTCTTACCTCCGCTTAAAAATTTGTCTACGAACAACCCCGACACATCTTTTCTGAACTGCTCTAAATCTTCATACTCGGAAATGATTTCAGTAGAGTTACACGCTTGTTCTTCTCGAATACAAATTATTTTAGTCTGAAGTATGTTATATCATCGCGAAGACGTTCTATCTCTAACTGATGTTCCCTTTAAGTATTCAAAGAGGCTATTTAGGATGTATGTATCTCTTCTCGATACTATCTGCCTCAACGTTCATTTTAGTGTAGTGTAAGATTCTTGAAATTGTGCCTCAAAAGATAAGTATCTTACCTAAGCCAAAAGCTGGCCCACTTCCTCATATATACAAAGATTTTGGAGTAGACAGAAACTTATTAAATATGTCTTCCTCCGGTAATTTGGAAGAAAGCCTACTCCGTTAGTTTAAATATATGCAAATTAATTATATTGTGTACCTAAAATATCCAAACTTTTTTACAAATATCCTAATTAATCATTCATTCGATTTCATTGTAATTTATTCTTCAAAATAGAAATTTTAGTTATATTTCTTTACCTAGATACACTAATTATATTTTTGTGTCCAATAGGTTGTTGGATGCAATATTGTCAACGTAGATGGAGTTCTTATGCTAAAACGGTCAACGTGTGTGAGATTCAAGATCTAAGAGCACTTTGTTGCCATGTTAGGCTAAAGAAAATGAGTCATCATCAAATACATATTCTTCAAAGATTAATTCTATGTATTAGAATTTACAAAGAGTCATATAGTACTATAATAGTTTCATTTTATTGAGTACAACTCAAAGGAAACAAATAGCAAGCTCAGGCAAGAAAGAAGATTATGCACCTGGCTCATTCGTTTAAAAATAATGCATGTGATTAATTACTTGGTCCAAAGCCAAAGATAATGGTCATATATACATACATTTCTTGAACTTGGGTATATAATATTAATTACTCTTTAACAAGGATGCACATAATTTGAGATAATAAATTAATAATATAAAAGCACACATATTTATAATATGATATAACTAAAGAGGCTAGAGCTGAAGTTGAAGCAATTTGCTGAAGTGGAAACATTTTTTATGAGAAGGTGCTTTCTTATCCAACACATAATCTCTTCGCTTGTTCTCGAAGCTTTTTTTTGTGTCTAGTTGGTTAACGACTGAAAATTCAACACACAAAAGCAAATCATGTTGCATAATATAATAAATGCTAGAAACTAAATATGATTTACTTTAATATCTAATACTAATATATAAAGTAGATGAAGTCTTAATAGAGTAATACTCGGAATAACACTGTAATACTAATATATTCACTTTACCAGACTTTGATGAACTCTTGGCCTGCCTTTCACATTGCTTGATAAATCAGGAGTTCAATTTAGATTCCGCAATATTAATCAATCACCTCTACTTTTGATTCTTTTCCTTTTATGACACCTATTTTATTTATGTGAATATGCAATAAGAAAAATACCAATTTAGTAACTGACTCAACTATTAACGGTTTTATTAAAAGGTGCTCTTTTCAAGTTATTGTCTTATAGAAATAACGAAACATCTAAATAAAATATGAAGTAAATTAGTATTCAAAATAGCACATTATAAAAAGAAACACTAATATTGTGTAATACCTACTTCCTATCCCTGAATCAGAACTTCCGTTTCTTTCATTCAGAACTTCCGTTTCTTTCATTTCCAACTTCCAAACCAGCAGTAATCTGATAAAAAATACAAAGTCAACCGAAAGAAAATCAAATGCATTTTCAGCAAAACTTTCCTGTTCAACCTAATCAGCAGCCACGGAATTTGGGTTGGGATTTTACCGTTATAACCATTTTCTCGAGAACATAACCGTTCGGACGCCTTACTTCAGCCTTATCAGCTTGTCCCATAGGTTTTACATTGCTTTCGATTCTTCGGATATTCTCTAATAGAGAATATGTATAACATAGTTATTAAGAAAGTAAGATTCAAAAGAAATACAATTTACAACATTTTGAGTATTCTTTGCTCCCTCAAGTACCTCTGATATGATCTGCATTTTCTTGTCATTGTTGAAGTTACCGCTGATGATGAACTAACCTCTGTGTCGGCCAAGGAACATTTCCAAAGGGTGTGCTAACATCAGCATATTGTACTTCTAACTTCTGGTGTTGCATATGCATATTCAAGTGCAAAAAGAAGCTGCATTCAAATAGATAAACCATTCATTAACCAAGATATTAAACAGGGTATGCATTATGCAGTTTACCAGAATGAGTAGTTTTCCATAGTTTGCCACTCCACCTTTCCACTGAGCAATGATTTGAGTGATTAAGGGGCCATAGGTTTTATTTTTGACTCTTAGAGGAAGAACAAGAGACCCTTGGAATTCAACTATTCTCCTCCGCCACGTGAAGGGTTTAACTAAAACTATAAGTTTCTTTAGGGCCATAATGAAGCAATTCTATATATGATTTTATAAAGGCCATGTAAAATCACGTCACCTTACTTTATGTGTCTTGTTATATGTCGAATCAAATATCCTCTAAGCTATTTGCAAAGAAGGTAAAAACATTCTAGAGCTATCTTCGCTTAAAGGTTTTGTTTGATCCATGAAAGAAAATATGTTTGTAGACTAGGTATATTTTAAGGTGGCTGAATTGCTTTCCAATTGTAAGGCGCTCGAAAAGACTAGCCTTAGAGGATTCATAGAAATATGCGTACCAATCCTACATTAGGGTATTTGAGTTGTACAGTGATCTTTACTAATACTTTCTTGTCTTTTATTATATTGGGGTTCATGCGGTAAATTATATTAATATGTCAGGTAAATTTGAACAAACACTTATGGATCTTGTTCAAGTGATAACCCAGGCCAGTTTGTTGGATTTCCTCTACGTCGGGTACACGTCGGAGAGTTAATGTACATAAAAAACTCATAAGAACGTCGGAGATGCTTATGAGTTTTTTATGTACATTAACTCATAAGAACAACGTCGGAGATGCTTATGAGTTTTTTATGTACATTAACTCTTTTTAGGATGTATTGCTCTTGTTATAAGCATATATTATTCAACTTTCCTTTTTTCAATATGTAATGACACCTTGTTAAATATTATGGTTTTTTATTGATATCTACAATCTTGTTTGTTATGCTAAATCATTACATGTGGATATGATGTTAATCATGAATAATATTCACGTTTGCAAGTTTGAAACTCCGCATGTATGCTTACATGGTGTACCCTTTTAAAGTGGATTTATCTTTGGTCTAATGTATAAGCAAATTGTTCGTTAAGGTCATGGTTATGTTTTCCATGTCTAGATTAAACAACTCATCCAGCCACCTCTCCTAGGCATTACTTCTAGAGAAGATTTTACACCTCTAATGAGAAAAAAACTAATTAAAAAAGAGAAACAAAATGATTGGACTACTGAAGTTTCATATAATAGGTTATGTTTGGGTTATTTTTATATGAGCAAAACCCAACATTATTAATATTTGAATATAACCCCGATAAAGACACCCCATTTCAAGCCATTGAGAAAGCTTTGATTGAAGTCGTTCAAGAACATTTGGTGTTAAGTTTACTCTAACATTATATATTTCTTTTGGAAAATATAAACTTTAAAGGAATAGTGATTTTTTTAGGCTTAGGCTTGTTTTTTTATTTAGTACATATTTTTTATATTTATAGTTTATGTTTAACATGTCGTTATCTTAGAAAATTCATTGAGCTCTAATATTGTTAATAATTTTGTGTACTTTATATGAGAATGTTAGGGTAAAATATCAAATAGTATATGTATTGCCGGATATACAGGTTCATGCTTGGTAGATTCTTCACTTATGTCGGGAACACTTGCACTTCATTATGGGTTATGATGGAAAATCAATAAGGCATATAAGGAATTAGATATTGAGACGGACTCAAATGAGCTCCACGCGCTAGTGAAGGACGGTAGGAGTTTAAGTAGTCGGTGTGGCTATATTGATCTCGTATTCAAAGGTATATTGCATAATCAACCTAATTTCAAACTAATTCATATCTATCGCGAAGTAAATTCATGTGTTGATAAATTATCCAAGGAGGGAATAAAGTTACAAACAAGGTCCATGGAATTTATTGATCCTCTCTATTATCTTTGGAATATCATTTCGAGAAATAGGAGGGAACGTGTGACTGCAAAAGTTGTATTTACTCACAATAAGGATGTAGTTTATCTTGTAATCTTGTCCGAAACGGGTTTTAAGCCTCTCACATATGCAAAAATATATATCAAATAGTCAATATGTTTTAACAAAAGATAAAAAAACACTATTGCAAAAAGATGACAAATATATTTGGTGATCTTTTTACTCTTGACTACTCACCTTTATAAATGATAAAATTTGACAACTTATAACATTTTCGTGAGTAAGAATTATGGATTTGGGGAAGCTGCTGAATAAGAGATCTCCCTTCACTATCATCTTGGGATGAAGGGATAATTTATTTATTTTAGTAAAAGTCGTAGTAAAAAACAATTAGCATGCAAATTTGAATATTAGTTTTACGCGAGCTAAAAAAGGTAACGCAACCATCAAGAACAACAATCCACATTTTATGAACTTCTTTGCCCTAAACAATAAGCGCGAGTTACTTCTCAAAGTTGGATCTAGGATCGGGATACTACCAGGTGCGTATCATGGAAAGAGACGAGGCAAAGACGACTTGTGTGAAGCAATCAACTAATAAAGGGGCGTTTGATAAAAAAAATCTGCCTTTTAGACTCACGAACGCCCCTTCCACGTACTGAACCCTCCACAAAGAGCTTCCACCCGTTCTTAGACGACCAATGTTATACTTTGATCAAGGAGGGTTGGTGTGGCACCTAAGGCAGAACATGAACCACATACTTCGCTTCGTAGAATCATTAAAATCATGGGATACGACTTTGAGTGCTCCATGGGCTTAAAAAAGGGGACATAGACATAACTAAAACCATGTCTCCTTACTTAGGAAAAGACCTGGAGGAAGAAAAGGAAGCCTTATAGACCTATTATTGCTTCCGTTCAATTGTTCCTTCGGTTGTTTTACGAATCAATCAGAGGAGACGAAGAAACTACAACAAAGAAAGTACCTGTTATAGGTCAGATCTAATACAACAATAAAGAAGGCGATCGATAATTAATGAGTTTACAAACATTAGTGAAATTAATTAAAAATAAAATTTATGTTTATACTTAGTTCTAACTTTTACTTCTTACAAAGATTTTTGATATCAACATTGCATAGTGATATATCTATAGTTTTATAGTGAATGGACTATACTAAATGAAGTATTTGGAATTCTGATTATAAAACAAAGATTTAAATAATTTAACTTTGGATACATTAAAAAAGATAACATTTAGTGCTATAAAATAAAATAGTAAGGATGGATCCGAAAAATTATTTTAGGATGGGCTAAAAGTTAAAACAATCACGCATTTTATCCTAACCAAAATGGCTGACAACTCACCAATATCCAGCCCTTAAAACTCGCCCAAACCCAATGGACTTTATTACACAACATTTTTTAGAGTTTAGAACCCTATTCTTTTTTAGGTTACAAATATCAACAAACAGTTTCAAACCCTAAAAAATTGACTTTTGACGGCCGTTTAGGATTTATAGAACAATCTGGTACCTATTTACTAACAACACATTTCATTATACAATGGAGAATATGTAGTTTGTCGAAATGAAAAATGAAACTTTAACAACAAACGTAGAAGATTTCTTTTCTTTTCTCTTCTCTTCACTTCCACAATATGCAATTAGTAACCTTGACTTTACATATCCAGAAAGTGGTGAAACCGTATAATTGATGTTTGTGGAGTAGTCAACTTTTCATTTGGAGTTTACATGCATAGACTGATTAGGGATCTTATCATTTGCGGACAAAAGGAATTGTAAGTGTTTTCTTTTAATACTTTATCATAATTCTTAATCTAATTTTGTATGTGATAGATTGGATAATTTTTTGTAGTGTATTGCTCTTCCTGTTTATATTGCTGAGGAGTGCCCCAGTTTTGGGAAAGTCCTGGAAGTGTGGAGAAGATGATGGAACTTATACAAACCAAGTAGGACCACAACAATTTCTTTTATGCATACTTCCAAAGGGAAAGCATTCTGATCTCTATGGTCCATAGAAGTGGAAAATTCTATTAGAGCTAGGAATTCCTACATAATGCATTGTACCAGAAACGTTCAATGATCAATACCTAACTTATGTCCTACTCAAGATAAACGCAAAGGTGATTTAAGTTTTTCCATTTGCTATTAACGTATTATATTGTTTTGTACAATTGATGAATGTTTGTACTTTGCAGATGGGTGATATTAATTTGCTATGGAAGGTCAAGCATTCACCTTTATTGCCAATGGTTTTGAAAGTTCTAAAGATGATCATGTGAATCGATATTATGAATGGTTCTCCTAGCCGTGATGTTCCTTAGGTTTATATGGTTGTGAGCTCACTGGAGTGGCCTTTCATATCTAGCTATCGAGAGTTCGTACACAGTCACCAAAGATGAAATTGATTGATAATTTATTTGAGATGTCAAAGGATGTTGATAAGGAAATTATCAGGTAAGTATTATTTTTAAAATACAATCTCATTTTTTTCTCATGATTATTTTCTTCTTTTTTCTTGTTTAAGGGGACCTTCTAATCCAGTTCTATAGTAGTTCTGGTGGTTAAAACCCATAGCAGATAATAATCATATGCAGGTAATCTAGTGCGTATATTATTTGTTTTATTTTGGATTGATTATGCAATTAATAATATATTATTGTTTTTGTGGGAAGGGGTGGGATATCCGAGGATCAATTCAATCAAGTTTTGAATATCGAGCTTGAAAAGATTAAGGAGGCGTGCAATTTATACTAAATTATTCCAAATTAACTCCCCATAGAATGTTCGTCCTGGTCAGGCACACATTCTTATTATCCACCACTAATTATCTAATATATAAAGTCACAATCATTATGATTTAAATAGATACAGGGATGGTGATAGATAATGGATGCCATCCAAAGAAAAATAATTTTTATTTGTGTGCGCCAGCTGTAAAGATTGTCAGATTTTCTTTCAATAAAACTTCATTTTCTGTACATGCTTAGAGTAATGAGACTCCATTTACTAAGTTGGCTTCTTGTACATTTGTATACAGGGTACTACCGGACCAACTCACTATCATATTCTTTACGCTGAGATTGGCTTCCCTGCTGAAAATATGCAAAAAGTTGTTAATTCCCTCTCAAACGTGTATATTTATTTATATGATTAACCTGAGACTAAATATTTTATCTTTTATCTTTTTTTTCTCTATATAATAATATTGTTTAATTTTGCAAAAATCAAAGCAATACTACAAGAGTTTCAGTAGGTAAATATGAGTAAAAGTTATGGATTCGGGGAAGTTGCTGAATAAGAGATCTTCCTTCACTCTCATCTTGGAATAAAGTGATAATATATTTATTTTAGTATAAACCGTAGTAAAAGACAATTAGCATGCCAATTTGAATATAAGTTTTACCCGAGCTCAAAAAGGTAAGTTAACCATCAAGAACAAGTATCCACTTTGATTGCATACTTCTTTGCCCGAAACAATAAGCCAAGTTACTTTTTAAAGTTTGATGTAGGGTCGGGGGTACTATATTCCTCCTCTAAGGTCTACTATCTTTTCTTACTCTCAATTTATCATCTGATTAGACGATTTTCTGCCACCAACTGCTATTAATCTTTGCATGTTTAATCACATTCGAGAGTGGTTTGATTATTGAAAAATGTTTTCTATTATCTTTGAATTTGTTATCAAAATCATAATATGATTTGGCCCTATTTGTGTTTGTGAGACTGATACTCTTTAGATATATCATGGAAAGTTTCTGATCAACCTGTCGAATTTGCCTAAATTATTTTTAATTTGCGGTAAGATAATGGTGTCACAATATGCCAAGTCTTAGGCCATTATAAATTGTAGACAATATTTTTAGATTTTCATTTAGAAGAAAATATTTCAAAAAATAATTTTCCTTTTTAACAAAAGAAATAGAAAATAAGAATTTGAGGTGATTTCTGTTTTTATTTCTGATAAACGAATTGTCTTAAAGTCATGAGGGAATGATTACTGAGTTTTGAGAAGTTTGACTAATCCACATTCATACAAAATTATCTTTATATGTTTTCATTTATTTTGTTTGTACATGTGCATAAGACCTGCATAATTTGCTTAGATTGTGCAAAATCTGGACAAGGACAAGTCTTGTTTACCCCTGACTACTCACGTTCCTTCCATTTAAGCTGCATTTCCACCAATGTCAAGTACGGAAATCGCATTTGTCGTGTCTGTCGTTTCAAATAGAAAGAAAACCCGTTCCAATTTTCGGGTTCAAGCGTTCATATTAGTCGTCCTTCAACCCGAAAATTAGAAAGGGATTTCTTTACACTTGAAACGACAGACACGGAATATGCGATTTCCATGCTTGACATTGGTGGCAATGCAGCTGAAATGGAAGGAATGTGAGCACTCAACAGTAAACAAGGCTGGTCCATATCCAGATTTTACACAATCTAAGCAAATCGTGCATGTCTTCTGCACATGTACAAACAAAATAAATCAAAGCATATAAAGATACTTTTGTATGAATGTGGATTATTAAAACTTCTTAAAACTCAGTTCTCATCCCCTTCTAATTTAAGACGATTTGTCTATCCAAAATAAAAACAGAAAACACATGAAATTCTTATTTTCTATTTCTTTTGTGAAATAAAAAATTATTTTCTGAAAGATTTTCTTCTAAATGAAAAGTTAAAAATATTTTGTACAAATTATACTAGCCTAATACTTGGAATTTTGTGACATCATTATCTTGCCGCAAAACTAAATTAAAAAAAATTTAATTAAATTGGACGGGGTATCGAAAATATCCTGTAATATATTTGAAGAGTATCAATCATTCTCACAAACAGGACAAGATCATATTATGAACTTCATATCAAATTCAATGATAATAAAAAACATTTTTCAGAAGTCATGACTCTCGAATGTAATTAAACTGTCAAAGATCAATGGCAGCTGGTGGCAGAAAATCGTCTAATTAGATGATAAATTGAGAGTAAGAAAAAATAGAAGACTTTAGAGGAGGCAGATGTGGTGGATTTTACAAATCTATTTCGCAGGATTCCATTTATTATGAAATTGGACATCAGGTGGAGGTAAAAGGAGGTGTTTGTAGAAAAGCGAAGTACAATTTCCAAGAAACTTACGGGTATGAAATCAATGAAAAATTCATCGCTTATGATGGTGAGAATAGCTCTTATACTCTTAGTCATCTATCAAATAACAAGCTTGAGTTTAAAGTTATGATTAAAAAGCATGCTCTGAACAGGTATTGTTGTTTCTAAACTTTCAAAGAAAATATTTTATTCAAATTTCTAACAAGTTCATAATCTTTTCAGTAAGATGGAAAGTGGTGATGGTGGAAGCCCACAACATGGTGATTGGATAAGTTAGACAACTGTCAAGGTCAAAGACATATAAAGAGGAATTTTGCTATACTACTCAAATCTCATGCAAGATATTACAAATGCACATTGTGCCCAAGATTCTGATCGATTTTATGAGCCCGTGAGAGATTCGGACATCATTCTACGACAAAATGCTGCCAAACAGTAAGAATTTCTTGTATTCAGGTGCATTTTGATGTTTTAGACAGTAGGAGAACTTGTCTGCAATTTCATGTCTTATATTTTCTTTAAGACAGATGGATTTCAATGAAAACTGCAAATTTGTCACAACAAATTAACAATAAGAGAATCGGCTCTAGATTTTAAAATCTTGTGTAGAATTCATGTCCATCTTATCTATACAGGGGATGTCTTCTCGTACTCCAATCTCATTTAGGGTCTGTGGTGACTGGATGGCGTGGATTTCATTCTAGTGTCCGTGAAAATCAAGGAGGTCGTTCACTAAACATTGGTAAGATTCTATTTCCAATATATTTATCCAATTTTGAATGCTCTAACAACTTAATTGTTCTATTTTCCTTAATTTATAGAGATGTATCAACATCAATGATTTTGAAACCAGGAACAGTTATTGATTTTATAATTACAAATCAAAAGGTTCTAGATCCTTATCAAATTGATTGGATGAAGGTAAAAAATACTTAACTGAACAAATTACTAATGATCCTCCTTTTATAGGCGAAAAGAGTGCTGAATAATCTATGTATCACGACTGTCTTCTACAAATAGGGGATTTAAAATACTTGGTTTGAGTCAGGGAGCTTGCATAGACGAAATGTATTACTATTATCTATTGTTAGACAACCAATTCTTCTAAAAGTTTAAGCTTCAAACCTGTGACATTTTTCGATCTTGGTTCTGATACCATGTTAGATAACCGATTCTCCTAAAAGTTTAAGCTCTTTGGAGGAGTTATCTTATACATTATATATGACTTTTACATGCTCAATACCTATAAATTGAGAAATTTGAATAATTTTTATAAGGCGAGACTTTGAACTTGTAATGATGTCTAATATATATATAGGTTCTTATTTAAGAGAAAAGATCCTTCTAGTAATATTTCAGTATATGATTTCTTTGTTTCAGCATAGGAAGATACTATTGCGATCTTCTGCCGATTTTCCATACATAGATGTGGGCAAAGGAAAGCATCGTGTATATATTCCAGTTTAGGAAATTTTGAAATTCAATTGCTAAATCTGTTATACTATACCAAGAATTTATCCAGTATCCAGAGAGTTTCACTTGTGGAGATGTTTCAACAAACAAAACTGACTGAGGGGTTGAACAGTAACAACTATAACAATGATTCTCTTCTCAAGTCTGCTGGAATCTTGAACAGCTCACAATTCTTCTATGAAAATATAGAATCCTTGTATATATTTATTTACTAACAACACATTTCATTATATCCAGCTTATAGCAGGCAATGGAGAGGACATAGTTTGTCGAAAAATGGAAGATTGAACTTTAACAATAAAGTAGAAAATTTCTTCTCTTTTCTTTTCTTTTATTTTCTTCTCTTTTCTTTTCTCTTATCCTTTTTTTCACAATATGCAATTTGTAACATAAATTAAGACTTTACATATGCAGGAACCGTCTAGAATTGATGTTTGGGGAGTAGACAACTTTTCATTTAGAGGTGACACGCATAGACGGATTACGAAACTTATCACTTGTTGAAAAAAGAAATGAATTGTAAGTGTTATCTTTTATTACTTTATCATAATTCTTAATCTAATTTTTTTATGTGATGGTATAGGATCCTTTTTTGCAAGTGTAGATGTCTCAGTTTAGGGAAAATCTGGGAAATGTACGTGTTAAGAAGATGATGGAACTTATACAAGCCAAGTTTAACGAACTACCAAAATTTATCCCCTGCATACTATAAAAGAGAAAGCATTTAGATCTCTATGGTCCATGGAAGCGTAATATGCTATTAGAGCTTGGGATTCCTACACAATGCATTGTAACAGAAAAGTTCAACGATTAATACCTAACCTATTTCCTACTCAAAATAAACGCAAAGGTGAGTTAACTTTTTCCATTTTCTATTAACGTATTATATGGTTGTGTACAATTGATAGATTGTTGTACTTTGCAGATGGATGGTATAAAGTCACTATTGAATAAAAGGTTCTCCTAGTCGTGACATCAGTTTCCGTGGTTGTGAGCTCATTCGAGTGGCCTCTCATATCTTGCTATCGAGTTGTAGTTCGTACACAACCACCAAAGATGAAAATGGTTGATAATTTATTTGAGATGTCAAACGGTTTTGTAAGTGAATTATTACGTAACTATTATCTGTCTAATACAATCTCATTTTATTTCTTAAGATTATATTCATCTTGTTTCTTGTTTAAAGGGAGCTTCTAATCCAGTTCTAGATAGTAGTTATGGTGGTAAACAACCAGAGTAGATAATCCTATTCGGGTAATTTAATGCGTATATTATTTGTTTTTATTTTGGTTTGATTATGCAATAAATAATCTTTTATTGTTTTGGTGGGTAGGGGAGGAGTATCAGAGGATCAATTTTTTGCTTATGGATATAGGTACTTTTGATTATTTTTCAGGGGTCAACTAAAATCCTCCTATTTCAAATGAATTATATTATAGAGCTTGTATAATAGTCTAAAATTCTCTATGCTAAAATTTGACATCTCATATCTATATCCAAGTCTCTCAGTATTCGAGATGAAAGTTCTCCTATCGATGATGCATAATATCACAAGATCATGAGAGCCTTCAATATCTCACTTTAACCCGACCAGATGCCTCTTCACTATAAAAATCTCCTATTTTATGCATGCTCGATTAAGTTATAATCATTTGGTGTCTCCTTCTCTAATCCTATTCCTATATAATGAACGATAAAGATCTTTAAAACAACAATACCGAAACTCTACATAAAATATCCCTTAACACATAGCTATCATTAAACAACACGCTTGAACCAATATGTGTATGACAAGATTTAATATTCTAGGAAGTATGTTAAACTATGAGTGGGTAATTTGATGATCTTGTCTGTAATATAACAATGAACTTTGTTTCACCATAATGTGCTACAAATTCAATTGGTTGTAAAGAAATCTTCGAGATATAGTATGATCCTATTGGAACTATTTAAAGGTACAAAGCACGACTTCTCACTAAAGTCTTTCATACAATAGACATAATTGATTACTATCTACATTCAACCCAATCATGAAAACCTACTACCATTTCTCATGTACTTTTCTCAAGTTTTAAGTAAGATTGGTCGTTACACTAACTTTAGATTTTACTATCCAAATAACAATTAAAAACTTCATAAATATCACTTTAAAAAGCGAGTAATATTTAATGAAAAATATATCTTTAGGGTGCTTGAAAATTAAATAGATCAATCAAATCAACTACAATAAAAAAATAAACACTTTTGTTCAATTCAAGACATGATATAAATATCAAGGATTTAAGATATAATACCAAATCATTTTATAAAGTAATATATTTTTCAATTCTTGATTAATGTAATTTTTAGGAAAGAATATATTTGAATAGCATTTGATATGTCCATGTAGTTTTGATATGTAACAATAACAATTTATAGTTATCGACTTGGTGAACATATATCGGATTAGTAACTTGTGGATATATGTGGGACTGTGATGAATTGACGATCAAAGGCATGTCAAATGAAAATAATTTTAAATATAATTTGATTTTCTTCATAGATATGACTCAAAACAGTTTTTATTGTGAAAGAACATGAAACAATTAATTTAGTTTGGTGAACTTTTTAAAAACCATATTTTGTAAGAAATCTACATAACCGAATATGCTTAGAGCTTGCCACATAGGTTCTATTTTTTACTCGTGGAGGAAAAACAAGAGCCGCCTGGCTTTCAACTCTTCTTCTCCGCTACGATAAGGGTTTAGCGAAAACTATAAACTTCTTTAGGGACATAATGAAGCAGTGTTAGCCTTCCAATATTGAGGGATAAATCTAAGGATCCTCAGCCTCTTCTTGAAAAACCACCCATTCGTCTGCACAATTTTATATATGATTTTATAAAGGCCACGTTAGATCTCGTCACCTTACTTTACGTGTCTTGTGATATGTTGAATCAAATATCCTATAAGCTTTAAGCAAGAAGGTCAAAACATTCTAGAGGTATCTTCGCTTAAAGATTCCATTTGATCCCTGAAAGACAATATTTTTGTAGACCTTGTATATTTTAAGGTGGCTGAAATGCTCTCAAATTCTAAGGCGCGATAAAAGACTAGCCTGAGAGGATTCATAGAAAGAGGCTTACCAATTCTACATTATAGTATTGGAGTTGTACAGTGATCTTGACCAACACCTTCTTGTCTTTTATTATACTGGGTTCATGCGGTAAATAATCTTAATATGTCAGGTGAATTTAAAAAAACATTTAAGGATCTTGCTCAAATGGTAACCCGGGCCATTTTGTTGGATTTCCTTCACCAATATCGAGATAAAAGAGTGACATCAGATCATGATTCTTCTTTCCTTCCCCCTGCACATGTGAACGATTCCTAGAAAGTTTGTCAGCCAATAAGATTCAAGATCAACGTCAGAGATTGTTATGATTTGTTTTGTACATTAACTCTTTTTAGGATGTACTCTTCTTGGTTATAAGCAGATGATCTTTAACTTTCCTCATTTTCAATATGTAATGATACCTTCTAATATATTATGGTTTTTTATTGATAACTATATTCTTGTTTGTTATGCCAAAGCATTACATATTGATATATTGTTAATCATGGATAATATTCACGTTTGCAAGTTAGAAACTCACCATGTATGCTTGCATGTTGTACCCTTTTAAAGTGGGTGTATCTTTGGTGTAAGGTATAAGTAAATTCTTAATTAAGGTCATGGTTAGGTTTTCCATATTTATATTAAACAACTCATCCAACCACCTCTCCATGGGCATTAATACTTCTAGAGAAGATTTTAAACCTCTAATGAGAAAAAAAACTTATAAAAAAAGAGAAACAAAATGATTGGACTATTCAAGGTCCGTATAATAGGTGATTCTTATATGAACAATACCCAACATTATTAATATTATAAAGACATCCTATTTTAAGCCATTGAGAAAAAAATTCATTGAAGTCGTTCAAGAACATTTGGTGTTAAGGTTACATCTAAATAATGAAACTAAATCCTATTAATCTAACATATTTTAGGCTTAGGCTTGTTTTTTTTAAATTAATACATATTTTTTATATTTATAATTTATGTTTAACATGTCGTAAGCTTAGAAAATTCATTGAGCTCTAATACTTTTAATATGTTTTATTTGCGCTTTATATATGAATGTTAGGGTTAACTATCAAATACTCAGTGTGGTTTAACAAAGGATAAAAAAACCCTACTGTTAAAAAGATTTCAAATATTTTTGGTTATTTTTTAAATGTGACTACTCGCCTTTATTAATGATAACTTTTGACAACAACTAACATGATCCAGAGTAAGAATTATAGATTTGGGAAAGCTGCAGAATAAGCGAACTCCCTTAACTATCATCTTGAGATAAAGTGATCATTTATTTAGTTTAGTAAAATCTGTAGTAAAAAAACATTTAACATGCCAACTTGAATATTAGTTTTACCTGAGCTCAAAAAGGTAACGTAACAATCCAAAACAAGTATCCACTTTGATTGCGAACTTCTTTGCCCTAATCAATAAGCGTGAGTTACTTGTCAAAGTTGGATCTAGGGTCGGGCTACTATCAGGAGCGTATTATGGAAGGAGACGAGGCAAAGACGACCTGTGTGACAAGCAATTAACTAATAATGGAGTGCTTGATAAAAAAAAATCGGCCTGTTGGACTCACGAATGCCCCTTCCATGTACTGCACCCTCCACAAAAAGCTTTTCTACCCGTTCTTAGACGTCTGATGGTATACTTTGATCGTGGGTTATATCCATTCATTAAACGACCAAGTTAAACACCTCTAAACCGTCAAGGAAGAATCCATAGAAAGCGTCTGCCAAGTTAGATAAGGGACGGTAGGTTTGGCACCTAAGGACATGAACTAACATACTTCGTTTCGGTGAATGAAGGAAAACCTGGGATACGACTTTGACTACCCCAACGGCTTGAATGGGGACATGGGCATAACTAAACCCCTATCCCTGTTCTTGCCTCTGATCAGTTGTTCCTCTGGTTGGTTTATGAATTAATCAAAGGAGACAAACAAACTATAACAAAGAAGGTACGTCAAGTCGGATTAAAAAAATCAATGCAACAATCAAGAAGCCGATCTATAAGGCATGAGTTTCCAAATTGTAGTGAAATTAACTAAAAATAAAATTTGTGTCTATACCTCGATCATCATAGATAGTTATAATTTTTAATTCTCACCAAAATTTTGATTTCAGACCTTAAATAGTGATATATCTATAGTTCTATAGTGAATGGGCTATACTACATGAAGTATTTGGTATACGTATTATAAAACAAAGATTTTATAATTTTAACTTGTGATACTTTTAACAAGCCGATCGATAAGGCATGAGTACCTTCCTTAGCAGCAAAAGTCTATTCAACCTTATAGCGAAATTTACGTGATTTAGTGATCTTCTATAGTGAATGTCCTAATTAAATTTTCAGTTTTTAATTTTTTTATGTACACTTAACGCTCTCTTTTCCATAGTACCTTCCTTAGTAACAAAAGTCTATTCAACCTTATAGCAAAATTTACGTGATTTAGTGATCTTCTGTTGTCTGAAAATTTATGGAGATTTTACGATTATTGCAGACACAATATGTCAGTTGTTCAATGGAAGCTTCAACAAAGTCTCGAAGTGCTTTTACATGTGCAAGTAAGATCCTATTGGAGAAAGGGAGGCGAGGTTGCTGTTTATCCAAAAGGAGCTCTTTTTTATTGTTTCCATAATAAGGAAGAACTGTTGAAATTAGTTCAAAAATCAAAAGAGGTTCTTCGAAATTAATATTATAGATGTCGTATGATTGTAAAGTTGTAACAATCTTATGACATCTATAATATAAAATGCGAAGAGCCTCCTTTGCTTTTTGAACTAATTTTAACATTTCTTCCATGTTATAGAAACAATAATAAAACGCTCCTTCTATATAAACAAAAACCTCAAGCCTCACTTTCTCCTCTAGGATCTTACTTGCATACGATCTTCGAGACTTTGTTGATGCTTTCATTGCACAACTGGCATACCATGTCAGCAATAATCGTTAAAAATCTTCATAAATTTTCAAACATTTGAAGATGCAAAATCACGTATAATTCACTAAAAGGTTGACTAGACTTTAGCTAAGGAAGAGACTAAGGAAAAGAGAGGGTTAAGTGTATTTGCAAAATTTCATAACTGAACAAACTTGAAATGGTTTCTGGAATTCATAACACAATATTCCCCAATTTGATTGTTGGAATTTTTTCCTTGAAACTTACCACCTTTGATGAATCCTCTCTTAAAAAGTACATATAGATGTTTTAGGAATCCAAAAGTAATAGAAACTAACATTATATATACCTAAAGGACTTGCTTGTAAAACAACTTGCAATTCATTACATTAACTAATTGTAGTGGAGTTTATTGAATAAATTATGCGCATAAAATACACTTTCACACACTTATGTGCCAATGCAACACATGCCATATAGTTGCAACTATCATATTCTTATCATATTCTTGGCTACAATACCTGTAAATATTAAATGAGACCATATATGCACATAGAAGATGTAGATATAATCTAAATACTTACTCTAATAATTTTGTAGTAGTGTGATAAATAAAAAAGAAATCAAATTGAGCCATTTTGGCAGCAAGGTGTGCATCGGTACAAGAGTAACTGGATTCAAGAATCAAAAAGTAATGTTACAAAAGAAAAAATATACATATATATATTATTTCAGATTTTTTTCTACAATCCAAATTTACCCGCATATGGTGGTCAGGATTAAATCTGGCTAAGCATAACTGGTGGGCTACAAAAGAAAACACGCAGCCACTAGAGGAGCATTCTCCACCATCATCCATTTTTTTGCTTTCTTTTCACGGTTGATTCAATTAATATTGACATTGCATTTTATTTCACTATTGATTAATTTGAGTGTCGATTAATTTTGGTATTACGTTGCACTGTTGATTCAATATTATACATACTCTATCGGAAAATTAAGTTAAAATTATAATTTTTACAATTTTTTTTTTCTTTTCACTATTGATTCAATTTGTCTGTTGATTAATTTTGGCCTTACGTTACACTGTTGACTCAATATTATTCATACCCTGTCAACACGCTTCACATCGATTCACACTTAACTCATCTTGTTCCACAGTAGCGGCTAAACACAACATAATCTAAATAGGTTAGCAGTTGATTCGGGTGAGTAAATACTTTTTTTGTTTTATTTCAAATTTTATGAAAAAGTGTTTGTTATTGTTTTCTCTCTTTAACTAATCACTCCAATTCATCCAAAATAATAATAATATTTGGACATTTTATTGCAATTTTGAAACCTACTGTTTCTCATGGTGCAAAAGCAACTTTGAATTTGTTAGTTCAAGTTTTTACTTTTTTCACTACTCACAACCTTCCTTACTGTTATTTGCAACACATGTTAGTTCAACCCCTATTGTAGATGAGAATGACTCTGGATATATATTCTTGAAGGTAAACATTAATCATGTATTGGTTTGGAATGAATTTGAACAATCTCAAAATAGCGTCAAAAGTGTTTGATCAAATGGTTGAGACTAAAGGTAAATGAATTTTAGTGTTTGTGTATTAATTAACTATTTCTATATATTTTTCTATTTAAATTGAATTTAATTGTTCAAAAATTTATCAGATAAGCATGTAGAATTTGATACATGAATACTATAATATTATTGATCATGGCAATACAACAATGAAGTGTGGCATTCTTCTGAAGCAGAATCTTTCCCTATAACATTCATCAACAAGTAGATAAAGAAGCGTGGTGTTTGTAAAAACAAAAGTTGAAAAACAATGAAACATACTGTATAACCTAAAGTAATTCTCTTCACACTCTGCATTAGAACAAAAAAGAAAAAATAAATCTCTTTTTTGACTAAGAAGCCTAGATAGAGTTTGAATCAAGTTACAAAATTGAGACCGTAGCTGACTTCATCCTCACTAGAAACTTCATCAGAGACGCTCTTCAGGTAAGCTCTACTCGAAGCTATACCAAAAAATTAGTTAATGAATTTTAAAGTTGAATCTTACCCTAATTACTACTTTGATATGATAGTATTGATAGTTCCCAGATAAAAAGTTGTATGTAATGGCTGATAGAACATATGGAAGTTGTTGTGTGGATAAAGTTGGAGCATCTTATGCTGATGCTCAATGCGTTATTCATTATGACCACACATGCTCTGCCAGTATTTTTGATCTTCTTTTCATATATATTATTTCCACTACACATTTTAAAAAATTTATGGTTTCACTTATAAGACTTCAAAACTTCTTGCTTTCTTTGTTTTTGGGAAAGCTCCCATTAGTGTATTTGATTGTGTGAAAAAATTATCTCAACACGCCATGGAAAGTCCCAAGTCTCTTCTGGTAAACTGCATAATGCATACCCTGTTTAATATCTTGGTTAATGAATGGTTTATCTATTTAAATGCAGCTTCTTTTTGCACTTGAATATTCATATGCAACACCGGAAGTTAGAAGTACAATATGATGATTGTAGCACACCCTTTTGAAAATGTTCCTTGGCCGACACAGAGGTTAGTTCATCATCAGTTGTAACTACAACAGTGACAAGAAAACGCAGATCATATCAGAGGTACCTGGTTATTGAGGGGGCAAAGAATACTCAAAATGTTGTAGGTTTTATTTCTATCGAATCTTACTTTCTTAATAACTAGGCTATACATATTCTTTATTTAATTTTTATTTTTATAATTGACTAGGAGGAGAAGTTTCTTATAAAATCTGACCTATAAAAGAGTCGAGAATTCGGAGAAGAAGAAATAATTGAGAATTTTTTTAGAACGTAGCTTAAATAAGCTTCAACAAGAAGGGATTTGTAAATGCATTTATGTTGGTGTCCTTGCTATAACAAAAGGTGGATAAAGCAGAATCACTTATGTGATTTTACACCCCGGAAGTTTACGATGTATCTTTCGAAAAAATGGCTCAGATTCATGCGAAAAGGATGTCTTTCAAAATTCAAATCCAGTTAAACACAAGCTTCATGTATTAGAGAATATCTGAAGAATCGAAAGCAATGTAAAACCTATGGGACAAGCTGATAAGGCTGAAGTACGGCGTCCGAATGGTTATGTTCTCGCGAAAATGGTTAAAACGGTAAAATCCCAACCCAAACTCCCTTGCTGCTGATTAGGTGGAACCGGAAAGTTTTGCTGAAAATGCATTTGATTTTCTCTTGGTTTGGAATTTGGAAATGAAAGAAACGGAAGTTATGATTCAGGGATAGAAAGTAGGTATTACACAATATTAGTGTTTGTTTCTATAATGTGCTATTCTTAATATTAATTAACTTCATATTTTATTTAGATGTTTCTTTATTTCTGTAAGACAATAACTTGAATAGCGAATCTTTTAATATAACCGTTAATAGTTGAGTCAGATACTAAAATGGTATTTTTCTTATGGCATATTCACATAAATAAAATAGGTGTCATAAAAGGAAAAGAAGCAAAAGCGGAGGTGATTGATTAATATTGCAGAATCTCAATTGAACTTCAGATTTATCAAGCCATGTGAAAGGCAGGCCAAGAGTTCATCAAAGTCTGGTCAATTGAATATGTTAGTATTACAGTGTTATTTGGTCAAGTGAATATATTAGTATTACAGTGTTATTCAGAGTATTATTCTATTAAGACTTCATCTACTTTATATATTAGTATTAGATATCAAAGTAAAATTCTATGTAGTTTCTAGCATTTATTATAATTACGCAACATGATTTGCTTTTGTGTTTTGAATTTTTAGTCGTTAGCAAACCAGACACAAAAAAAAGCTTTGAGATCAAGCGATGGGATTATGTGTTGGATAAGAAAGTACCTTCTCATAAAGAATGTTTCCACTTTAGCATATTGCTTCAACTTCAACTCTAGCCTCTTTAGTAATATCATATTATAAATATATGTAATTTTACATTATTAATTTATTATCTCAAATTATATGCATCCTTTTTAAAGAGTAATTAATATTCTATACCCAAGTTCAAGAAATGTATGTATATATGACCATTTTCTTTGACTTTGGATCAAGTAATTAATCACAACCATTAATTTTAAACAAATGAGTCAGGTGCACAATCTTCTTTCTTGCGAACTTGCTATTTGTTCCCTTTGAGATGTACTCTCACTAAAATAAAACTATTATAGTACTATATGGCTATTTTTAAATTCTAATATATAGAATTAAGCTTTGAAGAATATGTATTTGATGATGACTCATTTTCTTTAGCCTAACATGGCAACAAAGTGTTGTTAGATCTTGAATCTCACACACGTTGACCATTTTAGCATAAAAACTCCATCTACATTGACAATATTGCATCCAACGACCTATTGGACACAAAAATATAATCAGTGTATCTTCTAGGTAAAGAAATATAACTAAAATTTTTGTTTTGAAAAATAAAATACTATGAAGTCGAATGAATGATTAATTAGGATATTTGTAAAAATTTTTGGATATTTTAGGTACACAATATAATTAATTTGCATATATTTGAACTAATGGGGAAGGCTTTCTTCCAAATTACCGGAGTGAGACATATTTAATAAGTTCCTGTCTACTCCAAAATCTTTAAAAATAAATCTATGTCTGAATATGTTACCTGTCCCAGAAACCCAACTAGGATATGTTCCATATCTAGGTCGAGATACGTCATCAAATTATCCAAAATATATAGTGTATGTATTTAAATTATTATTTTTTTGAAACCCATGAACAATTAAAAAACATCAGTTTAAAACCGATCCTTTAAACATTAAATTAAAAACCAAAATAGGTTTATTTTTATAAATATGTTTGAATTTTTATATTTTATATCTTATAAAATATAAATGATTTAAATATTTATATCTAAATTTTAAAATAGGCAACTCAAGTAAATCGATTTTTGTAAAACAAATTGTTTTCATATTATATTTTACTCTTTGATTAGTTTAAAAATGCCCAATTATCTTCAAGTACGAGACATTTTCTAGGGTTATAATATCTATGAACCAATATTAAAAACTCGGTGATATACAATTCACACATTTCAATTTCGTTACATATTGATTATTTTTTGATTTTCAAAGTATTGTTGATGTTTGATAAATTATGCACTTATTTTATGATTAGTTTGTGTTTGATAACTTAAGAATTTCATTAGATTTAAGTAGACCATGTCTATTATTAGTGTTGCTTTCATATTCAATATGTATAATAAACTTAATTTTGTTGATATTCATACTTAAAATAACATGTTTCCTTCAGTTATTGTGTCAAATATAAGTTTTGTTGCATATTAGCAGAATTTTTATTTTTCGTAGTGTCTTCAGACACGGGCTATAGCTAGTATATGTATATATGTAATATATATATATATGTATATCAATATATATGTATATATATTAAGTATAAAATCTATATAATAGAAAATAAATTGATATTTGCCTACGGGAATTGATGTAGTACTGCTTTGATACATGCACAGTTAAATAGTGTTATTTTATAGAAAAAATAAGATAAAATATTAAATCTCAGGTTAATCATATAAAGAAACATACACATATGAGAGGGAATGAATAAAATCTTGCACATTTTTAGCAGAGAAGCCAATCTCATCATAAAGAATATGATAATGAGTTGGTTCGGTAGTACCCTTTATACATATGTACAAGAAGCCAATTTATTAAACGGAGTCTCATTACTGTAAAACATGTAGATAAAATGAAGTCATATCGAAAGAAAACCTCACAATCTTTACAACTAGCGCACATAAATAAAAATTATTTTTCTTTGGATGGAATCCATTATCGATCACCGTCCCTGTATATATAAACTATAATGACTGCGAATTTATATATTAGATTATTAATGGTGGATAATAAGAATGTGTTCCTGACCAGGAGGAACATTCTATGGGGAGTTAGGTTAGAATAGTGTAGTATAATGATTTCATTTAGCAATGATATCATGAACTTTGGAATTAATTATCATCTAGAAATCTGCACGCCTTCTTAATCTGTTCGAGCTCGATGTTCAAAACTTAATACAATTGATCCTACCACCCCTACGCACAAAAACAATAAAATATTATTTATTTCATAATCAAACCAAAATAAAATAAAATAATATACGCTTTAAATGACCTGAATATGATTATTTGCTAAGTTTTTTACAAACAGAACTATCATAGAACTAGATTAGAAGCTCACTTTAAACAAGAAAAAAAAGAAATTAATTTTGAGAAAATACAAAATAAAACTGAGATTGTATTAGACAAATAATAATTACGTGATAATTTCCTTATAAACACAATTTGACATCTCAAATAAATTATCTACCATTTTCATCTATGGTGACTGTGTATGCAGCTCGATAGCGAGATATGAGAGGCCACTCCAGTGAGCTCACAACCACGGAAAACATCACGGCTGCGAGAACCATTCATAATATCGATTCCCATGATCATTGTTGGAACTTTCAAAACCACAGGCACTGAAGGTGAATGCTCGACCTTCAATAGTGAATTAATACCACCCATCTGCAAAGTACAGCAATCTATCAATCGTAGCAAATGGAAAAAGTTAAATCACCTTTGCGTTTATCTTGATTAGGACATAAGTTAGGTATTGATCATTGAACTTTTCTGTTACAATGCATTACATAGGAATCCCAAGCTCTAATAGCATGTTCCACTTCCATGGACCATATAGATCTGAATGCTTGCTCTTTTGAAGTATGTAGAGGAGAAATTCTGGTCTTGTATAATTTCCATCATCTTCTTCACACTTACGTTTCCTGGACTTTCCGTAAACTGCGACATCTCTTCAGCAACATGAACATGAAGCGCAATACACTGCAAAAATGATCCAATACCATCACATACACAAATTAGATTAAGAATATAATAAAATATTAAGAGAAAAAACCTAAAATTTATTCATTTGTGGTATGTTCACTAATTAGCGTGTCAACTCTAAATGAAAAGTTGACTAATCCCAAAACATCAATACTAACATGTTTCACCATTTTCTGGATATGTAAAGTCTATATTACTAATTGCATATTGGATCCCTCCTTACTATTTTATTTTAAAACACTTGATGTAGTATATAGTTGTTGAAATTAAAGATGGAACTTTAACAACAAGGTAGAATTTTTTTTTTCTCTTCTCCACTCTTTCATAATATGCAATTAGTAACATAGACTTTATATATCCAGAAAGTGGTGAAACCGGTCAGCATTGATGTTTGGGGAGTAGTCAACTTTTCCTTTAGAGTTGACACGCATAGACTTGATTTGGGAACTTATCACTTAAGGAAAAAAGAAAGGAATTGTTGGTGTTTTCTCTTAATACTTTATCATAATTCTTAATCTAATTTTTGTATGTGATGGTATTGGATCATTTTTTTTCAGTGTCTCGCTCTTCCTGTTTATGATGTTGAAGAACGTCCCAGTTTTTGAAAAATCTGGAAAATGTAAGTGCGGAGAACATGATGGAACTTATACAACCCAAGTTTAATGGACTATTAAAGTTTCTCCACTGCATACTCTCAACGAGCAAGCATTCAGATCTCTATGGTCCATAGAAGTAGCTTGGGATACCTAGCAATGCATTGTACTAGAGAAGTTCAACGATCAATACCTAACTTATGTCCTACTCAAGATAAACATAAAGGTGATTTATCTTTTTTCATTTGATATTAACGTATTATATGGTTTTGTACAATTGATAGATTGTTGTACTTTTTAGATCGGTGGTATTAATTTGCTATTAAAGGTCGAGCATTTATCTTCAGTTCCTGTGGTTTTGAAAATTCCAATGATGATCATGGGAATAGGAATTATGAATGGTTCTCCTAGCCGTGATGATCCTTCGGTTTCTATGGTTGTGATTTTACTGGAGTGGTCTCTCTTATCTCGCTATCAAGATGCAGTTCGTATACAGTCACCAAAGATGAAAATGGTTGATAATTTATTTGATATGTCAAATGGTGTTGATAAGGGAATTATTAGGTAATTATTATTTGTCTAAAACAATCTCATTTTTATTTTGTTTTTTTTCAAGATAATTTTTTTTTCTTGTTTAAAAGGAGCTTCTAATCTAGTTCTATAGTAGTTCTGGTGGTACAAAACCAGAGCAAATAATCATATTCAGGTAATTCAGTGTGTGTATTATTTGTTTTTGTTTTGGTTTGATTATGCAATAAACAATCATTTATTGTTTTTGTGGGTAGGGGTGGTGTATCAAAGGATCAATTCTATCAAGTTTTGAATATCAAGCTCGAACACACATTATACTAAATTATTCCAAACTAACTCCCCATAAAATGTTCCTCCTTGTTAAACACACATTCTTACTATCCTTCATTGATAATCTAATATATAAATTCACAATCATTATAATTTATACATATACTAGGGATAACCCGTGCCCGAGGGCACTAAGAATTTTTTTAGCAATATGGAAGAGAATGAATTATAAATAAGTTATATATTTTCTGAATTTTGTTATTCGAGATTATCTTTTAAATAATGTTAAATCTTTTAAAAGTGCTTTAGGTGGGTCTTTTCATAAGTATAAAGTTTATTAGTAGTGATAAAATTACCTATTTGAATCATTCATTTAAATTATAGTTTCAAGGAACCACACTCCACATTGGAGTAACTGCCGAGAATAATTGATGATAGAAAAGTTTGGTAATTTCAAGAACCAGTTTTAAATGTTTTATGTAATATATATGAAGATATGAAGGTCGTGTATTAATATATTATCCCTAAACTTATCCACTTTTTACTACTTCTCATAGAAATTTTGAACACCATTTGTTTCAATTGCACATGATAGTAAAAAATATTGATTCTCGAGGAAGTCAAATAACTTGTCGCAAATACCATGTTGCAAGCAGTTGAGTAATTCCGTCAAACACACGAACCCCTGTATTCCTGCTTCAAGACCTTGGTCACCTGCCAATATATGTTACGTAATTAGCTTATTCAATTAAAGTTCTCACCACAAAAAATAGACTTTATAGTTATTACAAATGCATGTAATTATCCAAATACAAAGAATAGTTGTTACAAAACTTGAAATTATCACTTATTACATTTCATTTCTTTATAAAAATAAACTGAGACTTAATTATAAAATTGAAATTTAAAATTAATGATATTTAAGTTGTCATGTCATGAAGGATAACACAAAGATAATGTCCCAAAAAAATGATACCACTTATTTATGAAATATTATTTATAAAAAATAATGCAGATTTATTTATTTTCATGACACCTAAATAAGGGGCATAAAGTAATAGAATACATTAATTGTATGTGATGGCAGTTACAAAAGTGAAAGCAAACTCTGTTTTTTTTAACTTTAAACTTCTTTAGATTCTGAGTTGCTAGATCTTCACTTTCTATGTCTTTAGAAACTATCAATCATGGTATTTGTCTTTGGATGATAATTTTCTTTAACAATAAAAAAACTATTCAGAATGAATATTTAGAAAATTGTGATTATAAATTAATAAAAGTTCGATTTTTATATATTCAACTCAACTTCAGATCTAAAAATTTTCATAATAAATCTAAGATTATAAAATTACATATATTTTTTCTACAAAAAAACTCTACATATAACGTTGAAAATAGCATAATTATGGCAACTTTTTTTCTTAACTTATCAATCCCAATACTTAAAATAAATCTGCAAAGACAAAGAGTTCTTGGGATGGAATCTCATTGGGGTCTCCTATGTATCAAAAATATATTACTAAATTAGTAATTTATTTATTTAGTATTTCATTAAAAAATAATCTTGATATGATACACACTTATATCTTTATCATAGTAGTTATGTGTAATTTTAACAATTTTTTGGACTCCTGAATATATAATTTTCAGTTTTAAAATCTTACAATTTTTGATAAATAATCACTTGTAAATTTATTGTTAAAAGATAGTCCATATTTTCAAAAAATCATTACCATTCACAAATTGCTGATCAATCAAATTCACCCATATATATTTTAATTAAAGGGAATCATTTCACTTTATAATAGTAAATATATATGAACATATTCCAACTTTTTTTAGAAGAAACCATATTCCAACTTAAACCTTATATTATGAAACAAACTTCTAAGAATTTTGTAGCGCTAAATATATTTAAAGGTATATATGTTTATGTAAACCAGAAAAAGTAATTCCATGTATTATTAAAAAAAGTCTTACATGTCATTTTTCAGGCATCTACATTCTCAGTTTTAAAATTAATCCATGTTCTTTTTTCATGTTAGAAAAAATAAACCCATATTCTTATGCACAAAAAATCTTTATATAAACTATTTGTGTATCTATAATTACTGTGCAATTAAAAAGAATTTGAGAAATTTCATAAATAGAATAGAAGAACTCATATATTCAACAAATTAAATTTATAATTACACATGACTTTGTTTTAAAAATAAATCCTTCTAAAATAAAAAAAAAACTATGAAGAAGAGTCAATAACAAACATGTTTTTGATAAAACTCCATAGATTTACAGTAGATAGTTATTTTCTTTCCTTTTGATCAAATAAATCAAGATATGTGCAATGATTTAATATACATTTCCTCTTGACCCAAGGATTCGAACTATTTATTTTTATTGCAACAAAAGATGAAAACAACCATAAGTTTCTAATTCTAACAACATCAGATAAATTGTGACAATATACACATACATATATTTTGATCATACTTGATTAAATAATAAACATAATCAAGAATATCAGATAAAAAATTCATTATACTTTCCTCTTCACCCATGTCTGCCAACTTTATTTTTACAATGTCTTCTATAGAAACACCCGAGATTTAATTATAACTTTTCTCTTGACCCGACCAACTATTTATTTTTCTTGCAAGGCGGCCATCAGATAAATTATGAAAATATGCTTGATTAAATAATAATCATAATCAAGAATATCAAATAAAATAATTAATTATACTTTCCTCTTCACCCATGCATGCCAACTAAATAGAAATAGAACATGAGTTAAGATAATAATAATCAAGAACATAAAAAAAAAAAAAATTAATTATACTTTACTCTTCATCCATTTATGCAAACTTTTTTTTTGGCAACGTCTTTCTTCTGATTAAAAATATCTATTCAAACTCTTGCAATAAAAATAACCAATGATGTCCAAAAAACCATGAAGAATTTGATTGATTGTTTTTGTTACAATGATAAAAATAGTTGTAAAAGTGTTGAAGAAAGGTGAATAGAAGTTAAGAGTACTGGTGTGGTGGGGTATTATGAGTAGTGGTGTGGTTGGGTATTATGAGTAGTTGTGTAGTGGGGTAGATAAAATTTAATCAAAATACTATTTTAATTCTTTGACATGTGGATAATATACTTAGAGACGACATTTATATGAAGAACTCGTCGCAAATATTATGAATGTCATCGGTATTTTTTTTCCTTTTCTTTTTTTCTTTTTCTCTTTATTCCCATTGAAAAAATGTATTAGAGTTCTATTTAGTTATGTAACAATACCCGGATCAACTAATAGAGTCAAATATAGTTGTTAGGGGTAATTGGTCAACTATTAGAGTGAAATGTAGTTGTGTGGTGTATTTGGTCAACTATTAGAGTCAAATATAGTTATTAGGGGTAATTAATCAACTATTAGAGTCAAATATAGTTGTTTGATGAAATTAGTCATCTATTAGAGTCAAATATGGTTGTTTGGTGTATATGGTCAACTATTAGAGTCAAATGTGGTTGTTTGGTGTATTTGGTCAACTATTAGAGACAAATTTAGTTGTTAGGGGTATTTGGTCAATTATTAGAGTCAAATGTAGTTGTTTGGTGTATTTGGTCAACTATTAGAGTCGAATGTGGTTATTTGGTGTATTTGGTCAACTATTAGAGTCAAATGTAGTTGTTTGGTGTATTTGGTTAATTAATAGAGTCAAATGTAGTTGTCAGGGGTATTTGGTCAACTATTAGAGTCAAATGTAGAACTATTAGAGTCAAATGTGATGGTTAGGGGTAATTGGTTAACTATTAGAGTCAAATGTAGTTGTTTGGTGTATTTGGTTAGCTATAAGAGTCAAATGTGGTTAGGGGTAATTATTTTAATCTAACTCTCTATATAAACATAGCAAGCTTGCTATTTGTATAATAACCAGAAGCTAAGTCACTTCCTCCTAACTCACTCAACCTTTTGTTATTTGGTAACCAGTAGTCCCACCATATTTATATATTTGTACCATAAACAACACATTACTTGATCATATGTTTTGCAAGGCTACTCATTTTTAAAATCATTCTATAGCCCCATGAACAGTCTTGAGGAATCTCAATTTGCCAAAAGAATTTATCATTTATTAGGTTTATATGATCCCATTGTGACCAAAGTGTACTTCTTAGTAAGCAACAGTCCCATAAAAGTTTTATAGCTGCTACCTGATTTTGAATATATAAATCCTTTATCCCCAGTCCACCCTCATCTATTGTTTACACACACCTTCAAAAGATACCTTTTCTCCTCCCTCATAATTACTTTTACCATCCCATAAATAGGCCATCATTTTGATCAGATGCATCTTGATTATCTTGTTTGGCACATCAATGACTTGATGTTCCTGATTTGATGAGTTATGAGAGGCATTTTATACACCAATGATCAATCCTAGCAATCATTTTCCCCACAAGTGGTTTACAATCTGAGATATTTAATCTCACATTAATCAAAGGCACTCATAAGTACTTCATGGGGAGTGTACCCTCTGGGATGTTAAGTACTTTGTTAATTTCTGTCTTTATATCAGTACCACAACCACCATAGAAAATGTTACTTTTGATATTACTAATTTGGAGTTCTGATAGTTTCTCAAATATTTTCAGACTTCTCTTAACCAGTGTAGTTGTATCTTGAGAAGGTTTAAAAAACACAAGTAAGTCATCTGCAAACATGAGATTATTCACTTTTAATTTTTCACATTTAGGATGCCAGCTAAATTCCTTTTTCCTCACCATATGATGCATGATCTGTGAGAGGACCTCCATCCCTATCACAAAGAGGTAAGGTGACCGGGTTCCCCTGTCTAAGACATCTCTCACCTTTGAAAAAACCTTGTAGGGCTCCATTTATTATAATTAAGTATGTTGTACTAGTAAGGCACATTTTGACCCACCCTGCCTATAATTGTTTGAGGGTAACTAAAGGCTTGTAATGTATATAGAATAAAAATCCAGTCAACTGAGTCATAAGCTTTCACAAGATCAAGTTTTAGAGTACATCATTTTGAAATATTACCTCTTGAATATCCTCTAAATATTTCCTCAGCTATCAGTATATTCTCCCCTATTAATCTCTCAGGTACAAAGGCTGATTAATTCTGGGATATGAGATTTTTGAAGGTACCTTTAACTATATTAGCAATGATTTTTGATATGATTTTATAAATAAAATTACAACCGGCAATTGGACTATAATTTTTTGGGTATCTAGGATTTTTAACTTGGGGGATCAATGAAACGTTGGCATAATTTTGGGTATCTAGGGTTTTCCACTATTTTATAATATCGAAGACTATTTTATAGAAGCTTGATGGAAAACCATCTGGCCCAGGACTTTTCAAGTTAATAGACCATAGAGCCTTTTTTATTTCCTCGTAATGGGAGTTGTAAAATGATCATGTTCCTCTATTGATGTTGATTTTTTGCAGATTCTCTTAATGAGCTATGGTGAATAGTCTTCCTCATTGACTCTATTATTACCCAGAATTTTGGAAAAGTGGTTAACAAAGGTCTGAGTGATAACACCCTTATCATATGTGGTATTACCGTACTAATCAGTTATTATGTTGTTTGTGTTATATGTTCTTCTTCCTCTCATAACTCTTTGAAAGTAAGCAGTATTTAATTCACCTTGATCAACCAACATGTCAGTTGATCTCTGTTTTACAATAGATTTTTCATTTGAGAGTTCATCTGAGAGTTGTTGAATAAGGTCATTTTATTTTTTCAACAGATCTACATTATTGTTTCCCTATAGCCTTTGATTTTTAATATTACCAAGATCACTTTGTATGTTGAAGATGTTTTCTCTGGTATTTTTGAAATATTTTTCATTGAAATCCCCTGATTTACCCTTTAATATCTTGAGTTTTTTTGTAATCTTGTACATAAGGGTACCATGAATATTTGTATTCCGCACTTCAGTAACTATAGGCATAAATTCTTGATGTTCCATCCAAATATTCTAAAATTTAAATGGATATTTCCTTCTTGTATTATTCTGAATCAGTTTGATGTATTGACAACTATGATCTGAGATATATGGACTCACTAATATAAGAGCAGTATTTGGATATGTAAGAAGCCAAGCATCATTCACTAGAATACTATCAATTCTGCTTGCCTTCATCGTAGCTTTATTAGTCCATGTATACTTTGGGCCATGATAGGGCATGTCTGTTACTTCAATATCTTTTACACAATTAATCATATCTTTTGCCCCATTTGTAATTACGTTCCCACATAGCCTTTCATCAAGGCTCATAACTTACATACACAAGGGGAATAATAAAATTAAGTATTTGTAGGGATATGCAACACTTTACATAATATGGATTGACTAGTGCTATCATCTACTGACATTTTGATAACTTTGTAATCTCAAAACGTCTAGATTCTCCCAATATTGTGATGGGTGTAATTATTTGTTACTTTCTAATTTTAGAAAACCGTGTACCAAATCTTATTAGCTTTGGCTTGCTTCACTTTTGTTTCTAAGATACTAAAAATTGAAACATTATTACTAAGTATGTACCTAAGGCAATTAATTTGTTTGTGCCTTTTATTGAACCCCCTCGCAATCCATGTTAATATCATTTATGGTTAGGGTCAGGTGGCTTTTCTTGCACCATATCCTCAACTGTTTCATCATTTTGGAGGATATCAAAGCTATCAAAAGTTGTAGCAATGTTTCCCTCAATATTCTGAGTTGGTGAGACCTTGTTTTCTTTTACTAGCAACTTGAACCCATTGTCTTTGGGGTTCAGGACTGATTTTCTTTTTAGTGCATTCCACTTTTTCTTCACGTATTTTTCTCTCATCCACTTGTTGAGTGTTTTTTTGGCTTTACCTTCTCAGCCCACACTTGTTTACCTTTATTGCAGGTTAAGTCTGTGTGACCCAACATATTACATCTTTTACACACTATGGGTTTCTAGTTGTATTCCACCTCAACTTCTTCAATTTTATTATTTCCCATATCTATATCAAAGCTTTCAATAATTTCTTTGTTTAAGTCCATTTCCACACACACCCTGAAACTAATTTTAAATGAAAATAATTTTAAATATAATTTGTTTTTCTTCATAGATATGACTGAAACAGTTTTTATAGTTAAAGAACTTGAAACAATTATTTTAGTTTGGTGAACTTTTGAAAACCCAAGTTTTGCAAGAAATCTACATAACCAAATATGCTTAGAGCTTGCCACATAGGTTCTATTTTTTGACTTCCGGAGGAAAACCCAAGGGCCCCCTGGCTTTCAACTCTTCTTATCCACCACGAGAAGGGTTTAGCTAAAACTATAAGCTTCTTTAGGGACATAATGAAGCAGTGTCAGCCTTCCACTATTGAGGGATAAATGATCCTCAGTCTCTTCTTGAAAAATCACCCATTCATCTACACAATTCTATATATGATTTTATAAAGGCCATGTTAGATCTCGTCACCTTACTTTATGTGTCTTGTGACATGTTGAGTCAAATATCCTATAAGCTTTATGCAAGAAGGTTAAAACATTCTAGAGCTATCTTCGCTTAAAGATTCCATTTGATCCTTCAAAGAGTTGCTCTTGTAGAACATATAAGATGATCGTCTACTTGTTCAAACAAAAAATTTCTGAACCACGTAAATCTTGTGTCGCCTTTAATTTTTGGTGTCATTATTTTATTTGTTATTTATTCAATCTATGTTTTATTTCAAACAAAATCACCTATAATATCATAGAAATAGTGTTCCACCATACAAACTAAAAATCATCAACCCACCAAAAGGTTATTGGGTTGATTCGATTTCAAAAAGATATTCTCCACCACCGATTTTGGAGCTGTAGAAGATGAAAAAGTTATAAGCGGAGCGAAAATATGATAAAAGAAGTCTTGACGGAAGGATAATGAGAGAAAACGATGAAAATATTCTTATATCAACAAGATGGTATGAGAAGAAGATGTAAGGTTTTTACAGGTGGTTGTCTAAAAAAACACATTCAAAACTATATATGTTAAAATTCCCCTTGAAAGTATAGTATGAGAAAAATTGAGCTTGATAATTTTCAATATTCATTTGTTTGGTAGTAGTGTATACCGGGAGTATGAATATATAGCATATTTGTAAAATTTATTCAAAAATATTGAAATAACTCAAACACTGACATAGATACAGTGAGTCAAACATATAAATAAAATGTGTGGATACGGATTTCATTGAAAAAAAAATAAAGAATTCACCAAGAATCTCTAATATCATAAAGAGATTAAATCCTCACTATTATGTGATATATATATATATAGCGATTAATCCAAAAGGTCCACAACCCAACAAACTTTCTTCATATGTTCTAACCCATTTTACTAATAATTTAGTCCATAATACCCTTCACTGGGCTTTGTGGGTTGTGTGACACAATTCACTAGGTTGTATGATACAATGCACTGGGTTGTGCGATACAAGTCACTGGGTTGTGCGACACAATTCACTGGGTTGTGATGCAGTTCACTGGGTTGTGAGATACAATTTACTGGATGTGCGAAAAAATTTACTAGGTTGTGCGGAAAACTTAATTGGGATGTCTAACCATCTTCAGCAGTTGTGTCAAATGAATATTAACTGTAAAGCAATTCAAAAAACACACGTATACGACAAATTTCATCTTTTGAGCCAAATGAATATTTAGTACAAAACAATTAGGAAAAATGAAGTATAAGGCCTAAATGGAAATTCGACAAATGAATATCTACTACAAGACCATTCAAGAAAATGCAATATAAGACCAAAATGGGCTTGTAGGAATTGTAAAAAATAGGACATCGCCCCATAATTCACTATACGCATCAATTTTTATACGTTAAAAGTCGTAAATGGCCATTGTAGGATTTGTATATAATTATGACTAATCAAATTAACTATAATAAAAAATTGAACAATTTTTTTACAATTCACGACACGATATCAATACCAAGAATTTAAGATATTATATCAAAATCATTATATAAAGTACTATAGTTTTCAATTCTCGATTAATGTAATTATTAGGAAATAATATATTTGAATAATATGGTATTTATACTTGGATTTTTTATATATAATAATGCCAATTTATAGCTTATCGACTTGGTGATCATATATGTGATTAAGTAACACGCAGATATATGTGTGAATGTGATGACTTGCCGATCAAAGGCATGTCAAATGACAATCATTTTAAATATTTTTTGAGTTTCTTCATAGATATGACTGAAAAAAAAAATTGATTGTGAAAGAACTTGGAACAAGTAACGTAGTTTGGTGAATTTTAGAAAAATCAAGTTTTGTAAGAAATCTTCATAACCAAATAAGCTTATACCTTACCACATATTTTATAGGAATCTCTACTTTGGTAGATGATTAAAATATATCATTATTTTTTTTGCATTTCCAAGATATAAGGGTATCACTGAGATATAAATTCTAAATTATAGTAGAATCACATTATTTGGACTACAACCTCAATTAGTTTTACCATAAGTTTGTAGATGCAATGAAGGACCTGTAAGATCATCTTCATCATATGTCCGTATTTCATATTGATTTCCATTTAGAGTGATTAAGGTGACATAGTTTCTATTTTTTACTCTCGAAGGATAAACAAGAGACCCCTTGCTTTCAACTCTACTCCTCCACCACGAGCAGGGTTTATCTAAAACTACAAGCTTCTTTGGGGCCATAATGAAGCAGTGTCAGCTTTCCCCTATTGAGAAATAAATCTAAGGATCCTTCGGCACTTCTTGGAAACTCTCACATGTATGTGCACAATTCTATATACAATTTTATATAGGCCACGTAAGAACACATCACCTTACTTTATGTGTCTTGTGACATGTCGCTCAAATATCCACTAAGCTTCATGCAAATAAGGTTAAAACATTCTAGAGCTATCTTTCTAAAAGATTCTGTTTGATACCCGAAAGAAACTATTTTTGTAGACCATGCTGATTTTAAGGTGGATGAAATGCTCTCAATTTGTAAGGCGCTTGAAAAGAATAGCCTAAGAGGATTCATAGAAAGATGCATACCAGTTCTACATTAGAGTATTAGAGTTGTAGAGTGATCTTTACCAATACCTTCTTGTCTTTTATTATGTTTGGGTTCATGCGGTCTATGATATTAATATGTCAAGTGAATTTGACCAAACACTTAAGGATCTTGCTAAAGTGATACCCCGAGCCACTTTGTTGGATTTCCTTCAATAATATTGGGATAAAAGAGTCAAATTAGATTATGAATCTTCTTTTCTTATCTCTTCATAGGTCAACGATTCGTAGAAAGTTTTTTTTCGTGTTATAAGATTCAAGAATAACGACAGAGATGCTTATGATATTTTTTGTACTTTAACTCTTTTTAGGATGTACTCTTCTTCGTTATAAGAAAGTGATCTTCAACTTTCCTCTTTTCCAATATGTCATGATACCTTATAATATGTTATGGTTTTTTATGGATATGTACATTTTTGTTTCTTATGATGTAGCATTACATGTGGATATGTTGTTATGCATGAATAATATTCATGTTTGCAAGTTCAAAACTCCTCATGTATGCATGCACGTTGTACAATTTTAATCTGGGTTTACCATTGGTGCAAGGTATAAGTAAATTCTTCATTAAATTCATGTTATGTTTTCCAGGTCTATATTAAATGAATCATCTACCCACCTCTCCATGGGCATTACTACTTCTAGAGAAGATTTTACACCTCTAGTGAGATGTCTTATCACCGTAGTGAAGATTTTGGTGACACAATCACTATAGTGAAGATTTTAGTGACACGATCACCAAACTTCCATGCTTTATTTTGACTCTCAATGAAAGTTTGTGTTACCATGGATAGAATTTTCGAGAATGCGAGAATTCAAGTAACTTGAAGACTTGATTTTTTTGGTGTTACTTAGGGAATGCATGTATTGTGTGAGCCTTCTCGACAACCAAATTGTTTGGGTCAATAAAGCTTGAATATGAAAAGATTCATACAATAGTTCCAGTCAACAAGAATCATGCCAACTACAAAGGCATGGCTAGAAACACAATAAAGCACCAAAAAATTTCCCAACACTCTAGCATAAATACAAATATTTAATGGGATATATTCGGTTTAGATGATGACATGAATTGAAGTTCATACTCACCTACCTCCTGTAGCACAATTGACCCTAATGGAATATACGTTTTCTTATATGATATTTAATATATTCCTTTTTATATGTTTATTTTGCATTACTTATGAACACACACCGTTTGTTTTGTTTGTTTGAAACATTTTAAGTGGATTTTATTTTAACACATTATGTTTCCATGATTTTTTTGTTAGACATTTCCTTCCCTTAGTTCTTAGCGGGACAAACTCTTGCCTTGTTATATGTGACTCTTTTATCCTTACTGGCTTATCTTAATGGTTTTGAATGAAGTCTAGCGATGTTATACAATTGTTATGATGCTTGGTTTAACCCGGGCATGGTGACTTGAGAAACTAACCCTCATTTGCTTGATAGTCCCTTAAAGGTCCAACCTTTGTTGGTTTTTACAACCACTATATAGTAGGTAAGTCTAATTTATTACTGGTTACTTGAATATCTTAACCATTATTTAATTTATAACTTCTTCATAAGTGTTGAGTCAAGTTTATCATTTGTATGATCATGAGGATGTACCAATTATTTACCCAACAAAAACTTTTAAATAGTTGAGTTGAGGTTTTATTGAGGTGATTGTGAAGATCTTACCTTTATTATCTCCACTCTCCCCGTAGGCCTATTTATCAAAATCGAAAACTTTATGAGGGATTAAATCGAGTTGTAACAAATGGTATATGATTTCTCGTCATTTGTGATGATTTAATATTAGTTAGAGACATCATTTTTAGTGATTTAGAAGTCATTCTAGTCGATTTTCTTGAGAATTATTACACTTTCCTATTTCTAGTCTTGATTTAATAAATTATTATTTTTAGAGCATATTGGGTTTAATTATTTATTTAGTGTGAATTTTTAAAGATAATTATGAAGATTAATTAGAGTCCAAGTCAAAGACTAAGAGATAATGAAATAAGATAAGCATAGAAATTGAAGATAAGGTAAGAAAAGCTAAAGTATGAAAAGAAGAAGTTGTCAAATAAATCTGGATTTCACCACCCACGACCACAAATCAACTTAGATCTCAAAATTGGTTAGGAATGTCGAATAACGGTCAGGAGCAAAGTTAAAGATCTTTCTAAGACGATAAAAATACGACTACTCATACGCGTAAAACGGATAATAATTGAAGTTTTTAGGACCAAAACAAAAACGAGCCTGATTTCATATTTTAGGGTTACGAATTTGAGTTGGGCTAGGAGTCCAATACTTTCCTTCTCCTTCAAGAAAACGAATTAGGGCTTCTATGCACCTATAAATACACCCTTATATCACTTGTAAATCATCTTTGCCTCATAGTAATTAGTCTTTAGGTTTATTATCATCAGAATTATTGAAGAGAGCGAGATGGAGTCTTCTATTTTTTCTTTTAGTTTATTTCCTTCAGGTATGAACTAATTTTTCCATAACTTGGGTTTTGCATCATGTATAATCTATGAATTCTATTTTCTTTCTATCTAAGTTTCTTTGGGAATTATATGTTTCAATCTGACATTAGCTTCTTACCTATATATCTGTTTATGTGTTTTGATTTAATGACTGTTTTCGTTGCTAGTGCACAGGTATAGTATTACCTTAATAGTAATTAGATGATCAATTTAGTTGGGTGTCTAATTATTGAAACACCACATAACGTCTAGTGTCGATATTGGTCTTGACAACACTAATTCTAGTTAGATAGTCATTAGGGTAAAATTTAACCACTATCACCATGTTTGGAATTGATTGCTTAGTGCCTTGGTTGTGCTTGTTAACCCTATTTAAACTAGCCTCGTGGTGTGTCTGTATCCCCGTTAGTCGCTCTCAAGGTCTAAGGTATGGGAGTTTAGAATCCTGTCTAAGTATCTAAGAGCTAATTATCTCCCTCATTAACTATAATTTGATAGAAAGAATTAGAAGGATTAGTGCATAATAGCAAAACCTAAGCTACACTTCCCATCTCATATTTCTCATCTTTTATTTATTGTCTTTTATTTTTCTTAGTTTAATTAATTATCTCAAATTTATTCCTATTTATTTTCTGTCTTTTAATTAATTACTGTCTACTCGTTATTTATGCTAATTCGTATAACAGACCAATTCCCTGAGAACGTATTTAAATTTTCATTAGAACTTGCATACAACCTGTAATTCTTGCAGTACTGTGCTTGTCTAGGGTGAAAGTGCATTGTTTTTTGGCTTATATTTATCTTATTTTTATCACACCCTAGGCGACACCAGTATTCCTTTAGCCTAATGTCTATACTTGATAACCTGTCTCAAAGAATATGTTGAGATTTGACCATTGTGACACGTTAGGCCTACTATTTGTACTAAATACCCGTATGTAGGAGTGTTAACCAGGGTGACCCCTTAGGAATACTCTTGGTACTAGATGAACTGTTTAAAGGTAAGAATCTAAATTCAACTATAGTGTCCTCTTAGGCCGATATGTTGGGCTCAAGTATCTAATGAAGGTATCAAAGGTTTTATAAAGGCGACAAGTTAGGTCTAGCTTCTATGGACTCCATTACCTAAAGGAGGTTTGAATTGAGATTTTCTACTGGTGCTTCCTTATTCCAAGGTTGGTGAGTTCGATAACTGGTCTAAGAGATTGGAGTGAGAATTTTTTAGGATACATATAACATGTGTATACTAATTGCCTAATAAAGATTTCAGGAAATATTTTCTTTTTAATGTTGAATCTGATTTATTGAACAAGGTAAACAGAGTATACTAATCGAATACTTCCCAATATCTTTATTCATAATATTATTATAATAGAGAGACATATAGAACAATTATCTCTATATGATGAGTTGGCATGTATCTCAGTTTTGCTTGAGCAACCTCGAATTTTGAGTTTAATTCTTTTGGTTATTCGCTACCAAAATTTATTAGGTCCATTTCTTAGAAACATTCTCATGTGAAGCACGAGGGTGTGATGTCTAATACCCTTTTTGTGGCTGCTAGTTGGATCACTTCCTTCTAAGGCTAGTCCTACCACGCGAGTGGTTATTAACTTTACTATGATAGACTAGTGAGAAGACTGAGGTTCGCCTTCCACGTTCTTTCTGGTTGGTGCAAAACGTTGTTGAATTTGAATTTCAACTAGAACAGTCTCAATTAGTTGGGATCTTCTGTTTTACATAGACTATGATAGATGTATAAGAAAAATTCTACCAATTAGATTTGTTGTGAATTTGATAGGTAATTGGTATGTGACAGGAAGTGTTAGATTTGGGGGGTATCATTATGTGATTGTGTAGTCATTGTAGAGATGACATGTAAGTATAAATAATATGTATAAGTGGAAACAACATAAGTTAGAATACTATAATATTTATTGCAAGTGTTTAAGGTGTAAATTCCAATAACACAATGGTTTTATCGTTATACACATTTACTCCCATTTATATAATTTTTTAATGTTGTTATGTGTCACTCTCCCCTTTACTTCTAAGGTTATATCACATGTTAGCATAGCGGTTTACTAGGTACAAACGATCTTTAGAGATTGTGCCTAAAATTAGTGTCAATGTCGCACGTCGTTTGCCTCGCGAAGTTAAGCAAGACCACCTCCCTCCTATGCGTGCTTAATCTAGTTATGTTCCCTTTTTTACTTGATTATTGTATCCTAGTGATTATTGTATCCTAGATAAATATAAAGAATAATGGGATAGTTTCTTCCTATCAATTAATATAGTGATTTTTAGGAAAAATAATATATTGGTATCATAAATACTCAGCGTATGAGATATAACCAGAAAAAAATTAAATATATCAAATTCCAGTACAATTTAAAAAGGCCCGAGAAAATTCCTGTTTAAAGGTAAATAGTAGATAGTTTTGGTTATAAGAATTCTGTAAAGGTCTTTCAAAATAATTTTTATCATTATTTCCTAAAAAATTAGAAAAAATTCAAAAGAAGAAAATACTTTACATTTGAGGTTTAATACTTAAAAAGATAAGTGTTGAATATAAATATAAAAAATTCAATTAAAAAAACATATGGTTTTCATCTTTTAAACTGTATGAGTTAAAACTCTACTTTCCAGAATATGTGCTTCCTAAGATAAGACTCTGATATTTCTTGAATTATTTTAATTACACTAGATTGCTCAAATCATATACTATATGTTAAATTCTTAAGTATATATTATCCAATTTCTCAATTATCATAGGCTTTATGTTTGGATAAATTTTAAATTCAATGAATCCTAATATTTTTTTTTAATTTTAAAGATATTCCAGTTGATATTGGTTGTTAATTATTAGAATTGGATAGTCGAAATGGTAAATTTTTTTTTGAGATAAGACTACTAAATAAAAAATATTAACATATATAAAAGGTTCTTCTATTTTTATTAGTAAGAAAGCAGTGGTTTTTACTAATATAAAAATATCTTTTTTTTCTTAAATTAGAGTTTTCATCTTAAAATTTCAGTTTTGAGAAGATATAAAAAACTCCACTATCATGATGTACAAGAGTTAAAGAGAATTTGTTTTACAACATTTATTATGAGATTTTAGGTTATATATAATAAGTTATGATTGTATATTACACCAAAAAGATATCACCAACATATCAGATATGAAATCGATGTTAAATAGTTGAGTAATGATATATACCATCCAAAATCATACCACCAAATACCATCTAATGACGTGGCGTGAATTGGTTGGTTAACAATCGTTAATCTATTTATTTTCTTGATCTAATTAACGATTGTTAACCAACCAATTCACGCCACACATTTTTAAAAAGAGTCAAATGAGAGTCAACATAGCTAAAAAATCCTCTCTACTCATTCATCCACTAATCATTATTCCATTTTCCTTTTTTTAATTTTCCACCACATTTTACACCTTTTTTCCATTTTTTGCTTTTATCCTATCCAGATTCATTGTTTATTCCAAAATTTCTGGGATCTAGCAAAGAATTTTCTCTCTCTCCCACATCACCGATCCACTCCTCTACACTCCTACACATCATTTCCATCACTCCTAACCTTTCTCCGCCTAGATTTTTCGTTTTTACACCTTCATTTTCCTTTTTCGTTTATTTTAGTTGACTCTCACTATGACAAAAATGTTTAATTCAGCGAAATTTAACAAAATGAACAACGGATCAAGTAAACAACCTAAATCGAAGACGAAGTATCGAGATATTACAAAGGAAATGTTATCACCGAGCTCGAATCTCTTGAATACTCCAGAATCGTATAAAGATGAGAAAGAAGGGACTGTTCAAGAGTTGAATGAAGATGATTTAAAAAGTAGAACTGAAGAAGAACAAGTTGAGGACACAGATCTGGTTGAAACTGAGAATATAAGTAAATTGAAAAGTGTCTCGTGGTCGAAATTGTTTGGATGTGCAAAAAATTCAGTTAAACTTGAACATCACGAACTGGTTAGTATTCAGGGCAAGAGAGTTATTAAGCCACCGGAAGATGTCTTAGAAGAATGAGCAGAACAATGGGTGAACTGTCTTATAGGGCAATTCATAGATAATCCACCTCCGTTCTATGCTATTGCCAATTTTGTGAGGTATGAATGGAGTAAAATGGGCAAAGTGGAGATCAAATCGAATCTAAAAGGAAGTGTTGTCTTCAAATTTGAGAATCAACAGTTTTACAACAAAGCTCTCGAGCAGCTATGGCATATTAATGGTAAGCCGTTACTTCTTCGTCCTTGGGTAGCTGGAATGCAGTTTGATAAACTTGATATAGCAAAGATTCCTATATGGGTGAAATTGATTAATGTACCAATGAATCTATGGACGCAAAGAGGATTAGGATATGTTGCTAGTGGTGTTGGCATACCAATTCAGATGGATAGTATCACTGAAACTAAGACTAGACTTGGATATGCCAGAGTTTGTGTAGAAATTGGTATAAAAGATGAACAACCTGAGAGTTTATGGGTTGATATAGGTATTGAAGAACTTCAGGAGGTTAAAGTGGAGTATGAATGGAGACCTATAGTGTGTAAGAAGTGTAATAAGTTAGGGCATGTGGAAACAAAGTGTAATAACACTCAGAAGGTATGGATGCCCAAACAGGTGAATGCAACTATAATTGATAAAGGAAAGGCAGTGGTAGATGAATGGCAAGTGGTAAAGAACAATAGAAGCTCTGAAAATAATAAAGGATCAACTTCAGTTGCTTTAAGAAACTCCTTTAGCAGACTACAAGATGGAGAACAGAGTCAGATTGATAAGGATATACTTACATTTATCAATCGTGAAGGTGGGGAAGAGATTACTAGACCACCAAACATATGATAATAGCTTCTTGGAATGTGAGGGGGTTTAATAGTCTCCTCAGGCAGTTAAATGTTAAAAGATTTCTAGGTAGTAATAATGTGAAGGTAATTGGGCTTTTGGAAACAAAGGTTAGATATAACAATTATCGTGATATAATAAGTGCTCATTTCTCTCATCTTGAGATGATGCACAACTATAGTAAAGATGATAGTGGAAGGATATGGGTGTTATGGGATAAGAAATTTGCTGACATTAATTTGATTGATCAAACATCTCAAGCTATGATTCTTCAGATTAAAGTGAAAGAGAATAATGAAGTGTTATATATTGGAATGGTCTATGCAAGTAACTCAGATGAAGATAGGAGGATGTTGTGGAGTGACATGGTGAATTGGTGCAAGATATATGAGAAAGAAAAGTTGGGGTTCATGGGTGATTTTAATGAGATACTCAGTATTAAAGATAGGTTGAATTGTACTGATTTAGAGAGAGGAGCTCAAGAATTCATTGACTGTATAGATGACTCAGGTTTATATGAGCACAATTATGGAGGACAATATTATACATGGACTAACAAGAGTACAAGTGATCAATTCAGGGCTAGTAAAATAGATAGGGTGTTTATTAATACTAGATGGATAGATTCTTTGAAGTCTAGTGTAATTATTCATCCACCATCATCTTCTGATCATTGTGCACTTAAATTAAATATTGGTGGTGAGAAGAAATTTATTCAAAGTCAATTAAGATTTTTTAACATTTGGTCCAAACATGAGAAGTATATTGATATAGTGAAGGAGGCATGGAGTATTAATGTTGAAGGTAATGGAATGTATAGAGTTTGTGTTAAACAGAAGAATGTGAAAGCTGCTCTTAAGAAATTTAATAATATATATTTCAAAAAGAACAGTTTAGAGATAGAACAGATAAAGACTCAACTAGATGAGATTCAGATGAAAATCATGACTGGGAATACAAACTCTAATATACTACAGGAGGAGAAGATACTAAATGGTAATCTTCAAGAGGCTATAACTATTCAATATAATATTATGAAACAAAAAGCAAAATGTGTAGCTATTAATGAAATGGATTGTAATTCAGCCTATTTCTACAAAGTTGTTAAAGGGAGGATTGCTAGAAAAAATATCTCCACACTTATCACTGACACAGGGGAGGTAATAGATAATCCTAATCTCATTAAGCAAGAATTTATTCAGTTCTATACTCAACTACTTGGGACTGTAGACACAAGTGAAGAAGTATGCTCTAGTGAAACTATTGGAAGGCTAATAAATACTCAGGTGTCTAATGAGAAAAGTGTTGAACTTATATCTCCTATAACAGATGCAGAAATTAAAGATGCAGTATTTTCTATAGGAGAAAATAGAAGTCCTGGACCTGATGGTCTTAATTCTACCTTTTATAAATCTTCTTGGAGTGTTATTGGACAAGATTTTACTCAAGCTGTCAAGGAATCACTAAATAATTGCAAGATATTATCTCAAATCAATGCCACAAATATAGTGCTTATACCAAAAGAAAAAGATGCCTCTAGTGTCAAAAAGTTCAGGCCAATTTCCTGTACTAACATATCTTACAAGACTATTTCTAGAGTGATTTGCAAAAGACTTAAAAAAGTAATGAACTCTATTATATCTTTGAACCAGGCTGCTTATGTGGGGAACAGGTACATTGGTGATAATATTTTAGTAGCCCAAGAGATTGTATTGGGATATGACAAAAAAAACTCTGCTCCAAAGTGTACAATCAATCTAGACCTTCAGAAGGCATATGACAGTGTCAACTGGAGGTTTTTATTAAATGTATTGAAGGCCTTTAAGTTCCCTGAGAAGTTTATTAGATGGGTAAAAATGTGTGTGTGTGTGTGTACACCATCCTATTTAGTGTGTATTAATGGTGAAACTTGTGGATTTTTTAAGGGGAAGAGAGGCTTAAGGCAGGGTGATCCTCTTTCACCCTACCTGTTTGCCATGTGTATGGAAATTTTTACAGGTCTATTTAATGATTTGGGTAATAAAAAGAGCTTTAGCTACCATAAAAATGTGATGAGATGAAATTAAATCATATCATCTTTGCAGATGATTTATTAATATTTTTAAAAGCAGATGTTGATTCTGCTAGAGAAGTAAAGAAAGGGCTTGAGCTGTTCTCTAGGATGTCTGGACTAAATATCAATTATAACAAAAGTGAAATCTATTATAGAGGTACTAACTATGAGTTGAGAATCAAAATATCTGAAGAATTGAACATTAAAATGGGATGTTTACCAGTTAGGTATCTTGGTGTGCCTTTACTGTCAAAAAAGTTGAGTGTTGAAGAGGGTAATAAACTGGTGCATCCTATTCAGTGTGTGTGTGTACACCATCCTATTCAGTGTGTATTAATGGTGAAACTTGTGGATTTTTTAAGGGGAAGAGAGGCTTAAGGCAGGGTGATCCTCTTTCACCCTACCTGTTTGCCATGTGTATGGAAATTTTCACAGGTCTATTTAATGATTTGGGTAATAAAAAGAGCTTTAGCAACCATAAAAAATGTGATGAGATGAAATTAAATCATATCATCTTTGCAGATGATTTATTAATATTTTTAAAAGCAGATGTTGATTCTGCTAGAGAAGTAAAGAAAGGGCTTGAGTTGTTCTCTAGGATGTCTGGACTAAATATCAATTATAACAAAAGTGAAATCTATTATGGAGGTACTAACTATGAGTTGAGAATCAAAATATCTGAAGAATTGAACATTAAAATGGGATGTTTACCAGTTAGGTATCTTGGTGTGCCTTTACTGTCAAAAAAGTTGAGTGTTGAAGAGGGTAATAAACTGGTGCATAAGATTTATAGTAGTATAAATCATTGGTCTTCTTAATTACTCTCATACTCTGGTAGGGTAGAGCTTATTAAATGTGTGCTAATCAGTAAAATCATGTATTGGTGCCGTGTCTTCTTACTCCCAAAACAGGTTATATATAAATTAAATCAACTGATGAAGAGTTTCTTATGGAAAGGAAGTAATGAAGGAGCTCAATGAGCTAAAATAGCTTGGGACAGGGTATGCACAAGCAAACAAGAAGGAGGTTTAGGTATTCCGAGGATTGAGAATATTAATCTTGTGTGTCTATTGTTCACTTTTTGGAGAATGTATGCACAAAAAGATAATTTGTGGAGTAGATGGGTAAAATGCAATATAGTAAGAAATAATTGCATATGGGCACTTGAAGAGAAACAAGCACATTCTTGGATATGGAAGAAGATTTTGAAGGTTAGAAAAATTGCTTATGAATTTATTTATCATAATGTAAATAATGGGAAGGATACTTACATTATTTGGGATAGATGGATTGATAAGAGTAGTGCTCAGGAAAAAGTTGGGATTGAGTTAAATAAAATTGATATAAATAGTAACAAAACAGTCTCAAATTGCTATGGTGGAAGTAGATGGAGATTACCACCAAATATAGGTAAGATCTTACCTCTTATTAAGGATGTGAAACTGAATAATAGAGAGGATGTTAAAGTGTGGACTGAAAATACTAAAATGAAGTTTTCTTTTAAAAAAACTCTTGCTAAGATTAACTTGAAAGAAGAATCTGATCAAGTAGTTTGGTTCAATCTTGTATGGAGTAAAAAAAAACATTCCAAGGTGTGCTTTTATAACGTGGATTGCAGTGAATGATAGATTGAGCAAAAAAGAAAGGATGCTACAATGGGGGAATATTACAAATCCTCTGTGTTTATGTTGTAAAGCTGCAGTTGAATCAAATTCTCATCTTTTCTTTGAATGTTCATTTAGTAAGAGGGTGTTAAAGAGTATATTAAGCAGGTGCAATTTGAATTGTATGCCGAAATTTTTTGATGATATTTGTAAGGAAGTGAACAAGATTAAGAGTAAATAATTAATGATCTTCGTGAGTAATATGATTACTTCATATGTGTATAACTTATGGTGGCTGAGAAATGAGTATGAACATGGTGGGAAAGTGATAAATGATGAGCATCTATGTAGGAAAATTGAGAAAATAGTGAAGATGAAGTTACTAGCATGGAATGTGAAGAATATAAAGATTAAAGAGATGGTGGAGAAATTAGATTAGTAGATGTTTTTTCTTATCTTTATGTTAGGTCCATTTGATATGTTTTGTAATAGATGAATAGTGGGCTTTTTTAACATGCTTTGTAATAGTTGTAATGTCGTTTAAGTTTGTAGTAAGGTTTAATGTAATTTGGGCCGAGAATAGCACTAGTGACCCGTGTTGGGCTTTAGGTGACTAGGTTCAAATTGTAAAAGATATTGGAAGTTGATTTGTCATTAATAAAGTTTGATTTAATGATCAAAAGAAAAAATCACGCCATATCATTGGGTGATATTTGGGTGGTATATATTATTACTCTAAATAGTTTATTCGTGTAAATTATAGAGAACAAATTAATTAAAAGAGAAATAAAATGATTGGACTATTTAAGGTTCGTATAATAGATTATGTTTGAGTTATTCTTATATGTACAATACCCAACATTATTGATATTTAAATATAACCCAATAAATATACCCCATTTGAAGCCATTGAGAAAGTTTCGTCATTCAAAAACAATTTGGCGTTAAGGTCTAAATATTGAAACTAAATCCTATAAATTTTAAAATTATATTTTATTTTTGGGAAAATATATAATTTAGAGGAATTGTGATATTTTTAAGATAAGGCTTGCTTTTTTAATTTATTACATATTTTTTAAATTTATAATTTATTTTTAACATGTCTTCATCATAAAAAATCATTGCGCTCTAATATATATAATTTTTCTCTTTATATGAGAATATTAGGGTACAAATATCAAATGCTCAGTATGGTTTAACAAAATATCAAGAAACCCTACCGTCAAATAGATGATAAATATATTTGATGATTTTGTTGCTCGTGACTACTCACCTCTATTAATGATAACTTTTTACAACTCATAACATGTTCTTAAGTAAGAATTATGGATTTGGGGAAGCTACAGTTTAAGTGATCTCCCTCCACTCTCATCTTGGGATGAAGTGATTATTTATTTATTTTATTAATAGGCATAGTAAAAAAATAATTAGCATGCAAACTTGAATACTAATTTTACCCGAGCTCAAAAAGGTAACGTAACCATTATAAACAAGTATTCACTTTACTTGCAGAGTTCATTTCCCTGATTAATTAGTGCAAGTTACTTCTCAAACTTGGATCTAGGGTCGGGCTACTATCATGTGCAAGTTAAAATGTTCTTAAGTAAGAATTATGGATTTGGGGAAGCTTCAGAATAAGTTATCTCCCTTCACTCTCATCCTGGGATGAAGTGATTATTTATTTATTTTATTAATAGGCATAGTAAAAAAATAATAAGCATTCAAACTTGAATACTAATTTTACCCGAGCTCAAAAAGGTAACGTAACCATTAAAAACAAGTATCCACTTTACTTGTAGAGTTCTTTTCCCTAATTAATTAGTGCAAGTTACTTCTCAAATTTGGATCTAGGGTGTGGCTACTATCATGTGCGTATCATGGAAGGAGACGAGGCAAAGACGACCTGTGTGAAAAGCATTTAACTAATAAAGGGTTGTTTGATAAAAAAATGCCTTTTGGACTCACCGATACCCATGCCACGTACTGCACCCTCCACAAAGAGCTACTCCAATCGTGTTGACATTCATTAAACGACTACGTTACACACATCCATAACTTTATCGAAGAATTTGTAGAAAGCGTTTGCCAGGTTAGATGAAGGAGGGTTGGTGTGGCACCTAAGGAAAAACATGAACTAACATACTTTTCTTTGGAGAATCGTGAAAAACATGGGATACTACTCGGAGTACCCTAGAGGATTGGAATGGGACATAGGCATAACTTAAACCATGTGTCCTTACTTAATAAAAGAATTGAAGGAAGAAAAGGAAGCCTCATAGACATGTTCTTGCCTCTGTTCAGTTTTTCCTACGGTTGGTTTATGAATAAATCAAAGGAGACGAACAAACTACATCAGAGCATGTACATGCCGTAGGTCAAATTGAATAAACCAATCCAATAATCAAGAAGGCGATCAATAAGGCATGAGTTCCCAAACTGTAGTGAAATTATGTAAAAATAAAATTTGTATCTATACCTCGATCGCCATCGGTAGTTTTATAGTGAATGGGCTATACTACCTGAAGTATTTGATATATTTATTATAAAACAACAATTTCAAAATTTTAACTTGTGATACTTTTAACAAGATAATATTAAGTGCTCTAACATAAAATAGTACAGATGGATCCAAAACTGAAGTTGTATATACCTCACAAGACTGAAGTTGTTCTCCGGAATTCAGAAGGAAAAACCTGGCGAGACACCGTATCTCCTAAAAAAGGAGGGTATTATTAAACCAAAGGCATGTCTAGGTTTCTGTTAGAAAACAAGATTAAAAAAGGTGATGTTTGTGTGTTTCATATTCTTGAAACTGGTGAAATATTAGTTCATATGTTTTCTCTTGAAGAAGAGGAGAATCAAGCAGCTAGACAATCTCTTTGTGATGTGGGGAGGAACTTGAAATTGATGCATAGATTGGTGTACCTGAAAGCTACCCTCATGGTGTTGAGGGTGAACCTGGAAGATCTCTTTTCATATAGGAGGATGTACGTGATAATCTTGCATTTCAAAAATTACAGTAATATTTTTTGTTTAGGTACTTCTTTGTTAGATCTATGCTTCATATTTTAAAATATTATATTGTGTTTAATGTTGAATAATTTGGGAAATTTTCATTAGATCTCTGCTAATATTTTTGAATATTATATCATGTTTCATGTTTGGATAATTTGAAACTTTTTATACTTGGAAGGTAAGAAAGTTTAGAATCCAAGTAATTCATTAGCACTGAGAGAGGGAACCAATTTAATAATGGGATATCAATAGTAAGATGTGATATCAAGTTATCTAGAGGGGTAGAACATAAATTTTACATGATAGGAAGGGGGTAAAAATCCCTAGTTAATTGGGATCTTGTCTCATATACTATGCAAACGAGATTTTTTTCAATACAACCAATATACTATTTTTCAATTACTGAACACCAATAAATAATTTTATCACCCCTTTTTTTCCGCGTTAAATTACAACCCAAGAATACAACCAAATCAACAAGCTCAGATTAATTCCCTACTTCATACCAATTTTATTATTTATTTCTTTACCACTGAGTTGCTAACAATCTTAACTCACTCCATCAATAGTAATTTTATTCTTCATTCAAGAAACTCATGAAACACCATCATTAAGGAAAGAAGTACTAAGTAATTGTTGGCTTTGTTAACATGTTGGTCTTGTTGCATTACATGTCAATCTATCAAAGCGAGGCCCAGTTCAACAACACATAAGTATTCCAATGCCATCATCGAAATCCAACATTACTTCTTTTGTATTCCCCTTTATCAATTCTAAACCCTCTGTTTAAAACAAGGCCCAATTTGAAACAATCACCACACCGAGTTGTTGTCGTCATCACCAAATCAAACCATAAAATTGCCATAAACAATTATTGGAATGTCGTTAGAAATCAAAACTTAAAATTTTGATCAAGTTAAAAACCCAACTGATATAATATATTATGAATTTTTTAGACTTGTTACTTAAGTAATATTTCACAAATATATATATATATATCCGTAGTTTGTAGTTCTTCTGTAATATATTCCCTCCCCACAAGGGGCTGGGGAGGTGTGTGACGGGGTTGTGTTAACATAGACAGAGAGGTTTGATACCTACAAATTGAGTTTTAGTGATACACTTGTGACAAAATATAAAAGTTATATTTATATAAAGTTTATTTAGCTTGTTCTTCTTATCTGGTCAAGTGTTTCTATATTATTGTGAAACGGTGTGAACTATCATGGACATAACCAATTTTCTGAATCATTTAAATATTGTTTCTCGTTTAATTCTTTTGTTAATATTTAATGAAAGTTGAAGATTAAATTTCTTAAGTGGAGATGATATAGGAGATGAAAATTGCTTTTGTGTGAAGAATCTAGCATTCTAAAGATCAAAACGAGATTCACATATTTTGATATCCTGATTGTTATCAAGCAATGATTCTTGCACTAGCAACTTGGGTGAGGTTCAAAATGCTACAAAAATTCTTGAAACTTCTCATCAAGAAAAGGATTGTTGTGGTGTGGATTATAATCAAACTCAATAATTCAACCAAAATTGGAGACGAAGAAACATATTACTTGATATGAGATTCAAGTAATAATTTATTTTTAAATGATTAGACTTGTTTCCTAAATAATACTGTTTAGATTTATAGAGCTACCTAATATGTAATTATGTGTATCATATTTAATCCCCACAAGGGTTCCGGGTAGGGTAGGTGAAAAAGTTGTATGAACATAAACCAATAAAGATGTAAGACCAAAAAATGAGTGAGCGATAAACTTTAAAAAAAAAAAGAGAGGTTCTTGTAGAACATAGTAGATGATCTTCTACTTGTTCAAACATAAAATTTTCTAAATTACGTATATCTTGTGTCCATTTATTTTCGTGACATTATTTTATTTGTTATTTATTCAATATTGTTTTTTTCTAACAAAATCACCTATTATATCATAGAAATCTTGTTCCACCATACAAATTTAAAATTATCAACCTGCCAAAAGCATATTGGGTTTATTTAATTTCAAAAGTATATTCACCATCACTGATTTTGGACACGGAGAGAGGAAAAGCTATATGTGGAGCGAAATTTTTGCTAAAACGTTTTGACGGAAAGAGAATGAGAGAAAACTATAAAAATGTTAGATCTTCAGCAAGATGGTCATGAGAAGAAGATTTAATGTTTATACGGGTGGTTGCCTGAAAAATCACATTCAAAATTATATATGTTAACCGTCCCCTTCAAAGTCTAGTACAAGATTTTTTTTTAATTGTTTGATAATTTTTAATATTTAATTTGTCTTGAAATTAGTGTATATCAAAAACATAGATATATAGCATATTTATTAAATTTATTCAAAAATATTAAGTTACACAAATAAATAAAATGTGTGGTGAGAATGTCACTAAAAATTAATGGATTCACCAGAAATCATTAATACCTTAAAATGATTAAGTCCTCACTATTATGTAAGATATGTTAATTGAATATATATATATATATATATATATATGTATATATGTATATATAACATTATAATGCTTATTTCGAATAAGTAATTAAAAATTATATTTATTTATTATATCAGTAAAAAATTATTTATGTATGTATTATTATATAATTTTTACATATGTTTGTTTAATTGGATTTTTTAACAATTAAGGCATTGTGTAATATAATCTAAGTCTAAAAGGACATATGTATTTCTTTTTTTCTTCTTTTAAAACCTGGATGTTTATCATCTTATTAATAATGCATAAAGGACGTTTCAATTATTTGAGAATAATACATGTATCTCTAAAATTCAGTAAGTAAATTAACTTATGTTATTGAATTAGTTTTTCTATATTATAATAAAGATCTATAATTTTTTAAGTAAATTTTGAAAAAGACAAACATTTGTATGTTAAGATATTTTTATAAACTTTTGTGGGGCTAAATTAGATGTTTGAAAATTCTCAGAAAATCATAATGTTTAAAAAAAAGTAAATGGTTAACAACACATGCAATGAATTGATTAACAACACATGCCGCCTTGGGACTAGCTAATTTTTGTAAGTGTATATATTTCTTTGAGTAATAAAGTGATTAGTAAGGTCCTTATCCACAAGTATTTCTTGTAATTATACTACTTTTTTTATGTGTATAGATAATAATTGGAAACAAATAAAAATATTTAAAATAAAAATAATATGGTTGAAAGTAGGATTAAAAAAATAATAAACACTATATATATATGGTGTTTCCTCAAGGGAGATGAGCATACTAGGTATTTATATGATCTTTCACAGATTTGCTTACTAAGATGTATTAATTGTTCTAAAGGATGAAATATGTTATGACTACTCAACGCGATTCAAAGTCCAGTATAATCCCTTGTCTATATCTTAAGGGAAATCGACCAGATATACGCTTTTACTTCTAATGCCTCACTTAGTCAATACAACAATTAACTATAACCTATAATGATTGTATAATCTTTATGACATATCGCATTTCTTATGGCCCATTCACAAACATTAACTAATTTCCACTATGACATTACACATATCTTGGTCTGGTCTTCAAAACCACTATGTATAGGGTGTTGTACGAGTTGGATAATTAAGACTAGGTGATTAAGTTAACTAATTGCATATATGGTTACAATCAATACATAATGTAATTGCATAGCTATCAATTAAACAATCACACTATTATCCTAATAGACATAAAATGAAAATTATAAAAAAAAAAAATATGGAGGGTTCACAATATAATCCCTAAATTATTGGATGATCAGCTAAAAGTAAGAGTACAAGAAGTTATAACTCTTCGGTGAAAAAATTTAGAGAAAGAAAGAAATAATTAAAATACCAATGAAAGAATCCAGAAATACGTTTTTTCAATCTTCTACCTCTTAATGAAAAAAAAAAGAAAATTCGTCTACTTAGGCTATAACTACCTATTTATAAGTATATATATGTTAAATCTACCTAAAAAGCTTCAAAATTATCCCAGACCCACTACGATTTAAGTTTAACCATGGTCTAATAAGATGAAACAGCTTATCATGTTCCTTTTCTGTGCATTCTTTTATAATAACTCGCCAAGATGTGAGGTAGGTGAAGGCTTCTACTTCTTTCTCTATAAATTTACTAACTAGTTAAAAGGATAGTGAGGCTCACACTGAAACTATAATTAAGTTTGTTGTCTATCTACTGAAAAATTTGACGTAGGCAAGTGGTCTGTAAGCATCCTACAATATTGTCCTAAAATTTCATCCTCGCTTATTTAGGAATCCCATCTTTAGCCTGAGCTTCTTGGAGTGTGCTTCTTTTCATGTGATCCAGGATCTTGTACCCATGTATTGTGTCATTCCCTATCAAATCACTACTTCGTGTCTATCTACAGTCTCAAATCATATTAATATCCCAAAACACTTAGATGACTCTATACCATCACAAAGACATAAATTAAGGAAATTACCAAATTTCGTTTAATAGTTCACCAAATAAATAATGTTAAATATTGTATCAGACATACTATATATAACCACAAAGGTAGATACATCATCTAATAACCCTAAAGTTAAATAATTGTCATCCCGACAATATAACTATAAAATGGGACAAAGATTTGAATAAGTAAATAATATACCATAATGTCGAAGAGCAAAAAAAGAAACTAAGAACTAAATATCATAGTATAAATAGTACCAACATAAAATAAAAAAATATATGATAGAAATATTATATACTCTTAAGAAATTGTTAGTTTCGTAATGCAAAAGATTTCAGATGAAATAGAGTCAAGATGCATAAGTTATGTTACGGTCGTCGATATGTGTGTTTATTTTATATGCCAACCCTCCTAAGACATCTCAACTGATGTAACTATACAACATGGTCGGGATCATAAAGGATTAATTCATACACGTCATATAAGATGTGGTTAAGGAGTAATAGACATGAAATATGCAAGTAGGCTACAAGCGCTCACCCCACCTTACCTAATTAACACAATTTATTAGCTCAAGATAAATATTTCAAATTTTTGCTCTATAACCCATCCAATTTAAGTAAATACCCAACATTCCCAATTATTACACCGTTATCAATTGTCTTCTCTCATTAGTAATGGTAAATTTTCTAGTTCATTTTGTCAGATGATTTGGAACATTTTTTATATATTCCACTAAATGATAGTTATGTTAAATTGGTGTGCTGTATTTAGAAAAGTATTCATCTTTAACACTTCAATCCTTTTCACCTCTTAATCTCAGCGGTATACCTTCATTGGATGGTCATTGAATGTGATAATATTGCAATGCTTTAGCTCAGAATCCAAAGGAACTTCTATCTTGTTTGAAAAAATACCTAAGGTCTTAGATTCATAGTTGTTGTGATCTTCCCTCGAACTTTAAGAGTCTTTAGTGAAATCTTTAAGAGTCTTTAGTGCAATCTTTTGAATATCAATCACTCATTAATTGATGTCATATATAAGCTTATATATCACAATGGTGCACTCTTCTCATCTTTATTTTTTTGAAGGGGTACCATACCTCTTCTCTATTCTCATCCTACTGATTAGCCCCTCCCTCGAGTTTTAGGATTCAACTCTCATTTATATTTTCATACTGAAAATGTGGATGATCTCTATGCAAAGAACACCTATTTAGTTTGCTTATAATGCGACCTTGGTTAAAAAATTAAATATTTAGACCCTAGTTTGATGACTAGTTGTATTCTTGCCAGAGATTATCTCAACAAACTTATAATTGTTACTTTTCCCTTAATCTAAATTTTAAATAATATATTTGATCATTTAAAAAAATTCAAATATCAACCACAATAAAAAGATATGATTAAAAGTATTCAAGATTAAGTTTTACCAAGTCATATTTACCCATATGACTCTTAGATATAATAAGAAAATAATTATTTTTATTTGATTGAACAATTACGAATTAATTTGTATTTATATTATTAAAGTAAATAAAAGAATAAAAATAAAATTTACTAAAAAATGCAAAGAAAAGTAATATTTTTTGGACTAAAAAAAAATAAAGGAAAAAACAAATAAATAATTATAAAATTTATGTCTAGATATAATTTAAAATAAATGGCAGAGAAAGGATAAATTTATATGAAAAAAGTTATGTTATATAATATTGCCTAAGTATTATAGGTTAGGAAATTTTATAAAGTAATATTTTACATCTTTTGAAATGATATTAATATGAAAAACATAAAAACTAATAATTTAAAGAAATTTAAGAAAACTAAAATTAATCAAAATAAATTTTTCTTTAGTTTTAAAAAATACAAAAAAAAATTGTATTATGTTAATATTTTCCTTTTATCATATCATGACCATTGATAATTATAACAAAACACATGTCATTTGATTAATAAGTTAGTTATTTTGTAAGTTTAACACATGAGTTATGTGTATTAATATTATTGGTGTACGATTATCCAATATTTGGATGAGAGAATTTTCTTAATAAAAATTGTAATTAAATTAATACTTTTGAACAAGAAAATAAATTAAGAAAAATATATCAATACAATAAATAATTGTTGTGTTGTATGAGTAATTAAAATTTTCAGAGTATTCAAATGCATTGGATGCCCTACCAACTTAATTTGGATAAAATTCCATGTCAATAATATCCTTAAATTTAATTCCTCAAATTTCGAATTATTTACATTATTACCTTGTGTACTATCGCCATATTTCTCAAACTCAGCCCTATGAATACACTTTTCCCACATGTTACCTCAATTGTCAAAATATATACATGTATATGCTTGAAAGCTGGTCAAAATAAGAATTAGGGATTTGTTTTCTTTTGCCAAATAATTAGCGCTTTCATTTCTTACAATTGGTGTTTAAATTTAAGAAAAAACTTAATCGTGTTAGAATACAACTGTGATGATCGATTCTCTTCAAGGAGAGAGGTATAGTTTGTCTACTATATGTACGAATCCATACATATTTTTTTATTTAACTAATTATATTTTAAAATATAGATTAAATCTGAGAGATCTTGCGATATTTTTCAATGATTTATGTTGAAAACTTATGTTTGTTTGAACTCATGGGTTTTAATGATTCTTTTTCAAAATTAGGGAGTTTATATCTTATGCATTGGGTAAAAACTTACGTCGTTGTTTGAAATTTATTGCTATTGCTTTAGGTTTGTTGGATTTCCACATGATAATAATTTGGACACGAATCTTTAAGATGCTAAAATTTTGTATACCTTTAGGTGTTGTTTTCGGGGTTTTTATTTGAAAAAATTATGTTTATTTGTAGTGATAGAGATGAAAGAAAAATGAGCGTTCTAATAAATTAGATAATATTTAAAGGGCGCCCATTTGTTTGAAGGAAAGTGCAAAATATTCTTTTCTTTTTAATTCACAAACTCGCAATTTAGACCTTTTAATGATAAATTTCATTCTTTCCCAAATACTAGCTTGGAATTCGATAGAATTTGTGAAATTAATATTTTTCCCTTATTTAAATTGTTAAATGTTTTATGAAAAAAATACCAAATATCCCCTATAGTTTTAGAATAGATAAATACTCTCTATCATTCCCTAATTCATGGCAACTCACCTCTATTTATGATAACTTTGTGCAGCTCGGTGCACCCAATGTGATAAGCTTTAATATTGGTTTTAGTATAAGGGGTGAGTTGCCAAGAGTTAGGAAACCATATGAGGTATTGTCCCTATTAATATTGTAAGGGATTTTTACCCTTAGTCAAACCATAGAGGGTATTTGATTACCCAATGATTTTATTTGTTTCTTTTCAAAATTCTCCAAACATATCCATGGTGTTCCAGTCATTAATTAGTGTTTTTGTTACTCGTGATGTAATTTGAGTTATAGTTTATATGATGTTGTTTTTCGCAAATATAATATCTTTTGATTAATCATTTTCATTGTACGTTAATGTATATATTTATTCATCTTAATATTTATTTTAATTTCCTTCATATTTTTTTACAGATAAGCTAATTTGAGCCACGAAGATTAATGTTTACTAAAACATATGATCGATGTTCATACCATTTCAAGTTTTATGGATATAATAGTTTCATTCAGGAATGACAAAGGATTAGTTTTTTCCAAAAATATCAAAAACCGTAACTATAATAGTTTATTTTTTAAGAACTTTAACCATCAGTTATAATATTTAAAAACCATAACTGCATTATTATTCGGTTTCGGTTTTAAACGATATATTTGGTTTTTAACCATAACCAAATGATAATTTAGTAAATATATTATTTTTCATTATTCACTCATAAAAGAAAAATCTCCAACGTATATAAAATATTGTGTTCGTATCTAATTAAATTGCATATTTATAAACAAGTTTGTTAAATATAGTATTTGGATTTTGAAAATGTATATGACAATAAACGGTTTTCGGTTATTCGGTTTTATTTTCATCTAAAACCATACCCTAACAGTTTTAACCATTTGTTACACTTGTTAAAACTATAACCTAATGGTTTACCGCGATTATATAATTTGATTTTTAATTGGTTCGGGTATCATCGGTTTTGGTTTTTAACCGTAACCATTGACATCCCTAGTTTCATTGGAATCATAAATGAAGAGTTCCTTCAATTAGGAGTGCCAAAAAGAAATATACTGAAGCATTGTAGAAGGTGGACAAAATTTCAACAATTTTAATATTATTTTTTCACAAATAATAAGCTGAAAATAGTTTAATAAATCGGTTTAATGAGATAATTACGTATTTAGTCCATGTGTTATGCGAATGTAACACATATGTTCATGTGTTTTAGGAATATACTAAAAAAAATTAAGGTGGGGCCCGAATCATGCAATTTAGATCATTTAGTTTTGGAAAATTGATCAAGTTTGTAATCATTTTTGAAGTATAATAATATATTTATTTTTTATGTGTGTGAGAATTTATTTCTAGTCCCTGTCTTTTTCATTTCCCTTGCATAAGTTAGCACCTAATTAATTGACATTTTAGTGCATATGGTTGTTTTTTTATCCTCTATTATAAATTGTAAATGGAAATGATAATTTGCATGGCTTGTTTCTTCTCTTTACTCGAAAGAAAAATAATCATAAATTCCACTTGCTATTTTATAGGAATAATATACTACTAACTATTTACATTCAATTTCCTAATAAAACAAGATGGTTACCTCCTCCAATTGGTGAAATAAAAATCAACACAAATGCAGCCTTCGATGTGTTAAATGCTAATTTTTTTCTTTTATTGCCAGGGACCATTGTGGTAATTTTTGGATGTGAAATGCTAGGTGCATGGGAGTCTTATCACCTGTGGAGGCTGAAGTTTTAAGAGTCTATAAAGCTTGTAGGATTGCTACTTAGTTTCTAGCTGGAGTAGTGACTATCGAGAGTGATAATTCTATAGTTATTAACTCTTTCAATTGTAATAAGTTAAAAACCCCTCATTCCATCACAAATTTGATTAGGGATATTTGAGAGTGTTGCAACACTTATAAATTGAATTTTCTCTAGTAAATAGGGGTAAGAACTTAGTAGCTGACTGGAAAACTAAACAAAAGCTTAGAGGTGCATTGTCTAGCTTAGATTAGAAACAATCACCCAAATCAGTTAGGCTCATTTGTAATGACCACAATGCTACGGGCATTGGGAAACTTTTAAACCTTCTCTACTTTAAAATATTGTTTTTTGACTAATAAAAAGAATGCTATATTTGATTCTTGTGGAAGGTGAGCTTGGCATGTCACTTAGCTCACCATTTTAATGGTGCGACTATAGGATAAGTCTGGGTCTAAGAAAATTCCAAACTTTAATTTGTCCCTTATAGGGTGAGTCCTGGTTCGGCTTGGCCCATCATAGGGAAATAATCAACGGGCGCATTTTTTGCCCGAAGGTTCAAATGGAAGTCTCTAGTGCAAAAGTATAGTACATTTTCTCTGTCTTTTGTCTTTGTTCTACTTAGTACCCGTGTAAAAGTATTTCTTTTGAAAAACACTTAAAAGTGTTTTTAGATATTTAAAAGTGTTTTATACCCTAAGAACACTTTCTTTAATAGCATCAAATATGTGTTTCTTAAAAAATGCGCCTAAAGTGATTCTAAATTTCAATATTATTTTTAATAATTTTTCAAATATTTTAATTATATTTTAAAAAGCCCTTTTTTCCTCTTGAATGAGCACTTCCAAACGATCCCTTAGCCTTATCCGAAAAAAGTTAGGAAGCGTGTGACATTTCTTTTGATCTATAATTCATTATTTATTTTAAAAAAAGGCACAACAAAAATGAAAAAGGCTGATAGACCAACCACAATGTATAATGTGTTGGTTTAATCATTCAAAACTTATTTATACTTGTAAAGGTTGAAATATTTTAATAGTATTGGTGGGTATAACCCAAAAAAGGATCAGCAAAATATCCCCTATGATGTGGTAGTTAAGTGGTCCAATCAATATAATTCTCTTTACATGTTTTCTCTATCTTACAAGATTGTATCACTTAATCGACACATCACGGGTGATACCCAACATAACTCATGTTTTATTTAATTTTCTGTGTTGGCATGTTAATGGACGTGAGTATATTGTATATCTATTTTTTTTTTTGTGAAGGGGTCTGTTGTATTTCTATGGTTGTCATTAATGCATATATTTTTTATAGAAATAGTATTAATTATCTATACTAAGTGTCACCATCTAAGCTCTTGTATCTCAGGTCGGTTTAACTCGAACTTTCAATTTTTTAGCTCCCATCGAGGGGTAAATTCTCGGACTTTCCCCTTTCTATTACACAACACAATTGGATTAAAGAATATTCATTAGTATAAGAGCATAATGTGTATTTATAAAAATTATCTCTCTTGGAAAATCCAACAATCTTGTTTAACACAAAGGTTACACAAATTTTATTTACAGGTGTTCATTTATGCAATAGTTTCCAACCATCAACATATTATGTTGTCGATCAAAGATGTTTTTTTCAATATTTTCTAACACAAAATCACCTTTTTAAATGGTCTTGCAAATATCGCTCCTTGTAATGTTAAATTACTGTAACGTCCATCAAGTGTCAGTTCTAGAATCTTGGACTTGAAGTCATCATTCACATTTGTGTTTTGGAACTCCATCGAGTTGTAGATATATGTTTAGAAATCTGATTCAAGATGATCAATTATATTGGTAATCGAAGTACAGAATGTTCAATGAAGCCTCTGGATAAAAACATCCACAGTGAACCTAGTTCCAAAATTCACACAAAAGTTGTGGTGATGTGAATTTTAGGAAGAATTATATTCAAGGATGTAGCTACTAGTATCCCCAATAGACATTTTTATTTTGATTTTACAAAAACAATTTTTGACCCTAGTAAAAATTACTTGTGGCCTGCATAACTTTAATAGCTTGCACCGTGCATTTTGACTAATTAATCACTAGTATAACAGCAGTAATATTTATTATTCTTATCTTGATATTTGTGACAATGGTTGGTGATAGAGCATAAAAATCCAAATCAATAAAATTACACTAATGATGAATCTCCGATTTATGTGATAAATGATGATTTGTGTGAACTCTATCTTCAATCGATCCTAGAACCCTGAAAGTGGACAAAGGTTAGGACCAAATAAAGGTGTATTTCCTGATGGTACTCTGATAGTTAAGTCACTATTGGGATGAAGGATCGAGGAGAATATATATTGGACGAGGTCCCATTGTAATCTAAACAGTGTAAGTACTTAAGTCATACCACATTGAGTGCTTGTTATAGGAATCATATATAAGGAAAACTCGGGAATACCTTGTTGGACTTTTGTCGCATCCATATGGAATATCTTTGGGGCAACATTATATGTTCATTACCTTGGCGAGATGCTCATTGGCAGCCTCATGGACATGTTGAGTGCTCGATACTATATCATAGAGGTTTGTCGAGGGAGTAGTTCAACCGACAACCATGACATAAAGTTAATCGAGACTATCCACACCCCTTGAATTTGTACAATCTGGGAAAAGAATCCATGTGGGACCATTTGAAGAATACAACCATATCTTAATGTTGAAGTGAGTGTCATTTACAAGTTTTTAACTTGCATGCTATCGTGCGACACGTGTTTACTCACAAATGGCCACATCCTCATAATTATCTTGGTAATTGTGGGAAGTTACGTACATTATCATGCGGTTTTCGGGTTCTCTAGATCATTAAGACCTCGATAGGCGAATCATCACTATTCACCAATATATTGTGTCACTCTGTTATATTGTTCTTATTGCTGTTGTGGATTTTCTTCGAGCACCTTTATGATAGCATACTAGTGTTCGAATAACTCTTCCACTTGTACTTTTCTAGAGTAGTAAATTCTCTTCTCTTTAAAGTATCTTATTTCGCAATTTTGAGTTTTTTATGTATCGTAAAGGTAGTTCAGTGAGAGGCTCCAAGGATCATCATGGAGGGGAATTAAAAAGATCTCGGCCTTCATATTTGGCCATCGCAACCTCTTATCCCAAGGACTCTACCTTGGATTTCTCAATTGGAACCATATTTATGTCCCCCGAGAGGATTACTCTTAAAGTTTGTTGTACTTCTTTTTTTTTATTGATACCGACTCTTATACCGACTTTTATTTAAGCAACACCCATTCTTCACCTCCACAACCAATTAACGTAGCTAGTATAATTTTTATATATGATACTTCCTTAGTACATAAATAGTGCATCCCGCATAAGCCCGTTGTTGCAGAGTTTAGGCTCGAACACATGATGTGCAAGCTTAGCTTCCGCAAATTTTTAAAGGTTGTAAAGAGGGAGGGGGTACATTTGTATCGGAATAGATATTTTCTATCCATGTGCAAATGAGAGAACTTTTCAACCTTGTGAGAGATAAATTGCAGTTTATACCCGCTCCAGATATGAGGCTTCAGGTTCCCTCCGGGACTTTTATTATGACTCTTATAAGAAAGTCGAATTTGCGTCTAAGCCAAATGACCCTGAATTATTTGGAAAACATTTTGAGCTTCTATATGGGGTGTACAACTCTTTTGGGTTGCATGCCTTTAGCCAATTTATTTTTTCATATTTATCAACTAATTAAGTGAAAAAGTCGAATCGACAGTAGATGGTACCTAATAGCTCCTCGAATAAAAAATGGTCACCAAATGACTAATGTTGTCTCCTGAAGCATATTTATAAATCAATGATGAGGGAAATGCGTTCTGCAAGTATACGGGTCACCAAGTAATATAGAAATTAAGTGAATTATCGTCCACACATGGATTTATGAGTTTAGGACTAGCTATTCATTATTAATAAAAAGACTAAACAAAAAATATTTCTATATGATTTTTGTTTAGGTAGCTACCAAGATAATGGTTAACTACTAAATTAACTAAGGAAATCAAGTTAAGGCTGTGGACGGGGAGAGAAATATAGATTGAGACACTTGTAATTCCCACTAACTATAGCTTAAAGTTACCTGCAATTCTAAGGGTAAAACGGGACATTTATGCTAATCATTGTTATAAGATCTCCCTTAGTTCCTTTCGGATAAGTAGGGGGCTACAATCTAACCCTAGGAACCTCTTCCTAGTGAATCCTACGCATGTTATCTAGACGTCTAAAGTTCAAACTCTATGTGATTACCTAGTTAGTTTATCTCTTCCGGGTCTTCAACTCTAAAAAGCGTAATTAACCTAGTTCCACTACCAAATCCATATTCACAAGCATAATTTAATAGCTAACAAACCTAAATATGTGTACACCATTCAAGGATTTATCACGAGGCACAAAGATAATTACAGCAAAAACAATCCATAATTATTTTAAATAAGAAATCCCAAATTCATTCAAATAAGACTTAATTAATAGTTAGGGTTTATACCCCAAACATCTCAAGTTAAGAGGTAATTTAGCATAAACTCTATTGATTAAGAGTTTGTGTCCAAGTGAAACTGAGTCACAAATATTATATCTGTAATACTAGTGATTAATTTGTTAAAATACACGGTGTCAAGCTATACAAGTTATGCACATCATAAGTAAAAGATCAAATCAGCTACTTATCCAAAAAAATTAGGGGTCAAGAATGATTTTTTTAAAATCAAAAGGGAAATGTCTATTGGGGTACTAGTAGCTATACCCTAATCGAAATACTTCATAAGTTTTATATCACAATGATTTTTGTGTGAATTTTGAAATCAGATTCACCGTGAATGATTTTATCCAAAGTTTTCAATGAGCATTATATACTTCGATTACCAACATTATTGATCTTCGTTAATCATATTTCTTCACATTTATCTATAACTCGAAGGAGTTCCAAAACACAAATGTAAATGATGACTTAAGGTTCAAGATTCTAGCACCGACACTTGATCTAATAAAAAGACGTTACAGTAAATTAACATTGAAAGTGGTGATATTTGAAAGACCATCTAAATAGTTAATTTTGTGTTTGATAGATTGACAAAAACATCCTTGATTGACAACTTAATCTATTGGTGGTTGGAAACTAGTGCATAAATACAAACTTGAAAATAAATCTTGTGTAACCTTTGTGTAATATAGAATTATTTGATTTTCCTAGTTCAGTAGAATACTTGAGATCATTTTAATAATAATACATTTATGCTCTTATACTAATGTATACTCTTCAATCTAATTGTGGGATCATCTATTTGTGTAAAAGATAGGGGAAAGTCCAAGAATTTACCCTAGGAACTAAAAAAATTGAAATTCCGAGTTAAATACATGAGATTAGACGGTAACAAGATAATTAAAACTATGTGGATTGAAATATATAAATGAATGACAACACCCATATAAATACAACAATACCTTCATCAAATTTCCAAAATAAATAATTATATAATATACTCACGTCCATTAACATGCCAACAAAGATAACTAATTAAAATATTTCTACCTTTACACACACGTATATATATATATGCTTTGAATGATTGAACCAACACAATTTACATAGAGGTTGTACTATTATCCATTTTTCCATTTTTGTTGTCAAAGCTTTCTTTCATAATAACTGGTGAGTTATAGAACAAAATAAAGGTCACCCATTTCTCCACTCTTTTCAGATATGACTACGTAGAACAAGATAAAGAGAGCGAAAATACAATATAGTTTAGCACTAGAGACTGCCATTTGAACCTTCGGGAAAAACATGTGCCAGCTGATTTTGCCTTATGATGGTCTAAGCCGAACTAGGGCTAACCCTAGATGGGACAAATTAATGTTTGAATTTTTCTTGACCCTGACTTATCCTATAACCTCAACATTAAAATGGTGAGCCATGTGACATGCCAAGCTCACCTTTCGCAAGAATCAAATATAGCTTTTCTTTATAGAAAAATTAATGTAAACTATCAGTAGTATATTATTCCTTTAAAATAGCACGTGATATATATGTTTTTTTCGAGTTGAGAGAAGAAACAAGACATGCAACTTGTTATTTCGATTTACAATTGGTGGTAGAGGATAAACATCACAATTATAGAGAACTACATTATCAATTAATTAGGTGCTAACTTAAGCAAGGGAAATGAAAAAGATAGGGACTAGAAATGAATTTAAACACACATAAAAAGAGAATATTATTATACGTCAAAAATAATTACAAACTTGATCAATCTTCTAAAACTAAAGTATCTAAATTTCATTTAAATTCCTAATACACATAAATATAATTGTTATATTAGCATAACACATGGACTAAATACACATGGACCAGAATTTTTTTGCTCAATAACCCATGTAGTATAAATGAATACCCATTTATCAATTGTCTTCTCTCATTAGTGATGGTAAATTTTCTAGTACATGTTGTCATATTATTTGGAACATTTTTTATATATTTCACTAATGATAGTTTATGTGAAATAGATGTGGTGTATTTAGAAAAGTACTCATGTTATCATTGTAAATATAAATGTATTGTTTTAATGTAATAATAACTATTCAGAACTTTTTACAGTGTGAAAGCTTTCGCAAGAGCATCATTTTCTTTCACAAAACCTAAGCTTTCGTAAATTCTTATTCCATTTACAAAACAAAAGAAATGAACTCTTACACAATTTTTTATTATTTTTCATCCTTGAAACTTAACAAAAATGTCAGATACTACTTCCCCTGCCATAGCTTTGTCTTCCAATAAATATTGTTAAATAACTCCTATATCGCCCCCTCAATCCTCAACATATATCTAGCTGACCTTCTTCATGTTAAAATCATCTATCAAAATTATCCAACTTTTCGAGACCAAATTCTCTCCTTCCTCTTTTTTTACAATGGCATTTTTCTATATCCTTCTCAGCAAATAAAATACGTGCCACTCTCATTACATATCACTAATATATCCCTTTGAGAGACAATACAGTTTATCTAGTCATGATATTTTCGTTTCTGTTGATCACACCATCCAATACATGGTAACATCAACTCTCACCAATGTCGATACCCGAATTAAGGTTTTCACAACCTATGACAATACATCCACAACCACAGTTGGTTGTCTACTTAACCGACTTGTACGACTATGTCCAATCTTTCAATTTACGAAGATAAACACGAAAAAATAAGCATGACTGATGAATTTGACTTATAAGTCTCTCTATAACCAAATCTCACTAGGATGACCTACAACTACAATGAAATCAGTGCAGACAATGAAATCAGTGCAGACATATGCGCCCGCGACAATACTATCACCTTTCCTGAATCATATGAAAAATTCTTTTGGAACATGAAATTTATCACCATTAGCAGGATCAACTATCTCTTAACATTTTTACAGCTCAATTATCTAAATATAGTCGTGGTCATGTCATTCTTCAGCTTGTCCACTCAATCAAGGGGCATATATTGCATTCTCAAGGCACAACTTTGACTCCATCATATGAGAATCATAATTCTAAAGCTGACTAGCACACTACGAATAAGACAAACATTCAGTAGCAGTGAAGTGAATTTTTTTTGCCTCGTCAAAAATGGTTTCCCCTCTTGTTCTCACTCTTACAATAATTTTTCCGTTAAACTTTAAATCCCTAAGCTTCCCAGGTTGAACTTTTTCGTTAAAGCTTAAATGTTATGTTTCCCATATTTTCCTCACCAATAAAAACATGGTTCAAAACTCTCTTCAGACTACTATATGCACGTTATACAATAATGCGGCATGTGAATACATTTCCCTAGAACTAATGGTATTCAGCAAAGGGTCATGTAGTCTTCCACGTCTCAACTAATGAATATTTCATAATGGAATTTTTTGTCATATAATTGAAAAGATACTCACATTACTAGTATGATCATCAATGTCTACTTTATTTTGGTCACTAATTTGTCAAATTGTTGTATACTTTATTAATCGCACGACTTCACATTCTCTTAACAATATCTATATTTTTTAAGACCTTTTGGATCAAACTCCTTATATAAAATTACTTTTTTTTGATGCCCTTGTTTTTCGTTCTTAAGCCTTACTCGCCAAATAACCTTTAACCTAAGTCAAAACCTTGTTTATTTATTGGATACTTGATACAACACAACACACATAAATTTTTTAACCCTCCATGTAACAAAATTAATATCTCAAGACATGAAATTTTGGTTGAAAATATATTTACTTTTTGTTAATCAGAAAAAGTCCATATCACAAAAATTTAAATTTCTCAATTACGCCACAACCCTCCCATAACTCCACATATTAGCTACACATTCACAACCCATACTTCACCAAGGAGCTAGGACCCATGGACTTATAATACCATAAATTAAACCACATCCAGTACTAATTATTACCACACTCAGATAAAAAAATAGCTATCATAAGACTCTGTATTGGTTACCCCACAACTTCAGTTACGTACCAATTACACACATATTACAATGCATTATCATGCATCCAGAGTCTTAACTAGCAATTCTCCCTCTTCCATACATAATACATTAAATAAAAATTATTCCGTGTCTCCCTTAACTAATCCCATTTCTATACACAGAATGCAAGAACAAGCTAAAAATTAGATTACTACAACTCTGCGTTAAATTTCTCTTAACACTCAACTATCCTAAAACAACACATTTGAACTAATATGTGAATCAATTAATCTCCCCGCAATCGATTACAAGCCACGTTCAGTCTGTTCAATTAATTTACTACCATTTCTCATGTACTATGCTCTAATTTTTAACTTAGAAAAGTCTTTACCCTTCTCTTCATGTACTATGATATATTGTGCTCTATTTGAAGATGTTTATACATTATAACCTTCTCGCTTTATTGACAAACAGTTTCATAATCATATATGTAAATTAAATATAAACATCTACAATCTAAAGTACATCGAGCGTATAGTATACCTCTTACATTATCCATCTTATTGAGATTCGTCATCTCCCACAATAATGCATCACTTCCATCTTGTAAAATGTCAATTTCAATGATATTATTTTTACATGTAGCAATACTCTGGCCTTCATGAAAGTTATTTTTAATGGATCTACGTACTTTTGATAATTTTGTTGGTGTCAACTAAAATCCTATAATCTCAAAACATATATTATGGAGCTTCTGTCAAATTCTAAATTTCTATAGCTAAAGTAGTTATATGTCTAATATTTGATCCATGCTTTTTAATCTTGAAGATGGAAGTCCTTCGATTGATAATACATAATATAACCAGGTTGTAGGCGCTCTTCAGTCTCTCGTTCATACCCAACCAGATGTCTTTTAATCAATAACATACACACTAGTTTATGCATGTTCCATATGATACTCATTGTAACGCTATATAACGCGTTCTTGTGTACCTTATCTAACATTATCACACGGAATCTTGCTTAACAAACAAACTAGTGCCACTCTTGGTTTCTACTCTTATGTTGATTAGAACTTTCACTTAGATAACCGACATGCAACACTGATCTCTTAAAGTTCAGATCTTCCTTGATAAGTTGATCTGCAAAAAGTCAACGAATAATCGAACGCTCGTCAAACAAAGAAAAATATCATTTTTTGCTTCGACAACTATTGAATTCAACAGATACTTCAACAGCTAGAAGTCCCTATTTTTAATCCACCTACCATTTTATGTAATATTATTCAACCAAAATTTTATATTCTTGATTTTTTTACTTTAGTCTAGTATATATGAAACAAGTAGTCATCGCCTTCTAATTTATACGGGATCAAGTAGAAAGAAATGAACTTGGAGTATCTTATTTACATTCAGATGATCAACTTGCGAGTTCTTTCACCAAATAACTATCACATGAAATTCATCGATATCACTATGTAAAAATCAAGTCATATTTGAAGGAACGACTATCTGGAGGGTGAATGATTAGGAAATAAAAAAATGAAATCAACCACAATCTATTCAAGACAAGATATTAATGTCCAAGACTTATGGGATTATTTTCATTCAATATATAATCTTATATATTTTTTAATTCTCATTTAATGCAATTGTTAGGAAAGAAAATATTATAATAATATAATTGTATGTTTCATGTATTATTGGTATGGAATAGAAACAATATGTATAACTAGTTGGGGTTAGTTTAACTGGCTGGCGCCCTTGTTCATTCATCTAAATGGTATAGGTTCGAACCGTGTCAATGACACCGAGTCCAAAAAATGGCTCTTCCAAGTAACAAAAAAACAATCTATATATTATTTACTTGGTTACCATAATTGTGATTCCCCAACGTGTATATATATGTGGGAGTGTGATGAGTTGGTAATCAAAGGTCTTTCAAGTGAGAAGCAATTTATATATATTCTGGATTATGCGAGTACTCTCAATATGTAATTGATTTGGGTAACTTGTGGAATACCAAATTTTATAAGAAATCTACATAACCAAATAATATTAGAGCATGTCATAGATACCGCACAGATTCCTAATTTTTTAGATGACTTGAAGATATAATATTATTTCTTTCCTTTATGAGATATAATTCAACTCCAAAAAATACACTCCATCTTGTTCCTAAATATATACTGTTTTTAAGACATCCACAATTCGTATAATCATATGATAGATACAAGAAATTATTAGAAGTGTAGAATATCCCACATATATATGTGCACTAGTAATACAATGAATAATCGAACCCCATATAGGTAAAAATTATTTGAAATTTGTATATGTTTTTGTGTTAGCAAAATAAAAGTGATGGTTAGAAAGATCAAATTACCAACCAAAATCTAATATAAGGTAGAATCATATAAAAAATTTCCTTCGTCATGTAGTTTTTTCATATTGATTTCTATAGGAGTGTCAATATGTGTAGTTTTCATTGACCAAGCTTAGTTAAACCAATCTAGAATGTATATCTTTGGTTTCTTGAATAGGCAGCCAGCCTTACAAAGTAAACTTACATATATATACTTATCCAATTATATTTTCATTTTTTATCAGGTAGTAAATTATATTTTAAGATATTAAATTTACACTATGTGTTAAAATAAACTAAAATGGAGGGATGAAAATGAGGCTTGGTGGTTGTTTTGACAACTTGCCTACATTTCCTTGCTACATACTTCCTCTTTCGTTCCTTCTCTCTCTAACAAAAAATGTTTGTACTAGGATTCCGATGATGTACGGATAACCTTACAGTTTGATGATTTAACAAAGACCGTATATGGACTAATGAAATCACAGAAATAATAGCCTATATGGTAGATAATTTAGATCCTAGGTCATGCTTTATATGTGGTATTATTATTGCACATGCCTATTATTCTTTTCCTTTGTATCATATTTTTGTAGAGCTTTTAGGAACCTACTTGCATCCCACATAATCCAGCTTATTATTTAATGTGACAATACAAAATCATAGGAATAACAATACATTTAAAAAATTAAAACAATGGGTTAACAACCCTTATTTCTTACATATCCGAAACAATAACATATACAGTTTTAAACCATTAATAAAAAATAATTTCAACATCCACTTAGGAATTCAATAGTTTTTAACATATTGAATACTTGAATAAAAAACTCTATGATAATGTTCTTATATCAAATTTTCTTTTATAGTTGTAAATTCTAGGGTTCTCATCAGGTTGATAAATAATGGGATTTAAAGGAGAAAAGGAATCAAAGACACTAGCAAAGCCTCCAACAATTGTTTTATCGGATCTTGGTCCAAAGAAAATTGATATTAATAAGCCCCTACAAATGGAAAGGCGCAATCTTGGCAAAAAGGGATATAAGATTCAGCTGCTTACTAATAATTTCAATGTCTCGGAAGCAAGAATTGATTGAAGCTTTTTCAAGTTCAATGTAAGTACATTTAAATTTGGCCGTTTGAGAAACTAATTCACCTTTAAAATCTATTGCTCATATTTTCACGTGTTATGAAGATGGACATCAGGTGGAGGTAAAAGGTGTTTGTAGGAAAGTGATGGACAAATTCAAAGAAACTTACGGGCATGAAATCAATGAGAAATTCATCGCTTATGCTGGTGAGAATAACTCTTATTCTCTTAGTCCTCTGTCAAATAACAAGCTTGAGTTTATAGTTATGATTAAAAAGCATGCTCCGAACAGGCATTGCTGTTTCTAAACTTTCAAAGAAAATATTTTATTCGAATTTCTAACAAGTTCATATTATTTTCAGTAAAATGGAAAGTGGGATGGTGGAAGCCCATGACATGGTGATATGATAAGTTGTAGACAACCATCAAGGTCAAAGACATATAGAGTGGAATTTTGCTATGCTGCTCAAATATCATGCAAGATATTACAAATGCACATTGTGCCTAAGATTCTGATCGTCTTTACGAGCCCGTGAGAGATTTGGACATAATTCTTAGACAAAATGCTGCCAAACAGTAAGAATTTCTTGTATTCAGGTGCATTTTGATGTTTTAGACAGTAGGAGTACTTGTCTGCAATTTCATGTCTTATATTTTCTTTAAGACAGATGAATTTCAATGAAAACTGCTAATTTATCACAAAAAATTAACAATAAGAGAATCGGCTCTAGATTTTAAAATCGTGTGTAGAATTTATGTCCATATTTTCTATACAGGGGATGTCTTCTCGTACTCCAATCTCATTTAGGGTCTGTGGTGACTGGATGCCGTGGATTTCATTCTAGTGTCCGTGCATATCAAGGAGGCCGTTAACTAAATATTGGTAAGATTCTATTTCCAATATATTTATCCAATTTTCAATGCTCTAACGACTTAATGGTTCTATTTTCCTTAATTTATACAGATGTATCAACAACAATGATTTTAAAACCAGGACCATTTATTGATTTTATAATTACAAATCAAAAGGTTCTAGATCCTTACCAAATTGATTGGACAAAGGTAAAAAATACTTAACTGTATGTTAAATTATGAACTAATTACTAATGATCCTCCTTTTACAGGCCAAAGGAGTGCCGAATAATCCATGTATCACGACTGTCTCCTACAAATAGGGAATTTAAAATACCTTGGTTTGAGTCAGGGAGCTTGCATAGAGGAAATGTATTACTATTATCTATTGTTAGACAATCAATTCTTCTAAAAGGTTAAGCTTCAAATCTGTGATCTTTTTCTAATACCATGTTAGACAACCGATTCTTCTAAAAGTTTAAGCTCTTTTTAAGGAGTTATCTTATACATTATATATGACTTTTACATGCTCAATACCTATAAACTGAAAAATTTGAATAATTTTTATAAGGCGAGACTTTGAACTTGTAATGTTGTCTAATATATATAAGTTCTCATTTAAGAGAGAATATTCTTCCAGTAATATTTCAGTATATGATTTCTTTGTTCAGTATATGAAGATACCATTGCGATTTTCCGGCGATTTTCCATGCATAGATGTGGGCAAAGGAAAGCATCATGTATATATTCCAATTGACGTAATTTTGTAACTAGGTTGCTAAATCTGGTATATTTAAAATATAGGAACGAGTAGTAATAATTTCTTCGTAGCTGTGTTCACTGGTTTCACTCCAACACTATACCAAGAATTTATCCAGTAGTATCCAGAGAGCTTCACTTGTGTAGATGTTTCAAACAAAATTGACTGAGGGGTTGAACAATAACAACTATAATAATGATTTTCTTTCCAAGTCTGCTGGAATCTCGAACAGCTCAAAATTCACTGCAGGAGAAGGTCGTGTTCTTCCGGCACCCAAAGTAAGCTCTTCTTCTATGAAAATATAGAATTGTTGTATATATTTATTTACTAAAAACAAGTTTCAATATACCCAGCTTATAGCAGGCAATGGAGAGGACAGAGTTTGTCGAAAAATGGAAGAATGAACTTTAACAATAAGGTAGAAAATTTCTTCTCTTTTTCTTTTCTTTTCCTTTCTTTTCTTTTCTTTTCTCTTCTCCTTTCTTTCACAATATGCAATTTGTAACATAAATTAAGACTTTACATATGCAGAGAAAACTGGCAAGTATTGATGTTTGGGGAGTAGTCAACTTTTCATTTAGAGTTCACACGCATAGACGGATTATTAAACTTATCACTTGTGGAAAAAAGAAAGGAATTGTAAGTGTTATCTTTTAATACTTTATCATAATTCTTAATCTAATTTTTATGTAATTGTATTGGATCCTTTTTTGCAGTGTACTACTCTTCCTGTTCATGCTGTGAAACTTATACAACCCTAGTTTAAAGAACTACAATAATTTATCCCCTGCATACTTTCAAAGAGAAAGCATTTAGATATCTATGGTCCATGGAAGCGGAAAATGCTATTAGAGCTTGGGATTCCTACACAATGCATTGTAACAGAAAAGTTCAACGATCAATACCTAACCTATTTGCTACTCAAGATAAACGCAAATGTGAGTTAACTTTTTCCATTTTCTATTAACGTATTATATGGTTGTGTACAATTGATAGATTGTTGTACTTTGCAGATGGGTGGTATTAATTCACTATTGACTGTCAAGCATTATAAAAGGTTCTCCTAGCCGTGATGTTCCATCAGTTTCCATGGTTGTGAGCTCACTGGAGTGGCCTCTCATATCTCGCTATCGAGCTGCATGCAGTTCGTACACAGCCACAAAAGATGAAAATCATTGATATTTTATTTGAAATGTTATGAACATCGATCATATTTCTGTCGCAAACAGTAAACATCATACCTCTTAATTAGATTATCTATACAAAAATGAAAAAATATTAAGCAGTGTTAAAATTAATAAATATGTACATTAATATATAGTAAAAATAATTCATAAAAAGATATTATATTTGCAAAAATATAGTGATCATTTAAACTAAAATTCAAATTACATCTATATGAGTAACAAAAAATACTAATCGATGACAGGAACACCATGGATTTGTTTGGGAACTTTTAAAAAGAAAGAAATATATAATTAGGTAATATACCAAATACCTTCTATGGTTTATCAAAGAGTAAAAAACTTCCTACAATATTAAAAGGGACAAATAACTCCTATGGTCTCCTAACTCATGGAAACTCACCTCTTGTACTCAATATAACACTAAATCTTATATGATTGGTTGCACCGAGTTGCACAGAGTTATCAAAAATAGTGGTGAGTTATCATACGTTAAAGAAACATAAGGGGTATTTATACTTTTTTAAACCATACGGGGTAATTTGGTATTTTATCCTAAATCATTTAACAATTTAAATAAGGGAAAAATAATAATTTCACAAATTCTATCTAACTTTTCGAACAAGCATTTGGGTAAGAATGAAAATAATCATTAAAAGAAGGTCTAAATTGCGAGTTTTGGAACTAAAAAAGGTATATTGTACTTTCCCTTAAATAGATGGGTGCTCTTTACATATAAGCCAATAAGTTAAAACCCTAAAAAAATTTCATATGTCCCTACAAAAAAACATAATTTTTCAAATCAAAGCCTTGAAAACACCACATTAAGGGACACAAAATTCAGCATCTTATAGATTTGTTTCCAAAAATTAATATGTGGAAATTCAACAAACCTAAAGAAATCAATTTAAACAAAGACCTGACTTTTTACCTAATTCATAAGATCAAAAATACCTAATTTTGAAAAAAAATCATTAAAAACCATGAATTCAAACAATATGAGCTTTCAACATAAATAATTATAATAAATCCTAAAGCTCTCAAGTTTACACTATATTTTATAATAGAATTTGTTAAATGAAAAAATGTATCTGGATGAGTAAATAAAGTAGAGACAAAGCCTACCTCACAACATAAAGAGAAGAAATCACCATGGTTGTATTCTAACACACTAAACTAACACCTTTTGTGAAATTCAAACAGTAATTGAAAGAAAACAAAAGTCGTAATTATTTGGAAAAGGAAAGACTATATCCTAATTCATATTTTGACTACTAGTTTTCAAACATATAAATGTCTATATTTTGACGATTGAGGTAACATGTGGAAAGAGTGTATTTATAGGGTTAAATGTGCGATCTATTGACATAGAGTTATATCTAAATTAGATGGGTAGGTCAACCAAATGCATTTGAATATTTTGAATATTTTAATAATTCGTACAACCCAACAAATATTTATTGTATTGCTTTTTTTTCTTTTTTTTCTTTTTGGGTCAAAGGTATTAATTTCGTTATCTTTTTCATTAATGTATTATTTGAATATCTATTATTAAATAAAAGGAAAAGATGATGAGATTATAAGTTATTATTATTTTTTTAATATAAAAAAATTAAAGAAACATAATTTCATTAATTTCATTTTTCATGAAATCTTATAATTTTTTTGTTTTTAAATTTACAATATTAAGATCATTTCAAAGGAAAGGAAATATTACTTTCTAAAATTTCCTAACTTATAATTTTAATATATAATACTTTCATATAATATAAAAAAACATAATATTTTTTTCATATAAATAATCTTTCCCCTTCTATTTAATTGAAATTTAAATCTAGACATTGCCCTAAAATTTTATCATTGCTTCTTTAGCTATCCCATCTTTGACCCGAGCTTCTTGGGGTGTGTTTCTTTTTATGTGCTCAAAGATCTTGTATCCATGTATTATGTCATTCCATATCAAATCACGACTCTGTTCTTATCTACAGTTCTCAAATCATATTAATATCCCAAAATACTTAATGACTCTATACCATCACAAAGACATAAATCAGGAAAATCACCCAGATTTCATTCAATATTTCACCAAAAAGTCATGTTAAATATTGTATCAGATATACTAAATATAACCATAAATGTAGATACATCATCTAATAGCCTAAAAGTTAAATCATATTCATCCCGACTATGTAACTACAAAATGGGACAAATATTTCAATAAGTAAATAATATACCATAATGTAGAAGAGCAAAAAACGATACTAACAACTAAAGATCATAGCATAATAACTACCCATATAAATTTAAAAAATATATGCTAGTGATATCATATATTCTTAAGAAATTTTTAGTTTCATAATGCAAAATAATTTATATGAAATAATGTCAAGAAGAATAGGTTATATTATGGTCGTCGATATGTGTGTTATATTTTATATTCCAACTCTCCTAAGACATCTCTATATATGTAACCTACCACATGGTCGGGATCATAAGGATTAACTCAAACACATCATATAAGATGTGGTTAAGGAGTAATGGACATGAAATATGCAAGTAGGCTATAAGAACTCACCCTACCTTACCTAATTAACACATCTGATACGCTCAAGTTTAATATTTCAAATGTTTGCTCAATAACCCATGTAGTATAAATGAATACCCAAATTTCCCAATTATTACACCTCTATGAATTATCTTCTCTCATTAGTGATGGTAAATTTTCTAGTACATGTTGTCATATTATTTGGAATTTTTTTTATATATTTCACTAATGATATTTTATGTGAAATAGATGTGGTGTATTTAGAAAAGTACTCATGTTTGACACTTCAATTCTTTTCACCTCTTAAATCTCATCTTCACTCACCTTTATTGGATGGTCATTAAATGTTATCATGTTGCATTGATTTTCTGCTCGGAATCCTATGGAACTTCTATCTTATTTGACAAAATTCCTAAGGTCTTAGATTCATTGTTGTTTCCATCTTCCCTCACTTGAACTTTAAGAGTATTTAGTGCAACCTTTTGAATATCAATCAGTCATTGGTTGATGTCATATCTAAGCTTATTTATATCACAATCGGTGCAACCTTCTCGTCTTTTTTTTAGGGGATACAATATCTCTAGTCTATTCTCATCCTATTGATTAGACCCACTAGGTTTAGGATTCAACTCTTAGTTGTATTTTTATACGAAAATCTAGATGATCCCTGTGTGCAAAGAACACCTATTCAGTTTGCCTAAAGTTCACCCTTGGTTCAAAAACTAAAAGTTTAGACCCTTATTTGCTTGCCACAAATTGTCTCGACAAAGTTAAAATTCTTACTTTTCGCTTAATCTTAATTTTAAATAACTTATTTTATCATTTACATAAAAAATCCACTCTCAACCATAGTTAATGAATATGTTAAACAAACTCAAGATTAAATTTTACCCAAGTCATATGACTCTGAGATATAATAAGAAAATAATTATTTTTATTTGATTGTACAATTATAAATTTATTTTTATTTATATTATTAAAATTAGAAAAAGAATAGAAATAAAATATACTAAAAGAATGAAAAATAAAGTAATATTTTTGTTTGGATTATGAAAATAATAATAAAGGAAAAGAAATTAACAGATTAAAAAAACCCATGTCTGGATATGAATTTTAAATAAATGTACAAATAATTAAATGAAAAAAATTATGTTTTTTAATATTACGTAAAGTATAATATATCAAAATTATAGGTTAGGAAACTTTAAAATGTAATATTTTACTTCTTTTGAAATGATATTAATATGGAGAACTTAAAAACTAATAATTTAAAGAAATGCAAGAAAACTAATATTAATTAAAATACTTTTCTTTAATTTAAAAAAAACAAAAAAAATAATAATTTGTATTCTCTTAATCTTTCTTTTATTAATAAGAAATATTCAAATATTACATTAATGGAAAAAGTAATTAAATTAATACTATTGAACCAAAAGAAATTAATAAAAAAATAGCAATACAATAAATATTTGTTGGGTTGAGTAACTAAAATATTTATAATATTCAAAGGTATTGATTGCCCTACCCACCTATAGATAGAACTTTATGTCAATAATATCTTTAAATGTTGACTCCCCAAATTTCAAAATATTTACATTATTGCCTTCTGTACCATCCTCATATTTCTTAATCTTAACTCTACAAATACACATTTTTCACAATATTACCTCGATCGTCAAAATATACACATTTATATGTCTGAAAGCTAGCCAAAATAAGAAATTTATTTTTTCTTTTGCCAAATAATTAAGGCTTTCTTTTTTTTTTAGTTAGTGTTTGAATTTCACCAAAGATTTTATTTTATTGTGTTAGAATGAAACTGCGATGATTTCTTCTCTTCAAAAAGGGAGGTGTGTACACATCCAAGACACATTATTTTTATTTAACTAGTTATAATATAGTCTAAATTTGTGATATTTTGGGAAATTTTCTAATGAATTATGTTGAAAACTTATGCTTTTTAAATTTATGGGTTTTAATGTTTGTTTTTTAAATTAGGGAGTTATATCTTATGAGTTGGGTAAAAAATTAGGTATTTGGTAAAATTTATTGTTTTAAATTTGTTGGATTTCGATATGTTTGAAACAAATATGTAAGATGTTAAAGTATTGTTTACGTGGTGTTTTCACGGTTTGATTTGAAAAAAATATGCTTGTTTGTAGTGACTGAGATCAAAGAAAAATTAGGGTTTTAATTAGTTGGTTAATATGTAAATAGTATTCTTCGTTTGAGGGAAAGTGCAAAATACTCTTTTTCAGTTCCAAAACATACAATTTAGACCTTCTTTTAATGATAATTTTTATTCTTGCCCAAATGCTAGTTTGGAAAATTTGATAGAATTTGTGAAATTGTTATTTTTCCCTTATTTAAATAGTTAAATGTTTTAGGATAAAAATACCAAATATTTCCAATGGTTTTAAAATGTTAAATACTCCATATGATTCCCTAATTCGTGACAACTCACCACTATTTATTATAACTTTGTGCAACTCGGTGCAATCAATGACATAATCTTTAATGTTATATTTAGTATAAGGGGTGAGTTGCCACGAATTAGGAAACCATATGAGGTATTTGTCTCTTTTAATATTGTAAGGATTTTTTTACTATTTGTCAAACAATAGAGGGTATTGGGTACATTACTCAGTGATTTTATTTGTTATTTTTCAAAATTCCCCAAACACATCCACGGTGTTCCAGTCATGAATTGATTGGATGAAGGTAAAAAATACTTAACTGAACAAATTACTAATGATCCTCCTTTTATAGGCGAAAAGAGTGCTGAATAATCTATGTATCACGACTGTCTTCTACAAATAGGGGATTTAAAATACTTGGTTTGAGTCAGGGAGCTTGCATAGACGAAATGTATTACTATTATCTATTGTTAGACAACCAATTCTTCTAAAAGTTTAAGCTTCAAACCTGTGACCTTTTTCGATCTTGGTTCTGATACCATGTTAGATAACCGATTCTCCTAAAAGTTTAAGCTCTTTGGAGGAGTTATCTTATACATTATATATGACTTTTACATGCTCAATACCTATAAATTGAGAAATTTGAATAATTTTTATAAGGTGAGACTTTGAACTTGTAATGATGTCTAATATATATATAGGTTCTTATTTAAGAGAAAAGATCCTTCTAGTAATATTTCAGTATATGATTTCTTTGTTTCAGCATAGGAAGATACTATTGCGATCTTCTGCCGATTTTCCATACATAGATGTGGGCAAAGGAAAGCATCGTGTATATATTCCAGTTTAGGAAATTTTGAAATTCAATTGCTAAATCTGTTATACTATACCAAGAATTTATCCAGTATCCAGAGAGTTTCACTTGTGGAGATGTTTCAACAAACAAAACTGACTGAGGGGTTGAATAGTAACAACTATAACAATGATTCTCTTCTCAAGTCTGCTGGAATCTTGAACAGCTCACAATTCTTCTATGAAAATATAGAATCCTTGTATATATTTATTTACTAACAACACATTTCATTATATCCGGCTTATAGCAGGCAATGGAGAGGACATAGTTTGTCGAAAAATGGAAGATTGAACTTTAACAATAAAGTAGAAAATTTCTTCTCTTTTCTTTTCTTTTATTTTCTTCTCTTTTCTTTTCTCTTATCCTTTTTTTCACAATATGCAATTTGTAACATAAATTAAGACTTTACATATGCAGGAACCGGCTAGAATTGATGTTTGGGGAGTAGACAACTTTTCATTTAGAGGTGACACGCATAGACGGATTACGAAACTTATCACTTGTTGAAAAAAGAAATGAATTGTAAGTGTTATCTTTTATTACTTTATCATAATTCTTAATCTAATTTTTTTATGTGATGGTATAGGATCCTTTTTTGCAAGTGTAGATGTCTCAGTTTAGGGAAAATCTGGGAAATGTACGTGTTAAGAAGATGATGGAACTTATACAAGCCAAGTTTAACGAACTACCAAAATTTATCCCCTGCATACTATAAAAGAGAAAGCATTTAGATCTCTATGGTCCATGGAAGCGTAATATGCTATTAGAGCTTGGGATTCCTACACAATGCATTGTAACAGAAAAGTTCAACGATTAATACCTAACCTATTTCCTACTCAAAATAAACGCAAAGGTGAGTTAACTTTTTCCATTTTCTATTAACGTATTATATGGTTGTGTACAATTGATAGATTGTTGTACTTTGCAGATGGATGGTATAAAGTCACTATTGAATAAAAGGTTCTCCTAGTCGTGACATCAGTTTCCGTGGTTGTGAGCTCATTCGAGTGGCCTCTCATATCTTGCTATCGAGTTGTAGTTCGTACACAACCACCAAAGATGAAAATGGTTGATAATTTATTTGAGATGTCAAACGGTTTTGTAAGTGAATTATTACGTAACTATTATCTGTCTAATACAATCTCATTTTTTTTCTTAAGATTATATTCATCTTGTTTCTTGTTTAAAGGGAGCTTCTAATCCAGTTCTACATAGTAGTTATGGTGGTAAACAACCAGAGTAGATAATCCTATTCGGGTAATTTAATGCGTATATTATTTGTTTTTATTTTGGTTTGATTATGCAATAAATAATATTTTATTGTTTTGGTGGGTAGGGGAGGAGTATCAGAGGATCAATTTTTTGCTTATGGATATAGGTACTTTTGATTATTTTTCAGGGGTCAACTAAAATCCTCCTATTTTAAATGAATTATATTATAGAGCTTGTATAATAGTCTAAAATTCTCTATGCTAAAATTTGACATCTCATATCTATATCCAAGTCTCTCAGTATTCGAGATGAAAGTTCTCCTATCGATGATGCATAATATCACAAGATCATGAGAGCCTTCAATATCTCACTTTAACCCGACCAGATGCCTCTTCACTATAAAAATCTCCTATTTTATGCATGCTCGATTAAGTTATAATCATTTGGTGTCTCCTTCTCTAATCCTATTCCTATATAATGAACGATAAAGATCTTTAAAACAACAATACCGAAACTCTACTTAAAATATCCCTTAACACATAGCTATCATTAAACAACACGCTTGAACCAATATGTGTATGACAAGATTTAATATTCTAGGAAGTATGTTAAACTATGAGTGAATAATTTGATGATCTTGTCTGTAATATAACAATGAACTTTGTTTCACCATAATGTGCTACAAATTCAATTGGTTGTAAAGAAATCTTCGAGATATAGTATGATCCTATTGGAACTATTTAAAGGTACAAAGCACGACTTCTCACTAAAGTCTTTCATACAGTAGACATAATTGATTACTATCTACATTCAACCCAATCATGAAAACCTACTACCATTTCTCATGTACTTTTCTCAAGTTTTAAGTAAGATTGGTCGTTACACTAACTTTAGATTTTACTATCCAAATAACAATTAAAAACTTCATAAATATCACTTTAAAAAGCTAGTAATATTTAATGAAAAATATATCTTTAGGGTGCTTGAAAATTAAATAGATCAATCAAATCAACTACAATAAAAAAATAAACACTTTTGTTCAATTCAAGACATGATATAAATATCAAGGATTTAAGATATAATACCAAATCATTTTATAAAGTAATATATTTTTCAATTCTTGATTAATGTAATTTTTAGGAAAGAATATATTTGAATAACATTTGATATGTCCATGTAGTTTTGATATGTAACAATAACAATTTATAGTTATCGACTTGGTGAACATATATCTGATTAGTAACTTGTGGATATATGTGGGACTGTGATGAATTGACGATCAAAGGCATGTCAAATGAAAATAATTTTAAATATAATTTGATTTTCTTCATAGATATGACTCAAAACAGTTTTTATTGTGAAAGAACATGAAACAATTAATTTAGTTTGGTGAACTTTTTAAAAACCATATTTTGTAAGAAATCTACATAACCGAATATGCTTAGAGCTTGCCACATAGGTTCTATTTTTTACTCGTGGAGGAAAAACAAGAGCCGCCTGGCTTTCAACTCTTCTTCTCCGCTACGATAAGGGTTTAGCGAAAACTATAAACTTCTTTAGGGACATAATGAAGCAGTGTTAGCCTTCCAATATTGAGGGATAAATCTAAGGATCCTCAGCCTCTTCTTGAAAAACCACCCATTCGTCTGCACAAATTTATATATGATTTTATAAAGGCCACGTTAGATCTCGTCACCTTACTTTACGTGTCTTGTGATATGTTGAATCAAATATCCTATAAGCTTTAAGCAAGAAGGTCAAAACATTCTAGAGGTATCTTCGCTTAAAGATTCCATTTGATCACTGAAAGACAATATTTTTGTAGACCTTGTATATTTTAAGGTGGCTGAAATGCTCTCAAATTCTAAGGCGCGATAAAAGACTAGCCTGAGAGGATTCATAGAAAGAGGCTTACCAATTCTACATTATAGTATTGGAGTTGTACAGTGATCTTGACCAACACCTTCTTGTCTTTTATTATATTGGGTTCATGCGGTAAATAATCTTAATATGTCAGGTGAATTTAAAAAAACATTTAAGGATCTTGCTCAAATGGTAACCCGGGCCATTTTGTTGGATTTCCTTCACCAATATCGAGATAAAAGAGTGACATCAGATCATGATTCTTCTTTCCTTCCCCTGCACATGTGAACGATTCGTAGAAAGTTTGTCAGCCAATAAGATTCAAGATCAACGTCAGAGATTGTTATGATTTGTTTTGTACATTAACTCTTTTTAGGATGTACTCTTCTTGGTTATAAGCAGATGATCTTTAACTTTCCTCATTTTCAATATGTAATGATACCTTCTAATATATTATGGTTTTTTATTGGTAACTATATTCTTGTTTGTTATTCCAAAGCATTACATATTGATATATTGTTAATCATGGATAATATTCACGTTTGCAAGTTAGAAACTCACCATGTATGCTTGCATGTTGTACCCTTTTAAAGTGGGTGTATCTTTGGTGTAAGGTATAAGTAAATTCTTAATTAAGGTCATGGTTAGGTTTTCCATATTTATATTAAACAACTCATCCAACCACCTCTCCATGGGCATTAATACTTCTAGAGAAGATTTTAAACCTCTAATGAGAAAAAAACTTATAAAAAAAGAGAAACAAAATGATTGGACTATTCAAGGTCCGTATAATAGGTGATTCTTATATGAACAATACCCAACATTATTAATATTATAAAGACATCCTATTTTAAGCCATTGAGAAAAAAATTCATTGAAGTCGTTCAAGAACATTTGGTGTTAAGGTTACATCTAAATAATGAAACTAAATCCTATTAATCTAACATATTTTAGGCTTAGGCTTGTTTTTTTAAAATTAATACATATTTTTTATATTTATAATTTATGTTTAACATGTCGTAAGCTTAGAAAATTCATTGAGCTCTAATACTTTTAATATGTTTTATTTGCGCTTTATATATGAATGTTAGGGTTAACTATCAAATACTCAGTGTGGTTTAACAAAGGATAAAAAAACCCTACTGTTAAAAAGATTTCAAATATTTTTGGTTATTTTTTAAATGTGACTACTCGCCTTTATTAATGATAACTTTTGACAACAACTAACATGATCCAGAGTAAGAATTATAGATTTGGGAAAGCTGAATAAGCGAACTCCCTTAACTATCATCTTGAGATGAAGTGATCATTTATTTAGTTTAGTAAAATCTGTAGTAAAAAAACATTTAACATGCCAACTTGAATATTAGTTTTACCTGAGCTCAAAAAGGTAACGTAACAATCCAAAACAAGTATCCACTTTGATTGCGAACTTCTTTGCCCTAATCAATAAGCGTGAGTTACTTGTCAAAGTTGGATCTAGGGTCGGGCTACTATCAGGAGCGTATCATGGAAGGAGACGAGGCAAAGACGACCTGTGTGACAAGCAATTAACTAATAATGGAGTGCTTGATAAAAAAAAATCGGCCTGTTGGACTCACGAATGCCCCTTCCATGTACTGCACCCTCCACAAAAAGCTTTTCTACCCGTTCTTAGACGTCTGATGGTATACTTTGATCGTGGGTTATATCCATTCATTAAACGACCAAGTTAAACACCTCTAAACCGTCAAGGAAGAATCCATAGAAAGCGTCTGCCAAGTTAGATAAGGGACGGTAGGTTTGGCACCTAAGGACATGAACTAACATACTTCGTTTCGGTGAATGAAGGAAAACCTGGGATACGACTTTGACTACCCCAACGGCTTGAATGGGGACATGGGCATAACTAAACCCCTATCCCTGTTCTTGCCTCTGATCAGTTGTTCCTCTGGTTGGTTTATGAATTAATCAAAGGAGACAAACAAACTATAACAAAGAAGGTACGTCAAGTCGGATTAAAAAAATCAATGCAACAATCAAGAAGCCGATCTATAAGGCATGAGTTTCCAAATTGTAGTGAAATTAACTAAAAATAAAATTTGTGTCTATACCTCGATCATCATAGATAGTTATAATTTTTAATTCTCACCAAAATTTTGATTTCAGACCTTAAATAGTGATATATCTATAGTTCTATAGTGAATGGGCTATACTACATGAAGTATTTGGTATACGTATTATAAAACAAAGATTTTATAATTTTAACTTGTGATACTTTTAACAAGCCGATAGATAAGGCATGAGTACCTTCCTTAGCAGCAAAAGTCTATTCAACCTTATAGCGAAATTTACGTGATTTAGTGATCTTCTATAGTGAATGTCCTAATTAAATTTTCAGTTTTTAATTTTTTTATGTACACTTAACGCTCTCTTTTCCATAGTACCTTCCTTAGTAACAAAAGTCTATTCAACCTTATAGCAAAATTTACGTGATTTAGTGATCTTCTGTTGTCTGAAAATTTATGGAGATTTTACGATTATTGCAGACATAATATGTCAGTTGTTCAATGGAAGCTTCAACAAAGTCTCGAAGTGCTTTTACATGTGCAAGTAAGATCCTATTGGAGAAAGGGAGGCGAGGTTGCTGTTTATCCAAAAGGAGCTCTTTTTTATTGTTTCCATAATAAGGAAGAACTGTTGAAATTAGTTCAAAAATCAAAAGAGGTTCTTCGAAATTAATATTATAGATGTCGTATGATTGTAAAGTTGTAACAATCTTATGACATCTATAATATTAAATGCGAAGAGCCTCCTTTGCTTTTTGAACTAATTTTAACATTTCTTCTATGTTATAGAAACAATAATAAAGAGCTCCTTCTATATAAACAAAAACCTCAAGCCTCACTTTCTCCTCTGGGATCTTACTTGCATACGATCTTCGAGACTTTGTTGATGCTTTCATTGCACAACTGGCATACCATGTCAGCAATAATCGTTAAAAATCTTCATAAATTTTCAAACATTAGAAGATGCAAAATCACGTATAATTCACTAAAAGGTTGACTAGACTTTAGCTAAGGAAGAGACTAAGGAAAAGAGAGGGTTAAGTGTATTTGCAAAATTTCATAACTGAACAAACTTGAAATGGTTTCTGGAATTCATAACACAATATTCCCCAATTTGATTGTTGGAATTTTTTCCTTGAAACTTACCACCTTTGATGAATCCTCTCTTAAAAAGTACATATAGATGTTTTAGGACTCCAAAAGTATTAGAAACTAACATTATATATACCTAAAGGACTTGCTTGTAAAACAACTTGCAATTCATTACATTAACTAATTGTAGTGGAGTTTATTGAATAAATTATGCGCATAAAATACACTTTCACACACTTATGTGCCAATGCAACACATGCCATATAGTTGCAACTATCATATTCTTATCATATTCTTGGCTACAATACCTGTAAATATTAAATGAGACCATATATGCACATAGAAGATGTAGATATAATCTAAATACTTACTCTAATAATTTTGTAGTAGTGTGATAAATAAAAAAGAAATCAAATTGAGCCATTTTGGCAGCAAGGTGTGCATCGGTACAAGAGTAACTGGATTCAAGAATCAAAAAGTAATGTTACAAAAGAAAAAATATACATATATATATATATATATATATATATATATATTATTTCAGATTTTTTTCTACAATCCAAATTTACCCGCATATGGTGGTCAGGATTAAATCTGGCTAAGCATAACTGGTGGGCTACAAAAGAAAACACGCAGCCAATAGAGGAGCATTCTTCACCATCATCCATTTTTTTGCTTTCTTTTCACGGTTGATTCAATTAATATTGACATTGCATTTTATTTCACTATTGATTAATTTGAGTATCGATTAATTTTGGTATTACGTTGCACTGTTGATTCAATATTATACATACTCTATCGGAAAATTAAGTTAAAATTATAATTTTTACATTTTTTTTTTCTTTTCACTATTGATTCAATTTGACTGTTGATTAATTTTGGCCTTACGTTACACTGTTGACTCAATATTATTCATACCCTGTCAACACGCTTCACATCGATTCACACTCAACTCATCTTGTTCCATAGTAGCGGCTAAACACAACATAATCTAAATAGGTTAGCAGTTGATTCGGGTGAGTAAATACTTTTTTTGTTTTATTTCAAATTTTATGAAAAAGTGTTTGTTATTGTTTTCTCTCTTTAACTAATCACTCCAATTCATCCAAAATAATAATAATATTTGGATATTTTATTGCAATTTTGAAAACTACTGTTTCTCATGGTGCAAAAGCAACTTTGAATTTGTTAGTTCAAGTTTTTACTTTTTTCACTACTCACAACCTTCCTTACTGTTATTTGCAACACATGTTAGTTCAACCCCTATTGTAGATGAGAATGACTCATTACTGGATATATATTCTTGAAGGTAAACATTAATCATGTATTGGTTTGGAATGAATTTGAACAATCTCAAAATAGCGTCAAAAGTGTTTGATCAAATGGTTGAGACTAAAGGTAAATGAATTTTAGTGTTTGTGTATTAATTAACTATTTCTATATATTTTTCTATTTAAATTGAATTTAATTGTTCAAAAATTTATCAGATAAGCATGTAGAATTTGATACATGAATACTATAATATTATTGATCATGGCAATACAACAATGAAGTGTGGCATTCTTCTGAAGCAGAATCTTTCCCTATAACATTCATCAACAAGTAGATAAAGAAGCGTGGTGTTTGTAAAAACAAAAGTTGAAAAACAATGAAACATACTGTATAACCTAAAGTAATTCTCTTCACACTCTGCATTAGAACAAAAAAGAAAAAATAAATCTCTTTTTTGACTAAGAAGCCTAGATAGAGTTTGAATCAAGTTACAAAATTGAGACCGTAGCTGACTTCATCCTCACTAGAAACTTCATCAGAGACGCTCTTCAGGTAAGCTCTACTCGAAGCTATACCAAAAAATTAGTTAATGAATTTTAAAGTTGAATCTTACCCTAATTACTACTTTGATATGATAGTATTGATAGTTCCCAGATAAAAAGTTGTATGTAATGGCTGATAGAACATATGGAAGTTGTTGTGTGGATAAAGTTGGAGCATCTTATGCCGATGCTCAATGCGTTATTCATTATGGCCACACATGCTCTGCCAGTATTTTTGATCTTCTTTTCATATATATTATTTCCACTACACATTTTAAAAAATTTATGGTTTCACTTATAAGACTTCAAAACTTCTTGCTTTCTTTGTTTTTGGGAAAGCTCCCATTAGTGTATTTGATTGTGTGAAAAAAGTATCTCAACACGCTATGGAAAGTCCCAAGTCTCTTCTGGTAAACTGCATAATGCATACCCTGTTTAATATCTTGGTTAATGAATGGTTTATCTATTTAAATGCAGCTTCTTTTTGCACTTGAATATTCATATGCAACACCGGAAGTTAGAAGTACAATATGATGATTGTAGCACACCCTTTTGAAAATGTTCCTTGGCCGACACAGAGGTTAGTTCATCATCAGTTGTAACTACAACAGTGACAAGAAAACGCAGATCATATCAGAGGTACCTGGTTATTGAGGGGGCAAAGAATACTCAAAATGTTGTAGGTTTTATTTCTATCGAATCTTACTTTCTTAATAACTAGGCTATACATATTCTTTATTTAATTTTTATTTTTATAATTGACTAGGAGGAGAAGTTTCTTATAAAATCTGACCTATAAAAGAGTCGAGAATTCGGAGAAGGAGAAATAATTGAGAATTTTTTTAGAACGTAGCTTAAATAAGCTTCAACAAGAAGGGATTTGTAAATGCATTTATGTTGGTGTCCTTGCTATAACAAAAGGTGGATAAAGCAAAATCACTTATGTGATTTTACACCCCGGAAGTTTACGATGTATCTTTCGAAAAAATGGCTCAGATTCATGCGAAAAGGATGTCTTTCAAAATTCAAATCCAGTTAAACACAAGCTTCATGTATTAGAGAATATCTGAAGAATCGAAAGCAATGTAAAACCTATGGGACAAGCTGATAAGGCTGAAGTACGGCGTCCGAATGGTTATGTTCTCGCGAAAATGGTTAAAACGGTAAAATCCCAACCCAAACTCCCTTGCTGCTGATTAGGTGGAACCGGAAAGTTTTGCTGAAAATGCATTTGATTTTCTCTTGGTTTGGAATTTGGAAATGAAAGAAACGGAAGTTATGATTCAGGGATAGAAAGTAGGTATTACACAATATTAGTGTTTGTTTCTATAATGTGCTATTCTTAATATTAATTAACTTCATATTTTATTTAGATGTTTCTTTATTTCTGTAAGACAATAACTTGAATAGCGAATCTTTTAATATAACCGTTAATAGTTGAGTCAGATACTAAAATGGTATTTTTCTTATGGCATATTCACATAAATAAAATAGGTGTCATAAAAGGAAAAGAAGCAAAAGCGGAGGTGATTGATTAATATTGCAGAATCTCAATTGAACTTCAGATTTATCAAGCCATGTGAAAGGCAGGCCAAGAGTTCATCAAAGTCTGGTCAAGTGAATATGTTAGTATTACAGTGTTATTTGGTCAAGTGAATATATTAGTATTACAGTGTTATTCGGAGTATTATTCTATTAAGACTTCATCTACTTTATATATTAGTATTAGATATCAAAGTAAAATTCTATGTAGTTTCTAGCATTTATTATTATTACGCAACATGATTTGCTTTTGTGTTTTGAATTTTTAGTCGTTAGCAAACCAGACACAAAAAAAAGCTTTGAGATCAAGCGATGGGATTATGTGTTGGATAAGAAAGTACCTTCTCATAAAGAATGTTTCCACTTTAGCATATTGCTTCAACTTCAACTCTAGCCTCTTTAGTAATATCATATTATAAATATATGTAATTTTACATTATTAATTTATTATCTCAAATTATATGCATCCTTTTTAAAGAGTAATTAATATTCTATACCAAGTTCAAGAAATGTATGTATATATGACCATTTTCTTTGACTTTGGATCAAGTAATTAATCACAACCATTAATTTTAAACAAATGAGTCAGGTGCACAATCTTCTTTCTTGCGAACTTGCTATTTGTTCCCTTTGAGATGTACTCTCACTAAAATAAAACTATTATAGTACTATATGACTATTTTTAAATTCTAATATATAGAATTAATCTTTGATGAATATGTATTTGATGATGACTCATTTTCTTTAGCCTAACATGGCAACAAAGTGTTGTTAGATCTTGAATCTCACACACGTTGACCATTTTAGCATAAAAACTCCATCTACATTGACAATATTGCATCCAACGACGTATTGGACACAAAAATATAATCAGTGTATCTTCTAGGTAAAGAAATATAACTAAAATTTTTGTTTTGAAAAATAAAATACTATGAAGTCGAATGAATGATTAATTAGGATATTTGTGAAATTTTTTGGATATTTTAGGTACACAATATAATTAATTTGCATATATTTGAACTAATGGGGAAGGCTTTCTTCCAAATTACCGGAGTGAGACATATTTAATAAGTTCATGTCTACTCCAAAATCTTTAAAAATAAATCTATGTCTGAATATGTTACCTGTCCCAGAAACCCAACTAGGATATGTTCCATATCTAGGTCGAGATACGTCATCAAATTATCCAAAATATATAGTGTATGTATTTAAATTATTATTTTTTTGAAACCCATGAACAATTAAAAAACATCAGTTTAAAACCGATCCTTTAAACATTAAATTAAAAACCAAAATAGGTTTATTTTTATAAATATGTTTGAATTTTTATATTTTATATCTTATAAAATATAAATGATTTAAATATTTATATCTAAATTTTAAAATAGGCAACTCAAGTAAATCAATTTTTGTAAAACAAATTGTTTTCATATTATATTTTACTCTTTGATTAGTTTAAAAATGCCCAATTATCTTCAAGTACGAGACATTTTCTAGGGTTATAATATCTATGAACCAATATTAAAAACTCGGTGATATACAATTCACACATTTCAATTTCGTTACATATTGATTATTTTTTGATTTTCAAAGTATTGTTGATGTTTGATAAATTATGCACTTATGTTATGATTAGTTTGTGTTTGATAACTTAAGAATTTCATTAGATTTAAGTAGACCATGTCTATTATTAGTGTTGCTTTCATATTCAATATGTATAATAAACTTAATTTTGTTGATATTCATACTTAAAATAACATGTTTCCTTCAGTTATTTGGTCAAATATAAGTTTTGTTGCATATTAGCAGAATTTTTATTTTTCGTAGTGTCTTCAGACACGGGCTATAGCTAGTATATGTATATATGTAATATATATATATATGTATATCAATATATATGTATATATATTAAGTATAAAATCTATATAATAGAAAATAGATTGATATTTGCCTACTGGAATTGATGTAGTACTGCTTTGATACATGCACAGTTAAATAGTGTTATTTTATAGAAAAAATAAGATAAAATATTAAATCTCAGGTTAATCATATAAAGAAACATACACATATGAGAGGGAATGAATAAAATCTTGCACATTTTTAGCAGAGAAGCCAATCTCATCATAAAGAATATGATAATGAGTTGGTTCGGTAGTACCCTTTATACATATGTACAAGAAGCCAATTTATTAAACGGAGTCTCATTACTGTAAAACATGTAGATAAAATGAAGTCATATCGAAAGAAAAACTCACAATCTTTACAACTAGCGCACATAAATAAAAATTATTTTTCTTTGGATGGAATCCATTATCGATCACCGTCCCTGTATATATAAACTATAATGACTGCGAATTTATATATTAGATTATTAATGGTGGATAATAAGAATGTGTTCCTGACCAGGAGGAACATTCTATGGGGAGTTAGGTTACAATAGTGTAGTATAATGATTTCATTTAGCAATGATATCATGAACTTTGGAATTAATTATCATCTAGAAATCTGCACGCCTTCTTAATCTGTTCGAGCTCGATGTTCAAAACTTAATACAATTGATCCTACCACCCCTACGCACAAAAACAATAAAATATTATTTATTTCATAATCAAACCAAAATAAAATAAAATAATATACGCTTTAAATGACCTGAATATGATTATTTGCTAAGTTTTTTACAAACAGAACTATCATAGAACTGGATTAGAAGCTCACTTTAAACAAGAAAAAAAAGAAATTAATTTTGAGAAAATACAAAATAAAACTGAGATTGTATTAGACAAATAATAATTACGTGATAATTTCCTTATAAACACAATTTGACATCTCAAATAAATTATCTACCATTTTCATCTATGGTGACTGTGTATGCAGCTCGATAGCGAGATATGAGAGGCCACTCCAGTGAGCTCACAACCACGGAAAACATCACGGCTGCGAGAACCATTCATAATATCGATTCCCATGATCATTGTTGGAACTTTCAAAACCACAGGCACTGAAGGTGAATGCTCGACCTTCAATAGTGAATTAATACCACCCATCTGCAAAGTACAGCAATCTATCAATCGTAGCAAATGGAAAAAGTTAAATCACCTTTGCGTTTATCTTGATTAGGACATAAGTTAGGTATTGATCATTGAACTTTTCTGTTACAATGCATTACATAGGAATCCCAAGCTCTAATAGCATGTTCCACTTCCATGGACCATATAGATCTGAATGCTTGCTCTTTTGAAGTATGTAGAGGAGAAATTCTGGTCTTGTATAATTTCCATCATCTTCTTCACACTTACGTTTCCTGGACTTTCCGTAAACTACGACATCTCTTCAGCAACATGAACATGAAGCGCAATACACTGCAAAAATGATCCAATACCATCACATACACAAATTAGAATAAGAATATAATAAAATATTAAGAGAAAAAACCTAAAATTTATTCATTTGTGGTATGTTCACTAATTAGCGTGTCAACTCTAAATGAAAAGTTGACTAATCCCAAAACATCAATACTAACATGTTTCACCATTTTCTGGATATGTAAAGTCTATATTACTAATTGCATATTGGATCCCTCCTTACTATTTTATTTTAAAACACTTGATGTAGTATATAGTTGTTGAAATTAAAGATGGAACTTTAACAACAAGGTAGAATTTTTTTTTCTCTTCTCCACTCTTTCATAATATGCAATTAGTAACATAGACTTTATATATCCAGAAAGTGGTGAAACCGGTCAGCATTGATGTTTGGGGAGTAGTCAACTTTTCCTTTAGAGTTGACACGCATAGACTTGATTTGGGAACTTATCACTTAAGGAAAAAAGAAAGGAATTATTGGTGTTTTCTCTTAATACTTTATCATAATTCTTAATCTAATTTTTGTATGTGATGGTATTGGATCATTTTTTTTCAGTGTCTCGCTCTTCCTGTTTATGATGTTGAAGAACGTCCCAGTTTTTGAAAAATCTGGAAAATGTTAGTGCAGAGAACATGATGGAACTTATACAACCCAAGTTTAATGGACTATTAAAGTTTCTCCACTGCATACTCTCAACGAGCAAGCATTCAGATCTCTATGGTCCATAGAAGTAGCTTGGGATACCTAGCAATGCATTGTACTAGAGAAGTTCAACGATCAATACCTAACTTATGTCCTACTCAAGATAAACATAAAGGTGATTTATCTTTTTTCATTTGATATTAACGTATTATATGGTTTTGTACAATTGATAGATTGTTGTACTTTTTAGATCGGTGGTATTAATTTGCTATTAAAGGTCGAGCATTTATCTTCAGTTCCTGTGGTTTTGAAAATTCCAATGATGATCATGGGAATAGGAATTATGAATGGTTCTCCTAGCCGTGATGATCCTTTGGTTTCTATGGTTGTGATTTTACTGGAGTGGTCTCTCTTATCTCGCTATCAAGATGCAGTTCGTACACAGTCACCAAAGATGAAAATGGTTGATAATTTATTTGATATGTCAAATGGTGTTGATAAGGGAATTATTAGGTAATTATTATTTGTCTAAAACAATCTCATTTTTATTTTGTTTTTTTTCAAGATAATTTTTTTTTTCTTGTTTAAAAGGAGCTTCTAATCTAGTTCTATAGTAGTTCTGGTGGTACAAAACCAGAGCAAATAATCATATTCAGGTAATTCAGTGCGTGTATTATTTGTTTTTGTTTTGGTTTGATTATGCAATAAACAATCATTTATTGTTTTTGTGGGTAGGGGTGGTGTATCAAAGGATCAATTCTATCAAGTTTTGAATATCAAGCTCGAACACACATTATACTAAATTATTCCAAACTAACTCCCCATAAAATGTTCCTCCTTGTTAAACACACATTCTTACTATCCTTCATTGATAATCTAATATATAAATTCACAATCATTATAATTTATACATATACTAGGGATAACCTGTGCCCGAGGGCACTAAGAATTTTTTTAGCAATATGGAAGAGAATGAATTATAAATAAGTTATATATTTTCTGAATTTTGTTATTCGAGATTATCTTTTAAATAATGTTAAATCTTTTAAAAGTGCTTTAGGTGGGTCTTTTCATAAGTATAAAGTTTATTAGTAGTGATAAAATTACCTATTTGAATCATTCATTTAAATTATAGTTTCAAGGAACCACACTCCACATTGGAGTAACTGCCGAGAATAATTGATGATAGAAAAGTTTGGTAATTTCAAGAACCAGTTTTAAATGTTTTATGTAATATATATGAAGATATGAAGGTCGTGTATTAATATATTATCCCTAAACTTATCCACTTTTTACTACTTCTCATAGAAATTTTGAACACCATTTGTTTCAATTGCACATGATAGTAAAAAATATTGATTCTCGAGGAAGTCAAATAACTTGTCGCAAATACCATGTTGCAAGCAGTTGAGTAATTCCGTCAAACACACGAACCCCTGTATTCCTGCTTCAAGACCTTGGTCACCTGCCAATATATGTTACGTAATTAGCTTATTCAATTAAAGTTCTCACCACAAAAAATAGACTTTATAGTTATTACAAATGCATGTAATTATCCAAATACAAAGAATAGTTGTTACAAAACTTGAAATTATCACTTATTACATTTCATTTCTTTATAAAAATAAACTGAGACTTAATTATAAAATTGAAATTTAAAATTAATGATATTTAAGTTGTCATGTCATGAAGGATAACACAAAGATAATGTCCCAAAAAAATGATACCACTTATTTATGAAATATTATTTATAAAAAATAATGCAGATTTATTTATTTTCATGACACCTAAATAAGGGGCATAAAGTAATAGAATACATTAATTGTATGTGATGGCAGTTACAAAAGTGAAAGCAAACTCTGTTTTTTTAACTTTAAACTTCTTTAGATTCTGAGTTGCTAGATCTTCACTTTCTATGTCTTTAGAAACTATCAATCATGGTATTTGTCTTTGGATGATAATTTTCTTTAACAATAAAAAAACTATTCAGAATGAATATTTAGAAAATTGTGATTATAAATTAATAAAAGTTCGATTTTTATATATTCAACTCAACTTCAGATCTAAAAATTTTCATAATAAATCTAAGATTATAAAATTACATATATTTTTTCTACAAAAAAACTCTACATATAACGTTGAAAATAGCATAATTATGGCAACTTTTTTTCTTAACTTATCAATCCCAATACTTAAAATAAATCTGCAAAGACAAAGAGTTCTTAGGATGGAATCTCATTGGGGTCTCCTATGTATCAAAAATATATTACTAAATTAGTAATTTATTTATTTAGTATTTCATTAAAAAATAAGCTTGATATGATACACACTTATATCTTTATCATAGTAGTTATGTGTAATTTTAACAATTTTTTGGACTCCTGAATATATAATTTTCAGTTTTAAAATCTTACAATTTTTGATAAATAATCACTTGTAAATTTATTGTTAATAGATAGTCCATATTTTCAAAAAATCATTACCATTCACAAATTGCTGATCAATCAAATTCACCCATATATATTTTAATTAAAGGGAATCATTTCACTTTATAATAGTAAATATATATGAACATATTCCAACTTTTTTTAGAAGAAACCATATTCCAACTTAAACCTTATATTATGAAACAAACTTCTAAGAATTTTGTAGCGCTAAATATATTTAAAGGTATATATGTTTATGTAAACCAGAAAAAGTAATTCCATGTATTATTAAAAAAAGTCTTACATGTCATTTTTCAGGCATCTACATTCTCAGTTTTAAAATTAATCCATGTTCTTTTTTCATGTTAGAAAAAATAAACCCATATTCTTATGCACAAAAAATCTTTATATAAACTATTTGTGTATCTATAATTACTGTGCAATTAAAAAGAATTTGAGAAATTTCATAAATAGAATAGAAGAACTCATATATTCAACAAATTAAATTTATAATTACACATGACTTTGTTTTAAAAATAAATCCTTCTAAAATAAAAAAAAAAACTATGAAGAAGAGTCAATAACAAACATGTTTTTGATAAAACTCCATAGATTTACAGTAGATAGTTATTTTCTTTCCTTTTGATCAAATAAATCAAGATATGTGCAATGATTTAATATACATTTCCTCTTGACCCAAGGATTCGAACTATTTATTTTTATTGCAACAAAAGATGAAAACAACCATAAGTTTCTAATTCTAACAACATCAGATAAATTGTGACAATATACACATACATATATTTTGATCATACTTGATTAAATAATAAACATAATCAAGAATATCAGATAAAAAATTCATTATACTTTCCTCTTCACCCATGTCTGCCAACTTTATTTTTACAATGTCTTCTATAGAAACACCCGAGATTTAATTATAACTTTTCTCTTGACCCGACCAACTATTTATTTTTCTTGCAAGGCGGCCATCAGATAAATTATGAAAATATGCTTGATTAAATAATAATCATAATCAAGAATATCAAATAAAATAATTAATTATACTTTCCTCTTCACCCATGCATGCCAACTAAATAGAAATAGAACATGAGTTAAGATAATAATAATCAAGAACATAAAAAAAAAAAATTAATTATACTTTACTCTTCATCCATTTATGCGAACTTTTTTTTTGGCAACGTCTTTCTTCTGATTAAAAATATCTATTCAAACTCTTGCAATAAAAATAACCAATGATGTCCAAAAAACCATGAAGAATTTGATTGATTGTTTTTGTTACAATGATAAAAATAGTTGTAAAAGTGTTGAAGAAAGGTGAATAGAAGTTAAGAGTACTGGTGTGGTGGGGTATTATGAGTAGTGGTGTGGTTGGGTATTATGAGTAGTTGTGTAGTGGGGTAGATAAAATTTAATCAAAATACTATTTTAATTCTTTGACATGTGGATAATATACTTAGAGACGACATTTATATGAAGAACTCGTCGCAAATATTATGAATGTCATCGGTATTTTTTTTCCTTTTCTTTTTTTCTTTTTCTCTTTATTCCCATTGAAAAAATGTATTAGAGATCTATTTAGTTATGTAACAATACCCGGATCAACTAATAGAGTCAAATATAGTTGTTAGGGGTAATTGGTCAACTATTAGAGTGAAATGTAGTTGTGTGGTGTATTTGGTCAACTATTAGAGTCAAATATAGTTATTAGGGGTAATTAGTCAACTATTAGAGTCAAATATAGTTGTTTGATGAAATTAGTCATCTATTAGAGTCAAATATGGTTGTTTGGTGTATATGGTCAACTATTAGAGTCAAATGTGGTTGTTTGGTGTATTTGGTCAACTATTAGAGACAAATGTAGTTGTTAGGGGTATTTGGTCAATTATTAGAGTCAAATGTAGTTGTTTGGTGTATTTGGTCAACTATTAGAGTCGAATGTGGTTATTTGGTGTATTTGGTCAACTATTAGAGTCAAATGTAGTTGTTTGGTGTATTTGGTTAATTAATAGAGTCAAATGTAGTTGTCAGGGGTATTTGGTCAACTATTAGAGTCAAATGTAGAACTATTAGAGTCAAATGTGATGGTTAGGGGTAATTGGTTAACTATTAGAGTCAAATGTAGTTGTTTGGTGTATTTGGTTAGCTATAAGAGTCAAATGTGGTTAGGGGTAATTATTTTAATCTAACTCTCTATCTAAACATAGCAAGCTTGCTATTTGTATAATAACCAGAAGCTAAGTCACTTCCTCCTAACTCACTCAACCTTTTGTTATTTGGTAACCAGTAGTCCCACCATATTATATATTTGTACCATAAACAACACATTACTTGATCATATGTTTTGCAAGGCTACTCATTTTTAAAATCATTCTATAGCCCCATGAACAGTCTTGAGGAATCTCAATTTGCCAAAAGAATTTATCATTTATTAGGTTTATATGATCCCATTGTGACCAAAGTGTACTTCTTAGTAAGCAACAGTCCCATAAAAGTTTTATAGCTGCTACCTGATTTTGAATATATAAATCCTTTATCCCCAGTCCACCCTCATCTATTGTTTACACACACCTTCAAAAGATACCTTTTCTCCTCCCTCATAATTGCTTTTACCATCCCATAAATAGGCCATCATTTTGATCAGATGCATCTTGATTATCTTGTTTGGCACATCAATGACTTGATGTTCCTGATTTGATGAGTTATGAGAGGCATTTTATACACCAATGATCAATCCTAGCAATCATTTTCCCCACAAGTGGTTTACAATCTGAGATATTTAATCTCACATTAATCAAAGGCACTCATAAGTACTTCATGGGGAGTGTACCCTCTGGGATGTTAAGTACTTTGTTAATTTCTGTCTTTATATCAGTACCACAACCACCATAGAAAATGTTACTTTTGATATTACTAATTTGGAGTTCTGATAGTTTCTCAAATATTTTCAGACTTCTCTTAACCAGTGTAGTTGTATCTTGAGAAGGTTTAAAAAACACAAGTAAGTCATCTGCAAACATGAGATTATTCACTTTTAATTTTTCACATTTAGGATGCCAGCTAAATTCCTTTTTCCTCACCATATGATGCATGATCTGTGAGAGGACCTCCATCCCTATCACAAAGAGGTAAGGTGACCGGGTTCCCCTGTCTAAGACATCTCTCACCTTTGAAAAAACCTTGTAGGGCTCCATTTATTATAATTAAGTATGTTGTACTAGTAAGGCACATTTTGACCCACCCTGCCTATAATTGTTTGAGGGTAACTAAAGGCTTGTAATGTATATAGAATAAAAATCCAGTCAACTGAGTCATAAGCTTTCACAAGATCAAGTTTTAGAGTACATCATTTTGAAATATTACCTCTTGAATATCCTCTAAATATTTCTTCAGCTATCAGTATATTCTCCCCTATTAATCTCTCAGGTACAAAGGCTGATTAATTCTGGGATATGAGATTTTTGAAGGTACCTTTAACTATATTAGCAATGATTTTTTATATGATTTTATAAATAAAATTACAACAGGCAATTGGACTATAATTTTTTGGGTATCTAGGGTTTTTAACTTGGGGGATCAATGAAACGTTGGCATAATTTTGGGTATCTAGGGTTTTCCACTATTTTATAATATCGAAGACTATTTTATAGAAGCTTGATGGAAAACCATCTGGCCCAGGACTTTTCAAGTTAATAGACCATAGAGCCTTTTTTATTTCCTCGTAATGGGAGTTGTAAAATGATCATGTTCCTCTATTGATATTGATTTTTTGCAGATTCTCTTAATGAGCTATGGTGAATAGTCTTCCTCATTGACTCTATTATTACCCAGAATTTTGGAAAAGTGGTTAACAAAGGTCTGAGTGATAACACCCATATCATATGTGGTATTACCGTACTAATCAGTTATTATGTTGTTTGTGTTATATGTTCTTCTTCCTCTCATAACTCTTTGAAAGTAAGCAGTATTTAATTCACCTTGATCAACCAACATGTCAGTTGATCTCTGTTTTACAATAGATTTTTCATTTGAGAGTTCATCTGAGAGTTGTTGAATAAGGTCATTTTATTTTTTCAACAGATCTACATTATTGTTGCCCTATAGCCTTTGATTTTTAATATTACCAAGATCACTTTGTATGTTGAAGATGTTTTCTCTGGTATTTTCGAAATATTTTTCATTGAAATCCCTTAATTTACCCTTTAATATCTTGAGTTTTTTCGTAATCTTGTACATAAGGGTACCATGAATATTTGTATTCCGCACTTCAGTAACTATAGGCATAAATTCTTGATGTTCCATCCAAATATTCTAAAATTTAAATGGATATTTCCTTCTTGTATTATTCTGAATCAGTTTGATGTATTGACAACTATGATCTGAGATATATGGACTCACTAATATAAGAGCAGTATTTGGATATGTAAGAAGCCAAGCATCATTCACTAGAATACTATCAATTCTGCTTGCCTTCATCGTAGCTTTATTAGTCCATGTATACTTTGGGCCATGATAGGGCATGTCTGTTACTTCAATATCTTTTACACAATTAATCATATCTTTTGCCCCATTTGTAATTACGTTCCCACATAGCCTTTCATCAAGGCTCATAACTTACATACACAAGGGCAATAATAAAATTAAGTATTTGTAGGGATATGCAACACTTTACATAATATGGATTGACTAGTGCTATCATCTACTGACATTTTGATAACTTTGTAATCTCAAAACGTCTAGATTCTCCCAATATTGTGATGGGTGTAATTATTTGTTACTTTCTAATTTTAGAAAACCGTGTACCAAATCTTATTAGCTTTTGCTTGCTTCACTTTTGTTTCTAAGATACTAAAAATTGAAACATTATTACTAAGTATGTACCTAAGGCAATTAATTTGTTTGTGCCTTTTATTGAACCCCCTCGCAATCCATGTTAATATCATTTATGGTTAGGGTCAGGTGGCTTTTCTTGCACCATATCCTCAACTGTTTCATCATTTTGGAGGATATCAAAGCTATCAAAAGTTGTAGCAATGTTTCCCTCAATATTCTGAGTTGGTGAGACCCTGTTTTCTTTTACTAGCAACTTGAACCCATTGTCTTTGGGGTTCAGGACTGATTTTCTTTTTAGTGCATTCCACTTTTTCTTCACGTATTTTTCTCTCATCCACTTGTTGAGTGTTTTTTTGGCTTTACCTTCTCATCCCACACTTGTTTACCTTTATTGCAGGTTAAGTCTGTGTGACCCAACATATTACATCTTTTACACACTATGGGTTTCTAGTTGTATTCCACCTCAACTTCTTCAATTTTATTATTTCCCATATCTATATCAAAGCTTTCAATAATTTCTTTGTTTAAGTCCATCTCCACACACACCCTGACATAACTTAGTTTGGTGTGGTTAGATGTTACATCATCCATTTGAAGGGGTTTCCCTATAACACTGGCCACAACACCTAGTCGTCTTTGTGTCCATAGCTCTCGTGGTACTTTCCTCAGTTTGACCCATACAGGAATCTTGTCAATATTGAACTTCTCAAAGTGTGTATTAGGCTTCAATTTACTGAGAATGAGAGGTTTATTATTCACATGCCACAATTCACCAAGTATTTTGTAACATGCCTCTTCTAATTCCATCTTGAACACAAAGAGGCCTTGCTCTGATGTACTAATCTGAACTTTTCCAAATTGTTTCCACAAGGTATCAACCATGTAGTTTCCATAAAACATTGTGGAGGCTTATCAAGAAATTATCCCACAACACATGTTTGACATGCCTCACAGTCTTCATCAATAATATCTTGTGTTGGTTTTATAGTATTTCTCATTTCTAATACATGGAGGGACTAGATCAAGCTTTCTGTCTTCCATAATTTTACTATCAAATAAAGCAGACCAGTTTTTTTAGGATACTCATTAATTGCAGTCACCGGAAATTGAGGTTTCTCTTAGCAGTGATGAGGGTTTTCTTGCCAGATTTGAGCCAGGGATTACATTATTATTCAACACTATTTCCTTCCCATTACTAGCATTTGTAGGTGTTAATTCTGGGAATTCTTCAATTCATTGACTTGTTCTGTAACTGATTTAGATCCTTCTGAGACTGTAATCTGAACATTTAAACTCACTTTGTTTATAGTACTCTTATTAATCTGGCTCGTTGTTGTTCAAGGCTTTACGAGGAACATTTATATGAGTCTTATACTTGATAATCACCGTTTTTTAGTTCCACAATAAAGCCACTACCTTTAAAAACAAGCTTTTCCAGAATGCTCTATGATGAAGAATCAATAAAAAAACACTGTCCAAGTTTCTATCAACAAACTATAAAGCTAAAGACGCATGCATGATTCTTATAATTACATTATTTCATTTCCGGAATGGAGGAGTTAGTACCCATCTTCAAATTCTAAATCATATTTAGGTTCTGATTTGATATATAGAGATATCGAATTTTAGCATCAGTATCCTCTTTTTGTAGAATAGTCTCATAAGAAATTTATTTAGTTTTCATGATTATTCTATTTATTTCCTCTCAAATCTAATACATCTAAACATGACAAGTCAGTCTTTTTAAGCCTAGCACTCAAAGCTTTATTGTTTCAAAATTGGACAATTTATTTTATGAGAATCAAGCTATGAACATGGTTGAACTGATGTACCCGTCATCTAATGGATAAGCAACAAAAAATATCTTGAAAAATCACACTTAAACAATAAATAAGATCTATCCTCTGAAGCATTACTACAAACAATTAAAAAACACATCTATCTTTAGTGAGAATTAACCATTTAACTAGTCTTGTGTTAGAAGCAAATCCGAGAAGACTTATTTACCCCACAATGAACCTGTGCTTTAGATTTCCACTCCATTCCATACATATTTCAGTCATGTAATAATAGAAAGAGAACTCCCAGCAACCACAAAATAATGACAGAAGAAAACTTGTTTTGAATGGATCCTTTCTAATAAATATTATCATCCGCTTTACGAGAAAACCATCCATACACAATACATGTAAAAAAACTCATAGAGGAAAGACAACACCAAACATTACTAAAGATATACTAAGTAAACACATTTCGAAAATACACATGAGCGCGACTATAATAGTTTCCAATAGGTTGCGGAAAACTTTTATGACAAAACGAATTATTACACAGCAATTAAGATTAATTTCAGTTCACAGTCGGAGTAATAATCCAATGATAAAGAAACTCTCTTACTTGCATTATTTTCCTCCAACTGCCAGCACAATGCGGAGAACTTGAGATACTATAAATACTTATTTTCTTAATCATCTCCTCATGTGACAACTTACAAATCCCTGAGTAAAAATGATATTTCTTAGACGAAAACTCCTCATATACATAAAAAAAAATAACAATCTTGTTACTTAACTTATCAATAAAAAATGTAAGTAGTGTAAATTGTAAGTTATAAAATAATTTTTAATCGTAAATACTTTTTAAATATAATTTCAACCAAAGAATAAAATATTTTGCACAAAATCTGTTGAACATATAATCTCCTACAATTATATTTCTTTTTACATTTCAATTAAAATTGAGGGTGAAAGTATACAAGCAATGATTTGTTAAGTAGAAAAGAGTGCCACTGAGGTGTCATTTGTTAATAAAAGAGATCAATTAGATTAAGAATATTAAAATAATCAATTATCTTCCATTAAGAAGATTTATCAATACTCTGAATTTTGACTACATTTCCTAAACAGTATATAATCCTATATATTTAGTTATTCTGAATTAATTTAATTTAGACGAAAGAATATATTAATAAATTATCATTGTAAATATAAATGTATTGTTTTAATGTAATAATAACTATTCAGAACTTTTTACAGTGTGAAAGCTTTCGCAAGAGCATCATTTTCTTTCACAAAACCTAAGCTTTCGTAAATTCTTATTCCATTTACAAAACAAAAGAAATGAACTTTTACACAATTTTTTATTATTTTTCATCCTTGAAACTTAACAAAAATGTCAGATACTACTTCCCCTGCCATAGCTTTGTCTTCCAATAAATATTGTTAAATAACTCCTATATCGCCCCCTCAATCCTCAACATATATCTAGCTGACCTTCTTCATGTTAAAATCATCTATCAAAATTATCCAACTTTTCGAGACCAAATTCTCTCCTTCCTCTTTTTTTACAATGGCATTTTTCTATATCCTTCTCAGCAAATAAAATACGTGCCACTCTCATTACATATCACTAATATATCCCTTTGAGAGATAATACAGTTTATTTAGTCATGATATTTTCGTTTCTGTTGATCACACCATCCAATACATGGTAACATCAACTCTCACCAATGTCGATACCCGAATTAAGGTTTTCACAACCTATGACAATACATCCACAACCACAGTTGGTTGTCTACTTAACCGACTTGTACGACTATGTCCAATCTTTCAATTTAAGAAGATAAACACGAAAAAATAAGCATGACTGATGAATTTGACTTGTAAGTCTCTCTATAACCAAATCTCACTAGGATGACCTACAACTACAATGAAATCAGTGTAGACAATGAAATCAGTGCAGACATATGCGCCCGCGACAATACTATCACCTTTCCTGAATCATATGAAAAATTCTTTTGGAACATGAAATTTATCACCATTAGCAGGATCAACTATCTCTTAACATTTTTACAGCTCAATTATCTTAATATAGTCGTGGTCATGTCATTCTTCAGCTTGTCCACTCAATCCAGGGGCATATATTGCATTCTCAAGGCACAACTTTGACTCCATCATATGAGAATCATAATTCTAAAGCTGACTAGCACACTACGAATAAGACAAACATTCAGTGGCAGTGAAGTGAATTTTTTTTGCCTCGTCAAAAATGGTTTCCCCTCTTGTTCTCACTCTTACAATAATTTTTCCGTTAAACTTTAAATCCCTAAGCTTCCCAGGTTGAACTTTTTCGTTAAAGCTTAAATGTTATGTTTCCCATATTTTCCTCACCAATAAAAACATGGTTGAAAACTCTCTTCAGACTACTATATGCACGTTATACAATAATGCGGCATGTGAATACATTTCCCTAGAGCTAATGGTATTCAGCAAAGGGTCATGTAGTCTTCCACGTCTCAACTAATGATTATTTCATAATGGAATTTTTTGTCATATAATTGAAAAGATACTCACATTACTAGTATGATCATCGATGTCTACTTTATTTTGGTCACTAATTTGTCAAATTGTTGTATACTTTATTAATCGCACGACTTCACATTCTCTTAACAATATCTATATTTTTTAAGACCTTTTGGATCAAACTCCTTATATAAAATTACTTTTTTTTGATGCCCTTGTTTTTCGTTCTTAAGCCTTACTCGCCAAATAACCTTTAACCTAAGTCAAAACCTTGTGTATTTATTGGATATTTGATACAACACAACACACATAAATTTTTTAACCCTCCATGTAACAAAATTAATATCTCAAGACATGAAATTTTGGTTGAAAATATATTTACTTTTTGTTAATCAGAAAAAGTCCATATCACAAAAATTTGAATTTCTCAATTACGCCACAACCCTCCCATAACTCTACATATTAGCTACACATTCACAACCCATACATCACCAAGGAGCTAGGACCCATGGACTTATAATACCATAATTTAAACCACATCCAGTACTAATTATTACCACACTCAGATAAAAAAACAGCCATCATAAGACTCTGTATTGGTTACCCCACAACTTCAGTTACGTACCAATTACACACATATTACAATGCATTATCATGCATCCAGAGTCTTAACTAGCAATTCTCCCTTTTCCATACATAATACATTAAATAAAAATTATTCCGTGTCTCCCTTAACTAATCCCATTTCTATACACAGAATGCAAGAACAAGCTAAAAATTAGATTACTACAACTCTGCGTTAAATTTCTCTTAACACTCAACTATCCTAAAACAACACATTTGAACTAATATGTGAATCAAAATCTTTAATGTTCTAAGAATGGCGTTAAATTATCACTGGGAAATTCTCGAATCTAGTCCGTATTCAAACAAAAAAACGTTGTTTCATCGAAATATGTTATAAATATAATTGGTTGTAATTGAATCTTAGAAAAAATATAGTTGAACTGGCAGTATTCAAAGGTATAAAGCACGACTTGTCACTAAGGGTTACATAATCTCCCGGCAATCGATTACAAGCCACGTTCAGTCCGTTCATTTAATTTACTACCATTTCTCATGTACTATGCTCTAATTTTTAACTTACAAAAGTCTTTACCCTTCTCTTCATGTACTATGATATATTGTGCTCTATTTGAAGATGTTTATACATTATAACCTTCTCGCTTTATTGACAAACAGTTTCATAATTATATATGTAAATTAAATATAAACATCTACAATCTAAAGTACATCGAGCGTATAGTATACCTCTTACATTATCCATCTTATTGAGATTCGTCATCTCCCACAATAATGCATCACTTCCATCTTGTAAAATGTCAATTTCAATGATATTATTTTTACATGTAGCAATACTCTGGCCTTCATGAAAGTTATTTTTAATGGATCTACGTACTTTTGATAATTTTGTTGGTGTCAACTAAAATCCTATAATCTCAAAACATATATTATGGAGCTTCTGTCAAATTCTAAATTTCTATAGCTAAAGTACTTATCTGTCTAATATTTGATCCATGCTTTTTAATCTTGAAGATGGAAGTCCTTCGATTGATAATACATAATATAACCAGGTTGTAGGCGCTCTTCAGTCTCTCGTTCTTACCCAACCAGATGTCTTTTTATCAATAACATACACACTAGTTTATGCATGTTCCATATGATACTCATTGTAACGCTATATAACGCGTTCTTGTGTACCTTATCTAACATTATCACATGGAATCTTGCTTAACAAACAAACTAGTGCCACTCTTGGTTTCTACTCTTATGTTGATTAGAATTTTCACTTAGATAACCGACATGCAACACTGATCTCTTAAAGTTCAGATCTTCCTTGATAAGTTGATCTGCAAAAAGTCAACGAATAGTCGAACGCTCGTCAAACAAAGAAAAATATCATTTTTTGCTTCGACAACTATTGAATTCAACAGATACTTCAACAGCTAGAAGTCCCTATTTTTAATCCACCTACCATTTTATGTAATATTATTCAACCAAAATTTTACATTCTTGATTTTTTTACTTTAGTCTAGTATATATGAAACAAGTAGTCATCGCCTTCTAATTTATACGGGATCAAGTAGAAAGAAATGAACTTGGAGTATCTTATTTACATTCAGATGATCAACTTGCGAGTTCTTTCACCAAATAACTATCACATGAAATTCATCGATATCACTATGTAAAAATCAAGTCATATTTGAAGGAACGACTATCTGGATGGTGAATGATAAGGAAATAAAAAAATGAAATCAACCACAATCTATTCAAGACAAGATATTAATGTCCAAGACTTATGGGATTATTTTCATTCAATGAATAATCTTATATATTTTTTAATTCTCATTTAATGCAATTGTTAGGAAAAAAATATTATAATAATATATTTGTATGTTTCATGTATTATTGATATGGAATAGAAACAATATGTATAACTAGTTGGGGTTAGTTTAACTGGCTAGCGCCCTTGGTCATTCATCTAGATGGTATAGGTTCGAACCGTGTCAATGACACCGAGTCCAAAAAATGGCTCTTCCAAGTAACAAAAAAATCATCTATATATTATTTACTTGGTTACCATATTTGTGATTCCCCAACGTGTATATATATGTGGGAGTGTGATGAGTTGGTAATCAAAGGTCTTTCAAGTGAGAAGCAATTTATATATATTCTGGATTATGCGAGTACTCTCAATATGTAATTGATTTTGGGTAACTTGTGGAATACCAAATTTTATAAGAAATCTACATAACCAAATAATATTAGAGCATGTCATAGATACCGCACAGATTCCTAATTTTTTAGATGACTTGAAGATATAATATTATTTCTTTCCTTTATGAGATATAATTCAACTCCAAAAAATACACTCCATCTTGTTCCTAAATATATACTGTTTTTAAGACATCCACAATTTGTATAATCATATGATAGATACAAGAAATTATTAGAAGCGTAGAATATCCCACATATATATGTGCACTAGTAATACAATGAATAATCGAACCCCATATAGGTAAAAATTATTTGAAATTTGTATATGTTTTTGTGTTGGCAAAATAAAAGTGATGGTTAGAAAGATCAAATTACCAACCAAAATCTAATATAAGGTAGAATCATATAAAAAATTTCCTTCGTCATGTAGTTTTTTCATATTGATTTCTATAGGAGTGTCAATATGTGTAGTTTTCATTGACCAAGCTTAGTTAAACCAATCTAGAATGTATATCTTTGGATTCTTGAATAGGCCGCCAGCCTTACAAAGTAAACTTACATATATATATTTATCCAATTATATTTTCATTTTTTATCAGGTAGTAAATTATATTTTAAGATATTAAATTTACACTATGTGTTAAAATAAACTAAAATGGAGGGATGAAAATGAGGCTTGGTGGTTGTTTTGACAACTTGCCTACATTTCCTTGCTACATACTTCCTCTTTCGTTCCTTCTCTCTCTAACAAAAAATGTTTGTACTAGGATTCCGATGATGTACGGATAACCTTACAGTTTGATGATTTAACAAAGACCGTATATGGACTAATGAAATCACAGAAATAATAGCCTATATGGTAGATAATTTAGCTCCTAGGTCATGCTTTATATGTGGTATTATTTTGCACATGCCTATTATTCTTTTCCTTTGTATCATATTTTTGTAGAGCTTTTAGGAACCTACTTGAATCCCACATAATCCAGCTTATTATTTAATGTGACAATACAAAATCGTAGGAATAACAATACATTTAAAAAATTAAAACAATGAGTTAACAACCCTTATTTCTTACATATCCGAAAGAATAACATATACAGTTTTAGACCATTAATAAAAAATAATTTCAACATCCACTTAGGGATTCAATAGTTTTTAACATATTGAATACTTGAATAAAAAACTCTAGTATAATGTTCTTATATCAAATTTTCTTTTATAGTTGTAAATTCTAGGGTTCTCATCAGGTTGATAAATAATGGGATTTAAAGAAGAAAAGGAATCAAAGACACTAACAAAGCCTCCAACAATTGTTTTATCTGATCTTGGTCCAAAGAAAATTGATATTAATAAGCCCCTACAAATGGAAAGGCGCAATCTTGGCAAAAAGGGATATAAGATTCGGCTGCTTACTAATAATTTCAATGTCTCGGAAGCAAGAATTGATTGAAGCTTTTTCAAGTCCAATGTAAGTACATTTAAATTTGGCCGTTTGAGAAACTAATTCACCTTTAAAATCTATTGCTCAGATTTTCAAGTGTTATGAAGATGGACATCAGGTGGAGGTAAAAGGTGTTTGTAGGAAAGTGATGGACAAATTCAAAGAAACTTACGGGCATGAAATCAATGAGAAATTCATTGCTTATGATGGTGAGAATAACTCTTATTCTCTTAGTCCTCTGTCAAATAACAAGCTTGAGTTTATAGTTATGATTAAAAAGCATGCTCCGAACAGGCATTGTTGTTTCTAAACTTTCAAAGAAAATATTTTATTCGAATTTCTAACAAGTTCATATTATTTTCAGTAAAATGGAAAGTGGGATGGTGGAAGCCCACGACATGGTGATATGATAAGTTGTAGACAACCGTCAAGGTCAAAGACATATAGAGTGGAATTTTGCTATGCTGCTCAAATATCATGCAAGATATTACAAATGCACATTGTGCCTAAGATTCTGATCGTCTTTACGAGCCCGTGAGAGATTTGGACATAATTCTTAGACAAAATTCTGCCAAACAGTAAGAATTTCTTGTATTCAGGTGCATTTTGATGTTTTAGACAGTAGGAGTACTTGTCTGCAATTTCATGTCTTATATTTTCTTTAAGACAGATGAATTTCAATGAAAACTGCTAATTTATCACAAAAAATTAACAATAAGAGAATCGGCTCTAGATTTTAAAATCGTGTGTAGAAATTATGTCCATATTTTCTACACAGGGGATGTCTTCTCGTACTCCAATCTCATTTAGGGTCTGTGGTGACTGGATGCCGTGGATTTCATTCTAGTGTCCGTGCATATGAAGGAGGCCGTTCACTAAATATTGGTAAGATTCTATTTCCAATATATTTATCCAATTTTCAATGCTCTAACGGCTTAATTGTTCTATTTTCCTTAATTTATACAGATGTATCAACAACAATGGTTTTAAAACCAGGACCATTTATTGATTTTATAATTACAAATCAAAAGGTTCTAGATCCTTATCAAATTGATTGGACAAAGGTAAAAAATACTTAACTGTATGTTAAATTATGAACTAATTACTAATGATCCTCCTTTTACAGGCCGAAGGAGTGCTGAATAATCCATGTATCACATCTGTCTCCTACAAATAGGGAATTTAAAATACCTTGGTTTGAGTCAGGTTGCTTGCATAGAGGAAATGTATTACTATTATCTATTGTTAGACAATCAATTCTTCTAAAAGGTTAAGCTTCAAATCTGTGATCTTTTTCTAATACCATGTTAGACAACCGATTCTTCTAAAAGTTTAAGCTCTTTTTAAGGAGTTATCTTATACATTATAAATGACTTTTACATGCTCAATACCTATAAATTAAAAAATTTGAATAATTTTTATAAGACGAGACTTTGAACTTGTAATGTTGTCTAATATATATAAGTTCTCATTTAAGAGAGAATATTCTTCCAGTAATATTTCAGTATATGATTTCTTTGTTCAATATATGAAGATACCATTGCGATTTTCTGGCGATTTTCCATGCATAGATGTGGGCAAAGGAAAGCATCATGTATATATTCCAATTGACGTAATTTTGTAACTAGGTTGCTAAATCTGGTATATTTAAAATATAGGAACTAGTAGTAATAATTGCTTCGTAGCTGTGTTCACTGGTTTCACTCCAACACTATACCAAGAATTTATCCAGTAGTATCCAGAGAGCTTCACTTGTGTAGATGTTTCAAACAAAACTGACTGAGGGGTTGAACAATAACAACTATAACAATGATTTTCTTTCCAAGTCTGCTGGAATCTCGAACAGCTCAAAATTCACTGCAGCAAAAGGTCGTGTTCTTCCGGCACCCAAAGTAAGCTCTTCTTCTATGAAAATATAGAATTGTTGTATATATTTATTTACTAACAACAAGTTTCAATATACCCAGCTTATAGCAGGCAATGGAGAGGACAGAGTTTGTCGAAAAATGGAAGAATGAACTTTAACAATAAGGTAGAAAATTTCTTCTCTTTTTCTTTTCTTTTCTTTTCTTTTCCTTTCTTTTCTTTTCTTTTCTCTTCTCCTTTCTTTCACAATATGCAATTTGTAACATAAATTAAGACTTTACATATGCAGAGAAAACTGGCAAGTATTGATGTTTGGGGAGTAGTCAACTTTTCATTTAGAGTTCACACGCATAGACGGATTATTAAACTTATCACTTGTGGAAAAAAGAAAGGAATTGTAAGTGTTATCTTTTAATACTTTATCATAATTCTTAATCTAATTTTTATGTAATTGTATTGGATCCTTTTTTGCAGTGTACTACTCTTCCTGTTCATGTTGTGAAACTTATACAACCCTAGTTTAAAGAACTACAATAATTTATCCCCTGCATACTTTCAAAGAGAAAACATTTAGATATCTATGGTCCATGGAAGCGGAAAATGCTATTAGAGCTTGGGATTCCTACACAATGCATTGTAACAGAAAAGTTCAACGATCAATACCTAACATATCTGCTACTCAAGATAAACGCAAATGTGAGTTAACTTTTTCCATTTTCTATTAACGTATTATATGGTTGTGTACAATTGATAGATTGTTGTACTTTGCAGATGGGTGGTATTAATTCACTATTGACTGTCAAGCATTATAAAAGGTTCTCCTAGCCGTGATGTTCCATCAGTTTCCATGGTTGTGAGCTCACTGGAGTGGCCTCTCATATCTCGCTATCGAGCTGCAGTTCGTACACAGCCACAAAAGATGAAAATGGTTGATATTTTATTTGAGATGTCAAATGGTTTTGTAAGGGAATTATCAGGTAACTATTTTTTGTCTAATACAATCTCATTTTTTTCTTAAGATTATATTCATCTTGTTTCTTGTTTAAAGGGAGTTTCTAATCCAGTTCTATAGATAATAGTTCTGGTGGTAAACAACCATAGTAGATAATCATATTCGAGTAATTTAATGCGTATATTATTTGTTTTTATTTTGTTTTGATTATGCAATAAATAATCTTTTATTGTTTTGGTGGGTAGGGGAGGAGTATCAGAGGATCAATTTTTTCCTTAAGGATATAGGTACTCTTGATTATTTTTCCGGTGTCAACTAAAATCCTCCTATTTCAAATGAAATATATTATAGAGCTTGCGTAATAGTCTAAAATTCTCTATGCTAAAATTTGACAATCTCATATCTATATCCAAGTCTCTCACTATTCGAAATGAAAGTTCTCCAATAGATGATGCATAATATCACAAGATCATGGGAGCTCACTTTAATCCGACCAGATGCCTCTTCATTTCAAAAATCTCCCATTTTATGCATGTTCCATTATGTTATAATCCTTTCGTGTCTCCCTCTCTAATCATGTTCCTATATAAGGAAAGATAAAGATCTCTAAAACTACAATACCTAAACTCTACATAAAATATCCCTTAACACTCAGCTATCATTAAACAACGCGCTTGAACCAATATGTGTATGAAAAGATTTAATTTTCTAGGAAGGGTGTTAAACTATGAGTGGGTAATTTTATGATCTTGTCTGTAATATAACCATGAACTTTGTTTCACCGTAATGTGCTACAATGCAATTGGTTGTAAATAAATCGTCGAGATATAGTATGATCCTATTGGAACTATTTAAAGGTACAAAGCACGACTTATCACTAAAGTCTTTCATACATTACACATAATTGATTACTAGCTACATTCAACCCAATCATGAAAACCTACTACCATTTGTCATGTACTTTTCTCAAGTTTTAACTAAGATTGGTCGTTACACTAACTTTAGATTTTACTATCCAAATAACTATTAAAAACTTCAACAAATTCACTTTAAAAAGCTAGAAATATTTAATGGAAAATATATCTTTAAGGTGCTTGACAATTAAATAGATCAATCAAATCAAGTACAATAAAAAAATAAACACTTTTGATCCATTCAAGACATGATATAAATATCAAGGATTTAAGATATCATATCAAATCATTATATAAAGTAATATATTTTTCAATTCTCGATTAATGTAATTTTTAGGAAAGAATATATTTGAATAACATTTTATATGTACATGTATTTTTGATATGTAACAATAACAATTTATAGCTTATCGACTTGGTGAACATAGATCTGATTCTATAACTTGTGGATATATGTGGGAGTGTGATGAATTGGCGATCAAAGGCATGTCAAATGAAAATAATTTTAAATATAATTTGTTTTTCTTCATAGATATGACTGAAACAGTTTTTATAGTTAAAGAACTTGAAACAATTATTTTAGTTTGGTGAACTTTTGAAAACCCAAGTTTTGCAAGAAATCTACATAACCAAATATGCTTAGAGCTTGCCACATAGGTTCTATTTTTTGACTTCCGGAGGAAACCCCAAGGGCCCCCTGGCTTTCAACTCTTCTTATCCACCACGAGAAGGGTTTAGCTAAAACTATAAGCTTCTTTAGGGACATAATGAAGCAGTGTCAGCCTTCCACTATTGAGGGATAAATGATCCTCAGTCTCTTCTTGAAAAATCACCCATTCATCTACACAATTCTATATATGATTTTATAAAGGCCATGTTAGATCTCGTCACCTTACTTTATGTGTCTTGTGACATGTTGAGTCAAATATCCTATAAGCTTTATGCAAGAAGGTTAAAACATTCTAGAGCTATCTTCGCTTAAAGATTCCATTTGATCCTTCAAAGAGTTGCTCTTGTAGAACATATAAGATGATCGTCTACTTGTTCAAACAAAAAATTTCTGAACCACGTAAATCTTGTGTCGCCTTTAATTTTTGGTGTCATTATTTTATTTGTTATTTATTCAATCTATGTTTTATTTCAAACAAAATCACCTATAATATCATAGAAATAGTGTTCCACCATACAAACTAAAAATCATCAACCCACCAAAAGGTTATTGGGTTGATTCGATTTCAAAAAGATATTCTCCACCACCGATTTTGGAGCTGTAGAAGATGAAAAAGTTATAAGCGGAGCGAAAATATGATAAAAGAAGTCTTGACGGAAGGATAATGAGAGAAAACGATGAAAATATTCTTATATCAACAAGATGGTATGAGAAGAAGATGTAAGGTTTTTACAGGTGGTTGTCTAAAAAAACACATTCAAAACTATATATGTTAAAATTCCCCTTGAAAGTATAGTATGAGAAAAATTGAGCTTGATAATTTTCAATATTCATTTGTTTGGTAGTAGTGTATACCGGGAGTATGAATATATAGCATATTTGTAAAATTTATTCAAAAATATTGAAATAACTCAAACACTGACATAGATACAGTGAGTCAAACATATAAATAAAATGTGTGGATACGGATTTCATTGAAAAAAAAATAAAGAATTCACCAAGAATCTCTAATATCATAAAGAGATTAAATCCTCACTATTATGTGATATATATATATATATATAGCGATTAATCCAAAAGGTCCACAACCCAACAAACTTTCTTCATATGTTCTAACCCATTTTACTAATAATTTAGTCCATAATACCCTTCACTGGGCTTTGTGGGTTGTGTGACACAATTCACTAGGTTGTATGATACAATGCACTGGGTTGTGCGATACAAGTCACTGGGTTGTGCGACACAATTCACTGGGTTGTGATGCAGTTCACTGGGTTGTGAGATACAATTTACTGGATGTGCGAAAAAATTTACTAGGTTGTGCGGAAAACTTAATTGGGATGTCTAACCATCTTCAGCAGTTGTGTCAAATGAATATTAACTGTAAAGCAATTCAAAAAACACACGTATACGACAAATTTCATCTTTTGAGCCAAATGAATATTTAGTACAAAACAATTAGGAAAAATGAAGTATAAGGCCTAAATGGAAATTCGACAAATGAATATCTACTACAAGACCATTCAAGAAAATGCAATATAAGACCAAAATGGGCTTGTAGGAATTGTAAAAAAATAGGACATCGCCCCATAATTCACTATACGCATCAATTTTTATACGTTAAAAGTCGTAAATGGCCATTGTAGGATTTGTATATAATTATGACTAATCAAATTAACTATAATAAAAAATTGAACAATTTTTTTACAATTCACGACACGATATCAATACCAAGAATTTAAGATATTATATCAAAATCATTATATAAAGTACTATAGTTTTCAATTCTCGATTAATGTAATTATTAGGAAATAATATATTTGAATAATATGGTATTTATACTTGGATTTTTTATATATAATAATGCCAATTTATAGCTTATCGACTTGGTGATCATATATGTGATTAAGTAACACGCAGATATATGTGTGAATGTGATGACTTGCCGATCAAAGGCATGTCAAATGACAATCATTTTAAATATTTTTTGAGTTTCTTCATAGATATGACTGAAAAAAAAATTGATTGTGAAAGAACTTGGAACAAGTAACGTAGTTTGGTGAATTTTAGAAAAATCAAGTTTTGTAAGAAATCTTCATAACCAAATAAGCTTATACCTTACCACATATTTTATAGGAATCTCTACTTTGGTAGATGATTAAAATATATCATTATTTTTTTTGCATTTCCAAGATATAAGGGTATCACTGAGATATAAATTCTAAATTATAGTAGAATCACATTATTTGGACTACAACCTCAATTAGTTTTACCATAAGTTTGTAGATGCAATGAAGGACCTGTAAGATCATCTTCATCATATGTCCGTATTTCATATTGATTTCCATTTAGAGTGATTAAGGTGACATAGTTTCTATTTTTTACTCTCGAAGGATAAACAAGAGACCCCTTGCTTTCAACTCTACTCCTCCACCACGAGCAGGGTTTATCTAAAACTACAAGCTTCTTTGGGGCCATAATGAAGCAGTGTCAGCTTTCCCCTATTGAGAAATAAATCTAAGGATCCTTCGGCACTTCTTGGAAACTCTCACATGTATGTGCACAATTCTATATACAATTTTATATAGGCCACGTAAGAACACATCACCTTACTTTATGTGTCTTGTGACATGTCGCTCAAATATCCACTAAGCTTCATGCAAATAAGGGTAAAACATTCTAGAGCTATCTTTCTAAAAGATTCTGTTTGATACCCGAAAGAAACTATTTTTGTAGACCATGCTGATTTTAAGGTGGATGAAATGCTCTCAATTTGTAAGGCGCTTGAAAAGAATAGCCTAAGAGGATTCATAGAAAGATGCGTACCAGTTCTACATTAGAGTATTAGAGTTGTAGAGTGATCTTTACCAATACCTTCTTGTCTTTTATTATGTTTGGGTTCATGCGGTCTATGATATTAATATGTCAAGTGAATTTGACCAAACACTTAAGGATCTTGCTAAAGTGATACCCCGAGCCACTTTGTTGGATTTCCTTCAATAATATTGGGATAAAAGAGTCAAATTAGATTATGACTCTTCTTTTCTTATCTCTTCATAGGTCAACGATTCGTAGAAAGTTTTTTTTCGTGTTATAAGATTCAAGAATAACGACAGAGATGCTTATGATATTTTTTGTACTTTAACTCTTTTTAGGATGTACTCTTCTTCGTTATAAGAAAGTGATCTTCAACTTTCCTCTTTTCCAATATGTCATGATACCTTATAATATGTTATGGTTTTTTTATGGATATGTACATTTTTGTTTCTTATGATATAGCATTACATGTGGATATGTTGTTATGCATGAATAATATTCATGTTTGCAAGTTCAAAACTCCTCATGTATGCTTGCACGTTGTACAATTTTAATCTGGGTTTACCATTGGTGCAAGGTATAAGTAAATTCTTCATTAAATTCATGTTATGTTTTCCAGGTCTATATTAAATGAATCATCTACCCACCTCTCCATGGGCATTACTACTTCTAGAGAAGATTTTACACCTCTAGTGAGATGTCTTATCACCGTAGTGAAGATTTTGGTGACACAATCACTATAGTGAAGATTTTAGTGACACGATCACCAAACTTCCATGCTTTATTTTGACTCTCAATGAAAGTTTGTGTTACCATGGATAGAATTTTCGAGAATGCGAGAATTCAAGTAACTTGAAGACTTGATTTTTTTGGTGTTACTTAGGGAATGCATGTATTGTGTGAGCCTTCTCGACAACCAAATTGTTTGGGTCAATAAAGCTTGAATATGAAAAGATTCATACAATAGTTCCAGTCAACAAGAATCATGCCAACTACAAAGGCATGGCTAGAAACACAATAAAGCACCAAAAAATTTCCCAACACTCTAGCATAAATACAAATATTTAATGGGATATATTCGGTTTAGATGATGACATGAATTGAAGTTCATACTCACCTACCTCCTGTAGCACAATTGACCCTAATGGAATATACGTTTTCTTATATGATATTTAATATATTCCTTTTTATATGTTTATTTTGCATTACTTATGAACACACACCGTTTGTTTTGTTTGTTTGAAACATTTTAAGTGGATTTTATTTTAACACATTATGTTTCCATGATTTTTTTGTTAGACATTTCCTTCCCTTAGTTCTTAGCGGGACAAACTCTTGCCTTGTTATATGTGACTCTTTTATCCTTACTGGCTTATCTTAATGGTTTTGAATGAAGTCTAGCGATGTTATACAATTGTTATGATGCTTGGTTTAACCCGGGCATGGTGACTTGAGAAACTAACCCTCATTTGCTTGATAGTCCCTTAAAGGTCCAACCTTTGTTGGTTTTTACAACCACTATATAGTAGGTAAGTCTAATTTATTACTGGTTACGTGAATATCTTAACCATTATTTAATTTATAACTTCTTCATAAGTGTTGAGTCAAGTTTATCATTTGTATGATCATGAGGATGTACCAATTATTTACCCAACAAAAACTTTTAAATAGTTGAGTTGAGGTTTTATTGAGGTGATTGTGAAGATCTTACCTTTATTATCTCCACTCTCCCCGTAGGCCTATTTATCAAAATCGAAAACTTTATGAGGGATTAAATCGAGTTGTAACAAATGGTATATGATTTCTCGTCATTTGTGATGATTTAATATTAGTTAGAGACATCATTTTTAGTGATTTAGAAGTCATTCTAGTCGATTTTCTTGAGAATTATTACACTTTCCTATTTCTAGTCTTGATTTAATAAATTATTATTTTTAGAGCATATTGGGTTTAATTATTTATTTAGTGTGAATTTTTTAAGATAATTATGAAGATTAATTAGAGTCCAAGTCAAAGACTAAGAGATAATGAAATAAGATAAGCATAGAAATTGAAGATAAGGTAAGAAAAGCTAAAGTATGAAAAGAAGAAGTTGTCAAATAAATCTGAATTTCACCACCCACGACCACAAATCAACTTAGATCTCAAAATTGGTTAGGAATGTCGAATAACGGTCAGGAGCAAAGTTAAAGATCTTTCTAAGACGATAAATTTCGACTACTCATACGCGTAAAACGGATAATAATTGAAGTTTTTAGGACCAAAACAAAAACGAGCCTGATTTCATATTTTAGGGTTACGAATTTGAGTTGGGCTAGGAGTCCAATACTTTCCTTCTCCTTCAAGAAAACGAATTAGGGCTTCTATGCACTATAAATACACCCTTATATCACTTGTAAATCATCTTTGCCTCATAGTAATTAGTCTTTAGGTTTATTATCATCAGAATTATTGAAGAGAGCGAGATGGAGTCTTCTATTTTTTCTTTTAGTTTATTTCCTTCAGGTATGAACTAATTTTTCCATAACTTGGGTTTTGCATCATGTATAATCTATGAATTCTATTTTCTTTCTATCTAAGTTTCTTTGGGAATTATATGTTTCAATCTGACATTAGCTTCTTACCTATATATCTGTTTATGTGTTTTGATTTAATGACTGTTTTCGTTGCTAGTGCACAGGTATAGTATTACCTTAATAGTAATTAGATGATCAATTTAGTTGGGTGTCTAATTATTGAAACACCACATAACGTCTAGTGTCGATATTGGTCTTGACAACACTAATTCTAGTTAGATAGTCATTAGGGTAAAATTTAACCACTATCACCATGTTTGGAATTGATTGCTTAGTGCCTTGGTTGTGCTTGTTAACCCTATTTAAACTAGCCTCGTGGTGTGTCTGTATCCCCGTTAGTCGCTCTCAAGGTCTAAGGTATGGGAGTTTAGAATCCTGTCTAAGTATCTAAGAGCTAGTTATCTCCCTCATTAACTATAATTTGATAGAAAGAATTAGAAGGATTAGTGCATAATAGCAAAACCTAAGCTACACTTCCCATCTCATATTTCTCATCTTTTATTTATTGTCTTTTATTTTTCTTAGTTTAATTAATTATCTCAAATTTATTCCTATTTATTTTCTGTCTTTTAATTAATTACTGTCTACTCGTTATTTATGCTAATTCGTATAACAGACCAAGTCCCTGAGAACATATTTAAATTTTCATTAGAACTTGCATACAACCTGTAATTCTTGCAGTACTGTGCTTGTCTAGGGTGAAAGTGCATTGTTTTTTGGCTTATATTTATCTTATTTTTATCACACCCTAGGCGACACCAGTATTCCTTTAGCCTAATGTCTATACTTGATAACCTGTCTCAAAGAATATGTTGAGATTTGACCATTGTGACACGTTAGACCTACTATCTGTACTAAATACCCGTATGTAGGAGTGTTAACCAGGGTGACCCCTTAGGAATACTCTTGGTACTAGATGAACTGTTTAAAGGTAAGAATCTAAATTCAACTATAGTGTCCTCTTAGGCCGATATGTTGTGCTCAAGTATCTAATGAAGGTATCAAAGGTTTTATAAAGGCGACAAGTTAGGTCTAGCTTCTATGGACTCCATTACCTAAAGGAGGTTTGAATTGAGATTTTCTACTGGTGCTTCCTTATTCCAAGGTTGGTGAGTTCGATAACTGGTCTAAGAGATTGGAGTGAGAATTTTTTAGGATACATATAACATGTGTATACTAATTGCCTAATAAAGATTTCAGGAAATATTTTCTTTTTAATGTTGAATCTGATTTATTGAACAAGGTAAACAGAGTATACTAATCGAATACTTCCCAATATCTTTATTCATAATATTATTATAATAGAGAGACATATAGAACAATTATCTCTATATGATGAGTTGGCATGTATCTCAGTTTTGCTTGAGCAACCTCGAATTTTGAGTTTAATTCTTTTGGTTATTCGCTACCAAAATTTATTAGGTCCATTTCTTAGAAACATTCTCATGTGAAGCACGAGGGTGTGATGTCTAATACCCTTTTTGTGGCTGCTAGTTGGATCACTTCCTTCTAAGGCTAGTCCTACCACGCGAGTGGTTATTAACTTTACTATGATAGACTAGTGAGAAGACTGAGGTTCGCCTTCCACGTTCTTTCTGGTTGGTGCAAAACGTTGTTGAATTTGAATTTCAACTAGAACAGTCTCAATTAGTTGGGATCTTCTGTTTTACATAGACTATGATAGATGTATAAGAAAAATTCTACTAATTAGATTTGTTGTGAATTTGATAGGTAATTGGTATGTGACAGGAAGTGTTAGATTTGGGGGGTATCATTATGTGATTGTGTAGTCATTGTAGAGATGACATGTAAGTATAAATAATATGTATAAGTGGAAACAACATAAGTTAGAATACTATAATATTTATTGCAAGTGTTTAAGGTGTAAATTCCAATAACACAATGGTTTTATCGTTATACACATTTACTCCCATTTATATAATTTTTTAATGTTGTTATGTGTCACTCTCCCCTTTACTTCTAAGGTTATATCACATGTTAGCATAGCGGTTTACTAGGTACAAACGATCTTTAGAGATTGTGCCTAAAATTAGTGTCAATGTCGCACGTCGTTTGCCTCGCGAAGTTAAGCAAGACCACCTCCCTCCTATGCGTGCTTAATCTAGTTATGTTCCCTTTTTTACTTGATTATTGTATCCTAGTGATTATTGTATCCTAGATAAATATAAAGAATAATGGGATAGTTTCTTCCTATCAATTAATATAGTGATTTTTAGGAAAAATAATATATTGGTATCATAAATACTCAGCGTATGAGATATAACCAGAAAAAAATTAAATATATCAAATTCCAGCCGAGAAAATTCCTGTTTAAAGGTAAATAGTAGATAGTTTTGGTTATAAAAATTCTGTAAAGGTCTTTCAAAATAATTTTTATCATTATTTCCTAAAAAATTAGAAAAAATTCAAAAGAAGAAAATACTTTACATTTGAGGTTTAATACTTAAAAAGATAAGTGTTGAATATAAATATAAAAAATTCAATTAAAAAAACATATGGTTTTCATCTTTTAAACTGTATGAGTTAAAACTCTACTTTCCAGAATATGTGCTTCCTAAGATAAGACTCTGATATTTCTTGAATTATTTTAATTACACTAGATTGCTCAAATCATATACTATATGTTAAATTCTTAAGTATATATTATCCAATTTCTTAATTATCATAGGCTTTATGTTTGGATAAATTTTAAATTCAATGAATCCTAATATTTTTTAAAAATTTTAAAGATATTCCAGTTGATATTGGTTGGTAATTATTAGAATTGGATAGTCGAAATGGTATAATTTTTTTTGAGATAAGACTACTAAATAAAAAATATTAACATATATAAAAGGTACTTCTATTTTTATTAGTAAGAAAGCAGTGGTTTTTACTAATATAAAAATATCTTTTTTTTCTTAAATTAGAGTTTTCATCTTAAAATTTCAGTTTTGAGAAGATATAAAAAACTCCACTATCATGATGTACAAGAGTTAAAGAGAATTTGTTTTACAACATTTATTATGAGATTTTAGGTTATATATAATAATTTATGATTGTATATTACACCAAAAAGATATCACCAACATATCAGATATGAAATCGATGTTAAATAGTTGAGTAATGATATATACCATCCAAAATCATACCACCAAATACCATCTAATGACGTGGCGTGAATTGGTTGGTTAACAATCGTTAATCTATTTATTTTCTTGATCTAATTAACGATTGTTAACCAACCAATTCACGCCACACGTTTTTAAAAAGAGTCAAATGAGAGTCAACATAGCTAAAAAATCCTCTCTACTCATTCATCCACTAATCATTATTCCATTTTCCTTTTTTTAATTTTCCACCACATTTTACACCTTTTTTCCATTTTTTGCTTTTATCCTATCCAGATTCATTGTTTATTCCAAAATTTTTGGGATCTAGCAAAGAATTTTCTCTCTCTCCCACATCACCGATCCACTCCTCTACACTCCTACACATCATTTCCATCTCTCCTAACCTTTCTCCGCCTAGATTTTTCGTTTTTACACCTTCATTTTCCTTTTTCGTTTATTTTAGTTGACTCTCACTATGACAAAAATGTTTAATTCAGCGAAATTTAACAAAATGAACAACGGATCAAGTAAACAACCTAAATCGAAGATGAAGTATCGAGATATTACAAAGGAAATGTTATCACCGAGCTCGAATCTCTTGAATACTCCAGAATCGTATAAAGATGAGAAAGAAGGGACTGTTCAAGAGTTGAAAGAAGATGATTTAAAAAGTAGAACTGAAGAAGAACAAGTTGAGGACACAGATCTGGTTGAAACTGAGAATATAAGTAAATTGAAAAGTGTCTCGTGGTCGAAATTGTTTGGATGTGCAAAAAATTCAGTTAAACTTGAACATCACGAACTGGTTAGTATTCAGGGCAAGAGAGTTATTAAGCCACCGGAAGATGTCTTAGAAGAATGAGCAGAACAATGGGTGAACTGTCTTATAGGGCAATTCATAGATAATCCACCTCCGTTCTATGCTATTGCCAATTTTGTGAGGTATGAATGGAGTAAAATGGGCAAAGTGGAGATCAAATCGAATCTAAAAGGAAGTGTTGTCTTCAAATTTGAGAATCAACAGTTTTACAACAAAGCTCTCGAGCAGCTATGGCATATTAATGGTAAGCCGTTACTTCTTCGTCCTTGGGTAGCTGGAATGCAGTTTGATAAACTTGATATAGCAAAGATTCCTATATGGGTGAAATTGATTAATGTACCAATGAATCTATGGACGCAAAGAGGATTAGGATATGTTGCTAGTGGTGTTGGCATACCAATTCAGATGGATAGTATCACTGAAACTAAGACTAGACTTGGATATGCCAGAGTTTGTGTAGAAATTGGTATAAAAGATGAACAACCTGAGAGTTTATGGGTTGATATAGGTATTGAAGAACTTCAGGAGGTTAAAGTGGAGTATGAATGGAGACCTATAGTGTGTAAGAAGTGTAATAAGTTAGGGCATGTGGAAACAAAGTGTAATAACACTCAGAAGGTATGGATGCCCAAACAGGTGAATGCAACTATAATTGATAAAGGAAAGGCAGTGGTAGATGAATGGCAAGTGGTAAAGAACAATAGAAGCTCTGAAAATAATAAAGGATCAACTTCAGTTGCTTTAAGAAACTCCTTTAGCAGACTACAAGATGGAGAACAGAGTCAGATTGATAAGGATATACTTACATTTATCAATCGTGAAGGTGGGGAAGAGATTACTAGACCACCAAACATATGATAATAGCTTCTTGGAATGTGAGGTGGTTTAATAGTCTCCTCAGGCAGTTAAATGTTAAAAGATTTCTAGGTAGTAATAATGTGAAGGTAATTGGGCTTTTGGAAACAAAGGTTAGATATAACAATTATCGTGATATAATAAGTGCTCATTTCTCTCATCTTGAGATGATGCACAACTATAGTAAAGATGATAGTGGAAGGATATGGGTGTTATGGGATAATAAATTTGCTGACATTAATTTGATTGATCAAACATCTCAAGCTATGATTCTTCAGATTAAAGTGAAAGAGAATAATGAAGTGTTATATATTGGAATGGTCTATGCAAGTAACTCAGATGAAGATAGGAGGATGTTGTGGAGTGACATGGTGAATTGGTGCAAGATATATGAGAAAGAAAAGTTGGGGTTCATGGGTGATTTTAATGAGATACTCAGTATTAAAGATAGGTTGAATTGTACTGATTTAGAGAGAGGAGCTCAAGAATTCATTGACTGTATAGATGACTCAGGTTTATATGAGCACAATTATGGAGGACAATATTATACATGGACTAACAAGAGTACAAGTGATCAATTCAGGGCTAGTAAAATAGATAGGGTGTTTATTAATACTAGATGGATAGATTCTTTGAAGTCTAGTGTAATTATTCATCCACCATCATCTTCTGATCATTGTGCACTTAAATTAAATATTGGTGGTGAGAAGAAATTTATTCAAAGTCAATTAAGATTTTTTAACATTTGGTCCAAACATGAGAAGTATATTGATATAGTGAAGGAGGCATGGAGTATTAATGTTGAAGGTAATGGAATGTATAGAGTTTGTGTTAAACAGAAGAATGTGAAAGCTGCTCTTAAGAAATTTAATAATATATATTTCAAAAAGAACAGTTTAGAGATAGAACAGATAAAGACTCAACTAGATGAGATTCAGATGAAAATCATGACTGGGAATACAAACTCTAATATACTACAGGAGGAGAAGATACTAAATGGTAATCTTCAAGAGGCTATAACTATTCAATATAATATTATGAAACAAAAAGCAAAATGTGTAGCTATTAATGAAATGGATTGTAATTCAGCCTATTTCTACAAAGTTGTTAAAGGGAGGATTGCTAGAAAAAATATCTCCACACTTATCACTGACACAGGGGAGGTAATAGATAATCCTAATCTCATTAAGCAAGAATTTATTCAGTTCTATACTCAACTACTTGGGACTGAAGACACAAGTGAAGAAGTATGCTCTAGTGAAACTATTGGAAGGCTAATAAATACTCAGGTGTCTAATGAGAAAAGTGTTGAACTTATATCTCCTATAACAGATGTAGAAATTAAAGATGCAGTATTTTCTATAGGAGAAAATAGAAGTCCTGGACCTGATGGTCTTAATTCTACCTTTTATAAATCTTCTTGGAGTGTTATTGGACAAGATTTTACTCAAGCTGTCAAGGAATCACTAAATAATTGCAAGATATTATCTCAAATCAATGCCACAAATATAGTGCTTATACCAAAAGAAAAAGATGCCTCTAGTGTCAAAAAGTTCAGGCCAATTTCCTGTACTAACAATCTTACAAGACTATTTCTAGAGTGATTTGCAAAAGACTTAAAAAAGTAATGAAGTCTACTATATCTTTGAACCAGGCTGCTTATGTGGGGAACAGGTACATTGGTGATAATATTTTAGTAGCCCAAGAGATTGTATTGGGATATGACAAAAAAAACTCTGCTCCAAAGTGTACAATCAATCTAGACCTTCAGAAGGCATATGACAGTGTCAACTGGAGGTTTTTATTAAATGTATTGAAGGCCTTTAAGTTCCCTGAGAAGTTTATTAGATGGGTAAAAATGTGTGTGTGTGTGTGTGTACACCATCCTATTTAGTGTGTATTAATGGTGAAACTTGTGGATTTTTTAAGGGGAAGAGAGGCTTAAGGCAGGGTGATCCTCTTTCACCCTACCTGTTTGCCATGTGTATGGAAATTTTTACAGGTCTATTTAATGATTTGGGTAATAAAAAGAGCTTTAGCTACCATAAAAATGTGATGAGATGAAATTAAATCATATCATCTTTGCAGATGATTTATTAATATTTTTAAAAGCAGATGTTGATTCTGCTAGAGAAGTAAAGAAAGGGCTTGAGCTGTTCTCTAGGATGTCTGGACTAAATATCAATTATAACAAAAGTGAAATCTATTATAGAGGTACTAACTATGAGTTGAGAATCAAAATATCTGAAGAATTGAACATTAAAATGGGATGTTTACCAGTTAGGTATCTTGGTGTGCCTTTACTGTCAAAAAAGTTGAGTGTTGAAGAGGGTAATAAACTGGTGCATCCTATTCAGTGTGTGTGTGTACACCATCCTATTCAGTGTGTATTAATGGTGAAACTTGTGGATTTTTTAAGGGGAAGAGAGGCTTAAGGCAGGGTGATCCTCTTTCACCCTACCTGTTTGCCATGTGTATGGAAATTTTCACAGGTCTATTTAATGATTTGGGTAATAAAAAGAGCTTTAGCTACCATAAAAAATGTGATGAGATGAAATTAAATCATATCATCTTTGCAGATGATTTATTAATATTTTTAAAACCAGATGTTGATTCTGCTAGAGAAGTAAAGAAAGGGCTTGAGTTGTTCTCTAGGATGTCTGGACTAAATATCAATTATAACAAAAGTGAAATCTATTATGGAGGTACTAACTATGAGTTGAGAATCAAAATATCTGAAGAATTGAACATTAAAATGGGATGTTTACCAGTTAGGTATCTTGGTGTGCCTTTACTGTCAAAAAAGTTGAGTGTTGAAGAGGGTAATAAACTGGTGCATAAGATTTATAGTAGTATAAATCATTGGTCTTCTTAATTACTCTCATACTCTGGTAGGGTAGAGCTTATTAAATGTGTGCTAATCAGTAAAATCATGTATTGGTGCCGTGTCTTCTTACTCCCAAAACAGGTTATATATAAATTAAATCAACTGATGAAGAGTTTCTTATGGAAAGGAAGTAATGAAGGAGCTCAATGAGCTAAAATAGCTTGGGACAGGGTATGCACAAGCAAACAAGAAGGAGGTTTAGGTATTCCGAGGATTGAGAATATTAATCTTGTGTGTCTATTGTTCACTTTTTGGAGAATGTATGCACAAAAAGATAATTTGTGGAGTAGATGGGTAAAATGCAATATAGTAAGAAATAATTGCATATGGGCACTTGAAGAGAAACAAGCACATTCTTGGATATGGAAGAAGATTTTGAAGGTTAGAAAAATTGCTTATGAATTTATTTATCATAATGTAAATAATGGGAAGGATACTTACATTATTTGGGATAGATGGATTGATAAGAGTAGTGCTCAGGAAAAAGTTGGGATTGAGTTAAATAAAATTGATATAAATAGTAACAAAACAGTCTCAAATTGCTATGGTGGAAGTAGATGGAGATTACCACCAAATATAGGTAAGATCTTACCTCTTATTAAGGATGTGAAACTGAATAATAGAGAGGATGTTAAAGTGTGGACTGAAAATACTAAAATGAAGTTTTCTTTTAAAAAAACTCTTGCTAAGATTAACTTGAAAGAAGAATCTGATCAAGTAGTTTGGTTCAATCTTGTATGGAGTAAAAAAAAACATTCCAAGGTGTGCTTTTATAACGTGGATTGCAGTGAATGATAGATTGAGCAAAAAAGAAAGGATGCTACAATGGGGGAATATTACAAATCCTCTGTGTTTATGTTGTAAAGCTGCAGTTGAATCAAACTCTCATCTTTTCTTTGAATGTTCATTTAGTAAGAGGGTGTTAAAGAGTATATTAAGCAGGTGCAATTTGAATTGTATGCCGAAATTTTTTGATGATATTTGTAAGGAAGTGAACAAGATTAAGAGTAAATAATTAATGATCTTCGTGAGTAATATGATTACTTCATTTGTGTATAACTTATGGTGGCTGAGAAATGAGTATGAACATGGTGGGAAAGTGATAAATGATGAGCATCTATGTAGGAAAATTGAGAAAATAGTGAAGATGAAGTTACTAGCATGGAATGTGAAGAATATAAAGATTAAAGAGATAGTGGAGAAATTAGATTAGTAGATATTTTTTCTTATCTTTATGTTAGGTCCATTTGATATGTTTTGTAATAGATGAATAGTGGGCTTTTTTAACATGCTTTGTAATAGTTGTAATGTCGTTTAAGTTTGTAGTAAGGTTTAATGTAATTTGGGCCGAGAATAGCACTAGTGACCCGTGTTGGGCTTTAGGTGACTAGGTTCAAATTGTAAAAGATATTGGAAGTTGATTTGTCATTAATAAAGTTTGATTTAATGATCAAAAAAAAAAATCACGCCATATCATTGGGTGATATTTGGGTGGTATATATTATTACTCTAAATAGTTTATTCGTGTAAATTATAGAGAACAAATTAATTAAAAGAGAAATAAAATGATTGGACTATTTAAGGTTCGTATAATAGGTTATGTTTGAGTTATTCTTATATGTACAATACCCGACATTATTGATATTTAAATATAACCCAATAAATATACCCCATTTGAACCCATTGAGAAAGTTTCGTCATTCAAAAACAATTTGGCGTTAAGGTCTAAATATTGAAACTAAATCCTATAAATTTTAAAATTATATTTTATTTTTGGGAAAATATATAATTTAGAGGAATTGTGATATTTTTAAGACAAGGCTTGCTTTTTTAATTTATTACATATTTTTTAAATTTATAATTTATTTTTAACATGTCTTCATCATAAAAAATCATTGCGCTCTAATATATATAATTTTTCTCTTTATATGAGAATATTAGGGTACAAATATCAAATGCTCAGTATGGTTTAACAAAATATCAAGAAACCCTACCGTCAAATAGATGATAAATATATTTGATGATTTTGTTGCTCGTGACTACTCACCTCTATTAATGATAACTTTTTACAACTCATAACATGTTCTTAAGTAAGAATTATGGATTTGGGGAAGCTACAGTTTAAGTGATCTCCCTCCACTCTCATCTTGGGATGAAGTGATTATTTATTTATTTTATTAATAGGCATAGTAAAAAAATAATTAGCATGCAAACTTGAATACTAATTTTACCCGAGCTCAAAAAGGTAACGTAACCATTATAAACAAGTATTCACTTTACTTGCAGAGTTCATTTCCCTGATTAATTAGTGCAAGTTACTTCTCAAACTTGGATCTAGGGTCGGGCTACTATCATGTGCAAGTTAAAATGTTTTTAAGTAAGAATTATGGATTTGGGGAAGCTACAGAATAAGTTATCTCCCTTCACTCTCATCCTGGGATGAAGTGATTATTTATTTATTTTATTAATAGGCATAGTAAAAAAATAATTAGCATTCAAACTTGAATACTAATTTTACCCGAGCTCAAAAAGGTAACGTAACCATTAAAAACAAGTATCCACTTTACTTGCAGAGTTCTTTTCCCTAATTAATTAGTGCAAGTTACTTCTCAAATTTGGATCTAGGGTGTGGCTACTATCATGTGCGTATCATGGAAGGAGACGAGGCAAAGACGACCTGTGTGAAAAGCATTTAACTAATAAAGGGTTGTTTGATAAAAAAATGCCTTTTGGACTCACCGATACCCATGCCACGTACTGCACCCTCCACAAAGAGCTACTCCAACTGTGTTGACATTCATTAAACGACTACGTTACACACATCCATAACTTTATCGAAGAATTTGTAGAAAGCGTTTGCCAGGTTAGATGAAGGAGGGTTGGTGTGGCACCTAAGGAAAAACATGAACTAACATACTTTTCTTTGGAGAATCGTGAAAAACATGGGATACTACTCGGAGTACCCTAGAGGATTGGAATGGGACATAGGCATAACTTAAACCATGTGTCCTTACTTAATAAAAGAATTGAAGGAAGAAAAGGAAGCCTCATAGACATGTTCTTGCCTCTGTTCAGTTTTTCCTACGGTTGGTTTATGAATAAATCAAAGGAGACGAACAAACTACATCAGAGCATGTACATGCCGTAGGTCAAATTGAATAAACCAATCCAATAATCAAGAAGGCGATCAATAAGGCATGAGTTCCCAAACTGTAGTGAAATTATGTAAAAATAAAATTTGTATCTATACCTCGATCGCCATCGGTAGTTTTATAGTGAATGGGCTATACTACCTGAAGTATTTGATATATTTATTATAAAACAACAATTTCAAAATTTTAACTTGTGATACTTTTAACAAGATAATATTAAGTGCTCTAACATAAAATAGTACAGATGGATCCAAAACTGAAGTTGTATATACCTCACAAGACTGAAGTTGTTCTCCGGAATTCAGAAGGAAAAACCTGGCGAGTCACCGTATCTCCTAAAAAAGGAGGGTATTATTAAACCAAAGGCATGTCTAGGTTTCTGTTAGAAAACAAGATTAAAAAAGGTGATGTTTGTGTGTTTCATATTCTTGAAACTGGTGAAATATTAGTTCATATGTTTTCTCTTGAAGAAGAGGAGAATCAAGCAGCTAGACAATCTCTTTGTGATGTGGGGAGGAACTTGAAATTGATGCATAGATTGGTGTACCTGAAAGCTACCCTCATGGTGTTGAGGGTGAACCTGGAAGATCTCTTTTCATATAGGAGGATGTACGTGATAATCTTGCATTTCAAAAATTACAGTAATATTTTTTGTTTAGGTACTTCTTTGTTAGATCTATGCTTCATATTTTAAAATATTATATTGTGTTTAATGTTGAATAATTTGGGAAATTTTCATTAGATCTCTGCTAATATTTTTGAATATTATATCATGTTTCATGTTTGGATAATTTGAAACTTTTTATACTTGGAAGGTAAGAAAGTTTAGAATCCAAGTAATTCATTAGCACTGAGAGAGGGAACCAATTTAATAATGGGATATCAATAGTAAGATGTGATATCAAGTTATCTAGAGGGGTAGAACATAAATTTTACATGATAGGAAGGGGGTAAAAATCCCTAGTTAATTGGGATCTTGTCTCATATACTATGCAAACGAGATTTTTTTCAATACAACCAATATACTATTTTTCAATTACTGAACACCAATAAATAATTTTATCACCCCTTTTTTTCCGCGTTAAATTACAACCCAAGAATACAACCAAATCAACAAGCTCAGATTAATTCCCTACTTCATACCAATTTTATTATTTATTTCTTTACCACTGAGTTGCTAACAATCTTAACTCACTCCATCAATAGTAATTTTATTCTTCATTCAAGAAACTCATGAAACACCATCATTAAGGAAATAAGTACTAAGTAATTGTTGGCTTTGTTAACATGTTGGTCTTGTTGCATTACATGTCAATCTATCAAAGCGAGGCCCAGTTCAACAACACATAAGTATTCCAATGCCATCATCGAAATCCAACATTACTTCTTTTGTATTCCCCTTTATCAATTTTAAACCCTCTGTTTAAAACAAGGCCCAATTTGAAACAATCACCACACCGAGTTGTTGTCGTCATCACCAAATCAAACCATAAAATTGCCATAAACAATTATTGGAATGTCGTTAGAAATCAAAACTTAATATTTTGATCAAGTTAAAAACCCAACTGATATAATATATTATGAATTTTTTAGACTTGTTACTTAAGTAATATTTCACAAATATATATATATATATATCCGTAGTTTGTAGTTCTTCTGTAATATATTCCCTCCCCACAAGGGGCTGGGGAGGTGTGTGACGGGGTTGTGTTAACATAGACAGAGAGGTTTGATACCTACAAATTGAGTTTTAGTGATACACTTGTGACAAAATATAAAAGTTATATTTATATAAAGTTTATTTAGCTTGTTCTTCTTATCTGGTCAAGTGTTTCTATATTATTGTGAAACGGTGTGAACTATCATGGACATAACCAATTTTCTGAATCATTTAAATCTTGTTTCTCGTTTAATTCTTTTGTTAATATTTAATGAAAGTTGAAGATTAAATTTCTTAAGTGGAGATGATATAGGAGATGAAAATTGCTTTTGTGTGAAGAATCTAGCATTCTAAAGATCAAAACGAGATTCACATATTTTGATATCCTGATTGTTATCAAGCAATGATTCTTGCACTAGCAACTTGGGTGAGGTTCAAAATGCTACAAAAATTCTTGAAACTTCTCATCAAGAAAAGGATTGTTGTGGTGTGGATTATAATCAAACTCAATAATTCAACCAAAATTGGAGACGAAGAAACATATTACTTGATATGAGATTCAAGTAATAATTTATTTTTAAATGATTAGACTTGTTTCCTAAATAATACTGTTTAGATTTATAGAGCTACCTAATATGTAATTATGTGTATCATATTTAATCCCCACAAGGGTTCCGGGTAGGGTATGTGAAAAAGTTGTATGAACATAAACCAATAAAGATGTAAGACCAAAAAATGAGTGAGCGATAAACTTTAAAAAAAAAAAAGAGAGGTTCTTGTAGAACATAGTAGATGATCTTCTACTTGTTCAAACATAAAATTTTCTAAATTACGTATATCTTGTGTCCATTTATTTTCGTGACATTATTTTATTTGTTATTTATTCAATATTGTTTTTTTCTAACAAAATCACCTATTATATCATAGAAATCTTGTTCCACCATACAAATTTAAAATTATCAACCTGCCAAAAGCATATTGGGTTTATTTAATTTCAAAAGTATATTCACCATCACTGATTTTGGACACGGAGAGAGGAAAAGCTATATGTGGAGCGAAATTTTTGCTAAAACGTTTTGACGGAAAGAGAATGAGAGAAAACTATAAAAATGTTCTTAGATCTTCAGCAAGATGGTCATGAGAAGAAGATTTAATGTTTATACGGGTGGTTGCCTGAAAAATCACATTCAAAATTATATATGTTAACCGTCCCCTTCAAAGTCTAGTACAAGATTTTTTTTTTAATTGTTTGATAATTTTTAATATTTAATTTGTCTTGAAATTAGTGTATATCAAAAACATAGATATATAGCATATTTATTAAATTTATTCAAAAATATTAAGTTACACAAATAAATAAAATGTGTGGTGAGAATGTCACTAAAAATTAATGGATTCACCAGAAATCATTAATACCTTAAAATGATTAAGTCCTCACTATTATGTAAGATATGTTAATTGAATATATATGTATATATATATATATATATATATATATATATATATATATATATATATATATATATATATATACATATATATATATATATATGTATATATGTATATATAACATTATAATGCTTATTTCGAATAAGTAATTAAAAATTATATTTATTTATTATATCAGTAAAAAATTATTTATGTATGTATTATTATATAATATTTACATATGTTTGTTTAATTGGATTTTTTAACAATTAAGGCATTGTGTAATATAATCTAAGTCTAAAAGGACATATGTATTTCTTTTTTTCTTCTTTTAAAACCTGGATGTTTATCATCTTATTAATAATGCATAAAGGACGTTTCAATTATTTGAGAATAATACATGTATCTCTAAAATTCAGTAAGTAAATTAACTTATGTTATTGAATTAGTTTTTCTATATTATAATAAAGATCTATAATTTTTTAAGTAAATTTTGAAAAAGACAAACATTTGTATGTTAAGATATTTTTATAAACTTTGGTGGGGCTAAATTAGATGTTTGAAAATTCTCAGAAAATCATAATGTTTAAAAAAAAGTAAATGGTTAACAACACATGCAATGAATTGATTAACAACACATGCCGCCTTGGGACTAGCTAATTTTTGTAAGTGTATATATTTCTTTGAGTAATAAAGTGATTAGTAAGGTCCTTATCCACAAGTATTTCTTGTAATTATACTACTTTTTTTATGTGTATAGATAATAATTGGAAACAAATAAAAATATTTAAAATAAAAATAATATGGTTGAAAGTAGGATTAAAAAAATAATAAACACTATATATATATGGTGTTTCCTCAAGGGAGATGAGCATACTAGGTATTTATATGATCTTTCACAGATTTGCTTACTAAGATGTATTAATTGTTCTAAAGGATGAAATATGTTATGACTACTCAACGCGATTCAAAGTCCAGTATAATCCCTTGTCTATATCTTAAGGATCGACCAGATATACGCTTTTACTTCTAATGCCTCACTTAGTCAATACAACAATTAACTATAACCTATAATGATTGTATAATCTTTATGACATATCGCATTTCTTATGGCCCATGCACAAACATTAACTAATTTCCACTATGACATTACACATATCTTGGTCTGGTCTTCAAAACCACTATGTATAGGGTGTTGTACGAGTTGGATAATTAAGACTAGGTGATTAAGTTAACTAATTGCATATATGGTTACAATCAATACATAATGTAATTGCATAGCTATCAATTAAACAATCACACTATTATCCTAATAGACATAAAATGAAAATTATAAAAAAAAAAATATGGAGGGTTCACAATATAATCCCTAAATTATTGGATGATCAGCTAAAAGTAAGAGTACGAGAAGTTATAACTCTTCGGTGAAAAAATTTAGAGAAAGAAAGAAATAATTAAAATACCAATGAAAGAATCCAGAAATACGTCTTTTCAATCTTCTACCTCTTAATGAAAAAAAAAAAGAAAATTCGTCTACTTAGGCTATAACTACCTATTTATAAGTATATATATGTTAAATCTACCTAAAAAGCTTCAAAATTATCCCAGACCCACTACGATTTAAGTTTAACCATGGTCTAATAAGATGAAACAGCTTATCATGTTCCTTTTCTGTGCATTCCTTTATAATAACTCGCCAAGATGTGAGGTAGGTGAAGGCTTCTACTTCTTTCTCTATAAATTTACTAACTAGTTAAAAGGATAGTGAGGCTCACACTGAAACTATAATTAAGTTTGTTGTCTATCTACTGAAAAATTTGACGTAGGCAAGTGGTCTGTAAGCATCCTACAATATTGTCCTAAAATTTCATCCTCGCTTATTTAGGAATCCCATCTTTAGCCTGAGCTTCTTGGAGTGTGCTTCTTTTCATGTGATCCAGGATCTTGTACCCATGTATTGTGTCATTCCCTATCAAATCACTACTTCGTGTCTATCTACAGTCTCAAATCATATTAATATCCCAAAACACTTAGATGACTCTATACCATCACAAAGACATAAATTAAGGAAATTACCGAATTTCGTTTAATAGTTCACCAAATAAATAATGTTAAATATTGTATCAGACATACTATATATAACCACAAAGGTAGATACATCATCTAATAACCCTAAAGTTAAATAATTGTCATCCCGACAATATAACTATAAAATGGGACAAAGATTTGAATAAGTAAATAATATACCATAATGTCGAAGAGCAAAAAAAGAAACTAAGAACTAAATATCATAGTATAAATAGTACCAACATAAAATAAAAAAATATATGATAGAAATATTATATACTCTTAAGAAATTGTTAGTTTCGTAATGCAAAAGATTTCAGATGAAATAGAGTCAAGATGCATAAGTTATGTTACGGTCGTCGATATGTGTGTTTATTTTATATGCCAACCCTCCTAAGACATCTCAACTGATGTAACTATACAACATGGTCGGGATCATAAAGGATTAATTCATACACGTCATATAAGATGTGGTTAAGGAGTAATAGACATGAAATATGCAAGTAGGCTACAAGCGCTCACCCCACCTTACCTAATTAACACAATTTATTAGCTCAAGATAAATATTTCAAATTTTTGCTCTATAACCCATCCAATTTAAGTAAATACCCAACATTCCCAATTATTACACCGTTATCAATTGTCTTCTCTCATTAGTAATGGTAAATTTTCTAGTTCATTTTGTCAGATGATTTGGAACATTTTTTATATATTCCACTAAATGATAGTTATGTTAAATTGGTGTGCTGTATTTAGAAAAGTATTCATCTTTAACACTTCAATCCTTTTCACCTCTTAATCTCAGCGGTATACCTTCATTGGATGGTCATTGAATGTGATAATATTGCAATGCTTTAGCTCAGAATCCAAAGGAACTTCTATCTTGTTTGACAAAATACCTAAGGTCTTAGATTCATAGTTGTTGTGATCTTCCCTCGAACTTTAAGAGTCTTTAGTGAAATCTTTAAGAGTCTTTAGTGCAATCTTTTGAATATCAATCACTCATTAATTGATGTCATATATAAGCTTATATATCACAATGGTGCACTCTTCTCATCTTTATTTTTTTGAAGGGGTACCATACCTCTTCTCTATTCTCATCCTACTGATTAGCCCCTCCCTCGAGTTTTAGGATTCAACTCTCATTTATATTTTCATACTGAAAATGTGGATGATCTCTATGCAAAGAACACCTATTTAGTTTGCTTATAATGCGACCTTGGTTAAAAAATTAAATATTTAGACCCTAGTTTGATGACTAGTTGTATTCTTGCCAGAGATTATCTCAACAAACTTATAATTGTTACTTTTCCCTTAATCTAAATTTTAAATAATATATTTGATCATTTAAAAAAATTCAACTATCAACCACAATAAAAAGATATGATTAAAAGTATTCAAGATTAAGTTTTACCAAGTCATATTTACCCATATGACTCTTAGATATAATAAGAAAATAATTATTTTTATTTGATTGAACAATTACAAATTAATTTGTATTTATATTATTAAAGTAAATAAAAGAATAAAAATAAAATTTACTAAAAAATGCAAAGAAAAGTAATATTTTTTGGACTAAAAAAAAATAAAGGAAAAAACAAATAAATAATTATAAAATTTATGTCTAGATATAATTTAAAATAAATGGCAGAGAAAGGATAAATTTATATGAAAAAAGTTATGTTATATAATATTGCCTAAGTATTATAGGTTAGGAAATTTTATAAAGTAATATTTTACATCTTTTGAAATGATATTAATATGAAAAACATAAAAACTAATAATTTAAAGAAATTTAAGAAAACTAAAATTAATCAAAATAAATTTTTCTTTAGTTTTAAAAAATACAAAAAAAAATTGTATTATGTTAATATTTTCCTTTTATCATATCATGACCATTGATAATTATAACAAAACACATGTCATTTGATTAATAAGTTAGTTATTTTGTAAGTTTAACACATGAGTTATGTGTATTAATATTATTGGTGTACGATTATCCAATATTTGGATGAGAGAATTTTCTTAATAAAAATTGTAATTAAATTAATACTTTTGAACAAGAAAATAAATTAAGAAAAATATATCAATACAATAAATAATTGTTGTGTTGTATGAGTAATTAAAATTTTCAGAGTATTCAAATGCATTGGATGCCCTACCAACTTAATTTGGATAAAATTCCATGTCAATAATATCCTTAAATTTAATTCCTCAAATTTCGAATTATTTACATTATTACCTTGTGTACTATCGCCATATTTCTCAAACTCAGCCCTATGAATACACTTTTCCCACATGTTACCTGAATTGTCAAAATATATACATGTATATGCTTGAAAGCTGGTCAAAATAAGAATTAGGGATTTGTTTTCTTTTGCCAAATAATTAGCGCTTTCATTTCTTACAATTGGTGTTTAAATTTAAGAAAAAACTTAATCGTGTTAGAATACAACTGTGATGATCGATTCTCTTCAAGGAGAGAGGTATAGTTTGTCTACTATATGTACGAATCCATACATATTTTTTTATTTAACTAATTATATTTTAAAATATAGATTAAATCTGAGAGATCTTGCGATATTTTTCAATGATTTATGTTGAAAACTTATGTTTGTTTGAACTCATGGGTTTTAATGATTCTTTTTCAAAATTAGGGAGTTTATATCTTATGCATTGGGTAAAAACTTACGTCGTTGTTTGAAATTTATTGCTATTGCTTTAGGTTTGTTGGATTTCCACATGATAATAATTTGGACACGAATCTTTAAGATGCTAAAATTTTGTATACCTTTAGGTGTTGTTTTCGGGGTTTTGATTTGAAAAAATTATGTTTATTTGTAGTGATAGAGATGAAAGAAAAATGAGCGTTCTAATAAATTAGATAATATTTAAAGGGCGCCCATTTGTTTGAAGGAAAGTGCAAAATATTCTTTTCTTTTTAATTCTGAAACTCGCAATTTAGACCTTTTAATGATAAATTTCATTCTTTCCCAAATACTAGCTTGGAATTCGATAGAATTTGTGAAATTAATATTTTTCCCTTATTTAAATTGTTAAATGTTTTATGAAAAAAATACCAAATATCCCCTATAGTTTTAGAATAGATAAATACTCTCTATCATTCCCTAATTCATGGCAACTCACCTCTATTTATGATAACTTTGTGCAGCTCGGTGCACCCAATGTGATAAGCTTTAATATTGTTTTTAGTATAAGGGGTGAGTTGCCAAGAGTTAGGAAACCATATGAGGTATTGTCCCTATTAATATTGTAAGGGATTTTTACCCTTAGTCAAACCATAGAGGGTATTTGATTACCCAATGATTTTATTTGTTTCTTTTCAAAATTCTCCAAACATATCCATGGTGTTCCAGTCATTAATTAGTGTTTTTGTTACTCGTGATGTAATTTGAGTTATAGTTTATATGATGTTGTTTTTCGCAAATATAATATCTTTTGATTAATCATTTTCATTGTACGTTAATGTATATATTTATTCATCTTAATATTTATTTTAATTTCCTTCATATTTTTTTACAGATAAGCTAATTTGAGCCACGAAGATTAATGTTTACTAAAACATATGATCGATGTTCATACCATTTCAAGTTTTATGGATATAATAGTTTCATTCAGGAATGACAAAGGATTAGTTTTTTCCAAAAATATCAAAAACCGTAACTATAATAGTTTATTTTTTAAAAACTTTAACCATCAGTTATAATATTTAAAAACCATAACTGCATTATTATTCGGTTTCGGTTTTAAACGATATATTTGGTTTTTAACCATAACCAAATGATAATTTAGTAAATATATTATTTTTCATTATTCACTCATAAAAGAAAAATCTCCAACGTATATAAAATATTGTGTTCGTATCTAATTAAATTGCATATTTATAAACAAGTTTGTTAAATATAGTATTTGGATTTTGAAAATGTATATGACAATAAACGGTTTTCGGTTATTCGGTTTTATTTTCATCTAAAACCATACCCTAACAGTTTTAACCATTTGTTACACTTGTTAAAACTATAACCTAATGGTTTACCGCGATTATATAATTTGATTTTTAATTGGTTCGGGTATCATCGGTTTTGGTTTTTAACCGTAACCATTGACATCCCTAGTTTCATTGGAATCATAAATGAAGAGTTCCTTCAATTAGGAGTGCCAAAAAGAAATATACTGAAGCATTGTAGAAGGTGGACAAAATTTCAACAATTTTAATATTATTTTTTCACAAATAATAAGCTGAAAATAGTTTAATAAATCGGTTTAATGAGATAATTACGTATTTAGTCCATGTGTTATGCGAATGTAACACATATGTTCATGTGTTTTAGGAATATACTAAAAAAAATTAAGGTGGGGCCCGAATCATGCAATTTAGATCATTTAGTTTTGGAAAATTGATCAAGTTTGTAATCATTTTTGAAGTATAATAATATATTTATTTTTTATGTGTGTGAGAATTTATTTCTAGTCCTTGTCTTTTTCATTTCCCTTGCATAAGTTAGCACCTAATTAATTGACATTTTAGTGCATATGGTTGTTTTTTTATCCTCTATTATAAATTGTAAATGGAAATGATAATTTGCATGGCTTGTTTCTTCTCTTTACTCGAAAGAAAAATAATCATAAATTCCACTTGCTATTTTATAGGAATAATATACTACTAACTATTTACATTCAATTTCCTAATAAAACAAGATGGTTACCTCCTCCAATTGGTGAAATAAAAATCAACACAAATGCAGCCTTCGATGTGTTAAATGCTAATTTTTTTCTTTTATTGCCAGGGACCATTGTGGTAATTTTTTGGATGTGAAATGCTAGGTGCATGGGAGTCTTATCACCTGTGGAGGCTGAAGTTTTAAGAGTCTATAAAGCTTGTAGGATTGCTACTTAGTTTCTAGCTGGAGTAGTGACTATCGAGAGTGATAATTCTATAGTTATTAACTCTTTCAATTGTAATAAGTTAAAAACCCCTCATTCCATCACAAATTTGATTAGGGATATTTGAGAGTGTTGCAACACTTATAAATTGAATTTTCTCTAGTAAATAGGGGTAAGAACTTAGTAGCTGACTGGAAAACTAAACAAAAGCTTAGAGGTGCATTGTCTAGCTTAGATTAGAAACAATCACCCAAATCAGTTAGGCTCATTTGTAATGACCACAATGCTACGGGCATTGGGAAACTTTTGAACCTTCTCTACTTTAAAATATTGTTTTTTGACTAATAAAAAGAATGCTATATTTGATTCTTGTGGAAGGTGAGCTTGGCATGTCACTTAGCTCACCATTTTAATGGTGCGACTATAGGATAAGTCTGGGTCTAAGAAAATTCCAAACTTTAATTTGTCCCTTATAGGGTGAGTCCTGGTTCGGCTTGGCCCATCATAGGGAAATAATCAACGGGCGCATTTTTTGCCCGAAGGTTCAAATGGAAGTCTCTAGTGCAAAAGTATAGTACATTTTCTCTGTCTTTTGTCTTTGTTCTACTTAGTACCCGTGTAAAAGTATTTCTTTTGAAAAACACTTAAAAGTGTTTTTAGATATTTAAAAGTGTTTTATACCCTAAGAACACTTTCTTTAATAGCATCAAATATGTGTTTCTTAAAAAATGCGCCTAAAGTGATTCTAAATTTCAATATTATTTTTAATAATTTTTCAAATATTTTAATTATATTTTAAAAAGCCCTTTTTTCCTCTTGAATGAGCACTTCCAAACGATCCCTTAGCCTTATCCGAAAAAAGTTAGGAAGTGTGTGACATTTCTTTTGATCTATAATTCATTATTTATTTTAAAAAAAGGCACAACAAAAATGAAAAAGGCTGATAGACCAACCACAATGTATAATGTGTTGGTTTAATCATTCAAAACTTATTTATACTTGTAAAGGTTGAAATATTTTAATAGTATTGGTGGGTATAACCCAAAAAAGGATCAGCAAAATATCCCCTATGATGTGGTAGTTAAGTGGTCCAATCAATATAATTCTCTTTACATGTTTTCTCTATCTTACAAGATTGTATCACTTAATCGACACATCATGGGTGATACCCAACATAACTCATGTTTTATTTAATTTTCTGTGTTGGCATGTTAATGGACGTGAGTATATTGTATATCTATTTTTTTTTTGTGAAGGGGTCTGTTGTATTTCTATGGTTGTCATTAATGCATATATTTTTTATAGAAATAGTATTAATTATCTATACTAAGTGTCACCATCTAAGCTCTTGTATCTCAGGTCGGTTTAACTCGAACTTTCAATTTTTTAGCTCCCATCGAGGGGTAAATTCTCGGACTTTCCCCTTTCTATTACACAACACAATTGGATTGAAGAATATTCATTAGTATAAGAGCATAATGTGTATTTATAAAAATATCTCACTTGGAAAATCCAACAATCTTGTTTAACACAAAGGTTACACAAATTTTATTTACAGGTGTTCATTTATGCAATAGTTTCCAACCATCAACATATTATGTTGTCGATCAAAGATGTTTTTTTCAATATTTTCTAACACAAAATCACCTTTTTAAATGGTCTTGCAAATATCGCTCCTTGTAATGTTAAATTACTGTAACGTCTATCAAGTGTCAGTTCTAGAATCTTGGACTTGAAGTCATCATTCACATTTGTGTTTTGGAACTCCATCGATTTGTAGATATATGTTTAGAAATCTGATTCAAGATGATCAATTATATTGGTAATCGAAGTACAGAATGTTCAATGAAGCCTCTGGATAAAAACATCCACAGTGAACCTAGTTCCAAAATTCACACAAAAGTTGTGGTGATGTGAATTTTAGGAAGAATTATATTCAAGGATGTAGCTACTAGTATCCCCAATAGACATTTTTATTTTGATTTTACAAAAACAATTTTTGACCCTAGTAAAAATTACTTGTGGCCTGCATAACTTTAATAGCTTGCACCGTGCATTTTGACTAATTAATCACTAGTATAACAGCAGTAATATTTATTATTCTTATCTTGATATTTGTGACAATGGTTGGTGATAGAGCATAAAAATCCAAATCAATAAAATTACACTAATGATGAATCTCCGATTTATGTGATAAATGATGATTTGTGTGAACTCTATCTTCAATCGAGCCTAGAACCCTGAAAGTGGACAAAGGTTAGGACCAAATAAAGGTGTATTTCCTGATGGTACTCTGATAGTTAAGTCACTATTGGGATGAAGGATCGAGGAGAATATATATTGGACGAGGTCCCATTGTAATCTAAACAGTGTAAGTACTTAAGTCATACCACATTGAGTGCTTGTTATAGGAATCATAGATAAGGAAAACTATGGAATACCTTGTTGGACTTTTGTCGCATCCATATGGAATATCTTTGGGGCAACATTATATGTTCATTACCTTGGCGAGATGCTCATTGGCAGCCTCATGGACATGTTGAGTGCTCGATACTATATCATAGAGGTTTGTCGAGGGAGTAGTTCAACCGACAACCATGACATAAAGTTAATCGAGACTATCCACACCCCTTGAATTTGTACAATCTGGGAAAAGAATCCATGTGGGACCATTTGAAGAATACAACCATATCTTAATGTTGAAGTGAGTGTCATTTACAAGTTTTTAACTTGCATGCTATCGTGCGACACGTGTTTACTCACAAATGGCCACATCCTCATAATTATCTTGGTAATTGTGGGAAGTTACGTACATTATCATGCGGTTTTCGGGTTCTCTAGATCATTAAGACCTCGATAGGCGAATCATCACTATTCACCAATATATTGTGTCACTCTGTTATATTGTTCTTATTGCTGTTGTGGATTTTCTTCGAGCACCTTTATGATAGCATACTAGTGTTCGAATAACTCTTCCACTTGTACTTTTCTAGAGTAGTAAATTCTCTTCTCTTTAAGGTATCTTATTTCGCAATTTTGAGTTTTTTATGTATCGTAAAGGTAGTTCAGTGAGAGGCTCCAAGGATCATCCTGGAGGGGAATTAAAAAGATCTCGGCCTTCATATTTGGCCATCGCAACCTCTTATCCCAAGGACTCTACCTTGGATTTCTCAATTGGAACCATATTTATGTCCCCCGAGAGGATTACTCTTAAAGTTTGTTGTACTTCTTTTTTTTTATTGATACCGACTCTTATACCGACTTTTATTTAAGCAACACCCATTCTTCACCTCCACAACCAATTAACGTAGCTAGTATAATTTTTATATATGATACTTCCTTAGTACATAAATAGTGCATCCCGCATAAGCCCGTTGTTGCAGAGTTTAGGCTCGAACACATGATGTGCAAGCTTAGCTTCCGCAAATTTTTAAAGGTTGTAAAGAGGGAGGGGGTACATTTGTATCGGAATAGATATTTTCTATCCATGTGCAAATGAGAGAACTTTTCAACCTTGTGAGAGATAAATTGCAGTTTATACCCGCTCCAGATATGAGGCTTCAGGTTCCCTCCGGGACTTTTATTATGACTCTCATAAGAAAGTCGAATTTGCGTCTAAGCCAAATGACCCTGAATTATTTGGAAAACATCTTGAGCTTCTATATGGGGTGTACAACTCTTTTGGGTTGCATGCCTTTAGCCAATTTATTTTTTCATATTTATCAACTAATTAAGTGAAAAAGTCGAATCGACAGTAGATGGTACCTAATAGCTCCTCGAATCAAAAATGGTCACCAAATGACTGATGTTGTCTCCTGAAGCATATTTATAAATCAATGATGAGGGAAATGCGTTCTGCAAGTATACGGGTCACCAAGTAATATAGAAATTAAGTGAATTATCGTCCACACATGGATTTATGAGTTTAGGACTAGCTATTCATTATTAATAAAAAGACTAAACAAAAAATATTTCTATATGATTTTTGTTTAGGTAGCTACCAAGATAATGGTTAACTACTAAATTAACTAAGGAAATCAAGTTAAGGCTGTGGACGGGGAGAGAAATATAGATTGAGACACTTGTAATTCCCACTAACTATAGCTTAAAGTTACCTGCAATTCTAAGGGTAAAACGGGACATTTATGCTAATCATTGTTATAAGATCTCCCTTAGTTCCTTTCGGATAAGTAGGGGGCTACAATCTAACCCTAGGAACCTCTTCCTAGTGAATCCTACGCATGTTATCTAGACGTCTAAAGTTCAAACTCTATGTGATTACCTAGTTAGTTTATCTCTTCCGGGTCTTCAACTCTAAAAAGCGTAATTAACCTAGTTCCACTACCAAATCCATATTCACAAGCATAATTTAATAGCTAACAAACCTAAATATGTGTACACCATTCAAGGATTTATCACGAGGCACAAAGATAATTACAGCAAAAACAATCCATAATTATTTTAAATAAGAAATCCCAAATTCATTCAAATAAGACTTAATTAATAGTTAGGGTTTATACCCCAAACATCTCAAGTTAAGAGGTAATTTAGCATAAACTCTATTGATTAAGAGTTTGTGTCCAAGTGAAACTGAGTCACAAATATTATATCTGTAATACTAGTGATTAATTTGTTAAAATACACGGTGTCAAGCTATACAAGTTATGCACATCATAAGTAAAAGATCAAATCAGCTACTTATCCAAAAAAATTAGGGGTCAAGAATGATTTTTTTAAAATCAAAAGGGAAATGTCTATTGGGGTACTAGTAGCTATACCCTAATCGAAATACTTCATAAGTTTTATATCACAATGATTTTTGTGTGAATTTTGAAATCAGATTCACCGTGAATGATTTTATCCAAAGTTTTCAATGAGCATTATATACTTCGATTACCAACATTATTGATCTTCGTTAATCATATTTCTTCACATTTATCTATAACTCGAAGGAGTTCCAAAACACAAATGTAAATGATGACTTAAGGTTCAAGATTCTAGCACCGACACTTGATCTAATAAAAAGACGTTACAGTAAATTAACATTGAAAGTGGTGATATTTGAAAGACCATTTAAATAGTTAATTTTGTGTTTGATAGATTGACAAAAACATCCTTGATTGACAACTTAATCTATTGGTGGTTGGAAACTAGTGCATAAATACAAACTTGAAAATAAATCTTGTGTAACCTTTGTGTAATATAGAATTATTTGATTTTCCTAGTTCAGTAGAATACTTGAGATCATTTTAATAATCATACATTTATGCTCTTATACTAATGTATACTCTTCAATCTAATTGTGGGATCATCTATTTGTGTAAAAGATAGGGGAAAGTCCAAGAATTTACCCTAGGAACTAAAAAAATTGAAATTCCGAGTTAAATACATGAGATTAGACGGTAACAAGATAATTAAAACTATGTGGATTGAAATATATAAATGAATGACAACACCCATATAAATACAACAATACCTTCATCAAATTTCCAAAATAAATAATTATATAATATACTCACGTCCATTAACATGCCAACAAAGATAACTAATTAAAATATTTCTACCTTTACACACACGTATATATATATATATGCTTTGAATGATTGAACCAACACAATTTACATAGAGGTTGTACTATTATCCATTTTTCCATTTTTGTTGTCAAAGCTTTCTTTCATAATAACTGGTGAGTTATAGAACAAAATAAAGGTCACCCATTTCTCCACTCTTTTCAGATATGACTACGTAGAACAAGATAAAGAGAGCGAAAATACAATATAGTTTAGCACTAGAGACTGCCATTTGAATCTTCGGGAAAAACATGTGCCTGCTGATTTTGCCTTATGATGGTCTAAGCCGAACTAGGGCTAACCCTAGATGGGACAAATTAATGTTTGAATTTTTCTTGACCCTGACTTATCCTATAACCTCAACATTAAAATGGTGAGCCATGTGACATGCCAAGCTCACCTTTCGCAAGAATCAAATATAGCTTTTCTTTATAGAAAAATTAATGTAAACTATCAGTAGTATATTATTCCTTTAAAATAGCACGTGATATTTATGTTTTTTTCGAGTTGAGAGAAGAAACAAGACATGCAACTTGTTATTTCGATTTACAATTGGTGGTAGAGGATAAACATCACAATTATAGAGAACTACATTATCAATTAATTAGGTGCTAACTTAAGCAAGGGAAATGAAAAAGATAGGGACTAGAAATGAATTTAAACACACATAAAAAGAGAATATTATTATACGTCAAAAATAATTACAAACTTGATCAAACTTCTAAAACTAAAGTATCTAAATTTCATTTAAATTCCTAATACACATAAATATAATTGTTATATTAGCATAACACATGGACTAAATACACATGGACCAGAATTTTTTTGCTCAATAACCCATGTAGTATAAATGAATACCCATTTATCAATTGTCTTCTCTCATTAGTGATGAAAAATTTTCTAGTACATGTTGTCATATTATTTGGAACATTTTTTATATATTTCACTAATGATAGTTTATGTGAAATAGATGTGGTGTATTTAGAAAAGTACTCATGTTATCATTGTAAATATAAATGTATTGTTTTAATGTAATAATAACTATTCAGAACTTTTTACAGTGTGAAAGCTTTCGCAAGAGCATCATTTTCTTTCACAAAACCTAAGCTTTCGTAAATTCTTATTCCATTTACAAAACAAAAGAAATGAACTTTTACACAATTTTTTATTATTTTTCATCCTTGAAACTTAACAAAAATGTCAGATACTACTTCCCCTGCCATAGCTTTGTCTTCCAATAAATATTGTTAAATAACTCCTATATCGCCCCCTCAATCCTCAACATATATCTAGCTGACCTTCTTCATGTTAAAATCATCTATCAAAATTATCCAACTTTTCGAGACCAAATTCTCTCCTTCCTCTTTTTTTACAATGGCATTTTTCTATATCCTTCTCAGCAAATAAAATACGTGCCACTCTCATTACATATCACTAATATATCCCTTTGAGAGACAATACAGTTTATCTAGTCATGATATTTTCGTTTCTGTTGATCACACCATCCAATACATGGTAACATCAACTCTCACCAATGTCGATACCCGAATTAAGGTTTTCACAACCTATGACAATACATCCACAACCACAGTTGGTTGTCTACTTAACCGACTTGTACGACTATGTCCAATCTTTCAATTTACGAAGATAAACACGAAAAAATAAGCATGACTGATGAATTTGACTTGTAAGTCTCTCTATAACCAAATCTCACTAGGATGACCTACAACTACAATGAAATCAGTGCGGACAATGAAATCAGTGCAGACATATGCGCCCGCGACAATACTATCACCTTTCCTGAATCATATGAAAAATTCTTTTGGAACATGAAATTTATCACCATTAGCAGGATCAACTATCTCTTAACATTTTTACAGCTCAATTATCTAAATATAGTCGTGGTCATGTCATTCTTCAGCTTGTCCACTCAATCCAGGGGCATATATTGCATTCTCAAGGCACAACTTTGACTCCATCATATGAGAATCATAATTCTAAAGCTGACTAGCACACTACGAATAAGACAAACATTCAGTAGCAGTGAAGTGAATTTTTTTTGCCTCGTCAAAAATGGTTTCCCCTCTTGTTCTCACTCTTACAATAATTTTTCCGTTAAACTTTAAATCCCTAAGCTTCCCAGGTTGAACTTTTTCGTTAAAGCTTAAATGTTATGTTTCCCATATTTTCCTCACCAATAAAAACATGGTTCAAAACTCTCTTCAGACTACTATATGCACGTTATACAATAATGCGGCATGTGAATACATTTCCCTAGAACTAATGGTATTCAGCAAAGGGTCATGTAGTCTTCCACGTCTCAACTAATGAATATTTCATAATGGAATTTTTTGTCATATAATTGAAAAGATACTCACATTACTAGTATGATCATCAATGTCTACTTTATTTTGGTCACTAATTTGTCAAATTGTTGTATACTTTATTAATCGCACGACTTCACATTCTCTTAACAATATCTATATTTTTTAAGACCTTTTGGATCAAACTCTTTATATAAAATTACTTTTTTTTGATGCCCTTGTTTTTCGTTCTTAAGCCTTACTCGCCAAATAACCTTTAACCTAAGTCAAAACCTTGTGTATTTATTGGATACTTGATACAACACAACACACATAAATTTTTTAACCCTCCATGTAACAAAATTAATATCTCAAGACATGAAATTTTGGTTGAAAATATATTTACTTTTTGTTAATCAGAAAAAGTCCATATCACAAAAATTTAAATTTCTCAATTACGCCACAACCCTCCCATAACTCCACATATTAGCTACACATTCACAACCCATACTTCACCAAGGAGCTAGGACCCATGGACTTATAATACCATAAATTAAACCACATCCAGTACTAATTATTACCACACTCAGATAAAAAAACAGCTATCATAAGACTCTGTATTGGTTACCCCACAACTTCAGTTACGTACCAATTACACACATATTACAATGCATTATCATGCATCCAGCGTCTTAACTAGCAATTCTCCCTCTTCCATACATAATACATTAAATAAAAATTATTCCGTGTCTCCCTTAACTAATCCCATTTCTATACACAGAATGCAAGAACAAGCTAAAAATTAGATTACTACAACTCTGCGTTAAATTTCTCTTAACATTCAACTATCCTAAAACAACACATTTGAACTAATATGTGAATCAAAATCTTTAATGTTGTAAGAATGGCGTTAAATTATCACTGGGAAATTCTCTAATCTAGTCCGTATTCAAACAAAAAAACATTGTTTCACTGAAATATGTTATAAATATAATTGGTTGTAATTGAATCTTAGAATATAGTTGAACTGGCAGTATTCAAAGGTATAAAGCATGACTTGTCACTAAGGGTTACATAATCTCCCCGCAATCGATTACAAGCCACGTTCAGTCTGTTCAATTAATTTACTACCATTTCTCATGTACTATGCTCTAATTTTTAACTTAGAAAAGTCTTTACCCTTCTCTTCATGTACTATGATATATTGTGCTCTATTTGAAGATGTTTATACATTATAACCTTCTCGCTTTATTGACAAACAGTTTCATAATCATATATGTAAATTAAATATAAACATCTACAATCTAAAGTACATCGAGCGTATAGTATACCTCTTACATTATCCATCTTATTGAGATTCGTCATCTCCCACAATAATGCATCACTTCCATCTTGTAAAATGTCAATTTCAATGATATTATTTTTACATGTAGCAATACTCTGGCCTTCATGAAAGTTATTTTTAATGGATCTACGTACTTTTGATAATTTTGTTGGTGTCAACTAAAATCCTATAATCTCAAAACATATATTATGGAGCTTCTGTCAAATTCTAAATTTCTATAGCTAAAGTAGTTATATGTCTAATATTTGATCCATGCTTTTTAATCTTGAAGATGGAAGTCCTTCGATTGATAATACATAATATAACCAGGTTGTAGGCGCTCTTCAGTCTCTCGTTCATACCCAACCAGATGTCTTTTAATCAATAACATACACACTAGTTTATGCATGTTCCATATGATACTCATTGTAACGCTATATAACGCGTTCTTGTGTACCTTATCTAACATTATCACATGGAATCTTGCTTAACAAACAAACTAGTGCCACTCTTGGTTTCTACTCTTATGTTGATTAGAACTTTCACTTAGATAACCGACATGCAACACTGATCTCTTAAAGTTCAGATCTTCCTTGATAAGTTGATCTGCAAAAAGTCAACGAATAATCGAACGCTCGTCAAACAAAGAAAAATATCATTTTTTGCTTCGACAACTATTGAATTCAACAGATACTTCAACAGCTAGAAGTCCCTATTTTTAATCCACCTACCATTTTATGTAATATTATTCAACCAAAATTTTATATTCTTGATTTTTTTACTTTAGTCTAGTATATATGAAACAAGTAGTCATCGCCTTCTAATTTATACGGGATCAAGTAGAAAGAAATGAACTTGGAGTATCTTATTTACATTCAGATGATCAACTTGCGAGTTCTTTCACCAAATAACTATCACATGAAATTCATCGATATCACTATGTAAAAATCAAGTCATATTTGAAGGAACGACTATCTAGAGGGTGAATGATTAGGAAATAAAAAAATGAAATCAACCACAATCTATTCAAGACAAGATATTAATGTCCAAGACTTATGGGATTATTTTCATTCAATATATAATCTTATATATTTTTTAATTCTCATTTAATGCAATTGTTAGGAAAGAAAATATTATAATAATATAATTGTATGTTTCATGTATTATTGGTATGGAATAGAAACAATATGTATAACTAGTTGGGGTTAGTTTAACTGGCTGGCGCCCTTGTTCATTCATCTAAATGGTATAGGTTCGAACCGTGTCAATGACACCGAGTCCAAAAAATGGCTCTTCCAAGTAACAAAAAAACAATCTATATATTATTTACTTGGTTACCATAATTGTGATTCCCCAACGTGTATATATATGTGGGAGTGTGATGAGTTGGTAATCAAAGGTCTTTCAAGTGAGAAGCAATTTATATATATTCTGGATTATGCGAGTACTCTCAATATGTAATTGATTTGGGTAACTTGTGGAATACCAAATTGTATAAGAAATCTACATAACCAAATAATATTAGAGCATGTCATAGATACCGCACAGATTCCTAATTTTTTAGATGACTTGAAGATATAATATTATTTCTTTCCTTTATGAGATATAATTCAACTCCAAAAAATACACTCCATCTTGTTCCTAAATATATACTGTTTTTAAGACATCCACAATTCGTATAATCATATGATAGATACAAGAAATTATTAGAAGTGTAGAATATCCCACATATATATGTGCACTAGTAATACAATGAATAATCGAACCCCATATAGGTAAAAATTATTTGAAATTTGTATATGTTTTTGTGTTAGCAAAATAAAAGTGATGGTTAGAAAGATCAAATTACCAACCAAAATCTAATATAAGGTAGAATCATATAAAAAATTTCCTTCGTCATGTAGTTTTTTCATATTGATTTCTATAGGAGTGTCAATATGTGTAGTTTTCATTGACCAAGCTTAGTTAAACCAATCTAGAATGTATATCTTTGGTTTCTTGAATAGGCAGCCAGCCTTACAAAGTAAACTTACATATATATACTTATCCAATTATATTTTCATTTTTTATCAGGTAGTAAATTATATTTTAAGATATTAAATTTACACTATGTGTTAAAATAAACTAAAATGGAGGGATGAAAATGAGGCTTGGTGGTTGTTTTGACAACTTGCCTACATTTCCTTGCTACATACTTCCTCTTTCGTTCCTTCTCTCTCTAACAAAAAATGTTTGTACTAGGATTCCGATGATGTACGGATAACATTACAGTTTGATGATTTAACAAAGACCGTATATGGACTAATGAAATCACAGAAATAATAGCCTATATGGTAGATAATTTAGATCCTAGGTCATGCTTTATATGTGGTATTATTATTGCACATGCCTATTATTCTTTTCCTTTGTATCATATTTTTGTAGAGCTTTTAGGAACCTACTTGCATCCCACATAATCCAGCTTATTATTTAATGTGACAATACAAAATCATAGGAATAACAATACATTTAAAAAATTAAAACAATGGGTTAACAACCCTTATTTCTTACATATCCGAAACAATAACATATACAGTTTTAAACCATTAATAAAAAATAATTTCAACATCCACTTAGGAATTCAATAGTTTTTAACATATTGAATACTTGAATAAAAAACTCTATGATAATGTTCTTATATCAAATTTTCTTTTATAGTTGTAAATTCTAGGGTTCTCATCAGGTTGATAAATAATGGGATTTAAAGGAGAAAAGGAATCAAAGACACTAGCAAAGCCTCCAACAATTGTTTTATCGGATCTTGGTCCAAAGAAAATTGATATTAATAAGCCCCTACAAATGGAAAGGCGCAATCTTGGCAAAAAGGGATATAAGATTCAGCTGCTTACTAATAATTTCAATGTCTCGGAAGCAAGAATTGATTGAAGCTTTTTCAAGTCCAATGTAAGTACATTTAAATTTGGCCGTTTGAGAAACTAATTCACCTTTAAAATATATTGCTCATATTTTCACGTGTTATGAAGATGGACATCAGGTGGAGGTAAAAGGTGTTTGTAGGAAAGTGATGGACAAATTCAAAGAAACTTACGGGCATGAAATCAATGAGAAATTCATCGCTTATGCTGGTGAGAATAACTCTTATTCTCTTAGTCCTCTGTCAAATAACAAGCTTGAGTTTATAGTTATGATTAAAAAGCATGCTCCGAACAGGCATTGCTGTTTCTAAACTTTCAAAGAAAATATTTTATTCGAATTTCTAACAAGTTCATATTATTTTCAGTACAATGGAAAGTGGGATGGTGGAAGCCCATGACATGGTGATATGATAAGTTGTAGACAACCATCAAGGTCAAAGACATATAGAGTGGAATTTTGCTATGCTGCTCAAATATCATGCAAGATATTACAAATGCACATTGTGCCTAAGATTCTGATCGTCTTTACGAGCCCGTGAGAGATTTGGACATAATTCTTAGACAAAATGCTGCCAAACAGTAAGAATTTCTTGTATTCAGGTGCATTTTGATGTTTTAGACAGTAGGAGTACTTGTCTGCAATTTCATGTCTTATATTTTCTTTAAGACAGATGAATTTCAATGAAAACTGCTAATTTATCACAAAAAATTAACAATAAGAGAATCGGCTCTAGATTTTAAAATCGTGTGTAGAATTTATGTCCATATTTTCTATACAGGGGATGTCTTCTCGTACTCCAATCTCATTTAGGGTCTGTGGTGACTGGATGCCGTGGATTTCATTCTAGTGTCCGTGCATATCAAGGAGGCCGTTAACTAAATATTGGTAAGATTCTATTTCCAATATATTTATCCAATTTTCAATGCTCTAACGACTTAATGGTTCTATTTTCCTTAATTTATACAGATGTATCAACAACAATGATTTTAAAACCAGGACCATTTATTGATTTTATAATTACAAATCAAAAGGTTCTAGATCCTTACCAAATTGATTGGACAAAGGTAAAAAATACTTAACTGTATGTTAAATTATGAACTAATTACTAATGATCCTCCTTTTACAGGCCAAAGGAGTGCCGAATAATCCATGTATCACGACTGTCTCCTACAAATAGGGAATTTAAAATACCTTGGTTTGAGTCAGGGAGCTTGCATAGAGGAAATGTATTACTATTATCTATTGTTAGACAATCAATTCTTCTAAAAGGTTAAGCTTCAAATCTGTGATCTTTTTCTAATACCATGTTAGACAACCGATTCTTCTAAAAGTTTAAGCTCTTTTTAAGGAGTTATCTTATACATTATATATGACTTTTACATGCTCAATACCTATAAACTGAAAAATTTGAATAATTTTTATAAGGCGAGACTTTGAACTTGTAATGTTGTCTAATATATATAAGTTCTCATTTAAGAGAGAATATTCTTCCAGTAATATTTCAGTATATGATTTCTTTGTTCAGTATATGAAGATACCATTGCGATTTTCCGGCGATTTTCCATGCATAGATGTGGGCAAAGGAAAGCATCATGTATATATTCCAATTGACGTAATTTTGTAACTAGGTTGCTAAATCTGGTATATTTAAAATATAGGAACGAGTAGTAATAATTTCTTCGTAGCTGTGTTCACTGGTTTCACTCCAACACTATACCAAGAATTTATCCAGTAGTATCCAGAGAGCTTCACTTGTGTAGATGTTTCAAAGAAAATTGACTGAGGCGTTGAACAATAACAACTATAACAATGATTTTCTTTCCAAGTCTGCTGGAATCTCGAACAGCTCAAAATTCACTGCAGCAGAAGGTCGTGTTCTTCCGGCACCCAAAGTAAGCTCTTCTTCTATGAAAATATAGAATTGTTGTATATATTTATTTACTAAAAACAAGTTTCAATATACCCAGCTTATAGCAGGCAATGGAGAGGACAGAGTTTGTCGAAAAATGGAAGAATGAACTTTAACAATAAGGTAGAAAATTTCTTCTCTTTTTCTTTTCTTTTCCTTTCTTTTCTTTTCTTTTCTCTTCTCCTTTCTTTCACAATATGCAATTTGTAACATAAATTAAGACTTTACATATGCAGAGAAAACTGGCAAGTATTGATGTTTGGGGAGTAGTCAACTTTTCATTTAGAGTTCACACGCATAGACGGATTAGTAAACTTATCACTTGTGGAAAAAAGAAAGGAATTGTAAGTGTTCTCTTTTAATACTTTATCATAATTCTTAATCTAATTTTTATGTAACTGTATTGGATCCTTTTTTGCAGTGTACTACTCTTCCTGTTCATGCTGTGAAACTTATACAACCCTAGTTTAAAGAACTACAATAATTTATCCCCTGCATACTTTCAAAGAGAAAGCATTTAGATATCTATGGTCCATGGAAGCGGAAAATGCTATTAGAGCTTGGGATTCCTACACAATGCATTGTAACAGAAAAGTTCAACGATCAATACCTAACCTATTTGCTACTCAAGATAAACGCAAATGTGAGTTAACTTTTTCCATTTTCTATTAACATATTATATGGTTGTGTACAATTGATAGATTGTTGTACTTTGCAGATGGGTGGTATTAATTCACTATTGACTGTCAAGCATTATAAAAGGTTCTCCTAGCCGTGATGTTCCATCAGTTTCCATGGTTGTGAGCTCACTGGAGTGGCCTCTCATATCTCGCTATCGAGCTGCATGCAGTTCATACACAGCCACAAAAGATGAAAATCATTGATATTTTATTTGAAATGTTATGAACATCGATCATATTTCTGTCGCAAACAGTAAACATCATACCTCTTAATTAGATTATCTATACAAAAATGAAAAAATATTAAGCAGTGTTAAAATTAATAAATATGTACATTAATATATAGTAAAAATAATTCATAAAAAGATATTATATTTGCAAAAATATAGTGATCATTTAAACTAAAATTCAAATTACATCTATATGAGTAACAAAAAATACTAATCGATGACAGGAACACCATGGATTTGTTTGGGAACTTTTAAAAAGAAAGAAATATATAATTAGGTAATATACCAAATACCTTCTATGGTTTATCAAAGAGTAAAAAACTTCCTACAATATTAAAAGGGACAAATAACTCCTATGGTCTCCTAACTCATGGAAACTCACCTCTTGTACTCAATATAACACTAAATCTTATATGATTGGTTGCACCGAGTTGCACAGAGTTATCAAAAATAGTGGTGAGTTATCATACGTTAAAGAAACATAAGGGGTATACATACTTTTTTAAACCATACGGGGTAATTTGGTATTTTATCCTAAATCATTTAACAATTTAAATAAGGGAAAAATAATAATTTCACAAATTCTATCTAACTTTTCGAACAAGCATTTGGGTAAGAATGAAAATAATCATTAAAAAAAGGTCTAAATTGCGAGTTTTGGAACTAAAAAAGGTATATTGTACTTTCCCTTAAATAGATGGGTGCTCTTTACATATAAGCCAATCAGTTAAAACCCTAAAAAAATTTCATATGTCCCTACAAAAAAACATAATTTTTCAAATCAAAGCCTTGAAAACACCACATTAAGGGACACAAAATTCAGCATCTTATAGATTTGTTTCCAAAAATTAATATGTGGAAATTCAACAAACCTAAAGAAATCAATTTAAACAAAGACCTAACTTTTTACCTAATTCATAAGATCAAAAATACCTAATTTTGAAAAAAAATCATTAAAAACCATGAATTCAAACAATATGAGCTTTCAACATAAATAATTATAATAAATCCTAAAGCTCTCAAGTTTACACTATATTTTATAATAGAATTTGTTAAATGAAAAAATGTATCTGGATGAGTAAATAAAGTAGAGACAAAGCCTACCTCACAACATAAAGAGAAGAAATCACCATGGTTGTATTCTAACACACTAAACTAACACCTTTTGTGAAATTCAAACAGTAATTGAAAGAAAACAAAAGTCGTAATTATTTGGAAAAGGAAAGACTATATCCTAATTCATATTTTGACTACTAGTTTTCAAACATATAAATGTCTATATTTTGACGATTGAGGTAACATGTGGAAAGAGTGTATTTATAGGGTTAAATGTGCGATCTATTGACATAGAGTTATATCTAAATTAGATGGGTAGGTCAACCAAATGCATTTGAATATTTTGAACATTTTAATAATTCGTACAACCCAACAAATATTTATTGTATTGCTTTTTTTTCTTTTTTTTCTTTTTGGGTCAAAGGTATTAATTTCGTTATCTTTTTCATTAATGTATTATTTGAATATCTATTATTAAATAAAAGGAAAATATGATGAGATTATAAGTTATTATTATTTTTTTAATATAAAAAAATTAAAGAAACATAATTTCATTAATTTCATTAATTTCATTTTTCATGAAATCTTATAATTTTTTTGTTTTTAAATTTACAATATTAAGATCATTTCAAAGGAAAGGAAATATTACTTTCTAAAATTTCCTAACTTATAATTTTAATATATAATACTTTCATATAATATAAAAAAACATAATATTTTTTTCATATAAATAATCTTTCCCCTTCTATTTAATTGAAATTTAAATCTAGACATTGCCCTAAAATTTTATCATTGCTTCTTTAGCTATCCCATCTTTGACCCGAGCTTCTTGGGGTGTGTTTCTTTTTATGTGCTCAAAGATCTTGTATCCATGTATTATGTCATTCCATATCAAATCACGACTCTGTTCTTATCTACAGTTCTCAAATCATATTAATATCCCAAAATACTTAATGACTCTATACCATCACAAAGACATAAATCAAGAATATCACCCAGATTTCATTCAATATTTCACCAAAAAGTCATGTTAAATATTGTATCAGATATACTAAATATAACCATAAATGTAGATACATCATCTAATAGCCTAAAAGTTAAATCATATTCATCCCGACTATGTAACTACAAAATGGGACAAATATTTCAATAAGTAAATAATATACCATAATGTAGAAGAGCAAAAAACGATACTAACAACTAAAGATCATAGCATAATAACTACCCATATAAATTTAAAAAATATATGCTAGTGATATCATATATTCTTAAGAAATTTTTAGTTTCATAATGCAAAATAATTTATATGAAATAATGTCAAGAAGAATAGGTTATATTATGGTCGTCGATATGTGTGTTATATTTTATATTCCAACTCTCCTAAGACATCTCTATATATGTAACCTACCACATGGTCGGGATCATAAGGATTAACTCAAACACATCATATAAGATGTGGTTAAGGAGTAATGGACATGAAATATGCAACTAGGCTATAAGAACTCACCCTACCTTACCTAATTAACACATCTGATACGCTCAAGTTTAATATTTCAAATGTTTGCTCAATAACCCATGTAGTATAAATGAATACCCAAATTTCCCAATTATTACACCTCTATGAATTATCTTCTCTCATTAGTGATGGTAAATTTTCTAGTACATGTTGTCATATTATTTGGAATTTTTTTTATATATTTCACTAATGATATTTTATGTGAAATAGATGTGGTGTATTTAGAAAAGTACTCATGTTTGACACTTCAATTCTTTTCACCTCTTAAATCTCATCTTCACTCACCTTTATTGGATGGTCATTAAATGTTATCATGTTGCATTGATTTTCTGCTCGGAATCCTATGGAACTTCTATCTTATTTGACAAAATTCCTAAGGTCTTAGATTCATTGTTGTTTCCATCTTCCCTCACTTGAACTTTAAGAGTATTTAGTGCAACCTTTTGAATATCAATCAGTCATTGGTTGATGTCATATCTAAGCTTATTTATATCACAATCGGTGCAACCTTCTCGTCTTTTTTTTAGGGGATACAATATCTCTAGTCTATTCTCATCCTATTGATTAGACCCACTAGGTTTAGGATTCAACTCTTAGTTGTATTTTTATACGAAAATCTAGATGATCCCTGTGTGCAAAGAACACCTATTCAGTTTGCCTAAAGTTCACCCTTGGTTCAAAAACTAAAAGTTTAGACCCTTATTTGCTTGCCACAAATTGTCTCGACAAAGTTAAAATTCTTACTTTTCGCTTAATCTTAATTTTAAATAACTTATTTTATCATTTACATAAAAAATCCACTCTCAACCATAGTTAATGAATATGTTAAACAAATTCAAGATTAAATTTTACCCAAGTCATATGACTCTGAGATATAATAAGAAAATAATTATTTTTATTTGATTGTACAATTATAAATTTATTTTTATTTATATTATTAAAATTAGAAAAAAAAATAGAAATAAAATATACTAAAAGAATGAAAAATAAAGTAATATTTTTGTTTGGATTATGAAAATAATAATAAAGGAAAAGAAATTAACAGATTAAAAAAACCCATGTCTGGATATGAATTTTAAATAAATGTACAAATAATTATATGAAAAAAATTATGTTTTTTAATATTACGTAAAGTATAATATATCAAAATTATAGGTTAGGAAACTTTAAAATGTAATATTTTACTTCTTTTGAAATGATATTAATATGGAGAACTTAAAAACTAATAATTTAAAGAAATGCAAGAAAACTAATATTAATTAAAATACTTTTCTTTAATTTAAAAAAAACAAAAAAAATAATAATTTGTATTCTCTTAATCTTTCTTTTATTAATAAGAAATATTCAAATATTACATTAATGGAAAAAGTAATTAAATTAATACTATTGAACCAAAAGAAATTAATAAAAAAATAGCAATACAATAAATATTTGTTGGGTTGAGTAACTAAAATATTTATAATATTCAAAGGTATTGATTGCCCTACCCACCTATAGATAGAACTTTATGTCAATAATATCTTTAAATGTTGACTCCCCAAATTTCAAAATATTTACATTATTGCCTTCTGTACCATCCTCATATTTCTTAATCTTAACTCTACAAATACACATTTTTCACAATATTACCTCGATCGTCAAAATATACACATTTATATGTCTGAAAGCTAGCCAAAATAAGAAATTTATTTTTTCTTTTGCCAAATAATTAAGGCTTTCTTTTTTTTTTTAGTTAGTGTTTGAATTTCACCAAAGATTTTATTTTATTGTGTTAGAATGAAACTGCGATGATTTCTTCTCTTCAAAAAGGGAGGTGTGTACACATCCAAGACACATTATTTTTATTTAACTAGTTATAATATAGTCTAAATTTGTGATATTTTGGGAAATTTTCTAATGAATTATGTTGAAAACTTATGCTTTTTGAATTTATGGGTTTTAATGTTTGTTTTTTAAATTAGGGAGTTATATCTTATGAGTTGGGTAAAAAATTAGGTATTTGGTAAAATTTATTGTTTTAAATTTGTTGGATTTCGATATGTTTGAAACAAATATGTAAGATGTTAAAGTATTGTTTACGTGGTGTTTTCACGGTTTGATTTGAAAAAAATATGCTTGTTTGTAGTGACTGAGATCAAAGAAAAATTAGGGTTTTAATTAGTTGGTTAATATGTAAATAGTATTCTTCGTTTGAGGGAAAGTGCAAAATACTCTTTTTCAGTTCCAAAACATACCATTTAGACCTTCTTTTAATGATAATTTTTATTCTTGCCCAAATGCTAGTTTGGAAAATTTGATAGAATTTGTGAAATTGTTATTTTTTCCTTATTTAAATAGTTAAATGTTTTAGGATAAAAATACCAAATATTTCCAAAGATTTTAAAATGTTAAATACTCCATATGATTCCCTAATTCGTGACAACTCACCACTATTTATTATAACTTTGTGCAACTCGGTGCAATCAATGACATAATCTTTAATGTTATATTTAGTATAAGGGGTGAGTTGCCACGAATTAGGAAACCATATGAGGTATTTGTCTCTTTTAATATTGTAAGGATTTTTTTACTATTTGTCAAACAATAGAGGGTATTGGGTACATTACTCAGTGATTTTATTTGTTATTTTTCAAAATTCCCCAAACACATCCACGGTGTTCCAGTCATGAATTAGGCATAGTCAAATAGACTCAATATTCTACCCTTTTGTTCTAGTAGGGGGTTGACCATCTTCATTTCAACAGCCAACGAATAGCAAACCCAGTTACCTACATCCCTATGCAAAAGCTTTAATTTACACATCACTACTGGATTCGCCTAGTTTCGCGACGACACGCGTCGTCGCGAATCCGGGTGATTCCGTCGCTAATTTTGTTTCGCGACGAAATTTCGTCGCTAACAGGTCGTCTCTATCCCGGCGTCGCTAATCCGTGAATAGCGACGACAAAAAGTGATTTCGTCCCTAATTACTCAGGGTTTTAACCACGAGGGCGCGCGTCGCGAATTTAAGAGATTAGCGACGACATATTAGCGACAACACGCCGTCGCTAATTTGTTAATTAGTTTTTCTTTATTTTTTCATCGAAAATTTATTAATTGAATTTTTTTTTATTTAATTAACGACAACTTTTTAGCGACAGATTTTCGTCGCTAATAATTCGTATTTTGTTTTTTTATTTTTTTTTATTTTATCGAAAATCATTTTTTATTTATATTATTTAATATTTAGCGACGACACGCGTCGTCGCTATTCATGTTTTTTATATTTTTTTATATTTTTATTTTTAATTATTATTTATTTAAATTTTATTATTTATTTTAATTTTATTTTTTATTTTATTAAATTGTAGTTTTTTATTATTATTTTGCTTTTAAATATAATGCAAAATTATAAATAAATGAAAATCAAAAAATACATATAAATACGATAATTCGATTCAAATACTAAACTTGAAATAAAGTCAACGTCAAACGAGTCAAGTCAAAGTCAAACATTCCGAAATAAATAAAGTCTTAAACATACAAACCAACCAAATTAAAAAAAAATAACTTAATCATCATTCAAATTGAGATCTTCTTCATCTCCTCTTCTCTCCTCATCTTCTCTCTCTTCATCTCGTCTAGTGGGCCCGGGTTTGCTGATCGGCTGCATTCCATTGGCGATTCTCATCCCGTTTAATGCCTCGAAGAGAGTCTCTGCCATGCTCGGGGGTTGACTCGGCCGACTAGAAGAAGCTGTGGGCCCGGGTGATACGGAGGATGGATCTGGTATAGGTGGAAGATTTTGAGCCGCGCGAAACTCGTTCATCCCATCCAGAACCGCCTTAAGCAGCTCATCGTTCTCCCTGTCCGGCTGTGTAGGAGTCCTGGATCGTTTCCGAACCGGACCAATGGTAGGCACCCAGTATTTAGTCTTGGGTGGGTGTAGGACCTCCATTATTGTCTCGAGCATGGCATCCATCTGCTCCTGGATGCTAACTTCAGTACCCTCCGCTCCGGCCTGCACAACCTTCTTCTTCATCTTCTCCCGGAGAACACCTTGTAATTAGATTTCAATTTAAAAATAAATTAGATTAATAAAAAAATAAATTTAAAATAATAAATTAATTTAAATCAATTTTAAAAAAAAACTTACACTAGCTTTCTCCAAACGCTGGTCACGCCAACTATCTGTAGCAGCATCATAGGAGAGGTGGTCGAAATAGCAGCTTAAAGGAGGAAGCTCCATCTCCTCCTGGGTCTCGTCATCTGTAAAAGTCAACGGCTCTTTCGTCACCGTTTTCAGCTTCCCCTGGACAGTATACAGTAACAAATTTTAATTAGTTAACAATTAAATTAAATTAAATACTAAATTATATTTTAATTTTTAAAACTTATACCTCAATAATCACCTCCCGGGTCTGTGACCAGTTCCTTGACCCCGCCTTGCTCGGAACTGTCTGCTGCTCTCGATTCTTCTTGTTTATATCAGCCTGACTCTGTTACAAATAAAAAAGAAGTAGTTATAAAATTAATTAAAAAAAATGTATAAAATAATTAATAAATTATTTTTTTCTACCTATTTCGCCAAGTCATCAAACATCTTCTTCGTCGCCTCCCAAATCACCGGGTCAACATCTGGTGGATTTTCACCCGTGTAGTAGTAGTCGTTCTTCAAATCCGACTTGTATCGCCTGTAGGCTCCAGATGTCATCGCAGTCAACCTCTTAACAATCTCATGCCAATCGCCTCGCCTCCTCCACTCCTCCAAATCAAAAAATTGATTAAGTCGCTGCAAAATTACCCCTTTGTTATGGTCGGGAACATCTGACCATTGTTTGTAGCACGGGGGAACAGCATCTCGAACAGCATTACCAGCCACCTGACCCACGTGTTTGTTATACTCGCCCACGAAGTTCCAGGTGCCGTCTATGACAGAAAACTCAACTGGAATGGGCCAGCCGACTCTCTTCAGGGTCTCTTGAGCTGTCCGGATAGAGGTGGCAGCTTTCGGTCTCCTTCTTTTACGTTCACCTGTTTTAGTGAAAAATATTTAGTAACTACATATTTTTTTAAGTAATAAATAAACATTAATTGAATTTTTTATTACCCGATGGTTGGTTACAATCAGCATTCGAACGTGGAGGACCCCTCGGGGGATCGTTACCCCTCCCGTCTCCACCGTGACTCCTACCCATGACAGCAGCCATCTATAAAATTTCATAAAATTGCAAATAAGTCCAAATTTTTTTAAAATTTGCAATTAAGTCCTAAATTTTTTTAAAATTTGCAAATAAGTCCAAATTTTTTAAAATTTGCAAATAAGTCCATATTTTTTTAAAATTTCCATTTTTATCCAACTTTTTTAAAAAATGCGAATAATTCCTAATTGTCTAAAAAATCCATTTTTGTCCATTTTTTTTTAATTTGAAATTAAGTCCTATTTTTTTCGAAAATTGCATTGTAGTCCTCTACCTTTCTAAAAAATTCATTTTAGTCATCTATCTTTCTAAAATTGTCAAGTAAGTCTTATTTTTTATAAAATTGCATTTTAGTCCTTTTTTTATAAAATTGCATTTTAGTCCTTAATCATACAAAACTGCATTTTAGTCCTTAAACATACAAATCAAACATATTGCAAATAGGTCCCTATATCTTAAAACACAATCAAAGATCAATAACACTCTAATTATTACATTAAAATTACAAAAATCATACCAAAACCCTAATTTTTATCAAATTCCAATTAAATGTTATTATTTAACACCAAAAAATTACCAAACAACCCATAAACATACACATAATTCTCGGATTTCATCAAACAACTAAAAACATTCATGAATTTTTACAAAAAAAAAATTAAAAATAAAAAAAATGCAAGTTTGATCCGGAAATTGGAACCTGTTACGTAGAAATGGTGTAGATTTCGTCCATGAATCCATGCCAAGAAGAAGGAATCATACAAAATAAACACAAGAAAAAATATTAGAAATTAAAAATTAAAAAATTAAAAAAGTAGTGATTAAAATGTGTTATTGGATTGAAATCATTACCTTGATGTCGGATTTGGTGTTGTTATTGCTCGGAGCTGCTTGGCTATGGCGGAAATGGAGGTTTTGTGTGAGTTTTTGAGTGTTTGTTATGGCAGAAATGAGCTCGGTTAGGGCTTTATAGAATAAAAGATTAGCGACGACACGCTGGTCGTCGCGAATCCTTAAATTTCGTCGCGAATCAGGGACACGTGTCGCCCCACGTACACACGCCCCTTGCGTGTCTTGGTTTAGCGACGACTACCCGTCGCGAAATTTTGGTTTGTAGTCGCTAATTTTCGTGGGCGGGAAAGTTGACCGCCCACGAAGACCAATCAAATTTTTTATTATTGTTTAGCGACGACTAACCCTTTGAATGTCGTCGCGAATAATTAGCAACGACATTCAACCTTTGAATGTCGTCGCTAAACCATTTGAATGTCGTCGCTATTTTTTTTTTTTTTTTTTTTTGGTTCCTTTTCACATTCTTAATTGGGTGTTCGGGGTGTTTAGTCAAGTGTTTATGGTCAAACTTGGGTGTTCGGGGTGTTTAGTCAAGTGTTTATGGTCAAAGTTGACTGTTCATGGTCAAAGTTGAGTGTCTAGAGTCAAAGTTGAGTGTTTAGAGTCAAAGTTGAGTGTTTAGAGTCAAAGTTGACTGTTCATGGTCAAAGTTGAGTGTTTAGAGTCAAAGTTGAGTGTTTAGAGTCAAAGTTGAGTGTTTAGAGTCAAAGTTGAGTGTTTAGAGTCAAAGTTGACTGTTCATGGTCAAAATTGAGTGTTTAGAGTCAAAGTTGAGTGTTTAGAGTCAAAGTTGAGTGTTTAGAGTCAAAGTTGACTGTTCATGGTCAAAGTTGAGTGTTTAGAGTCAAAGTTGAGTGTTTAGAGTCAAAGTTGAGTGTTTAGAGTCAAAGTTGAGTGTTTAGAGTCAAAGTTGACTGTTCATGGTCAAAGTTGAGTGTTTAGTGTCAAAGTTGAGTGTTTAGAGTCAAAGTTGAGTGTTTAGAGTCAAAGTTGAGTGTTCATGGTCAAAGTTGAGTGTTTAGAGTCAAAGTTGAGTGTTTATGGTCAAAGTTGAGTGTTTAGAGTCAAAGTTGAGTGTTTAGAGTCAAAGTTGAGTGTTTAGAGTCAAAGTTGAGTGTTTAGAGTCAAAGTTGAGTGTTTAGAGTCAAAGTTGAGTGTTTAGAGTCAAAGTTGACTGTTTAGAGTCAAAGTTGACTGTTCATGGTCAAAGTTGAGTGTTTAGAGTCAAAGTTGAGTGTCTAGAGTCAAAGTTGACTGTTCATGGTCAAAGTTGAGTGTTTAGAGTCAAAGTTGACTGTTTATTGTCAAAGTTGAGTGTTTAGAGTCAAAGTTGAGTGTTTAGAGTCAAAGTTGAGTGTTCATGGTCAAAGTTGAGTGTTTAGAGTCAAAGTTGAGTGTTTATGGTCAAAGTTGAGTGTTTAGAGTCAAAGTTGAGTGTTTAGAGTCAAAGTTGAGTGTTTAGAGTCAAAGTTAATACAAATAAACCAAAATAAAAAAAACCTAATCACTATCATATCCACTAATAACTATGGGTTCATCATCGCTATCAACCTCTATAGGTTCTTCTTCATCACCGTATTCATCCAAGGTGTCATCATGAATTTCCTCATTCTCATCAATAACCGTATCAAAAGACAAATCAATAAAAAAATGAGCAGGATCAATCTCGATCTTCTCGGTGGATGCCAATGGCATGTTGATGTTCTCGTTCCCCGTGTTATCCAATGGTATGTTGATGCTCTCATTTCCAGTAGGGAGTGATTCCGAACCCCATAACTCAGGACTCCATCCGTGTCGATCGTTTATTTCCCAAACGGCTTTCCACCCTTTCATTGATTTCTTTGAACTAATCTCGTCGATGTAAAACACTTTCTTGGCCTGCGATGCTAAAATGTATGGTTCGTCGGCCCACTCAAAGTTTGTTGTGTTGATAAATGTTACCCCATGTTCTTGCCTCGATCCAGACTTTTTATACCACTTACAGACAAATAACACAACCGAGCACCCTCCAGTGTACATAACCTCCAAGATTTTGATTAATTCCCCATAACAGGGTTCTTCATTGTAAATGGTACACACTCCGTAATCCTGCGTCACTCTTTTCTCTCCTTTGGACTTAGTTACCCACTTGACACCGTTCACAACACATGAATCATATTTATGCACCGAACCATAAGACATGTTTGCCAAGGACACCATCTCGGTGGTAGCTAATGGATCTCCACGTGAATGCATTCCATGAATCTAATATACAACAATAATAGTTAGTACTTTGATAATAAATATATAAGTTATAAACCAATGCCTAAAATTACATACCTTTTCCAAAAACCATTCCTTAAATGTTCGACGATGCGTAATATCTATTTCACCACTCGTTCCCGTAAGTGTTGATTTGTGTTCACTATAATTGTAAATGAGTATAAATATATAAATATATATAAATATATATATATAAATATATATATATATATATAAATATAAATAAATAATTATAAATATATAATATATATAAATATATAATATATAAATATATATAAATATATAAATATATATATATAAATATATAAATATATATAAATATATAAATATATATAAATATATATAAATATATAGTATATATTTATATAAGATAATAATATTTACTTACGTCATGTATGTTTCGAGTTCGTCGCAGTTATGCAAAATATACCAACTTATGTGCTCCTTCTCCTTATACGGTAAAGAAACATACTCTATCTTGCCAACTGGAGTGCATTGGGAATTGAAAACGGATAACTCTTTTGGGACCAGCGGTGCTTCGTTGTATCTGCCTGGATCGTTGAACCTTGTTTTTTCTTCACTAAGATATCTTGATATGAAATTCAACGTCTCTTCCGCAATGTACCCCTCGGCTATTGAACCCTCTGGTCTAGCCGGATTTCGGATATACTCTTTCAACTTTTTCAAATACCTTTCAAATGGGTACATCCACCGCATTTGGACCGGGCCACCAAGCAATGCTTCATCATATAAGTGTATCACCAAGTGGATCATTATATCAAAAAACGCGGGAGGTAAAATCATTTCTAGCCTACACATAAGTTCAACCACTTTCTTCTTTCCCGATACTAACTGTTTCCTGCTTAGATTTTTATTGCAAACGACTCTAAACACGTTCGCTAACCCAATAAACACATCACTAATCGCTTTGTCTTCAATAAGCCCGGGGAGACTAGCCACGAAAAGATATTGCATCATCACGTGACAGTCGTGAGATTTCATGCCGATAATCTTACCCGTATCACTTTGAACATTGTTTCTCATACTAGATGCAAAACCGTTGGGAAACTTCTGTGCCTTCAGCCAGTCAAGAAAAATAGTCCGCTTTTCCGGTGTTAGAGTGTACTTTCCCCGTTTCAATATTTTTTTACCATTTCTCTCAGTCAACCACAATTCTTTTCTAATCTTCAATTTCTCAAGATCCATTCTCGCTTTCACGTTGTCTTTGTTAACTTTCCCATCAAGACCTATAACTGTACCGAGCAGAGCATCACACACGTTTTTCTCGCAATGCATAACGTCAATGTTATGTTTCAACAAGTTTTCAGACCAATAAGGTAAACGATAGAAAATACTTTTTTTCTTCCAATTGAATCGCCGGTTAACATCTTGCTTCACGATCTTTCCCCCAAAATCCTTGTGTTTACCAGGAAACACAATCGGAAGCCCATCTAAGTGTGTCTGAATACTTGCAGGACTATATTTCTTCGGTGGGCGCCTATCATCGGGGTTCCTTGTACAAAACACGTTCGCTTCTAAATGGATGTCCGGCAGGTAACCAACGTCTATGGTCAAAGTAAACAATCCCTTTGTTCACACTCAATGACGGAGTATGATCCATGCATTCGGGACAAGCTTTGTAACCTTGACCCGACCATCCCGAAGTGTATGACCTAGCGGGGAAATCATTAGTGGTAGACAACAAACAAACCTTCATCGTAAACTCTTCTTTCTTGTGGGCATCATACGTAACGATCCCTTTATCCCACAACTCTTCCAACTCATCTATAACAGGACGAAGAAAGACATCCATGTCCTTACCGGGTGAACGGGGTCCTGGAATCAACAAACAAAGCTGGAATGTGGTTTCCTTCATGCATACCCACGGGGGCAAGTTATATACGGTTAATATGACTGGCCACATGCTATACGAGTTGTTCTGCATAGAGAAAGGACAAAACCCATCGATTCCAAGACCCAGATATACGTTACGAGGTTCACTAGCAAACTCAGGGTGTAGCGTTACAAATCTCTTCCAACTATCACCATCAACCGGATGACGCAACATATCCGGATCGGCACTGTTACCGGTATGGTGCCAAATCATGTCTTCAGCGGTGTGCTTTGAAGCGTATAGTCGCTGTAATCTAGGATCAATCGGAAAGTATCGAAGCTTCTTATGCGGTACTTTGATACCCTTCTTTGGGTCCCATCTAGACTCGCTACAAACTGGACACTTATCAAGTTCTTTGTTTTCTTTGTAATAAATAACACAATCGTTCAAACAAACGTCGATGGTAACATACCCCATACCCAAACTTTTCAACTTCTTGTTGCATGCTTCATAAGAATCGGGCAAATTGTGAGGTTTAGGCAAAATACGACCCAACAACTCCAGTAGCTCGGTGAATGAGGTGTTAGTCCATTTGTTCTTTACTTTTACATGCATTAGCTTGGCGATGAAATTCAACGAACTCATCGATTCACAACCAGGAAATAATTCTGTCTCCAATTCTTCGAACAATGTGTCAAAACTGCTTCGACTTGGAATATGTGCATCTCTCATCTCGGTGTCTCCCGGATGACCACCAACATCGTAACTCTGTCTCACATCGTCATAAACATGCTGGATTTCATTTACTATAATTGGATCTTTACTTGCAGGGGGTGTATTTGTTTGTATCTCTTTCTCACCGTGTTTTGTCCAAACCTTATAATCATGGTTAAATCCCTCTCTTAGAAGGTGGGCCATAACAGCTTCGGTTTTTAATCGACAAAAATTATTACACTTCTTACACGGACAAGACAAGTAACCGGTATAACCTCTACTTTTCTTAGCAAAATCGATAAATTTATAAACCCCAAAAATATATTCACCAATCTAACACATTCGTCAATTCGATCCAACTCTTATCGATACTCATGTCCGAACTCGATGCCATCTCTTAACAACAAGTTGAGTAAACTATGCGACTACATGAGTAAAATAAAATAAAATACATAATTATTACAACCCAATGAATAAAATAAATAAAAATTACAACACAATAACCGAAATAAAAAAACTTACAAACTCATTGAATGAATAAATATTACAAACCATTGAATGAATAAATATTACAAACCATTAAATGAATAAATAATACATAGCATTAAATGAATGAATATATAAAAAAAAAGAACAAAGAATTAAATAAACAAGTAAAAATATATGAGCACAAAATATAAATTCACACAACACATGCATAATCAACCAACAAATAATTAATTCATTAACCTAATCATATGGTATATCAACTTGCTAATATAATCAAATAAATACAAAATTTAAAAAGCATGAAATTTAATGGAAATACCTTGAATTGGATGGATAAATTGAAGAGTGGTGTTAATTCCCCACCAAGAAAGTTGTATTAATTCACCTAATCAAACCATATAGAAAGAATAAAACACAATTAGCATTCAAAAAAAAAAAAATTAAAAGGTGAATTTCATGCAATTATTACCGACAATTGTGTGATGAAAGATGATATTAATGGAGCCCCACTTTGATTATTGAACCAAGAATAATGCAAGATGAAGTGGAGAAGCAATTACCAAAAAAAAAATGGAATTTAGTTGAGTTTTTGGGAGAAAATCGGAGGATTTTTTTGGGTGTTTTGTGTGTTATGTGGGTTAAAAAACCTGCTGTATCAATAAAATAGGATCCACGATTAGCGACGAATTACGGGTCATGGTTAAACACACAAGGTTGTCGCTAATCTTCAAAATAGCGACGAAATTCAGTGTCGCTAAGATAGCGACGGCTTTTCGGCTAATAAAATAAATTCAAAAAGTAATAAAATAAATTCAGCGACGAAAATCCAAGGAATAGCGTCGAATTCTGTTGTCGCGAATTAACGACGTTTTACTTCGCGCCGCTAATTTATTGTCGTCGCTAATTTGAGCCACATAACGACGAATTACGGGTCGTCGCTAATTTGTCGTGGGTAAACACCGCATTTCCAGTAGTGCATCTAGCAACTTTGAAACCTTGATATCCTTCTTTTTTGTTTCTTTTTTAACATCTCTCACAATTTTTTAATTGCTCAATCTCAGATTTTGCATTAAATTTTTTACAACTGATGAATCATTGAACAAAATAAAACACAAATACATGCTTTAGGAAATAACATCATTCATGTTTTATATTTTTAAAAAATAATCATATGTAGTAATTTGTGTATTAATACTTAAAATACTTTTGTAAATATTTTATTACAAGTTATGAAATAAAAATATGAATTAAAAAACTCAATAACAATTTAATAAATAAATTACAAATTCTTTTTGAAATAAATATATAATAGAATATTTAAAATTAGATTGACAGAATTAGGAAGTTGTTGGAGCAACCATAATATAAAGAACCGTTATTTGATAGATATAAGGTATTTGGCCCCAAATTCTGGTAAAAATGTAATGAGTTGTTGGACTTAACTTCAGTATTTTTTGTTACTCATGATGTAATTTGATTTTTAGTTTAAAGATCGCTATTATTTTCAAATATAATATCTTTTTATGAGTCGTTTTCACTATACATTAATGTATATATTTATTAATCTTAATACTATTTTATCTTCCTTCAGATTTTTTTTATAGATAAGCTAATTATGAGCCGTGAAGTTTATGTTTACTAAAAAAATATGATCTATGTCCATAACATTTCAAATTTTACGGATATAATAATTTCAATTAGGGATGACAACAATTCAGTTTTTTATTTCATCCCGCTAAGAATTATATTTTGTACAATGGTTTCAATTTGCTGGTTAAGATTTTATGAAATCTCATCTCTAATTTACAGTTTGCTCGACAATGTTGGACGACAATTATGAAGGAATCGCAATCATGGTTATATCAAATATATAAGCAGCGGAAAATATATTGCAATCCTAAGCCAATCTAGTTGCAATTTAAGAATTTAAACAGAAACAAAGTTTCGATTACATACCTTAATCCGTTGTATGAAAATCGAATTGCCTGATCGTAGCTTCAAAAGCTTGAAGCCTCCACGCTTTGCACACCGAGCTTGAGCCTTACTTCCAGAACCTCAATTCTAGACAAAAGACCTTTTATTTCTTGTTGGTTTTTTTCTTGGAAGAAAAACTGATGAAAAGTTAAGTTCTGTATAATGACTATCATTATATTTATAAAACCCCAACAGAAGAAAATGAAAAGACAAGAATAGGAAAAGTCAGGATCGTATAATGAAATTGATTATCTTAATAATCTGGTCCATTACCACTTGTGAAGTGGATTTGGACTTTCTACATTATACAAAAACAATTGACTAGCCTAGCGGTTAGTGACACATTTCACACTACTAGAGGTTCGTGGTTCGATCCACAAACTTATCAATTTTTTTTCCTTTTCCTTTTTGTCTTAATTCGGTCTTATATTAGAATATTAAATTGTGCTAGCAAATTAATATACCAATATTCCAAGTATATATTTAATTAATATTTATTATCTAATAATAAAATTAATTAACGACATGAAGCAAGATCAATACACTCGTTAGTGTGCGACTACGTGGTTTCATCGTTAAACTGGTAGTAGTTAATTAAATTAACCACTAATCAAGGTTGGCGTCTAACAACACTCCCCAACGACCGGATAACGTGAAGTAACTCTGTACAAAGAACCCAGTGAAGAATCATACATGTATTCCCTCTATCTTTACAGCTCCGGATCATCCTGGGATATGGTACAACTGTCAAATCCCATTAGAAAATCAACTACGTTACACGTCGATTATCAACGATTGACGAATGACCTAAGAAACTCATTTCTTCATTCATTCTATCACCTTGGCCAAGGATTCGATACAATCGTTATAATCTTATGACATCGTAGAGCTCAAACTCTTTACCTAGAGTTGATAGATTCCATCTTGACTCATCCCTAGGAGCATATATACTTAGCTACGTCCAATATCCTTTCGACTAGTATTATGACACACTAGTAGTCCAGTATCAAAACATAACAAGCACATACACAACTAGTGATGATCTCAGGTCAAAGGATTATAAGTATATAAATCCTTATAGAGATTAACCTACTTGACAGTTCAAGGTAATTAACCATTAGGAATCTCTAATTTTAGCCGGTTCGATAATCACATCTCTATGTGCATTATCTATGCACCTAACTCGGTAAACGAGAACTACCGATATTTATCCAATAAATACTTGTTAGCTACATATTAATCTAACCGGATTATCGAGGTCCTAACTCGATGATCCTACGATTAAGAACAAGTTTAGATTAAGTCCTCTAAGCTAGATTCTCATTATCATAACACCTTATGATATCTAGTTCGTAACTTAATCAAGGATTTGCCTTTATATTATGTAGATTAATACCATAATCATAAAGGCTTGCCATAGTTTCAAGGAAACAATTTCTTTAATCAAAACTGTAGGGATAACTATTATCGTGTACAGTAAACACTTGTGTTCAATTCATTACAAGACGATCAGGGCTAGGGCATAATTCCAACAATCTCCCACTTGGCATAGACCCAATCGTTCAAGTACCATAATTCATATACAGTTTGTTCTCATCAGACTCTTCTGATAGACAAGTTAGATGAATAGATATACATCGTGTTCCTTCCTTCTACCTATTGAATGTGAACATCTTCATGTTCAATTATATCTCGAATCAAGCGGTACTATTGCAGAATTTGTTTGGATCTATAGTTTATTCTAGATTTCTTTAATCATACAATATCTCAAATATTGTCATCGTATAAAGAAACAATATCTACATTGTGAAACCACACTATGTATATATAAAAAACTATTTTATCCAAACCACTGGCATAGTTGCATCTTATGCTGCTATGTATTCTACTTCTAGTAACCGAAATCTGCTACAGTGTTTTGATTGGAACTATTCCAATTTACTTCTCCTCTATATAGACACAACCATATTTTGATTTGCTATCATCCACGTTTGAAGCAAAACAAGCATCTATATACCCAATTAGCTTCAACTTATATTCTCCACATATGAGGAATTGGTCCTTAATACTTCTTAAGTACTTAAGGGTAGTCTTTACTACTTTCCAACATTTCTCATCAAGGTTACCTTCATACCTACTCGCTACTCCTAGCGTGTAGTGTACTTTAGGTCTTATACATTTTTCATGGTGTGTTAGATAGATCCTTATTGTTTTAACAAATAGGACTATACAAATTCATTCTCTTACTTTTAGGGTCCTAGAACAAACCCTAACATTAAGAGTAACTCCAAAGCCTATTGTCGAATAGATACTCTTGGAATTTCCATGCGTACTTCTAAAAAAGTATAAATGTAGTAAGATTGATATAGGTCAAGTAGCTTCTTTGATCTATCTCTGTAGATCCCAATTCAAAGAATATAAGCTACTATCCTAAATATTTCATGGAGAACTATTTAACAATAAAAAACTTGGTTAATTGCTTGGTTGGTATATCATATCCCTATGTGATAATATGTCGTCTACATATAACATTAGGAAGATAAGTGTACTCCCACTAGTCATTTGTACTCTTATGACTCTTATTCTAAAATAATAAAATCAAACTATTTGATTGTATGAAAGAGAATAATCCAACTTAGTGACATTTGCTGAACCCATTAAATGTATTTTGGAACTTACATATTTTATTATGAGTAAATGGAAATATTAGACCTTTAGGATTGGTCTTAAGGACGTCATAAACTCCTATTTAGTGAAAACTAAGAACTAAATATCATAGTATAAATAGTACCAACATAAAATAAAAAAATATATGATAGAAATATTATATACTCTTAAGAAATTGTTAGTTTCGTAATGCAAAAGATTTCAGATGAAATAGAGTCAAGATGCATAAGTTATGTTACGGTCGTCGATATGTGTGTTTATTTTATATGCCAACCCTCCTAAGACATCTCAACTGATGTAACTATACAACATGGTCGGGATCATAAAGGATTAATTCATACACGTCATATAAGATGTGGTTAAGGAGTAATAGACATGAAATATGCAAGTAGGCTACAAGCGCTCACCCCACCTTACCTAATTAACACAATTTATTATCTCAAGATAAATATTTCAAATTTTTGCTCTATAACCCATCCAATTTAAGTAAATACCCAACATTCCCAATTATTACACCGTTATCAATTGTCTTCTCTCATTAGTAATGGTAAATTTTCTAGTTCATTTTGTCAGATGATTTGGAACATTTTTTATATATTCCACTAAATGATAGTTATGTTAAATTGGTGTGCTGTATTTAGAAAAGTATTCATCTTTAACACTTCAATCCTTTTCACCTCTTAATCTCAGCGGTATACCTTCATTGGATGGTCATTGAATGTGATAATATTGCAATGCTTTAGCTCAGAATCCAAAGGAACTTCTATCTTGTTTGACAAAATACCTAAGGTCTTAGATTCATAGTTGTTGTGATCTTCCCTCGAACTTTAAGAGTCTTTAGTGAAATCTTTAAGAGTCTTTAGTGCAATCTTTTGAATATCAATCACTCATTAATTGATGTCATATATAAGCTTATATATCACAATGGTGCACTCTTCTCATCTTTATTTTTTTGAAGGGGTACCATACCTCTTCTCTATTCTCATCCTACTGATCAGCCCCTCCCTCGAGTTTTAGGATTCAACTCTCATTTATATTTTCATACTGAAAATGTGGATGATCTCTATGCAAAGAACACCTATTTAGTTTGCTTATAATGCGACCTTGGTTCAAAAATTAAATATTTAGACCCTCGTTTGATGACTAGTTGTATTCTTGCCAGAGATTATCTCAACAAACTTATAATTGTTACTTTTCCCTTAATCTAAATTTTAAATAATATATTTGATCATTTAAAAAAATTCAACTATCAACCACAATAAAAAGATATGATTAAAAGTATTCAAGATTAAGTTTTACCAAGTCATATTTACCCATATGACTCTTAGATATAATAAGAAAATAATTATTTTTATTTGATTGAACAATTACGAATTAATTTGTATTTATATTATTAAAGTAAATAAAAGAATAAAAATAAAATTTACTAAAAATGCAAAGAAAAGTAATATTTTTTGGACTAAAAAAAAATAAAGGAAAAAACAAATAAATAATTATAAAATTTATGTCTAGATATAATTTAAAATAAATGGCAGAGAAAGGATAAATTTATATGAAAAAAGTTATGTTATATAATATTGCCTAAGTATTATAGGTTAGGAAATTTTATAAAGTAATATTTTACATCTTTTGAAATGATATTAATATGAAAAACATAAAAACTAATAATTTAAAGAAATTTAAGAAAACTAAAATTAATCAAAATAAATTTTTCTTTAATTTTAAAAAATACAAAAAAAAATTGTATTATGTTAATATTTTCCTTTTATCATATCATGACCATTGATAATTATAACAAAACACATGTCATTTGATTAATAAGTTAGTTATTTTGTAAGTTTAACACATGAGTTATGTGTATTTATATTATTGGTGTACGATTATCCAATATTGGATGAAAGAATTTTCTTAATAAAAATTGTAATTAAATTAATACTTTTGAACAAGAAAATAAATTAAGAAAAATATATCAATACAATAAATAATTGTTGTGTTGTATGAGTAATTAAAATTTTCAGAGTATTCAAATGCATTGGATGCCCTACCAACTTAATTTGGATAAAATTCCATGTCAATAATATCCTTAAATTTAATTCCTCAAATTTCGAATTATTTACATTATTACCTTGTGTACTATCGCCATATTTCTCAAACTCAGCCCTATGAATACACTTTTCCCACATGTTACCTCAATTGTCAAAATATAAACATGTATATGCTTGAAAGCTGGTCAGAATAAGAATTAGGGATTTGTTTTCTTTTGCCAAATAATTAGCGCTTTCATTTCTTACAATTGGTGTTTAAATTTTAGAAAAAACTTAATCGTGTTAGAATACAACTGTGATGATCGATTCTCTTCAAGGAGAGAGGTATAGTTTGTCTACTATATGTACGAATCCATACACATTTTTTTATTTAACTAATTATATTTTAAAATATAGATTAAATCTGAGAGATCTTGCGATATTTTTCAATGATTTATGTTGAAAACTTATGTTTGTTTGAACTCATGGGTTTTAATGATTCTTTTTCAAAATTAGGGAGTTTATATCTTATGCATTGGGTAAAAACTTACGTCGTTGTTTGAAATTTATTGCTATTGCTTTAGGTTTGTTGGATTTCGACATGATAATAATTTGGACACGAATCTTTAAGATGCTAAAATTTTGTATACCTTTAGGTGTTGTTTTCGGGGTTTTGATTTGAAAAAATTATGTTTATTTGTAGTGATAGAGATGAAAGAAAAATGAGCGTTCTAATAAATTGGATAATATTTAAAGGGCGCCCATTTGTTTGAAGGAAAGTGCAAAATATTCTTTTCTTTTTAATTCTGAAACTCGCAATTTAGACCTTCTTTTAATGATAAATTTCATTCTTTCCCAAATACTAGCTTGGAATTCGATAGAATTTGTGAAATTAATATTTTTCCCTTATTTAAATTGTTAAATGTTTTATGAAAAAAATACCAAATATCCCCTATAGTTTTAGAATAGATAAATACTCTCTATCATTCCCTAATTCATGGCAACTCACCTCTATTTATGATAACTTTGTGCAGCTCGGTGCACCCAATGTGATAAGCTTTAATATTGTTTTTAGTATAAGGGGTGAGTTGCCAAGAGTTAGGAAACCATATGAGGTATTGTCCCTATTAATATTGTAAGGGATTTTTACCCTTAGTCAAACCATAGAGGGTATTTGATTACCCAATGATTTTATTTGTTTCTTTTCAAAATTCTCCAAACATATCCATGGTGTTCCAGTCATTAATTAGTGTTTTTGTTACTCGTGATGTAATTTGAGTTATAGTTTATATGATGTTGTTTTTCGCAAATATAATATCTTTTGATTAATCATTTTCATTGTACGTTAATGTATATATTTATTCATCTTAATATTTATTTCAATTTCCTTCATATTTTTTTACAGATAAGCTAATTTGAGCCACGAAGATTAATGTTTACTAAAACATATGATCGATGTTCATACCATTTCAAGTTTTATGGATATAATAGTTTCATTCAGGAATGACAAAGGATTAGTTTTTTCCAAAAATATCAAAAACCGTAACTATAATAGTTTATTTTTTTAAAACCATAATCGTACGGTTTTAACCATCAGTTATAATATTTAAAAACCATAACTGCATTATTATTCGGTTTCGGTTTTAAACGATATATTTGGTTTTTAACCATAACCAAATGATAATTTAGTAAATATATTATTTTTCATTATTCACTCATAAAAGAAAAATCTCCAACGTATATAAAATATTGTGTTCGTATCTAATTAAATTGCATATTTATAAACAAGTTTGTTAAATATAGTATTTGGATTTTGAAAATGTATATGACAATAAACGGTTTTCGGTTATTCAGTTTTATTTTCATCTAAAACCATACCCTAACAGTTTTAACCATTTGTTACACTTGTTAAAACTATAACCTAATGGTTTACCGCGATTATATAATTTGATTTTTAATTGGTTCGGGTATCATCGATTTTGGTTTTTAACCGTAACCATTGACATCCCTAGTTTCATTGGAATCATAAATGAAGAGTTCCTTCAATTAGGAGTGCCAAAAAGAAATATACTGAAGCATTGTAGAAGGTGGACAAAATTTCAACAATTTTAATATTATTTTTTCACAAATAATAAGCTGAAAATAGTTTAATAAATCGGTTTAATGAGATAATTACGTATTTAGTCCATGTGTTATGCGAATGTAACACATATGTTCATGTGTTTTAGGAATATACTAAAAAAATTAAGGTGGGGCCCGAATCATGCAATTTAGATCATTTAGTTTTGGAAAATTGATCAAGTTTGTAATCATTTTTGAAGTATAATAATATATTTATTTTTTATGTGTGTGAGAATTTATTTCTAGTCCCTGTCTTTCTCATTTCCCTTGCATAAGTTAGCACCTAATTAATTGACATTTTAGTGCATATGGTTGTTTTTTTATCCTCTATTATAAATTGTAAATGGAAATGATAATTTGCATGGCTTGTTTCTTCTCTTTACTCGAAAGAAAAATAATCATAAATTCCACTTACTATTTTATAGGAATAATATACTACTAACTATTTACATTCAATTTCCTAATAAAACAAGATGGTTACCTCCTCCAATTGGTGAAATAAAAATCAACACAAATGCAGCCTTCGATGTGTTAAATGCTAATTTTTTTCTTTTATTGCCAGGGACCATTGTGGTAATTTTTTGGATGTGAAATGCTAGGTGCATGGGAGTCTTATCACCTGTGGAGGCTGAAGTTTTAAGAGTCTATAAAGCTTGTAGGATTGCTACTTAGTTTCTAGCTGGAGTAGTGACTATCGAGAGTGATAATTCTATAGTTATTAACTCTTTCAATTGTAATAAGTTAAAAACCCCTCATTCCATCACACATTTGATTAGGGATATTTGAGAGTGTTGCAACACTTATAAATTGAATTTTCTCTAGTAAATAGGGGTAAGAACTTAGTAGCTGACTGGAAAACTAAACAAAAGCTTAGAGGTGCATTGTCTAGCTTAGATTAGAAATAATCACCCAAATCAGTTAGGCTCATTTGTAATGACCACAATGCTACGGGCATTGGGAAACTTTTGAACCTTCTCTACTTTAAAATATTGTTTTTTGACTAATAAAAAGAATGCTATATTTGATTCTTGTGGAAGGTGAGCTTGGCATGTCACTTAGCTCACCATTTTAATGGTGCGACTATAGGATAAGTCTAGGTCTAAGAAAATTCCAAACTTTAATTTGTCCCTTATAGGGTGAGTCCTGGTTCGGCTTGGCCCATCATAGGGAAATAATCAACGGGCGCATTTTTTGCCCGAAGGTTCAAATGGAAGTCTCTAGTGCAAAAGTATAGTACATTTTCTCTGTCTTTTGTCTTTGTTCTACTTAGTACCCGTGTAAAAGTATTTCTTTTGAAAAACACTTAAAAGTGTTTTTAGATATTTAAAAGTGTTTTATACCCTAAGAACACTTTCTTTAATAGCATCAAATATGTGTTTCTTGAAAAATGCGCCTAAAGTGATTCTAAATTTCAATATTATTTTTAATAATTTTTCAAATATTTTAATTATATTTTAAAAAGCCCTTTTTTCCTCTTGAATGAGCACTTCCAAACGATCCCTTAGCCTTATCCGAAAAAAGTTAGGAAGCGTGTGACATTTCTTTTGATCTATAATTCATTATTTATTTTAAAAAAAGGCACAACAAAAATGAAAAAGGCTGATAGACCAACCACAATGTATAATGTGTTGGTTTAATCATTCAAAACTTATTTATACTTGTAAAGGTTGAAATATTTTAATAGTATTGGTGGGTATAACCCAAAAAAGGATCAGCAAAATATCCCCTATGATGTGGCAGTTAAGTGGTCCAATCAATATAATTCTCTTTACATGTTTTCTCTATCTTACAAGATTGTATCACTTAATCGACACATCACGGGTGATACCCAACATAACTCATGTTTTATTTAATTTTCCGTGTTGGCATGTTAATGGACGTGAGTATATTGTATATCTATTTTTTTTTGTGAAGGGGTCTGTTGTATTTCTATGGTTGTCATTAATGCATATATTTTTTATAGAAATAGTATTAATTATCTATACTAAGTGTCACCGTCTAAGCTCTTGTATCTCAGGTCGGTTTAACTCGAACTTTCAATTTTTTAGCTCCCATCGAGAGGTAAATTCTCGGACTTTCCCCTTTCTATTACACAACACAATTGGATTGAAGAATATTCATTAGTATAAGAGCATAATGTGTATTTATAAAAATTATCTCACTTGGAAAATCCAACAATCTTGTTTAACACAAAGGTTACACAAATTTTATTTACAGGTGTTCATTTATGCAATAGTTTCCAACCATCAACATATTATGTTGTCGATCAAAGATGTTTTTGTCAATATTTTCTAACACAAAATCACCTTTTTAAATGGTCTTGAAAATATCGCTCCTTGTAATGTTAAATTACTGTAACGTCCATCAAGTGTCAGTTCTAGAATCTTGGACTTGAAGTCATCATTCACATTTGTGTTTTGGAACTCCATCGAGTTGTAGATATATGTTTAGAAATGTGATTCAAGATGATCAATTATATTGGTAATCGAAGTACAGAATGTTCAATGAAGCCTCTGGATAAAAACATCCACAGTGAACCTAGTTCCAAAATTCACACAAATGTTATGGTGATGTGAATTTTAGGAAGAATTATATTCAAGGATGTAGCTACTAGTATCCCCAATAGACATTTTTATTTTGATTTTACAAAAACAATTTTTGACCCTAGTAAAAATTACTTGTGGCCTGCATAACTTTAATAGCTTGCACCGTGCATTTTGACTAATTAATCACTAGTATAACAGCAGTAATATTTATTATTCTTATCTTGATATTTGTGACAATGGTTGGTGATAGAGCATAAAAATCCAAATCAATAAAATTACACTAATGATGAATCTCCGATTTATGTGATAAATGATGATTTGTGTGAACTCTATCTTCAATCGAGCCTAGAACCCTGAAAGTGGACAAAGGTTAGGACCAAATAAAGGTGTATTTCCTGATGGTACTCTGATAGTTAAGTCACTATTGGGATGAAGGATCGAGGAGAATATATATTGGACGAGGTCCCATTGTAATCTAAACAGTGTAAGTACTTAAGTGATACCACATTGAGTGCTTGTTATAGGAATCATAGATAAGGAAAACTCGGGAATACCTTGTTGGACTTTTGTCGCATCCATATGGAATATCTTTGGGGCAACATTATATGTTCATTACCTTGGCGAGATGCTCATTGGCAGCCTCATGGACATGTTGAGTGCTCGATACTATATCATAGAGGTTTGTCGAGGGAGTAGTTCAACCGACAACCATGACATAAAGTTAATCGAGACTATCCACACCCCTTGAATTTGTACAATCTGGGAAAAGAATCCATGTGGGACCATTTGAAGAATACAACCATATCTTAATGTTGAAGTGAGTGTCATTTACAATTGTTTAACTTGCATGCTATCATGCGACACGTGTTTACTCACAAATGGCCACATCCTCATAATTATCTTGGTAATTGTGGGAAGTTACGTACATTATCATGCGGTTTTCGGGTTCTCTAGATCATTAAGACCTCGATAGGCGAATCATCACTATTCACCAATATATTGTGTCACTCTGTTATATTGTTCTTATTGCTGTTGTGGATTTTCTTCGAGCACCTTTATGATAGCATACTAGTGTTCGAATAACTCTTCCACTTGTACTTTTCTAGAGTAGTAAATTCTCTTCTCTTTAAGGTATCTTATTTCGTAATTTTGAGTTTTTTATGTATCGTAAAGGTAGTTCAGTGAGAGGCTCCAAGGATCATCCTGGAGGGGAATTAAAAAGATCTCGGCCTTCATATTTGGACATCGCAACCTCTTATCCCAAGGACTCTACCTTGGATTTCTCAATTGGAACCATATTTATGTCCCCCGAGAGGATTACTCTTAAAGTTTGTTGTACTTCTTCTTTTTTTATTGATACCGACTCTTACCGACTTTTATTTAAGCAACACCCATTCTTCACCTCCACAACCAATTAACGTAGCTAGTATAATTTTTATATATGATACTTCCTTAGTACATAAATAGTGCATCCCGCATAAGCCCGTTGTTGCAGAGTTTAGGCTCGAACATATGATGTGCAAGCTTAGCTTCCGCAAATTTTTAAAGGTTGTAAAGAGGGAGGGGGTACATTTGTATCGGAATAGATATTTTCTATCCATGTGCAAATGAGAGAACTTTTCAACCTTGTGAGAGATAAATTGCAGTTTATACCCGCTCCAGATATGAGGCTTTAGGTTCCCTCCGGGACTTTTATTATGACTCTCATGAGAAAGTCGAATTTGCATCTAAGCCAAATGACCCTGAATTATTTGGAAAACATCTTGAGCTTCTATATGGGGTGTACAACTCTTTTGGGTTGCATGCCTTTAGCCAATTTATTTTTTCATATTTATCAACTAATTAAGTGAAAAAGTCGAATCGACAGTAGATGGTACCTAATAGCTCCTCGAATAAAAAATGGTCACCAAATGACTGATGCTGTCTCCTGAAGCATATTTATAAATCAATGATGAGGGAAATGCGTTCTGCAAGTATACGGGTCACCAAGTAATATAGAAATTAAGTGAATTATCGTCCACACATGGATTTATGAGTTTAGGACTAGCTATTCATTATTAATAAAAAGACTAAACAAAAAATATTTCTATATGATTTTTGTTTAGGTAGCTACCAAGATAATGGTTAACTACTAAATTAACTAAGGAAATCAAGTTAAGGCTGTGGACGGGGAGAGAAATATAGATTGAGACACTTGTAATTCCCACTAACTATAGCTTAAAGTTACCTGCAATTCTAAGGGTAAAACGGGACATTTATGCTAATCATTGTTATAAGATCTCCCTTAGTTCCTTTCGGATAAGTAGGGGGCTACAATCTAACCCTAGGAACCTCTTCCTAGTGAATCCTACGCAAGTTATCTAGACGTCTAAAGTTCAAACTCTATGTGATTACCTAGTTAGTTTATCTCTTCCGGGTCTTCAACTCTAAAAAGCGTAATTAACCTAGTTCCACTACCAAATCCATATTCACAAGCATAATTTAATAGCTAACAAACCTAAATATGTGTACACCATTCAAGGATTTATCACGAGGCACAAAGATAATTACAGCAAAAACAATCCATAATTATTTTAAATACGAAATCCCAAATTCATTCAAATAAGACTTAATTAATAGTTAGGGTTTATACCCCAAACATCTCAAGTTAAGAGGTAATTTAGCATAAACTCTATTGATTAAGAGTTTGTGTCCAAGTGAAACTGAGTCACAAATATTATATCTGTAATACTAGTGATTAATTTGTTAAAATACACGGTGTCAAGCTATACAAGTTATGCACATAATAAGTAAAAGATCAAATCAGCTACTTATCCAAAAAAATTAGGGGTCAAGAATGATTTTTTTAAAATCAAAAGGGAAATGTCTATTGGGGTACTAGTAGCTATACCCTAATCGAAATACTTCATAAGTTTTATATCACAATGATTTTTGTGTGAATTTTGGAATCAGATTCACCGTGAATGATTTTATCCAAAGTTTTCAATGAGCATTATATACTTCGATTACCAACATTATTGATCTTCGTTAATCATATTTCTTCACATTTATCTATAACTCGAAGGAGTTCCAAAACACCAATGTATATGATGACTTAAGGTTCAAGATTCTAGCACCGACACTTGATCTAATAAAAAGACGTTACAGTAAATTAACATTGAAAGTGGTGATATTTGAAAGACCATCTAAATAGTTAATTTTGTGTTTGATAGATTGACAAAAACATCCTTGATTGACAACTTAATCTATTGGTGGTTGGAAACTAGTGCATAAATACAAACTTGAAAATAAATCTTGTGTAACCTTTGTGTAATATAGAATTATTTGATTTTCCTAGTTCAGTAGAATACTTGAGATCAGTTTAATAATCATACATTTATGCTCTTATACTAATGTATACTCTTCAATCTAATTGTGGGATCATCTATTTGTGTAAAAGATAGGGGAAAGTCCAAGAATTTACCCTAGGAACTAAAAAAATTGAAATTCCGAGTTAAATACATGAGATTAGACGGTAACAGGATAATTAAAACTATGTGGATTGAAATATATAAATGAATGACAACACCCATATAAATACAACAATACCTTCATCAAATTTCCAAAATAAATAATTATATAATATACTCACGTCCATTAACATGCCAACAAAGATAACTAATTAAAATATTTCTACCTTTACACACACACGTATATATATATGCTTTGAATGATTGAACCAACACAATTTACATAGAGGTTGTACTATTATCCATTTTTCCATTTTTGTTGTCAAAGCTTTCTTTCATAATAACTGGTGAGTTATAGAACAAAATAAAGGTCACCCATTTCTCCACTTTTTTCAGATATGACTACGTAGAACAAGATAAAGAGAGCGAAAATACAATATAGTTTATCACTAGAGACTGCCATTTGAACCTTCGGGAAAAACATGTGCCTGCTGATTTTGCCTTATGATGGTCTAAGCCGAACTAGGGCTAACCCTAGATGGGACAAATTAATGTTTGAATTTTTCTTGACCCTGACTTATCCTATAACCTCAACATTAAAATGGTGAGCCATGTGACATGCCAAGCTCACCTTTCGCAAGAATCAAATATAGCTTTTCTTTATAGAAAAATTAATGTAAACTATCAGTAGTATATTATTCCTTTAAAATAGCACGTGATATTTATGTTTTTTTCGAGTTGAGAGAAGAAACAAGACATGCAACTTGTTATTTCGATTTACAATTGGTGGTAGAGGATAAACATCACAATTATAGAGAACTACATTATCAATTAATTAGGTGCTAACTTAAGCAAGGGAAATGAAAAAGATAGGGACTAGAAATGAATTTAAACACACATAAAAAGAGAATATTATTATACGTCAAAAATAATTACAAACTTGATCAATCTTCTAAAACTAAAGTATCTAAATTTCATTTAAATTCCTAATACACATAAATATAATTGTTATATTAGCATAACACATGGACTAAATACACATGGACCAGAATTTTTTTGCTCAATAACCCATGTAGTATAAATGAATACCCATTTATCAATTGTCTTCTCTCATTAGTGATGGTAAATTTTCTAGTACATGTTGTCATATTATTTGGAACATTTTTTATATATTTCACTAATGATAGTTTATGTGAAATAGATGTGGTGTATTTAGAAAAGTACTCATGTTATCATTGTAAATATAAATGTATTGTTTTAATGTAATAATAACTATTCAGAACTTTTTACAGTGTGAAAGCTTTCACAAGAGCATCATTTTCTTTCACAAAACCTAAGCTTTCGTAAATTCTTATTTCATTTACAAAACAAAAGAAATGAACTTTTACACAATTTTTTATTATTTTTCATCCTTGAAACTTAACAAAAATGTCAGATACTACTTCCCCTGCCATAGCTTTGTCTTCCAATAAATATTGTTAAATAACTCCTATATCGCCCCCTCAATCCTCAACATATATCTAGCTGACCTTCTTCATGTTAAAATCATCTATCAAAATTATCCAACTTTTCGAGACCAAATTCTCTCCTTCCTCTTTTTTTACAATGGCATTTTTCTATATCCTTCTCAGCAAATAAAATACGTGCCACTCTCATTACATATCACTAATATATCCCTTTGAGAGACAATACAGTTTATCTAGTCATGATATTTTCGTTTCTGTTGATCACACCATCCAATACATGGTAACATCAACTCTCACCAATGTCGATACCCGAATTAAGGTTTTCACAACCTATGACAATACATCCACAACCACAGTTGGTTGTCTACTTAACCGACTTGTACGACTATGTCCAATCTTTCAATTTACGAAGATAAACACGAAAAAATAAGCATGACTGATGAATTTGACTTGTAAGTCTCTCTATAACCAAATCTCACTAGGATGACCTACAACTACAATGAAATCAGTGCAGACAATGAAATCAGTGCAGACATATGCGCCCGCGACAATACTATCACCTTTCCTGAATCATATGAAAAATTCTTTTGGAACATGAAATTTATCACCATTAGCAGGATCAACTATCTCTTAACATTTTTACAGCTCAATTATCTAAATATAGTCGTGGTCATGTCATTCTTCAGCTTGTCCACTCAATCCAGGGGCATATATTGCATTCTCAAGGCACAACTTTGACTCCATAATATGAGAATCATAATTCTAAAGCTGACTAGCACACTACAAATAAGACAAACATTCAGTGGCAGTGAAGTGAATTTTTTTTGCCTCGTCAAAAATGGTTTCCCCTCTTGTTCTCACTCTTACAATAATTTTTCCGTTAAACTTTAAATCCCTAAGCTTCCCAGGTTGAACTTTTTCGTTAAAGCTTAAATGTTATGTTTCCCATATTTTCCTCACCAATAAAAACATGGTTCAAAACTCTCTTCAGACTACTATATGCACGTTATACAATAATGCGGCATGTGAATACATTTCCCTAGAACTAATGGTATTCAGCAAAGGGTCATGTAGTCTTCCACGTCTCAACTAATGAATATTTCATAATGGAATTTTTTGTCATATAATTGAAAAGATACTCACATTACTAGTATGATCATCAATGTCTACTTTATTTTGGTCACTAATTTGTCAAATTGTTGTATACTTTATTAATCGCACGACTTCATATTCTCTTAACGATATCTATATTTTTAAGACCTTTTGGATCAAACTCCTTATATAAAATTACTTTTTTTTGATGCCCTTGTTTTTCGTTCTTAAGCCTTACTCGCCAAATAACCTTTAACCTAAGTCAATACCTTGTGTATTTATTGGATACTTGATACAACACAACACACATAAATTTTTTAACCCTCCATGTAACAAAATTAATATCTCAAGACATGAAATTTTGGTTGAAAATATATTTACTTTTTGTTAATCAGAAAAAGTCCATATCACAAAAATTTAAATTTCTCAATTACGCCACAACCCTCCCATAACTCCACATATTAGCTACACATTCACAACCCATACTTCACCAAGGAGCTAGGACCCATGGACTTATAATACCATAAATTAAACCACATCCAGTACTAATTATTACCACACTCAGATAAAAAAACAGCTATCATAAGACTCTGTATTGGTTACCCCACAACTTCAGTTACGTACCAATTACACACATATTACAATGCATTATCATGCATCCAGAGTCTTAACTAGCAATTCTCCCTCTTCCATACATAATACATTAAATAAAAATTATTCCGTGTCTCCCTTAACTAATCCCATTTCTATACACAGAATGCAAGAACAAGCTAAAAATTAGATTACTACAACTCTGCGTTAAATTTCTCTTAACACTCAACTATCCTAAAACAACACATTTGAACTAATATGTGAATCAAAATCTTTAATGTTGTAAGAATGGCGTTAAATTATCACTGGGAAATTCTCTAATCTAGTCCGTATTCAAACAAAAAAACATTGTTTCACCGAAATATGTTATAAATATAATTGGTTGTAATTGAATCTTAGAATATAGTTGAACTGGCAGTATTCAAAGGTATAAAGCACGACTTGTCACTAAGGGTTACATAATCTCCCCGCAATCGATTACAAGCCACGTTCAGTCCGTTCAATTAATTTACTACCATTTCTCATGTACTATGCTCTAATTTTTAACTTAGAAAAGTCTTTACCCTTCTCTTCATGTACTATGATATATTGTGCTCTATTTGAAGATGTTTATACATTATAACCTTCTCGCTTTATTGACAAACAGTTTCATAATCATATATGTAAATTAAATATAAACATCTACAATCTAAAGTACATCGAGCGTATAGTATACCTCTTACATTATCCATCTTATTGAGATTCGTCATCTCCCACAATAATGCATCACTTCCATCTTGTAAAATGTCAATTTCAATGATATTATTTTTACATGTAGCAATACTCTGGCCTTCATGAAAGTTATTTTTAATGGATCTACGTACTTTTGATAATTTTGTTGGTGTCAACTAAAATCCTATAATCTCAAAACATATATTACGGAGCTTCTGTCAAATTCTAAATTTCTATAGCTAAAGTAGTTTTATGTCTAATATTTGATCCATGCTTTTTAATCTTGAAGATGGAAGTCCTTCGATTGATAATACATAATATAACCAGGTTGTAGGCGCTCTTTAGTCTCTCGTTCTTACCCAACCAGATGTCTTTTAATCAATAACATACACACTAGTTTATGCATGTTCCATATGATACTCATTGTAACGCTATATAACGCGTTCTTGTGTACCTTATCTAACATTATCACATGGAATCTTGCTTAACAAACAAACTAGTGCCACTCTTGGTTTCTACTCTTATGTTGATTAGAACTTTCACTTAGATAACCGACATGCAACACTGATCTCTTAAAGTTCAGATCTTCCTTGATAAGTTGATCTGCAAAAAGTCAACGAATAATCGAACGCTCGTCAAACAAAGAAAAATATCATTTTTTGCTTCGACAACTATTGAATTCAACAGATACTTCAACAGCTAGAAGTCCCTATTTTTAATCCACCTACCATTTTATGTAATATTATTCAACCAAAATTTTATATTCTTGATTTTTTTACTTTAGTCTAGTATATATGAAACAAGTAGTCATCGCCTTCTAATTTATACGGGATCAAGTAGAAAGAAATGAACTTGGAGTATCTTATTTACATTCAGATGATCAACTTGCGAGTTCTTTCACCAAATAACTATCACATGAAATTCATCGATATCACTATGTAAAAATCAAGTCATATTTGAAGGAACGACTATCTGGAGGGTGAATGATTAGGAAATAAAAAAATGAAATCAACCACAATCTATTAAAGACAAGATATTAATGTCCAAGACTTATGGGATTATTTTCATTCAATATATAATCTTATATATTTTTTAATTCTCATTTAATGCAATTGTTAGGAAAGAAAATATTATAATAATATAATTGTATGTTTCATGTATTATTGGTATGGAATAGAAACAATATGTATAACTAGTTGGGGTTAGTTTAACTGGCTAGCGCCCTTGTTCATTCATCTAGATGGTATAGGTTCGAACCGTGTCAATGACACCGAGTCCAAAAAATGGCTCTTCCAAGTAACAAAAAAACAATCTATATATTATTTACTTGGTTACCATAATTGTGATTCCCCAACGTGTATATATATGTGGGAGTGTGATGAGTTGGTAATCAAAGGTCTTTCAAGTGAGAAGCAATTTATATATATTCTGGATTATGTGAGTACTCTCAATATGTAATTGATTTTGGGTAACTTGTGGAATACCAAATTTTATAAGAAATCTACATAACCAAATAATATTAGAGCATGTCATTGATACCGCACAGATTCCTAATTTTTTAGATGACTTGAAGATATAATATTATTTCTTTCCTTTATGAGATATAATTCAACTCCAAAAAATACACTCCATCTTGTTCCTAAATATATACTGTTTTTAAGACATCCACAATTCGTATAATCATATGATAGATACAGGAAATTATTAGAAGTGTAGAATATCCCACATATATATGTGCACTAGTAATACAATGAATAATCGAACCCCATATAGGTAAAAATTATTTGAAATTTGTATATGTTTTTGTGTTAGCAAAATAAAAGTGATGGTTAGAAATATCAAATTACCAACCAAAATCTAATATAAGGTAGAATCATATAAAAAATTTCCTTCGTCATGTAGTTTTTTCATATTGATTTCTATAGGAGTGTCAATATGTGTAGTTTTCATTGACCAAGCTTAGTTAAACCAATCTAGAATGTATATCTTTGGTTTCTTGAATAGGCAGCCAGCCTTACAAAGTAAACTTACATATATATACTTATCCAATTATATTTTCATTTTTTATCAGGTAGTAAATTATATTTTAAGATATTAAATTTACACTATGTGTTAAAATAAACTAAAATGGAGGGATGAAAATGAGGCTTGGTGGTTGTTTTGACAACTTGCCTACATTTCCTTGCTACATACTTCCTCTTTCGTTCCTTCTCTCTCTAACAAAAAATGTTTGTACTAGGATTCCGATGATGTACGGATAACCTTACAGTTTGATGATTTAACAAAGACCGTATATGGACTAATGAAATCACAGAAATAATAGCCTATATGGTAGATAATTTAGCTCCTAGGTCATGCTTTATATGTGGTATTATTATTGCACATGCCTATTATTCTTTTCCTTTGTATCATATTTTTGTAGAGCTTTTAGGAACCTACTTGAATCCCACATAATCCAGCTTATTATTTAATGTGACAATACAAAATCATAGGAATAACAATACATTTAAAAAATTAAAACAATGGGTTAACAACCTTTATTTCTTACATATCCGAAACAATAACATATACAGTTTTAGACCATTAATAAAAAATAATTTCAACATCCACTTAGGAATTCAATAGTTTTTAACATATTGAATACTTGAATAAAAAACTCTATGATAATGTTCTTATATCAAATTTTCTTTTATAGTTGTAAATTCTAGGGTTCTCATCAGGTTGATAAATAATGGGATTTAAAGGAGAAAAGGAATCAAAGACACTAGCAAAGCCTCCAACAATTGTTTTATCGGATCTTGGTCCAAAGAAAATTGATATTAATAAGCCCCTACAAATGGAAAGGCGCAATCTTGGCAAAAAGGGATATAAGATTCAGCTGCTTACTAATAATTTCAATGTCTCGGAAGCAAGAATTGATTGAAACTTTTTCAAGTCCAATGTAAGTACATTTAAATTTGGCCGTTTGAGAAACTAATTCACCTTTAAAATCTATTGCTCATATTTTCACGTGTTATGAAGATGGACATCAGGTGGAGGTAAAAGGTGTTTGTAGGAAAGTGATGGACAAATTCAAAGAAACTTACGGGCATGAAATCAATGAGAAATTCATCGCTTATGATGGTGAGAATAACTCTTATTCTCTTAGTCCTCTGTCAAATAACAAGCTTGAGTTTATAGTTATGATTAAAAAGCATGCTCCGAACAGGCATTGCTATTTCTAAACTTTCAAAGAAAATATTTTATTCGAATTTCTAACAAGTTCATATTATTTTCAGTAAAATGGAAAGTGGGATGGTGGACGCCCACAACATGGTGATATGATAAGTTGTAGACAACCGTCAAGGTCAAAGACATATAGAGTGGAATTTTGCTATGCTGCTCAAATATCATGCAAGATATTACAAATGCACATTGTGCCTAAGATTCTGATAGTCTTTACAAGCCCGTGAGAGATTTGGACATAATTCTTAGACAAAATGCTGCCAAACAGTAAGAATTTCTTGTATTCAGGTGCATTTTGATGTTTTAGACAATAGGAGTACTTGTCTGCAATTTCATGTCTTATATTTTCTTTAAGACAGATGAATTTCAATGAAAACTGCTAATTTATCACAAAAAATTAACAATAAGAGAATCGGCTCTAGATTTTAAAATCGTGTGTAGAATTTATGTCCATATTTTCTATACAGGGGATGTCTTCTCGTACTCCAATCTCATTTAGGGTCTGTGGTGACTGGATGCCGTGGATTTCATTCTAGTGTCCGTGCATATCAAGGAGGCGGTTCACTAAATATTGGTAAGATTCTATTTCCAATATATTTATCCAATTTTCAATGCTCTAACGACTTAATGGTTCTATTTTCCTTAATTTATACAGATGTATCAACAACAATGATTTTAAAACCAGGACCATTTATTGATTTTATAATTACAAATCAAAAGGTTCTAGATCCTTACCAAATTGATTGGACAAAGGTAAAAAATACTTAACTGTATGTTAAATTATGAACTAATTACTAATGATCCTCCTTTTACAGGCCAAAGGAGTGCCGAATAATCCATGTATCACGACTGTCTCCTACAAATAGGGAATTTAAAATACCTTGGTTTGAGTCAGGGAGCTTGCATAGAGGAAATGTATTACTATTATCTATTGTTAGACAATCAATTCTTCTAAAAGGTTAAGCTTCAAATCTGTGATTTTTTTCTAATACCATGTTAGACAACCGATTCTTCTAAAAGTTTAAGCTCTTTTTAAGGAGTTATCTTATACATTATATATGACTTTTACATGCTCAATACCTATAAATTGAAAAATTTGAATAATTTTTATAAGGCGAGACTTTGAACTTGTAATGTTGTCTAATATATATAAGTTCTCATTTAAGAGAGAATATTCTTCCAGTAATATTTCAGTATATGATTTCTTTGTTCAGTATATGAAGATACCATTGCGATTTTCCGGCGATTTTCCATGCATAGATGTGGGCAAAGGAAAGCATCATGTATATATTCCAATTGACGTAATTTTGTAACTAGGTTGCTAAATCTGGTATATTTAAAATATAGGAACGAGTAGTAATAATTTCTTCGTAGCTGTGTTCACTGGTTTCACTCCAACACTATACCAAGAATTTATCCAGTAGTATCCAGAGAGCTTCACTTGTGTAGATGTTTCAAACAAAACTGACTGAGGGGTTGAACAATAACAACTATAACAATGATTTTCTTTCCAAGTCTGCTGGAATCTCGAACACTTCAAAATTCACTGCAGCAGAAGGTCGTGTTCTTCCGGCACCCAAAGTAAGCTCTTCTTCTATGAAAATATAGAATTGTTGTATATATTTATTTACTAACAACAAGTTTCAATATACCCAGCTTATAGCAGGCAATGGAGAGGACAGAGTTTGTCGAAAAATGGAAGAATGAACTTTAACAATAAGGTAGAAAATTTCTTCTCTTTTTCTTTTCTTTTCTTTTCCTTTCTTTTCTTTTCTTTTCTCTTCTCCTTTCTTTCACAATATGCAATTTGTAACATAAATTAAGACTTTACATATGCAGAGAAAACTGGCAAGTATTGATGTTTGGGGAGTAGTCAACTTTTCATTTAGAGTTCACACGCATAGACGGATTAGTAAACTTATCACTTGTGGAAAAAAGAAAGGAATTGTAAGTGTTCTCTTTTAATACTTTATCATAATTCTTAATCTAATTTTTATGTAATTGTATTGGATCCTTTTTTGCAGTGTACTACTCTTCCTGTTCATGCTGTGAAACTTATACAACCCTAGTTTAAAGAACTACAATAATTTATCCCCTGCATACTTTCAAAGAGAAAGCATTTAGATATCTATGGTCCATGGAAGCGGAAAATGCTATTAGAGCTTCGGATTCCTACACAATGCATTGTAACAGAAAAGTTCAACGATCAATACCTAACCTATTTGCTACTCAAGATAAACGCAAATGTGAGTTAACTTTTTCCATTTTCTATTAACGTATTATATGGTTGTGTACAATTGATAGATTGTTGTACTTTGCAGATGGGTGGTATTAATTCACTATTGACTGTCAAGCATTATAAAAGGTTCTCCTAGCCGTGATGTTCCATCAGTTTCCATGGTTGTGAGCTCACTGGAGTGGCCTCTCATATATCGCTATCGAGCTGCAGTTTCGTACACAGCCACAAAAGATGAACATGGTTGATATTTTATTTGAAATGTTATGAACATCGATCATATTTCTGTCGCAAACAGTAAACATCATACCTCTTAATTAGATTATCTATACAAAAATGAAAAAATATAAAGCAGTGTTAAAATTAATAAATATGTACATTAATATATAGTAAAAATAATTCATAAAAAGATATTATATTTGCAAAAATATAGTGATCATTTAAACTAAAATTCAAATTACATCTATATGAGTAACAAAAAATACTAATCGATGACAGGAACACCATGGATTTGTTTGGGAACTTTTAAAAAGAAAGAAATATATAAGTAGGTAATATACCAAATACCCTCTATGGTTTATCAAAGAGTAAAAAACTTCCTACAATATTAAAAGGGACAAATAACTCCTATGGTCTCCTAACTCATGGAAACTCACCTCTTGTACTCAATATAACACTAAATCTTATATGATTGGTTGCACCGAGTTGCACAGAGTTATCAAAAATAGTGGTGAGTTATCATACGTTAAAGAAACATAAGGGGTATTTATACTTTTTTAAACCATACGGGGTAATTTGGTATTTTATCCTAAATCATTTAACAATTTAAATAAGGGAAAAATAATAATTTCACAAATTCTATCTAACTTTTCGAACAAGCATTTGGGTAAGAATGAAAATAATCATTAAAAGAAGGTCTAAATTGCGAGTTTTGGAACTAAAAAAGGTATATTGTACTTTCCCTTAAATAGATGGGTGCTCTTTACATATAAGCCAATCAGTTAAAACCCTAAAAAAATTTCATATGTCCCTACAAAAAAACATAATTTTTCAAATCAAAGCCTTGAAAACACCACATTAAGGGACACAAAATTCAGCATCTTATAGATTTGTTTCCAAAAATTAATATGTGGAAATTCAACAAACCTAAAGAAATCAATTTAAACAAAGACCTAACTTTTTACCTAATTCATAAGATCAAAAATACCTAATTTTGAAAAAAAATCATTAAAAACCATGAATTCAAACAATATGAGCTTTCAACATAAATAATTATAATAAATCCTAAAGCTCTCAAGTTTACACTATATTTTATAATAGAATTTGTTAAATGAAAAAATGTATCTGGATGAGTAAATAAAGTAGAGACAAATCCTACCTCACAACATGAAGAGAAGAAATCACCATGGTTGTATTCTAACACACTAAACTAACACCTTTTGTGAAATTCAAACAGTAATTGAAAGAAAACAAAAGTCGTAATTATTTGGAAAAGGAAAGACTATATCCTAATTCATATTTTGACTACTAGTTTTCAAACATATAAATGTCTATATTTTGACGATTGAGGTAACATGTGGAAAGAGTGTATTTATAGGGTTAAATGTGCGATCTATTGACATAGAGTTATATCTAAATTAGATGGGTAGGTCAACCAAATGCATTTGAATATTTTGAACATTTTAATAATTCGTACAACCCAACAAATATTTATTGTATTGCTTTTTTTTCTTTTTTTTCTTTTTGGGTCAAAGGTATTAATTTCGTTATCTTTTTCATTAATGTATTATTTGAATATCTATTATTAAATAAAAGGAAAAGATGATGAGATTATAAGTTATTATTATTTTTTTAATATAAAAAAATTAAAGAAACATAATTTCATTAATTTCATTTTTCATGAAATCTTATAATTTTTTTGTTTTTAAATTTACAATATTAAGATCATTTCAAAGGAAAGGAAATATTACTTTCTAAAATTTCCTAACTTATAATTTTAATATATAATACTTTTATATAATATAAAAAAACATAATATTTTTTTCATATAAATAATCTTTCCCCTTCTATTTAATTGAAATTTAAATCTAGACATTGCCCTAAAATTTTATCATTGCTTCTTTAGCTATCCCATCTTTGACCCGAGCTTCTTGGGGTGTGTTTCTTTTTATGTGCTCAAAGATCTTCTATCCATGTATTATGTCATTCCATATCAAATCACGACTCTGTTCTTATCTACAGTTCTCAAATCATATTAATATCCCAAAATACTTAATGACTCTATACCATCACAAAGACATAAATCAGGAAAATCACCCAGATTTCATTCAATATTTCACCAAAAAGTCATGTTAAATATTGTATCAGATATACTAAATATAACCATAAATGTAGATACATCATCTAATAGCCTAAAAGTTAAATCATATTCATCCCGACTATGTAACTACAAAATGGGACAAATATTTCAATAAGTAAATAATATACCATAATGTAGAAGAGCAAAAAACGATACTAACAACTAAAGATCATAGCATAATAACTACCAATATAAATTTAAAAAATATATGCTAGTGATATCATATATTCATAAGAAATTTTTAGTTTCATAATGCAAAATAATTTATATGAAATAATGTCAAGAAGAATAGGTTATATTATGGTCGTCGATATGTGTGTTATATTTTATATTCCAACTCTCCTAAGACATCTCTATATATGTAACCTACCACATGGTCGGGATCATAAGGATTAACTCAAACACATCATATAAGATGTGGTTAAGGAGTAATGGACATGAAATATGAAAGTAGGCTATAAGAACTCACCCTACCTTACCTAATTAACACATCTGATACGCTCAAGTTTAATATTTCAAATGTTTGCTCAATAACCCATGTAGTATAAATGAATACCCAAATTTCCCAATTATTACACCTCTATGAATTATCTTCTCTCATTAGTGATGGTAAATTTTCTAGTACATGTTGTCATATTATTTGGAATTTTTTTTATATATTTCACTAATGATATTTTATGTGAAATAGATGTGGTGTATTTAGAAAAGTACTCATGTTTGACACTTCAATTCTTTTCACCTCTTAAATCTCATCTTCACTCACCTTTATTGGATGGTCATTAAATGTTATCATGTTGCATTGATTTTCTGCTCGGAATCCTATGGAACTTCTATCTTATTTGACAAAATTCCTAAGGTCTTAGATTCATTGTTGTTTCCATCTTCCCTCACTTGAACTTTAAGAGTATTTAGTGCAACCTTTTGAATATCAATCAGTCATTGGTTGATGTCATATCTAAGCTTATTTATATCACAATCGGTGCAACCTTCTCGTCTTTTTTTTAAGGGATACAATATCTCTAGTCTATTCTCATCCTATTGATTAGACCCACGAGGTTTAGGATTCAACTCTTAGTTGTATTTTTATACGAAAATCTAGATGATCCCTGTGTGCAAAGAACACCTATTCAGTTTGCCTAAAGTTCACCCTTGGTTCAAAAACTAAAAGTTTAGACCCTTATTTGCTTGCCACAAATTGTCTCGACAAAGTTAAAATTCTTACTTTTCGCTTAATCTTAATTTTAAATAACTTATTTTATCATTTACATAAAAAATCCACTCTCAACCATAGTTAATGAATATGTTAAACAAACTCAAGATTAAATTTTACCCAAGTCATATGACTCTGAGATATAATAAGAAAATAATTATTTTTATTTGATTGTACAATTATAAATTTATTTTTATTTATATTATTAAAATTAGAAAAAAGAATAGAAATAAAATATACTGAAAGAATGAAAAATAAAGTAATATTTTTGTTTTGATTATGAAAATAATAATAAAGGAAAAGAAATTAACAGATTAAAAAAACCCATGTCTGGATATGAATTTTAAATAAATGTACAAATAATTATATGAAAAAAATTATGTTTTTTAATATTACGTAAAGTATAATATATCAAAATTATAGGTTAGGAAACTTTAAAATGTAATATTTTACTTCTTTTGAAATGATATTAATATGGAGAACTTAAAAACTAATAATTTAAAGAAATGCAAGAAAACTAATATTAATTAAAATAATTTTATTTAATTTAAAAAAAACAAAAAAAATAATAATTTGTATTCTCTTAATCTTTCTTTTATTAATAAGAAATATTCAAATATTACATTAATGGAAAAAGTAATTAAATTAATACTATTGAACCAAAAGAAATTAATAAAAAAATAGCAATACAATAAATATTTGTTGGGTTGAGTAACTAAAATATTTATAATATTCAAAGGTATTGATTGCCCTACCCACCTATAGATAGAACTTTATGTCAATAATATCTTTAAATGTTGACTCCCCAAATTTCAAAATATTTACATTATTGCCTTCTGTACCATCCTCATATTTCTTAATCTTAACTCTACAAATACACATTTTTCACAATATTACCTCGATCGTCAAAATATACACATTTATATGTCTGAAAGCTAGCCAAAATAAGAAATTTATTTTTTCTTTTGCCAAATAATTAAGGCTTTTTTTTTTTTTTTAGTTAGTGTTTGAATTTCACCAAAGATTTTATTTTATTGTGTTAGAATGAAACTGCGATGATTTCTTCTCTTCAAAAAGGGAGGTGTGTACACATCCAAGACACATTATTTTTATTTAACTAGTTATAATATAGTCTAAATTTGTGATATTTTGGGAAATTTTCTAATGAATTATGTTGAAAACTTATGCTCTTTGAATTTATGGGTTTTAATGTTTGTTTTTTAAATTAGGGTGTTATATCTTATGAGTTGGGTAAAAAATTAGGTATTTGTTAAAATTTATTGTTTTAAATTTGTTGGATTTCGATATGTTTGAAACAAATATGTAAGATGTTAAAGTATTGTTTACGTGGTGTTTTCACGGTTTGATTTGAAAAAAAATATGCTTGTTTGTAGTGACTGAGATCAAAGAAAAATTAGGGTTTTAATTAGTTGGTTAATATGTAAATAGTATTCTTCGTTTGAGGAAAAGTGCAAAATACTCTTTTTCAGTTCCAAAACATACAATTTAGACCTTCTTTTAATGATAATTTTTATTCTTGCCCAAATGCTAGTTTGGAAAATTTGATAGAATTTGTGAAATTGTTATTTTTCCCTTATTTAAATAGTTAAATGTTTTAGGATAAAAATACCAAATATTTCCAATGGTTTTAAAATGTTAAATACTCCATATGATTCCCTAATTCGTGACAACTCACCACTATTTATTATACCTTTGTGCAACTCGGTGCAATCAATGACATAATCTTTAATGTTATATTTAGTATAAGGGGTGAGTTGCCACGAATTAGGAAACCATATGAGGTATTTGTCTCTTTTAATATTGTAAGGATTTTTTTACTATTTGTCAAACAATAGAGGGTATTGGGTACATTACTCAGTGATTTTATTTGTTATTTTTCAAAATTCCCCAAACACATCCACGGTGTTCCAGTCATGAATTAGGCTGAGTCCAATAGACTCAATATTCTACCCTTTTGTTCTAGTAGGGGGTTGACCATCTTCATTTTAACAGCCAACGAATAGCAAACCCAGTTACCTACATCCCTATGCAAAAGCTTTAATTTACACATCACTACTGGATTCGCCTGGTTTCGCGACGACACGCGTCGTCGCGAATCCGGGTGATTCCGTCGCTAATTTTGTTTCGCGACGAAATTTCGTCGCTAACAGGTCGTCTCTATCCCGGCGTCGCTAATCCGTGAATAGCGACGACAAAAAGTGATTTCGTCCCTAATTACTCAGGGTTTTAACCACGAGGGCGCGCGTCGCGAATTTAAGAGATTAGCGACGACATATTAGCGACAACACGCCGTCGCTAATTTGTTAATTAGTTTTTCTTTATTTTTTCATCGAAAATTTATTAATTGAATTTTTCTTTTTTTTTATTTAATTAACGACAACTTTTTAGCGACAGATTGTCGTCGCTAATAATTCGTATTTTGTTTTTTAATTTTTTTTATTTATATTATTTAATATTTAGCGACGACACGCGTCGTCGCTATTCATGTTTTTTATATTTTTATTTTTAATTATTATTTATTTAAATTTTATTATTTATTTAAATTTTATTTTTTATTTTATTAAATTGTAGTTTTTTATTATTATTTTGCTTTTAAATATAATGCAAAATTATAAATAAATGAAAATCAAAAAATACATATAAATACGATAATTCGATTCAAATACTAAACTTGAAATAAAGTCAACGTCAATCGAGTCAAGTCAAAGTCAAACATTCCGAAATAAATAAAGTCTTAAATATACAAACCAACCAAATTAAAAAAAATAACTTAATCATCATTCAAATTGAGATCTTCTTCATCTCCTCTTCTCTCCTCATCTTCTCTCTCTTCATCTCGTCTAGTGGGCCCGGGTTTGCTTATCGGCTGCATTCCATTGGCGATTCTCATCCCGTTTAATGCCTCGAAGAGAGTCTCTGCCATGCTCGGGGGTTGACTCGGCCGACTAGAAGAAGCTGTGGGCCCGGGTGATGCGGAGGATGGATCTGGTATAGGTGGAAGATTTTGAGCCGCGCGAAACTCGTTCATCCCATCCAGAACCGCCTTAAGCAGCTCATCGTTCTCCCTGTCCGGCTGTGTAGGAGTCCTGGATCGTTTCCGAACCGGACCAATGGTAGGCACCCAGTATTTAGTCTTGGGTGGGTGTAGGACCTCCATTATTGTCTCGAGCATGGCATCCATCTGCTCCTGGATGCTAACTTCAGTACCCTCCGCTCCGGCCTGCACAACCTTCTTCTTCATCTTCTCCCAGAGAACACCTTGTAATTAGATTTCAATTTAAAAATAAATTAGATTAATAAAAAAATAAATTTAAAATAATAAATTAATTTAAATCAATTTAAAAAAAAAACTTACACTAGCTTTCTCCAAACGCTGGTCACGCCAACTATCTGTAGCAGCATCATAGGAGAGGTGGTCGAAATAGCCGCTTAAAGGAGGAAGCTCCATCTCCTCCTGGGTCTCGTCATCTGTAAAAGTCAACGGCTCTTTCGTCACCGTCTTCAGCTTCCCCTGGACAGTATACAGTAACAAATTTTAATTAGTTAACAATTAAATTAAATTAAATACTAAATTATATTTTAATTTTTAAAACTTATACCTCAATAATCACCTCCCGGGTCTGTGACCAGTTCCTTGACCCCGCCTTGCTCGGAACTGTCTGCTGCTCTCGATTCTTCTTGTTTATATCAGCCTGACTCTGTTACAAATAAAAAAGAAGTAGTTATAAAATTAATTAAAAAAATATATAAAATAATTAATAAATTATTTTTTTCTACCTGTTTCGCCAAGTCATCAAACATCTTCTTCGTCGCCTCCCAAATCACCGGGTCAACATCTGGTGGATTTTCACCCGTGTAGTAGTAGTCGTTCTTCAAATCCGACTTGTATCGCCTGTAGGCTCCAGATGTCATCGCAGTCAACCTCTTAACAATCTCATGCCAATCGCCTCGCCTCCTCCACTCCTCCAAATCAAAAAATTGATTAAGTCGCTGCAAAATTACCCCTTTGTTATGGTCGGGAACATCTGACCATTGTTTGTAGCACGGGGGAACAGCATCTCGAACAGCATTACCAGCCACCTGACCCACGTGTTTGCTATACTCGCCCACGAAGTTCCAGGTGCCGTCTATGACAGAAAACTCAACTGGAATGGGCCAGCCGACTCTCTTCAGGGTCTCCTGAGCTGTCCGGATAGAGGTGGCAGCTTTCGGTCTCCTTCTTTTACGTTCACCTGTTTTAGTGAAAAATATTTAGTAACTACATATTTTTTTAACTAATAAATAAACATTAATTGAATTTTTTATTACCCGATGGTTGGTTACAATCAGCATTCGAACGTGGAGGACCCCTCGGGGGATCGTTACCCCTCCGGTCTCCACCGTGACTCCTACCCATGACAGCAGCCATCTATAAAATTTCATAAAATTGCAAATAAGTCCAAATTTTTTAAAAATTTGCAATTAAGTCCTAAATTTTTTTAAATTTTGCAAATAAGTCCAAATTTTTTAAAATTTGCAAATAAGTCCATATTTTTTTAAAATTTCCATTTTTATCCAACTTTTTTAAAAAATGTGAATAATTCCTAATTGTCTAAAAAATCCATTTTTTTCCATTTTTTTTTAATTTGAAATTAAGTCCTATTTTTTTCGAAAATTGCATTGTAGTCCTCTACCTTTCTAAAAAAATCATTTTAGTCATCTATCTTTCTAAAATTGTCAAGTAAGTCTTATTTTTTATAAAATTGCATTTTAGTCCTTTTTTTATAAAATTGCATTTTAGTCCTTAATCATACAAAACTGCATTTTAGTCCTTAAACATACAAATCAAACATATTGCAAATAGGTCCCTATATCTTAAAACACAATCAAAGATCAATAACACTCTAATTATTACATTAAAATTACAAAATTCATACCAAAACCCTAATTTTTATCAAATTCCAATTAAATGTTGTTATTTAACACCAAAAAATTACCAAACAACCCATAAACATACACATAATTCTCGGATTTCATCAAACAAATAAAAACATTCATGAATTTTTACAAAAAAAAAATTAAAAATAAAAAAAATGCAAGTTTGATCCGGAAATTGGAACCTGTTACGTAGAAATGGTGTAGATTTCGTCCATGAATCCATGCCAAGAAGAAGGAATCATACAAAATAAACACAAGAAAAAATATTAGAAATTAAAAATGAAAAAATTAAAAAAGTAGTGATTAAAATGTGTTATTGGATTGAAATCATTACCTTGATGTCGGATTTGGTGTTGTTATTGCTCGGAGCTGCTTGGCTATGGCGGAAATGGAGGTTTTGTGTGAGTTTTTGAGTGTTTGTTATGGCAGAAATGAGCTCGGTTAGGGCTTTATAGAATAAAAGATTAGCGACGACACGCTGGTCGTCGCGAATCCTTAAATTTCGTCGCGAATCAGGGACACGTGTCACCCCACGTACACACGCCCCTTGCGTGTCTTGGTTTAGCGACGACTACCCGTCGCGAAATTTTGGTTTGTAGTCGCTAATTTTCGTGGGCGGGAAAGTTGACTGCCCACGAAGACCAATCAAATTTTTTATTATTGTTTAGGGACGACTAACCCTTTGAATGTCGTCGCGAATAATTAGCAACGACATTCAACCTTTGAATGTCGTCGCTAAACCATTTGACTGTCGTCGCTATTTTTTTTTTTTTTTTTTTTATTTTTTTTGGTTCCTTTTCACATTCTTAATTGGGTGTTCGGGGTGTTTAGTCAAGTGTTTATGGTCAAACTTGGGTGTTCGGGGTGTTTAGTCAAGTGTTTATGGTCAAAGTTGACTGCTCATGGTCAAAGTTGAGTGTTTAGAGTCAAAGTTGAGTGTTTAGAGTCAAAGTTGACTGTTTAGAGTCAAAGTTGAGTGTTCATGGTCAAAGTTGAGTGTTTAGAGTCAAAGTGAGTGTTTAGAGTCAAAGTTGAGTGTTTAGAGTCAAAGTTGAGTGTTTAGAGTCAAAGTTGAGTGTTTAGAGTCAAAGTTGACTGTTCATGGTCAAAATTGAGTGTTTAGAGTCAAAGTTGAGTGTTTAGAGTCAAAGTTGAGTGTTTAGAGTCAAAGTTGACTGTTCATGGTCAAAGTTGAGTGTTTAGAGTCAAAGTTGAGTGTTTAGAGTCAAAGTTGAGTGTTTAGAGTCAAAGTTGAGTGTTTAGAGTCAAAGTTGAGTGTTTAGAGTCAAAGTTGACTGTTCATGGTCAAAGTTGAGTGTTTAGTGTCAAAGTTGAGTGTTTAGAGTCAAAGTTGAGTGTTTAGAGTCAAAGTTGAGTGTTCATGGTCAAAGTTGAGTGTTTAGAGTCAAAGTTGAGTGTTTATGGTCAAAGTTGAGTGTTTAGAGTCAAAGTTGAGTGTTTAGAGTCAAAGTTGAGTGTTTAGAGTCAAAGTTGAGTGTTTAGAGTCAAAGTTGAGTGTTTAGAGTCAAAGTTGAGTGTTTAGAGTCAAAGTTGAGTGTTTAGAGTCAAAGTTGACTGTTCATGGTCAAAGTTGAGTGTTTAGAGTCAAAGTTGAGTGTTTAGAGTCAAAGTTGAGTGTTTAGAGTCAAAGTTGACTGTTCATGGTCAAAGTTGAGTGTTTAGAGTCAAAGTTGACTGTTTATGGTCAAAGTTGAGTGTTTAGAGTCAAAGTTGAGTGTTTAGAGTCAAAGTTGAGTGTTCATGGTCAAAGTTGAGTGTTTAGAGTCAAAGTTGAGTGTTTATGGTCAAAGTTGAGTGTTTAGAGTCAAAGTTGAGTGTTTAGAGTCAAAGTTGAGTGTTTAGAGTCAAAGTTAATACAAATAAACCAAAATAAAAAAAAACCTAATCACTATCATATCCACTAATAACTATGGGTTCATCATCGCTATCAACCTCTATAGGTTCTTCTTCATCACCGTATTCATCCAAGGTGTCATCATGAATTTCCTCATTCTCATCAATAACCGTATCAAAAGACAAATCAATAAAAAAATGAGCAGGATCAATCTCGATCTCCTCGGTGGATGCCAATGGCATGTTGATGTTCTCGTTCCCCGTGCTATCCAATGGTATGTTGATGCTCTCATTTCCAGTAACTCAGGACTCCATCCGTGTCGATCGTTTATTTCCCAAACGGCTTTCCACCCTTTCATTGATTTCTTTGAACTAATCTCGTCGATGTAAAACACTTTCTTGGCCTGCGATGCTAAAATGTATGGTTCGTCGGCCCACTCAAAGTTTGTTGTGTTGATAAATGTTACCCCATGTTCTTGCCTCGATCTAGACTTTTTATACCACTTACAGACAAATAACACAACCGAGCACCCTCCAGTGTACATAACCTCCAAGATTTTGATTAATTCCCCATAATAGGGTTCTTCATTGTAAATGGTACACACTCCGTAATCCTGCGTCACTCTTTTCTCTCCTTTGGACTTAGTTACCCACTTGACACCGTTCACAACACATGAATCATATTTATGCACCGAACCATAAGACATGTTTGCCAAGGACACCATCTCGGTGGTAGCTAATGGATCTCCACGTGAATGCAATCCATGAATCTAATATACAACAATAATAGTTAGTACTTTGATAATAAATATATAAGTTATAAACCAATGCCTAAAATTACATACCTTTTCCAAAAACCATTCCTTAAATGTTCGACGATGCGTAATATCTATTTCACCACTCGTTCCCGTAAGTGTTGATTTGTGTTCACTATAATTGTAAATGAGTATAAATATATAAATATATATAAATATATATAAATATATAAATATATATAAATATATATATATAAATATAAATAAATAATTATAAATATATATAATATATATAAATGTATAATATGTAAATATATATAAATATATAAATATATATATATAAATATATAAATATATATAAATATATAAATATATATAAATATATAGTATATATTTATATAAGATAATAATATTTACTTACGTCATGTATGTTTCGAGTTCGTCGCAGTTATGCAAAATATACCAACTTATGTGCTCCTTCTCCTTATACTGTAAAGAAACATACTCTATCTTGCCAACTGGAGTGCATTGGGAATTGAAAACGGATAGCTCTTTTGGGACCAGCGGTGCTTCGTTGTATCTGCCTGGATCGTTGAACCTTGTTTTTTCTTCACTAAGATATCTTGATATGAAATTCAACGTCTCTTCCGCAATGTACCCCTCGGCTATTGAACCCTCTGGTCTAGCCGGATTTCGGATATACTCTTTCAACTTTTTCAAATACCTTTCAAATGGGTACATCCACCGCATTTGGACCGGGCCACCAAGCAATGCTTCATCGTATAAGTGTATCACCAAGTGGATCATTATATCAAAAAACGCGGGAGGTAAAATCATTTCTAGCCTACACATAAGTTCAACCACTTTCTTCTTTCCCGATACTAACTGTTTCCTGCTTATATTTTTATTGCAAACGACTCTAAACACGTTCGCTAACCCAATAAACACATCACTAATCGCTTTGTCTTCAATAAGCCCGGGGAGACTAGCCACGAAAAGATATTGCATCATCACGTGACAGTCGTGAGATTTCATGCCGATAATCTTACCCGTATCACTTTGAACATTGTTTCTCATACTAGATGCAAAACCGTCGGGGAACTTCTGTGCCTTCAGCCAGTCAAGAAAAATAGTCCGCTTTTCCGGTGTTAGAGTGTACTTTCCCCGTTTCAATATTTTTTTACCATTTCTCTCAGTCAACCACAATTCTTTTCTAATCTTCAATTTCTCAAGATCCATTCTCGCTTTCACGTTGTCTTTGTTAACTTTCCCATCAAGACCTATAACTGTACCGAGCAGAGCATCACACACGTTTTTCTCGCAATGCATAACGTCAATGTTATGTTTCAACAAGTTTTCAGACCAATAAGGTAAACGATAGAAAATACTCTTTTTCTTCCAATTGAATCGCCGGTTAACATCTTGCTTCACGATCTTTCCCCCAAAATCCTTGTGTTTACCAGGAAACACAATCGGAAGCCCATCTAACTGTGTCTGAATACTTGCAGGACTATATTTCTTCGGTGGGCGCCTATCATCGGGTTCCTTGTACAAAACACGTTCGCTTCTAAATGGATGTCCGGCAGGTAACCAACGTCTATGGTCAAAGTAAACAATCCCTTTGTTCACACTCAATGACGGAGTATGATCCATGCATTCGGGACAAGCTTTGTAACCTTGACCCGACCATCCCGAAGTGTATGACCTAGCGGGGAAATCATTAGTGGTAGACAACAAACAAACCTTCATCGTAAACTCTTCTTTCTTGTGGGCATCATACGTAACGATCCCTTTATCCCACAACTCTTCCAACTCATCTATAACAGGACGAAGAAAGACATCCATGTCCTTACCGGGTGAACGGGGTCCTGGAATCAACAAACAAAGCTGGAATGTGGTTTCCTTCATGCATACCCACGGGGGCAAGTTATATACGGTTAATATGACTGGCCACATGCTATACGAGTTGTTCTGCATAGAGAAAGGACAAAACCCATCGATTCCAAGACCCAGATATACGTTACGAGGTTCACTAGCAAACTCAGGGTGTAGCGTTACAAATCTCTTCCAACTATCACCATCAACCGGATGACGCAACATATCCGGATCGGCACTGTTACCGGTATGGTGCCAAATCATGTCTTCAGCGGTGTGCTTTGAAGCGTATAGTCGCTGTAATCTAGGAGCAATCGGAAAGTATCGAAACTTCTTATGCGGTACTTTGATACCCTTCTTTGGGTCCCATCTAGACTCGCTACAAACTGGACACTTATCAAGTTCTTTGTTTTCTTTGTAATAAATAACACAATCGTTCAAACAAACGTCGATGGTAACATACCCCATACCCAAACTTTTCAACTTCTTGTTGCATGCTTCATAAGAATCGGGCAAATTGTGAGGTTTAGGCAAAATACGACCCAACAACTCCAGTAGCTCGGTGAATGAGGTGTTAGTCCATTTGTTCTTTACTTTTACATGCATTAGCTTGGCGATGAAATTCAACGAACTCATCGATTCACAACCAGGAAATAATTCTGTCTCCAATTCTTCGAACAATGTGTCAAAACTGCTTCGACTTGGAATATGTGCATCTCTCATCTCGGTGTCTCCCGGATGACCACCAACATCGTAACTCCGTCTCACATCGTCATAAACATGCTGGATTTCATTTACTATAATTGGATCTTTACTTGCAGGGGGTGTATTTGTTTGTATCTCTTTCTCACCGTGTTTTGTCCAAACCTTATAATCATGGTTAAATCCCTCTCTTAGAAGGTGGGCCATAACAGCTTCGGTTTTTAATCGACAAAAATTATTACACTTCTTACACGGACAAGACAAGTAACCGGTATAACCTCTACTTTTCTTAGCAAAATCGATAAATTTATAAACCCCAAAAATATATTCACCATCTAACACATTCGTCAATTCGATCCAACTCTTATCGATACTCATGTCCGAACTCGATGCCATCTCTTAACAACAAGTTGAGTAAACTATGCGACTACATGAGTAAAATAAAATAAAATACATAATTATTACAACCCAATGAATAAAATAAATAAAAATTACAACACAATAACCGAAATAAAAAAACTTACAAACTCATTGAATGAATAAATATTACAAACCATTGAATGAATAAATATTACAAACCATTAAATGAATAAATAATACATAGCATTAAATGAATGAATATATAAAAAAAAGAACAAAGAATTAAATAAACAAGTAAAAATATATGAGCACAAAATATAAATTCACACAACACATGCATAATCAACCAACAAATAATTAATTCATTAACCTAATCATATGGTATATCAACTTGCTAATATAATCAAATAAATACAAAATTTAAAAAGCATGAAATTTAATGGAAATACCTTGAATTGGATGGATAAATTGAAGAGTGGTGTTAATTCCCCACCAAGAAAGTTGTATTAATTCACCTAATCAAACCATATAGAAAGAATAAAACACAATTAGCATTCAAAAAAAAAATTAAAAGGTGAATTTCATGCAATTATTACCTACAATTGTGTGATGAAAGATGATATTAATGGAGCCCCACTTTGATTATTGAACCAAGAATGATGCAAGATGAAGTGGAGAAGCAATTACCAAAAAAAAAAATGGAATTTAGTTGAGTTTTTGGGAGAAAATCGGAGGATTTTTTTGGGTGTTTTGTGTGTTATGTGGGTTAAAAAACCTGCTGTATCAATAAAATAGTATCCACGATTAGCGACGAATTACGGGTCATGGTTAAACACACAAGGTTGTCGCTAATCTTCAAAATAGCGACGAAATTCAGTGTCGCTAAGATCGCGACGGCTTTTCGGCTAATAAAATAAATTCAAAAAGTAATAAAATAAATTCAGCGACGAAAATCCAAGGAATAGCGTCGAATTCTGTTGTCGCGAATTAACGACGCTTTACTTCGCGCCGCTAATTTATTGTCGTCGCTAATTTGAGCCACATAACGACGAATTACGGGTCGTCGCTAATTTGTCGTGGGTAAACACCGCATTTCCAGTAGTGCATCTAGCAACTTTGAAACCTTGATATCCTTCTTTTTTGTTTCTTTTTTAACATCTCTCACAATTTTTTAATTGCTCAATCTCAGATTTTGCATTAAATTTTTTACAACTGATGAATCATTGAACAAAATAAAACACAAATACATGCTTTAGGAAATAACATCATTCATGTTTTATATTTTTAAAAAATAATCATATATAGTAATTTGTGTATTAATACTTAAAATACTTTTTTAAATATTTTATTACAAGTTATGAAATAAAAATATGAATTAAAAAACTCAATAACAATTTAATAAATAAATTACAAATTCTTTTTGAAATAAATATATAATAGAATATTTAAAATTAGATTGACAGAATTAGGAAGTTGTTGGAGCAACCATAATATAAAGAACTGTTATTTGATAGATATAAGGTATTTGGCCCCAAATTCTGGTAAAAATGTAATGAGTTGTTGGACTTAACTTCAGTATTTTTTGTTACTCATGATGTAATTTGATTTTTAGTTTAAAGATCGCTATTATTTTCAAATATAATATCTTTTTATGAATCGTTTTCACTATACATTAATGTATATATTTATTAATCTTAATACTATTTTATCTTCCTTCAGATTTTTTTTATAGATAAGCTAATTATGAGCCGTGAAGTTTATGTTTACTAAAAAAATATGATCTATGTCCATAACATTTCAAATTTTACGGATATAATAATTTCAATTAGGGATGACAACAATTCAGTTTTTTATTTCATCCCGCTAAGAATTATATTTTGTACAATGGTTTCAACTTGCTGGTTAAGATTTTATGAAATCTCATGTCTAATTTACAGTTTGCTCGACAATGTTGGACGACAATTATGAAGGAATCGCAATCATGGTTATATCAAATATATAAGCAGCGGAAAATATATTGCAATCCTAAGCCAATCTAGTTGCAATTTAAGAATTTAAACAGAAACAAAGTTTCGATTACATACCTTAATCCGTTGTATGAAAATCGAATTGCCTGATCGTAGCTTCAAAAGCTTGAAGCCTCCACGCTTTGCACACCGAGCTTGAGCCTTACTTCCAGAACCTCAATTCTAGACAAAAGACCTTTTATTTCTTGTTGGTTTTTTTCTTGGAAGAAAAACTGATGAAAAGTTAAGTTCTGTATAATGACTATCATTATATTTATAAAACCCCAACAGAAGAAAATGAAAAGACGAGAATAGGAAAAGTCAGGAACGTATAATGAAATTGATTATCTTAATAATCTGGTCCATTACCACTTGTGAAGTGGATTTGGACTTTCTACATTATACAAAAACAATTGACTAGCCTAGCGGTTAGTGACACATTTCACACTACTAGAGGTTCGTGGTTTGATCCACAAACTTATCAATTTTTTTTCCTTTTCCTTTTTGTCTTAATTCGGTCTTATATTAGAATATTAAATTGTGCTAGCAAATTAATATACCAATATTCCAAGTATATATTTAATTAATATTATTATCTAATAATAAAATTAATTAACGACATGAAGCAAGATCAATACACTCGTTAGTGTGCGACTACGTGGTTTCATCGTTAAACTGGTAGTAGTTAATTAAATTAACCACTAATCAAGGTTGGCGTCTAACAACACTCCCCAACGACCGGATAACGTGAAGTAACTCTGTACAAAGAACCCAGTGAAGAATCATACATGTATTCCCTCTATCTTTACAGCTCCGGATCATCCTGGGATATGGTACAACTGTCAAATCCCATTAGAAAATCAACTACGTTACACGTCGATTATCAACGATTGACGAATGACCTAAGAAACTCATTTCTTCATTCATTCTATCACCTTGGCCAAGGATTCGATACAATCGTTATAATCTTATGACATCGTAGAGCTCAAACTCTTTACCTAGAGTTGATAGATTCCATCTTGACTCATCCCTAGGAGCATATATACTTAGCTACGTCCAATATCCTTTCGACTAGTATTATGACACACTAGTAGTCCAGTATCAAAACATAACAAGCACATACACAACTAGTGATGATCTCAGGTCAAAGGATTATAAGTATATAAATCCTTATAGAGATTAACCTACTTGACAGTTCAAGGTAATTAACCATTAGGAATCTCTAATTTTAGCCGGTTCGATAATCACATCTCTATGTGCATTATCTATGCACCTAACTCGGTAAACGAGAACTACCGATATTTATCCAATAAATACTTGTTAGCTACATATTAATCTAACCGGATTATCGAGGTCCTAACTCGATGATCCTACGATTAAGAACAAGTTTAGATTAAGTCCTCTAAGCTAGATTCTCATTATCATAACACCTTATGATATCTAGTTCGTAACTTAATCAAGGATTTGCCTTTATATTATGTAGATTAATACCATAATCATAAAGGCTTGCCATAGTTTCAAGGAAACAATTTCTTTAATCAAAACTGTAGGGATAACTATTATCGTGTACAGTAAACACTTGTGTTCAATTCATTACAAGACGATCAGGGCTAGGGCATAATTCCAACAATCTCCCACTTGGCCTAGACACAATCGTTCAAGTACCATAATTCATATACAGTTTGTTCTCATCAGACTCTTCTGATAGACAAGTTAGATGAATAGATATACATCGTGTTCCTTCCTTCTACCTATTGAATGTGAACATCTTCATGTTCAATTATATCTCGAATCAAGCGGTACTATTGCAGAATTTGTTTGGATCTATAGTTTATTCTAGATTTCTTTAATCATTCAATATCTCAAATATTGTCATCGTATAAAGAAACAATATCTACATTGTGAAACCACACTATGTTTATATAAAAAACTATTTTATCCAAACCACTGGCATAGTTGCATCTTATGCTGCTATGTATTCTACTTCTAGTAACCGAAATCTGCTACAGTGTTTTGATTGGAACTATTCCAATTTACTTCTCCTCTATATAGACACAACCATATTTTGATTTGCTATCATCCACGTTTGAAGCAAAACAAGCATCTATATACCCAATTAGCTTCAACTTATATTCTCCACATATGAGGAATTGGTCCTTAATACTTCTTAAGTACTTAAGGGTAGTCTTTACTACTTTCCAACATTTCTCATCAAGGTTACCTTCATACCTACTCGCTACTCCTAGCGTGTAGTGTACTTTAGGTCTTATACATTTTTCATGGTGTGTTAGATAGATCCTTATTGTTTTAACAAATAGGACTATACAAATTCATTCTGATATACTATATGCGTCCTAGAAGGGGGGTTGAATAGGACAATAGAAATTAATCGGCTAATTTTATCTCAAGTAAATAAAATTAAAAGCTAATTTGAATCCTATTGTATTAGCAAACTAAATAGTATAAAACTAGATAATCCTAATAGACAATAATATCAAAATATTCAAGTAGGCATTTTATCAAGCATATAGAGTGCGGAAATATAAAGAGTGTAGAGATAGAATACGATACACAACGATGTATAGTGGTTCGGTTTCCCTACATCCACTACCTAAGGAAGCCTCCTTAGGATTTGCAAGATTCTCAACTAATCTTCGTAACTCTTAACCGGGTGAGATACAAACCCTTACAACCACTTCAAAAACCCTTTGAAGGAAATACACTTGTGTTATCACCAACACAAGGAACCAAGCATAAACCTATGCTCACACTACTCTCTTAATCTATTACAAGAACTAAGAGGAAAGGGAAAAGTGTTTAGGGGTGCTTATAAAAGCTTTGTAACTAAACTCCTAAATGAGTAGATAAGAACTAATTAGCTTCACAATAAATATGACTTGAATGCTCCTTTGAAACCTCCTTGAATGATAGAATTAATTGCTCTTAAGATTGGTAGATGGAAGGCTTGAGTTGTGTCTTGAATGAACTCCATTTTATAGCTGCAAATGTGGTCCAACGGTCATAAGGCTCTTCTCTAACGGATCTATTTTAACTCCAACGGATATAAGCTTTGTCCTCTTGTAATAGTGCAGAAAACCCTCTTGTGCGGTGTACCGCAGATATGGTCCGGTGCACCGCAGAGCTGTTCGACTTAACTTTGAGCTTACTGGTCGGACTATCCAATGTACCGCAACCCTGGTCCGTGCCATGGTCCGGTGTACCGCGCCTAGGTCCGGTGTACCGTGCATTTCATGAGCATACTGGTCGGACTATCCAATGTACCGCAATCCTGGTCCGTGACTCTGCGGTGTACCGCGTGATTCATCCGGTGTACCGCGGAGCTGCTCTTTTGAATAACAAGCTAAATGCAAGGAAGTAAACACAACTAATCTAAAGAGGGGTTTTGGAAAACATCTTAAGTGATACCAAAATGAATTTTAGTTGAAATGTTGATTTGTCAAATATTAAAACGGGAATAAAAACAAGGTGAGGCTAACAATCTCCCCCTTTTTGATGTTTGACAAATCATAAACTTTTGAAGATGCCTAAGATTAAGTTTTGATCAAAAACTCCCCCTCAACCTAATCACTAGAGTTTTTATAAAAACTCCCCCTCACAAAATGCATTTGAAAAGGTTTAACTAAAATTTCTCCCCCTTTGTCAACAACAAAAAGAACAAATGATACGATTTTGAAAATATTAAGGGGTCAAAAACACATTTTGAGTAAAAAACAAGGACCAAAGGAATAAATGGATAACAATTAGAAGCTTCAAAGAACCTATAAAATCAAGAAAATATTAGCAACAAGAGAATATACACAAAAAGCACTAAACAACAATGGCAAGATACTTAGGTTAGAGAATCTGCATGCCAATCTCACAACGAATTTTCTCAAAAAGATCTTGGGGTAGAGGTTTAGTAAAGATATCGGCTAGTTGATTTCCGGCCGCAACATATTCGGCTTCGGCCGTGGATAAAGCAACACTATTTTGTTTTCTACTAGACCATGAAACAAGGGATTGACCTAAGAATTGGCAACTACCACTAGTACTCTTCCTATCAAGTCTACAACCGGCATAATCGGCATCCGAATAACCTATTAGCTCAAAAGAGGTAAATCTTGGGTACCAAAGTCCTAGACTAAGGGTTCCTTTCAAATACCTAAAAATACGCTTAACGGCACTAAGATGGGTTTCTTTAGGAGAAGATTGAAATCTAGCACAAAGACACACGGGGAACATAATATCGGGTCGAGAAGCGGTTAAATAAAGTAAGCTACCAATCATACCTCGATATAGTTTCTCATCAACATCCTTACCATCTCCATCTTTGTCTAATTTTGTGGATGTGCTCATTGGAGTTCCAATTTCCTTTGCATCTTCAAGTCCAAATTTTTTGATCAATTCTTTTGTGTATTTGGCTTGATTGACAAAGATACCATCTTTCATTTGCTTGATTTGAAGTCCAAGAAAGTAATTTAATTCTCCCATCATGCTCATCTCAAATTCCTTATGCATGCTTTTAGAAAAATTCTCACAAAGATTTTCATTAGTAGCACCAAATATAATATCATCCACATAAATTTGAACAAGAAGGATATCTTTTGAAGACCTTTTTATAAATAAAGTGGAGTCAATTTTTCCTCTTTTAAAACCATCATCTAAATTTGCTTAATCGTTCATACCAAGCACGAGGTGCTTGTTTTAAACCATATAAAGCCTTTGAAAGTTTAAAAACATGATTTGGAAATTTTGGATCCTCAAAACCCGGAGGTTGTTTAACAAAAACTTCCTCGTCTATAAAACCATTTAAAAAAGCACTTTTGACATCCATTTGGTAAAGTTTAAAATTCATATAACAAGCAAAAGCAAGTAGCATACGAATAGATTCAAGTCTAGCTACGGGAGCAAAAGTTTCATCGAAATCAATACCTTCTTCTTGATTGTATCCTTGAGCAACTAACCTTGCTTTATTTCTAGTGATTATACCGGTGTCATCTAGCTTGTTGCGAAATATCCACTTAGTGCCAATGATAGTAGGGCCAATTGGTTTCTCCATTAATGTCCAAACTTTACTACGCTCAAATTGATTTAATTCTTCATGCATAGCGTTAATCCAATGATCATCCAACAATGCTTCTTTAATATTCTTGGGCTCAATTTGAGATAAGAACGCTTGATGAGCACATAGAGCAATAATACGAGAGCGAGTGGTAACACCTTCTTTTGGATCACCTAGAATTAATTCACTTGGGTGATCTTTGATATGTTTCCAACATTTTGGTAAATCCGTACTAGCTTCATTTGGTATTTGATCATTTTCCTTAGGAGATTCATCATGAGACTTTACTTCTTGAGTAGGAGATTCTAAGGATTTATCTTGTGGAGCATCTTCATGTAATTTAACATCTACTACTTTCTTGATATTGAAAGGATTAGTCTCATCAAAGTCAACATGCATAGACTCCTCAATAGTACGAGTACGTTTGTTGAAAATGCGATAGGCTTTTCCCTTAGTGGAATAACCAAGAAAAATACCTTCATCCGATTTAGCATCAAATTTTCCCAAATAGTCCCTAGTGTTTAGGATAAAACATTTGCACCCAAAGACACGAAAATAAGCAATAGTTGGTGGTCTACCATTCCAAAGCTCATAAGGGGTTTTCTTAATAATGGGTCTAATAAGAACTCTATTTAACACATAACAAGCCGTGTGAACGGCTTCACCCCAAAAGTATGTAGGCAAGCTATGTTCTTTTAGCATTGTTCTAGCCATTTCTTGTAGAGTTCGGTTTTTCCTTTCCACTACCCCATTTTGTTGGGGAGTTCTAGGGGCCGAAAAATTATGCTCAATCCCAAATTCATCACAAAAATGCACAAAAGGAGAATTCACATATTCACTACCATTATCACTACGAATGCAAGTAATAGAGTAACCTTTCTCATTTTGCACCTTTCTACAAAGTTTTGCAAATTCATTGAAGGCATCACTTTTCAAAGCAAGGAACATCACCCATGTGAATCTAGTGTAATCATCAACAACAACAAAGACATATCTAGATCCTCCTAGACTAGTGACATCAACGGGACCAAAAAGGTCCATATGCAATAATTGAAGTGGCCTAACGGTGATGACCTTATTAATGGATTTAAAAGATGAACGATGTTGTTTACCAAGTTGACATGCATCACATAATTTATCTTTATCAAATTTGTAAATAGGCAAACCAACAACAAGATTTTTTCTAGATAATTTTGAAATTAAATCCATGCTAGCATGTCCTAAACGTCTATGCCAAAGCCAACTATCATTTACCACGGATAAGCATTTAATATGTTTACACATAAGACTCTCAAGATCAACAACAAAAACATTATCCGATCTTTTTGCAATGAACATAGTATCTAACTCATCATTTTTAAAAACAACACATCTAGATGCTTCAAATTTAACACTAAAACCAACATCACAAAGTTGACTTATACTAAGCAAGTTAAAAGAGAGACCCTCAACAAGTAACACATTAGAGATAAGTAAAGAGTTCATATTACCAATGTTACCTTTACCCAAAACGCGTTTCTTAGTGTTGTCGGCAAAAGTAACTCTATCACCTTTTGTTTTATATAAATTTGTAAATAATGATGGATTTCCGGTCATGAGTCTTGAGCATCCACTATCAAGTAGCCATATATTTTGCTTCTTGATGCTCAATCCCTACATACAAAAAATAATTTAAGCTTTAGGTACCCAATTTGGATTGGGTCCATGAGGGTTAGTGGATTTCCTTTTTAAGACTCATTTAGGCCTTTTCCAAATTGGCACAAGAGATCCCAAATCCAATAATTTACGATAGTAACAATGAGATGCATCATGACCAAGTTTTTCACAATAGGTGCAAGTGATAGAAGATTTCGAAGAAGATGGAATTTCATTTGAAATTTTGGATTTTACAAAGACATTTTTCAAAGGTTTTTGGTGAGTGAATGCATCATATCCAACACCACTTTTTTCACAAGCCATTCTTTGAGAACCTAAAATTAAATCCAAGTTTTCTTGCCCACTAGTAAATTTTAAAATAATGGCATTTTGATCAACAATCTTTTTCTCTAACAAAGCTTTTTCTTCCAAAAGATTTTTCTCAATAAGATGAAGTTTTTCATTATCATCTATACATTCATCACAAAGATTTTGACAATCTTCCAAAGCTTTCAAAACCTCTTTAGTTCTATTTTTCTCAAATTCTAAGTCTTTTGTTAAAACTTTGTTTGTTTCAATAGAATTTAAAAAATCATTATAAAGAGAATCAAATGCCTCATGAATATCTTGTTCACTCGCATCATCATTAGTTAAAGAGAGTTTAGATTTAGGAGTTACCTCATCATGATTTCCCATAAAGGCAAAGTGAGTAGTACCGGTATCATCATCCGAAGAAGCATCTTCATCATTTTCAAGTTTTCCCATAAAAGCAACAAGATTGACATTTTCATTGTCACTTTCTTCTTCCTCCGAATTTTGAGTATCCCAAGTGATATTAGCATGCATTGCTCTCTTAGGTTTCTCCTTTTGAAGAAGAGGACAATAAGTCTTGATGTGACCAACTTTCTTGCAATGATAGCAAGTGGGTTCGTCTTGTTTGATAGCTCTATCATTCTTCTTGTAAGGTGAGGAAGAACTTCCTTTCTTGGCAAAGCGTTTGTATCTCATAAATTTTTTCATATCTCTTGCCAACATAGCTACTCCTTCATCTTCACTAGTTTCTTCTTCATGTGAATTTTCTTCTTCACTTTCCTTTCTTTCTTTTCGTTCTTTCAACTTGGTACTCATAGCATGGAAAGCAATAGATTTCTTAATCTTTTTCTCCTCATCATCTCTTATCTTTTCTTCTTCAAGCACAAGCTCCTCCGTCATGAGGTTGCAAATGAGTTCATGAACCGTCATTTTTGAAAGATCTTTAGTATCCCTTATAGAGTTGATCTTTGTCTTGTATTTCCTTGGAAGAGCAAATAAGATTTTTCGGCATTGTTCCTTGTTGGTGTATTCTTGACCAAGAGTCTTCAAAGTGTTAACAATGTTAGAAAATCTTTGATGCATAGCATTCAAGGCTTCATCGGGCTCCATACGAAAAAGCTCATACTTAGTGATAAAGAGACCAATCTTAGTTTCTTTAATATCTTCCGTTCCTTGATATGATAGCTCCAAGAGTTGCCACATTTCATGAGCGGAGTTGCATTCACTAACTCTAGCGTATTCCGTGACACTTAATCCATTAATGAGAATGTTCATAGCTTTGTTGTTTTTGGTGAGTTTAGCTATGTCTTGATCATTGTAATCATCTTCATTTTTCACCTCCGTAGTACTACCCGTAACATAAGGAATATAAGGACCTTTCTTGATAGCAAGCCATAAGAAGTAATCAATTCCTTTCACATGAATCTCCATTTTCTTCTTCCATCCAAAGTAGTCTTTTCCTACAAAAAGCGGAGGTGTAGTAGAACATGAACCTTCCGGTTGATTAGAATCCATATCGTATTAACTCTAGAAACGATTAAGTACAATAGAGCTAGGCTCTGATACCAATTGATATACTATATGCGTCCTAGAAGGGGGGTTGAATAGGACAATAGAAATTAATCGGCTAATTTTATCTCAAGTAAATAAAATTAAAAGCTAATTTGAATCCTATTGTATTAGCAAACTAAATAGTATAAAACTAGATAATCCTAATAGACAATAATATCAAAATATTCAAGTAGGCATTTTATCAAGCATATAGAGTGCGGAAATATAAAGAGTGTAGAGATAGAATACGATACACAACGATGTATAGTGGTTCGGTTTCCCTACATCCACTACCTAAGGAAGCCTCCTTAGGATTTGCAAGATTCTCAACTAATCTTCGTAACTCTTAACCGGGTGAGATACAAACCCTTACAACCACTTCAAAAACCCTTTGAAGGAAATACACTTGTGTTATCACCAACACAAGGAACCAAGCATAAACCTATGCTCACACTACTCTCTTAATCTATTACAAGAACTAAGAGGAAAGGGAAAAGTGTTTAGGGGTGCTTATAAAAGCTTTGTAACTAAACTCCTAAATGAGTAGATAAGAACTAATTAGCTTCACAATAAATATGACTTGAATGCTCCTTTGAAACCTCCTTGAATGATAGAATTAATTGCTCTTAATATTGGTAGATGGAAGGCTTGAGTTGTGTCTTGAATGAACTCCATTTTATAGCTGCAAATGTGGTCCAACGGTCATAAGGCTCTTCTCTAACGGATCTATTTTAACTCCAACGGATATAAGCTTTGTCCTCTTGTAATAGTGCAGAAAACCCTCTTGTGCGGTGTACCGCGGATATGGTCCGGTGCACCGCAGAGCTGTTCGACTTAACTTTGAGCTTACTGGTCGGACTATCCAATGTACCGCAACCCTGGTCCGTGCCATCGTCCGGTGTACCGCGCCTAGGTCCGGTGTACCGTGCATTTCATGAGCATACTGGTCGGACTATCCAATGTACCGCAATCCTGGTCCGTGACTCTGCGGTGTACCGCGTGATTCATCCGGTGTACCGCGGAGCTGCTCTTTTGAATAACAAGCTAAATGCAAGGAAGTAAACACAACTAATCTAAAGAGGGGTTTTGGAAAACATCTTAAGTGATACCAAAATGAATTTTAGTTGAAATGTTGATTTGTCAAATGTTCCTTCTACCTATTGAATGTGAACATCTTCATGTTCAATTATATCTCGAATCAAGCGGTACTATTGCAGAATTTGTTTGGATCTATAGTTTATTCTAGATTTCTTTAATCATACAATATCTCAAATATTGTCATCGTATAAAGAAACAATATCTACATTGTGAAACCACACTATGTATATATAAAAAACTATTTTATCCAAACCACTGGCATAGTTGCATCTTATGCTGCTATGTATTCTACTTCTAGTAACCGAAATCTGCTACAGTGTTTTGATTGGAACTATTCCAATTTACTTCTCCTCTATATAGACACAACCATATTTTGATTTGCTATCATCCACGTTTGAAGCAAAACAAGCATCTATATACCCAATTAGCTTCAACTTATATTCTCCACATATGAGGAATTGGTCCTTAATACTTCTTAAGTACTTAAGGGTAGTCTTTACTACTTTCCAACATTTCTCATCAAGGTTACCTTCATACCTACTCGCTACTCCTAGCGTGTAGTGTACTTTAGGTCTTATACATTTTTCATGGTGTGTTAGATAGATCCTTATTGTTTTAACAAATAGGACTATACAAATTCATTCTCTTACTTTTAGGGTCCTAGAACAAACCCTAACATTAAGAGTAACTCCAAAGCCTATTGTCGAATAGATACTCTTGGAATTTCCATGCGTACTTCTAAAAAAGTATAAATGTAGTAAGATTGATATAGGTCAAGTAGCTTCTTTGATCTATCTCTGTAGATCCCAATTCAAAGAATATAAGCTACTATCCTAAATATTTCATGGAGAACTATTTAACAATAAAAAACTTGGTTAATTGCTTGGTTGGTATATCATATCCCTATGTGATAATATGTCGTCTACATATAACATTAGGAAGATAAGTGTACTCCCACTAGTCATTTGTACTCTTATGACTCTTATTCTAAAATCATAAAATCAAACTATTTGATTGTATGAAAGAGAATAATCCAACTTAGTGACATTTGCTGAACCCATTAAATGTATTTTGGAACTTACATATTTTATTATGAGTAAATGGAAATATTAGACCTTTAGGATTGGTCTTAAGGACGTCATAAACTCCTATTTAGTGAAAACTAAGAACTAAATATCATAGTATAAATAGTACCAACATAAAATAAAAAAATATATGATAGAAATATTATATACTCTTAAGAAATTGTTAGTTTCGTAATGCAAAAGATGTCAGATGAAATAGAGTCAAGATGCATAAGTTATGTTACGGTCGTCGATATGTGTGTTTATTTTATATGCCAACCCTCCTAAGACATCACAACTGATGTAACTATACAACATGGTCGGGATCATAAAGGATTAATTCATACACGTCATATAAGATGTGGTTAAGGAGTAATAGACATGAAATATGCAAGTAGGCTACAAGCGCTCACCCCACCTTACCTAATTAACACAATTTATTAGCTCAAGATAAATATTTCAAATTTTTGCTCTATAACCCATCCAATTTAAGTAAATACCCAACATTCCCAATTATTACACCGTTATCAATTGTCTTCTCTCATTAGTAATGGTAAATTTTCTAGTTCATTTTGTCAGATGATTTGGAACATTTTTTATATATTCCACTAAATGATAGTTATGTTAAATTGGTGTGCTGTATTTAGAAAAGTATTCATCTTTAACACTTCAATCCTTTTCACCTCTTAATCTCAGCGGTATACCTTCATTGGATGGTCATTGAATGTGATAATATTGCAATGCTTTAGCTCAGAATCCAAAGGAACTTCTATCTTGTTTGACAAAATACCTAAGGTCTTAGATTCATAGTTGTTGTGATCTTCCCTCGAACTTTAAGAGTCTTTAGTGAAATCTTTAAGAGTCTTTAGTGCAATCTTTTGAATATCAATCACTCATTAATTGATGTCATATATAAGCTTATATATCACAATGGTGCACTCTTCTCATCTTTATTTTTTTGAAGGGGTACCATACCTCTTCTCTATTCTCATCCTACTGATCAGCCCCTCCCTCGAGTTTTAGGATTCAACTCTCATTTATATTTTCATACTGAAAATGTGGATGATCTCTATGCAAAGAACACCTATTTAGTTTGCTTATAATGCGACCTTGGTTCAAAAATTAAATATTTAGACCCTCGTTTGATGACTAGTTGTATTCTTGCCAGAGATTATCTCAACAAACTTATAATTGTTACTTTTCCCTTAATCTAAATTTTAAATAATATATTTGATCATTTAAAAAAATTCAACTATCAACCACAATAAAAAGATATGATTAAAAGTATTCAAGATTAAGTTTTACCAAGTCATATTTACCCATATGACTCTTAGATATAATAAGAAAATAATTATTTTTATTTGATTGAACAATTACGAATTAATTTGTATTTATATTATTAAAGTAAATAAAAGAATAAAAATAAAATTTACTAAAAATGCAAAGAAAAGTAATATTTTTTGGACTAAAAAAAAATAAAGGAAAAAACAAATAAATAATTATAAAATTTATGTCTAGATATAATTTAAAATAAATGGCAGAGAAAGGATAAATTTATATGAAAAAAGTTATGTTATATAATATTGCCTAAGTATTATAGGTTAGGAAATTTTATAAAGTAATATTTTACATCTTTTGAAATGATATTAATATGAAAAACATAAAAACTAATAATTTAAAGAAATTTAAGAAAACTAAAATTAATCAAAATAAATTTTTCTTTAATTTTAAAAAATACAAAAAAAAATTGTATTATGTTAATATTTTCCTTTTATCATATCATGACCATTGATAATTATAACAAAACACATGTCATTTGATTAATAAGTTATGAGTTATGTGTATTAATATTATTGGTGTACGATTATCCAATATTGGATGAAAGAATTTTCTTAATAAAAATTGTAATTAAATTAATACTTTTGAACAAGAAAATAAATTAAGAAAAATATATCAATACAATAAATAATTGTTGTGTTGTATGAGTAATTAAAATTTTCAGAGTATTCAAATGCATTGGATGCCGTACCAACTTAATTTGGATAAAATTCCATGTCAATAATATCCTTAAATTTAATTCCTCAAATTTCGAATTATTTACATTATTACCTTGTGTACTATCGCCATATTTCTCAAACTCAGCCCTATGAATACACTTTTCCCACATGTTACCTCAATTGTCAAAATATATACATGTATATGCTTGAAAGCTGGTCAGAATAAGAATTAGGGATTTGTTTTCTTTTGCCAAATAATTAGCGCTTTCATTTCTTACAATTGGTGTTTAAATTTAAGAAAAAACTTAATCGTGTTAGAATACAACTGTGATGATCGATTCTCTTCAAGGAGAGAGGTATAGTTTGTCTACTATATGTACGAATCCATACACATTTTTTTATTTAACTAATTATATTTTAAAATATAGATTAAATCTGAGAGATCTTGCGATATTTTTCAATGATTTATGTTGAAAACTTATGTTTGTTTGAACTCATGGGTTTTAATGATTCTTTTTCAAAATTAGGGAGTTTATATCTTATGCATTGGGTAAAAACTTACGTCGTTGTTTGAAATTTATTGCTATTGCTTTAGGTTTGTTGGATTTCCACATGATGATAATTTGGACACGAATCTTTAAGATGCTAAAATTTTGTATACCTTTAGGTGTTGTTTTCGGGGTTTTGATTTGAAAAAATTATGTTTATTTGTAGTGATAGAGATGAAAGAAAAATGAGCGTTCTAATAAATTGGGTAATATTTAAAGGGCGCCCATTTGTTTGAAGGAAAGTGCAAAATATTCTTTTCTTTTTAATTCTGAAACTCGCAATTTAGACCTTCTTTTAATGATAAATTTCATTCTTTCCCAAATACTAGCTTGGAATTCGATAGAATTTGTGAAATTAATATTTTTCCCTTATTTAAATTGTTAAATGTTTTATGAAAAAAATACCAAATATCCCCTATAGTTTTAGAATAGATAAATACTCTCTATCATTCCCTAATTCATGGCAACTCACCTCTATTTATGATAACTTTGTGCAGCTCGGTGCACCCAATGTGATAAGCTTTAATATTGTTTTTAGTATAAGGGGTGAGTTGCCAAGAGTTAGGAAACCATATGAGGTATTGTCCCTATTAATATTGTAAGAGATTTTTACCCTTAGTCAAACCATAGAGGGTATTTGATTACCCAATGATTTTATTTGTTTCTTTTCAAAATTCTCCAAACATATCCATGGTGTTCCAGTCATTAATTAGTGTTTTTGTTACTCGTGATGTAATTTGAGTTATAGTTTATATGATGTTGTTTTTCGCAAATATAATATCTTTTGATTAATCATTTTCATTGTACGTTAATGTATATATTTATTCATCTTAATATTTATTTTAATTTCCTTCATATTTTTTTACAGATAAGCTAATTTGAGCCATGAAGATTAATGTTTACTAAAACATATGATCGATGTTCATACCATTTCAAGTTTTATGGATATAATAGTTTCATTCAGGAATGACAAAGGATTAGTTTTTTCCAAAAATATCAAAAACCGTAACTATAATAGTTTATTTTTTAAAAACCATAATCGTACGGTTTTAACCATCAGTTATAATATTTAAAAACCATAACTGCATTATTATTCGGTTTCGGTTTTAAACGATATATTTGGTTTTTAACCATAACCAAATGATAATTTAGTAAATATATTATTTTTCATTATTCACTCATAAAAGAAAAATCTCCAACGTATATAAAATATTGTGTCCGTATCTAATTAAATTGCATATTTATAAACAAGTTTGTTAAATATAGTATTTGGATTTTGAAAATGTATATGACAATAAACGGTTTTCGGTTATTCAGTTTTATTTTCATCTAAAACCATACCCTAACAGTTTTAACCATTTGTTACACTTGTTAAAACTATAACCTAATGGTTTACCGCGATTATATAATTTGATTTTTAATTGGTTCGGGTATCATCGATTTTGGTTTTTAACCGTAACCATTGACATCCCTAGTTTCATTGGAATCATAAATGAAGAGTTCCTTCAATTAGGAGTGCCAAAAAGAAATATACTGAAGCATTGTAGAAGGTGGACAAAATTTCAACAATTTTAATATTATTTTTTCACAAATAATAAGCTGAAAATAGTTTAATAAATCGGTTTAATGAGATAATTACGTATTTAGTCCATGTGTTATGCGAATGTAACACATATGTTCATGTGTTTTAGGAATATACTAAAAAAAATTAAGGTGGGGCCCGAATCATGCAATTTAGATCATTTAGTTTTGGAAAATTGATCAAGTTTGTAATCATTTTTGAAGTATAATAATATATTTATTTTTTATGTGTGTGAGAATTTATTTCTAGTCCCTGTCTTTTTCATTTCCCTTGCATAAGTTAGCACCTAATTAATTGACATTTTAGTGCATATGGTTGTTTTTTTATCCTCTATTATAAATTGTAAATGGAAATGATAATTTGCATGGCTTGTTTCTTCTCTTTACTCGAAAGAAAAATAATCATAAATTCCACTTGCTATTTTATAGGAATAATATACTACTAACTATTTACATTCAATTTCCTAATAAAACAAGATGGTTACCTCCTCCAATTGGTGAAATAAAAATCAACACAAATGCAGCCTTCGATGTGTTAAATGCTAATTTTTTTCTTTTATTGCCAGGGACCATTGTGGTAATTTTTTGGATGTGAAATGCTAGGTGCATGGGAGTCTTATCACCTGTGGAGGCTGAAGTTTTAAGAGTCTATAAAGCTTGTAGGATTGCTACTTAGTTTCTAGCTGGAGTAGTGACTATCGAGAGTGATAATTCTATAGTTATTAACTCTTTCAATTGTAATAAGTTAAAAACCCCTCATTCCATCACACATTTGATTAGGGATATTTGAGAGTGTTGCAACACTTATAAATTGAATTTTCTCTAGTAAATAGGGGTAAGAACTTAGTAGCTGACTGGAAAACTAAACAAAAGCTTAGAGGTGCATTGTCTAGCTTAGATTAGAAATAATCACCCAAATCAGTTAGGCTCATTTGTAATGACCACAATGCTACGGGCATTGGGAAACTTTTGAACCTTCTCTACTTTAAAATATTGTTTTTTGACTAATAAAAAGAATGCTATATTTGATTCTTGTGGAAGGTGAGCTTGGCATGTCACTTAGCTCACCATTTTAATGGTGCGACTATAGGATAAGTCTGGGTCTAAGAAAATTCCAAACTTTAATTTGTCCCTTATAGGGTGAGTCCTGGTTCGGCTTGGCCCATCATAGGGAAATAATCAACGGGCGCATTTTTTGCCCGAAGGTTCAAATGGAAGTCTCTAGTGCAAAAGTATAGTACATTTTCTCTGTCTTTTGTCTTTGTTCTACTTAGTACCCGTGTAAAAGTATTTCTTTTGAAAAACACTTAAAAGTGTTTTTAGATATTTAAAAGTGTTTTATACCCTAAGAACACTTTCTTTAATAGCATCAAATATGTGTTTCTTAACATATGCGCCTAAAGTGATTCTAAATTTCAATATTATTTTTAATAATTTTTCAAATATTTTAATTATATTTTAAAAAGCCCTTTTTTCCTCTTGAATGAGCACTTCCAAACGATCCCTTAGCCTTATCCGAAAAAAGTTAGGAAGCGTGTGACATTTCTTTTGATCTATAATTCATTATTTATTTTAAAAAAAGGCACAACAAAAACGAAAAAGGCTGATAGACCAACCACAATGTATAATGTGTTGGTTTAATCATTCAAAACTTATTTATACTTGTAAAGGTTGAAATATTTTAATAGTATTGGTGGGTATAACCCAAAAAAGGATCAGCAAAATATCCCTTATGATGTGGCAGTTAAGTGGTCCAATCAATATAATTCTCTTTACATGTTTTCTCTATCTTACAAGATTGTATCACTTAATCGACACATCACGGGTGATACCCAACATAACTCATGTTTTATTTAATTTTCTGTGTTGGCATGTTAATGGACGTGAGTATATTGTATATCTATTTTTTTTTTGTGAAGGGGTCTGTTGTATTTCTATGGTTGTCATTAATGCATATATTTTTTATAGAAATAGTATTAATTATCTATACTAAGTGTCACCGTCTAAGCTCTTGTATCTCAGGTCGGTTTAACTCGAACTTTCAATTTTTTAGCTCCCATCGAGAGGTAAATTCTCGGACTTTCCCCTTTCTATTACACAACACAATTGGATTGAAGAATATTCATTAGTATAAGAGCATAATGTGTATTTATAAAAATTATCTCACTTGGAAAATCCAACAATCTTGTTTAACACAAAGGTTACACAAATTTTATTTACAGGTGTTCATTTATGCAATAGTTTCCAACCATCAACATATTATGTTGTCGATCAAAGATGTTTTTGTCAATATTTTCTAACACAAAATCACCTTTTTAAATGGTCTTGAAAATATCGCTCCTTGTAATGTTAAATTACTGTAACGTCCATCAAGTGTCAGTTCTAGAATCTTGGACTTGAAGTCATCATTCACATTTGTGTTTTGGAACTCCATCGAGTTGTAGATATATGTATAGAAATGTGATTCAAGATGATCAATTATATTGGTAATCGAAGTACAGAATGTTCAATGAAGCCTCTGGATAAAAACATCCACAGTGAACCTAGTTCCAAAATTCACACAAATGTTGTGGTGATGTGAATTTTAGGAAGAATTATATTCAAGGATGTAGCTACTAGTATCCCCAATAGACATTTTTATTTTGATTTTACAAAAACAATTTTTGACCCTAGTAAAAATTACTTGTGGCCTGCATAACTTTAATAGCTTGCACCGTGCATTTTGACTAATTAATCACTAGTATAACAGCAGTAATATTTATTATTCTTATCTTGATATTTGTGACAATGGTTGGTGATAGAGCATAAAAATCCAAATCAATAAAATTACACTAATGATGAATCTCCGATTTATGTGATAAATGATGATTTGTGTGAACTCTATCTTCAGTCGAGCCTAGAACCCTGAAAGTGGACAAAGGTTAGGACCAAATAAAGGTGTATTTCCTGATGGTACTCTGATAGTTAAGTCACTATTGGGATGAAGGATCGAGGAGAATATATATTGGACGAGGTCCCATTGTAATCTAAACAGTGTAAGTACTTAAGTGATACCACATTGAGTGCTTGTTATAGGAATCATAGATAAGGAAAACTCGGGAATACCTTGTTGGACTTTTGTCGCATCCATATGGAATATCTTTGGGGCAACATTATATGTTCATTACCTTGGCGAGATGCTCATTGGCAGCCTCATGGACATGTTGAGTGCTCGATACTATATCATAGAGGTTTGTCGAGGGAGTAGTTCAACCGACAACCATGACATAAAGTTAATCGAGACTATCCACACCCCTTGAATTTGTACAATCTGGGAAAAGAATCCATGTGGGACCATTTGAAGAATACAACCATATCTTAATGTTGAAGTGAGTGTCATTTACAATTGTTTAACTTGCATGCTATCATGCGACACGTGTTTACTCACAAATGGCCACATCCTCATAATTATCTTGGTAATTGTGGGAAGTTACGTACATTATCATGCGGTTTTCGGGTTCTCTAGATCATTAAGACCTCGATAGGCGAATCATCACTATTCACCAATATATTGTGTCACTCTGTTATATTGTTCTTATTGCTGTTGTGGATTTTCTTCGAGCACCTTTATGATAGCATACTAGTGTTCGAATAACTCTTCCACTTGTACTTTTCTAGAGTAGTAAATTCTCTTCTCTTTAAGGTATCTTATTTCGTAATTTTGAGTTTTTTATGTATCGTAAAGGTAGTTCAGTGAGAGGCTCCAAGGATCATCCTGGAGGGGAATTAAAAAGATCTCGGCCTTCATATTTGGCCATCGCAACCTCTTATCCCAAGGACTCTACCTTGGATTTCTCAATTGGAACCATATTTATGTCCCCCTAGAGGATTACTCTTAAAGTTTGTTGTACTTCTTCTTTTTTTATTGATACCGACTCTTACCGACTTTTATTTAAGCAACACCCATTCTTCACCTCCACAACCAATTAACGTAGCTAGTATAATTTTTATATATGATACTTCCTTAGTACATAAATAGTGCATCCCGCATAAGCCCGTTGTTGCAGAGTTTAGGCTCGAACACATGATGTGCAAGCTTAGCTTCCGCAAATTTTTAAAGGTTGTAAAGAGGGAGGGGGTACATTTGTATCGGAATAGATATTTTGTATCCATGTGCAAATGAGAGAACTTTTCAACCTTGTGAGAGATAAATTGCAGTTTATACCCGCTCCAGATATGAGGCTTTAGGTTCCCTCCGGGACTTTTATTATGACTCTCATGAGAAAGTCGAATTTGCGTCTAAGCCAAATGACCCTGAATTATTTGGAAAACATCTTGAGCTTCTATATGGGGTGTACAACTCTTTTGGGTTGCATGCCTTTAGCCAATTTATTTTTTCATATTTATCAACTAATTAAGTGAAAAAGTCGAATCGACAGTAGATGGTACCTAATAGCTCCTCGAATCAAAAATGGTCACCAAATGACTGATGCTGTCTCCTGAAGCATATTTATAAATCAATGATGAGGGAAATGCGTTCTGCAAGTATACGGGTCACCAAGTAATATAGAAATTAAGTGAATTATCGTCCACACATGGATTTATGAGTTTAGGACTAGCTATTCATTATTAATAAAAAGACTAAACAAAAAATATTTCTATATGATTTTTGTTTAGGTAGCTACCAAGATAATGGTTAACTACTAAATTAACTAAGGAAATCAAGTTAAGGCTGTGGACGGGGAGAGAAATATAGATTGAGACACTTGTAATTCCCACTAACTATAGCTTAAAGTTACCTGCAATTCTAAGGGTAAAACGGGACATTTATGCTAATCATTGTTATAAGATCTCCCTTAGTTCCTTTCGGATAAGTAGGGGGCTACAATCTAACCCTAGGAACCTCTTCCTAGTGAATCCTACGCATGTTATCTAGACGTCTAAAGTTCAAACTCTATGTGATTACCTAGTTAGTTTATCTCTTCCGGGTCTTCAACTCTAAAAAGCGTAATTAACCTAGTTCCAATACCAAATCCATATTCACAAGCATAATTTAATAGCTAACAAACCTAAATATGTGTACACCATTCAAGGATTTATCACGAGGCACAAAGATAATTACAGCAAAAACAATCCATAATTATTTTAAATAAGAAATCCCAAATTCATTCAAATAAGACTTAATTAATAGTTAGGGTTTATACCCCAAACATCTCAAGTTAAGAGGTAATTTAGCATAAACTCTATTGATTAAGAGTTTGTGTCCAAGTGAAACTGAGTCACAAATATTATATCTGTAATACTAGTGATTAATTTGTTAAAATACACGGTGTCAAGCTATACAAGTTATGCACATCATAAGTAAAAGATCAAATCAGCTACTTATCCAAAAAAATTAGGGGTCAAGAATGATTTTTTTAAAATCAAAAGGGAAATGTCTATTGGGGTACTAGTAGCTATACCCTAATCGAAATACTTCATAAGTTTTATATCACAATGATTTTTGTGTGAATTTTGAAATCAGATTCACCGTGAATGATTTTATCCAAAGTTTTCAATGAGCATTATATACTTCGATTACCAACATTATTGATCTTCGTTAATCATATTTCTTCACATTTATCTATAACTCGAAGGAGTTCCAAAACACCAATGTAAATGATGACTTAAGGTTCAAGATTCTAGCACCGACACTTGATCTAATAAAAAGACGTTACAGTAAATTAACATTGAAAGTGGTGATATTTGAAAGACCATCTAAATAGTTAATTTTGTGTTTGATAGATTGACAAAAACATCCTTGATTGACAACTTAATCTATTGGTGGTTGGAAACTAGTGCATAAATACAAACTTGAAAATAAATCTTGTGTAACCTTTGTGTAATATAGAATTATTTGATTTTCCTAGTTCAGTAGAATACTTGAGATCAGTTTAATAATCATACATTTATGCTCTTATACTAATGTATACTCTTCAATCTAATTGTGGGATCATCTATTTGTGTAAAAGATAGGGGAAAGTCCAAGAATTTACCCTAGGAACTAAAAAAATTGAAATTCCGAGTTAAATACATGAGATTAGACGGTAACAAGATAATTAAAACTATGTGGATTGAAATATATAAATGAATGACAACACCCATATAAATACAACAATACCTTCATCAAATTTCCAAAATAAATAATTATATAATATACTCACGTCCATTAACATGCCAACAAAGATAACTAATTAAAATATTTCTACCTTTACACACACACGTATATATATATGCTTTGAATGATTGAACCAACACAATTTACATAGAGGTTGTACTATTATCCATTTTTCCATTTTTGTTGTCAAAGCTTTCTTTCATAATAACTGGTGAGTTATAGAACAAAATAAAGGTCACCCATTTCTCCACTTTTTTCAGATATGACTACGTAGAACAAGATAAAGAGAGCGAAAATACAATATAGTTTATCACTAGAGACTGCCATTTGAACCTTCGGGAAAAACATGTGCGTGCTGATTTTGCCTTATGATGGTCTAAGCCGAACTAGGGCTAACCCTAGATGGGACAAATTAATGTTTGAATTTTTCTTGACCCTGACTTATCCTATAACCTCAACATTAAAATGGTGAGCCATGTGACATGCCAAGCTCACCTTTCGCAAGAATCAAATATAGCTTTTCTTTATAGAAAAATTAATGTAAACTATCAGTAGTATATTATTCCTTTAAAATAGCACGTGATATTTATGTTTTTTTCGAGTTGAGAGAAGAAACAGGACATGCAACTTGTTATTTCGATTTACAATTGGTGGTAGAGGATAAACATCACAATTATAGAGAACTACATTATCAATTAATTAGGTGCTAACTTAAGCAAGGGAAATGAAAAAGATAGGGACTAGAAATGAATTTAAACACACATAAAAAGAGAATATTATTATACGTCAAAAATAATTACAAACTTGATCAATCTTCTAAAACTAAAGTATCTAAATTTCATTTAAATTCCTAATACACATAAATATAATTGTTATATTAGCATAACACATGGACTAAATACACATGGACCAGAATTTTTTTGCTCAATAACCCATGTAGTATAAAAGAATACCCATTTATCAATTGTCTTCTCTCATTAGTGATGGTAAATTTTCTAGTACATGTTGTCATATTATTTGGAACATTTTTTATATATTTCACTAATGATAGTTTATGTGAAATAGATGTGGTGTATTTAGAAAAGTACTCATGTTATCATTGTAAATATAAATGTATTGTTTTAATGTAATAATAACTATTCAGAACTTTTTACAGTGTGAAAGCTTTCGCAAGAGCATCATTTTCTTTCACAAAACCTAAGCTTTCGTAAATTCTTATTTCATTTACAAAACAAAAGAAATGAACTTTTACACAATTTTTTATTATTTTTCATCCTTGAAACTTAACAAAAATGTCAGATACTACTTCCCCTGCCATAGCTTTGTCTTCCAATAAATATTGTTAAATAACTCCTATATCGCCCCCTCAATCCTCAACATATATCTAGCTGACCTTCTTCATGTTAAAATCATCTATCAAAATTATCCAACTTTTCGAGACCAAATTCTCTCCTTCCTCTTTTTTTACAATGGTATTTTTCTATATCCTTCTCAGCAAATAAAATACGTGCCACTCTCATTACATATCACTAATATATCCCTTTGAGAGACAATACAGTTTATCTAGTCATGATATTTTCGTTTCTGTTGATCACACCATCCAATACATGGTAACATCAACTCTCACCAATGTCGATACCCGAATTAAGGTTTTCACAACCTATGACAATACATCCACAACCACAGTTGGTTGTCTACTTAACCGACTTGTACGACTATGTCCAATCTTTCAATTTACGAAGATAAACACGAAAAAATAAGCATGACTGATGAATTTGACTTGTAAGTCTCTCTATAACCAAATCTCACTAGGATGACCTACAACTACAATGAAATCAGTGCAGACATATGCGCCCGCGACAATACTATCACCTTTCCTGAATCATATGAAAAATTCTTTTGGAACATGAAATTTATCACCATTAGCAGGATCAACTATCTCTTAACATTTTTACAGCTCAATTATCTAAATATAGTCGTGGTCATGTCATTCTTCAGCTTGTCCACTCAATCCAGGGGCATATATTGCATTCTCAAGGCACAACTTTGACTCCATCATATGAGAATCATAATTCTAAAGCTGACTAGCACACTACGAATAAGACAAACATTCAGTGGCAGTGAAGTGAATTTTTTTTGCCTCGTCAAAAATGGTATCCCCTCTTGTTCTCACTCTTACAATAATTTTTCCGTTAAACTTTAAATCCCTAAGCTTCCCAGGTTGAACTTTTTCGTTAAAGCTTAAATGTTATGTTTCCCATATTTTCCTCACCAATAAAAACATGGTTCAAAACTCTCTTCAGACTACTATATGCACGTCATACAATACATTTCCCTAGAACTAATGGTATTCAGCAAAGGGTCATGTAGTCTTCCACGTCTCAACTAATGAATATTTCATAATGGAATTTTTTGTCATATAATTGAAAAGATACTCACATTACTAGTATGATCATCAATGTCTACTTTATTTTGGTCACTAATTTGTCAAATTGTTGTATACTTTATTAATCGCACGACTTCATATTCTCTTAACAATATCTATATTTTTAAGACCTTTTGGATCAAACTCCTTATATAAAATTACTTTTTTTTGATGCCCTTGTTTTTCGTTCTTAAGCCTTACTCGCCAAATAACCTTTAACCTAAGTCAAAACCTTGTGTATTTATTGGATACTTGATACAACACAACACACATAAATTTTTTAACCCTCCATGTAACAAAATTAATATCTCAAGACATGAAATTTTGGTTGAAAATATATTTACTTTTTGTTAATCAGAAAAAGTCCATATCACAAAAATTTAAATTTCTCAATTACGCCACAACCCTCCCATAACTCCACATATTAGCTACACATTCACAACCCATACTTCACCAAGGAGCTAGGACCCATGGACTTATAATACCATAAATTAAACCACATCCAGTACTAATTATTACCACACTCAGATAAAAAAACAGCTATCATAAGACTCTGTATTGGTTACCCCACAACTTCAGTTACGTACCAATTACACACATATTACAATGCATTATCATGCATCCAGAGTCTTAACTAGCAGTTCTCCCTCTTCCATACATAATACATTAAATAAAAATTATTCCGTGTCTCCCTTAACTAATCCCATTTCTATACACAGAATGCAAGAACAAGCTAAAAATTAGATTACTACAACTCTGCGTTAAATTTCTCTTAACACTCAACTATCCTAAAACAACACATTTGAACTAATATGTGAATCAAAATCTTTAATGTTGTAAGAATGGCGTTAAATTATCACTGGGAAATTCTCTAATCTAGTCCGTATTCAAACAAAAAAACATTGTTTCACCGAAATATGTTATAAATATAATTGGTTGTAATTGAATCTTAGAATATAGTTGAACTGGCAGTATTCAAAGGTATAAAGCACGACTTGTCACTAAGGGTTACATAATCTCCCCGCAATCGATTACAAGCCACGTTCAGTCCGTTCAATTAATTTACTACCATTTCTCATGTACTATGCTCTAATTTTTAACTTAGAAAAGTCTTTACCCTTCTCTTCATGTACTAGGATATATTGTGCTCTATTTGAAGATGTTTATACATTATAACCTTCTCGCTTTATTGACAAACAGTTTCATAATCATATATGTAAATTAAATATAAACATCTACAATCTAAAGTACATCGAGCGTATAGTATACCTCTTACATTATCCATCTTATTGAGATTCATCATCTCCCACAATAATGCATCACTTCCATCTTGTAAAATGTCAATTTCAATGATATTATTTTTACATGTAGCAATACTCTGGCCTTCATGAAAGTTATTTTTAATGGATCTACGTACTTTTGATAATTTAGTTGGTGTCAACTAAAATCCTATAATCTCAAAACATATATTATGGAGCTTCTGTCAAATTCAAAATTTCTATAGCTAAAGTAGTTATATGTCTAATATTTGATCCATGCTTTTTAATCTTGAAGATGGAAGTCCTTCGATTGATAATACATAATATAACCAGGTTGTAGGCGCTCTTCAGTCTCTCGTTCTTACCCAACCAGATGTCTTTTAATCAATAACATACACACTAGTTTATGCATGTTCCATATGATACTCATTGTAACGCTATATAACGCGTTCTTGTGTACCTTATCTAACATTATCACATGGAATCTTGCTTAACAAACAAACTAGTGCCACTCTTGGTTTCTACTCTTATGTTGATTAGAACTTTCACTTAGATAACCGACATGCAACACTGATCTCTTAAAGTTCAGATCTTCCTTGATAAGTTGATCTGCAAAAAGTCAACGAATAATCGAACGCTCGTCAAACAAAGAAAAATATCATTTTTTTGCTTCGACAACTATTGAATTCAACAGCTAGAAGTCCCTATTTTTAATCCACCTACCATTTTATGTAATATTATTCAACCAAAATTTTATATTCTTGATTTTTTTACTTTAGTCTAGTATATATGAAACAAGTAGTCATCGCCTTCTAATTTATACGGGATCAAGTAGAAAGAAATGAACTTGGAGTATCTTATTTACATTCAGATGATCAACTTGCGAGTTCTTTCACCAAATAACTATCACATGAAATTCATCGATATCACTATGTAAAAATCAAGTCATATTTGAAGGAACGACTATCTGGAGGGTGAATGATTAGGAAATAAAAAAATGAAATCAACCACAATCTATTCAAGACAAGATATTAATGTCCAAGACTTATGGGATTATTTTCATTCAATATATAATCTTATATATTTTTTAATTCTCATTTAATGCAATTGTTAGGAAAGAAAATATTATAATAATATAATTGTATGTTTCATGTATTATTGGTATGGAATAGAAACAATATGTATAACTAGTTGGGGTTAGTTTAACTGGCTAGGCCCTTGTTCATTCATCTAGATGGTATAGGTTCGAACCGTGTCAATGACACCGAGTCCAAAAAATGGCTCTGCCAAGTAACAAAAAAACAATCTATATATTATTTACTTGGTTACCATAATTGTGATTCCCCAACGTGTATATATATGTGGGAGTGTGATGAGTTGGTAATCAAAGGTCTTTCAAGTGAGAAGCAATTTATATATATTCTGGATTATGTGAGTACTCTCAATATGTAATTGATTTTGGGTAACTTGTGGAATACCAAATTTTATAAGAAATCTACATAACCAAATAATATTAGAGCATGTCATAGATACCGCACAGATTCCTAATTTTTTAGATGACTTGAAGATATAATATTATTTCTTTCCTTTATGAGATATAATTCAACTCCAAAAAATACACTCCATCTTGTTCCTAAATATATACTGTTTTTAAGACATCCACAATTCGTATAATCATATGATAGATACAAGAAATTATTAGAAGTGTAGAATATCCTACATATATATGTGCACTAGTAATACAATGAATAATCGAACCCCATATAGGTAAAAATTATTTGAAATTTGTATATGTTTTTGTGTTAGCAAAATAAAAGTGATGGTTAGAAAGATCAAATTACCAACCAAAATCTAATATAAGGTAGAATCATATAAAAAATTTCCTTCGTCATGTAGTTTTTTCATATTGATTTCTATAGAAGTGTCAATATGTGTAGTTTTCATTGACCAAGCTTAGTTAAACCAATCTAGAATGTATATCTTTGGTTTCTTGAATAGGCAGCCAGCCTTACAAAGTAAACTTACATATATATACTTATCCAATTATATTTTCATTTTTTATCAGGTAGTAAATTATATTTTAAGATATTAAATTTACACTATGTGTTAAAATAAACTAAATTGGAGGGATGAAAATGAGGCTTGGTGGTTGTTTTGACAACTTGCCTACATTTCCTTGCTACATACTTCCTCTTTCGTTCCTTCTCTCTCTAGCAAAAAATGTTTGTACTAGGATTCCGATGATGTACGGATAACCTTACAGTTTGATGATTTAACAAAGACCGTATATGGACTAATGAAATCACAGAAATAATAGCCTATATGGTAGATAATTTAGCTCCTAGGTCATGCTTTATATGTGGTATTATTATTGCACATGCCTATTATTCTTTTCCTTTGTATCATATTTTTGTAGAGCTTTTAGGAACCTACTTGAATCCCACATAATCCAGCTTATTATTTAATGTGACAATACAAAATCATAGGAATAACAATACATTTAAAAAATTAAAACAATGGGTTAACAACCTTTATTTCTTACATATCCGAAACAATAACATATACAGTTTTAGACCATTAATAAAAAATAATTTCAACATCCACTTAGGAATTCAATAGTTTTTAACATATTGAATACTTGAATAAAAAACTCTATGATAATGTTCTTATATCAAATTTTCTTTTATAGTTGTAAATTCTAGGGTTCTCATCAGGTTGATAAATAATGGGATTTAAAGGAGAAAAGGAATCAAAGACACTAGCAAAGCCTCCAACAATTGTTTTATCGGATCTTGGTCCAAAGAAAATTGATATTAATAAGCCCCTACAAATGGAAAGGCGCAATCTTGGCAAAAAGGGATATAAGATTCAGCTGCTTACTAATAATTTCAATGTCTCGGAAGCAAGAATTGATTGAAACTTTTTCAAGTCCAATGTAAGTACATTTAAATTTGGCCGTTTGAGAAACTAATTCACCTTTAAAATCTATTGCTCATATTTTCACGTGTTATGAAGATGGACATCAGGTGGAGGTAAAAGGTGTTTGTAGGAAAGTGATGGACAAATTCAAAGAAACTTACGGGCATGAAATCAATGAGAAATTCATCGCTTATGATGGTGAGAATAACTCTTATTCTCTTAGTCCTCTGTCAAATAACAAGCTTGAGTTTATAGTTATGATTAAAAAGCATGCTCCGAACAGGCATTGCTATTTCTAAACTTTCAAAGAAAATATTTTATTCGAATTTCTAACAAGTTCATATTATTTTCAGTAAAATGGAAAGTGGGATGGTGGAAGCCCACGACATGGTGATATGATAAGTTGTAGACAACCGTCAAGGTCAAAGACATATAGAGTGGAATTTTGCTATGCTGCTCAAATATCATGCAAGATATTACAAATGCACATTGATGTCTCCCTAATTGTTCGTATTTTAGACCCTTGGGAGACATCATTTTTGGTGTTTATTTGATTAATATGATAGACTTTTGGACTAAATTTGCAATAATCCGGAATTACCTTTTTATTTCTAGCATTTTTAATTTATTAAACTTTTGCGCGTAATATTGGTATTTTTAGTGTAAAGTTTACAGGTTTTAGATGTTAGCTAGGAGAGGAATCCGAGGAGAAGGTCAAAGATCGTGAATTAGAGTCAAGACTTGAAGACAAATCCCGAAGATATTATTTTTAGAGCTGAAAATCCACTTTCCAGGCCATAGATTGCTGATTTCGAGGCGCTTAAGCGATGATTTAGCCGCTGACCTTTGAAGAGAAATCATTCCTTATCGAGTTACGGAACTTTAGCAACTGGAATGAGGTCAATCGGAGTTGTAACGCATCGGGAAAAGCTGTTTTAGTGAAGGCCTATCATCAGTTACGGGATTTTGGGCTTAGAAAGTGGGCTTGGACATTTAATTAGGCTTTTATTTTCTGGTCCAAGCCCTAGTCCGAATTTTTACTTATAAAAGGAGGTCTGGACTTCTATTTTTCACACAATTCACTTTCCACAAGATTAAAAACACCAGAGAAGCTACAGCAGGAAGAAAGGAGAAGCTACAAGAGCTGGAGTGGGTCTATAGCTCCGTTCGTAGTCATTCTGATTCCGAAAATTAGGTTTTTCTTATATTTTAATTTTGTAACGAATATGAATTCCATTTCTTTTTATTTAGTTTTTAATTTTAATATGAGCTAAATTTCCATTAGTGCTTGAGAACAAACAATGGGTGAATCCTGATTTTATTTTATAATGAATGTTGAATTTGGGTTTCTGTGAAATTAAATTAAATTAGGGCTTTTACTCTTTTCGACAATTTGTGAATGTTTACTAATTTTAGAGTCGCGAACTAAAATTAGGTATTAGTATCTAAGCTATTCCATATATGTGGCGTATGGATCATCCTGACGGGGGGTTTAGGTACAGAAATAATTGTTCAATCTAGGATAAAAACTATTGATTCTGACGAACTTAGTTAATCCTAGGGCCAATGTGGTAATAAATCTTAATCATCCAACGGTGGATCATATTTACCCTGACGGGACTAGTGACACTTTAGGATCGCCTTATAGTCCACCCTGACGGGGGTATAAGGATATTAGAATCCCGACCATTGTAATTGACTGATTTAACCCTTAAACAACATAAGTTAGAAAGTAAAATTAGGAGGATCCTTGCGTTCTCAAGTACTACATCTCATATTGCGTTTTCATACATTTTACTTGCGTCTTATCTTTTACTTGCATTATTATTTTATCTTTCATTTAGTTATAATAAACAAAACCAAAACAAACAATTTATCCTCTTTCATTTTCATAAGTGCATCAATCGCTATTTGCATAAACATTGTGATCAACCATCCGTCCTTGGAACGAATCTGATTATCAGAATTACTACTTGGGACAACCGTACACTTGCGGTTGTGGTTCGATTATTATTTGCATTTATTTAGAACACACAAAGAACCACCAAGTTTTTGGCGCCGCTGCCGGGGACGGTAGCGTGTGACCACGGTGTTTATCCTTTAGTGATAAGTGCATTTATTTTATTTTATCAGTTTTACGCTTTTTGTTTGTTAGCTTTTTCAGGTTTTTAGGTTTGGTGTATGCGAAGAAGGCTATTCAAGGATCTAGAGCCAACACCTCCGATCCTTAGTAATCCAGAATCGTTGATCAGACTTGCGAACAGAAGAAGAAGAGAACGAGAAGCTTTAGAAGTAGAAGAATTAAGTAACAGAATGGAGAATATCATTATTCAAGGTCAACAGAATGGACAAGGCCAGTTAGATGCTAATGGCCAACCTTTAGCTCCAGGCGTTATTCCTCAAGTTCAACCACAAAATCCTAATCCTCCAGTCCAGATAGTGATGAATCATGATCCGTGGTTCACTAATGGCCCTCCAGAAGTTCCATTCCGTGCTCCAGCTATAGGAGTAGGTGCTCCAGATATTAATGTTCCGCGTTTCCGTCCAGATTCGGGTATGTTAGCTCAGTTCCAGAATTTTGGTAATTTTCGTGGTAGACCATCAGAAGATCCTCTTAGGGCAGTACAGAAATTCAAACAGATATGTGATTCTTATATCACACAAGGTGTTTCGAGAGAACAGATGTATTTTGCTGCTTTTAAGTTCTTTGTTACTGAGGGAGCAAGTGAATGGCACGATACGCAAGATCCTACGAAGATTACTAATTGGGACCAATTAGAGATTGCTTTCTTTGACATGTATTACCCAAGTAACATGAGGTTAGATGCTGAATTAGAGTTGACGCATTTTCGTCAAGAATATGATGAAACTTTGGGTAAGAGTTGGACAAGATTTCAGATGTGTTTGCGTAAGGTTCCCAATCACGGCTATTCAAAACAACAACAACTTAAGATCTTTTATAGAGGCCTTGATGGGAATTCGAGAGAAAAGTTAGATACGTTATGTGGTGCAGGTTTCCTTCAAGTTCAACCAGCTCATGCCAAAATTATCTTAGAACGAACAGTCAAGAACGAAGTTGGTTGGAAATCAGTGAGAACACCTGTTAAGGGTGTTAATAATGTTGACATAGAAGAGAAATTCGCTACCTTTGAAACGAAGATTCAAAACACTTTGGAACAACAATTGAAGCAGCTTACTTTAGCTGTAAAAGAAGGATTTTCGGGTAAGAAAGTAGCTGTGCAAGCTGCACAAGAGGTTTATATGTGTTCAATTTGTAGAGTTGATAATCATGATGAAGAGAATTGTCCGAATAATCAAGAATCAGTGATGTTTATGTCCAACAGAGGTAATTTTAATTCGAGTGGTAATGGATATCAACCTAACAGAAACCATCCTGGGTTTCAATATTCGAATCCTAATGGGGCAGCCAATCCTACATATGCGTATCAGCCGCGTCCCCAAGGTAATAACTATAATCCTAGACCACAAAACAATTATCAAGGAGGACAGAATCAGAATACTTATGTACCAAGACAAGCTCCTCAGAATACTTACGATGAAACGCTAAACCAGAAAGCTTTACCTGCACATCCACAAGAAGGGGTACTCACCCTTCAGAAAACTGTTGAAAATTTGATTGCTCTACAAGCACAAGCGATGGAACGTCAGAACGCAGCAATAGAACGACAAAATGCAGCTGAAGCAAATATGAAGATGTTCCAGAATCAGCTGAGTCAAATCAGTAAACAGCTCAATCAACGTCCACAAGGACAACTTCCAAGCGATACGGAAAATCCAACACAACGTGAAGATTGCAAGGCTGTTACATTAAGAAGTGGTAAGAACCTCCTTCCACCTCCTTTTCCCGTTATGAAAGAGAAAGAAGTTCCAAGAAAAGAAAAGGAAGGGGGTGAGAAAGAGAAAGAGAATGAGAAAGATAGTGAGGTTGAAGAGATAGAAAGACCAAGAGAAATTCCGAAAAAGAGAGATGAAATTGTAAGCAATCGCCCTCCACCACCGTTTCCATCGCGAGTTCAGAAAAAGGGTGATATGGGTGATTTTCAGAAATTCTTCAATAGAGTGAGGGGTTTGAGTATTAATATTCCGTTACTTGAGGCAATTCGAGATATTCCTAAGTATACGAAGTTTTTGAAGAGGGCCCTCACTAATAAAAGGCCCTACTGTGATAATGAGATGATTGGCCTTCCGGAAGAGTGTAGTGCGATTTGCCAGAGCAAATTACCTCCGAAGTTAGTTGATCCGGGGAGTTTCACGATTCCCATATCGATTGGAGAAGAATGGAAGGGAAAGGCACTATGCGATTTGGGGGCAAGCATTAACTTGATGCCTAAGTCAGTCTTTGATAAGCTTAAAATTGGAAATGCAAGACCCACCTCTATGGTCTTGCAAATGGCGGACAGGTCTCTTGCTCATCCTGAAGGCCGAATTGAGGATGTCCTTGTTAAGGCAGGTACACTTATATTTCCTGTTGATTTCGTAATTCTTGAATACAATGCAGATAGAAATGTCCCCATTATTTTGGGTAGACCCTTCCTAGCTACAGGGAGGACATTGATCGATGTAGAGAATGGCGAATTGACAATGAGGATACAAGATGAGGAAGTGAAATTCAATGTATTTCGAGCTATGAAATTCCCAGATTCTCAGGAAGATTGCTTCAGAATGGATGTAGTAGAGCAAGCATCGCAAGAGGTATTTAATTGTTTAAATTTTGATGATATCTTGCAGGCTGCTTTGACATTAGATTCACCTGAGATGATGGAAGAGCTTACAGAAACAGTGGCAGCTCTAAATTCTGAGAATCCGAAGTATAGGCGTCTTGCCTATGAACCTGTGAGAGAACCGGGGGAGATTATTCCTAAAAAGAAACCTTCAATTGAGTCTCCTCCGGAGTTAGAAGAAAAACCATTGCCAGCACACTTGAGGTATGCTTATTTGGGTACTAATGAAACTCTACCTGTTATTGTTTCAGCTAATTTAACAGGTCCTCAAGAAGATAAACTGTTGCGTGTGTTAAGAGCCAACAAAGAAGCAATAGGTTGGACAATTGCTGATATCAAAGGCATTAGTCCATCCTATTGTCAACACAAAATCATACTAGAAGATGTTAATGCACGCTCAGTTGAAGGTCAGAGAAGATTAATGCCAGCCATGAAAGATGTGGTGAAGAAGGAGGTGATTAAGCTTTTAGATGCGGGGATTATTTATCCCATTTTGAGTAGTGAATGGGTGAGTCCAGTTCAGTGTGTACCGAAGAAAGGAGGAATTACAACAGTTCTTAATGATAAAAATGAGGCGATTCCTTCAAGAACGGTAGTAGGTTGGAGAGTTTGCATGGATTACAGAAAGCTGAACAAGGCCACCAGAAAAGATCATTTCCCTTTGCCCTTCATTGATCAAATGTTAGACAAATTAGCCGGAAGAGAGTACTATTGTTTCTTGGATGGTTACTCCGGGTACAATCAGATTTACGTGGCTCCAGAAGATCAACATAAGACTACCTTTACATGCCCATTTGGTACTTTTGCATATCGCAGAATGCCATTTGGATTGTGCAACGCTCCCGCTACTTTTCAAAGGTGTATGATGGCCATCTTCTGGGACATGATAGATAATTTCCTTGAAGTGTTCATGGATGATTTCTCCGTGTTTGGTGATGATTTTGATATATGTTTGGATAACTTGGAGAAAGTGTTAGTGAGATGCAAGGAAACAGATTTGGTGCTCAACTGGGAGAAGTGTCACTTCATGGTTCGCGAAGGTATTGTTCTGGGTCACAAAGTTTCGAGTGTTGGTTTAGAGGTTGATAGAGCAAAGATAGAGGTAATTAAAACTCTTCCCCCTCCCGTTTCTGTTAAAGGGGTAAGGAGTTTTCTTGGCCATGCTGGCTTTTATAGGCGTTTTATTAAAGATTTTTCTAAGATTGCTAAACCGTTATGCAACTTACTCGAAAAGGATTGCAAATTCCTTTTTGATGAAGCTTGTTTAACGGCCTTCAAAGCAATCAAAGAAAAGCTTATTTCTGCTCCTATAGTATTACCTCCAGATTGGAATTTACCGTTTGAGGTTATGTGTGATGCAAGTGATTTGTGTATGGGAGCTGTATTAGGACAGAGGAAAGAGAAGGTTTTTCATTCGATTTACTATGCTAGTAAAACTTTTAGTGGTGCTCAGATTAATTACACAGTTACAGAAAAGGAGTTGCTAGCAGTTGTCTATTCGTTTGATAAATTTCGCTCTTATCTTCTTGGAGCGAAAGTTATTGTTTATACAGATCATTCCGCGATCAGATTTCTCATGGAGAAGAAAGATGCAAAACCAAGGTTAATCAGATGGGTGTTATTGCTTCAAGAGTTCGATTTAGAGATCAAAGATAGAAAGGGTTGTGAGAATCAGGTTGCAGATCATCTATCGCGTTTAGAGGGTTCAGAGATGAATAGTGGTACTGAAGCAGTTAGAGAAGAGTTTCCTGATGAGAGTTTATTCGTTGTCCGAGATTATGAGGCTCCGTGGTATGCAGATATTGCAAATTTAGTGGTGAGTGGTGTTTTTCCTGAAGGTTCTACTTATCAAGAAAGAAAGAGGTTAGCTCATCGGGCAAAACAGTTCTTTTGGGAGGATCCTTTCCTCTACAAAGTTTGTGCTGATCAAATGATACGAAGATGTGTAGCGAGGGAAGAAACACAAGCCATTATAGCTGGGTGCCATGATTCATTATATGGAGGACATTTCAAGGGAGATAGAACTGCTGCTAAGGTCTTCCAATCCGGTTTTTACTGGCCTTCTGTTATTAAAGATTGTCATGAATATGTCAAGAGATGTTCGAGATGCCAGTTTACCGGAAACATATCCAAGAGGGATGAGATGCCACGTAATAATGTATTAGAGGTTGAGATATTCGATGTTTGGGGCATAGACTTCATGGGTCCCTTCGTTCCTTCAAATGGTAACCTTTATATACTATTAGCTGTTGATTATGTTTCGAAGTGGGTAGAAGCGGTGGCTTTACCTACTAATGATTCACGAGTGGTGATCAAGTTCTTGAAATCACATATTTTCACTAGACATGGTACACCTAGAGTGATTATTAGCGATGGAGGAACTCATTTCGTTAATAAATATCTGAAGACTATTCTAGAGAAATATGGCGTCAGACACCGCGTATCTACTGCGTATCATCCACAATCCAATGGTCAAGCTGAAGTTTCGAACCGTGAAGTCAAGTCAATCCTAGAGAAAACCGTTGGTCCTACAAGAAAAGATTGGTCAATGAAGTTAGATGATGCGTTGTGGGCCTATCGTACTGCGTTTAAGACTCCAGTTGGTGCATCTCCCTATCGTATGGTGTATGGTAAGGCTTGTCACTTACCTTTAGAGCTTGAAATGGGTGCCTATTGGGCGATTGCGCAGTTGAACTTAGATCCTATCTTAGCCGGAAAGAATCGTATGATGAAGCTTAATGAACTTGACGAATTCCGCTTGCATGCTTATGAAAATGCTAAACTTTACAAAGAAAATACAAAGAAATGGCATGACAATCGGATTCGTCCAAAGAACTTTGAAGTGGGGCAAAAAGTATTAAAGTATAATTCAAAGTTCAGCAATTTTCCGGGTAAGTTAAGATCCAAGTGGTCAGGTCCATACATAGTGACCAAAGTTACACCTCATGGGGCGATAGAAATAGAACACCCACTAGAGAACCGTACCTTTATGGTTAACGGTCACAGACTAAAGTTATACCATGGAGGTGAAGATACCAATCGCTCGGAAGATCCACATCCCGGGGAGGTCATGTATCTCCTCGAGAATCCTTAGAAGCGTGAGGTAACCCGTCGAGCTTAACGACGTTAAACAAAAGCCAATTACTTGTATATTAGCTGAGTTTTTACATTTTTGCAATTTAGATTAGTTTATTTTCGTAATTTTATTGTTTTTATTAAGAAATGAGGAAGGGTAGTTGTTTTTGATGATTTCAGGGGTAAAAAGGACTTGAGTTTGGGGTCGATTTGGCGAAAACAGAAGAAAAGTTGGTTGGATGTCCAGGAGAAACCGGGAACCCGGTTTCGCACAAACCGGGAACCCGGTTTTGGAGCTGGTACCAACCATTTTTAACGCAACACTTGGCGTTTTGGGGTAATGTCACAGCGTCGGATCCGGGTACCCGCATTTGGCAGAACCGGGTACCCGGTTTTGGTGCTGTGATTTCTGAAAAACTCTGACCCAGCGTTTTGGTGGCTTGCGTTTTCGTGCGTTTTGATTCGCGCCATCGACACAAATCCGGGTACCCGCATTTGGCAGAACCGGGTACCCGGTTTCGGAGCTGCTGTTGGTGAAATTTTCTGGTCCAGCGTTTCAGGGTGCTGCGTTTTGGCGCGTTTTCATTCGCGCCATCGAGAAAATCCGGGAACCCGCATTCCACAGAACCGGGTACCCGGTTTCGGCGAGCAGAATCCCTGACCCAGCGTCTTGGGGTCCAGCGTTTTGGTGCGTTTTCAAAAAAAAAAAAAAAAAAAAAAAAAAAAAAAAAAAAAAAAAAAAGTCCACAATTATTTTTCCGCGCCGTCACAGCGACGCGGAACCGGGGACCCGGTTTTCCAAATCCGGGAACCCGGTTTGAAAGCTGTGAGAGGCGGTTTTGGGTATTTTAACCTAGTTTTCATTAGCCTCTTTTGCAAGTTTTTACCTAAAACGCACCAATAGCCTCCCCACCTACGAAATTCATCTACCAAAACACTATATATCATCAAATCCTACCCTCTTTCACCACAAACACATAAGATCAACTCACCTCCTCTCTAAAATAACATCAAATCCTTAGTTTTTCCCAAGATTCTTCTTCATCAAATCCTAAACTAAAACCCAATTCTTTCTTCTCCCATTCAAATTAATCAAGACCCATCTCATATTCACCCTAGTTCTTCAATTCCTAAGCCTCAAAACATCAAAATTCTAAACTTTTTCTCTAAGTTTTTCATTATTTGAAGTTTTGAGTTTGGGGTGAAAAGAGATGACTAACAGAACCGGTGATTTTCGAAGAACTGCTCCTAGAAGAAAGACCACCATTGGTGGTTCACAAGAACAAGCTATTGAGATTCCTGATTCGCGTCCTAAACGAAAAATTAACGAAGTTAAGCTTGATTCTAACAGAAAAGAAATCACAGGTCTAAAGAGGAGATTGATTGATGAGATTGAAAGTGAGATGGAACCAGAAGAGGAAATTGCGAAGAACATTGAGAAGGAAACTGAACAAGAGATTCCGGAAGCAACTATTCAAAAACCCCCGCGTATGAAGATGTGGGCCCACAAACCTAAGAGGGTTTACAATTGTTGGAATACTCAGGTTCGTGAAAGAATTGAATTTTTGAAATTTGGTGAGGAGACGAATTTTCCTAAGGGTATTATGAGTAGTGATTACAAGGAATATGCTGTGACATGTGCTAAGTTTGGTTGGAAAGAGTTACAAGAAAGGAAGCTTGAGTTTATTCCTACTTTTGTGCGAGAATTTTACGAAGGTTTAGCTACCTCACATGATGCCATTGATATCCGCAAAAAGGTAGTTCCTTTCTCTATTGAACGTATTCGGAAATCATTGAAACTACCCAACTTTTCTGGAACATGCCCCTTCCAAGAAACTCTTAATGACCCTTCGTTTGATTTTGAATCCCTTTGGGGGACCGTGCTTATTAATGGGACTAGCCCAATTCCTGAAGGTGAAAGGTATCCTGGACAGTTTTACAGCAGTAATTTGACACCTCGTGCGAAGGTTTGGTCTCGTTTCATAATACCCACTTTCTTTGGTATTAAACACACTTCCGAGTTGAAGAAAGAGCACATATTTGTTATTAAGTGTATTTTGGAGGAGAAACCATTTGATGTTGCCAAGATCATTTATGATACAATCATGGAGTTCGCGAAATCACCAATGAAACAACAAAATCTGAAGTTTCCTTGTACTATCACTCAGTTGTGTTTAGACGCAAAGATTCCGCGTAAGGACGCAGATATTGATACTGTTTCAGTTGGTGTGAGTATAGCTTTGAGCACAATCAAGAACATCCATGAAGAAGCAACACGAGCTACAAGAAGTCCAAGAACTCCTCAATCAAAGAAAGCGAAAACTGTACCTGAGTTGGAAGCGAAGATTCAGGTGTTGGAAGAGAATCAGGAGAGGATGATTGCTACCTTGGGAAACGTTACAAAAGAATTGGACCTGCTTCGAAATTTAATCTTAGGCGTAAACACACTTCAGAACGCGATTTATGATGCTGTTACGCGAGATAAAGGTCCAGAACGCAACACCGATAACCAGCCTCGCGCTGGTTAAGATACGTTTTCTAAACTTTCCTCTTAGTGTATATTAGTTTAAATGTTTTTTTGAGTCTCTTCGAGTCGTGGGGACACGACTCATTTTTGAGTTTGGGGTGGGGTTCGTTGCCTCATCCCAATTTTTATGTGTTATTTGCTTTATTTGCTTTCAATAAAAGAATTTTCGGAGTTGCGTTTGACTGTAGAAATTTTTAAATATCCCTTTAAGCATACTTTTGATAAATCTATGATAGTAAATAGTGGACTTTAGGGATTGATATAAAACGCACTTACAATTGCATGCGAACATAGGTAATTGATAGGAAAAATTAATTAACAATGCAAATGAAGTAAGCTTGTACTCAAGGAATATGTTTGGTGTGTAGAACGTGAAATCCTAATTAGTAGAGAACCCACCTAGATATGAACTAAAGACAAGCTATGTACTTAGGAAAATGATAGGGGCAGTTCTTTGTTAGCCATTTGTGCCTTTTTAGCCTTCTATCCCTTGTATTAATTATTATCCGTCTTAGCCCACTTTGAGCCTTTAGCCTTTTCTTTGTAGCCACGATATAAGCCAGTATCCCTTAGATTATTAGGCATGACCATATGACCCGCACTTGAATCACAATCCTGAGACATGTCTCGAGCTTGAGTTTGGGGTGGTGGGACCACATATGGGGAATTAATTGGGTAGGGATCGATGTGCTTTGTATTGTAGCACAATTGCAGATGATATATACTTGTAACCCTTTGCCGGGAATGAAGAAACATGAAAAAGAAAGAAAAAAAAAAAAAAAAAAAAAAAGAAAAAAAAAAAATGAAGAAATTTGAAAATTCATACAGTAGGATCCGGGAACCCGGATTCGTCAAAACCGGGAACCCGGTTTGCTTCTGTACAAAAAAAAAGAAAAAAAAAAGAAAAAAGAAAAGAAAAAGAAAAATATGAATGAATAAAACATCCGGCAAAGTGGAATTTTTCTGAAATCATCTTGTTTATAGTGGGTAGACATGGGACGCTAAATTGTTGCGTATATGGGTGAGTGAGAACATCTTTTTGAGCGTTAACTCAAGCTCGAGGACATTGTTGATGGTAAGTGAGGAGAGAGCCAAAAGCTCACTTCAAATTTACCAAATATACATCCACACCCGTCCTTAAGCCAATATTATAACCGTAAAGACCTCGTGATTCCTAAGTGCATAGTGAATTTATAATTCTGTTGATAGGGAATACACTAGGTGGAGCGTTCAAAGCGAGTTAGGATTAATGACCACCCTATAGCCATCATACAGAGATGAGTACAAGTGTAACCTTCAAGCATTGCGACTTTAATTTTATGATTGAGATTATTTATGTTTGATGTTGCATGATTAGTGTATGTGTATATTAGTTTCTAGAGTTTGCTATATGAGATTTATTTTGAGAATTGCTTTAGGGTTTATTTGCTAGCTTCTATGTGTTTATACGCTTACTTCTACCCCTTTGTTTTTAGTTTTGCTTTGTCGGGACGACAAAGGTTTGAGTTGGGGGTCTTGATGTCTCCCTAATTGTTCGTATTTTAGACCCTTGGGAGACATCATTTTTGGTGTTTATTTGATTAATATGATAGACTTTTGGACTAAATTTGCAATAATCCGGAATTACCTTTTTATTTCTAGCATTTTTAATTTATTAAACTTTTGCGCGTAATATTGGTATTTTTAGTGTAAAGTTTACAGGTTTTAGATGTTAGCTAGGAGAGGAATCCGAGGAGAAGGTCAAAGATCGTGAATTAGAGTCAAGACTTGAAGACAAATCCCGAAGATATTATTTTTAGAGCTGAAAATCCACTTTCCAGGCCATAGATTGCTGATTTCGAGGCGCTTAAGCGATGATTTAGCCGCTGACCTTTGAAGAGAAATCATTCCTTATCGAGTTACGGAACTTTAGCAACTGGAATGAGGTCAATCGGAGTTGTAACGCATCGGGAAAAGCTGTTTTAGTGAAGGCCTATCATCAGTTACGGGATTTTGGGCTTAGAAAGTGGGCTTGGACATTTAATTAGGCTTTTATTTTCTGGTCCAAGCCCTAGTCCGAATTTTTACTTATAAAAGGAGGTCTGGACTTCTATTTTTCACACAATTCACTTTCCACAAGATTAAAAACACCAGAGAAGCTACAGCAGGAAGAAAGGAGAAGCTACAAGAGCTGGAGTGGGTCTATAGCTCCGTTCGTAGTCATTCTGATTCCGAAAATTAGGTTTTTCTTATATTTTAATTTTGTAACGAATATGAATTCCATTTCTTTTTATTTAGTTTTTAATTTTAATATGAGCTAAATTTCCATTAGTGCTTGAGAACAAACAATGGGTGAATCCTGATTTTATTTTATAATGAATGTTGAATTTGGGTTTCTGTGAAATTAAATTAAATTAGGGCTTTTACTCTTTTCGACAATTTGTGAATGTTTACTAATTTTAGAGTCGCGAACTAAAATTAGGTATTAGTATCTAAGCTATTCCATATATGTGGCGTATGGATCATCCTGACGGGGGGTTTAGGTACAGAAATAATTGTTCAATCTAGGATAAAAACTATTGATTCTGACGAACTTAGTTAATCCTAGGGCCAATGTGGTAATAAATCTTAATCATCCAACGGTGGATCATATTTACCCTGACGGGACTAGTGACACTTTAGGATCGCCTTATAGTCCACCCTGACGGGGGTATAAGGATATTAGAATCCCGACCATTGTAATTGACTGATTTAACCCTTAAACAACATAAGTTAGAAAGTAAAATTAGGAGGATCCTTGCGTTCTCAAGTACTACATCTCATATTGCGTTTTCATACATTTTACTTGCGTCTTATCTTTTACTTGCATTATTATTTTATCTTTCATTTAGTTATAATAAACAAAACCAAAACAAACAATTTATCCTCTTTCATTTTCATAAGTGCATCAATCGCTATTTGCATAAACATTGTGATCAACCATCCGTCCTTGGAACGAATCTGATTATCAGAATTACTACTTGGGACAACCGTACACTTGCGGTTGTGGTTCGATTATTATTTGCATTTATTTAGAACACACAAAGAACCACCACACATTGTGCCTAAGATTCTGATCGTCTTTACGAGCCCGTGAGAGATTTGGACATAATTCTTAGACAAAATGCTGCCAAACAGTAAGAATTTCTTGTATTCAGGTGCATTTTGATGTTTTAGACAGTAGGAGTACTTGTCTGCAATTTCTTGTCATATATTTTCTTTAAGACAGATGAATTTCAATGAAAACTGCTAATTTATCACAAAAAATTAAAAATAAGAGAATCGGCTCTAGATTTTAAAATCTTGTGTAGAATTTATGTCCATATTTTCTATACAGGGGATGTCTTCTCGTACTCCAATCTCATTTAGGGTCTGTGGTGACTGGATGCCGTGGATTTCATTCTAGTGTCCGTGCATATCAAGGAGGCCGTTCACTAAATATTGGTAAGATTCTATTTCCAATATAATTATCCAATTTTCAATGCTCTAACGACTTAATGGTTCTATTTTCCTTAATTTATACAGATGTATCAACAACAATGATTTTAAAACCATGACCATTTATTGATTTTATAATTACAAATCAAAAGTTTCTAGATCCTTACCAAATTGATTGGACAAAGGTAAAAAATACTTAACTGTATGTTAAATTATGAACTAATTACTAATGATCCTCCTTTTACAGGCCAAAGGAGTGCCGAATAATCCATGTATCATGACTGTCTCCTACAAATAGGGAATTTAAAATACCTTGGTTTGAGTCAGGGAGCTTGCATAGAGGAAATGTATTACTATTATCTATTGTTAGACAATCAATTCTTCTAAAAGGTTAAGCTTCAAATCTGTGATCTTTTTCTAATACCATGTTAGACAACCGATTCTTCTAAAAGTTTAAGCTCTTTTTAAGGAGTTATCTTATACATTATATATGACTTTTACATGCTCAATACCTATAAATTGAAAAATTTGAATAATTTTTATAAGGCGAGACTTTGAACTTGTAATGTTGTCTAATATATATAAGTTCTCATTTAAGAGAGAATATTCTTCCAGTAATATTTCAGTATATGATTTCTTTGTTCAGTATATGAAGATACCATTGCGATTTTCCGGCGATTTTCCATGCATAGATGTGGGCAAAGGAAAGCATCATGTATATATTCCAATTGACGTAATTCTGTAACTAGGTTGCTAAATCTGGTATATTTAAAATATAGGAACGAGTAGTAATAATTTCTTCGTAGCTGTGTTCACTGGTTTCACTCCAACACTATACCAAGAATTTATCCAGTAGTATCCAGAGAGCTTCACTTGTGTAGATGTTTCAAACAAAACTGACTGAGGAGTTGAACAATAACAACTATAACAATGATTTTCTTTCCAAGTCTGCTGGAATCTCGAACAGCTCAAAATTCACTGCAACAGAAGGTCGTGTTCTTCCGGCACCCAAAGTAAGCTCTTCTTCTATGAAAATATATAATTGTTTTATATATTTATTTACTAACAACAAGTTTCAATATACCCAGCTTATAGCAGGCAATGGAGAGGACAGAGTTTGTCGAAAAATGGAAGAATGAACTTTAACAATAAGGTAGAAAATTTCTTCTCTTTTTCTTTTCTTTTCTTTTCTTTTCCTTTCTTTTCTTTTCTTTTCTCTTCTCCTTTCTTTCACAATATGCAATTTGTAACATAAATTAAGACTTTACATATGCAGAGAAAACTGGCAAGTATTGATGTTTGGGGAATAGTCAACTTTTCATTTAGAGTTCACACACATAGACGGATTAGTAAACTTATCACTTGTGGAAAAAAGAAAGGAATTGTAAGTGTTCTCTTTTAATACTTTATCATAATTCTTAATCTAATTTTTATGTAATTGTATTGGATCCTTTTTTGCAGTGTACTACTCTTCCTGTTCATGCTGTGAAACTTATACAACCCTAGTTTAAAGAACTACAATAATTTATCCCCTGCATACTTTCAAAGAGAAAGCATTTAGATATCTATGGTCCATGGAAGCGGAAAATGCTATTAGAGCTTGGGATTCCTACACAATGCATTGTAACAGAAAAGTTCAACGATCAATACCTAACCTATTTGCTACTCAAGATAAACGCAAATGTGAGTTAACTTTTTCCATTTTCTATTAACGTATTATATGGTTGTGTACAATTGATAGATTGTTGTACTTTGCAGATGGGTGGTATTAATTCACTATTGACTGTCAAGCATTATAAAAGGTTCTCCTAGCCGTGATGTTCCATCAGTTTCCATGGTTGTGAGCTCACTGGAGTGGCCTCTCATATCTCGCTATCGAGCTGCAGTTCGTACACAGCCACAAAAGATGAAAATGGTTGATATTTTATTTGAAATGTTATGAACATCGATCATATTTCTGTCGCAAACAGTAAACATCATACCTCTTAATTAGATTATCTATACAAAAATGAAAAAATATAAAGCAGTGTTAAAATTAATAAATATGTACATTAATATATAGTAAAAATAATTCATAAAAAGATATTATATTTGCAAAAATGTAGTGATCATTTAAACTAAAATTCAAATTACATCTATATGAGTAACAAAAAATACTAATCGATGACAGGAACACCATGGATTTGTTTGGGAACTTTTAAAAAGAAAGAAATATATAATTAGGTAATATACCAAATACCCTCTATGGTTTATCAAAGAGTAAAAAACTTCCTACAATATTAAAAGGGACAAATAACTCCTATGGTCTCCTAACTCATGGAAACTCACCTCTTGTACTCAATATAACACTAAATCTTATATGATTGGTTGCACCGAGTTGCACAGAGTTATCAAAAATAGTGGTGAGTTATCATACGTTAAAGAAACATAAGGGGTATTTATACTTTTTTAAACCATACGGTAACAATTTAAATAAGGGAAAAATAATAATTTCACAAATTCTATCTAACTTTTCGAACAAGCATTTGGGTAAGAATGAAAATAATCATTAAAAGAAGGTCTAAATTGCGAGTTTTGGAACTAAAAAAGGTATATTGTACTTTCCCTTAAATAGATGGGTGCTCTTTACATATAAGCCAATCAGTTAAAACCCTAAAAAAATTTCATATGTCCCTACAAAAAAACATAATTTTTCAAATCAAAGCCTTGAAAACACCACATTAAGGGACACAAAATTCAGCATCTTATAGATTTGTTTCCAAAAATTAATATGTGGAAATTCAACAAACCTAAAGAAATCAATTTAAACAAAGACCTAACTTTTTACCTAATTCATAAGATCAAAAATACCTAATTTTGAAAAAAAATCATTAAAAACCATGAATTCAAACAATATGAGCTTTCAACAAAAATAATTATAATAAATCCTAAAGCTCTCAAGTTTACACTATATTTTATAATAGAATTTGTTAAATGAAAAAATGTATCTGGATGAGTAAATAAAGTAGAGACAAAGCCTACCTCACAACATGAAGAGAAGAAATCACCATGGTTGTATTCTAACACACTAAACTAACACCTTTTGTGAAATTCAAACAGTAATTGAAAGAAAACAAAAGTCGTAATTATTTGGAAAAGGAAAGACTATATCCTAATTCTTATTTTGACTACTAGTTTTCAAACATATAAATGTCTATATTTTGACGATTGAGGTAACATGTGGAAAGAGTGTATTTATAGGGTTAAATGTGCGATCTATTGACATAGAGTTATATCTAAATTAGATGGGTAGGTCAACCAAATGCATTTGAATATTTTGAACATTTTAATAATTCGTACAACCCAACAAATATTTATTGTATTGCTTTTTTTTCTTTTTTTTCTTTTTGGGTCAAAGGTATTAATTTCGTTATCTTTTTCATTAATGTATTATTTGAATATCTATTATTAAATAAAAGGAAAAGATGATGAGATTATAAGTTATTATTATTTTTTTAATATAAAAAAATTAAAGAAACATAATTTCATTAATTTCATTTTTCATGAAATCTTATAATTTTTTTGTTTTTAAATTTACAATATTAAGATCATTTCAAAGGAAATGAAATATTACTTTCTAAAATTTCCTAACTTATAATTTTAATATATAATACTTTTATATAATATAAAAAAACATAATATTTTTTTCATATAAATAATCTTTCCCCTTCTATTTAATTGAAATTTAAATCTAGACATTGCCCTAAAATTTTATCATTACTTCTTTAGCTATCCCATCTTTGACCCGAGCTTCTTGGGGTGTGTTTCTTTTTATGTGCTCAAAGATCTTGTATCCATGTATTATGTCATTCCATATCAAATCACGACTCTGTTCTTATCTACAGTTCTCAAATCATATTAATATTCTAAAATACTTAAATGACTCTATACCATCACAAAGACATAAATCAGGAAAATCACCCAGATTTCATTCAATATTTCACCAAAAAGTCATGTTAAATATTGTATCAGATATACTAAATATAACCATAAATGTAGATACATCATCTAATAGCCTAAAAGTTAAATCATATTCATCCCGACTATGTAACTACAAAATGGGACAAATATTTCAATAAGTAAATAATATACCATAATGTAGAAGAGCAAAAAACGATACTAACAACTAAAGATCATAGCATAATCACTACCAATATAAATTTAAAAAATATATGCTAGTGATATCATATATTCTTAAGAAATTTTTAGTTTCATAATGCAAAATAATTTATATGAAATAATGTCAAGAAGAATAGGTTATATTATGGTCGTCGATATGTGTGTTATATTTTATATTCCAACTCTCCTAAGACATCTCTATATATGTAACCTACCACATGGTCGGGATCATAAGGATTAACTCAAACACATCATATAAGATGTGGTTAAGGAGTAATGGACATGAAATATGCAAGTAAGCTATAAGAACTCACCCTACCTTACCTAATTAACACATCTGATACGCTCAAGTTTAATATTTCAAATGTTTGCTCAATAACCCATGTAGTATAAATAAATACCCAAATTTCCCAATTATTACACCTCTATGAATTATCTTCTCTCATTAGTGATGGTAAATTTTCTAGTACATGTTGTCATATTATTTGGATTTTTTTTATATATTTCACTAATGATATTTTATGTGAAATAGATGTGGTGTATTTAGAAAAGTACTCATGTTTGACACTTCAATTCTTTTCACCTCTTAAATCTCATCTTCACTTACCGTTATTGGATGGTCATTAAATGTTATCATGTTGTATTGATTTTCTGCTCGGAATCCTATGGAACTTCTATCTTATTTGAAAAAATTCCTAAGGTCTTAGATTCATTGTTGTTTCCATCTTCCCTCACTTGAACTTTAAGAGTATTTAGTGCAACCTTTTGAATATCAATCAGTCATTGGTTGATGTCATATCTAAGCTTATTTATATCACAATCGGTGCAACCTTCTCGTCTTTTTTTTAAGGGATACAATATCTCTAGTCTATTCTCATCCTATTGATTAGACCCACGAGGTTTAGGATTCAACTCTTAGTTGTATTTTTATACGAAAATCTAGATGATCCCTGTGTGCAAAGAACACCTATTCAGTTTGCCTAAAGTTCATCCTTGGTTCAAAAACTAAAAGTTTAGACCCTTATTTGCTTGCCACAAATTGTCTCGACAAAGTTAAAATTCTTACTTTTCGCTTAATCTTAATTTTAAATAACTTATTTTATCATTTACATAAAAAATCCACTCTCAACCATAGTTAATGAATATGTTAAACAAACTCAAGATTAAATTTTACCCAAGTCATATGACTCTGAGATATAATAAGAAAATAATTATTTTTATTTGATTGTACAATTATAAATTTATTTTTATTTATATTATTAAAATTAGAAAAAAGAATAGAAATAAAATATACTAAAAGAATGAAAAATAAAGTAATATTTTTGTTTGGATTATGAAAATAATAATAAAGGAAAAGAAATTAACAGATTAAAAAAACCCATGTCTGGATATGAATTTTAAATAAATGTACAAATAATTATATGAAAAAAATTATGTTTTTTAATATTACGTTAAAGTATAATATATCAAAATTATAGGTTAGGAAACTTTAAAATGTAATATTTTACTTCTTTTGAAATGATATTAATATGGAGAACTTAAAAACTAATAATTTAAAGAAATGCAAGAAAACTAATATTAATTAAAATACTTTTCTTTAATTTAAAAAAAACAAAAAAAATAATAATTTGTATTCTCTTAATCTTTCTTTTATTAATAAGAAATATTCAAATATTACATTAATGGAAAAAGTAATTAAATTAATACTATTGAACCAAAAGAAATTAATAAAAAAATAGCAATACAATAAATATTTGTTGGGTTGAGTAACTAAAATATTTATAATATTCAAAGGTATTGATTGCCCTACCCACCTATAGATAGAAATTTATGTCAATAATATCTTTAAATGTTGACTCCCCAAATTTCAAAATATTTACATTATTGCCTTCTGTACCATCCTCATATTTCTTAATCTTAACTCTACAAATACACATTTTTCACAATATTACCTCGAAATCGTCAAAATATACACATTTATATGTCTGAAAGCTAGCCAAAATAAGAAATTTATTTTTTCTTTTGCCAAATAATTAAGGCTTTCTTTTTTTTTTTAGTTAGTGTTTGAATTTCACAAAAGATTTTATTTTATTGTGTTAGAATGAAACTGCGATGATTTCTTCTCTTCAAAAAGGGAGGTGTGTACACATCCAAGACACATTATTTTTATTTAACTAGTTATAATATAGTCTAAATTTGTGATATTTTGGGAAATTTTCTAATGAATTATGTTGAAAACTTATGCTTTTTGAATTTATGGGTTTTAATGTTTGTTTTTTAAATTAGGGAGTTATATCTTATGAGTTGGGTAAAAAATTAGGTATTTGTTAAAATTTATTGTTTTAAATTTGTTGGATTTCGATATGTTTGAAACAAATATGTAAGATGTTAAAGTATTGTTTACGTGGTGTTTTCACGGTTTGATTTGAAAAAAATATGCTTGTTTGTAGTGACTGAGATCAAAGAAAAATTAGGGTTTTAATTAGTTGGTTAATATGTAAATAGTATTCTTCGTTTGAGGGAAAGTGCAAAATACTCTTTTTCAGTTCCAAAACATACAATTTAGACCTTCTTTTAATGATAATTTTTATTCTTGCCCAAATGCTAGTTTGGAAAATTTGATAGAATTTGTGAAATTGTTATTTTTCCCTTATTTAAATAGTTAAATGTTTTAGGATAAAAATACCAAATATTTCCAATGGTTTTAAAATGTTAAATACTCCATATGATTCCCTAATTCGTGACAACTCACCACTATTTATTATAACTTTGTGCAACTCGGTGCAATCAATGACATAATCTTTAATGTTATATTTAGTATAAGGGGTGAGTTGCCACGAATTAGGAAACCATATGAGGTATTTGTCTCTTTTAATATTGTAAGGATTTTTTTACTATTTGTCAAACAATAGAGGGTATTGGGTACATTACTCAGTGATTTTATTTGTTATTTTTCAAAATTCCCCAAACACATCCACGGTGTTCCAGTCATGAATTAGGCTGAGTCCAATAGACTCAATATTCTACCCTTTTGTTCTAGTAGGGGGTTGACCATCTTCATTTCAACAGCCAACGAATAGCAAACCCAGTTACCTACATCCCTATGCAAAAGCTTTAATTTACACATCACTACTGGATTCGCCTGGTTTCGCGACGACACGCGTCGTCGCGAATCCGGGTGATTCCGTCGCTAATTTTGTTTCGCGACGAAATTTCGTCGCTAACAGGTCGTCTCTATCCCGGCGTCGCTAATCCGTGAATAGCGACGACAAAAAGTGATTTCGTCCCTAATTACTCAGGGTTTTAACCACGAGGGCGCGCGTCGCGAATTTAAGAGATTAGCGACGACATATTAGCGACAACACGCCGTCGCTAATTTGTTAATTAGTTTTTCTTTATTTTTTCATCGAAAATTTATTAATTGAATTTTTCTTTTTTTTATTTAATTAACGACAACTTTTTAGCGACCGATTGTCGTCGCTAATAATTCGTATTTTGTTTTTTTTTTTTTTTTTATTTTATCGAAAATCATTTTTTATTTATATTATTTAATATTTAGCGACGACATGCGTCGTCGCTATTCATGTTTTTTATATTTTTTTATATTTTTATTTTTTATTATTATTTATTTAAATTTTATTATTTATTTAAATTTTATTTTTTATTTTATTAAATTGTAGTTTTTTATTATTATTTTGCTTTTAAATATAATGCAAAATTATAAATAAATGAAAATCAAAAAATACATATAAATACGATAATTCGATTCAAATACTAAACTTGAAATAAAGTCAACGTCAAACGAGTTAAGTCAAAGTCAAACATTCCGAAATAAATAAAGTCTTAAACATACAAACCAACCAAATTAAAAAAAAAATAACTTAATCATCATTCAAATTGGGATCTTCTTCATCTCCTCTTCTCTCCTCATCTTCTCTCTCTTCATCTCGTCTAGTGGGCCCGGGTTTGCTGATCGGCTGCATTCCATTGGCGATTCTCATCCCGTTTAATGCCTCGAAGAGAATCTCTGCCATGCTCGGGGGTTGACTCGGCCGACTAGAAGAAGCTGTGGGCCCGGGTGATGCGGAGGATGGATCTGGTATAGGTGGAAGATTTTGAGCCGCGCGAAGCTCGTTCATCCCATCCAGAACCGCCTTAAGCAGCTCATCGTTCTCCCTGTCCCGCTGTGTAGGAGTCCTGGATCGTTTCCGGACCGGACCAATGGTAGGCACCCAGTATTTAGTCTTGGGTGGGTGTAGGACCTCCATTATTGTCTCGAGCATGGCATCCATCTGCTCCTGGATGCTAACTTCAGTACCCTCCGCTCCGGCTTGCACAACCTTCTTCTTCATCTTCTCCCGGAGAACACCCTGTAATTAGATTTCAATTTAAAAATAAATTAGATTAATAAAAAATAAATTTAAAATAATAAATTAATTTAAATCAATTTAAAAAAATAACTTACACTAGCTTTCTCCAAACGATGGTCACGCCAACTATCTGTAGCAGCATCATAAGAGAGGTGGTCGAAATAGCCGCTTAAAGGAGGAAGCTCCATCTCCTCCTGGGTCTCGTCATCTGTAAAAGTCAACGGCTCTTTCGTCACCGTCTTCAGCTTCCCCTGGACAGTATACAGTAACAAATTTTAATTAGTTAACAATTAAATTAAATTAAATACTAAATTATATTTTAATTTTTAAAACTTATACCTCAATAATCACCTCCCGGGTCTGTGACCAGTTCCTTGACCCCGCCTTGCTCGGAACTGTCTGCTGCTCTCGATTCTTCTTGTTTATATCAGCCTGACTCTGTTACAAATAAAAAAGAAGTAGTTATAAAATTAATTAAAAAAATATATAAAATAATTAATAAATTATTTTTTTCTACCTGTTTCGCCAAGTCATCAAACATCTTCTTCGTCGCCTCCCAAATCACCGGGTCAACATCTGGTGGATTTTCACCCGTGTAGTAGTAGTCGTTCTTCAAATCCGACTTGTATCGCCTGTAGGCTCCAGATGTCATCGCAGTCAACCTCTTAACAATCTCATGCCAATCGCCTCGCCTCCTCCACTCCTCCAAATCAAAAAATTGATTAAGTCGCTGCAAAATTACCCCTTTGTTATGGTCGGGAACATCTGACCATTGTTTGTAGCACGGGGGAACAGCATCTCGAACAGCATTACCAGCCACCTGACCCACGTGTTTGCTATACTCGCCCACGAAGTTCCAGGTGCCGTCTATGACAGAAAACTCAACTGGAATGGGCCAGCCGACTCTCTTCAGGGTCTCCTGAGCTGTCCGGATAGAGGTGGCAGCTTTCGGTCTCCTTCTTTTACGTTCACCTGTTTTAGTGAAAAATATTTAGTAACTACATATTTTTTTAACTAATAAATAAACATTAATTGAATTTTTTATTACCCGATGGTTGGTTACAATCAGCATTCGAACGTGGAGGACCCCTCGGGGGATCGTTACCCCTCCGGTCTCCACCGTGACTCCTACCCATGACAGCAGCCATCTATAAAATTTCATAAAATTGCAAATAAGTCCAAATTTTTTAAAAATTTGCAATTAAGTCCTAAATTTTTTTAAATTTTGCAAATAAGTCCAAATTTTTTAAAATTTGCAAATAAGTCCATATTTTTTTAAAATTTCCATTTTTATCCAACTTTTTTAAAAAATGCGAATAATTCCTAATTGTCTAAAAAATCCATTTTTGTCCATTTTTTTTTATTTGAAATTAAGTCCTATTTTTTTCGAAAATTGCATTGTAGTCCTCTACCTTTCTAAAAAATTCATTTTAGTCATCTATCTTTCTAAAATTGTCAAGTAAGTCTTATTTTTTATAAAATTGCATTTTAGTCCTTTTTTTATAAAATTGCATTTTAGTCCTTAATCATACAAAACTGCATTTTAGTCCTTAAACATACAAATCAAACATATTGCAAATAGGTCCCTATATCTTAAAACACAATCAAAGATCAATAACACTCTAATTATTACATTAAAATTACAAAAATCATACCAAAACCCTAATTTTTATCAAATTCCAATTAAATGTTGTTATTTAACACCAAAAAATTACCAAACAACCCATAAACATACACATAATTCTCGGATTTCATCAAACAAATAAAAACATTCATGAATTTTTACAAAAAAAAAATTAAAAATTAAAAAAATGCAAGTTTGATCCGGAAATTGGAACCTGTTACGTAGAAATGGTGTAGATTTCGTCCATGAATCCATGCCAAGAAGAAGGAATCATACAAAATAAACACAAGAAATATTAGAAATTAAAAATGAAAAAATTAAAAAAGTAGTGATTAAAATGTGTTATTGGATTGAAATCATTACCTTGATGTCGGATTTGGTGTTGTTATTGCTCGGAGCTGCTTGGCTATGGCGGAAATGGAGGTTTTGTGTGAGTTTTTGAGTGTTTGTTATGGCAGAAATGAGCTCGGTTAGGGCTTTATAGAATAAAAGATTAGCGACGACACGCTGGTCGTCGCGAATCCTTAAATTTCGTCGCGAATCAGGGACACGTGTCGCCCCACGTACACACGCCCCTTGCGTTTCTTGGTTTAGCGACGACTACCCGTCGCGAAATTTTGGTTTGTAGTCGCTAATTTTCGTGGGCGGGAAAGTTGACCGCCCACGAAGACCAATCAAATTTTTTATTATTGTTTAGCGACGACTAACCCTTTGAATGTCGTCGCGAATAATTAGCAACGACATTCAACCTTTGAATGTCGTCGCTAAACCATTTGAATGTCGTCGCTATTTTTTTTTTTTTTTTTTTGGTTCCTTTTCACATTCTTAATTGGGTGTTCGGGGTGTTTAGTCAAGTGTTTATGGTCAAACTTGGGTGTTCGGGGTGTTTAGTCAAGTGTTTATGGTCAAAGTTGACTGTTCATGGTCAAAGTTGAGTGTTTAGAGTCAAAGTTGAGTGTTTAGAGTCAAAGTTGAGTGTTTAGAGTCAAAGTTGAGTGTTTAGAGTCAAAGTTGACAGTTCATGGTCAAAGTTGAGTGTTTAGAGTCAAAGTTGAGTGTTTAGAGTCAAAGTTGAGTGTTTAGAGTCAAAGTTGAGTGTTTAGAGTCAAAGTTGAGTGTTTAGAGTCAAAGTTGAGTGTTTAGAGTCAAAGTTGAGTGTTTAGAGTCAAAGTTGACTGTTCATGGTCAAAATTGAGTGTTTAGAGTCAAAGTTGAGTGTTTAGAGTCAAAGTTGAGTGTTTAGAGTCAAAGTTGACTGTTCATGGTCAAAGTTGAGTGTTTAGAGTCAAAGTTGAGTGTTTAGAGTCAAAGTTGAGTGTTTAGAGTCAAAGTTGAGTGTTTAGAGTCAAAGTTGACTGTTCATGGTCAAAGTTGAGTGTTTAGAGTCAAAGTTGAGTGTTTAGAGTCAAAGTTGAGTGTTTAGAGTCAAAGTTGAGTGTTCATGGTCAAAGTTGAGTGTTTAGAGTCAAAGTTGAGTGTTTATGGTCAAAGTTGAGTGTTTAGAGTCAAAGTTGAGTGTTTAGAGTCAAAGTTGAGTGTTTAGAGTCAAAGTTGAGTGTTTAGAGTCAAAGTTGAGTGTTTAGAGTCAAAGTTGAGTGTTTTGAGTCAAAGTTGAGTGTTTAGAGTCAAAGTTGACTGTTCATGGTCAAAGTTGAGTGTTTAGAGTCAAAGTTGAGTGTTTAGAGTCAAAGTTGACTGTGCATGGTCAAAGTTGAGTGTTTAGAGTCAAAGTTGACTGTTTATGGTCAAAGTTGAGTGTTTAGAGTCAAAGTTGAGTGTTTAGAGTCAAAGTTGAGTGTTCATGGTCAAAGTTGAGTGTTTAGAGTTAAAGTTGAGTGTTTATGGTCAAAGTTGAGTGTTTAGAGTCAAAGTTGAGTGTTTAGAGTCAAAGTTGAGTGTTTAGAGTCAAAGTTAATACAAATAAACCAAAATAAAAAAAAACCTAATCACTATCATATCCACTAATAACTATGGGTTCATCATCGCTATCAACCTCTATAGATTCTTCTTCATCACCGTATTCATCCAAGGTGTCATCATGAATTTCCTCATTCTCATCAATAACCGTATCAAAAGACAAATCAATAAAAAAATGAGCAGGATCAATCTCGATCTCCTCGGTGGATGCCAATGGCATGTTGATGTTCTCGTTCCCCGTGCTATCCAATGGTATGCTGATGCTCTCATTTCCAGTAGGGAGTGATTCCGAACCCCATAACTCAGGACTCCATCCGTGTCGATCGTTTATTTCCCAAACGGCTTTCCACCCTTTCATTGATTTCTTTGAACTAATCTCGTCGATGTAAAACACTTTCTTGGCCTGCGATGCTAAAATGTATGGTTCGTCGGCCCACTCAAAGTTTGTTGTGTTGATAAATGTTACCCCATGTTCTTGCCTCGATCCAGACTTTTTATACCACTTACAGACAAATAACACAACCGAGCACCCTCCAGTGTACATAACCTCCAAGATTTTGATTAATTCCCCATAATAGGGTTCTTCATTGTAAATGGTACACACTCCGTAATCCTGCGTCACTCTTTTCTCTCCTTTGGACTTAGTTACCCACTTGACACCGTTCACAACACATGAATCATATTTATGCACCGAACCATAAGACATGTTTGCCAAGGACACCATCTCGGTGGTAGCTAATGGATCTCCACGTGAATGCATTCCATGAATCTAATATACAACAATAATAGTTAGTACTTTGATAATAAATATATAAGTTATAAACCAATGCCTAAAATTACATACCTTTTCCAAAAACCATTCCTTAAATGTTCGACGATGCGTAATATCTATTTCACCACTCGTTCCCGTAAGTGTTGATTTGTGTTCACTATAATTGTAAATGAGTATAAATATATAAATATATATAAATATATATATATATATATATATATATATATATATATATATAAATATATATAAATATATATAAATATATAAATATATATAAATATATATATATATATATAAATATATATATAAATATATATAAATATATATAAATATATAATATATAATATATAAATATATAAATATATATATATAAATATATAAATATATATAAATATATAAATATATATAAATATATAAATATATATAAATATATATAAATATATAAATATATATAAATATATATAAATATATAGTATATATTTATATAAGATAATAATATTTACTTACGTCATGTATGTTTCGAGTTCGTCGCAGTTATGCAAAATATACCAACTTATGTGCTCCTTCTCCTTATACGGTAAAGAAACATACTCTATCTTGCCAACTGGAGTGCATTGGGAATTGAAAACGGATAGCTCTTTTGGGACCAGCGGTGCTTCGTTGTATCTGCCTGGATCGTTGAACCTTGTTTTTTCTTCACTAAGATATCTTGATATGAAATTCAACGTCTCTTCCGCAATGTACCCCTCGGCTATTGAACCCTCTGGTCTAGCCGGATTTCGGATATACTCTTTCAACTTTTTCAAATACCTTTCAAATGGGTACATCCACCGCATTTGGACCGGGCCACCAAGCAATGCTTCATCATATAAGTGTATCACCAAGTGGATCATTATATCAAAAAACGCGGGAGGTAAAATCATTTCTAGCCTACACATAAGTTCAACCACTTTCTTCTTTCCCGATACTAACTGTTTCCTGCTTAGATTTTTATTGCAAACGACTCTAAACACGTTCGCTAACCCAATAAACACATCACTAATCGCTTTGTCTTCAATAAGCCCGGGGAGACTAGCCACGAAAAGATATTGCATCATCACGTGACAGTCGTGAGATTTCATGCCGATAATCTTACCCGTATCACTTTGAACATTGTTTCTCATACTAGATGCAAAACCGTCGGGAAACTTCTGTGCCTTCAGCCAGTCAAGAAAAATAGTCCGCTTTTCCGGTGTTAAAGTGTACTTTCCCCGTTTCAATATTTTTTTACCATTTCTCTCAGTCAACCACAATTCTTTTCTAATCTTCAATTTCTCAAGATCCATTCTCGCTTTCACGTTGTCTTTGTTAACTTTCCCATCAAGACCTATAATTGTACCGAGCAGAGCATCACACACGTTTTTCTCGCAATGCATAACGTCAATGTTATGTTTCAACAAGTTTTCAGACCAATAAGGTAAACGATAGAAAATACTCTTTTTCTTCCAATTGAATCGCCGGTTAACATCTTGCTTCACGATCTTTCCCCCAAAATCCTTGTGTTTACCAGGAAACACAATCGGAAGCCCATCTAACTGTGTCTGAATACTTGCAGGACTATATTTCTTCGGTGGGCGCCTATCATCGGGTTCCTTGTACAAAACACGTTCGCTTCTAAATGGATGTCCGGCAGGTAACCAACGTCTATGGTCAAAGTAAACAATCCCTTTGTTCACACTCAATGACGGAGTATGATCCATGCATTCGGGACAAGCTTTGTAACCTTGACCCGACCATCCCGAAGTGTATGACCTAGCGGGGAAATCATTAGTGGTAGACAACAAACAAACCTTCATCGTAAACTCTTCTTTCTTGTGGGCATCATACGTAACGATCCCTTTATCCCACAACTCTTCCAACTCATCTATAAAAGGACGAAGAAAGACATCCATGTCCTTACCGGGTGAACAGGGTCCTGGAATCAACAAACAAAGCTGGAATGTGGTTTCCTTCATGCATACCCACGGGGGCAAGTTATATACGGTTAATATGACTGGCCACATGCTATACGAGTTGTTCTGCATAGAGAAAGGACAAAACCCATCGATTCCAAGACCCAGATATATGTTACGAGGTTCACTAGCAAACTCAGGGTGTAGCGTTACAAATCTCTTCCAACTATCACCGTCAACCGGATGACGCAACATATCCGGATCTGCACTGTTACCGGTATGGTGCCAAATCATGTCTTCAGCGGTGTGCTTTGAAGCGTATAGTCCCTGTAATCTAGGAGCAATCGGAAAGTATCGAAGCTTCTTATGCGGTACTTTGATACCCTTCTTTGGGTCCCATCTAGACTCGCTACAAACTGGACACTTATCAAGTTCTTTGTTTTCTTTGTAATAAATAACACAATCGTTCAAACAAACGTCGATGGTAACATACCCCATACCCAAACTTTTCAACTTCTTGTTGCATGCTTCATAAGAATCGGGCAAATTGTGAGGTTTAGGCAAAATACGACCCAACAACTCCAGTAGCTCGGTGAATGAGGTGTTAGTCCATTTGTTCTTTACTTTTACATGCATTAGCTTGGCGATGAAATTCAACGAACTCATCGATTCACAACCAGGAAATAATTCTGTCTCCAATTCTTCGAACAATGTGTCAAAACTGCTTCGACTTGGAATATGTGCATCTCTCATCTCGGTGTCTCCCGGATGACCACCAACATCGTAACTCTGTCTCACATCGTCATAAACATGCTGGATTTCATTTACTATAATTGGATCTTTACTTGCAGGGGGTGTATTTGTTTGTATCTCTTTCTCACCGTGTTTTGTCCAAACCTTATAATCATGGTTAAATCCCTCTCTTAGAAGGTGGGTCATAACAGCTTCGGTTTTTAATCGACAAAAATTATTACACTTCTTACACGGACAAGACAAGTAACCGGTATAACCTCTACTTTTCTTAGCAAAATCGATAAATTTATAAACCCCAAAAATATATTCACCATCTAACACATTCGTCAATTCGATCCAACTCTTATCGATACTCATGTCCGAACTCGATGCCATCTCTTAACAACAAGTTGAGTAAACTATGCGACTACATGAGTACAACCCAATGAATAAAATAAATAAAAATTACAACACAATAACCGAAATAAAAAAACTTACAAACTCATTGAATGAATAAATATTACAAACCATTGAATGAATAAATATTACAAACCATTAAATGAATAAATAATACATAGCATTAAATGAATGAATATATAAAAAAAAGAACAAAGAATTAAATAAACAAGTAAAAATATATGAGCACAAAATATAAATTCACACAACACATGCATAATCAACCAACAAATAATTAATTCATTAACCTAATCATATGGTATATCAACTTGCTAATATAATCAAATAAATACAAAATTTAAAAAGCATGAAATTTAATGGAAATACCTTGAATTGGATGGATAAATTGAAGAGTGATGTTAATTCCCCACCAAGAAAGTTGTATTAATTCACCTAATCAAACCATATAGAAAGAATAAAACACAATTAGCATTCAAAAAAAAAATTAAAAGGTGAATTTCATGCAATTATTACCTACAATTGTGTGATGAAAGATGATATTAATGGAGCCCCACTTTGATTATTGAACCAAGAATGATGCAAGATGAAGTGGAGAAGCAATTACCAAAAAAAATGGAATTTAGTTGAGTTTTTGGGAGAAAATCGGAGGATTTTTTTGGGTGTTTTGTGTGTTATGTGGGTTAAAAAACCTGCTGTATCAATAAAATAGGATCCACGATTAGCGACGAATTACGGGTCGTGGTTAAACACACAAGGTTGTCGCTAATCTTCAAAATAACGACGAAATTCAGTGTCGCTAAGATAGCGACGCCTTTTCGGCTAATAAAATAAATTCAAAAAGTAATAAAATAAATTCAGCGACGAAAATCCAAGGAATAGCGTCGAATTCTGTTGTCGCGAATTAACGACGCTTTACTTCGCGCCACTAATTTATTGTCGTCGCTAATTTGAGCCACATAACGACGAATTACGGGTCGTCGCTAATTTATCGTGGGTAAACACCGCATTTTCAGTAGTGCATCTAGCAACTTTGAAACCTTGATATCCTTCTTTTTTGTTTCTTTTTTAACATCTCTCACAATTTTTTAATTGCTCAATCTCAGATTTTGCATTAAATTTTTTACAACTGATGAATCATTGAACAAAATAAAACACAAATACATGCTTTAGGAAATAACATCATTCATGTTTTATATTTTTAAAAAATAATCATATATAGTAATTTGTGTATTAATACTTAAAATACTTTTTTAAATATTTTATTACAAGTTATGAAATAAAAATATGAATTAAAAAACTCAATAACAATTTAATAAATAAATTACAAATTCTTTTTGAAATAAATATATAATAGAATATTTAAAATTAGATTGACAGAATTAGGAAGTTGTTGGAGCAACCATAATATAAAGAACTGTTATTTGATAGATATAAGGTATTTGGCCCCAAATTCTGGTAAAAATGTAATGAGTTGTTGGACTTAACTTCAGTATTTTTTGTTACTCATGATGTAATTTGATTTTTAGTTTAAAGATCGCTATTATTTTCAAATATAATATCTTTTTATGAATCGTTTTCACTATACATTAATGTATATATTTATTAATCTTAATACTATTTTATCTTCCTTCAGATTTTTTTTATAGATAAGCTAATTATGAGCCGTGAAGTTTATGTTTACTAAAAAAATATGATCTATGTCCATAACATTTCAAATTTTACGGATATAATAATTTCAATTAGGGATGACAACAATTCAGTTTTTTATTTCATCCCGCTAAGAATTATATTTTGTACAATGGTTTCAATTTGCTGGTTAAGATTTTATGAAATCTCATCTCTAATTTACAGTTTGCTCGACAATGTTGGACGACAATTATGAAGGAATCGCAATCATGGTTATATCAAATATATAAGCAGCGGAAAATATATTGCAATCCTAAGCCAATCTAGTTGCAATTTAAGAATTTAAACAGAAACAAAGTTTCGATTACATACCTTAATCCGTTGTATGAAAATCGAATTGCCTGATCGTAGCTTCAAAAGCTTGAAGCCTCCACGCTTTGCACACCGAGCTTGAGCCTTACTTCCAGAACCTCAATTCTAGACAAAAGACCTTTTATTTCTTGTGGGTTTTTTTCTTGGAAGAAAAACTGATGAAAAGTTAAGTTCTGTATAATGACTATCATTATATTTATAAAACCCCAACAGAAGAAAATGAAAAGACAAGAATAGGAAAAGTCAGGAACGTATAATGAAATTGATTATCTTAATAATCTGGTCCATTACCACTTGTGAAGTGGATTTGGACTTTCTACATTATACAAAAACAATTGACTAGCCTAGCGGTTAGTGACACATTTCACACTACTAGAGGTTCGTGGTTCGATCCACAAACTTATCAATTTTTTTTCCTTTTCCTTTTTGTCTTAATTCGGTCTTATATTAGAATATTAAATTGTGCTAGCAAATTAATATACCAATATTCCAAGTATATATTTAATTAATATTTATTATCTAATAATAAAATTAATTAACGACATGAAGCAAGATCAATACACTCGTTAGTGTGCGACTACGTGGTTTCATCGTTAAACTGGTAGTAGTTAATTAAATTAACCACTAATCAAGGTTGGCGTCTAACAACACTCCCCAACGACCGGATAACGTGAAGTAACTCTGTACAAAGAACCCAGTGAAGAATCATACATGTATTCCCTCTATCTTTACAGCTCCGGATCATCCTGGGATATGGTACAACTGTCAAATCCCATTAGAAAATCAACTACGTTACACGTCGATTATCAACGATTGACGAATGACCTAAGAAACTCATTTCTTCATTCATTCTATCACCTTGGCCAAGGATTCGATACAATCGTTATAATCTTATGACATCGTAGAGCTCAAACTCTTTACCTAGAGTTGATAGATTCCATCTTGACTCATCCCTAGGAGCATATATACTTAGCTACGTCCAATATCCTTTCGACTAGTATTATGACACACTAGTAGTCCAGTATCAAAACATAACAAGCACATACACAACTAGTGATGATCTCAGGTCAAAGGATTATAAGTATATAAATCCTTATAGAGATTAACCTACTTGACAGTTCAAGGTAATTAACCATTAGGAATCTCTAATTTTAGCCGGTTCGATAATCACATCTCTATGTGCATTATCTATGCACCTAACTCGGTAAACGAGAACTACCGATATTTATCCAATAAATACTTGTTAGCTACATATTAATCTAACCGGATTATCGAGGTCCTAACTCGATGATCCTACGATTAAGAACAAGTTTAGATTAAGTCCTCTAAGCTAGATTCTCATTATCATAACACCTTATGATATCTAGTTCGTAACTTAATCAAGGATTTGCCTTTATATTATGTAGATTAATACCATAATCATAAAGGCTTGCCATAGTTTCAAGGAAACAATTTCATTAATCAAAACTGTAGGGATAACTATTATCGTGTACAGTAAACACTTGTGTTCAATTCATTACAAGACGATCAGGGCTAGGGCATAATTCCAACAATCTCCCACTTGGCCTAGACCCAATCGTTCAAGTACCATAATTCATATACAGTTTGTTCTCATCAGACTCTTCTGATAGACAACTTAGATGAATAGATATACATCGTGTTCCTTCCTTATACCTATTGAATGTGAACATCTTCATGTTCAATTATATCTCGAATCAAGCGGTACTATTGCAGAATTTGTTTGGATCTATAGTTTATTCTAGATTTCTTTAATCATACAATATCTCAAATATTGTCATCGTATAAAGAAACAATATCTACATTGTGAAACCACACTATGTATATATAAAAAACTATTTTATCCAAACCACTGGCATAGTTGCATCTTATGCTGCTATGTATTCTACTTCTAGTAACCGAAATCTGCTACAGTGTTTTGATTGGAACTATTCCAATTTACTTCTCCTCTATATAGACACAACCATATTTTGATTTGCTATCATCCACGTTTGAAGCAAAACAAGCATCTATATACCCAATTAGCTTCAACTTATATTCTCCACATATGAGGAATTGGTCCTTAATACTTCTTAAGTACTTAAGGGTAGTCTTTACTACTTTCCAACATTTCTCATCAAGGTTACCTTCATACCTACTCGCTACTCCTAGCGTGTAGTGTACTTTAGGTCTTATACATTTTTCATGGTGTGTTAGATAGATCCTTATTGTTTTAACAAATAGGACTATACAAATTCATTCTCTTACTTTTAGGGTCCTAGAACAAACCCTAACATTAAGAGTAACTCCAAAGCCTATTGTCGAATAGATACTCTTGGAATTTCCATGTGTACTTCTAAAAAAGTATAAATGTAGTAAGATTGATATAGGTCAAGTAGCTTCTTTGATCTATCTCTGTAGATCCCAATTCAAAGAATATAAGCTACTATCCTAAATATTTCATGGAGAACTATTTAACAATAAAAAACTTGGTTAATTGCTTGGTTGGTATATCATATCCCTATGTGATAATATGTCGTCTACATATAACATTAGGAAGATAAGTGTACTCCCACTAGTCATTTGTACTCTTATGACTCTTATTCTAAAATCATAAAATCAAACTATTTGATTGTATGAAAGAGAATAATCCAACTTAGTGACATTTGCTGAACCCATTAAATGTATTTTGGAACTTACATATTTTATTATGAGTAAATGGAAATATTAGACCTTTAGGATTGGTCTTAAGGACGTCATAAACTCCTATTTAGTGAAAACTATTTTTCACATGAAATTACCATATCTCAAAATAATAGTAGTAGTTACGAATCGAAGAATCTGAAATGAATTAAGCATTTCTATCAAAAAAGAATACACCATAATAAATGGTTTCCTTTTAATTTAAACGCTTAGCAATTAGAAGGACGTAACAGGTCTCTACCTTACCGTCTACTCCAATCATTTCCCTAGCACCCATTTACTATAAATGGATCTTATATCTATTAAAGATTCAACCAAAGTACTATACTTTGTTGATTCTTATAGATACAAATACTGATTCTATGGCTATTAACCACTTGTCACTATCTAGACTAGTCAAAGCCTCTTCATAGGGATTTAGGATCATCACTTGATGGGGTTATCATCTATATGATCCCCTCATCAACTATCACCATTATTACAATTGATTGTGGTGTATGATGATATCTATATAACCTATAGGAAGCTTGTGTACAATAAATTTTTCTTTCTATTGATTTGTTAACTTCCTTTTTCCAAGAAAGGTTCATGAATCGTCCCTAATCCTCAAAGTGTGAGACTTGAACCTTAAATGAAACTATTAACTCATCAAGGAAAGAAAGACTGGCATGCATCAGATGCTCTTTAGCTTGTATAAATAACTCTGAAATCTTTATTTCATTATGATCTATTTCCACATTATGAATTCCTATAAAGGTTGTCTTCCTTACCACAAACCCTTTGTGTTCAGAATGGTATGGAAATATTACCTCGTTATTTTATTTGGGTATCCAACAAATCTATATTTGAAAGATATCAACTCAAGCTTAGCCATCATAAGTCGTTTAGTATAAATCAAACATTTCAAAATCTACATTTTAAGGTTTGATTTATATCATCTCCATACCACATATGGATTTTATCGACTGTTTAGTGGGACCTAAGAGTTCATTAAATATGCAATTGACTTTAAAACATAATCCCATAGGAATATTTAAAACCTAGTGAATCACTGAGACAAAATCTAATTTTGTCATAGATAATCTATTAATTCATTGCTAAGATATTCACCTATACAGGTTGATATCCTACTTCCTTCATACTCTTATATACTTGCTTTCAACTTCACTCAATAGTAATTTGAACATATCAAATTATTTATATTGGTGTTACATTTGGTAAACACATCTATATCTGTTATATAGTTTGTGAAGGAGATAAAGTAAGAATATCTATCTTTGGCTAAAGTCTACACTAACCACATACATCAATATATAGTGGACATAAGAATTCATTAACATTGTCTCAATTCTCATCAAAATGAGATTTAGTCATATTTCATTGAGATAAGTCTCACAAGTTTCATATGATTCAAAATCATATTCTACAAGAAAATCTTCCTTGTGAAACTAGTAAACTTTTTCTCACAATTTATGACTTAGCCTATAACACCAAAGATAAGGTTTGATTAGTACGATTATCTATTTCGATTTATGACCAGAAACAACTATAACATAATCACGTAGTTACTTAAGCAATTATAATCACCATATTGTAAGTATCCAATGGGGTGTAATTCATTAAGATGAAAAACTCCATTGGTCATTTTATATTACATTAATAAATCATAACCATCTTATGATCAAATGACTATTTTGTTCGAAAACAAGTTTACGAACAAAAATACAGTTTTCTTACAATATGTTTCTCCATATGCATCTTTAAAGAATAAGTTATTACAATTGTGGCTGCAACAATTGCTCCATTACCGAAATTGTAATTTAACTTCTCTTATTCTTATTTATCTATTAATCTTTAGAGTATGCAACATTTTACATATTTCTAAACTACTACGAGTATCCAATACCAGTTCTGAGTAATTAATAGAAGTTCAAGAAATTATAGAAATAATTTCCATTAATGCCCTTACCTTGTTTCTTGGTATTAGATATCTAGTATCTAACGGTCATACTAAGTTACTTATACATCTCCTAGAGATATTTAAGTATTCATGGGAATATCATGTTTAAAATATCTTTTGGAGTTCATAACTCATGGATACAAGAATATACACATAGTACCATTACTAGGTTCATATTACTTTAGACATGCATCATATACATTCTATTTATCCTCAAGAGACACTTTAGCTCATTGAGCATATCAATGAGTCTCATGTGCATAAAAAAAAACTCTCAAGTTGCGATCACAAATCTTGAGATTAACAACCAACTTGTGATGATTTGAGAAGTGATTTCGCAGAAATATCGAGAAATCTAATCATAGGAAGGAATATGGAACAACGCTTTAAGAACAATATTATATAATTGTCAAAGATATGGACTGTTATCTTAGAGATATATAATTGGAAACTTTAAAACATGAATGAGTCCCCTGGTAGTCAGGTCGTTTCTCACGCATAATTAAAGTGAATAATGAAACTTTAAAACATGAATGAGCCCCCTGGTAGTCAGGTCGTTTCTCACGCATAATTAAAGTGTGGTACATTACCTATTTTATCATATAAAATAAGAGACTCAAAACTATTTAGCCCCCTGGTAGTCAGGTCGTTTCTAATTAGTTTTGTTGAGTTATTCCATCCTATAATAGAATATTATCAATCCCACATCCTCTGGGTAGTCCAGACTAAAAACGTAAAATTAATAATTTAATCCTATTATCAAACAATATAGATTTTTATAGTTTGTACTCGAACTACAAGTCCACCTGGTAGTCAGATCAAAACTTGTAAACTTAACAAACTCGAAACTCTAATTGTGATGGACAAGTCTTACGAAATATCTTATATATCCCTTAATAAACTCAATAATTTTTTATTATCAAATGGGAATAATTTAGAATTCAAAATTCCAAACTTTGTAATGGAAGCGGTGTTCAAAACGTCGCGAGAGCAACTTAATATTTACGGAATAAACAAACTGATTGATCGGATCAACTAGTTCAATTGATTGGTCGAGGCATGCAATTTCAAAAATTACAATATTTTTATTCTTAAACTAAATTCATAACTAGCGATCGAATCGAAAGTAAATTTATAAGACAAAAAGTCCTAATAAAAATATTTAAATCAATATATAACCTCTTATATTTAATCAATTAAAAAAACCTCATTAACCCTTCACCATGTAAATAAATATTATTATTAAAACAATTTTAATAAAAGATTATAACCGCTGTCAAGAAAAGGAAAACTGGTTTTCCCTTGGTAAACAACCGCTGACAAAGAAAACAACATTTTTTTCTTTCTTTCTTTTTTAACAAAAGCACATTCATCTGACAACATTTGTCAAAATCAGCATCATGTTGATGCCTGCGTGATTGTCTGCATGAACTGGGCATCCCTTTTCTTTCTTTTCTTTGGAACGAAATAAAGAAAAGTCAAGGTGACTTTCAAACTTCTGATTTCAAAGCAAAACTTTTAGTAAAGAAACACAAAACCCAATACAGATAAGACAACAGCATAGTGGCAAACAATTCGCCAAAGAGAAAATACAGTAACAATTACTTACCTTCAGGATATTAAGAAAACATATAATACAACCATATATTTTTCTACACCCAAAACAAGATCAGCGGCGGCTTTAATTTTTTTTTTTAATGAACGATCAAAACAAAAGAAACAATTTTCTTTTTCCTTTTTACTGTCGAAAAAAAAACTAACGAAAATTCATAGCCTAAAACTAATCCATAATAAACAATTTAATACGATTTCTAATATATATAAAAACTATTTTTATACAAATCATAAGAACAACACTCATATATTATCCAATAATATAATTATTTAAATCCCTTAAATTGCAACAATTGGCTCTGATACCAATTGAAGGAATCGCTATCATGGTTATATCAAATATATAAGCAGCGGAAAATATATTGCAATCCTAAGTCAATCTAGTTGCAATTTAAGAATTTAAACAGAAACAAAGTTTCGATTACATACCTTAATCCGTTGTATGAAAATCGAATTGCCTGATCGTAGCTTCAAAAGCTTGAAGCCTCCACGCTTTGCACACCGAGCTTGAGCCTTACTTCCAGAACCTCAATTCTAGACAAAAGACCTTTTATTTCTTGTGGGTTTTTTTCTTGGAAGAAAAACTGATGAAAAGTTAAGTTCTGTATAATGACTATCATTATATTTATAAAACCCCAACAGAAGAAAATGAAAAGACAAGAATAGGAAAAGTCAGGAACGTATAATGAAATTGATTATCTTAATAATCTAGTCCATTACCACTTGTGAAGTGGATTTGGACTTTCTACATTATACAAAAACAATTGACTAGCCTAGCGGTTAGTGACACATTTCACACTACTAGAGGTTCGTGGTTCGATCCACAAACTTGTGAAATTTTTTTCCTTTTCCTTTTTGTCTTAGTTCGGTCTTATATTAGAATATTAAATTGTGCTAGCAAATTAATATACCAATATTCCAAGTATATATTTAATTAATATTTATTATCTAATAATAAAATTAATTAACGACATGAAGCAAGATCAATACACTCGTTAGTGTGCGACTACGTGGGTTCATCGTTAAACCGGTAGTAGTTAATTAAATTAACCACTAATCAAGGTTGGCGTCTAACAACACTTCCCAACGACCGGATAACGTGAAGTAACTCTGTACAAAGAACCCGGTGAAGAATCATACATGTATTCCCTCTATCTTTACAGCTCCGGATCATCCTGGGATATGGTACAACTGTCAAATCCCATTAGAAAATCAACTACGTTACACGTCGATTATCAACGATTGACGAATGACCTAAGAAACTCATTTCTTCATTCATTCTATCACCTTGGCCAAGGATTCGATATAATCGTTATAATCTTATGACATCGTAGAGCTCAAACTCTTTACCTAGAGTTGATAGATTCCATCTTGACTCATCCCTAGGAGCATATATACTTAGCTACGTCCAATATCCTTTCGACTAGTATTATGACACACTAGTAGTCCAGTATCAAAACATAACAAGCACATACACAACTAGTGATGATCTCAGGTCAAAGGATTACAAGTATATAAATCCTTATAGAGATTAACCTACTTGACAGTTCAAGGTAATTAAACATTAGGAATCTCTAATTTTAGCCGGTTCGATAATCACATCTCTATGTGCATTATCTATGCACCTAACTCGGTAAACGAGAACTACCGATATTTATCCAATAAATACTTGTTAGCTACATATTAATCTAACCGGATTATCGAGGTCCTAACTCGATGATCCTACGATTAAGAACAAGTTTAGATTAAGTCCTCTAAGCTAGATTCTCATTATCATAACACCTTATGATATCTAGTTCGTAACTTAATCAAGGATTTGCCTTTATATTATGTAGATTAATACCATAATCATAAAGGCTTGCCATAGTGTCAAGGAAACAATTTCTTTAATCAAAACTGTAGGGATAACAATTATCGTGTACAGTAAACACTTGTGTTCAATTCATTACAAGACGATCAGGGCTAGGGCATAATTCCAACAATTATTCCGAATTTGGAGAGGAAATTTTTGTGCAAAGTTTGTATAATAACTCACAAATTTGGAGTTCATTTATGTGCCAAATGCAAATTTATGAAATCTCGAATAGGCTTCTCAAAGTATTGAGCAAAGGACATGGAGTGAGTATGATGTTGGTCATTTATGGGATCGGTAACATTGATACTCAATAATCTCCTTGAATGCAACTTAGTCTTGCGATTTTTGATGAAGAATACTTTCGATCGGATTAGAGATATAGAGGTATTTGATCCAACTATTTTGTTAATGGATTCAAAAGTATTTGCATCTCTATGTTGTTCTATTTTAACAGTAAATGGACATGGTAGACGAAAGGCTTTGAAACCAACTCTCTTCATCATGCCTCATTGCGAAGCTAAGTTGTACAATAATATCCCAAAGGTTAATTTTGGAATAAACATGTTGGATCGTGTAGTTATACTCGGATGCAACTTTCATAACTATGAGATACTTGTATCACCTTTTAAGGAAACAAAGTTTGTTTAGATGTTCATGTATATTTTAACTATAAGAAAGTTCACAATAGATTTTTCAATTAACATCTTTCCAGGTGATCAACAAGCCTTCAATTCTTTGAGTTGACAATTTTTTAGATTATGTTTTATAGTCAATTGTGCAATAATCTTGATAAAGATTGATAATTAATTATATTTCTATTAGATACTCCATGATATTTTCTAAGTATCCCACTTAATAAAGTGTATGTATACATATAAATTTTTAGCCTATTAGGGTTGGATAGTTTACCATTCTTGTTTTGTTTGACCCTATGGGCATATATTTATTCTTGTAATATTTGCTACCTTATATTTTATTTTCCAGCTTATGACAAAAAAGGACAAGATTTAATAACCTTGTCCTATAATAACCTCTTCGATTATATGTCTAAGTTGCGTAATACCTTCCTTCAAAAATGATATAAAGGTACCACGGGTATAACATTAAATGCGGCCCCACGACTAAATTTTGAGACTGTTACTACCTTTGATTTTAGTGGATTAGTTTCATGTGAAACAAGATATTGTAAACTAACAATGACATTTAAAGCTGCTAAGATTGGATTTATAGCATGATAAGGAATTGTGGCATGTCAAACTTTTTCGTATACTACAACCTCGAAGAAACCACCTCTAGACATTATTGGGTCAGGCCAGGTTGCAACTGAACCAATAGGATGAATAAAAGAGTTGTAGAGCCCAAATGTGGCCCCCACGTTAGATTTTAATTAGTATTAAATTTCAATACAAATAAAGTATTAGTTATATTTATTTGAGTAGATTCCATCCTTAGTATAAGGCAAAATAAACTTGTTAATCTAGTTTAGGTAAGAAGTTGGTTTTGGAGAATAATTTCAGCTAAAGCTAGATTTTAACAGTCACTGACAACGGATAGGTACCACTTTGAGGCATTAGCAGATTGTAGATGATATATTGTTAAAAGTGTGCATTGTTGGCCTTCTTGTGAAAAGTCGCGTGTCCTTCCAAATATTCGTACCCTTGCATTTGTCGATGGTCATAGTTGATTCCAGTTTTATGAAATACTTCCCAGCTAGAAGGCTCGACAAAACACATGACAAATTGTCTTTTTCGTACCATTATAGAATGAACCATTCAGAAAGTATATACATGTTAGTAGGTGCAAATAATGGAGTTCAAGTTTATAATTGATGTGACCAAATAACTGAGTATTTTACCTGCCATTAGTTCCATTTTTAAGGAGACATATTCAATTATTATTTTAAAGGATTTTGTAATATATCTTAAAATCTATGAAACATAAACTCCATAGATTCTTTTTAATTAAATATTGACTTTAATATATTCTTTTTAATTCTCTATACAGATTAGCAGATTTTAATGTATTATATATATATATATATATATATATATATATATATATATATATATATATATATATATATATATGAATTTAATAGCCTCATATTTTATTTTAACTATACATACATTATGCTAAGTTTGATTTAGAAATTTAATATTAAAAGTATAAGTTGCAAATTTCCCCATCTTGCTCCTTGGATATTATGATAGTTTCCTCATTCTAATTAGTGGTAATAAACATATGAATTCATGTTTGTTATCTCCAATTTCCAACAACTTGGTTCATTAACTTTTTCTTGTCAAGGGTTCATTAACTTCTAGTTTTGCTTTTAGGTTGTCATATTACTAATAAAATATTATCTATCTCAGCTCATACCCTTAACAACAATACAAGTTTCCCTGTCATAGTTTCTAATAGACCTAAATTCATTTTTAAGTCATTACCAATGGTTTAAAAACGTTTTTAGGCATAAATGTTTCAAAGTACCAGTTTTAGGCCAAAGGTATTAAAAAGTACCATTTTAGGTTATTTCACTAATTTCATGAGAAATTTTATAGATTTTAAGGATAATTTGGATACTTCAAATACAGTTCCTAATGTGTGATGTACCAAAATAAAGATACAGTTTATTTGAAATACCCAAACTGTCCTTAAAATCTACGAAATATCTCACGAAATTAGCAAAATAGCATAAGAATGGTACATTTGAATATGTTTGGCCAAAAAATGGTACTTTTGAAACGTTTGGCCTAAAAATATTTTTAGGCCATAGGTGATGGCCTAAAAATAGAATATACTCTTTCTAATATATCATTACTCCTAAACCACATTTGGTTGTCATTATTGAACTCTTGTAGAGTTAATGCATTTGCATGCACTTAGATCCCTTATATATGGGTTTCCTAGATTCAATGAATTATTAATTAAGCTACATGTCGTAGTTATTACTCATCTTTCATCCAGCTAAAGCCACCTCAATCGTTTCGCATTACTTCATAGTTATTTGCTTCGATTTCCAAATTCTCCGTGTTTCTCATCGTGTTAGTTCTATCGTTCTCGTCATTTTTTATATAGTTTTGTGTTATACTTGTTTAATTTTTTTTCCGTTTGCCTAGTGATGAGCAATCAATCCCAAATGGAAGATGATTCTCAAGTCACTAGAGCAATAATCACTTTAGAATATTTATATACATTATTATCCATCCCCTTTTATCCTCAAGTTTTTTAACTTCTTAATCACTTAATCACTCATTATCACTGCCCAAGATTAAATCATAACAATAAAGTCCATCCTCCGTGATATCCTGAACATAATGGATGTGATTTACCTTAATCCATCTTACAACTCTGAAACCTATGAATGATTATAGTTTTCCTTGCTTATAAGAGTTATATCTAACTAAAAAATACTTTTTTTTCTCTAAATAAGGTGGTATGTGTCTTTTGGTTTGTGAGATAAGCCATAAGTATTGTTGAATTTGCTTCACGCACTTTTAATATAAGCTTTGTATGTAGTTATACTTGTTTATATGAGTTGTATCTAATAGGGAAAATACTTGCTTCTGCTCTTACAAGGATAATTTGTGACTTTTGGTTTGTTAAATAATCCATAAGTATGATTGTATTTGATTTGATAACTTTTCATACAATCTTTACGTGTATGTTGGATTACGACAAGATTTGGATTGATGGACTTAATCCTGTCCAGTTCATGAATGATATCGTCAAACTATAGAAGCCTAATAGTCCTCTAGGTACAATGAATTTGAATATAACTTCTTTGTGGGTATATGATCCCTTCCCATAAACCCACCTTTAGAATCGGTCAATATCTTAAGTCACTACTATGTCTTTGTAAGGATTTGTACTTCCTCCTGATATGTATAGGATTTCGATCCACATTCATGGGATCAGGATAAGGTTGAGATAAGACTTAGTGGTTTTTCTCTGGTGCTTTGTGGATTCTGAAAAAAGAAAACCACCTTATATTGAGTTAGAATATGAAATACTAGGTCTTCCATGCTACAAATGTGGGCTTTGAGGCATATTAGATAATGTATTAATACCCAAATTTTTGGGCTTGGCCTTATCTCTTTAGTGAAATCTTGCATCAATTATGGTCACTGGATGCCAAGTTAAGTTAGGTCTAGACATATATATCATGTTTTACCAATTTACGCATATTTTCTTAGTGGAAATGAAAAATAATTGTTTTTCATGATTTACCCATAATCCAATCATACTTTGACAATAAAATACATTTAACTCTTGGGGGTGGGGGGGGGTAGAATTAGGAAATGATGAGCATAAATTTACCAGCATTGATGTTGGGTTTATGATTGGGACTAGGAGTCTGTGGTGACTGGTGCAAAGAGGGCGAGGCATTGTAATTCTCTATTATAAGAGATATGAAGTAAATTTTATATATGTTTCATTAACTAGTGATGTAGAAGATGAGAAAGTTAACGACGAAGAGATGTGTGATAATTTAATATCTAGTATTTGTTTCAAGGGATGGAAGTTAACATCATCTGTGTTGGTGACCATTATAAGATATATTATATATAGAGGACAAATCTTCTATCATGCAACAGGCACTAAAAGGGAGTTAGGAATCAACACATCTGATGACATTGAGGAATTCTAATTCAATGAATTGGGGAGAAACATGCTCACTGATCTATGTATGTATATAATGACAATGCAAACATTGAAATTTATGAGTCAACTCATTTGATGCAAGTAATGACATGATCAATGACAACTCTCTAATGCACATAATAAAGGTAATATGGTAGAAATAAGTTGAAGACGTACATATCGCTATGAAAAAAGAAATGGATAATTGCGTTAAAAAATCATGAGTTGGAAAGACATGTTAAAGAAAAAAAAGCACATTTTGGAGGATTTAATACCAAAAATAATATGTTGAGAAAAATGGTGTGGTGATTAGGGAGAGAAAAACAATAGGTAGTTAGTGGAAAGTGATGTGAGTACAAACTGGGTTAGTAATTTATGGCATAAAATTTATCGTGGCATTGACATGAACGGTGAAAACTATGAACCTGAGAAGGAGAGGTTGAGAATATGGTTGATATCCTGGTGGGCATTTTCTTTTATAGTGGTGTGAGGAATAAGTTTGAAGTTATCCAGAGGGAGTCTTGAACCAAAATTAAAAACTACTAAAGAAGGAAAACCTAACAAGGAGGTTCAGACAGGTTATAAAGGATATCCCTTCACAACCTAAAACCAAAAAATAGAGACGCTTGTATCTATTACTAGGGGTGGGGGGACACTTGTGATCGGGAGATATGTTATGTAGCTGGCAGACCAACATCATAATCCTTTTCTTTTCTTACTATAGTCCAAATCCTTCGGTGAAAATATAGAGAACGAAAGAAATAATAAAAATACCTATGAAAGAATCCAGAAATACGTCTTTTCAATCTTCTACCTCTTAATGAAAAAAAGAAAAGAAAATTCTTCTAGTTAGGCTATAACTACCTATTTATAAGTCTATATATGTTAAATCTACCTAAAAAGCTTTAAAATTATCCTAGACCCACTACGATTTAAGTTTACCCATGGTCTAATAAGATGAAACAACTTTTCATGTTCCTTTTCTGTGCATTCCTTTATAATAACTCGCCAAGATGTGAGGTATGTGAAGGCTTCTACTTCTTTTCTCTACATTTACTACCTAGCTAAAAGGATAGTGAGGGTCACACTGAAACTATGTTTGTTGTCTATCTACTCAAAAAGTTGAGGTAAGCAAGTGGTCTGCAAGGAACCTACAATATTGTCCTAAAATTCCATCCTCGCTTTTTTAGTTATCCCATCTTTGGTCCGAGCTTTTGGAGTGTGCTTCTTTTCATGTTCTCTAGGATCTTATACCCATGTATTATGTCAATCCCTATCAAATCACTACTTCGTGTCTATCTACAGTCTCAAATCATATTAATATCCCAAAACACTTATATGACTCTATACCATCACAAAGACATATATTAAGGAAATTACCCAATTTCGTTCAATTGTTCACCAAATAAATTATGTTAAATATTGTATATCTATTTATTTTTTGGTGAAGGTGTCTGTTGTATTTCTATGGTTCTCATTAATTTATATATTTTCTATAGAAATAGTATTAATTATCTATATTGAGTGTCACCGTCTAAGCTCTTGTATGTTAGGTTCGTTTAACTCGAACTTTCAATTTTTTAGCTCCCATCGAGGGGTAAATTGTCAGACTTTCCCCTGTCTATTACACAACACAATTGGATTGAAGAATATTCAATAGTATAAGAGCATAATGTGTGATTATAAAAACTATCTCACTAGGAAAATCCAACAATCTTGTTTTACACAAAGGTTACACAAATTTTATTTACATGTGTTCTTTTTCCAATAGTTTCCACCCATCAACAGATTATGTTGTCGATCAAAGATGTTTTTGTCAATATTTTCTACCACAAAATCACCTTTTTAGATGGTCTTGCAAATATCGCTCCTTGCAATTTTAATTTACTGTAAAGTCCATCAAGTGTCAGTTCTAGAATCTTGAACTTGAAGTCATCATTCATATTTGTGTTTTGGAACTCCATCGATTTGTAGATATATGTTTAGAAATGTGATTCAAGATGATCAATTAGGTTGGTAATCGAAGTACAGAATGTTCAATGAAGCCTCTGGATAAAATCATCCACGGTGAACCTAGTTCCAAAATTCACAAAAAAATTGTGGTGATGTGAATTTTAGGAAGAATTATACTCAGGGATGTAGCTACTAGTATCTCCAATAGACATTTCTCTTTTGATTTTACAAAAATATTTTTTGACCCTAGTAAAAATTACTTGTGGCCTACATAACTTGTATAGCTTGACACCGTGAATTTTGACTATTTAATCACTAGTATAACAGCAGTAATATTTGTAATTCTTATCTTGATATTTGTGACAACGGTTGGTGATAGAGCGTAAAAATCCAAATCAATATAATTACACTAATGATGAATCTTTGATTGATGCGATAAATTATGATTTGTGTGAACTCTATCTTCAATCGAGCTTAGAATCATGAAACAGGACAAAGGTTAGGACCACTTGAAGGTGTCTTTCCCGATTGTACTCTGACAGTTAAGTCACTATTGGGATCGAGGATCGAGGAAAATATATATTGGACTAGCTCCGATTGTGATATGAAAAGTGTAAGTATTTAAGTGATACCACATTAAGTGCATGTTATGGAAATCATAGATAAGGAAAACTCGGGAATACCTTGTTGGACTTTTGTCGCATCCTTATGGAATATCTTTGGGGCAAGCTTATATGTTCATTACCTTGGTGATATGCTCATTGGCTTCCTCATGGACATGTTGAGTGCTCGATACTATATCATAGAGGTTTGTCGAGGGGGTAGTTCAACCGAAACCATGACATAAAGTTAATCGACCTAATCCACACCCCTTGAATTTGTAGAATCGGGACAAAGCATCCATGTGGGACAATTTGAAGAATACAACCATATCTTAATGTTGAAGTGGATGTCAGTTACAACTGTTTAACTTGCATGCTATCGTGCGACACGTGTTTAATCACAAATGGCCACATCCTCATAATTATCTTAGTAATTGTGGGATGTTACGTACATTATCATGCGGGTTTCGGGTTGTCTAGATCATTATGACCTCGGGAAGGCGAATCATCACTATTTCCCTATATATGGTGTCACTCTGCTATACTGTTCTTATTGCTGATGTGGATTTTCTTTGGGCACCTTCATGATAGCTTACTAGTGGTCGAATAACTCTTCCACTAGTACTTTTCTAGAGTAGTAAATTTCTTCTCTTTAAGGTATCTTATTTGGTAATTTTGAGTTTTTTATGTCTCGTAAAGGTATTTCAGTGAGAGGCTCCAAGGATTATTTTGGAAGGGAATTAAAAAGATCTCGGTCTTCATCCTTTGCCATCACAACATCTTATCCCAAGGACTCTACATTGGATTTCTCAATTGGAGCCCTATTTATGTCCCCCGAGAGGATTACTCTTGAAGTTAGTTGTACTTCTTCTTTTTCGATTGATAACGACTCTTATACCGACTTTTTTTCAAACAACACCCATTCTTAACCTCCCCAACCAATTAACATAGCTAGTATAATTTGCGTCTAAGCCAAATGACCCTGAATTATTTGAAAAACATATTGAGCTTCTATGTGGGGTGTACAACTCTTTTCGGTTGCATGCCTTTAGCCAATTTATTTTTTCATATTTATCAACTAATAAAGTGAAAAAGTTGAATCGACACTAGATGGTACCTAATATCTCCTCGAATTAAAAAAGGTCAATAAATGACTGGTGTTGTCTCCTAAAGCATAATTATAAATCAACGCTAAGGTAGTTGAGCTTTGCAAGTGTACGGGTCGCCAAGTAATATAGAAATTAAGTGAATTATTGTCTACACAGGGATTTATGAGTTTAGGACTAGCTATTCATTATTAATAAAAAGACTAAAAGAAAAGATTTATATATGGTTTTTGTTAAAGTAGCTACTAAGATAATGATTAACTACTAAATTAACTAAGGAAATCAAGTTAAGGCTGTGGACAGGAAGAGAAATGTAGATTGAGACACTTGTAATTCCCACTAACTATAGCTTAGAGTTACTTGCAATTCAAAGGGTAAACAGAACATTGTTGCCAATCAAGATTCTAAGGTCTCCCTTAGTTCCTTTCAGATAAGTAGGGGCCTACAATCTAACCCTAGGAACCTCTTCCGAGTGAATTATACGCATGTTATCTAGACGTCTAAAGTTCAAACCCTATGTGATTACCTAGTTAGTTTAGCTCTTCTGGGTCTTCAACTCGAAAAGGCGTAATTAACCTGGTTCCACTACCAAATCCTCATTCACGAGCGTAATTTAATAGCTAACAAACCTAAATAGATGTACACCATACAAGGATTTATCATGAGGCACAAAGATAATTACAACAAAAACAATCCATAATTATTTTAAATAAGAAATCCCAAATTCATTAAAATAAGCCTTAATTAATAGTTAGGTTTATACCCAAAACATCTCAAGTTAAGAGGTAATTTAGCATAAACTCTATTGATTAAGAGTTTTTGTCCTAGTGAAACTGAGTCACAAATATTATTGTTGTAATACTAGTGATTAATTTGTCAAAATATACGGTGTCAAGCTATACAAGTTATGCACATCATAAGTAAAAGATCAAATCAGCTATTTATACAAAAAAATTAGGGGTAAAAAAGATTTTTTTAAAATCAAAAGGGAATTGTCCATCGGGGTACTAGTAGCTATACCCTAATTGAAATACTTCATAAAATTTATATCACCACGATTTTTGTGTGAATTTTGGAATCAGGTTCACCGTGAACAATTTTATCCAGAGGTTTCATTGAGCATTCTATACTTCGATTACCAATATGATCGATCTTCATGAATCATATTTCTGTACATTTATCTATAACTCGAAGGAGTTCCAAAACACAAATTTGAATGATGACTTAAGGTTCAAGACTCTAGAACCGACACTATATCTAATAAAAAGACGTTACAGTAAATTACCATTGAAAGGGGTGATATTTGCAAGACCATTTAAACATGTAATTTTGTGTTTGATAGATTGACAAAAACATCCTTTATTGACGACTTAATATGTTGGTGGTTGGAAACTAGTTCATAAATACAAACTTGTAAATAAAACTTGTGTAACCTTTGTGTAATACATAATTATTGGATTTTCCTAGTTCAGTAGTATACTTGATATCAGTTTAATAATCATACATTTCTTCTCTTATACTAATGAATATTCTTCAATCTAATTGTGGGATCGTCTATTTGTGTAAAGGATAGGGGAAAGTCCAAGAATTTACCCCAGGAACTAAACAAATTGAAAGTTCGAGTTAAACCGATATGAGATACATGAGATTAGACGGTAACACGATAATTAAAACTATGTGGATTAAAATATATAAATTAATGACAACACCCAAATAGATACAACATCACCTTCTTAATATTTCCGAAATAAATAATTATAATATATACTCACGTCCATTAACATGCCAACAAAGATATCTAATTAAAATATTTCTACCTTTACACACACACATATATATACATATATATAAATGCTTTGAATGATTGAACCAACACAATTTACATAGAGGGTGTACTATTATCCTTTTTTCCATTTTTGTTGTAAAAGATTTCTTTCATAATAATTGATGAATTGTAGAACAAAATAAAGGTCTCCCATTTCTCCACTTTATTCAGATAAGACTAAGTAGAACAAGATATAGAGAGAGAAAATGCAATATACTTTAGCACTTGAGACTGCCATTTGAACCTTCGGGAAAAACATGTGCATGCTGATTTTGCCTTATGATGGTCTAAGCCGAACTAGGGCTAATCCTAGATGGGACAAATTAAAGTTTGAATTTTTCTATGCCCTGACTTATCCTATAACCTCAATATTAAAATGGTGAACCATGTGACATGCCAAGCTCACCTCTCACAAGAATCAAATATAGCATTTTTTCTATAGAAAGATTAATGTAAACTATCAATAGTATATTATTCCTTTAAAATAGCACGTGATATTTATGTTTTTTTTCGAGTTTAGAGAAGAAACAAGACATGCAACTTATTATTTACATTTACAATTTGTGGTAGAGGATAAACAGAACAATTATAGAGCACTACAATATCAATTAATTAGGTGCTAACTTAAGCAAGAGAAATGAAAAAGACAGGGACTAGAAATAAATTTAAACACACATAAAAAGAGAATATTATTATACTTCATAAATAATTACAAACTTGATCAATCTTCTAAAACTAAAGGATCTAAATTACATTTAAATTCCAAAAACACATAAATATAATATTTATATTAGCATAACACATGGATTAAATACTTTTAAGAAGTTGTACTTGTATCGCAGAGATAAAACATTTTGTGTACGAGATTTGAACTTCTTGAACATTATACTGTAAAGCATAGTGGATTACTGAGCTTAACCATGATGTATCAAAAGACAAGGAAACCCAACAGCTAGCTAAGCCACACAAAAAGCTCAAATGGCAGCCAATTTCAAACTCCTCTAAATGCAATTCTTCTTCTTCTTCTTCTTCTATCCAAATTATGAGCTTAAAGCAGCCGACAGCCTCTACTTTCGCTGGTTCCTCACCCTTTGCCTTCTCCTCTGGCTTTTTAATTTTTGCCTATGCAAAAAACAACACACCAAACAAAATGAGATATTTTCATACAACATATTTATTATATATTTACAAGTGCGCATTAATATTATATACCTTCATCATCACTTTCATCAAATTCACCTTCACCCTCACACTCATCACCCATGCCAGCACCCATGTTACCAAATTTCTGCATTACATAACATCAAAACATACCATCATCATAGAACCAAACAACTTAATAATTTATGGTATAAATGGTAATAAACAAAAATCTTACAGATAAGTCCAGGCCTCCCATGCCTCCCAAACCTCCCATACCACGAAGTTTCTGCATTAATATTAACAAGTTATAACATAACACTCAGATAATCCAGCTTTCATATTTCAAAACAGATCAGAAAAAAACTACTTACTGAGAAGTCAAATCCATCCATACCACCCATACCTCATATACCTCCCATACCACTTATGCCTCCAATACCGCCCATGCCACCCATACCACCCATACCACCCATACCACCCATGCCTCCCATGGACATGGATCCTATGAGTGCCATGGGAGGCATGGTGGTATGGGTGGTATGGGTGGTATGGGTGGCATGGGCGGTATGGGAGGCATGGGTGGTATGGGAGGTATGGGAGGTATGGGTGGTATGGATGGATTTGTCTTCTCAGTAAGTAGTTTCTTTTCTACTCTGTTTTGAAATATGAAATCTGAATTATCTGAGTGTTATGTTATAACTTGTTAATATTAATGCAGAAACTTGGTGGTATGGGAGGTATGGGAGGCATGGGAGGCATGGACTTATCTGTAAGATTTTGTTTATTACCATTTCTACCATAAATTATTAAGTTGTTTGGTTATCTAATGATGGTATGTTTTGATGTTATGTAATGCAGAAATTTGGTAACATGGGTGCTGGCATGGGTGATGAGGGTAAGGGTGAAGGTGAATTTGATGAAAGTGATGATGCAGGTATATAATATTAATGCGCACTTGTAAATATATAATAAATATGTTGTATGAAAATATTTCATTTTGTTTGTTGTGTTGTTTTTTGCAGAGGCAGAAGTTAAAAAGCAAGAGGAGAAGGCAAAGGGTGAGGAACCAGCGAAAGTAGAGGCTGCGGCAGCTTCAAGCTCATAATTTGGATAGAAGAAGAAGAAGAAGAATAATTGCATTTAGAGGAGTTTAAAATTGGCTGCCATTTGATCTTTTTGTGTGGCTTAGCTAGCTGTTTGCGTAGAAGGTAAAATTTGAAATGTTATGAACATCGATCATATTTCTGTCGTAAACATTAAACATCATACCTCTTAATTAGATTATCTATACAAAAATGAAAAAATATAAAGCAGTGTTAAAATTAATAAATATGTACATTAATGTATAGTAAAAATAATTCATAAAAAAATATTATATTTGCAAAAAAATAGTGATCATTTGAACTAAAATTCAAATTACATCATCATGAGTAACAAAAAATACTAATCGATGACAGGAACACCATGGATTTGTTTGAGAACTTTTAAAAAGAAAGAAATATATAATTAGGTAATATACCAAATACCCTCTATGGTTTATCAAAGAGTAAAAAACTACCTACAATATTAAAAGGGACAAATAACTCCTATGGTCTCCTAACTCATGGAAACTCACCTCTTGTACTTAATAAAACACTAAATCTTATATGATTGGTTGCACCGAGTTGCACAGAGTTATCAAAAATAGTGGTGAGTTATCATACGTTAAAGAAACATAAGGGGTATTTATACTTTTTTAAACCATACGGGGTAATTTGGTATTTTATCCTAAATCATTTAACAATTTAAATAAAGGAAAAATAATAATTTCACAAATTCTATCTAACTTTTCGAACAAGCATTTGGGTAAGAATGAAAATAATCATTAAAAGAAGTCTAAATTGCGAGTTTTGGAACTAAAAAAGGTATATTGTACTTTCCCTTAAATAGATGGGTGCTCTTTACATATAAGCCAATCAGTTAAAACCCTAAAAAAATTTCATATGTCCCTACAAAAAAACATAATTTTTCAAATCAAAGCCTTGAAAATACCACATTAAGGGACACAAAATTCAGCATCTTATAGATTTGTTTCCAAAAATTAATATGTGGAAATTCAACAAACCTAAAGAAATCAATTTAAACAAAGACCTAACTTTTTACCTAATTCATAAGATAAAGAATACCTAATTTTGAAAAAAAATCATTAAAAACCATGAATTCAAACAATATGAGCTTTCAACATAAATAATTATAATAAATCCTAAAGCTCTCAAGTTTACACTATATTTTATAATAGAATTTGTTAAATGAAAAAATGTATCTGGATGAGTAAATAAAGTAGAGACAAAGCCTACCTCACTACATGAAGAGAAGAAATCACCATGGTTGTATTCTAACACACTAAACTAAGACCTTTTGTGAAATTCAAACAGTAATTGAAAGAAAACAAAAGTCGTAATTATTTGGAAAAGGAAAGACTATATCCTAATTCTTATTTTGACTACTAGTTTTCAAGCATATAAATGTCTATATTTTGACGATTGAGGTAACATGTGGAAAGAGTGTATTTATAGGGTTAAATGTGCGATATATTGACATAGAGTTATATCTAAATTAGATGGGTAGGTCAACCAAATGCATTTGAATATTTTGAACATTTTAATAATTTGTACAACCCAATAAATATTTATTGTATTTCTTTTTTTTCTTTTTTTTCTTTTTGGGTCAAAGGTATTAATTTCGTTATCTTTTTCATTAATGTATTATTTGAATATCTATTATTAAATAAACGGAAAAGATGATGAGAGTATAAGTTATTATTATTTTTTTAATATAAAAAAATTAAAGAAACATAATTTCATTAATTTCATTTTTCATGAAATCTTATAAATTTTTTGTTTTTAAATTTTCAATATTAAGATCATTTCAAAGGAAAGGAAATATTACTTTCTAAAATTTCCTAACTTATAATTTTAATATATAATACTTTTATATAATATAAAAAAACATAATATTTTTTTCATATAAATAATCTTTCCCCTTCTATTTAATTGAAATTTAAATCTAGACATTGCCCTAAAATTTTATCATTGCTTCTTTAGCTATCCCATCTTTGACCCGAGCTTCTTGGGGTGTGTTTCTTTTTATGTGCTCAAAGATCTTGTATCCATGTATATGTCATTCCATATCAAATCACGACTCTGTTTTTATCTACAGTTCTCAAATCATATTAATATCCCAAAACACTTAAATGACTCTATACCATCACAAAGACATAAATCAGGGAAATCACCCAGATTTCATTCAATATTTCACCAAAAAGTCATGTTAAATATTGTATCAGATATACTAAATATAACCATAAATGTAGATACATCATCTAATAGCCTAAAAGTTAAATCATATTCATCCCGACTATGTAACTACAAAATGGGACAAATATTTCAATAAGTAAATAATATACCATAATGTAGAAGAGCAAAAAACGATACTAACAACTAAAGATCATAGCATAATCACTACCAATATAAATTTAAAAAATATATGCTAGTGATATCATATATTCTTAAGAAAATTTTAGTTTCATAATGTAAAATAATTTATATGAAATAATGTCAAGAAGAATAGGTTATATTATTTTCGTCGATATGTGTGTTATATTTTATATTCCAACTCTCATAAGACATCTCTATATATGTAACTTACCACATGGTCGGGATCATAAGGATTAACTCAAACACATCATATAAGATGTGGTTAAGGAGTAATGGACATGAAATATGCAAGTAGGCTATAAGAACTCACCCTACCTTACCTAATTAACACATCTGATAAGCTCAAGTTTAATATTTCAAATGTTTGCTCAATAACCCATGTAGTATAAATGAATACCCAAATTTCCCAATTATTACACCTCTATGAATTTTCTTCTCTCATTAGTGATGGTAAATTTTCTAGTACATGTTGTCATATTATTTGGAACATTTTTTATATATTTCACTAATGATAGTTTATGTGAAATAGATGTGGTGTATTTAGAAAAGTACTCATGTTTGACACTTCAATTCTTTTCACCTCTTAAATCTCATCTTCACTCACCTTTATTGGATGGTCATTAAATGTTATCATGTTGCATTGATTTTCTGCTCGGAATCCTATGGAACTTCTATCTTATTTGACAAAATTCCTAAGGTCTTAGATTCATTGTTGTTTCCATCTTCCTTCACTTGAACTTTAAGAGTATTTAGTGCAACCTTTTGAATATCAATCAGTCATTGGTTGATGTCATATCTAAGCTTATTTATATCACAATCGGTGCAACCTTCTCAAAATCGGTATATAATTTTATTAGATTACTATATATATGAAGTTGAAGTAACAAAGAAATATGGAGGAACATATATAACTCATGGGAGTTGATTCTTGTCTCTTTGTAAACTAAGTGGTTGTAAAGAAGTTGACAGAACAATACTTTCATCATTTTTTATTGTAGGTCCAATTAAATGTCCTAATGTTGACTTTGCGGCATACATTTTCCAAAACCATATAGGCCCATGAATTTGCAGGAGCAAAACCCGAACTGTTTTGCATGCTTGATGTTATCTGACCACCCACATTCAGCGGTACAGTTTGATTGGAGCCACGCAAAGGAGTTAACAACTGCTCTTTTGGGTGAACATGAAATGACCCATCATTAAAACTTATATATAAAAATATTATAGAAAAACGATAATTAAAGTTCATATAAGAAATAAGAAAGCTAAAGGCATGGAAATCACATATCATTCTCGCATTGTGGTATATACTTTTGAGTTTAGATGCAATTATTTGTAAATAATCTGTTTGCAAGCCATTTTATTTATTAAAAAAATTTAACACAAGCAAATATACTCATTACTAAAAACTAACATAAACTGTTTTTTCCAACTTAGCCTACTTGTTGCATCACTTTAAAACTTATCTTCAAATCTCATAACAAGTTCTTCAAGACCACTGGGTACTCTATTTGAATTAAGAACAGCTTACAAGGTCTTAAATATGTATACATCAAACATTAAAATATGTCATATTAATTTGAACAAATATGCAAAAGAAATTTCCAACTGGTACCAAATGATCCATCTCAATTGTAAAACTGGCCTAAGGTTAAAAAAACTAACAAAACAAATATACTCTCAACTTTTCCATCCTAAGTCAAAACAAGTATAGCTGCGGTTGTATTTTACCAAGTTATTATTATTTTCTCAAATAAATATTATTTTTATTTAATGTAAAAGATAATCATCTAGACCACCTCTGAGCACTAGTAGCCTAAAATTTTAATTGAGAGGCTTTATGGTGGTGGGAGAATTTGTTTGAAAATATACATCTTTATATAGAAATTTTGTTCACCGATCTACTTGTTACATAATAAAAAATTAATTTGGTTTCAAAACTCACTATTTATTGAAATTAGAAACTAAAATTATTGATCTTATGAAAGTGATTTATATAAATACATTAAATGCAAACAATCGAGCCATCAATAGAAAAGTATTTATTTTATCATTAATGGAATAATATATGAAAAAAAATTACATTTTTGACAACTTTCTGTCGATGCTCTTGTGGGAACGAGTTTTTCATATTTCAGTTATTTGCACCACTTTTCTGTGCCGCCTGTTCAACCCCTTGAACCAAAATTGAATCTTGAACCATTCGTGAAAAAGTGTTGTTGCGATCTATTATAAAGTGTTTGAAAGAGAGAGAGACTAGAGGTGTGAGTGAGAACATTGCTTATTTAGTGAGAGAATGAAAAGACATGTTACGTAATAAATCAAATATCTATATAATCTAGTTTTTATTTGATCCTTCATGCTTAGGTGTATTGAAAATTATACTTATATTAAACTATTGAGTATTTTTCCTTCTCTTTTATTGGAAAAAGAACACTTAAATTGTAGGTTTTTTGATATTGGTACACTTAGTTTTCTCAATTTTTTTTTTCTCTTGTCAAGTCATATTGTTTAACATGGATAGTTATATTTAATGGTTAAAGATGTGATTCCCTTAAAATTCATATAATACCCTTAACTAACTACTTATATAGACATATAATTTAAAACTTTGAACCATTTTAATTGTATTTTTTAACAAATAAGATTTGTATTTTTAGAGACAGATTTTTGAATTTTTGAATAAAAAAATAATAAAATAAATTTAATATGATATCTTTTAATTCTATTATTTTTCTTATTTGTCTGGTATATTTAAATTAAATATTTTATAAAATAAAATATGATAGATATTATTTGGGATGAATGATATTTTTTAGCATAAAAGTAATTTTTTCTACGTATTATATATTTTTAAGAAACAAAATTACATTTATATTGAGTAATAATTCAGATGTTATCCAAACATCGTTTCCTTTAATCTCTACCCCGTTCTACAAATATAAATACATAAACAATTTCACACATGCATTGCACTAAAATGAAAAAATATCATTTCTAGGAGCTAACCTCTTCTAGATTTTGTAAAACAACAATAACGTGTGGACTAACAGCATATACGAGCAAAATGTACTGAGCATGTATAAGAACATAAAATTGGTGAGTATTAAAAGCATAAAACGTTGTAAAATATATAAACCCTAAAAAAACTTGTAAGCATTAACATGTAGGATAGCAAAACTAAAATAAGATGAACAGAAACAATAAAAGCAGAGAAACAGAAATAGAAAACAAACCAATACATAAAACATACAATTTCAGCAAACTTAATCATACAATATTTACATATTCACTATTCCCAGCTAAAAGAAGAAGAAAAAAATGCAGGAAAAAACAAAGCAAAAAGCATAATAAAAATGCAATTTTTTTTTGATGAAACGTTACCTTGATTGTTTGATTGTTAAAGTAATCAATATGTAGAGTGAGTAATCTTTATGTAACGGAGGAGATAGAAAGCAAAATATGGTGGAGAGAGAGCGAAAGAAAAAAATAGGGAGATAAGGAGAATATTTGTGGGAGTGTGAGGAAATAATATGGTTTAATTGAGAAAATTACTATATATAGTGTTGTGAAACATTTGAGGGTAAAATTGTAAATGAGAATATAGGCCTATATTATTAATTATTGTTAGTGGCATTTAGTAAGAAGAGGGAATTCACCTAGTCTTGTTGGGTCTTAAAGGGATGTGTGTTCAAGACCTTTGGGTAATAATCTAAAAATAATTTAAGTTATCTAACTGTCCGAATATCAATAACTTGAGGATTTATGTGTGTTTTTCATTTTATTTTTGTCCAAATAAAGTTAAATTTTAAATTTGTGGTAGAAATTGAAAGATAAAATGTTTTTTACATACAAAGGTTTAAAGGTATAGTGTGATATTTTTAATTTAAAAAACTATAAAAACAAATATTATAATGTTTGGTTAAAAAATATCTTACATCAAATATTAGAAATTTTTTTAAATATCAAATGGAATTTTAAAATTCTTAATATGTAGAATTTACTAGATGATCCAAAATATTATTTGAATTTTTATTTATATAAATAATTAGCTACATTTTAGCAAGTAAATGCAACAAAATCTAGACAACTACTTGAACATTTAATAATAACGCGTCAAAATCTGACACTACGATAAAGAAGCCTAATAATATCATTTGTTAAACTTTTTCTTGTAACATTAAATAAAATGGTGGTATTTAAGTTTGCGTGGAAAACAATAGGCCTAGTTTTCTTGTTGATTTTGTGAATAATACTAGAACTTTCTTGTTCTCTTACAAGTTCATTTTTGTTGGTAAAATGTATTTTAACCCATGGTAATGACTCATAAATCTCAAAATAAATGGTGGTCTTCGTAGTTTGGATTGACTTGAAATGTAAATCAAAGTTGTACCTCTAATATTAGAGATTAAGAATAAAAAATTAATTAGGCAACCCATTTAATATTAAATGATAAATCTAGTGTCAATATTTGAAAAAATATAATTATACAACTAATACAAAATACTGGAGGCCAAACTGCGAAAGTGGAGAGCACATGAACACAATTTAAATGGAAAAGAATACAAATAATAGATATTTCAATCAGAATTTTTGAGGAAAAAATAATAAAAGACACATAGAATAGTAAACGACCACATGGTATATTAGAATGACACATGCCAAAAGCTTATTATACTTTTATATATTAAATAGATGACACATGGAAAATATCAAATAATCATGGAAGAATCAATCATTGATTCTCGTCTTTATAAATTAAATAGATTCTTAAAGATTTAATTACTCAAAAGTTCAAAAACATATTTTTTTTAGTCCTAATAAGTCCAAATTTTTACAAATCGATGAATTGTCTTTGTATTTTAATGGGTTGTGTATGTTTTTGTAATTTGTTGCATGTATTTATCAATGAGTTATATATTAAAAAAAAGATATGTCGACCTTACCGGACATACTAGTTTGTAATCTTGTGCGAATGGGAACACAATTTAAGTGGAAAAAAATAAAAAATACAAAGAAAAAAAGTAAATTGTAATGTAATATTTTATTATAAAAAATTATAGTAAACAATTTATATTTAATTTTTTTGAGAAAAAAATTTGTAAAAGACACATGTAATATTAATAGAAATTATAAGCACAAATGACAAAAAAATGACAAGTCAACCATTGATTTTGTTGTTATATATTAAATAGATTCAACTATTATTGTATAAATCATATATCTCTATAAGTAATTGTCTTGCCATCTTTTTGGGTAATATAAATAGTTTGTAATCTAGAATATTTTAATTCATTAAGTAATTTTCATGCTTTAAGCATTTAAAAATATAAAAGATGTATATAGAAGAATCAACAATATTAAGTCAGTGTGAAAAAAATTATATATGTCATTTCATCTTAATAGTTTGGTTGTTATGAACGTTTGAAGCAAACAAACATAATATATTGACCTAAATATCTTAAAATTATCAGATTTAATCTGATTTTCAACAAGTAATATTTAATTATGTAGATTTGTCCTTAATTCTGTTTTTATTTTGTTGCATTTATAAAATTTTGTTTTTATATTTCAAAATGTATACAAACAAAACAACACAATTTAAGATTTTATAATTCACATTTTATAAACAACAAAATTGGTTTACTTTTGGTTGTAAATTTATTTTATACAAATTTTATGAGACGGTTATATAGAAGATACGTTTATTTTCCTATTTTTCCTTTCTTACTTAGCAATAAGGCATATTTTTCCTTAACTGAAATAACTTAATAATGTCAAATTCTGGTTTCACATACAATATTGGAGAAAATACTGATAAAAATGGAAAATAACAGATTTTCATGTAACCCACCCATTAAACCAGATGATAGACTAAATAATTCAACGATTTTGATTCCACAACTGTTCTCGATGGAATGGCTTCGTTTTGGTCATTAAGGATCCTAGTGATACAACCTTTCATTGGAACACATTGCACTGGACTAACCCAGTCACTACTTGCAATTGGAAAGATAATACCTGCATCTAATAACTTGATTACCTCATCCCTTACCACCTCTTTCATTGCTGGCATAAATCTTCTCTACCCCTCTATAGATCGCCCTCCTTCCTTCCCAAGAATAATTTTATGTTTTCAAATGGAAGGACTGATTCCATTTATATCGGCAATAGGCCACCCAATTGCTTCTTTATTAGCATGAAACACACATAGCAACTTATCTTCTTGAGGACTTGAAAGGTTAGCAGAAATAATAACAGGCAAAGTATTGTCCATACCTAAATACGCATATCGTAGAGGGTCTAGAAGCGGTTTTTTTAGAATAGGTGGACAGATGATAGATGGTTTCTTCATTGGCTCAATGTCTCCTGATTCTCAAAGCTATTCTCGAATGGCTCTTGGCCTACCGTCTACTGAGACTAATGTTGCAACTTCGTCAGCTATGTCATCATATATTTCTGGAGATTCAAGTGCCAAGGTTGTTGTTAGAGTGTCATCAAAGCTTAATTACTTAAACACTTCTTGCGCAATTTTGCTTAGGGCATCTATTTTCAAGCATTCATCATTCGTATCTAGATATTTCATAGCCTTGAACACATTGAATCATACCTGTTCGTCTTGGAACCTCATGATCAATTCACCATTCTCAACATCTATTAGTGTACGCCCCGTGAATTAGAATGGTCTACCCAAGATGATGGGGATATTCTTATCTGTGTCTTTGTCAAGAATAATAAAATTACAAGGAAATATAAAACTACGAGCTTTAACTAAACATCTTCAATTTTACCTACTGTTTGGGACAGGGAGCGATCTACCATAAGAAATTCTACTGAAGTAGGGACTACCTCTCCTATGTTGAGCTTCTCAAACAGGGACTTCGGCATGAGTTTGATACTCGCAACTAAATAACATAATTTCTTCCCGGTCCAACCTTCACCAATAAAAATGGGAATTGTAAAACTTCTGGGATCTTGTAGCTTTGGTAAGAACTTGCTTTGACAAATAGCACTACATTCCTCAGGTAATCCAATAATTTCCCTAGTTTCTAAACTTCATTTGTTAGAAAGAATGTCTTTCATGAATTTAAGATATTTCGGCATTCTCTTAAGCGCTTCTTCGAATGAGATTTTAATATCTAACTTGTCCACCATGTCAAGAAACTTCTTGAATTCTTTTTCATTGTTCTTGTTTTTGACACGTGATGGGAATGGTGGAGGAGGACGTGTATTGTTTACCACTAAGCATTTCTTCTTTTCTAGTGTCTTTTCTGGGACACTCGTTGGTTCAATTACCTCCCCGAACTTATCTTCAACTGTTTCTTCAACCATTTTAGGAATAGGGGTTGGTTCTGTTTCTTCTACTCTAGGTGGATGTAATTGTTTAACACTTTTTATTTAAATCGCATGAGAAGCATTATCTTGAGGAGCAATAGTATCACATGGAAGTTGCCCTTTTGTCCTGTTCTGAAGTGTACTCACTATCTTCGACATGGTATGCTCGAGACATTTAATTACCTTTGATTGGGTTTGCAATCTTTGCTGACTTATCTTCATGTTTTCATCAAATAGTCCCATAAGTTCCACTATACTGAGATCAAACTCGAAGGTTGTTCTTTCGTAGCTTGTTGCATTTTGAATATGGAGGTGGTTCTTAATAATATTCTCCATATTTGGCGCTTTTTGATAGATAGGTTGTGGTTGATAGTAATATTGAGGTTGACCTTGATAATATTTGCCTCTATCTTCACCCCAATTCTGATTCTGTGGGGAATAATAACTAGTGTGACTTCTTTGAGGATGATCATATCCATTTGAGTCACGATAAATTGAAGTTGGATTATTCGTACAATTTTCCCACAAATGATTTCTTGTTCCACAACCAGGACATGAAGGTAAAGTGTGTACTAGATTTACCTGAGCTACTAATCGCGCTTGTTCTTGTAATTCCTTGAGTTGTTGGTTTAATTCTTTGATCCTTAGAGCTTCTAAGGTATCTTCTTACTTTTCTGTTTCTAACGGCTAACTTCTCTCGGTATCAAGAACTCTATTCATAATAGTTTGAGCATCTTCAAGATCTAACAACACAAAACTTCCATCTCCTAACATATCTGCTTTTGCCTTGGACTCGTTGTTGACTCCTCGATAGAACATGGTTAATTGATATTTAGGCAAGGACAAATGGAATGGACAACTTGTTTTTTTCTCATTAAACAGTAACCATGCCTCACCAACACTTTCCCCTTCTTCTTGCATAAAATTTTCAAACTCCAACATATCTTTTAAGTGTTTACTAACTGGATAGAATCCGTCTAGGAATTTGGCTTGGAGTTTATCCTAATTTGGAATAAGATCGGGGTGTTGGACACCATACCAATCGCTTGCACTACCGGTCAAGAAGAATTGGAACATGCCGTAGTATATACATTCCTATGTAACACCCTTGATGATATAAGCGTCACAGATCTGCATAAATTTCTGGACATAACGAATCGGATATTGATGTGTAGCTCCGCTAAATTATCCATGACTCGCAAATTGCGCTATCATGCCTGGATCATGTCGAAATTTAGTGGCTTAGACTTATGGAGTGCGGAATAATTGGGTTGCACTCTAAATGAGATGGGAAGATCAAGTTTCCTCGGGCTTTCCATCTGTAAAACCTGTAAAGACAAAACTAAAAACAAAAGCATAAAACAGAACTAACTGGAATAAAGGCACTAAATAAAAGCACTAAATAAATGCACAAGGACTAACGATGTAGTCCCCGGCAGTGGCGCCAAAACTTTTTGTCGGCTAAGGTGTGATAAAATAATAGATAATTAAGATGCAAATAAATACCATAGCCTATCACGTTACTCAATGCAAGTATCACAGATCGTATGCAAGTTTTAATGATAAATAAGATTCGTTCCTCGGAGACTGCGAAAGTTAGGATAACTTATGCAATATAAAGTTCAATTAATAAAGCTATAAGAATAAAAGACAAATAGAATTTTAGTTTTGTTTTTGAATGGGAAAATTAACTAATTAAATTAAAGACAGAAAGGTAAATAAGAGAAGTAGATAATATAGGAGTTTAACTCGAGATATAGCAAGTAATCCCAACTAGCCTTGTTTATTCTAATCATGTAAGGGAGAATTGTGTAGAATTTCACTAACCAGAATTCTAAATTCCTCCTAACTCCCTTCTAGGTGGATGTAGGTGGAAACCTCACAATTACCAAGGGACTTAACTTAGGTGCTCCTATGCCTCTAGGTTCTTAGAGGAGAATGGCATGCAATAATGATTGGTGGCTAAATCAAAATCTAATGGCTATCTAGTTAGGCAAGTCCTTCTAGATCACTACCGTACACTAGATGTTTATGTGTTGTTTCAATAATTAGACACCCCTTCCGGGTGACCATCCAACTACTATTGAGGTAATCCAATACGCAGGCCTCCACAAGAAAAACAAACAATAAATCAAAGAACATAAAAAAGAGAATAAAACACTAATTCATTTAAATATTAATCAATTCCAAATTAAAATAGATGTAAAACAATTCTAGGGTTCATACCCATTTGCTAAATCTCAAGCTAAAATAGAATTAGTTCATACTAGAGAAAGAAAAGAATACTATCAAAAATTCGAAGACTTGTAAAGGCATAATTTGATGTCCAATTCCTTCTAGACTTCTCTTCTCTTGTTGTAAGCAACCTCTTGGCTTAAGGTTTGTCCAAGGTTGTGTTTCTACTGAATAGATGGTTTATTTATATGGTTCTCTTGACCCTAGTTCGAAATCTTGGAGTAGAGGACAAGTAATTGGACTCTTTTCCAAATCAAATTTGTTTCCTAAAATATAGGAGAAGGTAAAAACTGTTGCGTCTTGTTTTGGTCGTAACTCACTTAATTTTCTCTGATTTTCACCCACTTTATATCAAAACGTCCGATTCAAAAAGATCTACACTTTGTAAAGACCGTTCTATCAAATTCCTAGCCGTTTTTAATTATACCCACTTTCGTGGACGTAGCTGCTGAAATTCAGATTTACTTGACAACTTTTCCTTTCCTAGTTTATCTCTACTTCCTTCTATCTCCAATTTTCATTCTTATTCTCTTTCCTTATCTCTTTAGCATTGATTTGACCTCTAATTAATTTCTATATATCTTTAAATATTCACACTTAACAAATAAATTAAACCAAATATGCTCTAAAAATAATAAATAATTAAATCAAAATAAGAAATAGGAAAATAAGAAAATATGAATAAAAATCGATACAACACAGACTAGCGAGGTGATTATTAATGTTTTTACGAGTATAATAGTGTAAAGTTGCAAATAAATGACAATAAAAGTAAATAATGTTTTTTGTGTTTTGATTATAAACCTAAAAAAATAAATGGAAATAAGAACTGAAATGGAAATGCAATTTAAACTAGAAAGAGAAGTCGAAATGGATGAGAAATATGCATGTGACTTGCTAGTAATACTCAAATTAGTTAATTTAATTTTTTTCAGAAATAAGGTCGAAGTGGTCTTTTCATATTAGTCAGGATTCAAAGGTCCTCCCAAATCCTTCTCGCGTATATAGGAAGCTATCCTACGATACTAGAGACCTCTCCCAACTATTTTAAATTATATTGTAACATATTTAATTCGATGATTTTAGACCGTTTGTGTTATTATTTATTTGAATTATATTATCTCGTGATCATATGATTAATTTTACTTTCAGGATATTGCGACCTACTTCGCCATCTATTCATTAATGGTTACTTACTATCGTTGTTGAAGCGACATAACTAGTCATTTGATATTTGATATTTGATATTTCTACCGATCGACATTCGACATTATACAATCGTGTTGCACTAGGTGGCAGTGGGCTTGCAAGAGTTAACATGACTATCTTGATATATTCCCACTTGGCACATCTGACAGAGAGTTCCTTGGGAAGTGGGTATGGGTTCGCTGTAACCGAGGTATTACTAGCATGAGTGATAAGGGATCGAACTTGCTGCGGTTGTCATAAGGGCAAGAAAGCATTATCATTTACAATGTGATTATTACTTGTTAGTGTATATAGCTTGCTGTAAAGTATGAGATCCTAATTTTTTATATACACTCATCTGATTTATTTATCTCTGTATAAATGTTTAATTTATATTTTTGACTTGTATAAGTACAATTACGGCGTAAATATAACTACTGCCCTAGGTACCCTTTCAGGTATAATATAATTTAAGGATTTGGGTATTGGTCAGTAGAACATGATTTATCGTAGTGGATGAGTAGATATTTGTATTAAGTATTTTTTATTAATCTAATTTAAATCGATTTAATGGAACAAATATTTATTTAATTTAATAAAATGTATTTTTTTATTTTAAATTAGTTAGAGTAGTAGCGTTTTTTGGAGCGTGATAATTTGGTATCGGAGTTTAGAGTAGTCTCTAAACGTAAACATGGATAGAATCCTCAAACTGTGAGATATGGATAGAGGACAAACTAAAACATATAAGAGTTAGAATTGATTAGTGGTTGTTACTAATTCAAGCCAAGATAACTCTTGAGGGTGAACCCTCATCTAGTGCTAAAATCGATGGTATTTTTTTATAGCATGGCAAACTCAAGGGAATGTCATTACTTTTCGTTACTCGATTGGCCTATATATGGATACTTAGAATCTTAATAGCAATTTTAATCAGAGAGTAATACTTTGATTAATTTAAATGTTTAAATTTTTGCGATATCAATACTTAATAATTTGTGTTAAATTAGTCGATTTGTATCGTCTTACTTGGCCAATTATTAAAACTGAGGCTTGCTTAAAAAATCATTAGTAAAATATAAGTTTTTTGAGGGAAAAATTATTTTAAGGTGTGGTAGATATGAAACCCAATATAAATATCATAACTGTTAAATACAATAATTGGTGTTAAATTACGACTTTATTATTTAAAATATTTAATTTATTTATTTAGAATACTTTTAAAATTAATTGATTTATTAAAATAATTGTTTTTAATAAAAAAATAAAAAAATTGAAAAAGGAAAAAAGAATATCTTTCTTTCTAGGGATGAAAAAAGGAATAATGAATTAAAAAATGAATGATAATTTTATTTATTATAATTTATTAAAAGTTAATATAAAATATATAAAAAATAGAAAAAACAAGTAAATATGCTAAATCCTTGTTTTAGTTATTCTTCTAATTTGTCTTCTTTTATATTATAATAAGATTTTATATATGGCATGTTATGAGTGATAATTGATTAGTAATCAAAATTATAGGTAGTGGGCCTACTTTGAGAAACTTATCATTATAATATTACTCATTTTTTTATATCATGACATACCAACACACGACTCGTCGATTCACATCCTCTACATATATAATGGCTAGGATCGTCTTAAATTCAGTATTTTACTTATTTACTTTAGTGACATTAATTTTTGACAAAAAAAATTAGTAACATTGATTGCTTTTACTAATATTAATAAAAAATCATACATGCAATTGATTTTTACAATTACATAAAAATTAAATACGGAGAAGTTATTTTTATTTACTAAGGAATCAACTAAATATATTTTTCATATAAAAAAAACCTTGCAAAAGGAAATAGTTCACTAAACAAAACTATAAACACGTAGTATTAAAAGATATAAAAAATCTAAAAAACCTTGAAAATGGAAATAAATAATTAGTTTTTACTATTCAAAGTCTAATAAAATATGAATAATAAATATATTTTCTTAAAAAATACTATGCAAGATTATTTTAATGAAATACCTTAATTTTTACAAAGAAATTGCCTATTTTAGTATTAATTATCATTAAACAAACTTCATTTAATTATCAAATAATATAATGATAAATAATATTACAAGACTATATTATTACTCGTTTAATTCGATCTTTATCATTTATTTTCTTTGTGTCTTATATTTTTATGTAACTCGTTTTATTTAGTAAAAGTAATTTATATCCATACGATTAAATAAGAGATACACAATTAAGACCCTTGAATTCATACTACCAGAATGATTATATAATGTTGAATATCTATATAATAAATTACCGCACACCTAATTACTCTATTTTTTCTCTACACATATATTTCTCATAATCCCATTCTTCTTCTCATAATTACCCAAATCTCTCATAAATCCCTTAAAAATCTCACTCTGCATTTATTAATTCAAAAGTATTAATTTCATTTATAGAAAGTAAATTAATTGCTGTGGTGGACAAGAATTTTTAAATCGCCTTTGTGTTACAAAATCTTATCAACCATGCAAATATTCTATTAGAAAGGATTTTCTAATTACCTACAAATTTAACTCTGACCATGTGGTGGGTCCTGGTGTGTTATAAAATTAATGCGAAAATAAAAGGAACCACAATACCGCAAGTGTACGGTTGTCAAAGTAATACTCCGACAAGTCGAATTCGTTCTCAGGGATTGGACTGGTATAACCCAAATGTTCAACAGATAAGTAGTAGTAAATGCAAATACAGAAAATAAAAGATAAAAGATATTTGTTTGGTTTTTATATTAATCCTAAGAATGCAAGAAAATAAATAACTGAAAATAAATACTAAAGGACTAAGATGCAAATATGATCTATACTTGAGTCTCGCTGGGGAATCACCTAAACTTACCTAATTAATGTTTTCTTTAAGGGAAGAACTGATATTTCTATATTAGTCGGGACTCTATAATCTCCTAGCCCCCGTCAGGGTGGACCTAGGAGCTATTCTCAGGTGTTACAAACCCCGTCAGGGCGATTATAATCCACCTTCGAATGAATAATGTTTTACCCAATTGGCTATAAGGTTAACTAAGTCCATCAGGATCAATAATTTCTACCTTACATTTATTATCTAGTTCAGTAATTAAACCCCCCGTCAAGGCGATCACTCCCCCACCAAAGTGAATAGCTTAATTACTATGACCTATCTCCGATTAGCTAATTCATTGATAGTGAAATTAAAATAAAATAAGAAACAATATGAAATACCTAATTCAAATTAAACTAGAAACTAATCCCAAATTGAAATACATGAATTAAACAAATTAGGGTTCATCCCATAACGATTCTCAAGTAATTAAGTTTTAGCTCATATTGAAAGTTAAAACAATAAAGAAATTAATAATGTACATGTTCCTAATAACAGAAATAAATTAAGAACCTAGATAGAGGAATTGGCTTGAACTGTTGTTGGAGATATAGACAGTCTCCAGCTTCTGCTCTTGCTTCTGCCTCTTGACGCTCTCTCTAAGGATGTATATATTGAATGAATTGTGAGAGGTACTGAATTATGAGGTCTAAGAGGTGTATTTATAGGTGTTGGAGGACCCTAGGTCGAATTTCTTGGAGTGGAAGACAAGTCAAGGACTCTTAAATTTATAGCTCTAAATTCTAGGAAAGGTAAGATTCTTCTGCTGATTTGATTTGGTCATATCTTTTTCAATACTTATCCGTTTGAGAAGTTCCAATATATGAAACTGCTTGTCTTGGAAAGAGATTTCTATTGGTGCAGACTACTCGTCCAGAATACTAGCCAATCTTTAATTATGATTTAATCTTTAAAACGTGGCTGGAATTTCAGATTTCACAAGGCAGCTTTATCTTTTCCTTCTTTGAATAAATCTTTCCTAAATCTTCTTATTTCCATGTAAATCTTCTTTCCTTTAATTTATCTTGACTTGGTCTCTAAGTAATTACCATTTATCTGTTAAAGCTTCACATTAAATAAATAATTAAACCGCATATGCTTAAAAAGAATAAATCAATAAATCAAGAAAACGAAATAGGAAAGTGCACTCTAAAAATAGAAACTCTAGTAAAAACATTTCCTAACACTCTAAAATACACTAAGACTTTATTCGCACTTCTTCTCCTTGGATTGGTCTTTCATGAAATTCAAGAACCTATTAACTTTGCATTAATAAATAGTCAAATTTATGCACAAAAGCTCAGATTCTGCAAATAGTTAATTTCCAAGGGGAGAAAGTGCAATATGATCAAATAAGCCTAAAAGTCTATCAAATAAGTCATTTATTCACCTAAAAGGATGTCTCCAAAGGGCTAATAATTAGAACAAATAGGTAGACATCAAGACCCCAAACTCAAACCTTTGTCGTCCCGACAAAGTAAAATAAAAACAAAGGCCTTTTAGGTGAATGCAGAAGGTAGAATCTAGTAAATATTCCCAAAGCAAAACTTAAAACAAATCTCATATAGTCTAATCTAGGAATTAATATCCACATACACGTATCATGCAAAATCTAACACAAAATAATATCAATCCAAAATTAATTTCACAATGCTAGAAGGTTACGCTTATTACTTATCTCAAGATGGTGGCTATAGGGTGTTCCTCGATCCTCACTTGCTTTGAATGTTCCGCTTAGAATATTCCCTATTAACTCACTGTGCATCTAGGAATCACGAGGTGTTTATGGTTTTAGCATAGGCTGAAGGACGGTATGGTATGTATATTTGGTAAATTTGAAGTGAGCTTTTGGCTCTCTCCTCACTTACCATCAACAAAACTGTCCAAGAGCTTGAGTTTACACTCAAATATCGTTCTCACTCAACCCAATTGACGCGCTTAATTAGCGTCCCCAAATTATCCCAATAAGCACTAAGGATGATTCACTTAAAAATTTCCACTTTGCCGGTCCGAATATCTATTCTTTTCAAATCATATATTTTTTTCTTTTATATAGCCATGACTCTCTTTTAATGTTGATATATCATGCTATTTTTTCATAGTTATTCCTATTCATAACTTGAGCTCGAAGCTTCTTTTCCATTCACTATTACCCCGGCAAAGGGTTACAATACCCCTGTGAATTATCATCATGTATTGCACAAAGCATCATTGATAAGCTCAAAAATCCCAACCCAATGTAAATTCCCATATGGTGAACCCACCACCCCAAACTCAAGCTCAAGACAGGAAGTCTCAGGATCGTGATTTAAGTGCGGGTCATATGGTCATGCCTAACAATCTAAAGGGATATTGGCTTATAATGTGGCGACAAAAGAAAGGCTTAAAGGCTAAAAATTTGTCTAAGAAGGATAAAATTAATTCAGGGATAGAAGGCAAAAAAGGATTCAAAGGGCTAACAAAAGAACTGCCTCTATCATCTTCCTATTTACACAATTTGCTTCTAGTTCATACCTAAGTGGGTTCTCTACTCATTTAGATCTCACGTTCTATAAACCACCCATTATCCTTAAGCACAAGTTTACTTCTTTTGCATTGTTCATTAATTTTTCCTATCAATTATCTCAAATTTGCATGCAATCAAAGTTCAGCTTCATACTAACTCCTAAAGTCAACTATTTTCTATCATAAATTCATGAAAAGCATGCTTGATGGGGGCATTTAAAACACTCTACAACTCTACAGTCAAAACATTCCTCAAACTAAAATTGAAAAAAAAACTGTAAAACACATAAAATTGGGATGAGGCAACGAACCCCACCCCAAACTCAAAAATGAGTCGTGTCCCCACGACTCGAAAAAGACTCAATAAAGAAAATAAACAAATAAAACAAATAAGAAAGGGATAGGAAAACGTATCTGAACCAGCTTGAAGCTGGTTTCCATGGTTGCGTGTAGGTTGAGCTCCTTGTGTTGCGTAGGTGGCATGTTGAACATTGCTCACTCCACGTAATATGATTTGCATAAGCTCCAACTCTTTTGTGACTTTTCCCTATGGTTGCCAATCACCTCTTCATGATTATCCTCCAAGTTTCCATTCTTCCAACTACATCTTTCAACACCCAAAAGTAATACAAGCTTCTCCAACTTCTCTTTTCTCTTCATGGTATTCTTGGCCTCCCAATCTTGACATCTCAATGGACCCCAAACTCAAAACTTCAAATAATCAAAAACTAGAGAGGAGTTTTGAAATTTGATGTTTTGAGGATTTGTAATGAAGTATTATGGAGTCATATGAGATGGGTAATGAATATGTAACAGCTTGGGGAAGGTTTAATGAATAGGATTGAAGCTTTAATGAAGAGGCTTAAGGTTGAAGGAGAAGATTTCTTGATCTTCTTGAAGGATTGTGGTGTTGGATGTGTGTTTGGAATGGATTAGGAGGAAGGATTTAATGTTCTTGGTTGTTGTAGTGGTCTTTGTGCAGGTATATAAGGGTTAAGGTCTGGAAAATTCGTTTCTGAAGAGGCTAGGGTTTATCGTTAAGGTAAGAAGTTGACTGGGCCTTGATCTCTTCACAAACCGCCTGGCGCGGTGCATACCTGCGGTGCATGGGTGTACCGCGAGGGTACACCGCAGCGCTGTTGGTGTGAATTTCTCGCTTCTGCCTTATACCCGTGCTAGCACCCCGTGGCACGCGTTTTCCGTGCGGTGCAGGGGTGTGGTGCATGGGGTAGTCCGTACGTGCTCCGTGAAAAAACCCACGGTGCATACCCCGTGGCACGCGTTTTGGGCGTGCGGTGTAGGGTGCGGTGCACCGCGGCTATCAACTTCTCTTTTTCGCCTCTGGATAAGACCCGTGGTGCGCGACCCGAGGTACGGGTTTTTGGGCGCGGTACATCCCTGCGGTATAGGGGGTACACCGCGGGGGTGGTCCGCGCCAGACTTTGAATTTCTCCAAGAATTTCCTTTGCATTTCCTAGCACCCCAAACTCGATTCCTGCACCAATAACACACTACCTTTCTCATTTCTTTTAAAAGTAGACACTAAAACTCGACACTAACTTAGAATTATACACTAGGAATTGAAAAACATAAAGCAAATTAAACATGGGTTGTCTCCCAAGAAGCACTTTTGTTTATTACGTCTTTAAGTTCGCCTCGTCCTTGGCATGTAAGCTTCAGAACCTTCCCCCTTAAAATTTTATTCAATCGATCTCTGAAAGGGGGAGGGTAGTATCTCCGTTTCGCCTTCTTACTTTCATGACGAAACGTATTCTTCACCACACGATAGTAGATAACCGTACTCAACGGTATAAGCTCATTTTTATTCTCTTCAATCTCGCATTCCTCTTTAAAGTGTGGTGGGTAGGTGCTTCTCCTTGCCGCTTTACTCTCGCGGTGTAGCACCCTTCTTGCGTAGAACATATTGATCATTTTTAATAATAGAGGTGATTCCGATATTTTATCTCTAATGATGACTTGTGGTGGAGATAGTGATTGGTGAACTTTCTGTGGTGGGGATTCGATTTCTCTTTTATTGTGAACTTTGAATTATTCGATGGATTCCTCAACCACTTCACATTCGTCTTCACTTTCAACCCAATCTTCCACTATTACTTCATCATATTCTTGATGTGGAATCTCAATAATCTCGATCACCTCTTCTTCTTGTTTGCGTTCAGTATCTTGATCATGTGCACGCACCATAGGAATAGCAATCTCAGTTTCAATTTCTATGATTTTCGTTGCTACTCCTTCTTCCACCATGCTAAGAGGATTGTCAACCACATGGTGGTCTTCATTTATAACCGGCATGATGGTGATGTCTCCCTAATTGTTCTTATTTTAGACCCTTAGGAGACATCATTTTTGGTGTTTATTTAATTAATTTGATAGACTTTTGGACTAAATTTGCAATAATCCGGAATTACCTTTTTATTTCTAGCATTTTCAATTTATAAAAATTTTGCGTGTAATATTGGTATTTTTAGTGAAAAGTTTACAGGTTTTAGATGTTAGCTAGGAGAGGAATCCAAGGAGAAAGTCAAGATCGTGAATTAGAGTCAAGACTTCAAGATAAATCCCGAAGATATTATTTTTAGAGCTGAAAATCCATTTTTCAGGCCATAGATTGCTGATTTCGAGGTTCTTAAGCGATGATTTAGCCGCTGACCTTTGAAGAGAAAACATTCCTTATCGAGTTACGGAACTTTAGCAACTGGAATGAGGTCAATCGGAGTCATAACGCATCGGGAAAAGCCGTTTTAGTGAAGGTGTATCAGCAGTTACGGGATTTTGGGCTTAGAAAGTGGGCTTGGACATTTAATTAATATTCTATTTTCTGGTCCAAGCCCTAGAACGAATTTATGCTTATAAAAGGAGGTCTGGACTTCTATTTTTTATACAATTCATTCTTTACAATTAAAAACACCAGAGAGAAGCAACAGAAGGAAGGAAGAAGAAGCTGCTAGAGCTGGAGTGGGTCTATAGCTCCGTTCTCAGTCATTCCAATTCCGGAAATTAGGTTTCTTTTATCTTTTATTTGTAATCAGTTATGAATTCCATTTATTTTAATTTAGTATTTCTTTTTAATATGAGCTAAACAATTCATAGTGCTTGAGAACAAACAATGGGTGAATCCCAATTTTATTAAATAACGAATGTTGAATTTGGGTTTCTGTTAAATTAAACTAGATTAGGGCTTTTACTCTTTTCAATAGATTGAGATTATTTTACTGTTTTTAGCGTCATGAACTAGGAACAGGTGTTAGTATTTAGGCTATTCCAATTAGTGGCAATTGGATCATCCTGACGGAGGGTTTAAATACAGAACCATTTATTCAATCAAGGATAGAAGCTATTGATTCTGACGAACTTAGCTAATTCTAGGGCCAATGAGGTAATAAAACTTAAACATCTAAAGGTGGATCATATTTACCCTGACGGGACTAGTGACACCCTAGGATTGCCTTATAGTCCACCCTGACGGGGGTATAAGGAATTTAGAATCCCGACCATTGTAATTGACCAATTTAGCCCTTAAACAACATAAGTTAGGAAATAGGATTGGGAGGATCCTTGCGTTCTCAAGTACTACTTCTCATATTGCATTTTACATCATTTTACTTGCGTCTTAGCTTTTATTTGCATTTTAATAGTATTTTTCATTCAGTAGCTTTAATAACAAAAAAACCAAACAAACATATTACTTTTATTTGTTTTCATAAGTGCATCAATCATTAATAGATAAGCATTGTAGTCAACCATCCCGTCCTTGGAACGAATCTGTTTTATCAGTTATACTACTTTGGACAACCGTACACTTGCGGTTGTGGTTCGATTATTATTTGCATTTATTTAGAACACACAAAGGACCACCAGATGGTCATATCACTATCAATAGCATCTTCCTTCAACACCTCCTCCTCAATTACTTCTTCCAGTTGATCTCTTCCATCCCTCGGGGGAGTGGAATCTTCATAAGACATACTACCCCATTCTTCTACCATCTGTTGCATGCGTGCAACGGTGGCGTTTGTTTCTTTTACTAAGCGCTGGAGTTTAGAACGTATCTCATTGTCAATTTCTTGCTGATAGTAATGAGGTGAGGGTTGTTGAATGTTTCCAACCCATTGGTTGTTCCGTCCTTGCTCCTGGGGATAGTGATATGATGATTGTTGTTGATTATTCCCGATCCATTAATTGTTCCAATCCTGCTCTTGCGGGTATTGATAAGATTGTTGGTAGAAGTTACTACCCCATTGTTGTTGTCCCGAAGAGTCTTCCCAATAGTCATATGGATCAGGATCTGGGTAATGTCCTCTATACATATTCAATAAAATCTCTTGATCATTACCTGAATAAAGAACCTGTAAAAGAAAAGAAAACAAAAACCAAGCGTAAAACTGAAAAATAAAAATAAATAAACAATTAAAACTACTTAAAGATTAAACACCGGGGTCACACGCTGCAATACCCGGCAGCGGCGCCAAAAACTTGGTGGGTCCTGGTGTGTTATAAAATTAATGCTAAAATAAAAGGAACCACAATACCGCAAGTGTACAGGTGTCCAAGTAATACTCCGACAAGTCGAATTCGTTCTCAGGGATTGGACTGGTATAACCCAAGTGTTCAACAGATAAGTAGTAGTAATTTCAAATACAGAAAATAAAAGATAAAAGATATTTGTTTGGTTTTTATATTAATCCAAAGAATGCAAGAAAATAAATAACTGAAAATAAATACTAAAGGACTAAGATGCAAATATGATCTATACTTGAGTCTCGCTAGGGAATCACCTAAACTTACCTAATTAATGTTTTCTTTAAGGGAAGAACTGATATTTCTATATTAGTCGAGACTCTATAATCTCCTAGCCCCCGTCAGGGTGGACCTAGGAGCTATTCTCAGGTGTTACAAACCCCATCAGGGCGATTATAATCCACCTTCGAATGAATACTATTTTACCCAATTGGCTATAAGGTTAACTAAGTCCGTCAGGATCAATAATTTCTACCTTACGTTTATTATCTAGTTCAGTAATTAAAACCCCCCTGTCAAGGCGATCACTTCCCCACCAAAGTGAATAGCTTAATTACTATGACCTATCTCCGATTAGCTAATTTATTGATAGTAAAATTAAAATAAAATAAGAAACAATATGAAATACCTAATTCAAATTAAACTAGAAACTAATCTCAAATTTAAATACATGAATTAAACAAATTAGGGTTCATCCCATAACGATTCTCAAGTAATTAAGGTTTAGCTCATATTGAAAGTAAAAACAATAAAGAAATTAATAATATACATGTTCCTAATAACAGAAATAAATTAAGAACCTAGATAGAGGAATTGGCTTGAACTGTTGTTGGAGATATAGACAGTCTCCAGCTTCTGCTCTTGCTTCTGCCTCTTGACGCTCTCTCTAAGGATGTATATATTGAATAAATTGTGAGAGGTACTGAATTATGAGGTCTAAGAGGTGTATTTATAGGTGTTGGAGGACCCTAGGTCGAATTTCTTGGAGTGGAAGACAAGTCAAGGACTCTTAAATTCGTAGCTCTAAATTCTAGGAAAGGTAAGATTCTTCTGCTGATTTGATTTGATCATATCTTTTTCAATACTTATCCGTTTGAGAAGTTCCAATATATGAAACTGCTTGTCTTGGAAAGAGCTTTCTATTGGTGTAGACCATTCGTCCAGAATCCTAGGCAATCTTTTATTATGATTTAATCTTTAAAACGTGGCTGGAATTTCAGATTTCACAAGGCAGCTTTATCTTTTCCTTCTTTGAATAAATCTTTCCTAAATCTTCTTGTTTCCATGTAAATCTTCTTTCCTTTAATTTATCTTGACTTGGTCTCTAAGTAATTACCATTTATCTTTTAAAGCTTCACATTAAATAAATAATTAAACCGCATATGCTTAAAAAGAATAAATCAATAAATCAAGAAAACGAAATAGGAAATTGCACTCTAAAAATAGAAACTCTAGTAAAAACATTTCCTAACACTCTAAAATACACTAAGACTTTATTCTCACTTCTTCTCCTTGGATTGGTCTTTCATGAAATTCAAGAACCTATTAACTTTGCATTAAAAATAGTCAAATTTACGCACAAAAGCTCAGATTCTGCAAATAGTTAATTTCCAAGGGGAGAAAGTGCAATATGATCAAATAAGCCTAAAAGTCTATCAAATAAGTCATTTATTCACCTAAAAGGATGTCTCCAAAGGGCTAATAATTAGAACAAATAGGTAGACATCACCATGATTATAAAAATTAAAAAATTAATAAAATAATGATAAGTTATATAAATTCTACATGATTTTCCACAATAAATCAATATAAATATATAATCAAATTCCTATCACTATTGAAATATGGTTAAAATATCACCATACCATAATTGTAAATTTTCTTATTCGATTTTACTCAAGATTATTTAAAATGTGTGATTTAGTTTATAAATAAAGTATGTATTATATATGAGAATACATCTGTATACCATAAACTTATTTAAAAAAATTAATCTTTTCAAAACCTTTCCAAATTTCTGAACCTTAAAACTAACCTTAACCTTAAACTTACCCTTGACCTAAATATTGACCTAAACCATTAACTTTAACCATTAACCATTACCGTTAACCATAACTTTTAACCTTAAAGTTAATATTAACCTTAACCTTTACCTAAACCTAAACATAACATTAACCTTAACCTTAACTTTAACCTTAACCTTAACCTTAACCCTTTCCCTTTAACTTTAACCTTAATCCCTTATCTAGTAACCTTAATCTTAATCTTAAGTTTAACCTTAACCTTAAAATTAATTTAAACCTTAAACTTAACACCTTAAACCTTAAACCTGGAACCTTAACCCTTAATCTTCACCTTCACTATCATTTTAACTTAAATTTAACTTTAATTATAACCTTAAACCTAAACCTCTAACCCTCAAACCTTAAACCTTAAACCTAACTGTTTACTTTCACCTTCACCTTCATTTAACCATAACCGCAACCTTAACCTTAACCTTAACCTTAACCTTAATTTTGAATATAACAATAACCTTAATATTTAACCTTAAACCTTAACTTAAATCTTGAACTTCAAACCTTAAGCTTAATTTTTATCTTAACCTTAACCTTAACTAGATGAAGATTCATCATGCTGATATTCTACCATAAACCTTATAATTAACCCTTAACCCTTAACATTAAATCTTAAACCTTAACTTTAACATTAACATTAACCTTAAAATTAACTTTAACCTTAAACTTAACCTTACTTTAACCTAAACCTTAACTTCACCATAACTTAACCTTAACCTTAAACTTCTCCTTAATGAGAAAAAACCATGACCTTAACATGGGTTTGATTCCCTCAACGAAATCATTTTTTTTCTATAAGTACATAATCTCGTTATTCTTCTCGTAATTACCCAAATCTCTCATAATTCCCTTAAAACTCTCACTACGCATTTATTATTCAAAAGTATTAATTTCATTAATAAAAAATAAATTAGTTACCGTGTTAGACAAGAATTTTTTAATCACCTTTTCTTTACAAAATCTTATCGACCATGCAAATATTGTACTTGAAATAATTTTCGAATTACATACAAATTCAACTCTGGCCATGATTATTAAATCAAAAAAATAACAAAATAATGTTAAGTTATATAAATGGTACATGACTCTCCACAATCAATTAGTTTAAATAAATAATCAAATTCTTATCGATGTTGATATATGATTAAATGATCACCACACCATAATTGTATATTTTCTTATTCGATTTTACTCAATATTATATATAATATGTGATCTAATTTATAAAAAAAATTATTTATTATATATAAAAATACATATGTATACCCTAAATTTGTTTTTAAAAAATCAATCTTTCCAAAACCTCTCTAAATTTCTCAACCTTAAAACTAATATTAACCTTCTTAACCATACCCTTGACCTAAAAATTGACCTAAACCATTAACTTTAACCATTAACCTTAACCCTTAACTTTAACCTTAATCTGTTATCTAGTAACCTTAACATTAATCTTAAGCTTAACCTTAACCTAACCTTAACCTTAAAATTAATTTTAACCTTAAACTTAACACCTTAAACCTTGACCCTAGAACCTTAACCCTTAATCTTCAACTTCACTTTCACTTTAACCTTAAATTTATCTTTAACTATCACCTAAAAATAAACCTTTACCCCTCAAACCTTAAGCCTTTAATTTTAAACCTTAAACCTAACGGTTACCTTTCACCTTCACCTTCATTTTAAATTTAACCTTAACCTTAAGTTTAAACATAACCATAACCTTAACCTTAACCTTAACCTTGAACCTTAAACCTTAACATCAAATATAACAATAACCTTAACTTTAAATATAACAATAACCTTAATTTTTAACCTTAAACCTTAACTTAAATCTTGAACTTTAAACCTGAGCCTTGATTTTTATCTTAACCTTAACTAGATGAAAATTCATCACATTGATATTCTACCTTAAACCTTAAATGTTATTAATTCATAACCTTTAATGTCAAATCTTAAACTTTAATTTTAACCTTAAAAGTTAACCTTAAAATTAACTTTAACATTTAACTTAAACTTGACCTTAACATTAAACTTAACCTTAACCTAAACCTTAACCTTAACCTTACCATAACTTAACCTTAACATTAACCTTAACCTTAACTTTAACCTTAACCTTAACCTTACATAACCTTAACATTAACCTTAAACTTCTCCTTGTTGAGAAACCTTAACATGGGTTCGATTCCCCTCAACGAAATAATATTTTTTCTTTAAGTGTCTTTAGAAACCGATTTTACCTAGTTTACTAACAATCCACTATATGGACCTGTTTCATTAATGAGATTGGCTATGTTTATATATAGTGATGTATTTTAATGTTTACTTCATTGAAATTAATCCATTGTCATAATATTTCGTTGTAACAAAAATTTGACTATAGTGGACCCATCCTTTTACTAGTAATTTTTTTGGTTTTCATGTATAAATTTTCGTGTTCTTATTTTTTTTATATACTTTACAACTATCTCGAATACTTTTACTTAAATTTTTATTTGGTCAAATAGTTTACAATGTTTGTTTATATTATTCAATTCTAATAAATAAGAATACCTGAGTTAATATTGATTTCATAAATAGAAATAATGATCTTTTACATTATTTCGTTTGGGGTATGAGATATGTTCAAATTCAAATCCATCATAATAGGGATTCATGGTATATGATTACAATAAGATCTCGCTTAGGATTGTTTATTTTAGATTTAAAAGTACTTTTCCATTAAAATTTTCATATTTATAAAAAATATTAAAATTAATTTGACATCTAAAATCACTTTAAATATTTTTTTAATAATCACACATCTAGTGCTTTTCCTAAAAATGTATTTAAAGGTCTAAAATATTTTTAAGGATCTAAAATCACATCAAATTATTCTTTTAAAAAGCAATCCCAAGCATATAATATTACTCCTTATTTTCCGCTGAATTTTTGTAATACTAAAAAAATTAAAGTCAGGGTTACAAACTAGCATGCCCTTTAGGTGAAATGGCCATGTATTTAATAAAATGTCCTTAATTAATTAATAAATTTGGAATTTGGTACTTTATAAATAGATTAATGTAGGAGGATTTTTAAAACCTGCAAAAAGAGAAAGAAACTTGAGAGATATTCAATTTAGCAAAGAAAAAGAAAATGGAGAAAAAGAGAGGCGGTGAGGAAAAAGATGATAGTAGAAAATTGAAAGGAAAGATGGTTGAGAATCAAGTTTGGAATGAAAAAAAACCGCATCCACATCATAAATGCCCAAGATGTGACTCAAATAACACAAAATTTTGTTACTTCAATAATAAAAGCGTTTTGCAGCCAAGGTACATTTGTAAGAACTGCAGAATGTATTGGACCCAGGGTGGACGACAGAGGAACTTAACGATTGGTGGTGGCAACCAAAAGGTAAGATACAACCAGGATTCATCATCCAACTCCAATGGTGAGGCTAAATTGTCAAATAATGTGTCGATCACATCACAACCAATAGTAAGCAATTTATCTGGTATTGCTGGTTTGCTGACCAGGAATTTTAGTATGTTACCTGGAAATCAACCAATGGTAACTTCATCTTTGGAAATTAGGCCCCCTGTGAATTCTCTTTATTCTTGCTATGTGTCCATGCCATATGAATATGCTAGTGGTACGCAAAATATGAACTCAGCCTCACCCAGAGGTAATAGTTTGAGTAACATATTTGATCTGCAGGGCTTCAATAGGTATGTTCCCTTAAGTCCTCAACTGTGTGGAGTTCCACCCATACAGGGTGGAGTTTCACCAATTCAGGGCAGATGTCCACCATTTCGGGGAGAGGTTCCACCAATCTAAGATGTAGTTCCAGCATTCCAGGGTGGAGTTCTACCCATTCAAGATGTAGTTCCACCTATCCAAGAGGTATTTACACCAATCCAAGGTACAGGTCCACCAATACAGGGTGGAGTTCCATTGAATAATTTATCAACAAATCAAATTCGTCTAAAAAATAGTAATTCAGAGAATATTATTAATCAAGGAAAAGAGTCGATATTCCTAAGGGATTGCCTTCCTAGTGGAAACATATTCGAGGACATGAAGAATCAGAAAAATGAGATACCATATAAACCAGATCAAAGCTTTTATCAAGCGACAATACCAAGAGATCTTTGGAACCAGGGATTTAGCAATAACACCAATATCTACAACATAACTGTAACGCCTACTTCTAGTACCCAAAACAACACAAATAATCTCCACAACATTAGCCCTATGAATGCTTCAAGTTCTATGCTATGGAACAATTTCAGTGTGAATAACAACAACGACTACGATGACTATGCCAACAACAACAATGAGGATCTTGAAGCTTCCTCCGACACAAATGAGTGGCCAGATAGTCTTTCAGACTTTGACCCCTCAGAAATTTAAGAGACAATTGATATATTGTCTCTCGAAATCATTTTCCAGCGAATAAAACTTGTTGTCATTGAGTCTTTGATGATTGGGTATTTTATTTTCTTTGTTTATCCTTAGGAAAGAGGAGAAATAGTTTTTTTGGAATGCTATACTATCTTTATCAACATGGAAATTGTCCTTGAAGTTATATAAATTCTACATGATTCTCCACAATAAATCAATATAAATATATAATCAAATTCCTATCACTATTGAAATATGGTTAAAATATCACCATACCATAATTGTAAATTTTCTTATTCGATTTTACTCAAGATTATTTAAAATGTGTGATTTAGTTTATAAATAAAGTATGTATTATATATGAGAATACATCTGTATACCATAAACTTATTTAAAAAAATTAATCTTTTCAAAACCTTTCCAAATTTCTGAACCTTAAAACTAACCTTAACCTTAAACTTACCCTTGACCTAAATATTGACCTAAACCATTAACTTTAACCATTAACCATTACCGTTAACCATAACTTTTAACCTTAAAGTTAATATTAACCTTAACCTTTACCTAAACCTAAACATAACATTAACCTTAACCTTAACTTTAACCTTAACCTTAACCTTAACCCTTTCCCTTTAACTTTAACCTTAATCTCTTATCTAGTAACCTTAATCTTAATCTTAAGTTTAACCTTAACCTTAAAATTAATTTAAACCTTAAACTTAACACCTTAAACCTTAAACCTGGAACCTTAACCCTTAATCTTCACCTTCACTATCATTTTAACTTAAATTTAACTTTAATTATAACCTTAAACCTAAACCTCTAACCCTCAAACCTTAAACCTTAAACCTAACTGTTTACTTTCACCTTCACCTTCATTTAACCATAACCGCAACCTTAACCTTAACCTTAACCTTAACCTTAATTTTGAATATAACAATAACCTTAATATTTAACCTTAAACCTTAACTTAAATCTTGAACTTCAAACCTTAAGCTTAATTTTTATCTTAACCTTAACCTTAACTAGATGAAGATTCATCATGCTGATATTCTACCATAAACCTTATAATTAACCCTTAACCCTTAACATTAAATCTTAAACCTTAACTTTAACATTAACATTAACCTTAAAATTAACTTTAACCTTAAACTTAACCTTACTTTAACCTAAACCTTAACTTCACCATAACTTAACCTTAACCTTAAACTTCTCCTTAATGAGAAAAAACCATGACCTTAACATGGGTTTGATTCCCTCAACGAAATCATTTTTTTTCTATAAGTACATAATCTCGTTATTCTTCTCGTAATTACCCAAATCTCTCATAATTCCCTTAAAACTCTCACTACGCATTTATTATTCAAAAGTATTAATTTCATTAATAAAAAATAAATTAGTTACCGTGTTAGACAAGAATTTTTTAATCACCTTTTCTTTACAAAATCTTATCGACCATGCAAATATTGTACTTGAAATAATTTTCGAATTACATACAAATTCAACTCTGGCCATGATTATTAAATCAAAAAAATAACAAAATAATGTTAAGTTATATAAATGGTACATGACTCTCCACAATCAATTAGTTTAAATAAATAATCAAATTCTTATCGATGTTGATATATGATTAAATGATCACCACACCATAATTGTATATTTTCTTATTCGATTTTACTCAATATTATATATAATATGTGATCTAATTTATAAAAAAAATTATTTATTATATATAAAAATACATATGTATACCCTAAATTTGTTTTTAAAAAATCAATCTTTCCAAAACCTCTCTAAATTTCTCAACCTTAAAACTAATATTAACCTTCTTAACCATACCCTTGACCTAAAAATTGACCTAAACCATTAACTTTAACCATTAACCTTAACCCTTAACTTTAACCTTAATCTGTTATCTAGTAACCTTAACATTAATCTTAAGCTTAACCTTAACCTAACCTTAACCTTAAAATTAATTTTAACCTTAAACTTAACACCTTAAACCTTGACCCTAGAACCTTAACCCTTAATCTTCAACTTCACTTTCACTTTAACCTTAAATTTATCTTTAACTATCACCTAAAAATAAACCTTTACCCCTCAAACCTTAAGCCTTTAATTTTAAACCTTAAACCTAACGGTTACCTTTCACCTTCACCTTCATTTTAAATTTAACCTTAACCTTAAGTTTAAACATAACCATAACCTTAACCTTAACCTTAACCTTGAACCTTAAACCTTAACATCAAATATAACAATAACCTTAACTTTAAATATAACAATAACCTTAATTTTTAACCTTAAACCTTAACTTAAATCTTGAACTTTAAACCTGAGCCTTGATTTTTATCTTAACCTTAACTAGATGAAAATTCATCACATTGATATTCTACCTTAAACCTTAAATGTTATTAATTCATAACCTTTAATGTCAAATCTTAAACTTTAATTTTAACCTTAAAAGTTAACCTTAAAATTAACTTTAACATTTAACTTAAACTTGACCTTAACATTAAACTTAACCTTAACCTAAACCTTAACCTTAACCTTACCATAACTTAACCTTAACATTAACCTTAACCTTAACTTTAACCTTAACCTTAACCTTACATAACCTTAACATTAACCTTAAACTTCTCCTTGTTGAGAAACCTTAACATGGGTTCGATTCCCCTCAACGAAATAATATTTTTTCTTTAAGTGTCTTTAGAAACCGATTTTACCTAGTTTACTAACAATCCACTATATGGACCTGTTTCATTAATGAGATTGGCTATGTTTATATATAGTGATGTATTTTAATGTTTACTTCATTGAAATTAATCCATTGTCATAATATTTCGTTGTAACAAAAATTTGACTATAGTGGACCCATCCTTTTACTAGTAATTTTTTTGGTTTTCATGTATAAATTTTCGTGTTCTTATTTTTTTTATATACTTTACAACTATCTCGAATACTTTTACTTAAATTTTTATTTGGTCAAATAGTTTACAATGTTTGTTTATATTATTCAATTCTAATAAATAAGAATACCTGAGTTAATATTGATTTCATAAATAGAAATAATGATCTTTTACATTATTTCGTTTGGGGTATGAGATATGTTCAAATTCAAATCCATCATAATAGGGATTCATGGTATATGATTACAATAAGATCTCGCTTAGGATTGTTTATTTTAGATTTAAAAGTACTTTTCCATTAAAATTTTCATATTTATAAAAAATATTAAAATTAATTTGACATCTAAAATCACTTTAAATATTTTTTTAATAATCACACATCTAGTGCTTTTCCTAAAAATGTATTTAAAGGTCTAAAATATTTTTAGGGATCTAAAATCACATCAAATTATTCTTTTAAAAAGCAATCCCAAGCATATAATATTACTCCTTATTTTCCGCTGAATTTTTGTAATACTAAAAAAATTAAAGTCAGGGTTACAAACTAGCATGCCCTTTAGGTGAAATGGCCATGTATTTAATAAAATGTCCTTAATTAATTAATAAATTTGGAATTTGGTACTTTATAAATAGATTAATGTAGGAGGATTTTTAAAACCTGCAAAAAGAGAAAGAAACTTGAGAGATATTCAATTTAGCAAAGAAAAAGAAAATGGAGAAAAAGAGAGGCGGTGAGGAAAAAGATGATAGTAGAAAATTGAAAGGAAAGATGGTTGAGAATCAAGTTTGGAATGAAAAAAAACCGCATCCACATCATAAATGCCCAAGATGTGACTCAAATAACACAAAATTTTGTTACTTCAATAATAAAAGCGTTTTGCAGCCAAGGTACATTTGTAAGAACTGCAGAATGTATTGGACCCAGGGTGGACGACAGAGGAACTTAACGATTGGTGGTGGCAACCAAAAGGTAAGATACAACCAGGATTCATCATCCAACTCCAATGGTGAGGCTAAATTGTCAAATAATGTGTCGATCACATCACAACCAATAGTAAGCAATTTATCTGGTATTGCTGGTTTGCTGACCAGGAATTTTAGTATGTTACCTGGAAATCAACCAATGGTAACTTCATCTTTGGAAATTAGGCCCCCTGTGAATTCTCTTTATTCTTGCTATGTGTCCATGCCATATGAATATGCTAGTGGTACGCAAAATATGAACTCAGCCTCACCCAGAGGTAATAGTTTGAGTAACATATTTGATCTGCAGGGCTTCAATAGGTATGTTCCCTTAAGTCCTCAACTGTGTGGAGTTCCACCCATACAGGGTGGAGTTTCACCAATTCAGGGCAGATGTCCACCATTTCGGGGAGAGGTTCCACCAATCTAAGATGTAGTTCCAGCATTCCAGGGTGGAGTTCTACCCATTCAAGATGTAGTTCCACCTATCCAAGAGGTATTTACACCAATCCAAGGTACAGGTCCACCAATACAGGGTGGAGTTCCATTGAATAATTTATCAACAAATCAAATTCGTCTAAAAAATAGTAATTCAGAGAATATTATTAATCAAGGAAAAGAGTCGATATTCCTAAGGGATTGCCTTCCTAGTGGAAACATATTCGAGGACATGAAGAATCAGAAAAATGAGATACCATATAAACCAGATCAAAGCTTTTATCAAGCGACAATACCAAGAGATCTTTGGAACCAGGGATTTAGCAATAACACCAATATCTACAACATAACTGTAACGCCTACTTCTAGTACCCAAAACAACACAAATAATCTCCACAACATTAGCCCTATGAATGCTTCAAGTTCTATGCTATGGAACAATTTCAGTGTGAATAACAACAACGACTACGATGACTATGCCAACAACAACAATGAGGATCTTGAAGCTTCCTCCGACACAAATGAGTGGCCAGATAGTCTTTCAGACTTTGACCCCTCAGAAATTTAAGAGACAATTGATATATTGTCTCTCGAAATCATTTTCCAGCGAATAAAACTTGTTGTCATTGAGTCTTTGATGATTGGGTATTTTATTTTCTTTGTTTATCCTTAGGAAAGAGGAGAAATAGTTTTTTTGGAATGCTATACTATCTTTATCAACATGGAAATTGTCCTTTTACTCATATTTGTTTATCTAAGTTTTTGGTTTAAACGTTGATTTCCTTTTTATTTCATAACATATATTATTTCTTTGTTTCATTTAACTGTAGAATTAGTTCCAAAAAAGTACTCCATTCGTCGTATTTTAATTGTCTATTGTCTAAAAATATTTGTCTATAAACAATTATAGATTTAAAATATCAAGACTTGTTTTTCCCGTCTTTTACATCATTCAACAATATTCTATTACTTTGTGAATAGTTATTAATCATACTATCAATAACTTTTATTTATTTCTTTGCTTAAAATAAAGTAAACTGTATAATAAAATCAAGACAGTAGAATAATAGTGTCTCCTTTATTGGTGTGTAATTTCATGGTTAGGTGGTAAGTGGATACCACCTCCCTTAGTTTGTTTAGAAGATTACCCCCTTTATTGTCACGACATGCAGATTAACTAGTCATCTAAGACAAATTTAGTGGGTACGATGCTAGATGTTTTATGTGACCCTAATGTGAGTGGTAGCTTGATTCTTCTATTTGGTTGAAAAGTTTGTCTGTAGAACCTTATGGTTATATCATGGTAGAGTAAAAGATAGTCGGGGTTGATATGCTTATGTTTGAAATTATGCATCAAAACATATATACATAGTTTCCAATTTTAACTCAAATGTTCTTAGATAGGGATATCTTAATCACAACAAACATTTTGAAGTTGATGTCATCTCGGTTTTAAGGTTATTTTCGTCGTAGGTTTTCTCAATCTTTCTTAACGTGTCAATTCCTTCTATACCTTGTTTGACCAACCGCAAAACCATAATATGTGATATTTATTTCCATTTGATACCAACAAAATTGAGCTAGAGCAAGGTCATCAGATTCCTCATACGCCTAACTTGTCCTTGACCTTGGGTCTCTCTTGAAATATAACTTTGAGAAGTTTTCGAATTTTGTGTAGATAAGAGCCACTTATGGAAATCCTTTTTTATAGGAAATATCTCCCCAATGAAATTTTTCACTTATAAACTCTTTTTTGGTTGAAAATCTTCCTTCCAGAACCCTAGAATATTCAGGTAGGCGGTCCAGTGACAAATCTATAAGGATCTAGAAAATTAGTAATTTAATGACTCTTTTTATGTCCTTTCTAGTTGATATCTTCTTTTTATTGGATACCCGCCTTTATCTATAATTTATCCACTTGGATTTGAGTCTTAAAATCTGACGATTAAGGAAATTGCATGTTCGACAATTCTCTTCGATTCTCCGGTCTTTGACTCCATTGGCACTCATTTGATGCTTTTAGTTTATCCTACTTTTACACTTTATAGGAACTCTCATTTCCTTACCTCAACCTTTTTTATTGGATAGCTAGAGCGTTTAATGGTTTTCCTAAGTTGCTCTCGGCAATGAACCCGATATGTGAACACTTATAATGGTTTGGTGGACATGCGGTGCACCGCAGCTAGGGCACGGTATACCGCACCTAGAAGCTGGTTAACAAATTTTTTCCCTTTGACCCCAAACTCATTTCCTGTACAAAGAACACACTACGTTTCTGTCCTATTAGCTTGTAAACACATTATAATACACACTAACTTAGAATTATACACTAAGCAACATAAAACTAACTAAAAATCAATTAAAAAAAGGAGTGTCTCACAAGAACACTTTTGTTTAACGTCGTTTAGTTCGACGTGTACCTCGGGTTAAGCGTGTTCATCGAGATGGATCGTCTCCTCTCGTCCAAAGTCCTCACTATCATGGTATATCTTCAAGTGATGACCATTCACCATAAATGTCCTTTGCTCGGTTGGATGTTCGATTTCAATTGCTCCATGTGGTGTGAGTTTCATAACAATATAAGGTCCTCCCCAACAGGACTAAAGATTACCCGGATAGTTCAAGAATCTAGATTGTATAATAGTGTGTTTTGTCCTCTCTCAAACCACTTTGGGCGAATCCGTTTATCATGACATCTCTTTGTTTTCTTTTTATAGAGACGTGAGTTATCATAGGCATGGAAACGGAATTCATCTAACTCATTTAACTGCATCTTCCTTTGCTTACCATCTAAGTCTACGTATAAATTTAGATTCTTAATAGCCCAAAATGCACGAGATTCAATCTCAATAGGAAGATGACATGATTTGCCGTAGACCATTCGTTAGGGAGATCCCCTAATGTATTTTTTGAATGTTGTTCTGTAATCCCAGAGAGCATCATCTAATTTTAATGACCATTCCTTCCTTGTTTTGTTCACGGTCTTCTCTAGAATAGACTTGATCTCTCGATTAGAAACCTCAGCTTCATCGTTAGTTTGGGGATGATAACCGGTTGAAGTTCAGTCTCTCACTCCCAACTTACGAAGGGCAGCTCTCAACTGAAAATTAAGGAAGTGGGTACCTTAATACTGATGATAACGTGTGGCATAGCATATCTTGAAAAGATATTTGATTTAAGGAATGAGATGACTGTTTTGACATCGTTCTTCGGTGTCTCCACTGCTTCTACCCACTTGGACACATAATCTACTGCTAGCAAAATATAAAGATTACCATAGAAGGGGATGAAAGACCCCATGAAATCTATTCCCCATACATCAAATATTTCAACTTCTACAACATTGTTAAGCGACATATCGTCTTTTTTTGATATATTGTCGGTAAGCTGGCATCTTTGACAAGTCTGGACGAATCGATGACAATCTTTGTGTAGCGTAGGCCAATAGAAACCGGATTGAAGGATTTTAGTTGCGGTTCTAGCGCCTTTGAAGTGGCCAACATATAGTGAACCATGACAATCTGAATTGATTTTGCTGGTTTCACTCTCATGGACGCATCTTCTGATAACTTGGTCAATGCAAACTTTGAAGAGGTAGGGCTCGTCCCAAAAAAATTATCTGCTTTATAACTTAAACTCTTTCTTTTTTGTGGATTAAAATTCGTAGGAAATACACCACTAACTATCAGGTTAACTATATATTCATACCAAGGCACAAACACATCTTTAATTGCAAAAAGTTGTTAATCACTGAATACCTCTTTTACCAATTCTTGCTCTGTATTGGCTTTAGATCCTTCGAGCCTGGATAAATGATCAGCTACTTAATTCTCTTATCATTTTTGGTCTCGAATATCTATGTCAAACTCTTGTAGCAACAGTACCCATCTAATAAGACGCGGCTTAGTATCCATATTTTCCATGAGGTACTTAATTGCTGAATGATCCGTGTAAACTATAGTCTTCATTCAAAGAAGATAGGAACAAATTTTATCGAAAGCATATCCCATGGCTAATAACTCTTTCTCCGTCACTGTATAATTCAATTGGGCAGCGTTAAAAATCTTACTTGCATAGTAAACCGTATGGAAGATCTTCTATTTTCTCTGGCCCAACACCCACCCATGGCGTGATCACTTGTATCGCACATAAGATCAAATAGAGTGTTCCAATCTGGAGGTATGACAATCAGTGTGGAGATAAATTTCTCTTTATTCGTCAAAAACGAGTTGAGACATTCATCATTAAAATTAAAAGGAGTGCCCTTTTTAAGTAATATCAAAGAGATTTTGCGATCTTGGAGAAATATTTAATAAATACTCTGTAAAATCTTGCGTGACCCAAGAAACTTCTCACTCCTTTAACAGAAATCAGAGGTGATAAGGTTTTGATAACTTCAATCTTAGCTCGGTCGACCTCCATTTCTGCACTCGAAACTTTATGACCCAACACAACCCTTCTCGAACCATGAAGTGACATTTTTCACAATTAAGCACAAGATATGTTTTATTACATCGCAGGAGTACCTTTTCAATATTATTGAGGCACTCATCAAAACTATCTCCGAAAAAAAAATCATCCATAAAAACCTCCAAGTATTTATCAATCATGTCCCAAAATATTGCCATCATACACCTCTGGAACATGGCGGGTTCATTGCATAAACTAAAAGGCATCCTTTTATAACAAACAAGTAAAAGTTGTTTTGTGTTGATCAGCAGGATCAACACAAATCTGATTATAGCCTGAATATCCGTCAAGAAAATAATAATACTCTCTTCCTGCGAGTTTGTCTAGCATCTGATCAATGAACGGTAGAGGGAAGTGATTTTTCTCTGTGGCCTTGTCGAGCTTGCGGTAATCCATGCACACTCTCCACCCCACAACTGTTCTCGGTGGAATGGCTTCGTTTTGGTCATTAAGGATACTAGTGATACAACCTTTCATTGGAACACATTGCACTGGACTAACCCAATCACTACTTGCAATCGGAAAGATAATACCTGCATCTAATAACTTGATTTCGTCATCCCTTACAACCTCTTCCATTGTTGGAGTAAGTCTTCTTTGCCCCTCTATAGATCGCCCTCCTTCCTTCCCAAGAATGATTTTATGTTTGCAAATGGAAGGACTGATTCCATTTATATCTGCAATATGCCACCCAATTGCTTCTTTATTAGCATGAAGCACACATAGCAACTTATCTTCTTGAGGACCTGAAAGGTTAGCAGAAATAATAACAGGCAAAGTATTGTCCATACCTAAATACGCATAGCGTAGATGGTCTAGAAGCGGTTTTTTTCGAGAATAGGTGGACAGATGATAGATTGTTTCTTCATTGGCTCAATGTCTCCTAATTCTCGAAGTTATTCTCGAATGGCTCTTGGCCTACCATCTACTGAGACTAATGTTGCAACTTTGTCAGCTATGTCATCATATATTTCTGGAGATTCAAGTTCCAAGGTTGTTATTAGAGTGTCATCAAAGCTTGATTACTTAAAAACTTCTTGCGCAATTTTGCTTACGACATCTATTTTCAAGCATTCATCATTTGTATCTAGATATTTCATAGCCTTGAACACATTGAGTCATACATGTTCGTCTTCGAACCTCATGATCAATTCACCATTCTCAACATCTATTAGTGTACGCCCCATGAATAAGAATGGTCTACCCAAGATGATGGGGATATTCTTATCCGTGTCGTTTCAAGAATAATAAAATCACAAGGAAATATAAAACTACGAGCTTTAACTTAAACATCTTCAATTTTACCTACTGTTTGGGAGAGGGAGCGATCTACCATTTGTAATTCTACTGAAGTAGGTACTGCCTCTCCTATGTTGAGCTTCTCAAACAGGGACATCGGCATGAGATTGATACTCGCACCTAAATAACATAATTTCTTCCCGGTCCAACCTTCAAAAATAGAAATGGGATTCGTTAAACTTCCGGGATCTTGTAGCTTTGGTAAGAACTTGCTTTGACAAATAACACTACATTCCTCAGGTAATCCAATCATTTCCCCAGTTTCTAAACTTCGTTTGCTAGAAAGAATGTCCTTCATGAATTTAAGATATTTTGGCATTCTCTTAAGGGCTTCTACGAATGAGATTTTAATATCTAACTTGTCCACCATGTCAAGAAACTTCTTGAATTCTTTTTCGTTGTTCTTATTTTTGACATGTGATGGGAATGGTGGAGGAGGACGTGTATTGTTTACCACTAAGCATTTCTTCTTTTCTAGTGTCTTTTCTAGGACACTCGTTGGTTCAATTACCTCTTCGAACTTATCTTCAACTATTTCTTCAACCACTTTAGGACTATGGGTTGGTTCTGTTTCTTCTACTCTAGGTGGAGCTAATTGTTTACCACTTTTTATTTAAATCGCATGACAAGCATTATCTTGAGGAGCAATAGTATCACTTGGGAGTTTCCCTTTTGTCCTGCTCTGAAGTGTACTCACTATCTTCGACAGGGTATGCTCGAGACATTTAATTACCTTTGATTGGGTTTGGAATCTTTGCTGACTTATCTTCATGTTTTATTCAAATAGTCCCTTAAGTTCCACTATACTGGGATCAAACTCGAAGGTTGTTCTTGTGTAGCTTGTTGCTGGTGGTCCTTTGTGTGTTCTAAAAATAAATGTAAATGCTAATCGAACCACAACCGCAAGTGTACGGTTGTCCCAAGTAGTAATCCTGATAAATCAGATTCGTTCCAAGGACGGATGGTTGATCACAATGTTTAGCAAGTAGTGATTGATGCACTTATGGAAATGAAAGATAATAAATTATTTGTTTTGGTTTTGTTTATTAATTCTAAATAAATGAAAGACAAATAATTAAATGCAAGTAGAAGCTAAGACGCAAGTAAAATAAGTGAAAACGCAATATGAGATGTAGTACTTGAGAACGCAAGGATCCTCCTAATTTTACTTTCTAACTTATGTTGTTTAAGGGCTAAATCGGTCAATTACAATGGTCGGGATTCTAAATTCCTTATACCCCCGTCAGGGTGGACTATAAGGCAATCCTAAAGTGTCACTAGTCCCGTCAGGGTATATATGATCCACCGTTGGATGATTAAGTTTTATTACCACTTTGGCCCTAGGATTAACTAAGTTCGTCAGAATCAATAGTTTTTATCCCAGATTGAACAATTAATTCTGTACCTAAACCCCCCGTCAAGATGATCCACACGCCACATATGTGGAATAGCTTAGATACTAATACCTAATTTTAGTTCGCGACTCTAAAATCAGTAAATAATCATAAATTGTCGAAAAGAGTAAAAGACCTGATTTAATTTAATTTAACAGAAACCCAAATTCAACATTCGTTATAAAATAAAACTAGGATTCACCCATTGTTTGTTCTCAAGCACTAATGGAAATTTAGCTCATATTAAAATTAAAAACAAAATTAAAAGAATTGGAATTCATATTGTTTACAAAATTAAAATACGAAAAGAACCTAATTTCCGGAATTGGAATGACTACGAACGGAGCTATAGACCCACTCCAGCTCTTGTAGCTTCTTCTTTCTTCCTTCTGTTGCTTCTCTCTGGTGTTTAATCTTGTGGAATGTGAATTGTGTGTAAAATAGAAGTCCAGACCTCCTTTTATAAGTAAAAATTCGAACTAGGGCTTGGACCAGAAAATAAAAGCCTAATTAAATGTCCAAGCCCACTTTCTAAGCCCAAAATCCCGTAACTGATGATAGGCCTTCACTAAAACAGCTTTTCCCGATGCGTTACAACTCCGATTGACCTCATTCCAGTTGCTAAAGTTCCGTAACTCGATAAGGAATGATTTCTCTTCAAAGGTCAGCGGCTAAATCATCGCTTAAGCACCTCGAAATCAGCAATCTATGGCCTGGAAAGTGGATTTTCAGCTCTAAAAATAATATCTTCGGGATTTGTCTTCAAGTCTTGACTCTAATTCACGATCTTTGACCTTCTCCTCGGATTCCTCTCCTAGCTAACATCTAAAACCTGTAAACTTTACACTAAAAATACCAATATTACGCGCAAAAGTTTAATAAATAAAAAATGCTAGAAATAAAAAAGGTAATTCCGGATTATTGCAAATTTAGTCCAAAAGTCTGTCATATTAATCAAATAAACACCAAAAATGATGTCTCCCAAGGGTCTAAAATAAGAACAATTAGGGAGACATCAAGACCCCCAACTCAAACCTTTGTCGTCCCGACAAAGTAAAACAAAACAAAGGGGTAGAAGTAAACGTATAAACACATAGAAGCTAGCAAATAAACCCTAAAGCAATTCTCAAAATAAATCTCATATAGCAAACTCTAGAAACTAATATACACATACACTAATCATGCAACATCAAACATAAATAATCTCAATCATAAAATTAAAGTCGCAATGCTTGAAGGTTACACTTGTACTCATCTCTGTATGATGGCTATAGGGTGGTCATTAATCCTAACTCGCTTTGAACGCTCCACCTAGTGTATTCCCTATCAACAGAATTATAAATTCACTATGCACTTAGGAATCACGAGGTCTTTACGGTTATAATAATGGCTTAAGGACGGTATGGATGTATATTTGGTAAATTTGAAGTGAGCTTTTGGCTCTCTCCTCACTTATCATCAACAATGTCCTCGAGCTTGAGTTACCGCTCAAAAAGATGTTCTCACTCACCAATATACGCAACAATTTAGCGTCCCATGTCTACCCACTATAAACAAGATGATTTTCAGAAAAATTCCACTTTGCCGGATGTTTTATTCATACATATTTTTCTTTTTCTTTTCTTTTCTCTCTTTTTTTTTTATTTTTTTTTTGTACAGGAGCAAACCGGGTTCCCGGTTTTGACGAATCCGGGTTCCCGGTTCCTACTGTATGATTTTTCAAAATTTTTCATTTTTTCTTTCTTTTTTTTTTTTTTTTTCTTCATTCCCGGCAAAGGGTTACAAGTATATATCATCTGCAATTGTGCTACAATACAAAGCACATCGATCCCTACCCATTTAATTCCCCATATGTGGTCCCACCACCCCAAACTCAAGCTCGAGACATGTCTCAGGATTGTGATTCAAGTGCGGGTCATATGGTCATGCCTAATAATCTAAGGGATAATGACTTATATCGTGGCTACAAAGAAAAGGCTACAGGCTCAAAGTGGGCTAAGACGGATAATAATTAATACAAGGGATAGAAGGCTAAAAAGGTACAAATGGCTAACAAAGAACTGCCCCTATCATTTTCCTAAGTACATAGCTTGTCTTTAGTTCATATCTAGGTGGGTTCTCTACTAATTAGGATTTCACGTTCTACACACCAAACATATTCCTTGAGTACAAGCTTACTTCATTTGCATTGTTAATTAATTTTTCCTATCAATTACCTATGTTCGCATGAAATTGTAAGTGCGTTTTATATCAATCCCTAAAGTCCACTATTTACTATCATAGATTCATCAAAAGTATGCTTAAAGGGATATTTAAAAATTTCTATAGTCAAACGCAACTCCGAAATTTTTTTTTATTGAAAGCAAATAAAGCAAATAACACATAAAAAACTGGGATGAGGCAACGAACCCCACCCCAAACTCAAAAATGAGTCGTGTCCCCACGACTCGAAAAGACTCAATAAAGCATTTAAACTAATATACACTAAGAGGAAAGTTTAGAAAACGTATCTTAACCAGCGCGAGGCTGGGTATCGGTGTTGCGTTCTGGACCTTTATCTCGCGTAACAGCATCATAAATCGCGTTTTGAAGTGTATTTACGCCTAGGATTAAATTTCGAAGTAGGTCCAATTCTTTTGTAACGTTTCCCAAGGTAGCAATCATCCTCTCCTGATTCTCTTCCAACACCTGAATCTTCGCTTCCAACTCAGGTACAGTTTTCGCTTTCTTTGATTGAGGAGTTCTTGGACTTCTTGTAGCTCGTGTTGCTTCTTCATGGATGTTCTTGATTGTGCTCAAAGCTATACTCACACCAACTGAAACAGTATCAATATCTGCGTCCTTACGCGGAATCTTTGCGTCTAAACACAACTGAGTAATAGTACAAGGAAACTTCAGATTTTGTTGTTTCATTGGTGATTTCGCGAACTCCATGATTGTATCATAAATGATCTTGGCAACATCAAATGGGTTCTCCTCCAAAATACACTTAATAACAAATATGTGCTCTTTCTTCAACTCGGAAGTGTGTTTAATACCAAAGAAAGTGGGTATTATGAAACGAGACCAAACCTTAGCACGAGGTGTCAAACTACTACTGTAAAACTGTCCAGGATACCTTTCACCTTCAGGAATTGGGCTAGTCCCATTAACAAGCACGGTCCCCCAAAGGGATTCAAAATCAAAAGAAGGGTCATTAAGAGTTTCTTGGAAGGGGCATGTTCCAGAAAAGTTGGGTAGTTTCAATGATTTCCGAATACGTTCAATAGAGAAAGGAACTACCTTTTTGCGGATATCAATGGCATCATGGGAAGTAGCTAAACCTTCGTAAAATTCTCGCACAAAAGTAGGAATAAACTCAAGCTTCCTTTCTTGTAACGCCTTCCAACCAAACTTAGCACATGTCACAGCATATTCCTTGTAATCACTACTCATAATACCCTTAGGAAAATTCGTCTCCTCACCAAATTTCAAAAATTCAATTCTTTCACGAACCTGAGTATTCCAACAAGTGTAAACCCTCTTAGGCTTGTGGGCCTACATCTTCATACGCGGAGGTTTCGTAACGGGTGCTTCCGGAATCTCTTGTTCAGTTTCCTTCTCAATGTTCTTCGCAATTTCCTCTTCTGGTTCCTTCTCACTTTCAATCTCATCAATCAATCTTCTCTTTAGACCTGTGATTTCTTTTCTGTTAGAATCAAGCTTAACTTCGTCAATTTTTCGTTTAGGACGCGAATCAGGAATCTCAATAGCTTGTTCTTGAGAACCACCAATGGTGGTCTTTCTTCTAGGAGCAGTTCTTCGGAAATCACCGGTTCTGTTAGTCATCTCTTTTCACCCCAAACTCAAAACTTCAAATAATGAAAAACTTAGGGAAAAGTTAAGAATTTTGATGTTTTGAGGTTTAAGAATTTAAGAACTAGGTGAAATATGAGATGGGTCTTGGTTAATTTGTATGGGAGAAGAAAGAATTGGGTTTAATTTAAGGAATTAGATGAAGAAGAATCTTGGGAAAAAACTAAGGATTTGATGTTATATTGGAGAGGAGGTGAGTTGATCTTATGTTTTTGTGGTGAAAGAGGGTAGGATTTGATGATATATAGTGTTTTGATAGATGAATTTCGGAGGTGGGGAGGCTATTGGTGCGTTTTAGGTAAATACTTGCAAAAGAGGCTAAGAAAACTAGGTTAAAATACCCAAAACCGCCTCTCACAGCTTTCAAACCGGGTTCCCGGTTCCGCGTCGCTGTGACGGCGCGGAAAAATAATTGTGGACTCTTTTTTTTTTTTTTTTTTTTTTTTTTTTTTTTTTTCAAGACGCACCAAAACGCTGGACCCCAAGACGCGGGGTCAGGGATTTTACTCGCCGAAACCGGGTACCCGGTTCTGTGGAATGCGGGTTCCCGGAATTTCTCGATGGCGCGAGTCAAAACGCGCCAAAACGCAGCACCTCAAAACGCTGGACCAGAACTTTTGGATGTTTACAGCTCCGAAACCGGGTACCCGGTTCTGTCAAATGCGGGTACCCGGATTTGTGTCGATGGCGCGAACTAATACGCACGAAAACGCAAGCCACCAAGACGCTGGGTCAGGGATTTTCAGAAATCACAGCACCAAAACCGGGTACCCGGTTTTGCCAAATGCGGGTTCCCGGTTCCGACGCTGTGATATTACCCAAAAACGCCAAGTGTTGCGTTAAAATGGTTGGTACCAGCTCCAAAACCGGGTTCCCGGTTTTGCGAAACCGGGTTCCCGGTTTCTCCTGGACATCCAACCAATTTTTCTCTGTTTTCGCCAAAACGACCCCAAACTCAAGTCCTTTTTACCCCTGAAATCATCAAAAACAACTACCCTTCCTCATTTCTTAATAAAAAAAACAATAAAATTACGCAAATCAAACTAATCTAAATTGCAAAAAATATAAAAACTCAGCTAATATACAAGTAATTGGCTTTTGTTTAACGTCGTTAAGCTCGACGGTTTACCTCACGCTTCTAAGGAGTCTCGCGGAGGTACATGACCTCCCCGGGATGTGGATCTTCCGAGCGATTGGTATCTTCACCTCCATGGTATATCTTTAATCTGTGACCATTAACCATAAAGGTACGGTTCTCTAGCGGATGTTCTATTTCTATCGCCCCATGAGGTGTAACTTTGGTCACAATGTATGGACCTGACCACTTAGATCTTAACTTACCCGGAAAATTGCTGAACTTTGAATTATACTTTAATACTTTTTGCCCCACTTCAAAGTTCTTTGGACGAATCCGATTGTCATGCCATTTCTTTGTGTTTTCTTTGTAAAGTTTAGCATTTTCATAAGCATGTAATCGGAATTCATCAAGTTCATTAAGCTTCATCATACGATTCTTTCCAGCTAAGATAGGATCTAAGTTCAACTGCGCAATTGCCCAATAGGCACCCATTTCAAGCTCTAAAGGTAAGTGACAAGCCTTACCATACACCATTCGATAGGGAGATGCACCAACTGGAGTCTTAAACGCAGTACGATAGGCCCACAACGCATCATCTAATTTCATTGACCAATCTTTTCTTGTAGGACCAACGGTTTTCTCTAGGATTGATTTGACTTCACGATTCGAAACTTCAGCTTGACCATTGGATTGTGGATGATATGCAGTAGATACACGGTGTCTAACTCCATATTTCTCTAGAATAGTCTTCAGATATTTATTAACGAAATGAGATCCTCCATCGCTAATAATCACTCTAGGTGTGCCATGTCTAGTGAAAATGTGTGACTTCAAGAACTTAATCACCACTCGTGAATCATTAGTAGGTAAAGCCACCGCTTCTACCCACTTAGACACATAATCAACAGCCAATAAGATATAGAGGTTACCATTTGAAGGAACGAAAGGACCCATAAATTCTATTCCCCACACATCGAATATCTCAACCTCTAACACATTATTACGCGGCATCTCATCCCTCTTAGATATGTTTCCGGTAAACTGGCATCTCGTACATTTCTTAACATATTCATGACAATCTTTTATAAGAGAAGGCCAGTAAAAACCTGATTGAAATACCTTTGCAGCAGTTCTGTCTCCTTTGAAATGTCCTCCATATAATGAATCATGGCATCCAGCTATAATGGCTTGAGTCTCTTCCCTTGCTACACATCTTCGTATCATTTGGTCAGCACAAACTTTATAGAGGAACGGATCCTCCCAAAAGAACTGTCTAGCACGATGAGCTAACCTCTTTCTTTCTTGATAAGTAGAACCTTCAGGAAAAACACCACTCACCACTAAATTCGCAATATCTGCATACCACGGAGCCTCATAATCTCGAACAACGAATAAACTCTCATCAGGAAACTCTTCTCTAACTGCTTCAGTACCACTATTCATCTCTGAACCCTCTAAACGCGATAGATGATCTGCAACCTGATTCTCACAACCCTTTCTATCTTTGATCTCTAAATCGAACTCTTGAAGCAATAACACCCATCTGATTAACCTTGGTTTCGCATCTTTCTTCTCCATAAGAAATCTGATCGCGGAATGATCTGTATAAACAATAACTTTCGCTCCAAGAAGATAAGAGCGAAATTTGTCAAACAAATATACAACTGCTAGCAATTCTTTTTCTGTAACTGTGTAATTAATCTGAGCACCACTAAAAGTTTTGCTAGCATAGTAAATCGAATGAAAAACCTTCTCTTTCCTCTGTCCTAATACAGCTCCCATACACAAATCACTCGCATCACACATAACCTCAAACGGTAAATTCCAATCTGGAGGTAACACTATAGGAGCAGAAATAAGCTTTTCTTTGATTGCTTTGAAGGCTGCTAAACAAGCTTCATCAAAGAGGAATTTGCAATCCTTTTCGAGTAAGTTGCATAGCGGTTTAGCAATCTTAGAAAAATCTTTAATAAATCGCCTATAGAAACCAGCATGGCCAAGAAAACTCCTTACCCCTTTAACAGAAACAGGAGGGGGAAGAGTTTTAATTACCTCTATCTTTGCTCTATCAACCTCTAATCCAACACTCGAAACTTTGTGACCCAGAACAATACCTTCACGAACCATGAAGTGACACTTCTCCCAGTTGAGCACCAAATCTGTTTCCTTGCATCTCACTAACACTTTCTCCAAGTTATCCAAACATATATCAAAATCATCACCAAACACGGAGAAATCATCCATGAACACTTCAAGGAAATTATCTATCATGTCCCAGAAGATGGCCATCATACACCTTTGAAAAGTAGCGGGAGCGTTACACAATCCAAATGGCATTCTGCGATATGCAAAAGTACCAAATGGGCATGTAAAGGTAGTCTTATGTTGATCTTCTGGAGCCACGTAAATCTGATTGTACCCGGAGTAACCGTCCAAGAAACAATAATATTCTCTTCCGGCTAATTTGTCTAACATCTGATCAATGAAGGGCAAAGGGAAATGATCTTTTCTGGTGGCCTTGTTCAGCTTTCTGTAATCCATGCAAACTCTCCATCCAACTACCGTTCTTGAAGGAATCGCCTCATTTTTATCGTTAAGAACTGTTGTAATTCCTCCTTTCTTCGGTACACACTGAACTGGACTCACCCATTCACTACTCGAAATGGGATAAATAATCCCTGCATCTAAAAGCTTAATCACCTCCTTCTTCACCACATCCTTCATGGCTGACATTAATCTTCTCTGACCTTCAACTGAGCGTGCATTAACATCTTCTAGTATGATTTTGTGTTGACAATAGGATGGACTAATGCCTTTGATATCAGCAATTGTCCAACCTATTGCTTCTTTGTTGGCTCTTAACACACACAACAGTTTATCTTCTTGAGGACCTGTTAAATTAGCTGAAACAATAACAGGTAGAGTTTCATTAGTACCCAAATAAGCATACCTCAAGTGTGCTGGCAATGGTTTTTCTTCTAACTCCGGAGGAGACTCAATTGAAGGTTTCTTTTTAGGAATAATCTCCCCCGGTTCTCTCACAGGTTCATAGGCAAGACGCCTATACTTCGGATTCTCAGAATTGAGAGCTGCCACTGTTTCTGTAAGCTCCTCCATCATCTCAGGTGAATCTAATGTCAAAGCAGCATGCAAGATATCATCAAAATTTAAGCAATTAAATACCTCTTGCGATGCTTGCTCTACTACATCCATTCTGAAGCAATCTTCCTGAGAATCTGGGAATTTCATAGCTCGAAATACATTGAATTTCACTTCCTCATCTTGTATCCTCATTGTCAATTCGCCATTCTCTACATCGATCAATGTCCTCCCTGTAGCTAGGAAGGGTCTACCCAAAATAATGGGGACATTTCTATCTGCATTGTATTCAAGAATTACGAAATCAACAGAAAATATAAGTGTACCTGCCTTAACAAGGACATCCTCAATACGGCCTTCAGGATGAGCAAGAGACCTGTCCGCCATTTGCAAGACCATAGAGGTGGGTCTTGCATTTCCAATTTTAAGCTTATCAAAGACTGACTTAGGCATCAAGTTGATGCTTGCCCCTAGATCGCATAGTGCCTTTCCCTTCCATTCTTCTCCAATCGATATGGGAATCGTGAAACTCCCTGGATCAACTAACTTCGGAGGTAATTTGCTCTGGCAAATCGCACTACACTCTTCAGGAAGGCCGATCATCTCATTATCACAGTAGGGCCTTTTATTAGTGAGGGCCCTCTTCAAAAACTTCGTATACTTAGGAATATCTCGAATTGCCTCAAGTAACGGAATATTAATACTCAAACCCCTCACTCTATTGAAGAATTTCTGGAACTCACCCATATCACCCTTTTTCTGAACTCGCGATGGAAACGGTGGTGGAGGGCGATTGCTTACAATTTCATCTCTCTTTTTCGGAATTTCTCTTGGTCGTTCTATCTCTTCAACCTCACTATCTTTCTCATTCTCTTTCTCTTTCTCACCCACTTCCTTTTCTTTTCTTGGAACTTCTTTCTCTTTCATAACGGGAAAAGGAGGTGGAGGAAGGTTCTTACCACTTCTTAATGTAACAGCCTTGCAATCTTCATGTTGTGTTGGATTTTCCGTATCGCTAGGAAGTTGCCCTTGTGGACGCTGATTCAACTGTTTATTAATTTGACTTAGCTGATTCTGGAAAATCTTCATATTTGCTTCAGCTGCGTTCTGACGTTCCAAAGCTTGTGTTTGAAGAGCAATCAAATTTTCAACGGTTTTCTAAAGGGTAATTACTCCTTCTTGTGGATGGGCAGGTAGAGCTTTCTGGTTTAAATTCTCATCGTAGGTATTCTGAGGAGCTTGTCTTTGTACATAATTGTTTTGATTCTGTCCTCCTTGATGATTGTTATGTGGTCTTGGATTATAGTTGTTGCCTTGAGGACGCGGCTGATACGCGTAAGTAGGATTGGCTGCCCCATTAGGATTTGAGTATTGAAACCCAGGATGGTTTCTGTTAGGCTGATATCCATTACCACTTGAATTGAAATTACCTCTATTGGACATAAAATTCACTGATTCTTGATTATTCGGACAACTTTCCTCATCATGATCATCTACCTTACAAATCGAACACATATACACCTCTTGTGCAGCATGCACAGCTACCTTCTTACCCGAAAATCCTTCTTTCACAGCTAGAGTAAGCTGCTTCAATTGTTGCTCTATGGTATTCTGGATCTTATTCTCAAACGTAGCAAATTTCTCTTCTATGTCAACATTATTTACTCCCTTGACTGGTGTTCTTACTGAGCTCCACCCAACTTCATTCTTGACTGTTCTCTCTAAAATAATTTTGGCATGAGCGGGTTGAACTTGAAGAAAACCTGCTCCACATAGCGTATCCAACTTTTCTCTCGAAATTCCATCAAGGCCTCTATAAAAGATCTTTAACTGTTGTTGTTCTGAAAAGCCATGATTAGGAACTTTACGCAAACACATCTGAAATCTTGTCCAACTCCTACCCACCGTTTCCTCATACTCTTGACGGAATTGTGTCAATTCTAGTTCAGCATCTAACCTCATGTTACTTGGGTAATACCTGTCAAAGAAAGCGATTTCTAATTGGTCCCAATTAGTAATCCTCGTAGGATCTTGCGTATCGTGCCATTCACTTGCTCCATCAATGACAAAGAATTTGAAAGCAGCAAAATACATCTGTTCTCTTGAAACCCCTTGTGTGATATAAGAATCACATATCTGCTTAAATTTTTGTACCGCTCTAAGAGGATCTTCCGATGGTCTTCCGTGAAAATTTCCAAAGTTTTGGAACTGAGCTAGCATACCCGAATCTGGACGGAATCTCGGAACATTAATATCTGGAGCACCTACTCCTATAGCTGGAGCGCGGAATGGAACTTCTGGAGGGCCATTAGTGAACCACGGATCATGATTCATCACTATCTGGACTGGGGGGTTAGGATTTAGTGGTTGAACTTGAGGAATAACGCCTGGAGCTAAAGGTTGGCCATTTGCATCTAACTGGCCTTGTCCATTCTGTTGACCTTGAATAATGATATTCTCCATTCTGTTACTTAATTCTTCTACTTCTAAAGCTTCTCGTTCTCTTCTTCTTCTGTTCGCAAGTCTGATCAACGATTCTGGATTACTAAGAATCGGAGGTGTTGGCTCTAGATCCTTGAATAGCCTTCTTCGCATACACCAAACCTAAAAACCTGAAAAAGCTAACAAACAAAAAGCGTAAAACCGATAAAATAAAATAAATGCACTTATCACTAAAGGATAAACACCGTGGTCACACGCTACCGTCCCCGGCAGCGGCGCCAAAAACTTGGTGGTCCTTTGTGTGTTCTAAAAATAAATGTAAATGCTAATCGAACCACAACCGCAAGTGTACGGTTGTCCCAAGTAGTAATCCTGATAAATCAGATTCGTTCCAAGGACGGATGGTTGATCACAATGTTTAGCAAGTAGTGATTGATGCACTTATGGAAATGAAAGATAATAAATTGTTTGTTTTGGTTTTGTTTATTAATTCTAAATAAATGAAAGACAAATAATTAAATGCAAGTAGAAGCTAAGACGCAAGTAAAATAAGTGAAAACGCAATATGAGATGTAGTACTTGAGAACGCAAGGATCCTCCTAATTTTACTTTCTAACTTATGTTGTTTAAGGGCTAAATCGGTCAATTACAATGGTCGGGATTCTAAATTCCTTATACCCCCGTCAGGGTGGACTATAAGGCAATCCTAAAGTGTCACTAGTCCCGTCAGGGTAAATATGATCCACCGTTGGATGATTAAGATTTATTACCACTTTGGCCCTAGGATTAACTAAGTTCGTCAGAATCAATAGTTTTTATCCCAGATTGAACAATTAATTCTGTACCTAAACCCCCCGTCAAGATGATCCACACGCCACATATGTGGAATAGCTTAGATACTAATACCTAATTTTAGTTCGCGACTCTAAAATCAGTAAATAATCATAAATTGTCGAAAAGAGTAAAAGACCTGATTTAATTTAATTTAACAGAAACCCAAATTCAACATTCGTTATAAAATAAAACTAGGATTCACCCATTGTTTGTTCTCAAGCACTAATGGAAATTTAGCTCATATTAAAATTAAAAACAAAATTAAAAGAATTGGAATTCATATTGTTTACAAAATTAAAATACGAAAAGAACCTAATTTCCGGAATTGGAATGACTACGAACGGAGCTATAGACCCACTCCAGCTCTTGTAGCTTCTTCTTTCTTCCTTCTGTTGCTTCTCTCTGGTGTTTAATCTTGTGGAATGTGAATTGTGTGTAAAATAGAAGTCCAGACCTCCTTTTATAAGTAAAAATTCGAACTAGGGCTTGGACCAGAAAATAAAAGCCTAATTAAATGTCCAAGCCCACTTTCTAAGCCCAAAATCCCGTAACTGATGATAGGCCTTCACTAAAACAGTTTTTCCCGATGCGTTACAACTCCGATTGACCTCATTCCAGTTGCTAAAGTTCCGTAACTCGATAAGGAATGATTTCTCTTCAAAGGTCAGCGGCTAAATCATCGCTTAAGCACCTCGAAATCAGCAATCTATGGCCTGGAAAGTGGATTTTCAGCTCTAAAAATAATATCTTCGGGATTTGTCTTCAAGTCTTGACTCTAATTCACGATCTTTGACCTTCTCCTTGGATTCCTCTCCTAGCTAACATCTAAAACCTGTAAACTTTACACTAAAAATACCAATATTACGCGCAAAAGTTTAATAAATAAAAAATGCTAGAAATAAAAAAGGTAATTCCGGATTATTGCAAATTTAGTCCAAAAGTCTGTCATATTAATCAAATAAACACCAAAAATGATGTCTCCCAAGGGTCTAAAATAAGAACAATTAGGGAGACATCAGTTGCATATTGAATATGGAGGTGGCTCTTAATAATATTCTTCATATTTGGTGCTTTTTGATAGATAGGTTGTGGTTGATAGTAATATTGAGGTTGACCTTGATAATATTTGCCTCTATCTTCACCCCATTTCTGATTCTCTGGGGAATAACAACTAGCGTGACTTATTTGAGGATGATAATATCCATTCGAGTAACGATAAATCGAAGTTTGATTATTCGTACAATTCTCCCACAAATGATATCTTGTTCCACAACTAGGACATGAAGGTAAAGTGTGTACTAGATTTATCTGATCTATTAATCGCGCTTGTTCTTGTAATTCCTTGAGTTGTTGGTTTAATTTTTTATCCTTAGAGCTTCTAAGGTATCTTCTTAATTTTATGTTTCTAACGACTAACTTCTCTCGTTATCAAGAAATCTATTCATAATAGTATGAGCATCTTCAGGATCTAACAACACAAAACTTCCATCTCCTAGCATAGCTGCTTTTTCCTTGGACTCAATGTTGAGTCCTCGATTGAACATGGTTAATTGATATTCATGCGAGGACAAATGGAGTAGACAACTCATTTTTTTATCATTAAACAGTAACCATGCCTCACCAACACTTTCCCCTTCTTCTTGCACAAATTTTTCAAACTCCAACATATCTTTTAAGTGTCTACTAACCGGATAGAATCCGTCTAGGAATTTGGCTTGGAGTTTACCCCAATTTGGAATAATATCGGGGTGTTAGACACCATACCAATCGCTTGCACTACCGGTCAAGAATAATTGGAACATACCGTAGTATATATGTTCCTATGTAACACCCTTGATGATATAAGAGTCACAGATCTACATAAATGTTTGGACATAACGAACCGGATATTGATGTGTAGCACCGCTAAATTCTCCATGACTCGCAAATTGTGCTATTATGCCTGGATCATGTCGAAATTTAGTGGCTTGGACTTTTGGAGTGCGGATTCATTTGGCTTGCAATCTAAATGAGATGGAAAGATCAAGTTTCCTCAGGCTTGCCATCTGTAAAACCTGTAAAGACAAAACTAAAAACAAAAGCATAAAGTAGAACTAACTGGAATAAAAGTACTAAATAAATGCACAAGAACTAACAATGTAGTCCCCGGAAGCGGCGCCAAAAACTTTGTGTCGGCTAAGGTATGATAAAATAATAGATAATTAAGATGCAAATAAATACCCTAGCCTAGCACTTTACTCACGGCAAGTATCACAGATCGTATGCAAGTTTTAATGATAAATAAGATTCGTTTCTCAGAGACTAAGAAAGTTAGGATAACTTATGCAATATAAAGTTCAATTAATAAAGCTATAAGAATAAAAGACAAATAGAATTTTCGTTTGGTTTTTGAATGGGAAAATTAACTAATTAAATTAAAGACAGAAAGGTCAATAAGAGAAGTAGATAGTATAGAAGTTTATCTCGAGATATAGCAAGTAATCCCCACTAGCCTTGTTTATTCTAATCATGTAAGGGAGAATTGTGTAGATATTCAATAACCATGATTCTAAATTCCTCCTAACCCCCTTCTAGATGGACGTAGGTGGCAAACTCACAATTATCAAGGGACTTAACTAAGGTGCTCCTATGCCTCTAGGTTCTTAGATGAGAATGGCCTGCAATAATGATTGGTGGTTAAATCAAAACCTAATGGCTATCTAGTTAGGCAAGCCCTTCTAGATCACTACCGTATACTAGATGTCATGTGTTGTGTCAATAATTAGACACCCCATCCGGGTGACCATCCAACTACTATTGAGGTAATCCTATACGCAGGCCTCCGCAAGGAAAACAAACAATAAATCAAAGAACATAAAAAAGAGAATAAAACACTAATTCATTTAAATATTAAACAATTCCAAATTAAAATAGATGTAAAACAATTCTAGGGTTCATACCCATATTCTAAATCTCAAGCTAAAATAGAATTAGTTCATACTAGAGAAAGAAAAGAATACTATCAAAAATTCGAAGACTTGTAAAGGCATAATTTGAAGTCCAATTCCTTCTAGACTTCTCTTCTCTTGTTGTAAGCAACCTCTTGGCTTAAGGTTTGTCCAAGGTTGTGTTTCTACTGAATAGATGGTGTATTTATATAGTTCTTGACCCTAGTTCGAAATCTTGGAGTAGAGGGCAAGTAATTGGACTCTTTTCCAAATCAAATTTGTTTCCTAAAATATAGGAGAAGTTAAAAACTGTTTCGTCTTGTTTTGGTTGTAACTCACTCATTTTTTCTCTGATTTTCACCCACTTTATATCGAAACGACCGAGTCGAAAAGATTTACACTTTGTAAAGACCGTTCTATCAAATTCTAGCCGTTTTTAGTTGTACTCATTTTAGTGGACGTAACTGCTGAAATTCAGATTTACTTGACAACTTTTCTTTTCCTAGTTTATCTCTACTTCCTTCTATCCCCAATTTTCATCCTTATTTCTTTCCTTATCTCTTCAGCATTGATTTGACCTCTAATTAATTTCCATATATCTTTAAAGCTTCACACTTAACAAATAAATTAAACCAAATATGCTCTAAAAATAATAAATCAGCAAATCAAGATAAGAAATAGGAAAATAAGAAAATATGAATAAAAATCGATTATTAAATGCTCAAATACACTTAAAATGATATCTCAAACCTAGATTAATTTGTCACAAATAGGGAGACATCAGAAGCTTACTAAATAAGAGGTCTAAATGGCTATTTATAATACACTAATTCAGATTTTGCTTTTATTTAATAATATTAAGTCAAATGATAAAAAGCCCAAGTCCAAATTAGAGAATCCCGTAACTAATGTACACCCCCTACTAAACAAGTCGTAACTTTTGTGTCTCATGTCCAAATCACCTGATTCCAGAGCTCAATTCGTGCTAACCCAGAGGCGCAACGTTCTCATTTGTATCTCCAGACCCAAATCAGGTGCCGATGTGGCTCGAAATCAGCAATTAGTAACAGCTATTCAGATTTTGTCAAATCCTTTAGTGGTACTTTCTTTCTTTTGACCTCTCCGCTTGATCTAAGACCTTAAAATTCCCTTCTCCTCCTCATCTTAGTGCTCCATAGCATCCATGTACCTAAAATCTTTATACTAAAAGCAAACAAATTAACACAAAAGCTCTGAAAATGCAAGATCATAATTCTGAAAGGAGAAAGTGCAATATATTATAATAAGCATAAAAGTCTATCGAATAAGTCTAACTTTCACCTACAACGATGTCTCCTAAAGACATATATTTATCACAAAACGGGAGACATCACCCGCAAGTGTACGGGGGCATTGACAAGTAATAAATTGATAAGTAAAAAGGGCTTATCGTCACAACACAGACTATCAAGGTTATTATTAATGTGTTTACGAGTATAATAGTGTAAAGTTGCAAATAAATGACAATAAAAGTAAATAATGTTTTTTGTGTTTTGATTATAAACCTAAAACAATTAATGGAAATAAGAACTGAAATGGAAATGTAATTTAAACTAGAAAGAGAAGTCGAAATGGATGAGAAATATGCATGTGACTTGCTAGTAATACTCAAATTAGTTAATTTAATGTTTTTAGATTAAGGTCGAAGTGGTCTTTTTATATTAGTCAGGATTCAAAGGTCCTCCCAAATCCCTCCCGAGTATATAGGAAGCTATCCTACGATACTAGAGACCTCTCCCGACTATTTTAAATTATATTGTAATATATTTAATTCGATGAGTTTAGACCGTTTGTGTTATTTATTTATTTGAATTATATTATCTCGTGATCATATGATTAATTTTCTGTTCAGGATATCACGACCTACTTCGCCATCTATTCATTAATGGTAAATTACTATCGTTGTTGAAGCGACATAACTAGTCATTTCATATTTGATATTTGATATTTCTACCGATCGAAATTCGATATTATACAATCGTGTTGAACTAAGTTGCAGTGGGCTTGCAAGAGTTAACATGACTATCTTGATATATTCCCACTTGGCACATTTGATAGAGAGTTCCTTGGGAAGTTGATGTCTCCCTAAATGTTCTAATTTTATGCCCTTGGGAGACATCATTTTTGGTGTTTATTTGACTATTTAGATAGACTTTTGGTATTAATATGCAATAATCTAATTTTCCACTCTAAATTTTAGTATTTTCGATTTATTAAACTTTTGCGCGTAATATGGTTTGTTTTGAGTGAAAAGCTTTAGGTTTTGAATACTAGCTAGGAGAGGAACTAAAGAATAAAGTCAAAGATCGTGTAATGAAGTCAAAACAAGAAGAAATATCCCGAAAGAATTGATAATTTGAACCTGCAAATCTAGAAAGTTGTCAAAGATTGCTGATTCCGAGCTATCTCAGACTAGATTTAGCCTCTGACTTGTGAAGAGAAATTGTTGCCCATTGAGTTACGGAAATTTAGCAACTGGAATGAGGTCAATCTGAGTTGAAATGAACCGGTTAGAGCTGTTTTAGTGGAGGTTGTGCAGCAGTTACGGGATTTGGCTTAATTATGGATTTGAGCTTTTCTAATATTCACTTAATCCTTAAGAAAATACCTAATCCGTTTTTAACATTATAAATAGGCTTTAGACTCCTATTTTTACACACGTTTTTCATAATTTAACATACGCTTAAGAGTCAGACACCAGAGAAGAAGCAAGAGCTGGTGACTGTCTATATCTCCAATTCTCAGGCAATTCAATTCTGTAATTAGGTTCATTTATTTTATTCTGTAAAACATTATGAACTCAACTATGTCTTTAGTTTTTTTCTTTTCAATAATAATGAGCTAAACTTAATTAGTGCTTGAGAACGCATAATGGGTTAATTCCAATTTGATTTTATTTCATGTGTTTGGATTTGGGATTTTAATAATTGAAATCAAATTGGGTAAATTTTATTTTTTATCAATTTGCAATTATTTACTATAATTGAAGTCATGAATCAATCATAGGACTTAGTATCTAGGCTATTCCAATTAGTGGCGATTGGATCACCTTGACGGGGGTCTGGGTACAGAACTAGTTAATGAATGTAGATTAGAAATTAGAGACTCTGACGAGCTTAATTAAACCTATGGTCTATTGGGTAAATTAGACTTCATCACTTGAGAGTGGACTATTATCACCCTGACGGGGTTTTTAGCACTTGAAAGTAACTCCTTAGTCCACCCTGACGGGGGTAAGGAAAATTCCGAATCCCGACCAATATCAATTTACCAATTTGTCCCTTAAACAATACATGAAATGGATGATAATTAGGTGAAACCCTTGCGTCTCTTAAGTACTGCTTTCCCACTTTGCGTAAACACTTTATTTACTTGCATCTAGCTTTATATTTGCATTACTTTAGTCTTTTCATTATTTGTCTTAGTTATTAGAAAAACAAACAACAAATCTTAAAATCATTTACTTTCTTTACGTGCAATTAATCACTATTCGATAAGCATTAGAGTCAACCAATCCGTCGCTGAGAACGAATCTGTTTTATCACTATTATTTGATAACAAGAGAAGGAAAGAACAAGAAGCACAAGAATTAGAAAGACTAGCGAACAAAATGGAACATCTTAATCTTCATAACAATGAACCATGAGTTCAGCTAGACGCGAATGGCCAGCCAATAGTGCCACCAATTTTTCCTAATCCTCCGGTTCAAATCCAAGTAGCTGATCCATGGTTTCTCACCGGTCCAGCACAAGAACCATTCCTTACTCCTCTTCTTGGGATTGGCCTAGCTAATATCAATGTTCCGAGATTCTGTCCAGATTTGGGTATGTTAGCTCAATTTCAGAATTTCGAAAATTTTCGTGGCAAGCCCGGAGAAGATCCTATTCGCGCAGTACAAAAATTTATGCAAATCTGCGATTCGTACATCACTCAAGGAGTAACAAAATAGCAAATGTATTTCGCTACATTCTGATTTTTCTTAATAGATAGAACGAGTGATTGGCATGATTCACAAGATGCGGGAAAGATTACTAATTGGGAACAGTTACAGGCTGCGTTTTTCGATAGGTATTTGATATCCTATATGCGTCCTAGAAGGGGGGTTGAATAGGACAATAGAAATTAATCGGCTAATTTTATTTCAAGTAAATAAAATTAAAAGCTAATTTGAATCCTATTGTTTTAGCAAACTAAATAGTAATGAACTAGATAATCCTAAAAGACAATATTATCAAACTATTCATGTAGGCATTTTATCAAGCATATAGAGTGCGGAAATGTAAAGAGTGTAGAGATAGAATACGATACACAACGATGTATAGTGGTTCGGTTTCCCTACATCCACTACCTAAGGAAGCCTCCTTAGGATTTGCAAGATTCTCAACTAATCTTCGTAACTCTTAACCGGGTGAGATTACAAACCCTTATAACCACTTCAAAAACCTTTGAAGGAAAATACACTTGTGTTATCACCAACACAAGGAACCAAGCATAAAACCTATGCTCACACTACTCTCTTAATCTATTACAAGAACTAAGAGGAAAGGGAAAAGTGTTTAGGGGTGCTTATAAAAGCTTTGTAACTAAACTCCTAAATGAGTGGATATGAACTAAGTAGCTTCACAATGAATATGACTTGAATGCTCCTTTGAAACCTCCTTGAATGATAATATTAATTGCTCTTAAGATTGGTAGATGGAAGGCTTAAGTTGTGTCTTGAATGAACTCCATTTTATAGCTGAAAATATGGTCCAACGGTCATAAGTCTTCTCTCTAACGGATCTATTTTATCTCCAACGGATATAAGCTTTGTCCTCTTGTAATAGTGCAGAAAACCCTCTCGTGCGGTGTACCGCGGGTATGGTCCGGTGCACCGCGAAAACGTTCGTCTAAATTTTAAGCTTACTGACGGACTACTCGATGCACCGCGTCCCTGGTCCGTGCATCGGTCCGGTGTACCGCGCCTTTGGTCCGGTGTACCGTGCAATTTTATTAGCTTACTGACGGGCTATCCTGTGCACCGCTCCTCTGGTCCGTGACTCTGCGGTGTACCGCAAGACTTGTCCGGTGTACCGCGGAGCTGTTCATTTGAATCTCAAGCTAAAGTTCAAGGATAAAAACACAACTAATCTAATGAGGGGTTTTGGAAAACATTTAAAGAGATACCAAAAAGAATTTTAGTTTGAAAGATGATTTGTCGAATATTAAAACGGGAATAAAAACAAGGTGAGGCTAACAATCTCCCCCTTTTTGATGTTTGACAAATCATAAACTTTTGAAGATGCCTAAGATTAAGTTTTGATAAAAAACTCCCCCTCAATCTAATCACTAGAGTTTTTATAAAAACTCCCCCTCACAAAATGCATTTGAAAAAGTTTAACTAAAATTTCTCCCCCTTTGTCAACAACAAAAAGAACTAATGATACGATTTTTGAAAATTTTAAGGGGTCAAAATACATTTTGAGTAAAACAAGGACTAAGGAAGTAAATGGATAACAATTTAGAAGCTTCAAGGATCCTATCACATCAAGAAAATATTAGCAACAAGAGAATATACACAAAAAGCACTAAACAAAAAATGGCATGAAAAGAAGGTTAGAGAATTTGCATGCCAATCTCACAACGAATTTTCTCAAAAAGATCTTGGGGTAAAGGTTTAGTAAAGATATCGGCTAGTTGATTTTCCGAAGTGACAAATTCAAGTACAATATCCCCTTTTTGAGTGTGATCGCGGATAAAATGATGGCGGATTTCGATGTGTTTTGTTCTAGAGTGTTGAATAGGATTTTTGGTAAGATTCATAGCACTAGTGTTATCACAAGGAATGGGAACACGATCATACTCTAGGCCAAAATCTAGTAAGGTTTGTTTCATCCAAAGAATTTGAGTCACACAATTTCCGGCCGCAACATATTCGGCTTCGGCCGTGGATAAAGCAACACTATTTTATTTTCTACTAGACCAAGAAACAAGGGATTGACCTAAGAATTGGCAACTACCACTAGTACTCTTCCTATCAAGTCTACAACCGGCATAATCGGCATCCGAGTAACCTATTAGCTCAAAAGATGTAAATCTAGGGTACCAAAGTCCTAGACTAAGGGTTCCTTTCAAATACCTAAAAATACGCTTAACGGCACTAAGATGGGATTCTTTAGGAGAGGATTGAAATCTAGCACAAAGACACACGGGGAACATAATATCGGGTCTAGAAGCGGTTAAATAAAGTAAGCTACCAATCATACCTCGATATACTTTCTCATCAACATTTTTACCATCTTCATCTTTATCTAATTTTGTGGATGTGCTCATTGGAGTTCCAATTTCCTTTGCATCTTCAAGTCCAAATTTTTTGATCAATTCTTTTGTATATTTGGCTTGATTGACAAAGATGCCATCCTTCATTTGCTTGATTTGAAGTCCAAGAAAGTAATTCAATTCTCCCATCATGCTCATCTCAAATTCCTTATGCATGCTTTTAGAAAAATTCTCACAAAGATTTTCATTAGTAGCACCAAATATAATATCATCCACATAAATTTGAACAAGAAGGATATCTTTTGAAGACCTTTTTATAAATAAAGTGGAGTCAATATTTCCTCTTTTAAAACCATCATCTAATAAAAATTTGCTTAATCGTTCATACCAAGCACGAGGTGCTTGTTTTAAACCATATAAAGCCTTTGAGAGTTTAAAAACATGATTTGGAAATTTTGGATCCTCAAAACCCGGTGGTTGTTTAACAAAGACTTCTTCGTCTATGAAACCACTTTTTGACATCCATTTGGTAAAGTTTAAAATTCATATAACAAGAAAAAGCAAGTAGCATACGAATAGATTCAAGTCTAGCTACCGGAGCAAAAGTTTCATCGAAATCAATACCTTCTTCTTGATTGTACCCTTGAGCAACTAACCTTGCTTTATTTCTAGTAATAATACCGGTGTCATCTAGCTTGTTGCGAAATATCCACTTAGTGCCAAAATAGTAGGGCCAATTGGTTTCTCCATTAATGTCCAAACTTTACTACGCTCAAATTGATTTAATTCCTCATGCATAGCGTTAATCCAATGATCATCTAACAAGGCTTCTTTAATATTCTTGGGTTCAATTTGAGATAAGAATGCTTGATGAGCACAAAGAGCAATAATACGAGAGCGAGTGGTAACACCTTCTTTTGGATCACCTAGAATTAATTCACTTGGGTGATCTTTGATATGTTTCCAACACCTTGGTAAATCCGTACTAGCTTCATTTAATACTTGATCATTTTCCTTAGGAGGTTCTTCATGAGATTTTAATTCTTGAGTAGGAGATTCTAAGGGTTGATCTAGTGGAGTATCTTCATTTAAGTCAACATCTACCACTTTCTTGATACAAAACGGATTAGTCTCATCAAAGTCAACATGCATAGATTCCTCAATAGTACGAGTACGTTTGTTGAAAATGCGATAGGCTTTTCCTTTAGTGGAATAACCAAGAAAAATACCTTCATCCGATTTAGCATCAAATTTTCCCAAATAGTTCCTAGTGTTTAGGATAAAACATTTGCACCCAAAAACACGAAAATAAGCAATAGTTGGTGGTCTACCATTCCAAAGCTCATAAGGGGTTTTCTTAATAAGGGGTCTAATTAGAACTCTATTTAACACATAACAAGCCGTATGAACGGCTTCACCCCAAAAGTATGTAGGCAAGCTATGTTCTTTTAGCATTGTTCTAGCCATTTCTTGTAGAGTTCGGTTTTTCCTTTCCACTACCCCATTTTGTTGGGGAGTTCTAGGGGCCGAAAAATTATGCTCAATCCCAAATTCATCACAAAAATGCACAAAAGGAGAATTCACATATTCACTACCATTATCACTACGAATGCATGTAATAGAGTAGCCTTTCTCATTTTGCACCTTTCTACAAAGTTTTGCAAATTCATTGAAGGCATCACTTTTTAAAGCAAGGAACATCACTCATGTATATCTAGTGAAATCATCAACAACAACAAAGACATATCTAGAACCCCCTAGACTAGTGACATCAACGGGACTAAAAAGATCCATATGCAATAATTGAAGTGGCCTAACGGTGATGACCTTATTTATGGATTTAAAAGATGAACGATGTTGTTTACCAAGTTGACATGCATCACATAATTTATTTTTATCAAATTTATGAATAGGCAAACCAACAACAAGATTTTTTCTAGATAATTTTGAAATCAAATCCATGCTAGCATGCCCTAAACGTCTATGCCAAAGCCAACTATCATTTACCATGGATAAGCATTTAATATGTTTAGACATAAGACTCTCAAGATCAACAACAAAAACATTATCCGATCTTTTTGCAATAAACATAGTATCTAACTCATCATTTTTAAAAACAACACATCTAGATGCTTCAAATTTAACACTAAAACCAACATCACAAAGTTGACTAATACTAAGCAAGTTAAAAGAGAGACCCTCAACAAGTAACACATTAGAGATAAGTAAAGAATTCATATTACCAATGTTACCTTTACCCAAAACGCGTTTCTTAGTGTTGTCGGCAAAAGTAACTCTATCACCTTTTGTTTTATATAAACGTGTAAATAATGATGGATTCCCGGTCATGTGTCTTGAGAATCCACTATCAAGGAGCCATATATTTTGCTTCTTGATGCTCAATCCCTACAAACAAAAATAATTTAAGTTTTAGGTACCCAATTAGGTTTGGGTCCATGAGGGTTAGTGGATTTTCTTTTTAAGACCCATATAGGCCTTTTCCAAATTGGCACAAGAGATCCCAAATCCAATAATTTACGATAGTAACAATGAGATGCATCATGACCAAGTTTTTCACAATAGGTGCAAGTGATAGAAGATTTTGAAGAAGATGGAATTTCATTTGAAATTTTTGATTTTACAAAAACATTTTTCAAAGGTTTTTGGTGAGTGAATGGATCATATCCAACACCACTTTTTTCACAAGCCATTCTTTGAGAACCTAAAATCAAATCCAAGTTTTCTTGCCCACTAGTAAATTTTAAAATAATGGCATTTTGATCAACAATCTTTTTCTCTAACAAAGCTTTTTCTTCCAAAAGATTTTTCTCAATAAGATGAAGTTTTTCATTATCATCTATACATTCATCACAAAGATTTTGACAATCTTCCAACGCTTTCAAAACCTCTTTAGTTCTATTTTTCTCAAATTCTAAATCTTTTGTTAAAACTTTGTTTGTTTCAATAGAATTTAAAAAATCATTGTAAAGAGAATCAAATGCCTCATGAATATCTTGTTCACTAGCATCATCATTAGTTAAAGAGAGTTTAGATTTAGGAGTTACCTCTTCATGATTTGCCATAAAGGCAAAGTGAGTTGAACCGGTATCATCATCCGAAGAAGCATCTTCATCATTTTCAAGTTCTTCCATAAAAGCAACAAGATTGACGTTTTCGTTATCACTTTCTTCTTCCTCCGAATTTTGAGTATCCCAAGTGATATTAGCATGCATTGCTCTCTTAGGTTTCTCCTTTTGAAGAAGAGGACAATAAGTTTTGATGTGACCAACTTTCTTGCAATGATAGCAAGTGGGTTCATCTTGTTTGATAGCTCTATCATTCTTGTAGGGTGAGGAAGAACTTCCTTTCTTAGCAAAGCGTTTGTATCTCATGAATTTTTTCATATCTCTTGCTAACATAGCCACTCTTTCATCTTCACTAGTTTCTTCTTCATGTGAGTTATCTTCTTCACTTTCCTTCCTTTCTTTTCGTTCTTTCAACTTGGTACTCAAAGCATGGAAAGCAATAGATTTCTTAATCTTCTTCTCCTCATCATCTCTTATCTTTTCTTCTTCAAGCACAAGCTCTTCCGTCATGAGGTTGCAAATGAGTTCATGAACCGTCATTTTTGAAAGATCTTTAGTGTCTCTTATAGAGTTGATTTTTGATTTGTATTTCCTTGGAAGAGCAAATAAGATTTTTCGGCATTGTTCTTTGTTGGTGTACTCTTGACCAAGAGTCTTCAAGGTGTTGACAATGTTAGAAAATCTTTGATGTATAGCATTTAAGGCTTCATCGGGCTCCATACGAAATAGCTCATACTTAGTGATAAAGAGACCAATCTTAGTTTCTTTGATATCTTCCGTTCCTTGATATGATAGCTCCAAGAGTTGCCACATTTCATGAGCGGAATTGCATTCACTAACTCTAGCGTATTCCGTGACACTTAATCCATTAATGAGGATGTTCATAGCTTTGTTGTTTTTGGTGAGTTTAGCTATGTCTTGATCATTGTAATCATCTTCATTTTTCACCTCCGTACTACCCGTAACATAAGGAATATAAGGACCCTTCTTGATAGCAAGCCACAAAAAGTAATCAATTCCTTTGACGTGAATCTCCATTTTCTTTTTCCACCCAAAGTAGTCTTTTCCTACAAAAAGCGGAGGTCTAGTAGAACATGAACCTTCCGGTTGATTAGAATCAATATCGTATTAACTCTAGAAACGATTAAGTACAATAGAGCTAGGCTCTGATACCAATTGATATCCTATATGCGTCCTAGAAGGGGGGTTGAATAGGACAATAGAAATTAATCGGCTAATTTTATTTCAAGTAAATAAAATTAAAAGCTAATTTGAATCCTATTGTTTTAGCAAACTAAATAGTAATGAACTAGATAATCCTAAAAGACAATATTATCAAACTATTAATGTAGGCATTTTATCAAGCATATAGAGTGCGGAAATGTAAAGAGTGTAGAGATAGAATACGATACACAACGATGTATAGTGGTTCAGTTTCCCTACATCCACTACCTAAGGAAGCCTCCTTAGGATTTGCAAGATTCTCAACTAATCTTCGTAACTCTTAACCGGGTGAGATTACAAACCCTTACAACCACTTCAAAAACCTTTGAAGGAAAATACACTTGTGTTATAACCAACACAAGGAACCAAGCATAAAACCTATGCTCACACTACTCTCTTAATCTATTACAAGAACTAAGAGGAAAGGGAAAAGTGTTTAGGGGTGCTTATAAAAGCTTTGTAACTAAACTCCTAAATGAGTGGATATGAACTAAGTAGCTTCACAATGAATATGACTTGAATGCTCCTTTGAAACCTCCTTGAATGATAATATTAATTGCTCTTAATATTGGTAGATGGAAGGCTTAAGTTGTGTCTTGAATGAACTCCATTTTATAGCTGAAAATATGGTCCAACGGTCATAAGGCTTCTCTCTAACGGATCTATTTTATCTCCAACGGATATAAGCTTTGTCCTCTTGTAATAGTGCAGAAAACCCTCTCGTGCGTTGTACCGCGGGTATGGTCCGGTGCACCGCGAAAACGTTCGTCTAAATTTCAAGCTTACTGACGGACTACTCGATGCACCGCGTCCCTGGTCCGTGCATCGGTCCGGTGTACCGCGCCTTTGGTCCGGTGTACCGTGCAATTTTATTAGCTTACTGACGGGCTATCCTGTGCACCGCTCCTCTGGTCCGTGACTCTGCGGTGTACCGCAAGACTTGTCCGGTGTACCGCGGAGCTGTTCATTTGAATCTCAAGCTAAAGTTCAAGAATAAAAACACAACTAATCTAATGAGGGGTTTTGGAAAACATTTAAAGAGATACCAAAAAGAATTTTAGTTTAAAAGATGATTTGTCGAATATTAAAACGGGAATAAAAACAAGGTGAGGCTAACAGTATTATCCGTCCAACATGAGGTTAGATGCTCAACTCGAGTTAACACATTTCCGACAAGAATATGATGAAGCGTTGGGTAGAAGTTGGTCGAGATTTCAGAAATGCTTACGAAGTGTCCCCAATCATGGCCTTTCAAATCAACAACAATTGAAAATTTTCTATAACGGTCAATTTGGTGGATCACGAAAAGATTTGGATTTATTATGTGGTGGTGCGTTTTTACGAGATCAACCCGTTCAAGTAAGAATTATTTTGGAGAGAACGGTCGACAATGAAGTGGGTTGGAATACTGTGAGAACACCGGTTAAAGGAGGAGTTAATAATGTCAACATTGAAGAAAGGTTCACCTCCTTAGAGAACAAAATACAAACCACTTTAGAACAACAGTTGAGACAACTCACGTTAGCCATGAAAGAAGGTTTTTCGAGTAAAAGGGTTGAAGTAAATGCCGCACAAGAAGTTCATGGATGTTCGTATTGTGGTGTGAATGATCATGAATGGGAGAATTATCAGAATAATCAAGATTCCATGATGTTTGTTTCCAACAGAGGAAATTTTAATTCGAATGGTAATGGATATCAACCTAACAGAAACCATCCTGGGTTTCAATATTCAAATCCTAACGGGGCAGCAAATCCGACTCACGCATATCAGCCGCGTCCCCAAGGTAACAATTATAATCCAAGACCTCAGAACCATTATCAAGGGGACAGAATCAAGGAAACTATGCTCAAAGACAACCTCCTCAAGACAATTATGATGACACCATGAACCAGAAAGCCTTACCTGCTCAACCACAAGAAGATACAAATAACCTTCAGAAAACTGTAGAGAAATTAATTGCGCTTCATATCCAAAGTCAGCAAACTTCTGAGGCGGCAGTTAAAAGGTTAGAAAATCAGATAACTCAGATGGAAAAACAATTGCAACAGCGGCCACAAGGACAACTACCTAGTAATACAGAGGCTCCTGTCCAAAACGAAGATTGTAATTCTATCTCACTCAGAAGTGGTAAGAAGCTTCCCCCACCTCCATTTCCTGTTATGAAAGAGAATGAAGTTGTTAGAAAAGAAAAACATGTGGTGGATAAGGATAAAGAAGTTGAAGTAGAAGAAGTGGAGAGACCTATTGAAGTTTCAAAAAAGAAAGATGATATTATGATAAACCGTCCTCCTCCACCATTTCTATCGAGAGTTCAAAAGAAGGGTGATATGAATGATTAACAAAAATTCTTTAACAAGGTAAGAGGTCTTAGCATAAATATTCCATTGTTAGAAGATATTAGAGATGTACCCAAGTATGCTAAGTTTCTGAAAAGAGCCCTCACCAACAAACGGCCATATTGCGATAATGAGATGATTGGTTTACCTGAAGAATGTAGTGCAATATGTCAGAATAAGTTACCTCCCAAACTACTTGATCCTGGGAGCTTTACAATTCTGATATCTATCGGTGATGAGTGGAAAGGAAAAGCGCTATGTGATTTGGGTGCAAGTATTAATCTTATGCCCGAATCAATCTTTGAGAAATTAAAGATAGGTGATGCGAAACCGACATCGATGGTCTTACAGATGGCTGACAGATCCCTCGTACATCCAGAGGGACGAATAGAAGATGTCCTCGTCAAGGCGTGTACGTTAATTTTTCCCGTTGATTTTGTTATACTTGATTACGACGCGGATAGGAATGTCCCCATTATCTTGGGAAGACCATTCCTATCCATGGGGCGTACTTTAATTGATGTAGAAAACAGAGAAATGATTATGAGAATCCAAGACGAAGAGGTGAAATTCAACGTGTTCAGACCAATGAAATTTCCAGATTCCAAGGAGGATTGCTTTTGTGTAGATGTAGTTGAACATGTACCAAAAGACACACCTAAGGTCGTGGAAACCTTAGGAGTCGTGGAAAAAGAGCTAAGAAAGAAACCACCAATTAAAGTTCCTCCAAATCCTAAGGGAAGTCCACACCTCGATCATGCAAAGAAGAAAGCTCAAGCACGTGTCACGAAGGTTCCAAAAGAACCTAAGAAATAAAGAAAGAAAAAGCAGTTCAAAGTGGGTGAAGAATTTGCTATGAAAAAGCCTAAAACCTCCTCCAAATACACGTGAATCGAAGAACTCTTGGCTAGAACCATTCATGGTTGCAAAGGTTATCTCGTATAAATTTGTTGAAATAAAAGCCAAAGGATGCAAATTTCGAGTAGCAAATGTTGACAACCTCACTCACTGCTAGGGAGGTTATGATAAAGAATGAAACACGAGGTAACCCGTCGAGCTTAACGACGTTAAACAAAGGCCAATTCTTTGTATATTAGTTTAAGTCTTTTGACTTTAGTAGTGTGAATTAGATAAAAGTCGTTAATTTAGTATTTATTATTAAGAAATGAGGAAGGGTAGTTGTTTTTGATGATTACAAGAGTGAAGTTCATGAGTTTGGAGTATCTAGAACGAAAAAGAATGAAAAATTTGGGTTACGATACATGAGAAACCGGGAACCCGGTTTCTAAAAACCGGAAACCCGTTTTTGGTGCTGTACCCAGGTATCAAAACTTCAGAAGATCATAACTTGACGCTCGGAGGTCGGAATTAACTTTTTCTTGAGCCTAAACCACTTATTTTTTCGAGATCTATCCAATGGTGAAGTCCAAAAGTTCTGATAACCAGCCCAAACTTTCTGACCTGTGCGTAAAGAGACGCAATTCATGGTGCGAAATGAAGAAAACCGAATTCTGAGAAAAACTGGTAACTCCAATGGAAAATCTGAGTAGTCCAATGGACCGTGAGTGAAATTTCCAATAAAAATGAGTATAAGGTTCGCAAAAATCCCAGGTGTAGGCAAGGAGAAATTGAAAAAATAAGATGGAAATTTTCTGCGCGAATACGCAACCCTTTGCGTCCAAGGTAAAAAAAAAAATCAGAAAATCGAAGGCAGCATTTTATGCCTCCCGAAAAAACAAAAAACCGGGAACCCAGTTTCGAGAATGTGGGGCCCCGGTTTTCGTCGGCGAAAATTGACCTAAACCTTAAGAAAATCTTATTTTTCCCTCTCCTTTGGCCTCCAACACATGAAACACCATTGATGACGAACCAAAGCTCCAAAAACACTCAAATTCCATCATCAAAGCACCAATATATCACCAATCCTTATCTCTAAACATCATCCCAACACATAATCAATCACAAATATTTCCAAAAACACAAAGAAATTCAAGTTTTAACCTAAAAATTTATTCACCAAAGCTTAAAATATATTCTTTAAACCTCTCCAACACCATAGATATTAGATACCGTTCTCAAATAACTCCACCAATCCCACTACTGTGCCACTTTCAACAATATCAAGAGACACAAATTTCATCAATAGCTTTTGTACTTTGAAGGTTGGAGATTGCAAGTGCAAGTTGGGAATTAAGATTTGTTTAGTTATTTATCGGACTTCCCATAAGGAAACATCCAAGTGGGTTGGAATTCCCATAAGGAAACATCCACAACTCTTGATAAACAAGAATAAAAGGTAACGATGTTGATGAGAAGACGTACTTAGCAGATTAATTAATTATTCTTTGGGGCAAGTAAAATATTAATTTGATTTTTTGGATCATTGACCCTTAAAAATAATATGTACACCATATAAATAAAAAAATTATTTAAAAATTTAACATTAAATTTTATTATATTATTTAAAACAACAAATTGTGTCTTAATATATAAATGTTATTTCTGAAATATCTTAATTAAATAATAACATAAAAAAACTCAAAATATGAAATTGCATGTTTATATACGTAGCTAATGAATGATACATTTTTAAGAGAGTCAAAATTTTGACTGTTAAATATAAATTGGGTGAATTCCCTAGAGGGTATTGTTGATAATCTTGGCAAATCCTTTCACAAGATCAAAAGAGCAAACTCTGTATGATAAGGTGTTGAGAAATATTAGAACTGAACTAAAGAAAAAGATATATTGTGAATATATTTTTTGTGTATCCAAAACTAGTTTAGTATAATAGAAATATTTTAATATATATATATATATAATTTTAAGAAGTAAAGAGTAGAATTGGAGTCGTGGGTATTATATGTTCATTAAATAAATATTTTTTATTGAATATATTTTTATAAAATAAAGATTTTAGTAGTACATAATGTTATAAATATAATTTTATTGTTAATAGTTCCAAAAAAAAAATCTTTAACTAAAAGGAGAAAAGAAAAAAGGATATGTGTATTATTGTTTTATTCTGGGTGAAATGATTATATTAGTTCAAGAGGAATTCTATACAAGACATAAGTATGTATTGGTGAGTATTACATCAAAATAAAATAGAGCTTATGAGTTATGGTGTCTCAAGAAAACCTTATAAGAGTTATATAAAGGATGAGCTTACTTGCTATCATTATCATAAGAGTGGTCATATCAAACCTAAATTCCCAAAACTTTTCAAAAAAAAGCCAATGAAAACATTAATGCAACATTGGTTTATGATAGCTCAAACCAAAGTGATGACAAAGAGCATGTATCCAACTAAGTTTCTTTCATGGCTACTTAAAAAGAAGAAGACGAGGTAAAGTTCAAATCTAACTTATGTTTATCTTAAGATCAATTGGACGATGGTATTAAAAATCTTATCATTTTTTACGTGATTACAAACACTCTCTTATATCAAACAAAAAACCAAATATTTGAAAACTTTTTACAAATATTTTAGGAAACAATGATGAGTTTGATGATAATAACTCTATCATTTTTTATAACAATAAGTTTATCCACAATTCACATAAAAAACTTTAATTATGAAATTTATGCTTTAATATACTTGAATATTTAGGTTACTTTAATAACATATAATTCCTTCTATTTTAAAAAAAAAAATACAATTATTAATTATTCATTAAATCTAATTGAGAATTTATCAAACTTTTGTATAAAACTAATTGTTAATTACACTACATGTTATTTTAGAATGTACAACCAACAAACAAATATTATATAAAAATCCATGCACGTTGATTTTGATGAAGGAAATTCTTTTAAAAGAAAGTGAAAAAATATAAAAGTTGAATATACCAAGTTCCATCAACTTGAAGAAGAAGTAAAACCTATTATATCATAACCATAAATATATTCTGACAATCAAACTATTAAAGAGAAGAATGATGAAACTCCCAAAGAACTTCATAGAAGTAGGAACAATGTTAGAGGACTCTTGCTAAAGTTAATACTTGGTGATCCAAGTAAAGGGCTAAGAACACATTCAACTCTTAATGATTTGTGTTCTCATTGTACTTTCTTGTCTAAATTCAGACCGAAGAATAACAAATAAGATCTACTTGATGATCATTTGGTAAATGCAATGCATGAAGAGTTTATAACGATTTTATAAGGATTTTGATACGAGTATGCATAGTGAATTCCAATTGCACATGATTGGAGAATTTAACTTCTTCCTCAGACTAAAAATAAAGAAAATGGAAGATGGGATCTGTCTCAACCAAGCTAAATAAGCCAAAGATCTTATTAAGAAGTTTGAACTTACTAATTCCAAGTGGGTTGGAATTCCCATAAGGAAACATCCACAACTCTTGATAAACAAGAATAAAAGGTAACGATGTTGATGAGAAGACGTACTTAACAGATTAATTAATTATTCTTTGGGGCAAGTAAAATATTAATTTGATTTTTTGGATCATTGACCCTTAAAAAAATATGTACACCATATAAATAAAAAAATTATTTAAAAATTTAACATTAAATTTTATTATATTATTTAAAACAACAAATTGTGTCTTAATATATAAATGTTATTTCTGAAATATCTTAATTAAATAATAACATAAAAAAACTTAAAATATGAAATTGCATGTTTATATACGTAGCTAATGAATGATACATTTTTAAGAGAGTCAAAATTTTGACTGTTAAATATAAATTGGGTGAATTCCCTAGAGGGTATTGTTGATAATCTTGGCAAATCCTTTCACAAGATCAAAAGAGCAAACTCTGTATGATAAGGTGTTGAGAAATATTAGAACTGAACTAAAGAAAAAGATATATTGTGAATATATTTTTTGTGTATCCAAAACTAGTTTAGTATAATAGAAATGTTTTAATATATATATATATATATATAATTTTAAGAAGTAAAGAGTAGAATTGGAGTCGTGGGTATTATATGTTCATTAAATAAATATTTTTTATTGAATATATTTTTATAAAATAAAGATTTTAGTAGTACATAATGTTATAAATATAATTTTATTGTTAATAGTTCCAAAAAAAAATCTTTAACTAAAAGGAGAAAAGAAAAAAGGATATGTGTATTATTGTTTTATTCTGGGTGAAATGATTATATTAGTTCAAGAGGAATTCTATACAAGACATAAGTATGTATTGGTGAGTATTACATCAAAATAAAATAGAGCTTATGAGTTATGGTGTCTCAAGAAAACCTTATAAGAGTTATATAAAGGATGAGCTTACTTGCTATCATTATCATAAGAGTGGTCATATCAAACCTAAATTCCCAAAACTTTTCAAAAAAAAAGCCAATGAAAACATTAATGCAACATTGGTTTATGATAGCTCAAACCAAAGTGATGACAAAGAGCATGTATCCAACTAAGTTTCTTTCATGGCTACTTAAAAAGAAGAAGACGAGGTAAAGTTCAAATCTAACTTATGTTTATCTTAAGATCAATTGGACGATGGTATTAAAAATCTTATGATTTTTTACGTGATTACAAACACTCTCTTATATCAAACAAAAAACCAAATATTTGAAAACTTTTTACAAATATTTTAGGAAACAATGATGAGTTTGATGATAATAACTCTATCATTTTTTATAACAATAAGTTTATCCACAATTCACATAAAAAACTTTAATTATGAAATTTATGCTTTAATATACTTGAATATTTAGGTTACTTTAATAACACATAATTCCTTATATTTTAAAAAAAAAATACAATTATTAATTATTCATTAAATCTAATTGAGAATTTATCAAACTTTTGTATAAAACTAATTGTTAATTACACTACATGTTATTTTAGAATGTACAACCAACAAACAAATATTATATAAAAATCCATGCACGTTGATTTTGATGAAGGAAATTCTTTTAAAAGAAAGTGAAAAAATATAAAAGTTGAATATACCAAGTTCCATCAACTTGAAGAAGAAGTAAAACCTATTATATCATAACCATAAATATATTCTGACAATCAAACTATTAAAGAGAAGAATGATGAAACTCCCAAAGAACTTCATAGAAGTAGGAACAATGTTAGAGGACTCTTGCTAAAGTTAATACTTGGTGATCCAAGTAAAGGGCTAAGAACACATTCAACTCTTAATGATTTTTGTTCTCATTGTACTTTCTTGTCTAAATTCAGACCGAAGAATAACAAATAAGATCTAGTTGATGATCATTTGGTAAATGCAATGCATGAAGAGTTTATAACGATTTTATAAGGATTTTGATACGAGTATGCATAGTGAATTCAATTGCACATTATTGGAGAATTTAACTTCTTCCTCAGACTAAAAATAAAGAAAATGGAAGATGGGATCTGTCTCAACCAAGCTAAATAAGCCAAAGATCTTATTAAGAAGTTTGAACTTACTAATTCCAAGTGGGTTGGAATTCCCATAAGGAAACATCCACAACTCTTGATAAACAAGAATAAAAGGTAACGATGTTGATGAGAAGACGTACTTAGCAGATTAATTAATTATTCTTTGGGGCAAGTAAAATATTAATTTGATTTTTTGGATCATTGACCCTTAAAAAAATATGTACACCTTATAAATAAAAAATTTATTTAAAAATTTAACATTAAATTTTATTATATTATTTAAAACAACAAATTGTGTCTTAATATATAAATGTTATTTCTGAAATATCTTAATTAAATAATAACATAAAAAAACTCAAAATATGAAATTGCATGTTTATATACGTAGCTAATGAATGATACATTTTTAAGAGAGTCAAAATTTTGACTGTTAAATATAAATTGGGTGAATTCCCTAGAGGGTATTGTTGATCATCTTGGCAAATCATTTCACAAGATCAAAAGAGCAAACTCTGTATGATAAGGTGTTGAGAAATATTAGAACTGAACTAAAGAAAAAGATATATTGTGAATATATTTTTTGTGTATCCAAAACTAGTTTAGTATAATAGAAATATTTTAATATATATATAATTTTAAGAAGTAAATTGTAGAATTGAAGACGTGGGTATTATATGTTCATTAAATAATTTTTTTTATTGAATATATTTTTATAAAATAAACATTTTAGTAGTACATAATGTTATAAATATAATTTTATTGTTAATAGTTCCAAAAAAAAATCTTTAACTAAAAGGAGAAAAGAAAAAAGGATATGTGTATTATTGTTTTATTCTGGATGAAATGATTATATTAGTTCAAGAGGAATTCTATACAAGACATAAGTGTGTATTTGTGAGTATTACATCAAAATAAAATAGAGCTTATGAGTTGTGGTGTCTCAAGAAAACCTTATAAGAGTTATATAAAGGATGAGCTTACTTGCTATCATTATCATTAGAGTGGTCATATCAAACCTAAATTCCCAAAACTTTTCAAAAAAAAGCCAATGAAAACATTAATGCAACATTGGTTGATGATAGCTCAAACCAAAGTGATGACAAAGAGCATGTAGCCAACTATGTTTCTTTCATGGCTACTTAAAAAGAAGAAGACGAGGTAAAGTTCAAATCTAACTTATGTTTATCTTAAGATCAATTAGACGATGGTATTAAAAATCTTATTATTTTTTACGTGATTACAAATATTTGAAAACTTTTTACAAATATTTTAGGAAACAATGATGAGTTTGATGATAATAACTCTATCATTTTTTATAACAATAAGTTTATCAACAATTCACATAAAAAACTTTAATTATGACATTTAGGCTTTAATATACTTGAATATTTAGGTTACTTTAATAACACATAATTCCTTCTATTTAAAAAATAATAAAATTATTGATTATTCATTAAATCTATATGAGTTTTTCATCAGCTACTTCAAGAGTGTACTCGTGATATGATACAAGGGACAAATATATGATTCACTCAATAATGTTATATTAGTTTTGTTCGTAACCCTTGATTAATTTAGTAGTACTTGAACTTGTACTAAGACTTTCTTTTACCCAATTTAATAACAAATTATTATATTATCCAAATCGTAAAGATTTTACATATTTACAATGAAGGTCACACGTTTGAAACATTTTTTCAGCAAATTTTACACATATTATCCCAAAAATTGTGCATTTTATAATTTTATTTAGATTTTCAATTTATCTACCCAAAATGTTATGTCTTTTTAAAAATTAAACTCATTTTATAATTTAAATATATTCCAAATCTATCAACAAACTTCTGGTTCATATATTACCTCTTGAATTATAAATATGAACAAACTTCTTGTAAATAATGTGTATATCAACAAACTTTGATTTTGTAAAAATTGTAAGCATATTTTCATCATCCAGTGTTTACAAATTTAGTAAAAAAAATCATACCAATGCATGCAACATGGGTTGATGATAGCTCAAACCAAAGTGATGACAAATAGCATGTATCCAACTAAGTTTCTTTCATGGCTACTTAAAAAGAAGAAGACGAGGTAAAGTTCAAATCTAACTTATGTTTATCTTAAGATCAATTAGACGATGGTATTAAAAATCTAATGATTTTTTACGTGATTACAAACACTCTCTTATATCAAACAAAAAACCAAATATTTGAAAACTTTTTACAAATATTTTAGGAAACAATGATGAGTTTGATGATAATAACTCTATCATTTTTTATAACAATAAGTTTATCCACAATTCACATAAAAAACTTTAATTATGACATTTATGCTTTAATATACTTGAATATTTAGGTTACTTTAATAACACATAATTCCTTCTATTTTAAAAAAAAAATACAATTATTAATTATTCATTAAATCTAATTGAGAATTTATCAAACTTTTGTATAAAACTAATTGTTAATTACACTACATGTTATTTTAGAATGTACAACCAACAAACAAATATTATATAAAAATCCATGCACGTTGATTTTGATGAAGGAAATTCTTTTAAAAGAAAGTGAAAAAATATAAAAGTTGAATATACCAAGTTCCATCAACTTGAAGAAGAAGTAAAACCTATTATATCATAACCATAAATATATTCTGACAATCAAACTATTAAAGAGAAGAATGATGAAACTCCCAAAGAACTTCATAGAAGTAGGAACAATGTTAGAGGACTCTTGCTAAAGTTAATACTTGGTGATCCAAGTAAAGGGCTAAGAACACATTCAACTCTTAATGATTTGTGTTCTCATTGTACTTTCTTGTCTAAATTCAGACCGAAGAATAACAAATAAGATCTACTTGATGATCATTTGGTAAATGCAATGCATGAAGAGTTTATAACAATTTTATAAGGATTTTGATACGAGTATGCATAGTGAATTCCAATTGAACATGACTCGAGAATTTAACTTCTTCCTCAGACTAAAAATAATGAAAATGGAAGATGGGATATGTCTCAACCAAGCTAAATAAGCCAAAGATCTTATTAAGAAGTTTGAACTTACTAATTCCAAGTGGGTTGGAATTCCCATAAGGAAACATCCACAACTCTTGATAAACAAGAATAAAAGGTAACGATGTTGATGAGAAGACGTACTTAACAGATTAATTAATTATTCTTTGGGGCAAGTAAAATATTAATTTGATTTTTTGGATCATTGACCCTTAAAAAAATATGTACACCATATAAATAAAAAAATTATTTAAAAATTTAACATTAAATTTTATTATATTATTTAAAACAACAAATTGTGTCTTAATATATAAATGTTATTTCTGAAATATCTTAATTAAATAATAACATAAAAAAACTTAAAATATGAAATTGCATGTTTATATACGTAGCTAATGAATGATACATTTTTAAGAGAGTCAAAATTTTGACTGTTAAATATAAATTGGGTGAATTCCCTAGAGGGTATTGTTGATAATCTTGGCAAATCCTTTCACAAGATCAAAAGAGCAAACTCTGTATGATAAGGTGTTGAGAAATATTAGAACTGAACTAAAGAAAAAGATATATTGTGAATATATTTTTTGTGTATCCAAAACTAGTTTAGTATAATAGAAATGTTTTAATATATATATAATTTTAAGAAGTAAATTGTAGAATTGAAGACGTGGGTATTATATGTTCATTAAATAATTTTTTTTATTGAATATATTTTTATAAAATAAACATTTTAGTAGTACATAATGTTATAAATATAATTTTATTGTTAATAGTTCCAAAAAAAAATCTTTAACTAAAAGGAGAAAAGAAAAAAGGATATGTGTATTATTGTTTTATTCTGGATGAAATGATTATATTAGTTCAAGAGGAATTCTATACAAGACATAAGTGTGTATTTGTGAGTATTACATCAAAATAAAATAGAGCTTATGAGTTGTGGTGTCTCAAGAAAACCTTATAAGAGTTATATAAAGGATGAGCTTACTTGCTATCATTATCATTAGAGTGGTCATATCAAACCTAAATTCCCAAAACTTTTCAAAAAAAAGCCAATGAAAACATTAATGCAACATTGGTTGATGATAGCTCAAACCAAAGTGATGACAAAGAGCATGTAGCCAACTATGTTTCTTTCATGGCTACTTAAAAAGAAGAAGACGAGGTAAAGTTCAAATCTAACTTATGTTTATCTTAAGATCAATTAGACGATGGTATTAAAAATCTTATTATTTTTTACGTGATTACAAATATTTGAAAACTTTTTACAAATATTTTAGGAAACAATGATGAGTTTGATGATAATAACTCTATCATTTTTTATAACAATAAGTTTATCAACAATTCACATAAAAAACTTTAATTATGACATTTAGGCTTTAATATACTTGAATATTTAGGTTACTTTAATAACATATAATTCCTTCTATTTAAAAAATAATAAAATTATTGATTATTCATTAAATCTATATGAGTTTTTCATCAGCTACTTCAAGAGTGTACTCGTGATATGATACAAGGGACAAATATATGATTCACTCAATAATGTTATATTAGTTTTGTTCGTAACCCTTGATTAATTTAGTAGTACTTGAACTTGTACTAAGACTTTCTTTTACCCAATTTAATAACAAATTATTATATTATCCAAATCGTAAAGATTTTACATATTTACAATGAAGGTCACACGTTTGAAACATTTTTTCAGCAAATTTTACACATATTATCCCAAAAATTGTGCATTTTATAATTTTATTTAGATTTTCAATTTATCTACCCAAAATGTTATGTCTTTTTAAAAATTAAACTCATTTTATAATTTAAATATATTCCAAATCTATCAACAAACTTCTGGTTCATATATTACCTCTTGAATTATAAATATGAACAAACTTCTTGTAAATAATGTGTATATCAACAAACTTTGATTTTGTAAAAATTGTAAGCATATTTTCATCATCCAGTGTTTACAAATTTAGTAAAAAAAATCATACCAATGCATGCAACATGGGTTGATGCTTGCTCAAACCAAAGTGATGATGAAGATCATTTAACCAACTATGATTCTTTCATGGCTATTTAAAACGGAGAAAAAGATGAGGTAAACTCTAACTCTAACTTATTTTTATCTCAAGATTAATTAGCGGATGGTATTGAAATATCTTATGTTTTTTTACATGATTACAAATAATCTCCTAAATAAAACAAAAAATCAAAATTTTAAAAACTTTTTACAAAGTTCTTTAGGAAACAATGATAAACTCGAGGATAATACTTCCATCATTGTCATATAAAATTCCTTTATTTTGGAAAAGTTAAAAGATCTGGGAGGAATTTTTTAAAGTTTACACAAAGATAATTATAATTTGATTTATTGTTAGGAAGCCAAGTAACTCGTTAAGAAAATGGTAGTTTTTGTTTTATCCCTTTGTTAATTTTATTTCCTCTAAAATCATTTTTTGTGAGAGCATCAAATATAGTTTCCTCTTCTAGCTTACCTTTTTCCAAACTTGATCTAAATACTTGTACCTATGGTTCCCTGATTTATCTATGTAAAAGGCCAAAACGAATTGTAGAGAGAAAGGGCAACGTTAATCCCCATAGACCCAACTTGAATACCTAATATATAATTCTATTATCTTGTAGCTTAAGAAGAGCATCAATAAAAAAAATTTGGTACTCGATAGTGGATGATATAGGCATATGAAGGGAAATGAGTCACTCCTATAAAAGATTACAAGAAAATGAGGTAATGGAAATGTAACTTTTTCCAATAACATGGGAAGAGAAGTTTTTGGAAAACTCTTATATGAAGTTTTTGGTAGTAAGGATTATTTTCTTATAAAAAATGTGCTTTTTTCATTGAATTTCCTATAATATTCTTAGTATTAATCCATGTACGTTGAATTTGATGATGGAAATCCTTTTGAAAGAAAGTGAAAAAATAAAAGGTTGAATATGCCACGTTCCATCAACTTGAAGAAGAAGTAAAACCTATTATATCATAACCTTAAATTTATCCTCATAGTCAAATTATTGGAGAGATGAATGATGAAACTCCCAAGGAACATTTTGGAAGTAGGAAGAATGTTATAGGACTCTTGCCAAAGATAATACTTGGTGATACAATGAAAGGGATAAGAAAACATTTAACTCTTAATGATTTGTGTTCTCATTGTAATTTCCTGTCTAAATTCAAACCAGAGAATACAAAATAAGATCTACATGATGATCATTTGGTAAATGCAATGCATGATGAGTTAAATCAATTTGAAAAAACAAATATATAGAATCTTGATGAATAACCTAATGATAACAATATCATTGGAACATGATTTGTACTTTGTAAAAAATTTGATTATTCAAATATTATAACTAGAAACTAACCTCGCCTTTTTTTTAAGGGTATAACCAGAGTAAGGTATTAATTTTGATGATACATTTTCTTCCGCAACCAGATTAGAATCTATGCGTATGCTACTAGTTTTTTCTTTTGACATGTAATTTAAACTATTTCAAATGTATGTAAGAAATTCCTTTATAAATGGTTTTATTGATAAAGAGGTTCCTAGAGATCTAAAAATATTATTTTTTCAAATCATGTTTTTAGACCTAAAAATAGATAAATTGTTTAAAAGAAGATCATAGGGCTTAGTATGATAGGCTAAGCTCTATTTTAGTCCAAGATGGTTTTCAAAAAAGAAAAAATGATTCTTCCTATTATATAAAATATAAAACACTATGATGTGCTTATTGATCAAATATATGTTGATGATATCATATTTGGTTCTACTAATAAAACTCTTTGTAAGTATTTTGATAGGAGTATGCATAGTAAATTCTAATTAAGCATGATTGGAGAATTTTATATCTTTCTCAGATTGAAAATAAAGAAAATGAAAGATGGGATCCGTCTCAACCAAACTAAATAAGCCAAGGATCTTATTAAGAAGTTTGAACTAAATAATTCCAAGTAGGTTGGAACTCCCATATAGAAACATCCAGAACTCTTAATAAACAAGAATAAAGGTAACGATGTTGATGAGAAGACGTACCTAGCTGATTAATTGATTATTCTTTGTGGCAAGTAAAATATTAATTTTATTTTTTGGATCATTAACCATTAAAAAAATATATTCACCTTTTAAACAAATAAATTATTTAAACATTTGATATTAAATTTTAGTATATTATTTAAAAAAAACAAATTGTGTCTATAAATATACATGTTATTTCTTAAAGATCTTAATTAAATAATAAAATAAAAAAACATAAAATATGAAATTGCATCTTTATATACGTATGTAATGAAGGATACTTTTTTTAAGAGAGTAAAATATTTGACCGTTAAATATAAATTTTTCATGTTAAAAAAGAGTCTTGAAAAAAGACAAAAAAGATTGGGTGAATTCCCTAGAGGGTATTGGTGATCATCTTAGCAAATCCATTCATATGATCAAAAGAGCAAACTCGTGATGATAAGGTGTTGAGAAATATTAGAACTAAACTAAAGAGAAATATATATGGAGAATATTTTTTTTGTATTTCTAAAACTAGTTTGGTATAATAGAAAGATTTTAATATATATATATATAATTTAAAAAATTAAAGGGTAGAATTAGAGACGTGGTTATTATATGTTAATTAAGTAAATATAATGTATCAAATATATTTGTTTAAAATAAAATATTACATAATGTTATAAATAATAACAAAATATTTCGAATTTTTTTATTTTTTATATAGATACTTCAGGAGTATATACTTGATAATATACAATGAAACAAATATTCGATTCACTCGTTAATTTTGTATTTGTTCGTTCAAAATCCACAATTAGCTTAGTAGCACTTGAACTTGAACTAAGAATTTCTTTACCCAATTTAATAAGAATTTATTATATTGTGCAAATGGTAAAGTTTTTTTCATATTTACAAGGGAGGTCACACGTTTAAAACATTGGTTTTGCAAAGGTTACACATATTATCCAAAATATTTGTGCATTTTATAATTTTATTTAGTTTTCCAACATATCTACCCCTAATGTTATGTCTTTCTATAAATTAATCTCATTTTCTTATTTAAAGATATGCCAAATCTATCAACAAACTTCTAGTTCATATATTAGTTCTTGATTATAAATAGGAACGAACTACTTATTCATAATGTGTAAGTATATTTTCATCATCAAGTCTTTACAAATTTAGTGAAAAAATCATACCAATATTTCTGCACAATCCTTTTGGGAAATAATAAATAAGTTTATCCACAATTCATATAAAAAAACTTTAATTATGACATTTTAGGCTTTAATAGACTTGAATATTTAGGTTACTTTAGTGCATTACTTTAAGAACACATAATTCTTTCTTTTTTTAATTTCTTGTAATATTCATGAAATCCATATGAGTTTTTCCTCATCAAACAAATCTTGCTTCAAAACTATATTTTTATGTTAAGGTTTCGAGCCTTCGTGATTTTTTTTATTTCGAGGTGATAATTTAAAACAAGGTACGAAGCCCCATTAATATTTGATCTTGGCTTCAAAACATTAAATAATTTTTTCAATAATTTGGGTATATAAATTTTGTTCAAGGTTTCAAGCTAATATAGTTTGTTTTATGCTTATTCCATATAAATTTTATTGTAGATTCCAGACCTATAAAAGAAATTTGGGCACTAGGTTGTATGAATATTTTTTCATAAAATAGATGATTAAAAATGTCAATGGAATATATACTTTAAGAATTGCTATGATAAGAAAAAAAATATGAAAACATATGAAAAGAATAAAACTCAATAAATCTTACCAAATCCATTACCTGTTTAACAAGATCAAAAGAGAAAACTCATAAGATGTTGAGAAACAGTAGAACTAAACTAAAAAAAAATAAAATATGGAGAGAATATTTCTTGTATATCTAAAACTAGTTTAGTTTAACAGATAGATTTTAATATATATATATATATATATATATATATATATATATATATATATATATATATATATATAGTTTTAAAAATTAAAGAGTAGAATTAGAGATATGGGTATAATATATTTATTAAATAAAAAATAAGTATTGAATATATTTTTATAAAATGATGATTTTAATGGTGTATAATGTTATAAATAAAAGTTTATTGGTAATAATTCAAAAAAATCTTTTACTAAAAAGAGAAAAAAAAGGATATGTGTGTTATTGTTTTATTCTGGGTGAAAGTATTATATTATGTCAAGAGGTATTCTATACAAGACATAAGTGTGTATTGGTGGGTATTACATCAAATAAAATAGAGCTTATGAGACACAAAAGATATAAAGATTGTCGTGCCTCAAGAAAACTTTACATGACTCATATGAAGAATGAGCCTACATGTTATCATTATCATAAAAGTGGCCATATCAAATCTAATTTCCCTAAAATTCTAAAAGAAAAGCCAATTAAGGCATTAATGCAACATGTGTTGATTCTTGCTTAAATCAAAGTGATGATGAAGATCATGTAGCCAACTATGTTTCTTTCATGGCTACTGAAAAAGGAGAAGCAGATGAGGTAAACTCTAACTCTAACTTATGTTTATCTCAAGATTAATCCGATGATGGTATTGAAATATCTTATGATTTTTTTACGTGATTTAAAAAACTCTCTTAAATCAAACAAAACCAAATTTTTGAAAACTTTTTAGAAACTTCTTTAGGAAACAATAATGAACTCGAGGATAATACTTCCACCATTGTCAAATAAAATTCCTTTCTTTTGGAAAAGTTAAAAGATCTAGAATGAAGTTTTTAAATTTTACACAAAGACAAATATAATTTGACAAGTTACTCGTCATGAAAATGGTAGTTTTTGTTTTGATCCCTTTGTTAATATTCGTTACTCTAAAATCGTTTTTGTGAGAGCATCAAATATAGTTTCCTATTCTAGCTTTCCTTTTTCCAAATTTGATATAAATACTTGTACCTATGGTTCCCATATTTATCTATGTAAAAGGCCAAAAGAATTTTAAAAAGAAAGGGCAGCGTTAATACCCATAGACCTAACTTGAATACCTAATATCTAATTCTATTGTCTTGTACGGTAAGAATAGCATCAATAAAAAAATATTGATACTTGATAGTGGATGATATAGTCATATTAAGGGAAATGAATCACTCTTATACAATATTACAAGAAAAGGACGTAATGGAAAAGTAACTTTCTCCAACAACATAGGAGGTGATGTTTTTAAAAAAGGAACCATTGGTAGTATGGATTATTTTAAAAAAATTTCTTTTGTTAATTGAATTTTTTATTATCTTCTTAGTTTAATCAATTTTGTGATGAATGTTATAAGGTTAAATTAGAACCCTCTATATATAATGTTTTAAAAAAATTAAAAAAAGAGGTTATTTTTAATGTGAATAGAGTAGGTATTTACATAGTAAAATTTAAAATCTTATGTGCCAAAGTTAGATAGTTATCGAGTTTTAAAGATAATCATTGGTTGTGGCATAGGCATATTGGTCGTGCTAGTATGGATTTTCTTGTAAATCATTACTTTTGGATATGGTGCATTTCAACTACTCTTATTTATGTATGATATTATCCCAAAGAAAGAGTATGAAACTTTTATAATACACACTTCTGGTGTTAGTTTCAAAAATAATTCAAAGATATACAGTGTTACCGACCTTTTTGGATTATACAAGATACTCATTGAGAAGGCACGTAATTGGAGAAAGAGATTAACATTTAAATTGCTTGACTAGTCACTGTGTTAACATAAACCATCTGGATTGCCCCTCCAAACGGGTAAATCTCAAGACTAAACTTTATTTATATAGTTAACGTCATCACATTCTTAAATTATACTAACACTGTGACATTAAAGAAATAAAAATTATAACATGGACAATAAGAATATATAACAAGTTGATTATAAAATATAATTTTTACAATTAGAATAGTCCCAAAGATTTTCTTTCTTTTTTAGGAACGCGCAACAATAAGAGTGTATTAAGTGATCATTTAGAAGCTCAAAATTATTGAAGGCCTCAACAATGTGACCTTTTTGGATGTTGATGACATAGCTAAGACTCTAATAGAAGATGAAGTCATCATTACCACCGTGGAGGAGGAAAACGAGAAAAAAATTTGAGTAAGTGCGGGTTGGGATAACAGTGTAAGTATTTTGATGTAAATTTAGATTAAAGAATCAAATCCTAAAAATAAATATTTAAATGAGATTATGAGAGGTCTAAGGGATTTCAAAAAGTTGTGGGAAGTTTTTGAAACTAGATTATGGGAAAATAAGTGTAGAGAAAAAAAGAATACTAGATATATGGTGTTTTATTATAAAAAATATTTCATATTTATTCCTTCAATATTTTTAACACCCTAAACATCATGGTGGATTGGGTATTCCTAATGTAGAAACTTTTAACAAGGTCTGCTAATTATATAGCCACACCTGGGTTTGGAAATAGCTACTCAAAGTTAGGAATCTATCTTTTAATTTCATTTTCTACAAAGTAAACAATGGGGAACTTACTTTTGTGATATGGGATAAATGACTAAATTAAAGTGATATTTCCATAGTTCTGAATCTAGAAGTTGATCAGTTGGGTATAAACTGTATTAAGACTGTTGTTGATTGCTTTGATAATTAAAGATGGAGGCTTCCTTCATCAATTGGTGGTTTACTCCCCAATCTGCAAGGAATTACACTCAATAATCAAAGTGTTAAAATATTCTTGGATGAATCAATAAAAGGTAAAATTCTCCTTTAGCAAAACAATAAACAAAATGAATAAAGGCTTACCTGAGGTCAAATGGTACAATATTGTATGGGGTAAGTGTTGTATTCTTCGCTGCTCCTTTATCACGTGGTTGGCTTGTCAATATATAGACTGGCCGCCAAAAATTGATTATTAGAATGGGGATTAATTTCTAATCCTTGTGAATATTTTTTAATGGCGCCTCTTTCTGCAAAAGGATTCTCGAAAAGCTGCTTGATAAGTGTTGTATTTCTGCTGTTCCTTTGAATTGGGAAGACCTAATAAATGTTTGCATCAATTTTGGGACCAGCAATTCAAAAATCATAATCATAGGGTTGTGTTTCACTGCTTTCGGAGTAAGGAAGGAAAACAATTAGAGACAAAATGGCTTAATAATTGATTTCTCTTATTTTTAATTTTATGTAATTTTTTATTAAGCTTTTTTTTAATTTGTAATGTTAGTAGGCCGGCTTATTTTGGTCTTTTCTTGTAACCCATTGGGCTGGACAAAATGTAATGTATGTTTGAGATACCCACTTACAAAATTTGATAGATTTGCCAATACAAAAACCCTAAACCACCGCCTCCAAATATACGTACGTTACAAGTTTATATCAATTCTTCTACTCAATTTTTTTTAAACCTTTTATTATCTTCTTCCTCTTGTCCTTTCTCTTCTAACACCGTCGCATTCTTTTTTAATTCTTTTCGTGCTCATATATATTTAATATTGACTTGCAATTTCACCATAATTTTATTTCAGAACGTTGATCATGACATTTCAATCAAGATATCATAGACAAGGTAAAATTTAATTTATTATTTTTAAAACTATTGTGTTGCTTTATATTTGTACTTTTTCATTAGGCATTCTGATATTTTAATTCAGAACATAAAAAAATGCTTATGTTTTTTGTTGTTGGTCTATTAATAAGAAATGAGTAAATTACGTTTTTAAAATTGATATTATCTAATTGTAATTCTAATCCATAACAGTTTTGTTTGCAATTTCTCATTTCCTGGTTTAAAATTTGTGTTAAGTTAGTTAAACCTAACTCTGATTAAACGGATTTGATCATCAATTAAGTAAATGTTTCATAATGAAAATGAAAGAAAACATAATCTATGTTTTCAAAGCTAATCTCTCTCAATATATTTAGTGATTAAACATATTTATTTATATTGACTAGATTTTTTATTGATACTTGTTTAATAAATTTAATATCCTCCATTGAGTATTACTTTCTTTTGTAATGTTTCTTTAATTTTTTATAATAAGATATAGTATAATGAATATGGATTATAATAGTACTTAAAATCCTCTTTGTCATAATCCATGTTAAATATAACTATCCATGTTAAAAATATTACTTGTCAAGAGAAAAAAAAAGAATTGAGAAAACTAAGTGTATCAATATCAAAAAAATCTTGGATTTAAGTATTCTTAGGATGATGATTGTGATTCTTGTGTTTGCGGTTAAGGTGGAGATGGAAGTGGATGTAAAAGTTAGGTTTTAATATAAGTGATGGCGGCGGAAGTTATAAAATAGGTGAAAGAGAGAAAGGTTTTGTTATGTGTAACAAAAGAAATATTTGTTTTAAGGAATGTCCCCACCCCAAATCTCTATTTATATTATATTCTTGACATGGGTAAATGATACCATCCTGAATTTTATATATGGGACATTTGAGGTCCTTTTAATATAATGCAAGTAGCTTGTTTCCATGTTAAATTATATACACAAAGTACATAATAAATCTAGAAACTTGAAAAGTTTTTGTTTGGAAAAAGATATTTTTGTAACTAATTTGCAAGAGTTTAAATTTTAAGTATCTTGTAATTGTAACAAATTACAATTAAACATATGTGTTAGTCTAACATATTTTAAATCTTGTTTTAATATTTGGCAAAACTCATTTAAATATCCCTTGATTATTGCATAGTGATCGTATATGTTTTAAACTATATATATTTATGCATAATCCTCTATCTAAAGGACAAGTCGAACCGACATACCGCCCCCAAGACTGACAAGCCGGCGCCAGGCAGATTTATTGGCTATAATAGGGAGGTCTTTTACATACAATAATTACCAACTCAATTAATTACTACAAGTCTATATCCAACAATAGAGGTCTCAAGCTAACATAGTTAATCATCCAATTTTGATCATTAAACTTATCAAATCCACTCAATAAATGAGTTAATCAAAGAAGTTTTAAAGTGTAATCTCTTCAAAGAGGAGTTAATAAAAGAAGTTTCAAAGTGTAATCATCCAATTTTTAGGAAATAATATATCTCGTATGGAAGTTAAAAGAAAACCGATTAGACGTGAAGAGGCGCCAAATAAAAGGTATAATAATGAGAATGAAGAAGCGATGAACATGTTGAGACAAATGACTAAGATGAGGTAATTCTTTTTTTAATTTATTTTACCCTACTTTGTTAATTGTGTAGGTGAAATTTGATGGGTGAATTATTTTTAATTTCAGGTATGATCCAAAGAGGTTTCAAGATGAGGATGATGATTGTGATATGGAAGCTAGATTTGATGATATATTACAGGAAGAAAAACACAGGTAAGTAAATAGTTATAGGAAAATAGTAAAAATCATATTTCTAGTTTTGTTACACAATTAATGGTGTTTTATTTACAGTGAATGGATTGGTAGGGAGGAGGATGAAATACAAGCAAAGTTGATAGAAGAGGAAGAGAGAAGGGAAAGCATGAGAAAATAGAAGAAAAGGAAGATGGTGAGATGATTTATATAGAAATTGATATATTGTAGCAAGAAAAGATGTATCTATCTTCTTACCAATAATAGGGGTCGTTCATGACGTTAAATGACGAGAACCACTGTTTGTGGCCGGCTTCACTAGTATAAAACTCTGACACTAAATCCTGAACTTTTATTCTTAATTTTGATGAAACCTCCGTTGGATGTTGACATGTTATGTGTAATAACTATCATTTTCCACAATCACAATGGCGCCTTGCAATATCTACCTTGAAAAGACTTGGAGCTACTAATCCTACCAGAGTTCGACCTTAAATGCATGAACTTCGAATACACCTTTCTCACGGTTAAATTGTAAGTATTTACAATATCTGGACTTCGTTGCACTCAGATTGATTAATGTTTGCACCTTAATGATTTGTGTTCTCATTGTACTTTCTTGTCTAAATTCAGACCAAAGAATAACAAATAAGATCTACTTGATGATCATTTGGTAAATGCAATACATGAAGAGTTAATAATGATTTTATAAGGATTTTCATACGAGTATGCATAGTAAATTCCAATTGCACATGATTGGAGAATTTCACTTCTTCCTCAGACTAAAAATAAAGAAAATGGAAGATGGGATCTGTCTCAACCAATCTAAATAAGCCAAAGATCTTATTAAGAAGTTTGAACTTACTAATTCCAAGTGGGTTGGAATTCCCATAAGGAAACATCCACAACTCTTGATAAACAAGAATAAAAGGTAACGATGTTGATGAGAAGACGTACTTAACAGATTAATTAATTATTCTTTGGGGCAAGTAAAATATTAATTTGATTTTTTGGATCATTGACCCTTAAAAAAATATTTACATCTTTTAAATAAAAAATTTATTTAAAAATTTAATATTAAATTTTATTATATTATTTAATACAACATATTGTGCCTTAATATATAAATGTTATTTCTGAAATATCTTAATTAAATAATAACATAAAAAAACTCAAAATATGAAATTGCATGTTTATATACGTAGCTAATGAATGATACATTTTTAAGAGAGTCAAAATTTTGACTGTTAAATATAAATTGGGTGAATTCCCTAGAGGGTATTGTTGATAATCTTGGCAAATCCTTTCACAAGATCAAAAGAGCAAACTCTGTATGATAAGGTGTTGAGAAATATTAGAACTGAACTAAAGAAAAAGATATATTGTGAATATATTTTTTGTGTATCCAAAACTAGTTTAGTATAATAGAAATATTTTAATATATATATATATATATATATATATATATAATTTTAAAAAGTAAAGAGTTGAATTGGAGTCGTGGGTATTATATGTTCATTAAATAAATATTTTTTATTGAATATATTTTTATAAAATAAAGATTTTAGTAGTACATAATGTTATAAATATAATTTTATTGTTAATAGTTCCAAAAAAAAATCTTTAACTAAAAGGAGAAAAGAAAAAAGGATATGTGTATTATTGTTTTATTCTGGGTGAAATGATTATATTAGTTCAAGAGGAATTCTATACAAGACATAAGTATGTATTGGTGAGTATTACATCAAAATAAAATAGAGCTTATGAGTTATGGTGTCTCAGGAAAACCTTATAAGAGTTATATAAAGGATGAGCTTACTTGCTATCATTATCATAAGAGTAGTCATATCAAACCTAAATTCCCAAAACTTTTCAAAAAAAAGCCATTGAAAACATTAATGCAACATTGGTTGATGATAGCTCAAACCAAAGTGATGACAAAGAGCATGTATCCAACAAAGTTTCTTTCATGGCTACTTAAAAAGAAGAAGACGAGGTAAAGTTCAAATCTAACTTATGTTTATCTTAAGATAAATTAGACGACGGTATTAAAAATCTTATGATTTTTTACGTGATTACAAACACTCTCTTATATCAAACAAAAAACCAAATTTTTGAAAACTTTTTACAAATATTTTAGGAAACAATGATGAGTTTGATGATAATAACTCTATCATTTTTTATAACAATAAGTTTATCCACAATTCACATAAAAAACTTTAATTATGAAATTTATGCTTTAATATACTTGAATATTTAGGTTACTTTAATAACACATAATTCCTTCTATTTTAAAAAAAATACAATTATTAATTATTCATTAAATCTAATTGAGAATTTATCAAACTTTTGTATAAAACTAATTGTTAATTACACTACATGTTATTTTAGAATGTACAACCAACAAACAAATATTATATAAAAATCCATGCATGTTGATTTTGATGAAGAAAATTCTTTTAAAAGAAAGTGAAAAAATATAAAAGTTGAATATACCAAGTTCCATCAACTTGAAGAAGAAGTAAAACCTATTATATCATAACCATAAATATATTCTGACAATCAAACTATTAAAGAGAAGAATGATGAAACTCCCAAAGAACTTCATAGAAGTAGGAACAATGTTAGAGGACTCTTGCTAAAGTTAATACTTGGTGATCCAAGTAAAGGGCTAAGAACACATTCAACTCTTAATGATTTGTGTTCTCATTTTACTTTCTTGTCTAAATTCAGACCGAAGAATAACAAATAAGATCTACGTGATGATCATTTGGTAAATGCAATGCATGAGGAGTTTATAACGATTTTATAAGGATTTTGATACGAGTATGCATAGTGAATTCCAATTGCACATGATTGGAGAATTTAACTTCTTCCTCAGACTAAAAATAAAGAAAATGGAAGATGGGATCTGTCTCAACCAAGCTAAATAAGCCAAAGATCTTATTAAGAAGTTTGAACTTACTAATTCCAAGTGGGTTGGAATTCCCATAAGGAAACATCCACAACTCTTGATAAACAAGAATAAAAGGTAACGATGTTGATGAGAAGACGTACTTAGCAGATTAATTAATTATTCTTTGGGGCAAGTAAAATATTAATTTGATTTTTTGGATCATTGACCCTTAAAAAAATATGTACACCTTATAAATAAAAAATTTATTTAAAAATTTAACATTAAATTTTATTATATTATTTAAAACAACAAATTGTGTCTTAATATATAAATGTTATTTCTGAAATATCTTAATTAAATAATAACATAAAAAAACTCAAAATATGAAATTGCATGTTTATATACGTAGCTAATGAATGATACATTTTTAAGAGAGTCAAAATTTTGACTGTTAAATATAAATTGGGTGAATTCCCTAGAGGGTATTGTTGATAATCTTGGCAAATCCTTTCACAAGATCAAAAGAGCAAACTCTGTATGATAAGGTGTTGAGAAATATTAGAACTGAACTAAAGAAAAAGATATATTGTGAATATATTTTTTGTGTATCCAAAACTAGTTTAGTATAATAGAAATATTTTAATATATATATATAATTTTAAGAAGTAAAGAGTAGAATTGGAGTCGTGGGTATTATATGTTCATTAAATAAATATTTTTTATTGAATATATTTTTAAAAAATAAAGATTTTAGTAGTACATAATGTTATAAATATAATTTTACTGTTAATAGTTCCAAAAAAAAATCTTTAACTAAAAGGAGAAAAGAAAAAAGGATATGTGTATTATTGTTTTATTCTGGGTGAAATGATTATATTAGTTCAAGAGGAATTCTATACAAGACATAAGTATGTATTGGTGAGTATTACATCAAAATAAAATAGAACTTATGAGTTATGGTGTCTCAAGAAAACCTTATAAGAGTTATATAAAGGATGAGCTTACTTGCTATCATTATCATAAGAGTGGTCATATCAAACCTAAATTCCCAAAACTTTTCAAAAAAAAAGCCAATGAAAACATTAATGCAACATTGGTTTATGATAGCTCAAACCAAAGTGATGACAAAGAGCATGTATCCAACTAAGTTTCTTTCATGGCTACTTAAAAAGAAGAAGACGAGGTAAAGTTCAAATCTAACTTATGTTTATTTTAAGATCAATTAGACGATGGTATTAAAAATCTTATGATTTTTTACGTGATTACAAACACTCTCTTATATCAAACAAAAAACCAAATATTTGAAAACTTTTTACAAATATTTTAGGAAACAATGATGAGTTTGATGATAATAACTCTATCATTTTTTATAACAATAAGTTTATCCACAATTCACATAAAAAACTTTAATTATGACATTTATGCTTTAATATACTTGAATATTTAGGTTACTTTAATAACACATAATTCCTTCTATTTTAAAAAAAAAAATACAATTATTAATTATTCATTAAATCTAATTGAGAATTTATCAAACTTTTGTATAAAACAAATTGTTAATTACACTACATGTTATTTTAGAATGTACAACCAACAAACAAATATTATATAAAAATCCATGCACGTTGATTTTGATGAAGGAAATTCTTTTAAAAGAAAGTGAAAAAATATAAAAGTTGAATATACCAAGTTCCATCAACTTGAAGAAGAAGTAAAACCTATTATATCATAACCATAAATATATTCTGACAATCAAACTATTAAAGAGAAGAATGATGAAACTCCCAAAGAACTTCATAGAAGTAGGAACAATGTTAGAGGACTCTTGCTAAAGTTAATACTTGGTGATCCAAGTAAAGGGCTAAGAACACATTCAACTCTTAATGATTTGTGTTCTCATTGTACTTTCTTGTCTAAATTCAGACCGAAGAATAACAAATAAGATCTACTTGATGATCATTTGGTAAATGCAATGCATGAAGAGTTTATAACGATTTTATAAGGATTTTGATACGAGTATGCATAGTGAATTCCAATTGCACATGATTGGAGAATTTAACTTCCTCCTCAGACTAAAAATAAAGAAAATGGAAGATGGGACCTGTCTCAACCAAGCTAAATAAGCCAAAGATCTTATTAAGAAGTTTGAACTTACTAATTCCAAGTGGGTTGGAATTCCCATAAGGAAACATCCACAACTCTTGATAAACAAGAATAAAAGGTAACGATGTTGATGAGAAGACGTACTTAGCAGATTAATTAATTATTCTTTGGGGCAAGTAAAATATTAATTTGATTTTTTGGATCATTGACCCTTAAAAAAATATGTACACCTTATAAATAAAAAATTTATTTAAAAATTTAACATTAAATTTTATTATATTATTTAAAACAACAAATTGTGTCTTAATATATAAATGTTATTTCTGAAATATCTTAATTAAATAATAACATAAAAAAACTCAAAATATGAAATTGCATGTTTATATACGTAGCTAATGAATGATACATTTTTAAGAGAGTCAAAATTTTGACTGTTAAATATAAATTGGGTGAATTCCCTAGAGGGTATTGTTGATAATCTTGGCAAATCCTTTCACAAGATCAAAAGAGCAAACTCTGTATGATAAGGTGTTGAGAAATATTAGAACTGAACTAAAGAAAAAGATATATTGCGAATATATTTTTTGTGTATCCAAAACTAGTTTAGTATAATAGAAATATTTTAATATATATATATATATAATTTTAAGAAGTAAAGAGTAGAATTGGAGTCGTGGGTATTATATGTTCATTAAATAAATATTTTTTATTGAATATATTTTTATAAAATAAAGATTTTAGTAGTACATAATGTTATAAATATAATTTTACTGTTAATAGTTCCAAAAAAAAATCTTTAACTAAAAGGAGAAAAGAAAAAAGGATATGTGTATTATTGTTTTATTCTGGGTGAAATGATTATATTAGTTCAAGAGGAATTCTATACAAGACATAAGTATGTATTGGTGAGTATTACATCAAAATAAAATAGAGCTTATGAGTTATGGTGTCTCAAGAAAACCTTATAAGAGTTATATAAAGGATGAGCTTACTTGCTATCATTATCATAAGAGTTGTCATATCAAACCTAAATTCCCAAAACTTTTCAAAAAAAAGCCAATGAAAACATTAATGCAACATTGGTTTATGATAGCTCAAACCAAAGTGATGACAAAGAGCATGTATCCAACTAAGTTTCTTTCATGGCTACTTAAAAAGAAGAAGACGAGGTAAAGTTCAAATCTAACTTATGTTTATTTTAAGATCAATTAGACGATGGTATTAAAAATCTTATGATTTTTTACGTGATTACAAACACTCTCTTATATCAAACAAAAAACCAAATATTTTAAAACTTTTTACAAATATTTTAGGAAACAATGATGAGTTTGATGATAATAACTCTATCATTTTTTATAACAATAAGTTTATCCACAATTCACATAAAAAAACTTTAATTATGACATTTATGCTTTAATATACTTGAATATTTAGGTTACTTTAATAACACATAATTCCTTCTATTTTAAAAAAAATACAATTATTAATTATTCATTAAATCTAATTGAGAATTTATCAAACTTTTGTATAAAACAAATTATTAATTACACTACATGTTATTTTAGAATGTACAACCAACAAACAAATATTATATAAAAATCCATGCACGTTGATTTTGATGAAGGAAATTCTTTTAAAAGAAAGTGAAAAAATATGAAAGTTGAATATACCAAGTTCCATCAACTTGAAGAAGAAGTAAAACCTATTATATCATGACCATAAATATATTCTGACAATCAAACTATTAAAGAGAAGAATGATGAAACTCCCAAAGAACTTCATAGAAGTAGGAACAATGTTAGAGGACTCTTGCTAAAGTTAATACTTGGTGATCCAAGTAAAGGGCTAAGAACACATTCAACTCTTAATGATTTGTGTTCTCATTGTACTTTCTTGTCTAAATTCAGACCGAAGAATAACAAATAAGATCTACTTGATGATCATTTGGTAAATGCAATGCATGAAGAGTTTATAACGATTTTATAAGGATTTTGATACGAGTATGCATAGTGAATTCCAATTGCACATGATTGGAGAATTTAACTTCCTCCTCAGACTAAAAATAAAGAAAATGGAAGATGGGACCTGTCTCAACCAAGCTAAATAAGCCAAAGATCTTATTAAGAAGTTTGAACTTACTAATTCCAAGTGGGTTGGAATTCCCATAAGGAAACATCCACAACTCTTGATAAACAAGAATAAAAGGTAACGATGTTGATGAGAAGACGTACTTAGCAGATTAATTAATTATTCTTTGGGGCAAGTAAAATATTAATTTGATTTTTTGGATCATTGACCCTTAAAAAAATATGTACACCTTATAAATAAAAAATTTATTTAAAAATTTAACATTAAATTTTATTATATTATTTAAAACAACAAATTGTGTCTTAATATATAAATGTTATTTCTGAAATATCTTAATTAAATAATAACATAAAAAAACTCAAAATATGAAATTGCATGTTTATATACGTAGCTAATGAATGATACATTTTTAAGAGAGTCAAAATTTTGACTGTTAAATATAAATTGGGTGAATTCCCTAGAGGGTATTGTTTATAATCTTGGCAAATCCTTTCACAAGATCAAAAGAGCAAACTCTGTATGATAAGGTGTTGAGAAATATTAGAACTGAACTAAAGAAAAAGATATATTGCGAATATATTTTTTGTGTATCCAAAACTAGTTTAGTATAATAGAAATATTTTAATATATATATATATAATTTTAAGAAGTAAAGAGTAGAATTGGAGTCGTGGGTATTATATGTTCATTAAATAAATATTTTTTATTGAATATATTTTTATATAATAAAGATTTTAGTAGTACATAATGTTATAAATATAATTTTATTGTTAATAGTTCCAAAAAAAAATCTTTAACTAAAAGGAGAAAAGAAAAAAGGATATGTGTATTATTGTTTTATTCTGGGTGAAATGATTATATTAGTTCAAGAGGAATTCTATACAAGACATAAGTATGTATTGGTGAGTATTACATCAAAATAAAATAGAGCTTATGAGTTATGGTGTCTCAAGAAAACCTTATAAGAGTTATATAAAGGATGAGCTTACTTGCTATCATTATCATAAGAGTTGTCATATCAAACCTAAATTCCCAAAACTTTTCAAAAAAAAGCCAATGAAAACATTAATGCAACATTGGTTTATGATAGCTCAAACCAAAGTGATGACAAAGAGCATGTATCCAACTAAGTTTCTTTCATGGCTACTTAAAAAGAAGAAGACGAGGTAAAGTTCAAATCTAACTTATGTTTATTTTAAGATCAATTAGACGATGGTATTAAAAATCTTATGATTTTTTACGTGATTACAAACACTCTCTTATATCAAACAAAAAACCAAATATTTTAAAACTTTTTACAAATATTTTAGGAAACAATGATGAGTTTGATGATAATAACTCTATCATTTTTTATAACAATAAGTTTATCCACAATTCACATAAAAAAACTTTAATTATGACATTTATGCTTTAATATACTTGAATATTTAGGTTACTTTAATAACACATAATTCCTTCTATTTTAAAAAAAAATACAATTATTAATTATTCATTAAATCTAATTGAGAATTTATCAAACTTTTGTATAAAACAAATTATTAATTACACTACATGTTATTTTAGAATGTACAACCAACAAACAAATATTATATAAAAATCCATGCACGTTGATTTTGATGAAGGAAATTCTTTTAAAAGAAAGTGAAAAAATATGAAAGTTGAATATACCAAGTTCCATCAACTTGAAGAAGAAGTAAAACCTATTATATCATGACCATAAATATATTCTGACAATCAAACTATTAAAGAGAAGAATGATGAAACTCCCAAAGAACTTCATAGAAGTAGGAACAATGTTAGAGGACTCTTGCTAAAGTTAATACTTGGTGATCCAAGTAAAGGGTTAAGAACACATTCAACTCTTAATGATTTGTGTTCTCATTGTACTTTCTTGTCTAAATTCAGACCGAAGAATAACAAATAAGATCTACTTGATGATCATTTGGTAAATGCAATGCATGAAGAGTTTATAACGATTTTATAAGGATTTTGATACGAGTATGCATAGTGAATTCCAATTGCACATGATTGGAGAATTTAACTTCTTCCTCAGACTAAAAATAAAGAAAATGGAAGATGGGATCTGTCTCAACCAAGCTAAATAAGCCAAAGATCTTATTAAGAAGTTTGAACTTACTAATTCAAAGTGGGTTGGAATTCCCATAAGGAAACATCCACAACTCTTGATAAACAAGAATAAAAGGTAACGATGTTGATGAGAAGACGTACTTAGCAGATTAATTAATTATTCTTTGGGGCAAGTAAAATATTAATTTAATTTTTTGGATCATTGACCCTTAAAAAAATATGTACACCATATAAATAAAAAAATTATTTAAAAATTTCACATTAAATTTTATTATATTATTTAAAACAACAAATTGTGTCTTAATATATAAATGTTATTTCTGAAATATCTTAATTAAATAATAACATAAAAAAACTCAAAATATGAAATTGCATGTTTATATACGTAGCTAATGAATGATACATTTTTAAGAGAGTCAAAATTTTGACTGTTAAATATAAATTGGGTGAATTCCCTAGAGGGTATTGTTGATAATCTTGGCAAATCCTTTCACAAGATCAAAAGAGCAAACTCTGTATGATAAGGTGTTGAAAAATATTAGAACTGAACTAAAGAAAAAGATATATTGTGAATATATTTTTTGTGTATCCAAAACTAGTTTAGTATAATAGAAATATTTTAATATATATATATATATAATTTTAAGAAGTAAAGAGTTGAATTGGAGTCGTGGGTATTATATGTTCATTAAATAAATATTTTTTATTGAATATATTTTTATAAAATAAAGATTTTAGTAGTACATAATGTTATAAATATAATTTTATTGTTAATAGTTCCAAAAAAAAAATCTTTAACTAAAAGGAGAAAAGAAAAAAGGATATGTGTATTATTGTTTTATTCTGGGTGAAATGATTATATTAGTTCAAGAGGAATTCTATACAAGACATAAGTATGTATTGGTGAGTATTACATCAAAATAAAATAGAGCTTATGAGTTATGGTGTCTCAAGAAAACCTTATAAAAGTTATATAAAGGATGAGCTTACTTGCTATCATTATCTTAAGAGTGGTCATATCAAACCTAAATTCCCAAAACTTTTCAAAAAAAGCCATTGAAAACATTAATGCAACATTGGTTTATGATAGCTCAAACCAAAGTGATGACAAAGAGCATGTATCCAACTAAGTTTCTTTCATGGCTACTTAAAAAGAAGAAGACGAGGTAAAGTTCAAATCTAACTTATGTTTATCTTAAGATCAATTAGACGATGGTATTAAAAATCTTATGATTTTTTACGTGATTACAAACACTCTCTTATATCAAACAAAAAACCAAATATTTGAAAAATTTTTACAAATATTTTAGGAAATAATGATGAGTTTGATGATAATAACTCTATCATTTTTTATAACAATAAGTTTATCCACAATTCACATAAAAAACTTTAATTATGAAATTTATGCTTTAATATACTTGAATATTTAGGTTACTTTAATAACACATAATTCCTTCTATTTTAAAAAAAAATACAATTATTAATTATTCATTAAATCTAATTGAGAATTTATCAATCTTTTGTATAAAACTAATTGTTAATTACACTACACGTTATTTTAGAATGTACAACCAACAAACAAATATTATATAAAAATCCATGCACGTTGATTTTGATGAAGGAAATTCTTTTAAAAGAAAGTGAAAAAATATAAAAGTTGAATATACCAAGTTCCATCAACTTGAAGAAGAAGTAAAACCTATTATATCATAACCATAAATATATTCTGACAATCAAACTATTAAAGAGAAGAATGATGAAACTCCCAAAGAACTTCATAGAAGTAGGAACAATGTTAGAGGACTCTTGCTAAAGTTAATACTTGGTGATCCAAGTAAAGGGCTAAGAACACATTCAACTCTTAATGATTTGTGTTCTCATTGTACTTTCTTGTCTAAATTCAGACCGAAGAATAACAAATAAGATCTACTTGATGATCATTTGGTAAATGCAATGCATGAAGAGTTTATAACGATTTTATAAGGATTTTGATACGAGTATGCATAGTGAATTCCAATTGCACATGATTGGAGAATTTAACTTCTTCCTCAGACTAAAAATAAAGAAAATGGAAGATGGGATCTGTCTCAACCAAGCTAAATAAGCCAAAGATCTTATTAAGAAGTTTGAACTTACTAATTCCAAGTGGGTTGGAATTCCCATAAGGAAACATCCACAACTCTTGATAAACAAGAATAAAAGGTAACGATGTTGATGAGAAGACGTACTTAGCAGATTAATTAATTATTCTTTGGGGCAAGTAAAATATTAATTTGATTCTTTGGATCATTGACCCTTACAAAAATATGTACACCTTATAAATAAAAAATTTATTTAAAAATTTAACATTAAATTTTATTATATTATTTAAAACAACAAATTGTGTCTTAATATATAAATGTTATTTCTGAAATATCTTAATTAAATAATAACATAAAAAAACTCAAAATATGAAATTGCATGTTTATATACGTAGCTAATGAATGATACATTTTTAAGAGAGTCAAAATTTTGACTGTTAAATATAAATTGGGTGAATTCCCTAGAGGGTATTGTTGATAATCTTGGCAAATCCTTTCACAAGATCAAAAGAGCAAACTCTGTATGATAAGGTGTTGAGAAATATTAGAACTGAAATAAAGAAAAAGATATATTGTGAATATATTTTTTGTGTATCCAAAACTAGTTTAGTATAATAGAAATATTTTAATATATATATATATAATTTTAAGAAGTAAAGAGTAGAATTGGAGTCGTGGGTATTATATGTTCATTAAATAAATATTTTTTATTGAATATATTTTTATAAAATAAAGATTTTAGTAGTACATAATGTTATAAATATAATTTTATTGTTAATAGTTCCAAAAAAAAAATCTTTAACTAAAAGGAGAAAAGAAAAAAGGATATGTGTATTATTGTTTTATTCTGGGTGAAATGATTATATTAGTTCAAGAGGAATTCTATACAAGACATAAGTATGTATTGGTGAGTATTACATCAAAATAAAATAGAGCTTATGAGTTATGGTGTCTCAAGAAAACCTTATAAGAGTTATATAAATGATGAGCTTACTTGCTATCATTATCATAAGAGTGGTCATATCAAACCTAAATTCCCAAAACTTTTCAAAAAAAAGCCAATGAAAACATTAATGCAACATTGGTTTATGATAGCTCAAACCAAAGTGATGACAAAGAGCATGTATCCAACTAAGTTTCTTTCATGGCTACTTAAAAAGAAGAAGACGAGGTAAAGTTCAAATCTAACTTATGTTTATCTTAAGATCAATTAGACGATGGTATTAAAAATCTTATGATTTTTTACGTGATTACAAACACTCTCTTATATCAAACAAAAAACCAAATATTTGAAAACTTTTTACAAATATTTTAGGAAACAATGATGAGTTTGATGATGTTAACTCTATCAATTTTTATAACAATAAGTTTATCCACAATTCACATAAAAAACTTTAATTATGACATTTATGCTTTAATATACTAGAATATTTAGGTTACTTTAATAACACATAATTCCTTCTATTTTAAAAAAAAAATACAATTATTAATTATTCATTAAATATAATTGAGAATTTATCAAACTTTTGTATAAAACTAATTGTTAATTACACTACATGTTATTTTAGAATGTACAACCAACAAACAAATATTATATAAAAATCCATGCACGTTGATTTTGATGAAGGAAATTCTTTTAAAAGAAAGTGAAACAATATAAAAGTTGAATATACCAAGTTCCATCAACTTGAAGAAGAAGTAAAACCTATTATATCATAACCATAAATATATTCTGACAATCAAACTATTAAAGAGAAGAATGATGAAACTCCCAAAGAACTTCATAGAAGTAGGAACAATGTTAGAGGACTCTTGCTAAAGTTAATACTTGGTGATCCAAGTAAAGGGCTAAGAACACATTCAACTCTTAATGATTTGTGTTCTCATTGTACTTTCTTGTCTAAATTCAGACCGAAGAATAACAAATAAGATCTACTTGATGATCATTTGGTAAATGCAATGCATGAAGAGTTTATAACGATTTTATAAGGATTTTGATACGAGTATGCATAGTGAATTCCAATTGCACATGATTGGAGAATTTAACTTCCTCCTCAGACTAAAAATAAAGAAAATGGAAGATGGGATATGTCTCAACCAAGCTAAATAAGCCAAAGATCTTATTAAGAAGTTTGAACTTACTAATTCCAAGTGGGTTGGAATTCCCATAAGGAAACATCCACAACTCTTGATAAACAAGAATAAAAGGTAACGATGTTGATGAGAAGACGTACTTAGCAGATTAATTAATTATTCTTTGGGGCAAGTAAAATATTAATTTGATTTTTTGGATCATTGACCCTTAAAAAAATATGTACACCTTATAAATAAAAAATTTATTTAAAAATTTAACATTAAATTTTATTATATTATTTAAAACAACAAATTGTGTCTTAATATATAAATGTTATTTCTGAAATATCTTAATTAAATAATAACATAAAAAAACTCAAAATATGAAATTGCATGTTTATATACGTAGCTAATGAATGATACATTTTTAAGAGAGTCAAACTTTTGACTGTTAAATAGAAATTGGGTGAATTCCCTAAAGGGTATTGTTTATAATCTTGGCAAATCCTTTCACAAGATCAAAAGAGCAAAATCTGTATGATAAGGTGTTGAGAAATATTAGAACTGAACTAAAGAAAAAGATATATTGTGAATATATTTTTTGTGTATCCAAAACTAGTTTAGTATAATAGAAATATTTTAATATATATATATATAATTTTAAGAAGTAAAGAGTAGAATTGGAGTCGTGGGTATTATATGTTCATTAAATAAATATTTTTTATTGAATATATTTTTATAAAATAAAGATTTTAGTAGTACATAATGTTATAAATATAATTTTATTGTTAATAGTTCCAAAAAAAAATCTTTAACTAAAAGGAGAAAAGAAAAAAGGATATGTGTATTATTGTTTTATTCTGGGTGAAATGATTATATTAGTTCAAGAGGAATTCTATACAAGACATAAGTATGTATTGGTGAGTATTACATCAAAATAAAATAGAGCTTATGAGTTATGGTGTCTCAAGAAAACCTTATAAGAGTTATATAAAGGATGAGCTTACTTGCTATCATTATCATAAGAGTTGTCATATCAAACCTAAATTCCCAAAACTTTTCAAAAAAAAGCCAATGAAAACATTAATGCAACATTGGTTTATGATAGCTCAAACCAAAGTGATGACAAAGAGCATGTATCCAACTAAGTTTCTTTCATGGCTACTTAAAAAGTAGAAGACGAGGTAAAGTTCAAATCTAACTTATGTTTATCTTAAGATCAATTAGACGATGGTATTAAAAATCTTATGATTTTTTACGTGATTACAAACACTCTCTTATATCAAACAAAAAACCAAATATTTGAAAACTTTTTACAAATATTTTAGGAAACAATGATGAGTTTGATGATAATAACTCTATCATTTTTTATAACAATAAGTTTATCCACAATTCACATAAAAAAACTTTAATTATGACATTTATGCTTTAATATACTTGAATATTTAGGTTACTTTAATAACACATAATTCCTTCTATTTTAAAAAAAATACAATTATTAATTATTCATTAAATCTAATTGAGAATTTATCAAACTTTTGTATAAAACAAATTGTTAATTACACTACATGTTATTTTAGAATGTACAACCAACAAACAAATATTATATAAAAATCCATGCACGTTGATTTTGATGAAGGAAATTCTTTTAAAAGAAAGTGAAAAAATATGAAAGTTGAATATACCAAGTTCCATCAACTTGAAGAAGAAGTAAAACCTATTATATCATGACCATAAATATATTCTGACAATCAAACTATTAAAGAGAAGAATGATGAAACTCCCAAAGAACTTCATAGGAGTAGGAACAATGTTAGAGGACTCTTGCTAAAGTTAATACTTGGTGATCCAAGTAAAGGGTTAAGAACACATTCAACTCTTAATGATTTGTGTTCTCATTGTACTTTCTTGTCTAAATTCAGACCGAAGAATAACAAATAAGATCTACTTGATGATCATTTGGTAAATGCAATGCATGAAGAGTTTATAACGATTTTATAAGGATTTTGATACGAGTATGCATAGTGAATTCCAATTGCACATGATTGGAGAATTTAACTTCTACCTCAGACTAAAAATAAAGAAAATGGAAGATGGGATCTGTCTCAACCAAGCTAAATAAGCCAAAGATCTTATTAAGAAGTTTGAACTTACTAATTCCAAGTGGGTTGGAATTCCCATAAGGAAACATCCACAACTCTTGATAAACAAGAATAAAAGGTAACGATGTTGATGAGAAGACGTACTTAGCAGATTAATTAATTATTCTTTAGGGCAAGTAAAATATTAATTTGATTTTTTGGATCATTGACCCTTAAAAAAATATGTACACCTTATAAATAAAAAATTTATTTAAAAATTTAACATTAAATTTTATTATATTATTTAAAACAACAAATTGTGTCTTAATATATAAATGTTATTTCTGAAATATCTTAATTAAATAATAACATAAAAAAACTCAAAATATGAAATTGCATGTTTATATACGTAGCTAATGAATGATACATTTTTAAGAGAGTCAAACTTTTGACTGTTAAATAGAAATTGGGTGAATTCCCTAAAGGGTATTGTTTATAATCTTGGCAAATCCTTTCACAAGATCAAAAGAGCAAAATCTGTATGATAAGGTGTTGAGAAATATTAGAACTGAACTAAAGAAAAAGATATATTGTGAATATATTTTTTGTGTATCCAAAACTAGTTTAGTATAATAGAAATATTTTAATATATATATATAATTTTAAGAAGTAAAGAGTAGAATTGGAGTCGTGGGTATTATATGTTCATTAAATAAATATTTTTTATTGAATATATTTTTATAAAATAAAGATTTTAGTAGTACATAATGTTATAAATATAATTTTATTGTTAATAGTTCCAAAAAAAAATCTTTAACTAAAAGGAGAAAAGAAAAAAGGATATGTGTATTATTGTTTTATTCTGGGTGAAATGATTATATTAGTTCAAGAGGAATTCTATACAAGACATAAGTATGTATTGGTGAGTATTACATCAAAATAAAATAGAGCTTATGAGTTATGGTGTCTCAAGAAAACCTTATAAGAGTTATATAAAGGATGAGCTTACTTGCTATCATTATCATAAGAGTTGTCATATCAAACCTAAATTCCCAAAACTTTTCAAAAAAAAGCCAATGAAAACATTAATGCAACATTGGTTTATGATAGCTCAAACCAAAGTGATGACAAAGAGCATGTATCCAACTAAGTTTCTTTCATGGCTACTTAAAAAGTAGAAGACGAGGTAAAGTTCAAATCTAACTTATGTTTATCTTAAGATCAATTAGACGATGGTATTAAAAATCTTATGATTTTTTACGTGATTACAAACACTCTCTTATATCAAACAAAAAACCAAATATTTGAAAACTTTTTACAAATATTTTAGGAAACAATGATGAGTTTGATGATAATAACTCTATCATTTTTTATAACAATAAGTTTATCCACAATTCACATAAAAAAACTTTAATTATGACATTTATGCTTTAATATACTTGAATATTTAGGTTACTTTAATAACACATAATTCCTTCTATTTTAAAAAAAATACAATTATTAATTATTCATTAAATCTAATTGAGAATTTATCAAACTTTTGTATAAAACAAATTGTTAATTACACTACATGTTATTTTAGAATGTACAACCAACAAACAAATATTATATAAAAATCCATGCACGTTGATTTTGATGAAGGAAATTCTTTTAAAAGAAAGTGAAAAAATATGAAAGTTGAATATACCAAGTTCCATCAACTTGAAGAAGAAGTAAAACCTATTATATCATGACCATAAATATATTCTGACAATCAAACTATTAAAGAGAAGAATGATGAAACTCCCAAAGAACTTCATAGGAGTAGGAACAATGTTAGAGGACTCTTGCTAAAGTTAATACTTGGTGATCCAAGTAAAGGGTTAAGAACACATTCAACTCTTAATGATTTGTGTTCTCATTGTACTTTCTTGTCTAAATTCAGACCGAAGAATAACAAATAAGATCTACTTGATGATCATTTGGTAAATGCAATGCATGAAGAGTTTATAACGATTTTATAAGGATTTTGATACGAGTATGCATAGTGAATTCCAATTGCACATGATTGGAGAATTTAACTTCTACCTCAGACTAAAAATAAAGAAAATGGAAGATGGGATCTGTCTCAACCAAGCTAAATAAGCCAAAGATCTTATTAAGAAGTTTGAACTTACTAATTCCAAGTGGGTTGGAATTCCCATAAGGAAACATCCACAACTCTTGATAAACAAGAATAAAAGGTAACGATGTTGATGAGAAGACGTACTTAGCAGATTAATTAATTATTCTTTAGGGCAAGTAAAATATTAATTTGATTTTTTGGATCATTGACCCTTAAAAAAATATGTACACCTTATAAATAAAAAATTTATTTAAAAATTTAACATTAAATTTTATTATATTATTTAAAACAACAAATTGTGTCTTAATATATAAATGTTATTTCTGAAATATCTTAATTAAATAATAACATAAAAAAACTCAAAATATGAAATTGCATGTTTATATACGTAGCTAATGAATGATACATTTTTAAGAGAGTCAAAATTTTGACTGTTAAATATAAATTGGGTGAATTCCCTAGAGGGTATTGTTTATAATCTTGGCAAATCCTTTCACAAGATCAAAAGAGCAAACTCTGTATGATAAGGTGTTGAGAAATATTAGAACTGAACTAAAGAAAAAGATATATTGTGAATATATTTTTTGTGTATCCAAAACTAGTTTAGTATAATAGAAATATTTTAATATATATATATATAATTTTAAGAAGTAAAGAGTAGAATTGGAGTCGTGGGTATTATATGTTCATTAAATAAATATTTTTTATTGAATATATTTTTATAAAATAAAGATTTTAGTAGTACATAATGTTATAAATATAATTTTATTGTTAATAGTTCCAAAAAAAAATCTTTAACTAAAAGGAGAAAAGAAAAAAGGATATGTGTATTATTGTTTTATTCTGGGTGAAATGATTATATTAGTTCAAGAGGAATTCTATACAAGACATAAGTATGTATTGGTGAGTATTACATCAAAATAAAATAGAGCTTATGAGTTATGGTGTCTCAAGAAAACCTTATAAGAGTTATATAAAGGATGAGCTTACTTGCTATCATTATCATAAGAGTTGTCATATCAAACCTAAATTCCCAAAACTTTTCAAAAAAAAGCCAATGAAAACATTAATGCAACATTGGTTTATGATAGCTCAAACCAAAGTGATGACAAAGAGCATGTATCCAACTAAGTTTCTTTCATGGCTACTTAAAAAGAAGAAGACGAGGTAAAGTTCAAATCTAACTTATGTTTATCTTAAGATCAATTAGTCGATGGTATTAAAAATCTTATGATTTTTTACGTGATTACAAACACTCTCTTATATCAAACAAAAAACCAAATATTTGAAAACTTTTTACAAATATTTTAGGAAACAATGATGAGTTTGATGATAATAACTCTATCATTTTTTATAACAATAAGTTTATCCACAATTCACATAAAAAAACTTTAATTATGACATTTATGCTTTAATATACTTGAATATTTAGGTTACTTTAATAACACATAATTCCTTCTATTTTAAAAAAAAATACAATTATTAATTATTCATTAAATCTAATTGAGAATTTATCAAACTTTTGTATAAAACAAATTGTTAATTACACTACATGTTATTTTAGAATGTACAACCAACAAACAAATATTATATAAAAATCCATGCACGTTGATTTTGATGAAGGAAATTCTTTTAAAAGAAAGTGAAAAAATATGAAAGTTGAATATACCAAGTTCCATCAACTTGAAGAAGAAGTAAAACCTATTATATCATGACCATAAATATATTCTGACAATCAAACTATTAAAGAGAAGAATGATGAAACTCCCAAAGAACTTCATAGAAGTAGGAACAATGTTAGAGGACTCTTGCTAAAGTTAATACTTGGTGATCCAAGTAAAGGGTTAAGAACACATTCAACTCTTAATGATTTGTGTTCTCATTGTACTTTCTTGTCTAAATTCAGACCGAAGAATAACAAATAAGATCTACTTGATGATCATTTGGTAAATGCAATGCATGAAGAGTTTATAACGATTTTATAAGGATTTTGATACGAGTATGCATAGTGAATTCCAATTGCACATGATTGGAGAATTTAACTTCTACCTCAGACTAAAAATAAAGAAAATGGAAGATGGGATCTGTCTCAACCAAGCTAAATAAGCCAAAGATCTTATTAAGAAGTTTGAACTTACTAATTCCAAGTGGGTTGGAATTCCCATAAGGAAACATCCACAACTCTTGATAAACAAGAATAAAAGGTAACGATGTTGATGAGAAGACGTACTTAGCAGATTAATTAATTATTCTTTAGGGCAAGTAAAATATTAATTTGATTTTTTGGATCATTGACCCTTATAAAAATATGTACACCTTATAAATAAAAAATTTATTTAAAAATTTCACATTAAATTTTATTATATTATTTAATACAACAAATTGTGTCTTAATATATAAATGTTATTTCTGAAATATCTTAATTAAATAATAACATAAAAAAACTCAAAATATGAAATTGCATGTTTATATACGTAGATAATGAATGATACATTTTTAAGAGAGTCAAAATTTTGACTGTTAAATATAAATTGGGTGAATTCCCTAGAGGGTATTGTTGATAATCTCGGCAAATCCTTTCACAAGATCAAAAGAGCAAACTCTGTATGATAAGGTGTTGAGAAATATTAGAACTGAACTAAAGAAAAAGATATATTGTGAATATATTTTTTGTGTATCCAAAACTAGTTTAGTATAATAGAAATATTTTAATATATATATATAATTTTAAGAAGTAAAGAGTAGAATTGGAGTCGTGGGTATTATATGTTCATTAAATAAATATTTTTTATTGAATATATTTTTATAAAATAAAGATTTTAGTAGTACATAATGTTATAAATATAATTTTATTGTTAATAGTTCCAAAAAAAAAAATCTTTAACTAAAAGGAGAAAAGAAAAAAGGATATGTGTATTATTGTTTTATTCTGGGTGAAATGATTATATTAGTTCAAGAGGAATTCTATACAAGACATAAGTATGTATTGGTGAGTATTACATCAAAATAAAATAGAGCTTATGAGTTATGGTGTCTCAAGAAAACCTTATAAGAGTTATATAAAGGATGAGCTTACTTGCTATCATTATCATAAGAGTGGTCATATCAAACCTAAATTCCCAAAACTTTTCAAAAAAAAGCCAATGAAAACATTAATGCAACATTGGTTTATGATAGCTCAAACCAAAGTGATGACAAAGAGCATGTATCCAACTAAGTTTCTTTCATGGCTACTTAAAAAGAAGAAGACGAGGTAAAGTTCAAATCTAACTTATGTTTATCTTAAGATCAATTAGACGATGGTATTAAAAATCTTATGATTTTTTACGTGATTACAAACACTCTCTTATATCAAACAAAAAACCAAATATTTGAAAACTTTTTACAAATATTTTAGGAAACAATGATGAGTTTGATGATGTTAACTCTATCAATTTTTATAACAATAAGTTTATCCACAATTCACATAAAAAACTTTAATTATGACATTTATGCTTTAATATACTTGAATATTTAGGTTACTTTAATAACACATAATTCCTTCTATTTTAAAAAAAAAATACAATTATTAATTATTCATTAAATATAATTGAGAATTTATCAAACTTTTGTATAAAACTAATTGTTAATTACACTACATGTTATTTTAGAATGTACAACCAACAAACAAATATTATATAAAAATCCATGCACGTTGATTTTGATGAAGGAAATTCTTTTAAAAGAAAGTGAAAAAATATAAAAGTTGAATATACCAAGTTCCATCAACTTGAAGAAGAAGTAAAACCTATTATATCATAACCATAAATATATTCTGACAATCAAACTATTAAAGAGAAGAATGATGAAACTCCCAAAGAACTTCATAGAAGTAGGAACAATGTTAGAGGACTCTTGCTAAAGTTAATACTTGGTGATCCAAGTAAAGGGCTAAGAACACATTCAACTCTTAATGATTTGTGTTCTCATTGTACTTTCTTGTCTAAATTCAGACCGAAGAATAACAAATAAGATCTACTTGATGATCATTTGGTAAATGCAATGCATGAAGAGTTTATAACGATTTTATAAGGATTTTGATACGAGTATGCATAGTGAATTCCAATTGCACATGATTGGAGAATTTAACTTCTTCCTCAGACTAAAAATAAAGAAAATGGAAGATGGGATCTGTCTCAACCAAGCTAAATAAGCCAAAGATCTTATTAAGAAGTTTGAACTTACTAATTCCAAGTGGGTTGGAATTCCCATAAGGAAACATCCACAACTCTTGATAAACAAGAATAAAAGGTAACGATGTTGATGAGAAGACGTACTTAGCAGATTAATTAATTATTCTTTGGGGCAAGTAAAATATTAATTTGATTTTTTGGATCATTGACCCTTAAAAAAATATGTACACCATATAAATAAAAAAATTATTTAAAAATTTAACATTAAATTTTATTATATTATTTAAAACAACAAATTGTGTCTTAATATATAAATGTTATTTCTGAAATATCTTAATTAAATAATAACATAAAAAAACTCAAAATATGAAATTGCATGTTTATATACGTAGCTAATGAATGATACATTTTTAAGAGAGTCAAAATATTGACTGTTAAATATAAATTGGGTGAATTCCCTAGAGGGTATTGTTGATAATCTTGGCAAATCCTTTCACAAGATCAAAAGAGCAAACTCTGTATGATAAGGTGTTGAGAAATATTAGAACTGAACTAAAGAAAAAGATATATTGTGAATATATTTTTTGTGTATCCAAAACTAGTTTAGTATAATAGAAATATTTTAATATATATATATATATAATTTTAAGAAGTAAAGAGTAGAATTAGAGTCGTGGGTATTATATGTTCATTAAATAAATATTTTTTATTGAATATATTTTTATAAAATAAAGATTTTAGTAGTACATAATGTTATAAATATAATTTTATTGTTAATAGTTCCAAAAAAAAAATCTTTAACTAAAAGGAGAAAAGAAAAAAGGATATGTGTATTATTGTTTTATTCTGGGTGAAATGATTATATTAGTTCAAGAGGAATTCTATACAAGACATAAGTATGTATTGGTGAGTATCACATCAAAATAAAATAGAGCTTATGAGTTATGGTGTCTCAAGAAAACCTTATAAGAGTTATATAAAGGATGAGCTTACTTGCTATCATTATCATAAGAGTGGTCATATCAAACCTAAATTCCCAAAACTTTTCAAAAAAAAGCCAATGAAAACATTAATGCAACATTGGTTTATGATAGCTCAAACCAAAGTGATGACAAAGAGCATGTATCCAACTAAGTTTCTTTCATGGCTACTTAAAAAGAAGAAGACGAGGTAAAGTTCAAATCTAACTTATGTTTATCTTAAGATCAATTAGACGATGGTATTAAAAATCTTATGATTTTTTACGTGATTACAAACACTCTCTTATATCAAACAAAAAACCAAATATTTGAAAACTTTTTACAAATATTTTAGGAAACAATGATGAGTTTGATGATAATAACTCTATCATTTTTTATAACAATAAGTTTATCCACAATTCACATAAAAAACTTTAATTATGACATTTATGCTTTAATATACTTGAATATTTAGGTTACTTTAATAACACATAATTCCTTCTATTTTAAAAAAAAAATACAATTATTAATTATTCATTAAATCTAATTGAGAATTTATCAAACTTTTGTATAAAACTAATTGTTAATTACACTACATGTTATTTTAGAATGTACAACCAACAAACAAATATTATATAAAAATCCATGCACGTTGATTTTGATGAAGGAAATTCTTTTAAAAGAAAGTGAAAAAATATAAAAGTTGAATATACCAAGTTCCATCAACTTGAAGAAGAAGTAAAACCTATTATATCATAACCATAAATATATTCTGACAATCAAACTATTAAAGAGAAGAATGATGAAACTCCCAAAGAACTTCATAGAAGTAGGAACAATGTTAGAGGACTCTTGCTAAAGTTAATACTTGGTGATCCAAGTAAAGGGCTAAGAACACATTCAACTCTTAATGATTTGTGTTCTCATTGTACTTTCTTGTCTAAATTCAGACCGAAGAATAACAAATAAGATCTACTTGATGATCATTTGGTAAATGCAATGCATGAAGAGTTTATAACGATTTTATAAGGATTTTGATACGAGTATGCATAGTGAATTCCAATTGCACATGATTGGAGAATTTAACTTCTTCCTCAGACTAAAAATAAAGAAAATGGAAGATGGGATCTGTCTCAACCAAGCTAAATAAGCCAAAGATCTTATTAAGAAGTTTGAACTTACTAATTCCAAGTGGGTTGGAATTCCCATAAGGAAACATCCACAACTCTTGATAAACAAGAATAAAAGGTAACGATGTTGATGAGAAGACGTACTTAGCAGATTAATTAATTATTCTTTGGGGCAAGTAAAATATTAATTTGATTTTTTGGATCATTGACCCTTAAAAAAATATGTACACCATATAAATAAAAAAATTATTTAAAAATTTAACATTAAATTTTATTATATTATTTAAAACAACAAATTGTGTCTTAATATATAAATGTTATTTCTGAAATATCTTAATTAAATAATAACATAAAAAAACTCAAAATATGAAATTGCATGTTTATATACGTAGCTAATGAATGATACATTTTTAAGAGAGTCAAAATTTTGACTGTTAAATATAAATTGGGTGAATTCTCTAGAGGGTATTGTTGATAATCTTGGCAAATCCTTTCACAAGATCAAAAGAGCAAACTCTGTATGATAAGGTGTTGAGAAATATTAGAACTGAACTAAAGAAAAAGATATATTGTGAATATATTTTTTGTGTATCCAAAACTAGTTTAGTATAATAGAAATATTTTAATATATATATATAATTTTAAGAAGTAAAGAGTCGAATTGGTGTCGTGGGTATTATATGTTCATTAAATAAATATTTTTTATTGAATATATTTTTATAAAATAAAGATTTTAGTAGTACATAATGTTACAAATATAATTTTATTGTTAATAGTTCCAAAAAAAAAATCTTTAACTAAAAGGAGAAAAGAAAAAAGGATATGTGTATTATTGTTTTATTCTGGGTGAAATGATTATATTAGTTCAAGAGGAATTCTATACAAGACATAAGTATGTATTGGTGAGTATTACATCAAAATAAAATAGAGCTTATGAGTTATGGTGTCTCAAGAAAACCTTATAAGAGTTATATAAAGGATGAGCTTACTTGCTATCATTATCATAAGAGTGGTCATATCAAACCTAAATTCCCAAAACTTTTCAAAAAAAAGCCAATGAAAACATTAATGCAACATTGGTTTATGATAGCTCAAACCAAAGTGATGACAAAGAGCATGTATCCAACTAAGTTTCTTTCATGGCTACTTAAAAAGAAGAAGACGAGGTAAAGTTCAAATCTAACTTATGTTTATCTTAAGATCAATTAGACGATGGTATTAAAAATCTTATGATTTTTTACGTGATTACAAACACTCTCTTATATCAAACAAAAAACCAAATATTTGAAAACTTTTTACAAATATTTTAGGAAACAATGATGAGTTTGATGATAATAACTCTATCATTTTTTATAACAATAAGTTTATCCACAATTCACATAGAAAACTTTAATTATGACATTTATGCTTTAATATACTTGAATATTTAGGTTACTTTAATAACACATAATTCCTTCTATTTTAAAAAAAAAATACAATTATTAATTATTCATTAAATCTAATTGAGAATTTATCAAACTTTTGTATAAAACTAATTGTTAATTACACTACATGTTATTTTAGAATGTACAACCAACAAACAAATATTATATAAAAATCCATGCACGTTGATTTTGATGAAGGAAATTCTTTTAAAAGAAAGTGAAAAAATATAAAAGTTGAATATACCAAGTTCCATCAACTTGAAGAAGAAGTAAAACCTATTATATCATAACCATAAATATATTCTGACAATCAAACTATTAAAGAGAAGAATGATGAAACTCCCAAAGAACTTCATAGAAGTAGGAACAATGTTAGAGGACTCTTGCTAAAGTTAATACTTGGTGATCCAAGTAAAGGGCTAAGAACACATTCAACTCTTAATGATTTGTGTTCTCATTGTACTTTCTTGTCTAAATTCAGACCGAAGAATAACAAATAAGATCTACTTGATGATCATTTGGTAAATGCAATGCATGAAGAGTTTATAACGATTTTATAAGGATTTTGATACGAGTATGCATAGTGAATTCCAATTGCACATGATTGGAGAATTTAACTTCTTCCTCAGACTAAAAATAAAGAAAATGGAAGATGGGATCTGTCTCAACCAAGCTAAATAAGCCAAAGATCTTATTAAGAAGTTTGAACTTACTAATTCCAAGTGGGTTGGAATTCCCATAAGGAAACATCCACAACTCTTGATAAACAAGAATAAAAGGTAACGATGTTGATGAGAAGACGTACTTAGCAGATTAATTAATTATTCTTTGGGGCAAGTAAAATATTAATTTGATTTTTTGGATCATTGACCCTTAAAAAAATATGTACACCATATAAATAAAAAAATTATTTAAAAATTTAACATTAAATTTTATTATATTATTTAAAACAACAAATTGTGTCTTAATATATAAATGTTATTTCTGAAATATCTTAATTAAATAATAACATAAAAAAACTCAAAATATGAAATTGCATGTTTATATACGTAGCTAATGAATGATACATTTTTAAGAGAGTCAAAATTTTGACTGTTAAATATAAATTGGGTGAATTCCCTAGAGGGTATTGTTGATAATCTTGGCAAATCCTTTCACAAGATCAAAATAGCAAACTCTGTATGATAAGGTGTTGAGAAATATTAGAACTGAACTAAAGAAAAAGATATATTGTGAATATATTTTTTGTGTATCTAAAACTAGTTTAGTATAATAGAAATATTTTAATATATATATATAATTTTAAGAAGTAAAGAGTAGAATTGGAGTCGTGGGTATTATATGTTCATTAAATAAATATTTTTTATTGAATATATTTTTATAAAATAAAGATTTTAGTAGTACATAATGTTATAAATATAATTTTATTGTTAATAGTTCCAAAAAAAAAATCTTTAACTAAAAGGAGAAAAGAAAAAAGGATATGTGTATTATTGTTTTATTCTGGGTGAAATGATTATATTAGTTCAAGAGGAATTCTATACAAGACATAAGTATGTATTGGTGAGTATTACATCAAAATAAAATAGAGCTTATGAGTTATGGTGTCTCAAGAAAACCTTATAAGAGTTATATAAAGGATGAGCTTACTTGCTATCATTATCATAAGAGTGGTCATATCAAACCTAAATTCCCAAAACTTTTCAAAAAAAAGCCAATGAAAACATTAATGCAACATTGGTTTATGATAGCTCAAACCAAAGTGATGACAAAGAGCATGTATCCAACTAAGTTTCTTTCATGGCTACTTAAAAAGAAGAAGACGAGGTAAAGTTCAAATCTAACTTATGTTTATCTTAAGATCAATTAGACGATGGTATTAAAAATCTTATGATTTTTTACGTGATTACAAACACTCTCTTATATCAAACAAAAAACCAAATATTTGAAAACTTTTTACAAATATTTTAGGAAACAATGATGAGTTTGATGATAATAACTCTATCATTTTTTATAACAATAAGTTTATCCACAATTCACATAAAAAACTTTAATTATGACATTTATGCTTTAATATACTTGAATATTTAGGTTACTTTAATAACACATAATTCCTTCTATTTTAAAAAAAAAATACAATTATTAATTATTCATTAAATCTAATTGAGAATTTATCAAACTTTTGTATAAAACTAATTGTTAATTACACTACATGTTATTTTAGAATGTACAACCAACAAACAAATATTATATAAAAATCCATGCACGTTGATTTTGATGACGGAAATTCTTTTAAAAGAAAGTGAAAAAATATAAAAGTTGAATATACCAAGTTCCATCAACTTGAAGAAGAAGTAAAACCTATTATATCATAACCATAAATATATTCTGACAATCAAACTATTAAAGAGAAGAATGATGAAACTCCCAAAGAACTTCATAGAAGTATGGAACAATGTTAGAGGACTCTTGCTAAAGTTAATACTTGGTGATCCAAGTAAAGGGCTAAGAACACATTCAACTCTTAATGATTTGTGTTCTCATTGTACTTTCTTGTCTAAATTCAGACCGAAGAATAACAAATAAGATCTACTTGATGATCATTTGGTAAATGCAATGCATGAAGAGTTTATAACGATTTTATAAGGATTTTGATACGAGTATGCATAGTGAATTCCAATTGCACATGATTGGAGAATTTAACTTCTTCCTCAGACTAAAAATAAAGAAAATGGAAGATGGGATCTGTCTCAACCAAGCTAAATAAGCCAAAGATCTTATTAAGAAGTTTGAACTTACTAATTCCAAGTGGGTTGGAATTCCCATAAGGAAACATCCACAACTCTTGATAAACAAGAATAAAAGGTAACGATGTTGATGAGAAGATGTACTTAGCAGATTAATTAATTATTCTTTGGGGCAAGTAAAATATTAATTTGATTTTTTGGATCATTGACCCTTAAAAAAATATGTACACCTTATAAATAAAAAATTTATTTAAAAATTTAACATTAAATTTTATTATATTATTTAAAACAACAAATTGTGTCTTAATATATAAATGTTATTTCTGAAATATCTTAATTAAATAATAACATAAAAAAACTCAAAATATGAAATTGCATGTTTATATACGTAGCTAATGAATGATACATTTTTAAGAGAGTCAAAATTTTGACAGTTAAATATAAATTGGGTGAATTCCCTAGAGGGTATTGTTGATAATCTTGGCAAATCCTTTCAAAGGTTCAAAAGAGCAAACTCTGTATGATAAGGTGTTGAGAAATATTAGAACTGAACTAAAGAAAAAGATATATTGTGAATATATTTTTTGTGTATCCAAAACTAGTTTAGTATAATAGAAATATTTTAATATATATATATAATTTTAAGAAGTAAAGAGTAGAATTGGAGTCGTGGGTATTATATGTTCATTAAATAAATATTTTTTATTGAATATATTTTTATAAAATAAAGATTTTAGTAGTACATAATGTTATAAATATAATTTTATTGTTAATAGTTCCAAAAAAAAAATCTTTAACTAAAAGGAGAAAAGAAAAAAGGATATGTGTATTATTGTTTTATTCTGGGTGAAATGATTATATTAGTTCAAGAGGAATTCTATACAAGACATAAGTATGTATTGGTGAGTATTACATCAAAATAAAATAGAGCTTATGAGTTATGGTGTCTCAAGAAAACCTTATAAGAGTTATATAAAGGATGAGCTTACTTGCTATCATTATCATAAGAGTGGTCATATCAAACCTAAATTCCCAAAACTTTTCAAAAAAAAGCTAATGAAAACATTAATGCAACATTGGTTTATGATAGCTCAAACCAAAGTGATGACAAAGAGCATGTATCCAACTAAGTTTCTTTCATGGCTACTTAAAAAGAAGAAGACGAGGTAAAGTTCAAATCTAACTTATGTTTATCTTAAGATCAATTAGACGATGGTATTAAAAATCTTATGATTTTTTACGTGATTACAAACACTCTCTTATATCAAACAAAAAACCAAATATTTGAAAACTTTTTACAAATATTTTAGGAAACAATGATGAGTTTGATGATAATAACTCTATCATTTTTTATAACAATAAGTTTATCCACAATTCACATAAAAAACTTTAATTATGAAATTTATGCTTTAATATACTTGAATATTTAGGTTACTTTAATAACACATAATTCCTTCTATTTTTAAAAAAAAAAAATACAATTATTAATTATTCATTAAATCTAATTGAGAATTTATCAAACTTTTGTATAAAACTAATTGTTAATTACACTACATGTTATTTTAGAATGTACAACCAACAAACAAATATTATATAAAAATCCATGCACGTTGATTTTGATGAAGGAAATTCTTTTAAAAGAAAGTGAAAAAATATAAAAGTTGAATATACCAAGTTCCATCAACTTGAAGAAGAAGTAAAACCTATTATATCATAACCATAAATATATTCTGACAATCAAACTATTAAAGAGAAGAATGATGAAACTCCCAAAGAACTTCATAGAAGTAGGAACAATGTTAGAGGACTCTTGCTAAAGTTAATACTTGGTGATCCAAGTAAAGGGCTAAGAACACATTCAACTCTTAATGATTTGTGTTCTCATTGTACTTTCTTGTCTAAATTCAGACCGAAGAATAACAAATAAGATCTACTTGATGATCATTTGGTAAATGCAATGCATGAAGAGTTTATAACGATTTTATAAGGATTTTTATACGAGTATGCATAGTGAATTCCAATTGCACATGATTGGAGAATTTAACTTCTTCCTCAGACTAAAAATAAAGAAAATGGAAGATGGGATCTGTCTCAACCAAGCTAAATAAGCCAAAGATCTTATTAAGAACTTTGAACTTACTAATTCCAAGTGGGTTGGAATTCCCATAAGGAAACATCCACAACTCTTGATAAACAAGAATAAAAGGTAACGATGTTGATGAGAAGACGTACTTAGCAGATTAATTAATTATTCTTTGGGGCAAGTAAAATATTAATTTGATTTTTTGGATCATTGACCCTTAAAAAACTATGTACACCTTATAAATAAAAAATTTATTTAAAAATTTAACATTAAATTTTATTATATTATTTAAAACAACAAATTGTGTCTTAATATATAAATTTTATTTCTGAAATATCTTAATTAAATAATAACATAAAAAAACTCAAAATATGAAATTGCATGTTTATATACGTAGCTAATGAATGATACATTTTTAAGAGAGTCAAAATTTTGACTGTTAAATATAAATTGGGTGAATTCCCTAGAGGGTATTGTTGATAATCTTGGCAAATCCTTTCACAAGATCAAAAGAGCAAACTCTGTATGATAAGGTGTTGAGAAATATTAGAACTGAACTAAAGAAAAAGATATATTGTGAATATATTTTTTGTGTATCCAAAACTAGTTTAGTATAATAGAAATATTTTAATATATATATAATTTTAAGAAGTAAAGAGTAGAATTGGAGTCGTGGGTATTATATGTTCATTAAATAAATATTTTTTATTGAATATATTTTTATAAAATAAAGATTTTAGTGGTACATAATGTTATAAATATAATTTTATTGTTAATAGTTCCAAAAAAAAATCTTTAACTAAAAGGAGAAAAGAAAAAAGGATATGTGTATTATTGTTTTATTCTGGGTGAAATGATTATATTAGTTCAAGAGGAATTCTATACAAGACATAAGTATGTATTGGTGAGTATTACATCAAAATAAAATAGAGCTTATGAGTTATGGTGTCTCAAGAAAACCTTATAAGAGTTATATAAAGGATGAGCTTACTTGCTATCATTATCATAAGAGTTGTCATATCAAACCTAAATTCCCAAAACTTTTCAAAAAAAAGCCAATGAAAACATTAATGCAACATTGGTTTATGATAGCTCAAACCAAAGTGATGACAAAGAGCATGTATCCAACTAAGTTTCTTTCATGGCTACTTAAAAAGAAGAAGACGAGGTAAAGTTCAAATCTAACTTATGTTTATCTTAAGATCAATTAGACGATGGTATTAAAAATCTTATGATTTTTTACGTGATTACAAACACTCTCTTATATCAAACAAAAAACCAAATATTTGAAAACTTTTTACAAATATTTTAGGAAACAATGATCAGTTTGATGATAATAACTCTATCATTTTTTATAACAATAAGTTTATCCACAATTCACATAAAAAACTTTAATTATGAAATTTATGCTTTAATATACTTGAATATTTAGGTTACTTTAATAACACATAATTCCTTCTATTTTAAAAAAAAAAAATACAATTATTAATTATTCATTAAATCTAATTGAGAATTTATCAAACTTTTGTATAAAACTAATTGTTAATTACACTACATGTTATTTCAGAATGTACAACCAACAAACAAATATTATATAAAAATCCATGCACGTTGATTTTGATGAAGGAAATTCTTTTAAAAGAAAGTGAAAAAATATAAAAGTTGAATATACCAAGTTCCATCAACTTGAAGAAGAAGTAAAACCTATTATATCATAACCATAAATATATTCTGACAATCAAACTATTAAAGAGAAGAATGATGAAACTCCCAAAGAACTTCATAGAAGTAGGAACAATGTTACAGGACTCTTGCTAAAGTTAATACTTGGTGATCCAAGTAAAGGGCTAAGAACACATTCAACTCTTAATGATTTGTGTTCTCATTGTACTTTCTTGTCTAAATTCAGACCGAAGAATAACAAATAAGATCTACTTGATGATCATTTGGTAAATGCAATGCATGAAGAGTTTATAACGATTTTATAAGGATTTTGATACGAGTATGCATAGTGAATTCCAATTGCACATGATTGGAGAATTTAACTTCTTCCTCAGACTAAAAATAAAGAAAATGGATGATGGGATCTGTCTCAACCAAGCTAAATAAGCCAAAGATCTTATTAAGAACTTTGAACTTACTAATTCCAAGTGGGTTGGAATTCCCATAAGGAAACATCCACAACTCTTGATAAACAAGAATAAAAGGTAACGATGTTGATGAGAAGACGTACTTAGCAGATTAATTAATTATTCTTTGGGGCAAGTAAAATATTAATTTGATTTTTTGGATCATTGACCCTTAAAAAACTATGTACACCTTATAAATAAAAAATTTATTTAAAAATTTAACATTAAATTTTATTATATTATTTAAAACAACAAATTGTGTCTTAATATATAAATTTTATTTCTGAAATATCTTAATTAAATAATAACATAAAAAAACTCAAAATATGAAATTGCATGTTTATATACGTAGCTAATGAATGATACATTTTTAAGAGAGTCAAAATTTTGACTGTTAAATATAAATTGGGTGAATTCCCTAGAGGGTATTGTTGATAATCTTGGCAAATCCTTTCAAAGGTTCAAAAGAGCAAACTCTGTATGATAAGGTGTTGAGAAATATTAGAACCGAACTAAAGAAAAAGATATATTGTGAATATATTTTTTGTGTATCCAAAACTAGTTTAGTATAATAGAAATATTTTAATATATATATATAATTTTAAGAAGTAAAGAGTAGAATTGGAGTCGTGGGTATTATATGTTCATTAAATAAATATTTTTTATTGAATATATTTTTATAAAATAAAGATTTTAGTAGTACATAATGTTATAAATATAATTTTATTGTTAATAGTTCCAAAAAAAAAAATCTTTAACTAAAAGGAGAAAAGAAAAAAGGATATGTGTATTATTGTTTTATTCTGTGTGAAATGATTATATTAGTTCAAGAGGAATTCTATACAAGACATAAGTATGTATTGGTGAGTATTACATCAAAATAAAATAGAGCTTATGAGTTATGGTGTCTCAAGAAAACCTTATAAGAGTTATATAAAGGATGAGCTTACTTGCTATCATTATCATAAGAGTGGTCATATCAAACCTAAATTCCCAAAACTTTTCAAAAAAAAGCCAATGAAAACATTAATGCAACATTGGTTTATGATAGCTCAAACCAAAGTGATGACAAAGAGCATGTATCCAACTAAGTTTCTTTCATGGCTACTTAAAAAGAAGAAGACGAGGTAAAGTTCAAATCTAACTTATGTTTATCTTAAGATCAATTAGACGATGGTATTAAAAATCTTATGATTTTTTACGTGATTACAAACACTCTCTTATATCAAACAAAAAACCAAATATTTAAAAACTTTTTACAAATATTTTAGGAAACAATGATGAGTTTGATGATAATAACTCTATCATTTTTTATAACAATAAGTTTATCCACAATTCACATAAAAAACTTTAATTATGAAATTTATGCTTTAATATACTTGAATATTTAGGTTACTTTAATAACACATAATTCCTTCTATTTTAAAAAAAAAATACAATTATTAATTATTCATTAAATCTAATTGAAAATTTATCAAACTTTTGTATAAAACTAATTGTTAATTACACTACATGTTATTTTAGAATGTACAACCAACAAACAAATATTATATAAAAATCCATGCACGTTGATTTTGATGAAGGAAATTCTTTTAAAAGAAAGTGAAAAAATATAAAAGTTGAATATACCAAGTTCCATCAACTTGAAGAAGAAGTAAAACCTATTATATCATAACCATAAATATATTCTGACAATCAAACTATTAAAGAGAAGAATGATGAAACTCCCAAAGAACTTCATAGAAGTAGGAACAATGTTAGAGGACTCTTGCTAAAGTTAATACTTGGTGATCCAAGTAAAGGGCTAAGAACACATTCAACTCTTAATGATTTGTGTTCTCATTGTACTTTCTTGTCTAAATTCAGACCGAAGAATAACAAATAAGATCTACTTGATGATCATTTGGTAAATGCAATGCATGAAGAGTTTATAACGATTTTATAAGGATTTTGATACGAGTATGCATAGTGAATTCCAATTGCACATGATTGGGGAATTAAATTTCTTCCTCAGACTAAAAATAAAGAAAATGGAAGATGGGATCTGTCTCAACCAAGCTAAATAAGCCAAAGATCTTATTAAGAACTTTGAACTTACTAATTCCAAGTGGGTTGGAATTCCCATAAGGAAACATCCACAACTCTTGATAAACAAGAATAAAAGGTAACGATGTTGATGAGAAGACGTACTTAGCAGATTAGTTAATTATTCTTTGGGGCAAGTAAAATATTAATTTGATTTTTTGGATCATTGACCCTTAAAAAAATATGTACACCTTATAAATAAAAAATTTATTTAAAAATTTAACATTAAATTTTATTATATTATTTAAAACAACAAATTGTGTCTTAATATATAAATGTTATTTCTGAAATATCTTAATTAAATAATAACATAAAAAAACTCAAAATATGAAATTGCATGTTTATATACGTAGCTAATGAATGATACATTTTTAAGAGAGTCAAAATTTTGACTGTTAAATATAAATTGGGTGAATTCCCTAGAGGGTATTGTTGATAATCTTGGCAAATCCTTTCAAAGGTTCAAAAGAGCAAACTCTGTATGATAAGGTGTTGAGAAATATTAGAACCGAACTAAAGAAAAAGATATATTGTGAATATATTTTTTGTGTATCCAAAACTAGTTTAGTATAATAGAAATATTTTAATATATATATATAATTTTAAGAAGTAAAGAGTAGAATTGGAGTCGTGGGTATTATATGTTCATTAAATAAATATTTTTTATTGAATATATTTTTATAAAATAAAGATTTTAGTAGTACATAATGTTATAAATATAATTTTATTGTTAATAGTTCCAAAAAAAAAAATCTTTAACTAAAAGGAGAAAAGAAAAAAGGATATGTGTATTATTGTTTTATTCTGTGTGAAATGATTATATTAGTTCAAGAGGAATTCTATACAAGACATAAGTATGTATTGGTGAGTATTACATCAAAATAAAATAGAGCTTATGAGTTATGGTGTCTCAAGAAAACCTTATAAGAGTTATATAAAGGATGAGCTTACTTGCTATCATTATCATAAGAGTGGTCATATCAAACCTAAATTCCCAAAACTTTTCAAAAAAAAGCCAATGAAAACATTAATGCAACATTGGTTTATGATAGCTCAAACCAAAGTGATGACAAAGAGCATGTATCCAACTAAGTTTCTTTCATGGCTACTTAAAAAGAAGAAGACGAGGTAAAGTTCAAATCTAACTTATGTTTATCTTAAGATCAATTAGACGATGGTATTAAAAATCTTATGATTTTTTACGTGATTACAAACACTCTCTTATATCAAACAAAAAACCAAATATTTAAAAACTTTTTACAAATATTTTAGGAAACAATGATGAGTTTGATGATAATAACTCTATCATTTTTTATAACAATAAGTTTATCCACAATTCACATAAAAAACTTTAATTATGAAATTTATGCTTTAATATACTTGAATATTTAGGTTACTTTAATAACACATAATTCCTTCTATTTTAAAAAAAAAATACAATTATTAATTATTCATTAAATCTAATTGAAAATTTATCAAACTTTTGTATAAAACTAATTGTTAATTACACTACATGTTATTTTAGAATGTACAACCAACAAACAAATATTATATAAAAATCCATGCACGTTGATTTTGATGAAGGAAATTCTTTTAAAAGAAAGTGAAAAAATATAAAAGTTGAATATACCAAGTTCCATCAACTTGAAGAAGAAGTAAAACCTATTATATCATAACCATAAATATATTCTGACAATCAAACTATTAAAGAGAAGAATGATGAAACTCCCAAAGAACTTCATAGAAGTAGGAACAATGTTAGAGGACTCTTGCTAAAGTTAATACTTGGTGATCCAAGTAAAGGGCTAAGAACACATTCAACTCTTAATGATTTGTGTTCTCATTGTACTTTCTTGTCTAAATTCAGACCGAAGAATAACAAATAAGATCTACTTGATGATCATTTGGTAAATGCAATGCATGAAGAGTTTATAACGATTTTATAAGGATTTTGATACGAGTATGCATAGTGAATTCCAATTGCACATGATTGGGGAATTAAATTTCTTCCTCAGACTAAAAATAAAGAAAATGGAAGATGGGATCTGTCTCAACCAAGCTAAATAAGCCAAAGATCTTATTAAGAACTTTGAACTTACTAATTCCAAGTGGGTTGGAATTCCCATAAGGAAACATCCACAACTCTTGATAAACAAGAATAAAAGGTAACGATGTTGATGAGAAGACGTACTTAGCAGATTAGTTAATTATTCTTTGGGGCAAGTGAAATATTAATTTGATTTTTTGGATCATTGACCCTTAAAAAAATATGTACACCTTATAAATAAAAAATTTATTTAAAAATTTAACATTAAATTTTATTATATTATTTAAAACAACAAATTGTGTCTTAATATATAAATGTTATTTCTGAAATATCTTAATTAAATAATAACATAAAAAAACTCAAAATATGAAATTGCATGTTTATATACGTAGCTAATGAATGATACATTTTTAAGAGAGTCAAAATTTTGACTGTTAAATATAAATTGGGTGAATTCCCTAGAGGGTATTGTTGATAATCTTGGCAAATCCTTTCACAAGATCAAAAGAGCAAACTCTGTATGATAAGGTGTTGAGAAATATTAGAACTGAACTAAAGAAAAAGATATATTGTGAATATATTTTTTGTGTATCCAAAACTAGTTTAGTATAATAGAAATATTTTAATATATATATAATTTTAAGAAGTAAAGAGTAGAATTGGAGTCGTGGGTATTATATGTTCATTAAATAAATATTTTTTATTGAATATATTTTTATAAAATAAAGATTTTAGTAGTACATAATGTTATAAATATAATTTTATTGTTAATAGTTCCAAAAAAAAAATCTTTAACTAAAAGGAGAAAAGAAAAAAGGATATGTGTATTATTGTTTTATTCTGGGTGAAATGATTATATTAGTTCAAGAGGAATTCTATACAAGACATAAGTATGTATTGGTGAGTATTACATCAAAATAAAATAGAGCTTATGAGTTATGGTGTCTCAAGAAAACCTTATAAGAGTTATATAAAGGATGAGCTTACTTGCTATCATTATCATAAGAGTGGTCATATCAAACCTAAATTCCCAAAACTTTTCAAAAAAAAGCCAATGAAAACATTAATGCAACATTGGTTTATGATAGCTCAAACCAAAGTGATGACAAAGAGCATGTATCCAACTAAGTTTCTTTCATGGCTACTTAAAAAGAAGAAGACGAGTTAAAGTTCAAATCTAACTTATGTTTATCTTAAGATCAATTAGACGATGGTATTAAAAATCTTATGATTTTTTACGTGATTACAAACACTCTATTATATCAAACTAAAAACCAAATATTTGAAAACTTTTTACAAATATTTTAGGAAACAATGATGAGTTTGATGATAATAACTCTATCATTTTTTATAACAATAAGTTTATCTACAATTCACATAAAAAACTTTAATTATGACATTTATGCTTTAATATACTTGAATATTTAGGTTACTTTAATAACACATAATTCCTTCTATTTTAAAAAAAAAAATACAATTATTTATTATTCATTAAATCTAATTGAGAATTTATCAAACTTTTGTATAAAACTAATTGTTAATTACACTACATGTTATTTTAGAATGTACAACCAACAAACAAATATTATATAAAAATCCATGCGTGTTGATTTTGATGAAGGAAATTCTTTTAAAAGAAAGTGAAAAAATATAAAAGTTGAATATACCAAGTTCCATCAACTTGAAGAAGAAGTAAAACCTATTATATCATAACCATAAATATATTCTGACAATCAAACTATTAAAGAGAAGAATGATGAAACTCCCAAAGAACTTCATAGAAGTAGGAACAATGTTAGAGGACTCTTGCTAAAGTTAATACTTGGTGATCCAAGTAAAGGGCTAAGAACACATTCAACTCTTAATGATTTGTGTTCTCATTTTACTTTCTTGTCTAAATTCAGACCGAAGAATAACAAATAAGATCTACTTGATGATCATTTGGTCAATGCAATGCATGAAGAGTTTATAACGATTTTATAAGGATTTTGATACGAGTATGCATAGTGAATTCCAATTGCACATGACTGGAGAATTTAACTTCTTCCTCAGACTAAAAATAAAGAAAATGGAAGATGGGATCTATCTCAACCAAGCTAAATAAGCCAAAGATCTTATTAAGAAGTTTGAACTTACTAATTCCAAGTGGGTTGGAATTCCCATAAGGAAACATCCACAACTCTTGATAAACAAGAATAAAAGGTAACGATGTTGATGAGAAGACGTACTTAGCAGATTAATTAATTATTCTTTGAGGCAAGTAAAATATTAATTTGATGTTTTGGATCATTGACCCTTAAAAAATATGTACACCTTATAAATAAAAAATTTATTTAAAAATTTAATATTAAATTTTGTTATATTATTTAAAACAACAAATTGTGTCTTAATATATAAATGTTATTTCTGAAATATCTTAATTAAATAATAACATAAAAAAACTCAAAATATGAAATTGCATGTTTATATACGTAGCTAATGAATGATACATTTTTAAGAGAGTCAAAATTTTGACTGTTAAATATAAATTGGGTGAATTCCCTAGAGGGTATTGTTGATCATCTTGGCAAATCATTTCACAAGATCAAAAGAGCAAACTCTGTATGATAAGGTGTTGAGAAATATTAGAACTGAACTAAAGAAAAAGATATATTGTGAATATATTTTTTGTGTATCCAAAACTAGTTTAGTATAATAGAAATATTTTAATATATATATAATTTTAAGAAGTAAATTGTAGAATTGAAGACGTGGGTATTATATGTTCATTAAATAATTTTTTTTATTGAATATATTTTATAAAATAAACATTTTAGTAGTACATAATGTTATAAATATAATTTTATTGTTAATAGTTCCAAAAAAAATCTTTAACTAAAAGGAGAAAAGAAAAAAGGATATGTGTATTATTGTTTTATTCTGGGTGAAATGATTATATTAGTTCAAGAGGAATTCTATACAAGACATAAGTGTGTATTTGTGAGTATTACATCAAAATAAAATAGAGCTTATGAGTTGTGGTGTCTCAAGAAAACCTTATAAGAGTTATATAAAGGATGAGCTTACTTGCTATCATTATCATTAGAGTGGTCATATCAAACCTAAATTCCCAAAACTTTTCAAAAAAAAAGCCAATGAAAACATTAATGCAACATTGGTTGATGATAGCTCAAACCAAAGTGATGACAAAGAGCATGTAGCCAACTATGTTTCTTTCATGGCTACTTAAAAAGAAGAAGACGAGGTAAAGTTCAAATCTAACTTATGTTTATCTTAAGATCAATTAGACGATGGTATTAAAAATCTTATTATTTTTTACGTGATTACAAACACTCTCTTATATCAAACAAAAAACCAAATATTTGAAAACTTTTTACAAATATTTTAGGAAACAATGATGAGTTTGATGATAATAACTCTATCATTTTTTATAACAATAAGTTTATCCACAATTCACATAAAAAACTTTAATTATGACATTTATGCTTTAATATACTTGAATATTTAGGTTACTTTAATAACACATAATTCCTTCTATTTAAAAAAAAAAATACAATTATTAATTATTCATTAAATCTAATTGAGAATTTATCAAACTTTTGTATAAAACTAATTGTTAATTACACTACATGTTATTTTAGAATGTACAACCAACAAACAAATATTATATAAAAATCCATGCACGTTGATTTTGATGAAGGAAATTCTTTTAAAAGAAAGTGAAAAAATATAAAAGTTGAATATACCAAGTTCCATCAACTTGAAGAAGAAGTAAAACCTATTATATCATAACCATAAATATATTCTGACAATCAAACTATTAAAGAGAAGAATGATGAAACTCCCAAAGAACTTCATAGAAGTAGGAACAATGTTAGAGGACTCTTGCTAAAGTTAATACTTGGTGATCCAAGTAAAGGGCTAAGAACACATTCAACTCTTAATGATTTGTGTTCTCATTGTACTTTCTTGTCTAAATTCAGACCGAAGAATAACAAATAAGATCTACTTGATGATCATTTGGTCAATGCAATGCATGAAGAGTTTATAACGATTTTATAAGGATTTTGATACGAGTATGCATAGTGAATTCCAATTGAACATGACTGGAGAATTTAACTTCTTCCTCTGACTAAAAATAAAGAAAATGGAAGATGGGATCTATCTCAACCAAGCTAAATAAGCCAAAGATCTTATTAAGAAGTTTGAACTTACTAATTCCAAGTGGGTTGGAATTCCCATAAGGAAACATCCACAACTCTTGATAAACAAGAATAAAAGGTAACGATGTTGATGAGAAGACGTACTTAGCAGATTAATTAATTATTCTTTGAGGCAAGTAAAATATTAATTTGATGTTTTGGATCATTGACCCTTAAAAAATATGTACACCTTATAAATAAAAAATTTATTTAAAAATTTAATATTAAATTTTGTTATATTATTTAAAACAACAAATTGTGTCTTAATATATAAATGTTATTTCTGAAATATCTTAATTAAATAATAACATAAAAAAACTCAAAATATGAAATTGCATGTTTATATACGTAGCTAATGAATGATACATTTTTAAGAGAGTCAAAATTTTGACTGTTAAATATAAATTGGGTGAATTCCCTAGAGGGTATTGTTGATCATCTTGGCAAATCATTTCACAAGATCAAAAGAGCAAACTCTGTATGATAAGGTGTTGAGAAATATTAGAACTGAACTAAAGAAAAAGATATATTGTGAATATATTTTTTGTGTATCCAAAACTAGTTTAGTATAATAGAAATATTTTAATATATATATAATTTTAAGAAGTAAATTGTAGAATTGAAGACGTGGGTATTATATGTTCATTAAATAATTTTTTTTATTGAATATATTTTATAAAATAAACATTTTAGTAGTACATAATGTTATAAATATAATTTTATTGTTAATAGTTCCAAAAAAAATCTTTAACTAAAAGGAGAAAAGAAAAAAGGATATGTGTATTATTGTTTTATTCTGGGTGAAATGATTATATTAGTTCAAGAGGAATTCTATACAAGACATAAGTGTGTATTTGTGAGTATTACATCAAAATAAAATAGAGCTTATGAGTTGTGGTGTCTCAAGAAAACCTTATAAGAGTTATATAAAGGATGAGCTTACTTGCTATCATTATCATTAGAGTGGTCATATCAAACCTAAATTCCCAAAACTTTTCAAAAAAAAAGCCAATGAAAACATTAATGCAACATTGGTTGATGATAGCTCAAACCAAAGTGATGACAAAGAGCATGTAGCCAACTATGTTTCTTTCATGGCTACTTAAAAAGAAGAAGACGAGGTAAAGTTCAAATCTAACTTATGTTTATCTTAAGATCAATTAGACGATGGTATTAAAAATCTTATTATTTTTTACGTGATTACAAATATTTGAAAACTTTTTACAAATATTTTAGGAAACAATGATGAGTTTGATGATAATAACTCTATCATTTTTTATAACAATAAGTTTATCAACAATTCACATAAAAAACTTTAATTATTACATTTAGGCTTTAATATACTTGAATATTTAGGTTACTTTAATAACACATAATTCCTTCTATTTAAAAAATAATAAAATTATTAATTATTCATTAAATCTATATGAGTTTTTCATCAGCTACTTCAAGAGTATACTCGTGATATGATACAAGGGACAAATATATGATTCACTCAATAATGTTATATTAGTTTTGTTCGTAACCCTTGATTAATTTAGTAGTACTTGAACTTGTACTAAGACTTTCTTTTACCCAATTTAATAACAAATTATTATATTATCCAAATCGTAAAGATTTTACATATTTACAATGAAGGTCACACGTTTGAAACATTTTTTCAGCAAATTTTACACATATTATCCCAAAAATTGTGCATTTTATAATTTTATTTAGATTTTCAATTTATCTACCCAAAATGTTATGTCTTTCTAAAAATTAAACTCATTTTATAATTTAAGTATATTCCAAATCTATCAACAAACTTCTGGTTCATATATTACCTCTTGAATTATAAATATGAACAAACTTCTTGTAAATAATGTGTATATCAACAAACTTTGATTTTGTAAAAAATGTAAGCATATTTTCATCATCCAGTGTTTACAAATTTAGTAAAAAAAATCATACCAATGCATGCAACATGGGTTGATGCTTGCTCAAACCAAAGTGATGATGAAGATCATTTAACCAACTATGATTCTTTCATGGCTATTTAAAACGGAGAAAATGATGAGGTAAACTCTAACTCTAACTTATTTTTATCTCAAGATTAATTAGCGGATGGTATTGAAATATCTTATGTTTTTTTACATGATTACAAATAATCTCCTAAATAAAACAAAAAATCAAAATTTTAAAAACTTTTTACAAAGTTCTTTAGGAAACAATGATAAACTCGAGGATAATACTTCCATCATTGTCATATAAAATTCCTTTATTTTGGAAAAGTTAAAAGATCTAGGAGGAATTTTTTAAAGTTTACACAAAGATAATTATAATTTGATTTATTGTTAGGAAGCCAAGTAACTCGTTAAGAAAATGGTAGTTTTTGTTTTATCCCTTTGTTAATTTTATTTCCTCTAAAATCATTTTTTGTGAGAGCATCAAATATAGTTTCCTCTTCTAGCTTACCTTTTTCCAAACTTGATCTAAATACTTGTACCTATGGTTCCCTGATTTATCTATGTAAAAGGCCAAAACGAATTATAGAGAGAAAGGGCAACGTTAATCCCCATAGACCCAACTTGAATACCTAATATATAATTCTATTATCTTGTAGCTTAAGAAGAGCATCAATAAAAAAAATTTGGTACTCGATAGTGGATGATATAGGCATATGAAGGGAAATGAGTCACTCCTATAAAAGATTACAACAAAATGAGGTAATGGAAAAGTAACTTTTTCCAATAACATGGGAAGAGAAGTTTTTAGAAAACTCTTATATGAAGTTTTTGGTAGTAAGGATTATTTTCTTATAAAAAATGTGCTTTTTTCATTGAATTTCCTATAATATTCTTAGTATTAATCCATGTACGTTGAATTTGATGATGGAAATCCTTTTGAAAGAAAGTGAAAAAATAAAAGGTTGAATATGCCACGTTCCATCAATTTGAAGAAGAAGTAAAACCTATTATATCATAACCTTAAATTTATCCTCATACTCAAATTATTGGAGAGATGAATGATGAAACTCCCAAGGAACATTTTGGAAGTAGGAAGAATGTTATAGGACTCTTGCCAAAGATAATACTTGGTGATACAATGAAAGGGATAAGAAAACATTTAACTCTTAATGATTTGTGTTCTCATTGTAATTTCCTGTCTAAATTCAAACCAGAGAATACAAAATAAGATCTACATGATGATCATTTGGTAAATGCAATGCATGATGAGTTAAATCAATTTGAAAAAACAAATATATAGAATCTTGATGAATAACCTAATGATAACAATATCATTGGAACATGATTTGTACTTTGTAAAAAACTTGATTATTCAAATATTATAACTAGAAACAAACCTCGCCTTTTTTTAAGGGTATAACCAGAGTAAGGTATTAATTTTGATGATACATTTTCTTCCGCAACCAGATTAGAATCTATGCGTATGCTACTAGTTTTTTCTTTTGACATGTAATTTAAACTATTTCAAATGTATGTAAGAAATTCCTTTATAAATGGTTTTATTGATAAAGAGGTTCCTAGAGATCTAAAAATATTATTTTTTTCAAATCATGTTTTTAGACCTAAAAATAGATAAATTGTTTAAAAGAAGTTCATAGGGCTTAGTATGATAGGCTAAGCTCTATTTTAGTCCAAGATGGTTTTCAAAAAAGAAAAAATAATTCTTCCTATTATATAAAATATAAAACACTATGATGTGCTTATTGATCAAATATATGTTGATGATATCATATTTGGTTCTACTAATAAAACTCTTTGTAAGTATTTTGATAGGAGTATGCATAGTAAATTCTAATTAAGCATGATTGGAGAATTTTACTTCTTTCTCAGATTGAAAATAAAGAAAATGAAAGATGGGATCCTGTCTCAACCAAACTAAATAAGCCAAGGATCTTATTAAGAAGTTTGAATTAACTAATTCCTAGTAGGTTGGAACTCCCATATAGAAACATCCAGAACTCTTAATAAACAAGAATAAAGGTAACGATGTTGATGAGAAGACGTACCTAGCTGATTAATTGATTATTCTTTGTGGCAAGTAAAATATTAATTTTATTTTTTGGATCATTGACCATTAAAAAAATATATTCACCTTTTAAACAAATAAATTATTTAAACATTTGATATTAAATTTTAGTATATTATTTAAAAAAAACAAATTGTGTCTATAAATATACATGTTATTTCTTAAAGATCTTAATTAAATAATAAAATAAAAAAACATAAAATATGAAATTGCATCTTTATATACGTATGTAATGAAGGATACTTTTTTTAAGAGAGTAAAATATTTGACCGTTAAATATAAATTTTTCATGTTAAAAAAGAGTCTTGAAAAAAGACAAAAAAGATTGGGTGAATTCCCTAGAGGGTATTGGTGATCATCTTAGCAAATCCATTCATATGATCAAAAGAGAAAACTCGTGATGATAAGGTGTTGAGAAATATTAGAACTAAACTAAAGAGAAATATATATGGAGAATATTTTTTTTGTATTTCTAAAACTAGTTTGGTATAATAGAAAGATTTTAATATATATATATATATATATAATTTAAAAAATTAAAGGGTAGAATTAGAGACGTGGTTATTATATGTTAATTAAGTAAATATAATGTATCAAATATATTTGTTTAAAATAAAATATTACATAATGTTATAAATAATAACAAAATATTTCGAATTTTTTTATTTTTTATATAGATACTTCAGGAGTATATACTTGATAATATACAATGAAACAAATATTCGATTCACTCGTTAATTTTGTATTTGTTCGTTCAAAATCCACAATTAGCTTAGTAGCACTTGAACTTGAACTAAGAATTTCTTTTACCCAATTTAATAAGAATTTATTATATTGTGCAAATGGTAAAGTTTTTTTCATATTTACAAGGGAGGTCACACGTTTAAAACATTGGTTTTGCAAAGGTTACACATATTATCCAAAATATTTTTGCATTTTATAATTTTATTTAGTTTTCCAACATATCTACCCCTAATGTTATGTCTTTCTATAAATTAATCTCATTTTCTTATTTAAAGATATGCCAAATCTATCAACAAACTTCTAGTTCATATATTAGTTCTTGATTATAAATAGGAACGAACTACTTATTCATAATGTGTAAGTATATTTTCATCATCAAGTCTTTACAAATTTAGTGAAAAAATCATACCAATATTTCTGCACAATCCTTTTGGGAAATAATAAATAAGTTTATCCACAATTCATATAAAAAAACTTTAATTATGACATTTTAGGCTTTAATAGACTTGAATATTTAGGTTACTTTAGTGCATTACTTTAAGAACACATAATTCTTTCTTTTTTTAATTTCTTGTAATATTCATGAAATCCATATGAGTTTTTCCTCATCAAACAAATCTTGCTTCAAAACTATATTTTTATGTTAAGGTTTTGAGCCTTCGTGATTTTTTTTATTTCGAGGTGATAATTTAAAACAAGGTACGAAGCCCCATTAATATTTGATCTTGGCTTCAAAACATTAAATAATTTTTTCAATAATTTGGGTATATAAATTTTGTTCAAGGTTTCAAGCTAATATAGTTTGTTTTATGCTTATTCCATATAAATTTTATTGTAGATTCCAGACCTATAAAAGAAATTTGGGCACTAGGTTGTATGAATATTTTTTCATAAAATAGATGATTAAAATGTCAATGGAATATATACTTTAAGAATTGCTATGATAAGAAAAAAAATATGAAAACATATGAAAAGAATAAAACTCAATAAATCTTACCAAATCCATTACCTGTTTAACAAGATCAAAAGAGAAAACTCATAAGATGTTGAGAAATAGTAGAACTAAACTAAAAAAAAAAAGAAATATGGAGAGAATATTTCTTGTATATCTAAAACTAGTTTAGTTTAACAGAGAGATTTTAATATATATATATATAGTTTTAAAAATTAAAGAGTAGAATTCGAGATATGGGTATAATATATTTATTAAATAAAAAATAAGTATTGAATATATTTTTATAAAATGATGATTTTAATGGTGTATAATGTTATAAATAAAAGTTTATTGGTAATAATTCAAAAAAATCTTTTACTAAAAAGAGAAAAAAAAGGATATGTGTGTTATTGTTTTATTCTGGGTGAAAGTATTATATTATGTCAAGAGGTATTCTATACAAGACATAAGTGTGTATTGGTGGGTATTACATCAAATAAAATAGAGCTTATGAGACACAAAAGATATAAAGATTGTCGTGCCTCAAGAAAACTTTACAAGACTCATATGAAGAATGAGCCTACATGTTATCATTATCATAAAAGTGGCCATATCAAATCTAATTTCCCTAAAATTCTAAAAGAAAAGCCAATTAAGGCATTAATGCAACATGTGTTGATTCTTGATTAAATCAAAGTGATGATGAAGATCATGTAGCCAACTATGTTTCTTTCATGGCTACTGAAAAAGGAGAAGCAGATGAGGTAAACTCTAACTCTAACTTATGTTTATCTCAAGATTAATCCGATGATGGTATTGAAATATCTTATGATTTTTTTACGTGATTTAAAAAACTCTCTTAAATCAAACAAAACCAAATTTTTGAAAACTTTTTAGAAACTTCTTTAGGAAACAATAATGAACTCGAGGATAATACTTCCACCATTGTCAAATAAAATTCCTTTCTTTTGGAAAAGTTAAAAGATCTAGAATGAAGTTTTTAAATTTTACACAAAGACAAATATAATTTGACAAGTTACTCGTCATGAAAATGGTAGTTTTTGTTTTGATCCCTTTGTTAATATTCGTTACTCTAAAATCGTTTTTGTGAGAGCATCAAATATAGTTTCCTATTCTAGCTTTCCTTTTTCCAAATTTGATATAAATACTTGTACCTATGGTTCCCATATTTATCTATGTAAAAGGCCAAAAGAATTTTAAAAAGAAAGGGCAGCGTTAATACCCATAGACCTAACTTGAATACCTAATATCTAATTCTATTGTCTTGTACGGTAAGAATAGCATCAATAAAAAAATATTGATACTTGATAGTGGATGATATAGTCATATTAAGGGAAATGAATCACTCTTATACAATATTACAAGAAAAGGACGTAATGGAAAAGTAACTTTCTCCAACAACATAGGAGGAGATGTTTTTAAAAAAGGAACCATTGGTAGTATGGATTATTTTAAAAAAAATTCTTTTGTTAATTGAATTTTTTATTATCTTCTTAGTTTAATCAATTTTGTGATGAATGTTATAAGGTTAAATTAGAACCCTCTATATATAATGTTTTAAAAAAATTAAAAAAAGAGGTTATTTTTAATGTGAATAGAGTAGGTATTTACATAGTAAAATTTAAAATCTTATGTGCCAAAGTTAGATAGTTATCGAGTTTTAAAGATAATCATTGGTTGTGGCATAGGCATATTGGTCGTGCTAGTATGGATTTTCTTGTAAATCATTACTTTTGGATATGGTGCATTTCAACTACTCTTATTTATGTATGATATTATCCCAAAGAAAGAGTATGAAACTTTTATAATACACACTTCTGGTGTTAGTTTCAAAAATAATTCAAAGATATACAGTGTTACCGACCTTTTTGGATTATACAAGATACTCATTGAGAAGGCACATAATTGGAGAAAGAGATTAATATTTAAATTGCTTGACTAGTCACTGTGTTAACGTACACCATCTGGATTGCCCCTCCAAACGGGTAAATCTCAAGACTAAACTTCATTTATATGGTTAACGTCATCACATTCTTAAATTATACTAACACTGTGACATTAAAGAAATAAAAATTATAACATGGACAATAAGAATATATAACAAGTTGATTATGAAATATAATTTTTACAATTAGAATAGTCCCAAAGATTTTCTTTCTTTTTTAGGAACGCGCAACAATAAGAGTGTATTAAGGGATCATTTAGAAGCTCAAAATTATTGAAGGCCTCAACAATGTGACCTTTTTGGATGTTGATGACATAGCTAAGACTCTAATAGAAGATGAAGTCATCATTACCACCGTGGAGGAGGAAAACGAGAAAAAAATTTGAGTAAGTGCGGGTTGGGATAACAGTGTAAGTATTTTGATGTAAATTTAGATTAAAGAATCAAATCCTAAAAAGAAATATTTAAATGAGATTATGAGAGGTCTAAGGGATTTCAAAAAGTTGTGGGAAGTTTTTGAAACTAGATTATGGGAAAATAAGTGTAGAGAAAAAAAGAATACTAGATATATGGTGTTTTATTATAAAAAATATTTCATATTTATTCCTTCAATATTTTTAACACCCTAAACATCATGGTGGATTGGGTATTCCTAATGTAGAAACTTTTAACAAGGTCTGCTAATTATATAGCCACACCTGGGTTTGGAAATAGCTACTCAAAGTTAGGAATCTATCTTTTAATTTCATTTTCTACAAAGTAAACAATGGGGAACTTACTTTTGTGATATGGGATAAATGACTTAATTAAAGTGATATTTATCACGTGGTTGGCTTGTCAATATATAGACTGGCCGCCAAAAATTGATTATTAGAATGGGGATTAATTTCTAATCTTTGTGAATATTTTTTAATGGCGCCTCTTTCTGCAAAAGGATTCTCGAAAAGCTGCTTGATAAGTGTTGTATTTCTGCTGTTCCTTTGAATTGGGAAGACCTAATAAATGTTTGCATCAATTTTGGGACCAGCAATTCAAAAATCATAATCATAGGGTTGTGTTTCACTGCTTTCGGAGTAAGGAAGGAAAACAATTAGAGACAAAATGGCTTAATAATTGATTTCTCTTATTTTTAATTTTATGTAATTTTTTATTAAGCTTTTTTTTAATTTGTAATGTTAGTAGGCCGGCTTATTTTGGTCTTTTCTTGTAACCCATTGGGCTGGACAAAATGTAATGTATGTTTGAGATACCCACTTAAAAAATTTGATAGATTTGCCAATACAAAAACCCTAAACCACCGCCTCTAAATATACGTACGTTACAAGTTTATATCAATTCTTCTACTCAATTTTTTTTAAACCTTTTATTATCTTCTTCCTCTTGTCCTTTCTCTTCTAACACCGTCGCATTCTTTTTTAATTCTTTCGTGCTCATATATATTTAACATTGACTTGCAATTTCACCATAATTTTATTTCAGAAAGTTGATCATGACATTTCAATCAAGATATCATAGACAAGGTAAAATTTAATTTATTATTTTTAAAACTATTGTGTTGCTTTATATTTGTACTTTTTCATTAGGCATTCTGATATTTTAATTCAGAACATAAAAAAATGCTTATGTTTTTTGTTGTTGGTCTATTAATAAGAAATGAGTAAATTACGTTTTTAAAATTGATATTATCTAATTGTAATTCTAATCCATAACAGTTTTGTTTGCAATTTCTCATTTCCTGGTTTAAAATTTGTGTTAAGTTAGTTAAACCTAACTCTGATTAAACGGATTTGATCATCAATTAAGTAAATGTTTCATAATGAAAATGAAAGAAAACATAATCTAGGTTTTCAAAGCTAATCTCTCTCAATATATTTAGTGATTAAACATATTTATTTATATTGACTAGATTTTTTATTGATACTTGTTTAATAAATTTAATATCCTCCATTGAGTATTACTTTCTTTTGTAATGTTTCTTTAATTTTTTATAATAAGATATAGTATAATGAATATGGATTATAATAGTACTTAAAATCCTCTTTGTCATAATCCATGTTAAATATAACTATCCATGTTAAAAATATTACTTGTCAAGAGAAAAAAAAAGAATTGAGAAAACTAAGTGTATCAATATCAAAAAAATCTTGGATTTAAGTATTCTTAGGATGATGATTGTGATTCTTGTGTTTGCGGTTAAGGTGGAGATGGAAGTGGATGTAAAAGTTAGGTTTTAATATAAGTGATGGCGGCGGAAGTTATAAAATAGGTGAAAGAGAGAAAGGTTTTGTTATGTGTAACAAAAGAAATATTTGTTTTAAGGAATGTCCCCACCCCAAATCTCTATTTATATTATATTCTTGACATGGGTAAATGATACCATCCTGAATTTTATATATGGGACATTTGAGGTCCTTTTAATATAATGCAAGTAGCTTGTTTCCATGTTAAATTATATACACAAAGTACATAATAAATCTAGAAACTTGAAAAGTTTTTGTTTGGAAAAAGATATTTTTGTAACTAATTTGCAAGAGTTTAAATTTTAAGTATCTTGTAATTGTAACAAATTACAATTAAACATATGTGTTAGTCTAACATATTTTAAATCTTGTTTTAATATTTGGCAAAACTCATTTAAATATCCCTTGATTATTGCATAGTGATCGTATATGTTTTAAACTATATATATTTATGCATAATCCTCTATCTAAAGGACAAGTCGAACCGACATACCGCCCCCAAGACTGACAAGCCGGCGCCAGGTAGATTTATTGGCTATAATAGGGAGGTCTTTTACATACAATAATTACCAACTCAATTAATTACTACAAGTCTATATCCAACAATAGAGGTCTCAAGCTAACATAGTTAATCATCCAATTTTGATCATTAAACTTATCAAATCCACTCAATAAAGGAGTTAATCAAAGAAGTTTTAAAGTGTAATCTCTTCAAAGAGGAGTTAATAAAAGAAGTTTCAAAGTGTAATCATCCAATTTTTAGGAAATAATATATCTCGTATGGAAGTTAAAAGAAAACCGATTAGACGTGAAGAGGCGCCAAATAAAAGGTATAATAATGAGAATGAAGAAGCGATGAACATGTTGAGACAAATGACTAAGATGAGGTAATTCTTTTTTTATTTTATTTTACCCTACTTTGTTAATTGTGTAGGTGAAATTTGATGGGTGAATTGTTTTTAATTTCAGGTATGATCCAAAGAGGTTTCAAGATGAGGATGATGATTGTAATATGGAAGCTAGATTTGATGATATATTACAGGAAGAAAAACACAGGTAAGTAAATAGTTATAGGAAAATAGTAAAAATCATATTTCTAGTTTTGTTACACAATTAATGGTGTTTTATTTACAGTGAAAGGATTGGTGGGGAGGAGGATGAAATACAAGCAAAGTTGATAGAAGAGGAAGAGAGAAGGGAAAGCATGAGAAAATAGAAAAAAAGGAAGATGGTGAGATGATTTATATAGAAATTGATATATTGTAGCAAGAAAAGATGTATCTATCTTCTTACCAATAATAGGGGTCGTTCATGACGTTAAATGACGAGAACCACTGTTTGTGGCCGGCTTCACTAGTATAAAACTCTGACACTAAATCCTGAACTTTTATTCTTAATTTTGATGAAACCTCCGTTGGATGTTGACATGTTATGTGTAATAACTATCATTTTCCACAATCACAATGGCGCCTTGCAATATCTACCTTGAAAAGACTTGGAGCTACTAATCCTACCAGAGTTCGACCTTAAATGCCTGAACTTCGAATACACCTTTCTCACGGTTAAATTGTAAGTATTTACAATATCTGGACTTCGTTGCGCTCAGATTGATTAATGTTTGCACCTTAATGATTTGTGTTCTCATTGTACTTTCTTGTCTAAATTCAGACCAAAGAATAACAAATAAGATCTACTTGATGATCATTTGGTAAATGCAATGCATGAAGAGTTAATAACGATTTTATAAGGATTTTGATACGAGTATGCATAGTAAATTCCAATTGCACATGATTGGAGAATTTCACTTCTTCCTCAGACTAAAAATAAAGAAAATTGAAGATGGGATCTGTCTCAACCAAGCTAAATAAGCCAAAGATCTTATTAAGAAGTTTGAACTTACTAATTCCAAGTGGGTTGGATTTCCCATAAGGAAACATCCACAACTCTTGATAAACAAGAATAAAAGGTAACGGTGTTGATGAGAAGACGTACTTAACAGATTAATTAATTATTCTTTGGGGCAAGTAAAATATTAATTTGATTTTTTGGATCATTGACCCTTAAAAAAATATGTACATCTTTTAAATAAAAAATTTATTTAAAAATTTAATATTAAATTTTATTATATTATTTAATACAACATATTGTGCCTTAATATATAAATGTTATTTCTGAAATATCTTAATTAAATAATAACATAAAAAAACTCAAAATATGAAATTGCATGTTTATATACGTAGCTAATGAATGATACATTTTTAAAAGAGTCAAAATTTTGACTGTTAAATATAAATTGGGTAAATTCCCTAGAGGGTATTGTTGATAATCTTGGCAAATCCTTTCACAAGATCAAAAGAGCAAACTCTGTATGATAAGGTGTTGAGAAATATTAGAACTGAACTAAAGAAAAAGATATATTGTGAATATATTTTTTGTGTATCCAAAACTAGTTTAGTATAATAGAAATATTTTAATATATATATATAATTTTAAAAAGTAAAGAGTTGAATTGGAGTCGTGGGTATTATATGTTCATTAAATAAATATTTTTTATTGAATATATTTTTATAAAATAAAGATTTTAGTAGTACATAATGTTATAAATATAATTTTATTGTTAATAGTTCCAAAAAAAAAATCTTTAACTAAAAGGAGAAAAGAATAAAGGATATGTGTATTATTGTTTTATTCTGGGTGAAATGATTATATTAGTTCAAGAGGAATTCTATACAAGACATAAGTATGTATTGGTGAGTATTACATCAAAATAAAATAGAGCTTATGAGTTATGGTGTCTCAGGAAAACCTTATAAGAGTTATATAAAGGATGAGCTTACTTGCTATCATTATCATAAGAGTGGTCATATCAAACATAAATTCCCAAAACTTTTCAAAAAAAAGCCATTGAAAACATTAATGCAACATTGGTTGATGATAGCTCAAACCAAAGTGATGACAAAGAGCATGTATCCAACTAAGTTTCTTTCATGGCTACTTAAAAAGAAGAAGACGAGGTAAAGTTCAAATCTAACTTATGTTTATCTTAAGATCAATTAGACGATGGTATTAAAAATCTTATGATTTTTTACGTGATTACAAACACTCTCTTATATCAAACAAAAAACCAAATATTTGAAAACTTTTTACAAATATTTTAGGAAACAATGATGAGTTTGATGATAATAACTCTATCATTTTTTATAACAATAAGTTTATCCACAATTCACATAAAAAACTTTAATTATGAAATTTATGCTTTAATATACTTGAATATTTAGGTTACTTTAATAACACATAATTCCTTCTATTTTTAAAAAAAAAAAATACAATTATTAATTATTCATTAAATCTAATTGAGAATTTATCAAACTTTTGTATAAAACTAATTGTTAATTACACTACATGTTATTTTAGAATGTACAACCAACAAACAAATATTATATAAAAATCCATGCACGTTGATTTTGATGAAGGAAATTCTTTTAAAAGAAAGTGAAAAAATATAAAAGTTGAATATACCAAGTTCCATCAACTTGAAGAAGAAGTAAAACCTATTATATCATAACCATAAATATATTCTGACAATCAAACTATTAAAGAGAAGAATGATGAAACTCCCAAAGAACTTCATAGAAGTAGGAACAATGTTAGAGGACTCTTGCTAAAGTTAATACTTGGTGATCCAAGTAAAGGGCTAAGAACACATTCAACTCTTAATGATTTGTGTTCTCATTTTACTTTCTTGTCTAAATTCAGACCGAAGAATAACAAATAAGATCTACGTGATGATCATTTGGTAAATGCAATGCATGAAGAGTTTATAACGATTTTATGAGGATTTTGATACGAGTATGCATAGTGAATTCCAATTGCACATGATTGGAGAATTTAACTTCTTCCTCAGACTAAAAATAAAGAAAATGGAAGATGGGATCTGTCTCAACCAAGCTAAATAAGCCAAAGATCTTATTAAGAAGTTTGAACTTACTAATTCCAAGTGGGTTGGAATTCCCATAAGGAAACATCCACAACTCTTGATAAACAAGAATAAAAGGTAACGATGTTGATGAGAAGACGTACTTAGCAGATTAATTAATTATTCTTTGGGGCAAGTAAAATATTAATTTGATTTTTTGGATCATTGACCCTTAAAAAAATATGTACACCTTATAAATAAAAAATTTATTTAAAAATTTAACATTAAATTTTATTATATTATTTAAAACAACAAATTGTGTCTTAATATATAAATGTTATTTCTGAAATATCTTAATTAAATAATAACATAAAAAAACTCAAAATATGAAATTGCATGTTTATATACGTAGCTAATGAATGATACATTTTTAAGAGAGTCAAAATTTTGACTGTTAAATATAAATTGGGTGAATTCCCTAGAGGGTATTGTTGATAATCTTGGCAAATCCTTTCACAAGATCAAAAGAGCAAACTCTGTATGATAAGGTGTTGAGAAATATTAGAACTGAACTAAAGAAAAAGATATATTGTGAATATATTTTTTGTGTATCCAAAACTAGTTTAGTATAATAGAAATATTTTAATATATATATAATTTTAAGAAGTAAAGAGTTGAATTGGAGTCGTGGGTATTATATGTTCATTAAATAAATATTTTTTATTGAATATATTTTTATAAAATAAAGATTTTAGTAGTACATAATGTTATAAATATAATTTTATTGTTAATAGTTCCAAAAAAAAAATCTTTAACTAAAAGGAGAAAAGAAAAAAGGATATGTATATTATTGTTTTATTCTGGGTGAAATGATTATATTAGTTCAAGAGGAATTCTATACAAGACATAAGTATGTATTGGTGAGTATTACATCAAAATAAAATAGAACTTATGAGTTATGGTGTCTCAGGAAAACCTTATAAGAGTTATATAAAGGATGAGCTTACTTGCTATCATTATCATAAGAGTGGTCATATCAAACCTAAATTCCCAAAACTTTTCAAAAAAAAGCCAATGAAAACATTAATGCAACATTGGTTTATGATAGCTCAAACCAAAGTGATGACAAAGAGCATGTATCCAACTAAGTTTCTTTCATGGCTACTTAAAAAGAAGAAGACGAGGTAAAGTTCAAATCTAACTTATGTTTATTTTAAGATCAATTAGAAGATGGTATTAAAAATCTTATGATTTTTTACGTGATTACAAACACTCTCTTATATCAAACAAAAAACCAAATATTTGAAAACTTTTTACAAATATTTTAGGAAACAATGATGAGTTTGATGATAATAACTCTATCATTTTTTATAACAATAAGTTTATCCACAATTCACATAAAAAACTTTAATTATGACATTTATGCTTTAATATACTTGAATATTTAGGTTACTTTAATAACACATAATTCCTTCTATTTTAAAAAAAAAAAATACAATTATTAATTATTCATTAAATCTGATTGAGAATTTATCAAACTTTTGTATAAAACAAATTGTTAATTACACTACATGTTATTTTAGAATATACAACCAACAAACAAATATTATATAAAAATCCATGCACGTTGATTTTGATGAAGGAAATTCTTTTAAAAGAAAGTGAAAAAATATAAAAGTTGAATATACCAAGTTCCATCAACTTGAAGAAGAAGTAAAACCTATTATATCATAACCATAAATATATTCTGACAATCAAACTATTAAAGAGAAGAATGATGAAACTCCCAAAGAACTTCATAGAAGTAGGAACAATGTTAGAGGACTCTTGCTAAAGTTAATACTTGGTGATCCAAGTAAAGGGCTAAGAACACATTCAACTCTTAATGATTTGTGTTCTCATTGTACTTTCTTGTCTAAATTCAGACCGAAGAATAACAAATAAGATCTACTTGATTATCATTTGGTAAATGCAATGCATGAAGAGTTTATAACGATTTTATAAGGATTTTGATACGAGTATGCATAGTGAATTCCAATTGCACATGATTGGAGAATTTAACTTCTTCCTCAGACTAAAAATAAAGAAAATGGAAGATGGGATCTGTCTCAACCAAGCTAAATAAGCCAAAGATCTTATTAAGAAGTTTGAACTTACTAATTCCAAGTGGGTTGGAATTCCCATAAGGAAACATCCACAACTCTTGATAAACAAGAATAAAAGGTAACGATGTTGATGAGAAGACGTACTTAGCAGATTAATTAATTATTCTTTGGGGCAAGTAAAATATTAATTTGATTTGTTGGATCATTGACCCTTAAAAAAATATGTACACCTTATAAATAAAAAATTTATTTAAAAATTTAACATTAAATTTTATTATATTATTTAAAACAACAAATTGTGTCTTAATATATAAATGTTATTTCTGAAATATCTTAATTAAATAATAACATAAAAAAACTCAAAATATGAAATTGCATGTTTATATACGTAGCTAATGAATGATACATTTTTAAGAGAGTCAAAATTTTGACTGTTAAATATAAATTGGGTGAATTCCCTAGAGGGTATTGTTGATAATCTTGGCAAATCCTTTCACAAGATCAAAAGAGCAAACTCTGTATGATAAGGTGTTGAGAAATATTAGAACTGAACTAAAGAAAAAGATATATTGTGAATATATTTTTTGTTTATCCAAAACTAGTTTAGTATAATAGAAATATTTTAATATATATATAATTTTAAGAAGTAAAGAGTTGAATTGGAGTCGTGGGTATTATATGTTCATTAAATAAATATTTTTTATTGAATATATTTTTATAAAATAAAGATTTTAGTAGTACATAATGTTATAAATATAATTTTATTGTTAATAGTTCCAAAAAAAAAATCTTTAACTAAAAGGAGAAAAGAAAAAAGGATATGTATATTATTGTTTTATTCTGGGTGAAATGATTATATTAGTTCAAGAGGAATTCTATACAAGACATAAGTATGTATTGGTGAGTATTACATCAAAATAAAATAGAACTTATGAGTTATGGTGTCTCAAGAAAACCTTATAAGAGTTATATAAAGGATGAGCTTACTTGCTATCATTATCATAAGAGTGGTCATATCAAACCTAAATTCCCAAAACTTTTCAAAAAAAAGCCAATGAAAACATTAATGCAACATTGGTTTATGATAGCTCAAACCAAAGTGATGACAAAGAGCATGTATCCAACTAAGTTTCTTTCATGGCTACTTAAAAAGAAGAAGACGAGGTAAAGTTCAAATCTAACTTATGTTTATTTTAAGATCAATTAGACGATGGTATTAAAAATCTTATGATTTTTTACGTGATTACAAACACTCTCTTATATCAAACAAAAAACCAAATATTTGAAAACTTTTTACAAATATTTTAGGAAACAATGATGAGTTTGATGATAATAACTCTATCATTTTTTATAACAATAAGTTTATCCACAATTCACATAAAAAACTTTAATTATGACATTTATGCTTTAATATACTTGAATATTTAGGTTACTTTAATAACACATAATTCCTTCTATTTAAAAAAAAAAAAATACAATTATTAATTATTCATTAAATCTGATTGAGAATTTATCAAACTTTTGTATAAAACAAATTGTTAATTACACTACATGTTATTTTAGAATGTACAACCAACAAACAAATATTATATAAAAATACATGCACGTTGATTTTGATGAAGGAAATTCTTTTAAAAGAAAGTGAAAAAATATAAAAGTTGAATATACCAAGTTCCATCAACTTGAAGAAGAAGTAAAACCTATTATATCATAACCATAAATATATTCTGACAATCAAACTATTAAAGAGAAGAATGATGAAACTCCCAAAGAACTTCATAGAAGTAGGAACAATGTTAGAGGACTCTTGCTAAAGTTAATACTTGGTGATCCAAGTAAAGGGCTAAGAACACATTCAACTCTTAATGATTTGTGTTCTCATTGTACTTTCTTGTCTAGATTCAGACCGAAGAATAACAAATAAGATCTACTTGATTATCATTTGGTAAATGCAATGCATGAAGAGTTTATAACGATTTTATAAGGATTTTGATACGAGTATGCATAGTGAATTCCAATTGCACATGATTGGAGAATTTAACTTCTTCCTCAGACTAAAAATAAAGAAAATGGAAGATGGGATCTGTCTCAACCAAGCTAAATAAGCCAAAGATCTTATTAAGAAGTTTGAACTTACTAATTCCAAGTGGGTTGGAATTCCCATAAGGAAACATCCACAACTCTTGATAAACAAGAATAAAAGGTAACGATGTTGATGAGAAGACGTACTTAGCAGATTAATTAATTATTCTTTGGGGCAAGTAAAATATTAATTTGATTTTTTGGATCATTGACCCTTAAAAAAATATGTACACCTTATAAATAAAAAATTTATTTAAAAATTTAACATTAAATTTTATTATATTATTTAAAACAACAAATTGTGTCTTAATATATAAATGTTATTTCTGAAATATCTTAATTAAATAATAACATAAAAAAACTCAAAATATGAAATTGCATGTTTATACACGTAGCTAATGAATGATACATTTTTAAGAGAGTCAAAATTTTGACTGTTAAATATAAATTGGGTGAATTCCCTAGAGGGTATTGTTGATAATCTTGGCAAATCCTTTCACAAGATCAAAAGAGCAAACTCTGTATGATAAGGTGTTGAGAAATATTAGAACTGAACTAAAGAAAAAGATATATTGTGAATATATTTTTTGTGTATCCAAAACTAGTTTAGTATAATAGAAATATTTTAATATATATATAATTTTAAGAAGTAAAGAGTAGAATTGGAGTCGTGGGTATTATATGTTCATTAAATAAATATTTTTTATTGAATATATTTTTATAAAATAAAGATTTTAGTAGTACATAATGTTATAAATATAATTTTATTGTTAATAGTTCCAAAAAAAAAATCTTTAACTAAAAGGAGAAAAGAAAAAAGGATATGTGTATTATTGTTTTATTCTGGGTGAAATGATTATATTAGTTCAAGAGGAATTCTATACAAGACATAAGTATGTATTGGTGAGTATTACATCAAAATAAAATAGAGCTTATGAGTTATGGTGTCTCAAGAAAACCTTATAAGAGTTATATAAAGGATGAGCTTACTTGCTATCATTATCATAAGAGTTGTCATATCAAACCTAAATTCCCAAAACTTTTCAAAAAAAAGCCAATGAAAACATTAATGCAACATTGGTTTATGATAGCTGAAACCAAAGTGATGACAAAGAGCATGTATCCAACTAAGTTTCTTTCATGGCTACTTAAAAAGAAGAAGACGAGGTAAAGTTCAAATCTAACTTATGTTTATTTTAAGATCAATTAGACGATGGTATTAAAAATCTTATGATTTTTTACGTGATTACAAACAATCTCTTATATCAAACAAAAAACCAAATATTTGAAAACTTTTTACAAATATTTTAGGAAACAATGATGAGTTTGATGATAATAACTCTATCATTTTTTATAACAATAAGTTTATTCACAATTCACATAAAAAACTTTAATTATGACATTTATGCTTTAATATACTTGAATATTTAGGTTACTTTAATAACACATAATTCCTTCTATTTTTAAAAAAAAAATACAATTATTAATTATTCATTAAATCTAATTGAGAATTTATCAAACTTTTGTATAAAACAAATTGTTAATTACAGTACATGTTATTTTAGAATGTACAACCAACAAACAAATATTATATAAAAATCCATGCACGTTGATTTTGATGAAGGAAATTCTTTTAAAAGAAAGTGAAAAAATATAAAAGTTGAATATACCAAGTTCCATCAACTTGAAGAAGAAGTAAAACATATTATATCATAACCATAAATATATTCTGACAATCAAACTATTAAAGAGAAGAATGATGAAACTCCCAAAGAACTTCATAGAAGTAGGAACAATGTTAGAGGACTCTTGCTAAAGTTAATACTTGGTGATCCAAGTAAAGGGCTAAGAACACATTCAACTCTTAATGATTTGTGTTCTCATTGTACTTTCTTGTCTAAATTCAGACCGAAGAATAACAAATAAGATCTACTTGATGATCATTTTGTAAATGCAATGCATGAAGAGTTTATAACGATTTTATAAGGATTTTGATACGAGTATGCATAGTGAATTCCAATTGCACATGATTGGAGAATTTAACTTCTTCCTCAGACTAAAAATAAAGAAAATGGAAGATGGGATCTGTCTCAACCAAGCTAAATAAGCCAAAGATCTTATTAAGAAGTTTGAACTTACTAATTCCAAGTGGGTTGGAATTCCCATAAGGAAACATCCACAACTCTTGATAAACAAGAATAAAAGGTAACGATGTTGATGAGAAGACGTACTTAGCAGATTAATTAATTATTCTTTGGGGCAAGTAAAATATTAATTTGATTTTTTGGATCATTGACCCTTAAAAAAATATGTACACCTTATAAATAAAAATTTTATTTAAAAATTTAACATTAAATTTTATTATATTATTTAAAACAACAAATTGTGTCTTAATATATAAATGTTATTTCTGAAATATCTTAATTAAATAATAACATAAAAAAACTCAAAATATGAAATTGCATGTTTATATACGTAGCTAATGAATGATACATTTTTAAGAGAGTCAAAATTTTGACTGTTAAATATAAATTGGGTGAATTCCCTAGAGGGTATTGTTGATAATCTTGGCAAATCCTTTCACAAGATCAAAAGAGCAAACTCTGTATGATAAGGTGTTGAGAAATATTAGAACTGAACTAAAGAAAAAGATATATTGTGAATATATTTTTTGTGTATCCAAAACTAGTTTAGTATAATAGAAATATTTTAATATATATATATAATTTTAAGAAGTAAAGAGTTGAATTGGAGTCGTGGGTATTATATGTTCATTAAATAAATATTTTTTATTGAATATATTTTTATAAAATAAAGATTTTAGTAGTACATAATGTTATAAATATAATTTTATTGTTAATAGTTCCAAAAAAAAAATCTTTAACTAAAAGGAGAAAAGAAAAAAGGATATGTGTATTATTGTTTTATTCTGGGTGAAATGATTATATTAGTTCAAGAGGAATTCTATACAAGACATAAGTATGTATTGGTGAGTATTACATCAAAATAAAATAGAGCTTATGAGTTATGGTGTCTCAAGAAAACCTTATAAGAGTTATATAAAGGATGAGCTTACTTGCTATCATTATCATAAGAGTGGTCATATCAAACCTAAATTCCCAAAACTTTTCAAAAAAATCCATTGAAAACATTAATGCAACATTTGTTTATGATAGCTCAAACCAAAGTGATGACAAAGAGCATGTATCCAACTAAGTTTCTTTCATGGCTACTTAAAAAGAAGAAGACGAGGTAAAGTTCAAATCTAACTTATGTTTATCTTAAGATCAATTAGACGATGGTATTAAAAATCTTATGATTTTTTACGTGATTACAAACACTCTCTTATATCAAACAAAAAACCAAATATTTGAAAACTTTTTACAAATATTTTAGGAAACAATATTGAGTTTGATGATAATAACTCTATCATTTTTTATAACAATAAGTTTATCCACAATTCACATAAAGAACTTTAATTATGAAATTTATGCTTTAATATACTTGAATATTTAGGTTACTTTAATAACACATAATTCCTTCTATTTTAAAAAAAAAATACAATTATTAATTATTCATTAAATCTAATTGAGAATTTATCAATCTTTTGTATAAAACTAATTGTTAATTACACTACATGTTATTTTAGAATGTACAACCAACAAACAAATATTATATAAAAATCCATGCACGTTGATTTTGATGAAGGAAATTCTTTTAAAAGAAAGTGAAAAAATATAAAAGTTGAATATACCAAGTTCCATCAACTTGAAGAAGAAGTAAAACCTATTATATCATAACCATAAATATATTCTGACAATCAAACTATTAAAGAGAAGAATGATGAAACTCCCAAAGAACTTCATAGAAGTAGGAACAATGTTAGAGGACACTTGCTAAAGTTAATACTTGGTGATCCAAGTAAAGGGTTAAGAACACATTCAACTCTTAATGATTTGTGTTCTCATTGTACTTTCTTGTCTAAATTCAGACCGAAGAATAACAAATAAGATCTACTTGATGATCATTTGGTAAATGCAATGCATGAAGAGTTTATAACAATTTTATAAGGATTTTGATACGAGTATGCATAGTGAATTCCAATTGCACATGATTGGAGAATTTAACTTCTTTCTCAGACTAAAAATAAAGAAAATGGAAGATGGGATCTGTCTCAACCAAGCTAAATAAGCCAAAGATCTTATTAAGAAGTTTGAACTTACTAATTCCAAGTGGGTTGGAATTCCCATAAGGAAACATCCACAACTCTTGATAAACAAGAATAAAAGGTAACGATGTTGATGAGAAGACGTACTTAGCAGATTAATTAATTATTCTTTGGGGCAAGTAAAATATTAATTTGATTTTTTGGATCATTGACCCTTAAAAAAATATGTACACCATATAAATAAAAAAATTATTTAAAAATTTAACATTAAATTTTATTATATTATTTAAAACAACAAATTGTGTCTTAATATATAAATGTTATTTCTGAAATATCATAATTAAATAATAACATAAAAAAACTCAAAATATGAAATTGCATGTTTATATACGTAGCTAATGAATGATACATTTTTAAGAGAGTCAAAATTTTGACTGTTAAATATAAATTGGATGAATTCCCTAGAGGGTATTGTTGATAATCTTGGTAAATCCTTTCACAAGATCACAAGAGCAAACTCTGTATGATAAGGTGTTGAGAAATATTAGAACTGAACTAAAGAAAAAGATATATTGTGAATATATTTTTTGTGTATCCAAAACTAGTTTAGTATAATAGAAATATTTTAATATATATATAATTTTAAGAAGTAAAGAGTTGAATTGGAGTCGTGGGTATTATATGTTCATTAAATAAATATTTTTTATTGAATATATGTTTATAAAATAAAGATTTTAGTAGTACATAATGTTATAAATATAATTTTATTGTTAATAGTTCCAAAAAAAAAATCTTTAACTAAAAGGAGAAAAGAAAAAAGGATATGTGTATTATTGTTTTATTCTGGGTGAAATGATTATATTAGTTCAAGAGGAATTCTATACAAGACATAAGTATGTATTGGTGAGTATTACATCAAAATAAAATAGAGCTTATGAGTTATGGTGTCTCAAGAAAACCTTATAAGAGTTATATAAAGGATGAGCTTACTTGCTATCATTATCATAAGAGTGGTCATATCAAACCTAAATTCCCAAAACTTTTCAAAAAAAACCAATGAAAACATTAATGCAACATTGGTTTATGATAGCTCAAACCAAAGTGATGACAAAGAGCATGTATCCAACTAAGTTTCTTTCATGGCTACTTAAAAAGAAGAAGACGAGGTAAAGTTCAAATCTAACTTATGTTTATCTTAAGATCAATTAGACGATGGTATTAAAAATCTTATGATTTTTTACGTGATTACAAACACTCTCTTATATCAAACAAAAAACCAAATATTTGAAAACTTTTTACAAATATTTTAGGAAACAATGATGAGTTTGATGATAATAACTCTATCATTTTTTATAACAATAAGTTTATCCACATTTCACATAAAAAACTTTAATTATGACATTTATGCTTTAATATACTTGAATATTTAGGTTACTTTAATAACACATAATTCCTTCTATTTTAAAAAAAAAAATACAATTATTAATTATTCATTAAATCTAATTGAGAATTTATCAAACTTTTGTATAAAACTAATTGTTAATTACACTACATGTTATTTTAGAATGTACAACCAACAAACAAATATTATATAAAAATCCATGCACGTTGATTTTGATGAAGGAAATTCTTTTAAAATAAAGTGAAAAAATATAAAAGTTGAATATACCAAGTTCCATCAACTTGAAGAAGAAGTAAAACCTATGATATCATAACCATAAATATATTCTGACAATCAAACTATTAAAGAGAAGAATGATGAAACTCCCAAAGAACTTCATAGAAGTAGGAACAATGTTAGAGGACTCTTGCTAAAGTTAATACTTGGTGATCCAAGTAAAGGGCTAAGAACACATTCAACTCTTAATGATTTGTGTTCTCATTGTACTTTCTTGTCTAAATTCAGACCGAAGAATAACAAATAAGATCTACTTGATGATCATTTGGTAAATGCAATGCATGAAGAGTTTATAACGATTTTATCAGGATTTTGATACGAGTATGCATAGTGAATTCCAATTGCACATGATTGGAGAATTTAACTTCTTCCTCAGACTAAAAATAAAGAAAATGGAAGATGGGATCTGTCTCAACCAAGCTAAATAAGCCAAAGATCTTATTAAGAAGTTTGAACTTACTAATTCCAAGTGGGTTGGAATTCCCATAAGGAAACATCCACAACTCTTGATAAACAAGAATAAAAGGTAACGATGTTGATGAGAAGACGTACTTAGCAGATTAATTAATTATTTTTGGGGCAAGTAAAATATTAATTTGATTTTTTGGATCATTGACCCTTAAAAAAATATGTACACCATATAAATAAAAAAATTATTTAAAAATTTAACATTAAATTTTATTATATATCTTAATTAAATAATAACATAAAAAAACTCAAAATATGAAATTGCATGTTTATATACGTAGCTAATGAATGATACATTTTTAAGAGAGTCAAAATTTTGACTGTTAAATATAAATTAGGTGAATTCCCTAGAGGGTATTGTTGATAATCTTGGTAAATCCTTTCACAAGATCAAAAGAGCAAACTCTGTATGATAAGGTGTTGAGAAATATTAGAACTGAACTAAAGAAAAAGATATATTGTGAATATATTTTTTGTGTATCCAAAACTAGTTTAGTATAATAGAAATATTTTAATATATATATAATTTTAAGAAGTAAAGAGTTGAATTGGAGTCGTGGGTATTATATGTTCATTAAATAAATATTTTTTATTGAATATATTTTTATAAAATAAAGATTTTAGTAGTACATAATGTTATAAATATAATTTTATTGTTAATAGTTCCAAAAAAAAAATCTTTAACTAAAAGGAGAAAAGAAAAAAGGATATGTGTATTATTGTTTTATTCTGGGTGAAATGATTATATTAGTTCAAGAGGAATTCTATACAAGACATAAGTATGTATTGGTGAGTATTACATCAAAATAAAATAGAGCTTATGAGTTATGGTGTCTCAAGAAAACCTTATAAGAGTTATATAAAGGATGAGCTTACTTGCTATCATTATCATAAGAGTGGTCATATCAAACCTAAATTCCCAAAACTTTTCAAAAAAAAGCCAATGAAAACATTAATGCAACATTGGTTTATGATAGCTCAAACCAAAGTGATGACAAAGAGCATGTATCCAACTAAGTTTCTTTCATGGCTACTTAAAAAGAAGAAGACGAGGTAAAGTTCAAATCTAACTTATGTTTATCTTAAGATCAATTAGACGATGGTATTAAAAATCTTATGATTTTTTACGTGATTACAAACACTCTCTTATATCAAACAAAAAATCAAATATTTGAAAACTTTTTACAAATATTTTAGGAAACAATGATGAGTTTGATGATAATAACTCTATCATTTTTTATAACAATAAGTTTATCCACAATTCACATAAAAACTTTAATTATGAAATTTATGCTTTAATATACTTGAATATTTAGGTTACTTTAATAACACATAATTCCTTCTATTTTAAAAAAAAAATACAATTATTAATTATTCATTAAATCTAATTGAGAATTTATCAAACTTTTGTATAAAACTAATGGTTAATTACACTACATGTTATTTTAGAATGTACAACCAACAAACAAATATTATATAAAAATCCATGCACTTTGATTTTGATGAAGGAAATTCTTTTAAAAGAAATTGAAAAAATATAAAAGTTGAATATACCAAGTTCCATCAACTTGAAGAAGAAGTAAAACCTATTATATCATAACCATAAATATATTCTGAAAATCAAACTATTAAAGAGAAGAATGATGAAACTCCCAAAGAACTTCATAGAAGTAGGAACAATGTTAGAGGACTCTTGCTAAAGTTAATACTTGGTGATCCAAGTAAAGGGCTAAGAACACATTCAACTCTTAATGATTTGTGTTCTCATTGTACTTTCTTGTCTAAATTCAGACCGAAGAATAACAAATAAGATCTACTTGATGATCATTTGGTCAATGCAATGCATGAAGAGTTTATAACGATTTTATAAGGATTTTGATACGAGTATGCATAGTGAATTCCAATTGCACATGATTGGAGAATTTAACTTCTTCCTCAGACTAAAAATAAAGAAAATGGAAGATGGGATCTGTCTCAACCAAGCTAAATAAGCCAAAGATCTTATTAAGAAGTTTGAACTTACTAATTCCAAGTGGGTTGGAATTCCAATAAGGAAACATCCACAACTCTTGATAAACAAGAATAAAAGGTAACGATGTTGATGAGAAGACGTACTTAGCAGATTAATTAATTATTCTTTGGGGCAAGTAAAATATTAATTTGATTTTTTGGATCATTGACCCTTAAAAAAATATGTACACCATATAAATAAAAAAATTATTTAAAAATTTAACATTAAATTTTATTATATTATTTAAAACAACAAATTGTGTTTTAATATATAAATGTTATTTCTGAAATATCTTAATTAAATAATAACATAAAAAATCTCAAAATATGAAATTGCATGTTTATATACGTAGCTAATGAATGATACATTTTTAAGAGAGTCAAAATTTTGACTGTTAAATATAAATTGGGTGAATTCCCTAGAGGGTATTGTTGATAATCTTGGCAAATCCTTTCACAAGATCAAAAGAGCAAACTCTGTATGATAAGGTGTTGAGAAATATTAGAACTGAACTAAAGAAAAAGATATATTGTTAATATATTTTTTGTGTATCCAAAACTAGTTTAGTATAATAGAAATATTTTAATATATATATATAATTTAAAGAAGTAAAGAGTAGAATTGGAGTCGTGGGTATTATATGTTCATTAAATAAATATTTTTTATTGAATATATTTTTATAAAATAAAGATTTTAGTAGTACATAATGTTATAAATATAATTTTATTGTTAATAGTTCCAAAAAAAAATCTTTAACTAAAAGGAGAAAAGAAAAAAGGATATGTGTATTATTGTTTTATTCTGGGTGAAATGATTATATTAGTTCAAGAGGAATTCTATACAAGACATAAGTATATATTGGTGAGTATTACATCAAAATAAAATAGAGCTTATGAGTTATGGTGTCTCAAGAAAACCTTATAAGAGTTATATAAAGGATGAGCTTACTTGCTATCATTATCATAACAGTGGTCATATCAAACCTAAATTCCCAAAAAATTTCAAAAAAAAGCCAATGAAAACATTAATGCAACATTGGTTTATGATAGCTCAAACCAAAGTGGTGACAAAGAGCATGTATCCAACTAAATTTCTTTCATGGCTACTTAAAAAGAAGAAGACGAGTTAAAGTTCAAATCTAACTTATGTTTATCTTAAGATCAATTAGACGATGGTATTAAAAATCTTATGATTTTTTACGTGATTACAAACACTCTCTTATATCAAACAAAAAACCAAATATTTGAAAACTTTTTACAAATATTTTAGGAAACAATGATGAGTTTGATGATAATAACTCTATCATTTTTTATAACAATAAGTTTATCCACATTTCACATAAAAAACTTTAATTATGACATTTATGCTTTAATATACTTGAATATTTAGGTTACTTTAATAACACATAATTCCTTCTATTTTAAAAAAAAAAAATACAATTATTAATTATTCATTAAATATAATTGAGAATTTATCAAACTTTTGTATAAAACTAATTGTTAATTACACTACATGTTATTTTAGAATGTACAACCAACAAACAAATATTATATAAAAATCCATGCACGTTGATTTTGATGAAGGAAATTCTTTTAAAAGAAAGTGAAAAAATATAAAAGTTGAATATACCAAGTTCCATCAACTTGAAGAAGAAGTAAAACCTATTATATCATAACCATAAATATATTCTGACAATCAAACTATTAAAGAGAAGAATGATGAAACTCCCAAAGAACTTCATAGAAGTAGGAACAATGTTAGAGGACTCTTGCTAAAGTTAATACTTGGTGATCCAAGTAAAGGGCTAAGAACACATTCAACTCTTAATGATTTGTGTTCTCATTGTACTTTCTTGTCTAAATTCAGACCGAAGAATAACAAATAAGATCTACTTGATGATCATTTGGTCAATGCAATGCATGAAGAGTTTATAACGATTTTATAAGGATTTTGATACGAGTATGCATAGTGAATTCCAATTGCACATGATTGGAGAATTTAACTTCTTCCTCAGACTAAAAATAAAGAAAATGGAAGATGGGATCTGTCTCAACCAAGCTAAATAAGCCAAAGATCTTATTAAGAAGTTTGAACTTACTAATTCCAAGTGGGTTGGAATTCCAATAAGGAAACATCCACAACTCTTGATAAACAAGAATAAAAGGTAACGATGTTGATGAGAAGACGTACTTAGCAGATTAATTAATTATTCTTTGGGGCAAGTAAAATATTAATTTGATTTTTTGGATCATTGACCCTTAAAAAAATATGTACACCATATAAATAAAAAAATTATTTAAAAATTTAACATTAAATTTTATTATATTATTTAAAACAACAAATTGTGTTTTAATATATAAATGTTATTTCTGAAATATCTTAATTAAATAATAACATAAAAAATCTCAAAATATGAAATTGCATGTTTATATACGTAGCTAATGAATGATACATTTTTAAGAGAGTCAAAATTTTGACTGTTAAATATAAATTGGGTGAATTCCCTAGAGGGTATTGTTGATAATCTTGGCAAATCCTTTCACAAGATCAAAAGAGCAAACTCTGTATGATAAGGTGTTGAGAAATATTAGAACTGAACTAAAGAAAAAGATATATTGTTAATATATTTTTTGTGTATCCAAAACTAGTTTAGTATAATAGAAATATTTTAATATATATATATAATTTAAAGAAGTAAAGAGTAGAATTGGAGTCGTGGGTATTATATGTTCATTAAATAAATATTTTTTATTGAATATATTTTTATAAAATAAAGATTTTAGTAGTACATAATGTTATAAATATAATTTTATTGTTAATAGTTCCAAAAAAAAATCTTTAACTAAAAGGAGAAAAGAAAAAAGGATATGTGTATTATTGTTTTATTCTGGGTGAAATGATTATATTAGTTCAAGAGGAATTCTATACAAGACATAAGTATATATTGGTGAGTATTACATCAAAATAAAATAGAGCTTATGAGTTATGGTGTCTCAAGAAAACCTTATAAGAGTTATATAAAGGATGAGCTTACTTGCTATCATTATCATAACAGTGGTCATATCAAACCTAAATTCCCAAAAAATTTCAAAAAAAAGCCAATGAAAACATTAATGCAACATTGGTTTATGATAGCTCAAACCAAAGTGGTGACAAAGAGCATGTATCCAACTAAATTTCTTTCATGGCTACTTAAAAAGAAGAAGACGAGTTAAAGTTCAAATCTAACTTATGTTTATCTTAAGATCAATTAGACGATGGTATTAAAAATCTTATGATTTTTTACGTGATTACAAACACTCTCTTATATCAAACAAAAAACCAAATATTTGAAAACTTTTTACAAATATTTTAGGAAACAATGATGAGTTTGATGATAATAACTCTATCATTTTTTATAACAATAAGTTTATCCACATTTCACATAAAAAACTTTAATTATGACATTTATGCTTTAATATACTTGAATATTTAGGTTACTTTAATAACACATAATTCCTTCTATTTTAAAAAAAAAAATACAATTATTAATTATTCATTAAATATAATTGAGAATTTATCAAACTTTTGTATAAAACTAATTGTTAATTACACTACATGTTATTTTAGAATGTACAACCAACAAACAAATATTATATAAAAATCCATGCACGTTGATTTTGATGAAGGAAATTCTTTTAAAAGAAAGTGAAAAAATATAAAAGTTGAATATACCAAGTTCCATCAACTTGAAGAAGAAGTAAAACCTATTATATCATAACCATAAATATATTCTGACAATCAAACTATTAAAGAGAAGAATGATGAAACTCCCAAAGAACTTCATAGAAGTAGGAACAATGTTAGAGGACTCTTGCTAAAGTTAATACTTGGTGATCCAAGTAAAGGGCTAAGAACACATTCAACTCTTAATGATTTGTGTTCTCATTGTACTTTCTTGTCTAAATTCAGACCGAAGAATAACAAATAAGATCTACTTGATGATCATTTGGTCAATGCAATGCATGAAGAGTTTATAACGATTTTATAAGGATTTTGATACGAGTATGCATAGTGAATTCCAATTGCACATGATTGGAGAATTTAACTTCTTCCTCAGACTAAAAATAAAGAAAATGGAAGATGGGATCTGTCTCAACCAAGCTAAATAAGCCAAAGATCTTATTAAGAAGTTTGAACTTACTAATTCCAAGTGGGTTGGAATTCCCATAAGGAAACATCCACAACTCTTGATAAACAAGAATAAAAGGTAACGATGTTGATGAGAAGACGTACTTAGCATATTAATTAATTATTCTTTGGGGCAAGTAAAATATTAATTTGATTTTTTGGATCATTGACCCTTAAAAAAATATGTACACCATATAAATAAAAAAATTATTTAAAAATTTAACATTAAATTTTATTATATTATTTAAAACAACAAATTGTGTTTTAATATATAAATGTTATTTCTGAAATATCTTAATTAAATAATAACATAAAAAATCTCAAAATATGAAATTGCATGTTTATATACGTAGCTAATGAATGATACATTTTTAAGAGAGTCAAAATTTTGACTGTTAAATATAAATTGGGTGAATTCCCTAGAGGGTATTGTTGATAATCTTGGCAAATCCTTTCACAAGATCAAAAGAGCAAACTCTGTATGATAAGGTGTTGAGAAATATTAGAACTGAACTAAAGAAAAAGATATATTGTTAATATATTTTTTGTGTATCCAAAACTAGTTTAGTATAATAGAAATATTTTAATATATATATATAATTTAAAGAAGTAAAGAGTAGAATTGGAGTCGTGGGTATTATATGTTCATTAAATAAATATTTTTTATTGAATATATTTTTATAAAATAAAGATTTTAGTAGTACATAATGTTATAAATATAATTTTATTGTTAATAGTTCCAAAAAAAAATCTTGAACTAAAAGGAGAAAAGAAAAAAGGATATGTGTATTATTGTTTTATTCTGGGTGAAATGATTATATTAGTTCAAGAGGAATTCTATACAAGACATATGTATGTATTGGTGAGTATTACATCAAAATAAAATAGAGCTTATGAGTTATGGTGTCTCAAGAAAACCTTATAAGAGTTATATAAAGGATGAGCTTACTTGCTATCATTATCATAACAGTGGTCATATCAAACCTAAATTCCCAAAAAATTTCAAAAAAAAGCCAATGAAAACATTAATGCAACATTGGTTTATGATAGCTCAAACCAAAGTGATGACAAAGAGCATGTATCCAACTAAGTTTCTTTCATGGCTACTTAAAAAGAAGAAGACGAGGTAAAGTTCAAATCTAACTTATGTTTATCTTAAGATCAATTAGACGATGGTATTAAAAATCTTATGATTTTTTACGTGATTACAAACACTCTCTTATATCAAACAAAAAACCAAATATTTGAAAACTTTTTACAAATATTTTAGGAAACAATGATGAGTTTGATGATAATAACTCTATCATTTTTTATAACAATAAGTTTATCCACATTTCACATAAAAAACTTTAATTATGACATTTATGCTTTAATATACTTGAATATTTAGGTTACTTTAATAACACATAATTCCTTCTATTTTAAAAAAAAAAAATACAATTATTAATTATTCATTAAATCTAATTGAGAATTTATCAAACTTTTGTATAAAACTAATTGTTAATTACACTACATGTTATTTTAGAATGTACAACCAACAAACAAATATTATATAAAAATCCATGCACGTTGATTTTGATGAAGGAAATTCTTTTAAAAGAAAGTGAAAAAATATAAAAGTTGAATATACCAAGTTCCATCAACTTGAAGAAGAAGTAAAACCTATTATATCATAACCATAAATATATTCTGACAATCAAACTATTAAAGAGAAGAATGATGAAACTCCCAAAGAACTTCATAGAAGTAGGAACAATGTTAGAGGACTCTTGCTAAAGTTAATACTTGGTGATCCAAGTAAAGGGCTAAGAACACATTCAACTCTTAATGATTTGTGTTCTCATTGTACTTTCTTGTCTAAATTCAGACCGAAGAATAACAAATAAGATCTACTTGATGATCATTTGGTCAATGCAATGCATGAAGAGTTTATAACGATTTTATAAGGATTTTGATACGAGTATGCATAGTGAATTCCAATTGCACATGATTGGAGAATTTAACTTCTTCCTCAAACTAAAAATAAAGAAAATGGAAGATGGGATCTGTCTCAACCAAGCTAAATAAGCCAAAGATCTTATTAAGAAGTTTGAACTTACTAATTCCAAGTGGGTTGGAATTCCCATAAGGAAACATCCACAACTCTTGATAAACAAGAATAAAAGGTAACGATGTTGATGAGAAGACGTACTTAGCAGATTAATTAATTATTCTTTGGGGCAAGTAAAATATTAATTTGATTTTTTGGATCATTGACCCTTAAAAAAATATGTACACCATATAAATAAAAAAATTATTTAAAAATTTAACATTAAATTTTATTATATTATTTAAAACAACAAATTGTGTTTTAATATATAAATGTTATTTCTGAAATATCTTAATTAAATAATAACATAAAAAATCTCAAAATATGAAATTGCATGTTTATATACGTAGCTAATGAATGATACATTTTTAAGAGAGTCAAAATTTTGACTGTTAAATATAAATTGGGTGAATTCCCTAGAGGGTATTGTTGATAATCTTGGCAAATCCTTTCACAAGATCAAAAGAGCAAACTCTGTATGATAAGGTGTTGAGAAATATTAGAACTGAACTAAAGAAAAAGATATATTGTTAATATATTTTTTGTGTATCCAAAACTAGTTTAGTATAATAGAAATATTTTAATATATATATATAATTTAAAGAAGTAAAGAGTAGAATTGGAGTCGTGGGTATTATATGTTCATTAAATAAATATTTTTTATTGAATATATTTTTATAAAATAAAGATTTTAGTAGTACATAATGTTATAAATATAATTTTATTGTTAATAGTTCCAAAAAAAAATCTTTAACTAAAAGGAGAAAAGAAAAAAGGATATGTGTATTATTGTTTTATTCTGGGTGAAATGATTATATTAGTTCAAGAGGAATTCTATACAAGACATATGTATGTATTGGTGAGTATTACATCAAAATAAAATAGAGCTTATGAGTTATGGTGTCTCAAGAAAACCTTATAAGAGTTATATAAAGGATGAGCTTACTTGCTATCATTATCATAACAGTGGTCATATCAAACCTAAATTCCCAAAAAATTTCAAAAAAAAGCCAATGAAAACATTAATGCAACATTGGTTTATGATAGCTCAAACCAAAGTGATGACAAAGAGCATGTATCCAACTAAGTTTCTTTCATGGCTACTTAAAAAGAAGAAGACGAGGTAAAGTTCAAATCTAACTTATGTTTATCTTAAGATCAATTAGACGATGGTATTAAAAATCTTATGATTTTTTACGTGATTACAAACACTCTCTTATATCAAACAAAAAACCAAATATTTGAAAACTTTTTACAAATATTTTAGGAAACAATGATGAGTTTGATGATAATAACTCTATCATTTTTTATAACAATAAGTTTATCCACATTTCACATAAAAAACTTTAATTATGACATTTATGCTTTAATATACTTGAATATTTAGGTTACTTTAATAACACATAATTCCTTCTATTTAAAAAAAAAAAAAATACAATTATTAATTATTCATTAAATCTAATTGAGAATTTATCAAACTTTTGTATAAAACTAATTGTTAATTACACTACATGTTATTTTAGAATGTACAACCAACAAACAAATATTATATAAAAATCCATGCACGTTGATTTTGATGAAGGAAATTCTTTTAAAAGAAAGTGAAAAAATATAAAAGTTGAATATACCAAGTTCCATCAACTTGAAGAAGAAGTAAAACCTATTATATCATAACCATAAATATATTCTGACAATCAAACTATTAAAGAGAAGAATGATGAAACTCCCAAAGAACTTCATAGAAGTAGGAACAATGTTAGAGGACTCTTGCTAAAGTTAATACTTGGTGATCCAAGTAAAGGGCTAAGAACACATTCAACTCTTAATGATTTGTGTTCTCATTGTACTTTCTTGTCTAAATTCAGACCGAAGAATAACAAATAAGATCTACTTGATGATCATTTGGTCAATGCAATGCATGAAGAGTTTATAACGATTTTATAAGGATTTTGATACGAGTATGCATAGTGAATTCCAATTGCACATGATTGGAGAATTTAACTTCTTCCTCAGACTAAAAATAAAGAAAATGGAAGATGGGATCTGTCTCAACCAAGCTAAATAAGCCAAAGATCTTATTAAGAAGTTTGAACTTACTAATTCCAAGTGGGTTGGAATTCCCATAAGGAAACATCCACAACTCTTGATAAACAAGAATAAAAGGTAACGATGTTGATGAGAAGACGTACTTAGCAGATTAATTAATTATTCTTTGGGGCAAGTAAAATATTAATTTGATTTTTTGGATCATTGACCCTTAAAAAAATATGTACACCATATAAATAAAAAAATTATTTAAAAATTTAACATTAAATTTAATTATATTATTTAAAACAACAAATTGTGTTTTAATATATAAATGTTATTTCTGAAATATCTTAATTAAATAATAACATAAAAAATCTCAAAATATGAAATTGCATGTTTATATACGTAGCTAATGAATGATACATTTTTAAGAGAGTCAAAATTTTGACTGTTAAATATAAATTGGGTGAATTCCCTAGAGGGTATTGTTGATAATCTTGGCAAATCCTTTCACAAGATCAAAAGAGCAAACTCTGTATGATAAGGTGTTGAGAAATATTAGAACTGAACTAAAGAAAAAGATATATTGTTAATATATTTTTTGTGTATCCAAAACTAGTTTAGTATAATAGAAATATTTTAATATATATATATAATTTTAAGAAGTAAAGAGTAGAATTGTAGTCGTGGCTATTATATGTTCATTAAATAAATATTTTTTATTGAATATATTTTTATAAAATAAAGATTTTAGTAGTACATAATGTTATAAATATAATTTTATTGTTAATAGTTCCAAAAAAAAATCTTTAACTAAAAGGAGAAAAGAAAAAAGGATATGTGTATTATTGTTTTATTCTGGGTGAAATGATTATATTAGTTCAAGAGGAATTCTATACAAGACATAAGTATGTATTGGTGAGTATTACATCAAAATAAAATAGAGCTTATGAGTTATGGTGTCTCAAGAAAACCTTATAAGAGTTATATAAAGGATGAGCTTACTTGCTATCATTATCATAACAGTGGTCATATCAAACCTAAATTCCCAAAAAATTTCAAAAAAAAGCCAATGAAAACATTAATGCAACATTGGTTTATGATAGCTCAAACCAAAGTGATGACAAAGAGCATGTATCCAACTAAGTTTCTTTCATGGCTACTTAAAAAGAAGAAGACGAGGTAAAGTTCAAATCTAACTTATGTTTATCTTAAAATCAATTAGACGATGGTATTAAAAATCTTATGATTTTTTACGTGATTACAAACACTCTCTTATATCAAACAAAAAACCAAATATTTTAGGAAACAATGATGAGTTTGATGATAATAACTCTATCATTTTTTATAACAATAAGTTTATCCACAATTCACATAAAAAACTTTAATTATGACATTTATGCTTTAATATACTTGAATATTTAGGTTACTTTAATAACACATAATTCCTTCTATTTTAAAAAAAAAATACAATTATTAATTATTCATTAAATCTAATTGAGAATTTATCAAACTTTTGTATAAAACTAATTGTTAATTACACTACATGTTATTTTAGAATGTACAACCAACAAACAAATATTATATAAAAATCCAAGCACGTTGATTTTGATGAAGGAAATTCTTTTAAAAGAAAGTGAAAAAATATAAAAGTTGAATATACCAAGTTCCATCAACTTGAAGAAGAAGTAAAACCTATTATATCATAACCATAAATATATTCTGACAATCAAACTATTAAAGAGAAGAATGATGAAACTCCCAAAGAACTTCATAGAAGTAGGAACAATGTTAGAGGACTCTTGCTAAAGTTAATACTTGGTGATCCAAGTAAAGGGCTAAGAACACATTCAACTCTTAATGATTTGTGTTCTCATTTTACTTTCTTTTCTAAATTCAGACCGAAGAATAACAAATAACTTCTTTTTGATGATCATTTGGTAAATGCAATGCATGAAGAGTTTATAACAATTTTATAAGGATTTTGATACGAGTATGCATAGTGAATTCCAATTGAACATGACTAGAGAATTTAACTTCTTCCTCAGACTAAAAATAAAGAAAATGGAAGATGGGATCTGTCTCAACCAAGCTAAATAAGCCAAAGATCTTATTAAGAAGTTTGAACTTACTAATTCCAAGTGGGTTGGAATTCCCATAAGGAAACATCCACAACTCTTGATAAACAAGAATAAAAGGTAACGATGTTGATGAGAAGACGTACTTAGCAGATTAATTAATTATTCTTTGAGGCAAGTAAAATATTAATTTGATGTTTTGGATCATTGACCCTTAAAAAAATATGTACTCCTTATAAATAAAAAATTTATTTAAAAATTTAATATTAAATTTTGTTATATTATTTAAAACAACAAATTGTGTCTTAATATATAAATGTTATTTCTGAAATATCTTAATTAAATAATAACATAAAAAAACTCAAAATATGAAATTGCATGTTTATATACGTAGCTAATGAATGATACATTTTTAAGAGAGTCAAAATTTTGACTGTTAAATATAAATTGGGTGAATTCCCTAGAGGGTATTGTTGATCATCTTGGCAAATCATTTCACAAGATCAAAAGAGCAAACTCTGTATGATAAGGTGTTGAGAAATATTAGAACTGAACTAAAGAAAAAGATATATTGTGAATATATTTTTTGTGTATCCAAAACTAGTTTAGTATAATAGAAATATTTTAATATATATATAATTTTAAGAAGTAAATTGTAGAATTGAAGACGTGGGTATTATATGTTCATTAAATAATTTTTTTTTATTGAATATATTTTTATAAAATAAACATTTTAGTAGTACATAATGTTATAAATATAATTTTATTGTTAATAGTTCCAAAAAAAAATCTTTAACTAAAAGGAGAAAAGAAAAAAGGATATGTGTATTATTATTTTATTCTGGGTGAAATGATTATATTAGTTCAAGAGGAATTCTATACCAGACATAAGTGTGTATTTGTGAGTATTACATCAAAATAAAATAGAGCTTATGAGTTGTGGTGTCTCAAGAAAACCTTATAAGAGTTATATAAAGGATGAGCTTACTTGCTATCATTATCATTAGAGTGGTCATATCAAACCTAAATTACCAAAACTTTTCAAAAAAAAGCCAATGAAAACATTAATGCAACATTGGTTGATGATAGCTCAAACCAAAGTGATGACAAAGAGCATGTAGCCAACTATGTTTCTTTCATGGCTACTTAAAAAGAAGTAGACGAGGTAAAGTTCAAATCTAACTTATGTTTATCTTAAGATCAATTAGACGATGGTATTAAAAATCTTATTATTTTTTACGTGATTACAAATATTTGAAAACTTTTTACAAATATTTTAGGAAACAATGATGAGTTTGATGATAATAACTCTATCATTTTTTATAACAATAAGTTTATCAACAATTCACATAAAAAACTTTAATTATGACATTTAGGCTTTAATATACTTGAATATTTAGGTTACTTTAATAACACATAATTCCTTCTATTTAAAAAATAATAAAATTATTAATTATTCATTAAATCTATATGAGTTTTTCATCAGCTACTTCAATAGTATACTCGTGATATGATACAAGGGACAAATATATGATTCACTCAATAATGTTATATTAGTTTTGTTCGTAACCCTTGATTAATTTAGTAGTACTTGAACTTGTACTAAGACTTTCTTTTACCCAATTTAATAACAAATTATTATATTATCCAAATCGTATAGATTTTACATATTTACAATGAAGGTCACACGTTTGAAACATTTTTTCAGCAAATTTTACACATATTATCCCAAAAATTGTGCATTTTATAATTTTATTTAGATTTTCAATTTATCTACCCAAAATGTTATGTCTTTTTAAAAATTAAACTCATTTTATAATTTAAATATATTCTAAATCTATCAACAAACTTCTGGTTCATATATTACCTCTTGAATTATAAATATGAACAAACTTCTTGTAAATAATGTGTATATCAACAAACTTTGATTTTGTAAAAATTGTAAGCATATTTTCATCATCCAGTGTTTACAAATTTAGTAAAAAAAATCATACCAATGCATGCAACATGGGTTGATGCTTGCTCAAACCAAAGTGATGATGAAGATCATTTAACCAACTATGATTCTTTCATGGCTATTTAAAACGGAGAAAAAGATGAGGTAAACTCTAACTCTAACTTATTTTTATCTCAAGATTAATTAGCGGATGGTATTGAAATATCTTATGTTTTTTTACATGATTACAAATAATCTCCTAAATAAAACAAAAAATCAAAATTTTAAAAACTTTTTACAAAGTTCTTTAGGAAACAATGATAAACTTGAGGATAATACTTCCATCATTGTCATATAAAATTCCTTTATTTTGGAAAAGTTAAAAGATCTAGGAGGAATTTTTTAAAGTTTACACAAAGATAATTATAATTTGATTTATTGTTAGGAAGCCAAGTAACTCGTTAAGAAAATGGTAGTTTTTGTTTTATCCCTTTGTTAATTTTATTTCCTCTAAAATCATTTTTTGTGAGAGCATCAAATATAGTTTCCTCTTCTAGCTTACCTTTTTCCAAACTTGATCTAAATACTTGTACCTATGGTTCCCTGATTTATCTATGTAAAAGGCCAAAACGAATTGTAGAGAGAAAGGGCAACGTTAATCCCCATAGACCCAACTTGAATACCTAATATATAATTCTATTATCTTGTAGCTTAAGAAGAGCATCAATAAAAAAAATTTGGTACTCGATAGTGGATGATATAGGCATATGAAGGGATATGAGTCACTCCTATAAAAGATTACAAGAAAATGAGGTAATGGAAAAGTAACTTTTTCCAATAACATGGGAAGAGAAGTTTTTGGAAAACTCTTATATGAAGTTTTTGGTAGTAAGGATTATTTTCTTATAAAAATGTGCTTTTTTCATTGAATTTCCTATAATATTCTTAGTATTAATCCATGTACGTTGAATTTGATGATGGAAATCCTTTTGAAAGAAAGTGAAAAAATAAAAGGTTGAATATGCCACGTTCCATCAACTTGAAGAAGAAGTAAAACCTATTATATCATAACCTTAAATTTATCCTCATACTCAAATTATTGGAGAGATGAATGATGAAACTCCCAAGGAACATTTTGGAAGTAGGAAGAATGTTATAGGACTCTTGCCAAAGATAATACTTGGTGATACAATGAAAGGGATAAGAAAACATTTAACTCTTAATGATTTGTGTTCTCATTGTAATTTCCTGTCTAAATTCAAACCAGAGAATACAAAATAAGATCTACATGATGATCATTTGGTAAATGCAATGCATGATGAGTTAAATCAATTTGAAAAAACAAATATATAGAATCTTGATGAATAACCTAATGATAACAATATCATTGGAACATGATTTGTACTTTGTAAAAAACTTGATTATTCAAATATTATAACTAGAAACAAACCTCGCCTTTTTTTAAGGGTATAACCAGAGTAAGGTATTAATTTTGATGATACATTTTCTTCCGCAACCAGATTAGAATCTATGCGTATGCTACTAGTTTTTTCTTTTGACATGTAATTTAAACTATTTCAAATGTATGTAAGAAATTCCTTTATAAATGGTTTTATTGATAAAGAGGTTCCTAGAGATCTAAAAATATTATTTTTTCAAATCATGTTTTTAGACCTAAAAATAGATAAATTGTTTAAAAGAAGATCATAGGGCTTAGTATGATAGGCTAAGCTCTATTTTAGTCCAAGATGGTTTTCAAAAAAGAAAAAATGATTCTTCCTATTATATAAAATATAAAACACTATGATGTGCTTATTGATCAAATATATGTTGATGATATCATATTTGGTTCTACTAATAAAACTCTTTGTAAGTATTTTGATAGGAGTATGCATAGTAAATTCTAATTAAGCATGATTGGAGAATTTTATATCTTTCTCAGATTGAAAATAAAGGAAATGAAAGATGGGATCCGTCTCAACCAAACTAAATAAGCCAAGGATCTTATTAAGAAGTTTGAACTAAATAATTCCAAGTAGGTTGGAACTCGCATATAGAAACATCCAGAACTCTTAATAAACAAGAATAAAGGTAACGATGTTGATGAGAAGACGTACCTAGCTGATTAATTGATTATTCTTTGTGGCAAGTAAAATATTAATTTTATTTTTTGGATCATTGACCATTAAAAAAATATATTCACCTTTTAAACAAATAAATTATTTAAACATTTGATATTAAATTTTAGTATATTATTTAAAAAAAACAAATTGTGTCTATAAATATACATGTTATTTCTTAAAGATCTTAATTAAATAATAAAATAAAAAAACATAAAATATGAAATTGCATCTTTATATACGTATCTAATGAAGGATACTTTTTTTAAGAGAGTAAAATATTTGACCGTTAAATATAAATTTTTCATGTTAAAAAAGAGTCTTGAAAAAAGACAAAAAAGATTGGGTGAATTCCCTAGAGGGTATTGGTGATCATCTTAGCAAATCCATTCATATGATCAAAAGAGCAAACTCGTGATGATAAGGTGTTGAGAAATATTAGAACTAAACTAAAGAGAAATATATATGGAGAATATTTTTTTTGTATTTCTAAAACTAGTTTGGTATAATAGAAAGATTTTAATATATATATATATATATAATTTAAAAAATTAAAGGGTAGAATTAGAGACGTGGTTATTATATGTTAATTAAGTAAATATAATGTATCAAATATATTTGTTTAAAATAAAATATTACATAATGTTATAAATAATAACAAAATATTTCGAATTTTTTTATTTTTTATATAGATACTTCAGGAGTATATACTTGATAATATACAATGAAACAAATATTCGATTCACTCGTTAATTTTGTATTTGTTCGTTCAAAATCCACAATTAGCTTAGTAGCACTTGAACTTGAACTAATAATTTCTTTTACCCAATTTAATAAGAATTTATTATATTGTGCAAATGGTAAAGTTTTTTTTCATATTTACAAGGGAGGTCACACGTTTAAAACATTAGTTTTGCAAAGGTTACACATATTATCCAAAATATTTGTGCATTTTATAATTTTATTTAGTTTTCCAACATATCTACCCCTAATGTTATGTCTTTCTATAAATTAATCTCATTTTCTTATTTAAAGATATGCCAAATCTATCAACAAACTTCTAGTTCATATATTAGTTCTTGATCATAAATAGGAACGAACTACTTATTCATAATGTGTAAGTATATTTTCATCATCGAGTCTTTACAAATTTAGTGAAAAAATCATACCAATATTTCTGCACAATCCTTTTGGGAAATAATAAATAAGTTTATCCACAATTCATATAAAAAAACTTTAATTATGACTTTTTAGGCTTTAATAGACTTGAATATTTAGGTTACTTTAGTGCATTACTTTAAGAACACATAATTCTTTCTTTTTTTAATTTCTTGTAATATTCATGAAATCCATATGAGTTTTTCCTCATCAAACAAATCTTGCTTCAAAACTATATTTTTATGTTAAGGTTTTGAGCCTTCGTGATTTTTTTTATTTCGAGGTGATAATTTAAAACAAGGTACGAAGCCCCATTAATATTTGATCTTGGCTTCAAAACATTAAATAATTTTTTCAATAATTTGGGTATATAAATTTTGTTCAAGGTTTCAAGCTAATATAGTTTGTTTTATGCTTATTCCATATAAATTTTATTGTAGATTCCAGACCTATAAAAGAAATTTGGGCACTAGGTTGTATGAATATTTTTTCATAAAATAGATGATTAAAAATGTCAATGGAATATATACTTTAAGAATTGCTATGATAAGAAAAAAAATATGAAAACATATGAAAAGAATAAAACTCAATAAATCTTACCAAATCCATTACCTGTTTAACAAGATCAAAAGAGAAAACTCATAAGATGTTGAGAAATAGTAGAACTAAACTAAAAAAAAAAAAGAAATATGGAGAGAATATTTCTTGTATATCTAAAACTAGTTTAGTTTAACAGAGAGATTTTAATATATATATATATATAGTTTTAAAAATTAAAGAGTAGAATTAGAGATATGGGTATAATATATTTATTAAATAAAAAATAAGTATTGAATATATTTTTATAAAATTATGATTTTAATGGTGTATAATGTTATAAATAAAAGTTTATTGGTAATAATTCAAAAAAATCTTTTACTAAAAAGAGAAAAAAAAAGGATATGTGTGTTATTGTTTTATTCTGAGTGAAAGTATTATATTATGTCAAGAGGTATTCTATACAAGACATAAGTGTGTATTGGTGGGTATTAAATCAAATAAAATAGAGCTTATGAGACACAAAAGATATAAAGATTGTCGTGCCTCAAGAAAACTTTACAAGACTCATATGAAGAATGAGCCTACATGTTATCATTATCATAAAAGTGGCCATATCAAATCTAATTTCCCTAAAATTCTAAAAGAAAAGCCAATTAAGGCATTAATGCAACATGTGTTGATTCTTGCTTAAATCAAAGTGATGATGAAGATCATGTAGCCAACTATGTTTCTTTCATGGCTACTGAAAAAGGAGAAGCAGATGAGGTAAACTCTAACTCTAACTTATGTTTATCTCAAGATTAATCCGATGATGGTATTGAAATATCTTATGATTTTTTTACGTGATTTAAAAAACTCTCTTAAATCAAACAAAACCAAATTTTTGAAAACTTTTTAGAAACTTCTTTAGGAAACAATAATGAACTCGAGGATAATACTTCCATCATTGTCAAATAAAATTCCTTTCTTTTGGAAAAGTTAAAAGATCTAGAATGAAGTTTTTAAATTTTACACAAAGACAAATATAATTTGACAAGTTACTCGTCATGAAAATGGTAGTTTTTGTTTTGATCCCTTTGTTAATATTCGTTACTCTAAAATCGTTTTTGTGAGAGCATCAAATATAGTTTCCTATTCTAGCTTTCCTTTTTCCAAATTTGATATAAATACTTGTACCTATGGTTCCCATATTTATCTATGTAAAAGGCCAAAATAATTTTAAAAAGAAAGGGCAGCGTTAATACCCATATACCTAACTTGAATACCTAATATCTAATTCTATTGTCTTGTACGGTAAGAATAGCATCAATAAAAAAATATTGATACTTGATAGTGGATGATATAGTCATATTAAGGGAAATGAATCACTCTTATACAATATTACAAGAAAAGGACGTAATGGAAAAGTAACTTTCTCCAACAACATAGGAGGAGATGTTTTTAAAAAAGGAACCATTGGTAGCATGGATTATTTTAAAAAAATTTCTTTTGTTAATTGAATTTTTTATTATCTTCTTAGTTTAATCAATTTTGTGATGAATGTTATAAGGTTAAATTAGAACCCTCTATATATAATGTTTTAAAAAAATTAAAAAAAGAGGTTATTTTTAATGTGAATAGAGTAGGTATTTACATAGTAAAATTTAAAATCTTATGTGCCAAAGTTAGATAGTTATCGAGTTTTAAAGATAATCATTGGTTGTGGCATAGGCATATTGGTCGTGCTAGTATGGATTTTCTTGTAAATCATTACTTTTGGATATGGTGCATTTCAACTACTCTTATTTATGTATGATATTATCCCAAAGAAAGAGTATGAAACTTTTATAATACACACTTCTGGTGTTAGTTTCAAAAATAATTCAAAGATATACAGTGTTACCGACCTTTTTGGATTATACAAGATACTCATTGAGAAGGCACGTAATTGGAGAAAGAGATTAACATTTAAATTGCTTGACTAGTCACTGTGTTAACGTACACCATCTGGATTACCCCTCCAAACGGGTAAATCTCAAGACTAAACTTTATTTATATAGTTAACGTCATCACATTCTTAAATTATACTAACACTGTGACATTAAAGAAATAAAAATTATAACATGGACAATAAGAATATATAACAAGTTGATTATGAAATATAATTTTTACAATTAGAATAGTCCCAAAGATTTTCTTTCTTTTTTAGGAACGCGCAACAATAAGAGTGTATTAAGGGATCATTTAGAAGCTCAAAATTATTGAAGGCCTCAACAATGTGACCTTTTTGGATGTTGATGACCTAGCTAAGACTCTAATAGAAGATGAAGTCATCATTACCACCGTGGAGGAGGAAAACGAGAAAAAAATTTGAGTAAGTGCGGGTTGGGATAACAGTGTAAGTATTTTGATGTAAATTTAGATTAAAGAATCAAATCCTAAAAAGAAATATTTAAATGAGATTATGAGAGGTCTAAGGGATTTCAAAAAGTTGTGGGAAGTTTTTGAAACTAGATTATGGGAAAATAAGTGTAGAGAAAAAAAGAATACTAGATATATGGTGTTTTATTATAAAAAATATTTCATATTTATTCCTTCAATATTTTTAACACCCTAAACATCATGGTGGATTGGGTATTCCTAATGTAGAAACTTTTAACAAGGTCTGCTAATTATATAGCCACACCTGGGTTTGGAAATAGCTACTCAAAGTTAGGAATCTATCTTTTAATTTCATTTTCTACAAAGTAAACAATGGGGAACTTACTTTTGTGATATGGGATAAATGACTTAATTAAAGTGATATTTCCATAGTTCTGAATCTAGAAGTTGATCAGTTGGGTATAAACTGTATTAAGACTGTTGTTGATTGCTTTGATAATTAAAGATGGAGGCTTCCTTCATCAATTGGTGGTTTACTCCCCAATCTGCAAGGAATTACACTCAATAATCAAAGTGTTAAAATATTCTTGGATGAATCAATAAAAGGTAAAATTCTCCTTTAGCAAAACAATAAACAAAATGAATAAAGGCTTACCTGAGGTCAAATGGTACAATATTGTATGGGGTAAGTGTTGTATTCTTCGCTGCTCCTTTATCACGTGGTTGGCTTGTCAATATATAGACTGGCCGCCAAAAATTGATTATTAGAATGGGGATTAATTTCTAATCCTTGTGAATATTTTTTAATGGCGCCTCTTTCTGCAAAAGGATTCTCGAAAAGCTGCTTGATAAGTGTTGTATTTCTGCTGTTCCTTTGAATTGGGAAGACCTAATAAATGTTTGCATCAATTTTGGGACCAGCAATTCAAAAATCATAATCATAGGGTTGTGTTTCACTGCTTTCGGAGTAAGGAAGGAAAACAATTAGAGACAAAATGGCTTAATAATTGATTTCTCTTATTTTTATTTTTATGTAATTTTTTATTAAGCTTTTTTTTAATTTGTAATGTTAGTAGGTCGGCTTATTTTGGTCTTTTCTTGTAACCCATTGGGCTGGACAAAATGTAATGTATGTTTGAGATACCCACTTAAAAAATTTGATAGATTTGCCAATACAAAAACCCTAAACCACCGCCTCCAAATATACGTACGTTACAAGTTTATATCAATTCTTCTACTCAATTTTTTTTTAAACCTTTTATTATCTTCTTCCTCTTGTCCTTTCTCTTCTAACACCGTCGCATTCTTTTTTAATTCTTTCGTGCTCATATATATTTAACATTGACTTGCAATTTCACCATAATTTTATTTCAGAACGTTGATCATGATATTTCAATCAAGATATCATAGGCAAGGTAAAATTTAATTTATTATTTTTAAAACTATTGTGTTGCTTTATATTTGTACTTTTTCATTAGGCATTCTGATATTTTAATTCAGAACATAAAAAAATGCTTATGTTTTTTGTTGTTGGTCTATTAATAAGAAATGAGTAAATTACGTTTTTAAAATTGATATTATCTAATTGTAATTCTAATCCATAACAGTTTTGTTTGCAATTTCTCATTTCCTGGTTTAAAATTTGTGTTAAGTTAGTTAAACCTAACTCTGATTAAACGGATTTGATCATCAATTAAGTAAATGTTTCATAATGAAAATGAAAGAAAACATAATCTAGGTTTTCAAAGCTAATCTCTCTCAATATATTTAGTGATTAAACATATTTATTTATATTGACTAGATTTTTTATTGATACTTGTTTAATAAATTTAATATCCTCCATTGAGTATTACTTTCTTTTGTAATGTTTCTTTAATTTTTTATAATAAGATATAGTATAATGAATATGGATTATAATAGTACTTAAAATCCTCTTTGTCATAATCCATGTTAAATATAACTATCCATGTTAAAAATATTACTTGTCAAGAGAAAAAAAAAGAATTGAGAAAACTAAGTGTATCAATATCAAAAAAATCTTGGATTTAAGTATTCTTAGGATGATGATTGTGATTCTTGTGTTTGCGGTTAAGGTGGAGATGGAAGTGGATGTAAAAGTTAGGTTTTAATATAAGTGATGGCGGCGGAAGTTATAAAATAGGTGAAAGAGAGAAAGATTTTGTTATGTGTAACAAAAGAAATATTTGTTTTAAGGAATGTCCCCACCCCAAATCTCTATTTATATTATATTCTTGACATGGGTAAATGATACCATCCTGAATTTTATATATGGGACATTTGAGGTCCTTTTAATATAATGCAAGTAGCTTGTTTCCATGTTAAATTATATACACAAAGTACATAATAAATCTAGAAACTTGAAAAGTTTTTGTTTGGAAAAAGATATTTTTGTAACTAATTTGCAAGAGTTTAAATTTTAAGTATCTTGTAATTGTAACAAATTACAATTAAACATATGTGTTAGTCTAACATATTTTAAATCTTGTTTTAATATTTGGCAAAACTAATTTAAATATCCCTTGATTATTGCATAGTGATCGTATATGTTTTAAACTATATATATTTATGCATAATCCTCTATCTAAAGGACAAGTCGAACCGACATACCGCCCCAAGACTGACAAGCCGGCGCCAGGCAGATTTATTGGCTATAATAGGGAGGTCTTTTACATACAATAATTACCAACTCAATTAATTACTACAAGTCTATATCCAACAATAGAGGTCTCAAGCTAACATAGTTAATCATCCAATTTTGATCATTAAACTTATCAAATCCACTCAATAAAGGAGTTAATCAAAGAAGTTTTAAAGTGTAATCTCTTCAAAGAGGAGTTAATAAAAGAAGTTTCAAAGTGTAATCATCCAATTTTTAGGAAATAATATATCTCGTATGGAAGTTAAAAGAAAACCGATTAGACGTGAAGAGGCGCCAAATAAAAGGTATAATAATGAGAATGAAGAAGCGATGAACATGTTGAGACAAATGACTAAGATGAGGTAATTCTTTTTTTATTTTATTTTACCCTACTTTGTTAATTGTGTAGGTGAAATTTGATGGGTGAATTGTTTTTAATTTCAAGTATAATCCAAAGAGGTTTCAAGATGAGGATGATGATTGTGATATGGAAGCTAGATTTGATGATATATTACAGGAAGAAAAACACAGGTAAGTAAATAGTTATAGGAAAATAGTAAAAATCATATTTCTAGTTTTGTTACACAATTAATGGTGTTTTATTTACAGTGAAAGGATTGGTGGGGAGGAGGATGAAATACAAGCAAAGTTGATAGAAGAGGAAGAGAGAAGGGAAAGCATGAGAAAATAGAAGAAAAGGAAGATGGTGAGATGATTTATATAGAAAGTGATATATTGTAGCAAGAAAAGATGTATCTATCTTCTTACCAATAATAGGGGTCGTTCATGACGTTAAATGACGAGAACCACTGTTTGTGGCCGGCTTCACTAGTATAAAACTCTGACACTAAATCCTGAACTTTTATTCTTAATTTTGATGAAACCTCCGTTGGATGTTGACATGTTATGTGTAATAACTATCATTTTCCACAATCACAATGGCGCCTTGCAATATCTACCTTGAAAAGACTTGGAGCTACTAATCCTACCAGAGTTCGACCTTAAATGCCTGAACTTCGAATACACCTTTCTCACGGTTAAATTGTAAGTATTTACAATATCTGGACTTCGTTTCGCTCAGATTGATTAATGTTTGCACCTTAAACGGAAATGTGTGTTGTAATGCTTCTGGTTTGCCCGTCTGTGTACGTCTAGTTGAGAAATAATAGTTGGCCCGATAGAATGTTAGGAATACAACTGCAATCAGGGGAAACCCTCTTGATCATTTCAACACGTGTTTTAAAATCTCAGATAAATTAGTAGTCATGACACCATACCGTGATCTCGATCGTGCAGGAGCGTACATTGTTCGAGAGGAATATCCTCGATCCACTTCTTGTAGCTTCCATTTTCACCCAATTTACAAAAAAATTACGGTCTTCTAAGAATCTCCACTTGCAAGTATTACTCGCAATTATGTACGAGAACTTCTTCATCGCAGAACCATGACATTTGTGGTTGAAATTGCTTGCAATTGACGCGCACAAAAGTGATGTTTAGCATTCGGCCATTCTTTGCCACAGCATGTAAAATGGCTGGATGACAATCAAACAAGATACACAGTTTTCTTTGTGTGACGAGTGTTCTCAAATACCTAAACCCCCACATTTCATTCGACTCGGTATCGTCTATAGCAGAGCATAAAGGATACAGTCGATTCACAACATCATATGCAAAACCAATGAGTAATTTTCCATTGTATTTTCTGTATAAACGAGTTTCGTCAATACTTACCAAAGGACTAGAATATTGGAAACCTTCAATAGCGGCTCTGAATGCCCAAAAGACAATGCTAAAAGTTGTAGTATTAGTAGATCGATCGATGTAACAATGGCAAAATACTACAAGACTCCCAGGGTTTTAGCGTTTGATCTCGTTGAAAAGTCGTGGTAATTTTGGAAACCCTTCCTCATGGGTTCCAAACATTTGTTCCAAAATTTTCTGCTTTGCTCGACACGCCTTTGGATACGAAATATTGTTTGAGTTGTTGAGAGATACTTGCCATTATAACCGAGATGGGTATTTCTAAATCAGCTCGCACTATATGGTACACCTTTTCGGCCACAAGCTCAAATGTAATGTTGTGATGATTGTTGAACACAACCTTGTAATGACATGAGTGTAGGGCGCTTACTTTTGATACTTCCTAGAACCAATTAGCTTTCCTTAACGAACATCGACACCTCCATGGACAACCACTATCTTTCATTTTCCATACAGGGTTAACATGATCAATGGCAGACCTTTTCACAGCGAATTGACGGTGGTTGGCTACGTGCCATGATTTGATTGCCTCGATAAACTCTTCCTTTGAGCACCTGCCTCTCTAGCTTAATCTCTACTGAAGTTTGACCAGTCATTAAAAGGTTTTGATCAGCTAAAGAAACATCTATAAATCCCAAAGTAGGTGGCTCCATGGTACATGGAGGAGCCTCCTCATCAGTTGACGACCCTTCATCTTCGGGAGTCGAATATTCCCCATCGCTGGACAACCTATCATCATCCTCACCAGGATTATAGATTTCATCCAGAGTGATTGGATCCAATCGAAATAATTCTTCATAGGATGTTGAAATGTTTGCTACGACACGGGATGTACTAGTGACCCCTTTTGTTTAAACAATATCCGGTCGTCATATAAAATCTACGTAAAACTCGATATATCCACTTGATATTTCCCGTTGCCGACTAAACATGAACTGAATTATATAAAGAGCTGAAGAGAAGAGAAAAGTGGTGTGAGGTTTAGTGAATTTTGTGGTATTATTTATAGGGTAGAAAAAGGGTAATTTGGGAATAGAAATGGGTAGATAGGTGGGAATAAAATAGTGGCGAGGATTGACGAAAACTGTTGCGGATTATGAAAGAAAACAACCTCGGCATCCCAAATGTCGAATCCAAATCTAAATCTACAACGGAGATGCCGGTTTGGTACAGTTGTGTAATTATTTTTTTCTTTCGATATATATTTACAATTTTTTTTATTTCTTTGGAATATTATTAAAAAAAATCGTGTTAAATGCTCGAGTGATTGGTCATTTACTTGGATGTGATCGTGCTAAAGATGTATTTTTTGCTTTGGATAAAACACGAGAAGTTATTGATAGTAGAAAGGTGTTAGATAAAGTCGTTAATTATAATTGGTTACCTATGTTTTACTTAATTTTTGTTGTTTCGTTGTTTATGTACTCGTAAAAAAAACTGTTTAATTATATACAGATTTCGAATAAACTTGTGTGAAACATGACTTGTAATTTTGTTTAATCAGTTTTTTTTTTGAACGATAGTTTTTAAATTTGATAGAAGATAGTCCAGGCCAAGCCATTTAGGTTTGTTTTTTCGTACTTGTTTTACAAGCCTACAATTAATAACACTAGTTTTGGGGAGTATGACTGTTTTGCAATAGATATGATATAAATGTTGTGTTTTAGGTAGGGCTGTAAATGAACCGAGCTGCTCGCGAGCAGCTCGAGCTTGGCTCGGAGAAAAGCTCGTTCGAGATCGGCTAAGCTCGATAAATAAAGGAGCTTGCTCGAGCTCGGCTCGTGAGCTCGTATATAATTATAAAAATAATAAATTAATATATTATTTACTTATAAATATATTATGAAACTTTCAATATCAAATTGGGTATTTTTAATTTCTTTAGACATTTATCTTCTCATTCATGTTTTGTTTCATATTTTCATACCACACATTTTATCAAATACAAATCATTCATGAAAATCCCATTTCAACGATACAAAACTTATTGTTCGTGAGAAACCCGTGATCGACTCTAAAAAAAATCTATTCTATAAGTTAAACAAACAAGTTCTAACATTTCTGATTTGGATCATTGGAAGCTCGAGCTCGACTAGTTAAAATTTTGAGTTCGGCTCGGCCCAGCTCGTTTAAATTTGAGCTCGGCTCGGCTCGAGAAATTTAACAAACAAGCTTGTACATCTAGTATTCGACTCGACTCGACTCGTTTACGGTCCTAATTTTAGGCTATGTTCAATAGACTCCTAGTAAAAATCTATAATTAGGAGTTAAAAATCATTTTTTAGCATTCCAACAACCTTCGGATTACCGGGTACCCAATTACTAGATACCCAATTCACAAGAATTCTTAGCTAGATGACGCTAAGGATTACACTCACAATCCATTATTATTTTTTAAAATCTAATCTATTCTTTATTCTATTTTATTTCAATATATATATTTCTTTAGTGGATAATTATGAATTACATAATATTATTTTAAATTATTTACTAATAAATATTTTTATAATAATAATTAATAACAAATTTAATTTAATTTTTTGAATTTAGTTATAATGATTTTTTCTTAATGCATTTTATAATTCAATAAACTTATTAATAAATTTAAGATTTTAAAAAATAAAGTAATAAATTTTAATATTATTAAAAACATTATCTAAAAATTATAAATAACTGGTAGAAATAATCATAATTATAATTTAAATATTAAAATAATTTATAATATTTTTTTAAGATATAATATTTGTGCTTTTGAGTTCTGTTAAAATGTTCATAATGTTAAAATTCATCTATAATTGGGGTAATGTGTTTAATTTTTTAAATCAATGCCTAAGAGTGGAATGAGCCGTGAGGATTGATTGTCTTTTTTTTTTTTGTCAAAGAGGATTGATTATCAAAATTGATTTATTTTAATCAATTATATACTTTATGTTTACAATTTTCATAGAATCTAATGAAGCTTTAAATTAAAGATGTAACTTATAAAATTATTCATCTTTTATTATCAAGCGAGTGTCGTTTGATTTTTTTAAGTGATAAGTAGTGAATGTTGAATAGAAGCCGAATATAACTTATTATGTTAAGAGACAAGGTCTGAATAAATCAGACTTGGTTTTAAATCTTAATGAAACAGTCTTATTAATCTTGTGTCTTAATGAGATCTCCTTAAGTGCAAAAAAACACTTCCAATAAATTTTGTCTCTGAAAACACTAAATAAACAATCATACATTGTAACACAATGTTATTTATACTTTTATAAAATTTTAAAATATCATATAATTATGGGGCAACACCCTATTAATTATACGTATAGTGAAGTTATTCTTAATTAACTTCAACTATAAGATTAATTCCCAATTAGAAGAAAAAGGTGAAATATTACAAAAAAGGGGTTTTATTTATAATGACCCCAGACATTTCCCTATTTACTCACAAAATCTCCTCCCTTAAAAACCCGTTACAACTCAACAAAAAAATAAAAAATCCAAAATATTCCTTCCCACTCCCTTCTTATTACAGGGAATAAACCAAATCCAAAAAAGAACTAAATAGGGTTACGGGAATCATTTCTATCTTTTCTCACTATTCTCTTTCAATACTTTGTCTCTCTTCTCTCTCTTCACAAGAAATCCGTTTCCCATAAACCTCCAGTGCATAGGGAAATTGCCGCCACACGTGGACCATTCTCCATCCCCGCATAGAGGACTCATCTCAGACACTACCTTGCAGAACACAGACGCCACAAGTGGACCGTTCTCTCTCTTTTTATTTTTTGTTCGAAAGGTGGGTATGAAGAGATTTATTTTTGTTTTTTGTTCGAATGGTGTGTGTGAAGAGATTTTTTTTTTGTTTTTTTTCGGTCCAAATGGTGCGGTGAAGATATTTCATTTTGCTCGTTGTTCAAATGGTGAGTGTGAAGAGATTTCTTTTTGTTTTTTGTTCGAATGGTGGGTATTTCTTTTTTGTTTTTTGTTCGAATGGTTTTTGGTCAAGCAGTTGAGAATACTCCACCTAATTATCATGTTTCGTTGTTTTTGTTTAATAAAATAAAATAAAACTAATTATCATGTTTTATTGTTTTTGTTTTGGAAAATAAAAAAAAAATCATTGTTTTCAAATGGTGAGTGTGAAAAGTGTGAACATATTTTTTTTCGTTTTCTTTTTAGTTCCAATGTCGAGTGTAAAGATTTTTTTTCATTTTAGCTCCAATGTTAAGTGTGAAGAGATTTCTATTGTTTCTTTTGTTTAAGAGTTTGTGAAGCGATTTCTGTTTTTTTATCAAGCTAGTGTGATGAGATTTTAATTTTTTTGGATCTAAATCTGACCGGTACATGCGAAACTGATCCAATTTGTTACATACCAATTGAGTTTTATTGTGAAAAGTTTATCTTTTTGTCTTTGTTCTAATGCAACTGTTTTATGTTTCGTTTTTTAATTGTTTTTGCAGAAAATATTGTTTGGTGCGTACCAATTAGACCTTGACATGGTAGCTTGAGTTATGTTATCTAAATAAGTACAGACTCAAATGATTGTACAAAAAATAAAAAACAAACACGGACATTAACCTTAACATAAATACAAATTCTATGAGGGAGCTATCATGAAATTATATAAAAAATAATTGTATAAAAAATCATAAAACGAACATGGATAAATATGAATAAATTAATTTGGTACGTACCAAACAGAAAAACTTGGTATCCACCAAATGTAAATTATTGGTACGTACCAAAGAGAGATTATTGTTATATACCAATGACGAACTGAAATAGGGGTATAAGGGTAAAAAAGTAAATCAGAAAATCAAACTTTGGACTTTTATAGATTTTTTTAATTGGGACTTTGTGAATAATGTTTTCAAATTTGGGGCCTTTATTTGTAAACATATTAAATATTACTTTAATTATATATGTCATTTAATTCTTATGACCTTCACTATTTCTTATATAATATTTATATATTTATTTTCTTTTCATTTTAAAGTCCAACCACCACCACCACCACCCACGACCACCCACCACCACCACCAACCACCACAACGACGACAACAACCACCCATAACCACCACCGTTGTCACCACTAACTAATTTCACCACACTCGCGCGTCTGTAAAATTTCGTTGAAAAATTCATAACTAATTCAAAAAAAATCAGAAAAAAATAAAAAATTTGTGTTTTTGGACGAGACAAATTAATATTTATGTCTATGAATTTGTTTCATAATTTTTTGTAATTTTTTTGATATTTTATTTTGTTTATTTTGATATTCTATTTTATGTGTTGGTATAACACACAAAAATAAATTTGTCAGTTCCACCACACTTGTGCATTCATGAAATTTTTCTAAATTTTTTTATAATTAATTCCAAAAAAATCAAAATATAAAAAAAATTGCTTATTTGGACGGGGCAAAATCATATCTACATCTGTAAAAAGAATCTTTTTTTTTCAATTTGGATATTCTGTTTTATGTGTTACTACTTTACACAAAAATATATTTACGTATTCCTATAACATTCCATTTTTTAATAAAATCAATTATTTTTCTTTATTAATCGCTTATACCCTATTTTTACTTGTTTTTAACTATTTGGACGTGTTCTCTTTTTGTCCTATCCTTTTCTTTTAATTTGTGTGTTGATGTAATACACAAAACAATAATTTGTGTATTACAAAAACACACAAAATTATGTATACTCTTTTAGTCAGGTCCTTTTCTGTTTGTACTATGTTGTATCACATGAACACATAAACCGGCTATTTTGTGCAATGATGTAATACACAGAAAAACCTAAATCCTACACCCCATACATAAAACCAGTTAGCCTTAAAAAACTTAAACTCTAAAACCATAAACCCTAAAAAACACTAAAACCTAAATACTAAAAGGAGGAAAATGACTAATATGATAGAGTATGTTATTTTGTGTGTTCCAGGAATACACAAACTTGTACACACAAATTTGAGTTTTGTGTGCTACAAGAATACATAAACCTCATAAAAATCACAGAGAAGGAGATAAAGGACTAGTGTGATGTGGTTCGTCATTTTGTGTGTTGTAATATTACACAAAACTAATTTTTATGTATACTTGCAACACACAAAATCACAAAGAATAAGAGAAAATACTAACCTGATATATCATTTTTTGTGTTACATGAATACACAAAATAAAAAGTACATATAATCCAATATCTACACATTCTTTTTTAATTTTTGTATATTTACATCATTACACAAAACAGTCGGTTTGCATGCTTCTGTGATACACAAAATCGCAGATAGAAAGGGGCTTGACTGGAAGAAGAAGAGTGAATTTGTGTGTCGATGTATTACATAAATGATTTTTTTGTGTATTAGATCAACACACAAATAACAAAATGGGGTTGGACAAAAAGATTATATGTCAAGATAATTAAAAACAAGTAGAAATAGAGTATATGATATTAATGAAGAGAGAAAAAAATTATTTTGTTAAAAAAGGTAATACTTTAGATCGATTCTATGATTTCGTGTGTTACAAGAATACATAAATATATTTTTATGCATTGTAGAAACACATAAAAATGAAAACCGGATTTTTTTTTTTAAATCAAAAAATTCACATATGTATATATAAACTAGCCCCCCGTCCAAATATTCGAATTTTTTATATAACTAATTATCTTAGAATTTATTATGAATTTTTTTAAAGAAAAACCACGGACGGACGCGTAGGTGGAATTGACAAATCTATGTTTGTGTGTTATTGCAACACATAAAACGGAATATCATATTCAAAAAATTAAAAAAAAAAAAAATTAAAATGTTCAAAAAATTCAAAAAAGAAAAATTCAAAAAATAAATAAATAAAAATACTCATATGCGTAAATATTAATTTGGCTCGTCAAAAAATGTATTTTTTATTTTGTTTACGCTTGTGGCGGAACTAGTTGGTGGTGACGGGGTGGCAGAACTAGTCGATGCATGAGGTGGTGGTGGTAAATGCATGCGGTGGTAGTGGTGGTGGTTGTGGTGGTAGATGCATGAGGTGGTGGCGAAGAATGTATAAGGTGGTGGTGGATCCATGATGTGATGGTAATGTTGGTGGTGGTGGTGGATGTATGATGTGGTGGTTCTGATGATGGTGGGGTGGTGGTGGATGCATGAGTTTGTGGTTGTGTGGTTGTGTGGTTGTGGTGGATATATGATGCGGTGGTTCTGATGATGGTGGGGTGGTGGTGGATGCATGAGGTGGTGGTTGTATGGTGGTGGTTATGGGCGATGGTAATGGTGATGGTAGTCGGTGGAGAATGTAATAGGTGGTGGTAGTAGTCGATGGTGAATGCATGATGTGGTGGTGGGTGGTAGACACTAGAGGTGTCCCGACTTTAAAGTAAAAAAATTAATTAAATAAGTAAATACTATTATATAATTATTATATAATAAAAATAAAAATAAATATTATGATAATAAAGTAATTAATAGTGGAAAATAAATATGAATTTTTTTAAGAATGAAATTTAAGAATTTGTAATTAATTAGAATATATTTTCTAAATATAATAACACTTGTTTATTTATTTATTATGTATTATTAATAATAAAAAAAATTAAGAGTAATGATATATGTCACCCCTTTTCATATCACTCTTTTATCACCTTTCTATATATATGTATTGATTTCCTTGAATAGAAGATAGAGAAAAATTAAATAGGATAGAAAAATCCATTCATTGGTACATGTAGGCATACACGTAGGAGGTGATAAAAGAGTGATACAAAAAGGGTGACAAATATCATTACTCTAAAATTAATATTGATAGTCATTAATTACAAATATCCATGAAAAAATTATTTTTCAAAAATATTACGCAATAAAATTATTTATTTAAAGCGCTCCCTAACAAAAATACCTTTATATAATCTTTTTAACTACTCTATTATTTATTATTTAAATATACCATTCTATCACAACTTCCCACTACTATCACCCCTACATCAACCACCACCACCACAAGCACCACCACCACCACCTACTACTACTAATTACATCACACACACGCATCCGATAATTTTTTTTAAATTCGTCATAACTAATTCTAAAAATCAGGAAAATTAAAAAGATGTATTTTTGGACGAGACAAATGAATATTTATGTCTATAGTTTTTATTTTATTTTTTTAGACATGAAATTAAATGTTTCGAACAATGAATTTATTGTTCCAAACAATAAATTTCATGCTTGCAAAATTTTTTTACTGTTTCGCATAATGAACTCCTTGTTTTGAACAGCGAATTTCATGTTAGCAAAAAAAAATCAAAAAAATTCATAAAAACTCATAAACGTAAACATTAATTTGTCTTGTCCAAAAATGTAAATTTTTTATTTTCTGATTTTTTAGAATAAGTTATGACGATTTTAAAAAAATTCTAGACGAGCGTGTGATTATATTCGCAGTAGGTGGTGGCGATTGTGGTCATGGTTGTGGTTGTGGTGGTGGAGTGGTGGTGGTCGATATAGTTGTGGTTAAATACATCGTGGTGGCGGTGGTGGTAGTGATGGTGGTGGTGGTGGTGATGGTAATGGTTGTGGTGGTGATGGTAATGGTGGTGGAAGTACCCCATTATTGTTTAATATTAAAAAATAAATATTGTCATTAAATTAAATAATATTTTGATTAATAAAATTAGTATATGTATAAAGAGATAGAGATAATATTTTCTATATATAATTATTTTATTAGGTATTTTTTTATAAAACAAATTATTGAAGGCTACTTTTAAGAATTAGGTATCTTCGTTAGATCATTTTTAACAAGAACCTCTAATAATAATAGTTTTAATTATAAATTAAAATATTTTAAATTATTACTTGAAATTGATTTATATAACTTAAAAACAAAAATAACTAAAAAGATTGAAAAATATTCTTCAATTTAGATATACAAACTAGATTTTATTATCTATATCATTCATTTAAATATTAGAACTGAATTATATAGAAGTAGAACTTATTTAAGTTAGCTTATCAAAGATTTATGTAGGATTATCTTATCTATCTTGATAAATTTATTGGTAAATCGAACCTACAAATTTTAAACTTTAGATCATTAGTAATTCTAAAATTGAAAAAGAGTGATTAGGATTTTAAAAGAAATTTTGCCTAGTTTGCGTAGTAGAATGAAAATCTAAAAAGTAAATAAATGATGGACATAAGAAAATTAATTTAAGGGGTTTGATATCTATAAAAGTTTACTGAGAACATCTCTTATTATTTTCTTTAACATTTAGTTTTTCATATTGGATGATACAAAAAATATTAAAAGTTACTTCTTAACCTAACATTTCATTTTTAATCAAAAATAGAAAATAGAATTGTTTGAAACTTACAACTACTTAAAAAAATTCAAAAAAATAATATAATATGATAAAAAAATATGTTATATTTTAATTATATAATTATCTATTAAATAACTATACCCATAGATTGTATCAAAATATAGATATAAATATGATTTATATTTATGATAAACTATTTTAATCGACCTACATTAATTAGTGTTGAATCAACAAACATTATAATTTATATGGAAATAAGTAAAATTATAATATTATTTAAGTTTATATAAACATTTTTATCTAATTACTAAATAAATTACTGTAATGATATTTTTTTTTGTTAAATGTAAGAGAAAACGAGATAAAATATCGAGAAATGCGAGGGTGGATTTTTTTTCAAAAGATTGTTTTCAAAAAGATGACTTTTAGAACATTGTCATTTGTTATTAAAAACGAATTGAATATTCATATTTTATTTCTATAGTAGTAGACAATTTATGGGTAATGTATGTGTATATTTTACAATTACGCATTCTTCCGTCCAAATGAAGAGGCTTGAAAGTGGCTGGAAAGCGAATGTTTCAGGTAAGATTATGGTTATTGTGTATCTAATGATCCTGCATCCGAATAGGACGATAAAGAACTGATCACATGAGTCGATGGTGTCTTAAAGGGGAAGTGAGTAAATTAGATACAATATGTATACCCACCCTTTAGAATCTAAAAAGGGAAAAAGGTTATCCTCAAATCATGTTTCTAGGGATTCTAAATTCATCTTGTGTTTAAAGCGTAAACAGTGAAGAAAAAGAAGTCTGGTGATGAGAAAGAAGAAGGGTGGTTGTGAAAAAGATACAATGAGAAAAGGGATATATATATATATATATACTTAGGAGAAGAGTGGTTTAGATTCTCGAGTAGGGTAATCATTGCAAAGAAGTTAGAATAAAAAGGCGACACATAAGGAAAGCGTGTACAACCACCTCGAAAATTTGGCAGGAAAGCAGTTGAGTAAGGAAGTCCAAACAACTATCCCACAGGGTTACTTTAGTAAAAAATCATGTTTATCGTCATCTCCGCTACTCTTCGGGCTCAACCCTCGGCGTATCATCAGACATCGGGAATGAACAAAGAAAAAAGAGAAGATTAAGTATTACTTAATTATGTTCCTTTAAACATACAAAAAACGCAGGGTTACACAAAATGGTGTTAAAAAATAGGTCAATTCAAATAAGAGAAACATAATCGGGCATAACATTCTCACTATTATAGGAAACTTCTATGTGTTCGGGAAATGATTTCATGACAAGCTCGAGAATAAACGAAGATGAAGGTTGAATATCTTTTACATCCATTGTGGGTCGGTAAGACGGATTTAAAGTTTTACCTCGTTTAGGAAACGCTTGTAGCCACTCTTACCTCCGCTTAAAAATTTGTCTACGAACAACCCCGACACATCTTTTCTGAACTGCTCTAAATCTTCATACTCGGAAATGATTTCAGTAGAGTTACACGCTTGTTCTTCTCGAATACAAATTATTTTAGTCTGAAGTATGTTATATCATCGTGAAGACGTTCTATCTCTAACTGATGTTCCCTTTTAGTATTCAAAGAGGCTATTTAGGATGTATGTATCTCTTCTCGATACTATCTGCCTCAACGTTCATTTTAGTGTAGTGTAAGATTCTTGAAATTGTGCCTCAAAAGATAAGTATCTTACCTAAGCCAAAAGCTGGCCCACTTCCTCATATATACAAAGATTTTGGAGTAGACAGAAACTTATTAAATATGTCTTCCTCCGGTAATTTGGAAGAAAGCCTACTCCGTTAGTTTAAATATATGCAAATTAATTATATTGTGTACCTAAAATATCCAAACTTTTTTACAAATATCCTAATTAATCATTCATTCGATTTTATTGTAATTTATTCTTCAAAACAGAAATTTTAGTTATATTTCTTTACCTAGATACACTAATTATATTTTTGTGTCCAATAGGTTGTTGGATGCAATATTGTCAACGTAGATGGAGTTCTTATGCTAAAACGGTCAACGTGTGTGAGATTCAAGATCTAAGAGCACTTTGTTGCCATGTTAGGCTAAAGAAAATGAGTCATCATCAAATACATATTCTTCAAAGATTAATTCTATGTATTAGAATTTACAAAGAGTCATATAGTACTATAATAGTTTCATTTTATTGAGTACAACTCAAAGGAAACAAATAGCAAGCTCAGGCAAGAAAGAAGATTATGCACCTGGCTCATTCGTTTAAAAATAATGTGTGTGATTAATTACTTGGTCCAAAGCCAAAGATAATGGTCATATATACATACATTTCTTGAACTTGGGTATATAATATTAATTACTCTTTAACAAGGATGCACATAATTTGAGATAATAAATTAATAATATAAAAGCACACATATTTATAATATGATATAACTAAAGAGGCTAGAGCTGAAGTTGAAGCAATTTGCTGAAGTGGAAACATTTTTTATGAGAAGGTGCTTTCTTATCCAACACATAATCTCTTCGCTTGTTCTCGAAGCTTTTTTTCGTGTCTAGTTGGTTAACGACTGAAAATTCAACACACAAAAGCAAATCATGTTGCATAATATAATAAATGCTAGAAACTAAATATGATTTACTTTAATATCTAATACTAATATATAAAGTAGATGAAGTCTTAATAGAGTAATACTCGGAATAACACTGTAATACTAATATATTCACTTGACCAGACTTTGATGAACTCTTGGCCTGCCTTTCACATTGCTTGATAAATCAGGAGTTCAATTTAGATTCCGCAATATTAATCAATCACCTCTACTTTTGATTCTTTTCCTTTTATGACACCTATTTTATTTATGTGAATATGCAATAAGAAAAATACCAATTTAGTAACTGACTCAACTATTAACGGTTTTATTAAAAGGTGCTCTTTTCAAGTTATTGTCTTATAAAAATAACGAAACATCTAAATAAAATATGAAGTAAATTAGTATTCAGAATAGCACATTATAAAAAGAAACACTAATATTGTGTAATACCTACTTCCTATCCCTGAATCAAAACTTCCGTTTCTTTCATTTCCAACTTCCAAACCAGCAGTAATCTGATAAAAAATACAAAGTCAACCGAAAGAAAATCAAATGCATTTTCAGCAAAACTTTCCTGTTCAACCTAATCAGCAGCCACGGAATTTGGGTTGGGATTTTACCGTTATAACCATTTTCTCGAGAACATAACCGTTCGGACGCCTTACTTCAGCCTTATCAGCTTGTCCCATAGGTTTTACATTGCTTTCGATTCTTCGGATATTCTCTAATAGAGAATATGTATAACATAGTTATTAAGAAAGTAAGATTCAAAAGAAATACAATTTACAACATTTTGAGTATTCTTTGCTCCCTCAAGTACCTCTGATATGATCTGCATTTTCTTGTCATTGTTGAAGTTACCGCTGATGATGAACTAACCTCTGTGTCGGCCAAGGAACATTTCCAAAGGGTGTGCTAACATCAGCATATTGTACTTCTAACTTCTGGTGTTGCATATGCATATTCAAGTGCAAAAAGAAGCTGCATTCAAATAGATAAACCATTCATTAACCAAGATATTAAACAGGGTATGCATTATGCAGTTTACCAGAATGAGTAGTTTTCCATAGTTTGCCACTCCACCTTTCCACTGAGCAATGATTTGAGTGATTAAGGGGCCATAGGTTTTATTTTTGACTCTTAGAGGAAGAACAAGAGACCCTTGGAATTCAACTATTCTCCTCCGCCACGTGAAGGGTTTAACTAAAACTATAAGTTTCTTTAGGGCCATAATGAAGCAATTCTATATATGATTTTATAAAGGCCATGTAAAATCACGTCACCTTACTTTATGTGTCTTGTTATATGTCGAATCAAATATCCTCTAAGCTATTTGCAAAGAAGGTAAAAACATTCTAGAGCTATCTTCGCTTGAAGATTTTGTTTGATCCATGAAAGAAAATATGTTTGTAGACTAGGTATATTTTAAGGTGGCTGAATTGCTTTCCAATTGTAAGGCGCTCGAAAAGACTAGCCTTAGAGGATTCATAGAAATATGCGTACCAATCCTACATTAGGGTATTTGAGTTGTACAGTGATCTTTACTAATACTTTCTTGTCTTTTATTATATTGGGGTTCATGCGGTAAATTATATTAATATGTCAGGTAAATTTGAACAAACACTTATGGATCTTGTTCAAGTGATAACCCAGGCCAGTTTGTTGGATTTCCTCTACGTCGGGTACACGTCGAAGAGTTAATGTACATAAAAAACTCATAAGAACGTCGGAGATGCTTATGAGTTTTTTATGTACATTAACTCATAAGAACAACGTCGGAGATGCTTATGAGTTTTTTATGTACATTAACTCTTTTTAGGATGTATTGCTCTTGTTATAAGCATATATTATTCAACTTTCCTTTTTTCAATATGTAATGACACCTTGTTAAATATTATGGTTTTTTATTGATATCTACAATCTTGTTTGTTATGCTAAATCATTACATGTGGATATGATGTTAATCATGAATAATATTCACGTTTGCAAGTTTGAAACTCCGCATGTATGCTTACATGTTGTACCCTTTTAAAGTGGATTTATCTTTGGTCTAATGTATAAGCAAATTGTTCGTTAAGGTCATGGTTATGTTTTCCATGTCTAGATTAAACAACTCATCCAACCACCTCTCCTAGGCATTACTTCTAGAGAAGATTTTACACCTCTAATGAGAAAAAAACTAATTAAAAAAGAGAAACAAAATGATTGGACTACTGAAGTTTCATATAATAGGTTATGTTTGGGTTATTTTTATATGAGCAAAACCCAACATTATTAATATTTGAATATAACCCCGATAAAGACACCCCATTTCAAGCCATTGAGAAAGCTTTGATTGAAGTCGTTCAAGAACATTTGGTGTTAAGTTTACTCTAACATTATATATTTCTTTTGGAAAATATAAACTTTAAAGGAATAGTGATTTTTTTAGGCTTAGGCTTGTTTTTTTATTTAGTACATATTTTTTATATTTATAGTTTATGTTTAACATGTCGTTATCTTAGAAAATTCATTGAGCTCTAATATTGTTAATAATTTTGTGTACTTTATATGAGAATGTTAGGGTAAAATATCAAATAGTATATGTATTGCCGGATATACAGGTTCATGCTTGGTAGATTCTTCACTTATGTCGGGAACACTTGCACTTCATTATGGGTTATGATGGAAAATCAATAAGGCATATAAGGAATTAGATATTGAGACGGACTCAAATGAGCTCCACGCGCTAGTGAAGGACGGTAGGAGTTTAAGTAGTCGGTGTGGCTATATTGATCTCGTATTCAAAGGTATATTGCATAATCAACCTAATTTCAAACTAATTCATATCTATCGCGAAGTAAATTCATGTGTTGATAAATTATCCAAGGAGGGAATAAAGTTACACACAAGGTCCATGGAATTTATTGATCCTCTCTATTATCTTTGGAATATCATTTCGAGAAATAGGAGGGAACGTGTGACTGCAAAAGTTGTATTTACTCACAATAAGGATGTAGTTTATCTTGTAATCTTGTCCGAAACGGGTTTTAAGCCTCTCACATATGCAAAAATATATATCAAATAGTCAATATGTTTTAACAAAAGATAAAAAAACACTATTGCAAAAAGATGACAAATATATTTGGTGATCTTTTTACTCTTGACTACTCACCTTTATAAATGATAAAATTTGACAACTTATAACATTTTCGTGAGTAAGAATTATGGATTTGGGGAAGCTGCTGAATAAGAGATCTCCCTTCACTATCATCTTGGGATGAAGGGATAATTTATTTATTTTAGTAAAAGTCGTAGTAAAAAACAATTAGCATGCAAATTTGAATATTAGTTTTACGCGAGCTAAAAAAGGTAACACAACCATCAAGAACAACAATCCACATTTTATGAACTTCTTTGCCCTAAACAATAAGTGCGAGTTACTTCTCAAAGTTGGATCTAGGATCGGGATACTACCAGGTGCGTATCATGGAAAGAGACGAGGCAAAGACGACTTGTGTGAAGCAATCAACTAATAAAGGGGTGTTTGATAAAAAAAATCTGCCTTTTAGACTCACGAACGCCCCTTCCACGTACTGAACCCTCCACAAAGAGCTATTCCACCCGTTCTTAGACGACCAATGTTATACTTTGATCAAGGAGGGTTGGTGTGGCACCTAAGGCAGAACATGAACCACATACTTCGCTTCGTAGAATCATTAAAATCATGGGATACGACTTTGAGTGCTCCATGGGCTTAAAAAAGGGGACATAGACATAACTAAAACCATGTCTCCTTACTTGGGAAAAGACCTGGAGGAAGAAAAGGAAGCCTTATAGACCTATTATTGCTTCCGTTCAATTGTTCCTTCGGTTGTTTTACGAATCAATCAGAGGAGACGAAGAAACTACAACAAAGAAAGTACCTGTTATAGGTCCGATCTAATACAACAATAAAGAAGGCGATCGATAATTAATGAGTTTACAAACATTAGTGAAATTAATTAAAAATAAAATTTATGTTTATACTTAGTTCTAACTTTTACTTCTTACAAAGATTTTTGATATCAACATTGCATAGTGATATATCTATAGTTTTATAGTGAATGGACTATACTAAATGAAGTATTTGGAATTCTGATTATAAAACAAAGATTTAAATAATTTAACTTTGGATACATTAAAAAAGATAACATTTAGTGCTATAAAATAAAATAGTAAGGATGGATCCGAAAAATTATTTTAGGATGGGCTAAAAGTTAAAACAATCACGCATTTTATCCTAACCAAAATGGCTGACAACTCACCAATATCCAGCCCTTAAAACTCGCCCAAACCCATTGGACTTTATTACACAACATTTTTTAGAGTTTAGAACCCTATTCTTTTTTAGGTTACAAACATCAACAAACAGTTTCAAACCCTAAAAAATTGACTTTTGACGGCCGTTTAGGATTTATAGAACAATCTGGTACCTATTTACTAACAACACATTTCATTATACAATGGAGAATATGTAGTTTGTCGAAATGAAAAATGAAACTTTAACAACAAACGTAGAAGATTTATTTTCTTTTCTCTTCTCTTCACTTCCACAATATGCAATTAGTAACCTTGACTTTACATATCCAGAAAGTTGTGAAACCGTATAATTGATGTTTGTGGAGTAGTCAACTTTTCATTTGGAGTTTACATGCATAGACTGATTAGGGATCTTATCATTTGCGGACAAAAGGAATTGTAAGTGTTTTCTTTTAATACTTTATCATAATTCTTAATCTAATTTTGTATGTGATAGATTGGATAATTTTTTGTAGTGTATTGCTCTTCCTGTTTATATTGCTGAGGAGTGCCCCAGTTTTGGCAAAGTCCTGGAAGTGTGGAGAAGATGATGGAACTTATACAAACCAAGTAGGACCACAACAATTTCTTTTATGCATACTTCCAAAGGGAAAGCATTCTGATCTCTATGGTCCATAAAAGTGGAAAATTCTATTAGAGCTAGGAATTCCTACATAATGCATTGTACCAGAAACGTTCAATGATCAATACCTAACTTATGTCCTACTCAAGATAAACGCAAACGTGATTTAAGTTTTTCCATTTGCTATTAACGTATTATATTGTTTTGTACAATTGATGAATGTTTGTACTTTGCAGATGGGTGATATTAATTTGCTATGGAAGGTCAAGCATTCACCTTTATTGCCAATGGTTTTGAAAGTTCTAAAGATGATCATGTGAATCGATATTATGAATGGTTCTCCTAGCCGTGATGTTCCTTAGGTTTATATGGTTGTGAGCTCACTGGAGTGGCCTTTCATATCTAGCTATCGAGAGTTCGTACACAGTCACCAAAGATGAAATTGATTGATAATTTATTTGAGATGTCAAAGGATGTTGATAAGGAAATTATCAGGTAAGTATTATTTTTAAAATACAATCTCATTTTTTTCTCATGATTATTTTCTTCTTTTTTCTTGTTTAAGGGGACCTTCTAATCCAGTTCTATAGTAGTTCTGGTGGTTAAAACCCATAGCAGATAATAATCATATGCAGGTAATCTAGTGCGTATATTATTTGTTTTATTTTGGATTGATTATGCAATTAATAATATATTATTGTTTTTGTGGGAAGGGGTGGGATATCCGAGGATCAATTCAATCAAGTTTTGAATATCGAGCTTGAAAAGATTAAGGAGGCGTGCAATTTATACTAAATTATTCCAAATTAACTCCCCATAGAATGTTCGTCCTGGTCAGGCACACATTCTTATTATCCACCACTAATTATCTAATATATAAAGTCACAGTCATTATGATTTAAATAGATACAGGGATGGCGATAGATAATGGATGCCATCCAAAGAAAAATAATTTTTATTTGTGTGCGCCAGCTGTAAAGATTGTCAGATTTTCTTTCAATAAAACTTCATTTTCTGTACATGCTTAGAGTAATGAGACTCCATTTACTAAGTTGGCTTCTTGTACATTTGTATACAGGGTACTACCGAACCAACTCACTATCATATTCTTTACGCTGAGATTGGCTTCCCTGCTGAAAATATGCAAAAAGTTGTTAATTCCCTCTCAAACGTGTATATTTATTTATATGATTAACCTGAGACTAAATATTTTATCTTTTATCTTTTTTTCTCTATATAATAATATTGTTTAATTTTGCAAAAATCAAAGCAATACTACAAGAGTTTCAGTAGGTAAATATGAGTAAAAGTTATGGATTCGGGGAAGTTGCTGAATAAGAGATCTTCCTTCACTCTCATCTTGGAATAAAGTGATAATATATTTATTTTAGTATAAACCGTAGTAAAAGACCATTAGCATGCCAATTTGAATATAAGTTTTACCCGAGCTCAAAAAGGTAAGTTAACCATCAAGAACAAGTATCCACTTTGATTGCATACTTCTTTGCCCGAAACAATAAGCCAAGTTACTTTTTAAAGTTTGATGTAGGGTCGGGGGTACTATATTCCTCCTCTAAGGTCTACTATCTTTTCTTACTCTCAATTTATCATCTGATTAGACGATTTTCTGCCACCAACTGCTATTGATCTTTGCATGTTTAATCACATTCGAGAGTGGTTTGATTATTGAAAAATGTTTTCTATTATCTTTGAATTTGTTATCAAAATCATAATATGATTTGGCCCTATTTGTGTTTGTGAGACTGATACTCTTTAGATATATCATGGAAAGTTTCTGATCAACCTGTCGAATTTGCCTAAATTATTTTTAATTTGCGGTAAGATAATGGTGTCACAATATGCCAAGTCTTAGGCCATTATAAATTGTAGACAATATTTTTAGATTTTCATTTAGAAGAAAATATTTCAAAAAATAATTTTCCTTTTTAACAAAAGAAATAGAAAATAAGAATTTGAGGTGATTTCTGTTTTTATTTCTGATAAACGAATTGTCTTAAAGTCATGAGGGAATGATTACTGAGTTTTGAGAAGTTTGACTAATCCACATTCATACAAAATTATCTTTATATGCTTTCATTTATTTTGTTTGTACATGTGCATAAGACCTGCATAATTTGCTTAGATTGTGCAAAATCTGGACAAGGACAAGTCTTGTTTACCCCTGACTGCTCACGTTCCTTCCATTTAAGCTGCATTTCCACCAATGTCAAGTACGGAAATCGCATTTGTCGTGTCTGTCGTTTCAAATAGAAAGAAAACCCGTTCCAATTTTCGGGTTCAAGCGTTCATATTAGTCGTCCTTCAACCCGAAAATTAGAAAGGGATTTCTTTACACTTGAAACGACAGACACGGAATATGCGATTTCCATGCTTGACATTGGTGGCAATGCAGCTGAAATGGAAGGAATGTGAGCACTCAACAGTAAACAAGGCTGGTCCATATCCAGATTTTACACAATCTAAGCAAATCGTGCATGTCTTCTGCACATGTACAAACAAAATAAATCAAAGCATATAAAGATACTTTTGTATGAATGTGGATTATTAAAACTTCTTAAAACTCAGTTCTCATCCCCTTCTAATTTAAGACGATTTGTCTATCCAAAATAAAAACAGAAAACACATGAAATTCTTATTTTCTATTTCTTTTGTGAAATAAAAAAATTATTTTCTGAAAGATTTTCTTCTAAATGAAAAGTTAAAAATATTTTGTACAAATTATACTAGCCTAATACTTGGAATTTTGTGACATCATTATCTTGCCGCAAAACTAAATTAAAAAAAATTTAATTAAATTGGACGGGGTATCGAAAATATCCTGTAATATATTTGAAGAGTATCAATCATTCTCACAAACAGGACAAGATCATATTATGAACTTCATATCAAATTCAATGATAATAAAAAACATTTTTCAGAAGTCATGACTCTCGAATGTAATTAAACTGTCAAAGATCAATGGCAGCTGGTGGCAGAAAATCGTCTAATTAGATGATAAATTGAGAGTAAGAAAAAATAGAAGACTTTAGAGGAGGCAGATGTGGTGGATTTTACAAATCTATTTCGCAGGATTCCATTTATTATGAAATTGGACATTAGGTGGAGGTAAAAGGAGGTGTTTGTAGAAAAGCGAAGTACAATTTCCAAGAAACTTACGGGTATGAAATCAATGAAAAATTCATCGCTTATGATGGTGAGAATAGCTCTTATACTCTTAGTCATCTATCAAATAACAAGCTTGAGTTTAAAGTTATGATTAAAAAGCATGCTCTGAACAGGTATTGTTGTTTCTAAACTTTCAAAGAAAATATTTTATTCAAATTTCTAACAAGTTCATAATCTTTTCAGAAAGATGGAAAGTGGTGATGGTGGAAGCCCACAACATGGTGATTGGATAAGTTAGACAACCGTCAAGGTCAAAGACATATAAAGAGGAATTTTGCTATACTACTCAAATCTCATGCAAGATATTACAAATGCACATTGTGCCCAAGATTCTGATCGATTTTATGAGCCCGTGAGAGATTTGGACATCATTCTACGACAAAATGCTGCCAAACAGTAAGAATTTCTTGTATTCATGTGCATTTTGATGTTTTAGACAGTAGGAGAACTTGTCTGCAATTTCATGTCTTATATTTTCTTTAAGACAGATGGATTTCAATGAAAACTGCAAATTTGTCACAACAAATTAATAATAAGAGAATCGGCTCTAGATTTTAAAATCTTGTGTAGAATTCATGTCCATCTTATCTATACAGGGGATGTCTTCTCGTACTCCAATCTCATTTAGGGTCTGTGGTGACTGGATGGCGTGGATTTCATTCTAGTGTCCGTGAAAATCAAGGAGGTCGTTCACTAAACATTGGTAAGATTCTATTTCCAATATATTTATCCAATTTTGAATGCTCTAACAACTTAATTGTTCTATTTTCCTTAATTCATAGAGATGTATCAACATCAATGATTTTGAAACGAGGAACAGTTATTGATTTTATAATTACAAATCAAAAGGTTCTAGATCCTTATCAAATTGATTGGATGAAGGTAAAAAATACTTAACTGAACAAATTACTAATGATCCTCCTTTTATAGGCGAAAAGAGTGCTGAATAATCTATGTATCACGACTGTCTTCTACAAATAGGGGATTTAAAATACTTGGTTTGAGTCAGGGAGCTTGCATAGACGAAATGTATTACTATTATCTATTGTTAGACAACCAATTCTTCTAAAAGTTTAAGCTTCAAACCTGTGACCTTTTTCGATCTTGGTTCTGATACTATGTTAGATAACCGATTCTCCTAAAAGTTTAAGCTCTTTGGAGGAGTTATCTTATACATTATATATGACTTTTACATGCTCAATACCTATAAATTGAGAAATTTGAATAATTTTTATAAGGTGAGACTTTGAACTTGTAATGATGTCTAATATATATATAGGTTCTTATTTAAGAGAAAAGATCCTTCTAGTAATATTTCAGTATATGATTTCTTTGTTTTAGCATAGGAAGATACTATTGCGATCTTCTGCCGATTTTCCATACATAGATGTGGGCAAAGGAAAGCATCGTGTATATATTCCAGTTTAGGAAATTTTGAAATTCAATTGCTAAATCTGTTATACTATACCAAGAATTTATCCAGTATCCAGAGAGTTTCACTTGTGGAGATGTTTCAACAAACAAAACTGACTGAGGGGTTGAACAGTAACAACTATAACAATGATTCTCTTCTCAAGTCTGCTGGAATCTTGAACAGCTCACAATTCTTCTATGAAAATATAGAATCCTTGTATATATTTATTTACTAACAACACATTTCATTATATCCAGCTTATAGCAGGCAATGGAGAGGACATAGTTTGTCGAAAAATGGAAGATTGAACTTTAACAATAAAGTAGAAAATTTCTTCTCTTTTCTTTTCTTTTATTTTCTTCTCTTTTCTTTTCTCTTATCCTTTTTTTCACAATATGCAATTTGTAACATAAATTAAGACTTTACATATGCAGGAACCGGCTAGAATTGATGTTTGGGGAGTAGACAACTTTTCATTTAGAGGTGACACGCATAGACGGATTACGAAACTTATCACTTGTTGAAAAAAGAAATGAATTGTAAGTGTTATCTTTTATTACTTTATCATAATTCTTAATCTAATTTTTTTATGTGATGGTATAGGATCCTTTTTTGCAAGTGTAGATGTCTCAGTTTAGGGAAAATCTGGGAAATGTACGTGTTAAGAAGATGATGGAACTTATACAAGCCAAGTTTAACGAACTACCAAAATTTATCCCCTGCATACTATAAAAGAGAAAGCATTTAGATCTCTATGGTCCATGGAAGCGTAATATGCTATTAGAGCTTGGGATTCCTACACAATGCATTGTAACATAAAAGTTCAACGATTAATACCTAACCTATTTCCTACTCAAAATAAACGCAAAGGTGAGTTAACTTTTTCCATTTTCTATTAACGTATTATATGGTTGTGTACAATTGATAGATTGTTGTACTTTGCAGATGGATGGTATAAAGTCACTATTGAATAAAAGGTTCTCCTAGTCGTGACATCAGTTTCCGTGGTTGTGAGCTCATTCGAGTGGCCTCTCATATCTTGCTATCGAGTTGTAGTTCGTACACAACCACCAAAGATGAAAATGGTTGATAATTTATTTGAGATGTCAAACGGTTTTGTAAGTGAATTATTACGTAACTATTATCTGTCTAATACAATCTCATTTTTTTTCTTAAGATTATATTCATCTTGTTTCTTGTTTAAAGGGAGCTTCTAATCCAGTTCTAGATAGTAGTTATGGTGGTAAACAACCAGAGTAGATAATCCTATTCAGGTAATTTAATGCGTATATTATTTGTTTTTATTTTGGTTTGATTATGCAATAAATAATCTTTTATTGTTTTGGTGGGTAGGGGAGGAGTATCAGAGGATCAATTTTTTGCTTATGGATATAGGTACTTTTGATTATTTTTCAGGGGTCAACTAAAATCCTCCTATTTTAAATGAATTATATTATAGAGCTTGTATAATAGTCTAAAATTCTCTATGCTAAAATTTGACATCTCATATCTATATCCAAGTCTCTCAGTATTCGAGATGAAAGTTCTCCTATCGATGATGCATAATATCACAAGATCATGAGAGCCTTCAATATCTCACTTTAACCCGACCAGATGCCTCTTCACTATAAAAATCTCCTATTTTATGCATGCTCGATTAAGTTATAATCATTTGGTGTCTCCTTCTCTAATCCTATTCCTATATAATGAACGATAAAGATCTTTAAAACAACAATACCGAAACTCTACATAAAATATCCCTTAACACATAGCTATCATTAAACAACACGCTTGAACCAATATGTGTATGACAAGATTTAATATTCTAGGAAGTATGTTAAACTATGAGTGGGTAATTTGATGATCTTGTCTGTAATATAACAATGAACTTTGTTTCACCATAATGTGCTACAAATTCAATTGGTTGTAAAGAAATCTTCGAGATATAGTATGATCCTATTGGAACTATTTAAAGGTACAAAGCACGACTTCTCACTAAAGTCTTTCATACAGTAGACATAATTGATTACTATCTACATTCAACCCAATCATGAAAACCTACTACCATTTCTCATGTACTTTTCTCAAGTTTTAAGTAAGATTGGTTGTTACACTAACTTTAGATTTTACTATCCAAATAACAATTAAAAACTTCATAAATATCACTTTAAAAAGCTAGTAATATTTAATGAAAAATATATCTTTAGGGTGCTTGAAAATTAAATAGATCAATCAAATCAACTACAATAAAAAAATAAACACTTTTGTTCAATTCAAGACATGATATAAATATCAAGGATTTAAGATATAATACCAAATCATTTTATAAAGTAATATATTTTTCAATTCTTGATTAATGTAATTTTTAGGAAAGAATATATTTGAATAACATTTGATATGTCCATGTAGTTTTGATATGTAACAATAACAATTTATAGTTATCGACTTGGTGAACATATATCTGATTAGTAACTTGTGGATATATGTGGGACTGTGATGAATTGACGATCAAAGGCATGTCAAATGAAAATAATTTTAAATATAATTTGATTTTCTTCATAGATATGACTCAAAACAGTTTTTATTGTGAAAGAACATGAAACAATTAATTTAGTTTGGTGAACTTTTTAAAAACCATATTTTGTAAGAAATCTACATAACCGAATATGCTTAGAGCTTGCCACATAGGTTCTATTTTTTACTCGTGGAGGAAAAACAAGAGCCGCCTGGCTTTCAACTCTTCTTCTCCGCTACGATAAGGGTTTAGCGAAAACTATAAACTTCTTTAGGGACATAATGAAGCAGTGTTAGCCTTCCAATATTGAGGGATAAATCTAAGGATCCTCAGCCTCTTCTTGAAAAACCACCCATTCGTCTGCACAATTTTATATATGATTTTATAAAAGCCACGTTAGATCTCGTCACCTTACTTTACGTGTCTTGTGATATGTTGAATCAAATATCCTATAAGCTTTAAGCAAGAAGGTCAAAACATTCTAGAGGTATCTTCGCTTAAAGATTCCATTTGATCCCTGAAAGACAATATTTTTGTAGAGCTTGTATATTTTAAGGTGGCTGAAATGCTCTCAAATTCTAAGGCGCGATAAAAGACTAGCCTGAGAGGATTCATAGAAAGAGGCTTACCAATTCTACATTATAGTATTGGAGTTGTACAGTGATCTTGACCAACACCTTCTTGTCTTTTATTATATTGGGTTCATGCGGTAAATAATCTTAATATGTCAGGTGAATTTAAAAAAACATTTAAGGATCTTGATCAAATGGTAACCCGGGCCATTTTGTTGGATTTCCTTCACCAATATCGAGATAAAAGAGTGACATCAGATCATGATTCTTCTTTCCTTCCCCCTGCACATGTGAACGATTCGTAGAAAGTTTGTCAGCCAATAAGATTCAAGATCAACGTCAGAGATTGTTATGATTTGTTTTGTACATTAACTCTTTTTAGGATGTACTCTTCTTGGTTATAAGCAGATGATCTTTAACTTTCCTCATTTTCAATATGTAATGATACCTTCTAATATATTATGGTTTTTTATTGATAACTATATTCTTGTTTGTTATGCCAAAGCATTACATATTGATATATTGTTAATCATGGATAATATTCACGTTTGCAAGTTAGAAACTCACCATGTATGCTTGCATGTTGTACCCTTTTAAAGTGGGTGTATCTTTGGTGTAAGGTATAAGTAAATTCTTAATTAAGGTCATGGTTAGGTTTTCCATATTTATATTAAACAACTCATCCAACCACCTCTCCATGGGCATTAATACTTCTAGAGAAGATTTTAAACCTCTAATGAGAAAAAAAACTTATAAAAAAAGAGAAACAAAATGATTGGACTATTCAAGGTCCGTATAATAGGTGATTCTTATATGAACAATACCCAACATTATTAATATTATAAAGACATCCTATTTTAAGCCATTGAGAAAAAAATTCATTGAAGTCGTTCAAGAACATTTGGTGTTAAGGTTACATCTAAATAATGAAACTAAATCCTATTAATCTAACATATTTTAGGCTTAGGCTTGTTTTTTTAAAATTAATACATATTTTTTATATTTATAATTTATGTTTAACATGTCGTAAGCTTAGAAAATTCATTCAGCTCTAATACTTTTAATATGTTTTATTTGCGCTTTATATATGAATGTTAGGGTTAACTATCAAATACTCAGTATGGTTTAACAAAGGATAAAAAAACCCTACTGTTAAAAAGATTTCAAATATTTTTGGTTATTTTTTAAATGTGACTACTCGCCTTTATTAATGATAACTTTTGACAACAACTAACATGATCCAGAGTAAGAATTATAGATTTGGGAAAGCTGCAGAATAAGCGAACTCCCTTAACTATCATCTTGAGATGAAGTGATCATTTATTTAGTTTAGTAAAATCTGTAGTAAAAAAACATTTAACATGCCAACTTGAATATTAGTTTTACCTGAGCTCAAAAAGGTAACATAACAATCCAAAACAAGTATCCACTTTGATTGCGAACTTCTTTGCCCTAATCAATAAGCGTGAGTTACTTGTCAAAGTTGGATCTAGGGTCGGGCTACTATCAGGAGCGTATCATGGAAGGAGACGAGGCAAAGACGACCTGTGTGACAAGCAATTAACTAATAATGGAGTGCTTGATAAAAAAAATCGGCCTGTTGGACTCACGAATGCCCCTTCCATGTACTGCACCCTCCACAAAAAGCTTTTCTACCCGTTCTTAGACGTCTGATGGTATACTTTGATCGTGGGTTATATCCATTCATTAAACGACCAAGTTAAACACCTCTAAACCGTCAAGGAAGAATCCATAGAAAGCGTCTGCCAAGTTAGATAAGGGACGGTAGGTTTGGCACCTAAGGACATGAACTAACATACTTCGTTTCGGTGAATGAAGGAAAACCTGGGATACGACTTTGACTACCCCAACGGCTTGAATGTGGACATGGGCATAACTAAACCCCTATCCCTGTTCTTGCCTCTGATCAGTTGTTCCTCTGGTTGGTTTATGAATTAATCAAAGGAGACAAACAAACTATAACAAAGAAGGTACGTCAAGTCGGATTAAAAAAATCAATGCAACAATCAAGAAGCCGATCTATAAGGCATGAGTTTCCAAATTGTAGTGAAATTAACTAAAAATAAAATTTGTGTCTATACCTCGATCATCATAGATAGTTATAATTTTTAATTCTCACCAAAATTTTGATTTCAGACCTTAAATAGTGATATATCTATAGTTCTATAGTGAATGGGCTATACTACATGAAGTATTTGGTATACGTATTATAAAACAAAGATTTTATAATTTTAACTTGTGATACTTTTAACAAGCCGATAGATAAGGCATGAGTACCTTCCTTAGCAGCAAAAGTCTATTCAACCTTATAGCGAAATTTACGTGATTTAGTGATCTTCTATAGTGAATGTCCTAATTAAATTTTCAGTTTTTAATTTTTTTATGTACACTTAACGCTCTCTTTTCCATAGTACCTTCCTTAGTAACAAAAGTCTATTCAACCTTATAGCAAAATTTACGTGATTTAGTGATCTTCTGTTGTCTGAAAATTTATGGAGATTTTACGATTATTGCAGACATAATATGTCAGTTGTTCAATGGAAGCTTCAACAAAGTCTCGAAGTGCTTTTACATGTGCAAGTAAGATCCTATTGGAGAAAGGGAGGCGAGGTTGCTGTTTATCCAAAAGTAGCTCTTTTTTATTGTTTCCATAATAAGGAAGAACTGTTGAAATTAGTTCAAAAATCAAAAGAGGTTCTTCGAAATTAATATTATAGATATCGTATGATTGTAAAGTTGTAACAATCTTATGACATCTATAATATTAAATGCGAAGAGCCTCCTTTGCTTTTTGAACTAATTTTAACATTTCTTCTATGTTATAGAAACAATAATAAAGAGCTCCTTCTATATAAACAAAAACCTCAAGCCTCACTTTCTCCTCTGGGATCTTACTTGCATACGATCTTCGAGACTTTGTTGATGCTTTCATTGCACAACTGGCATACCATGTCAGCAATAATCGTTAAAAATCTTCATAAATTTTCAAACATTAGAAGATGCAAAATCACGTATAATTCACTAAAAGGTTGACTAGACTTTAGCTAAGGAAGAGACTAAGGAAAAGAGAGGGTTAAGTGTATTTGCAAAATTTCATAACTGAACAAACTTGAAATGGTTTCTGGAATTCATAACACAATATTCCCCAATTTGATTGTTGGAATTTTTTCCTTGAAACTTACCACCTTTGATGAATCCTCTCTTAAAAAGTACATATAGATGTTTTAGGACTCCAAAAGTATTAGAAACTAACATTATATATACCTAAAGGACTTGCTTGTAAAAAAACTTGCAATTCATTACATTAACTAATTGTAGTGGAGTTTATTGAATAAATTATGCGCATAAAATACACTTTCACACACTTATGTGCCAATGCAACACATGCCATATAGTTGCAACTATCATATTCTTGGCTACAATACCTGTAAATATTAAATGAGACCATATATGCACATAGAAGATGTAGATATAATCTAAATACTTACTCTAATAATTTTGTAGTAGTGTGATAAATAAAAAAAAAATCAAATTGAGCCATTTTGGCAGCAAGGTGTGCATCGGTACAAGAGTAACTGGATTCAAGAATCAAAAAGTAATGTTACAAAAGAAAAAATATACATATATATATATATATATTATTTCAGATTTTTTTCTACAATCCAAATTTACCCGCATATGGTGGTCAGGATTAAATCTGGCTAAGCATAACTGGTGGGCTACAAAAGAAAACACGCAGCCACTAGAGGAGCATTCTTCACCATCATCCATTTTTTTGCTTTCTTTTCACGGTTGATTCAATTAATATTGACATTGCATTTTATTTCACTATTGATTAATTTGAGTGTCGATTAATTTTGGTATTACGTTGCACTGTTGATTCAATATTATACATACTCTATCGGAAAATTAAGTTAAAATTATAATTTTTACAATTTTTTTTTCTTTTCACTATTGATTCAATTTGACTGTTGATTAATTTTGGCCTTACGTTACACTGTTGACTCAATATTATTCATACCCTGTCAACACGCTTCACATCGATTCACACTCAACTCATCTTGTTCCACAGTAGCGGCTAAACACAACATAATCTAAATAGGTTAGCAGTTGATTCGGGTGAGTAAATACTTTTTTTGTTTTATTTCAAATTTTATGAAAAAGTGTTTGTTATTGTTTTCTCTCTTTAACTAATCACTCCAATTCATCCAAAATAATAATAATATTTGGACATTTTATTGCAATTTTGAAACCTACTGTTTCTCATGGTGCAAAAGCAACTTTGAATTTGTTAGTTCAAGTTTTTACTTTTTTCACTACTCACAACCTTCCTTACTGTTATTTGCAACACATGTTAGTTCAACCCCTATTGTAGATGAGAATGACTCATTACTGGATATATATTCTTGAAGGTAAACATTAATCATGTATTGGTTTGGAATGAATTTGAACAATCTCAAAATAGCGTCAAAAGTGTTTGATCAAATGGTTGAGACTAAAGGTAAATGAATTTTAGTGTTTGTGTATTAATTAACTATTTCTATATATTTTTCTATTTAAATTGAATTTAATTGTTCAAAAATTTATCAGATAAGCATGTAGAATTTGATACATGAATACTATAATATTATTGATCATGGCAATACAACAATGAATGTGGCATTCTTCTGAAGCAGAATCTTTCCCTATAACATTCATCAACAAGTAGATAAAGAAGCGTGGTGTTTGTAAAAACAAAAGTTGAAAAACAATGAAACATACTGTATAACCTAAAGTAATTCTCTTCACACTCTGCATTAGAACAAAAAAGAAAAAATAAATCTCTTTTTTGACTAAGAAGCCTAGATAGAGTTTGAATCAAGTTACAAAATTGAGACCGTAGCTGACTTCATCCTCACTAGAAACTTCATCAGAGACGCTCTTCAGGTAAGCTCTACTCGAAGCTATACCAAAAAATTAGTTAATGAATTTTAAAGTTGAATCTTACCCTAATTACTACTTTAATATGATAGTATTGATAGTTCCCAGATAAAAAGTTGTATGTAATGGCTGATAGAACATATGGAAGTTGTTGTGTGGATAAAGTTGGAGCATCTTATGCCGATGCTCAATGCGTTATTCATTATGGCCACACATGCTCTGCCAGTATTTTTGATCTTCTTTTCATATATATTATTTCCACTACACATTTTAAAAAATTTATGGTTTCACTTATAAGACTTCAAAACTTCTTGCTTTCTTTGTTTTTGGGAAAGCTCCCATTAGTGTATTTGATTGTGTGAAAAAAGTATCTCAACACGCTATGGAAAGTCCCAAGTCTCTTCTGGTAAACTGCATAATGCATACCCTGTTTAATATCTTGGTTAATGAATGGTTTATCTATTTAAATGCAGCTTCTTTTTGCACTTGAATATTCATATGCAACACCGGAAGTTAGAAGTACAATATGATGATTGTAGCACACCCTTTTGAAAATGTTCCTTGGCCGACACAGAGGTTAGTTCATCATCAGTTGTAACTACAACAGTGACAAGAAAACGCAGATCATATCAGAGGTACCTGGTTATTGAGGGGGCAAAGAATACTCAAAATGTTGTAGGTTTTATTTCTATCGAATCTTACTTTCTTAATAACTAGGCTATACATATTCTTTATTTAATTTTTATTTTTATAATTGACTAGGAGGAGAAGTTTCTTATAAAATCTGACCTATAAAAGAGTCGAGAATTCGGAGAAGGAGAAATAATTGAGAATTTTTTTAGAACGTAGCTTAAATAAGCTTCAACAAGAAGGGATTTGTAAATGCATTTATGTTGGTGTCCTTGCTATAACAAAAGGTGGATAAAGCAGAATCACTTATGTGATTTTACACCCCGGAAGTTTACGATGTATCTTTCGAAAAAATGGCTCAGATTCATGCGAAAAGGATGTCTTTCAAAATTCAAATCCAGTTAAACACAAGCTTCATGTATTAGAGAATATCTGAAGAATCGAAAGCAATGTAAAACCTATGGGACAAGCTGATAAGGCTGAAGTACGGCGTCCGAATGGTTATGTTCTCGCGAAAATGGTTAAAACGGTAAAATCCCAACCCAAACTCCCTTGCTGCTGATTAGGTGGAACCGGAAAGTTTTGCTGAAAATGCATTTGATTTTCTCTTGGTTTGGAATTTGGAAATGAAAGAAACGGAAGTTATGATTCAGGGATAGAAAGTAGGTATTACACAATATTAGTGTTTGTTTCTATAATGTGCTATTCTTAATATTAATTAACTTCATATTTTATTTAGATGTTTCTTTATTTCTGTAAGACAATAACTTGAATAGCGAATCTTTTAATATAACCGTTAATAGTTGAGTCAGATACTAAAATGGTATTTTTCTTATGGCATATTCACATAAATAAAATAGGTGTCATAAAAGGAAAAGAAGCAAAAGCGGAGGTGATTGATTAATATTGCAGAATCTCAATTGAACTTCAGATTTATCAAGCCATGTGAAAGGCAGGCCAAGAGTTCATCAAAGTCTGGTCAAGTGAATATGTTAGTATTACAGTGTTATTTGGTCAAGTGAATATATTAGTATTACAGTGTTATTCGGAGTATTATTCTATTAAGACTTCATCTACTTTATATATTAGTATTAGATATCAAAGTAAAATTCTATGTAGTTTCTAGCATTTATTATAATTACGCAACATGATTTGCTTTTGTGTTTTGAATTTTTAGTCGTTAGCAAACCAGACACAAAAAAAAGCTTTGAGATCAAGCGATGGGATTATGTGTTGGATAAGAAAGTACCTTCTCATAAAGAATGTTTCCACTTTAGCATATTGCTTCAACTTCAACTCTAGCCTCTTTAGTAATATCATATTATAAATATATGTAATTTTACATTATTAATTTATTATCTCAAATTATATGCATCCTTTTTAAAGAGTAATTAATATTCTATACCAAGTTCAAGAAATGTATGTATATATGACCATTTTCTTTGACTTTGGATCAAGTAATTAATCACAACCATTAATTTTAAACAAATGAGTCAGGTGCACAATCTTCTTTCTTGCGAACTTGCTATTTGTTCCCTTTGAGATGTACTCTCACTAAAATAAAACTATTATAGTACTATATGACTATTTTTAAATTCTAATATATAGAATTAATCTTTGAAGAATATGTATTTGATGATGACTCATTTTCTTTAGCCTAACATGGCAACAAAGTGTTGTTAGATCTTGAATCTCACACACGTTGACCATTTTAGCATAAAAACTCCATCTACATTGACAATATTGCATCCAACGACGTATTGGACACAAAAATATAATCAGTGTATCTTCTAGGTAAAGAAATATAACTAAAATTTTTGTTTTGAAAAATAAAATACTATGAAGTCGAATGAATGATTAATTAGGATATTTGTGAAATTTTTTGGATATTTTAGGTACACAATATAATTAATTTGCATATATTTGAACTAATGGGGAAGGCTTTCTTCCAAATTACCGGAGTGAGACATATTTAATAAGTTCCTGTCTACTCCAAAATCTTTAAAAATAAATCTATGTCTGAATATGTTACCTGTCCCAGAAACCCAACTAGGATATGTTCCATATCTAGGTCGAGATACGTCATCAAATTATCCAAAATATATAGTGTATGTATTTAAATTATTATTTTTTTGAAACCCATGAACAATTAAAAAACATCAGTTTAAAACCGATCCTTTAAACATTAAATTAAAAACCAAAATAGGTTTATTTTTATAAATATGTTTGAATTTTTATATTTTATATCTTATAAAATATAAATGATTTAAATATTTATATCTAAATTTTAAAATAGGCAACTCAAGTAAATCAATTTTTGTAAAACAAATTGTTTTCATATTATATTTTACTCTTTGATTAGTTTAAAAATGCCCAATTATCTTCAAGTACGAGACATTTTCTAGGGTTATAATATCTATGAACCAATATTAAAAACTCGGTGATATACAATTCACACATTTCAATTTCGTTACATATTGATTATTTTTTGATTTTCAAAGTATTGTTGATGTTTGATAAATTATGCACTTATTTTATGATTAGTTTGTGTTTGATAACTTAAGAATTTCATTAGATTTAAGTAGACCATGTCTATTATTAGTGTTGCTTTCATATTCAATATGTATAATAAACTTAATTTTGTTGATATTCATACTTAAAATAACATGTTTCCTTCAGTTATTTGGTCAAATATAAGTTTTGTTGCATATTAGCAGAATTTTTATTTTTCGTAGTGTCTTCAGACACGGGATATAGCTAGTATATGTATATATGTAATATATATATATATGTATATCAATATATATGTATATATATTAAGTATAAAATCTATATAATAGAAAATAGATTGATATTTGCCTACTGGAATTGATGTAGTACTGCTTTGATACATGCACAGTTAAATAGTGTTATTTTATAGAAAAAATAAGATAAAATATTAAATCTCAGGTTAATCATATAAAGAAACATACACATATGAGAGGGAATGAATAAAATCTTGCACATTTTTAGCAGAGAAGCCAATCTCATCATAAAGAATATGATAATGAGTTGGTTCGGTAGTACCCTTTATACATATGTACAAGAAGCCAATTTATTAAACGGAGTCTCATTACTGTAAAACATGTAGATAAAATGAAGTCATATCGAAAGAAAAACTCACAATCTTTACAACTAGCGCACATAAATAAAAATTATTTTTCTTTGGATGGAATCCATTATCGATCACCGTCCCTGTATATATAAACTATAATGACTGCGAATTTATATATTAGATTATTAATGGTGGATAATAAGAATGTGTTCCTGACCAGGAGGAACATTCTATGGGGAGTTAGGTTAGAATAGTGTAGTATAATGATTTCATTTAGCAATGATATCATGAACTTTGGAATTAATTATCATCTAGAAATCTGCACGCCTTCTTAATCTGTTCGAGCTCGATGTTCAAAACTTAATACAATTGATCCTACCACCCCTACGCACAAAAACAATAAAATATTATTTATTTCATAATCAAACCAAAATAAAATAAAATAATATACGCTTTAAATGACCTGAATATGATTATTTGCTAAGTTTTTTACAAACAGAACTATCATAGAACTGGATTAGAAGCTCACTTTAAACAAGAAAAAAAAGAAATTAATTTTGAGAAAATACAAAATAAAACTGAGATTGTATTAGACAAATAATAATTACGTGATAATTTCCTTATAAACACAATTTGACATCTCAAATAAATTATCTACCATTTTCATCTATGGTGACTGTGTATGCAGCTCGATAGCGAGATATGAGAGGCCACTCCAGTGAGCTCACAACCACGGAAAACATCACGGCTGCGAGAACCATTCATAATATCGATTCCCATGATCATTGTTGGAACTTTCAAAACCACAGGCACTGAAGGTGAATGCTCGACCTTCAATAGTGAATTAATACCACCCATCTGCAAAGTACAGCAATCTATCAATCGTAGCAAATGGAAAAAGTTAAATCACCTTTGCGTTTATCTTGATTAGGACATAAGTTAGGTATTGATCATTGAACTTTTCTGTTACAATGCATTACATAGGAATCCCAAGCTCTAATAGCATGTTCCACTTCCATGGACCATATCGATCTGAATGCTTGCTCTTTTGAAGTATGTAGAGGAGAAATTCTGGTCTTGTATAATTTCCATCATCTTCTTCACACTTACGTTTCCTGGACTTTCCGTAAACTGCGACACTCTTCAGCAACATGAACATGAAGCGCAATACACTGCAAAAATGATCCAATACCATCACATACACAAATTAGATTAAGAATATAATAAAATATTAAGAGAAAAAACCTAAAATTTATTCATTTGTGGTATGTTCACTAATTAGCGTGTCAACTCTAAATGAAAAGTTGACTAATCCCAAAACATCAATACTAACATGTTTCACCATTTTCTGGATATGTAAAGTCTATATTACTAATTGCATATTGGATCCCTCCTTACTATTTTATTTTAAAACACTTGATGTAGTATATAGTTGTTGAAATTAAAGATGGAACTTTAACAACAAGGTAGAATTTTTTTTTCTCTTCTCCACTCTTTCATAATATGCAATTAGTAACATAGACTTTATATATCCAGAAAGTGGTGAAACCGGTCAGCATTGATGTTTGGGGAGTAGTCAACTTTTCCTTTAGAGTTGACACCCATAGACTTGATTTGGGAACTTATCACTTAAGGAAAAAAGAAAGGAATTGTTGGTGTTTTCTCTTAATACTTTATCATAATTCTTAATCTAATTTTTGTATGTGATGGTATTGGATCATTTTTTTTCAGTGTCTCGCTCTTCCTGTTTATGATGTTGAAGAACGTCCCAGTTTTTGAAAAATCTGGAAAATGTAAGTGCGGAGAACATGATGGAACTTATACAACCCAAGTTTAATGGACTATTAAAGTTTCTCCACTGCATACTCTCAACGAGCAAGCATTCAGATCTCTATGGTCCATAGAAGTAGCTTGGGATACCTAGCAATGCATTGTACTAGAGAAGTTCAACGATCAATACCTAACTTATGTCCTACTCAAGATAAACATAAAGGTGATTTATCTTTTTTCATTTGATATTAACGTATTATATGGTTTTGTACAATTGATAGATTGTTGTACTTTTTAGATCGGTGGTATTAATTTGCTATTAAAGGTCGAGCATTTATCTTCAGTTCCTGTGGTTTTGAAAATTCCAATGATGATCATGGGAATAGGAATTATGAATGGTTCTCCTAGCCGTGATGATCCTTCGGTTTCTATGGTTGTGATTTTACTGGAGTGGTCTCTCTTATCTTGCTATCAAGATGCAGTTCGTATACAGTCACCAAAGATGAAAATGGTTGATAATTTATTTGATATGTCAAATGGTGTTGATAAGGGAATTATTAGGTAATTATTATTTGTCTAAAACAATCTTATTTTTATTTTGTTTTTTTTCAAGATAATTTTTTTTTCTTGTTTAAAAGGAGCTTCTAATCTAGTTCTATAGTAGTTCTGGTGGTACAAAACCAGAGCAAATAATCATATTCAGGTAATTCAGTGTGTGTATTATTTGTTTTTGTTTTGGTTTGATTATGCAATAAACAATCATTTATTTTTTTGTGGGTAGGGGTGGTGTATCAAAGGATCAATTCTATCAAGTTTTGAATATCAAGCTCGAACACACATTATACTAAATTATTCCAAACTAACTCCCCATAAAATGTTCCTCCTTGTTAAACACACATTCTTACTATCCTTCATTGATAATCTAATATATAAATTCACAATCATTATAATTTATACATATACTAGGGATAACCCGTGCCCGAGGGCACTAAGAATTTTTTTAGCAATATGGAAGAGAATGAATTATAAATAAGTTATATATTATCTGAATTTTGTTATTCGAGATTATCTTTTAAATAATGTTAAATATTTTAAAAGTGCTTTAGGTGGGTCTTTTCATAAGTATAAAGTTTATTAGTAGTGATAAAATTACCTATTTGAATCATTCATTTAAATTATAGTTTCAAGGAACCACACTCCACATTGGAGTAACTGCCGAGAATAATTGATGATAGAAAAGTTTGGTAATTTCAAGAACCAGTTTTAAATGTTTTATGTAATATATATGAAGATATGAAGGTCGTGTATTAATATATTATCCCTAAACTTATCCACTTTTTACTACTTCTCATAGAAATTTTGAACACCATTTGTTTCAATTGCACATGATAGTAAAAAATATTGATTCTCGAGGAAGTCAAATAACTTGTCGCAAATACCATGTTGCAAGCAGTTGAGTAATTCCGTCAAACACACGAACCCCTGTATTCCTGCTTCAAGACCTTGGTCACCTGCCAATATATGTTACGTAATTAGCTTATTCAATTAAAGTTCTCACCACAAAAAATAGACTTTATAGTTATTACAAATGCATGTAATTATCCAAATACAAAGAATAGTTGTTACAAAACTTGAAATTATCACTTATTACATTTCATTTCTTTATAAAAATAAACTGAGACTTAATTATAAAATTGAAATTTAAAATTAATGATATTTAAGTTGTCATGTCATGAAGGATAACACAAAGATAATGTCCCAAAAAAATGATACCACTTATTTATGAAATATTGTTTATAAAAAATAATGCAGATTTATTTATTTTCATGACACCTAAATAAGGGGCATAAAGTAATAGAATACATTAATTGTATGTGATGGCAGTTACAAAAGTGAAAGCAAACTATGTTTTTTTTAACTTTAAACTTCTTTAGATTCTGAGTTGCTAGATCTTCACTTTCTATGTCTTTAGAAACTATCAATCATGGTATTTGTCTTTGGATGATAATTTTCTTTAACAATAAAAAAACTATTCAGAATGAATATTTAGAAAATTGTGATTATAAATTAATAAAAGTTCGATTTTTATATATTCAACTCAACTTCAGATCTAAAAATTTTCATAATAAATCTAAGATTATAAAATTACATATATTTTTTCTACAAAAAAACTCTACATATAACGTTAAAAATAGCATAATTATGGCAACTTTTTTTCTTAACTTATCAATCCCAATACTTAAAATAAATCTGCAAAGACAAAGAGTTCTTGGGATGGAATCTCATTGGGGTCTCCTATGTATCAAAAATATATTACTAAATTAGTAATTTATTTATTTAGTATTTCATTAAAAAATAAGCTTGATATGATACACACTTATATCTTTATCATAGTAGTTATGTGTAATTTTAACAATTTTTTGGACTCCTGAATATATAATTTTCAGTTTTAAAATCTTACAATTTTTGATAAATAATCACTTGTAAATTTATTGTTAATAGATAGTCCATATTTTCAAAAAATCATTACCATTCACAAATTGCTGATCAATCAAATTCACCCATATATATTTTAATTAAAGGGAATCATTTCACTTTATAATAGTAAATATATATGAACATATTCCAACTTTTTTTAGAAGAAACCATATTCCAACTTAAACCTTATATTATGAAACAAACTTCTAAGAATTTTGTAGCGCTAAATATATTTAAAGGTATATATGTTTATGTAAACCAGAAAAAGTAATTCCATGTATTATTAAAAAAAGTCTTACATGTCATTTTTCAGGCATCTACATTCTCAGTTTTAAAATTAATCCATGTTCTTTTTTCATGTTAGAAAAAATAAACCCATATTCTTATGCACAAAAAATCTTTATATAAACTATTTGTGTATCTATAATTACTGTGCAATTAAAAAGAATTTGAGAAATTTCATAAATAGAATAGAAGAACTCATATATTCAACAAATTAAATTTATAATTACACATGACTTTGTTTTAAAAATAAATCCTTCTAAAATAAAAAAAAACTATGAAGAAGAGTCTAACAAACATGTTTTTGATAAAACTCCATAGATTTACAGTAGATAGTAATTTTCTTTCCTTTTGATCAAATAAATCAAGATATGTGCAATGATTTAATATACATTTCCTCTTGACCCAAGGATTCGAACTATTTATTTTTATTGCAACAAAAGATGAAAACAACCATAAGTTTCTAATTCTAACAACATCAGATAAATTGTGACAATATACACATACATATATTTTGATCATACTTGATTAAATAATAAACATAATCAAGAATATCAGATAAAAAATTCATTATACTTTCCTCTTCACCCATGTCTGCCAACTTTATTTTTACAATGTCTTCTATAGAAACACCCGAGATTTAATTATAACTTTTCTCTTGACCCGACCAACTATTTATTTTTCTTGCAAGGCGGCCATCAGATAAATTATGAAAATATGCTTGATTAAATAATAATCATAATCAAGAATATCAAATAAAATAATTAATTATACTTTCCTCTTCACCCATGCATGCCAACTAAATAGAAATAGAACATGAGTTAAGATAATAATAATCAAGAACATAAAACAAAAAAAAAATTAATTATACTTTACTCTTCATCCATTTATGCAACCTTTTTTTTTGGCAACGTCTTTCTTCTGATTAAAAATATCTATTCAAACTCTTGCAATAAAAATAACCAACGATGTCCAAAAAACCATGAAGAATTTGATTGATTGTTTTTGTTACAATGATAAAAATAGTTGTAAAAGTGTTGAAGAAAGGTGAATAGAAGTTAAGAGTACTGGTGTGGTGGGGTATTATGAGTAGTGGTGTAATTGGGTATTATGAGTAGTTGTGTAGTGGGGTAGATAAAATTTAATCAAAATACTATTTTAATTCTTTGACATGTGGATAATATACTTAGAGACGACATTTATATGAAGAACTCGTCGCAAATATTATGAATGTCATCGGTATTTTTTTTCCTTTTCTTTTTTTCTTTTTCTCTTTATTCCCATTGAAAAAATGTATTAGAGTTCTATTTAGTTATGTAACAATACCCGGATCAACTAATAGAGTCAAATATAGTTGTTAGGGGTAATTGGTCAACTATTAGAGTGAAATGTAGTTGTGTGGTGTATTTGGTCAACTATTAGAGTCAAATATAGTTATTAGGGGTAATTAGTCAACTATTAGAGTCAAATATAGTTGTTTGATGAAATTAGTCATCTATTAGAGTCAAATATGGTTGTTTGGTGTATATGGTCAACTATTAGAATCAAATGTGGTTGTTTGGTATATTTGGTCAACTATTAGAGACAAATGTAGTTGTTAGGGGTATTTGGTCAATTATTAGAGTCAAATGTAGTTGTTTGGTGTATTTGGTCAACTATTAGAGTCGAATGTGGTTATTTGGTGTATTTGGTCAACTATTAGAGTCAAATGTAGTTGTTTGGTGTATTTGGTTAATTAATAGAGTCAAATGTAGTTGTCAGGGGTATTTGGTCAACTATTAGAGTCAAATGTAGAACTATTAGAGTCAAATGTGATGGTTAGGGGTAATTGGTTAACTATTAGAGTCAAATGTAGTTGTTTGGTGTATTTGGTTAGCTATAAGAGTCAAATGTGGTTAGGGGTAATTATTTTAATCTAACTCTCTGTATAAACATAGCAAGCTTGCTATTTGTATAATAACCAGAAGCTAAGTCACTTCCTCCTAACTCACTCAACCTTTTGTTATTTGGTAACCAGTAGTCCCACCATATTTATATATTTGTACCATAAACAACACATTACTTGATCATATGTTTTGCAAGGCTACTCATTTTTAAAATCATTCTATAGCCCCATGAACAGTCTTGAGGAATCTCAATTTGCCAAAAGAATTTATCATTTATTAGGTTTATATGATCCCATTGTGACCAAAGTGTACTTCTTAGTAAGCAACAGTCCCATAAAAGTTTTATAGCTGCTACCTGATTTTGAATATATAAATCCTTTATCCCCAGTCCACCCTCATCTATTGTTTACACACACCTTCAAAAGATACCTTTTCTCCTCCCTCATAATTGCTTTTACCATCCCATAAATAGGCCATCATTTTGATCAGATGCATCTTGATTATCTTGTTTGGCACATCAATGACTTGATGTTCCTGATTTGATGAGTTATGAGAGGCATTTTATACACCAATGATCAATCCTAGCAATCATTTTCCCCACAAGTGGTTTACAATCTGAGATATTTGATCTCACATTAATCAAAGGCACTCATAAGTACTTCATGGGGAGTGTACCCTCTGGGATGTTAAGTACTTTGTTAATTTCTGTCTTTATATCAGTACCACAACCACCATAGAAAATGTTACTTTTGATATTACTAATTTGGAGTTCTGATAGTTTCTCAAATATTTTCAGACTTCTCTTAACCAGTGTAGTTGTATCTTGAGAAGGTTTAAAAAACACAAGTAAGTCATCTGCAAACATGAGATTATTCACTTTTAATTTTTCACATTTAGGATGCCAGCTAAATTCCTTTTTCCTCACCATATGATGCATGATCTGTGAGAGGACCTCCATCCCTATCACAAAGAGGTAAGGTGACCGGGTTCCCCTGTCTAAGACATCTCTCACCTTTGAAAAAACCTTGTAGGGCTCCATTTATTATAATTAAGTATGTTGTACTAGTAAGGCACATTTTGACCCACCCTGCCTGTAATTGTTTGAGGGTAACTAAAGGCTTGTAATGTATATAGAATAAAAATCCAGTCAACTGAGTCATAAGCTTTCACAAGATCAAGTTTTAGAGTACATCATTTTGAAATATTACCTCTTGAATATCCTCTAAATATTTCCTCAGCTATCAGTATATTCTCCCCTATTAATCTCTCAGGTACAAAGGTTGATTAATTCTGGGATATGAGATTTTTGAAGGTACCTTTAACTATATTAGCAATGATTTTTGATATGATTTTATAAATAAAATTACAACAGGCAATTGGCCTATAATTTTTTGGGTATCTAGGGTTTTTAACTTGGGGGATCAATGAAACGTTGGCATAATTTTGGGTATCTAGGGTTTTCCACTATTTTATAATATCGAAGACTATTTTATAGAAGCTTGATGGAAAACCATCTGGCCCAGGACTTTTCAAGTTAATAGACCATAGAGCCTTTTTTATTTCCTCGTAATGGGAGTTGTAAAATGATCATGTTCCTCTATTGATATTGATTTTTTGCAGATTCTCTTAATGAGCTATGGTGAATAGTCTTCCTCATTGACTCTATTATTACCCAGAATTTTGGAAAAGTGGTTAACAAAGGTCTGAGTGATAACACCCTTATCATATGTGGTATTACCGTACTAATCAGTTATTATGTTGTTTGTGTTATATGTTCTTCTTCCTCTCATAACTCTTTGAAAGTAAGCAGTATTTAATTCACCTTGATCAACCAACATGTCAGTTGATCTCTGTTTTACAATAGATTTTTCATTTGAGAGTTCATCTGAGAGTTGTTGAATAAGGTCATTTTATTTTTTCAACAGATCTACATTATTGTTGCCCTATAGCCTTTGATTTTTAATATTACCAAGATCACTTTGTATGTTGAAGATGTTTTCTCTGGTATTTTCGAAATATTTTTCATTGAAATCCCTTAATTTACCCTTTAATATCTTGAGTTTTTTCGTAATCTTGTACATAAGGGTACCATGAATATTTGTATTCCGCACTTCAGTAACTATAGGCATAAATTCTTGATGTTCCATCCAAATATTCTAAAATTTAAATGGATATTTCCTTCTTGTATTATTCTGAATCAGTTTGATGTATTGACAACTATGATCTGAGATATATGGACTCACTAATATAAGAGCAGTATTTGGATATGTAAGAAGCCAAGCATCATTCACTAGAATACTATCAATTCTGCTTGCCTTCATCGTAGCTTTATTAGTCCATGTATACTTTGGGCCATGATAGGGCATGTCTGTTACTTCAATATCTTTTACACAATTAATCATATCTTCTGCCCCATTTGTAATTACGTTCCCACATAGCCTTTCATCAAGGCTCATAACTTACATACACAAGGGGAATAATAAAATTAAGTATTTGTAGGGATATGCAACACTTTACATAATATGGATTGACTAGTGCTATCATTTACTGACATTTTGATAACTTTGTAATCTCAAAACGTCTAGATTCTCCCAATATTGTGATGGGTGTAATTATTTGTTACTTTCTAATTTTAGAAAACCGTGTACCAAATCTTATTAGCTTTGGCTTGCTTCACTTTTGTTTCTAAGATACTAAAAATTGAAACATTATTACTAAGTATGTACCTAAGGCAATTAATTTGTTTGTGCCTTTTATTGAACCCCCTCGCAATCCATGTTAATATCATTTATGGTTAGGGTCAGGTGGCTTTTCTTGCACCATATCCTCAACTGTTTCATCATTTTGGAGGATATCAAAGCTATCAAAAGTTGTAGCAATGTTTCCCTCAGTATTCTGAGTTGGTGAGACCCTGTTTTCTTTTACTAGCAACTTGAACCCATTGTCTTTGGGGTTCAGGACTGATTTTCTTTTTAGTGCATTCCACTTTTTCTTCACGTATTTTTCTCTCATCCACTTGTTGAGTGTTTTTTTGGCTTTACCTTCTCAGCCCACACTTGTTTACCTTTATTGCAGGTTAAGTCTGTGTGACCCAACATATTACATCTTTTACACACTATGGGTTTCCAGTTGTATTCCACCTCAACTTCTTCAATTTTATTATTTCCCATATCTATATCAAAGCTTTCAATAATTTCTTTGTTTAAGTCCATTTCCACACACACCCTGACATAACTTAGTTTGGTGTGGTTAGATGTTACATCATCCATTTGAAGGGGTTTCCCTATAACACTGGCCACAACACCTAGCCGTCTTTGTGTCCATAGCTCTCGTGGTACTTTCCTCAGTTTGACCCATACAGGAATCTTGTCAATATTGAACTTCACAAAGTGTGTATTAGGCTTCAATTTACTGAGAATGAGAGGTTTATTATTCACATGCCACAATTCACCAAGTATTTTGTAACATGCCTCTTCTAATTCCATCTTGAACACAAAGAGGCCTTACTCTGATGTACTAATCTGAACTTTTCCAAATTGTTTCCACAAGGTATCAACCATGTAGTTTCCATAAAACATTGTGGAGGCTTATCAAGAAATTATCCCACAACACATGTTTGACATGCCTCACAGTCTTCATCAATAATATCTTGTGTTGGTTTTATAGTATTTCCCATTTCTAATACATGGAGGGACTAGATCAAGCTTTCTGTCTTCCATAATTTTACTATCAAATAAAGCAGACCAGTTTTTTTAGGATACTCATTAATTGCAGTCACCGGAAATTGAGGTTTCTCTTAGCAGTGATGAGGGTTTTCTTGCCAGATTTGAGCCAGGGATTACATTATTATTCAACACTATTTCCTTCCCATTACTAGCATTTGTAGGTGTTAATTCTGGGAATTCTTCAATTCATTGACTTGTTCTGTAACTGATTTAGATCCTTCTGAGACTGTAATCTGAACATTTAAACTCACTTTGTTTATAGTACTCTTATTAATCTGGCTCGTTGTTGTTCAAGGCTTTACGAGGAACATTTATATGAGTCTTATACTTGATAATCACCGTTTTTTAGTTCCACAATAAAGCCACTACCTTTAAAAACAAGCTTTTCCAGAATGCTCTATGATGAAGAATCAATAAAAAAACACTGTCCAAGTTTCTATCAACAAACTATAAAGCTAAAGACGCATGCATGATTCTTATAATTACATTATTTTATTTCCGGAATGGAGGAGTTAGTACCCATCTTCAAATTCTAAATCATATTTAGGTTCTGATTTGATATATAGAGATATCGAATTTTAGCATCAGTATCCTCTTTTTGTAGAATAGTCTCATAAGAAATTTATTTAGTTTTCATGATTATTCTATTTATTTCCTCTCAAATCTAATACATCTAAACATGACAAGTCAGTCTTTTTAAGCCTAGCACTCAAAGCTTTATTGTTTCAAAATTGGACAATTTATTTTATGAGAATCAAGCTATGAACATGGTTGAACTGATGTACCCGTCATCTAATGGATAAGCAACAAAAAATATCTTGAAAAATCACACTTAAACAATAAATAAGATCTATCCTCTGAAGCATTACTACAAACAATTAAAAAACACATCTATCTTTAGTGAGAATTAACCATTTAACTAGTCTTGTGTTAGAAGCAAATCCGAGAAGACTTATTTACCCCACAATGAACCTGTGCTTTAGATTTCCACTCCATTCCATACATATTTCAGTCATGTAATAATAGAAAGAGAACTCCCAGCAACCACAAAATAATGACAGAAGAAAACTTGTTTTGAATGGATCCTTTCTAATAAATATTATCATCCGCTTTACGAGAAAACCATCCATACACAATACATGTAAAAAAACTCATAGAGGAAAGACAACACCAAACATTACTAAAGATATACTAAGTAAACACATTTCGAAAATACACATGAGCGCGACTATAATAGTTTCCAATAGGTTGCGGAAAACTTTTATGACAAAACGAATTATTACACAGCAATTAAGATTAATTTCAGTTCACAGTCTGAGTAATAATCCAATGATAAAGAAACTCTCTTACTTGCATTATTTTCCTCCAACTGCCAGCACAATGCGGAGAACTTGAGATACTATAAATACTTATTTTCTTAATCATCTCCTCATGTGACAACTTACAAATCCCTGAGTAAAAATGATATTTCTTAGACGAAAACTCCTCATATACATAAAAAAAAATAACAATCTTGTTACTTAACTTATCAATAAAAAATGTAAGTAGTGTAATTTGTAAGTTATAAAATAATTTTTAATCGTAAATACTTTTTAAATATAATTTCAACCAAAGAATAAAATATTTTGCACAAAATCTGTTGAACATATAATCTCCTACAATTATATTTCTTTTTACATTTCAATTAAAATTGAGGGTGAAAGTATACAAGCAATGATTTGTTAAGTAGAAAAGAGTGCCACTGAGGTGTCATTTGTTAATAAAAGAGATCAATTAGATTAAGAATATTAAAATAATCAATTATCTTCCATTAAGAAGATTTATCAATACTCTGAATTTTGACTACATTTCCTAAACAGTATATAATCCTATATATTTAGTTATTCTGAATTAATTTAATTTAGACGAAAGAATATATTAATAAATTATCATTGTAAATATAAATGTATTGTTTTAATGTAATAATAACTATTCAGAACTTTTTACAGTGTGAAAGCTTTCGCAAGAGCATCATTTTCTTTCACAAAACCTAAGCTTTCGTAAATTCTTATTCCATTTACAAAACAAAAGAAATGAATTTTTACACAATTTTTTATTATTTTTCATCCTTGAAACTTAACAAAAATGTCAGATACTACTTCCCCTGCCATAGCTTTGTCTTCCAATAAATATTGTTAAATAACTCCTATATCGCCCCCTCAATCCTCAACATATATCTAGCTGACCTTCTTCATGTTAAAATCATCTATCAAAATTATCCAACTTTTCGAGACCAAATTCTCTCCTTCCTCTTTTTTTACAATGGCATTTTTCTATATCCTTCTCAGCAAATAAAATACGTGCCACTCTCATTACATATCACTAATATATCCCTTTGAGAGACAATACAGTTTATCTAGTCATGATATTTTCGTTTCTGTTGATCACACCATCCAATACATGGTAACATCAACTCTCACCAATGTCGATACCCGAATTAAGGTTTTCACAACCTATGACAATACATCCACAACCACAGTTGGTTGTCTACTTAACCGACTTGTACGACTATGTCCAATCTTTCAATTTAAGAAGATAAACACGAAAAAATAAGTATCACTGATGAATTTGACTTGTAAGTCTCTCTATAACCAAATCTCACTAGGATGACCTACAACTACAATGAAATCAGTGCAGACAATGAAATCAGTGCAGACATATGCGCCCGCGACAATACTATCACCTTTCCTGAATCATATGAAAAATTCTTTTGGAACATTAAATTTATCACCATTAGCAGGATCAACTATCTCTTAACATTTTTACAGCTCAATTATCTTAATATAGTCGTGGTCATGTCATTCTTCAGCTTGTCCACTCAATCCAGGGGCATATATTGCATTCTCAAGGCACAACTTTGACTCCATCATATGAGAATCATAATTCTAAAGCTGACTAGCACACTACGAATAAGACAAACATTCAGTGGCAGTGAAGTGAATTTTTTTTGCCTCGTCAAAAATGGTTTCCCCTCTTGTTCTCACTCTTACAATAATTTTTCCGTTAAACTTTAAATCCCTAAGCTTCCCAGGTTGAACTTTTTCGTTAAAGCTTAAATGTTATGTTTCCCATATTTTCCTCACCAATAAAAACATGGTTGAAAACTCTCTTCAGACTACTATATGCACGTTATACAATAATGCGGCATGTGAATACATTTCCCTAGAGCTAATGGTATTCAGCAAAGGGTCATGTAGTCTTCCACGTCTCAACTAATGATTATTTCATAATGGAATTTTTTGTCATATAATTGAAAAGATACTCACATTACTAGTATGATCATCAATGTCTACTTTATTTTGGTCACTAATTTGTCAAATTGTTGTATACTTTATTAATCGCACGACTTCACATTCTCTTAACAATATCTATATTTTTTAAGACCTTTTGGATCAAACTCCTTATATAAAATTACTTTTTTTTGATGCCCTTGTTTTTCGTTCTTAAGCCTTACTCGCCAAATAACCTTTAACCTAAGTCAAAACCTTGTGTATTTATTGGATATTTGATACAACACAACACACATAAATTTTTTAACCCTCCATGTAACAAAATTAATATCTCAAGACATGAAATTTTGGTTGAAAATATATTTACTTTTTGTTAATCAGAAAAAGTCCATATCACAAAAATTTGAATTTCTCAATTACGCCACAACCCTCCCATAACTCCACATATTAGCTACACATTCACAACCCATACTTCACCAAGGAGCTAGGACCCATGGACTTATAATACCATAATTTAAACCACATCCAGTACTAATTATTACCACACTCAGATAAAAAAACAGCCATCATAAGACTCTGTATTGGTTACCCCACAACTTCAGTTACGTACCAATTACACACATATTACAATGCATTATCATGCATCCAGAGTCTTAACTAGCAATTCTCCCTCTTCCATACATAATACATTAAATAAAAATTATTCCGTGTCTCCCTTAACTAATCCCATTTCTATACACAGAATGCAAGAACAAGCTAAAAATTAGATTACTACAACTCTGCGTTAAATTTCTCTTAACACTCAACTATCCTAAAACAACACATTTGAACTAATATGTGAATCAAAATCTTTAATGTTCTAAGAATGGCGTTAAATTATCACTGGGAAATTCTCGAATCTAGTCCGTATTCAAACAAAAAAACATTGTTTCACCGAAATATGTTATAAATATAATTGGTTGTAATTGAATCTTAGAAAAAATATAGTTGAACTGGCAGTATTCAAAGGTATAAAGCACGACTTGTCACTAAGGGTTACATAATCTCCCGGCAATCGATTACAAGCCACGTTCAGTCCGTTCATTTAATTTACTACCATTTCTCATGTACTATGCTCTAATTTTTAACTTACAAAAGTCTTTACCCTTCTCTTCATGTACTATGATATATTGTGCTCTATTTGAAGATGTTTATACATTATAACCTTCTCGCTTTATTGACAAACAGTTTCATAATTATATATGTAAATTAAATATAAACATCTACAATCTAAAGTACATCGAGCGTATAGTATACCTCTTACATTATCCATCTTATTGAGATTCGTCATCTCCCACAATAATGCATCACTTCCATCTTGTAAAATGTCAATTTCAATGATATTATTTTTACATGTATCAATACTCTGGCCTTCATGAAAGTTATTTTTAATGGATCTACGTACTTTTGATAATTTTGTTGGTGTCAACTAAAATCCTATAATCTCAAAACATATATTATGGAGCTTCTGTCAAATTCTAAATTTCTATAGCTAAAGTACTTATCTGTCTAATATTTGATCCATGCTTTTTAATCTTGAAGATGGAAGTCCTTCGATTGATAATACATAATATAACCAGGTTGTAGGCGCTCTTCAGTCTCTCGTTCTTACCCAACTAGATGTCTTTTTATCAATAACATACACACTAGTTTATGCATGTTCCATATGATACTCATTGTAACGCTATATAACGCGTTCTTGTGTACCTTATTTAACATTATCACATGGAATCTTGCTTAACAAACAAACTAGTGCCACTCTTGGTTTCTACTCTTATGTTGATTAGAATTTTCACTTAGATAACCGACATGCAACACTGATCTCTTAAAGTTCAGATCTTCCTTGATAAGTTGATCTGCAAAAAGTCAACGAATAGTCGAACTCTCGTCAAACAAAGAAAAATATCATTTTTTGCTTCGACAACTATTGAATTCGACAGATACTTCAACAGCTAGAAGTCCCTATTTTTAATCCACCTACCATTTTATGTAATATTATTCAACCAAAATTTTACATTCTTGATTTTTTTACTTTAGTCTAGTATATATGAAACAAGTAGTCATCGCCTTCTAATTTATACGGGATCAAGTAGAAAGAAATGAACTTGGAGTATCTTATTTACATTCAGATGATCAACTTGCGAGTTCTTTCACCAAATAACTATCACATGAAATTCATCGATATCACTATGTAAAAATCAAGTCATATTTGAAGGAACGACTATCTGGAGGGTGAATGATAAGGAAATAAAAAAATGAAATCAACCACAATCTATTCAAGACAAGATATTAATGTCCAAGACTTATGGGATTATTTTCATTCAATATATAATCTTATATATTTTTTAATTCTCATTTAATGCAATTGTTAGGAAAAAAATATTATAATAATATATTTGTATGTTTCATGTATTATTGATATGGAATAGAAACAATATGTATAACTAGTTGGGGTTAGTTTAACTGGCTAGCGCCCTTTGTCATTCATCTAGATGGTATAGGTTCGAACCGTGTCAATGACACCGAGTCCAAAAAATGGCTCTTCCAAGTAACAAAAAAATCATCTATATATTATTTACTTGGTTACCATATTTGTGATTCCCCAACGTGTATATATATGTGGGAGTGTGATGAGTTGGTAATCAAAGGTCTTTCAAGTGAGAAGCAATTTATATATATTCTGGATTATGCGAGTACTCTCAATATGTAATTGATTTTGGGTAACTTGTGGAATACCAAATTTTATAAGAAATCTACATAACCAAATAATATTAGAGCATGTCATAGATACCGCACAGATTCCTAATTTTTTAGATGACTTGAAGATATAATATTATTTCTTTCCTTTATGAGATATAATTCAACTCCAAAAAATACACTCCATCTTGTTCCTAAATATATACTGTTTTTAAGACATCCACAATTTGTATAATCATATGATAGATACAAGAAATTATTAGAAGTGTAGAATATCCCACATATATATGTGCACTAGTAATACAATGAATAATCGAACCCCATATAGGTAAAAATTATTTGAAATTTGTATATGTTTTTGTGTTGGCAAAATAAAAGTGATGGTTAGAAAGATCAAATTACCAACCAAAATCTAATACAAGGTAGAATCATATAAAAAATTTCCTTCGTCATGTAGTTTTTTCATATTGATTTCTATAGGAGTGTCAATATGTGTAGTTTTCATTGACCAAGCTTAGTTAAACCAATCTAGAATGTATATCTTTGGATTCTTGAATAGGCCGCCAGCCTTACAAAGTAAACTTACATATATATATTTATCCAATTATATTTTCATTTTTTATCAGGTAGTAAATTATATTTTAAGATATTAAATTTACACTATGTGTTAAAATAAACTAAAATGGAGGGATGAAAATGAGGCTTGGTGGTTGTTTTGACAACTTGCCTACATTTCCTTGCTACATACTTCCTCTTTCGTTCCTTCTCTCTCTAACAAAAAATGTTTGTACTAGGATTCCGATGATGTACGGATACCCTTACAGTTTGATGATTTAACAAAGACCGTATATGGACTAATGAAATCACAGAAATAATAGCCTATATGGTATATAATTTAGCTCCTAGGTCATGCTTTATATGTGGTATTATTATTGCACATGCCTATTATTCTTTTCCTTTGTATCATATTTTTGTAGAGCTTTTAGGAACCTACTTGAATCCCACATAATCCAGCTTATTATTTAATGTGACAATACAAAATCGTAGGAATAACAATACATTTAAAAAATTAAAACAATGAGTTAACAACCCTTATTTCTTACATATCCGAAAGAATAACATATACAGTTTTAGACCATTAATAAAAAATAATTTCAACATCCACTTAGGGATTCAATAGTTTTTAACATATTGAATACTTGAATAAAAAACTCTAGTATAATGTTCTTATATCAAATTTTCTTTTATAGTTGTAAATTCTAGGGTTCTCATCAGGTTGATAAATAATGGGATTTAAAGAAGAAAAGGAATCAAAGACACTAACAAAGCCTTCAACAATTGTTTTATCTGATCTTGGTCCAAAGAAAAATGATATTAATAAGCCCCTACAAATGGAAAGGCGCAATCTTGGCAAAAAGGGATATAAGATTCGGCTGCTTACTAATAATTTCAATGTCTCGGAAGCAAGAATTGATTGAAGCTTTTTCAAGTCCAATGTAAGTACATTTAAATTTGGCCGTTTGAGAAACTAATTCACCTTTAAAATCTATTGCTCAGATTTTCAAGTGTTATGAAGATGGACATCAGGTGGAGGTAAAAGGTGTTTGTAGGAAAGTGATGGACAAATTCAAAGAAACTTACGGGCATGAAATCAATGAGAAATTCATCGCTTATGATGGTGAGAATAACTCTTATTCTCTTAGTCCTCTGTCAAATAACAAGCTTGAGTTTATAGTTATGATTAAAAAGCATGCTCCGAACAGGCATTGTTGTTTCTAAACTTTCAAAGAAAATATTTTATTCGAATTTCTAACAAGTTCATATTATTTTCAGTAAAATGGAAAGTGGGATGGTGGAAGCCCACGACATGGTGATATGATAAGTTGTAGACAACCGTCAAGGTCAAAGACATATAGAGTGGAATTTTGCTATGCTGCTCAAATATCATGCAAGATATTACAAATGCACATTGTGCCTAAGATTCTGATCGTCTTTACGAGCTCGTGAGAGATTTGGACATAATTCTTAGACAAAATTCTGCCAAACAGTAAGAATTTCTTGTATTCAGGTGCATTTTGATGTTTTAGACAGTAGGAGTACTTGTCTGCAATTTCATGTCTTATATTTTCTTTAAGACAGATGAATTTCAATGAAAACTGCTAATTTATCACAAAAAATTAACAATAAGAGAATCGGCTCTAGATTTTAAAATCGTGTGTAGAAATTATGTCCATATTTTCTATACAGGGGATGTCTTCTCGTACTCCAATCTCATTTAGGGTCTGTGGTGACTGGATGCCGTGGATTTCATTCTAGTGTCCGTGCATATGAAGGAGGCCGTTCACTAAATATTGGTAAGATTCTATTTCCAATATATTTATCCAATTTTCAATGCTCTAACGGCTTAATTGTTCTATTTTCCTTAATTTATACAGATGTATCAACAACAATGGTTTTAAAACCAGGACCATTTATTGATTTTATAATTACAAATCAAAAGGTTCTAGATCCTTATCAAATTGATTGGACAAAGGTAAAAAATACTTAACTGTATGTTAAATTATGAACTAATTACTAATGATCCTCCTTTTACAGGCCAAAGGAGTGCTGAATAATCCATGTATCACATCTGTCTCCTACAAATAGGGAATTTAAAATACCTTGGTTTGAGTCAGGTTGCTTGCATAGAGGAAATGTATTACTATTATCTATTGTTAGACAATCAATTCTTCTAAAAGGCTAAGCTTCAAATCTGTGATCTTTTTCTAATACCATGTTAGACAACCGATTCTTCTAAAAGTTTAAGCTCTTTTTAAGGAGTTATCTTATACATTATATATGACTTTTACATGCTCAGTACCTATAAATTAAAAAATTTGAATAATTTTTATAAGACGAGACTTTGAACTTGTAATGTTGTCTAATATATATAAGTTCACATTTAAGAGAGAATATTCTTCTAGTAATATTTCAGTATATGATTTCGTTGTTCAATATATGAAGATACCATTGCGATTTTCTGGCGATTTTCCATGCATAGATGTGGGCAAAGGAAAGCATCATGTATATATTCCAATTGACGTAATTTTGTAACTAGGTTGCTAAATCTGGTATATTTAAAATATAGGAACTAGTAGTAATAATTGCTTCGTAGCTGTGTTCACTGGTTTCACTCCAACACTATACCAAGAATTTATCCAGTAGTATCCAGAGAGCTTCACTTGTGTAGATGTTTCAAACAAAACTGACTGAGGGGTTGAACAATAACAACTATAACAATGATTTTCTTTCCAAGTCTGCTGGAATCTCGAACAGCTCAAAATTCACTGCAGCAAAAGGTCGTGTTCTTCCGGCACCCAAAGTAAGCTCTTCTTCTATGAAAATATAGAATTGCTGTATATATTTATTTACTAACAACAAGTTTCAATATACCCAGCTTATAGCAGGCAATGGAGAGGACAGAGTTTGTCGAAAAATGGAAGAATGAACTTTAACAATAAGGTAGAAAATTTCTTCTCTTTTTTTTTCTTTTCATTTCCTTTCTTTTCTTTTCTTTTCTCTTCTCCTTTCTTTCACAATATGCAATTTGTAACATAAATTAAGACTTTACATATGCAGAGAAAACTGGCAAGTATTGATGTTTGGGGAGTAGTCAACTTTTCATTTAGAGTTCACACGCATAGACGGATTATTAAACTTATAACTTGTGGAAAAAAGAAAGGAATTGTAAGTGTTATCTTTTAATACTTTATCATAATTCTTAATCTAATTTTTATGTAATTGTATTGGATCCTTTTTTGCAGTGTACTACTCTTCCTGTTCATGTTGTGAAACTTATACAACCCTAGTTTAAAGAACTACAATAATTTATCCCCTGCATACTTTCAAAGAGAAAACATTTAGATATCTATGGTCCATGGAAGCGGAAAATGCTATTAGAGCTTGGGATTCCTACACAATGCATTGTAACAGAAAAGTTCAACGATCAATACCTAACATATCTGCTACTCAAGATAAACGCAAATGTGAGTTAACTTTTTCCATTTTCTATTAACGTATTATATGGTTGTGTACAATTGATAGATTGTTGTACTTTGCAGATGGGTGGTATTAATTCACTATTGACTGTCAAGCATTATAAAAGGTTGTCCTAGCCGTGATGTTCCATCAGTTTCCATGGTTGTGAGCTCACTGGAGTGGCCTCTCATATCTCGCTATCGACCTGCAGTTCGTACACAGCCACAAAAGATGAAAATGGTTGATATTTTATTTGAGATGTCAAATGGTTTTGTAAGGGAATTATCAGGTAACTATTTTTTGTCTAATACAATCTCATTTTTTTCTTAAGATTATATTCATCTTGTTTCTTGTTTAAAGGGAGTTTCTAATCCAGTTCTATAGATAATAGTTCTGGTGGTAAACAACCATAGTAGATAATCATATTCGAGTAATTTAATGCGTATATTATTTGTTTTTATTTTGTTTTGATTATGCAATAAATAATCTTTTATTGTTTTGGTGGGTAGGGGAGGAGTATCAGAGGATCAATTTTTTCCTTAAGGATATAGGTACTCTTGATTATTTTTCCGGTGTCAACTAAAATCCTCCTATTTCAAATGAAATATATTATAGAGCTTGCGTAATAGTCTAAAATTCTCTATGCTAAAATTTGACAATCTCATATCTATATCCAAGTCTCTCACTATTCGAAATGAAAGTTCTCCAATAGATGATGCATAATATCACAAGATCATGGGAGCTCACTTTAATCCGACCAGATGCCTCTTCATTTCAAAAATCTCCCATTTTATGCATGTTCCATTATGTTATAATCCTTTCGTGTCTCCCTCTCTAATCCTGTTCCTATATAAGGAAAGATAAAGATCTCTAAAACTACAATACCTAAACTCTACATAAAATATCCCTTAACACTCAGCTATCATTAAACAACGCGCTTGAACCAATATGTGTATGAAAAGATTTAATTTTCTAGGAAGGGTGTTAAACTATGAGTGGGTAATTTTATGATCTTGTCTGTAATATAACCATGAACTTTGTTTCACCGTAATGTGCTACAATGCAATTGGTTGTAAATAAATCGTCGAGATATAGTATGATGCTATTGGAACTATTTAAAGGTACAAAGCACGACTTATCACTAAAGTCTTTCATACATTACACATAATTGATTACTAGCTACATTCAACCCAATCATGAAAACCTACTACCATTTGTCATGTACTTTTCTCAAGTTTTAACTAAGATTGGTCGTTACACTAACTTTAGATTTTACTATCCAAATAACTATTAAAAACTTCAACAAATTCACTTTAAAAAGCTAGAAATATTTAATGGAAAATATATCTTTAAGGTGCTTGACAATTAAATAGATCAATCAAATCAAGTACAATAAAAAAATAAACACTTTTGATCCATTCAAGACATGATATAAATATCAAGGATTTAAGATATCATATCAAATCATTATATAAAGTAATATATTTTTCAATTCTCGATTAATGTAATTTTTAGGAAAGAATATATTTGAATAACATTTTATATGTACATGTATTTTTGATATGTAACAATAACAATTTATAGCTTATCGACTTGGTGAACATAGATCTGATTCTGTAACTTGTGGATATATGTGGGAGTGTGATGAATTGGCGATCAAAGGCATGTCAAATGAAAATAATTTTAAATATAATTTGTTTTTCTTCATAGATATGACTGAAACAATTTTTATAGTTAAAGAACTTGAAACAATTATTTTAGTTTGGTGAACTTTTGAAAACCCAAGTTTTGCAAGAAATCTACATAACCAAATATGCTTAGAGCTTGCCACATAGGTTCTATTTTTTGACTTCCGGAGGAAAACCCAAGGGCCCCCTGGCTTTCAACTCTTCTTATCCACCACGAGAAGGGTTTAGCTAAAACTATAAGCTTCTTTAGGGACATAATGAAGCAGTGTCAGCCTTCCACTATTGAGGGATAAATGATCCTCAGTCTCTTCTTGAAAAATCACCCATTCATCTACACAATTCTATATATGATTTTATAAAGGCCATGTTAGATCTCGTCACCTTACTTTATGTGTCTTGTGACATGTTGAGTCAAATATCCTATAAGCTTTATGCAAGAAGGTTAAAACATTCTAGAGCTATCTTCGCTTAAAGATTCCATTTGATCCTTCAAAGAGTTGCTCTTGTAGAACATATAAGATGATCGTCTACTTGTTCAAACAAAAAATTTCTGAACCACGTAAATCTTGTGTCGCCTTTAATTTTTGGTGTCATTATTTTATTTGTTATTTATTCAATCTATGTTTTATTTCAAACAAAATCACCTATAATATCATAGAAATAGTGTTCCACCATACAAACTAAAAATCATCAACCCACCAAAAGGTTATTGGGTTGATTCGATTTCAAAAAGATATTCTCCACCACCGATTTTGGAGCTGTAGAAGATGAAAAAGTTATAAGCGGAGCGAAAATATGATAAAAGAAGTCTTGACGGAAGGATAATGAGAGAAAACGATGAAAATATTCTTATATCAACAAGATGGTATGAGAAGAAGATGTAAGGTTTTTACAGGTGGTTGTCTAAAAAAACACATTCAAAACTATATATGTTAAAATTCCCCTTGAAAGTATAGTATGAGAAAAATTGAGCTTGATAATTTTCAATATTCATTTGTTTGGTAGTAGTGTATACCGGGAGTATGAATATATAGCATATTTGTAAAATTTATTCAAAAATATTGAAATAACTCAAACACTGACATAGATACAGTGAGTCAAACATATAAATAAAATGTGTGGATACGGATTTCATTGAAAAAAAAATAAAGAATTCACCAAGAATCTCTAATATCATAAAGAGATTAAATCCTCACTATTATGTGATATATATATATATAGCGATTAATCCAAAAGGTCCACAACCCAACAAACTTTCTTCATATGTTCTAACCCATTTTACTAATAATTTAGTCCATAATACCCTTCACTGGGCTTTGTGGGTTGTGTGACACAATTCACTAGGTTGTATGATACAATGCACTGGGTTGTGCGATACAAGTCACTGGGTTGTGCGACACAATTCACTGGGTTGTGATGCAGTTCACTGGGTTGTGAGATACAATTTACTGGATGTGCGAAAAAAATTACTAGGTTGTGCGGAAAACTTAATTGGGATGTCTAACCATCTTCAGCAGTTGTGTCAAATGAATATTAACTGTAAAGCAATTCAAAAAACACACGTATACGACAAATTTCATCTTTTGAGCCAAATGAATATTTAGTACAAAACAATTAGGAAAAATGAAGTATAAGGCCTAAATGGAAATTCGACAAATGAATATCTACTACAAGACCATTCAAGAAAATGCAATATAAGACCAAAATGGGCTTGTAGGAATTGTAAAAAAATAGGACATCGCCCCATAATTCACTATACGCATCAATTTTTATACGTTAAAAGTCGTAAATGGCCATTGTAGGATTTGTATATAATTATGACTAATCAAATTAACTATAATAAAAAATTGAACAATTTTTTTACAATTCACGACACGATATCAATACCAAGAATTTAAGATATTATATCAAAATCATTATATAAAGTACTATAGTTTTCAATTCTCGATTAATGTAATTATTAGGAAATAATATATTTGAATAATATGGTATTTATACTTGGATTTTTTATATATAATAATGCCAATTTATAGCTTATCGACTTGGTGATCATATATGTGATTAAGTAACACGCAGATATATGTGTGAATGTGATGACTTGCCGATCAAAGGCATGTCAAATGACAATCATTTTAAATATTTTTTGAGTTTCTTCATAGATATGACTGAAAAAAAAATTGATTGTGAAAGAACTTGGAACAAGTAACGTAGTTTGGTGAATTTTAGAAAAATCAAGTTTTGTAAGAAATCTTCATAACCAAATAAGCTTATACCTTACCACATATTTTATAGGAATCTCTACTTTGGTAGATGATTAAAATATATCATTATTTTTTTTGCATTTCCAAGATATAAGGGTATCACTGAGATATAAATTCTAAATTATAGTAGAATCACATTATTTGGACTACAACCTCAATTAGTTTTACCATAAGTTTGTAGATGCAATGAAGGACCTGTAAGATCATCTTCATCATATGTCCGTATTTCATATTGATTTCCATTTAGAGTGATTAAGGTGACATAGTTTCTATTTTTTACTCTCGAAGGATAAACAAGAGACCCCTTGCTTTCAACTCTACTCCTCCACCACGAGCAGGGTTTATCTAAAACTACAAGCTTCTTTGGGGCCATAATGAAGCAGTGTCAGCTTTCCCCTATTGAGAAATAAATCTAAGGATCCTCCGGCACTTCTTGGAAACTCTCACATGTATGTGCACAATTCTATATACAATTTTATATAGGCCACGTAAGAACACATCACCTTACTTTATGTGTCTTGTGACATGTCGCTCAAATATCCACTAAGCTTCATGCAAATAAGGTTAAAACATTCTAGAGCTATCTTTCTAAAAGATTCTGTTTGATACCCGAAAGAAACTATTTTTGTAGACCATGCTGATTTTAAGGTGGATGAAATGCTCTCAATTTGTAAGGCGCTTGAAAAGAATAGCCTAAGAGGATTCATAGAAAGATGCGTACTAGTTCTACATTAGAGTATTAGAGTTGTAGAGTGATCTTTACCAATACCTTCTTGTCTTTTATTATGTTTGGGTTCATGCGGTCTATGATATTAATATGTCAAGTGAATTTGACCAAACACTTAAGGATCTTGCTAAAGTGATACCCCGAGCCACTTTGTTGGATTTCCTTCAATAATATTGGGATAAAAGAGTCAAATTAGATTATGACTCTTCTTTTCTTATCTCTTCATAGGTCAACGATTCGTAGAAAGTTTTTTTCGTGTTATAAGATTCAAGAATAACGACAGAGATGCTTATGATATTTTTTGTACTTTAACTCTTTTTAGGATGTACTCTTCTTCGTTATAAGAAAGTGATCTTCAACTTTCCTCTTTTCCAATATGTCATGATACCTTATAATATGTTATGGTTTTTTTATGGATATGTACATTTTTGTTTCTTATGATATAGCATTACATGTGGATATGTTGTTATGCATGAATAATATTCATGTTTGCAAGTTCAAAACTCCTCATGTATGCTTGCACGTTGTACAATTTTAATCTGGGTTTACCATTGGTGCAAGGTATAAGTAAATTCTTCATTAAATTCATGTTATGTTTTCCAGGTCTATATTAAATGAATCATCTACCCACCTCTCCATGGGCATTACTACTTCTAGAGAAGATTTTACACCTCTAGTGAGATGTCTTATCACCGTAGTGAAGATTTTGGTGACACAATCACTATAGTGAAGATTTTAGTGACACGATCACCAAACTTCCATGCTTTATTTTGACTCTCAATGAAAGTTTGTGTTACCATGGATAGAATTTTCGAGAATGCGAGAATTCAAGTAACTTGAAGACTTGATTTTTTTGGTGTTACTTAGGGAATGCATGTATTGTGTGAGCCTTCTCGACAACCAAATTGTTTGGGTCAATAAAGCTTGAATATGAAAAGATTCATACAATAGTTCCAGTCAACAAGAATCATGCCAACTACAAAGGCATGGCTAGAAACACAATAAAGCACCAAAAAATTTCCCAACACTCTAGCATAAATACAAATATTTAATGGGATATATTCGGTTTAGATGATGACATGAATTGAAGTTCATACTCACCTACCTCCTGTAGCACAATTGACCCTAATGGAATATACGTTTTCTTATATGATATTTAATATATTCCTTTTTATATGTTTATTTTGCATTACTTATGAACACACACCGTTTGTTTTGTTTGTTTGAAACATTTTAAGTGGATTTTATTTTAACACATTATGTTTCCATGATTTTTTTGTTAGACATTTCCTTCCCTTAGTTCTTAGCGGGACAAACTCTTGCCTTGTTATATGTGACTCTTTTATCCTTACTGGCTTATCTTAATGGTTTTGAATGAAGTCTAGCGATGTTATACAATTGTTATGATGCTTGGTTTAACCCGGGCATGGTGACTTGAGAAACTAACCCTCATTTGCTTGATAGTCCCTTAAAGGTCCAACCTTTGTTGGTTTTTACAACCACTATATAGTAGGTAAGTCTAATTTATTACTGGTTACATGAATATCTTAACCATTATTTAATTTATAACTTCTTCATAAGTGTTGAGTCAAGTTTATCATTTGTATGATCATGAGGATGTACCAATTATTTACCCAACAAAAACTTTTAAATAGTTGAGTTGAGGTTTTATTGAGGTGATTGTGAAGATCTTACCTTTATTATCTCCACTCTCCCCGTAGGCCTATTTATCAAAATCGAAAACTTTATGAGGGATTAAATCGAGTTGTAACAAATGGTATATGATTTCTCGTCATTTGTGATGATTTAATATTAGTTAGAGACATCATTTTTAGTGATTTAGAAGTCATTCTAGTCGATTTTCTTGAGAATTATTACACTTTCCTATTTCTAGTCTTGATTTAATAAATTATTATTTTTAGAGCATATTGGGTTTAATTATTTATTTAGTGTGAATTTTTAAAGATAATTATGAAGATTAATTAGAGGCCAAGTCAAAGACTAAGAGATAATGAAATAAGATAAGCATAGAAATTGAAGATAAGGTAAGAAAAGCTAAAGTATGAAAAGAAGAAGTTGTCAAATAAATCTGAATTTCACCACCCACGACCACAAATCAACTTAGATCTCAAAATTGGTTAGGAATGTCGAATAACGGTCAGGAGCAAAGTTAAAGATCTTTCTAAGACGATAAATTTCGACTACTCATACGCGTAAAACGGATAATAATTGAAGTTTTTAGGACCAAAACAAAAACGAGCCTGATTTCATATTTTAGGGTTACGAATTTGAGTTGGGCTAGGAGTCCAATACTTTCCTTCTCCTTCAAGAAAACGAATTAGGGCTTCTATGCACCTATAAATACACCCTTATATCACTTGTAAATCATCTTTGCCTCATAGTAATTAGTCTTTAGGTTTATTATCATCAGAATTATTGAAGAGAGCGAGATGGAATCTTCTATTTTTTCTTTTAGTTTATTTCCTTCAGGTATGAACTAATTTTTCCATAACTTGGGTTTTGCATCATGTATAATCTATGAATTCTATTTTCTTTCTATCTAAGTTTCTTTGGGAATTATATGTTTCAATCTGACATTAGCTTCTTACCTATATATCTGTTTATGTGTTTTGATTTAATGACTGTTTTCGTTGCTAGTGCACAGGTATAGTATTACCTTAATAGTAATTAGATGATCAATTTAGTTGGGTGTCTAATTATTGAAACACCACATAACGTCTAGTGTCGATATTGGTCTTGACAACACTAATTCTAGTTAGATAGTCATTAGGGTAAAATTTAACCACTATCACCATGTTTGGAATTGATTGCTTAGGGCCTTGGTTGTGCTTGTTAACCCTATTTAAACTAGCCTCGTGGTGTGTCTGTATCCCCGTTAGTCGCTCTCAAGGTCTAAGGTATGGGAGTTTAGAATCCTGTCTAAGTATCTAAGAGCTAATTATCTCCCTCATTAACTATAATTTGATAGAAAGAATTAGAAGGATTAGTGCATAATAGCAAAACCTAAGCTACACTTCCCATCTCATATTTCTCATCTTTTATTTATTGTCTTTTATTTTTCTTAGTTTAATTAATTATCTCAAATTTATTCCTATTTATTTTCTGTCTTTTAATTAATTACTGTCTACTCGTTATTTATGCTAATTCGTATAACAGACCAAGTCCCTGAGAACGTATTTAAATTTTCATTAGAACTTGCATACAACCTGTAATTCTTGCAGTACTGTGCTTGTCTAGGGTGAAAGTGCATTGTTTTTTGGCTTATATTTATCTTATTTTTATCACACCCTAGGCGACACCAGTATTCCTTTAGCCTAATGTCTATACTTGATAACCTGTCTCAAAGAATATGTTGAGATTTGACCATTGTGACACGTTAGGCCTACTATCTGTACTAAATACCCGTATGTAGGAGTGTTAACCAGGGTGACCCCTTAGGAATACTCTTGGTACTAGATGAACTGTTTAAAGGTAAGAATCTAAATTCAACTATAGTGTCCTCTTAGGCCGATATGTTGGGCTCAAGTATCTAATGAAGGTATCAAAGGTTTTATAAAGGCGACAAGTTAGGTCTAGCTTCTATGGACTCCATTACCTAAAGGAGGTTTGAATTGAGATTTTCTACTGGTGCTTCCTTATTCCAAGGTTGGTGAGTTCGATAACTGGTCTAAGAGATTGGAGTGAGAATTTTTTAGGATACATATAACATGTGTATACTAATTGCCTAATAAAGATTTCAGGAAATATTTTCTTTTTAATGTTGAATCTGATTTATTGAACAAGGTAAACAGAGTATACTAATCGAATACTTCCCAATATCTTTATTCATAATATTATTATAATAGAGAGACATATAGAACAATTATCTCTATATGATGAGTTGGCATGTATCTCAGTTTTGCTTGAGCAACCTCGAATTTTGAGTTTAATTCTTTTGGTTATTCGCTACCAAAATTTATTAGGTCCATTTCTTAGAAACATTCTCATGTGAAGCACGAGGGTGTGATGTCTAATACCCTTTTTGTGGCTGCTAGTTGGATCACTTCCTTCTAAGGCTAGTCCTACCACGCGAGTGGTTATTAACTTTACTATGATAGACTAGTGAGAAGACTGAGGTTCGCCTTCCACGTTCTTTCTGGTTGGTGCAAAACGTTGTTGAATTTGAATTTCAACTAGAACAGTCTCAATTAGTTGGGATCTTCTGTTTTACATAGACTATGATAGATGTATAAGAAAAATTCTACCAATTAGATTTGTTGTGAATTTGATAGGTAATTGGTATGTGACAGGAAGTGTTAGATTTGGGGGGTATCATTATGTGATTGTGTAGTCATTGTAGAGATGACATGTAAGTATAAATAATATGTATAAGTGGAAACAACATAAGTTAGAATACTATAATATTTATTGCAAGTGTTTAAGGTGTAAATTCCAATAACACAATGGTTTTATCGTTATACACATTTACTCCCATTTATATAATTTTTTAATGTTGTTATGTGTCACTCTCCCCTTTACTTCTAAGGTTATATCACATGTTAGCATAGCGGTTTACTAGGTACAAACGATCTTTAGAGATTGTGCCTAAAATTAGTGTCAATGTCGCACGTCGTTTGCCTCGCGAAGTTAAGCAAGACCACCTCCCTCCTATGCGTGCTTAATCTAGTTATGTTCCCTTTTTTACTTGATTATTGTATCCTAGTGATTATTGTATCCTAGATAAATATAAAGAATAATGGGATAGTTTCTTCCTATCAATTAATATAGTGATTTTTAGGAAAAATAATATATTGGTATCATAAATACTCAGCGTATGAGATATAACCAGAAAAAAATTAAATATATCAAATTCCAGCCGAGAAAATTCCTGTTTAAAGGTAAATAGTAGATAGTTTTGGTTATAAAAATTCTGTAAAGGTCTTTCAAAATAATTTTTATCATTATTTCCTAAAAAATTAGAAAAAATTCAAAAGAAGAAAATACTTTACATTTGAGGTTTAATACTTAAAAAGATAAGTGTTGAATATAAATATAAAAAATTCAATTAAAAAAACATATGGTTTTCATCTTTTAAACTGTATGAGTTAAAACTCTACTTTCCAGAATATGTGCTTCCTAAGATAAGACTCTGATATTTCTTGAATTATTTTAATTACACTAGATTGCTCAAATCATATACTATATGTTAAATTCTTAAGTATATATTATCCAATTTCTTAATTATCATAGGCTTTATGTTTGGATAAATTTTAAATTCAATGAATCCTAATATTTTTTTTAAATTTTAAAGATATTCCAGTTGATATTGGTTGTTAATTATTAGAATTGGATAGTCGAAATGGTATAATTTTTTTTGAGATAAGACTACTAAATAAAAAATATTAACATATATAAAACGTACTTCTATTTTTATTAGTAAGAAAGCAGTGGTTTTTACTAATATAAAAATATCTTTTTTTTCTTAAATTAGAGTTTTCATCTTAAAATTTCAGTTTTGAGAAGATATAAAAAACTCCACTATCATGATGTACAAGAGTTAAAGAGAATTTGTTTTACAACATTTATTATGAGATTTTAGGTTATATATAATAATTTATGATTGTATATTACACCAAAAAGATATCACCAACATATCAGATATGAAATCGATGTTAAATAGTTGAGTAATGATATATACCATCCAAAATCATACCACCAAATACCATCTAATGACGTGGCGTGAATTGGTTGGTTAACAATCGTTAATCTATTTATTTTCTTGATCTAATTAACGATTGTTAACCAACCAATTCACGCCACACGTTTTTAAAAAGAGTCAAATGAGAGTCAACATAGCTAAAAAATCCTCTCTACTCATTCATCCACTAATCATTATTCCATTTTCCTTTTTTTAATTTTCCACCACATTTTACACCTTTTTTCCATTTTTTGCTTTTATCCTATCCAGATTCATTGTTTATTCCAAAATTTCTGGGATCTAGCAAAGAATTTTCTCTCTCTCCCACATCACCGATCCACTCCTCTACACTCCTACACATCATTTCCATCTCTCCTAACCTTTCTCCGCCTAGATTTTTCGTTTTTACACCTTCATTTTCCTTTTTCGTTTATTTTAGTTGACTCTCACTATGACAAAAATGTTTAATTCAGCGAAATTTAACAAAATGAACAACGGATCAAGTAAACAACCTAAATCGAAGATGAAGTATCGAGATATTACAAAGGAAATGTTATCACCGAGCTCGAATCTCTTGAATACTCCAGAATCGTATAAAGATGAGAAAGAAGGGACTGTTCAAGAGTTGAATGAAGATGATTTAAAAAGTAGAACTGAAGAAGAACAAGTTGAGGACACAGATCTGGTTGAAACTGAGAATATAAGTAAATTGAAAAGTGTCTCGTGGTCGAAATTGTTTGGATGTGCAAAAAAATCAGTTAAACTTGAACATCACGAACTGGTTAGTATTCAGGGCAAGAGAGTTATTAAGCCACCGGAAGATGTCTTAGAAGAATGAACAGAACAATGGGTGAACTGTCTTATAGGGCAATTCATAGATAATCCACCTCCGTTCTATGCTATTGCCAATTTTGTGAGGTATGAATGGAGTAAAATGGGCAAAGTGGAGATCAAATCGAATCTAAAAGGAAGTGTTGTCTTCAAATTTGAGAATCAACAGTTTTACAACAAAGCTCTCGAGCAGCTATGGCATATTAATGGTAAGCCGTTACTTCTTCGTCCTTGGGTAGCTGGAATGCAGTTTGATAAACTTGATATAGCAAAGATTCCTATATGGGTGAAATTGATTAATGTACCAATGAATCTATGGACGCAAAGAGGATTAGGATATGTTGCTAGTGGTGTTGGCATACCAATTCAGATGGATAGTATCACTGAAACTAAGACTAGACTTGGATATGCCAGAGTTTGTGTAGAAATTGGTATAAAAGATGAACAACCTGAGAGTTTATGGGTTGATATAGGTATTGAAGAACTTCAGGAGGTTAAAGTGGAGTATGAATGGAGACCTATAGTGTGTAAGAAGTGTAATAAGTTAGGGCATGTGGAAACAAAGTGTAATAACACTCAGAAGGTATGGATGCCCAAACAGGTGAATGCAACTATAATTGATAAAGGAAAGGCAGTGGTAGATGAATGGCAAGTGGTAAAGAACAATAGAAGCTCTGAAAATAATAAAGGATCAACTTCAGTTGCTTTAAGAAACTCCTTTAGCAGACTACAAGATGGAGAACAGAGTCAGATTGATAAGGATATACTTACATTTATCAATCGTGAAGGTGGGGAAGAGATTACTAGACCACCAAACATATGATAATAGCTTCTTAGAATGTGAGGGGGTTTAATAGTCTCCTCAGGCAGTTAAATGTTAAAAGATTTCTAGGTAGTAATAATGTGAAGGTAATTGGGCTTTTGGAAACAAAGGTTAGATATAACAATTATCGTGATATAATAAGTGCTCATTTCTCTCATCTTGAGATGATGCACAACTATAGTAAAGATGATAGTGGAAGGATATGGGTGTTATGGGATAAGAAATTTGCTGACATTAATTTGATTGATCAAACATCTCAAGCTATGATTCTTCAGATTAAAGTGAAAGAGAATAATGAAGTGTTATATATTGGAATGGTCTATGCAAGTAACTCAGATGAAGATAGGAGGATGTTGTGGAGTGACATGGTGAATTGGTGCAAGATATATGAGAAAGAAAAGTTGGGGTTCATGGGTGATTTTAATGAGATACTCAGTATTAAAGATAGGTTGAATTGTACTGATTTAGAGAGAGGTGCTCAAGAATTCATTGACTGTATAGATGACTCAGGTTTATATGAGCACAATTATGGAGGACAATATTATACATGGACTAACAAGAGTACAAGTGATCAATTCAGGGCTAGTAAAATAGATAGGGTGTTTATTAATACTAGATGGATAGATTCTTTGAAGTCTAGTGTAATTATTCATCCACCATCATCTTCTGATCATTGTGCACTTAAATTAAATATTGGTGGTGAGAAGAAATTTATTCAAAGTCAATTAAGATTTTTTAACATTTGGTCCAAACATGAGAAGTATATTGATATAGTGAAGGAGGCATGGAGTATTAATGTTGAAGGTAATGGAATGTATAGAGTTTGTGTTAAACAGAAGAATGTGAAAGCTGCTCTTAAAAAATTTAATAATATATATTTCAAAAAGAACAGTTTAGAGATAGAACAGATAAAGACTCAACTAGATGAGATTCAGATGAAAATCATGACTGGGAATACAAACTCTAATATACTACAGGAGGAGAAGATACTAAATGGTAATCTTCAAGAGGCTATAACTATTCAATATAATATTATGAAACAAAAAGCAAAATGTGTAGCTATTAATGAAATGGATTGTAATTCAGCCTATTTCTACAAAGTTGTTAAAGGGAGGATTGCTAGAAAAAATATCTCCACACTTATCACTGACACAGGGGAGGTAATAGATAATCCTAATCTCATTAAGCAAGAATTTATTCAGTTCTATACTCAACTACTTGGGACTGAAGACACAAGTGAAGAAGTATGCTCTAGTGAAACTATTGGAAGGCTAATAAATACTCAGGTGTCTAATGAGAAAAGTGTTGAACTTATATCTCCTATAACAGATGCAGAAATTAAAGATGCAGTATTTTCTATAGGAGAAAATAGAAGTCCTGGACCTGATGGTCTTAATTCTACCTTTTATAAATCTTCTTGGAGTGTTATTGGACAAGATCTTACTCAAGCTGTCAAGGAATCACTAAATAATTGCAAGATATTATCTCAAATCAATGCCACAAATATAGTGCTTACACCAAAAGAAAAAGATGCCTCTAGTGTCAAAAAGTTCAGGCCAATTTCCTGTACTAACATATCTTACAAGACTATTTCTAGAGTGATTTGCAAAAGACTTAAAAAGGTAATGAACTCTATTATATCTTTGAACCAGGCTGCTTATGTGGGGAACAGGTACATTGGTGATAATATTTTAGTAGCCCAAGAGATTGTATTGGGATATGACAAAAAAAACTCTGCTCCAAAGTGTACAATCAATCTAGACCTTCAGAAAGCATATGACAGTGTCAACTGGAGGTTTTTATTAAATGTATTGAAGGCCTTTAAGTTCCCTGAGAAGTTTATTAGATGGGTAAAAATGTGTGTGTGTGTACACCATCCTATTTAGTGTGTATTAATGGTGAAACTTGTGGATTTTTTAAGGGGAAGAGAGGCTTAAGGCAGGGTGATCCTCTTTCACCCTACCTGTTTGCCATGTGTATGGAAATTTTTACAGTTCTATTTAATGATTTGGGTAATAAAAAGAGCTTTAGCTACCATAAAAATGCGATGAGATGAAATTAAATCATATCATCTTTGCAGATGATTTATTAATATTTTTAAAAGCAGATGTTGATTCTGCTAGAGAAGTAAAGAAAGGGCTTGAGCTGTTCTCTAGGATGTCTGGACTAAATATCAATTATAACAAAAGTGAAATCTATTATAGAGGTACTAACTATGAGTTGAGAATCAAAATATCTGAAGAATTGAACATTAAAATGGGATGTTTACCAGTTAGGTATCTTGGTGTGCCTTTACTGTCAAAAAAGTTGAGTGTTGAAGAGGGTAATAAACTGGTGCATCCTATTCAGTGTGTGTGTGTGTACACCATCCTATTCAGTGTGTATTAATGGTGAAACTTGTGGATTTTTTAAGGGGAAGAGAGGCTTAAGGCAGGGTGATCCTCTTTCACCCTACCTGTTTGCCATGTGTATGGAAATTTTCACAGGTCTATTTAATGATTTGGGTAATAAAAAGAGCTTTAGCTACCATAAAAAATGTGATGAGATGAAATTAAATCATATCATCTTTGCAGATGATTTATTAATATTTTTAAAAGCAGATGTTGATTCTGCTAGAGAAGTAAAGAAAGGGCTTGAGTTGTTCTCTAGGACTAAATATCAATTATAACAAAAGTGAAATCTATTATGGAGGTACTAACTATGAGTTGAGAATCAAAATATCTGAAGAATTGAACATTAAAATGGGATGTTTACCAGTTAGGTATCTTGGTGTGCCTTTACTGTCAAAAAAGTTGAGTGTTGAAGAGGGTAATAAACTGGTGCATAAGATTTATAGTAGTATAAATCATTGGTCTTCTTAATTACTCTCATACTCTGGTAGGGTAGAGCTTATTAAATGTGTGCTAATCAGTAAAATCATGTATTGGTGCCGTGTCTTCTTACTCCCAAAACAGGTTATATATAAATTAAATCAACTGATGAAGAGTTTCTTATGGAAAGGAAGTAATGAAGGAGCTCAATGAGCTAAAATAGCTTGGGACAGGGTATGCACAAGCAAACAAGAAGGAGGTTTAGGTATTCCGAGGATTGAGAATATTAATCTTGTGTGTCTATTGTTCACTTTTTGGAGAATGTATGCACAAAAAGATAATTTGTGGAGTAGATGGGTAAAATGCAATATAGTAAGAAATAATTGCATATGGGCACTTGAAAAGAAACAAGCACATTCTTGGATATGGAAGAAGATTTTGAAGGTTAGAAAAATTGCTTATGAATTTATTTATCATAATGTAAATAATGGGAAGGATACTTACATTATTTGGGATAGATGGATTGATAAGATTAGTGCTCAGGAAAAAGTTGGGATTGAGTTAAATAAAATTGATATAAATAGTAACAAAACAGTCTCAAATTGCTATGGTGGAAGTAGATGGAGATTACCACCAAATATAGGTAAGATCTTACCTCTTATTAAGGATGTGAAACTGAATAATAGAGAGGATGTTAAAGTGTGGACTGAAAATACTAAAATGAAGTTTTCTTTTAAAAAAACTCTTGCTAAGATTAACTTGAAAGAAGAATCTGATCAAGTAGTTTGGTTCAATCTTGTATGGAGTAAAAAAAAACATTCCAAGGTGTGCTTTTATAACGTGGATTGCAGTGAATGATAGATTGAGCAAAAAAGAAAGGATGCTACAATGGGGGAATATTACAAATCCTCTGTGTTTATGTTGTAAAGCTGCAGTTGAATCAAATTCTCATCTTTTCTTTGAATGTTCATTTAGTAAGAGGGTGTTAAAGAGTATATTAAGCAGGTGCAATTTGAATTGTATGCCGAAATTTTTTGATGATATTTGTAAGGAAGTGAACAAGATTAAGAGTAAATAATTAATGATCTTCGTGAGTAATATGATTACTTCATATGTGTATAACTTATGGTGGCTGAGAAATGAGTATGAACATGGTGGGAAAGTGATAAATGATGAGCATCTATGTAGGAAAATTGAGAAAATAGTGAAGATGAAGTTACTAGCATGGAATGTGAAGAATATAAAGATTAAAGAGATGGTGGAGAAATTAGATTAGTAGATGTTTTTTCTTATCTTTATGTTAGGTCCATTTGATATGTTTTGTAATAGATGAATAGTGGGCTTTTTTAACATGCTTTGTAATAGTTGTAATGTCGTTTAAGTTTGTAGTAAGGTTTAATGTAATTTGGGCCGAGAATAGCACTAGTGACCCGTGTTGGGCTTTAGGTGACTAGGTTCAAATTGTAAAAGATATTGGAAGTTGATTTGTCATTAATAAAGTTTGATTTAATGATCAAAAAAAAAAATCACGCCATATCATTGGGTGATATTTGGGTGGTATATATTATTACTCTAAATAGTTTATTCGTGTAAATTATAGAGAACAAATTAATTAAAAGAGAAATAAAATGATTGGACTATTTAAGGTTCGTATAATAGGTTATGTTTGAGTTATACTTATATGTACAATACCCAACATTATTGATATTTAAATATAACCCAATAAATATACCCCATTTGAAGCCATTGAGAAAGTTTCGTCATTCAAAAACAATTTGGCGTTAAGGTCTAAATATTGAAACTAAATCCTATAAATTTTAAAATTATATTTTATTTTTGGGAAAATATATAATTTAGAGGAATTGTGATATTTTTAAGATAAGGCTTGCTTTTTTAATTTATTACATATTTTTTAAATTTATAATTTATTTTTAACATGTCTTCATCATAAAAAATCATTGCGCTCTAATATATATAATTTTTCTCTTTATATGAGAATATTAGGGTACAAATATCAAATGCTCAGTATGGTTTAACAAAATATCAAGAAACCCTACCGTCAAATAGATGATAAATATATTTGATGATTTTGTTGCTCGTGACTACTCACCTCTATTAATGATAACTTTTTACAACTCATAACATGTTCTTAAGTAAGAATTATGGATTTGGGGAAGCTACAGTTTAAGTGATCTCCCTCCACTCTCATCTTGGGATGAAGTGATTATTTATTTATTTTATTAATAGGCATAGTAAAAAAATAATTAGCATGCAAACTTGAATACTAATTTTACCCGAGCTCAAAAAGGTAACGTAACCATTATAAACAAGTATTCACTTTACTTGCAGAGTTCATTTCCCTGATTAATTAGTGCAAGTTGAAAGTCCTAGAGGGGGGGTGAATAGGATTACTAATAAGATTAATGCCTAATTAAAAATCTTTTGGACAATTATAAGTTTAAGAAGGAAACTTCTAAGTCAACTAATATATCAAACTCTTAAGGGATCATGCAATGGATGAGCTAAGAGGTTCGATATATAATTGAAACAAGTAAAACGAGTTTCTAATCTCTAACTACTCTAGATGGCAATATGTTAGATAAACTAGATAATCAATATCACAATATACATACTAGCATATTATCAAACATATAAAGTGCGGAAAGTAAATAGAGTAGGGATAGAAAGATACACACGATTTATAGTGGTTCGGTTTCCCTACATCCACTACCTAAGGAAGCCTCCTTAGGATTTCAAGCTTTTCACTAAGCTTCCGTGTCTCTCTTAACCGGGTCGAGAACACAATAACCCTTACAACCTCTTCGATAACACGAAGGACAAACACTTGTGCTATCGCAACACAAGGACACCAAGTATACTCCCGATACTCAAACACTTATGCTATCTCAACACAAGGATACCAAGTATACTCCCTATACTTGAATTCTCTCTTAATCTATCTATTACAAGACCTAGACTTAAGAGGATAGATACAAAGTGTTTAAAGGGGTGCAAACAACTTTGCTAGATAATCTCCTAAAGAGTAGATATGACTATAAGCTTGTAAACTCCTCTTTGAGTAGATAATAACTTTGATAGCTCCTTGGATTAACTCCTTAATTGAGTGGATATGAACTATGAAGCTCTTGACACCTTCTTGGATGATAACAATTAAGCCCCTAAGTGTATATGGGTTGAAGGTATTTTTGTAGCCTTGAAAGATCTTCAATATATAGCTGCAAAATGCTCCCAACGGTCATATGATTTGTCTCCAACGGATATATTAATATCTCCAACGGATCTATTGCTTTTGTCTTTATTTTGCTGCAGGAAAACCTTCTTTGCGGTGTACCGCGGGTATGGTCCGGTGCACCGCGAAGACGTTCGTCTTAACTTCAAGCTTACTGGTCGGACTATCCTATGCACCGTGTCCCTGGTCCGTGCCTCAGTCCGGTGTACCGTGCCTCAGTCCGGTGTACCGCACATTTCTTAGCTTACTGGTCGGACTAGCCTGTGCACAGCGCCTCTGGTCCGTGACTCTGCGGTGTACCGCATCTTTCTTCCGGTGTACCGCACCAAAGATTTAAAACACCTTCTAGTGAGTATATCTTTTACTATGATGCTCGGATTTGAAAACCTTCTTCACGAGAGTTGTGGAGAACATCATTCTCATAAACTTTGTAATTGATCACAAAAGCTAATTCTCAATGTACACAAAGATAAGGTTAATAGCATTTGTATGAGAAATAGTTTCTTAAGATAAAACAATAAAGCTTTGATCTAAATGATAAAGAATGCTCTTTTTGATGAATTAGAGTGCAAGATAGAATGTGTATACCAATAGTAATTAGCACACTAAACACAAGAGGATTTGTCACATTAAAACAACCTATTAAGGGAGGCTATATGCCAACAATCTCCCCCTTTTTGATGATGACAAATCCTTCACTAAAACACCTTAGGAATGATATGAAAGTATAAGCTCTTATCAAATTTAGCTCCCCCTCACAATAAGCATTTAAGTAAAGATGAATATGAGATATGAAATGCATTTGTGAGTATTAAAAAGTGCAATTTTGAAAGTTTTAGTGCACATATTTCTCCCCCTTTGTCTTCATCAAAAAGACGGGATAATAAGATCAAACAAATAAACAAAGAAGAGCAAAAACTCAAGTGAATAGATTTTGAAAAACAATATAGAGAGATCAAGGGTTTAAGAGCAATTAAAACATTTTAATTTGAGATGCACAAAGATCAACATGAAAAGATAAGGGATGGAGACATTTTACCAACTTCTTGATCGATAGGTTTTCATCTTATAAGCTTTCTAACAACGCAAACGATTAGTGCAATTATAAGATAAACGATTAGTGCAAACGATTTATCAAGCATTTTAGTTTTTAAAGATAATTTACTAAAAACTCCCCCTCACGAAATGCATAGAATGTTTGTTTCAATTTTGAAAAGTTTGACCAATAATTTCTCCCCTTTTTACTAATAAGAATATTTGAATCAATTTTAAGAAATCATGGGGTAAATTGTCATTTTTGAAAAGCAAAGGGGTCAAGATGTATTTTCCAAAAGTTTAGGGACTAAACTTAATTTTGAAAAACTTCAATGGACCTAAATGCAATTTTCAACCATTTGAAGAACTAAGATTAATTTGAACAAACTAAAGGGACTATAAAACAATATAGAATAAGATCAAGGATGAATGATGCAATAGTACCTATATCATCAAGGAAAATGTTAGCAACATTAACATATTTAAATAATATCTGAAGCATAAAATTTAAGCAACTAACATTCAACAATAAATACATAACCAATTATCCAAGTTAAACACATAGCATCTTAAACCAATCATCCAAATTTAACCAAGTAGCAATGAAATCCTAAATATCCAAAACATGGATTCATAAGCATTCAAAGCATAAACAACTAAAAAACCAAAACAACCACAATAATGACCAAGTAGGATAATATGAAGATTAAAAACACCCAATAAGAATAATTTGAAACCGATTTTAAGAAATCTAGGGGTAAAATTTAAACTTTGAAAAGTATGGGGGACAAAATGCATTTTTCAAATGTTTAGGGACTAAGTATAACTTTCTCAAGACAATAGGGACCTAGGTCTAATTTTCAAGCAAAAGAAAGCTAAATGCAACTTGTTCAAACTATAGGGATCTAAAATCAATATTTTTCAACCTATAGGGATCACAATGCAATATTTTCAACCAATAAGGACCATAAAGAACAATAAACCCCGAATTGCGGTGTACCGGACCATTGTTGCGGTGCACCGCACAACTGCTCGACTAAAAGGGTAAGAAGAGAGATTTAGAAAATAAGCAAATTGCATAAACACCCGAAATTAATACGAAAACACCCCAATAGTTTAGAAATATTTTAAAACTACTAAAAACGCTTTTGTTTTGAAAAGATTCAACATGGAAATCCCGAAAACAAATAAAACCGTTTATTTCACAAATGCCCCTATATTTTTTTTAAAAAGTACAAAAAGACCCAATGTAAAAACTAAGCAATTTTAAGCATGATAAGGTCAAGTTATACAAGATATTAGCACAATAGGGAATAAACCATATAAGCACATAATGAAGCACATCATAAAGATAGTAAGCAAAGCAAATTCATGCAAATGAGTTAATGACCAATAATGGATAGAATTCCCATAATACTATGCATAAAACATTTTTGAAATGCTATGGAAAATGCAAACGATTATCGGAAAAATATTTTTGAAACACAATTTCTTTAAAAACTCACCTATATGAAAATGCAAATTTGTGATCAAAGATAAATTAAGATTTGAAAGAGTAAACTAATATCTTTGATCTTTTTCCCTTTTATCAATCAATAGGCACTTTTAAAAGTATATAAAACTTGTAAGAATAAAAAGTGCAATTTATAATCGTTGAGGGACTAAAAAGCAATTTCACATAGTAAGGACTAAAAATGCAATTTTTCAAAAATATGAACTAAAATGGCAAATTTTACATGTGAAAGATTATGAAGTCCAAACTATGACACTTTGGAGAATTTAATAACTATGAGGGGTCAAAGTGCAATTTTGAAAATTTTGGGGACTAAAATGCAATTACCAAAATTCTAAGAGCTAAAGTGCAAAAACATCATTCATGAGAATTAGATGCAATAACACTAATAACATTAAAACAATGATTAGAATCACAAGATAATATCCAAAGATAAGACATGATAACAACAAACACAACTAATCAAATCACAACCCAAAACATAATTAAAAACGCAAGCCATAAGGAGGAAACGCAATATTATATACGAGATAAAGAAAAGAAATCACCGGATTTTCCTTTTTCGAGATTTGAGCGTTCTTTCGTATATTTAATTCTTCCATTTGTTTCCTCCAAGCAAAGTAACGATCACCTACAAGAAAATGGAGGTTGTGTAGAAAACAACACTTCCAAAACATTAAATTCCAAATCGTTTACTCTACTAACGGTTAAGCTATTCACGTAGAGTTAGGCTCTGATACCAATTGAAAGTCCTAGAGGGGGGGTGAATAGGATTACTAATAAGATTAATGCCTAATTAAAAATCTTTTGGACAATTATAAGTTTAAGAAGGAAACTTCTAAGTCAACTAATATATCAAACTCTTAAGGGATCATGCAATGGATGAGCTAAGAGGTTCGATATATAATTGAAACAAGTAAAACGAGTTTCTAATCTCTAACTACTCTAGATGGCAATATGTTAGATAAACTAGATAATCAATATCACAATATACATACTAGCATATTATCAAACATATAAAGTGCGGAAAGTAAATAGAGTAGGGATAGAAAGATACACACGATTTATAGTGGTTCAGTTTCCCTACATCCACTACCTAAGGAAGCCTCCTTAGGATTTCAAGCTTTTCACTAAGCTTCCGTGTCTCTCTTAACCGGGTCGAGAACACAATAACCCTTACAACCTCTTCGATAACACGAAGGACAAACACTTGTGCTATCGCAACACAAGGACACCAAGTATACTCCCGATACTCAAACACTTATGCTATCTCAACACAAGGATACCAAGTATACTCCCTATACTTGAATTCTCTCTTAATCTATCTATTACAAGACCTAGACTTAAGAGGATAGATACAAAGTGTTTAAAGGGGTGCAAACAACTTTGCTAGATAATCTCCTAAAGAGTAGATATGACTATAAGCTTGTAAACTCCTCTTTGAGTAGATAATAACTTTGATAGCTCCTTGGATTAACTCCTTAATTGAGTGGATATGAACTATGAAGCTCTTGACACCTTCTTGGATGATAACAATTAAGCCCCTAAGTGTATATGGGTTGAAGGTATTTTTGTAGCCTTGAAAGATCTTCAATATATAGCTGCAAAATGCTCCGAACGGTCATATGATTTGTCTCCAACGGATATATTAATATCTCCAACGGATCTATTGCTTTTATCTTTATTTTGCTGCAGGAAAACCTTCTTTGCGGTGTACCGCGGGTATGGTCCGGTGCACCGCGAAGACGTTCGTCTTAACTTCAAGCTTACTGGTCGGACTATCCTATGCACCGTGTCCCTGGTCCGTGCCTCAGTCCGGTGTACCGTGCCTCAGTCCGATGTACCGCACATTTCTTAGCTTACTGGTCGGACTAGCCTGTGCACCGCGCCTCTGGTCCGTGACTCTGCGGTGTACCGCATCTTTCTTCCGGTGTACCGCACCAAAGATTTAAAACACCTTCTAGTGAGTATATCTTTTACTATGATGCTCGGATTTGAAAACCTTCTTCACGAGAGTTGTAGAGAACATCATTCTCATAAACTTTGTAGTTGATCACAAAAGCTAATTCTCAATGTACACAAAGATAAGGTTAATAGCATTTGTATGAGAAATAGTTTCTTAAGATAAAACAATAAAGTTTTGATCTAAATGATAAAGAATGCTCTTTTTGATGAATTAGAGTGCAAGATAGAATGTGTATACCAATAGTAATTAGCACACTAAACACAAGAGGATTTGTCACATTAAAACAACCTATTAAGGGAGGCTATATGCCAACACAAGTTACTTCTCAAACTTGGATCTAGGGTCGGGCTACTATCATGTGCAGGTTAAAATGTTCTTAAGTAAGAATTATGGATTTGGGGAAGCTACAGAATAAGTTATCTCCCTTCACTCTCATCCTGGGATGAAGTGATTATTTATTTATTTTATTAATAGGCATAGTAAAAAAATAATTAGCATTCAAACTTGAATACTAATTTTACCCGAGCTCAAAAAGGTAACGTAACCATTAAAAACAAGTATCCACTTTACTTTCAGAGTTCTTTTCCCTAATTAATTAGTGCAAGTTACTTCTCAAATTTGGATCTAGGGTGTGGCTACTATCATGTGCGTATCATGGAAGGAGACGAGGCAAAGACGACCTGTGTGAAAAGCATTTAACTAATAAAGGGTTGTTTGATAAAAAAATGCCTTTTGGACTCACCGATACCCATGCCACGTACTGCACCCTCCACAAAGAGCTACTCCAACTGTGGTGACATTCATTAAACGACTACGTTACACACATCCATAACTTTATCGAAGAATTTGTAGAAAGCGTTTGCCAGGTTAGATGAAGGAGGGTTGGTGTGGCACCTAAGGAAAAACATGAACTAACATACTTTTCTTTGGAGAATCGTGAAAAACATGGGATACTACTCGGAGTACCCTAGAGGATTGGAATGGGACATAGGCATAACTTAAACCATGTGTCCTTACTTAATAAAAGAATTGAAGGAAGAAAAGGAAGCCTCATAGACATGTTCTTGCCTCTGTTCAGTTTTTCCTACGGTTGGTTTATGAATAAATCAAAGGAGACGAACAAACTACATCAGAGCATGTACATGCCGTAGGTCAAATTGAATAAACCAATCCAATAATCAAGAAGGCGATCAATAAGGCATGAGTTCCCAAACTGTAGTGAAATTATGTAAAAATAAAATTTGTATCTATACCTCGATCGCCATCTGTAGTTTTATAGTGAATGGGCTATACTACCTGAAGTATTTGATATATTTATTATAAAACAACAATTTCAAAATTTTAACTTGTGATACTTTTAACAAGATAATATTAAGTGCTCTAACATAAAATAGTACAGATGGATCCAAAACTGAAGTTGTATATACCTCACAAGACTGAAGTTGTTCTCCGGAATTCAGAAGGAAAAACCTGGCGAGTCACCGTATCTCCTAAAAAAGGAGGGTATTATTAAACCAAAGGCATGTCTAGGTTTCTGTTAGAAAACAAGATTAAAAAAGGTGATGTTTGTGTGTTTCATATTCTTGAAACTGGTGAAATATTAGATCATATGTTTTCTCTTGAAGAAGAGGAGAATCAAGCAGCTAGACAATCTCTTTGTGATGTGGGGAGGAACTTGAAATTGATGCATAGATTGGTGTACCTGAAAGCTACCCTCATGGTGTTGAGGGTGAACCTGGAAGATCTCTTTTCATATAGGAGGATGTACGTGATAATCTTGCATTTCAAAAATTACAGTAATATTTTTTGTTTAGGTACTTCTTTGTTAGATCTATGCTTCATATTTTAAAATATTATATTGTGTTTAATGTTGAATAATTTGGGAAATTTTCATTAGATCTCTGCTAATATTTTTGAATATTATATCATGTTTCATGTTTGGATAATTTGAAACTTTTTATACTTGGAAGGTAAGAAAGTTTAGAATCCAAGTAATTCATTAGCACTAAGAGAGGGAACCAATTTAATAATGGGATATCAATAGTAAGATGTGATATCAAGTTATCTAGAGGGGTAGAACATAAATTTTACATGATAGGAAGGGGCTAAAAATCCTTAGTTAATTGGGATCTTGTCTCATATACTATGCAAACGAGATTTTTTTCAATACAACCAATATACTATTTTTCAATTACTGAACACCAATAAATAATTTTATCACCCCTTTTTTTCCGCGTTAAATTACAACCCAAGAATACAACCAAATCAACAAGCTCAGATTAATTCCCTACTTCATACCAATTTTATTATTTATTTCTTTACCACTGAGTTGCTAACAATCTTAACTCACTCCATCAATAGTAATTTTATTCTTCATTCAAGAAACTCATGAAACACCATCATTAAGGAAAGAAGTACTAAGTAATTGTTGGCTTTGTTAACATGTTGGTCTTGTTGCATTACATGTCAATCTATCAAAGCGAGGCCCAGTTCAACAACACATAAGTATTCCAATGCCATCATCGAAATCCAACATTACTTCTTTTGTATTCCCCTTTATCAATTCTAAACCCTCTGTTTAAAACAAGGCCCAATTTGAAACAATCACCACACCGAGTTGTTGTCGTCATCACCAAATCAAACCATAAAATTGCCATAAACAATTATTGGAATGTCGTTAGAAATCAAAACTTAATATTTTGATCAAGTTAAAAACCCAACTGATATAATATATTATGAATTTTTTAGACTTGTTACTTAAGTAATATTTCACAAATATATATATATATATATCCGTAGTTTGTAGTTCTTCTGTAATATATTCCCTCCCCACAAGGGGCTGGGGAGGTGTGTGACGGGGTTGTGTTAACATAGACAGAGAGGTTTGATACCTACAAATTGAGTTTTAGTGATACACTTGTGACAAAATATAAAAGTTATATTTATATAAAGTTTATTTAGCTTGTTCTTCTTATCTGGTCAAGTGTTTCTATATTATTGTGAAACGGTGTGAACTATCATGGACATAACCAATTTTCTGAATCATTTAAATCTTGTTTCTCGTTTAATTCTTTTGTTAATATTTAATGAAAGTTGAAGATTAAATTTCTTAAGTGGAGATGATATAGGAGATGAAAATTGCTTTTGTGTGAAGAATCTAGCATTCTAAAGATCAAAACGAGATTCACATATTTTGATATCCTGATTGTTATCAAGCAATGATTCTTGCACTAGCAACTTGGGTGAGGTTCAAAATGCTACAAAAATTCTTGAAACTTCTAATCAAGAAAAGGATTGTTGTGGTGTGGATTATAATCAAACTCAATAATTCAACCAAAATTGGAGACGAAGAAACATATTACTTGATATGAGATTCAAGTAATAATTTATTTTTAAATGATTAGACTTGTTTCCTAAATAATACTGTTTAGATTTATAGAGCTACCTAATATGTAATTATGTGTATCATATTTAATCCCCACAAGGGTTCCGGGTAGGGTATGTGAAAAAGTTGTATGAACATAAACCAATAAAGATGTAAGACCAAAAAATGAGTGAGCGATAAACTTAAAAAAAAAGAGAGGTTCTTGTAGAACATAGTAGATGATCTTCTACTTGTTCAAACATAAAATTTTCTAAATTACGTATATCTTGTGTCCATTTATTTTCGTGACATTATTTTATTTGTTATTTATTCAATATTGTTTTTTTCTAACAAAATCACCTATTATATCATAGAAATCTTGTTCCACCATACAAATTTAAAATTATCAACCTGCCAAAAGCATATTGGGTTTATTTAATTTCAAAAGTATATTCACCATCACTGATTTTGGACACGGAGAGAGGAAAAGCTATATGTGGAGCGAAATTTTTGCTAAAACGTTTTGACGGAAAGAGAATGAGAGAAAACTATAAAAATGTTCTTAGATCTTCAGCAAGATGGTCATGAGAAGAAGATTTAATGTTTATACGGGTGGTTGCCTGAAAAATCACATTCAAAATTATATATGTTAACCGTCCCCTTCAAAGTCTAGTACAAGATTTTTTTTTAATTGTTTGATAATTTTTAATATTTAATTTGTCTTGAAATTAGTGTATATCAAAAACATAGATATATAGCATATTTATTAAATTTATTCAAAAATATTAAGTTACACCAGAAATGTGTGGTGAGAATGTCACTAAAAATTAATGGATTCACCAGAAATCATTAATACCTTAAAATGATTAAGTTCTCACTATTATGTAAGATATGTTAATTGAATATATATATATATATATATATATATATATATATATATATATATATATATATATATATATATATATATATATGTATATATGTATATATAACATTATAATGCTTATTTCGAATAAGTAATTAAAAATTATATTTATTTATTATATCAGTAAAAAATTATTTATGTATGTATTATTATATAATTTTTACATATGTTTGTTTAATTGGATTTTTTAACAATTAAGGCATTGTGTAATATAATCTAAGTCTAAAAGGACATATGTATTTCTTTTTTTCTTCTTTTAAAACCTGGATGTTTATCATCTTATTAATAATGCATAAAGGACGTTTCAATTATTTGAGAATAATACATGTATCTCTAAAATTCAGTAAGTAAATTAACTTATGTTATTGAATTAGTTTTTCTATATTATAATAAAGATCTATAATTTTTTAAGTAAATTTTGAAAAAGACAAACATTTGTATGTTAAGATATATTTATAAACTTTGGTGGGGCTAAATTAGATGTTTGAAAATTCTCAGAAAATCATAATGTTTAAAAAAAAGTAAATGGTTAACAACACATGCAATGAATTGATTAACAACACATGCCGCCTTGGGACTAGCTAATTTTTGTAAGTGTATATATTTCTTTGAGTAATAAAGTGATTAGTAAGGTCCTTATCCACAAGTATTTCTTGTAATTATACTACTTTTTTTATGTGTATAGATAATAATTGGAAACAAATAAAAATATTTAAAATAAAAATAATATGGTTGAAAGTAGGATTAAAAAAATAATAAACACTATATATATATGGTGTTTCCTCAAGGGAGATGAGCATACTAGGTATTTATATGATCTTTCACAGATTTGCTTACTAAGATGTATTAATTGTTCTAAAGGATGAAATATGTTATGACTACTCAACACGATTCAAAGTCCAGTATAATCCCTTGTCTATATCTTAAGGGAAATCGACCAGATATACGCTTTTACTTCTAATGCCCCACTTAGTCAATACAACAATTAACTATAACCTATAATGATTGTATAATCTTTATGACATATCGCATTTCTTATGGCCCATGCACAAACATTAACTAATTTCCACTATGACATTACACATATCTTGGTCTGGTCTTCAAAACCACTATGTATAGGGTGTTGTACGAGTTGGATAATTAAGACTAGGTGATTAAGTTAACTAATTGCATATATGGTTACAATCAATACATAATGTAATTGCATAGCTATCAATTAAACAATCACACTATTATCCTAATAGACATAAAATGAAAATTATAAAAAAAAAAATATGGAGGGTTCACAATATAATCCCTAAATTATTGGATGATCAGCTAAAAGTAAGAGTACGAGAAGTTATAACTCTTCGGTGAAAAAATTTAGAGAAAGAAAGAAATAATTAAAATACCAATGAAAGAATCCAGAAATACGTCTTTTCAATCTTCTACCTCTTAATGAAAAAAAAAAGAAAATTCGTCTACTTAGGCTATAACTACCTATTTATAAGTATATATATGTTAAATCTACCTAAAAAGCTTCAAAATTATCCCAGACCCACTACGATTTAAGTTTAACCATGGTCTAATAAGATGAAACAGCTTATCATGTTCCTTTTCTGTGCATTCCTTTATAATAACTCGCCAAGATGTGAGGTAGGTGAAGGCTTCTACTTCTTTCTCTATAAATTTACTAACTAGTTAAAAGGATAGTGAGGCTCACACTGAAACTATAATTAAGTTTGTTGTCTATCTACTGAAAAATTTGACGTAGGCAAGTGGTCTGTAAGCATCCTACAATATTGTCCTAAAATTTCATCCTCGCTTATTTAGGAATCCCATCTTTAGCCTGAGCTTCTTGGAGTGTGCTTCTTTTCATGTGATCCAGGATCTTGTACCCATGTATTGTGTCATTCCCTATCAAATCACTACTTCGTGTCTATCTACAGTCTCAAATCATATTAATATCCCAAAACACTTAGATGACTCTATACCATCACAAAGACATAAATTAAGGAAATTACCAAATTTCGTTTAATAGTTCACCAAATAAATAATGTTAAATATTGTATCAGACATACTATATATAACCACAAAGGTAGATACATCATCTAATAACCCTAAAGTTAAATAATTGTCATCCCGACAATATAACTATAAAATGGGACAAAGATTTGAATAAGTAAATAATATACCATAATGTCGAAGAGCAAAAAAAGAAACTAAGAACTAAATATCATAGTATAAATAGTACCAACATAAAATAAAAAAATATATGATAGAAATATTATATACTCTTAAGAAATTGTTAGTTTCGTAATGCAAAAGATTTCAGATGAAATAGAGTCAAGATGCATAAGTTATGTTACGGTCGTCGATATGTGTGTTTATTTTATATGCCAACCCTCCTAAGACATCTCAACTGATGTAACTATACAACATGGTCGGGATCATAAAGGATTAATTCATACACGTCATATAAGATGTGGTTAAGGAGTAATAGACATGAAATATGCAAGTAGGCTACAAGCGCTCACCCCACCTTACCTAATTAACACAATTTATTAGCTCAAGATAAATATTTCAAATTTTTGCTCTATAACCCATCCAATTTAAGTAAATACCCAACATTCCCAATTATTACACCGTTATCAATTGTCTTCTCTCATTAGTAATGGTAAATTTTCTAGTTCATTTTGTCAGATGATTTGGAACATTTTTTTATATATTCCACTAAATGATAGTTATGTTAAATTGGTGTGCTGTATTTAGAAAAGTATTCATCTTTAACACTTCAATCCTTTTCACCTCTTAATCTCAGCGGTATACCTTCATTGGATGGTCATTGAATGTGATAATATTGCAATGCTTTAGCTCAGAATCCAAAGGAACTTCTATCTTGTTTGACAAAATACCTAAGGTCTTAGATTCATAGTTGTTGTGATCTTCCCTCGAACTTTAAGAGTCTTTAGTGAAATCTTTAAGAGTCTTTAGTGCAATCTTTTGAATATCAATCACTCATTAATTGATGTCATATATAAGCTTATATATCACAATGGTGCACTCTTCTCATCTTTATTTTTTTGAAGGGGTACCATACCTCTTCTCTATTCTCATCCTACTGATTAGCCCCTCCCTCGAGTTTTAGGATTCAACTCTCATTTATATTTTCATACTGAAAATGTGGATGATCTCTATGCAAAGAACACCTATTTAGTTTGCTTATAATGCGACCTTGGTTAAAAAATTAAATATTTAGACCCTAGTTTGATGACTAGTTGTATTCTTGCCAGAGATTATCTCAACAAACTTATAATTGTTACTTTTCCCTTAATCTAAATTTTAAATAATATATTTGATCATTTAAAAAAATTCAACTATCAACCACAATAAAAAGATATGATTAAAAGTATTCAAGATTAAGTTTTACCAAGTCATATTTACCCATATGACTCTTAGATATAATAAGAAAATAATTATTTTTATTTGATTGAACAATTACGAATTAATTTGTATTTATATTATTAAAGTAAATAAAAGAATAAAAATAAAATTTACTAAAAAATGCAAAGAAAAGTAATATTTTTTGGACTAAAAAAAAATAAAGGAAAAAACAAATAAATAATTATAAAATTTATGTCTAGATATAATTTAAAATAAATGGCAGAGAAAGGATAAATTTATATGAAAAAAGTTATGTTATATAATATTGCCTAAGTATTATAGGTTAGGAAATTTTATAAAGTAATATTTTACATCTTTTGAAATGATATTAATATGAAAAACATAAAAACTAATAATTTAAAGAAATTTAAGAAAACTAAAATTAATCAAAATAAATTTTTCTTTAGTTTTAAAAAATACAAAAAAAAATTGTATTATGTTAATATTTTCCTTTTATCATATCATGACCATTGATAATTATAACAAAACACATGTCATTTGATTAATAAGTTAGTTATTTTGTAAGTTTAACACATGAGTTATGTGTATTAATATTATTGGTGTACGATTATCCAATATTTGGATGAGAGAATTTTCTTAATAAAAATTGTAATTAAATTAATACTTTTGAACAAGAAAATAAATTAAGAAAAATATATCAATACAATAAATAATTGTTGTGTTGTATGAGTAATTAAAATTTTCAGAGTATTCAAATGCATTGGATGCCCTACCAACTTAATTTGGATAAAATTCCATGTCAATAATATCCTTAAATTTAATTCCTCAAATTTCGAATTATTTACATTATTACCTTGTGTACTATCGCCATATTTCTCAAACTCAGCCCTATGAATACACTTTTCCCACATGTTACCTCAATTGTCAAAATATATACATGTATATGCTTGAAAGCTAGTCAAAATAAGAATTAGGGATTTGTTTTCTTTTGCCAAATAATTAGCGCTTTCATTTCTTACAATTGGTGTTTAAATTTAAGAAAAAACTTAATCGTGTTAGAATACAACTGTGATGATCGATTCTCTTCAAGGAGAGAGGTATAGTTTGTCTACTATATGTACGAATCCATACATATTTTTTTATTTAACTAATTATATTTTAAAATATAGATTAAATCTGAGAGATCTTGCGATATTTTTCAATGATTTATGTTGAAAACTTATGTTTGTTTGAACTCATGGGTTTTAATGATTCTTTTTCAAAATTAGGGAGTTTATATCTTATGCATTGGGTAAAAACTTACGTCGTTGTTTGAAATTTATTGCTATTGCTTTAGGTTTGTTGGATTTCCACATGATAATAATTTGGACACGAATCTTTAAGATGCTAAAATTTTGTATACCTTTAGGTGTTGTTTTCGGGGTTTTGATTTGAAAAAATTATGTTTATTTGTAGTGATAGAGATGAAAGAAAAATGAGCGTTCTAATAAATTGGATAATATTTAAAGGGCGCCCATTTGTTTGAAGGAAAGTGCAAAATATTCTTTTCTTTTTAATTCTGAAACTCGCAATTTAGACCTTTTAATGATAAATTTCATTCTTTCCCAAATACTAGCTTGGAATTCGATAGAATTTGTGAAATTAATATTTTTCCCTTATTTAAATTGTTAAATGTTTTATGAAAAAAATACCAAATATCCCCTATAGTTTTAGAATAGATAAATACTCTCTATCATTCCCTAATTCATGGCAACTCACCTCTATTTATGATAACTTTGTGCAGCTCGGTGCACCCAATGTGATAAGCTTTAATATTGTTTTTAGTATAAGGGGTGAGTTGCCAAGAGTTAGGAAACCATATGAGGTATTGTCCCTATTAATATTGTAAGGGATTTTTATCCTTAGTCAAACCATAGAGGGTATTTGATTACCCAATGATTTTATTTGTTTCTTTTCAAAATTCTCCAAACATATCCATGGTGTTCCAGTCATTAATTAGTGTTTTTGTTACTCGTGATGTAATTTGAGTTATAGTTTATATGATGTTGTTTTTCGCAAATATAATATCTTTTGATTAATCATTTTCATTGTACGTTAATGTATATATTTATTCATCTTAATATTTATTTTAATTTCCTTCATATTTTTTTACAGATAAGCTAATTTGAGCCACGAAGATTAATGTTTACTAAAATATATGATCGATGTTCATACCATTTCAAGTTTTATGGATATAATAGTTTCATTCAGGAATGACAAAGGATTAGTTTTTTCCAAAAATATCAAAAACCGTAACTATAATAGTTTATTTTTTAAAAACTTTAACCATCAGTTATAATATTTAAAAACCATAACTGCATTATTATTCGGTTTCGGTTTTAAACGATATATTTGGTTTTTAACCATAACCAAATGATAATTTAGTAAATATATTATTTTTCATTATTCACTCATAAAAGAAAAATCTCCAACGTATATAAAATATTGTGTTCGTATCTAATTAAATTGCATATTTATAAACAAGTTTGTTAAATATAGTATTTGGATTTTGAAAATGTATATGACAATAAACGGTTTTCGGTTATTCGGTTTTATTTTCATCTAAAACCATACCCTAACAGTTTTAACCATTTGTTACACTTGTTAAAACTATAACCTAATGGTTTACCGCGATTATATAATTTGATTTTTAATTGGTTCGGGTATCATCGGTTTTGGTTTTTAACCGTAACCATTGACATCCCTAGTTTCATTGGAATCATAAATGAAGAGTTCCTTCAATTAGGAGTGCCAAAAAGAAATATACTGAAGCATTGTAGAAGGTGGACAAAATTTCAACAATTTTAATATTATTTTTTCACAAATAATAAGCTGAAAATAGTTTAATAAATCGGTTTAATGAGATAATTACTTATTTAGTCCATGTGTTATGCGAATGTAACACATATGTTCATGTGTTTTAGGAATATACTAAAAAAAATTAAGGTGGGGCCCGAATCATGCAATTTAGATCATTTAGTTTTGGAAAATTGATCAAGTTTGTAATCATTTTTGAAGTATAATAATATATTTATTTTTTATGTGTGTGAGAATTTATTTCTAGTCCCTGTCTTTTTCATTTCCCTTGCATAAGTTAGCACCTAATTAATTGACATTTTAGTGCATATGGTTGTTTTTTTATCCTCTATTATAAATTGTAAATGGAAATGATAATTTGCATGGCTTGTTTCTTCTCTTTACTCGAAAGAAAAATAATCATAAATTCCACTTGCTATTTTATAGGAATAATATACTACTAACTATTTACATTCAATTTCCTAATAAAACAAGATGGTTACCTCCTCCAATTGGTGAAATAAAAATCAACACAAATGCAGCCTTCGATGTGTTAAATGCTAATTTTTTTCTTTTATTGCCAGGGACCATTGTGGTAATTTTTTGGATGTGAAATGCTAGATGCATGGGAGTCTTATCACTTGTGGAGGCTGAAGTTTTAAGAGTCTATAAAGCTTGTAGGATTGCTACTTAGTTTCTAGCTGGAGTAGTGACTATCGAGAGTGATAATTCTATAGTTATTAACTCTTTCAATTGTAATAAGTTAAAAACCCCTCATTCCATCACAAATTTGATTAGGGATATTTGAGAGTGTTGCAACACTTATAAATTGAATTTTCTCTAGTAAATAGGGGTAAGAACTTAGTAGCTGACTGGAAAACTAAACAAAAGCTTAGAGGTGCATTGTCTAGCTTAGATTAGAAACAATCACCCAAATCAGTTAGGCTCATTTGTAATGACCACAATGCTACGGGCATTGGGAAACTTTTGAACCTTCTCTACTTTAAAATATTGTTTTTTGACTAATAAAAAGAATGCTATATTTGATTCTTGTGGAAGGTGAGCTTGGCATGTCACTTAGCTCACCATTTTAATGGTGCGACTATAGGATAAGTCTGGGTCTAAGAAAATTCCAAACTTTAATTTGTCCCTTATAGGGTGAGTCCTGGTTCGGCTTGGCCCATCATAGGGAAATAATCAACGGGCGCATTTTTTGCCCGAAGGTTCAAATGGAAGTCTCTAGTGCAAAAGTATAGTACATTTTCTCTGTCTTTTGTCTTTGTTCTACTTAGTACCCGTGTAAAAGTATTTCTTTTGAAAAACACTTAAAAGTGTTTTTAGATATTTAAAAGTGTTTTATACCCTAAGAACACTTTCTTTAATAGCATCAAATATGTGTTTCTTAAAAAATGCGCCTAAAGTGATTCTAAATTTCAATATTATTTTTAATAATTTTTCAAATATTTTAATTATATTTTAAAAAGCCCTTTTTTCCTCTTGAATGAGCACTTCCAAACGATCCCTTAGCCTTATCCGAAAAAAGTTAGGAAGCGTGTGACATTTCTTTTGATCTATAATTCATTATTTATTTAAAAAAAAGGCACAACAAAAATGAAAAAGGCTGATAGACCAACCACAATGTATAATGTGTTGGTTTAATCATTCAAAACTTATTTATACTTGTAAAGGTTGAAATATTTTAATAGTATTGGTGGGTATAACCCAAAAAAGGATCAGCAAAATATCCCCTATGATGTGGTAGTTAAGTGGTCCAATCAATATAATTCTCTTTACATGTTTTCTCTATCTTACAAGATTGTATCACTTAATCGACACATCACGGGTGATACCCAACATAACTCATGTTTTATTTAATTTTCTGTGTTGGCATGTTAATGGACGTGAGTATATTGTATATCTATTTTTTTTTTTTGTGAAGGGGTCTGTTGTATTTCTATGGTTGTCATTAATGCATATATTTTTTATAGAAATAGTATTAATTATCTATACTAAGTGTCACCATCTAAGCTCTTGTATCTCAGGTCGGTTTAACTCGAACTTTCAATTTTTTAGCTCCCATCGAGGGGTAAATTCTCGGACTTTCCCCTTTCTATTACACAACACAATTGGATTGAAGAATATTCATTAGTATAAGAGCATAATGTGTATTTATAAAAATTATCTCACTTGGAAAATCCAACAATCTTGTTTAACACAAAGGTTACACAAATTTTATTTACAGGTGTTCATTTATGCAATTGTTTCCAACCATCAACATATTATGTTGTCGATCAAAGATGTTTTTTTCAATATTTTCTAACACAAAATCACCTTTTTAAATGGTCTTGCAAATATCGCTCCTTGTAATGTTAAATTACTGTAACGTCCATCAAGTGTCAGTTCTAGAATCTTGGACTTGAAGTCATCATTCACATTTGTGTTTTGGAACTCCATCGAGTTGTAGATATATGTTTAGAAATGTGATTCAAGATGATCAATTATATTGGTAATCGAAGTACAGAATGTTCAATGAAGCCTCTGGATAAAAACATCCACAGTGAACCTAGTTCCAAAATTCACAGAAAAGTTGTGGTGATGTGAATTTTAGGAAGAATTATATTCAAGGATGTAGCTACTAGTATCCCCAATAGACATTTTTATTTTGATTTAACAAAAACAATTTTTGACCCTAGTAAAAATTACTTGTGGCCTGCATAACTTTAATAGCTTGCACCGTGCATTTTGACTAATTAATCACTAGTATAACAGCAGTAATATTTATTATTCTTATCTTGATATTTGTGACAATGGTTGGTGATAGAGCATAAAAATCCAAATCAATAAAATTACACTAATGATGAATCTCCGATTTATGTGATAAATGATGATTTGTGTGAACTCTATCTTCAATCGAGCCTAGAACCCTGAAAGTGGACAAAGGTTAGGACCAAATAAAGGTGTATTTCCTGATGGTACTCTGATAGTTAAGTCACTATTGGGATGAAGGATCGAGGAGAATATATATTGGACGAGGTCCCATTGTAATCTAAACAGTGTAAGTACTTAAGTGATACCACATTGAGTGCTTGTTATAGGAATCATAGATAAGGAAAACTCGGGAATACCTTGTTGGACTTTTGTCGCATCCATATGGAATATCTTTGGGGCAACATTATATGTTCATTACCTTGGCGAGATGCTCATTGGCAGCCTCATGGACATGTTGAGTGCTCGATACTATATCATAGAGGTTTGTCGAGGGAGTAGTTCAACCGACAACCATGACATAAAGTTAATCGAGACTATCCACACCCCTTGAATTTGTACAATCTGGGAAAAGAATCCATGTGGGACCATTTGAAGAATACAACCATATCTTAATGTTGAAGTGAGTGTCATTTACAAGTTTTTAACTTGCATGCTATCGTGCGACACGTGTTTACTCACAAATGGCCACATCCTCATAATTATCTTGGTAATTGTGGGAAGTTACGTACATTATCATGCGGTTTTCGGGTTCTCTAGATCATTAAGACCTCGATAGGCGAATCATCACTATTCACCAATATATTGTGTCACTCTGTTATATTGTTCTTATTGCTGTTGTGGATTTTCTTCGAGCACCTTTATGATAGCATACTAGTGTTCGAATAACTCTTCCACTTGTACTTTTCTAGAGTAGTAAATTCTCTTCTCTTTAAGGTATCTTATTTCGTAATTTTGAGTTTTTTATGTATCGTAAAGGTAGTTCAGTGAGAGGCTCCAAGGATCATCCTGGAGGGGAATTAAAAAGATCTCGGCCTTCATATTTGGCCATCGCAACCTCTTATCCCAAGGACTCTACCTTGGATTTCTCAATTGGAACCATATTTATGTCCCCCGAGAGGATTACTCTTAAAGTTTGTTGTACTTCTTTTTTTTTATTGATACCGACTCTTATACCGACTTTTATTTAAGCAACACCCATTCTTCACCTCCACAACCAATTAACGTAGCTAGTATAATTTTTATATATGATACTTCCTTAGTACATAAATAGTGCATCCCGCATAAGCCCGTTGTTGCAGAGTTTAGGCTCGAACACATGATGTGCAAGCTTAGCTTCCGCAAATTTTTAAAGGTTGTAAAGAGGGAGGGGGTACATTTGTATCGGAATAGATATTTTCTATCCATGTGCAAATGAGAGAACTTTTCAACCTTGTGAGAGATAAATTGCAGTTTATACCCGCTCCAGATATGAGGCTTCAGGTTCCCTCCGGGACTTTTATTATGACTCTCATAAGAAAGTCGAATTTGCGTCTAAGCCAAATGACCCTGAATTATTTGGAAAACATCTTGAGCTTCTATATGGGGTGTACAACTCTTTTGGGTTGCATGCCTTTAGCCAATTTATTTTTTCATATTTATCAACTAATTAAGTGAAAAAGTCGAATCGACAGTAGATGGTACCTAATAGCTCCTCGAATCAAAAATGGTCACCAAATGACTGATGTTGTCTCCTGAAGCATATTTATAAATCAATGATGAGGGAAATGCGTTCTGCAAGTATACGGGTCACCAAGTAATATAGAAATTAAGTGAATTATCGTCCACACATGGATTTATGAGTTTAGGACTAGCTATTCATTATTAATAAAAAGACTAAACAAAAAATATTTCTATATGATTTTTGTTTAGGTAGCTACCAAGATAATGGTTAACTACTAAATTAACTAAGGAAATCAAGTTAAGGCTGTGGACGGGGAGAGAAATATAGATTGAGACACTTGTAATTCCCACTAACTATAGCTTAAAGTTACCTGCAATTCTAAGGGTAAAACGGGACATTTATGCTAATCATTGTTATAAGATCTCCCTTAGTTCCTTTCGGATAAGTAGGGGGCTACAATCTAACCCTAGGAACCTCTTCCTAGTGAATCCTACGCATGTTATCTAGACGTCTAAAGTTCAAACTCTATGTGATTACCTAGTTAGTTTATCTCTTCCGGGTCTTCAACTCTAAAAAGCGTAATTAACCTAGTTCCACTACCAAATCCATATTCACAAGCATAATTTAATAGCTAACAAACCTAAATATGTGTACACCATTCAAGGATTTATCACGAGGCACAAAGATAATTACAGCAAAAACAATCCATAATTATTTTAAATAAGAAATCCCAAATTCATTCAAATAAGACTTAATTAATAGTTAGGGTTTATACCCCAAACATCTCAAGTTAAGAGGTAATTTAGCATAAACTCTATTGATTAAGAGTTTGTGTCCAAGTGAAACTGAGTCACAAATATTATATCTGTAATACTAGTGATTAATTTGTTAAAATACACGGTGTCAAGCTATACAAGTTATGCACATCATAAGTAAAAGATCAAATCAGCTACTTATCCAAAAAAATTAGGGGTCAAGAATGATTTTTTTTAAAATCAAAAGGGAAATGTCTATTGGGGTACTAGTAGCTATACCCTAATCGAAATACTTCATAAGTTTTATATCACAATGATTTTTGTGTGAATTTTGAAATCAGATTCACCGTGAATGATTTTATCCAAAGTTTTCAATGAGCATTATATACTTCGATTACCAACATTATTGATCTTCGTTAATCATATTTCTTCACATTTATCTATAACTCGAAGGAGTTCCAAAACACCAATGTAAATGATGACTTAAGGTTCAAGATTCTAGCACCGACACTTGATCTAATAAAAAGACGTTACAGTAAATTAACATTGAAAGTGGTGATATTTGAAAGACCATCTAAATAGTTAATTTTGTGTTTGATAGATTGACAAAAACATCCTTGATTGACAACTTAATCTATTGGTGGTTGGAAACTAGTACATAAATACAAACTTGAAAATAAATCTTGTGTAACCTTTGTGTAATATAGAATTATTTGATTTTCCTAGTTCAGTAGAATACTTGAGATCAGTTTAATAATCATACATATATGCTCTTATACTAATGTATACTCTTCAATCTAATTGTTGGATCATCTATTTGTGTAAAAGATAGGGGAAAGTCCAAGAATTTACCCTAGGAACTAAAAAAATTGAAATTCCGAGTTAAATACATGAGATTAGACGGTAACAAGATAATTAAAACTATGTGGATTGAAATATATAAATGAATGACAACACCCATATAAATACAACAATACCTTCATCAAATTTCCAAAATAAATAATTATATAATATACTCACGTCCATTAACATGCCAACAAAGATAACTAATTAAAATATTTCTACCTTTACACACACGTGTATATATATATATGCTTTGAATGATTGAACCAACACAATTTACATAGAGGTTGTACTATTATCCATTTTTCCATTTTTGTTGTCAAAGCTTTCTTTCATAATAACTGGTGAGTTATAGAACAAAATAAAGGTCACCCATTTTTCCACTTTTTTCAGATATGACTACGTAGAACAAGATAAAGAGAGCGAAAATACAATATAGTTTAGCACTAGAGACTGCCATTTGAACCTTCGGGAAAAACATGTGCCTGCTGATTTTGCCTTATGATGGTCTAAGCCGAACTAGGGCTAACCCTAGATGGGACAAATTAATGTTTGAATTTTTCTTGACCCTGACTTATCCTATAACCTCAACATTAAAATGGTGAGCCATGTGACATGCCAAGCTCACCTTTCGCAAGAATCAAATATAGCTTTTCTTTATAGAAAAATTAATGTAAACTATCAGTAGTATATTATTCCTTTAAAATAGCACGTGATATTTATGTTTTTTTCGAGTTGAGAGAAGAAACAAGACATGCAACTTGTTATTTCGATTTGCAATTGGTGGTAGAGGATAAACATCACAATTATAGAGAACTACATTATCAATTAATTAGGTGCTAACTTAAGCAAGGGAAATGAAAAAGATAGGGACTAGAAATGAATTTAAACACACATAAAAAGAGAATATTATTATACGTCAAAAATAATTACAAACTTGATCAATCTTCTAAAACAAAAGTATCTAAATTTCATTTAAATTCCTAATACACATAAATATAATTGTTATATTAGCATAACACATGGACTAAATACACATGGACCAGAATTTTTTTGCTCAATAACCCATGTAGTATAAATGAATACCCATTTATCAATTGTCTTCTCTCATTAGTGATGGTAAATTTTCTAGTACATGTTGTCATATTATTTGGAACATTTTTTATATATTTCACTAATGATAGTTTATGTGAAATAGATGTGGTGTATTTAGAAAAGTACTCATGTTATCATTGTAAATATAAATGTATTGTTTTAATGTAATAATAACTATTCAGAACTTTTTACAGTGTGAAAGCTTTCGCAAGAGCATCATTTTCTTTCACAAAACCTAAGCTTTCGTAAATTCTTATTCCATTTACAAAACAAAAGAAATGAACTTTTACACAATTTTTTATTATTTTTCATCCTTGAAACTTAACAAAAATGTCAGATACTACTTCCCCTGCCATAGCTTTGTCTTCCAATAAATATTGTTAAATAACTCCTATATCGCCCCCTCAATCCTCAACATATATCTAGCTGACCTTCTTCATGTTAAAATCATCTATCAAAATTATCCAACTTTTCGAGACCAAATTCTCTCCTTCCTCTTTTTTTACAATGGCATTTTTCTATATCCTTCTCAGCAAATAAAATACGTGCACTCTCATTACATATCACTAATATATCCCTTTGAGAGACAATACAGTTTATCTAGTCATGATATTTTCGTTTCTGTTGATCACACCATCCAATACATGGTAACATCAACTCTCACCAATGTCGATACCCGAATTAAGGTTTTCACAACCTATGACAATACATCCACAACCACAGTTGGTTGTCTACTTAACCGACTTGTACGACTATGTCCAATCTTTCAATTTACGAAGATAAACACGAAAAAATAAGCATGACTGATGAATTTGACTTGTAAGTCTCTCTATAACCAAATCTCACTAGGATGACCTACAACTACAATGAAATCAGTGCAGACAATGAAATCAGTGCAGACATATGCGCCCGCGACAATACTATCACCTTTCCTGAATCATATGAAAAATTCTTTTGGAACATGAAATTTATCACCATTAGCAGGATCAACTATCTCTTAACATTTTTACAGCTCAATTATCTAAATATAGTCGTGGTCATGTCATTCTTCAGCTTGTCCACTCAATCCAGGGGCATATATTGCATTCTCAAGGCACAACTTTGACTCCATCATATGAGAATCATAATTCTAAAGCTGACTAGCACACTACGAATAAGACAAACATTCAGTAGCAGTGAAGTGAATTTTTTTTGCCTCGTCAAAAATGGTTTCCCCTCTTGTTCTCACTCTTACAATAATTTTTCCGTTAAACTTTAAATACCTAAGCTTCCCAGGTTGAACTTTTTCGTTAAAGCTTAAATGTTATGTTTCCCATATTTTCCTCACCAATAAAAACATGGTTCAAAACTCTCTTCAGACTACTATATGCACGTTATACAATAATGCGGCATGTGAATACATTTCCCTAGAACTAATGGTATTCAGCAAAGGGTCATGTAGTCTTCCACGTCTCAACTAATGAATATTTCATAATGGAATTTTTTGTCATATAATTGAAAAGATACTCACATTACTAGTATGATCATCAATGTCTACTTTATTTTGGTCACTAATTTGTCAAATTGTTGTATACTTTATTAATCGCACGACTTCACATTCTCTTAACAATATCTATATTTTTTAAGACCTTTTGGATCAAACTCCTTATATAAAATTACTTTTTTTTGATGCCCTTGTTTTTCGTTCTTAAGCCTTACTCGCCAAATAACCTTTAACCTAAGTCAAAACCTTGTGTATTTATTGGATACTTGATACAACACAACACACATAAATTTTTTAACCCTCCATGTAACAAAATTAATATCTCAAGACATGAAATTTTGGTTGAAAATATATTTACTTTTTGTTAATCAGAAAAAGTCCATATCACAAAAATTTAAATTTCTCAATTACGCCACAACCCTCCCATAACTCCACATATTAGCTACACATTCACAACCCATACTTCACCAAGGAGCTAGGACCCATGGACTTATAATACCATAAATTAAACCACATCCAGTACTAATTATTACCACACTCAGATAAAAAAACAGCTATCATAAGACTCTGTATTGGTTACCCCACAACTTCAGTTACGTACCAATTACACACATATTACAATGCATTATCATGCATCCAGAGTCTTAACTAGCAATTCTCCCTCTTCCATACATAATACATTAAATAAAAATTATTCCGTGTCTCCCTTAACTAATCCCATTTCTATACACAGAATGCAAGAACAAGCTAAAAATTAGATTACTACAACTCTGCGTTAAATTTCTCTTAACACTCAACTATCCTAAAACAACACATTTGAACTAATATGTGAATCAAAATCTTTAATGTTGTAAGAATGGCGTTAAATTATCACTGGGAAATTCTCTAATCTAGTCCGTATTCAAACAAAAAAACATTGTTTCACCGAAATATGTTATAAATATAATTGGTTGTAATTGAATCTTAGAATATAGTTGAACTGGCAGTATTCAAAGGTATAAAGCATGACTTGTCACTAAGGGTTACATAATCTCCCCGCAATCGATTACAAGCCACGTTCAGTCTGTTCAATTAATTTACTACCATTTCTCATGTACTATGCTCTAATTTTTAACTTAGAAAAGTCTTTACCCTTCTCTTCATGTACTATGATATATTGTGCTCTATTTGAAGATGTTTATACATTATAACCTTCTCGCTTTATTGACAAACAGTTTCATAATCATATATGTAAATTAAATATAAACATCTACAATCTAAAGTACATCGAGCGTATAGTATACCTCTTACATTATCCATCTTATTGAGATTCGTCATCTCCCACAATAATGCATCACTTCCATCTTGTAAAATGTCAATTTCAATGATATTATTTTTACATGTAGCAATACTCTGGCCTTCATGAAAGTTATTTTTAATGGATCTACGTACTTTTGATAATTTTGTTGGTGTCAACTAAAATCCTATAATCTCAAAACATATATTATGGAGCTTCTGTCAAATTCTAAATTTCTATAGCTAAAGTAGTTATATGTCTAATATTTGATCCATGCTTTTTAATCTTGAAGATGGAAGTCCTTCGATTGATAATACATAATATAACCAGGTTGTAGGCGCTCTTCAGTCTCTCGTTCATACCCAACCAGATGTCTTTTAATCAATAACATACACACTAGTTTATGCATGTTCCATATGATACTCATTGTAACGCTATATAACGCGTTCTTGTGTACCTTATCTAACATTATCACATGGAGTCTTGCTTAACAAACAAACTAGTGCCACTCTTGGTTTCTACTCTTATGTTGATTAGAACTTTCACTTAGATAACCGACATGCAACACTGATCTCTTAAAGTTCAGATCTTCCTTGATAAGTTGATCTGCAAAAAGTCAACGAATAATCGAACGCTCGTCAAACAAAGAAAAATATCATTTTTTGCTTCGACAACTATTGAATTCAACAGATACTTCAACAGCTAGAAGTCCCTATTTTTAATCCACCTACCATTTTATGTAATATTATTCAACCAAAATTTTATATTCTTGATTTTTTTACTTTAGTCTAGTATATATGAAACAAGTAGTCATCGCCTTCTAATTTATACGGGATCAAGTAGAAAGAAATGAACTTGGAGTATCTTATTTACATTCAGATGATCAACTTGCGAGTTCTTTCACCAAATAACTATCACATGAAATTCATCGATATCACTATGTAAAAATCAAGTCATATTTGAAGGAACGACTATCTGGAGGGTGAATGATTAGGAAATAAAAAAATGAAATCAACCACAATCTATTCAAGACAAGATATTAATGTCCAAGACTTATGGGATTATTTTCATTCAATATATAATCTTATATATTTTTTAATTCTCATTTAATGCAATTGTTAGGAAAGAAAATATTATAATAATATAATTGTATGTTTCATGTATTATTGGTATGGAATAGAAACAATATGTATAACTAGTTGGGGTTAGTTTAACTGGCTAGCGCCCTTGTTCATTCATCTAGATGGTATAGGTTCGAACCGTGTCAATAACACCGAGTCCAAAAAATGGCTCTTCCAAGTAACAAAAAAACAATCTATATATTATTTACTTGGTTACCATAATTGTGATTCCCCAACGTGTATATATATGTGGGAGTGTGATGAGTTGGTAATCAAAGGTCTTTCAAGTGAGAAGCAATTTATATATATTCTGGATTATGCGAGTACTCTCAATATGTAATTGATTTGGGTAACTTGTGGAATAACAAATTTTATAAGAAATCTACATAACCAAATAATATTAGAGCATGTCATAGATACCGCACAGATTCCTAATTTTTTAGATGACTTGAAGATATAATATTATTTCTTTCCTTTATGAGATATAATTCAACTCCAAAAAATACACTCCATCTTGTTCCTAAATATATACTGTTTTTAAGACATCCACAATTCGTATAATCATATGATAGATACAAGAAATTATTAGAAGTGTAGAATATCCCACATATATATGTGCACTAGTAATACAATGAATAATCGAACCCCATATAGGTAAAAATTATTTGAAATTTGTATATGTTTTTGTGTTAGCAAAATAAAAGTGATGGTTAGAAAGATCAAATTACCAACCAAAATCTAATATAAGGTAGAATCATATAAAAAATTTCCTTCGTCATGTAGTTTTTTCATATTGATTTCTATAGGAGTGTCAATATGTGTAGTTTTCATTGACCAAGCTTAGTTAAACCAATCTAGAATGTATATCTTTGGTTTCTTGAATAGGCAGCCAGCCTTACAAAGTAAACTTACATATATATACTTATCCAATTATATTTTCATTTTTTATCAGGTAGTAAATTATATTTTAAGATATTAAATTTACACTATGTGTTAAAATAAACTAAAATGGAGGGATGAAAATGAGGCTTGGTGGTTGTTTTGACAACTTGCCTACATTTCCTTGCTACATACTTCCTCTTTCGTTCCTTCTCTCTCTAACAAAAAATGTTTGTACTAGGATTCCGATGATGTACGGATAACCTTACAGTTTGATGATTTAACAAAGACCGTATATGGACTAATGAAATCACAGAAATAATAGCCTATATGGTAGATAATTTAGATCCTAGGTCATGCTTTATATGTGGTATTATTATTGCACATGCCTATTATTCTTTTCCTTTGTATCATATTTTTGTAGAGCTTTTAGGAACCTACTTGCATCCCACATAATCCAGCTTATTATTTAATGTGACAATACAAAATCATAGGAATAACAATACATTTAAAAAATTAAAACAATGGGTTAACAACCCTTATTTCTTACATATCCGAAACAATAACATATACAGTTTTAGACCATTAATAAAAAATAATTTCAACATCCACTTAGGAATTCAATAGTTTTTAACATATTGAATACTTGAATAAAAAACTCTATGATAATGTTCTTATATCAAATTTTCTTTTATAGTTGTAAATTCTAGGGTTCTCATCAGGTTGATAAATAATGGGATTTAAAGGAGAAAAGGAATCAAAGACACTAGCAAAGCCTCCAACAATTGTTTTATCGGATCTTGGTCCAAAGAAAATTGATATTAATAAGCCCCTACAAATGGAAAGGCGCAATCTTGGCAAAAAGAGATATAAGATTCAGCTGCTTACTAATAATTTCAATGTCTCGGAAGCAAGAATTGATTGAAGCTTTTTCAAGTCCAATGTAAGTACATTTAAATTTGGCCGTTTGAGAAACTAATTCACCTTTAAAATCTATTGCTCATATTTTCACGTGTTATGAAGATGGACATCAGGTGGAGGTAAAAGGTGTTTGTAGGAAAGTGATGGACAAATTCAAAGAAACTTACGGGCATGAAATCAATGAGAAATTCATCGCTTATGCTGGTGAGAATAACTCTTATTCTCTTAGTCCTCTGTCAAATAACAAGCTTGAGTTTATAGTTATGATTAAAAAGCATGCTCCGAACAGGCATTGCTGTTTCTAAACTTTCAAAGAAAATATTTTATTCGAATTTCTAACAAGTTCATATTATTTTCAGTAAAATGGAAAGTGGGATGGTGGAAGCCCATGACATGGTGATATGATAAGTTGTAGACAACCATCAAGGTCAAAGACATATAGAGTGGAATTTTGCTATGCTGCTCAAATATCATGCAAGATATTACAAATGCACATTGTGCCTAAGATTCTGATCGTCATTACGAGCCCGTGAGAGATTTGGACATAATTCTTAGACAAAATGCTGCCAAACAGTAAGAATTTCTTGTATTCAGGTGCATTTTGATGTTTTAGACAGTAGGAGTACTTGTCTGCAATTTCATGTCTTATATTTTCTTTAAGACAGATGAATTTCAATGAAAACTGCTAATTTATCACAAAAAATTAACAATAAGAGAATCGGCTCTAGATTTTAAAATCGTGTGTAGAATTTATGTCCATATTTTCTATACAGGGGATGTCTTCTCGTACTCCAATCTCATTTAGGGTCTGTGGTGACTGGATGCCGTGGATTTCATTCTAGTGTCCGTGCATATCAAGGAGGCCGTTAACTAAATATTGGTAAGATTCTATTTCCAATATATTTATCCAATTTTCAATTCTCTAACGACGTAATGGTTCTATTTTCCTTAATTTATACAGATGTATCAACAACAATGATTTTAAAACCAGGACCATTTATTGATTTTATAATTACAAATCAAAAGGTTCTAGATCCTTACCAAATTGATTGGACAAAGGTAAAAAATACTTAACTGTATGTTAAATTATGAACTAATTACTAATGATCCTCCTTTTACAGGCCAAAGGAGTGCCGAATAATCCATGTATCACGACTGTCTCCTACAAATAGGGAATTTAAAATACCTTGGTTTGAGTCAGGGAGCTTGCATAGAGGAAATGTATTACTATTATCTATTGTTAGACAATCAATTCTTCTAAAAGGTTAAGCTTCAAATCTGTGATCTTTTTCTAATACCATGTTAGACAACCGATTCTTCTAAAAGTTTAAGCTCTTTTTAAGGAGTTATCTTATACATTATATATGACTTTTACATGCTCAATACCTATAAACTGAAAAATTTGAATAATTTTTATAAGGCGAGACTTTGAACTTGTAATGTTGTCTAATATATATAAGTTCTCATTTAAGAGAGAATATTCTTCCAGTAATATTTCAGTATATGATTTCTTTGTTCAGTATATGAAGATACCATTGCGATTTTCCGGCGATTTTCCATGCATAGATGTGGGCAAAGGAAAGCATCATGTATATATTCCAATTGACGTAATTTTGTAACTAGGTTGCTAAATCTGGTATATTTAAAATATAGGAACGAGTAGTAATAATTTCTTCGTAGCTGTGTTCACTGGTTTCACTCCAACACTATACCAAGAATTTATCCAGTAGTATCCAGAGAGCTTCACTTGTGTAGATGTTTCAAACAAAATTGACTGAGGGGTTGAACAATAACAACTATAACAATGATTTTCTTTCCAAGTCTGCTGGAATCTCGAACAGCTCAAAATTCACTACAGCAGAAGGTCGTGTTCTTCCGGCACCCAAAGTAAGCTCTTCTTCTATGAAAATATAGAATTGTTGTATATATTTATTTACTAAAAACAAGTTTCAATATACCCAGCTTATAGCAGGCAATGGAGAGGACAGAGTTTGTCGAAAAATAGAAGAATGAACTTTAACAATAAGGTAGAAAATTTCTTCTCTTTTTCTTTTCTTTTCCTTTCTTTTCTTTTCTTTTCTCTTCTCCTTTCTTTCACAATATGCAATTTGTAACATAAATTAAGACTTTACATATGCAGAGAAAACTGGCAAGTATTGATGTTTGGGGAGTAGTCAACTTTTCATTTAGAGTTCACACGCATAGACGGATTAGTAAACTTATCACTTGTGGAAAAAAGAAAGGAATTGTAAGTGTTCTCTTTTAATACTTTATCATAATTCTTAATCTAATTTTTATGTAATTGTATTGGATCCTTTTTTGCAGTGTACTACTCTTCCTGTTCATGCTGTGAAACTTATACAACCCTAGTTTAAAGAACTACAATAATTTATCCCATGCATACTTTCAAAGAGAAAGCATTTAGATATCTATGGTCCATGGAAGCGGAAAATGCTATTAGAGCTTGGGATTCCTACACAATGCATTGTAACAGAAAAGTTCAACGATCAATACCTAACCTATTTGCTACTCAAAATAAACGCAAATGTGAGTTAACTTTTTCCATTTTCTATTAACGTATTATATGGTTGTGTACAATTGATAGATTGTTGTACTTTGCAGATGGGTGGTATTAATTCACTATTGACTGTCAAGCATTATAAAAGGTTCTCCTAGCCGTGATGTTCCATCAGTTTCCATGGTTGTGAGCTCACTGGAGTGGCCTCTCATATCTCGCTATCGAGCTGCATGCAGTTCGTACACAGCCACAAAAGATGAAAATCATTGATATTTTATTTGAAATGTTATGAACATCGATCATATTTCTGTCGCAAACAGTAAACATCATACCTCTTAATTAGATTATCTATACAAAAATGAAAAAATATAAAACAATGTTAAAATTAATAAATATGTACATTAATATATAGTAAAAATAATTCATAAAAAGATATTATATTTGCAAAAATATAGTGATCATTTAAACTAAAATTCAAATTACATCTATATGAGTAACAAAAAATACTGATCGATGACAGGAACACCATGGATTTGTTTGGGAACTTTTAAAAAGAAAGAAATATATAATTAGGTAATATACCAAATACCTTCTATGGTTTATCAAAGAGTAAAAAACTTCCTACAATATTAAAAGGGACAAATAACTCCTATGGTCTCCTAACTCATGGAAACTCACCTCTTGTACTCAATATAACACTAAATCTTATATGATTGGTTGCACCGAGTTGCACAGAGTTATCAAAAATAGTGGTGAGTTATCATACGTTAAAGAAACATAAGGGGTATTTATACTTTTTTAAACCATACGGGGTAATTTGGTATTTTATCCTAAATCATTTAACAATTTAAATAAGGGAAAAATAATAATTTCACAAATTCTATCTAACTTTTTGAACAAGCATTTGGGTAAGAATGAAAATAATCATTAAAAGAAGGTCTAAATTGCGAGTTTTGGAACTAAAAAAGGTATATTGTACTTTCCCTTAAATAGATGGGTGCTCTTTACATATAAGCCAATCAGTTAAAACCCTAAAAAAATTTCATATGTCCCTACAAAAAAACATAATTTTTCAAATCAAAGCCTTGAAAACACCACATTAAGGGACACAAAATTCAGCATCTTATAGATTTGTTTCCAAAAATTAATATGTGGAAATTCAACAAACCTAAAGAAATCAATTTAAACAAAGACCTAACTTTTTACCTAATTCATAAGATCAAAAATACCTAATTTTGAAAAAAAATCATTAAAAACCATGAATTCAAACAATATGAGCTTTCAACATAAATAATTATAATAAATCCTAAAGCTCTCAAGTTTACACTATATTTTATAATAGAATTTGTTAAATGAAAAAATGTATCTGGATGAGTAAATAAAGTAGAGACAAAGCCTACCTCACAACATGAAGAGAAGAAATCACCATGGTTGTATTCTAACACACTAAACTAACACCTTTTGTGAAATTCAAACAGTAATTGAAAGAAAACAAAAGTCGTAATTATTTGGAAAAGGAAAGACTATATCCTAATTCATATTTTGACTACTAGTTTTCAAACATATAAATGTCTATATTTTTACGATTGAGGTAACATGTGGAAAGAGTGTATTTATAGGGTTAAATGTGCGATCTATTGACATAGAGTTATATCTAAATTAGATGGGTAGGTCAACCAAATGCATTTGAATATTTTGAACATTTTAATAATTCGTACAACCCAACAAATATTTATTGTATTGCTTTTTTTTCTTTTTTTTCTTTTTGGGTCAAAGGTATTAATTTCGTTATCTTTTTCATTAATGTATTATTTGAATATCTATTATTAAATAAAAGGAAAAGATGATGAGATTATAAGTTATTATTATTTTTTTAATATAAAAAAATTAAAGAAACATAATTTCATTAATTTCATTAATTTCATTTTTCATGAAATCTTATAATTTTTTTGTTTTTAAATTTACAATATTAAGATCATTTCAAAGGAAAGGAAATATTACTTTCTAAAATTTCCTAACTTATAATTTTAATATATAATACTTTCATATAATATAAAAAAACATAATATTTTTTTCATATAAATAATCTTTCCCCTTCTATTTAATTGAAATTTAAATCTAGACATTGCCCTAAAATTTTATCATTGCTTCTTTAGCTATCCCATCTTTGACCCGAGCTTCTTGGGGTGTGTTTCTTTTTATGTGCTCAAAGATCTTGTATCCATGTATTATGTCATTCCATATCAAATCACGACTCTGTTCTTATCTACAGTTCTCAAATCATATTAATATCCCAAAATACTTAATGACTCTATACCATCACAAAGACATAAATCAGGAAAATCACCCAGATTTCATTCAATATTTCACCAAAAAGTCATGTTAAATATTGTATCAGATATACTAAATATAACCATAAATGTAGATACATCATCTAATAGCCTAAAAGTTAAATCATATTCATCCCGACTATGTAACTACAAAATGGGACAAATATTTCAATAAGTAAATAATATAACATAATGTAGAAGAGCAAAAAACGATACTAACAACTAAAGATCATAGCATAATAACTACCAATATAAATTTAAAAAATATATGCTAGTGATATCATATATTCTTAAGAAATTTTTAGTTTCATAATGCAAAATAATTTATATGAAATAATGTCAAGAAGAATAGGTTATATTATGGTCGTCGATATGTGTGTTATATTTTATATTCCAACTCTCCTAAGACATCTCTATATATGTAACCTACCACATGGTCGGGATCATAAGGATTAACTCAAACACATCATATAAGATGTGGTTAAGGAGTAATGGACATGAAATATGCAAGTAGGCTATAAGAACTCACCCTACCTTACCTAATTAACACATCTGATACGCTCAAGTTTAATATTTCAAATGTTTGCTCAATAACCCATGTAGTATAAATGAATACCCAAATTTCCCAATTATTACACCTCTATGAATTATCTTCTCTCATTAGTGATGGTAAATTTTCTAGTACATGTTGTCATATTATTTGGAATTTTTTTTTATATATTTCACTAATGATATTTTATGTGAAATAGATGTGGTGTATTTAGAAAAGTACTCATGTTTGACACTTCAATTCTTTTCACCTCTTAAATCTCATCTTCACTCACCTTTATTGGATGGTCATTAAATGTTATCATGTTGCATTGATTTTCTGCTCGGAATCCTATGGAACTTCTATCTTATTTGACAAAATTCCTAAGGTCTTAGATTCATTGTTGTTTCCATCTTCCCTCACTTGAACTTTAAGAGTATTTAGTGCAACCTTTTGAATATCAATCAGTCATTGGTTGATGTCATATCTAAGCTTATTTATATCACAATCGGTGCAACCTTCTCGTCTTTTTTTTAAGGGATACAATATCTCTAGTCTATTCTCATCCTATTGCTTAGACCCACGAGGTTTAGGATTCAACTCTTAGTTGTATTTTTATACGAAAATCTAGATGATCCCTGTGTGCAAAGAACACCTATTCAGTTTGCCTAAAGTTCACCCTTGGTTCAAAAACTAAAAGTTTAGACCCTTATTTGCTTGCCACAAATTGTCTCGACAAAGTTAAAATTCTTACTTTTCGCTTAATCTTAATTTTAAATAACTTATTTTATCATTTACATAAAAAATCCACTCTCAACCATAGTTAATGAATATGTTAAACAAACTCAAGATTAAATTTTACCCAAGTCATATGACTCTGAGATATAATAAGAAAATAATTATTTTTATTTGATTGTACAATTATAAATTTATTTTTATTTATATTATTAAAATTAGAAAAAAGAATAGAAATAAAATATACTAAAAGAATGAAAAATAAAGTAATATTTTTGTTTGGATTATGAAAATAATAATAAAGGAAAAGAAATTAACAGATTAAAAAAACCCATGTCTGGATATGAATTTTAAATAAATGTACAAATAATTATATGAAAAAAATTATGTTTTTTAATATTACGTAAAGTATAATATATCAAAATTATAGGTTAGGAAACTTTAAAATGTAATATTTTACTTCTTTTGAAATGATATTAATATGGAGAACTTAAAAACTAATAATTTAAAGAAATGCAAGAAAACTAATATTAATTAAAATAATTTTATTTAATTTAAAAAAAACAAAAAAAAAAAATAATTTGTATTCTCTTGATCTTTCTTTTATTAATAAGAAATATTCAAATATTACATTAATGGAAAAAGTAATTAAATTAATACTATTGAACTAAAAGAAATTAATAAAAAAATAGCAATACAATAAATATTTGTTGGGTTGAGTAACTAAAATATTTATAATATTCAAAGGTATTGATTGCCCTACCCACCTATAGATAGAACTTTATGTCAATAATATCTTTAAATGTTGACTCCCCAAATTTCAAAATATTTACATTATTGCCTTCTGTACCATCCTCATATTTCTTAATCTTAACTCTACAAATACACATTTTTCACAATATTACCTCGATCGTCAAAATATACACATTTATATGTCTGAAAGCTAGCCAAAATAAGAAATTTATTTTTTCTTTTGCCAAATAATTAAGGCTTTTTTTTTTTTTTTAGTTAGTGTTTGAATTTCACCAAAGATTTTATTTTATTGTGTTAGAATGAAACTGCGATGATTTCTTCTCTTCAAAAAGGGAGGTGTGTACACATCCAAGACACATTATTTTTATTTAACTAGTTATAATATAGTCTAAATTTGTGATATTTTGGGAAATTTTCTAATGAATTATGTTGAAAACTTATGCTCTTTGAATTTATGGGTTTTAATGTTTGTTTTTTAAATTAGGGAGTTATATCTTATGAGTTGGGTAAAAAATTAGGTATTTGTTAAAATTTATTGTTTTAAATTTGTTGAATTTCGATATGTTTGAAACAAATATGTAAGATGTTAAAGTATTGTTTACGTGGTGTTTTCACGGTTTGATTTGAAAAAAAATATGCTTGTTTGGAGTGACTGAGATCAAAGAAAAATTAGGGTTTTAATTAGTTGGTTAATATGTAAATAGTATTCTTCGTTTGAGGGAAAGTGCAAAATACTCTTTTTCAGTTCCAAAACATACAATTTAGACCTTCTTTTAATGATAATTTTTATTCTTGCCCAAATGCTAGTTTGGAAAATTTGATAGAATTTGTGAAATTGTTATTTTTCCCTTATTTAAATAGTTAAATGTTTTAGGATTAAAATACCAAATATTTCCAATGGTTTTAAAATGTTAAATACTCCATATGATTCCCTAATTCGTGACAACTCACCACTATTTATTATACCTTTGTGCAACTCGGTGCAATCAATGACATAATCTTTAATGTTATATTTAGTATAAGGGGTGAGTTGCCACGAATTAGGAAACCATATGAGGTATTTGTCTCTTTTAATATTGTAAGGATTTTTTTACTATTTGTCAAACAATAGAGGGTATTGGGTACATTACTCAGTGATTTTATTTGTTATTTTTCAAAATTCCCCAAACACATCCACGGTGTTCCAGTCATGAATTAGGCTGAGTCCAATAGACTCAATATTCTACATTTTTGTTCTAGTAGGGGGTTGACCATCTTCATTTCAACAGCCAACGAATAGCAAACCCAGTTACCTACATCCCTATGCAAAAGCTTTAATTTACACATCACTACTGGATTCGCCTGGTTTCGCGACGACACGCGTCGTCGCGAATCCGGGTGATTCTGTCGCTAATTTTGTTTCGCGACGAAATTTCGTCGCTAACAGGTCGTCTCTATCCCGGCGTCGCTAATCCGTGAATAGCGACGACAAAAAGTGATTTCGTCCCTAATTACTCAGGGTTTTAACCACGAGGGCGCGCGTCGCGAATTTAAGAGATTAGCGACGACATATTAGCGACAACACGCCGTCGCTAATTTGTTAATTAGTTTTTCTTTATTTTTTCATCGAAAATTTATTAATTGAATTTTTCTTTTTTTTTATTTAATTAACGACAACTTTTTAGCGACAGATTGTCGTCGCTAATAATTCGTATTTTGTTTTTTAATTTTTTTTAATTTTATCGAAAATCATTTTTTATTTATATTATTTAATATTTAGCGACGACACGCGTCGTCGCTATTCATGTTTTTTATATTTTTTTAAATTTTTATTTTTAATTAATATTTATTTAAATTTTATTATTTATTTAAATTTTATTTTTTATTTTATTAAATTGTAGTTTTTTATTATTATTTTGCTTTTAAATATAATGCAAAATTATAAATAAATGAAAATCAAAAAATACATATAAATACGATAATTCGATTCAAATACTAAACTTGAAATAAAGTCAACGTCAAACGAGTCAAGTCAAAGTCAAACATTCCGAAATAAATAAAGTCTTAAACATACAAACCAACCAAATTAAAAAAAAATAACTTAATCATCATTCAAATTTAGATCTTCTTCATCTCCTCTTCTCTCCTCATCTTCTCTCTCTTCATCTCGTCTAGTGGGCCCGGGTTTGCTGATCGGCTGCATTCCATTGGCGATTCTCATCCCATTTAATGCCTCGAAGAGAGTCTCTGCCATGCTCGGGGGTTGACTCAGCCGACTAGAAGAAGCTGTGGGCCCGGGTGATGCGGAGGATGGATCTGGTATAGGTGGAAGATTTTGAGCCGCGCGAAACTCGTTCATCCCATCCAGAACCGCCTTAAGCAGCTCATCGTTCTCCCTGTCCGGCTGTGTAGGAGTCCTGGATCGTTTCCGAACCGGACCAATGGTAGGCACCCAGTATTTAGTCTTGGGTGGGTGTAGGACCTCCATTATTGTCTCGAGCATGGCATCCATCTGCTCCTGGATGCTAACTTCAGTACCCTCCGCTCCGGCCTGCACAACCTTCTTCTTCATCTTCTCCCGGAGAACACCTTGTAATTAGATTTCAATTTAAAAATAAATTAGATTAATAAAAAAATTAATTTAAAATAATAAATTAATTTAAATCAATTTAAAAAAAAAAACTTACACTAGCTTTCTCCAAACGCTGGTCACGCCAACTATCTGTAGCAGCATCATAGGAGAGGTGGTCGAAATAGCCGCTTAAAGGAGGAAGCTCCATCTCCTCCTGGGTCTCGTCATCTGTAAAAGTCAACGGCTCTTTCGTCACCGTCTTCAGCTTCCCCTGGACAGTATACAGTAACAAATTTTAATTAGTTAACAATTAAATTAAATTAAATACTAAATTATATTTTAGTTTTTAAAACTTATACCTCAATAATCACCTCCCGGGTCTGTGACCAGTTCCTTGACCCCGCCTTGCTCGGAACTGTCTGCTGCTCTCGATTCTTCTTGTTTATATCAGCCTGACTCTGTTACAAATAAAAAAGAAGTAGTTATAAAATTAATTAAAAAAAATGTATAAAATAATTAATAAATTATTTTTTTCTACCTATTTCGCCAAGTCATCAAACATCTTCTTCGTCGCCTCCCAAATCACCGGGTCAACATCTGGTGGATTTTCACCCGTGTAGTAGTAGTCGTTCTTCAAATCCGACTTGTATCGCCTGTAGGCTCCAGATGTCATCGCAGTCAACCTCTTAACAATCTCATGCCAATCGCCTCGCCTCCTCCACTCCTCCAAATCAAAAAATTGATTAAGTCGCTGCAAAATTACCCCTTTGTTATGGTCGGGAACATCTGACCATTGTTTGTAGCACGGGGGAACAGCATCTCGAACAGCATTACCAGCCACCTGACCCACGTGTTTGCTATACTCGCCCACGAAGTTCCAGGTGCCGTCTATGACAGAAAACTCAACTGGAATGGGCCAGCCGACTCTCTTCAGGGTCTCTTGAGCTGTCCGGATAGAGGTGGCAGCTTTCGGTCTCCTTCTTTTACGTTCACCTGTTTTAGTGAAAAATATTTAGTAACTACATATTTTCTTAAGTAATAAATAAACATTAATTGAATTTTTTATTACCCGATGGTTGGTTACAATCAGCATTCGAACGTGGAGGACCCCTCGGGGGATCGTTACCCCTCCCGTCTCCACTGTGACTCCTACCCATGACAGCAGCCATCTATAAAATTTCATAAAATTGCAAATAAGTCCAAATTTTTTAAAAATTTGCAATTAAGTCCTAAATTTTTTTTAAAATTTGCAAATAAGTCCAAATTTTTTAAAAATTGCAAATAAGTCCATATTTTTTTAAAATTTCCATTTTTATCCAACTTTTTTAAAAAATGCGAATAATTCCTAATTGTCTAAAAAATCCATTTTTGTCCATTTTTTTTTTAATTTGAAATTAAGTCCTATTTTTTTCGAAAATTGCATTGTAGTCCTCTACCTTTCTAAAAAATTCATTTTAGTCATCTATCTTTCTAAAATTGTCAAGTAAGTCTTATTTTTTATAAAATTGCATTTTAGTCCTTTTTTTATAAAATTGCATTTTAGTCCTTAATCATACAAAACTGCATTTTAGTCCTTAAACATACAAATCAAACATATTGCAAATAGGTCCCTATATCTTAAAACACAATCAAAGATCAATAACACTCTAATTATTACATTAAAATTACAAAATTCATACCAAAACCCTAATTTTTATCAAATTCCAATTAAATGTTGTTATTTAACACCAAAAAATTACCAAACAACCCATAAACATACACATGATTCTCGGATTTCATCAAACAACTAAAAACATTCATGAATTTTTACAAAAAAAAAATTAAAAATAAAAAAAATGCAAGTTTGATCCGGAAATTGGAACCTGTTACGTAGAAATGGTGTAGATTTCGTCCATGAATCCATGCCAAGAAGAAGGAATCATACAAAATAAACACAAGAAAAAATATTAGAAATTAAAAATGAAAAAATTAAAAAAGTAGTGATTAAAATGTGTTATTAGATTGAAATCATTACCTTGATGTCGGATTTGGTGTTGTTATTACTCGGAGCTGCTTGGCTATGGCGGAAATGGAGGTTTTGTGTGAGTTTTTGAGTGTTTGTTATGGCAGAAATGAGCTCGGTTAGGGCTTTATAGAATAAAAGATTAGCGACGACACGCTGGTCGTCGCGAATCCTTAAATTTCGTCGCGAATCAGGGACACGTGTCGCCCCACGTACACACGCCCCTTGCGTGTCTTGGTTTAGCGACGACTACCCGTCGCGAAATTTTGGTTTGTAGTCGCTAATTTTCGTGGGCGGGAAAGTTGACCGCCCACGAAGACCAATCAAATTTTTTATTATTGTTTAGCGACGACTAACCCTTTGAATGTCGTCGCGAATAATTAGCAACGACATTCAACCTTTGAATGTCGTCGCTAAACCATTTGAATGTCGTCGCTATTTTTTTTTTTTTTTTTTTTTTTTTTTTTTTTTTTTGGTTCCTTTTCACATTCTTAATTGGGTGTTCGGGGTGTTTAGTCAAGTGTTTATGGTCAAACTTGGGTGTTCGGGGTGTTTAGTCAAGTGTTTATGGTCAAAGTTGACTGTTCATGGTCAAAGTTGAGTGTTTAGAGTCAAAGTTGAGTGTTTAGAGTCAAAGTTGAGTGTTTAGAGTCAAAGTTGACTGTTTAGAGTCAAAGTTGAGTGTTCATGGTCAAAGTTGAGTGTTTAGAGTCAAAGTTGAGTGTTTAGAGTCAAAGTTGAGTGTTTAGAGTCAAAGTTGAGTGTTTAGAGTCAAAGTTGAGTGTTTAGAGTCAAAGTTGACTGTTCATGGTCAAAATTGAGTGTTTAGAGTCAAAGTTGAGTGTTTAGAGTCAAAGTTGAGTGTTTAGAGTCAAAGTTGACTGTTCATGGTCAAAGTTGAGTGTTTAGAGTCAAAGTTGAGTGTTTAGAGTCAAAGTTGAGTGTTTAGAGTCAAAGTTGAGTGTTTAGAGTCAAAGTTGACTGTTCATGGTCAAAGTTGAGTGTTTAGTGTCAAAGTTGAGTGTTTAGAGTCAAAGTTGAGTGTTTAGAGTCAAAGTTGAGTGTTCATGGTCAAAGTTGAGTGTTTAGAGTCAAAGTTGAGTGTTTATGGTCAAAGTTGAGTGTTTAGAGTCAAAGTTGAGTGTTTAGAGTCAAAGTTGAGTGTTTAGAGTCAAAGTTGAGTGTTTAGAGTCAAAGTTGAGTGTTTAGAGTCAAAGTTGAGTGTTTAGAGTCAAAGTTGACTGTTCATGGTCAAAGTTGAGTGTTTAGAGTCAAAGTTGAGTGTTTAGAGTCAAAGTTGAGTGTTTAGAGTCAAAGTTGACTGTTCATGGTCAAAGTTGAGTGTTTAGAGTCAAAGTTGACTGTTTATGGTCAAAGTTGAGTGTTTAGAGTCAAAGTTGAGTGTTTAGAGTCAAAGTTGAGTGTTCATGGTCAAAGTTGAGTGTTTAGAGTCAAAGTTGAGTGTTTATGGTCAAAGTTGAGTGTTTAGAGTCAAAGTTGAGTGTTTAGAGTCAAAGTTAATACAAATAAACCAAAATAAAAAAAAACCTAATCACTATCATATCCACTAATAACTATGGGTTCATCATTGCTATCAACCTCTATAGGTTCTTCTTCATCACCGTATTCATCCAAGGTGTCATCATGAATTTCCTCATTCTCATCAATAACCGTATCAAAAGACAAATCAATAAAAAAATGAGCAGGATCAATCTCGATCTCCTCGGTGGATGCCAATGGCATGTTGATGTTCTCGTTCCCCGTGCTATCCAATGGTATGTTGATGCTCTCATTTCCAGTAACTCAGGACTCCATCCGTGTCGATCGTTTATTTCCCAAACGGCTTTCCACCCTTTCATTGATTTCTTTGAACTAATCTCGTCGATGTAAAACACTTTCTTGGCCTGCGATGCTAAAATGTATGGTTCGTCGGCCCACTCAAAGTTTGTTGTGTTGATAAATGTTACCCCATGTTCTTGCCTCGATCTAGACTTTTTATACCACTTACAGACAAATAACACAACCGAGCACCCTCCAGTGTACATAACCTCCAAGATTTTGATTAATTCCCCATAATAGGGTTCTTCATTGTAAATGGTACACACTCCGTAATCCTGCGTCACTCTTTTCTCTCCTTTGGACTTAGTTACCCACTTGACACCGTTCACAACACATGAATCATATTTATGCACCGAACCATAAGACATGTTTGCCAAGGACACCATCTCGGTGGTAGCTAATGGATCTCCACGTGAATGCATTCCATGAATCTAATATACAACAATAATAGTTAGTACTTTGATAATAAATATATAAGTTATAAACCAATGCCTAAAATTACATACCTTTTCCAAAAACCATTCCTTAAATGTTCGACGATGCGTAATATCTATTTCACCACTCGTTCCCGTAAGTGTTGATTTGTGTTCACTATAATTGTAAATGAGTATAAATATATAAATATATATAAATATATATAAATATATATATAAATATAAATAAATAATTATAAATATATAATATATATAAATATATAATATATAAATATATATAAATATATAAATATATATATATAAATATATAAATATATATAAATATATCTAAATATATATAAATATATAGTATATATTTATATAAGATAATAATATTTACTTACGTCATGTATGTTTCGAGTTCGTCGCAGTTATGCAAAATATACCAACTTATGTGCTCCTTCTCCTTATACGGTAAAGAAACATACACTATCTTGCCAACTGGAGTGCATTGGGAATTGAAAACGGATAGCTCTTTTGGGACCAGCGGTGCTTCGTTGTATCTGCCTGGATCGTTGAACCTTGTTTTTTCTTCACTAAGATATCTTGATATGAAATTCAACGTCTCTTCCGCAATGTACCCCTCGGCTATTGAACCCTCTGGTCTAGCCGGATTTCGGATATACTCTTTCAACTTTTTCAAATACCTTTCAAATGGGTACATCCACCGCATTTGGACCGGGCCACCAAGCAATGCTTCATCGTATAAGTGTATCACCAAGTGGATCATTATATCAAAAAACGCGGGAGGTAAAATCATTTCTAGCCTACACATAAGTTCAACCACTTTCTTCTTTCCCGATACTAACTGTTTCCTACTTAGATTTTTATTGCAAACGACTCTAAACACGTTCGCTAACCCAATAAACACATCACTAATCGCTTTGTCTTCAATAAGCCCGGGGAGACTAGCCACGAAAAGATATTGCATCATCACGTGACAGTCGTGAGATTTCATGCCGATAATCTTACCCGTATCACTTTGAACATTGTTTCTCATACTAGATGCAAAACCGTCGGGAAACTTCTGTGCCTTCAGCCAGTCAAGAAAAATAGTCCGCTTTTCCGGTGTTAGAGTGTACTTTCCCCGTTTCAATATTTTTTTACCATTTCTCTCAGTCAACCACAATTCTTTTCTAATCTTCAATTTCTCAAGATCCATTCTCGCTTTCACGTTGTCTTTGTTAACTTTCCCATCAAGACCTATAACTGTACCGAGCAGAGCATCACACACGTTTTTCTCGCAATGCATAACGTCAATGTTATGTTTCAACAAGTTTTCAGACCAATAAGGTAAACGATAGAAAATACTCTTTTTCTTCCAATTGAATCGCCGGTTAACATCTTGCTTCACGATCTTTCCCCCAAAATCCTTGTGTTTACCAGGAAACACAATCGGAAGCCCATCTAACTGTGTCTGAATACTTGCAGGACTATATTTCTTCGTATTCAAACAAAAAAACATTGTTTCACCGAAATATGTTATAAATATAATTGGTTGTAATTGAATCTTAGAATATAGTTGAACTGGCAGTATTCAAAGGTATAAAGCATGACTTGTCACTAAGGGTTACATAATCTCCCCGCAATCGATTACAAGCCACGTTCAGTCTGTTCAATTAATTTACTACCATTTCTCATGTACTATGCTCTAATTTTTAACTTAGAAAAGTCTTTACCCTTCTCTTCATGTACTATGATATATTGTGCTCTATTTGAAGATGTTTATACATTATAACCTTCTCGCTTTATTGACAAACAGTTTCATAATCATATATGTAAATTAAATATAAACATCTACAATCTAAAGTACATCGAGCGTATAGTATACCTCTTACATTATCCATCTTATTGAGATTCGTCATCTCCCACAATAATGCATCACTTCCATCTTGTAAAATGTCAATTTCAATGATATTATTTTTACATGTAGCAATACTCTGGCCTTCATGAAAGTTATTTTTAATGGATCTACGTACTTTTGATAATTTTGTTGGTGTCAACTAAAATCCTATAATCTCAAAACATATATTATGGAGCTTCTGTCAAATTCTAAATTTCTATAGCTAAAGTAGTTATATGTCTAATATTTGATCCATGCTTTTTAATCTTGAAGATGGAAGTCCTTCGATTGATAATACATAATATAACCAGGTTGTAGGCGCTCTTCAGTCTCTCGTTCATACCCAACCAGATGTCTTTTAATCAATAACATACACACTAGTTTATGCATGTTCCATATGATACTCATTGTAATGCTATATAACGCGTTCTTGTGTACCTTATCTAACATTATCACATGGAATCTTGCTTAACAAACAAACTAGTGCCACTCTTGGTTTCTACTCTTATGTTGATTAGAACTTTCACTTAGATAACCGACATGCAACACTGATCTCTTAAAGTTCAGATCTTCCTTGATAAGTTGATCTGCAAAAAGTCAACGAATAATCGAACGCTCGTCAAACAAAGAAAAATATCATTTTTTGCTTCGACAACTATTGAATTCAACAGATACTTCAACAGCTAGAAGTCCCTATTTTTAATCCACCTACCATTTTATGTAATATTATTCAACCAAAATTTTATATTCTTGATTTTTTTACTTTAGTCTAGTATATATGAAACAAGTAGTCATCGCCTTCTAATTTATACGGGATCAAGTAGAAAGAAATGAACTTGGAGTATCTTATTTACATTCAGATGATCAACTTGCGAGTTCTTTCACCAAATAACTATCACATGAAATTCATCGATATCACTATGTAAAAATCAAGTCATATTTGAAGGAACGACTATCTGGAGGGTGAATGATTAGGAAATAAAAAAATGAAATCAACCACAATCTATTCAAGACAAGATATTAATGTCCAAGACTTATGGGATTATTTTCATTCAATATATAATCTTATATATTTTTTAATTCTCATTTAATGCAATTGTTAGGAAAGAAAATATTATAATAATATAATTGTATGTTTCATGTATTATTGGTATGGAATAGAAACAATATGTATAACTAGTTGGGGTTAGTTTAACTGGCTAGCGCCCTTGTTCATTCATCTAGATGGTATAGGTTCGAACCGTGTCAATGACACCGAGTCCAAAAAATGGCTCTTCCAAGTAACAAAAAAACAATCTATATATTATTTACTTGGTTACCATAATTGTGATTCCCCAACGTGTATATATATGTGGGAGTGTGATGAGTTGGTAATCAAAGGTCTTTCAAGTGAGAAGCAATTTATATATATTCTGGATTATGCGAGTACTCTCAATATGTAATTGATTTGGGTAACTTGTGGAATACCAAATTTTATAAGAAATCTACATAACCAAATAATATTAGAGCATGTCATAGATACCGCACAGATTCCTAATTTTTTAGATGACTTGAAGATATAATATTATTTCTTTCCTTTATGAGATATAATTCAACTCCAAAAAATACACTCCATCTTGTTCCTAAATATATACTGTTTTTAAGACATCCACAATTCGTATAATCATATGATAGATACAAGAAATTATTAGAAGTGTAGAATATCCCACATATATATGTGCACTAGTAATACAATGAATAATCGAACCCCATATAGGTAAAAATTATTTGAAATTTGTATATGTTTTTGTGTTAGCAAAATAAAAGTGATGGTTAGAAAGATCAAATTACCAACCAAAATCTAATATAAGGTAGAATCATATAAAAAATTTCCTTCGTCATGTAGTTTTTTCATATTGATTTCTATAGGAGTGTCAATATGTGTAGTTTTCATTGACCAAGCTTAGTTAAACCAATCTAGAATGTATATCTTTGGTTTCTTGAATAGGCAGCCAGCCTTACAAAGTAAACTTACATATATATACTTATCCAATTATATTTTCATTTTTTATCAGGTAGTAAATTATATTTTAAGATATTAAATTTACACTATGTGTTAAAATAAACTAAAATGGAGGGATGAAAATGAGGCTTGGTGGTTGTTTTGACAACTTGCCTACATTTCCTTGCTACATACTTCCTCTTTCGTTCCTTCTCTCTCTAACAAAAAATGTTTGTACTAGGATTCCGATGATGTACGGATAACCTTACAGTTTGATGATTTAACAAAGACCGTATATGGACTAATGAAATCACAGAAATAATAGCCTATATGGTAGATAATTTAGATCCTAGGTCATGCTTTATATGTGGTATTATTATTGCACATGCCTATTATTCTTTTCCTTTGTATCATATTTTTTGTAGAGCTTTTAGGAACCTACTTGCATCCCACATAATCCAGCTTATTATTTAATGTGACAATACAAAATCATAGGAATAACAATACATTTAAAAAATTAAAACAATGGGTTAACAACCCTTATTTCTTACATATCCGAAACAATAACATATACAGTTTTAGACCATTAATAAAAAATAATTTCAACATCCACTTAGGAATTCAGTAGTTTTTAACATATTGAATACTTGAATAAAAAACTCTATGATAATGTTCTTATATCAAATTTTCTTTTATAGTTGTAAATTCTAGGGTTCTCATCAGGTTGATAAATAATGGGATTTAAAGGAGAAAAGGAATCAAAGACACTAGCAAAGCCTCCAACAATTGTTTTATCGGATCTTGGTCCAAAGAAAATTGATATTAATAAGCCCCTACAAATGGAAAGGCGCAATCTTGGCAAAAAGAGATATAAGATTCAGCTGCTTACTAATAATTTCAATGTCTCGGAAGCAAGAATTGATTGAAGCTTTTTCAAGTCCAATGTAAGTACATTTAAATTTGGCCGTTTGAGAAACTAATTCACCTTTAAAATCTATTGCTCATATTTTCACGTGTTATGAAGATGGACATCAGGTGGAGGTAAAAGGTGTTTGTAGGAAAGTGATGGACAAATTCAAAGAAACTTACGGGCATGAAATCAATGAGAAATTCATCGCTTATGCTGGTGAGAATAACTCTTATTCTCTTAGTCCTCTGTCAAATAACAAGCTTGAGTTTATAGTTATGATTAAAAAGCATGCTCCGAACAGGCATTGCTGTTTCTAAACTTTCAAAGAAAATATTTTATTCGAATTTCTAACAAGTTCATATTATTTTCAGTAAAATGGAAAGTGGGATGGTGGAAGCCCATGACATGGTGATATGATAAGTTGTAGACAACCATCAAGGTCAAAGACATATAGAGTGGAATTTTGCTATGCTGCTCAAATATCATGCAAGATATTACAAATGCACATTGTGCCTAAGATTCTGATCGTCATTACGAGCCCGTGAGAGATTTGGACATAATTCTTAGACAAAATGCTGCCAAACAGTAAGAATTTCTTGTATTCAGGTGCATTTTGATGTTTTAGACAGTAGGAGTACTTGTCTGCAATTTCATGTCTTATATTTTCTTTAAGACAGATGAATTTCAATGAAAACTGCTAATTTATCACAAAAAATTAACAATAAGAGAATCGGCTCTAGATTTTAAAATCGTGTGTAGAATTTATGTCCATATTTTCTATACAGGGGATGTCTTCTCGTACTCCAATCTCATTTAGGGTCTGTGGTGACTGGATGCCGTGGATTTCATTCTAGTGTCCGTGCATATCAAGGAGGCCGTTAACTAAATATTGGTAAGATTCTATTTCCAATATATTTATCCAATTTTCAATTCTCTAACGACTTAATGGTTCTATTTTCCTTAATTTATACAGATGTATCAACAACAATGATTTTAAAACCAGGACCATTTATTGATTTTATAATTACAAATCAAAAGGTTCTAGATCCTTACCAAATTGATTGGACAAAGGTAAAAAATACTTAACTGTATGTTAAATTATGAACTAATTACTAATGATCCTCCTTTTACAGGCCAAAGGAGTGCCGAATAATCCATGTATCACGACTGTCTCCTACAAATAGGGAATTTAAAATACCTTGGTTTGAGTCAGGGAGCTTGCATAGAGGAAATGTATTACTATTATCTATTGTTAGACAATCAATTCTTCTAAAAGGTTAAGCTTCAAATCTGTGATCTTTTTCTAATACCATGTTAGACAACCGATTCTTCTAAAAGTTTAAGCTCTTTTTAAGGAGTTATCTTATACATTATATATGACTTTTACATGCTCAATACCTATAAACTGAAAAATTTGAATAATTTTTATAAGGCGAGACTTTGAACTTGTAATGTTGTCTAATATATATAAGTTCTCATTTAAGAGAGAATATTCTTCCAGTAATATTTCAGTATATGATTTCTTTGTTCAGTATATGAAGATACCATTGCGATTTTCCGGCGATTTTCCATGCATAGATGTGGGCAAAGGAAAGCATCATGTATATATTCCAATTGACGTAATTTTGTAACTAGGTTGCTAAATCTGGTATATTTAAAATATAGGAACGAGTAGTAATAATTTCTTCGTAGCTGTGTTCACTGGTTTCACTCCAACACTATACCAAGAATTTATCCAGTAGTATCCAGAGAGCTTCACTTGTGTAGATGTTTCAAACAAAATTGACTGAGGGGTTGAACAATAACAACTATAACAATGATTTTCTTTCCAAGTCTGCTGGAATCTCGAACAGCTCAAAATTCACTACAGCAGAAGGTCGTGTTCTTCCGGCACCCAAAGTAAGCTCTTCTTCTATGAAAATATAGAATTGTTGTATATATTTATTTACTAAAAACAAGTTTCAATATACCCAGCTTATAGCAGGCAATGGAGAGGACAGAGTTTGTCGAAAAATAGAAGAATGAACTTTAACAATAAGGTAGAAAATTTCTTCTCTTTTTCTTTTCTTTTCCTTTCTTTTCTTTTCTTTTCTCTTCTCCTTTCTTTCACAATATGCAATTTGTAACATAAATTAAGACTTTACATATGCAGAGAAAACTGGCAAGTATTGATGTTTGGGGAGTAGTCAACTTTTCATTTAGAGTTCACACGCATAGACGGATTAGTAAACTTATCACTTGTGGAAAAAAGAAAGGAATTGTAAGTGTTCTCTTTTAATACTTTATCATAATTCTTAATCTAATTTTTATGTAATTGTATTGGATCCTTTTTTGCAGTGTACTACTCTTCCTGTTCATGCTGTGAAACTTATACAACCCTAGTTTAAAGAACTACAATAATTTATCCCATGCATACTTTCAAAGAGAAAGCATTTAGATATCTATGGTCCATGGAAGCGGAAAATGCTATTAGAGCTTGGGATTCCTACACAATGCATTGTAACAGAAAAGTTCAACGATCAATACCTAACCTATTTGCTACTCAAAATAAACGCAAATGTGAGTTAACTTTTTCCATTTTCTATTAACGTATTATATGGTTGTGTACAATTGATAGATTGTTGTACTTTGCAGATGGGTGGTATTAATTCACTATTGACTGTCAAGCATTATAAAAGGTTCTCCTAGCCGTGATGTTCCATCAGTTTCCATGGTTGTGAGCTCACTGGAGTGGCCTCTCATATCTCGCTATCGAGCTGCATGCAGTTCGTACACAGCCACAAAAGATGAAAATCATTGATATTTTATTTGAAATGTTATGAACATCGATCATATTTCTGTCGCAAACAGTAAACATCATACCTCTTAATTAGATTATCTATACAAAAATGAAAAAATATAAAACAATGTTAAAATTAATAAATATGTACATTAATATATAGTAAAAATAATTCATAAAAAGATATTATATTTGCAAAAATATAGTGATCATTTAAACTAAAATTCAAATTACATCTATATGAGTAACAAAAAATACTGATCGATGACAGGAACACCATGGATTTGTTTGGGAACTTTTAAAAAGAAAGAAATATATAATTAGGTAATATACCAAATACCTTCTATGGTTTATCAAAGAGTAAAAAACTTCCTACAATATTAAAAGGGACAAATAACTCCTATGGTCTCCTAACTCATGGAAACTCACCTCTTGTACTCAATATAACACTAAATCTTATATGATTGGTTGCACCGAGTTGCACAGAGTTATCAAAAATAGTGGTGAGTTATCATACGTTAAAGAAACATAAGGGGTATTTATACTTTTTTAAACCATACGGGGTAATTTGGTATTTTATCCTAAATCATTTAACAATTTAAATAAGGGAAAAATAATAATTTCACAAATTCTATCTAACTTTTTGAACAAGCATTTGGGTAAGAATGAAAATAATCATTAAAAGAAGGTCTAAATTGCGAGTTTTGGAACTAAAAAAGGTATATTGTACTTTCCCTTAAATAGATGGGTGCTCTTTACATATAAGCCAATCAGTTAAAACCCTAAAAAAATTTCATATGTCCCTACAAAAAAACATAATTTTTCAAATCAAAGCCTTGAAAACACCACATTAAGGGACACAAAATTCAGCATCTTATAGATTTGTTTCCAAAAATTAATATGTGGAAATTCAACAAACCTAAAGAAATCAATTTAAACAAAGACCTAACTTTTTACCTAATTCATAAGATCAAAAATACCTAATTTTGAAAAAAAATCATTAAAAACCATGAATTCAAACAATATGAGCTTTCAACATAAATAATTATAATAAATCCTAAAGCTCTCAAGTTTACACTATATTTTATAATAGAATTTGTTAAATGAAAAAATGTATCTGGATGAGTAAATAAAGTAGAGACAAAGCCTACCTCACAACATGAAGAGAAGAAATCACCATGGTTGTATTCTAACACACTAAACTAACACCTTTTGTGAAATTCAAACAGTAATTGAAAGAAAACAAAAGTCGTAATTATTTGGAAAAGGAAAGACTATATCCTAATTCATATTTTGACTACTAGTTTTCAAACATATAAATGTCTATATTTTTACGATTGAGGTAACATGTGGAAAGAGTGTATTTATAGGGTTAAATGTGCGATCTATTGACATAGAGTTATATCTAAATTAGATGGGTAGGTCAACCAAATGCATTTGAATATTTTGAACATTTTAATAATTCGTACAACCCAACAAATATTTATTGTATTGCTTTTTTTTCTTTTTTTTCTTTTTGGGTCAAAGGTATTAATTTCGTTATCTTTTTCATTAATGTATTATTTGAATATCTATTATTAAATAAAAGGAAAAGATGATGAGATTATAAGTTATTATTATTTTTTTAATATAAAAAAATTAAAGAAACATAATTTCATTAATTTCATTAATTTCATTTTTCATGAAATCTTATAATTTTTTTGTTTTTAAATTTACAATATTAAGATCATTTCAAAGGAAAGGAAATATTACTTTCTAAAATTTCCTAACTTATAATTTTAATATATAATACTTTCATATAATATAAAAAAACATAATATTTTTTTCATATAAATAATCTTTCCCCTTCTATTTAATTGAAATTTAAATCTAGACATTGCCCTAAAATTTTATCATTGCTTCTTTAGCTATCCCATCTTTGACCCGAGCTTCTTGGGGTGTGTTTCTTTTTATGTGCTCAAAGATCTTGTATCCATGTATTATGTCATTCCATATCAAATCACGACTCTGTTCTTATCTGTTCAATATTTTTCAAAATGGGACAAAATACTCTTTTTCAGTTCCAAAACATACAATTTAGACCTTCTTTTAATGATAATTTTTCAATAAGTAAATAATATACCATAATGTAGAAGAGCAAAAAACGATACTAACAACTAAAGATCATAGCATAATAACTACCAATATAAATTTAAAAAATATATGCTAGTGATATCATATATTCTTAAGAAATTTTTAGTATTCTTCGTTTGAGGGAAAGTGCAAAATACTCTTTTTCAGTTCCAAAACATACAATTTAGACCTTCTTTTAATGATAATTTTTATTCTTGCCCAAATGCTAGTTTGGAAAATTTGATAGAATTTGTGAAATTGTTATTTTTCCCTTATTTAAATAGTTAAATGTTTTAGGATTAAAATACCAAATATTTTCAATGGTTTTAAAATGTTAAATACTCCATATGATTCCCTAATTCGTGACAACTCACCACTATTTATTATACCTTTGTGCAACTCGGTGCAATCAATGACATAATCTTTAATGTTATATTTAGTATAAGGGGTGAGTTGCCACGAATTAGGAAACCATATGAGGTATTTGTCTCTTTTAATATTGTAAGGATTTTTTTACTATTTGTCAAACAATAGAGGGTATTGGGTACATTACTCAGTGATTTTATTTGTTATTTTTCAAAATTCGCCAAACACATCCACGGTGTTCCAGTCATGAATTAGGCTGAGTCCAATAGACTCAATATTCTACCCTTTTGTTCTAGTAGGGGGTTGACCATCTTCATTTCAACAGCCAACGAATAGCAAACCCAGTTACCTACATCCCTATGCAAAAGCTTTAATTTACACATCACTACTGGATTCGCCTGGTTTCGCGACGACACGCGTCGTCGCGAATCCGGGTGATTCTGTCGCTAATTTTGTTTCGCGACGAAATTTCGTCGCTAACAGGTCGTCTCTATCCCGGCGTCGCTAATCCGTGAATAGCGACGACAAAAAGTGATTTCGTCCCTAATTACTCAGGGTTTTAACCACGAGGGCGCGCGTCGCGAATTTAAGAGATTAGCGACGACATATTAGCGACAACACGCCGTCGCTAATTTGTTAATTAGTTTTTCTTTATTTTTTCATCGAAAATTTATTAATTGAATTTTTCTTTTTTTTTATTTAATTAACGACAACTTTTTAGCGACAGATTGTCGTCGCTAATAATTCGTATTTTGTTTTTTAATTTTTTTTTATTTTATCGAAAATCATTTTTTATTTATATTATTTAATATTTAGCGACGACACGCGTCGTCGCTATTCATGTTTTTTATATTTTTTTAAATTTTTATTTTTAATTAATATTTATTTAAATTTTATTATTTATTTTATTAAATTGTAGTTTTTTATTATTATTTTGCTTTTAAATATAATGCAAAATTATAAATAAATGAAAATCAAAAAATACATATAAATACGATAATTCGATTCAAATACTAAACTTGAAATAAAGTCAACGTCAAACGAGTCAAGTCAAAGTCAAACATTCCGAAATAAATAAAGTCTTAAACATACAAACCAACCAAATTAAAAAAAAATAACTTAATCATCATTCAAATTGAGATCTTCTTCATCTCCTCTTCTCTCCTCATCTTCTCTCTCTTCATCTCGTCTAGTGGGCCCGGGTTTGCTGATCGGCTGCATTCCATTGGTGATTCTCATCCCATTTAATGCCTCGAAGAGAGTCTCTGCCATGCTCGGGGGTTGACTCGGCCGACTAGAAGAAGCTGTGGGCCCGGGTGATGCGGAGGATGGATCTGGTATAGGTGGAAGATTTTGAGCCGCGCGAAACTCGTTCATCCCATCCAGAACCGCCTTAAGCAGCTCATCGTTCTCCCTGTCCGGCTGTGTAGGAGTCCTGGATCGTTTCCGAACCGGACCAATGGTAGGCACCCAGTATTTAGTCTTGGGTGGGTGTAGGACCTCCATTATTGTCTCGAGCATGGCATCCATCTGCTCCTGGATGCTAACTTCAGTACCCTCCGCTCCGGCCTGCACAACCTTCTTCTTCATCTTCTCCCGGAGAACACCTTGTAATTAGATTTCAATTTAAAAATAAATTAGATTAATAAAAAAATTAATTTAAAATAATAAATTAATTTAAATCAATTTAAAAAAAAAACTTACACTAGCTTTCTCCAAACGCTGGTCACGCCAACTATCTGTAGCAGCATCATAGGAGAGGTGGTCGAAATAGCCGCTTAAAGGAGGAAGCTCCATCTCCTCCTGGGTCTCGTCATCTGTAAAAGTCAACGGCTCTTTCGTCACCGTCTTCAGCTTCCCCTGGACAGTATACAGTAACAAATTTTAATTAGTTAACAATTAAATTAAATTAAATACTAAATTATATTTTAGTTTTTAAAACTTATACCTCAATAATCACCTCCCGGGTCTGTGACCAGTTCCTTGACCCCGCCTTGCTCGGAACTGTCTGCTGCTCTCGATTCTTCTTGTTTATATCAGCCTGACTCTGTTACAAATAAAAAAGAAGTAGTTATAAAATTAATTAAAAAAAATGTATAAAATAATTAATAAATTATTTTTTTCTACCTATTTCGCCAAGTCATCAAACATCTTCTTCGTCGCCTCCCAAATCACCGGGTCAACATCTGGTGGATATTCACCCGTGTAGTAGTAGTCGTTCTTCAAATCCGACTTGTATCGCCTGTAGGCTCCAGATGTCATCGCAGTCAACCTCTTAACAATCTCATGCCAATCGCCTCGCCTCCTCCACTCCTCCAAATCAAAAAATTGATTAAGTCGCTGCAAAATTACCCCTTTGTTATGGTCGGGAACATCTGACCATTGTTTGTAGCACGGGGGAACAGCATCTCGAACAGCATTACCAGCCACCTGACCCACGTGTTTGCTATACTCGCCCACGAAGTTCCAGGTGCCGTCTATGACAGAAAACTCAACTGGAATGGGCCAGCCGACTCTCTTCAGGGTCTCTTGAGCTGTCCGGATAGAGGTGGCAGCTTTCGGTCTCCTTCTTTTACGTTCACCTGTTTTAGTGAAAAATATTTAGTAACTACATATTTTTTTAAGTAATAAATAAACATTAATTGAATTTTTTATTACCCGATGGTTGGTTACAATCAGCATTCGAACGTGGAGGACCCCTCGGGGGATCGTTACCCATCCCGTCTCCACTGTGTCTCCTACCCATGACAGCAGCCATCTATAAAATTTCATAAAATTGCAAATAAGTCCAAATTTTTTAAAAATTTGCAATTAAGTCCTAAATTTTTTTTAAAATTTGCAAATAAGTCCAAATTTTTTAAAATTTGCAAATAAGTCCATATTTTTTTAAAATTTCCATTTTTATCCAACTTTTTTAAAAAATGCGAATAATTCCTAATTGTCTAAAAAATCCATTTTTGTCCATTTTTTTTTTAATTTGAAATTAAGTCCTATTTTTTTCGAAAATTGCATTGTAGTCCTCTACCTTTCTAAAAAATTCATTTTAGTCATCTATCTTTCTAAAATTGTCAAGTAAGTCTTATTTTTTATAAAATTGCATTTTAGTCCTTTTTTTATAAAATTGCATTTTAGTCCTTAATCATACAAAACTGCATTTTAGTCCTTAAACATACAAATTAAACATATTGCAAATAGGTCCCTATATCTTAAAACACAATCAAAGATCAATAACACTCTAATTATTACATTAAAATTACAAAATTCATACCAAAACCCTAATTTTTATCAAATTCCAATTAAATGTTGTTATTTAACACCAAAAAATTACCAAACAACCCATAAACATACACATGATTCTCGGATTTCATCAAACAACTAAAAACATTCATGAATTTTTAAAAAAAAAAATTAAAAATAAAAAAAATGCAAGTTTGATCCGGAAATTGGAACCTGTTACGTAGAAATGGTGTAGATTTCGTCCATGAATCCATGCCAAGAAGAAGGAATCATACAAAATAAACACAAGAAAAATATTAGAAATTAAAAATGAAAAAATTAAAAAAGTAGTGATTAAAATGTGTTATTGGATTGAAATCATTACCTTGATGTCGGATTTGGTGTTGTTATTGCTCGGAGCTGCTTGGCTATGGCGGAAATGGAGGTTTTGTGTGAGTTTTTGAGTGTTTGTTATGGCAGAAATGAGCTCGGTTAGGGCTTTATAGAATAAAAGATTAGCGACGACACGCTGGTCGTCGCGAATCCTTAAATTTCGTCGCGAATCAGGGACACGTGTCGCCCCACGTACACACGCCCCTTGCGTGTCTTGGTTTAGCGACGACTACCCGTCGCGAAATTTTGGTTTGTAGTCGCTAATTTTCGTGGGCGGGAAAGTTGACCGCCCACGAAGACCAATCAAATTTTTTATTATTGTTTAGCGACGACTAACCCTTTGAATGTCGTCGCGAATAATTAGCAACGACATTCAACCTTTGAATGTCGTCGCTAAACCATTTGAATGTCGTCGCTATTTTTTTTTTTTTTTTTTTTTTTTTTTTTTGGTTCCTTTTCACATTCTTAATTGGGTGTTCGGGGTGTTTAGTCAAGTGTTTATGGTCAAACTTGGGTGTTCGGGGTGTTTAGTCAAGTGTTTATGGTCAAAGTTGACTGTTCATGGTCAAAGTTGAGTGTTTAGAGTCAAAGTTGAGTGTTTAGAGTCAAAGTTGAGTGTTTAGAGTCAAAGTTGACTGTTTAGAGTCAAAGTTGAGTGTTCATGGTCAAAGTTGAGTGTTTCGAGTCAAAGTTGAGTGTTTAGAGTCAAAGTTGAGTGTTTAGAGTCAAAGTTGAGTGTTTAGAGTCAAAGTTGAGTGTTTAGAGTCAAAGTTGACTGTTCATGGTCAAAATTGAGTGTTTAGAGTCAAAGTTGAGTGTTTAGAGTCAAAGTTGAGTGTTTAGAGTCAAAGTTGACTGTTCATGGTCAAAGTTGAGTGTTTAGAGTCAAAGTTGAGTGTTTAGAGTCAAAGTTCAGTGTTTAGAGTCAAAGTTGACTGTTCATGGTCAAAGTTGAGTGTTTAGTGTCCAAGTTGAGTGTTTAGAGTCAAAGTTGAGTGTTTAGAGTCAAAGTTGAGTGTTCATGGTCAAAGTTGAGTGTTTAGAGTCAAAGTTGAGTGTTTATGGTCAAAGTTGAGTGTTTAGAGTCAAAGTTGAGTGTTTAGAGTCAAAGTTGAGTGTTTAGAGTCAAAGTTGAGTGTTTAGAGTCAAAGTTGAGTGTTTAGAGTCAAAGTTGACTGTTCATGGTCAAAGTTGAGTGTTTAGAGTCAAAGTTGAGTGTTTAGAGTCAAAGTTGAGTGTTTAGAGTCAAAGTTGACTGTTCATGGTCAAAGTTGACTGTTCATGGTCAAAGTTGAGTGTTTAGAGTCAAAGTTGACTGTTTATGGTCAAAGTTGAGTGTTTAGAGTCAAAGTTGAGTGTTTAGAGTCAAAGTTGAGTGTTCATGGTCAAAGTTGAGTGTTTAGAGTCAAAGTTGAGTGTTTATGGTCAAAGTTGAGTGTTTAGAGTCAAAGTTGAGTGTTTAGAGTCAAAGTTAATACAAATAAACCAAAATAAAAAAAAACCTAATCACTATCATATCCACTAATAACTATGGGTTCATCATTGCTATCAACCTCTATAGGTTCTTCTTCATCACCGTATTCATCCAAGGTGTCATCATGAATTTCCTCATTCTCATCAATAACCGTATCAAAAGACAAATCAATAAAAAATGAGCAGGATAGATCTCGATCTCCTCGGTGGATGCCAATGGCATGTTGATGTTCTCGTTCCCCGTGCTATCCAATGGTATGTTGATGCTCTCATTTCCAGTAACTCAGGACTCCATCCGTGTCGATCGTTTATTTCCCAAACGGCTTTCCACCCTTTCATTGATTTCTTTGAACTAATCTCGTCGATGTAAAACACTTTCTTGGCCTGCGATGCTAAAATGTATGGTTCGTCGGCCCACTCAAAGTTTGTTGTGTTGATAAATGTTACCCCATGTTCTTGCCTCGATCTAGACTTTTTATACCACTTACAGACAAATAACACAACCGAGCACCCTCCAGTGTACATAACCTCCAAGATTTTGATTAATTCCCCATAATAGGGTTCTTCATTGTAAATGGTACACACTCCGTAATCCTGCGTCACTCTTTTCTCTCCTTTGGACTTAGTTACCCACTTGACACCGTTCACAACACATGAATCATATTTATGCACCGAACCATAAGACATGTTTGCCAAGGACACCATCTCGGTGGTAGCTAATGGATCTCCACGTGAATGCATTCCATGAATCTAATATACAACAATAATAGTTAGTACTTTGATAATAAATATATAAGTTATAAACCAATGCCTAAAATTACATACCTTTTCCAAAAACCATTCCTTAAATGTTCGACGATGCGTAATATCTATTTCACCACTCATTCCCGTAAGTGTTGATTTGTGTTCACTATAATTGTAAATGAGTATAAATATATAAATATATATAAATATATATAAATATATAAATATATATAAATATATATATAAATATAAATAAATAATTATAAATATATAATATATATAAATATATAATATATAAATATATATAAATATATAAATATATATATATAAATATATAAATATATATAAATATATCTAAATATATATAAATATATAGTATATATTTATATAAGATAATAATATTTACTTACGTCATGTATGTTTCGAGTTCGTCGCAGTTATGCAAAATATACCAACTTATGTGCTCCTTCTCCTTATACGGTAAAGAAACATACTCTATCTTGCCAACTGGAGTGCATTGGGAATTGAAAACGGATAGCTCTTTTGGGACCAGCGGTGCTTCGTTGTATCTGCCTGGATCGTTGAACCTTGTTTTTTCTTCACTAAGATATCTTGATATGAAATTCAACGTCTCTTCCGCAATGTACCCCTCGGCTATTGAACCCTCTGGTCTAGCCGGATTTCGGATATACTCTTTCAACTTTTTCAAATACCTTTCAAATGGGTACATCCACCGCATTTGGACCGGGCCACCAAGCAATGCTTCATCGTATAAGTGTATCACCAAGTGGATCATTATATCAAAAAACGCGGGAGGTAAAATCATTTCTAGCCTACACATAAGTTCAACCACTTTCTTCTTTCCCGATACTAACTGTTTCCTACTTAGATTTTTATTGCAAACGACTCTAAACACGTTCGCTAACCCAATAAACACATCACTAATCGCTTTGTCTTCAATAAGCCCGGGGAGACTAGCCACGAAAAGATATTGCATCATCACGTGACAGTCGTGAGATTTCATGCCGATAATCTTACCCGTATCACTTTGAACATTGTTTCTCATACTAGATGCAAAACCGTCGGGAAACTTCTGTGCCTTCAGCCAGTCAAGAAAAATAGTCCGCTTTTCCGGTGTTAGAGTGTACTTTCCCCGTTTCAATATTTTTTTACCATTTCTCTCAGTCAACCACAATTCTTTTCTAATCTTCAATTTCTCAAGATCCATTCTCGCTTTCACGTTGTCTTTGTTAACTTTCCCATCAAGACCTATAACTGTACCGAGCAGAGCATCACACACGTTTTTCTCGCAATGCATAACGTCAATGTTATGTTTCAACAAGTTTTCAGACCAATAAGGTAAACGATAGAAAATACTCTTTTTCTTCCAATTGAATCGCCGGTTAACATCTTGCTTCACGATCTTTCCCCCAAAATCCTTGTGTTTACCAGGAAACACAATCGGAAGCCCATCTAACTGTGTCTGAATACTTGCAGGACTATATTTCTTCGGTGGGCGCCTATCATCGGGTTCCTTGTACAAAACACGTTCGCTTCTAAATGGATGTCCGGCAGGTAACCAACGTCTATGGTCAAAGTAAACAATCCCTTTGTTCACACTCAATGACGGAGTATGATCCATGCATTCGGGACAAGCTTTGTAACCTTGACCCGACCATCCCGAAGTGTATGACCTAGCGGGGAAATTATTAGTGGTAGACAACAAACAAACCTTCATCGTAAACTCTTCTTTCTTGTGGGCATCATACGTAACGATCCCTTTATCCCACAACTCTTCCAACTCATCTATAACAGGACGAAGAAAGACATCCATGTCCTTACCGGGTGAACGGGGTCCTGGAATCAACAAACAAAGCTGGAATGTGGTTTCCTTCATGCATACCCACGGGGGCAAGTTATATACGGTTAATATGACTGGCCACATGCTATACGAGTTGTTCTGCATAGAGAAAGGACAAAACCCATCGATTCCAAGACCCAGATATACGTTACGAGGTTCACTAGCAAACTCAGGGTGTAGCGTTACAAATCTCTTCCAACTATCACCATCAACCGGATGACGCAACATATCCGGACCGGCACTGTTACCGGTATGGTGCCAAATCATGTCTTCAGCGGTGTGCTTTGAAGCGTATAGTCGCTGTAATCTAGGAGCAATCGGAAAGTATCGAAACTTCTTATGCGGTACTTTGATACCCTTCTTTGGGTCCCATCTAGACTCGCTACAAACTGGACACTTATCAAGTTCTTTGTTTTCTTTGTAATAAATAACACAATCGTTCAAACAAACGTCGATGGTAACATACCCCATACCCAAACTTTTCAACTTCTTGTTGCATGCTTCATAAGAATCGGGCAAATTGTGAGGTTTAGGCAAAATACGACCCAACAACTCCAGTAGCTCGGTGAATGAGGTGTTAGTCCATTTGTTCTTTACTTTTACATGCATTAGCTTGGCGATGAAATTCAACGAACTCGTCGATTCACAACCAGGAAATAATTCTGTCTCCAATTCTTCGAACAATTTGTCAAAACTGTTTCGACTTGGAATATGTGCATCTCTCATCTCGGTGTCTCCCGGATGACCACCAACATCGTAACTCTGTCTCACATCGTCATAAACATACTGGATTTCATTTACTATAATTGGATCTTTACTTGCAGGGGGTGTATTTGTTTGTATCTCTTTCTCACCGTGTTTTGTCCAAACCTTATAATCATGGTTAAATCCCTCTCTTAGAAGGTGGGCCATAACAGCTTCGGTTTTTAATCGACAAAAATTATTACACTTCTTACACGGACAAGACAAGTAACCGGTATAACCTCTACTTTTCTTAGCAAAATCGATAAATTTATAAACCCCAAAAATATATTCACCATCTAACACATTCGTCAATTCGATCCAACTCTTATCGATACTCATGTCCGAACTCGATGCCATCTCTTAACAACAAGTTGAGTAAACTATGCGACTACATGAGTAAAATAAAATAAAATACATAATTATTACAACCCAATGAATAAAATAAATAAAAATTACAACACAATAACCGAAATAAAAAAACTTACAAACTCATTGAATGAATAAATATTACAAACCATTGAATGAATAAATATTACAAACCATTAAATGAATAAATAATACATAGCATTAAATGAATGAATATATAAAAAAAAGAACAAAGAATTAAATAAACAAGTAAAAATATATGAGCACAAAATATAAATTCACACAACACATGCATAATCAACCAACAAATAATTAATTCATTAACCTAATCATATGGTATATCAACTTGCTAATATAATCAAATAAATACAAAATTTAAAAAGCATGAAATTTAATGGAAATACCTTGAATTGGATGGATAAATTGAAGAGTGGTGTTAATTCCCCACCAAGAAAGTTGTATTAATTCACCTAATCAAACCATATAGAAAGAATAAAACACAATTAGCATTCAAAAAAAAAAAATTAAAAGGTGAATTTCATGCAATTATTACCTACAATTGTGTGATGAAAGATGATATTAATGGAGCCCCACTTTGATTATTGAACCAAGAATGATGCAAGATGAAGTGGAGAAGCAATTACCAAAAAAAAATGGAATTTAGTTGAGTTTTTGGGAGAAAATCGGAGGATTTTTTTGGGTGTTTTGTGTGTTATGTGGGTTAAAAAACCTGCTGTATCAATAAAATAGGATCCACGATTAGCGACGAATTACGGGTCATGGTTAAACACACAAGGTTGTCGCTAATCTTCAAAATAGCGACGAAATTCAGTGTCGCTAAGATAGCGACGGCTTTTCGGCTAATAAAATAAATTCAAAAAGTAATAAAATAAATTCAGCGACCAAAATCCAAGGAATAGCGTCGAATTCTGTTGTCGCGAATTAACGACGCTTTACTTCGCGCCGCTAATTTATTGTCGTCGCTAATTTGAGCCACATAACGACGAATTACGGGTCGTCGCTAATTTGTCGTGGGTAAACACCGCATTTCCAGTAGTGCATCTAGCAACTTTGAAACCTTGATATCCTTCTTTTTTGTTTCTTTTTTAACATCTCTCACAATTTTTTAATTGCTCAATCTCAGATTTTGCATTAAATTTTTTACAACTGATGAATCATTGAACAAAATAAAACACAAATACATGCTTTAGGAAATAACATCATTCATGTTTTATATTTTAAAAAATAATCATATATAGTAATTTGTGTATTAATACTTAAAATACTTTTTTAAATATTTTATTACAAGTTATGAAATAAAAATATGAATTAAAAAACTCAATAACAATTTAATAAATAAATTACAAATTCTTTTTGAAATAAATATATAATAGAATATTTAAAATTAGATTGACAGAATTAGGAAGTTGTTGGAGCAACCATAATATAAAGAACTGTTATTTGATAGATATAAGGTATTTGGCCCCAAATTCTGGTAAAAATGTAATGAGTTGTTGGACTTAACTTCAGTATTTTTTGTTACTCATGATGTAATTTGATTTTTAGTTTAAAGATCGCTATTATTTTCAAATATAATATCTTTTTATGAATCGTTTTCACTATACATTAATGTATATATTTATTAATCTTAATACTATTTTATCTTCCTTCAGATTTTTTTTATAGATAAGCTAATTATGAGCCGTGAAGTTTATGTTTACTAAAAAAATATGATCTATGTCCATAACATTTCAAATTTTACGGATATAATAATTTCAATTAGGGATGACAACAATTCAGTTTTTTATTTCATCCCCCTAAGAATTATATTTTGTACAACGGTTTCAATTTGCTGGTTAAGATTTTATGAAATCTCATCTCTAATTTACAGTTTGCTCGACAATGTTGGACGACAATTATGAAGGAATCGCAATCATGGTTATATCAAATATATAAGCAGCGGAAAATATATTGCAATCCTAAGCCAATCTAGTTGCAATTTAAGAATTTAAACAGAAACAAAGTTTCGATTACATACCTTAATCCGTTGTATGAAAATCGAATTGCCTGATCGTAGCTTCAAAAGCTTGAAGCCTCCACGCTTTGCACACCGAGCTTGAGCCTTACTTCCAGAACCTCAATTCTAGACAAAAGACCTTTTATTTCTTGTGGGTTTTTTTCTTGGAAGAAAAACTGATGAAAAGTTAAGTTCTGTATAATGACTATCATTATATTTATAAAACCCCAACAGAAGAAAATGAAAAGACAAGAATAGGAAAAGTCAGGAACGTATAATGAAATTGATTATCTTAATAATCTGGTCCATTACCACTTGTGAAGTGGATTTGGACTTTCTACATTATACAAAAACAATTGACTAGCCTAGCGGTTAGTGACACATTTCACACTACTAGAGGTTCGTGGTTCGATCCACAAACTTATCAATTTTTTTTCCTTTTCCTTTTTGTCTTAATTCGGTCTTATATTAGAATATTAAATTGTGCTAGCAAATTAATATACCAATATTCCAAGTATATATTTAATTAATATTTATTATCTAATAATAAAATTAATTAACGACATGAAGCAAGATCAATACACTCGTTAGTGTGCGACTACGTGGTTTCATCGTTAAACTGGTAGTAGTTAATTAAATTAACCACTAATCAAGGTTGGCGTCTAACAACACTCCCCAACGACCGGATAACGTGAAGTAACTCTGTACAAAGAACCCAGTGAAGAATCATACATGTATTCCCTCTATCTTTACAGCTCCGGATCATCCTGGGATATGGTACAACTGTCAAATCCCATTAGAAAATCAACTACGTTACACGTCGATTATCAACGATTGACGAATGACCTAAGAAACTCATTTCTTCATTCATTCTATCACCTTGGCCAAGGATTCGATACAATCGTTATAATCTTATGACATCGTAGAGCTCAAACTCTTTACCTAGAGTTGATAGATTCCATCTTGACTCATCCCTAGGAGCATATATACTTAGCTACGTCCAATATCCTTTCGACTAGTATTATGACACACTAGTAGTCCAGTATCAAAACATAACAAGCACATACACAACTAGTGATGATCTCAGGTCAAAGGATTATAAGTATATAAATCCTTATAGAGATTAACCTACTTGACAGTTCAAGGTAATTAACCATTAGGAATCTCTAATTTTAGCCGGTTCGATAATCACATCTCTATGTGCATTATCTATGCACCTAACTCGGTAAACGAGAACTACCGATATTTATCCAATAAATACTTGTTAGCTACATATTAATCTAACCGGATTATCGAGGTCCTAACTCGATGATCCTACGATTAAGAACAAGTTTAGATTAAGTCCTCTAAGCTAGATTCTCATTATCATAACACCTTATGATATCTAGTTCGTAACTTAATCAAGGATTTGCCTTTATATTATGTAGATTAATACCATAATCATAAAGGCTTGCCATAGTTTCAAGGAAACAATTTCTTTAATCAAAACTGTAGGGATAACTATTATCGTGTACAGTAAACACTTGTGTTCAATTCATTACAAGACGATCAGGGCTAGGGCATAATTCCAACAATCTCCCACTTGGCCTAGACCCAATCGTTCAAGTACCATAATTCATATACAGTTTGTTCTCATCAGACTCTTCTGATAGACAAGTTAGATGAATAGATATACATCGTGTTCCTTCCTTCTACCTATTGAATGTGAACATCTTCATGTTCAATTATATCTCGAATCAAGCGGTACTATTGCAGAATTTGTTTGGATCTATAGTTTATTCTAGATTTCTTTAATCATACAATATCTCAAATATTGTCATCGTATAAAGAAACAATATCTACATTGTGAAACCACACTATGTATATATAAAAAACTATTTTATCCAAACCACTGGCATAGTTGCATCTTATGCTGCTATGTATTCTACTTCTAGTAACCGAAATCTGCTACAGTGTTTTGATTGGAACTATTCCAATTTACTTCTCCTCTATATAGACACAACCATATTTTGATTTGCTATCATCCACGTTTGAAGCAAAACAAGCATCTATATACCCAATTAGCTTCAACTTATATTCTCCACATATGAGGAATTGGTCCTTAATACTTCTTAAGTACTTAAGGGTAGTCTTTACTACTTTCCAACATTTCTCATCAAGGTTACCTTCATACCTACTCGCTACTCCTAGCGTGTAGTGTACTTTAGGTCTTATACATTTTTCATGGTGTGTTAGATAGATCCTTATTGTTTTAACAAATAGGACTATACAAATTCATTCTCTTACTTTTAGGGTCCTAGAACAAACCCTAACATTAAGAGTAACTCCAAAGCCTATTGTCGAATAGATACTCTTGGAATTTCCATGCGTACTTCTAAAAAAGTATAAATGTAGTAAGATTGATATAGGTCAAGTAGCTTCTTTGATCTATCTCTGTAGATCCCAATTCAAAGAATATAAGCTACTATCCTAAATATTTCATGGAGAACTATTTAACAATAAAAAACTTGGTTAATTGCTTGGTTGGTATATCATATCCCTATGTGATAATATGTCGTCTACATATAACATTAGGAAGATAAGTGTACTCCCACTAGTCATTTGTACTCTTATGACTCTTATTCTAAAATCATAAAATCAAACTATTTGATTGTATGAAAGAGAATAATCCAACTTAGTGACATTTGCTGAACCCATTAAATGTATTTTGGAACTTACATATTTTATTATGAGTAAATGGAAATATTAGACCTTTAGGATTGGTCTTAAGGACGTCATAAACTCCTATTTAGTGAAAACTAAGAACTAAATATCATAGTATAAATAGTACCAACATAAAATAAAAAAATATATGATAGAAATATTATATACTCTTAAGAAATTGTTAGTTTCGTAATGCAAAAGATTTCAGATGAAATAGAGTCAAGATGCATAAGTTATGTTACGGTCGTCGATATGTGTGTTTATTTTATATGCCAACCCTCCTAAGACATCTCAACTGATGTAACTATACAACATGGTCGGGATCATAAAGGATTAATTCATACACGTCATATAAGATGTGGTTAAGGAGTAATAGACATGAAATATGCAAGTAGGCTACAAGCGCTCACCCCACCTTACCTAATTAACACAATTTATTAGCTCAAGATAAATATTTCAAATTTTTGCTCTATAACCCATCCAATTTAAGTAAATACCCAACATTCCCAATTATTACACCGTTATCAATTGTCTTCTCTCATTAGTAATGGTAAATTTTCTAGTTCATTTTGTCAGATGATTTGGAACATTTTTTATATATTCCACTAAATGATAGTTATGTTAAATTGGTGTGCTGTATTTAGAAAAGTATTCATCTTTAACACTTCAATCCTTTTCACCTCTTAATCTCAGCGGTATACCTTCATTGGATGGTCATTGAATGTGATAATATTGCAATGCTTTAGCTCAGAATCCAAAGGAACTTCTATCTTGTTTGACAAAATACCTAAGGTCTTAGATTCATAGTTGTTGTGATCTTCCCTCGAACTTTAAGAGTCTTTAGTGAAATCTTTAAGAGTCTTTAGTGCAATCTTTTGAATATCAATCACTCATTAATTGATGTCATATATAAGCTTATATATCACAATGGTGCACTCTTCTCATCTTTATTTTTTTGAAGGGGTACCATACCTCTTCTCTATTCTCATCCTACTGATTAGCCCCTCCCTCGAGTTTTAGGATTCAACTCTCATTTATATTTTCATACTGAAAATGTGGATGATCTCTATGCAAAGAACACCTATTTAGTTTGCTTATAATGCGACCTTGGTTCAAAAATTAAATATTTAGACCCTCGTTTGATGACTAGTTGTATTCTTGCCAGAGATTATCTCAACAAACTTATAATTGTTACTTTTCCCTTAATCTAAATTTTAAATAATATATTTGATCATTTAAAAAAATTCAACTATCAACCACAATAAAAAGATATGATTAAAAGTATTCAAGATTAAGTTTTACCAAGTCATATTTACCCATATGACTCTTAGATATAATAAGAAAATAATTATTTTTATTTGATTGAACAATTACGAATTAATTTGTATTTATATTATTAAAGTAAATAAAAGAATAAAAATAAAATTTACTAAAAATGCAAAGAAAAGTAATATTTTTTGGACTAAAAAAAAATAAAGGAAAAAACAAATAAATAATTATAAAATTTATGTCTAGATATAATTTAAAATAAATGGCAGAGAAAGGATAAATTTATATGAAAAAAGTTATGTTATATAATATTGCCTAAGTATTATAGGTTAGGAAATTTTATAAAGTAATATTTTACATCTTTTGAAATGATATTAATATGAAAAACCTAAAAACTAATAATTTAAAGAAATTTAAGAAAACTAAAATTAATCAAAATAAATTTTTCTTTAATTTTAAAAAATACAAAAAAAAATTGTATTATGTTAATATTTTCCTTTTATCATATCATGACCATTGATAATTATAACAAAACACATGTCATTTGATTAATAAGTTAGTTATTTTGTAAGTTTAACACATGAGTTATGTGTATTAATATTATTGGTGTACGATTATCCAATATTGGATGAAAGAATTTTCTTAATAAAAATTGTAATTAAATTAATACTTTTGAACAAGAAAATAAATTAAGAAAAATATATCAATACAATAAATAATTGTTGTGTTGTATGAGTAATTAAAATTTTCAGAGTATTCAAATGCATTGGATGCCCTACAAACTTAATTTGGATAAAATTCCATGTCAATAATATCCTTAAATTTAATTCCTCAAATTTCGAATTATTTACATTATTACCTTGTGTACTATCGCCATATTTCTCAAACTCAGCCCTATGAATACACTTTTCCCACATGTTACCTCAATTGTCAAAATATATACATGTATATGCTTGAAAGCTGGTCTAAATAAGAATTAGGGATTTGTTTTCTTTTGCCAAATAATTAGCGCTTTCATTTCTTACAATTGGTGTTTAAATTTAAGAAAAAACTTAATCGTGTTAGAATACAATTGTGATGATCGATTCTCTTCAAGGAGAGAGGTATAGTTTGTCTACTATATGTACGAATCCATACACATTTTTTTATTTAACTAATTATATTTTAAAATATAGATTAAATCTGAGAGATCTTGCGATATTTTTCAATGATTTATGTTGAAAACTTATGTTTGTTTGAACTCATGGGTTTTAATGATTCTTTTTCAAAATTAGGGAGTTTATATCTTATGCATTGGGTAAAAACTTACGTCGTTGTTTGAAATTTATTGCTATTGCTTTAGGTTTGTTGGATTTCCACATGATAATAATTTGGACACGAATCTTTAAGATGCTAAAATTTTGTATACCTTTAGGTGTTGTTTTAGGGGTTTTGATTTGAAAAAATTATGTTTATTTGTAGTGATAGAGATGAAAGAAAAATGAGCGTTCTAATAAATTGGATAATATTTAAAGGGCGCCCATTTGTTTGAAGGAAAGTGCAAAATATTCTTTTCTTTTTAATTCTGAAACTCGCAATTTAGACCTTCTTTTAATGATAAATTTCATTCTATCCCAAATACTAGCTTGGAATTCGATAGAATTTGTGAAATTAATATTTTTCCCTTATTTAAATTGTTAAATGTTTTATGAAAAAAATACCAAATATCCCCTATAGTTTTAGAATAGATAAATACTCTCTATCATTCCCTAATTCATGGCAACTCACCTCTATTTATGATAACTTTGTGCAGCTCGGTGCACCCAATGTGATAAGCTTTAATATTGTTTTTAGTATAAGGGGTGAGTTGCCAAGAGTTAGGAAACCATATGAGGTATTGTCCCTATTAATATTGTAAGGGATTTTTACCCTTAGTCAAACCATAGAGGGTATTTGATTACCCAATGATTTTATTTGTTTCTTTTCAAAATTCTCCAAACATATCCATGGTGTTCCAGTTATTAATTAGTGTTTTTGTTACTCGTGATGTAATTTGAGTTATAGTTTATATGATGTTGTTTTTCGCAAATATAATATCTTTTGATTAATCATTTTCATTGTACGTTAATGTATATATTTATTCATCTTAATATTTATTTTAATTTCCTTCATATTTTTTTACAGATAAGCTAATTTGAGCCACGAAGATTAATGTTTACTAAAACATATGATCAATGTTCATACCATTTCAAGTTTTATGGATATAATAGTTTCATTCAGGAATGACAAAGGATTAGTTTTTTCCAAAAATATCAAAAACCGTAACTATAATAGTTTATTTTTTAAAAACCATAATCGTACGGTTTTAACCATCAGTTATAATATTTAAAAACCATAACTGCATTATTATTCGGTTTCGGTTTTAAACGATATATTTGTTTTTTAACCATAACCAAATGATAATTTAGTAAATATATTATTTTTCATTATTCACTCATAAAAGAAAAATCTCCAACGTATATAAAATATTGTGTCCGTATCTAATTAAATTGCATATTTATAAACAAGTTTGTTAAATATAGTATTTGGATTTTGAAAATGTATATCACAATAAACGGTTTTCGGTTATTCAGTTTTATTTTCATCTAAAACCATACCCTAACAGTTTTAACCATTTGTTACACTTGTTAAAACTATAACCTAATGGTTTACCGCGATTATATAATTTGATTTTTAATTGGTTCGGGTATCATCGATTTTGGTTTTTAACCGTAACCATTGACATCCCTAGTTTCATTGGAATCATAAATGAAGAGTTCCTTCAATTAGGAGTGCCAAAAAGAAATATACTGAAGCATTGTAGAAGGTGGACAAAATTTCAACAATTTTAATATTATTTTTTCACAAATAATAAGCTGAAAATAGTTTAATAAATCGGTTTAATGAGATAATTACGTATTTAGTCCATGTGTTATGCGAATGTAACACATATGTCCATGTGTTTTAGGAATATACTAAAAAAAATTAAGGTGGGGCCCGAATCATGCAATTTAGATCATTTAGTTTTGGAAAATTGATCAAGTTTGTAATCATTTTTGAAGTATAATAATATATTTATTTTTTATGTGTGTGAGAATTTATTTCTAGTCCCTGTCTTTTTCATTTCCCTTGCATAAGTTAGCACCTAATTAATTGACATTTTAGTGCATATGGTTGTTTTTTATCCTCTATTATAAATTGTAAATGGAAATGATAATTTGCATGGCTTGTTTCTTCTCTTTACTCGAAAGAAAAATAATCATAAATTCCACTTGCTATTTTATAGGAATAATATACTACTAACTATTTACATTCAATTTCCTAATAAAACAAGATGGTTACCTCCTCCAATTGGTGAAATAAAAATCAACACAAATGCAGCCTTCGATGTGTTAAATGCTAATTTTTTTCTTTTATTGCCAGGGACCATTGTGGTAATTTTTTGGATGTGAAATGCTAGGTGCATGGGAGTCTTATCACCTGTGGAGGCTGAAGTTTTAAGAGTCTATAAAGCTTGTAGGATTGCTACTTAGTTTCTAGCTGGAGTAGTGACTATCGAGAGTGATAATTCTATAGTTATTAACTCTTTCAATTGTAATAAGTTAAAAACCCCTCATTCCATCACACATTTGATTAGGGATATTTGAGAGTGTTGCAACACTTATAAATTGAATTTTCTCTAGTAAATAGGGGTAAGAACTTAGTAGCTGACTGGAAAACTAAACAAAAGCTTAGAGGTGCATTGTCTAGCTTAGATTAGAAATAATCACCCAAATCAGTTAGGCTCATTTGTAATGACCACAATGCTACGGGCATTGGGAAACTTTTGAACCTTCTCTACTTTAAAATATTGTTTTTTGACTAATAAAAAGAATGCTATATTTGATTCTTGTGGAAGGTGAGCTTGGCATGTCACTTAGCTCACCATTTTAATGGTGCGACTATAGGATAAGTCTGGGTCTAAGAAAATTCCAAACTTTAATTTGTCCCTTATAGGGTGAGTCCTGGTTCGGCTTGGCCCATCATAGGGAAATAATCAACGGGCGCATTTTTTGCCCGAAGGTTCAAATGGAAGTCTCTAGTGCAAAAGTATAGTACATTTTCTCTGTCTTTTGTCTTTGTTCTACTTAGTACCCGTGTAAAAGTATTTCTTTTGAAAAACACTTAAAAGTGTTTTTAGATATTTAAAAGTGTTTTATACCCTAAGAACACTTTCTTTAATAGCATCAAATATGTGTTTCTTAAAAAATGCGCCTAAAGTGATTCTAAATTTCAATATTATTTTTAATAATTTTTCAAATATTTTAATTATATTTTAAAAAGCCCTTTTTTCCTCTTGAATGAGCACTTCCAAGCGATACCTTAGCCTTATCCGAAAAAAGTTAGGAAGCGTGTGACGTTTCTTTTGATCTATAATTCATTATTTATTTTAAAAAAAGGCACAACAAAAATGAAAAAGGCTGATAGACCAACCACAATGTATAATGTGTTGGTTTAATCATTCAAAACTTATTTATACTTGTAAAGGTTGAAATATTTTAATAGTATTGGTGGGTATAACCCAAAAAAGTATCAGCAAAATATCCCCTATGATGTGGCAGTTAAGTGGTCCAATCAATATAATTCTCTTTACATGTTTTCTCTATCTTACAAGATTGTATCACTTAATCGACACATCACGGGTGATACCCAACATAACTCATGTTTTATTTAATTTTCTGTGTTGGCATGTTAATGGACGTGAGTATATTGTATATCTATTTTTTTTTGTGAAGGGGTCTGAGGTATTTCTATGGTTGTCATTAATGCATATATTTTTTATAGAAATAGTATTAATTATCTATACTAAGTGTCACCGTCTAAGCTCTTGTATCTCAGGTCGGTTTAACTCGAACTTTCAATTTTTTAGCTCCCATCGAGAGGTAAATTCTCGGACTTTCCCCTTTCTATTACACAACACAATTGGATTGAAGAATATTCATTAGTATAAGAGCATAATGTGTATTTATAAAAATTATCTCACTTGGAAAATCCAACAATCTTGTTTAACACAAAGGTTACACAAATTTTATTTACAGGTGTTCATTTATGCAATAGTTTCCAACCATCAACATATTATGTTGTCGATCAAAGATGTTTTTGTCAATATTTTCTAACACAAAATCACCTTTTTAAATGGTCTTGAAAATATCGCTCCTTGTAATGTTAAATTACTGTAACGTCCATCAAGTGTCAGTTCTAGAATCTTGGACTTGAAGTCATCATTCACATTTGTGTTTTGGAACTCCATCGAGTTGTAGATATATGTTTAGAAATGTGATTCAAGATGATCAATTATATTGGTAATCGAAGTACAGAATGTTCAATGAAGCCTCTGGATAAAAACATCCACAGTGAACCTAGTTCCAAAATTCACACAAATGTTGTGGTGATGTGAATTTTAGGAAGAATTATATTCAAGGATGTAGCTACTAGTATCCCCAATAGACATTTTTATTTTGATTTTACAAAAACAATTTTTGACCCTAGTAAAAATTACTTGTGGCCTGCATAACTTTAATAGCTTGCACCGTGCATTTTGACTAATTAATCACTAGTATAACAGCAGTAATATTTATTATTCTTATCTTGATATTTGTGACAATGGTTGGTGATAGAGCATAAAAATCCAAATCAATAAAATTACACTAATGATGAATCTCCGATTTATGTGATAAATGATGATTTGTGTGAACTCTATCTTCAGTCGAGCCTAGAACCCTGAAAGTGGACAAAGGTTAGGACCAAATAAAGGTGTATTTCCTGATGGTACTCTGATAGTTAAGTCACTATTGGGATGAAGGATCGAGGAGAATATATATTGGACGAGGTCCCATTGTAATCTAAACAGTGTAAGTACTTAAGTGATACCACATTGAGTGCTTGTTATAGGAATCATAGATAAGGAAAACTCGGGAATACCTTGTTGGACTTTTGTCGCATCCATATGGAATATCTTTGGGGCAACATTATATGTTCATTACCTTGGCGAGATGCTCATTGGCAGCCTCATGGACATGTTGAGTGCTCGATACTATATCATAGAGGTTTGTCGAGGGAGTAGTTCAACCGACAACCATGACATAAAGTTAATCGAGACTATCCACACCCCTTGAATTTGTACAATCTGGGAAAAGAATCCATGTGGGACCATTTGAAGAATACAACCATATCTTAATGTTGAAGTGAGTGTCATTTACAATTGTTTAACTTGCATGCTATCGTGCGACACGTGTTTACTCACAAATGGCCACATCCTCATAATTATCTTGGTAATTGTGGGAAGTTACTTACATTATCATGCGGTTTTCGGGTTCTCTAGATCATTAAGACCTCGATAGGCGAATCATCACTATTCACCAATATATTGTGTCACTCTGTTATATTGTTCTTATTGCTGTTGTGGATTTTCTTCGAGAACCTTTATGATAGCATACTAGTGTTCGAATAACTCTTCCACTTGTACTTTTCTAGAGTAGTAAATTCTCTTCTCTTTAAGGTATCTTATTTCGTAATTTTGAGTTTTTTATGTATCGTAAAGGTAGTTCAGTGAGAGGCTCCAAGGATCATCCTGGAGGGGAATTAAAAAGATCTCGGCCTTCATATTTGGCCATCGCAACCTCTTATCCCAAGGACTCTACCTTGGATTTCTCAATTGGAACCATATTTATGTCCCCCGAGAGGATTACTCTTAAAGTTTGTTGTACTTCTTCTTTTTTTATTGATACCGACTCTTACCGACTTTTATTTAAGCAACACCCATTCTTCACCTCCATAACCAATTAACGTAGCTAGTATAATTTTTATATATGATACTTCCTTAGTACATAAATAGTGCATCCCGCATAAGCCCGTTGTTGCAGAGTTTAGGCTCGAACACATGATGTGCAAGCTTAGCTTCCGCAAATTTTTAAAGGTTGTAAAGAGGGAGGGGGTACATTTGTATCGGAATAGATATTTTCTATCCATGTGCAAATGAGAGAACTTTTCAACCTTGTGAGAGATAAATTGCAGTTTATACCCGCTCCAGATATGAGGCTTTAGGTTCCGTCCGGGACTTTTATTATGACTCTCATGAGAAAGCCGAATTTGCGTCTAAGCCAAATGACCCTGAATTATTTGGAAAACATCTTGAGCTTCTATATGGGGTGTACAACTCTTTTGGGTTGCATTCCTTTAGCAAATTTATTTTTTCATATTTATCAACTAATTAAGTGAAAAAGTCGAATCGACAGTAGATGGTACCTAATAGCTCCTCGAATCAAAAATGGTCACCAAATGACTGATGCTGTCTCCTGAAGCATATTTATAAATCAATGATGAGGGAAATGCGTTATGCAAGTATACAGGTCACCAAGTAATATAGAAATTAAGTGAATTATCGTCCACACATGGATTTATGAGTTTAGGACTAGCTATTCATTATTAATAAAAAGACTAAACAAAAAATATTTCTATATGATTTTTGTTTAGGTAGCTACCAAGATAATGGTTAACTACTAAATTAACTAAGGAAATCAAGTTAAGGCTGTGGACGGGGAGAGAAATATAGATTGAGACACTTGTAATTCCCACTAACTATAGCTTAAAGTTACCTGCAATTCTAAGGGTAAAACGGGACATTTATGCTAATCATTGTTATAAGATCTCCCTTAGTTCCTTTCGGATAAGTAGGGGGCTACAATCTAACCCTAGGAACCTCTTCCTAGTGAATCCTACGCATGTTATCTAGACGTCTAAAGTTCAAACTCTATGTGATTACCTAGTTAGTTTATCTCTTCCGGGTCTTCAACTCTAAAAAGCGTAATTAACCTAGTTCCACTACCAAATCCATATTCACAAGCATAATTTAATAGCTAACAAACCTAAATATGTGTACACCATTCAAGGATTTATCACGAGGCACAAAGATAATTACAGCAAAAACAATCCATAATTATTTTAAATAAGAAATCCCAAATTCATTCAAATAAGACTTAATTAATAGTTAGGGTTTATACCCCAAACATCTCAAGTTAAGAGGTAATTTAGCATAAACTCTATTGATTAAGAGTTTGTGTCCAAGTGAAACTGAGTCACAAATATTATATCTGTAATACTAGTGATTAATTTGTTAAAATACACGGTGTCAAGCTATACAAGTTATGCACATCATAAGTAAAAGATCAAATCAGCTACTTATCCAAAAAAATTAGGGGTCAAGAATGATTTTTTTAAAATCAAAAGGGAAATGTCTATTGGGGTACTAGTAGCTATACCCTAATCGAAATACTTCATAAGTTTTATATCACAATGATTTTTGTGTGAATTTTGGAATCAGATTCACCGTGAATGATTTTATCCAAAGTTTTCAATGAGCATTATATACTTCGATTACCAACATTATTGATCTTCGTTAATCATATTTCTTCACATTTATCTATAACTCGAAGGAGTTCCAAAACACCAATGTAAATGATGACTTAAGGTTCAAGATTCTAGCACCGACACTTGATCTAATAAAAAGACGTTACAGTAAATTAACATTGAAAGTGGTGATATTTGAAAGACCATCTAAATAGTTAATTTTGTGTTTGATAGATTGACAAAAACATCCTTGATTGACAACTGAATCTATTGGTGGTTGGAAACTAGTGCATAAATACAAACTTGAAAATAAATCTTGTGTAACCTTTGTGTAATATAGAATTATTTGATTTTCCTAGTTCAGTAGAATACTTGAGATCAGTTTAATAATCATACATTTATGCTCTTATACTAATGTATACTCTTCAATCTAATTGTGGGATCATCTATTTGTGTAAAAGATAGGGGAAAGTCCAAGAATTTACCCTAGGAACTAAAAAAATTGAAATTCCGAGTTAAATACATGAGATTAGACGGTAACAAGATAATTAAAACTATGTGGATTGAAATATATAAATGAATGACAACACCCATATAAATACAACAATACCTTCATCAAATTTCCAAAATAAATAATTATATAATATACTCACGTCCATTAACATGCCAACAAAGATAACTAATTAAAATATTTCTACCTTTACACACACACGTATATATATATGCTTTGAATGATTGAACCAACACAATTTACATAGAGGTTGTACTATTATCCATTTTTCCATTTTTGTTGTCAAAGCTTTCTTTCATAATAACTGGTGAGTTATAGAACAAAATAAAGGTCACCCATTTCTCCACTTTTTTCAGATATGACTACGTAGAACAAGATAAAGAGAGCGAAAATACAATATAGTTTAGCACTAGAGACTGCCATTTGAACCTTCGGGAAAAACATGTGCCTGCTGATTTTGCCTTATGATGGTCTAAGCCGAACTAGGGCTAACCCTAGATGGGACAAATTAATGTTTGAATTTTTCTTGACCCTGACTTATCCTATAACCTCAACATTAAAATGGTGAGCCATGTGACATGCCAAGATCACCTTTCGCAAGAATCAAATATAGCTTTTCTTTATAGAAAAATTAATGTAAACTATCAGTAGTATATTATTCCTTTAAAATAGCACGTGATATTTATGTTTTTTTCGAGTTGAGAGAAGAAACAAGACATGCAACTTGTTATTTCGATTTACAATTGGTGGTAGAGGATAAACATCACAATTATAGAGAACTACATTATCAATTAATTAGGTGCTAACTTAAGCAAGGGAAATGAAAAAGATAGGGATTAGAAATGAATTTAAACACACATAAAAAGAGAATATTATTATACGTCAAAAATAATTACAAACTTGATCAATCTTCTAAAACTAAAGTATCTAAATTTCATTTAAATTCCTAATACACATAAATATAATTGTTATATTAGCATAACACATGGACTAAATACACATGGACCAGAATTTTTTTGCTCAATAACCCATGTAGTATAAATGAATACCCATTTATCAATTGTCTTCTCTCATTAGTGATGGTAAATTTTCTAGTACATGTTGTCATATTATTTGGAACATTTTTTATATATTTCACTAATGATAGTTTATGTGAAATAGATGTGGTGTATTTAGAAAAGTACTCATGTTATCATTGTAAATATAAATGTATTGTTTTAATGTAATAATAACTATTCAGAACTTTTTACAGTGTGAAAGCTTTCGCAAGAGCATCATTTTCTTTCACAAAACCTAAGCTTTCACAAAACAAAAGAAATGAACTTTTACACAATTTTTTATTATTTTTCATCCTTGAAACTTACCAAAAATGTCAGATACTACTTCCCCTGCCATAACTTTGTCTTCCAATAAATATTGTTAAATAACTCCTATATCGCCCCCTCAATCCTCAACATATATCTAGCTGACCTTCTTCATGTTAAAATCATCTATCAAAATTATCCAACTTTTCGAGACCAAATTCTCTCCTTCCTCTTTTTTTACAATGGCATTTTTCTATATCCTTCTCAGCAAATAAAATACGTGCCACTCTCATTACATATCACTAATATATCCCTTTGAGAGACAATACAGTTTATCTAGTCATGATATTTTCGTTTCTGTTGATCACACCATCCAATACATGGTAACATCAACTCTCACCAATGTCGATACCCGAATTAAGGTTTTCACAACCTATGACAATACATCCACAACCACAGTTGGTTGTCTACTTAACCGACTTGTACGACTATGTCCAATCTTTCAATTTACGAAGATAAACACGAAAAAATAAGCATGACTGATGAATTTGACTTGTAAGTCTCTCTATAACCAAATCTCACTAGGATGACCTACAACTACAATGAAATCAGTGCAGACAATGAAATCAGTGCAGACATATGCGCCCGCGACAATACTATCACCTTTCCTGAATCATATGAAAAATTCTTTTGGAACATGAAATTTATCACCATTAGCAGGATCAACTATCTCTTAACATTTTTACAGCTCAATTATCTAAATATAGTCGTGGTCATGTCATTCTTCAGCTTGTCCACTCAATCCAGGGGCATATATTGCATTCTCAAGGCACAACTTTGACTCCATCATATGAGAATCATAATTCTAAAGCTGACTAGCTCACTACGAATAAGACAAACATTCAGTGGCAGTGAAGTGAATTTTTTTTGCCTCGTCAAAAATGGTTTCCCCTCTTGTTCTCACTCTTACAATAATTTTTCCGTTAAACTTTAAATCCCTAAGCTTCCCAGGTTGAACTTTTTCGTTAAAGCTTAAATGTTATGTTTCCCATATTTTCCTCGCCAATAAAAACATGGTTCAAAACTCTCTTCAGACTACTATATGCACGTTATACAATAATGCGGCATGTGAATACATTTCCCTAGAACTAATGGTATTCAGCAAAGGGTCATGTAGTCTTCCACGTCTCAACTAATGAATATTTCATAATGGAATTTTTTGTCATATAATTGAAAAGATACTCACATTACTAGTATGATCATCAATGTCTACTTTATTTTGGTCACTAATTTGTCAAATTGTTGTATACTTTATTAATCGCACGACTTCATATTCTCTTAACAATATCTATATTTTTAAGACCTTTTGGATCAAACTCCTTATATAAAATTACTTTTTTTTGATGCCCTTGTTTTTCGTTCTTAAGCCTTACTCGCCAAATAACCTTTAACCTAAGTCAAAACCTTGTGTATTTATTGGATACTTGATACAACACAACACACATAAATTTTTTAACCCTCCATGTAACAAAATTAATATCTCAAGACATGAAATTTTGGTTGAAAATATATTTACTTTTTGTTAATCAGAAAAAGTCCATATCACAAAAATTTAAATTTCTCAATTACGCCACAACCCTCCCATAACTCCACATATTAGCTACACATTCACAACCCATACTTCACCAAGGAGCTAGGACCCATGGACTTATAATACCATAAATTAAACCACATCCAGTACTAATTATTACCACACTCAGATAAAAAAACAGCTATCATAAGACTCTGTATTGGTTACCCCACAACTTCAGTTACGTACCAATTACACACATATTACAATGCATTATCATGCATCCAGAGTCTTAACTAGCAATTCTCCCTCTTCCATACATAATACATTAAATAAAAATTATTCCGTGTCTCCCTTAACTAATCCCATTTCTATACACAGAATGCAAGAACAAGCTAAAAATTAGATTACTACAACTCTGCGTTAAATTTCTCTTAACACTCAACTATCCTAAAACAACACATTTGAACTAATATGTGAATCAAAATCTTTAATGTTGTAAGAATGGCGTTAAATTATCACTGGGAAATTCTCTAATCTAGTCCGTATTCAAACAAAAAAACATTGTTTCACCGAAATATGTTATAAATATAATTGGTTGTAATTGAATCTTAGAATATAGTTGAACTGGCAGTATTCAAAGGCATAAAGCACGACTTGTCACTAAGGGTTACATAATCTCCCCGCAATCGATTACAAGCCACGTTCAGTCCGTTCAATTAATTTACTATCATTTCTCATGTACTATGCTCTAATTTTTAACTTAGAAAAGTCTTTACCCTTCTCTTCATGTCCTATGATATATTGTGCTCTATTTGAAGATGTTTATACATTATAACCTTCTCGCTTTATTGACAAACAGTTTCATAATCATATATGTAAATTAAATATAAACATCTACAATCTAAAGTACATCGAGCGTATAGTATACCTCTTACATTATCCATCTTATTGAGATTCGTCATCTCCCACAATAATGCATCACTTCCATCTTGTAAAATGTCAATTTCAATGATATTATTTTTACATGTAGCAATACTCTGGCCTTCATGAAAGTTATTTTTAATGGATCTACGTACTTTTGATAATTTTGTTGGTGTCAACTAAAATCCTATAATCTCAAAACATATATTATGGAGCTTCTGTCAAATTCTAAATTTCTATAGCTAAAGTAGTTATATGTCTAATATTTGATCCATGCTTTTTAATCTTGAAGATGGAAGTCCTTCGATTGATAATACATAATATAACCAGGTTGTAGGCGCTCTTCAGTCTCTCGTTCTTACCCAACCAGATGTCTTTTAATCAATAACATACACACTAGTTTATGCATGTTCCATATGATACTCATTGTAACGCTATATAACGCGTTCTTGTGTACCTTATCTAACATTATCACATGGAATCTTGCTTAACAAACAAACTAGTGCCACTCTTGGTTTCTACTCTTATGTTGATTAGAACTTTCACTTAGATAACCGACATGCAACACTGATCTCTTAAAGTTCAGATCTTCCTTGATAAGTTGATCTGCAAAAAGTCAACGAATAATCGAACGCTCGTCAAACAAAGAAAAATATCATTTTTTGCTTCGACAACTATTGAATTCAACAGATAATTCAACAGCTAGAAGTCCCTATTTTTAATCCACCTACCATTTTATGTAATATTATTCAACCAAAATTTTATATTCTTGATTTTTTTACTTTAGTCTAGTATATATGAAACAAGTAGTCATCGCCTTCTAATTTATACGGGATCAAGTAGAAAGAAATGAACTTGGAGTATCTTATTTACATTCAGATGATCAACTTGCGAGTTCTTTCACCAAATAACTATCACATGAAATTCATCGATATCACTATGTAAAAATCAAGTCATATTTGAAGGAACGACTATCTGGAGGGTGAATGATTAGGAAATAAAAAAATGAAATCAACCACAATCTATTCAAGACAAGATATTAATGTCCAAGACTTATGGGATTATTTTCATTCAATATATAATCTTATATATTTTTTAATTCTCATTTAATGCAATTGTTAGGAAAGAAAATATTATAATAATATAATTGTATGTTTCATGTATTATTGGTATGGAATAGAAACAATATGTATAACTAGTTGGGGTTAGTTTAACTGGCTAGCGCCCTTGTTCATTCATCTAGATGGTATAAGTTCGAACCGTGTCAATGACACCGAGTCCAAAAAATGGCTCTTCCAAGTAACAAAAAAACAATCTATATATTATTTACTTGGTTACCATAATTGTGATTCCCCAACGTGTATATATATGTGGGAGTGTGATGAGTTGGTAATCAAAGGTCTTTCAAGTGAGAAGCAATTTATATATATTCTGGATTATGTGAGTACTCTCAATATGTAATTGATTTTGGGTAACTTGTGGAATACCAAATTTTATAAGAAATCTACATAACCAAATAATATTAGAGCATGTCATAGATACCGCACAGATTCCTAATTTTTTAGATGACTTGAAGATATAATATTATTTCTTTCCTTTATGAGATATAATTCAACTCCAAAAAATACACTCCATCTTGTTCCTAAATATATACTGTTTTTAAGACATCCACAATTCGTATAATCATATGATAGATACAAGAAATTATTAGAAGTGTAGAATATCCCACATATATATGTGCACTAGTAATACAATGAATAATCGAACCCCATATAGGTAAAAATTATTTGAAATTTGTATATGTTTTTGTGTTAGCAAAATAAAAGTGATGGTTAGAAAGATCAAATTACCAACCAAAATCTAATATAAGGTAGAATCATATAAAAAATTTCCTTCGTCATGTAGTTTTTTCATATTGATTTCTATAGGAGTGTCAATATGTGTAGTTTTCATTGACCAAGCTTAGTTAAACCAATCTAGAATGTATATCTTTGGTTTCTTGAATAGGCAGCCAGCCTTACAAAGTAAACTTACATATATATACTTATCCAATTATATTTTCATTTTTTATCAGGTAGTAAATTATATTTTAAGATATTAAATTTACACTATGTGTTAAAATAAACTAAATTGGAGGGATGAAAATGAGGCTTGGTGGTTGTTTTGACAACTTGCCTACATTTCCTTGCTACATACTTCCTCTTTCGTTCCTTCTCTCTCTAACAAAAAATGTTTGTACTAGGATTCCGATGATGTACGGATAACCTTACAGTTTGATGAGTTAACAAAGACCGTATATGGACTAATGAAATCACAGAAATAATAGCCTATATGGTAGATAATTTAGCTCCTAGGTCATGCTTTATATGTGGTATTATTATTGCACATGCCTATTATTCTTTTCCTTTGTATCATATTTTTGTAGAGCTTTTAGGAACCTACTTGAATCCCACATAATCCAGCTTATTATTTAATGTGACAATACAAAATCATAGGAATAACAATACATTTAAAAAATTAAAACAATGGGTTAACAACCTTTATTTCTTACATATCCGAAACAATAACATATACAGTTTTAGACCATTAATAAAAAATAATTTCAACATCCACTTAGGAATTCAATAGTTTTTAACATATTGAATACTTGAATAAAAAACTCTATGATAATGTTCTTATATCAAATTTTCTTTTATAGTTGTAAATTCTAGGGTTCTCATCAGGTTGATAAATAATGGGATTTAAAGGAGAAAAGGAATCAAAGACACTAGCAAAGCCTCCAACAATTGTTTTATCGGATCTTGGTCCAAATAAAATTGATATTAATAAGCCCCTACAAATGGAAAGGCGCAATCTTGGCAAAAAGGGATATAAGATTCAGCTGCTTACTAATAATTTCAATGTCTCGGAAGCAAGAATTGATTGAAACTTTTTCAAGTCCAATGTAAGTACATTTAAATTTGGCCGTTTGAGAAACTAATTCACCTTTAAAATCTATTGCTCATATTTTCACGTGTTATGAAGATGGACATCAGGTGGAGGTAAAAGGTGTTTGTAGGAAAGTGATGGACAAATTCAAAGAAACTTACGGGCATGAAATCAATGAGAAATTCATCGCTTATGATGGTGAGAATAACTCTTATTCTCTTAGTCCTCTGTCAAATAACAAGCTTGAGTTTATAGTTATGATTAAAAAGCATGCTCCGAACAGGCATTGCTATTTCTAAACTTTCAAAGAAAATATTTTATTCGAATTTCTAACAAGTTCATATTATTTTCAGTAAAATGGAAAGTGGGATGGTGGAAGCCCACGACATGGTGATATGATAAGTTGTAGACAACCGTCAAGGTCAAAGACATATAGAGTGGAATTTTGCTATGCTGCTCAAATATCATGCAAGATATTACAAATGCACATTGTGCCTAAGATTTTGATCGTCTTTACGAGCCCGTGAGAGATTTGGACATAATTCTTAGACAAAATGCTGACAGTAAGAATTTCTTGTATTCAGGTGCATTTTGATGTTTTAGACAGTAGGAGTACTTGTCTGCAATTTCATGTCTTATATTTTCTTTAAGACAGATGAATTTCAATGAAAACTGCTAATTTATCACAAAAAATTAACAATAAGAGAATCGGCTGTAGATTTTAAAATCGTGTGTAGAATTTATGTCCATATTTTCTATACAGGGGATGTCTTCTCGTACTCCAATCTCATTTAGGGTCTGTGGTGACTGGATGTCGTGGATTTCATTCTAGTGTCCGTGCATATCAAGGAGGCCGTTCACTAAATATTGGTAAGATTCTATTTCCAATATATTTATCCAATTTTCAATGCTCTAACGACTTAATGGTTCTATTTTCCTTAATTTATACAGATGTATCAACAACAATGATTTTAAAACCAGGACCATTTATTGATTTTATAATTACAAATCAAAAGTTTCTAGATCCTTACCAAATTGATTGGACAAAGGTAAAAAATACTTAACTGTATGTTAAATTATGAACTAATTACTAATGATCCTCCTTTTACAGGCCAAAGGAGTGCCGAATAATCCATGTATCACGACTGTCTCCTACAAATAGGGAATTTAAAATACCTTGGTTTGAGTCAGGGAGCTTGCATAGAGGAAATGTATTACTATTATCTATTGTTAGACAATCAATTCTTCTAAAAGGTTAAGCTTCAAATCTGTGATCTTTTTCTAATACCATGTTAGACAACCGATTCTTCTAAAAGTTTAAGCTCTTTTTAAGGAGTTATCTTATACATTATATATGACTTTTACATGCTCAATACCTATAAATTGAAAAATTTGAATAATTTTTATAAGGCGAGACTTTGAACTTGTAATGTTGTCTAATATATATAAGTTCTCATTTAAGAGAGAATATTCTTCCAGTAATATTTCAGTATATGATTTCTTTGTTCAGTATATGAAGATACCATTGCGATTTTCCGGCGATTTTCCATGCATAGATGTGGGCAAAGGAAAGCATCATGTATATATTCCAATTGACGTAATTTTGTAACTAGGTTGCTAAATCTGGTATATTTAAAATATAGGAATGAGTAGTAATAATTTCTTCGTAGCTGTGTTCACTGGTTTCACTCCAACACTATACCAAGAATTTATCCAGTAGTATCCAGAGAGCTTCACTTGTGTAGATGTTTCAAACAAAACTGACTGAGGGGTTGAACAATAACAACTATAACAATGATTTTCTTTCCAAGTCTGCTGGAATCTCGAACAGCTCAAAATTCACTGCAACAGAAGGTCGTGTTCTTCCGGCACCCAAAGTAAGCTCTTCTTCTATGAAAATATATAATTGTTGTATATATTTATTTACTAACAACAAGTTTCAATATACCCAGCTTATAGCAGGCAATGGAGAGGACAGAGTTTGTCGAAAAATGGAAGAATGAACTTTAACAATAAGGTAGAAAATTTCTTCTCTTTTTCTTTTCTTTTCTTTTCCTTTCTTTTCTTTTCTTTTCTCTTCTCCTTTCTTTCACAATATGCAATTTGTAACATAAATTAAGACTTTACATATGCAGAGAAAACTGGCAAGTATTGATGTTTGGGGAGTAGTCAACTTTTCATTTAGAGTTCACACGCATAGACGGATTAGTAAACTTATCACTTGTGGAAAAAAGAAAGGAATTGTAAGTGTTCTCTTTTAATAATTCTTAATCTAATTTTTATGTAATTGTATTGGATCCTTTTTTGCAGTGTACTACTCTTCCTGTTCATGCTGTGAAACTTATACAACCCTAGTTTAAAGAACTACAATAATTTATCCCCTGCATACTTTCAAAGAGAAAGCATTTAGATATCTATGGTCCATGGAAGCGGAAAATGCTATTAGAGCTTGGGATTCCTACACAATGCATTGTAACAGAAAAGTTCAACGATCAATACCTAACCTATTTGCTACTCAAGATAAACGCAAATGTGAGTTAACTTTTTCCATTTTCTATTAACGTATTATATGGTTGTGTACAATTGATAGATTGTTGTACTTTGCAGATGGGTGGTATTAATTCACTATTGACTGTCAAGCATTATAAAAGGTTCTCCTAGCCGTGATGTTCCATCAGTTTCCATGGTTGTGAGCTCACTGGAGTGGCCTCTCATATCTCGCTATCGAGCTGCAGTTCGTACACAGCCACAAAAGATGAAAATGGTTGATATTTTATTTGAAATGTTATGAACATCGATCATATTTCTGTCGCAAACAGTAAACATCATACCTCTTAATTAGATTATCTATACAAAAATGAAAAAATATAAAGCAGTGTTAAAATTAATAAATATGTACATTAATATATAGTAAAAATAATTCATAAAAAGATATTATATTTGCAAAAATGTAGTGATCATTTAAACTAAAATTCAAATTACATCTATATGAGTAACAAAAAATACTAATCGATGACAGGAACACCATGGATTTGTTTGGGAACTTTTAAAAAGAAAGAAATATATAATTAGGTAATATACCAAATACCCTCTATGGTTTATCAAAGAGTAAAAAACTTCCTACAATATTAAAAGGGACAAATAACTCCTATGGTCTCCTAACTCATGGAAACTCACCTCTTGTACTCAATATAACACTAAATCTTATATGATTGGTTGCACCGAGTTGCACAGAGTTATCAAAAATAGTGGTGAGTTATCATACGTTAAAGAAACATAACCATACGGTAACAATTTAAATAAGGGAAAAATAATAATTTCACAAATTCTATCTAACTTTTCGAACAAGCATTTGGGTAAGAATGAAAATAATCATTAAAAGAAGGTCTAAATTGCGAGTTTTGGAACTAAAAAAGGTATATTGTACTTTCCCTTAAATAGATGGGTGCTCTTTACATATAAGCCAATCAGTTAAAACCCTAAAAAAATTTCATATGTCCCTACAAAAAAACATAATTTTTCAAATCAAAGCCTTGAAAACACCACATTAAGGGACACAAAATTCAGCATCTTATAGATTTGTTTCCAAAAATTAATATGTGGAAATTCAACAAACCTAAAGAAATCAATTTAAACAAAGACCTAACTTTTTACCTAATTCATAAGATCAAAAATACCTAATTTTGAAAAAAAATCATTAAAAACCATGAATTCAAACAATATGAGCTTTCAACATAAATAATTATAATAAATCCTAAAGCTCTCAAGTTTACACTATATTTTATAATAGAATTTGTTAAATGAAAAAATGTATCTGGATGAGTAAATAAAGTAGAGACAAAGCCTACCTCACAACATGAAGAGAAGAAATCACCATGGTTGTATTCTAACACACTAAACTAACACCTTTTGTGAAATTCAAACAGTAATTGAAAGAAAACAAAAGTCGTAATTATTTGGAAAAGGAAAGACTATATCCTAATTCTTATTTTGACTACTAGTTTTCAAACATATAAATTTCTATATTTTGACGATTGAGGTAACATGTGGAAAGAGTGTATTTATAGGGTTAAATGTGCGATCTATTGACATAGAGTTATATCTAAATTAGATGGGTAGGTCAACCAAATGCATTTGAATATTTTGAACATTTTAATAATTCGTACAACCCAACAAATATTTATTGTATTGCTTTTTTTTCTTTTTTTTCTTTTTGGGTCAAAGGTATTAATTTCGTTATCTTTTTCATTAATGTATTATTTGAATATCTATTATTAAATAAAAGGAAAAGATGATGAGATTATAAGTTATTATTATTTTTTTAATATAAAAAAATTAAAGAAACATAATTTCATTAATTTCATTTTTCATGAAATCTTATAATTTTTTTGTTTTTAAATTTACAATATTAAGATCATTTCAAAGGAAAGGAAATATTACTTTCTAAAATTTCCTAACTTATAATTTTAATATATAATACTTTTATATAATATAAAAAAACATAATATTTTTTTCATATAAATAATCTTTCCCCTTCTATTTAATTGAAATTTAAATCTAGACATTGCCCTAAAATTTTATCATTGCTTCTTTAGCTATCCCATCTTTGACCCGAGCTTCTTGGGGTGTGTTTCTTTTTATGTGCTCAAAGATCTTGTATCCATGTATTATGTCATTCCATATCAAATCACGACTCTGTTCTTATCTACAGTTCTCAAATCATATTAATATTCTAAAATACTTAAATGACTCTATACCATCACAAAGACATAAATCAGGAAAATCACCCAGATTTCATTCAATATTTCACCAAAAAGTCATGTTAAATATTGTATCAGATATACTAAATATAACCATAAATGTAGATACATCATCTAATAGCCTAAAAGTTAAATCATATTCATCCCGACTATGTAACTACAAAATGGGACAAATATTTCAATAAGTAAATAATATACCATAATGTAGAAGAGCAAAAAACGATACTAACAACTAAAGATCATAGCATAATCACTACCAATATAAATTTAAAAAATATATGCTAGTGATATCATATATTCTTAAGAAATTTTTAGTTTCATAATGCAAAATAATTTATATGAAATAATGTCAAGAAGAATAGGTTATATTATGGTCGTCGATATGTGTGTTATATTTTATATTCCAACTCTCCTAAGACATCTCTATATATGTAACCTACCACATGGTCGGGATCATAAGGATTAACTCAAACACATCATATAAGATGTGGTTAAGGAGTAATGGACATGAAATATGCAAGTAGGCTATAAGAACTCACCCTACCTTACCTAATTAACACATCTGATACGCTAAAGTTTAATATTTCAAATGTTTGCTCAATAACCCATGTAGTATAAATAAATACCCAAATTTCCCAATTATTACACCTCTATGAATTATCTTCTCTCATTAGTGATGGTAAATTTTCTAGTACATGTTGTCATATTATTTGGATTTTTTTTATATATTTCACTAATGATATTTTATGTGAAATAGATGTGGTGTATTTAGAAAAGTACTCATGTTTGACACTTCAATTCTTTTCACCTCTTAAATCTCATCTTCACTTACCTTTATTGGATGGTCATTAAATGTTATCATGTTGTATTGATTTTCTGCTCGGAATCCTATGGAACTTCTATCTTATTTGACAAAATTCCTAAGGTCTTAGATTCATTGTTGTTTCCATCTTCCCTCACTTGAACTTTAAGAGTATTTAGTGCAACCTTTTGAATATCAATCAGTCATTGGTTGATGTCATATCTAAACTTATTTATATCACAATCGGTGCAACCTTCTCGTCTTTTTTTTAAGGGATACAATATCTCTAGTCTATTCTCATCCTATTGATTAGACCCACGAGGTTTAGGATTCAACTCTTAGTTGTATTTTTATACGAAAATCTAGATGATCCCTGTGTGCAAAGAACACCTATTCAGTTTGCCTAAAGTTCATCCTTGGTTCAAAAACTAAAAGTTTAGACCCTTATTTGCTTGCCACAAATTGTCTCGACAAAGTTAAAATTCTTACTTTTCGCTTAATCTTAATTTTAAATAACTTATTTTATCATTTACATAAAAAATCCACTCTCAACCATAGTTAATGAATATGTTAAACAAACTCAAGATTAAATTTTACCCAAGTCATATGACTCTGAGATATAATAAGAAAATAATTATTTTTATTTGATTGTACAATTATAAATTTATTATAAATTTATATTATTAAAATTAGAAAAAAGAATAGAAATAAAATATACTAAAAGAATGAAAAATAAAGTAATATTTTTGTTTGGATTATGAAAATAATAATAAAGGAAAAGAAATTAACAGATTAAAAAAACCCATGTCTGGATATGAATTTTAAATAAATGTACAAATAATTATATGAAAAAAATTATGTTTTTTAATATTACGTTAAAGTATAATATATCAAAATTATAGGTTAGGAAACTTTAAAATGTAATATTTTACTTCTTTTGAAATGATATTAATATGGAGAACTTAAAAACTAATAATTTAAAGAAATGCAAGAAAACTAATATTAATTAAAATACTTTTCTTTAATTTAAAAAAAACAAAAAAAATAATAATTTGTATTCTCTTAATCTTTCTTTTATTAATAAGAAATATTCAAATATTACATTAATGGAAAAAGTAATTAAATTAATACTATTGAACCAAAAGAAATTAATAAAAAAATAGCAATACAATAAATATTTGTTGGGTTGAGTAACTAAAATATTTATAATATTCAAAGGTATTGATTGCCCTACCCACCTATAGATAGAACTTTATGTCAATAATATCTTTAAATGTTGACTCCCCAAATTTCAAAATATTTACATTATTGCCTTCTGTACCATCCTCATATTTCTTAATCTTAACTCTACAAATACACATTTTTCACAATATTACCTCGATCGTCAAAATATACACATTTATATGTCTGAAAGCTAGCCAAAATAAGAAATTTATTTTTTCTTTTGCCAAATAATTAAGGCTTTTTTTTTTTTTTTAGTTAGTGTTTGAATTTCACAAAAGATTTTATTTTATTGTGTTAGAATGAAACTGCGATGATTTCTTCTCTTAAAAAGGGAGGTGTGTACACATCCAAGACACATTATTTTTATTTAACTAGTTATGATATAGTCTAAATTTGTGATATTTTGGGAAATTTTCTAATGAATTATGTTGAAAACTTATGCTTTTTGAATTTATGGGTTTTAATGTTTGTTTTTTAAATTAGGGAGTTATATCTTATGAGTTGGGTAAAAAATTAGGTATTTGTTAAAATTTATTGTTTTAAATTTGTTGGATTTCGATATGTTTGAAACAAATATGTAAGATGTTAAAGTATTGTTTACGTGGTGTTTTCACGGTTTGATTTGAAAAAAATATGCTTGTTTGTAGTGACTGAGATCAAAGAAAAATTAGGGTTTTAATTAGTTGGTTAATATGTAAATAGTATTCTTCGTTTGAGGGAAAGTGCAAAATACTCTTTTTCAGTTCCAAAACATACAATTTAGACCTTCTTTTAATGATAATTTTTATTCTTGCCCAAATGCTAGTTTGGAAAATTTGATAGAATTTGTGAAATTGTTATTTTTCCCTTATTTAAATAGTTAAATGTTTTAGGATAAAAATACCAAATATTTCCAATGGTTTTAAAATGTTAAATACTCCATATGATTCCCTAATTCGTGACAACTCACCACTATTTATTATAACTTTGTGCAACTCGGTGCAATCAATGACATAATCTTTAATGTTATATTTAGTATAAGGGGTGAGTTGCCACGAATTAGGAAACCATATGAGGTATTTGTCTCTTTTAATATTGTAAGGATTTTTTTACTATTTGTCAAACAATAGAGGGTATTGGGTACATTACTCAGTGATTTTATTTGTTATTTTTCAAAATTCCCCAAACACATCCACGGTGTTCCAGTCATGAATTAGGCTGAGTCCAATAGACTCAATATTCTACCCTTTTGTTCTAGTAGGGGGTTGACCATCTTCATTTCAACAGCCAACGAATAGCAAACCCAGTTACCTACATCCCTATGCAAAAGCTTTAATTTACACATCACTACTGGATTCGCCTGGTTTCGCGACGACACGCGTCGTCGCGAATCCGGGTGATTCCGTCGCTAATTTTGTTTCGCGACGAAATTTCGTCGCTAACAGGTCGTCTCTATCCCGGCGTCGCTAATCCGTGAATAGCGACGACAAAAAGTGATTTCGTCCGTAATTACTCAGGGTTTTAACCACGAGGGCGCGCGTCGCGAATTTAAGAGATTAGCGACGACATATTAGCGACAACACGCCGTCGCTAATTTGTTAATTAATTTTCTTTATTTTTTCATCGAAAATTTATTAATTGAATTTTTCTTTTTTTTATTTAATTAACGACAACTTTTTAGCGACAGATTGTCGTCGCTAATAATTCGTATTTTGTTTTTTTTTTTTTTTTTTTATCGAAAATCATTTTTTATTTATATTATTTAATATTTAGCGACGACATGCGTCGTCGCTATTCATGTTTTTTATATTTTTTTATATTTTTATTTTTAATTATTATTTATTTAAATTTTATTATTTATTTAAATTTTATTATTTATTTAAATTTTATTTTTTATTTTATTAAATTGTAGTTTTTTATTATTATTTTGCTTTTAAATATAATGCAAAATTATAAATAAATGAAAATCAAAAAATACATATAAATACGATAATTCGATTCAAATACTAAACTTGAAATAAAGTCAACGTCAAACGAGTCAAGTCAAAGTCAAACATTCCGAAATAAATAAAGTCTGAAACATACAAACCAACCAAATTAAAAAAAAATAACTTAATCATCATTCAAATTGGGATCTTCTTCATCTCCTCTTCTCTCCTCATCTTCTCTCTCTTCATCTCGTCTAGTGGGCCCGGGTTTGCTGATCGGCTGCATTCCATTGGCGATTCTCATCCCGTTTAATGCCTCGAAGAGAATCTCTGCCATGCTCGGGGGTTGACTCGGCCGACTAGAAGAAGCTGTGGGCCCGGGTGATGCGGAGGATGGATCTGGTATAGGTGGAAGATTTTGAGCCGCGCGAAGCTCGTTCATCCCATCAAGAACCGCCTTAAGCAGCTCATCGTTCTCCCTGTCCCGCTGTGTAGGAGTCCTGGATCGTTTCCGGACCGGACCAATGGTAGGCACCCAGTATTTAGTCTTGGGTGGGTGTAGGACCTCCATTATTGTCTCGAGCATGGCATCCATCTGCTCCTGGATGCTAACTTCAGTACCCTCCGCTCCGGCCTGCACAACCTTCTTCTTCATCTTCTCCCGGAGAACACCCTGTAATTAGATTTCAATTTAAAAAAAATTAGATTAATAAAAAAATAAATTTAAAATAATAAATTAATTTAAATCAATTTAAAAAAATAACTTACACTAGCTTTCTCCAAACGATGGTCACGCCAACTATCTGTAGCAGCATCATAGGAGAGGTGGTCGAAATAGCCGCTTAAAGGAGGAAGCTCCATCTCCTCCTGGGTCTCGTCATCTGTAAACGTCAACGGCTCTTTCGTCACCGTCTTCAGCTTCCCCTGGACAGTATACAGTAACAAATTTTAATTAGTTAACAATTAAATTAAATTAAATACTAAATTATATTTTAATTTTTAAAACTTATACCTCAATAATCACCTCCCGGGTCTGTGACCAGTTCCTTGACCCCGCCTTGCTCGGAACTGTCTGCTGCTCTCGATTCTTCTTGTTTATATCAGCCTGACTCTGTTACAAATAAAAAAGAAGTAGTTATAAAATTAATTAAAAAAATATATAAAATAATTAATAAATTATTTTTTTCTACCTGTTTCGCCAAGTCATCAAACATCTTCTTCGTCGCCTCCCAAATCACCGGGTCAACATCTGGTGGATTTTCACCCGTGTAGTAGTAGTCGTTCTTCAAATCCGACTTGTATCGCCTGTAGGCTCCAGATGTCATCGCAGTCAACCTCTTAACAATCTCATGCCAATCGCCTCGCCTCCTCCACTCCTCCAAATCAAAAAATTGATTAAGTCGCTGCAAAATTACCCCTTTGTTATGGTCGGGAACATCTGACCATTGTTTGTAGCACGGGGGAACAGCATCTCGAACAGCATTACCAGCCACCTGACCCACGTGTTTGCTATACTCGCCTACGAAGTTCCAGGTGCCGTCTATGACAGAAAACTCAACTGGAATGGGCCAGCCGACTCTCTTCAGGGTCTCCTGAGCTGTCCGGATAGAGGTGGCAGCTTTCGGTCTCCTTCTTTTACGTTCACCTGTTTTAGTGAAAAATATTTAGTAACTACATATTTTTTTAAGTAATAAATAAACATTAATTGAATTTTTGATTACCCGATGGTTGGTTACAATCAGCATTCGAACGTGGAGGACCCCTCGGGGGATCGTTACCCCTCCGGTCTCCACCATGACTCCTACCCATGACAGCAGCCATCTATAAAATTTCATAAAATTGCAAATAAGTCCAAATTTTTTAAAAATTTGCAATTAAGTCCTAAATTTTTTTAAAATTTGCAAATAAGTCCAAATTTTTTAAAATTTGCAAATAAGTCCATATTTTTTTAAAATTTCCATTTTTATCCAACTTTTTTAAAAAATACGAATAATTCCTAACTGTCTAAAAAATCCATTTTTGTCCATTTTTTTTTATTTGAAATTAAGTCCTATTTTTTTCGAAAATTGCATTGTAGTCCTCTACCTTTCTAAAAAATTCATTTTAGTCATCTATCTTTCTAAAATTGTCAAGTAAGTCTTATTTTTAATAAAATTGCATTTTAGTCCTTTTTTTATAAAATTGCATTTTAGTCCTTAATCATACAAAACTGCATTTTAGTCCTTAAACATACAAATCAAACATATTGCAAATAGGTCCCTATATCTTAAAACACAATCAAAGATCAATAACACTCTAATTATTACATTAAAATTACAAAAATCATACCAAAACCCTAATTTTTATCAAATTCCAATTAAATGTTGTTATTTAACACCAAAAAATTACCAAACAACCCATAAACATACACATAATTCTCGGATTTCATCAAACAACTAAAAACATTCATGAATTTTTACAAAAAAAAAATTAAAAATTAAAAAAATGCAAGTTTGATCCGGAAATTGGAACCTGTTACGTAGAAATGGTGTAGATTTCGTCCATGAATCCATGCCAAGAAGAAGGAATCATACAAAATAAACACAAGAAAAAATATTAGAAATTAAAAATGAAAAAATTAAAAAAGTAGTGATTAAAATGTGTTATTGGATTGAAATCATTACCTTGATGTCGGATTTGGTGTTGTTATTGCTCGGAGCTGCTTGGCTATGGCAGAAATGGAGGTTTTGTGTGAGTTTTTGAGTGTTTGTTATGGCAGAAATGAGCTCGGTTAGGGCTTTATAGAATAAAAGATTAGCGACGACACGCTGGTCGTCGCGAATCCTTAAATTTCGTCGCGAATCAGGGACACGTGTCGCCCCACGTACACACGCCCCTTGCGTGTCTTGGTTTAGCGACGACTACCCGTCGCGAAATTTTGGTTTGTAGTCGCTAATTTTCGTGGGCGGGAAAGTTGACCGCCCACGAAGACCAATCAAATTTTTTATTATTGTTTAGCGACGACTAACCCTTTGAATGTCGTCGCGAATAATTAGCAACGACATTCAACCTTTGAATGTCGTCGCTAAACCATTTGAATGTCGTCGCTATTTTTTTTTTTTTTTTTTTTTTGGTTCCTTTTCACATTCTTAATTGGGTGTTCGGGGTGTTTAGTCAAGTGTTTATGGTCAAACTTGGGTGTTCGGGGTGTTTAGTCAAGTGTTTATGGTCAAAGTTGACTGTTCATGGTCAAAGTTGAGTGTTTAGAGTCAAAGTTGAGTGTTTAGAGTCAAAGTTGAGTGTTTAGAGTCAAAGTTGAGTGTTTAGAGTCAAAGTTGACAGTTCATGGTCAAAGTTGAGTGTTTAGAGTCAAAGTTGAGTGTTTAGAGTCAAAGTTGAGTGTTTAGAGTCAAAGTTGAGTGTTTAGAGTCAAAGTTGAGTGTTTAGAGTCAAAGTTGACTGTTCATGGTCAAAGTTGAGTGTTTAGAGTCAAAGTTGAGTGTTTAGAGTCAAAGTTGAGTGTTTAGAGTCAAAGTTGACTGTTCATGGTCAAAGTTGAGTGTTTAGAGTCAAAGTTGAGTGTTTAGAGTCAAAGTTGAGTGTTTAGAGTCAAAGTTGAGTGTTTATGGTCAAAGTTGAGTGTTTAGAGTCAAAGTTGTGTGTTTAGAGTCAAAGTTGAGTGTTTAGAGTCAAAGTTGAGTGTTTAGAGTCAAAGTTGAGTGCTTAGAGTCAAAGTTGAGTGTTTAGAGACAAAGTTGAGTGTTTAGAGTCAAAGTTGACTGTTCATGGTCAAAGTTGAGTGTTTAGAGTCAAAGTTGAGTGTTTAGAGTCAAAGTTGACTGTGCATGGTCAAAGTTGAGTGTTTAGAGTCAAAGTTGACTGTTTATGGTCAAAGTTGAGTGTTTAGAGTCAAAGTTGAGTGTTTAGAGTCAAAGTTGAGTGTTCATGGTCAAAGTTGAGTGTTTAGAGTTAAAGTTGAGTGTTTATGGTCAAAGTTGAGTGTTTAGAGTCAAAGTTGAGTGTTTAGAGTCAAAGTTGAGTGTTTAGAGTCAAAGTTAATACAAATAAACCAAAATAAAAAAAAACCTAATCACTATCATATCCACTAATAACTATGGGTTCATCATCGCTATCAACCTCTATAGATTCTTCTTCATCACCGTATTCATCCAAGGTGTCATCATGAATTTCCTCATTCTCATCAATAACCGTATCAAAAGACAAATCAATAAAAAAATGAGCAGGATCCATCTCGATCTCCTCGGTGGATGCCAATGGCATGTTGATGTTCTCGTTCCCCGTGCTATCCAATGGTATGCTGATGCTCTCATTTCCAGTAGGGAGTGATTCCGAACCCCATAACTCAGGACTCCATCCGTGTCGATCGTTTATTTCCCAAACGGCTTTCCACCCTTTCATTGATTTCTTTGAACTAATCTCGTCGATGTAAAACACTTTCTTGGCCTGCGATGCTAAAATGTATGGTTCGTCGGCCCACTCAAAGTTTGTTGTGTTGATAAATGTTACCCCATGTTCTTGCCTCGATCCAGACTTTTTATACCACTTACAGACAAATAACACAACCGAGCACCCTCCAGTGTACATAACCTCCAAGATTTTGATTAATTCCCCATAATAGGGTTCTTCATTGTAAATGGTACACACTCCGTAATCCTGCGTCACTCTTTTCTCTCCTTTGGACTTAGTTACCCACTTGACACCGTTCACAACACATGAATCATATTTATGCACCGAACCATAAGACATGTTTGCCAAGGACACCATCTCGGTGGTAGCTAATGGATCTCCACGTGAATGCATTCCATGAATCTAATATACAACAATAATAGTTAGTACTTTGATAATAAATATATAAGTTATAAACCAATGCCTAAAATTACATACCTTTTCCAAAAACCATTCCTTAAATGTTCGACGATGCGTAATATCTATTTCACCACTCGTTCCCGTAAGTGTTGATTTGTGTTCACTATAATTGTAAATGAGTATAAATATATAAATATATATAAATATATATATATATATATATAAATATATATATATAAATATATATAAATATATATAAATATATAATATATAATATATAAATATATAAATATATAAATATATAAATATATAAATATATAAATATATATAAATATATAAATATATAAATATATAAATATATATAAATATATAAATATATATAAATATATATAAATATATAGTATATATTTATATAAGATAATAATATTTACTTACGTCATGTATGTTTCGAGTTCGCCGCAGTTATGCAAAATATACCAACTTATGTGCTCCTTCTCCTTATACGGTAAAGAAACATACTCTATCTTGCCAACTGGAGTGCATTGGGAATTGAAAACGGATAGCTCTTTTGGGACCAGCGGTGCTTCGTTATATCTGCCTGGATCGTTGAACCTTGTTTTTTCTTCACTAAGATATCTTGATATGAAATTCAACGTCTCTTCCGCAATGTACCCCTCGGCTATTGAACCCTCTGGTCTAGCCGGATTTCGGATATACTCTTTCAACTTTTTCAAATACCTTTCAAATGGGTACATCCACCGCATTTGGACCGGGCCAGCAAGCAATGCTTCATCATATAAGTGTATCACCAAGTGGATCATTATATCAAAAAACGCGGGAGGTAAAATCATTTCTAGCCTACACATAAGTTCAACCACTTTCTTCTTTCCCGATACTAACTGTTTCCTGCTTAGATTTTTATTGCAAACGACTCTAAACACGTTCGCTAACCCAATAAACACATCACTAATCGCTTTGTCTTCAATAAGCCCGGGGAGACTAGCCACGAAAAGATATTGCATCATCACGTGACAGTCGTGAGATTTCATGCCGATAATCTTACCCGTATCACTTTGAACATTGTTTCTCATACTAGATGCAAAACCGTCGGGAAACTTCTGTGCCTTCAGCCAGTCAAGAAAAATAGTCCGCTTTTCCGGTGTTAGAGTGTACTTTCCCCGTTTCAATATTTTTTTACCATTTCTCTCAGTCAACCACAATTCTTTTCTAATCTTCAATTTCTCAAGATCCATTCTCGCTTTCACGTTGTCTTTGTTAACTTTCCCATCAAGACCTATAACTGTACCGAGCAGAGCATCACACACGTTTTTCTCGCAATGCATAACGTCAATGTTATGTTTCAACAAGTTTTCAGACCAATAAGGTAAACGATAGAAAATACTCTTTTTCTTCCAATTGAATCGCCGGTTAACATCTTGCTTCACGATCTTTCCCCCAAAATCCTTGTGTTTACCAGGAAACACAATCGGAAGCCCATCTAACTGTGTCTGAATACTTGCAGGACTATATTTCTTCGGTGGGCGCCTATCATCGGGTTCCTTGTACAAAACACGTTCGCTTCTAAATGGATGTCCGGCAGGTAACCAACGTCTATGGTCAAAGTAAACAATCCCTTTGTTCACACTCAATGACGGAGTATGATCCATGCATTCGGGACAAGCTTTGTAACCTTGACCCGACCATCCCGAAGTGTATGACCTAGCGGGGAAATCATTAGTGGTAGACAACAAACAAACCTTCATCGTAAACTCTTCTTTCTTGTGGGCATCATACGTAACGATCCCTTTATCCCACAACTCTTCCAACTCATCTATAAAAGGACGAAGAAAGACATCCATGTCCTTACCGGGTGAACGGGGTCCTGGAATCAACAAACAAAGCTGGAATGTGGTTTCCTTCATGCATACCCACGGGGGCAAGTTATATACGGTTAATATGACTGGCCACATGCTATACGAGTTGTTCTGCATAGAGAAAGGACAAAACCCATCGATTCCAAGACCCAGATATATGTTACGAGGTTCACTAGCAAACTCAGGGTGTAGCGTTACAAATCTCTTCCAACTATCACCGTCAACCGGATGACGCAACATATCCGGATCTGCACTGTTACCGGTATGGTGCCAAATCATGTCTTCAGCGGTGTGCTTTGAAGCGTATAGGCCCTGTAATCTAGGAGCAATCGGAAAGTATCGAAGCTTCTTATGCGGTACTTTGATACCCTTCTTTGGGTCCCATCTAGACTCGCTACAAACTGGACACTTATCAAGTTCTTTGTTTTCTTTGTAATAAATAACACAATCGTTCAAACAAACGTCGATGGTAACATACCCCATACCCAAACTTTTCAACTTCTTGTTGCATGCTTCATAAGAATCGGGCAAATTGTGAGGTTTAGGCAAAATACGACCCAACAACTCCAGTAGCTCGGTGAATGAGGTGTTAGTCCATTTGTTCTTTACTTTTACATGCATTAGCTTGGCGATGAAATTCAACGAACTCATCGATTCACAACCAGGAAATAATTCTGTCTCCAATTCTTCGAACAATGTGTCAAAACTGCTTCGACTTGGAATATGTGCATCTCTCATCTCGGTGTCTCCCGGATGACCACCAACATCGTAACTCTGTCTCACATCGTCATAAACATGCTGGATTTCATTTACTATAATTGGATCTTTACTTGCAGGGGGTGTATTTGTTTGTATCTCTTTCTCACCGTGTTTTGTCCAAACCTTATAATCATGGTTAAATCCCTCTCTTAGAAGGTGGGCCATAACAGCTTCGGTTTTTAATCGACAAAAATTATTACACTTCTTACACGGACAAGACAAGTAACCGGTATAACCTCTACTTTTCTTAGCAAAATCGATAAATTTATAAACCCCAAAAATATATTCACCATCTAACACATTCGTCAATTCGATCCAACTCTTATCGATACTCATGTCCGAACTCGATGCCATCTCTTAACAACAAGTTGAGTAAACTATGCGACTACATGAGTAAAATAAAATAAAATACATAATTATTACAACCCAATGAATAAAATAAATAAAAATTACAACACAATAACCGAAATAAAAAAACTTACAAACTCATTGAATGAATAAATATTACAAACCATTGAATGAATAAATATTACAAACCATTAAATGAATAAATAATACATAGCATTAAATGAATGAATATATAAAAAAAAGAACAAAGAATTAAATAAACAAGTAAAAATATATGAGCACAAAATATAAATTCACACAACACATGCATAATCAACCAACAAATAATTAATTCATTAACCTAATCATATGGTATATCAACTTGCTAATATAATCAAATAAATACAAAATTTAAAAAGCATGAAATTTAATGGAAATACATTGAATTGGATGGATAAATTGAAGAGTGATGTTAATTCCCCACCAAGAAAGTTGTATTAATTCACCTAATCAAACCATATAGAAAGAATAAAACACAATTAGCATTCAAAAAAAAAAATTAAAAGGTGAATTTCATGCAATTATTACCTACAATTGTGTGATGAAAGATGATATTAATGGAGCCCCACTTTGATTATTGAACCAAGAATGATGCAAGATGAAGTGGAGAAGCAATTACCAAAAAAAAAATGGAATTTAGTTGAGTTTTTGGGAGAAAATCGGAGGATTTTTTTGGGTGTTTTGTGTGTTATGTGGATTAAAAAACCTGCTGTATCAATAAAATAGGATCCACGATTAGCGACGAATTACGGGTCGTGGTTAAAGACACAAGGTTGTCGCTAATCTTCAAAATAACGACGAAATTCAGTGTCGCTAAGATAGCGACGGCTTTTCGGCTAATAAAATAAATTCAAAAAGTAATAAAATAAATTCAGCGACGAAAATCCAAGGAATAGCGTCGAATTCTGTTGTCGCGAATTAACGACGCTTTACTTCGCGCCGCTAATTTATTGTCGTCGCTAATTTGAGCCACATAACGACGAATTACGGGTCGTTAGTAGTGCATCTAGCAACTTTCAGTAGTGCATCTAGCAACTTTGAAACCTTGATATCCTTCTTTTTTGTTTCTTTTTTAACATCTCTCACAATTTTTTAATTGCTCAATCTCAGATTTTGCATTAAATTTTTTACAACTGATGAATCATTGAACAAAATAAAACACAAATACATGCTTTAGGAAATAACATCATTCATGTTTTATATTTTTAAAAAATAATCATATATAGTAATTTGTGTATTAATACTTAAAATACTTTTTTAAATATTTTATTACAAGTTATGAAATAAAAATATGAATTAAAAAACTCAATAACAATTTAATAAATAAATTACAAATTCTTTTTGAAATAAATATATAATAGAATATTTAAAATTAGATTGACAGAATTAGGAAGTTGTTGGAGCAACCATAATATAAAGAACTGTTATTTGATAGATATAAGGTATTTGGCCCCAAATTCTGGTAAAAATGTAATGAGTTGTTGGACTTAACTTCAGTATTTTTTGTTACTCATGATGTAATTTGATTTTTAGTTTAAAGATCGCTATTATTTTCAAATATAATATCTTTTTATGAATCGTTTTCACTATACATTAATGTATATATTTATTAATCTTAATACTATTTTATCTTCCTTCAGATTTTTTTTATAGATAAGCTAATTATGAGCCGTGAAGTTTATGTTTACTAAAAAAATATGATCTATGTCCATAACATTTCAAATTTTACGGATATAATAATTTCAATTAGGGATGACAACAATTCAGTTTTTTATTTCATCCCCCTAAGAATTATATTTTGTACAACGGTTTCAATTTGCTGGTTAAGATTTTATGAAATCTCATCTCTAATTTACAGTTTGCTCGACAATGTTGGACGACAATTATGAAGGAATCGCAATCATGGTTATATCAAATATATAAGCAGCGGAAAATATATTGCAATCCTAAGCCAATCTAGTTGCAATTTAAGAATTTAAACAGAAACAAAGTTTCGATTACATACCTTAATCCGTTGTATGAAAATCGAATTGCCTGATCGTAGCTTCAAAAGCTTGAAGCCTCCACGCTTTGCACACCGAGCTTGAGCCTTACTTCCAGAACCTCAATTCTAGACAAAAGACCTTTTATTTCTTGTGGGTTTTTTTCTTGGAAGAAAAACTGATGAAAAGTTAAGTTCTGTATAATGACTATCATTATATTTATAAAACCCCAACAGAAGAAAATGAAAAGACAAGAACAGGAAAAGTCAGGAACGTATAATGAAATTGATTATCTTAATAATCTGGTCCATTACCACTTGTGAAGTGGATTTGGACTTTCTACATTATACAAAAACAATTGACTAGCCTAGCGGTTAGTGACACATTTCACACTACTAGAGGTTCGTGGTTCGATCCACAAACTTATCAATTTTTTTTCCTTTTCCTTTTTGTCTTAATTCGGTCTTATATTAGAATATTAAATTGTGCTAGCAAATTAATATACCAATATTCCAAGTATATATTTAATTAATATTTATTATCTAATAATAAAATTAATTAACGACATGAAGCAAGATCAATACACTCGTTAGTGTGCGACTACGTGGTTTCATCGTTAAACTGGTAGTAGTTAATTAAATTAACCACTAATCAAGGTTGGCGTCTAACAACACTCCCCAACGACCGGATAACGTGAAGTAACTCTGTACAAAGAACCCAGTGAAGAATCATACATGTATTCCCTCTATCTTTACAGCTCCGGATCATCCTGGGATATGGTACAACTGTCAAATCCCATTAGAAAATCAACTACGTTACACGTCGATTATCAACGACTGACGAATGACCTAAGAAACTCATTTCTTCATTCATTCTATCACCTTGGCCAAGGATTCGATACAATCGTTATAATCTTATGACATCGTAGAGCTCAAACTCTTTACCTAGAGTTGATAGATTCCATCTTGACTCATCCCTAGGAGCATATATACTTAGCTACGTCCAATATCCTTTCGACTAGTATTATGACACACTAGTAGTCCAGTATCAAAACATAACAAGCACATACACAACTAGTGATGATCTCAGGTCAAAGGATTATAAGTATATAAATCCTTATAGAGATTAACCTACTTGACAGTTCAAGGTAATTAACCATTAGGAATCTCTAATTTTAGCCGGTTCGATAATCACATCTCTATGTGCATTATCTATGCACCTAACTCGGTAAACGAGAACTACCGATATTTATCCAATAAATACTTGTTAGCTACATATTAATCTAACCGGATTATCGAGGTCCTAACTCGATGATCCTACGATTAAGAACAAGTTTAGATTAAGTCCTCTAAGCTAGATTCTCATTATCATAACACCTTATGATATCTAGTTCGTAACTTAATCAAGGATTTGCCTTTATATTATGTAGATTAATACCATAATCATAAAGGCTTGCCATAGTTTCAAGGAAACAATTTCTTTAATCAAAACTGTAGGGATAACTATTATCGTGTACAGTAAACACTTGTGTTCAATTCATTACAAGACGATCAGGGCTAGGGCATAATTCCAACAATCTCCCACTTGGCCTAGACCCAATCGTTCAAGTACCATAATTCATATACAGTTTGTTCTCATCAGACTCTTCTGATAGACAACTTAGATGAATAGATATACATCGTGTTCCTTCCTTCTACCTATTGAATGTGAACATCTTCATGTTCAATTATATCTCGAATCAAGCGGTACTATTGCAGAATTTGTTTGGATCTATAGTTTATTCTAGATTTCTTTAATCATACAATATCTCAAATATTGTCATCGTATAAAGAAACAATATCTACATTGTGAAACCACACTATGTATATATAAAAAACTATTTTATCCAAACCACTGGCATAGTTGCATCTTATGCTGCTATGTATTCTACTTCTAGTAACCGAAATCTGCTACAGTGTTTTGATTGGAACTATTCCAATTTACTTCTCCTCTATATAGACACAACCATATTTTGATTTGCTATCATCCACGTTTGAAGCAAAACAAGCATCTATATACCCAATTAGCTTCAACTTATATTCTCCACATATGAGGAATTGGTCCTTAATACTTCTTAAGTACTTAAGGGTAGTCTTTACTACTTTCCAACATTTCTCATCAAGGTTACCTTCATACCTACTCGCTACTCCTAGCGTGTAGTGTACTTTAGGTCTTATACATTTTTCATGGTGTGTTAGATAGATCCTTATTGTTTTAACAAATAGGACTATACAAATTCATTCTCTTACTTTTAGGGTCCTAGAACAAACCCTAACATTAAGAGTAACTCCAAAGCCTATTGTCGAATAGATACTCTTGGAATTTCCATGTGTACTTCTAAAAAAGTATAAATGTAGTAAGATTGATATAGGTCAAGTAGCTTCTTTGATCTATCTCTGTAGATCCCAATTCAAAGAATATAAGCTACTATCCTAAATATTTCATGGATAACTATTTAACAATAAAAAACTTGGTTAATTGCTTGGTTGGTATATCATATCCCTATGTGATAATATGTCGTCTACATATAACATTAGGAAGATAAGTGTACTCCCACTAGTCATTTGTACTCTTATGACTCTTATTCTAAAATCATAAAATCAAACTATTTGATTGTATGAAAGAGAATAATCCAACTTAGTGACATTTGCTGAACCCATTAAATGTATTTTGGAACTTACATATTTTATTATGAGTAAATGGAAATATTAGACCTTTAGGATTGGTCTTAAGGACGTCATAAACTCCTATTTAGTGAAAACTATTTTTCACATGAAATTACCAGATCTCAAAATAATAGTAGTAGTTACCAATCGAAGAATCTGAAATGAATTAAGCATTTCTATCAAAAAAGAATACACCATAATAAATGGTTTCCTTTTAATTTAAACGCTTAGCAATTAGAAGGACGTAACAGGTCTCTACCTTACCGTCTACTCCAATCATTTCCTAGCACCCATTTACTATAAATGGATCTTATATCTATTAAAGATTCAACCAAAGTACTATACTTTGTTGATTCTTATAGATACAAATACTGATTCTATGGCTATTAACCACTTGTCACTATCTAGACTAGTCAAAGCCTCTTCATAGGTATTTAGGATCATCACTTGATGGGGTTATCATCTATATGATCCCCTCATCAACTATCACCATTATTACAATTGATTGTGGTGTATGATGATATCTATATAACCTATAGGAAGCTTGTGTACAATAAATTTTTCTTTCTATTGATTTGTTAACTTCCTTTTTCCAAGAAAGGTTCATGAATCGTCCCTAATCCTCAAAGTGTGAGACTTGAACCTTAAATGAAACTATTAACTCATCAAGGAAAGAAAGACTGGCATGCATCAGATGCTCTTTAGCTTGTATAAATAACTCTGAAATCTTTATTTCATTATGATCTATTTCCACATTATGAATTCCTATAAAGGTTGTCTTCCTTACCACAAACCCTTTGTGTTCAGAATGGTGTGGAAATATTACCTCGTTATTTTATTTGGGTATCCAACAAATCTATATTTGAAAGATATCAACTCAAGCTTAGCCATCATAAGTCGTTTAGTATAAATCAAACATTTCAAAATCTACATTTTAAGGTTTGATTTATATCATCTCCATACCACATATGGATTTTATCGACTGTTTAGTGGGACCTAAGAGTTCATTAAATATGCAATTGACTTTAAAACATAATCCCATAGGAATATTTAAAACCTAGTGAATCACTGAGACAAAATCTAATTTTGTCATAGATAATCTATTAATTCATTGCTAAGATATTCACCTATACAGGTTGATATCCTACTTCCTTCATACTCTTATATACTTGCTTTCAACTTCACTCAATAGTAATTTGAACATATCAAATTATTTATATTGGTGTTACATTTGGTAAACACATCTATATCTGTTATATAGGTTGTGAAGGAGATAAAGTAAGAATATCTATCTTTGGCTAAAGTCTACACTAACCACATACATCAATATATAGTGGACATAAGAATTCATTAACATTGTCTCAATTCTCATCAAAATGAGATTTAGTCATATTTCATTGAGATAAGTCTCACAAGTTTCATATGATTCAAAATCATATTCTACAAGAAAATCTTCCTTGTAAAACTAGTAAACTTTTTCTCACAATTTATGACTTAGCCTATAACACCAAAGATAAGGTTTGATTAGTACGATTATCTATTTCGATTTATGACCAGAAACAACTATAACATAATCACGTAGTTACTTAAGCAATTATAATCACCATATTGTAAGTATCCAATGGGGTGTAATTCATTAAGATGAAAAACTCCATTGGTCATTTTATATTACATTAATAAATCATAACCATCTTATGATCAAATGACTATTTTGTTCGAAAACAAGTTTACGAACAAAAATACAGTTTTCTTACAATATGTTTCTCCATATGCATCTTTAAAGAATAAGTTATTACAATTGTGGCTGCAACAATTGCTCCATTACCGAAATTATAATTTAACTTCTCTTATTCTTATTTATCTATTAATCTTTAGAGTATGCAACATTTTACATATTTCTAAACTACTACGAGTATCCAATACCAGTTCTGAGTAATTAATAGAAGTTCAAGAAATTATAGAAATAATTTCCATTAATGCCCTTACCTTGTTTCTTGGTATTAGATATCTAGTATCTAACGGTCATACTAAGTTACTTATACATCTCCTAGAGATATTTAAGTATTCATGGGAATATCATGCTTAAAATATCTTTTGGAGTTCATAACTCATGGATACAAGAATATACACATAGTACCATTACTAGGTTCATATTACTTTAGACATGCATCATATACATTCTATTTATCCTCAAGAGACACTTTAGCTCATTGAGCATATCAATGAGTCTCATGTGCATAAAAAAAAACTCTCAAGTTGCGATCACAAATCTTGAGATTAACAACCAACTTGTGATGATTTGAGAAGTGATTTCGCAGAAATATCGAGAAATCTAATCATAGGAAGGAATAGGGAACAACGCTTTAAGAACAATATTATATAATTGTCAAAGATATGGACTGTTATCTTAGAGATATATAATTGGAAACTTTAAAACATGAATGAGTCCCCTGGTAGTCAGGTCGTTTCTCACGCATAATTAAAGTGAATAATGAAACTTTAAAACATGAATGAGCCCCCTGGTAGTCAGGTCGTTTCTCACGCATAATTAAAGTGTGGTACATTACCTATTTTATCATATAAAATAAGAGACTCAAAACTATTTAGCCCCCTGGTAGTCAGGTCGTTTCTAATTAGTTTTGTTGAGTTATTCCATCCTATAATAGAATATTATCAATCCCACATCCTCTGGGTAGTCCAGACTAAAAACGTAAAATTAATAATTTAATCCTATTATCAAACAATATAGATTTTTATAGTTTGTACTCGAACTACAAGTCCACCTGGTAGTCAGATCAAAACTTGTAAACTTAACAAACTCGAAACTCTAATTGTGATGGACAAGTCTTACGAAATATCTTATATATCCCTTAATAAACTCAATAATTTTTTATTATCAAATGGGAATAATTTAGAATTCAAAATTCCAAACTTTGTAATGGAAGCGGTGTTCAAAACGTCGCGAGAGCAACTTAATATTTACGGAATAAACAAACTGATTGATCGGATCAACTAGTTCAATTGATTGGTCGAGGCATGCAATTTCAAAAATTACAATATTTTTATTCTTAAACTAAATTCATAACTAGCGATCGAATCGAAAGTAAATTTATAAGACAAAAAGTCCTAATAAAAATATTTAAATCAATATATAACCTCTTATATTTAATCAATTAAAAAAACCTCATTAACCCTTCACCATGTAAATAAATATTATTATTAAAACAATTTTAATAAAAGATTATAACCGCTGTCAAGAAAAGGAAAACTGGTTTTCCCTTGGTAAACAACCGTTGACAAAGAAAACAACATTTTTTTCTTTCTTTCTTTTTTAACAAAAGCACATTCATCTGACAACATTTGTCAAAATCAGCATCATGTTGATGCCTGCGTGATTGTCTGCATGAACTGGGCATCCCTTTTCTTTCTTTTCTTTGGAACGAAATAAAGAAAAGTCAAGGTGACTTTCAAACTTCTGATTTCAAAGCAAAACTTTTAGTAAAGAAACACAAAACCCAATACAGATAAGACAACAGCATAGTGGCAAACAATTCGCCAAAGAGAAAATACAGTAACAATTACTTACCTTCAGGATATTAAGAAAACATATAATACAACCATATATTTTTCTACACCCAAAACAAGATCAGCGGCGGCTGTAATTTTTTTTTTTTAATGAACGATCAAAACAAAAGAAACAAATTTCTTTTTCCTTTTTACTGTCGAAAAAAAAAACTAACGAAAATTCACAGCCTAAAACTAATCCATAATAAACAATTTAATATGATTTCTAATATATATAAAAACTATTTTTATACAAATCATAAGAACAACACTCATATATTATCCAATAATATAATTATTTAAATCCCTTAAATTACAGCAATTGGCTTTGATACCAATTGAAGGAATCGCTATCATGGTTATATCAAATATATAAGCAGCGGAAAATATATTGCAATCCTAAGCCAATCTAGTTGCAATTTAAGAATTTAAACAGAAACAAAGTTTCGATTACATACCTTAATCCGTTGTATGAAAATCGAATTGCCTGATCGTAGCTTCAAAAGCTTGAAGCCTCCACGCTTTGCACACCGAGCTTGAGCCTTACTTCCAGAACCTCAATTCTAGACAAAAGACCTTTTATTTCTTGTGGGTTTTTTTCTTGGAAGAAAAACTGATGAAAAGTTAAGTTCTGTATAATGACTATCATTATATTTATAAAACCCCAACAGAAGAAAATGAAAAGACAAGAATAGGAAAAGTCAGGAACGTATAATGAAATTGATTATCTTAATAATCTAGTCCATTACCACTTGTGAAGTGGATTTGGACTTTCTACATTATACAAAAACAATTGACTAGCCTAGCGGTTAGTGACACATTTCACACTACTAGAGGTTCGTGGTTCGATCCACAAACTTATGAAATTTTTTTCCTTTTCCTTTTTGTGTTAGTTCGGTCTTATATTAGAATATTAAATTGTGCTAGCAAATTAATATACCAATATTCCAAGTATATATTTAATTAATATTTATTATCTAATAATAAAATTAATTAACGACATGAAGCAAGATCAATACACTCGTTAGTGTGCGACTACGTGGGTTCATCGTTAAACCGGTAGTAGTTAATTAAATTAACCACTAATCAAGGTTGGCGTCTAACAACACTCCCCAACGACCGGATAACGTGAAGTAACTCTGTACAAAGAACCCGGTGAAGAATCATACATGTATTCCCTCTATCTTTACAGCTCCGGATCATCCTGGGATATGGTACAACTGTCAAATCCCATTAGAAAATCAACTACGTTACACGTCGATTATCAACGATTGACGAATGACCTAAGAAACTCATTTCTTCATTCATTCTATCACCTTGGCCAAGGATTCGATATAATCGTTATAATCTTATGACATCGTAGAGCTCAAACTCTTTACCTAGAGTTGATAGATTCCATCTTGACTCATCCCTAGGAGCATATATACTTAGCTACGTCCAATATCCTTTCGACTAGTATTATGACACACTAGTAGTCCAGTATCAAAACATAACAAGCACATACACAACTAGTGATGATCTCAGGTCAAAGGATTACAAGTATATAAATCCTTATAGAGATTAACCTACTTGACAGTTCAAGGTAATTAACCATTAGGAATCTCTAATTTTAGCCGGTTCGATAATCACATCTCTATGTGCATTATCTATGCACCTAACTCGGTAAACGAGAACTACCGATATTTATCCAATAAATACTTGTTAGCTACATATTAATCTAACCGGATTATCGAGGTCCTAACTCGATGATCCTACGATTAAGAACAAGTTTAGATTAAGTCCTCTAAGCTAGATTCTCATTATCATAACACCTTATGATATCTAGTTCGTAACTTAATCAAGGATTTGCCTTTATATTATGTAGATTAATACCATAATCATAAAGGCTTGCCATAGTTTCAAGGAAACAATTTCTTTAATCAAAACTGTAGGGATAACAATTATCGTGTACAGTAAACACTTGTGTTCAATTCATTACAAGACGATCAGGGCTAGGGCATAATTCCAACAATTATTCCGAATTTAGAGAGGAAATTTTTGTGCAAAGTTTGTATAAAAAAATTCAATAACTCACAAATTTGGAGTTCATTTATGTGCCAAATGCAAATTTATGAAATCTCGAATAGGCTTCTCAAAGTATTGAGCGAAGGACATGGAGTGAGTATGATGTTGGTCATTTATGGGATCGGTAACATTGATACTCAAGAATCTCCTTGAATGCAACTTAGTCTTGCGATTTTTGATGAAGAATACTTTCGATCGGATTAGAGATATAGAGGTATTTGATCCAACTATTTTGTTAATGGATTGAAAAGTATTTGCATCTCTATGTTGTTCTATTTTAACAGTAAATGGACATGGTAGACGAAAGGCTTTGAAACCAACTCTCTTCATCATGCCTCATTGCGAAGCTAAGTTGTACAATAATATCCCAAAGGTTAATTTTGGAATAAACATGTTGGATCGTGTAGTTATACTCGGATGCAACTTTCATAACTATGAGATACTTGTATCACCTTTTAAGGAAACAAAGTTTGTTTAGATGTTCATGTATATTTTAACTATAAGAAAGTTCACAATAGATTTTTCAATTAACATCTTTCCAGGTGATCAACAAGCCTTCAATTCTTTGAGTTGACAATTTTTTAGATTATGTTTTATAGTCAATTGTGCAATAATCTTGATAAAGATTGATAATTAATTATATTTCTATTAGATACTCCATGATATTTTCTAAGTATCCCACTTGATAAAGTGTATGTATACATATAAATTTTTAGCCTATTAGGGTTGGATAGTTTACCATTCTTGTTTTGTTTGACCCTATGGGCATATATTTATTCTTGTAATATTTGCTACCTTATATTTTATTTTCCAGCTTATGACAAAAAAGGACAAGATTTAATAACCTTGTCCTATAATAACCTCTTCGATTATATGTCTAAGTTGCGTAATACCTTCCTTCAAAAATGATATAAAGGTACCACGGGTATAACATTAAATGCGGCCCCACGACTAAATTTTGAGACTGTTACTACCTTTGATTTTAATGGATTAGTTTCATGTGAAACAAGATATTGTAAACTAACAATGACATTTAAAGCTGCTAAGATTGGATTTATAGCATGATAAGGAATTGTGGCATGTCAAACTTTTTCGTATACTACAACCTCGAAGAAACCACCTCTAGACATTATCGGGTCAGGCCAGGTTGTTACTGAACCAATAGGATGAATAAAAGAGTTGTAGAGCCCAAATGTGGCCCCCACGTTAGATTTTAATTAGTATTAAATTTCAATACAAATAAAGTATTAGTTATATTTATTTGAGTAGATTCCATCCTTAGTATAAGGCAAAATAAACTTGTTAATCTAGTTTAGGTAAGAAGTTGGTTTTGGAGAATAATTTCAGCTAAAGCTAGATTTTAACAGTCATTGACAACGGATAGGTACCACTTTGAGGCATTAGCAGATTGTAGATGATATATTGTTAAAAGTGTGCATTGTTGGCCTTCTTGTGAAAAGTCGCGTGTCCTTCCAAATATTCGTACCCTTGCATTTGTCGATGGTCATAGTTGATTCCAGTTTTATGAAATACTTCCCAGCTAGAAGGCTCGACAAAACACATGACAAATTGTCTTTTTCGTACCATTATAGAATGAACCATTCAGAAAGTATATACATGTTAGTAGGTGCAAATAATGGAGTTCAAGTTTATAATTGATGTGACCAAATAACTGAGTATTTTACCTGCCATTAGTTCCATTTTTAAGGAGACATATTCAATAATTTTTTTAAAGGATTTTGTAATATATCTTAAAATCTATGAAACATAAACTCCATAGATTCTTTTTAATTAAATATTGACTTTAATATATTCTTTTTAATTCTCTATACAGATTAGCAGATTTTAATGTATTATATATATAAATATATATATATATATATATGAATTTAATAGCCTCATATTTTATTTTAACTATACATACATTATGCTAAGTTTGATTTAGAAATTTAATATTAAAAGTATAAGTTGCAAATTTCCCCATCTTGCTCCTTGGATATTATGATAGTTTCCTCATTCTCATTAGTGGTAATAAACATATGAATTCATGTTTGTTATCTCCAATTTCCAACAACTTGGTTCATTAACTTTTTCTTGTCAAGGGTTCATTAACTTCTAGTTTTGCTTTTAGGTTGTCATATTACTAATAAAATATTATCTATCTCAGCTCATACCCTTAACAACAATACAAGTTTCCCTGTCATAGTTTCTAATAGACCTAAATTCATTTTTAAGTCATTACCAATGGTTTAAAAACGTTTTTAGGCATAAATGTTTCAAAGTACCAGTTTTAGGCCAAAGGTATTAAAAAGTACCATTTTAGGTTATTTCACTAATTTCATGAGAAATTTTATAGATTTTAAGGATAATTTGGATACTTCAAATACAGTTCCTAATGTGTGATGTACAAAATAAAGATACAGTTTATTTGAAATACCCAAACTGTCCTTAAAATCTACGAAATATCTCACGAAATTAGCAAAATAGCATAAGAATGGTACATTTGAATATGTTTGGCCAAAAAATGGTACTTTTGAAACGTTTGGCCTAAAAATATTTTTAGGCCATAGGTGATGGCCTAAAAATAGAATATACTCTTTCTAATATATCATTACTCCTAAACCACATTTGGTTGTCATTATTGAACTCTTGTAGAGTTAATGCATTTGCATGCACTTAGATCCCTTATATATGGGTTTCCTAGATTCAATGAATTATTAATTAAGCTACATGTCGTAGTTATTACTCATCTTTCATCCAGCTAAAGCCACCTCAATCGTTTCGCATTACTTCATAGTTATTTGCTTCGATTTCCAAATTCTCCGTGTTTCTCATCGTGTTAGTTCTATCGTTCTCGTCATTTTTTATATAGTTTTGTGTTATACTTGTTTAATTTTTTTTCCGTTTGCCTAGTGATGAGCAATCAATCCCAAATGGAAGATGATTCTCAAGTCACTAGAGCAATAATCACTTTAGAATATTTATATACATTATTATCCATCCCCTTTTATCCTCAAGTTTTTTATCTCCTTAATCACTTAATCACTCATTATCACTGCCCAAGATTAAATCATAACAATAAAGTCCATCCTCTGTGATATCCTGAACATAATGGATGTGATTTACCTTAATCCATCTTACAACTCTGAAACCTATGAATGATTATAGTTTTCCTTGCTTATAAGAGTTATATCTAACTAAAAAATACTTTTTTTTCTCTAAATAAGGTGGTATGTGTCTTTTGGTTTGTGAGATAAGCCATAAGTATTGTTGAATTTGCTTCACACACTTTTAATATAAGCTTTGTATGTAGTTATACTTGTTTATATGAGTTGTATCTAATAGGGAAAATACTTGCTTCTGCTCTTACAAGGATAATTTGTGACTTTTGGTTTGTTAAATAATCCATAAGTATGATTGTATTTGATTTGAAAACTTTTCATACAATCTTTACGTGTATGTTGGATTACGACAAGATTTGGATTGATGGACTGAATCCTGTCCAGTTCATGAATGATATCGTCAAACTATAGAAGCCTAATAGTCCTCTAGGTACAATGAATTTGAATATAACTTATTTGTGGGTATATGATCCCTTCCCATAAACCCACCTTTAGAATCGGTCAATATCTTAAGTCACTACTATGTCTTTGTAAGGATTTGTATTTCCTCTTGATATGTATAGGATTTCGATCCACATTCATGGGATCAGGATAAGGTTGAGATAAGACTTAGTGGTTTTTCTCTGGTGCTTTGTGGATTCTGAAAAAAGAAAACCACCTTATATTGAGTTAGAATATGAAATACTAGGTCTTCCATGCTACAAATGTGGGCTTTGAGGCATATTAGATAATGTATTAATACCCAAATTTTTGGGCTTGGCCTTATCTCTTTAGTGAAATCTTGCATCAATTATGGTCACTGGATGCCAAGTTAAGTTAGGTCTAGACATATATATCATGTTTTACCAATTTACGCATATTTTCTTAGTGGAAATGAAAAATAATTGTTTTTCATGATTTACCCATAATCCAATCATACTTTGACAATAAAATACATTTACCTCTTGGGGGTGGGGGGGGGGGGGGTAGAATTAGGAAATGATGAGCATAAATTTACCAGCATTGATGTTGGGTTTATGATTGGGACTAGGAGTCTGTGGTGACTGGTGCAAAGAGGGTGAGGCATTGTAATTCTCTATTATAAGAGATATGAAGTAAATTTTATATATGTTTCATTAACTAGTGATGTAGAAGATGAGAAAGTTAACGACGAAGAGATGTGTGATAATTTAATATCTAGTATTTGTTTCAAGGGATGGAAGTTAACATCATCTGTGTTGGTGACCATTATAAGATATATTATATATAGAGGACAAATCTTCTATCATGCAACAGGCACTAAAAGGGAGTTAGGAATCAACACATCTGATGACATTGAGGAATTCTAATTCAATGAATTGGGGAGAAACATGCTCACTGATCTATGTATGTATATAATGACAATGCAAACATTGAAATTTATGAGTCAACTCATTTGATGCAAGTAATGACATGATCAATGACAACTCTCTAATGCACATAATAAAGGTAATATGGTAGAAATAAGTTGAAGACGTACATATCGCTATGAAAAAAGAAATGGATAATTGCGTTAAAAAATCATGAGTTGGAAAGACATGTTAAAGAAAAAAAAGCACATTTTGGAGGATTTAATACCAAAAATAATATGTTGAGAAAAATGGTGTGGTGATTAGGGAGAGAAAAACAATAGGTAGTTAGTGGAAAGTGATGTGAGTACAAACTGGGTTAGTAATTTATGGCATAAAATTTATCGTGGCATTGACATGAACGGTGAAAACTATGAACCTGAGAAGGAGAGGTTGAGAATGTGGTTGATATCCTGGTGGGCATTTTCTTTTATAGTGGTGTGAGGAATAAGTTTGAAGTTATCCAGAGGGAGTCTTGAACCAAAATTAAAAACTACTAAAGAAGGAAAAGCTAACAAGGAGGTTCAGACAGGTTATAAAGGATATCCCTTCACAACCTAAAACCAAAAAATAGAGACGCTTGTATCTATTACTAGGGGTGGGGGGACACTTGTGATCGGGAGATATGTTATGTAGCTGGCAGACCAACATCATAATCCTTTTCTTTTCTTACTATAGTCCAAATCCTTCGGTGAAAATATAGAGAACGAAAGAAATAATAAAAATACCTATGAAAGAATCCAGAAATACGTCTTTTCAATCTTCTACCTCTTAATGAAAAAAAGAAAAGAAAATTCTTCTAGTTAGGCTATAACTACCTATTTATAAGTCTATATATGTTAAATCTACCTAAAAAGCTTTAAAATTATCCTAGACCCACTACGATTTAAGTTTACCCATGGTCTAATAAGATGAAACAACTTTTCATGTTCCTTTTCTGTGCATTCCTTTATAATAACTCGCCAAGATGTGAGGTATGTGAAGGCTTCTACTTCTTTTCTCTACATTTACTACCTAGCTAAAAGGATAGTGAGGGTCACACTGAAACTATGTTTGTTGTCTATCTACTCAAAAAGTTGAGGTAAGCAAGTGGTCTGCAAGGAACCTACAATATTGTCCTAAAATTCCATCCTCGCTTTTTTAGTTATCCCATCTTTGGTGCGAGCTTTTGGAGTGTGCTTCTTTTCATGTTCTCTAGGATCTTATACCCATGTATTATGTCAATCCCTATCAAATCACTACTTCGTGTCTATCTACAGTCTCAAATCATATTAATATCCCAAAACACTTATATGACTCTATACCATCACAAAGACATATATTAAGGAAATTACCCAATTTCGTTCAATTGTTCACCAAATAAATTATGTTAAATATTGTATATCTATTTATTTTTTGGTGAAGGTGTCTGTTGTATTTCTATGGTTCTCATTAATTTATATATTTTCTATAGAAATAGTATTAATTATCTATATTGAGTGTCACCGTCTAAGCTCTTGTATGTTAGGTTCGTTTAACTCGAACTTTCAATTTTTTAGCTCCCATCGAGGGGTAAATTGTCAGACTTTCCCCTGTCTATTACACAACACAATTGGATTGAAGAATATTCAATAGTATAAGAGCATAATGTGTGATTATAAAAACTATCTCACTAGGAAAATCCAACAATCTTGTTTTACACAAAGGTTACACAAATTTTATTTACATGTGTTCTTTTTCCAATAGTTTCCACCCATCAACAGATTATGTTGTCGATCAAAGATGTTTTTGTCAATATTTTCTACCACAAAATCACCTTTTTAGATGGTCTTGCAAATATCTCTACTTGCAATTTTAATTTACTGTAAAGTCCATCAAGTGTCAGTTCTAGAATCTTGAACTTGAAGTCATCATTCATATTTGTGTTTTGGAACTCCATCGATTTGTAGATATATGTTTAGAAATGTGATTCAAGATGATCAATTAGGTTGGTAATCGAAGTACAGAATGTTCAATGAAGCCTCTGGATAAAATCATCCACGGTGAACCTAGTTCCAAAATTCACAAAAAAATTGTGGTGATGTGAATTTTAGGAAGAATTATACTCAGGGATGTAGCTACTAGTATCTCCAATAGACATTTCTCTTTTGATTTTACAAAAATATTTTTTGACCCTAGTAAAAATTACTTGTGGCCTACATAACTTGTATAGCTTGACACCGTGAATTTTGACTATTTAATCACTAGTATAACAGCAGTAATATTTGTAATTCTTATCTTGATATTTGTGACAACGGTTGGTGATAGAGCGTAAAAATCCAAATCAATATAATTACACTAATGATGAATCTTTGATTGATGCGATAAATTATGATTTGTGTGAACTCTATCTTCAATCGAGCTTAGAATCATGAAACAGGACAAAGGTTAGGACCACTTGAAGGTGTCTTTCCCGATTGTACTCTGACAGTTAAGTCACTATTGGGATCGAGGATCGAGGAAAATATATATTGGACTAGCTCCGATTGTGATATGAAAAGTGTAAGTATTTAAGTGATACCACATTAAGTGCATGTTATGGAAATCATAGATAAGGAAAACTCGGGAATACCTTGTTGGACTTTTGTCGCATCCTTATGGAATATCTTTGGGGCAAGCTTATATGTTCATTACCTTGGTGATATGCTCATTGGCTTCCTCATGGACATGTTGAGTGCTCGATACTATATCATAGAGGTTTGTCGAGGGGGTAGTTCAACCGAAACCATGACATAAAGTTAATCGACCCAATCCACACCCCTTGAATTTGTAGAATCGGGACAAAGCATCCATGTGGGACAATTTGAAGAATACAACCATATCTTAATGTTGAAGTGGATGATAGTTACAACTGTTTAACTTGCATGCTATCGTGCGACACGTGTTTAATCACAAATGGCCACATCCTCATAATTATCTTAGTAATTGTGGGATGTTACGTACATTATCACGCGGGTTTCGGGTTGTCTAGATCATTATGACCTCGGGAAGGCGAATCATCACTATTTCCCTATATATGGTGTCACTCTGCTATACTGTTCTTATTGCTGATGTGGATTTTCTTTGGGCACCTTCATGATAGCTTACTAGTGGTCGAATAACTCTTCCACTATTACTTTTCTAGAGTAGTAAATTTCTTCTCTTTAAGGTATCTTATTTGGTAATTTTGAGTTTTTTATGTCTCGTAAAGGTAGTTCAGTGAGAGGCTCCAAGGATTATTTTGGAAGGGAATTAAAAAGATCTCGGTCTTCATCCTTTGCCATCACAACCTCTTATCCCAAGGACTCTACATTGGATTTCTCAATTGGAGCCCTATTTATGTCCCCCGAGAGGATTACTCTTGAAGTTAGTTGTACTTCTTCTTTTTCGATTGATAACGACTCTTATACCGACTTTTTTTCAAACAACACCCATTCTTAACCTCCCCAACCAATTAACATAGCTAGTATAATTTGCGTCTAAGCCAAATGACCCTGAATTATTTGAAAAACATATTGAGCTTCTATGTGGGGTGTACAACTCTTTTCGGTTGCATGCCTTTAGCCAATTTATTTTTTCATATTTATCAACTAATAAAGTGAAAAAGTTGAATCGACACTAGATGGTACCTAATATCTCCTCGAATTAAAAAGGTCAATAAATGACTGGTGTTGTCTCCTAAAGCATAATTATAAATCAACGCTAAGGTAGTTGAGCTTTGCAAGTGTACGGGTCGCCAAGTAATATAGAAATTAAGTGAATTATTGTCTACACAGGGATTTATGAGTTTAGGACTAGCTATTCATTATTAATAAAAAGATTAAAAGAAAAGATTTATATATGGTTTTTGTTAAAGTAGCTACTAAGATAATGATTAACTACTAAATTAACTAAGGAAATCAAGTTAAGGCTGTGGACAGGAAGAGAAATGTAGATTGAGACACTTGTAATTCCCACTAACTATAGCTTAGAGTTACTTGCAATTCAAAGGGTAAACAGAACATTGTTGCCAATCAAGATTCTAAGGTCTCCCTTAGTTCCTTTCGGATAAGTAGGGGCCTACAATCTAACCCTAGGAACCTCTTCCGAGTGAATTATACGCATGTTATCTAGACGCCTAAAGTTCAAACCCTATGTGATTACCTAGTTAGTTTAGCTCTTATGGGTCTTCAACTCGAAAAGGCGTAATTAACCTGGTTCCACTACCAAATCCTCATTCACGAGCGTAATTTAATAGCTAACAAACCTAAATAGATGTACACCATACAAGGATTTATCATGAGGCACAAAGATAATTACAACAAAAACAATCCATAATTATTTTAAATAAGAAATCCCAAATTCATTAAAATAAGCCTTAATTAATAGTTAGGGTTTATACCCAAAACATCTCAAGTTAAGAGGTAATTTAGCATAAACTCTATTGATTAAGAGTTTTTGTCCTAGTGAAACTGAGTCACAAATATTATTGTTGTAATACTAGTGATTAATTTGTCAAAATACACGGTGTCAAGCTATACAAGTTATGCACATCATAAGTAAAAGATCAAATCAGCTATTTATACAAAAAAATTAGGGGTAAAAAAGATTTTTTTAAAATCAAAAGGGAATTGTCCATCGGGGTACTAGTAGCTATACCCTAATTGAAATACTTCATAAAATTTATATCACCACGATTTTTGTGTGAATTTTGGAATCAGGTTCACCGTGAACAATTTTATCCAGAGGTTTCATTGAGCATTCTATACTTCGATTACCAATATGATTGATCTTCATGAATCATATTTCTGTACATTTATCTATAACTCGAAGGAGTTCCAAAACACAAATTTGAATGATGACTTAAGGTTCAAGACTCTAGAACCGACACTATATCTAATAAAAAGACGTTACAGTAAATTACCATTGAAAGGGGTGATATTTGCAAGACCATTTAAACATGTAATTTTGTGTTTGATAGATTGACAAAAACATCCTTTATTGACGACTTAATCTGTTGGTGGTTGGAAACTAGTTCATAAATACAAACTTGTAAATAAAACTTGTGTAACCTTTGTGTAATACATAATTATTGGATTTTCCTAGTTCAGTAGTATACTTGATATCAGTTTAATAATCATACATTTCTTCTCTTATACTAATGAATATTCTTCAATCTAATTGTGGGATCGTCTATTTGTGTAAAGGATAGGGGAAAGTCCAAGAATTTACCCCAGGAACTAAACAAATTGAAAGTTCGAGTTAAACCGATATGAGATACATGAGATTAGACGGTAACACGATAATTAAAACTATGTGGATTAAAATATATAAATTAATGACAACACCCAAATAGATACAACATCACCTTCTTAATATTTCCGAAATAAATAATTATAATATATACTCACGTCCATTAACATGCCAACAAAGATATCTAATTAAAATATTTCTACCTTTACACACACACATATATATACATATATATAAATGCTTTGAATGATTGAACCAACACAATTTACATAGAGGGTGTACTATTATCCTTTTTTCCATTTTTGTTGTAAATGATTTCTTTCATAATAATTGATGAATTGTAGAACAAAATAAAGGTCTCCCATTTCTCCACTTTATTCAGATAAGACTAAGTAGAACAAGATATAGAGAGAGAAAATGCAATATACTTTAGCACTTGAGACTGCCATTTGAACCTTCGGGAAAAACATGTGCATGCTGATTTTGCCTTATGATGGTCTAAGCCGAACTAGGGCTAATCCTAGATGGGACAAATTAAAGTTTGAATTTTTCTATGCCCTGACTTATCCTATAACCTCAATATTAAAATGGTGAACCATGTGACATGCCAAGCTCACCTCTCACAAGAATCAAATATAGCATTTTTTCTATAGAAAGATTAATGTAAACTATCAATAGTATATTATTCCTTTAAAATAGCACGTGATATTTATGTTTTTTTTCGAGTTTAGAGAAGAAACAAGACATGCAACTTATTATTTACATTTACAATTTGTGGTAGAGGATAAACAGAACAATTATAGAGCACTACAATATCAATTAATTAGGTGCTAACTTAAGCAAGAGAAATGAAAAAGACAGGGACTAGAAATAAATTTAAACACACATAAAAAGAGAATATTATTATACTTCATAAATAATTACAAACTTGATCAATCTTCTAAAACTAAAGGATCTAAATTACATTTAAATTCCAAAAACACATAAATATAATATTTATATTAGCATAACACATGGATTAAATACTTTTAAGAAGTTGTACTTGTATCGCAGAGATAAAACATTTTGTGTACGAGATTTGAACTTCTTGAACATTATACTGTAAAGCATAGTGGATTACTGAGCTTAACCATGATGTATCAAAAGACAAGGAAACCCAACAGCTAGCTAAGCCACACAAAAAGCTCAAATGGCAGCCAATTTCAAACTCCTCTAAATGCAATTCTTCTTCTTCTTCTTCTTCTATCCAAATTATGAGCTTAAAGCAGCCGGCAGCCTCTACTTTCGCTGGTTCCTCACCCTTTGCCTTCTCCTCTGGCTTTTTAATTTTTGCCTCTGCAAAAAACAACACACCAAACAAAATGAGATATTTTCATACAACATATTTATTATATATTTACAAGTGCGCATTAATATTATATACCTTCATCATCACTTTCATCAAATTCACCTTCACCCTCACACTCATCACCCATGCCAGCACCCATGTTACCAAATTTCTGCATTACATAACATCAAAACATACCATCATCATAGAACCAAACAACTTAATAATTTATGGTATAAATGGTAATAAACAAAAATCTTACAGATAAGTCCATGCCTCCCATGCCTCCCAAACCTCCCATACCACCAAGTTTCTGCATTAATATTAACAAGTTATAACATAACACTCAGATAATCCAGCTTTCATATTTCAAAACAGATCAGAAAAAAACTACTTACTGAGAAGTCAAATCCATCCATACCACCCATACCTCATATACCTCCCATACCACTCATGCCTCCAATACCGCCCATGCCACCCATACCACCCATACCACCCATACCACCCATACCACCCATGCCTCCCATGGACATGGATCCTATGAGTGCCATGGGAGGCATGGGTGGTATGGGTGGTATGGGTGGTATGGGTGGTATGGGTGGCATGGGCGGTATGGGTGGCATGGGTGGTATGGGAGGTATGGGAGGTATGGGTGGTATGGATGGATTTGTCTTCTCAGTAAGTAGTTTCTTTTCTGCTCTGTTTTGAAATATGAAATCTGAATTATCTGAGTGTTATGTTATAACTTGTTAATATTAATGCAGAAACTTGGTGGTATGGGAGGTATGGGAGGCATGGGAGGCATGGACTTATCTGTAAGATTTTGTTTATTACCATTTCTACCATAAATTATTAAGTTGTTTGGTTATCTAATGATGGTATGTTTTGATGTTATGTAATGCAGAAATTTGGTAACATGGGTGCTGGCATGGGTGATGAGGGTAAGGGTGAAGGTGAATTTGATGAAAGTGATGATGCAGGTATATAATATTAATGCGCACTTGTAAATATATAATAAATATGTTGTATGAAAATATTTCATTTTGTTTGTTGTGTTGTTTTTTGCAGAGGCAGAAGTTAAAAAGCAAGATGAGAAGGCAAAGGGTGAGGAACCAGCGAAAGTAGAGGCTGCGGCAGCTTCAAGCTCATAATTTGGATAGAAGAAGAAGAAGAAGAATAATTGCATTTAGAGGAGTTTAAAATTGGCTGCCATTTGATCTTTTTGTGTGGCTTAGCTAGCTGTTTGTGTAGAAGGTAAAATTTGAAATGTTATGAACATCGATCATATTTCTGTCGTAAACATTAAACATCATACCTCTTAATTAGATTATCTATACAAAAATGAAAAAAATATAAAGCAGTGTTAAAATTAATAAATATGTTTAGTAAAAAAATAGTAAAAATATGTTTAATGTATAGTAAAAATAATTCATAAAAAAATATTATATTTGCAAAAAAATAGTGATCATTTGAACTAAAATTCAAATTACATCATCATGAGTAACAAAAAATACTAATCCATGACAGGAACACCATGGATTTGTTTGAGAACTTTTAAAAAGAAAGAAATATATAATTAGGTAATATACCAAATACCCTCTATGGTTTATCAAAGAGTAAAAAACTACCTACAATATTAAAAGGGACAAATAACTCCTATGGTCTCCTAACTCATGGAAACTCACCTCTTGTACTTAATAAAACACTAAATCTTATATGATTGGTTGCACCGAGTTGCACAGAGTTATCAAAAATAGTGGTGAGTTATCATACGTTAAAGAAACATAAGGGGTATTTATACTTTTTTAAACCATACGGGGTAATTTGGTATTTTATCCTAAATCATTTAACAATTTAAATAAGGGAAAAATAATAATTTCACAAATTCTATCTAACTTTTCGAACAAGCATTTGGGTAAGAATGAAAATAATCATTAAAAGAAGGTCTAAATTGCGAGTTTTGGAACTAAAAAAGGTATATTGTACTTTCCCTTAAATAGATGGGTGCTCTTTACATATAAGCCAATCAGTTAAAACCCTAAAGAAATTTCATATGTCCCTACAAAAAAACATAATTTTTCAAATCAAAGCCTTGAAAACACCACATTAAGGGACACAAAATTCAGCATCTTATAGATTTGTTTCCAAAAATTAATATGTGGAAATTCAAAAAACCTAAAGAAATCAATTTAAACAAAGACCTAACTTTTTACCTAATTCATAAGATAAAAAATACCTAATTTTGAAAAAAAATCATTAAAAACCATGAATTCAAACAATATGAGCTTTCAACATAAATAATTATAATAAATCCTAAAGCTCTCAAGTTTACACTATATTTTATAATAGAATTTGTTAAATGAAAAAATGTATCTGGATGAGTAAATAAAGTAGAGACAAAGCCTACCTCACTACATGAAGAGAAGAAATCACCATGGTTGTATTCTAACACACTAAACTAAGACCTTTTGTGAAATTCAAACAGTAATTGAAAGAAAACAAAAGTCGTAATTATTTGGAAAAGGAAAGACTATATCCTAATTCTTATTTTGACTACTAGTTTTCAAGCATATAAATGTCTATATTTTGACGATTGAGGTAACATGTGGAAAGAGTGTATTTATAGGGTTAAATGTGCGATCTATTGACATAGAGTTATATCTAAATTAGATGGGTAGGTCAACCAAATGCATTTGAATATTTTGAACATTTTAATAATTTGTACAACCCAATAAATATTTATTGTATTTCTTTTTTTTCTTTTTTTTCTTTTTGGGTCAAAGGTATTAATTTCGTTATCTTTTTCATTAATGTATTATTTGAATATCTATTATTAAATAAACGGAAAAGATGATGAGAGTATAAGTTATTATTATTTTTTTAATATAAAAAAATTAAAGAAACATAATTTCATTAATTTCATTTTTCATGAAATCTTATAAATTTTTTGTTTTTAAATTTTCAATATTAAGATCATTTCAAAGGAAAGGAAATATTACTTTCTAAAATTTCCTAACTTATAATTTTAATATATAATACTTTTATATAATATAAAAAAACATAATATTTTTTTCATATAAATAATCTTTCCCCTTCTATTTAATTGAAATTTAAATCTAGACATTGCCCTAAAATTTTATCATTGCTTCTTTAGCTATCCCATCTTTGACCCGAGCTTCTTGGGGTGTGTTTCTTTTTATGTGCTCAAAGATCTTGTATCCATGTATTATGTCATTCCATATCAAATCACGACTCTGTTCTTATCTACAGTTCTCAAATCATATTAATATCCCAAAACACTTAAATGACTCTATACCATCACAAAGACATAAATCAGGGAAATCACCCAGATTTCATTCAATATTTCACCAAAAAGTCATGTTAAATATTGTATCAGATATACTAAATATAACCATAAATGTAGATACATCATCTAATAGCCTAAAAGTTAAATCATATTCATCCCGACTATGTAACTACAAAATGGGACAAATATTTCAATAAGTAAATAATATACCATAATGTAGAAGAGCAAAAAACGATACTAACAACTAAAGATCATAGCATAATCACTACCAATATAAATTTAAAAAATATATGCTAGTGATATCATATATTCTTAAGAAAATTTTAGTTTCATAATGCAAAATAATTTATATGAAATAATGTCAAGAAGAATAGGTTATATTATTTTCGTCGATATGTGTGTTATATTTTATATTCCAACTCTCCTAAGACATCTCTATATATGTAACTTACCACATGGTCAGGATCATAAGGATTAACTCAAACACATCATATAAGATGTGGTTAAGGAGTAATGGACATGAAATATGCAAGTAGGCTATAAGAACTCACCCTACCTTACCTAATTAACACATCTGATAAGCTCAAGTTTAATATTTCAAATGTTTGCTCAATAACCCATGTAGTATAAATGAATACCCAAATTTCCCAATTATTACACCTCTATGAATTTTCTTCTCTCATTAGTGATGGTAAATTTTCTAGTACATGTTGTCATATTATTTGGAACATTTTTTATATATTTCACTAATGATAGTTTATGTGAAATAGATGTGGTGTATTTAGAAAAGTACTCATGTTTGACACTTCAATTCTTTTCACCTCTTAAATCTCATCTTCACTCACCTTTATTGGATGGTCATTAAATGTTATCATGTTGCATTGATTTTCTGCTCGGAATCCTATGGAACTTCTATCTTATTTGACAAAATTCCTAAGGTCTTAGATTCATTGTTGTTTCCATCTTCCTTCACTTGAACTTTAAGAGTATTTAGTGCAACCTTTTGAATATCAATCAGTCATTGGTTGATGTCATATCTAAGCTTATTTATATCACAATCGGTGCAACCTTCTCAAAATCGGTATATAATTTTATTAGATTACTATATATATGAAGTTGAAGTAACAAAGAAATATGGAGGAACATATATAACTCATGGGAGTTGATTCTTGTCTCTTTGTAAACTAAGTGGTTGTAAAGAAGTTGACAGAACAATACTTTCATCATTTTTTATTGTAGGTCCAATTAAATGTCCTAATGTTGACTTTGCGGCATACATTTTCCAAAACCATATAGGCCCATGAATTTGCAGGAGCAAAACCCGAACTGTTTTGCATGCTTGATGTTATCTGACCACCCACATTCAGCGGTACAGTTTGATTGGAGCCACGCAAAGGAGTTAACAACTGCTCTTTTGGGTGAACATGAAATGACCCATCATTAAAACTTATATATAAAAATATTATAGAAAAACGATAATTAAAGTTCATATAAGAAATAAGAAAGCTAAAGGCATGGAAATCACATATCATTCTCGCATTGTGGTATATACTTTTGAGTTTAGATGCAATTATTTGTAAATAATCTGTTTGCAAGTCATTTTATTTATTAAAAAAATTTAACACAAGCAAATATACTCATTACTAAAAACTAACATAAACTGTTTTTTCCAACTTAGCCTACTTGTTGCATCACTTTAAAACTTATCTTCAAATCTCATAACAAGTTCTTCAAGACCACTGGGTACTCTATTTGAATTAAGAACAGCTTACAAGGTCTTAAATATGTATACATCAAACATTAAAATATGTCATATTAATTTGAACAAATATGCAAAAGAAATTTCCAACAAGGTACCAAATGATCCATCTCAATTGTAAAACTGGCCTAAGGTTAAAAAAACTAACAAAACAAATATACTCTCAACTTTTCCATCCTAAGTCAAAACAAGTATAGCTGCGGTTGTATTTTACCAAGTTATTATTATTTTTTCAAATAAATATTATTTTTATTTAATGTAAAAGATAATCATCTAGACCACCTCTGAGCACTAGTAGCCTAAAATTTTAATTGAGAGGCTTTATGGTGGTGGGAGAATTTGTTTGAAAATATACATCTTTATATAGAAATTTTGTTCACCGATCTACTTGTTACATAATAAAAAATTAATTTGGTTTTCAAAACTCACTATTTATTGAAATTAGAAACTAAAATTATTGATCTTATGAAAGTGATTTATATAAATACATTAAATGCAAACAATCGAGCCATCAATAGAAAAGTATTTATTTTATCATTAATGGAATAATATATGAAAAAAAATTACATTTTTGACAACTTTCTGTCGATGCTCTTGTGGGAACGAGTTTTTCATATTTCAGTTATTTGCACCACTTTTCTGTGCCGCCTATTCAACCCCTTGAACCAAAATTGAATCTTGAACCATTCGTGAAAAAGTGTTGTTGCGATCTATTATAAAGTGTTTGAAAGAGAGAGAGACTAGAGGTGTGAGTGAGAACATTGCTTATTTAGTGATAGAATGAAAAGACATGTTACGTAATAAATCAAATATCTATATAATCTAGTTTTTATTTGATCCTTCATGCTTAGGTGTATTGAAAATTATACTTATATTAAACTATTGAGTATTTTTCCTTCTCTTTTATTGGAAAAAGAACACTTAAATTGTAGGTTTTTTGATATTGGTACACTTAGTTTTCTCAATTTTTTTTTTCTCTTGTCAAGTCATATTGTTTAACATGGATAGTTATATTTAATGGTTAAAGATGTGATTCCCTTAAAATTCATATAATACCCTTCACTAACTACTTATATAGACATATAATTTAAAATTTTGAACCATTTTAATTGTATTTTTTAACAAATAAGATTTGTATTTTTAGAGACAGATTTTTGAATTTTTGAATAAAAAAATAATAAAATAAATTTAATATGATATCTTTTAATTCTATTATTTTTCTTATTTGTCTGGTATATTTAAATTAAATATTTTATAAAATAAAATATGATAGATATTATTTGGGATGAATGATATTTTTTAGCATAAAAGTAATTTTTTCTACGTATTATATATTTTTAAGAAACAAAATTACATTTATATTGAGTAATAATTCAGATGTTATCCAAACATCGTTTCCTTTAATCTCTACCCCGTTCTACAAATATAAATACATAAACAATTTCACACATGCATTGCACTAAAATGAAAAAATATCATTTGTAGGAGCTAACCTCTTCTAGATTTTGTAAAACAACAATAACGTGTGGACTAACAGCATATACGAGCAAAATGTACTGAGCATGTATAAGAACATAAAATTGGTGAGTATTAAAAGCATAAAACGTTGTAAAATATATAAACCCTAAAAAAACTTGTAAGCATTAACATGTAGGATAGCAAAACTAAAATAAGATGAACAGAAACAATAAAAGCAGAGAAACAGAAATAGAAAACAAACCAATACATAAAACATACAATTTCAGCAAACTTAATCATACAATATTTACATATTCACTATTCCCAGCTAAAAGAAGAAGAAAAAAATGCAGGAAAAAACAAAGCAAAAAGCATAATAAAAATGCAATTTTTTTTTTGATGAAACGTTACCTTGATTGTTTGATTGTTAAAGTAATCAATATGTAGAGTGAGTAATCTTTATGTAACGGAGGAGATAGAAAGCAAAATATGGTGGAGAGAGAGCGAAAGAAAAAAATAGGGAGATAAGGAGAATATTTGTGGGAGTGTGAGGAAATAATATGGTTTAATTGAGAAAATTACTATATATAGTGTTGTGAAACATTTGAGGGTAAAATTGTAAATGAGAATATAGGCCTATATTGTTAATTATTGTTAGTGGCATTTAGTAAGAAGAGGGAATTCACCTAGTCTTGTTGGGTCTTAAAGGGATGTGTGTTCAAGACCTTTGGGTAATAATCTAAAAATAATTTAAGTTATCTAACTGTCCGAATATCAATAACTTGAGGATTTATGTGTGTTTTTCATTTTATTTTTGTCCAAATAAAGTTAAATTTTAAATTTGTGGTGGAAATTGAAAGATAAAATGTTTTTTACATACAAAGGTTTAAAGGTATAGTGTGATATTTTTAATTTAAAAAACTATAAAAACAAATATTATAATGTTTGGTTAAAAAATATCTTACATCAAATATTAGAAATTTTTTTAAATATCAAATGGAATTTTAAAATTCTTAATATGTAGAATTTACTAGATGATCCAAAATATTATTTGAATTTTTATTTATATAAATAATTAGCTACATTTTAGCAAGTAAATGCAACAAAATCTAGACAACTACTTGAACATTTAATAATAACGCGTCAAAATCTGACACTACGATAAAGAAGCCTAATAATATCATTTGTTAAACTTTTTCTTGTAACATTAAATAAAATGGTGGTATTTAAGTTTGCGTGGAAAACAATAGGTCTAGTTTTCTTGTTGATTTTGTGAATAATACTAGAACTTTCTTGTTCTCTTACAAGTTCATTTTTGTTGGTAAAATGTATTTTAACCCATGGTAATGACTCATAAATCTCAAAATAAATGGTGGTCTTCGTAGTTTGGATTGACTTGAAATGTAAATCAAAGTTGTACCTCTAATATTAGAGATTAAGAATAAAAAATTAATTAGGCAACCCATTTAATATTAAATGATAAATCTAGTGTCAATATTTGAAAAAATATAATTATACAACTAATACAAAATACTGGAGGCCAAACTGCGAAAGTGGAGAGCACATGAACACAATTTAAATGGAAAAGAATACAAATAATAGATATTTCAATCAGAATTTTTGAGGAAAAAATAATAAAAGACACATAGAATAGTAAACGACCACATGGTATATTAGAATGACACATGCCAAAAGCTTATTATACTTTTATATATTAAATAGATGACACATGGAAAATATCAAATAATCATGGAAGAATCAATCATTGATTCTCGTCTTTATAAATTAAATAGATTCTTAAAGATTTAATTACTCAAAAGTTCAAAAACATATTTTTTTAGTCCTAATAAGTCCAAATTTTTACAAATCGATGAATTGTCTTTGTATTTTAATGGGTTGTGTATGTTTTTGTAATTTGTTGCATGTATTTATCAATGAGTTATATATTAAAAAAAAGATATGTCGACCTTACCGGACATACTAGTTTGTAATCTTGTGCGAATGGGAACACAATTTAAGTGGAAAAAAATAAAAAAATACAAAGAAAAAAAGTAAATTGTAATGTAATATTTTATTATAAAAAATTATAGTAAACAATTTATATTTAATTTTTTTGAGAAAAAAATTTGTAAAAGACACATGTAATATTAATAGAAATAATAAGCACAAATGACAAAAAAATGACAAGTCAACCATTGATTTTGTTGTTATATATTAAATAGATTCAACTATTATTGTATAAATCATATATCTCTATAAGTAATTGTCTTGCCATCTTTTTGGGTAATATAAATAGTTTGTAATCTAGAATATTTTAATTCATTAAGTAATTTTCATGCTTTAAGCATTTAAAAATATAAAAGATGTATATAAAAGAATCAACAATATTAAGTCAGTGTGAAAAAAATTATATATGTCATTTCATCTTAATAGTTTGGTTGTTATGAACGTTTGAAGCAAACAAACATAATATATTGACCTAAATATCTTAAAATTATCAGATTTAATCTGATTTTCAACAAGTAATATTTAATTATGTAGATTTGTCCTTAATTCTGTTTTTATTTTGTTGCATTTATAAAATTTTGTTTTTATATTTCAAAATGTATACAAACAAAACAACACAATTTAAGATTTTATAATTCACATTTTATAAACAACAAAATTGGTTTACTTTTGGTTGTAAATTTATTTTATACAAATTTTATGAGACGGTTATATAGAAGATACGTTTATTTTCCTATTTTTCCTTTCTTACTTAGCAATAAGGCATATTTTTCCTTAACTGAAATAACTTAATAATGTCAAATTCTGGTTTCACATACAATATTGGAGAAAATACTGATAAAAATGGAAAATAACAGATTTTCATGTAACCCACCCATTAAACCAGATGATAGACTAAATAATTCAACGATTTTGATTCCACAACTGTTCTCGATGGAATGGCTTCGTTTTGGTCATTAAGGATCCTAGTGATACAACCTTTCATTGGAACACATTGCACTGGACTAACCCAGTCACTACTTGCAATTGGAAAGATAATACCTGCATCTAATAACTTGATTACCTCATCCCTTACCACCTCTTTCATTGCTGGCATAAATCTTCTCTACCCCTCTATAGATCGCCCTCCTTCCTTCCCAAGAATAATTTTATGTTTTCAAATGGAAGGACTGATTCCATTTATATCGTCAATAGGCCACCCAATTGCTTCTTTATTAGCATGAAACACACATAGCAACTTATCTTCTTGAGGACTTGAAAGGTTAGCAGAAATAATAACAGGCAAAGTATTGTCCATACCTAAATACGCATAGCGTAGAGGGTCTAGAAGCGGTTTTTTTTAGAATAGGTGGACAGATGATAGATGGTTTCTTCATTGGCTCAATGTCTCCTGATTCTCAAAGCTATTCTCGAATGGCTCTTGGCCTACCGTCTACTGAGACTAATGTTGCAACTTCGTCAGCTATGTCATCATATATTTCTGGAGATTCAAGTGCCAAGGTTGTTGTTAGAGTGTCATCAAAGCTTAATTACTTAAACACTTCTTGCGCAATTTTGCTTAGGGCATCTATTTTCAAGCATTCATCATTCGTATCTAGATATTTCATAGCCTTGAACACATTGAATCATACCTGTTCGTCTTGGAACCTCATGATCAATTCACCATTCTCAACATCTATTAGTGTACGCCCCGTGAATTAGAATGGTCTACCCAAGATGATGGGGATATTCTTATCTATGTCTTAGTCAAGAATAATAAAATTACCAGGAAATATAAAACTACGAGCTTTAACTAAACATCTTCAATTTTACCTACTGTTTGGGACAGGGAGCGATCTACCATAAGAAATTCTACTGAAGTAGGGACTACCTCTCCTATGTTGAGCTTCTCAAACAGGGACTTCGGCATGAGTTTGATACTCGCAACTAAATAACATAATTTCTTCCCGGTCCAACCTTCACCAATAAAAATGGGAATTGTAAAACTTCTGGGATCCTGTAGCTTTGGTAAGAACTTGCTTTGACAAATAGCACTACATTCCTCAGGTAATCCAATAATTTCCCTAGTTTCTAAACTTCATTTGTTAGAAAGAATGTCTTTCATGAATTTAAGATATTTCGGCATTCTCTTAAGCGCTTCTTCGAATGAGATTTTAATATCTAACTTGTCCACCATGTCAAGAAACTTCTTGAATTCTTTTTCATTGTTCTTGTTTTTGACACGTGATGGGAATGGTGGAGGAGGACGTGTATTGTTTACCACTAAGCATTTCTTCTTTTCTAGTGTCTTTTCTGGGACACTCGTTGGTTCAATTACCTCCCCGAACTTATCTTCAACTGTTTCTTCAACCACTTTAGGAATATGGGTTGGTTCTGTTTCTTCTACTCTAGGTGGATGTAATTGTTTAACACTTTTTATTTAAATCGCATGAGAAGCATTATCTTGAGGAGCAATAGTATCACATGGAAGTTGCCCTTTTGTCCTGTTCTGAAGTGTACTCACTATCTTCGACATGGTATGCTCGAGACATTTAATTACCTTTGATTGGGTTTGCAATCTTTGCTGACTTATCTTCATGTTTTCATCAAATAGTCCCATAAGTTCCACTATACTGAGATCAAACTCGAAGGTTGTTCTTTCGTAGCTTGTTGCATTTTGAATATGGAGGTGGTTCTTAATAATATTCTCCATATTTGGCGCTTTTTGATAGATAGGTTGTGGTTGATAGTAATATTGAGGTTGACCTTGATAATATTTGCCTCTATCTTCACCCCAATTCTGATTCTGTGGGGAATAATAACTAGTGTGACTTCTTTGAGGATGATCATATCCATTTGAGTCACGATAAATTGAAGTTGGATTATTCGTACAATTTTCCCACAAATCATTTCTTGTTCCACAACCAGGACATGAAGGTAAAGTGTGTACTAGATTTACCTGAGCTACTAATCGCGCTTGTTCTTGTAATTCCTTGAGTTGTTGGTTTAATTCTTTGATCCTTAGAGCTTCTAAGGTATCTTCTTACTTTTCTGTTTCTAACGGCTAACTTCTCTCGGTATCAAGAACTCTATTCATAATAGTTTGAGCATCTTCAAGATCTAACAACACAAAACTTCCATCTTCTAACATATCTGCTTTTGCCTTGGACTCGTTGTTGACTCCTCGATAGAACATGGTTAATTGATATTTAGGCAAGGACAAATGGAATGGACAACTTGTTTTTTTCTCATTAAACAGTAACCATGCCTCACCAACACTTTCCCCTTCTTCTTGCATAAAATTTTCAAACTCCAACATATCTTTTAAGTGTTTACTAACTGGATAGAATCCGTCTAGGAATTTGGCTTGGAGTTTATCCTAATTTGGAATAAGATCGGGGTGTTGGACACCATACCAATCGCTTGCACTACCGGTCAAGAAGAAATGGAACATGCCGTAGTATATACATTCCTATGTAACACCCTTGATGATATAAGCGTCACAGATCTGCATAAATTTCTGGACATAACGAATCGGATATTGATGTGTAGCTCCGCTAAATTCTCCATGACTCGCAAATTGCGCTATCATGCCTGGATCATGTCGAAATTTAGTGGCTTAGACTTATGGAGTGCGGATTCCTTTGGGTTGCACTCTAAATGAGATGGGAAGATCAAGTTTCCTCGGGCTTTCCATCTGTAAAACCTGTAAAGACAAAACTAAAAACAAAAGCATAAAACAGAACTAACTGGAATAAAGGCACTAAATAAAAGCACTAAATAAATGCACAAGGACTAACGATGTAGTCCCCGGCAGTGGCGCCAAAACTTTTTGTCGGCTAAGGTGTGATAAAATAATAGATAATTAAGATGCAAATAAATACCATAGCCTATCACGTTACTCAATGCAAGTATCACAGATCGTATGCAAGTTTTAATGATAAATAAGATTCGTTCCTCGGAGACTGCGAAAGTTAGGATAACTTATGCAATATAAAGTTCAATTAATAAAGCTATAAGAATAAATGACAAATAGAATTTTAGTTTTGTTTTTGAATGGGAAAATTAACTAATTAAATTAAAGACAGAAAGGTAAATAAGAGAAGTAGATAATATAGGAGTTTAACTCGAGATATAGCAAGTAATCCCAACTAGCCTTGTTTATTCTAATCATGTAAGGGAGAATTGTGTAGAATTTCACTAACCAGAATTCTAAATTCCTCCTAACTCCCTTCTAGGTGGATGTAGGTGGAAACCTCACAATTACCAAGGGACTTAACTTAGGTGCTCCTATGCCTCTAGGTTCTTAGAGGAGAATGGCATGCAATAATGATTGGTGGCTAAATCAAAATCTAATGGCTATCTAGTTAGGCAAGTCCTTCTAGATCACTACCGTACACTAGATGTTTATGTGTTGTTTCAATAATTAGACACCCCTTCCGGGTGACCATCCAACTACTATTGAGGTAATCCAATACGCATGCCTCCACAAGAAAAACAAACAATAAATCAAAGAACATAAAAAAGAGAATAAAACACTAATTCATTTAAATATTAATCAATTCCAAATTAAAATAGATGTAAAACAATTCTAGGGTTCATACCCATTTGCTAAATCTCAAGCTAAAATAGAATTAGTTCATACTAGAGAAAGAAAAAAATACTATCAAAAATTCGAAGACTTGTAAAGGCATAATTTGATGTCCAATTCCTTCTAGACTTCTCTTCTCTTGTTGTAAGCAACCTCTTGGCTTAAGGTTTGTCCAAGGTTGTGTTTCTACTGAATAGATGGTTTATTTATATGGTTCTCTTGACCCTAGTTCGAAATCTTGGAGTAGAGGACAAGTAATTGGACTCTTTTCCAAATCAAATTTGTTTCCTAAAATATAGGAGAAGGTAAAAACTGTTGCGTCTTGTTTTGGTCGTAACTCACTTAATTTTTCTCTGATTTTCACCCACTTTATATCAAAACGTCCGATTCGAAAAGATCTACACTTTGTAAAGACCGTTCTATCAAATTCCTAGCCGTTTTTAATTATACCCACTTTCGTGGACGTAGCTGCTGAAATTCAGATTTACTTGACAACTTTTCCTTTCCTAGTTTATCTCTACTTCCTTCTATCTCCAATTTTCATTCTTATTCTCTTTCCTTATCTCTTTAGCATTGATTTGACCTCTAATTAATTTCTATATATCTTTAAATATTCACACTTAACAAATAAATTAAACCAAATATGCTCTAAAAATAATAAAGAATTAAATCAAAATAAGAAATAGGAAAATAAGAAAATATGAATAAAAATCGATACAACACAGACTAGCGAGGTTATTATTAATGTTTTTACGAGTATAATAGTGTAAAGTTGCAAATAAATGACAATAAAAGTAAATAATGTTTTTTGTGTTTTGATTATAAACCTAAAAAAATAAATGGAAATAAGAACTGAAATGGAAATGCAATTTAAACTAGAAAGAGAAGTCGAAATGGATGAGAAATATGCATGTGACTTGCTAGTAATACTCAAATTAGTTAATTTAATTTTTTTCAGAAATAAGGTCGAAGTGGTCTTTTCATATTAGTCAGGATTCAAAGGTCCTCCCAAATCCTTCTCGCGTATATAGGAAGCTATCCTACGATACTAGAGACCTCTCCCAACTATTTTAAATTATATTGTAACATATTTAATTCGATGATTTTAGACCGTTTGTGTTATTATTTATTTGAATTATATTATCTCGTGATCATATGATTAATTTTACTTTCAGGATATTGCGACCTACTTCGTCATCTATTCATTAATGGTTACTTACTATCGTTGTTGAAGCGACATAACTAGTCATTTGATATTTGATATTTGATATTTCTACCGATCGACATTCGACATTATACAATCGTGTTGCACTAGGTGGCAGTGGGCTTGCAAGAGTTAACATGACTATCTTGATATATTCCCACTTGGCACATCTGACAGAGAGTTCCTTGGGAAGTGGGTATGGGTTCGCTGTAACCGAGGTATTACTAGCATGAGTGATAAGGGATCGAACTTGCGGCGGTTGTCATAAGGGCAAGACAGCATTATCATTTACAATGTGATTATTACTTGTTAGTGTATATAGCTTGCTGTAAAGTATGAGATCCTAATTTTTTATATACACTCATCTGATTTATTTATCTCTGTATAAATGTTTAATTTATATTTTTGACTTGTATAAGTACAATTACGGCGTAAATATAACTACTGCCCTAGGTACCCTTTCAGGTATAATATAATTTAAGGATTTGGGTATTGGTCAGTAGAACATGATTTATCGTAGTGGATGAGTAGATATTTGTATTAAGTATTTTTTATTAATCTAATTTAAATCGATTTAATGGAACAAATAGTTATTTAATTTAATAAAATGTATTTTTTTATTTTAAATTAGTTAGAGTAGTAGCGTTTTTTGGAGCGCGATAATTTGGTATCGGAGTTTAGAGTAGTCTCTAAACGTAAACATGGATAGAATCCTCAAACTGTGAGATATGGATACAGGACAAACTAAAACATATAAGAGTTAGAATTGATTAGTGGTTGTTACTAATTCAAGCCAAGATAACTCTTGAGGGTGAACCCTCATCTAGTGCTAAAATCGATGGTATTTTTTTATAGCATGGCAAACTCAAGGGAATGTCATTACTTTTCGTTACTCGATTGGCCTATATATGGATACTTAGAATCTTAATAGCAATTTTAATCAGAGAGTAATACTTTGATTAATTTAAATGTTTAAATTTTTGCGATATCAATACTTAATAATTTGTGTTAAATTAGTCGATTTGTATCGTCTTACTTGGCCAATTATTAAAACTGAGGCTAGCTTAAAAAATCATTAGTAAAATATAAGTTTTTTGAGGGAAAAATTATTTTAAGGTGTGGTAGATATGAAACCCAATATAAATATCATAACTGTTAAATACAATAATTGGTGTTAAATTACGACTTTATTATTTAAAATATTTAATTTATTTATTTAGAATACTTTTAAAATTAATTGATTTATTAAAATAATTGTTTTTAATAAAAAAATAAAAAAATTGAAAAAGGAAAAAAGAATATCTTTCTTTCTAGGGATGAAAAAAGGAATAATGAATTAAAAAATGAATGATAATTTTATTTATTATAATTTATTAAAAGTTAATATAAAATATATAAGAAATAGAAAAAACAAGTAAATATGCTAAATCCTTGTTTTAGTTATTCTTCTAATTTGTCTTCTTTTATATTATAATAAGATTTTATATATGGCATGTTATGAGTGATAATTGATTAGTAATCAAAATTATAGGTAGTGGGCCTACTTTGAGAAACTTATCATTATAATATTACTCATTTTTTATATCATGACATACCAACACACGACTCGTCGATTCACATCCTCTACATATATAATGGCTAGGATCGTCTTAAATTCAGTATTTTACTTATTTACTTTAGTGACATTAATTTTTGACAAAAAAAATTAGTAACATTGATTGCTTTTACTAATATTAATAAAAAATCATATATGCAATTGATTTTTACAATTACATAAAAATTAAATACGGAGAAGTTATTTTTATTTACTAAGGAATCAACTAAATATATTTTTCATATAAAAAAAACCTTGCAAAAGGAAATAGTTCACTAAACAAAACTATAAACACGTAGTATTAAAAGATATAAAAAATCTAAAAAACCTTGAAAATGGAAATAAATAATTAGTTTTTACTATTCAAAGTCTAATAAAATATGAATAATAAATATATTTTCTTAAAAAATACTATGCAAGATTATTTTAATGAAATTCCTTAATTTTTACAAAGAAATTGCCTATTTTAGTATTAATTATCATTAAACAAACTTCATTTAATTATCAAATAATATAATGATAAATAATATTACAAGACTATATTATTACTCGTTTAATTCGATCTTTATCATTTATTTTCTTTGTGTCTTATATTTTTATGTAACTCGTTTTATTTAGTAAAAGTAATTTATATCCATACGATTAAATAAGAGATACACAATTAAGACCCTTGAATTCATACTACCAGAATGATTATATAATGTTGAATATCTATATAATAAATTACCGCACACCTAATTACTCTATTTTTTCTCTACACATATATTTCTCATAATCCCATTCTTCTTCTCATAATTACCCAAATCTCTCATAAATCCCTTAAAAATCTCACTCTGCATTTATTAATTCAAAAGTATTAATTTCATTTATAGAAAGTAAATTAATTGCTGTGGTGGACAAGAATTTTTAAATCGCCTTTGTGTTACAAAATCTTATCAACTATGCAAATATTCTATTAGAAAGGATTTTCTAATTACCTACAAATTTAACTCTGACCATGTGGTGGGTCCTGGTGTGTTATAAAATTAATGCGAAAATAAAAGGAACCACAATACAGCAAGTGTACGGTTGTCAAAGTAATACTCCGACAAGTCGAATTCGTTCTCAGGGATTGGACTGGTATAACCCAAATGTTCAACAGATAAGTAGTAGTAAATGCAAATACAGAAAATAAAAGATAAAAGATATTTGTTTGGTTTTTATATTAATCCTAAGAATGCAAGAAAATAAATAACTGAAAATAAATACTAAAGGACTAAGATGCAAATATGATCTATACTTGAGTCTCGCTGGGAAATCACCTAAACTTACCTAATTAATGTTTTCTTTAAGGGAAGAACTGATATTTCTATATTAGTCGGGACTCTATAATCTCCTAGCCCCCGTCAGGGTGGACCTAGGAGCTATTCTCAGGTGTTACAAACCCCGTCAGGGCGATTATAATCCACCTTCGAATGAATAATGTTTTACCCAATTGGCTATAAGGTTAACTAAGTCCATCAGGATCAATAATTTCTACCTTACATTTATTATATAGTTCAGTAATTAAACCCCCCGTCAAGGCGATCACTCCCCCACCAAAGTGAATAGCTTAATTACTATGACCTATCTCCGATTAGCTAATTCATTGATAGTGAAATTAAAATAAAATAAGAAACAATATGAAATACCTAATTCAAATTAAACTAGAAACTAATCCCAAATTGAAATACATGAATTAAACAAATTAGGGTTCATCCCATAACGATTCTCAAGTAATTAAGTTTTAGCTCATATTGAAGGTAAAAACAATAAAGAAATTAATAATGTACATGTTCCTAATAACAGAAATAAATTAAGAACCTAGATAGAGGAATTGGCTTGAACTGTTGTTGGAGATATAGACAGTCTCCAGCTTCTGCTCTTGCTTCTGCCTCTTGACGCTCTCTCTAAGGATGTATATATTGAATGAATTGTGAGAGGTACTGAATTATGAGGTCTAAGAGGTGTATTTATAGGTGTTGGAGGACCCTAGGTCGAATTTCTTAGAGTGGAAGACAAGTCAAGGACTCTTAAATTTGTAGCTCTAAATTCTAGGAAAGGTAAGATTCTTCTGCTGATTTGATTTGGTCATATCTTTTTCAATACTTATCCGTTTGAGAAGTTCCAATATATGAAACTGCTTGTCTTGGAAAGAGATTTCTATTGGTGCAGACTACTCGTCCAGAATCCTAGCCAATCTTTAATTATGATTTAATCTTTAAAACGTGGCTGAAATTTCAGATTTCACAAGGCAGCTTTATCTTTTCCTTCTTTGAATAAATCTTTCCTAAACCTTCTTATTTCCATGTAAATCTTCTTTCCTTTAATTTATCTTGACTTGGTCTCTAAGTAATTACCATTTATCTTTTAAAGCTTCACATTAAATAAATAATTAAACCGCATATGCTTAAAAAGAATAAATCAATAAATCAAGAAAACGAAATAGGAAAGTGCACTCTAAAAATAGAAACTCTAGTAAAAACATTTCCTAACACTCTAAAATACACTAAGACTTTATTCTCACTTCTTCTCCTTGGATTGGTCTTTCATGAAATTCAAGAACCTATTAACTTTGCATTAATAAATAGTCAAATTTATGCACAAAAGCTCAGATTCTGCAAATAGTTAATTTCCAAGGGGAGAAAGTGCAATATGATCAAATAAGCCTAAAAGTCTATCAAATAAGTCATTTATTCACCTAAAAGGATGTCTCCAAAGGGCTAATAATTAGAACAAATAGGTAGACATCAAGACCCCAAACTCAAACCTTTGTCGTCCCGACAAAGTAAAATAAAAACAAAGGCCTTTTAGGTGAATGCAGAAGGTAGAATCTAGTAAATATTCCCAAAGCAAAACTTAAAACAAATCTCATATAGTCTAATCTAGGAATTAATATCCACATACACATATCATGCAAAATCTAACACAAAATAATATCAATCCAAAATTAATTTCACAATGCTAGAAGGTTACGCTTATTACTTATCTCAAGATGGTGGCTATAGGGTGTTCCTCGATCCTCACTTGCTTTGAATGTTCCGCTTAGAATATTCCCTATTAACTCACTGTGCATCTAGGAATCACGAGGTCTTTATGGTTTTAGCATAGGCTGAAGGACGGTATGGTATGTATATTTGGTAAATTTGAAGTGAGCTTTTGGCTCTCTCCTCACTTACCATCAACAAAACTGTCCAAGAGCTTGAGTTTACACTCAAATATCGTTCTCACTCAACCCAATTGACGCGCTTAATTAGCGTCCCCAAATTATCCCAATAAGCACTAAGGATGATTCACTTAAAAATTTCCACTTTGCCGGTCCGAATATCTATTCTTTTCAAATCATTCATTTTTTTCTTTTATATAGCCATGACTCTCTTTTAATGTTGATATATCATGCTATTTTTTCATAGTTATTCCTATTCATAACTTGAGCTCGAAGCTTCTTTTCCATTCACTATTACCCCGGCAAAGGGTTACAATACCCCTGTGAATCATCATCATGTATTGCACAAAGCATCATTGATAAGCTCAAAAATCCCAACCCAATGTAAATTCCCATATGGTGAACCCACCACCCCAAACTCAAGCTCAAGACAGGAAGTCTCAGGATCGTGATTTAAGTGCGGGTCATATGGTCATGCCTAACAATCTAAAGGGATATTGGCTTATAATGTGGCGACAAAAGAAAGGCTTAAAGGCTAAAAATTTGTCTAAGAAGGATAAAATTAATTCAGGGATAGAAGGCAAAAAAGGATTCAAAGGGCTAACAAAAGAACTGCCTCTATCATCTTCCTATTTACACAATTTGCCTCTAGTTCATACCTAAGTGGGTTCTCTACTCATTTAGATCTCACGTTCTACAAACCACCCATTATCCTTAAGCACAAGTTTACTTCTTTTGCATTGTTCATTAATTTTTCCTATCAATTATCTCAAATTTGCATGCAATCAAAGTTCAGCTTCATACTAACTCCTAAAGTCAACTATTTTCTATCATAAATTCATGAAAAGCATGCTTGATGGGGGCATTTAAAACACTCTACAGCTCTACAGTCAAAACATTCCTCAAACTAAAATTGAAAAAAAAACTGTAAAACACATAAAATTGGGATGAGGCAACGAACCCCACCCCAAACTCAAAAATGAGTCGTGTCCCCACGACTCGAAAAAGACTCAATAAAGAAAATAAACAAATAAAACAAATAAGAAAGGGATAGGAAAACGTATCTGAACCAGCTTGAAGCTGGTTTCCATGGTTGCGTGTAGGTTGAGCTCCTTGTGTTGCGTAGGTGGCATGTTGAACATTGCTCACTCCACGTAATATGATTTGCATAAGCTCCAACTCTTTTGTGACTTTTCCATATGGTTGCCAATCACCTCTTCATGATTATCCTCCAAGTTTCCATTCTTCCAACTACATCTTTCAACACCCAAAAGTAATACAAGCTTCTCCAACTTCTCTTTTCTCTTCATGGTATTCTTGGCCTCCCAATCTTGACATCTCAATGGACCCCAAACTCAAAACTTCAAATAATCAAAAACTAGAGAGGAGTTTTGAAATTTGATGTTTTGAGGATTTGTAATGAAGTATTATGGAGTCATATGAGATGGGTAATGAATATGTAACAGCTTGGGGAAGGTTTAATGAATAGGATTGAAGCTTTAATGAAGAGGCTTAAGGTTGAAGGAGAAGATTTCTTGATCTTCTTGAAGGATTGTGGTGTTGGATGTGTGTTTGGAATGGATTAGGAGGAAGGATTTAATGTTCTTGGGTGTTGTAGTGGTCTTTGTGCAGGTATATAAGGGTTAAGGTCTGGAAAATTCTTTTCTGAAGAGGCTAGGGTTTATCGTTAAGGTAAGAAGTTGACTGGGCCTTGATCTCTTCACAAACCGCCTGGCGCGGTGCATACCTGCGGTGCATGGGTGTACCGCGAGGGTACACCGCAGCGCTGTTGGTGTGAATTTCTCGCTTCTGCCTTATACCCGTGCTAGCACCCCGTGGCACGCGTTTGCCGTGCGGTGCAGGGGTGTGGTGCATGGGGTAGTCCGTACGTGCTCCGTGAAAAAACCCACGGTGCATACCCCGTGGCACGCGTTTTGGGCGTGCGGTGTAGGGTGCGGTGCACCGCGGCTATCAACTTTTCTTTTTCGCCTCTGGATAAGACCCGTGGTGCGCGACCCGAGGTACGGGTTTTTGGGCGCGGTACATCCCTGCGGTATAGGGGGTACACCGCGGGGGTGGTCCGCGCCAGACTTTGAATTTCTCCAAGAATTTCCTTTGCATTTCCTAGCACCCCAAACTCGATTCCTGCACCAATAACACACTACCTTTCTCATTTCTTTTAAAAGTAGACACTAAAACTCGACACTAACTTAGAATTATACACTAGGAATTGAAAAACATAAAGCAAATTAAACATGGGTTGTCTCCCAAGAAGCACTTTTGTTTATTACGTCTTTAAGTTCGCCTCGTCCTTGGCATGTAAGCTTCAGAACCTTCCCCCTTAAAATTTTATTCAATCGATCTCTGAAAGGGGGAGGGTAGTATCTCCGTTTCGCCTTCTTACTTTCATGACGAAACGTATTCTTCACCACACGATAGTAGATAACCGTACTCAACGGTATAAGCTCATTTTTATTCTCTTCAATCTCGCATTCCTCTTTAAAGTGTGGTGGGTAGGTGCTTCTCCGTGCCGCTTTACTCTCGCGGTGTAGCACCCTTCTTGCGTAGCACATATTGATCATTTTTAATAATAGAGGTGATTCCGATATTTTATCTCTAATGATGACTTGTGGTGGAGATAGTGATTGGTGAACTTTCTGTGGTGGGGATTCGATTTCTCTTTTATTGTGAACTTTGAATTATTCGATGGATTCCTCAACCACTTCACATTCGTCTTCACTTTCAACCCAATCTTCCACTATTACTTCATCATATTCTTGATGTGGAATCTCAATAATCTCGATCACCTCTTCTTCTTGTTTGCGTTCAGTATCTTGATCATGTGCACGCACCATAGGAATAGCAATCTCAGTTTCAATTTCTATGATTTTCGTTGCTACTCCTTCTTCCACCATGCTAAGAGGATTGTCAACCACATGGTGGTCTTCATTTATAACCGGCATGATGGTGATGTCTCCCTAATTGTTTTATTTTAGACCCTTAGGAGACATCATTTTTGGTGTTTATTTAATTAATTTGATAGACTTTTGGACTAAATTTGCAATAATCCGGAATTACCTTTTTATTTCTAGCATTTTCAATTTATAAAAATTTTGCGTGTAATATTGGTATTTTTAGTGAAAATTTTACAGGTTTTAGATGTTAGCTAGGAGAGGAATCCAAGGAGAAAGTCAAGATCGTGAATTAGAGTCAAGACTTCAAGATAAATCCCGAAGATATTATTTTTAGAGCTGAAAATCCATTTTCCAGGCCATAGATTGCTGATTTCGAGGTTCTTAAGCGATGATTTAGCCGCTGACCTTTGAAGAGAAAACATTCCTTATCGAGTTACGGAACTTTAGCAACTGGAATGAGGTCAATCGGAGTCATAACGCATCGGTTAAAGCCGTTTTAGTGAAGGTGTATCAGCAGTTACGGGATTTTGGGCTTAGAAAGTGGGCTTGGACATTTAATTAATATTTTATTTTCTGGTCCAAGCCCTAGAACGAATTTATGCTTATAAAAGGAGGTCTGGACTTCTATTTTTTATACAATTCATTCTTTACAATTAAAAACACCAGAGAGAAGCAACAGAAGGAAGGAAGAAGAAGCTGCTAGAGCTGGAGTGGGTCTATAGCTCCGTTCTCAGTCATTCCAATTCCGGAAATTAGGTTTCTTTTATCTTTTATTTGTAATCAGTTATGAATTCCATTTATTTTAATTTAGTATTTCTTTTTAATATGAGCTAAGCAATTCATAGTGCTTGAGAACAAACAATGGGTGAATCCCAATTTTATTAAATAACGAATGTTGAATTTGGGTTTCTGTTAAATTAAACTAGATTAGGGCTTTTACTCTTTTCAATAGATTGAGATTATTTTACTGTTTTTAGCGTCATGAACTAGGAACAGGTGTTAGTATTTAGGCTATTCCAATTAGTGGCAATTGGATCATCCTGACGGAGGGTTTAAATACAGAACCATTTATTCAATCTAGGATAGAAGCTATTGATTCTGACGAACTTAGCTAATTCTAGGGCCAATGAGGTAATAAAACTTAAACATCTAAAGGTGGATCATATTTACCCTGACGGGACTAGTGACACCCTAGGATTGCCTTATAGTCCACCCTGACGGGGGTATAAGGAATTTAGAATCCCGACCATTGTAATTGACCAATTTAGCCCTTAAACAACATAAGTTAGGAAATAGGATTGGGAGGATCCTTGCGTTCTCAAGTACTACTTCTCATATTGCATTTTACATCATTTTACTTGCGTCTTAGCTTTTATTTGCATTTTAATAGTATTTTTCATTCAGTAGCTTTAATAACAAAAAAACCAAACAAACATATTACTTTTATTTGTTTTCATAAGTGCATCAATCATTAATAGATAAGCATTGTAGTCAACCATCCCGTCCTTGGAACGAATCTGTTTTATCAGTTATACTACTTTGGACAACCGTACACTTGCGGTTGTGGTTCGATTATTATTTGCATTTATTTAGAACACACAAAGGACCACCAGATGGTCATATCACTATCAATAGCATCTTCCTTCAACACCTCCTCCTCAATTACTTCTTCCAGTTGATCTCTTCCATCCCTCGGGGGAGTGGAATCTTCATAAGACATACTACCCCATTCTTCTACCATCTGTTGCATGCGTGCAACGGTGGCGTTTGTTTCTTTTACTAAGCGCTGGAGTTTAGAACGTATCTCATTGTCAATTTCTTGCTGATAGTAATGAGGTGAGGGTTGTTGAATGTTTCCAACCCATTGGTTGTTCCATCCTTGCTCCTGGGGATAGTGATATGATGATTGTTGTTGATTATTCCCGATCCATTAATTGTTCCGATCCTGCTCTTGCGGGTATTGATAAGATTGTTGGTAGAAGTTACTACCCCATTGTTGTTGTCCCGAAGAGTCTTCCCAATAGTCATATGGATCAGGATCTGGGTAATGTCCTCTATACATATTCAATAAAATCTCTTGATCATTACCTGAATAAAGAACCTGTAAAAGAAAAGAAAACAAAAACCAAGCGTAAAACTGAAAAATAAAAATAAATAAACAATTAAAACTACTTAAAGATTAAACACCGGGGTCACACGCTGCAATCCCCGGCAGCGGCGCCAAAAACTTGGTGGGTCCTAGTGTGTTATAAAATTAATGCTAAAATAAAAGGAACCACAATACCGCAAGTGTACAGGTGTCCAAGTAATACTCCGACAAGTCGAATTCGTTCTCAGGGATTGGACTGGTATAACCCAAGTGTTCAACAGATAAGTAGTAGTAATTTCAAATACAGAAAATAAAAGATAAAAGATATTTGTTTGGTTTTTATATTAATCCAAAGAATGCAAGAAAATAAATAACTGAAAATAAATACTAAAGGACTAAGATGCAAATATGATCTATACTTGAGTCTCGCTAGGGAATCACCTAAACTTACCTAATTAATGTTTTCTTTAAGGGAAGAACTGATATTTCTATATTAGTCTAGACTCTATAATCTCCTAGCCCCCGTCAGGGTGGACCTAGGAGCTATTCTCAGGTGTTACAAACCCCATCAGGGCGATTTTAATCCACCTTCGAATGAATACTATTTTACCCAATTGGCTATAAGGTTAACTAAGTCCGTCAGGATCAATAATTTCTACCTTACGTTTATTATCTAGTTCAGTAATTAAACCCCCCCTGTCAAGGCGATCACTTCCCCACCAAAGTGAATAGCTTAATTACTATGACCTATCTCCGATTAGCTAATTTATTGATAGTGAAATTAAAATAAAATAAGAAACAATATGAAATACCTAATTCAAATTAAACTAGAAACTAATCTCAAATTTAAATACATGAATTAAACAAATTAGTGTTCATCCCATAACGATTCTCAAGTAATTAAGGTTTAGCTCATATTGAAAGTAAAAACAATAAAGAAATTAATAATATACATGTTCCTAATAACAGAAATAAATTAAGAACCTAGATAGAGGAATTGGCTTGAACTGTTGTTGGAGATATAGACAGTCTCCAGCTTCTGCTCTTGCTTCTGCCTCTTGACGCTCTCTCTAAGGATGTATATATTGAATGAATTGTGAGAGGTACTGAATTATGAGGTCTAAGAGGTGTATTTATAGGTGTTGGAGGACCCTAGGTCGAATTTCTTGGAGTGGAAGACAAGTCAAGGACTCTTAAATTCGTAGCTCTAAATTCTAGGAAAGGTAAGATTCTTCTGCTGATTTGATTTGGTCATATCTTTTTCAATACTTATCCGTTTGAGAAGTTCCAATATATGAAACTGCTTGTCTTGGAAAGAGCTTTCTATTGGTGTAGACCATTCGTCCAGAATCCTAGCCAATCTTTTATTATGATTTAATCTTTAAAACGTGGCTGGAATTTCAGATTTCACAAGGCAGCTTTATCTTTTCCTTCTTTGAATAAATCTTTCCTAAATCTTCTTATTTCCATGTAAATCTTCTTTCCTTTAATTTATCTTGACTTGGTCTCTAAGTAATTACCATTTATCTTTTAAAGCTTCACATTAAATAAATAATTAAACCGCATATGCTTAAAAAGAATAAATCAATAAATCAAGAAAACGAAATAGGAAAGTGCACTCTAAAAATAGAAACTCTAGTAAAAACATTTCCTAACACTCTAAAATACACTAAGACTTTATTCTCACTTCTTCTCCTTGGATTGGTCTTTCATGAAATTCAAGAACCTATTAACTTTGCATTAAAAATAGTCAAATTTACGCACAAAAGCTCAGATTCTGCAAATAGTTAATTTCCAAGGGGAGAAAGTGCAATATGATCAAATAAGCCTAAAAGTCTATCAAATAAGTCATTTATTCACCTAAAAGGATGTCTCTAAAGGGCTAATAATTAGAACAAATAGGTAGACATCACCATGATTATAAAAATTAAAAAATTAATAAAATAATGATAAGTTATATAAATTCTACATGATTCTCCACAATAAATCAATATAAATATATAATCAAATTCCTATCACTATTGAAATATGGTTAAAATATCACCATACCATAATTGTAAATTTTCTTATTCGATTTTACTCAAGATTATTTAAAATGTGTGATTTAGTTTATAAATAAAGTATGTATTATATATGAGAATACATCTGTATACCATAAACTTATTTAAAAAAATTAATCTTTTCAAAACCTTTCCAAATTTCTGAACCTTAAAACTAACCTTAACCTTAAACTTACCCTTGACCTAAATATTGACCTAAACCATTAACTTTAACCATTAACCATTACCGTTAACCATAACTTTTAACCTTAAAGTTAATATTAACCTTAACCTTTACCTAAACCTAAACATAACATTAACCTTAACCTTAACTTTAACCTTAACCTTAACCTTAACCCTTTCCCTTTAACTTTAACCTTAATCCCTTATCTAGTAACCTTAATCTTAATCTTAAGTTTAACCTTAACCTTAAAATTAATTTAAACCTTAAACTTAACACCTTAAACCTTAAACCTGGAACCTTAACCCTTAATCTTCACCTTCACTGTCATTTTAACTTAAATTTAACTTTAATTATAACCTTAAACCTAAACCTCTAACCCTCAAACCTTAAACCTTAAACCTAACTGTTTACTTTCACCTTCACCTTCATTTAACCATAACCGCAACCTTAACCTTAACCTTAACCTTAACCTTAATTTTGAATATAACAATAACCTTAATATTTAACCTTAAACCTTAACTTAAATCTTGAACTTCAAACCTTAAGCTTTATTTTTATCTTAACCTTAACCTTAACTAGATGAAGATTCATCATGCTGATATTCTACGATAAACCTTATAATTAACCCTTAACCCTTAACATTAAATCTTAAACCTTAACTTTAACATTAACATTAACCTTAAAATTAACTTTAACCTTAAACTTAACCTTACTTTAACCTAAACCTTAACTTCACCATAACTTAACCTTAACCTTAATCTTCTCCTTAATGAGAAAAAACCATGACCTTAACATGGGTTTGATTCCCTCAACGAAATCATTTTTTTTCTATAAGTACATAATCTCGTTATTCTTCTCGTAATTACCCAAATCTCTCATAATTCCCTTAAAACTCTCACTACGCATTTATTATTCAAAAGTATTAATTTCATTAATAAAAAATAAATTAGTTACCGTGTTAGACAAGAATTTTTTAATCACCTTTTCTTTACAAAATCTTATCGACCATGCAAATATTGTACTTGAAATAATTTTCGAATTACATACAAATTCAACTCTGGCCATGATTATTAAATCAAAAAAATAACAAAATAATGTTAAGTTATATAAATGGTACATGACTCTCCACAATCAATTAGTTTAAATAAATAATCAAATTCTTATCGATGTTGATATATGATTAAATGATCACCACACCATAATTGTATATTTTCTTATTCGATTTTACTCAATATTATATATAATATGTGATCTAATTTATAAAAAAATTATTTATTATATATAAAAATACATATGTATACCCTAAATTTGTTTTTAAAAAATCAATCTTTCCAAAACCTCTCTAAATTTCTCAACCTTAAAACTAATATTAACCTTCTTAACCATACCCTTGACCTAAAAATTGACCTAAACCATTAACTTTAACCATTAACCTTAACCCTTAACTTTAACCTTAATCTGTTATCTAGTAACCTTAACATTAATCTTAAGCTTAACCTTAACCTAACCTTAACCTTAAAATTAATTTTAACCTTAAACTTAACACCTTAAACCTTGACCCTAGAACCTTTACCCTTAATCTTCAACTTCACTTTCACTTTAACCTTAAATTTAACTTTAACTATCACCTAAAAATAAACCTTTACCCCTCAAACCTTAAGCCTTTAATTTTAAACCTTAAACCTAACGGTTACCTTTCACCTTCACCTTCATTTTAAATTTAACCTTAACCTTAAGTTTAAACATAACCATAACCTTAACCTTAACCTTAACCTTGAACCTTAAACCTTAACATCAAATATAACAATAACCTTAACTTTAAATATAACAATAACCTTAATTTTTAACCTTAAACCTTAACTTAAATCTTGAACTTTAAACCTGAGCCTTGATTTTTATCTTAACCTTAACTAGATGAAAATTCATCACATTGATATTCTACCTTAAACCTTAAATGTTATTAATTCATAACCTTTAATGTCAAATCTTAAACTTTAATTTTAACCTTAAAAGTTAACCTTAAAATTAACTTTAACATTTAACTTAAACTTGACCTTAACATTAAACTTAACCTTAACCTAAACCTTAACCTTAACCTTACCATAACTTAACCTTAACATTAACCTTAACCTTAACTTTAACCTTAACCTTAACCTTACATAACCTTAACATTAACCTTAAACTTCTCCTTGTTGAGAAACCTTAACATGCGTTCGATTCCCCTCAACGAAATAATATTTTTTCTTTAAGTGTCTTTAGAAACCGATTTTACCTAGTTTACTAACAATCCACTATATGGACCTGTTTCATTAATGAGATTGGCTATGTTTATATATAGTGATGTATTTTAATGTTTACTTCATTGAAATTAATCCATTGTCATAATATTTCGTTGAAACAAAAATTTGACTATAGTGGACCCATCCTTTTACTAGTAATTTTTTTGGTTTTCATGTATAAATTTTCGTGTTCTTATTTTTTTTATATACTTTACAACTATCTCGAATACTTTTACTTAAATTTTTATTTGGTCAAATAGTTTACAATGTTTGTTTATATTATTCAATTCTAATAAATAAGAATACCTGAGTTAATATTGATTTCATAAATAGAAATAATGATCTTTTACATTATTTCGTTTGGGGTATGAGATATGTTCAAATTCAAATCCATCATAATAGGGATTCATGGTATATAATTACAATAAGATCTCGCTTAGGATTGTTTATTTTAGATTTAAAAGTACTTTTCAATTAAAATTTTCATATTTATAAAAAATATTAAAATTAATTTGACATCTAAAATCACTTTAAATATTTTTTTAATAATCACACATCTAGTGTTTTTCCTAAAAATGTATTTAAAGGTCTAAAATATTTTTAGGGATCTAAAATCACATCAAATTATTCTTTTAAAAAGCAATCCCAAGCATATAATATTACTCCTTATTTTCCGCTGAATTTTTGTAATACTAAAAAAATTAAAGTCAGGGTTACAAACTAGCATGCCCTTTAGGTGAAATGGCCATGTATTTAATAAAATGTCCTTAATTAATTAATAAATTTGGAATTTGGTACTTTATAAATAGATTAATGTAGGAGGATTTTTAAAACCTGCAAAAAGAGAAAGAAACTTGAGAGATATTCAATTTAGCAAAGAAAAAGAAAATGGAGAAAAAGAGAGGCGGTGAGGAAAAAGATGATAGTAGAAAATTGAAAGAAAAGATGATTGAGAATCAAGTTTGGAATGAAAAAAAACCGCATCCACATCATAAATGCCCAAGATGTGACTCAAATAACACAAAATTTTGTTACTTCAATAATAAAAGCGTTTTGCAGCCAAGGTACATTTGTAAGAACTGCAGAATGTATTGGACCCAGGGTGGACGACAGAGGAACTTAACGATTGGTGGTGGCAACCAAAAGGTAAGATACAACCAGGATTCATCATCCAACTCCAATGGTGAGGCTAAATTGTCAAGTAATGTGTCGATCACACCACAACCAATAGTAAGCAATTTATCTGGTATTGCTGGTTTGCTGACCAGGAATTTTAGTATGTTACCTGGAAATCAACCAATGGTAACTTCATCTTTGGAAATTAGGCCCCCTGTGAATTCTCTTTATTCTTGCTATGTGTCCATGCCATATGAATATGCTAGTGGTACGCAAAATATGAACTCAGCCTCACCCAGAGGTAATAGTTTGAGTAACATATTTGATCTGCAGGGCTTCAATAGGTATGTTCCCTTAAGTCCTCAACTGTGTGGAGTTCCACCCATACAGGGTGGAGTTTCACCAATTCAGGGCAGATGTCCACCATTTCGGGGAGAGGTTCCACCAATCTAAGATGTAGTTCCAGCATTCCAGGGTGGAGTTCTACCCATTCAAGATGTAGTTCCACCTATCCAAGAGGTATTTACACCAATCCAAGGTACAGGTCCACTAATACAGGGTGGAGTTCCATTGAATAATTTATCAACAAATCAAATTCGTCTAAAAAATAGTAATTCAGAGAATATTATTAATCAAGGAAAAGAGTCGATATTCCTAAGGGATTGCCTTCCTAGTGGAAACATATTCGAGGACATGAAGAATCAGAAAAATGAGATACCATATAAACCAAATCAAAGCTTTTATCAAGCGACAATACCAAGAGATCTTTGGAACCAGGGATTTAGCAATAACACCAATATCTACAACATAACTGTAACGCCTACTTCTAGTACCCAAAACAACACAAATAATCTCCACAACATTAGCCCTATGAATGCTTCAAGTTCTATGCTATGGAACAATTTCAGTGTGAATAACAACAACGACTACGATGACTATGCCAACAACAACAATGAGGATCTTGAAGCTTCCTCCGACACAAATGAGTGGCCAGATAGTCTTTCAGACTTTGACCCCTCAGAAATTTAAGAGACAATTGATATATTGTCTCTCGAAATCATTTTCCAGCGAATAAAACTTGTTGTCATTGAGTCTTTGATGATTGGGTATTTTATTTTCTTTGTTTATCCTTAGGAAAGAGGAGAAATAGTTTTTTTGGAATGCTATACTATCTTTATCAACATGGAAATTGTCCTTTTACTCATATTTGTTTATCTAAGTTTTTGGTTTAAACGTTGATTTCCTTTTTATTTCATAACATATATTATTTCTTTGTTTCATTTAACCGTAGAATTAGTTCCAAAAAAGTACTCCATTCGTCGTATTTTAATTGTCTATTGTCTAAAAATATTTGTCTATAAACAATTATAGATTTAAAATATCAAGACTTGTTTTTCCCGTCTTTTACATCATTCAACAATATTCTATTACTTTGTGAATAGTTATTAATCATACTATCAATAACTTTTATTTATTTCTTTGCTTAAAATAAAGTAAACGGTATAATAAAATCAAGACAGTAGAATAATAGTGTCTCCTTTATTGGTGTGTAATTTCATGGTTAGGTGGTAAGTGGATACCACCTCCCTTAGTTTGTTTAGAAGATTACCCCCTTTATTGTCACGACATGCAGATTAACTAGTCATCTAAGACAAATTTAGTGGTTACGATGCTAGATGTTTTATGTGACCCTAATGTGAGTGGTAGCTTGATTCTTCTATTTGGTTGAAAAGTTTGTCTGTAGAACCTTATGGTTATATCATGGTAGAGTAAAAGATAGTCGGGGTTGATATGCTTATGTTTGAAATTATGCATCAAAACATATATACATAGTTTCCAATTTTAACTCAAATGTTCTTAGATAGGGATATCTTAATCACAACAAACATTTTGAAGTTGATGTCATCTCGGTTTTAAGGTTATTTTCGTCGTAGGTTTTCTCAACCTTTCTTAACGTGTCAATTCCTTCTATACCTTGTTTGACCAACCGCAAAACCATAATATGTGATATTTATTTCCATTTGATACCAACAAAATTGAGCTAGAGCAAGGTCATCAGATTCCTCATACGCCTAACTTGTCCTTGACCTTGGGTCTCTCTTGAAATATAACTTTGAGAAGTTTTCGAATTTTGTGTAGATAAGAGCCACTTATGGAAATCCTTAATGACTTTTTTTATAGGAAATATCTCCCCAATGAAATTTTTCACTTATAAACTCTTTTTTGGTTGAAAATCTTCCTTCCAGAACCCTAGAATATTCAGGTAGGCGGTCCAATGACAAATCTATAAGGATCTAGAAAATTAGTAATTTAATGACTCTTTTTATGTCCTTTCTAGTTGATATCTTCTTTTTATTGGATACCCGCCTTTATCTATAATTTATCCACTTGGATTTGAGTCTTAAAATCTGACGATTAAGGAAATTGCATGTTCGACACTTCTCTTCGATTCTCCGGTCTTTGACTCCATTGGCACTCATTTGATGCTTTTAGTTTATCCTACTTTTACACTTTATAGGAACTCTCATTTCCTTACCTCAACCTTTTTTATTGGATAGCTAGAGCGTTTAATGGTTTTCCTAAGTTGCTCTCGGCAATGAACCCGATATGTGAACACTTATAATGGTTTGGTGGACATGCGGTGCACCGCAGCTAGGGCACGGTATACCGCACCTAGAAGCTGGTTAACAAATTTTTTCCCTTTGACCCCAAACTCATTTCCTGTACAAAGAACACACTACGTTTCTGTCCTATTAGCTTGTAAACACATTATAATACACACTAACTTAGAATTATACACTAAGCAACATAAAACTAACTAAAAATCAATTAAAAAAAGGAGTGTCTCACAAGAACACTTTTGTTTAACGTCGTTTAGTTCGACGTGTACCTCGGGTTAAGCGTGTTCATCGAGATGGATCGTCTCCTCTCGTCCAAAGTCCTCACTATCATGGTATATCTTCAAGTGATGACCATTCACCATAAATGTCCTTTGCTCGGTTGGATGTTCGATTTCAATTGCTCCATGTGGTGTGAGTTTCATAACAATATAAGGTCCTCCCCAACAGGACTAAAGATTACCCGGATAGTTCAAGAATCTAGATTGTATAATAGTGTGTTTTGTCCTCTCTCAAACCACTTTGGGCGAATCCGTTTATCATGACATCTCTTTGTTTTCTTTTTATAGAGACGTGAGTTATCATAGGCATGGCAACGGAATTCATCTAACTCATTTAACTGCATCTTCCTTTGCTTACCATCTAAGTCTACGTATAAATTTAGATTCTTAATAGCCCAAAATGCACGAGATTCAATCTCAATAGGAAGATGACATGATTTTCCGTAGACCATTCGTTAGGGAGATCCCCTAATGTATTTTTTGAATGTTGTTCTGTAATCCCAGAGAGCATCATCTAATTTTAATGACCATTCCTTCCTTGTTTTGTTCACGGTCTTCTCTAGAATAGACTTGATCTCTCGATTAGAAACCTCAGCTTCATCGTTAGTTTGGGGATGATAACCGGTTGAAGTTCAGTCTCTCACTCCCAACTTACGAAGGGCAGCTCTCAACTGAAAATTAAGGAAGTGGGTACCTTAATACTGATGATAACGTGTGGCGTAGCATATCTTGAAAAGATATTTGATTTAAGGAATGAGATGACTGTTTTGACATCGTTCTTCGGTGTCTCCACTGCTTCTACCCACTTGGACACATAATCTACTGCTAGCAAAATATAAAGATTACCATAGAAGGGGATGAAAGACCCCATGAAATCTATTCCCCATACATCAAATATTTCAACTTCTACAACATTGTTAAGCGACATATCGTCTTTTTTTTATATATTGTCGGTAAGCTGGCATCTTTGACAAGTCTGGACGAATCGATGACAATCTTTGTGTAGCGTAGGCCAATAGAAACCGGATTAAAGGATTTTAGTTGCGGTTCTAGCGCCTTTGAAGTGGCCAACATATGGTGAACCATGAGAATCTGAATTGATTTTGCTGGTTTCACTCTCATGGACGCATCTTCTGATAACTTGGTCAATGCAAACTTTGAAGAGGTAGGGCTCGTCCCAAAAAAATTATCTGCTTTATAACTTAAACACTTTCTTTTTTGTGGATTAAAATTCGTAGGAAATACACCACTAACTATCAGGTTAACTATATATTCATACCAAGGCACAAACACATCTTTAATTGCAAAAAGTTGTTAATCACTGAATACCTCTTTTACCAATTCTTGCTCTGTATTGGCTTTAGATCCTTCGAGCCTGGATAAATGATCAGCTACTTAATTCTCTTATCATTTTTGGTCTCGAATATCTATGTCAAACTCTTGTAGCAACAGTACCCATCTAACAAGACGCGGCTTAGTATCCATCTTTGCCATGAGGTACTTAATTGCTGAATGATCCGTGTAAACTATAGTCTTCATTCAAAGAAGATAGGAACAAATTTTATCGAAAGCATATCCCATGGCTAATAACTCTTTCTCCGTCACTGTATAATTCAATTGGGCAGCGTTAAAAATCTTACTTGCATAGTAAACCGTATGGAAGATCTTCTATTTTCTCTGGCCCAACACCCACCCATGGCGTGATCACTTGTATCGCACATAAGATCAAATAGAGTGTTCCAATCTGGAGGTATGACAATCAGTGTGGAGATAAATATCTCTTTATTCGTCAAAAACGAGTTGAGACATTCATCATTAAAATTAAAAGGAGTGCCCTTTTTAAGTAATATCAAAGAGATTTTGCGATCTTGGAGAAATATTTAATAAATACTCTGTAAAATCTTGCGTGACCCAAGAAACTTCTCACTCCTTTAACAGAAATCAGAGGTGATAAGGTTTTGATAACTTCAATCTTAGCTCGGTCGACCTCCATTTCTGCACTCGAAACTTTATGACCCAACACAACCCTTCTCGAACCATGAAGTGACATTTTTCACAATTAAGCACAAGATATGTTTCATTACATCGCAGGAGTACCTTTTCAATATTATTGAGGCACTCATCAAAACTATCTCCGAAAAAAAAAATCATCCATAAAAACCTCCAAGTATTTATCAATCATGTCCCAAAATATTGCCATCATACACCTCTGGAACATGGCAGGTTCATTGCATAAACCAAAAGGCATCCTTTTATAACAAACAAGTAAAAGTTGTTTTGTGTTGATCAGCAGGATCAACACAAATCTGATTATAGCCTGAATATCCGTCAAGAAAATAATAATACTCTCTTCCTGCGAGTTTGTCTAGCATCTGATCAATGAACGGTAGAGGGAAGTGATTTTTCTCTGTGGCCTTGTCGAGCTTGTGGTAATCCATGCACACTCTCCACCCCACAACTGTTCTCGGTGGAATGGCTTCGTTTTGGTCATTAAGGATACTAGTGATACAACCTTTCATTGGAACACATTGCACTGGACTAACCCAATCACTACTTGCAATCGGAAAGATAATACCTGCATCTAATAACTTGATTTCGTCATCCCTTACAACCTCTTCCATTGTTGGAGTAAGTCTTCTTTGCCCCTCTATAGATCGCCCTCCTTCCTTCCCAAGAATGATTTTATGTTTGCAAATGGAAGGACTGATTCCATTTATATCTGCAATATGCCACCCAATTGCTTCTTTATTAGCATGAAGCACACATAGCAACTTATCTTCTTGAGGACCTGAAAGGTTAGCAGAAATAATAACAGGCAAAGTATTGTCCATACCTAAATACGCATAGCGTAGATGGTCTAGAAGCGGTTTTTTTCGAGAATAGGTGGACAGATGATAGATTGTTTCTTCATTGGCTCAATGTCTCCTAATTCTCGAAGTTATTCTCGAATGGCTCTTGGCCTACCATCTACTGAGACTAATGTTGCAACTTTGTCAGCTATGTCATCATATATTTCTGGAGATTCAAGTTCCAAGGTTGTTATTAGAGTGTCATCAAAGCTTGATTACTTAAAAACTTCTTGCGCAATTTTGCTTACGACATCTATTTTCAAGCATTCATCATTTGTATCTAGATATTTCATAGCCTTGAACACATTGAGTCATACATGTTCGTCTTCGAACCTCATGATCAATTCACCATTCTCAACATCTATTAGTGTACGCCCCATGACTAAGAATGGTCTACCCAAGATGATGGGGATATTCTTATCCGTGTCGTTTCAAGAATAATAAAATCACAAGGAAATATAAAACTACGAGCTTTAACTTAAACATCTTCAATTTTACCTACTGTTTGGGAGAGGGAGCGATCTACCATTTGTAATTCTACTGAAGTAGGTACTACCTCTCCTATGTTGAGCTTCTCAAACAGGGACATCGGCATGAGATTGATACTCGCACCTAAATAACATAATTTCTTCCCGGTCCAACCTTCAAAAATAGAAATGGGATTCGTTAAACTTCCGGGATCTTGTAGCTTTGGTAAGAACTTGCTTTGACAAATAGCACTACATTCCTCAGGTAATCCAATCATTTCCCCAGTTTCTAAACTTCGTTTGCTAGAAAGAATGTCCTTCATGAATTTAAGATATTTTGGCATTCTCTTAAGGGCTTCTATGAATGAGATTTTAATATCTAACTTGTCCACCATGTCAAGAAACTTCTTGAATTCTTTTTCGTTGTACTTATTTTTGACATGTGATGGGAATGGTGGAGGAGGACGTGTATTGTTTACCACTAAGCATTTCTTCTTTTCTAGTGTCTTTTCTAGGACACTCGTTGGTTCAATTACCTCTTCGAACTTATCTTCAACTATTTCTTCAACCACTTTAGGACTAGGGGTTGGTTCTGTTTCTTCTACTCTAGGTGGAGCTAATTGTTTACCACTTTTTATTTAAATCGCATGACAAGCATTATCTTGAGGAGCAATAGTATCACTTGGGAGTTTCCCTTTTGTCCTGCTCTGAAGTGTACTCACTATCTTCGACAGGGTATGCTCGAGACATTTAATTACCTTTGATTGGGTTTGGAATCTTTGCTGACTTATCTTCATGTTTTATTCAAATAGTCCCTTAAGTTCCACTATACTGGGATCAAACTCGAAGGTTGTTCTTGTGTAGCTTGTTGCATATTGAATATGGAGGTGGCTCTTAATAATATTCTTCATATTTGGTGCTTTTTGATAGATAGGTTGTGGTTGATAGTAATATTGAGGTTGACCTTGATAATATTTGCCTCTATCTTCACCCCATTTCTGATTCTCTGGGGAATAACAACTAGCGTGACTTCTTTGAGGATGATAATATCCATTCGAGTAACGATAAATCGAAGTTTGATTATTCGTACAATTCTCCCACAAATGATATCTTGTTCCACAACTAGGACATGAAGGTAAAGTGTGTACTAGATTTATCTGATCTATTAATCGCGCTTGTTCTTGTAATTCCTTGAGTTGTTGGTTTAATTTTTTATCCTTAGACCTTCTAAGGTATCTTCTTAATTTTATGTTTCTAACGACTAACTTCTCTCGTTATCAAGAAATCTATTCATAATAGTATGAGCATCTTCAGGATCTAACAACACAAAACTTCCATCTCCTAACATAGCTGCTTTTTCCTTGGACTCGATGTTGAGTCCTCGATTGAACATGGTTAATTGATATTCATGCGAGGACAAATGGAGTAGACAACTCATTTTTTTATCATTAAACGGTAACCATGCCTCACCAACACTTTCCCCTTCTTCTTGCACAAATTTTTCAAACTCCAACATATCTTTTAAGTGTCTACTAACCGGATAGAATCCGTCTAGGAATTTGGCTTGGAGTTTACCCCAATTTGGAATAATATCAGGGTGTTAGACACCATACCAATCGCTTGCACTACCGGTCAAGAATAATTGGAACATACCGTAGTATATATGTTCCTATGTAACACCCTTGATGATATAAGAGTCACAGATCTACATAAATGTTTGGACATAACGAACCGGATATTGATGTGTAGCACCGCTAAATTCTCCATGACTTGCAAATTGTGCTATTATGCCTGGATCATGTCGAAATTTAGTGGCTTGGACTTTTGGAGTGCGGATTCATTTGGCTTGCAATCTAAATGAGATGGAAAGATCAAGTTTCCTCAGGCTTGCCATCTGTAAAACCTGTAAAGACAAAACTAAAAACAAAAGCATAAAGTAGAACTAACTGGAATAAAAGTACTAAATAAATGCACAAGAACTAACAATGTAGTCCCCGGAAGCGGCGCCAAAAACTTTGTGTCGGCTAAGGTATGATAAAATAATAGATAATTAAGATGCAAATAAATACCCTAGCCTAGCACTTTACTCACGGCAAGTATCACAGATCGTATGCAAGTTTTAATGATAAATAAGATTCGTTTCTCAGAGACTAAGAAAGTTAGGATAACTTATGCAATATAAAGTTCAATTAATAAAGCTATAAGAATAAAAGACAAATAGAATTTTCGTTTGGTTTTTGAATGGGAAAATTAACTAATTAAATTAAAGACAGAAAGGTCAATAAGAGAAGTAGATAGTATAGAAGTTTATCTCGAGATATAGCAAGTAATCCCCACTAGCCTTGTTTATTCTAATCATGTAAGGGAGAATTGTGTAGATATTCAATAACCATGATTCTAAATTCCTCCTAACCCCCTTCTAGGTGGACGTAGGTGGCAAACTCACAATTATCAAGGGACTTAACTAAGGTGCTCCTATGCCTCTAGGTTCTTAGATGAGAATGGCCTGCAATAATGATTGGTGGTTAAATCAAAACCTAATGGCTATCTAGTTAGGCAAGCCCTTCTAGATCACTACCGTATACTAGATGTCATGTGTCGTGTCAATAATTAGACACCCCATCCGGGTGACCATCCAACTACTATTGAGGTAATCCTATACGCAGGCCTCCGCAAGGAAAACAAACAATAAATCAAAGAACATAAAAAAGAGAATAAAACACTAATTCATTTAAATATTAAACAATTCCAAATTAAAATAGATGTAAAACAATTCTAGGGTTCATACCCATATTCTAAATCTCAAGCTAAAATAGAATTAGTTCATACTAGAGAAAGAAAAGAATACTATCAAAAATTCGAAGACTTGTAAAGGCATAATTTGAAGTCCAATTCCTTCTAGACTTCTCTTCTCTTGTTGTAAGCAACCTCTTGGCTTAAGGTTTGTCCAAGTTTGTGTTTCTACTGAATAGATGGTGTATTTATATGGTTCTTGACCCTAGTTCGAAATCTTGGAGTAGAGGGCAAGTAATTGGACTCTTTTCCAAATCAAATTTGTTTCATAAAATATAGGAGAAGTTAAAAACTGTTTCGTCTTGTTTTGGTTGTAACTCACTCATTTTTTCTCTGATTTTCACCCACTTTATATCGAAACGACCGAGTCGAAAAGATTTACACTTTGTAAAGACCGTTCTATCAAATTCTAGCCGTTTTTAGTTGTACTCATTTTAGTGGACGTAACTGCTGAAATTCAGATTTACTTGACAACTTTTCTTTTCCTACGATACTAGAGACCTCTCCCGACTATTTTAAATTATATTGTAATATATTTAATTCGATGAGTTTAGACCGTTTGTGTTATTTATTTATTTGAATTATATTATCTCGTGATCATATGATTAATTTTCTGTTCAGGATATCACGACCTACTTCGCCATCTATTCATTAATGGTAAATTACTATCGTTGTTGAAGCGACATAACTAGTCATTTCATATTTGATATTTGATATTTCTATCGATCGAAATTCGATATTATACAATCGTGTTGAACTAAGTTGCAGTGGGCTTGCAAGAGTTAACATGACTATCTTGATATATTCCCACTTGGCACATTTGATAGAGAGTTCCTTGGGAAGTTGATGTCTCCCTAAATGTTCTAATTTTATGCCCTTGGGAGACATCATTTTTGGTGTTTATTTGACTATTTAGATAGACTTTTGGTATTAATATGCAATAATCTAATTTTCCACTCTAAATTTTAGTATTTTCGATTTATTAAACTTTTGCGCGTAATATGGTTTGTTTTGAGTGAAAAGCTTTAGGTTTTGAATACTAGCTAGGAGAGGAACTAAAGAATAAATTCAAAGATCGTGTAATGAAGTCAAAACAAGAAGAAATATCCCGAAAGAATTGATAATTTGAACCTGCAAATCTAGAAAGTTGTCAAAGATTGCTGATTCCGAGCTATCTCAGACTAGATTTAGCCTCTGACTTGTGAAGAGAAATTGTTGCCCATTGAGTTACGGAAATTTAGCAACTTGAATGAGGTCAATCTGAGTTGAAATGAACCGGTTAGAGCTGTTTTAGTGGAGGTTGTGCAGCAGTTACGGGATTTGGCTTAATTATGGATTTGAGCTTTTCTAATATTCACTTAATCCTTAAGAAAATACCTAATCCGTTTTTAACATTATAAATAGGCTTTAGACTCCTATTTTTACACACGTTTTTCATAATTTAACATACGCTTAAGAGTCAGACACCAGAGAAGAAGCAAGAGCTGGTGACTGTCTATATCTCCAATTCTCAGGCAATTCAATTATGTAATTAGGTTCATTTATTTTATTCTGTAAAACATTATGAACTCAACTATGTCTTTAGTTTTTTTCTTTTCAATAATAATGAGCTAAACTTAATTAGTGCTTGAGAACGCATAATGGGTTAATTCCAATTTGATTTTATTTCATGTGTTTGGATTTGGGATTTTAATAATTGAAATCAAATTGGGTAAATTTTATTTTTTATCAATTTGCAATTATTTACTATAATTGAAGTCATGAATCAATCATAGGACTTAGTATCTAGGCTATTCCAATTAGTGGCGATTGGATCACCTTGACGGGGGTCTGGGTACAGAACTAGTTAATGAATGTAGATTAGAAATTAGAGACTCTGACGAGCTTAATTAAACCTATGGTCTATTGGGTAAATTAGACTTCATCACTTGAGAGTGGACTATTATCACCCTGACGGGGTTTTTAGCACTTGAAAGTAACTCCTTAGTCCACCCTGACGGGGGTAAGGAAAATTCCGAATCCCGACCAATATCAATTTACCAATTTGTCCCTTAAACAATACATGAAATGAATGATAATTAGGTGAAACCCTTGCGTCTCTTAAGTACTGCTTTCCCACTTTGCGTAAACACTTTATTTACTTGCATCTAGCTTTATATTTGCATTACTTTAGTCTTTTCATTATTTGTCTTAGTTATTAGAAAAACAAACAACAAATCTTAAAATCATTTACTTTCTTTACGTGCAATTAATCACTATTCGATAAGCATTAGAGTCAACCAATCCGTCGCTGAGAACGAATCTGTTTTATCACTATTATTTGATAACAAGAGAAGGAAAGAACAAGAAGCACAAGAATTAGAAAGACTAGCGAACAAAATGGAACATCTTAATCTTCATAACAATGAACCATGAGTTCAGCTAGACGCGAATGGCCAGCCAATAGTGCCACCAATTTTTCCTAATCCTCCGGTTCAAATCCAAGTAGCTGATCCATGGTTTCTCACCGGTCCAGCACAAGAACCATTCCTTACTCCTCTTCTTGGGATTGGCCTAGCTAATATCAATGTTCCGAGATTCTGTCCAGATTTGGGTATGTTAGCTCAATTTCAGAATTTCGAAAATTTTCGTGGCAAGCCCGGAGAAGATCCTATTCGCGCAGTACAAAAATTTATGCAAATCTGCGATTCGTACATCACTCAAGGAGTAACAAAATAGCAAATGTATTTCGCTACATTCTGATTTTTCTTAATAGATAGAACGAGTGATTGGCATGATTCACAAGATGCGGGAAAGATTACTAATTGGGAACAGTTACAGGCTGCGTTTTTCGATAGGTATTTGATATCCTATATGCGTCCTAGAAGGGGGGTTGAATAGGACAATAGAAATTAATCGGCTAATTTTATTTCAAGTAAATAAAATTAAAAGCTAATTTGAATCCTATTGTTTTAGCAAACTAAATAGTAATGAACTAGATAATCCTAAAAGACAATATTATCAAACTATTCATGTAGGCATTTTATCAAGCATATAGAGTGCGGAAATGTAAAGAGTGTAGAGATAGAATACGATACACAACGATGTATAGTGGTTCGGTTTCCCTACATCCACTACCTAAGGAAGCCTCCTTAGGATTTGCAAGATTCTCAACTAATCTTCGTAACTCTTAACCGGGTGAGATTACAAACCCTTACAACCACTTCAAAAACCTTTGAAGGAAAATACACTTGTGTTATCACCAACACAAGGAACCAAGCATAAAACCTATGCTCACACTACTCTCTTAATCTATTACAAGAACTAAGAGGAAAGGGAAAAGTGTTTAGGGGTGCTTATAAAAGCTTTGTAACTAAACTCCTAAATGAGTGGATATGAACTAAGTAGCTTCACAATGAATATGACTTGAATGCTCCTTTGAAACCTCCTTGAATGATAATATTAATTGCTCTTAAGATTGGTAGATGGAAGGCTTAAGTTGTGTCTTGAATGAACTCCATTTTATAGCTGAAAATATGGTCCAACGGTCATAAGGCTTCTCTCTAACGGATCTATTTTATCTCCAACGGATATAAGCTTTGTCCTCTTGTAATAGTGCAGAAAACCCTCTCGTGCGGTGTACCGCGGGTATGGTCCGGTGCACCGCGAAAACGTTCGTCTAAATTTCAAGCTTACTGACGGACTACTCGATGCACCGCGTCCCTGGTCCGTGCATCGGTCCGGTGTACCGCGCCTTTGGTCCGGTGTACCGTGCAATTTTATTAGCTTACTGACGGGCTATCCTGTGCACCGCTCCTCTGGTCCGTGACTCTGCGGTGTACCGCAAGACTTGTCCGGTGTACCGCGGAGCTGTTCATTTGAATCTCAAGCTAAAGTTCAAGGATAAAAACACAACTAATCTAATGAGGGGTTTTGGAAAACATTTAAAGAGATACCAAAAAGAATTTTAGTTTAAAAGATGATTTGTCGAATATTAAAACGGGAATAAAAACAAGGTGAGGCTAACAATCTCCCCCTTTTTGATGTTTGACAAATCATAAACTTTTGAAGATGCCTAAGATTAAGTTTTGATCAAAAACTCCCCCTCAATCTAATCACTAGAGTTTTTATAAAAACTCCCCCTCACAAAATGCATTTGAAAAAGTTTAACTAAAATTTCTCCCCCTTTGTCAACAACAAAAAGAACTAATGATACGATTTTTGAAAATTTTAAGGGGTCAAAATACATTTTGAGTAAAACAAGGACTAAGGAAGTAAATGGATAACAATTTAGAAGCTTCAAGGATCCTATCACATCAAGAAAATATTAGCAACAAGAGAATATACACAAAAAGCACTAAACAAAAAATGGCATGAAAAGAAGGTTAGAGAATTTGCATGCCAATCTCACAACGAATTTTCTCAAAAAGATCTTGGGGTAAAGGTTTAGTAAAGATATCGGCTAGTTGATTTTCCGAAGTGACAAATTCAAGTACAATATCCCCTTTTTGAGTGTGATCACGGATAAAATGATGGCGGATTTCGATGTGTTTTGTTCTAGAGTGTTGAATAGGATTTTTGGTAAGATTCATAGCACTAGTGTTATCACAACGAATGGGAACACGATCATACTCTAGGCCAAAATCTAGTAAGGTTTGTTTCATCCAAAGAATTTGAGTCACACAATTTCCGGCCGCAACATATTCGGCTTCGGCCGTGGATAAAGCAACACTATTTTATTTTCTACTAGACCAAGAAACAAGGGATTGACCTAAGAATTGGCAACTACCACTAGTACTCTTCCTATCAAGTCTACAACCGGCATAATCGGCATCCGAGTAACCTATTAGCTCAAAAGATGTAAATCTAGGGTACCAAAGTCCTAGACTAAGGGTTCCTTTCAAATACCTAAAAATACGCTTAACGGCACTAAGATGGGATTCTTTAGGAGAGGATTGAAATCTAGCACAAAGACACACGGGGAACATAATATCGGGTCTAGAAGCGGTTAAATAAAGTAAGCTACCAATCATACCTCGATATACTTTATCATCAACATTTTTACCATCTTCATCTTTGTCTAATTTTGTGGATGTGCTCATTGGAGTTCCAATTTCCTTTGCATCTTCAAGTCCAAATTTTTTGATCAATTCTTTTGTATATTTGGCTTGATTGACAAAGATGCCATCCTTCATTTGCTTGATTTGAAGTCCAAGAAAGTAATTCAATTCTCCCATCATGCTCATCTCAAATTCCTTACGCATGCTTTTAGAAAAATTCTCACAAATATTTTCATTAGTAGCACCAAATATAATATCATCCACATAAATTTGAACAAGAAGGATATCTTTTGAAGACCTTTTTATAAATAAAGTGGAGTCAATATTTCCTCTTTTAAAACCATCATCTAATAAAAATTTGCTTAATCGTTCATACCAAGCACGAGGTGCTTGTTTTAAACCATATAAAGCCTTTGAGAGTTTAAAAACATGATTTGGAAATTTTGGATCCTCAAAACCCGGTGGTTGTTTAACAAAGACTTCTTCGTCTATGAAACCATTTAAAAAAGCACTTTTGACATCCATTTGGTAAAGTTTAAAATTCATATAACAAGAAAAAGCAAGTAGCATACGAATAGATTCAAGTCTAGCTACCGGAGCAAAAGTTTCATCGAAATCAATACCTTCTTCTTGATTGTACCCTTGAGCAACTAACCTTGCTTTATTTCTAGTAATAATACCGGTGTCATCTAGCTTGTTGCGAAATATCCACTTAGTGCCAAAATAGTAGGGCCAATTGGTTTCTCCATTAATGTCCAAACTTTACTACGCTCAAATTGATTTAATTCCTCATGCATAGCGTTAATCCAATGATCATCTAACAAGGCTTCTTTAATATTCTTGGGTTCAATTTGATCATACATGAGAAACCGGGAACCCGGTTTCTAAAAACCGGAAACCCGTTTTTGGTGCTGTACCCAGGTATCAAAACTTCGGAAGATCATAACTTGACGCTCGGAGGTCGGAATTAACTTTTTCTTGAGCCTAAACCACTTGAGCCAATTTGAGCCAATTTGATCATAACTTTTTCGATAAGCATTAGAGTCAACCAATCCGTCGCTGAGAACGAATCTGTTTTATCACTATTATTTGATAACAAGAGAAGGAAAGAACAAGAAGCACAAGAATTAGAAAGACTAGCGAACAAAATGGAACATCTTAATCTTCATAACAATGAACCATGAGTTCAGCTAGACGCGAATGGCCAGCCAATAGTGCCACCAATTTTTCCTAATCCTCCGGTTCAAATCCAAGTAGCTGATCCATGGTTTCTCACCGGTCCAGCACAAGAACCATTCCTTACTCCTCTTCTTGGGATTGGCCTAGCTAATATCAATGTTCCGAGATTCTGTCCAGATTTGGGTATGTTAGCTCAATTTCAGAATTTCGAAAATTTTCGTGGCAAGCCCGGAGAAGATCCTATTCGCGCAGTACAAAAATTTATGCAAATCTGCGATTCGTACATCACTCAAGGAGTAACAAAATAGCAAATGTATTTCGCTACATTCTGATTTTTCTTAATAGATAGAACGAGTGATTGGCATGATTCACAAGATGCGGGAAAGATTACTAATTGGGAACAGTTACAGGCTGCGTTTTTCGATAGGTATTTGATATCCTATATGCGTCCTAGAAGGGGGGTTGAATAGGACAATAGAAATTAATCGGCTAATTTTATTTCAAGTAAATAAAATTAAAAGCTAATTTGAATCCTATTGTTTTAGCAAACTAAATAGTAATGAACTAGATAATCCTAAAAGACAATATTATCAAACTATTCATGTAGGCATTTTATCAAGCATATAGAGTGCGGAAATGTAAAGAGTGTAGAGATAGAATACGATACACAACGATGTATAGTGGTTCGGTTTCCCTACATCCACTACCTAAGGAAGCCTCCTTAGGATTTGCAAGATTCTCAACTAATCTTCGTAACTCTTAACCGGGTGAGATTACAAACCCTTACAACCACTTCAAAAACCTTTGAAGGAAAATACACTTGTGTTATCACCAACACAAGGAACCAAGCATAAAACCTATGCTCACACTACTCTCTTAATCTATTACAAGAACTAAGAGGAAAGGGAAAAGTGTTTAGGGGTGCTTATAAAAGCTTTGTAACTAAACTCCTAAATGAGTGGATATGAACTAAGTAGCTTCACAATGAATATGACTTGAATGCTCCTTTGAAACCTCCTTGAATGATAATATTAATTGCTCTTAAGATTGGTAGATGGAAGGCTTAAGTTGTGTCTTGAATGAACTCCATTTTATAGCTGAAAATATGGTCCAACGGTCATAAGGCTTCTCTCTAACGGATCTATTTTATCTCCAACGGATATAAGCTTTGTCCTCTTGTAATAGTGCAGAAAACCCTCTCGTGCGGTGTACCGCGGGTATGGTCCGGTGCACCGCGAAAACGTTCGTCTAAATTTCAAGCTTACTGACGGACTACTCGATGCACCGCGTCCCTGGTCCGTGCATCGGTCCGGTGTACCGCGCCTTTGGTCCGGTGTACCGTGCAATTTTATTAGCTTACTGACGGGCTATCCTGTGCACCGCTCCTCTGGTCCGTGACTCTGCGGTGTACCGCAAGACTTGTCCGGTGTACCGCGGAGCTGTTCATTTGAATCTCAAGCTAAAGTTCAAGGATAAAAACACAACTAATCTAATGAGGGGTTTTGGAAAACATTTAAAGAGATACCAAAAAGAATTTTAGTTTAAAAGATGATTTGTCGAATATTAAAACGGGAATAAAAACAAGGTGAGGCTAACAATCTCCCCCTTTTTGATGTTTGACAAATCATAAACTTTTGAAGATGCCTAAGATTAAGTTTTGATCAAAAACTCCCCCTCAATCTAATCACTAGAGTTTTTATAAAAACTCCCCCTCACAAAATGCATTTGAAAAAGTTTAACTAAAATTTCTCCCCCTTTGTCAACAACAAAAAGAACTAATGATACGATTTTTGAAAATTTTAAGGGGTCAAAATACATTTTGAGTAAAACAAGGACTAAGGAAGTAAATGGATAACAATTTAGAAGCTTCAAGGATCCTATCACATCAAGAAAATATTAGCAACAAGAGAATATACACAAAAAGCACTAAACAAAAAATGGCATGAAAAGAAGGTTAGAGAATTTGCATGCCAATCTCACAACGAATTTTCTCAAAAAGATCTTGGGGTAAAGGTTTAGTAAAGATATCGGCTAGTTGATTTTCCGAAGTGACAAATTCAAGTACAATATCCCCTTTTTGAGTGTGATCACGGATAAAATGATGGCGGATTTCGATGTGTTTTGTTCTAGAGTGTTGAATAGGATTTTTGGTAAGATTCATAGCACTAGTGTTATCACAACGAATGGGAACACGATCATACTCTAGGCCAAAATCTAGTAAGGTTTGTTTCATCCAAAGAATTTGAGTCACACAATTTCCGGCCGCAACATATTCGGCTTCGGCCGTGGATAAAGCAACACTATTTTATTTTCTACTAGACCAAGAAACAAGGGATTGACCTAAGAATTGGCAACTACCACTAGTACTCTTCCTATCAAGTCTACAACCGGCATAATCGGCATCCGAGTAACCTATTAGCTCAAAAGATGTAAATCTAGGGTACCAAAGTCCTAGACTAAGGGTTCCTTTCAAATACCTAAAAATACGCTTAACGGCACTAAGATGGGATTCTTTAGGAGAGGATTGAAATCTAGCACAAAGACACACGGGGAACATAATATCGGGTCTAGAAGCGGTTAAATAAAGTAAGCTACCAATCATACCTCGATATACTTTATCATCAACATTTTTACCATCTTCATCTTTGTCTAATTTTGTGGATGTGCTCATTGGAGTTCCAATTTCCTTTGCATCTTCAAGTCCAAATTTTTTGATCAATTCTTTTGTATATTTGGCTTGATTGACAAAGATGCCATCCTTCATTTGCTTGATTTGAAGTCCAAGAAAGTAATTCAATTCTCCCATCATGCTCATCTCAAATTCCTTACGCATGCTTTTAGAAAAATTCTCACAAAGATTTTCATTAGTAGCACCAAATATAATATCATCCACATAAATTTGAACAAGAAGGATATCTTTTGAAGACCTTTTTATAAATAAAGTGGAGTCAATATTTCCTCTTTTAAAACCATCATCTAATAAAAATTTGCTTAATCGTTCATACCAAGCACGAGGTGCTTGTTTTAAACCATATAAAGCCTTTGAGAGTTTAAAAACATGATTTGGAAATTTTGGATCCTCAAAACCCGGTGGTTGTTTAACAAAGACTTCTTCGTCTATGAAACCATTTAAAAAAGCACTTTTGACATCCATTTGGTAAAGTTTAAAATTCATATAACAAGAAAAAGCAAGTAGCATACGAATAGATTCAAGTCTAGCTACCGGAGCAAAAGTTTCATCGAAATCAATACCTTCTTCTTGATTGTACCCTTGAGCAACTAACCTTGCTTTATTTCTAGTAATAATACCGGTGTCATCTAGCTTGTTGCGAAATATCCACTTAGTGCCAAAATAGTAGGGCCAATTGGTTTCTCCATTAATGTCCAAACTTTACTACGCTCAAATTGATTTAATTCCTCATGCATAGCGTTAATCCAATGATCATCTAACAAGGCTTCTTTAATATTCTTGGGTTCAATTTGATCATACATGAGAAACCGGGAACCCGGTTTCTAAAAACCGGAAACCCGTTTTTGGTGCTGTACCCAGGTATCAAAACTTCGGAAGATCATAACTTGACGCTCGGAGGTCGGAATTAACTTTTTCTTGAGCCTAAACCACTTGAGCCAATTTGAGCCAATTTGATCATAACTTTTTCGATAAGCATTAGAGTCAACCAATCCGTCGCTGAGAACGAATCTGTTTTATCACTATTATTTGATAACAAGAGAAGGAAAGAACAAGAAGCACAAGAATTAGAAAGACTAGCGAACAAAATGGAACATCTTAATCTTCATAACAATGAACCATGAGTTCAGCTAGACGCGAATGGCCAGCCAATAGTGCCACCAATTTTTCCTAATCCTCCGGTTCAAATCCAAGTAGCTGATCCATGGTTTCTCACCGGTCCAGCACAAGAACCATTCCTTACTCCTCTTCTTGGGATTGGCCTAGCTAATATCAATGTTCCGAGATTCTGTCCAGATTTGGGTATGTTAGCTCAATTTCAGAATTTCGAAAATTTTCGTGGCAAGCCCGGAGAAGATCCTATTCGCGCAGTACAAAAATTTATGCAAATCTGCGATTCGTACATCACTCAAGGAGTAACAAAATAGCAAATGTATTTCGCTACATTCTGATTTTTCTTAATAGATAGAACGAGTGATTGGCATGATTCACAAGATGCGGGAAAGATTACTAATTGGGAACAGTTACAGGCTGCGTTTTTCGATAGGTATTTGATATCCTATATGCGTCCTAGAAGGGGGGTTGAATAGGACAATAGATTTTAATCGGCTAATTTTATTTCAAGTAAATAAAATTAAAAGCTAATTTGAATCCTATTGTTTTAGCAAACTAAATAGTAATGAACTAGATAATCCTAAAAGACAATATTATCAAACTATTCATGTAGGCATTTTATCAAGCATATAGAGTGCGGAAATGTAAAGAGTGTAGAGATAGAATACGATACACAACGATGTATAGTGGTTCGGTTTCCCTACATCCACTACCTAAGGAAGCCTCCTTAGGATTTGCAAGATTCTCAACTAATCTTCGTAACTCTTAACCGGGTGAGATTACAAACCCTTACAACCACTTCAAAAACCTTTGAAGGAAAATACACTTGTGTTATCACCAACACAAGGAACCAAGCATAAAACCTATGCTCACACTACTCTCTTAATCTATTACAAGAACTAAGAGGAAAGGGAAAAGTGTTTAGGGGTGCTTATAAAAGCTTTGTAACTAAACTCCTAAATGAGTGGATATGAACTAAGTAGCTTCACAATGAATATGACTTGAATGCTCCTTTGAAACCTCCTTGAATGATAATATTAATTGCTCTTAAGATTGGTAGATGGAAGGCTTAAGTTGTGTCTTGAATGAACTCCATTTTATAGCTGAAAATATGGTCCAACGGTCATAAGGCTTCTCTCTAACGGATCTATTTTATCTCCAACGGATATAAGCTTTGTCCTCTTGTAATAGTGCAGAAAACCCTCTCGTGCGGTGTACCGCGGGTATGGTCCGGTGCACCGCGAAAACGTTCGTCTAAATTTCAAGCTTACTGACGGACTACTCGATGCACCGCGTCCCTGGTCCGTGCATCGGTCCGGTGTACCGCGCCTTTGGTCCGGTGTACCGTGCAATTTTATTAGCTTACTGACGGGCTATCCTGTGCACCGCTCCTCTGGTCCGTGACTCTGCGGTGTACCGCAAGACTTGTCCGGTGTACCGCGGAGCTGTTCATTTGAATCTCAAGCTAAAGTTCAAGGATAAAAACACAACTAATCTAATGAGGGGTTTTGGAAAACATTTAAAGAGATACCAAAAAGAATTTTAGTTTAAAAGATGATTTGTCGAATATTAAAACGGGAATAAAAACAAGGTGAGGCTAACAATCTCCCCCTTTTTGATGTTTGACAAATCATAAACTTTTGAAGATGCCTAAGATTAAGTTTTGATCAAAAACTCCCCCTCAATCTAATCACTAGAGTTTTTATAAAAACTCCCCCTCACAAAATGCATTTGAAAAAGTTTAACTAAAATTTCTCCCCCTTTGTCAACAACAAAAAGAACTAATGATACGATTTTTGAAAATTTTAAGGGGTCAAAATACATTTTGAGTAAAACAAGGACTAAGGAAGTAAATGGATAACAATTTAGAAGCTTCAAGGATCCTATCACATCAAGAAAATATTAGCAACAAGAGAATATACACAAAAAGCACTAAACAAAAAATGGCATGAAAAGAAGGTTAGAGAATTTGCATGCCAATCTCACAACGAATTTTCTCAAAAAGATCTTGGGGTAAAGGTTTAGTAAAGATATCGGCTAGTTGATTTTCCGAAGTGACAAATTCAAGTACAATATCCCCTTTTTGAGTGTGATCACGGATAAAATGATGGCGGATTTCGATGTGTTTTGTTCTAGAGTGTTGAATAGGATTTTTGGTAAGATTCATAGCACTAGTGTTATCACAACGAATGGGAACACGATCATACTCTAGGCCAAAATCTAGTAAGGTTTGTTTCATCCAAAGAATTTGAGTCACACAATTTCCGGCCGCAACATATTCGGCTTCGGCCGTGGATAAAGCAACACTATTTTATTTTCTACTAGACCAAGAAACAAGGGATTGACCTAAGAATTGGCAACTACCACTAGTACTCTTCCTATCAAGTCTACAACCGGCATAATCGGCATCCGAGTAACCTATTAGCTCAAAAGATGTAAATCTAGGGTACCAAAGTCCTAGACTAAGGGTTCCTTTCAAATACCTAAAAATACGCTTAACGGCACTAAGATGGGATTCTTTAGGAGAGGATTGAAATCTAGCACAAAGACACACGGGGAACATAATATCGGGTCTAGAAGCGGTTAAATAAAGTAAGCTACCAATCATACCTCGATATACTTTATCATCAACATTTTTACCATCTTCATCTTTGTCTAATTTTGTGGATGTGCTCATTGGAGTTCCAATTTCCTTTGCATCTTCAAGTCCAAATTTTTTGATCAATTCTTTTGTATATTTGGCTTGATTGACAAAGATGCCATCCTTCATTTGCTTGATTTGAAGTCCAAGAAAGTAATTCAATTCTCCCATCATGCTCATCTCAAATTCCTTACGCATGCTTTTAGAAAAATTCTCACAAAGATTTTCATTAGTAGCACCAAATATAATATCATCCACATAAATTTGAACAAGAAGGATATCTTTTGAAGACCTTTTTATAAATAAAGTGGAGTCAATATTTCCTCTTTTAAAACCATCATCTAATAAAAATTTGCTTAATCGTTCATACCAAGCACGAGGTGCTTGTTTTAAACCATATAAAGCCTTTGAGAGTTTAAAAACATGATTTGGAAATTTTGGATCCTCAAAACCCGGTGGTTGTTTAACAAAGACTTCTTCGTCTATGAAACCATTTAAAAAAGCACTTTTGACATCCATTTGGTAAAGTTTAAAATTCATATAACAAGAAAAAGCAAGTAGCATACGAATAGATTCAAGTCTAGCTACCGGAGCAAAAGTTTCATCGAAATCAATACCTTCTTCTTGATTGTACCCTTGAGCAACTAACCTTGCTTTATTTCTAGTAATAATACCGGTGTCATCTAGCTTGTTGCGAAATATCCACTTAGTGCCAAAATAGTAGGGCCAATTGGTTTCTCCATTAATGTCCAAACTTTACTACGCTCAAATTGATTTAATTCCTCATGCATAGCGTTAATCCAATGATCATCTAACAAGGCTTCTTTAATATTCTTGGGTTCAATTTGATCATACATGAGAAACCGGGAACCCGGTTTCTAAAAACCGGAAACCCGTTTTTGGTGTTGTACCCAGGTATCAAAACTTCGGAAGATCATAACTTGACGCTCGGAGGTCGGAATTAACTTTTTCTTGAGCCTAAACCACTTATTTTTTCGAGATCTATCCAATGGTGAAGTCCAAAAGTTCTGATAACCAGCCCAAAATTTCTGACCTGTGGGTAAAGAGACGTAATTCATGGTGCGAAATGAAGAAAACCGAATTCTGAGAAAAACTGGTAACTCCAATGGAAAATCTGAGTAGTCCAATGGACCGTGAGTGAAATTTCCAATAAAAATGAGTATAAGGTTCGCAAAAATCCCAGGTGTAGGCAAGGAGAAATTGAAAAAATAAGATGGAAATTTTCTGCGCGAATACGCAACCCTTTGCGTCCAAGGTAAAAAAAAAATCAGAAAATCGAAGGCAGCATTTTATGCCTCCCGAAAAAACAAAAAACCGGGTACCCAGTTTCGAGAATGTGGGGCCCCGGTTTTCGTCGGCGAAAATTGACCTAAACCTTAAGAAAATCTTATTTTTCCCTCTCCTTTGGCCTCCAACACATGAAACACCATTGATGACGAACCAAAGCTCCAAAAACACTCAAATTCCATCATCAAAGCACCAATATATCACCAATCCTTATCTCTAAACATCATCCCAACACATAATCAATCACAAATATTTCCAAAAACACAAAGAAATTCAAGTTTTAACCTAAAAATTTATTCACCAAAGCTTAAAATATATTCTTTAAACCTCTCCAACACCATAGATATTAGATACCGTTCTCAAATAACTCCACCAATCCCACTACTGTGCCACTTTCAACAATATCAAGAGACACAAATTTCATCAATAGCTTTTGTACTTTGAAGGTTGGAGATTGCAAGTGCAAGTTGGGAATTAAGATTTGTTTAGTTATTTATCGGAATTCCCATAAGGAAACATCCAAGTGGGTTGGAATTCCCATAAGGAAACATCCACAACTCTTGATAAACAAGAATAAAAGGTAACGATGTTGATGAGAAGACGTACTTAACAGATTAATTAATTATTCTTTGGGGCAAGTAAAATATTAATTTGATTTTTTGGATCATTGACCCTTAAAAAAATATGTACACCATATAAATAAAAAAATTATTTAAAAATTTAACATTAAATTTTATTATATTATTTGAAACAACAAATTGTGTCTTAATATATAAATGTTATTTCTGAAATATCTTAATTAAATAATAACATAAAAAAACTCAAAATATGAAATTGCATGTTTATATACGTAGCTAATGAATGATACATTTTTAAGAGAGTCAAAATTTTGACTGTTAATTATAAATTGGGTGAATTCCCTAGAGGGTATTGTTGATAATCTTGGCAAATCCTTTCACAAGATCAAAAGAGCAAACTCTGTATGATAAGGTGTTGAGAAATATTAGAACTGAACTAAATAAAAAGATATATTGTGAATATATTTTTTGTGTATCCAAAACTAGTTTAGTATAATAGAAATATTTTAATATATATATATAATTTTAAGAAGTAAAGAGTAGAATTGGAGTCGTGGGTATTATATGTTCATTAAATAAATATTTTTTATTGAATATATTTTTATAAAATAAAGATTTTAGTAGTACATAATGTTATAAATATAATTTTATTGTTAATAGTTCCAAAAAAAAATCTTTAACTAAAAGGAGAAAAGAAAAAAGGATATGTGTATTATTGTTTTATTCTGGGTGAAATGATTATATTAGTTCAAGAGGAATTCTATACAAGACATAAGTATGTATTGGTGAGTATTACATCAAAATAAAATAGAGCTTATGAGTTATGGTGTCTCAAGAAAACCTTATAAGAGTTATATAAAGGATGAGCTTACTTGCTATCATTATCATAAGAGTGGTCATATCAAACCTAAATTCCTAAAACTTTTCAAAAAAAAGCCAATGAAAACATTAATGCAACATTGGTTTATGATAGCTCAAACCAAAGTGATGACAAAGAGCATGTATCCAACTAAGTTTCTTTCATGGCTACTTAAAAAGAAGAAGACGAGGTAAAGTTCAAATCTAACTTATGTTTATCTTAAGATCAATTGGACGATTGTATTAAAAATCTTATGATTTTTTACGTGATTACAAACACTCTCTTATATCAAACAAAAAACCAAATATTTGAAAACTTTTACAAATATTTTAGGAAACAATGATGAGTTTGATGATAATAACTCTATCATTTTTTATAACAATAAGTTTATCCACAATTCACATAAAAAACTTTAATTATGAAATTTATGCTTTAATATACTTGAATATTTAGGTTACTTTAATAACACATAATTCCTTCTATTTTAAAAAAAAAATACAATTATTAATTATTCATTAAATCTAATTGAGAATTTATCAAACTTTTGTATAAAATTAATTGTTAATTACACTACATGTTATTTTAGAATGTACAACCAACAAACAAATATTATATAAAAATCCATGCACGTTGATTTTGATGAAGGAAATTCTTTTAAAAGAAAGTGAAAAAATATAAAAGTTGAATATACCAAGTTCCATCAACTTGAAGAAGAAGTAAAACCTATTATATCATAACCATAAATATATTCTGACAATCAAACTATTAAAGAGAAGAATGATGAAACTCTCAAAGAACTTCATAGAAGTAGGAACAATGTTAGAGGACTCTTGCTAAAGTTAATACTTGGTGATCCAAGTAAAGGGCTAAGAACACATTCAACTCTTAATGATTTGTGTTCTCATTGTACTTTCTTGTCTAAATTCAGACCGAAGAATAACAAATAAGATCTACTTGATGATCATTTGGTAAATGCAATGCATGAAGAGTTTATAACGATTTTATAAGGATTTTGATACGAGTATGCATAGTGAATTCCAATTGCACATGATTGGAGAATTTAACTTCTTCCTCAGACTAAAAATAAAGAAAATGGAAGATGGGATCTGTCTCAACCAAGCTAAATAAGCCAAAGATCTTATTAAGAAGTTTGAACTTACTAATTCCAAGTGGGTTGGAATTCCCATAAGGAAACATCCACAACTCTAGATAAACAAGAATAAAAGGTAACGATGTTGATGAGAAGACGTACTTAGTAGATTAATTAATTATTCTTTGGGGCAAGTAAAATATTAATTTGATTTTTTGGATCATTGACCCTTAAAAAATATGTACACCATATAAATAAAAAAATTATTTAAAAATTTAACATTAAATTTTATTATATTATTTAAAACAACAAATTGTGTCTTAATATATAAATGTTATTTCTGAAATATCTTAATTAAATAATAACATAAAAAAACTTAAAATATGAAATTTCATGTTTATATACGTAGCTAATGAATGATACATTTTTAAGAGAGTCAAAATTTTGACTGTTAAATATAAATTGGGTGAATTCCCTAGAGGGTATTGTTGATAATCTTGGCAAATCCTTTCACAAGATCAAAAGAGCAAACTCTGTATGATAAGGTGTTGAGAAATATTAGAACTGAACTAAAGAAAAAGATATATTGTGAATATATTTTTTGTGTATCCAAAACTAGTTTAGTATAATAGAAATATTTTAATATATATATATATATATAATTTTAAGAAGTAAAGAGTAGAATTGGAGTCGTGGGTATTATATGTTCATTAAATAAATATTTTTTATTGAATATATTTTTATAAAATAAAGATTTTAGTAGTACATAATGTTATAAATATAATTTTATTGTTAATAGTTCCAAAAAAAAAAATCTTTAACTAAAAGGAGAAAAGAAAAAAGGATATGTGTATTATTGTTTTATTCTGGGTGAAATGATTATATTAGTTCAAGAGGAATTCTATACAAGACATAAGTATGTATTGGTGAGTATTACATCAAAATAAAATAGAGCTTATGAGTTATGGTGTCTCAAGAAAACCTTATAAGAGTTATATAAAGGATGATCTTACTTGCTATCATTATCATAAGAGTGATCATATCAAACCTAAATTCCCAAAACTTTTCAAAAAAAAGCCAATGAAAACATTAATGCAACATTGGTTTATGATAGCTCAAACCAAAGTGATGACAAAGAGCATGTATCCAACTAAGTTTCTTTCATGGTTACTTAAAAAGAAAAAGACGAGGTAAAGTTCAAATCTAACTTATGTTTATCTTAAGATCAATTGGACGATGGTATTAAAAATCTTATGATTTTTTACGTGATTACAAACACTCTCTTATATCAAACAAAAAACCAAATATTTGAAAACTTTTTACAAATATTTTAGGAAACAATGATGAGTTTGATGATAATAACTCTATCATTTTTTATAACAATAAGTTTATCCACAATTCACATAAAAAACTTTAATTATGAAATTTATGCTTTAATATACTTGAATATTTAGGTTACTTTAATAACACATAATTCCTTCTATTTTAAAAAAAAAATACAATTATTAATTATTCATTAAATCTAATTGAGAATTTATCAAACTTTTGTATAAAACTAATTGTTAATTACACTACATGTTATTTTAGAATGTACAACCAACAAACAAATATTATATAAAAATCCATGCACGTTGATTTTGATGAAGGAAATTCTTTTAAAAGAAAGTGAAAAAATATAAAAGTTGAATATACCAAGTTCCATCAACTTGAAGAAGAAGTAAAACCTATTATATCATAACCATAAATATATTCTGACAATCAAACTATTAAAGAGAAGAATGATGAAACTCCCAAAGAACTTCATAGAAGTAGGAACAATGTTAGAGGACTCTTGCTAAAGTTAATACTTGGTGATCCAAGTAAAGGGCTAAGAACACATTCAACTCTTAATGATTTTTGTTCTCATTGTACTTTCTTGTCTAAATTCAGACCGAAGAATAACAAATAAGATCTAGTTGATGATCATTTGGTAAATGCAATGCATGAAGAGTTTATAACGATTTTATAAGGATTTTGATACGAGTATGCATAGTGAATTCAATTTCACATGATTGGAGAATTTAACTTCTTCCTCAGACTAAAAATAAAGAAAATGGAAGATGGGATCTGTCTCAACCAAGCTAAATAAGCCAAAGATCTTATTAAGAAGTTTGAACTTACTAATTCCAAGTGGGTTGGAATTCCCATAAGGAAACATCCACAACTCTTGATAAACAAGAATAAAAGGTAACGATGTTGATGAGAAGACATACTTAGCAGATTAATTAATTATTCTTTGGGGCAAGTAAAATATTAATTTGATTTTTTGGATCATTGACCCTTAAAAAAATATGTACACCTTATAAATAAAAAATTTATTTAAAAATTTAACATTAAATTTTATTATATTATTTAAAACAACAAATTGTGTCTTAATATATAAATGTTATTTCTGAAATATCTTAATTAAATAATAACATAAAAAAACTCAAAATATGAAATTGCATGTTTATATACGTAGCTAATGAATGATACATTTTTAAGAGAGTCAAAATTTTGACTGTTAAATATAAATTGGGTGAATTCCCTAGAGGGTATTGTTGATAATCTTGGCAAATCCTTTCACAAGATCAAAAGAGCAAACTCTGTATGATAAGGTGTTGAGAAATATTAGAACTGAACTAAAGAAAAAGATATATTGTGAATATATTTTTTGTGTATCCAAAACTAGTTTAGTATAATAGAAATATTTTAATATATATATATATATATAATTTTAAGAAGTAAAGAGTAGAATTGGAGTCGTGGGTATTATATGTTCATTAAATAAATATTTTTTATTGAATATATTTTTATAAAATAAAGATTTTAGTAGTACATAATGTTATAAATATAATTTTATTGTTAATAGTTCCAAAAAAAAAATCTTTAACTAAAAGGAGAAAAGAAAAAAGGATATGTGTATTATTGTTTTATTCTGGGTGAAATGATTATTTTAGTTCAAGAGGAATTCTATACAAGACATAAGTATGTATTGGTGAGTATTACATCAAAATAAAATAGAGCTTATGAGTTATGGTGTCTCAAGAAAACCTTATAAGAGTTATATAAAGGATGAGCTTACTTGCTATCATTATCATAAGAGTGGTCATATCAAACCTAAATTCCCAAAACTTTTCAAAAAAAAGCCAATGAAAACATTAATGCAACATTGGTTTATGATAGCTCAAACCAAAGTGATGACAAAGAGCATGTATCCAACTAAGTTTCTTTCATGGCTACTTAAAAAGAAGAAGACGAGTTAAAGTTCAAATCTAACTTATGTTTATCTTAAGATCAATTAGACGATGGTATTAAAAATCTTATGATTTTTTACGTGATTACAAACACTCTATTATATCAAACAAAAAACCAAATATTTGAAAACTTTTTACAAATATTTTAGGAAACAATGATGAGTTTGATGATAATAACTCTATCATTTTTTATAACAATAAGTTTATCCACAATTCACATAAAAAACTTTAATTATGACATTTATGCTTTAATATACTTGAATATTTAGGTTACTTTAATAACACATAATTCCTTCTATTTTTTAAAAAAAAAAATACAATTATTTATTATTCATTAAATCTAATTGAGAATTTATCAAACTTTTGTATAAAACTAATTGTTAATTACACTACATGTTATTTTAGAATGTACAACCAACAAACAAATATTATATAAAAATCCATGCACGTTGATTTTGATGAAGGAAATTATTTTAAAAGAAAGTGAAAAAATATAAAAGTTGAATATACCAAGTTCCATCAACTTGAAGAAGAAGTAAAACCTATTATATCATAACCATAAATATATTCTGACAATCAAACTATTAAAGAGAAGAATGATGAAACTCCCAAAGAACTTCATAGAAGTAGGAACAATGTTAGAGGACTCTTGCTAAAGTTAATACTTGGTGATCCAAGTAAAGGGCTAAGAACACATTCAACTCTTAATGATTTGTGTTCTCATTGTACTTTCTTGTCTAAATTCAGACCGAAGAATAACAAATAAGATCTACTTGATGATCATTTGGTCAATGCAATGCATGAAGAGTTTATAACGATTTTATAAGGATTTTGATACGAGTATGCATAGTGAATTCCAATTGCACATGATTGGAGAATTTAACTTCTTCCTCAGACTAAAAATAAAGAAAATGGAAGATGGGATCTGTCTCAACCAAGCTAAATAAGCCAAAGATCTTATTAAGAAGTTTGAACTTACTAATTCCAAGTGGGTTGGAATTCCCATAAGGAAAAATCCACAACTCTTGATAAACAAGAATAAAAGGTAACGATGTTGATGAGAAGACGTACTTAGCAGATTAATTAATTATTCTTTGGGGCAAGTAAAATATTAATTTGATTTTTTGGATCATTGACCCTTAAAAAAATATGTACACCATATAAATAAAAAAATTATTTAAAAATTTAACATTAAATTTTATTATATTATTTAAAACAACAAATTGTGTTTTAATATATAAATGTTATTTCTGAAATATCTTAATTAAATAATAACATAAAACATCTCAAAATATGAAATTGCATGTTTATATACGTAGCTAATGAATGATACATTTTTAAGAGAGTCAAAATTTTGACTGTTAAATATAAATTGGGTGAATTCCCTAGAGGGTATTGTTGATAATCTTGGCAAATCCTTTCACAAGATCAAAAGAGCAAACTCTGTATGATAAGGTGTTGAGAAATATTAGAACTGAACTAAAGAAAAAGATATATTGTGAATATATTTTTTGTGTATCCAAAACTAGTTTAGTATAATAGAAATATTTTAATATATATATATATATATAATTTTAAGAAGTAAAGAGTAGAATTGGAGTCGTGGGTATTATATGTTCATTAAATAAATATTTTTTATTGAATATATTTTTATAAAATAAAGATTTTAGTAGTACATAATGTTATAAATATAATTTTATTGTTAATAGTTCCAAAAAAAAAATCTTTAACTAAAAGGAGAAAAGAAAAAAGGATATGTGTATTATTATTTTATTCTGGGTGAAATGATTATATTAGTTCAAGAGGAATTCTATACAAGACATAAGTATGTATTGGTGAGTATTACATCAAAATAAAATAGAGCTTATGAGTTATGGTGTCTCAAGAAAACCTTATAAGAGTTATATAAAGGATGAGCTTACTTGCTATCATTATCATAACAGTGGTCATATCAAACCTAAATTCCCAAAAATTTTCAAAAAAAAGCCAATGAAAACATTAATGCAACATTGGTTTATGATAGCTCAAACCAAAGTGATGACAAAGAGCATGTATCCAACTAAGTTTCTTTCATGGCTACTTAAAAAGAAGAAGACGAGGTAAAGTTCAAATCTAACTTATGTTTATCTTAAGATCAATTAGACGATGGTAATAAAAATCTTATGATTTTTTACGTGATTACAAACACTCTCTTATATCAAACAAAAAACCAAATATTTGAAAACTTTTTACAAATATTTTAGGAAACAATGATGAGTTTGATGATAATAACTCTATCATTTTTTATAACAATAAGTTTATCCACAATTCACATAAAAAACTTTAATTATGACATTTATGCTTTAATATACTTGAATATTTAGGTTACTTTAATAACACATAATTCCTTCTATTTTAAAAAAAATAATACAATTATTAATTATTCATTAAATCTAATTGAGAATTTATCAAACTTTTGTATAAAACTAATTGTTAATTACACTACATGTTATTTTAGAATGTACAACCAACAAACAAATATTATATAAAAATCCATGCACGTTGATTTTGATGAAGGAAATTCTTTTAAAAGAAAGTGAAAAAATATAAAAGTTGAATATACAAGGTTCCATCAACTTGAAGAAGAAGTAAAACCTATTATATCATAACCATAAATATATTCTGACAATCAAACTATTAAAGAGAAGAATGATGAAACTCCCAAAGAACTTCATAGAAGTACGAACAATGTTAGAGGACTCTTGCTAAAGTTAATACTTGGTGATCCAAGTAAAGGGCTAAGAACACATTCAACTCTTAATAATTTGTGTTCTCATTGTACTTTCTTGTCTAAATTCAGACCGAAGAATAACAAATAAGATCTACTTGATGATCATTTGGTCAATGCAATGCATGAAGAGTTTATAACGATTTTATAAGGATTTTGATACGAGTATGCATAGTGAATTCCAATTGCACATGATTGGAGAATTTAACTTCTTCCTCAGACTAAAAATAAAGAAAATGGAAGATGGGATCTGTCTCAACCAAGCTAAATAAGCCAAAGATCTTATTAAGAAGTTTGAACTTACTAATTCCAAGTGGGTTGGAATTCCCATAAGGAAAAATCCACAACTCTTGATAAACAAGAATAAAAGGTAACGATGTTGATGAGAAGACGTACTTAGCAGATTAATTAATTATTCTTTGGGGCAAGTAAAATATTAATTTGATTTTTTGGATCATTGACCCTTAAAAAAATATGTACACCATATAAATAAAAAAATTATTTAAAAATTTAACATTAAATTTTATTATATTATTTAAAACAACAAATTGTGTTTTAATATATAAATGTTATTTCTGAAATATCTTAATTAAATAATAACATAAAACATCTCAAAATATGAAATTGCATGTTTATATACGTAGCTAATGAATGATACATTTTTAAGAGAGTCAAAATTTTGACTGTTAAATATAAATTGGGTGAATTCCCTAGAGGGTATTGTTGATAATCTTGGCAAATCCTTTCACAAGATCAAAAGAGCAAACTCTGTATGATAAGGTGTTGAGAAATATTAGAACTGAACTAAAGAAAAAGATATATTGTGAATATATTTTTTGTGTATCCAAAACTAGTTTAGTATAATAGAAATATTTTAATATATATATATAATTTTAAGAAGTAAAGAGTAGAATTGGAGTCGTGGGTATTATATGTTCATTAAATAAATATTTTTTATTGAATATATTTTTATAAAATAAAGATTTTAGTAGTACATAATGTTATAAATATAATTTTATTGTTAATAGTTCCAAAAAAAAAATCTTTAACTAAAAGGAGAAAAGAAAAAAGGATATGTGTATTATTGTTTTATTCTGGGTGAAATGATTATATTAGTTCAAGAGGAATTCTATACAAGACATAAGTATGTATTGGTGAGTATTACATCAAAATAAAATAGAGCTTATGAGTTATGGTGTCTCAAGAAAACCTTATAAGAGTTATATAAAGGATGAGCTTACTTGCTATCATTATCATAAGAGTGGTCATATCAAACCTAAATTCCCAAAACTTTTCAAAAAAAAGCCTATGAAAACATTAATGCAACATTGGTTTATGATAGCTCAAACCAAAGTGATGACAAAGAGCATGTATCCAACTAAGTTTCTTTCATGGCTACTTAAAAAGAAGAAGACGAGGTAAAGTTCAAATCTAACTTATGTTTATCTTAAGATCAATTGGACGATTGTATTAAAAATCTTATGATTTTTTACGTGATTACAAACACTCTCTTATATCAAACAAAAAACCAAATATTTGAAAACTTTTTACAAATATTTTAGGAAACAATGATGAGTTTGATGATAATAACTCTATCATTTTTTATAACAATAAGTTTATCCACAATTCACATAAAAAACTTTAATTATGAAATTTATGCTTTAATATACTTGAATATTTAGGTTACTTTAATAACACATAATTCCTTCTATTTTAAAAAAAAAATACAATTATTAATTATTCATTAAATCTAATTGAGAATTTATCAAACTTTTGTATAAAACTAATTGTTAATTACACTACATGTTATTTTAGAATGTACAACCAACAAACAAATATTATATAAAAATCCATGCACGTTGATTTTGATGAAGGAAATTCTTTTAAAAGAAAGTGAAAAAATATAAAAGTTGAATATACCAAGTTCCATCAACTTGAAGAAGAAGTAAAACCTATTATATCATAACCATAAATATATTCTGACAATCAAACTATTAAAGAGAAGAATGATGAAACTCCCAAAGAACTTCATAGAAGTAGGAACAATGTTAGAGGACTCTTGCTAAAGTTAATACTTGGTGATCCAAGTAAAGGGCTAAGAACACATTCAACTCTTAATGATTTTTGTTCTCATTGTACTTTCTTGTCTAAATTCAGACCGAAGAATAACAAATAAGATCTAGTTGATGATCATTTGGTAAATGCAATGCATGAAGAGTTTATAACAATTTTATAAGGATTTTGATACGAGTATGCATAGTGAATTCAATTGCACATGATTGGAGAATTTAACTTCTTCCTCAGACTAAAAATAAAGAAAATGGAAGATGGGATCTGTCTCAACCAAGCTAAATAAGCCAAAGATCTTATTAAGAAGTTTGAACTTACTAATTCCAAGTGGGTTGGAATTCCCATAAGGAAACATCCACAACTCTTGATAAACAAGAATAAAAGGTAACGATGTTGATGAGAAGACATACTTAGCAGATTAATTAATTATTCTTTGGGGCAAGTAAAATATTAATTTGATTTTTTGGATCATTGACCCTTAAAAAAATATGTACACCTTATAAATAAAAAATTTATTTAAAAATTTAACATTAAATTTTATTATATTATTTAAAACAACAAATTGTGTCTTAATATATAAATGTTATTTCTGAAATATCTTAATTAAATAATAACATAAAAAAACTCAAAATATGAAATTGCATGTTTATATACGTAGCTAATGAATGATACATTTTTAAGAGAGTCAAAATTTTGACTGTTAAATATAAATTGGGTGAATTCCCTAGAGGGTATTGTTGATAATCTTGGCAAATCCTTTCACAAGATCAAAAGAGCAAACTCTGTATGATAAGGTGTTGAGAAATATTAGAACTGAACTAAAGAAAAAGATATATTGTGAATATATTTTTTGTGTATCCAAAACTAGTTTAGTATAATAGAAATATTTTAATATATATATATATATATATAATTTTAAGAAGTAAAGAGTAGAATTGGAGTCGTGGGTATTATATGTTCATTAAATAAATATTTTTTATTGAATATATTTTTATAAAATAAAGATTTTAGTAGTACATAATGTTATAAATATAATTTTATTGTTAATAGTTCCAAAAAAAAAATCTTTAACTAAAAGGAGAAAAGAAAAAAGGATATGTGTATTATTGTTTTATTCTGGGTGAAATGATTATTTTAGTTCAAGAGGAATTCTATACAAGACATAAGTATGTATTGGTGAGTATTACATCAAAATAAAATAGAGCTTATGAGTTATGGTGTCTCAAGAAAACCTTATAAGAGTTATATAAAGGATGAGCTTACTTGCTATCATTATCATAAGAGTGGTCATATCAAACCTAAATTCCCAAAACTTTTCAAAAAAAAGCCAATGAAAACATTAATGCAACATTGGTTTATGATAGCTCAAACCAAAGTGATGACAAAGAGCATGTATCCAACTAAGTTTCTTTCATGGCTACTTAAAAAGAAGAAGACGAGTTAAAGTTCAAATCTAACTTATGTTTATCTTAAGATCAATTAGACGATGGTATTAAAAATCTTATGATTTTTTACGTGATTACAAACACTCTATTATATCAAACAAAAAACCAAATATTTGAAAACTTTTTACAAATATTTTAGGAAACAATGATGAGTTTGATGATAATAACTCTATCATTTTTTATAACAATAAGTTTATCCACAATTCACATAAAAAACTTTAATTATGACATTTATGCTTTAATATACTTGAATATTTAGGTTACTTTAATAACACATAATTCCTTCTATTTTTTAAAAAAAAAAATACAATTATTTATTATTCATTAAATCTAATTGAGAATTTATCAAACTTTTGTATAAAACTAATTGTTAATTACACTACATGTTATTTTAGAATGTACAACCAACAAACAAATATTATATAAAAATCCATGCACGTTGATTTTGATGAAGGAAATTATTTTAAAAGAAAGTGAAAAAATATAAAAGTTGAATATACCAAGTTCCATCAACTTGAAGAAGAAGTAAAACCTATTATATCATAACCATAAATATATTCTGACAATCAAACTATTAAAGAGAAGAATGATGAAACTCCCAAAGAACTTCATAGAAGTAGGAACAATGTTAGAGGACTCTTGCTAAAGTTAATACTTGGTGATCCAAGTAAAGGGCTAAGAACACATTCAACTCTTAATGATTTGTGTTCTCATTGTACTTTCTTGTCTAAATTCAGACCGAAGAATAACAAATAAGATCTACTTGATGATCATTTGGTCAATGCAATGCATGAAGAGTTTATAACGATTTTATAAGGATTTTGATACGAGTATGCATAGTGAATTCCAATTGCACATGATTGGAGAATTTAACTTCTTCCTCAGACTAAAAATAAAGAAAATGGAAGATGGGATCTGTCTCAACCAAGCTAAATAAGCCAAAGATCTTATTAAGAAGTTTGAACTTACTAATTCCAAGTGGGTTGGAATTCCCATAAGGAAAAATCCACAACTCTTGATAAACAAGAATAAAAGGTAACGATGTTGATGAGAAGACGTACTTAGCAGATTAATTAATTATTCTTTGGGGCAAGTAAAATATTAATTTGATTTTTTGGATCATTGACCCTTAAAAAAATATGTACACCATATAAATAAAAAAATTATTTAAAAATTTAACATTAAATTTTATTATATTATTTAAAACAACAAATTGTGTTTTAATATATAAATGTTATTTCTGAAATATCTTAATTAAATAATAACATAAAACATCTCAAAATATGAAATTGCATGTTTATATACGTAGCTAATGAATGATACATTTTTAAGAGAGTCAAAATTTTGACTGTTAAATATAAATTGGGTGAATTCCCTAGAGGGTATTGTTGATAATCTTGGCAAATCCTTTCACAAGATCAAAAGAGCAAACTCTGTATGATAAGGTGTTGAGAAATATTAGAACTGAACTAAAGAAAAAGATATATTGTGAATATATTTTTTGTGTATCCAAAACTAGTTTAGTATAATAGAAATATTTTAATATATATATATATATATAATTTTAAGAAGTAAAGAGTAGAATTGGAGTCGTGGGTATTATATGTTCATTAAATAAATATTTTTTATTGAATATATTTTTATAAAATAAAGATTTTAGTAGTACATAATGTTATAAATATAATTTTATTGTTAATAGTTCCAAAAAAAAAATCTTTAACTAAAAGGAGAAAAGAAAAAAGGATATGTGTATTATTATTTTATTCTGGGTGAAATGATTATATTAGTTCAAGAGGAATTCTATACAAGACATAAGTATGTATTGGTGAGTATTACATCAAAATAAAATAGAGCTTATGAGTTATGGTGTCTCAAGAAAACCTTATAAGAGTTATATAAAGGATGAGCTTACTTGCTATCATTATCATAACAGTGGTCATATCAAACCTAAATTCCCAAAAATTTTCAAAAAAAAGCCAATGAAAACATTAATGCAACATTGGTTTATGATAGCTCAAACCAAAGTGATGACAAAGAGCATGTATCCAACTAAGTTTCTTTCATGGCTACTTAAAAAGAAGAAGACGAGGTAAAGTTCAAATCTAACTTATGTTTATCTTAAGATCAATTAGACGATGGTAATAAAAATCTTATGATTTTTTACGTGATTACAAACACTCTCTTATATCAAACAAAAAACCAAATATTTGAAAACTTTTTACAAATATTTTAGGAAACAATGATGAGTTTGATGATAATAACTCTATCATTTTTTATAACAATAAGTTTATCCACAATTCACATAAAAAACTTTAATTATGACATTTATGCTTTAATATACTTGAATATTTAGGTTACTTTAATAACACATAATTCCTTCTATTTTAAAAAAAATAATACAATTATTAATTATTCATTAAATCTAATTGAGAATTTATCAAACTTTTGTATAAAACTAATTGTTAATTACACTACATGTTATTTTAGAATGTACAACCAACAAACAAATATTATATAAAAATCCATGCACGTTGATTTTGATGAAGGAAATTCTTTTAAAAGAAAGTGAAAAAATATAAAAGTTGAATATACAAGGTTCCATCAACTTGAAGAAGAAGTAAAACCTATTATATCATAACCATAAATATATTCTGACAATCAAACTATTAAAGAGAAGAATGATGAAACTCCCAAAGAACTTCATAGAAGTACGAACAATGTTAGAGGACTCTTGCTAAAGTTAATACTTGGTGATCCAAGTAAAGGGCTAAGAACACATTCAACTCTTAATAATTTGTGTTCTCATTGTACTTTCTTGTCTAAATTCAGACCGAAGAATAACAAATAAGATCTACTTGATGATCATTTGGTCAATGCAATGCATGAAGAGTTTATAACGATTTTATAAGGATTTTGATACGAGTATGCATAGTGAATTCCAATTGCACATGATTGGAGAATTTAACTTCTTCCTCAGACTAAAAATAAAGAAAATGGAAGATGGGATCTGTCTCAACCAAGCTAAATAAGCCAAAGATCTTATTAAGAAGTTTGAACTTACTAATTCCAAGTGGGTTGGAATTCCCATAAGGAAAAATCCACAACTCTTGATAAACAAGAATAAAAGGTAACGATGTTGATGAGAAGACGTACTTAGCAGATTAATTAATTATTCTTTGGGGCAAGTAAAATATTAATTTGATTTTTTGGATCATTGACCCTTAAAAAAATATGTACACCATATAAATAAAAAAATTATTTAAAAATTTAACATTAAATTTTATTATATTATTTAAAACAACAAATTGTGTTTTAATATATAAATGTTATTTCTGAAATATCTTAATTAAATAATAACATAAAACATCTCAAAATATGAAATTGCATGTTTATATACGTAGCTAATGAATGATACATTTTTAAGAGAGTCAAAATTTTGACTGTTAAATATAAATTGGGTGAATTCCCTAGAGGGTATTGTTGATAATCTTGGCAAATCCTTTCACAAGATCAAAAGAGCAAACTCTGTATGATAAGGTGTTGAGAAATATTAGAACTGAACTAAAGAAAAAGATATATTGTGAATATATTTTTTGTGTATCCAAAACTAGTTTAGTATAATAGAAATATTTTAATATATATATATAATTTTAAGAAGTAAAGAGTAGAATTGGAGTCGTGGGTATTATATGTTCATTAAATAAATATTTTTTATTGAATATATTTTTATAAAATAAAGATTTTAGTAGTACATAATGTTATAAATATAATTTTATTGTTAATAGTTCCAAAAAAAAAATCTTTAACTAAAAGGAGAAAAGAAAAAAGGATATGTGTATTATTGTTTTATTCTGGGTGAAATGATTATATTAGTTCAAGAGGAATTCTATACAAGACATAAGTATGTATTGGTGAGTATTACATCAAAATAAAATAGAGCTTATGAGTTATGGTGTCTCAAGAAAACCTTATAAGAGTTATATAAAGGATGAGCTTACTTGCTATCATTATCATAAGAGTGGTCATATCAAACCTAAATTCCCAAAACTTTTCAAAAAAAAGCCTATGAAAACATTAATGCAACATTGGTTTATGATAGCTCAAACCAAAGTGATGACAAAGAGCATGTATCCAACTAAGTTTCTTTCATGGCTACTTAAAAAGAAGAAGACGAGGTAAAGTTCAAATCTAACTTATGTTTATCTTAAGATCAATTGGACGATTGTATTAAAAATCTTATGATTTTTTACGTGATTACAAACACTCTCTTATATCAAACAAAAAACCAAATATTTGAAAACTTTTTACAAATATTTTAGGAAACAATGATGAGTTTGATGATAATAACTCTATCATTTTTTATAACAATAAGTTTATCCACAATTCACATAAAAAACTTTAATTATGAAATTTATGCTTTAATATACTTGAATATTTAGGTTACTTTAATAACACATAATTCCTTCTATTTTAAAAAAAAAATACAATTATTAATTATTCATTAAATCTAATTGAGAATTTATCAAACTTTTGTATAAAATTAATTGTTAATTACACTACATGTTATTTTAGAATGTACAACCAACAAACAAATATTATATAAAAATCCATGCACGTTGATTTTGATGAAGGAAATTCTTTTAAAAGAAAGTGAAAAAATATAAAAGTTGAATATACCAAGTTCCATCAACTTGAAGAAGAAGTAAAACCTATTATATCATAACCATAAATATATTCTGACAATCAAACTATTAAAGAGAAGAATGATGAAACTCCCAAAGAACTTCATAGAAGTAGGAACAATGTTAGAGGACTCTTGCTAAAGTTAATACTTGGTGATCCAAGTAAAGGGCTAAGAACACATTCAACTCTTAATGATTTGTGTTCTCATTGTACTTTCTTGTCTAAATTCAGACCGAAGAATAACAAATAAGATCTACTTGATGATCATTTGGTAAATGCAATGCATGAAGAGTTTATAACGATTTTATAAGGATTTTGATACGAGTATGCATAGTGAATTCCAATTGCACATGATTGGAGAATTTAACTTCTTCCTCAGACTAAAAATAAAGAAAATGGAAGATGGGATCTGTCTCAACCAAGCTAAATAAGCCAAAGATCTTATTAAGAAGTTTGAACTTACTAATTCCAAGTGGGTTGGAATTCCCATAAGGAAAAATCCACAACTCTTGATAAACAAGAATAAAAGGTAACGATGTTGATGAGAAGACGTACTTAGCAGATTAATTAATTATTCTTTGGGGCAAGTAAAATATTAATTTGATTTTTTGGATCATTGACCCTTAAAAAAATATGTACACCATATAAATAAAAAAATTATTTAAAAATTTAACATTAAATTTTATTATATTATTTAAAACAACAAATTGTGTTTTAATATATAAATGTTATTTCTGAAATATCTTAATTAAATAATAACATAAAACATCTCAAAATATGAAATTGCATGTTTATATACGTAGCTAATGAATGATACATTTTTAAGAGAGTCAAAATTTTGACTGTTAAATATAAATTGGGTGAATTCCCTAGAGGGTATTGTTGATAATCTTGGCAAATCCTTTCACAAGATCAAAAGAGCAAACTCTGTATGATAAGGTGTTGAGAAATATTAGAACTGAACTAAAGAAAAAGATATATTGTGAATATATTTTTTGTGTATCCAAAACTAGTTTAGTATAATAGAAATATTTTAATATATATATATATATAATTTTAAGAAGTAAAGAGTAGAATTGGAGTCGTGGGTATTATATGTTCATTAAATAAATATTTTTTATTGAATATATTTTTATAAAATAAAGATTTTAGTAGTACATAATGTTATAAATATAATTTTATTGTTAATAGTTCCAAAAAAAAAATCTTTAACTAAAAGGAGAAAAGAAAAAAGGATATGTGTATTATTATTTTATTCTGGGTGAAATGATTATATTAGTTCAAGAGGAATTCTATACAAGACATAAGTATGTATTGGTGAGTATTACATCAAAATAAAATAGAGCTTATGAGTTATGGTGTCTCAAGAAAACCTTATAAGAGTTATATAAAGGATGAGCTTACTTGCTATCATTATCATAACAGTGGTCATATCAAACCTAAATTCCCAAAAAATTTCAAAAAAAAGCCAATGAAAACATTAATGCAACATTGGTTTATGATAGCTCAAACCAAAGTGATGACAAAGAGCATGTATCCAACTAAGTTTCTTTCATGGCTACTTAAAAAGAAGAAGACGAGGTAAAGTTCAAATCTAACTTATGTTTATCTTAAGATCAATTAGACGATGGTAATAAAAATCTTATGATTTTTTACGTGATTACAAACACTCTCTTATATCAAACAAAAAACCAAATATTTGAAAAATTTTTACAAATATTTTAGGAAACAATGATGAGTTTGATGATAATAACTCTATCATTTTTTATAACAATAAGTTTATCCACAATTCACATAAAAAACTTTAATTATGACATTTATGCTTTAATATACTTGAATATTTAGGTTACTTTAATAACACATAATTCCTTCTATTTTAAAAAAAATAATACAATTATTAATTATTCATTAAATCTAATTGAGAATTTATCAAACTTTTGTATAAAACTAATTGTTAATTACACTACATGTTATTTTAGAATGTACAACCAACAAACAAATATTATATAAAAATCCATGCACGTTGATTTTGATGAAGGAAATTCTTTTAAAAGAAAGTGAAAAAATATAAAAGTTGAATATACCAAGTTCCATCAACTTGAAGAAGAAGTAAAACCTATTATATCATAACCATAAATATATTCTGACAATCAAACTATTAAAGAGAAGAATGATGAAACTCCCAAAGAACTTCATAGAAGTAGGAACAATGTTAGAGGACTCTTGCTAAAGTTAATACTTGGTGATCCAAGTAAAGGGCTAAGAACACATTCAACTCTTAATGATTTGTGTTCTCATTGTACTTTCTTGTCTAAATTCAGACCGAAGAATAACAAATAAGATCTACTTGATGATCATTTGGTAAATGCAATGCATGAAGTGTTTATAACAATTTTATAAGGATTTTGATACGAGTATGCATAGTGAATTCCAATTGAACATGACTCGAGAATTTAACTTCTTCCTCAGACTAAAAATAAAGAAAATGGAAGATGGGATCTGTCTCAACCAAGCTAAATAAGCCAAAGATCTTATTAAGAAGTTTGAACTTACTAATTCCAAGTGGGTTGGAATTCCCATAAGGAAACATCCACAACTCTTGATAAACAAGAATAAAAGGTAACGATGTTGATGAGAAGACGTACTTAGCAGATTAATTAATTATTCTTTGAGGCAAGTAAAATATTAATTTGATGTTTTGGATCATTGACACTTAAAAAAATATGTACACCTTATAAATAAAAAATTTATTTAAAAATTTAATATTAAATTTTGTTATATTATTTAAAACAACAAATTGTGTCTTAATATATAAATGTTATTTCTGAAATATCTTAATTAAATAATAACATAAAAAAACTCAAAATATGAAATTGCATGTTTATATACGTAGCTAATGAATGATACATTTTTAAGAGAGTCAAAATTTTGACCGTTAAATATAAATTGGGTGAATTCCCTAGAGGGTATTGTTGATCATCTTGGCAAATCATTTCACAAGATCAAAAGAGCAAACTCTGTATGATAAGGTGTTGAGAAATATTAGAACTGAACTAAAGAAAAAGATATATTGTGAATATATTTTTTGTGTATCCAAAACTAGTTTAGTATAATAGAAATATTTTAATATATATATAATTTTAAGAAGTAAATTGTAGAATTGAAGACGTGGGTATTATATGTTCATTAAATAATTTTTTTTATTGAATATATTTTTATAAAATAAACATTTTAGTAGTACATAATGTTATAAATATAATTTTATTGTTAATAGTTCCAAAAAAAAATCTTTAACTAAAAGGAGAAAAGAAAAAAGGATATGTGTATTATTGTTTTATTCTGGATGAAATGATTATATTAGTTCAAGAGGAATTCTATACAAGACATAAGTGTGTATTTGTGAGTATTACATCAAAATAAAATAGAGCTTATGAGTTGTGGTGTCTCAAGAAAACCTTATAAGAGTTATATAAAGGATGAGCTTACTTGCTATCATTATCATTAGAGTGGTTATATCAAACCTAAATTCCCAAAACTTTTCAAAAAAAAGCCAATGAAAACATTAATGCAACATTGGTTGATGATAGCTCAAACCAAAGTGATGACAAAGAGCATGTAGCCAACTATGTTTCTTTCATGGCTACTTAAAAAGAAGAAGACGAGGTAAAGTTCAAATCTAACTTATGTTTATCTTAAGATCAATTAGACGATGGTATTAAAAATCTTATTATTTTTTACGTGATTACAAACACTCTCTTATATCAAAAAAAAAAACCAAATATTTGAAAACTTTTTACAAATATTTTAGGAAACAATGATGAGTTTGATGATAATAACTCTATCATTTTTTATAACAATAAGTTTATCCACAATTCACATAAAAAACTTTAATTATGACATTTATGCTTTAATATACTTGAATATTTAGGTTACTTTAATAACACATAATTCCTTCTATTTTAAAAAAAAAAATACAATTATTAATTATTCATTAAATCTAATTGAGAATTTATCAAACTTTTGTATAAAACTAATTGTTAATTACACTACATGTTATTTTAGAATGTACAACCAACAAACAAATATTATATAAAAATCCATGCACGTTGATTTTGATGAAGGAAATTCTTTTAAAAGAAAGTGAAAAAATATAAAAGTTGAATATACCAAGTTCCATCAACTTGAAGAAGAAGTAAAACCTATTATATCATAACCATAAATATATTCTGACAATCAAACTATTAAAGAGAAGAATGATGAAACTCCCAAAGAACTTCATAGAAGTAGGAACAATGTTAGAGGACTCTTGCTAAAGTTAATACTTGGTGATCCAAGTAAAGGGCTAAGAACACATTCAACTCTTAATGATTTGTGTTCTCATTGTACTTTCTTGTCTAAATTCAGACCGAAGAATAACAAATAAGATCTACTTGATGATCATTTGGTAAATGCAATGCATGAAGAGTTTATAACAATTTTATAAGGATTTTGATACGAGTATGCATAGTGAATTCCAATTGAACATGACTCGAGAATTTAACTTCTTCCTCAGACTAAAAATAAAGAAAATGGAAGATGGGATCTGTCTCAACCAAGCTAAATAAGCCAAAGATCTTATTAAGAAGTTTGAACTTACTAATTCCAAGTGGGTTGGAATTCCCATAAGGAAACATCCACAACTCTTGATAAACAAGAATAAAAGGTAACGATGTTAATGAGAAGACGTACTTAGCAGATTAATTAATTATTCTTTGAGGCAAGTAAAATATTAATTTGATGTTTTGGATCATTGACACTTAAAAAAATATGTACACCTTATAAATAAAAAATTTATTTAAAAATTTAATATTAAATTTTGTTATATTATTTAAAACAACAAATTGTGTCTTAATATATAAATGTTATTTCTGAAATATCTTAATTAAATAATAACATAAAAAAACTCAAAATATGAAATTGCATGTTTATATACGTAGCTAATGAATGATACATTTTTAAGAGAGTCAAAATTTTGACCGTTAAATATAAATTGGGTGAATTCCCTAGAGGGTATTGTTGATCATCTTGGCAAATCATTTCACAAGATCAAAAGAGCAAACTCTGTATGATAAGGTGTTGAGAAATATTAGAACTGAACTAAAGAAAAAGATATATTGTGAATATATTTTTTGTGTATCCAAAACTAGTTTAGTATAATAGAAATATTTTAATATATATATATATATATAATTTTAAGAAGTAAAGAGTAGAATTGGAGTCGTGGGTATTATATGTTCATTAAATAAATATTTTTTATTGAATATATTTTTATAAAATAAAGATTTTAGTAGTACATAATGTTATAAATATAATTTTATTGTTAATAGTTCCAAAAAAAAAAATCTTTAACTAAAAGGAGAAAAGAAAAAAGGATATGTGTATTATTGTTTTATTCTGGGTGAAATGATTATATTAGTTCAAGAGGAATTCTATACAAGACATAAGTATGTATTGGTGAGTATTACATCAAAATAAAATAGAGCTTATGAGTTATGGTGTCTCAAGAAAACCTTATAAGAGTTATATAAAGGATGAGCTTACTTGCTATCATTATCATAAGAGTGGTCATATCAAACCTAAATTCCCAAAACTTTTCAAAAAAAAGCCAATGAAAACATTAATGCAACATTGGTTTATGATAGCTCAAACCAAAGTGATGACAAAGAGCATGTATCCAACTAAGTTTCTTTCATGGTTACTTAAAAAGAAAAAGACGAGGTAAAGTTCAAATCTAACTTATGTTTATCTTAAGATCAATTGGACGATGGTATTAAAAATCTTATGATTTTTTACGTGATTACAAACACTCTCTTATATCAAACAAAAAAACAAATATTTGAAAACTTTTTACAAATATTTTAGGAAACAATGATGAGTTTGATGATAATAACTCTATCATTTTTTATAACAATAAGTTTATCCACAATTCACATAAAAAACTTTAATTATGAAATTTATGCTTTAATATACTTGAATATTTAGGTTACTTTAATAACACATAATTCCTTCTATTTTAAAAAAAAAATACAATTATTAATTATTCATTAAATCTAATTGAGAATTTATCAAACTTTTGTATAAAACTAATTGTTAATTACACTACATGTTATTTTAGAATGTACAACCAACAAACAAATATTATATAAAAATCCATGCACGTTGATTTTGATGAAGGAAATTCTTTTAAAAGAAAGTGAAAAAATATAAAAGTTGAATATACCAAGTTCCATCAACTTGAAGAAGAAGTAAAACCTATTATATCATAACCATAAATATATTCTGACAATCAAACTATTAAAGAGAAGAATGATGAAACTCCCAAAGAACTTCATAGAAGTAGGAACAATGTTAGAGGACTCTTGCTAAAGTTAATACTTGGTGATCCAAGTAAAGGGCTAAGAACACATTCAACTCTTAATGATTTTTGTTCTCATTGTACTTTCTTGTCTAAATTCAGACCGAAGAATAACAAATAAGATCTAGTTGATGATCATTTGGTAAATGCAATGCATGAAGAGTTTATAACGATTTTATAAGGATTTTGATACGAGTATGCATAGTGAATTCAATTGCACATGATTGGAGAATTTAACTTCTTCCTCAGACTAAAAATAAAGAAAATGGAAGATGGGATCTGTCTCAACCAAGCTAAATAAGCCAAAGATCTTATTAAGAAGTTTGAACTTACTAATTCCAAGTGGGTTGGAATTCCCATAAGGAAACATCCACAACTCTTGATAAACAAGAATAAAAGGTAACGATGTTGATGAGAAGACGTACTTAGCAGATTAATTAATTATTCTTTGGGGCAAGTAAAATATTAATTTGATTTTTTGGATCATTGACCCTTAAAAAAATATGTACACCTTATAAATAAAAAATTTATTTAAAAATTTAACATTAAATTTTATTATATTATTTAAAGAGTAATGATATTTATCACCCTTTTTGTATCACCCTTTTATCACCTCCTACGTGTATGCCTAGATGTACCAATGAATTGATTTCTCTATCCTATTTAATTTTTCTCTATCTTCTATATAAGGAAATCAGAACATATGTATAGAAAGGTGATAAAAGGGTGACATGAAAAGGGGTGACATATATCATTACTCTTATTTAAAACAACAAATTGTGTCTTAATATATAAATGTTATTTCTGAAATATCTTAATTAAATAATAACATAAAAAAACTCAAAATATGAAATTGCATGTTTATATACGTAGCTAATGAATGATACATTTTTAAGAGAGTCAAAATTTTGACTGTTAAATATAAATTGGGTGAATTCCCTAGAGGGTATTGTTGATAATCTTGGCAAATCCTTTCACAAGATCAAAAGAGCAAACTCTGTATGATAAGGTGTTGAGAAATATTAGAACTGAACTAAAGAAAAAGATATATTGTGAATATATTTTTTGTGTATCCAAAACTAGTTTAGTATAATAGAAATATTTTAATATATATATAATTTTAAGAAGTAAAGAGTAGAATTGGAGTCGTGGGTATTATATGTTCATTAAATAAATATTTTTTATTGAATATATTTTTATAAAATAAAGATTTTAGTAGTACATAATGTTATAAATATAATTTTATTGTTAATAGTTCCAAAAAAAAAATCTTTAACTAAAAGGAGAAAAGAAAAAAGGATATGTGTATTATTGTTTTATTCTGGGTGAAATGATTATTTTAGTTCAAGAGGAATTCTATACAAGACATAAGTATGTATTGGTGAGTATTACATCAAAATAAAATAGAGCTTATGAGTTATGGTGTCTCAAGAAAACCTTATAAGAGTTATATAAAGGATGAGCTTACTTGCTATCATTATCATAAGAGTGGTCATATCAAACCTAAATTCCCAAAACTTTTCAAAAAAAAGCCAATGAAAACATTAATGCAACATTGGTTTATGATAGCTCAAACCAAAGTGATGACAAAGAGCATGTATCCAACTAAGTTTCTTTCATGGCTACTTAAAAAGAAGAAGACGAGTTAAAGTTCAAATCTAACTTATGTTTATCTTAAGATCAATTAGACGATGGTATTAAAAATCTTATGATTTTTTACGTGATTACAAACACTCTATTATATCAAACAAAAAACCAAATATTTGAAAACTTTTTACAAATATTTTAGGAAACAATGATGAGTTTGATGATAATAACTCTATCATTTTTTATAACAATAAGTTTATCCACAATTCACATAAAAAACTTTAATTATGACATTTATGCTTTAATATACTTGAATATTTAGGTTACTTTAATAACACATAATTCCTTCTATTTTTAAAAAAAAAAATACAATTATTTATTATTCATTAAATCTAATTGAGAATTTATCAAACTTTTGTATAAAACTAATTGTTAATTACACTACATGTTATTTTAGAATGTACAACCAACAAACAAATATTATATAAAAATCCATGCACGTTGATTTTGATGAAGGAAATTCTTTTAAAAGAAAGTGAAAAAATATAAAAGTTGAATATACCAAGTTCCATCAACTTGAAGAAGAAGTAAAACCTATTATATCATAACCATAAATATATTCTGACAATCAAACTATTAAAGAGAAGAATGATGAAACTCCCAAAGAACTTCATAGAAGTAGGAACAATGTTAGAGGACTCTTGCTAAAGTTAATACTTGGTGATCCAAGTAAAGGGCTAAGAACACATTCAACTCTTAATGATTTGTGTTCTCATTGTACTTTCTTGTCTAAATTCAGACCGAAGAATAACAAATAAGATCTACTTGATGATCATTTGGTCAATGCAATGCATGAAGAGTTTATAACGATTTTATAAGGATTTTGATACGAGTATGCATAGTGAATTCCAATTGCACATGATTGGAGAATTTAACTTCTTCCTCAGACTAAAAATAAAGAAAATGGAAGATGGGATCTGTCTCAACCAAGCTAAATAAGCCAAAGATCTTATTAAGAAGTTTGAACTTACTAATTCCAAGTGGGTTGGAATTCCCATAAGGAAAAATCCACAACTCTTGATAAACAAGAATAAAAGGTAACGATGTTGATGAGAAGACGTACTTAGCAGATTAATTAATTATTCTTTGGGGCAAGTAAAATATTAATTTGATTTTTTGGATCATTGACCCTTAAAAAAATATGTACACCATATAAATAAAAAAATTATTTAAAAATTTAACATTAAATTTTATTATATTATTTAAAACAACAAATTGTGTTTTAATATATAAATGTTATTTCTGAAATATCTTAATTAAATAATAACATAAAACATCTCAAAATATGAAATTGCATGTTTATATACGTAGCTAATGAATGATACATTTTTAAGAGAGTCAAAATTTTGACTGTTAAATATAAATTGGGTGAATTCCCTAGAGGGTATTGTTGATAATCTTGGCAAATCCTTTCACAAGATCAAAAGAGCAAACTCTGTATGATAAGGTGTTGAGAAATATTAGAACTGAACTAAAGAAAAAGATATATTGTGAATATATTTTTTGTGTATCCAAAACTAGTTTAGTATAATAGAAATATTTTAATATATATATATAATTTTAAGAAGTAAAGAGTAGAATTGGAGTCGTGGGTATTATATGTTCATTAAATAAATATTTTTTATTGAATATATTTTTATAAAATAAAGATTTTAGTAGTACATAATGTTATAAATATAATTTTATTGTTAATAGTTCCAAAAAAAAAATCTTTAACTAAAAGGAGAAAAGAAAAAAGGATATGTGTATTATTGTTTTATTCTGGGTGAAATGATTATTTTAGTTCAAGAGGAATTCTATACAAGACATAAGTATGTATTGGTGAGTATTACATCAAAATAAAATAGAGCTTATGAGTTATGGTGTCTCAAGAAAACCTTATAAGAGTTATATAAAGGATGAGCTTACTTGCTATCATTATCATAAGAGTGGTCATATCAAACCTAAATTCCCAAAACTTTTCAAAAAAAAGCCAATGAAAACATTAATGCAACATTGGTTTATGATAGCTCAAACCAAAGTGATGACAAAGAGCATGTATCCAACTAAGTTTCTTTCATGGCTACTTAAAAAGAAGAAGACGAGTTAAAGTTCAAATCTAACTTTTGTTTATCTTAAGATCAATTAGACGATGGTATTAAAAATCTTATGATTTTTTACGTGATTACAAACACTCTATTATATCAAACAAAAAACCAAATATTTGAAAACTTTTTACAAATATTTTAGGAAACAATGATGAGTTTGATGATAATAACTCTATCATTTTTTATAACAATAAGTTTATCCACAATTCACATAAAAAACTTTAATTATGACATTTATGCTTTAATATACTTGAATATTTAGGTTACTTTAATAACACATAATTCCTTCTATTTTTAAAAAAAAAAATACAATTATTTATTATTCATTAAATCTAATTGAGAATTTATCAAACTTTTGTATAAAACTAATTGTTAATTACACTACATGTTATTTTAGAATGTACAACCAACAAACAAATATTATATAAAAATCCATGCACGTTGATTTTGATGAAGGAAATTCTTTTAAAAGAAAGTGAAAAAATATAAAAGTTGAATATACCAAGTTCCATCAACTTGAAGAAGAAGTAAAACCTATTATATCATAACCATAAATATATTCTGACAATCAAACTATTAAAGAGAAGAATGATGAAACTCCCAAAGAACTTCATAGAAGTAGGAACAATGTTAGAGGACTCTTGCTAAAGTTAATACTTGGTGATCCAAGTAAAGGGCTAAGAACACATTCAACTCTTAATGATTTGTGTTCTCATTGTACTTTCTTGTCTAAATTCAGACCGAAGAATAACAAATAAGATCTACTTGATGATCATTTGGTCAATGCAATGCATGAAGAGTTTATAACGATTTTATAAGGATTTTGATACGAGTATGCATAGTGAATTCCAATTGCACATGATTGGAGAATTTAACTTCTTCCTCAGACTAAAAATAAAGAAAATGGAAGATGGGATCTGTCTCAACCAAGCTAAATAAGCCAAAGATCTTATTAAGAAGTTTGAACTTACTAATTCCAAGTGGGTTGGAATTCCCATAAGGAAAAATCCACAACTCTTGATAAACAAGAATAAAAGGTAACGATGTTGATGAGAAGACGTACTTAGCAGATTAATTAATTATTCTTTGGGGCAAGTAAAATATTAATTTGATTTTTTGGATCATTGACCCTTAAAAAAATATGTACACCATATAAATAAAAAAATTATTTAAAAATTTAACATTAAATTTTATTATATTATTTAAAACAACAAATTATGTTTTAATATATAAATGTTATTTCTGAAATATCTTAATTAAATAATAACATAAAACATCTCAAAATATGAAATTGCATGTTTATATACGTAGCTAATGAATGATACATTTTTAAGAGAGTCAAAATTTTGACTGTTAAATATAAATTGGGTGAATTCCCTAGAGGGTATTGTTGATAATCTTGGCAAATCCTTTCACAAGATCAAAAGAGCAAACTCTGTATGATAAGGTGTTGAGAAATATTAGAACTGAACTAAAGAAAAAGATATATTGTGAATATATTTTTTGTGTATCCAAAACTAGTTTAGTATAATAGAAATATTTTAATATATATATATATATAATTTTAAGAAGTAAAGAGTAGAATTGGAGTCGTGGGTATTATATGTTCATTAAATAAATATTTTTTATTGAATATATTTTTATAAAATAAAGATTTTAGTAGTACATAATGTTATAAATATAATTTTATTGTTAATAGTTCCAAAAAAAAAATCTTTAACTAAAAGGAGAAAAGAAAAAAGGATATGTGTATTATTGTTTTATTCTGGGTGAAATGATTATTTTAGTTCAAGAGGAATTCTATACAAGACATAAGTATGTATTGGTGAGTATTACATCAAAATAAAATAGAGCTTATGAGTTATGGTGTCTCAAGAAAACCTTATAAGAGTTATATAAAGGATGAGCTTACTTGCTATCATTATCATAAGAGTGGTCATATCAAACCTAAATTCCCAAAACTTTTCAAAAAAAAGCCAATGAAAACATTAATGCAACATTGGTTTATGATAGCTCAAACCAAAGTGATGACAAAGAGCATGTATCCAACTAAGTTTCTTTCATGGCTACTTAAAAAGAAGAAGACGAGTTAAAGTTCAAATCTAACTTATGTTTATCTTAAGATCAATTAGACGATGGTATTAAAAATCTTATGATTTTTTACGTGATTACAAACACTCTATTATATCAAACAAAAAACCAAATATTTGAAAACTTTTTACAAATATTTTAGGAAACAATGATGAGTTTGATGATAATAACTCTATCATTTTTTATAACAATAAGTTTATCCACAATTCACATAAAAAACTTTAATTATGACATTTATGCTTTAATATACTTGAATATTTAGGTTACTTTAATAACACATAATTCCTTCTATTTTTAAAAAAAAAAATACAATTATTTATTATTCATTAAATCTAATTGAGAATTTATCAAACTTTTGTATAAAACTAATTGTTAATTACACTACATGTTATTTTAGAATGTACAACCAACAAACAAATATTATATAAAAATCCATGCACGTTGATTTTGATGAAGGAAATTCTTTTAAAAGAAAGTGAAAAAATATAAAAGTTGAATATACCAAGTTCCATCAACTTGAAGAAGAAGTAAAACCTATTATATCATAACCAAAAATATATTCTGACAATCAAACTATTAAAGAGAAGAATGATGAAACTCCCAAAGAACTTCATAGAAGTAGGAACAATGTTAGAGGACTCTTGCTAAAGTTAATACTTGGTGATCCAAGTAAAGGGCTAAGAACACATTCAACTCTTAATGATTTGTGTTCTCATTGTACTTTCTTGTCTAAATTCAGACCGAAGAATAACAAATAAGATCTACTTGATGATCATTTGGTCAATGCAATGCATGAAGAGTTTATAACGATTTTATAAGGATGTTGATACGAGTATGCATAGTGAATTCCAATTGCACATGATTGGAGAATTTAACTTCTTCCTCAGACTAAAAATAAAGAAAATGGAAGATGGGATCTGTCTCAACCAAGCTAAATAAGCCAAAGATCTTATTAAGAAGTTTGAACTTACTAATTCCAAGTGGGTTGGAATTCCCATAAGGAAAAATCCACAACTCTTGATAAACAAGAATAAAAGGTAACGATGTTGATGAGAAGACGTACTTAGCAGATTAATTAATTATTCTTTGGGGCAAGTAAAATATTAATTTGATTTTTTGGATCATTGACCCTTAAAAAAATATGTACACCATATAAATAAAAAAATTATTTAAAAATTTAACATTAAATTTTATTATATTATTTAAAACAACAAATTGTGTTTTAATATATAAATGTTATTTCTGAAATATCTTAATTAAATAATAACATAAAACATCTCAAAATATGAAATTGCATGTTTATATACGTAGCTAATGAATGATACATTTTTAAGAGAGTCAAAATTTTGACTGTTAAATATAAATTGGGTGAATTCCCTAGAGGGTATTGTTGATAATCTTGGCAAATCCTTTCACAAGATCAAAAGAGCAAACTCTGTATGATAAGGTGTTGAGAAATATTAGAACTGAACTAAAGAAAAAGATATATTGTGAATATATTTTTTGTGTATCCAAAACTAGTTTAGTATAATAGAAATATTTTAATATATATATATATATAATTTTAAGAAGTAAAGAGTAGAATTGGAGTCGTGGGTATTATATGTTCATTAAATAAATATTTTTTATTGAATATATTTTTATAAAATAAAGATTTTAGTAGTACATAATGTTATAAATATAATTTTATTGTTAATAGTTCCAAAAAAAAAATCTTTAACTAAAAGGAGAAAAGAAAAAAGGATATGTGTATTATTGTTTTATTCTGGGTGAAATGATTATTTTAGTTCAAGAGGAATTCTATACAAGACATAAGTATGTATTGGTGAGTATTACATCAAAATAAAATAGAGCTTATGAGTTATGGTGTCTCAAGAAAACCTTATAAGAGTTATATAAAGGATGAGCTTACTTGCTATCATTATCATAAGAGTGGTCATATCAAACCTAAATTCCCAAAACTTTTCAAAAAAAAGCCAATGAAAACATTAATGCAACATTGGTTTATGATAGCTCAAACCAAAGTGATGACAAAGAGCATGTATCCAACTAAGTTTCTTTCATGGCTACTTAAAAAGAAGAAGACGAGTTAAAGTTCAAATCTAACTTATGTTTATCTTAAGATCAATTAGACGATGGTATTAAAAATCTTATGATTTTTTACGTGATTACAAACACTCTCTTATATCAAACAAAAAACCAAATATTTGAAAACTTTTTACAAATAGTTTAGGAAACAATGATGAGTTTGATGATAATAACTCTATCATTTTTTATAACAATAAGTTTATCCACAATTCACATAAAAAACTTTAATTATGACATTTATGCTTTAATATACTTGAATATTTAGGTTACTTTAATAACACATAATTCCTTCTATTTTAAAAAAAATAATACAATTATTTATTATTCATTAAATCTAATTGAGAATTTATCAAACTTTTGTATAAAACTAATTGTTAATTACACTACATGTTATTTTAGAATGTACAACCAACAAACAAATATTATATAAAAATCCATGCACGTTGATTTTGATGAAGGAAATTCTTTTAAAAGAAAGTGAAAAAATATAAAAGTTGAATATACCAAGTTCCATCAACTTGAAGAAGAAGTAAAACCTATTATATCATAACCATAAATATATTCTGACAATCAAACTATTAAAGAGAAGAATGATGAAACTCCCAAAGAACTTCATAGAAGTAGGAACAATGTTAGAGGACTCTTGCTAAAGTTAATACTTGGTGATCCAAGTAAAGGGCTAAGAACACATTCAACTCTTAATGATTTGTGTTCTCATTGTACTTTCTTGTCTAAATTCAGACCGAAGAATAACAAATAAGATCTACTTGATGATCATTTGGTCAATGCAATGCATGAAGAGTTTATAACGATTTTATAAGGATGTTGATACGAGTATGCATAGTGAATTCCAATTGCACATGATTGGAGAATTTAACTTCTTCCTCAGACTAAAAATAAAGAAAATGGAAGATGGGATCTGTCTCAACCAAGCTAAATAAGCCAAAGATCTTATTAAGAAGTTTGAACTTACTAATTCCAAGTGGGTTGGAATTCCCATAAGGAAAAATCCACAACTCTTGATAAACAAGAATAAAAGGTAACGATGTTGATGAGAAGACGTACTTAGCAGATTAATTAATTATTCTTTGGGGCAAGTAAAATATTAATTTGATTTTTTGGATCATTGACCCTTAAAAAAATATGTACACCATATAAATAAAAAAATTATTTAAAAATTTAACATTAAATTTTATTATATTATTTAAAACAACAAATTGTGTTTTAATATATAAATGTTATTTCTGAAATATCTTAATTAAATAATAACATAAAACATCTCAAAATATGAAATTGCATGTTTATATACGTAGCTAATGAATGATACATTTTTAAGAGAGTCAAAATTTTGACTGTTAAATATAAATTGGGTGAATTCCCTAGAGGGTATTGTTGATAATCTTGGCAAATCCTTTCACAAGATCAAAAGAGCAAACTCTGTATGATAAGGTGTTGAGAAATATTAGAACTGAACTAAAGAAAAAGATATATTGTGAATATATTTTTTGTGTATCCAAAACTAGTTTAGTATAATAGAAATATTTTAATATATATATATATATAATTTTAAGAAGTAAAGAGTAGAATTGGAGTCGTGGGTATTATATGTTCATTAAATAAATATTTTTTATTGAATATATTTTTATAAAATAAAGATTTTAGTAGTACATAATGTTATAAATATAATTTTATTGTTAATAGTTCCAAAAAAAAAATCTTTAACTAAAAGGAGAAAAGAAAAAAGGATATGTGTATTATTATTTTATTCTGGGTGAAATGATTATATTAGTTCAAGAGGAATTCTATACAAGACATAAGTATGTATTGGTGAGTATTACATCAAAATAAAATAGAGCTTATGAGTTATGGTGTCTCAAGAAAACCTTATAAGAGTTATATAAAGGATGAGCTTACTTGCTATCATTATCATAACAGTGGTCATATCAAACCTAAATTCCCAAAAATTTTCAAAAAAAAGCCAATGAAAACATTAATGCAACATTGGTTTATGATAGCTCAAACCAAAGTGATGACAAAGAGCATGTATCCAACTAAGTTTCTTTCATGGCTACTTAAAAAGAAGAAGACGAGGTAAAGTTCAAATCTAACTTATGTTTATCTTAAGATCAATTAGACGATGGTAATAAAAATCTTATGATTTTTTACGTGATTACAAACACTCTCTTATATCAAACAAAAAACCAAATATTTGAAAACTTTTTACAAATAGTTTAGGAAACAATGATGAGTTTGATGATAATAACTCTATCATTTTTTATAACAATAAGTTTATCCACAATTCACATAAAAAACTTTAATTATGACATTTATGCTTTAATATACTTGAATATTTAGGTTACTTTAATAACACATAATTCCTTCTATTTTAAAAAAAATAATACAATTATTAATTATTCATTAAATCTAATTGAGAATTTATCAAACTTTTGTATAAAACTAATTGTTAATTACACTACATGTTATTTTAGAATGTACAACCAACAAACAAATATTATATAAAAATCCATGCACGTTGATTTTGATGAAGGAAATTCTTTTAAAAGAAAGTGAAAAAATATAAAAGTTGAATATACCAAGTTCCATCAACTTGAAGAAGAAGTAAAACCTATTATATCATAACCATAAATATATTCTGACAATCAAACTATTAAAGAGAAGAATGATGAAACTCCCAAAGAACTTCATAGAAGTAGGAACAATGTTAGAGGACTCTTGCTAAAGTTAATACTTGGTGATCCAAGTAAAGGGCTAAGAACACATTCAACTCTTAATGATTTGTGTTCTCATTGTACTTTCTTGTCTAAATTCAGACCGAAGAATAACAAATAAGATCTACTTGATGATCATTTGGTAAATGCAATGCATGAAGTGTTTATAACAATTTTATAAGGATTTTGATACGAGTATGCATAGTGAATTCCAATTGAACATGACTCGAGAATTTAACTTCTTCCTCAGACTAAAAATAAAGAAAATGGAAGATGGGATCTGTCTCAACCAAGCTAAATAAGCCAAAGATCTTATTAAGAAGTTTGAACTTACTAATTCCAAGTAGGTTGGAATTCCCATAAGGAAACATCCACAACTCTTGATAAACAAGAATAAAAGGTAACGATGTTGATGAGAAGACGTACTTAGCAGATTAATTAATTATTCTTCGAGGCAAGTAAAATATTAATTTGATGTTTTGGATCATTGACACTTAAAAAAATATGTACACCTTATAAATAAAAAATTTATTTAAAAATTTAATATTAAATTTTGTTATATTATTTAAAACAACAAATTGTGTCTTAATATATAAATGTTATTTCTGAAATATCTTAATTAAATAATAACATAAAAAAACTCAAAATATGAAATTGCATGTTTATATACGTAGCTAATGAATGATACATTTTTAAGAGAGTCAAAATTTTGACCGTTAAATATAAATTGGGTGAATTCCCTAGAGGGTATTGTTGATCATCTTGGCAAATCATTTCACAAGATCAAAAGAGCAAACTCTGTATGATAAGGTGTTGAGAAATATTAGAACTGAACTAAAGAAAAAGATATATTGTGAATATATTTTTTGTGTATCCAAAACTAGTTTAGTATAATAGAAATATTTTAATATATATATAATTTTAAGAAGTAAATTGTAGAATTGAAGACGTGTGTATTATATGTTCATTAAATAATTTTTTTTATTGAATATATTTTTATAAAATAAACATTTTAGTAGTACATAATGTTATAAATATAATTTTATTGTTAATAGTTCCAAAAAAAAATCTTTAACTAAAAGGAGAAAAGAAAAAAGGATATGTGTATTATTGTTTTATTCTGGATGAAATGATTATATTAGTTCAAGAGGAATTCTATACAAGACATAAGTGTGTATTTGTGAGTATTACATCAAAATAAAATAGAGCTTATGAGTTGTGGTGTCTCAAGAAAACCTTATAAGAGTTATATAAAGGATGAGCTTACTTGCTATCATTATCATTAGAGTGGTTATATCAAACCTAAATTCCCAAAACTTTTCAAAAAAAAGCCAATGAAAACATTAATGCAACATTGGTTGATGATATCTCAAACCAAAGTGATGACAAAGAGCATGTAGCCAACTATGTTTCTTTCATGGCTACTTAAAAAGAAGAAGACGAGGTAAAGTTCAAATCTAACTTATGTTTATCTTAAGATCAATTAGACGATGGTATTAAAAATCTTATGATTTTTTACGTGATTACAAACACTCTCTTATATCAAACAAAAAACCAAATATTTGAAAACTTTTTACAAATATTTTAGGAAACAATGATGAGTTTGATGATAATAACTCTATCATTTTTTATAACAATAAGTTTATCCACAATTCACATAAAAAACTTTAATTATGACATTTATGCTTTAATATACTTGAATATTTAGGTTACTTTAATAACACATAATTCCTTCTATTTTAAAAAAAAAATACAATTATTAATTATTCATTAAATCTAATTGAGAATTTATCAAACTTTTGTATAAAACTAATTGTTAATTACACTACATGTTATTTTAGAATGTACAACCAACAAACAAATATTATATAAAAATCCATGCACGTTGATTTTGATGAAGGAAATTCTTTTAAAAGAAAGTGAAAAAATATAAAAGTTGAATATACCAAGTTCCATCAACTTGAAGAAGAAGTAAAACCTATTATATCATAACCATAAATATATTCTGACAATCAAACTATTAAAGAGAAGAATGATGAAACTCCCAAAGAACTTCATAGAAGTAGGAACAATGTTAGAGGACTCTTGCTAAAGTTAATACTTGGTGATCCAAGTAAAGGGCTAAGAACACATTCAACTCTTAATGATTTGTGTTCTCATTGTACTTTCTTGTCTAAATTCAGACCGAAGAATAACAAATAAGATCTACTTGATGATCATTTGGTAAATGCAATGCATGAAGTGTTTATAACAATTTTATAAGGATTTTGATACGAGTATGCATAGTGAATTCCAATTGAACATGACTCGAGAATTTAACTTCTTCCTCAGACTAAAAATAAAGAAAATGGAAGATGGGATCTGTCTCAACCAAGCTAAATAAGCCAAAGATCTTATTAAGAAGTTTGAACTTACTAATTCCAAGTGGGTTGGAATTCCCATAAGGAAACATCCACAACTCTTGATAAACAAGAATAAAAGGTAACGATGTTGATGAGAAGACGTACTTAGCAGATTAATTAATTATTCTTTGAGGCAAGTAAAATATTAATTTGATGTTTTGGATCATTGACACTTAAAAAAATATGTACACCTTATAAATAAAAAATTTATTTAAAAATTTAATATTAAATTTTGTTATATTATTTAAAACAACAAATTGTGTCTTAATATATAAATGTTATTTCTGAAATATCTTAATTAAATAATAACATAAAAAAACTCAAAATATGAAATTGCATGTTTATATACGTAGCTAATGAATGATACATTTTTAAGAGAGTCAAAATTTTGACCGTTAAATATAAATTGGGTGAATTCCCTAGAGGGTATTGTTGATCATCTTGGCAAATCATTTCACAAGATCAAAAGAGCAAACTCTGTATGATAAGGTGTTGAGAAATATTAGAACTGAACTAAAGAAAAAGATATATTGTGAATATATTTTTTGTGTATCCAAAACTAGTTTAGTATAATAGAAATATTTTAATATATATATAATTTTAAGAAGTAAATTGTAGAATTGAAGACGTGGGTATTATATGTTCATTAAATAATTTTTTTTATTGAATATATTTTTATAAAATAAACATTTTAGTAGTACATAATGTTATAAATATAATTTTATTGTTAATAGTTCCAAAAAAAAATCTTTAACTAAAAGGAGAAAAGAAAAAAGGATATGTGTATTATTGTTTTATTCTGGATGAAATGATTATATTAGTTCAAGAGGAATTCTATACAAGACATAAGTGTGTATTTGTGAGTATTACATCAAAATAAAATAGAGCTTATGAGTTGTGGTGTCTCAAGAAAACCTTATAAGAGTTATATAAAGGATGAGCTTACTTGCTATCATTATCATTAGAGTGGTTATATCAAACCTAAATTCCCAAAACTTTTCAAAAAAAAGCCAATGAAAACATTAATGCAACATTGGTTGATGATAGCTCAAACCAAAGTGATGACAAAGAGCATGTAGCCAACTATGTTTCTTTCATGGCTACTTAAAAAGAAAAAGACGAGGTAAAGTTCAAATCTAACTTATGTTTATCTTAAGATCAATTAGACGATGGTATTAAAAATCTTATTATTTTTTACGTGATTACAAATATTTGAAAACTTTTTACAAATATTTTAGGAAACAATGATGAGTTTGATGATAATAACTCTATCATTTTTTATAACAATAAGTTTATCAACAATTCACATAAAAAACTTTAATTATGACATTTAGGCTTTAATATACTTGAATATTTAGGTTACTTTAATAACACATAATTCCTTCTATTTAAAAAATAATAAAATTATTGATTATTCATTAAATCTATATGAGTTTTTCATTAGCTACTTCAAGAGTGTACTCGTGATATGATACAAGGGACAAATATATGATTCACTCAATAATGTTATATTAGTTTTGTTCGTAACCCTTGATTAATTTAGTAGTACTTGAACTTGTACTAAGACTTTCTTTTACCCAATTTAATAACAAATTATTATATTATCCAAATCGTAAAGATTTTACATATTTACAATGAAGGTCACACGTTTGAAACATTTTTTCAGCAAATTTTACACATATTATCCCAAAAATTGTGCATTTTATAATTTTATTTAGATTTTCAATTTATCTACCCAAAATGTTATGTCTTTTTAAAAATTAAACTCATTTTATAATTTAAATATATTCCAAATCTATCAACAAACTTCTGGTTCATATATTACCTCTTGAATTATAAATATGAACAAACTTCTTGTAAATAATGTGTATATCAACAAACTTTGATTTTGTAAAAATTGTAAGCATATTTTCATCATCCAGTGTTTACAAATTTAGTAAAAAAAATCATACCAATGCATGCAACATGGGTTGATGCTTGCTCAAACCAAAGTGATGATGAAGATCATTTAACCAACTATATTTCTTTCATGGCTATTTAAAACGGAGAAAAAGATGAGGTAAACTCTAACTGTAACTTATTTTAATCTCAAGATTAATTAGCGGATGGTATTGAAATATCTTATGTTTTTTTACATGATTACAAATAATCTCCTAAATAAAACAAAAAATCAAAATTTTAAAAACTTTTTACAAAGTTCTTTAGGAAACAATGATAAACTCGAGGATAATACTTCCATCATTGTCATATAAAATTCCTTTATTTTGGAAAAGTTAAAAGATCTAGGAGGAATTTTTTAAAGTTTACACAAAGATAATTATAGTTTGATTTATTGTTAGGAAGCCAAGTAACTCGTTAAGAAAATGGTAGTTTTTGTTTTATCCCTTTGTTAATTTTATTTCCTCTAAAATCATTTTTTGTGAGAGCATCAAATATAGTTTCCTCTTCTAGCTTACCTTTTTCTAAACTTGATCTAAATACTTGTACCTATGGTTCCCTGATTTATCTATGTAAAAGGCCAAAACGAATTGTAGAGAGAAAGGGCAACGTTAATCCCCATAGACCCAACTTGAATACCTAATATATAATTCTATTATCTTGTAGCTTAAGAAGAGCATCAATAAAAAAAATTTGGTACTCGATAGTGGATGATATAGGCATATGAACGGAAATGAGTCACTCCTATAAAAGAGTACAAGAAAATGAGGTAATGGAAAAGTAACTTTTTCCAATAACATGGGAAGAGAAGTTTTTGGAAAACTCTTATATGAAGTTTTTGGTAGTAAGGATTATTTTCTTATAAAAAATGTGCTTTTTTCATTGAATTTCCTATAATATTCTTAGTATTAATCCATGTACGTTGAATTTGATGATGGAAATCCTTTTGAAAGAAAGTGAAAAAATAAAAGGTTGAATATGCCACGTTCCATCAACTTGAAGAAGAAGTAAAACCTATTATATCATAACCTTAAATTTATCCTCATAGTCAAATTATTGGAGAGATGAATGATGAAACTCCCAAGGAACATTTTGGAAGTAGGAAGAATGTTATAGGACTCTTGCCAAAGATAATACTTGGTGATACAATGAAAGGGATAAGAAAACATTTAACTCTTAATGATTTGTGTTCTCATTGTAATTTCCTGTCTAAATTCAAACCAGAGAATACAAAATAAGATCTACATGATGATCATTTGGTAAATGCAATGCATGATGAGTTAAATCAATTTGAAAAAACAAATATATAGAATCTTGATGAATAACCTAATGATAACAATATCATTGGAACATGATTTGTACTTTGTAAAAAACTTGATTATTCAAATATTATAACTAGAAACTAACCTCGCCTTTTTTTAAGGGTATAACCAGAGTAAGGTATTAATTTTGATGATACATTTTCTTCCGCAACCAGATTAGAATCTATGCGTATGCTACTAGTTTTTTCTTTTGACATGTAATTTAAACTATTTCAAATGTATGTAAGAAATTCCTTTATAAATGGTTTTATTGATAAAGAGGTTCCTAGAGATCTAAAAATATTATTTTTTCAAATCATGTTTTTAGACCTAAAAATAGATAAATTGTTTAAAAGAAGATCATAGGGCTTAGTATGATAGGCTAAGCTCTATTTTAGTCCAAGATAGTTTTCAAAAAAGAAAAAATGATTCTTCCTATTATATAAAATATAAAACACTATGATGTGCTTATTGATCAAATATATGTTGATGATATCATATTTGGTTCTACTAATAAAACTCTTTGTAAGTATTTTGATAGGAGTATGCATAGTAAATTCTAATTAAGCATGATTGGAGAATTTTATATCTTTCTCAGATTGAAAATAAAGAAAATGAAAGATGGGATCCGTCTCAACCAAACTAAATAAGCCAAGGATCTTATTAAGAAGTTTGAACTAAATAATTCCAAGTAGGTTGGAACTCCCATATAGAAACATCCAGAACTCTTAATAAACAAGAATAAAGGTAACGATGTTGATGAGAAGACGTACCTAGCTGATTAATTGATTATTCTTTGTGGCAAGTAAAATATTAATTTTATTTTTTGGATCATTGACCATTAAAAAAATATATTCACCTTTTAAACAAATAAATTATTTAAACATTTGATATTAAATTTTAGTATATTATTTAAAAAAAACAAATTGTGTCTATAAATATACATGTTATTTCTTAAAGATCTTAATTAAATAATAAAATAAAAAAACATAAAATATGAAATTGCATCTTTATATACGTATGTAATGAAGGATACTTTTTTTAAGAGAGTAAAATATTTGACCGTTAAATATAAATTTTTCATGTTACAAAAGAGTCTTGAAAAAAGACAAAAAAGATTGGGTGAATTCCCTAGAGGGTATTGGTGATCATCTTAGCAAATCCATTCATATGATCAAAAGAGCAAACTCGTGATGATAAGGTGTTGAGAAATATTAGAACTAAACTAAAGAGAAATATATATGGAGAATATTTTTTTTGTATTTCTAAAACTAGTTTGGTATAATAGAAAGATTTTAATATATATATATATAATTTAAAAAATTAAAGGGTAGAATTAGAGACGTGGTTATTATATGTTAATTAAGTAAATATAATGTATCAAATATATTTGTTTAAAATAAAATATTACATAATGTTATAAATAATAACAAAATATTTCGAATTTTTTTATTTTTTATATAGATACTTCAGGAGTATATACTTGATAATATACAATGAAACAAATATTCGATTCACTCGTTAATTTTGTATTTGTTCGTTCGAAATCCACAATTAGCTTAGTAGCACTTGAACTTGAACTAAGAATTTCTTTACCCAATTTAATAAGAATTTATTATATTGTGCAAACGGTAAAGTTTTTTTCATATTTACAAGGGAGGTCACACGTTAAAAACATTGGTTTTGCAAAGGTTACACATATTATCCAAAATATTTGTGCATTTTATAATTTTATTTAGTTTTCCAACATATCTACCCCTAATGTTATGTCTTTCTATAAATTAATCTCATTTTCTTATTTAAAGATATGCCAAATCTATCAACAAACTTCTAGTTCATATATTAGTTCTTGATTATAAATAGGAACGAACTACTTATTCATAATGTGTAAGTATATTTTCATCATCAAGTCTTTACAAATTTAGTGAAAAAATCATACCAATATTTCTGCACAATCCTTTTGGGAAATAATAAATAAGTTTATCCACAATTCATATAAAAAAACTTTAATTATGACATTTTAGGCTTTAATAGACTTGAATATTTAGGTTACTTTAGTGCATTACTTTAAGAACACATAATTCTTTCTTTTTTTAATTTCTTGTAATATTCATGAAATCCATATGAGTTTTTCCTCATCAAACAAATCTTGCTTCAAAACTATATTTTTATGTTAAGGTTTTGAGCCTTCGTGATTTTTTTTATTTCGAGGTGATAATTTAAAACAAGGTACGAAGCCCCATTAATATTTGATATTGGCTTCAAAACATTAAATAATTTTTTCAATAATTTGGGTATATAAATTTTGTTCAAGGTTTCAAGCTAATATAGTTTGTTTTATGCTTATTCCATATAAATTTTATTGTAGATTCCAGACCTATAAAAGAAATTTGGGCACTAGGTTGTATGAATATTTTTTCATAAAATAGATGATTAAAAATGTCAATGGAATATATACTTTAAGAATTGCTATGATAAGAAAAAAAATATGAAAACATATGAAAAGAATAAAACTCAATAAATCTTACCAAATCCATTACCTGTTTAACAAGATCAAAAGAGAAAACTCATAAGATGTTGAGAAATAGTAGAACTAAACTAAAAAAAAAAAGAAATATGGAGAGAATATTTCTTGTATATCTAAAACTAGTTTAGTTTAACAGAGAGATTTTAATATATATATATATATATATATATATAGTTTTAAAAATTAAAGAGTAGAATTAGAGATATGGGTATAATATATTTATTAAATAAAAAATAAGTATTGAATATATTTTTATAAAATGATGATTTTAATGGTGTATAATGTTATAAATAAAAGTTTATTGGTAATAATTCAAAAAAATCTTTTACTAAAAAGAGAAAAAAAAGGATATGTGTGTTATTGTTTTATTCTGGGTGAAAGTATTATATTATGTCAAGAGGTATTCTATACAAGACATAAGTGTGTATTGGTGGGTATTACATCAAATAAAATAGAGCTTATGAGACACAAAAGATATAAAGATTGTCGTGCCTCAAGAAAACTTTACAAGACTCATATGAAGAATGAGCCTACATGTTATCATTATCATAAAAGTGGCCATATCAAATCTAATTTCCCTAAAATTCTAAAAGAAAAGCTAATTAAGGCATTAATGCAACATGTGTTGATTCTTGCTTAAATCAAAGTGATGATGAAGATCATGTAGCCAACTATGTTTCTTTCATGGCTACTGAAAAAGGAGAAGCAGATGAGGTAAACTCTAACTCTAACTTATGTTTATCTCAAGATTAATCCGATGATGGTATTGAAATATCTTATGATTTTTTTACGTGATTTAAAAAACTCTCTTAAATCAAACAAAACCAAATTTTTGAAAACTTTTTAGAAACTTCTTTAGGAAACAATAATGAACTCGAGGATAATACTTCCACCATTGTCAAATAAAATTCCTTTCTTTTGGAAAAGTTAAAAGATCTAGAATGAAGTTTTTAAATTTTACACAAAGACAAATATAATTTGACAAGTTACTCGTCATGAAAATGGTAGTTTTTGTTTTGATCCCTTTGTTAATATTCGTTACTCTAAAATCGTTTTTGTGAGAGCATCAAATATAGTTTCCTATTCTAGCTTTCCTTTTTCCAAATTTGATATAAATACTTGTACCTATGGTTCCCATATTTATCTATGTAAAAGGCCAAAAGAATTTTAAAAAGAAAGGGCAGCGTTAATACCCATAGACCTAACTTGAATACCTAATATCTAATTCTATTGTCTTGTACGGTAAGAATAGCATCAATAAAAAAATATTGATACTTGATAGTGGATGATATAGTCTTATTAAAGGAAATGAATCACTCTTATACAATATTACAAGAAAAGGACGTAATGGAAAAGTAACTTTCTCCAACAACATAGGAGGAGATGTTTTTAAAAAAGGAACCATTGGTAGTATGGATTATTTTAAAAAAATTTCTTTTGTTAATTGAATTTTTTATTATCTTCTTAGTTTAATCAATTTTGTGATGAATGTTATAAGGTTAAATTAGAACCCTCTATATATAATGTTTTAAAAAAATTAAAAAAAGAGGTTATTTTTAATGTGAATAGAGTAGGTATTTACATAGTAAAATTTAAAATCTTATGTGCCAAAGTTAGATAGTTATCGAGTTTTAAAGATAATCATTGGTTGTGGCATAGGCATATTGGTCGTGCTAGTATGGATTTTCTTGTAAATCATTACTTTTGGATATGGTGCATTTCAACTACTCTTATTTATGTATGATATTATCCCAAAGAAAGAGTATGAAACTTTTATAATACACACTTCTGGTGTTAGTTTCAAAAATAATTCAAAGATATACAGTGTTACCGACCTTTTTGGATTATACAAGATACTCATTGAGAAGGCACGTAATTGGAGAAAGAGATTAACATTTAAATTGCTTGACTAGTCACTGTGTTAACATAAACCATCTGGATTGCCCCTCCAAACGGGTAAATCTCAAGACTAAACTTTATTTATATAGTTAACGTCATCACATTCTTAAATTATACTAACACTGTGACATTAAAGAAATAAAAATTATAACATGGACAATAAGAATATATAACAAGTTGATTATAAAATATAATTTTTACAATTAGAATAGTCCCAAAGATTTTCTTTCTTTTTTAGGAACGCGCAACAATAAGAGTGTATTAAGGGATCATTTAGAAGCTCAAAATTATTGAAGGCCTCAACAATGTGACCTTTTTGGATGTTGATGACATAGCTAAGACTCTAATAGAAGATGAAGTCATCATTACCACCGTGGAGGAGGAAAACGAGAAAAAAATTTGAGTAAGTGCGCGTTGGGATAACAGTGTAAGTATTTTGATGTAAATTTAGATTAAAGAATCAAATCCTAAAAAGAATTATTTAAATGAGATTATGAGAGGTCTAAGGGATTTCAAAAAGTTGTGGGAAGTTTTTGAAACTATATTATGGGAAAATAAGTGTAGAGAAAAAAAAGAATACTAGATATATGGTGTTTTATTATAAAAAATATTTCATATTTATTCCTTCAATATTTTTAACACCCTAAACATCATGGTGGATTGGGTATTCCTAATGTAGAAACTTTTAACAAGGTCTGCTAATTATATAGCCACACCTGGGTTTGGAAATAGCTACTCAAAGTTAGGAATCTATCTTTTAATTTCATTTTCTACAAAGTAAACAATGGGGAACTTACTTTTGTGATATGGGATAAATGACTAAATTAAAGTGATATTTCCATAGTGCTGAATCTAGAAGTTGATCAGTTGGGTATAAACTGTATTAAGACTGTTGTTGATTGCTTTGATAATTAAAGATGGAGGCTTCCTTCATCAATTGGTGGTTTACTCCCCAATCTGCAAGGAATTACACTCAATAATCAAAGTGTTAAAATATTCTTGGATGAATCAATAAAAGGTAAAATTCTCCTTTAGCAAAACAATAAACAAAATGAATAAAGGCTTACCTGAGGTCAAATGGTACAATATTGTATGGGATAAGTGTTGTATTCTTCGCTGCTCCTTTATCACGTGGTTGGCTTGTCAATATATAGACTGGCCGCCAAAAATTGATTATTAGAATGGGGATTAATTTCTAATCCTTGTGAATATTTTTTAATGGCGCCTCTTTCTGCAAAAGGATTCTCGAAAAGCTGCTTGATAAGTGTTGTATTTCTGCTGTTCCTTTGAATTGGGAAGACCTAATAAATGTTTGCATCAATTTTGGGACCAGCAATTCAAAAATCATAATCATAGGGTTGTGTTTCACTGCTTTCGGAGTAAGGAAGGAAAACAATTAGAGACAAAATGGCTTAATAATTGATTTCTCTTATTTTTAATTTTATGTAATTTTTTATTAAGCTTTTTTTTAATTTGTAATGTTAGTAGGCCGGCTTATTTTGGTCTTTTCTTGTAACCCATTGGGCTGGACAAAATGTAATGTATGTTTGAGATACCCACTTAAAAAATTTGATAGATTTGCCAATACAAAAACCCTAAACCACCGCCTCCAAATATACGTACGTTACAAGTTTATATCAATTCTTCTTCTCAATTTTTTTTAAACCTTTTATTATCTTCTTCCTCTTGTCCTTTCTCTTCTAACACCGTCGCATTCTTTTTTAATTCTTTCGTGCTCATATATATTTAACATTGACTTGCAATTTCACCATAATTTTATTTCAGAACGTTGATCATGACATTTCAATCAAGATATCATAGACAAGGTAAAATTTAATTTATTATTTTTAAAACTATTGTGTTGCTTTATATTTGTACTTTTTCATTAGGCATTCTGATATTTTAATTCAGAACATAAAAAAATGCTTATGTTTTTTGTTGTTGGTCTATTAATAAGAAATGAGTAAATTACGTTTTTAAAATTGATATTATCTAATTGTAATTCTAATCCATAACAGTTTTGTTTGCAATTTCTCATTTCCTGGTTTAAAATTTGTGTTAAGTTAGTTAAACCTAACTCTGATTAAACGGATTTGATCATCAATTAAGTAAATGTTTCATAATGAAAATGAAAGAAAACATAATCTAGGTTTTCAAAGCTAATCTCTCTCAATATATTTAGTGATTAAACATATTTATTTATATTGACTAGATTTTTTATTGATACTTGTTTAATAAATTTAATATCCTCCATTGAGTATTACTTTCTTTTGTAATGTTTCTTTAATTTTTTATAATAAGATATAGTATAATGAATATGGATTATAATAGTACTTAAAATCCTCTTTGTCATAATCCATGTTAAATATAACTATCCATGTTAAAAATATTACTTGTCAAGAGAAAAAAAAAGAATTGAGAAAACTAAGTGTATCAATATCAAAAAAATCTTGGATTTAAGTATTCTTAGGATGATGATTGTGATTCTTGTGTTTGCTGTTAAGGTGGAGATGGAAGTGGATGTAAAAGTTAGGTTTTAATATAAGTGATGGCGGCGGAAGTTATAAAATAGGTGAAAGAGAGAAAGGTTTTGTTATGTGTAACAAAAGAAATATTTGTTTTAAGGAATGTCCCCACCCCAAATCTCTATTTATATTATATTCTTGACATGGGTAAATGATACCATCCTGAATTTTATATATGGGACATTTGAGGTCCTTTTAATATAATGCAAGTAGCTTGTTTCCATGTTAAATTATATACACAAAGTACATAATAAATCTAGAAACTTGAAAAGTTTTTGTTTGGAAAAAGATATTTTTGTAACTAATTTGCAAGAGTTTAAATTTTAAGTATCTTGTAATTGTAACAAATTACAATTAAACATATGTGTTAGTCTAACATATTTTAAATCTTGTTTTAATATTTGGCAAAACTCATTTAAATATCCCTTGATTATTGCATAGTGATCGTATATGTTTTAAACTATATATATTTATGCATAATCCTCTATCTAAAGGACAAGTCGAACCGACATACCGCCCCCAAGACTGACAAGCCGGCGCCAGGCAGATTTATTGGCTATAATAGGGAGGTCTTTTACATACAATAATTACCAACTCAATTAATTACTACAAGTCTATATCCAACAATAGAGGTCTCAAGCTAACATAGTTTATCATCCAATTTTGATCATTAAACTTATCAAATCCACTCAATAAAGGAGTTAATCAAAGAAGTTTTAAAGTGTAATCTCTTCAAAGAGGAGTTAATAAAAGAAGTTTCAAAGTGTAATCATCCAATTTTTAGGAAATAATATATCTCGTATGGAAGTTAAAAGAAAACCGATTAGACGTGAAGAGGCGCCAAATAAAAGGTATAATAATGAGAATGAAGAAGCGATGAACATGTTGAGACAAATGACTAAGATGAGGTAATTCTTTTTTTATTTTATTTTACCCTACTTTGTTAATTGTGTAGGTGAAATTTGATGGGTGAATTGTTTTTAATTTCAGGTATGATCCAAAGAGGTTTCAAGATGAGGATGATGATTGTGATATGGAAGATAGATTTGATGATATATTACAGGAAGAAAAACACAGGTAAGTAAATAGTTATAGGAAAATAGTAAAAATCATATTTCTAGTTTTGTTACACAATTAATGGTGTTTTATTTACAGTGAATGGATTGGTGGGGAGGAGGATGAAATACAAGCAAAGTTGATAGAAGAGGAAGAGAGAAGGGAAAGCATGAGAAAATAGAAGAAAAGGAAGATGGTGAGATGATTTATATAGAAATTGATATATTGTAGCAAGAAAAGATGTATCTATCTTCTTACCAATAACGGGGGTCGTTCATGACGTTAAATGACGAGAACCACTGTTTGTGGCCGGCTTCACTAGTATAAAACTCTGACACTAAATCCTGAACTTTTATTCTTAATTTTGATGAAACCTCCGTTGGATGTTGACATGTTATGTGTAATAACTATCATTTTCCACAATCACAATGGCACCTTGCAATATCTACCTTGAAAAGACTTGGAGCTACTAATCCTACCAGAGTTCGACCTTAAATGCCTGAACTTCGAATACACCTTTCTCACGGTTAAATTGTAAGTATTTACAATATCTGGACTTCGTTGCGCTCAGATTGATTAATGTTTGCACCTTAATGATTTGTGTTCTCATTGTACTTTCTTGTCTAAATTCAGACCAAAGAATAACAAATAAGATCTACTTGATGATCATTTGGTAAATGCAATGCATGAAGAGTTAATAATGATTTTATAAGGATTTTGATACGAGTATGCATAGTAAATTCCAATTTCACATGATTGGAGAATTTCACTTCTTCCTCAGACTAAAAATAAAGAAAATGGAAGATGGGATATGTCTCAACCAAGCTAAATAAGCCAAAGATCTTATTAAGAAGTTTGAACTTACTAATTCCAAGTGGGTTGGAATTCCCATAAGGAAACATCCACAACTCTTGATAAACAAGAATAAAAGGTAACGATGTTGATGAGAAGACGTACTTAACAGATTAATTAATTATTCTTTGGGGCAAGTAAAATATTAATTTGATTTTTTGGATCATTGACCCTTAAAAAAATATTTACATCTTTTAAATAAAAAATTTATTTAAAAATTTAATATTAAATTTTATTATATTATTTAATACAACATATTGTGCCTTAATATATAAATGTTATTTCTGAAATATCTTAGGTAAATAATAACATAAAAAAACTTAAAATATGAAATTGCATGTTTATACACGTAGCTAATGAATGATACATTTTTAAGAGAGTCAAAATTTTGACTGTTAAATATAAATTGGGTGAATTCCCTAGAGGGTATTGTTGATAATCTTGGCAAATCCTTTCACAAGATCAAAAGAGCAAACTCTGTATGATAAGGTGTTGAGAAATATTAGAACTGAACTAAAGAAAAAGATATATTGTGAATATATTTTTTGTGTATCCAAAACTAGTTTAGTATAATAGAAATATTTTAATATATATATATATATATATATAATTTTAAAAAGTAAAGAGTTGAATTGGAGTCGTGGGTATTATATGTTCATTAAATAAATATTTTTTATTGAATATATTTTTATAAAATAAAGATTTTAGTAGTACATAATGATATAAATATAATTTTATTGTTAATAGTTCCAAAAAAAAAATCTTTAACTAAAAGGAGAAAAGAAAAAAGGATATGTGTATTATTGTTTTATTCTGGGTGAAATGATTGTATTAGTTCAAGAGGAATTCTATACAAGACATAAGTATGTATTGGTGAGTATTACATCAAAATAAAATGAGTAATGATATTTGTCACCCTTTTTGCATCACCCGTTTATCACCTCCTACATGTATGCCTACATGGACCAATGAATTGATTTATCTATCCTATTTAATTTTTCTCTATCTTCTATTCAAGGAAATCAATACATATATATAGAAGGGTGATAATAGGGTGACATGAAAAGGGGTGACATATATCATTACTCAAATAAAATAGAGCTTATGAGTTATGGTGTCTCAGGAAAACCTTATAAGAGTTATATAAAGGATGAGCTTACTTGCTATCATTATCATAAGAGTGGTCATATCAAACCTAAATTCCCAAAACTTTTCAAAAAAAAGCCATTTAAAACATTAATGCAACATTGGTTGATGATAGCTCAAACCAAAGTGATGACAAAGAGCATGTATCCAACAAAGTTTCTTTCATGGCTACTTAAAAAGAAGAAGACGAGGTAAAGTTCAAATCTAACTTATGTTTATCTTAAGATCAATTAGACGATGGTATTAAAAATCTTATGATTTTTTACGTGATTACAAACACTCTCTTATATCGAACAAAAAACCAAATTTTTGAAAACTTTTTACAAATATTTTAGGAAACAATGATGAGTTTGATGATAATAACTCTATCATTTTTTATAACAATAAGTTTATCCACAATTCACATAAAAAACTTTAATTATGAAATTTATGCTTTAATATACTTGAATATTTAGGTTACTTTAATAACACATAATTCCTTCTATTTTAAAAAAAAAATACAATTATTAATTATTCATTAAATCTAATTGAGAATTTATCAAACTTTTGTATAAAAATAATTGTTAATTACACTACATGTTATTTTAGAATGTACAACCAACAAACAAATATTATATAAAAATCCATGCATGTTGATTTTGATGAAGGAAATTCTTTTAAAAGAAAGTGAAAAAATATAAAAGTTGAATATACCAAGTTCCATCATCTTGAAGAAGAAGTAAAACCTATTATATCATAACCTTAAATTTATTCTGACAATCAAACTATTAAAGAGAAGAATGATGAAACTCCCAAAGAACTTCATAGAAGTAGGAACAATGTTAGAGGACTCTTGCTAAAGTTAATACTTGGTGATCCAAGTAAAGGGCTAAAAACACATTCAACTCTTAATGATTTGTGTTCTCATTGTACTTTCTTGTCTAAATTCAGACCAAAGAATAACAAATAAGATCTACGTGATGATCATTTGGTAAATGCAGTGCATGAAGAGTTTATAACGATTTTATAAGGATTTTGATACGAGTATGCATAGTGAATTCCAATTGCACATGATTGGAGAATTTAACTTCCTCCTCAGACTAAAAATAAAGAAAATGGAAGATGGGATCTGTCTCAACCAAGCTAAATAAGCCAAAGATCTTATTAAGAAGTTTGAACTTACTAATTCCAAGTGGGTTGGAATTCCCATAAGGAAACATCCACAACTCTTGATAAACAAGAATAAAAGGTAACGATGTTGATGAGAAGACGTACTTAGCAGATTAATTAATTATTCTTTGAGGCAAGTAAAATATTAATTTGATGTTTTGGATCATTGACACTTAAAAAAATATGTACACCTTATAAATAAAAAATTTATTTAAAAATTTAACATTAAATTTTGTTATATTATTTAAAACAACAAATTGTGTCTTAATATATAAATGTTATTTCTGAAATATCTTAATTAAATAATAACATAAAAAAACTCAAAATATGAAATTGCATGTTTATATACGTAGCTAATGAATGATACATTTTTAAGAGAGTCAAAATTTTGACTGTTAAATATAAATTGGGTGAATTCCCTAGAGGGTATTGTTGATAATCTTGGCAAATCCTTTCACAAGATCAAAAGAGCAAACTCTGTATGATAAGGTGTTGAGAAATATTAGAACTGAACTAAAGAAAAAGATATATTGTGAATATATTTTTTGTGTATCCAAAACTAGTTTAGTATAATAGAAATATTTTAATATATATATATAATTTTAAGAAGTAAAGAGTAGAATTGGAGTCGTGGGTATTATATGTTCATTAAATAAATATTTTTTATTGAATATATTTTTATAAAATAAAGATTTTAGTAGTACATAATGTTATAAATATAATTTTATTGTTAATAGTTCCAAAAAAAAAATCTTTAACTAAAAGGAGAGAAGAAAAAAGGATATGTGTATTATTGTTTTATTCTGGGTGAAATGATTATATTAGTTCAAGAGGAATTCTATACAAGACATAAGTATGTATTGGTGAGTATTACATCAAAATAAAATAGAGCTTATGAGTTATGGTGTCTCAAGAAAACCTTATAAGAGTTATATAAAGGATGAGCTTACTTGCTATCATTATCATAAGAGTGGTCATATCAAACCTAAATTCCCAAAACTTTTCAAAAAAAAAAGCCAATCAAAACATTAATGCAACATTGGTTTATGATACCTCAAACCAAAGTGATGACAAAGAGCATGTATCCAACTAAGTTTCTTTCATGGCTACTTAAAAAGAAGAAGACGAGGTAAAGTTCAAATCTAACTTATGTTTATCTTAAGATCAATTAGACGATGGTATTAAAAATCTTATGATTTTTTACGTGATTACAAACACTCTCTTATATCAAACAAAAAACCAAATATTTGAAAACTTTTTACAAATATTTTAGGAAACAATGATGAGTTTGATGATAATAACTCTATCATTTTTTATAACAATAAGTTTATCCACAATTCACATAAAAAACTTTAATTATGACATTTATGATTTAATATACTTGAATATTTAGGTTACTTTAATAACACATAATTCCTTCTATTTTAAAAAAAAATACAATTATTAATTATTCATTAAATCTAATTGAGAATTTATCAAACTTTTGTATAAAACTAATTGTTAATTACACTACATGTTATTTTTAGAATGTACAACCAACAAACAAATATTATATAAAAATCCATGCACGTTGATTTTGATGAAGGAAATTCTTTTAAAAGAAAGTGAAAAAATATAAAAGTTGAATATACCAAGTTCCATCAACTTGAAGAAGAAGTAAAACCTATTATATCATAACCATAAATATATTCTGACAATCAAACTATTAAAGAGAAGAATGATGAAACTCCCAAAGAACTTCATAGAAGTAGGAACAATGTTAGAGGACTCTTGCTAAAGTTAATACTTGGTGATCCAAGTAAAGGGCTAAGAACACATTCAACTCTTAATGATTTGTGTTCTCATTTTACTTTCTTGTCTAAATTCAGACTGAAGAATAACAAATAAGATCTACGTGATGATCATTTGGTAAATGCAATGCATGAAGAGTTTATAACGATTTTATAAGGATTTTGATACGAGTATGCATAGTGAATTCCAATTGCACATGATTGGAGAATTTAACTTCTTCCTCAGACTAAAAATAAAGAAAATGGAAGATGGGATCTGTCTCAACCAAGCTAAATAAGCCAAAGATCTTATTAAGAAGTTTGAACTTACTAATTCCAAGTGGGTTGGAATTCCCATAAGGAAACATCCACAACTCTTGATAAACAAGAATAAAAGGTAACGATGTTGATGAGAAGACGTACATAGCAGATTAATTAATTATTCTTTGGGGCAAGTAAAATATTAATTTGATTTTTTGGATCATTGACCCTTAAAAAAATATGTACACCTTATAAATAAAAAATTTATTTAAAAATTTAACATTAAATTTTATTATATTATTTAAAACAACAAATTGTGTCTTAATATATAAATGTTATTTCTGAAATATCTTAATTAAATAATAACATAAAAAAACTCAAAATATGAAATTGCATGTTTATATACGTAGCTAATGAATGATACATTTTTAAGAGAGTCAAAATTTTGACTGTTAAATATAAATTGGGTGAATTCCCTAGAGGGTATTGTTGATAATCTTGGCAAATCCTTTCACAAGATCAAAAGAGCAAACTCTGTATGATAAGGTGTTGAGAAATATTAGAACTGAACTAAAGAAAAAGATATATTGTGAATATATTTTTTGTGTATCCAAAACTAGTTTAGTATAATAGAAATATTTTAATATATATATATAATTTTAAGAAGTAAAGAGTAGAATTGGAGTCGTGGGTATTATATGTTCATTAAATAAATATTTTTTATTGAATATATTTTTATAAAATAAAGATTTTAGTAGTACATAATGTTATAAATATAATTTTATTGTTAATAGTTCCAAAAAAAAAAATCTTTAACTAAAAGGAGAGAAGAAAAAAGGATATGTGTATTATTGTTTTATTCTGGGTGAAATGATTATATTAGTTCAAGAGGAATTCTATACAAGACATAAGTATGTATTGGTGAGTATTACATCAAAATAAAATAGAGCTTATGAGTTATGGTGTCTCAAGAAAACCTTATAAGAGTTATATAAAGGATGAGCTTACTTGCTATCATTATCATAAGAGTGGTCATATCAAACCTAAATTCCCAAAACTTTTCAAAAAAAAAAGCCAATCAAAACATTAATGCAACATTGGTTTATGATACCTCAAACCAAAGTGATGTCAAAGAGCATGTATCCAACTAAGTTTCTTTCATGGCTACTTAAAAAGAAGAAGACGAGGTAAAGTTCAAATCTAACTTATGTTTATCTTAAGATCAATTAGACGATGGTATTAAAAATCTTATGATTTTTTACGTGATTACAAACACTCTCTTATATCAAACAAAAAACCAAATATTTGAAAACTTTTTACAAATATTTTAGGAAACAATGATGAGTTTGATGATAATAACTCTATCATTTTTTATAACAATAAGTTTATCCACAATTCACATAAAAAACTTTAATTATGACATTTATGATTTAATATACTTGAATATTTAGGTTACTTTAATAACACATAATTTCTTCTATTTTAAAAAAAAATACAATTATTAATTATTCATTAAATCTAATTGAGAATTTATCAAACTTTTGTATAAAACTAATTGTTAATTACACTACATGTTATTTTTAGAATGTACAACCAACAAACAAATATTATATAAAAATCCATGCACGTTGATTTTGATGAAGGAAATTCTTTTAAAAGAAAGTGAAAAAATATAAAAGTTGAATATACCAAGTTCCATCAACTTGAAGAAGAAGTAAAACCTATTATATCATAACCATAAATATATTCTGACAATCAAACTATTAAAGAGAAGAATGATGAAACTCCCAAAGAACTTCATAGAAGTAGGAACAATGTTAGAGGACTCTTGCTAAAGTTAATACTTGGTGATCCAAGTAAAGGGCTAAGAACACATTCAACTCTTAATGATTTGTGTTCTCATTTTACTTTCTTGTCTAAATTCAGACTGAAGAATAACAAATAAGATCTACGTGATGATCATTTGGTAAATGCAATGCATGAAGAGTTTATAACGATTTTATAAGGATTTTGATACGAGTATGCATAGTGAATTCCAATTGCACATGATTGGAGAATTTAACTTCTTCCTCAGACTAAAAATAAAGAAAATGGAAGATGGGATCTGTCTCAACCAAGCTAAATAAGCCAAAGATCTTATTAAGAAGTTTGAACTTACTAATTCCAAGTGGGTTGGAATTCCCATAAGGAAACATCCACAACTCTTGATAAACAAGAATAAAAGGTAACGATGTTGATGAGAAGACGTACTTAGCAGATTAATTAATTATTCTTTGGGGCAAGTAAAATATTAATTTGATTTTTTGGATCATTGACCCTTAAAAAAATATGTACACCTTATAAATAAAAAATTTATTTAAAAATTTAACATTAAATTTTATTATATTATTTAAAACAACAAATTGTGTCTTAATATATAAATGTTATTTCTGAAATATCTTAATTAAATAATAACATAAAAAAACTCAAAATATGAAATTGCATGTTTATATACGTAGCTAATGAATGATACATTTTTAAGAGAGTCAAAATTTTGACTGTTAAATATAAATTGGGTGAATTCCCTAGAGGGTATTGTTGATAATCTTGGCAAATCCTTTCACAAGATCAAAAGAGCAAACTCTGTATGATAAGGTGTTGAGAAATATTAGAACTGAACTAAAGAAAAAGATATATTGTGAATATATTTTTTGTGTATCCAAAACTAGTTTAGTATAATAGAAATATTTTAATATATATATATAATTTTAAGAAGTAAAGAGTAGAATTGGAGTCGTGGGTATTATATGTTCATTAAATAAATATTTTTTATTGAATATATTTTTATAAAATAAAGATTTTAGTAGTACATAATGTTATAAATATAATTTTATTGTTAATAGTTCCAAAAAAAAAATCTTTAACTAAAAGGAGAGAAGAAAAAAGGATATGTGTATTATTGTTTTATTCTGGGTGAAATGATTATATTAGTTCAAGAGGAATTCTATACAAGACATAAGTATGTATTGGTGAGTATTACATCAAAATAAAATAGAGCTTATGAGTTATGGTGTCTCAAGAAAACTTTATAAGAGTTATATAAAGGATGAGCTTACTTGCTATCATTATCATAAGAGTTGTCATATCAAACCTAAATTCCCAAAACTTTTCAAAAAAAAGCCAATGAAAACATTAATGCAACATTGGTTTATGATAGCTCAAACCAAAGTGATGACAAAGAGCATGTATCCAACTAAGTTTCTTTCATGGCTACTTAAAAAGAAGAAGACGAGGTAAAGTTCAAATCTAACTTATGTTTATTTTAAGATCAATTAGACGATGGTATTAAAAATCTTATGATTTTTTACGTGATTACAAACACTCTCTTATATCAAACAAAAAACCAAATATTTGAAAACTTTTTACAAATATTTTAGGAAACAATGATGAGTTTGATGATAATAACTCTATCATTTTTTATAACAATAAGTTTATCCACAATTCACATAAAAAACTTTAATTATGAAATTTATGCATTAATATACTTGAATATTTAGGTTACTTTAATAACACATAATTCCTTCTATTTTAAAAAAAAATACAATTATTAATTATTCATTAAATCTAATTGAGAATTTATCAAACTTTTGTATAAAACAAATTGTTAATTACACTACATGTTATTTTAGAATGTACAACCAACAAACAAATATTATATAAAAATCCATGCACGTTGATTTTGATGAAGGAAATTCTTTTAAAAGAAAGTGAAAAAATATGAAAGTTGAATATACCAAGTTCCATCAACTTGAAGAAGAAGTAAAACCTATTATATCATAACCATAAATATATTCTGACAATCAAACTATTAAAGAGAAGAATGATGAAACTCCCAAAGAACTTCATAGAAGTAGGAACAATGTTAGAGGACTCTTGCTAAAGTTAATACTTGGTGATCCAAGTAAAGGGCTAAGAACACATTCAACTCTTAATGATTTGTGTTCTCATTGTACTTTCTTGTCTAAATTCAGACCGAAGAATAACAAATAAGATCTACTTGATGATCATTTGGTAAATGCAATGCATGAAGAGTTTATAACGATTTTATAAGGATTTTGATACGAGTATGCATAGTGAATTCCAATTGCACATGATTGGAGAATTTAACTTCTTCCTCAGACTAAAAATAAAGAAAATAGAAGATGGGATCTGTCTCAACCAAGCTAAATAAGCCAAAGATCTTATTAAGAAGTTTGAACTTACTAATTCCAAGTGGGTTGGAATTCCCATAAGGAAACATCCACAACTCTTGATAAACAAGAATAAAAGGTAACAATGTTGATGAGAAGACGTACTTAGCAGATTAATTAATTATTCTTTGGGGCAAGTAAAATATTAATTTGATTTTTTAGATCATTGACCCTTAAAAAAATATGTACACCATATAAATAAAAAAATTATTTAAAAATTTAACATTAAATTTTATTATATTATTTAATACAACAAATTGTGTCTTAATATATAAATGTTATTTATGAAATATCTTAATTAAATAATAACATAAAAAAACTCAAAATATGAAATTGCATGTTTATATACGTAGATAATGAATGATACATTTTTAAGAGAGTCAAAATTTTGACTGTTAAATATAAATTGGGTGAATTCCCTAGAGGGTATTGTTGATAATCTTGGCAAATCCTTTCACAAGATCAAAAGAGCAAACTCTGTATGATAAGGTGTTGAGAAATATTAGAACTGAACTAAAGAAAAAGATATATTGTGAATATATTTTTTGTGTATCCAAAACTAGTTTAGTATAATAGAAATATTTTAATATATATATATAATTTTAAGAAGTAAAGAGTTGAATTGGAGTCGTGGGTATTATATGTTCATTAAATAAATATTTTTTATTGAATATATTTTTATAAAATAAAGATTTTAGTAGTACATAATGTTATAAATATAATTTTATTGTTAATAGTTCCAAAAAAAAATCTTTAACTAAAAGGAGAAAAGAAAAAAGGATATGTGTATTATTGTTTTATTCTGGGTGAAATGATTATATTAGTTCAAGAGGAATTCTATACAAGACATAAGTATGTATTGGTGAGTATTACATCAAAATAAAATAGAGCTTATGAGTTATGGTGTCTCAAGAAAACCTTATAAAAGTTATATAAAGGATGAGCTTACTTGCTATCATTATCATAAGAGTGGTCATATCAAACCTAAATTCCCAAAACTTTTCAAAAAAAGCCATTGAAAACATTAATGCAACATTGGTTTATGATAGCTCAAACCAAAGTGATGACAAAGAGCATTTATCCAACTAAGTTTCTTTCATGGCTACTTAAAAAGAAGAAGACGAGGTAAAGTTCAAATCTAACTTATGTTTATCTTAAGATCAATTAGACGATGGTATTAAAAATCTTATGATTTTTTACGTGATTACAAACACTCTCTTATATCAAACAAAAAACCAAATATTTGAAAACTTTTTACAAATATTTTAGGAAATAATGATGAGTTTGATGATAATAACTCTATCATTTTTTATAACAATAAGTTTATCCACAATTCACATAAAAAACTTTAATTATGAAATTTATGCTTTAATATACTTGAATATTTAGGTTACTTTAATAACACATAATTCCTTCTATTTTAAAAAAAATATACAATTATTAATTATTCATTAAATCTAATTGAGAATTTATCAATCTTTTGTATAAAACTAATTGTTAATTACACTACATGTTATTTTAGAATGTACAACCAACAAACAAATATTATATAAAAATCCATGCACGTTGATTTTGATGAAGTAAATTCTTTTAAAAGAAAGTGAAAAAATATAAAAGTTGAATATACCAAGTTCCATCAACTTGAAGAAGAAGTAAAACCTATTATATCATAACCATAAATATATTCTGACAATCAAACTATTAAAGAGAAGAATGATGAAACTCCCAAAGAACTTCATAGAAGTAGGAACAATGTTAGAGGACTCTTGCTAAAGTTAATACTTGGTGATCCAAGTAAAGGGCTAAGAACACATTCAACTCTTAATGATTTGTGTTCTCATTGTACTTTCTTGTCTAAATTCAGACCGAAGAATAACAAATAAGATCTACTTGATGATCATTTGGTAAATGCAATGCATGAAGAGTTTATAACGATTTTATAAGGATTTTGATACGAGTATGCATAGTGAATTCCAATTGCACATGATTGGAGAATTTAACTTCTTCCTCAGACTAAAAATAAAGAAAATGGAAGATGGGATCTGTCTCAACCAAGCTAAATAAGCCAAAGATCTTATTAAGAACTTTGAACTTACTAATTCCAAGTGGGTTGGAATTCCCATAAGGAAACATCCACAACTCTTGATAAACAAGAATAAAAGGTAACGATGTTGATGAGAAGACGTACTTAGCAGATTAATTAATTATTCTTTGGGGCAAGTAAAATATTAATTTGATTTTTTGGATCATTGACCCTTAAAAAAATATGTACACCTTATAAATAAAAAATTTATTTAAAAATTTAACATTAAATTTTATTATATTATTTAAAACAACAAATTGTGTCTTAATATATAAATGTTATTTCTGAAATATCTTAATTAAATAATAACATAAAAAAACTCAAAATATGAAATTGCATGTTTATATACGTAGCTAATGAATGATACATTTTTAAGAGAGTCAAAATTTTGACTGTTAAATATAAATTGGGTGAATTCCCTAGAGGGTATTGTTGATAATCTTGGCAAATCATTTCACAAGATCAAAAGAGCAAACTCTGTATGATAAGGTGTTGAGAAATATTAGAACTGAACTAAAGAAAAAGATATATTGTGAATATATTTTTTGTGTATCCAAAACTAGTTTAGTATAATAGAAATATTTTAATATATATATAATTTTAAGAAGTAAAAAGTAGAATTGGAGTCGTGGGTATTATATATTCATTAAATAAATATTTTTTATTGAATATATTTTTATAAAATAAAGATTTTAGTAGTACATAATGTTATAAATATAATTTTATTGTTAATAGTTCCAAAAAAAATCTTTAACTAAAAGGAGAAAAGAAAAAAGGATATGTGTATTATTGTTTTATTCTGGGTGAAATGATTATATTAGTTCAAGAGGAATTCTATACAAGACATAAGTATGTATTGGTGAGTATTACATCAAAATAAAATAGAGCTTATGAGTTATGGTGTCTCAAGAAAACCTTATAAGAGTTATATAAAGGATGAGCTTACTTGCTATCATTATCATAAGAGTGGTCATATCAAACCTAAATTCCCAAAACATTTCAAAAAAAAGCCAATGAAAACATTAATGCAACATTGGTTTATGATAGCTCAAACCAAAGTGATGACAAAGAGCATGTATCCAACTAAGTTTCTATCATGGCTACTTAAAAAGAAGAAGACGAGGTAAAGTTCAAATCTAACTTATGTTTATCTTAAGATCAATTAGACGATGGTATTAAAAATCTTATGATTTTTTACGTGATTACAAACACTCTCTTATATCAAACAAAAAACCAAATATTTGAAAACTTTTTACAAATATTTTAGGAAACAATGATGAGTTTGATGATAATAACTCTATCAATTTTTATAACAATAAGTTTATCCACAATTCACATAAAAAACTTTAATTATGACATTTATGCTTTAATATACTTGAATATTTAGGTTACTTTAATAACACATAATTCCTTCTATTTTAAAAAAAAAATACAATTATTAATTATTCATTAAATCTAATTGAGAATTTATCAAACTTTTGTATAAAACTAATTGTTAATTACACTACATGTTATTTTAGAATGTACAACCAACAAACAAATATTATATAAAAATCCATGCACGTTGATTTTGATGAAGGAAATTCTTTTAAAAGAAAGTGAAAAAATATAAAAGTTGAATATACCAAGTTCCATCAACTTGAAGAAGAAGTAAAACCTATTATATCATAACCATAAATATATTCTGACAATCAAACTATTAAAGAGAAGAATGATGAAACTCCCAAAGAACTTCATAGAAGTAGGAACAATGTTAGAGGACTCTTGCTAAAGTTAATACTTGGTGATCCAAGTAAAGGGCTAAGAACACATTCAACTCTTAATGATTTGTGTTCTCATTGTACTTTCTTGTCTAAATTCAGACCGAAGAATAACAAATAAGATCTACTTGATGATCATTTGGTAAATGCAATGCATGAAGAGTTTATAACGATTTTATAAGGATTTTGATACGAGTATGCATAGTGAATTCCAATTGCACATGATTGGAGAATTTAACTTCTTCCTCAGACTAAAAATAAAGAAAATAGAAGATGGGATCTGTCTCAACCAAGCTAAATAAGCCAAAGATCTTATTAAGAAGTTTGAACTTACTAATTCCAAGTGGGTTGGAATTCCCATAAGGAAACATCCACAACTCTTGATAAACAAGAATAAAAGGTAACGATGTTGATGAGAAGACGTACTTAGCAGATTAATTAATTATTCTTTGGGGCAAGTAAAATATTAATTTGATTTTTTGGATCATTGACCCTTAAAAAAATATGTACACCATATAAATAAAAAAATTATTTAAAAATTTAACATTAAATTTTATTATATTATTTAAAACAACAAATTGTGTCTTAATATATAAATGTTATTTCTGAAATATCTTAATTAAATAATAACATAAAAAAACTCAAAATATGAAATTGCATGTTTATATACGTAGCTAATGAATGATACATTTTTAAGAGAGTCAAAATTTTGACTGTTAAATATAAATTGGGTGAATTCCCTAGAGGGTATTGTTGATAATCTTGGCAAATCCTTTCACAAGATCAAAAGAGCAAACTCTGTATGATAAGGTGTTGAGAAATATTAGAACTGAACTAAAGAAAAAGATATATTGTGAATATATTTTTTGTGTATCCAAAACTAGTTTAGTATAATAGAAATATTTTAATATATATATAATTTTAAGAAGTAAAGAGTAGAATTGGAGTCGTGGGTTTTATATGTTCATTAAATAAATATTTTTTATTGAATATATTTTTATAAAATAAAGATTTTAGTAGTACATAATGTTATAAATATAATTTTATTGTTAATAGTTCCAAAAAAAAATCTTTAACTAAAAGGAGAAAAGAAAAAAGGATATGTGTATTATTGTTTTATTCTGGGTGAAATGATTATATTAGTTCAAGAGGAATTCTATACAAGACATAAGTATGTATTGGTGAGTATTACATCAAAATAAAATAGAGCTTATGAGTTATGGTGTCTCAAGAAAACCTTATAAGAATTATATAAAGGATGAGCTTACTTGCTATCATTATCATAAGAGTGGTCATATCAAACCTAAATTCCCAAAACTTTTCAAAAAAAAGCCAATGAAAACATTAATGCAACATTGGTTTATGATAGCTCAAACCAAAGTGATGACAAAGAGCATGTATCCAACTAAGTTTCTTTCATGGCTACTTAAAAAGAAGAAGACGAGGTAAAGTTCAAATCTAACTTATGTTTATCTTAAGATCAATTAGACGATGGTATTAAAAATCTTATGATTTTTTACGAGATTACAAACACTCTCTTATATCAAACAAAAAACCAAATATTTGAAAACTTTTTACAAATATTTTAGGAAACAATGATGAGTTTGATGATAATAACTCTATCATTTTTTATAACAATAAGTTTATCCACAATTCACATAAAAACTTTAATTATGAAATTTATGCTTTAATATACTTGAATATTTAGGTTACTTTAATAACACATAATTCCTTCTATTTAAAAAAAAAATACAATTATTAATTATTCATTAAATCTAATTGAGAATTTATCAAACTTTTGTATAAAACTAATTGTTAATTACACTACATGTTATTTTAGAATGTACAACCAACAAACAAATATTATATAAAAATCCATACACGTTGATTTTGATGAAGGAAATTCTTTTAAAAGAAAGTGAAAAAATATAAAAGTTGAATATACCCAGTTCCATCAACTTGAAGAAGAAATAAAACCTATTATATCATAACCATAAATATATTCTGACAATCAAACTATTAAAGAGAAGAATGATGAAACTCCCAAAGAACTTCATAGAAGTAGGAACAATGTTAGAGGACTCTTGCTAAAGTTAATACTTGGTGATCCAAGTAAAGGGCTAAGAACACATTCAACTCTTAATGATTTGTGTTCTCATTGTACTTTCTTGTCTAAATTCAGACCGAAGAATAACAAATAAGATCTACTTGATGATCATTTGGTAAATGCAATGCATGAAGAGTTTATAACGATTTTATAAGGATTTTGATACGAGTATGCATATTGAATTCCAATTGCACATGATTGGAGAATTTAACTTCTTCCTCAGACTAAAAATAAAGAAAATGGAAGATGGGATCTGTCTCAACCAAGCTAAATAAGCCAAAGATCTTATTAAGAACTTTGAACTTACTAATTCCAAGTGGGTTGGAATTCCCATAAGGAAACATCCACAACTCTTGATAAACAAGAATAAAAGGTAACGATGTTGATGAGAAGACGTACTTAGCAGATTAATTAATTATTCTTTGGGGCAAGTAAAATATTAATTTGATTTTTTGGATCATTGACCCTTAAAAAAATATGTACACCTTATAAATAAAAAATTTATTTAAAAATTTAACATTAAATTTTATTATATTATTTAAAACAACAAATTGTGTCTTAATATATAAATGTTATTTCTGAAATATCTTAATTAAATAATAACATAAAAAAACTCAAAATATGAAATTGCATGTTTATATACGTAGCTAATGAATGATACATTTTTAAGAGAGTCAAAATTTTGACTGTTAAATATAAATTGTTTGAATTCCCTAGAGGGTATTGTTGATAATCTTGGCAAATCCTTTCAAAGGTTCAAAAGAGCAAACTCTGTATGATAAGGTGTTGAGAAATATTAGAACTGAACTAAAGAAAAAGATATATTGTGAATATATTTTTTGTGTATCCAAAACTAGTTTAGTATAATAGAAATATTTTAATATATATATATATAATTTTAAGAAGTAAAGAGTAGAATTGGAGTCGTGGGTATTACATGTTCATTAAATAAATATTTTTTATTGAATATATTTTTATAAAATAAAGATTTTAGTAGTACATAATGTTATAAATATAATTTTATTGTTAATAGTTCCAAAAAAAAAATCTTTAACTAAAAGGAGAAAAGAAAAAAGGATATGTGTATTATTGTTTTATTCTGGGTGAAATGATTATATTAGTTCAAGAGGAATTCTATACAAGACATAAGTATGTATTGGTGAGTATTACATCAAAATAAAATAGAGCTTATGAGTTATGGTGTCTCAAGAAAACCTTATAAGAGTTATATAAAGGATGAGCTTACTTGCTATCATTATCATAAGAGTGGTCATATCAAACCTAAATTCCCAAAACTTTTCAAAAAAAAGCCAATGAAAACATTAATGCAACATTGGTTGATGATAGCTCAAACCAAAGTGATGACAAAGAGCATGTATCCAACTAAGTTTCTTTCATTGCTACTTAAAAAGAAGAAGACGAGTTAAAGTTCAAATCTAACTTATGTTTATCTTAAGATCAATTAGACGATGGTATTAAAAATCTTATGATTTTTTACGTGATTACAAACACTCTAATATATCAAACAAAAAACCAAATATTTGAAAACTTTTTACAAATATTTTAGGAAACAATGATGAGTTTGATGATAATAACTCTATCATTTTTTATAACAATAAGTTTATCCACAATTCACATAAAAAACTTTAATTATGACATTTATGCTTTAATATACTTGAATATTTAGGTTACTTTAATAACACATAATTCCTTCTATTTTAAAAAAAAAATACAATTATTTATTATTCATTAAATCTAATTGAGAATTTATCAAACTTTTGTATAAAACTAATTGTTAATTACACTACATGTTATTTTAGAATGTACAACCAACAAACAAATATTATATAAAAATCCATGCACGTTGATTTTGATGAAGGAAATTCTTTTAAAAGAAAGTGAAAAAATATAAAAGTTGAATATACCAAGTTCCATCAACTTGAAGAAGAAGTAAAACCTATTATATCATAACCATAAATATATTCTGACAATCAAACTATTAAAGAGAAGAATGATGAAATTCCCAAAGAACTTCATAGAAGTAGGAACAATGTTAGAGGACTCTTGCTAAAGTTAATCCTTGGTGATCCAAGTAAAGGGCTAAGAACACATTCAACTCTTAATGATTTGTGTTCTCATTGTACTTTCTTGTCTAAATTCAGACCGAAGAATAACAAATAAGATCTACTTGATGATCATTTGGTAAATGCAATGCATGAAGAGTTTATAACGATTTTATAAGGATTTTGATACGAGTATGCATAGTGAATTCCAATTGAACATGACTGGAGAATTTAACTTCTTCCTCAGACTAAAAATAAAGAAAATGGAAGATGGGATTTGTCTCAACCAAGCTAAATAAGCCAAAGATCTTATTAAGAAGTTTGAACTTACTAATTCCAAGTGGGTTGGAAATCCCATAAGGAAACATCCACAACTCTTGATAAACAAGAATAAAAGGTAACGATGTTGATGAGAAGACGTACTTAGCAGATTAATTAATTATTCTTTGAGGCAAGTAAAATATTAATTTGATATTTTGGATCATTGACCCTTAAAAAATATGTACACCTTATAAATAAAAAATTTATTTAAAAATTTAATATTAAATTTTGTTATATTATTTAAAACAACAAATTGTGTCTTAATATATAAATGTTATTTCTGAAATATCTTAATTAAATAATAACATAAAAAAACTCAAAATATGAAATTGCATGTTTATATACGTAGCTAATGAATGATACATTTTTAAGAGAGTCAAAATTTTGACTGTTAAATATAAATTGGGTGAATTCCCTAGAGGGTATTGTTGATCATCTTGGCAAATCATTTCACAAGATCAAAAGAGCAAACTCTGTATGATAAGGTGTTGAGAAATATTAGAACTGAACTAAAGAAAAAGATATATTGTGAATATATTTTTTGTGTATCCAAAACTAGTTTAGTATAATAGAAATATTTTAATATATATATAATTTTAAGAAGTAAATTGTAGAATTGAAGACGTGGGTATTATATGTTCATTAAATAATTTTTTTTATTGAATATATTTTTATAAAATAAACATTTTAGTAGTACATAATGTTATAAATATAATTTTATTGTTAATAGTTCCAAAAAAAATCTTTAACTAAAAGGAGAAAAGAAAAAAGGATATGTGTATTATTGTTTTATTCTTGGTGAAATGATTATATTAGTTCAAGAGGAATTCTATACAAGACATAAGTGTGTATTGGTGAGTATTACATCAAAATAAAATAGAGCTTATGAGTTATGGTGTCTCAAGAAAACCTTATAAGAGTTATATAAATGATGAGCTTACTTGCTATCATTATCATAAGAGTGGTCATATCAAACCTAAATTCCCAAAACTTTTCAAAAAAAAGCCAATGAAAACATTAATGCAACATTGGTTTATGATAGCTCAAACCAAAGTGATGACAAAGAGCATGTATCCAACTAAGTTTCTTTCATGGCTACTTAAAAAGAAGAAGACGAGGTAAAGTTCAAATCTAACTTATGTTTATCTTAAGATCAATTAGACGATGGTATTAAAAATCTTATGATTTTTTACGTGATTACAAACACTCTATTATATCAAACAAAAAACCAAATATTTGAAAACTTTTTACAAATATTTTAGGAAACAATGATGAGTTTGATGATAATAACTCTATCATTTTTTATAACAATAAGTTTATCCACAATTCACATAAAAAACTTTAATTATGAAATTTATGCTTTAATATACTTGAATATTTAGGTTACTTTAATAACACATAATTCCTTCTATTTTAAAAAAAAAATACAATTATTAATTATTCATTAAATCTAATTGAGAATTTATCAAACTTTTGTATAAAACTAATTGTTAATTACACTACATGTTATTTTAGAATGTACAACCAACAAACAAATATTATATAAAAATCCATGCACGTTGATTTTGATGAAGGAAATTCTTTTAAAAGAAAGTGAAAAAATATAAAAGTTGAATATACCAAGTTCCATCAACTTGAAGAAGAATTAAAACCTATTATATCATAACCATAAATATATTCTGACAATCAAACTATTAAAGAGAAGAATGATGAAACTCCCAAAGAACTTCATAGAAGTAGGAACAATGTTAGAGGACTCTTGCTAAAGTTAATACTTGGTGATCCAAGTAAAGGGCTAAGAACACATTCAACTCTTAATGATTTGTGTTCTCATTGTACTTTCTTGTCTAAATTCAGACCGAAGAATAACAAATAAGATCTACTTGATGATCATTTGGTAAATGCAATGCATGAAGAGTTTATAACGATTTTATAAGGATTTTGATACGAGTATGCATATTGAATTCCAATTGCACATGATTGGAGAATTTAACTTCTTCTTCAGACTAAAAATAAAGAAAATGGAAGATGGGATCTGTCTCAACCAAGCTAAATAAGCCAAAGAGCTTATTAAGAACTTTGAACTTACTAATTCCAAGTGGGTTGGAATTCCCATAAGGAAACATCCAAAACTCTTGATAAACTAGAATAAAAGGTAACGATGTTGATGAGAAGACGTACTTAGCAGATTAATTAATTATTCTTTGGGGCAAGTAAAATATTAATTTGATTTTTTGGATCATTGACCCTTAAAAAAATATGTACACCTTATAAATAAAAAATTTGTTTAAAAATTTAACATTAAATTTTATTATATTATTTAAAACAACAAATTGTGTCTTAATATACAAATGTTATTTCTGAAATATCTTAATTAAATAATAACATAAAAAAACTCAAAATATGAAATTGCATGTTTATATACGTAGCTAATGAATGATACATTTTTAAGAGAGTCAAAATTTTGACTGTTAAATATAAATTGGGTGAATTCCCTAGAGGGTATTGTTGATAATCTTGGCAAATCCTTTCACAAGATCAAAAGAGCAAACTCTGTATGATAAGGTGTTGAGAAATATTGAACTGAACTAAAGAAAAAGATATATTGTGAATATATTTTTTGTGTATCCAAAACTAGTTTAATATAATAGAAATATTTTAATATATATATAATTTTAAGAAGTAAAGAGTAGAATTGGAGTCGTGGGTATTACATGTTCATTAAATAAATATTTTTTATTGAATATATTTTTATAAAATAAAGATTTTAGTAGTACATAATGTTATAAATATAATTTTATTGTTAATAGTTCCAAAAAAAAAAATCTTTAACTAAAAGGAGAAAAGAAAAAAGGATATGTGTATTATTGTTTTATTCTGGGTGAAATGATTATATTAGTTCAAGAGGAATTCTATACAAGACATAAGTATGTATTGGTGAGTATTACATCAAAATAAAATAGAGCTTATGAGTTATGGTGTCTCAAGAAAACCGTATAAGAGTTATATGAAGGATGAGCTTACTTGCTATCATTATCATAAGAGTGGTCATATCAAACCTAAATTCCCAAAACTTTTTAAAAAAAAGCCAATGAAAACATTAATGCAACATTGGTTTATGATAGCTCAAACCAAAGTGATGACAAAGAGCATGTATCAAACTAAGTTTCTTTCATTGCTACTTAAAAAGAAGAAGACGAGTTAAAGTTCAAATCTAACTTATGTTTATCTTAAGATCAGTTAGACGATGGTATTAAAAATCTTATGATTTTTTACGTGATTACAAACACTCTATTATATCAAACAAAAAACCAAATATTTGAAAACTTTTTACAAATATTTTAGGAAACAATGATGAGTTTGATGATAATAACTCTATCATTTTTTATAACAATAAGTTTATCCACAATTCACATAAAAAACTTTAATTATGACATTTATGCTTTAATATACTTGAATATTTAGGTTACTTTAATAACACATAATTCCTTCTATTTTAAAAAAAAAATACAATTATTTATTATTCATTAAATCTAATTGAGAATTTATCAAACTTTTGTATAAAACTAATTGTTAATTACACTACATGTTATTTTAGAATGTACAACCAACAAAAAAATATTATATAAAAATCCATGCACGTTGATTTTGATGAAGGAAATTCTTTTAAAAGAAAGTGAAAAAATATAAAAGTTGAATATACCAAGTTCCATCAACTTGAAGAAGAAGTAAAACCTATTATATCATAACCATAAATATATTCTGACAATCAAACTATTAAAGAGAAGAATGATGAAACTCCCAAAGAACTTCATAGAAGTAGGAACAATGTTAGAGGACTCTTGCTAAAGTTAATACTTGGTGATCCAAGTAAAGGGCTAAGAACACATTCAACTCTTAATGATTTGTGTTCTCATTGTACTTTCTTGTCTAAATTCAGACCGAAGAATAACAAATAAGATCTACTTGATGATCATTTGGTAAATGCAATGCATGAAGAGTTTATAACGATTTTATAAGGATTTTGATACGAGTATGCATAGTGAATTCCAATTGAACATGACTGGAGAATTTAACTTCTTCCTCAGACTAAAAATAAAGAAAATGGAAGATGGGATTTGTCTCAACCAAGCTAAATAAGCCAAAGATCTTATTAAGAAGTTTGAACTTACTAATTCCAAGTGGGTTGGAAATCCCATAAGGAAACATCCACAACTCTTGATAAACAAGAATAAAAGGTAACGATGTTGATGAGAAGACGTACTTAGCAGATTAATTAATTATTCTTTGAGGCAAGTAAAATATTAATTTGATGTTTTGGATCATTGACCCTTAAAAAATATGTACACCTTATAAATAAAAAATTTATTTAAAAATTTAATATTAAATTTTGTTATATTATTTAAAACAACAAATTGTGTCTTAATATATAAATGTTATTTCTGAAATATCTTAATTAAATAATAACATAAAAAAACTCAAAATATGAAATTGCATGTTTATATACGTAGCTAATGAATGATACATTTTTAAGAGAGTCAAAATTTTGACTGTTAAATATAAATTGGGTGAATTCCCTAGAGGGTATTGTTGATCATCTTGGCAAATCATTTCACAAGATCAAAAGAGCAAACTCTGTATGATAAGGTGTTGAGAAATATTAGAACTGAACTAAAGAAAAAGATATATTGTGAATATATTTTTTGTGTATCCAAAACTAGTTTAGTATAATAGAAATATTTTAATATATATATAATTTTAAGAAGTAAATTGTAGAATTGAAGACGTGGGTATTATATGTTCATTAAATAATTTTTTTATTGAATATATTTTTATAAAATAAACATTTTAGTAGTACATAATGTTATAAATATAATTTTATTGTTAATAGTTCCAAAAAAAAATCTTTAACTAAAAGGAGAAAAGAAAAAAGGATATGTGTATTATTGTTTTATTCTTGGTGAAATGATTATATTAGTTCAAGAGGAATTCTATACAAGACATAAGTGTGTATTTGTGAGTATTACATCAAAATAAAATAGAGCTTATGAGTTGTGTTGTCTCAAGAAAACCTTATAAGAGTTATATAAAGGATGAGCTTACTTGCTATCATTATCATTAGAGTGGTCATATCAAACCTAAATTCCCAAAACTTTTCAAAAAAAAAGCCAATGAAAACATTAATGCAACATTGGTTGATGATAGCTCAAACCAAAGTGATGACAAAGAGCATGTAGCCAACTAAGTTTCTTTCATGGCTACTTAAAAAGAAGAAGACGAGGTAAAGTTTAAATCTAACTTATGTTTATCTTAAGATCAATTAGACGATGGTATTAAAAATCTTATGATTTTTTACGTGATTACAAACACTCTATTATATCAAACAAAAAACCAAATATTTGAAAACTTTTTACAAATATTTTAGGAAACAATGATGAGTTTGATGATAATAACTCTATCATTTTTTATAACAATAAGTTTATCCACAATTCACATAAAAAACTTTAATTATGAAATTTATGCTTTAATATACTTGAATATTTAGGTTACTTTAATAACACATAATTCCTTCTATTTTAAAAAAAAAAATACAATTATTAATTATTCATTAAATCTAATTGAGAATTTATCAAACTTTTGTATAAAACTAATTGTTAATTACACTACATGTTATTTTAGAATGTACAACCAACAAACAAATATTATATAAAAATCCATGCACGTTGATTTTGATGAAGGAAATTCTTTTAAAAGAAAGTGAAAAAATATAAAAGTTGAATATACCAAGTTCCATCAACTTGAAGAAGAATTAAAACCTATTATATCATAACCATAAATATATTCTGACAATCAAACTATTAAAGAGAAGAATGATGAAACTCCCAAAGAACTTCATAGAAGTAGGAACAATGTTAGAGGACTCTTGCTAAAGTTAATACTTGGTGATCCAAGTAAAGGGCTAAGAACACATTCAACTCTTAATGATTTGTGTTCTCATTGTACTTTCTTGTCTAAATTCAGACCGAAGAATAACAAATAAGATCTACTTGATGATCATTTGGTAAATGCAATGCATGAAGAGTTTATAACGATTTTATAAGGATTTTGATACGAGTATGCATATTGAATTCCAATTGCACATGATTGGAGAATTTAACTTCTTCCTCAGACTAAAAATAAAGAAAATGGAAGATGGGATCTGTCTCAACCAAGCTAAATAAGCCAAATATCTTATTAAGAACTTTGAACTTACTAATTCCAAGTGGGTTGGAATTCCCATAAGGAAACATCCACAACTCTTGATAAACAAGAATAAAAGGTAACGATGTTGATGAGAAGACGTACTTAGCAGATTAATTAATTATTCTTTGGGGCAAGTAAAATATTAATTTGATTTTTTGGATCATTGACCCTTAAAAAAATATGTACACCTTATAAATAAAAAATTTATTTAAAAATTTAACATTAAATTTTATTATATTATTTAAAACAACAAATTGTGTCTTAATATATAAATGTTATTTCAGAAATATCTTAATTAAATAATAACATAAAAAAACTCAAAATATGAAATTGCATGTTTATATACGTAGCTAATGAATGATACATTTTTAAGAGAGTCAAAATTTTGACTGTTAAATATAAATTGGGTGAATTCCCTAGAGGGTATTGTTGATAATCTTGGCAAATCCTTTCACAAGATCAAAAGAGCAAACTCTGTATGATAAGGTGTTGAGAAATATTAGAACTGAACTAAAGAAAAAGATATATTGTGAATATATTTTTTGTGTATCCAAAACTAGTTTAGTATAATAGAAATATTTTAATATATATATATATAATTTTAAGAAGTAAAGAGTAGAATTGGAGTCGTGGGTATTACATGTTCATTAAATAAATATTTTTTATTGAATATATTTTTATAAAATAAAGATTTTAGTAGTACATAATGTTATAAATATAATTTTATTGTTAATAGTTCCAAAAAAAAAAATCTTTAACTAAAAGGAGAAAAGAAAAAAGGATATGTGTATTATTGTTTTATTCTGGGTGAAATGATTATATTAGTTCAAGAGGAATTCTATACAAGACATAAGTATGTATTGGTGAGTATTACATCAAAATAAAATAGAGCTTATGAGTTATGGTGTCTCAAGAAAACCGTATAAGAGTTATATGAAGGATGAGCTTACTTGCTATCATTATCATAAGAGTGGTCATATCAAACCTAAATTCCCAAAACTTTTTAAAAAAAAGCCAATGAAAACATTAATGCAACATTGGTTTATGATAGCTCAAACCAAAGTGATGACAAAGAGCATGTATCAAACTAAGTTTCTTTCATTGCTACTTAAAAAGAAGAAGACGAGTTAAAGTTCAAATCTAACTTATGTTTATCTTAAGATCAGTTAGACGATGGTATTAAAAATCTTATGATTTTTTACGTGATTACAAACACTCTATTATATCAAACAAAAAACCAAATATTTGAAAACTTTTTACAAATATTTTAGGAAACAATGATGAGTTTGATGATAATAACTCTATCATTTTTTATAACAATAAGTTTATCCACAATTCACATAAAAAACTTTAATTATGACATTTATGCTTTAATATACTTGAATATTTAGGTTACTTTAATAACACATAATTCCTTCTATTTTAAAAAAAAAATACAATTATTTATTATTCATTAAATCTAATTGAGAATTTATCAAACTTTTGTATAAAACTAATTGTTAATTACACTACATGTTATTTTAGAATGTACAACCAACAAAAAAATATTATATAAAAATCCATGCACGTTGATTTTGATGAAGGAAATTCTTTTAAAAGAAAGTGAAAAAATATAAAAGTTGAATATACCAAGTTCCATCAACTTGAAGAAGAAGTAAAACCTATTATATCATAACCATAAATATATTCTGACAATCAAACTATTAAAGAGAAGAATGATGAAACTCCCAAAGAACTTCATAGAAGTAGGAACAATGTTAGAGGACTCTTGCTAAAGTTAATACTTGGTGATCCAAGTAAAGGGCTAAGAACACATTCAACTCTTAATGATTTGTGTTCTCATTGTACTTTCTTGTCTAAATTCAGACCGAAGAATAACAAATAAGATCTACTTGATGATCATTTGGTAAATGCAATGCATGAAGAGTTTATAACGATTTTATAAGGATTTTGATACGAGTATGCATAGTGAATTCCAATTGAACATGACTGGAGAATTTAACTTCTTCCTCAGACTAAAAATAAAGAAAATGGAAGATGGGATTTGTCTCAACCAAGCTAAATAAGCCAAAGATCTTATTAAGAAGTTTGAACTTACTAATTCCAAGTGGGTTGGAAATCCCATAAGGAAACATCCACAACTCTTGATAAACAAGAATAAAAGGTAACGATGTTGATGAGAAGACGTACTTAGCAGATTAATTAATTATTCTTTGAGGCAAGTAAAATATTAATTTGATGTTTTGGATCATTGACCCTTAAAAAATATGTACACCTTATAAATAAAAAATTTATTTAAAAATTTAATATTAAATTTTGTTATATTATTTAAAACAACAAATTGTGTCTTAATATATAAATGTTATTTCTGAAATATCTTAATTAAATAATAACATAAAAAAACTCAAAATATGAAATTGCATGTTTATATACGTAGCTAATGAATGATACATTTTTAAGAGAGTCAAAATTTTGACTGTTAAATATAAATTGGGTGAATTCCCTAGAGGGTATTGTTGATCATCTTGGCAAATCATTTCACAAGATCAAAAGAGCAAACTCTGTATGATAAGGTGTTGAGAAATATTAGAACTGAACTAAAGAAAAAGATATATTGTGAATATATTTTTTGTGTATCCAAAACTAGTTTAGTATAATAGAAATATTTTAATATATATATAATTTTAAGAAGTAAATTGTAGAATTGAAGACGTGGGTATTATATGTTCATTAAATAATTTTTTTATTGAATATATTTTTATAAAATAAACATTTTAGTAGTACATAATGTTATAAATATAATTTTATTGTTAATAGTTCCAAAAAAAAATCTTTAACTAAAAGGAGAAAAGAAAAAAGGATATGTGTATTATTGTTTTATTCTTGGTGAAATGATTATATTAGTTCAAGAGGAATTCTATACAAGACATAAGTGTGTATTTGTGAGTATTACATCAAAATAAAATAGAGCTTATGAGTTGTGTTGTCTCAAGAAAACCTTATAAGAGTTATATAAAGGATGAGCTTACTTGCTATCATTATCATTAGAGTGGTCATATCAAACCTAAATTCCCAAAACTTTTCAAAAAAAAAGCCAATGAAAACATTAATGCAACATTGGTTGATGATAGCTCAAACCAAAGTGATGACAAAGAGCATGTAGCCAACTAAGTTTCTTTCATGGCTACTTAAAAAGAAGAAGACGAGGTAAAGTTTAAATCTAACTTATGTTTATCTTAAGATCAATTAGACGATGGTATTAAAAATCTTATGATTTTTTACGTGATTACAAACACTCTATTATATCAAACAAAAAACCAAATATTTGAAAACTTTTTACAAATATTTTAGGAAACAATGATGAGTTTGATGATAATAACTCTATCATTTTTTATAACAATAAGTTTATCCACAATTCACATAAAAAACTTTAATTATGAAATTTATGCTTTAATATACTTGAATATTTAGGTTACTTTAATAACACATAATTCCTTCTATTTTAAAAAAAAAAATACAATTATTAATTATTCATTAAATCTAATTGAGAATTTATCAAACTTTTGTATAAAACTAATTGTTAATTACACTACATGTTATTTTAGAATGTACAACCAACAAACAAATATTATATAAAAATCCATGCACGTTGATTTTGATGAAGGAAATTCTTTTAAAAGAAAGTGAAAAAATATAAAAGTTGAATATACCAAGTTCCATCAACTTGAAGAAGAATTAAAACCTATTATATCATAACCATAAATATATTCTGACAATCAAACTATTAAAGAGAAGAATGATGAAACTCCCAAAGAACTTCATAGAAGTAGGAACAATGTTAGAGGACTCTTGCTAAAGTTAATACTTGGTGATCCAAGTAAAGGGCTAAGAACACATTCAACTCTTAATGATTTGTGTTCTCATTGTACTTTCTTGTCTAAATTCAGACCGAAGAATAACAAATAAGATCTACTTGATGATCATTTGGTAAATGCAATGCATGAAGAGTTTATAACGATTTTATAAGGATTTTGATACGAGTATGCATATTGAATTCCAATTGCACATGATTGGAGAATTTAACTTCTTCCTCAGACTAAAAATAAAGAAAATGGAAGATGGGATCTGTCTCAACCAAGCTAAATAAGCCAAATATCTTATTAAGAACTTTGAACTTACTAATTCCAAGTGGGTTGGAATTCCCATAAGGAAACATCCACAACTCTTGATAAACAAGAATAAAAGGTAACGATGTTGATGAGAAGACGTACTTAGCAGATTAATTAATTATTCTTTGGGGCAAGTAAAATATTAATTTGATTTTTTGGATCATTGACCCTTAAAAAAATATGTACACCTTATAAATAAAAAATTTATTTAAAAATTTAACATTAAATTTTATTATATTATTTAAAACAACAAATTGTGTCTTAATATATAAATGTTATTTCTGAAATATCTTAATTAAATAATAACATAAAAAAACTCAAAATATGAAATTGCATGTTTATATACGTAGCTAATGAATGATACATTTTTAAGAGAGTCAAAATTTTGACTGTTAAATATAAATTGGGTGAATTCCCTAGAGGGTATTGTTGATAATCTTGGCAAATCCTTTCACAAGATCAAAAGAGCAAACTCTGTATGATAAGGTGTTGAGAAATATTAGAACTGAACTAAAGAAAAAGATATATTGTGAATATATTTTTTGTGTATCCAAAACTAGTTTAGTATAATAGAAATATTTTAATATATATATATATAATTTTAAGAAGTAAAGAGTAGAATTGGAGTCGTGGGTATTACATGTTCATTAAATAAATATTTTTTATTGAATATATTTTTATAAAATAAAGATTTTAGTAGTACATAATGTTATAAATATAATTTTATTGTTAATAGTTCCAAAAAAAAAAATCTTTAACTAAAAGGAGAAAAGAAAAAAGGATATGTGTATTATTGTTTTATTCTGGGTGAAATGATTATATTAGTTCAAGAGGAATTCTATACAAGACATAAGTATGTATTGGTGAGTATTACATCAAAATAAAATAGAGCTTATGAGTTATGGTGTCTCAAGAAAACCTTATAAGAGTTATATAAAGGATGAGCTTACTTGCTATCATTATCATAAGAGTGGTCATATCAAACCTAAATTCCCAAAACTTTTCAAAAAAAAGCCAATGAAAACATTAATGCAACATTGGTTGATGATAGCTCAAACCAAAGTGATGACAAAGAGCATGTATCCAACTAAGTTTCTTTCATTGCTACTTAAAAAGAAGAAGACGAGTTAAAGTTCAAATCTAAGTTATGTTTATCTTAAGATCAATTAGACGATGGTATTAAAAATCTTATGATTTTTTACGTGATTACAAACACTCTATTATATCAAACAAAAAACCAAATATTTGAAAACTTTTTACAAATATTTTAGGAAACAATGATGAGTTTGATGATAATAACTCTATCATTTTTTATAACAATAAGTTTATCCACAATTCACATAAAAAACTTTAATTATGACATTTATGCTTTAATATACTTGAATATTTAGGTTACTTTAATAACACATAATTCCTTCTATTTTAAAAAAAAAAAATACAATTATTTATTATTCATTAAATCTAATTGAGAATTTATCAAACTTTTGTATAAAACTAATTGTTAATTACACTACATGTTATTTTAGAATGTACAACCAACAAACAAATATTATATAAAAATCCATGCACGTTGATTTTGATGAAGGAAATTCTTTTAAAAGAAAGTGAAAAAATATAAAAGTTGAATATACCAAGTTCCATCAACTTGAAGAAGAAGTAAAACCTATTATATCATAACCATAAATATATTCTGACAATCAAACTATTAAAGAGAAGAATGATGAAACTCCCAAAGAACTTCATAGAAGTAGGAACAATGTTAGAGGACTCTTGCTAAAGTTAATACTTGGTGATCCAAGTAAAGGGCTAAGAACACATTCAACTCTTAATGATTTGTGTTCTCATTGTACTTTCTTGTCTAAATTCAGACCGAAGAATAACAAATAAGATCTACTTGATGATCATTTGGTAAATGCAATGCATGAAGAGTTTATAACGATTTTATAAGGATTTTGATACGAGTATGCATAGTGAATTCCAATTGAACATGACTGGAGAATTTAACTTCTTCCTTAGACTAAAAATAAAGAAAATGGAAGATGGGATTTGTCTCAACCAAGCTAAATAAGCCAAAGATCTTATTAAGAAGTTTGAACTTACTAATTCCAAGTGGGTTGGAAATCCCATAAGGAAACATCCACAACTCTTGATAAACAAGAATAAAAGGTAACGATGTTGATGAGAAGACGTACTTAGCAGATTAATTAATTATTCTTTGAGGCAAGTAAAATATTAATTTGATGTTCTGGATCATTGACCCTTAAAAAATATGTACACCTTATAAATAAAAAATTTATTTAAAAATTTAATATTAAATTTTGTTATATTATTTAAAACAACAAATTGTGTCTTAATATATAAATGTTATTTCTGAAATATCTTAATTAAATAATAACATAAAAAAACTCAAAATATGAAATTGCATGTTTATATACGTAGCTAATGAATGATACATTTTTAAGAGAGTCAAAATTTTGACTGTTAAATATAAATTGGGTGAATTCCCTAGAGGGTATTGTTGATCATCTTGGCAAATCATTTCACAAGATCAAAAGAGCAAACTCTGTATGATAAGGTGTTGAGAAATATTAGAACTGAACTAAAGAAAAAGATATATTGTGAATATATTTTTTGTGTATCCAAAACTAGTTTAGTATAATAGAAATATTTTAATATATATATAATTTTAAGAAGTAAATTGTAGAATTGAAGACGTGGGTATTATATGTTCATTAAATAATTTTTTTTATTGAATATATTTTTATAAAATAAACATTTTAGTAGTACATAATGTTATAAATATAATTTTATTGTTAATAGTTCCAAAAAAAAATCTTTAACTAAAAGGAGAAAAGAAAAAAGGATATGTGTATTATTGTTTTATTCTTGGTGAAATGATTATATTAGTTCAAGAGGAATTCTATACAAGACATAAGTGTGTATTTGTGAGTATTACATCAAAATAAAATAGAGCTTATGAGTTGTGTTGTCTCAAGAAAATCTTATAAGAGTTATATAAAGGATGAGCTTACTTGCTATCATTATCATTAGAGTGGTCATATCAAACCTAAATTCCCAAAACTTTTCAAAAAAAAAGCCAATGAAAACATTAATGCAACATTGGTTGATGATAGCTCAAACCAAAGTGATGACAAAGAGCATGTAGCCAACTAAGTTTCTTTCATGGCTACTTAAAAAGAAGAAGACGAGGTAAAGTTCAAATCTAACTTATGTTTATCTTAAGATCAATTAGACGATGGTATTAAAAATCTTATGATTTTTTACGTGATTACAAACACTCTATTATATCAAACAAAAAACCAAATATTTGAAAACTTTTTACAAATATTTTAGGAAACAATGATGAGTTTGATGATAATAACTCTATCATTTTTTATAACAATAAGTTTATCCACAATTCACATAAAAAACTTTAATTATGAAATTTATGCTTTAATATACTTGAATATTTAGGTTACTTTAATAACACATAATTCCTTCTATTTTAAAAAAAAAATACAATTATTAATTATTCATTAAATCTAATTGAGAATTTATCAAACTTTTGTATAAAACTAATTGTTAATTACACTACATGTTATTTTAGAATGTACAACCAACAAACAAATATTATATAAAAATCCATGCACGTTGATTTTGATGAAGGAAATTCTTTTAAAAGAAAGTGAAAAAATATAAAAGTTGAATATACCAAGTTCCATCAACTTGAAGAAGAATTAAAACCTATTATATCATAACCATAAATATATTCTGACAATCAAACTATTAAAGAGAAGAATGATGAAACTCCCAAAGAACTTCATAGAAGTAGGAACAATGTTAGAGGACTCTTGCTAAAGTTAATACTTGGTGATCCAAGTAAAGGGCTAAGAACACATTCAACTCTTAATGATTTGTGTTCTCATTGTACTTTCTTGTCTAAATTCAGACCGAAGAATAACAAATAAGATCTACTTGATGATCATTTGGTAAATGCAATGCATGAAGAGTTTATAACGATTTTATAAGGATTTTGATACGAGTATGCATATTGAATTCCAATTGCACATGATTGGAGAATTTAACTTCTTCCTCAGACTAAAAATAAAGAAAATGGAAGATGGGATCTGTCTCAACCAAGCTAAATAAGCCAAATATCTTATTAAGAACTTTGAACTTACTAATTCCAAGTGGGTTGGAATTCCCATAAGGAAACATCCACAACTCTTGATAAACAAGAATAAAAGGTAACGATGTTGATGAGAAGACGTACTTAGCAGATTAATTAATTATTCTTTGGGGCAAGTAAAATATTAATTTGATTTTTTGGATCATTGACCCTTAAAAAAATATGTACACCTTATAAATAAAAAATTTATTTAAAAATTTAACATTAAATTTTATTATATTATTTAAAACAACAAATTGTGTCTTAATATATAAATGTTATTTCTGAAATATCTTAATTAAATAATAACATAAAAAAACTCAAAATATGAAATTGCATGTTTATATACGTAGCTAATGAATGATACATTTTTAAGAGAGTCAAAATTTTGACTGTTAAATATAAATTGGGTGAATTCCCTAGAGGGTATTGTTGATAATCTTGGCAAATCCTTTCACAAGATCAAAAGAGCAAACTCTGTATGATAAGGTGTTGAGAAATATTAGAACTGAACTAAAGAAAAAGATATATTGTGAATATATTTTTTGTGTATCCAAAACTAGTTTAGTATAATAGAAATATTTTAATATATATATATATAATTTTAAGAAGTAAAGAGTAGAATTGGAGTCGTGGGTATTACATGTTCATTAAATAAATATTTTTTATTGAATATATTTTTATAAAATAAAGATTTTAGTAGTACATAATGTTATAAATATAATTTTATTGTTAATAGTTCCAAAAAAAAAAATCTTTAACTAAAAGGAGAAAAGAAAAAAGGATATGTGTATTATTGTTTTATTCTGGGTGAAATGATTATATTAGTTCAAGAGGAATTCTATACAAGACATAAGTATGTATTGGTGAGTATTACATCAAAATAAAATAGAGCTTATGAGTTATGGTGTCTCAAGAAAACCTTATAAGAGTTATATAAAGGATGAGCTTACTTGCTATCATTATCATAAGAGTGGTCATATCAAACCTAAATTCCCAAAACTTTTCAAAAAAAAGCCAATGAAAACATTAATGCAACATTGGTTGATGATAGCTCAAACCAAAGTGATGACAAAGAGCATGTATCCAACTAAGTTTCTTTCATTGCTACTTAAAAAGAAGAAGACGAGTTAAAGTTCAAATCTAAGTTATGTTTATCTTAAGATCAATTAGACGATGGTATTAAAAATCTTATGATTTTTTACGTGATTACAAACACTCTATTATATCAAACAAAAAACCAAATATTTGAAAACTTTTTACAAATATTTTAGGAAACAATGATGAGTTTGATGATAATAACTCTATCATTTTTTATAACAATAAGTTTATCCACAATTCACATAAAAAACTTTAATTATGACATTTATGCTTTAATATACTTGAATATTTAGGTTACTTTAATAACACATAATTCCTTCTATTTTAAAAAAAAAAAATACAATTATTTATTATTCATTAAATCTAATTGAGAATTTATCAAACTTTTGTATAAAACTAATTGTTAATTACACTACATGTTATTTTAGAATGTACAACCAACAAACAAATATTATATAAAAATCCATGCACGTTGATTTTGATGAAGGAAATTCTTTTAAAAGAAAGTGAAAAAATATAAAAGTTGAATATACCAAGTTCCATCAACTTGAAGAAGAAGTAAAACCTATTATATCATAACCATAAATATATTCTGACAATCAAACTATTAAAGAGAAGAATGATGAAACTCCCAAAGAACTTCATAGAAGTAGGAACAATGTTAGAGGACTCTTGCTAAAGTTAATACTTGGTGATCCAAGTAAAGGGCTAAGAACACATTCAACTCTTAATGATTTGTGTTCTCATTGTACTTTCTTGTCTAAATTCAGACCGAAGAATAACAAATAAGATCTACTTGATGATCATTTGGTAAATGCAATGCATGAAGAGTTTATAACGATTTTATAAGGATTTTGATACGAGTATGCATAGTGAATTCCAATTGAACATGACTGGAGAATTTAACTTCTTCCTTAGACTAAAAATAAAGAAAATGGAAGATGGGATTTGTCTCAACCAAGCTAAATAAGCCAAAGATCTTATTAAGAAGTTTGAACTTACTAATTCCAAGTGGGTTGGAAATCCCATAAGGAAACATCCACAACTCTTGATAAACAAGAATAAAAGGTAACGATGTTGATGAGAAGACGTACTTAGCAGATTAATTAATTATTCTTTGAGGCAAGTAAAATATTAATTTGATGTTCTGGATCATTGACCCTTAAAAAATATGTACACCTTATAAATAAAAAATTTATTTAAAAATTTAATATTAAATTTTGTTATATTATTTAAAACAACAAATTGTGTCTTAATATATAAATGTTATTTCTGAAATATCTTAATTAAATAATAACATAAAAAAACTCAAAATATGAAATTGCATGTTTATATACGTAGCTAATGAATGATACATTTTTAAGAGAGTCAAAATTTTGACTGTTAAATATAAATTGGGTGAATTCCCTAGAGGGTATTGTTGATCATCTTGGCAAATCATTTCACAAGATCAAAAGAGCAAACTCTGTATGATAAGGTGTTGAGAAATATTAGAACTGAACTAAAGAAAAAGATATATTGTGAATATATTTTTTGTGTATCCAAAACTAGTTTAGTATAATAGAAATATTTTAATATATATATAATTTTAAGAAGTAAATTGTAGAATTGAAGACGTGGGTATTATATGTTCATTAAATAATTTTTTTTATTGAATATATTTTTATAAAATAAACATTTTAGTAGTACATAATGTTATAAATATAATTTTATTGTTAATAGTTCCAAAAAAAAATCTTTAACTAAAAGGAGAAAAGAAAAAAGGATATGTGTATTATTGTTTTATTCTTGGTGAAATGATTATATTAGTTCAAGAGGAATTCTATACAAGACATAAGTGTGTATTTGTGAGTATTACATCAAAATAAAATAGAGCTTATGAGTTGTGTTGTCTCAAGAAAACCTTATAAGAGTTATATAAAGGATGAGCTTACTTGCTATCATTATCATTAGAGTGGTCATATCAAACCTAAATTCCCAAAACTTTTCAAAAAAAAAGCCAATGAAAACATTAATGCAACATTGGTTGATGATAGCTCAAACCAAAGTGATGACAAAGAGCATGTAGCCAACTAAGTTTCTTTCATGGCTACTTAAAAAGAAGAAGACGAGGTAAAGTTCAAATCTAACTTATGTTTATCTTAAGATCAATTAGACGATGGTATTAAAAATCTTATGATTTTTTACGTGATTACAAACACTCTATTATATCAAACAAAAAACCAAATATTTGAAAACTTTTTACAAATATTTTAGGAAACAATGATGAGTTTGATGATAATAACTCTATCATTTTTTATAACAATAAGTTTATCCACAATTCACATAAAAAACTTTAATTATGAAATTTATGCTTTAATATACTTGAATATTTAGGTTACTTTAATAACACATAATTCCTTCTATTTTAAAAAAAAAATACAATTATTAATTATTCATTAAATCTAATTGAGAATTTATCAAACTTTTGTATAAAACTAATTGTTAATTACACTACATGTTATTTTAGAATGTACAACCAACAAACAAATATTATATAAAAATCCATGCACGTTGATTTTGATGAAGGAAATTCTTTTAAAAGAAAGTGAAAAAATATAAAAGTTGAATATACCAAGTTCCATCAACTTGAAGAAGAATTAAAACCTATTATATCATAACCATAAATATATTCTGACAATCAAACTATTAAAGAGAAGAATGATGAAACTCCCAAAGAACTTCATAGAAGTAGGAACAATGTTAGAGGACTCTTGCTAAAGTTAATACTTGGTGATCCAAGTAAAGGGCTAAGAACACATTCAACTCTTAATGATTTGTGTTCTCATTGTACTTTCTTGTCTAAATTCAGACCGAAGAATAACAAATAAGATCTACTTGATGATCATTTGGTAAATGCAATGCATGAAGAGTTTATAACGATTTTATAAGGATTTTGATACGAGTATGCATATTGAATTCCAATTGCACATGATTGGAGAATTTAACTTCTTCCTCAGACTAAAAATAAAGAAAATGGAAGATGGGATCTGTCTCAACCAAGCTAAATAAGCCAAATATCTTATTAAGAACTTTGAACTTACTAATTCCAAGTGGGTTGGAATTCCCATAAGGAAACATCCACAACTCTTGATAAACAAGAATAAAAGGTAACGATGTTGATGAGAAGACGTACTTAGCAGATTAATTAATTATTCTTTGGGGCAAGTAAAATATTAATTTGATTTTTTGGATCATTGACCCTTAAAAAAATATGTACACCTTATAAATAAAAAATTTATTAAAAAATTTAACATTAAATTTTATTATATTATTTAAAACAACAAATTGTGTCTTAATATATAAATGTTATTTCTGAAATATCTTAATTAAATAATAACATAAAAAAACTCAAAATATGAAATTGCATGTTTATATACGTAGCTAATGAATGATACATTTTTAAGAGAGTCAAAATTTTGATTGTTAAATATAAATTGGGTGAATTCCCTAGAGGGTATTGTTGATAATCTTGGCAAATCCTTTCACAAGATCAAAAGAGCAAACTCTGTATGATAAGGTGTTGAGAAATATTAGAACTGAACTAAAGAAAAAGATATATTGTGAATATATTTTTTGTGTATCCAAAACTAGTTTAGTATAATAGAAATATTTTAATATATATATATAATTTTAAGAAGTAAAGAGTAGAATTGGAGTCGTGGGTATTACATGTTCATTAATTAAATATTTTTTATTGAATATATTTTTATAAAATAAAGATTTTAGTAGTACATAATGTTATAAATATAATTTTATTGTTAATAGTTCAAAAAAAAAAATCTTTAACTAAAAGGAGAAAAGAAAAAAGGATATGTGTATTATTGTTTTATTCTGGGTGAAATGATTATATTAGTTCAAGAGGAATTCTATACAAGACATAAGTATGTATTGGTGAGTATTACATCAAAATAAAATAGAGCTTATGAGTTATGGTGTCTCAAGAAAACCGTATAAGAGTTATATAAAGGATGAGCTTACTTGCTATCATTATCATAAGAGTGGTCATATCAAACCTAAATTCCCAAAACTTTTCAAAAAAAAGCCAATGAAAACATTAATGCAACATTGGTTTATGATAGCTCAAACCAAAGTGATGACAAAGAGCATGTATCCAACTAAGTTTCTTTCATTGCTACTTAAAAAGAAGAAGACGAGTTAAAGTTCAAATCTAACTTATGTTTATCTTAAGATCAATTAGACGATGGTATTAAAAATCTTATGATTTTTTACGTGATTACAAACACTCTATTATATCAAACAAAAAACCAAATATTTGAAAACTTTTTACAAATATTTTAGGAAACAATGATGAGTTTGATGATAATAACTCTATCATTTTTTATAACAATAAGTTTATCCACAATTCACATAAAAAACTTTAATTATGACATTTATGCTTTAATATACTTGAATATTTAGGTTACTTTAATAACACATAATTCCTTCTATTTTAAAAAAAAAAATACAATTATTTATTATTCATTAAATCTAATTGAGAATTTATCAAACTTTTGTATAAAACTAATTGTTAATTACACTACATGTTATTTTAGAATGTACAACCAACAAACAAATATTATATAAAAATCCATGCACGTTGATTTTGATGAAGGAAATTCTTTTAAAAGAAAGTGAAAAAATATAAAAGTTGAATATACCAAGTTCCATCAACTTGAAGAAGAAGTAAAACCTATTATATCATAACCATAAATATATTCTGACAATCAAACTATTAAAGAGAAGAATGATGAAACTCCCAAAGAACTTCATAGAAGTAGGAACAATGTTAGAGGACTCTTGCTAAAGTTAATACTTGGTGATCCAAGTAAAGGGCTAAGAACACATTCAACTCTTAATGATTTGTGTTCTCATTGTACTTTCTTGTCTAAATTCAGACCGAAGAATAACAAATAAGATCTACTTGATGATCATTTGGTAAAAGCAATACATGAAGAGTTTATAACGATTTTATAAGGATTTTGATACGAGTATGCATAGTGAATTCCAATTGAACATGACTGGAGAATTTAACTTCTTCCTCAGACTAAAAATAAAGAAAATGGAAGATGGGATCTGTCTCAACCAAGCTAAATAAGCCAAAGATCTTATTAAGAAGTTTGAACTTACTAATTCCAAGTGGGTTGGAATTCCCATAAGGAAACATCCACAACTCTTGATAAACAAGAATAAAAGGTAACGATGTTGATGAGAAGACGTACTTAGCAGATTAATTAATTATTCTTTGAGGCAAGTAAAATATTAATTTGATGTTTTGGATCATTGACCCTTAAAAAATATGTACACCTTATAAATAAAAAATTTATTTAAAAATTTAATATTAAATTTTGTTATATTATTTAAAACAACAAATTGTGTCTTAATATATAAATGTTATTTCTGAAATATCTTAATTAAATAATAACATAAAAAAACTCAAAATATGAAATTGCATGTTTATATACGTAGCTAATGAATGATACATTTTTAAGAGAGTCAAAATTTTGACTGTTAAATATAAATTGGGTGAATTCCCTAGAGGGTATTGTTGATCATCTTGGCAAATCATTTCACAAGATCAAAAGAGCAAACTCTGTATGATAAGGTGTTGAGAAATATTAGAACTGAACTAAAGAAAAAGATATATTGTGAATATATTTTTTGTGTATCCAAAACTAGTTTAGTATAATAGAAATATTTTAATATATATATAATTTTAAGAAGTAAATTGTAGAATTGAAGACGTGGGTATTATATGTTCATTAAATAATTTTTTTTATTGAATATATTTTTATAAAATAAACATTTTAGTAGTACATAATGTTATAAATATAATTTTATTGTTAATAGTTCCAAAAAAAAATCTTTAACTAAAAGGAGAAAAGAAAAAAGGATATGTGTATTATTGTTTTATTCTTGGTGAAATGATTATATTAGTTCAAGAGGAATTCTATACAAGACATAAGTGTGTATTTGTGAGTATTACATCAAAATAAAATAGAGCTTATGAGTTGTGTTGTCTCAAGAAAACCTTATAAGAGTTATATAAAGGATGAGCTTACTTGCTATCATTATCATTAGAGTGGTCATATCAAACCTAAATTCCCAAAACTTTTCAAAAAAAAAGCCAATGAAAACATTAATGCAACATTGGTTGATGATAGCTCAAACCAAAGTGATGACAAAGAGCATGTAGCCAACTATGTTTCTTTCATGGCTACTTAAAAAGAAGAAGACGAGGTAAAGTTCAAATCTAACTTATGTTTATCTTAATATCAATTAGACGATGGTATTAAAAATCTTATGATTTTTTACGTGATTACAAACACTCTATTATATCAAACAAAAAACCAAATATTTGAAAACTTTTTACAAATATTTTAGGAAACAATGATGAGTTTGATGATAATAACTCTATCATTTTTTATAACAATAAGTTTATCAACAATTCACATAAAAAACTTTAATTATGACATTTAGGCTTTAATATACTTGAATATTTAGGTTACTTTAATAACACATAATTCCTTCTATTTAAAAAATAATAAAATTATTAATTATTCATTAAATCTATATGAGTTTTTCATCAGCTACTTCAAGAGTATACTCGTGATATGATACAAGGGACAAATATATGATTCACTCAAGAATGTTATATTAGTTTTGTTCGTAACCCTTGATTAATTTAGTAGTACTTGAACTTGTACTAAGACTTTCTTTTACCCAATTTAATAACAAATTATTATATTATCCAAATCGTAAAGATTTTACATATTTACAATGAAGGTCACACGTTTGAAACATTTTTTCAGCAAATTTTACACATATTATCCCAAAAATTGTGCATTTTATAATTTTATTTAGGTTTTCAATTTATCTACCCAAAATGTTATGTCTTTTTAAAAATTAAACTCATTTTATAATTTAAGTATATTCCAAATCTATCAACAAACTTCTGGTTCATATATTACCTCTTGAATTATAAATATGAACAAACTTCTTGTAAATAATGTGTATATCAACAAACTTTGATTTTGTAAAAAATGTAAGCATATTTTCATCATCCAGTGTTTACAAATTTAGTAAAAAAAATCATACCAATGCATGCAACATGGGTTGATGCTTGCTCAAACCAAAGTGATGATGAAGATCATTTAACCAACTATGATTCTTTCATGGTTATTTAAAACGGAGAAAAAGATGAGGTAAACTCTAACTCTAACTTATTTTTATCTCAAGATTAATTAGCGGATGGTATTGAAATATCTTATGTTTTTTTACATGATTACAAATAATCTCCTAAATAAAACAAAAAATCAAAATTTTAAAAACTTTTTACAAAGTTCTTTAGGAAACAATGATAAACTCGAGGATAATACTTCCATCATTGTCATATAAAATTCCTTTATTTTGGAAAAGTTAAAAGATCTAGGAGGAATTTTTTAAAGTTTACACAAAGATAATTATAATTTGATTTATTGTTAGGAAGCCAAGTAACTCGTTAAGAAAATGGTAGTTTTTGTTTTATCCCTTTGTTAATTTTATTTCCTCTAAAATCATTTTTTGTGAGAGCATCAAATATAGTTTCCTCTTCTAGCTTACCTTTTTCCAAACTTGATCTAAATACTTGTACCTATGGTTCCCTGATTTATCTATGTAAAAGGCCAAAACGAATTGTAGAGAGAAAGGGCAACGTTAATCCCAATAGACCCAACTTGAATACCTAATATATAATTCTATTATCTTGTAGCTTAAGAAGAGCATCAATAAAAAAAATTTGGTACTCGATAGTGGATGATATAGGCATATGAAGGGAAATGAGTCACTCTTATAAAAGATTACAACAAAATGAGGTAATGGAAAAGTAACTTTTTCCAATAACATGGGAAGAGAAGTTTTTGGAAAACTCTTATATGAAGTTTTTGGTAGTAAGGATTATTTTCTTATAAAAAATGTGCTTTTTTCATTGAATTTCCTATAATATTCTTAGTATTAATCCATGTACGTTGAATTTGATGATGGAAATCCTTTTGAAAGAAAGTGAAAAAATAAAAGGTTGAATATGCCACGTTCCATCAATTTGAAGAAGAAGTAAAACCTATTATATCATAACCTTAAATTTATCCTCATACTCAAATTATTGGAGAGATGAATGATGAAACTCCCAAGGAACATTTTGGAAGTAGGAAGAATGTTATATGACTCTTGCCAAAGATAATACTTGGTGATACAATGAAAGGGATAAGAAAACATTTAACTCTTAATGATTTGTGTTCTCATTGTAATTTCCTGTCTAAATTCAAACCAGAGAATACAAAATAAGATCTACATGATGATCATTTGGTAAATGCAATGCATGATGAGTTAAATCAATTTGAAAAAACAAATATATAGAATCTTAATGAATAACCTAATGATAACAATATCATTGGAACATGATTTGTACTTTGTAAAAAACTTGATTATTCAAATATTATAACTAGAAACAAACCTCGCCTTTTTTTAAGGGTATAACCAGAGTAAGGTATTAATTTTGATGATACATTTTCTTCCGCAACCAGATTAGAATCTATGCGTATGCTACTAGTTTTTTCTTTTGACATGTAATTTAAACTATTTCAAATGTATGTAAGAAATTCCTTTATAAATGGTTTTATTGATAAAGAGGTTCCTAGAGATCTAAAAATATTATTTTTTCAAATCATGTTTTTAGACCTAAAAATAGATAAATTGTTTAAAAGAAGATCATAGGGCTTAGTATGATAGGCTAAGCTCTATTTTAGTCCAAGATGGTTTTCAAAAAAGAAAAAATGATTCTTCCTATTATATAAATTATAAAACACTATGATGTGCTTATTGATCAAATATATGTTGATGATATCATATTTCGTTCTACTAATAAAACTCTTTGTAAGTATTTTGATAGGAGTATGCATAGTAAATTCTAATTAAGCATGATTGGAGAATTTTATATCTTTCTCAGATTGAAAATAAAGAAAATGAAAGATGGGATCCGTCTCAACCAAACTAAATAAGCCAAGGATCTTATTAAGAAGTTTGAACTAAATAATTCCAAGTAGGTTGGAACTCCCATATAGAAACATCCAGAACTCTTAATAAACAAGAATAAAGGTAACGATGTTGATGAGAAGACGTACCTAGCTGATTAATTGATTATTCTTTGTGGCAAGTAAAATATTAATTTTATTTTTTGGATCATTGACCATTAAAAAAATATATTCACCTTTTAAACAAATAAATTATTTAAACATTTGATATTAAATTTTAGTATATTATTTAAAAAAACAAATTGTGTCTATAAATATACATGTTATTTCTTAAAGATCTTAATTAAATAATAAAATAAAAAAACATAAAATATGAAATTGCATCTTTATATACGTATGTAATGAAGGATACTTTTTTTAAGAGAGTAAAATATTTGACCGTTAAATATAAATTTTTCATGTTAAAAAAGAGTCTTGAAAAAAGACAAAAAAGATTGGGTGAATTCCCTAGAGGGTATTGGTGATCATCTTAGCAAATCCATTCATATGATCAAAAGAGCAAACTCGTGATGATAAGGTGTTGAGAAATATTAGAACTAAACTAAAGAGAAATATATATGGAGAATATTTTTTTTGTATTTCTAAAACTAGTTTGGTATAATAGAAAGATTTTAATATATATATATATATATAATTTTAAAAATTAAAGGGTAGAATTAGAGACGTGGTTATTATATGTTAATTAAGTAAATATAATGTATCAAATATATTTGTTTAAAATAAAATATTACATAATGTTATAAATAATAACAAAATATTTCGAATTTTTTTATTTTTTATATAGATACTTCAGGAGTATATACTTGATAATATACAATGAAACAAATATTCGATTCACTCGTTAATTTTGTATTTGTTCGTTCAAAATCCACAATTAGCTTAGTAGCACTTTAACTTGAACTAAGAATTTCTTTTACCCAATTTAATAAGAATTTATTATATTGTGCAAATGGTAAAGTTTTTTTCATATTTACAAGGGAGGTCACACGTTTAAAACATTGGTTTTGCAAAGGTTACACATATTATCCAAAATATTTGTGCATTTTATAATTTTATTTAGTTTTCCAACATATCTACCCCTAATGTTATGTCTTTCTATAAATTAATCTCATTTTCTTATTTAAAGATATGCCAAATCTATCAACAAACTTCTAGTTCATATATTAGTTCTTGATTATAAATAGGAACGAACTACTTATTCATAATGTGTAAGTATATTTTCATCATCAAGTCTTTACAAATTTAGTGAAAAAATCATACCAATATTTCTGCACAATCCTTTTGGGAAATAATAAATAAGTTTATCCACAATTCATATAAAAAAACTTTAATTATGACATTTTAGGCTTTAATAGACTTGAATATTTAGGTTACTTTAGTGCATTACTTTAAGAACACATAATTCTTTCTTTTTTTAATTTCTTGTAATATTCATGAAATCCATATGAGTTTTTCCTCATCAAACAAATCTTGCTTCAAAACTATATTTTTATGTTAAGGTTTTGAGCCTTCGTGATATTTTTTATTTCGAGGTGATAATTTAAAACAAGGTACGAAGCCCCATTAATATTTGATCTTGGCTTCAAAACATTAAATAATTTTTTCAATAATTTGGGTATATAAATTTTGTTCAAGGTTTCAAGCTAATATAGTTTGTTTTATGCTTATTCCATATAAATTTTATTGTAGATTCCAGACCTATAAAAGAAATTTGGGCACTAGGTTGTATGAATATTTTTTCATAAAATAGATGATTAAAAATGTCAATGGAATATATACTTTAAGAATTGCTATGATAAGAAAAAAAATATGAAAACATATGAAAAGAATAAAACTCAATAAATCTTACCAAATCCATTACCTGTTTAACAAGATCAAAAGAGAAAACTCATAAGATGTTGAGAAATAGTAGAACTAAACTAAAAAAAAAAAGAAATATGGAGAGAATATTTCTTGTATATCTAAAACTAGTTTAGTTTAACAGAGAGATTTTAATATATATATATATATAGTTTTAAAAATTAAAGAGTAGAATTCGAGATATGGGTATAATATATTTATTAAATAAAAAATAAGTATTGAATATATTTTTATAAAATGATGATTTTAATGGTGTATAATGTTATAAATAAAAGTTTATTGGTAATAATTCAAAAAAATCTTTTACTAAAAAGAGAAAAAAAAGGATATGTGTGTTATTGTTTTATTCTGGGTGAAAGTATTATATTATGTCAAGAGGTATTCTATACAAGACATAAGTGTGTATTGGTGGGTATTACATCAAATAAAATAGAGCTTATGAGACACAAAAGATATAAAGATTGTCGTGCCTCAAGAAAACTTTACAAGACTCATATGAAGAATGAGCCTACATGTTATCATTATCATAAAAGTGGCCATATCAAATCTAATTTCCCTAAAATTCTAAAAGAAAAGCCAATTAAGGCATTAATGCAACATGTGTTGATTCTTGCTTAAATCAAAGTGATGATGAAGATCATGTAGCCAACTATGTTTCTTTCATGGCTACTGAAAAAGGAGAAGCAGATGAGGTAAACTCTAACTCTAACTTATGTTTATCTCAAGATTAATCCGATGATGGTATTGAAATATCTTATGATTTTTTTACGTGATTTAAAAAACTCTCTTAAATCAAACAAAACCAAATTTTTGAAAACTTTTTAGAAACTTCTTTAGGAAACAATAATGAACTCGAGGATAATACTTCCACCATTGTCAAATAAAATTCCTTTCTTTTGGAAAAGTTAAAAGATCTAGAATGAAGTTTTTAAATTTTACACAAAGACAAATATAATTTGACAAGTTACTCGTCATGAAAATGGTAGTTTTTGTTTTGATCCCTTTGTTAATATTCGTTACTCTAAAATCGTTTTTGTGAGAGCATCAAATATAGTTTCCTATTCTAGCTTTCCTTTTTCCAAATTTGATATAAATACTTGTACCTATGGTTCCCATATTTATCTATGTAAAAGGCCAAAAGAATTTTAAAAAGAAAGGGCAGCGTTAATACCCATAGACCTAACTTGAATACCTAATATCTAATTCTATTGTCTTGTACGGTAAGAATAGCATCAATAAAAAAATATTGATACTTGATAGTGGATGATATAGTCATATTAAGGGAAATGAATCACTCTTATACAATATTACAAGAAAAGGACGTAATGGAAAAGTAACTTTCTCCAACAACATAGGAGGAGATGTTTTTAAAAAAGGAACCATTGGTAGTATGGATTATTTTAAAAAAATTTCTTTTGTTAATTGAATTTTTTATTATCTTCTTAGTTTAATCAATTTTGTGATGAATGTTATAAGGTTAAATTAGAACCCTCTATATATAATGTTTTAAAAAAAATTAAAAAAAGAGGTTATTTTTAATGTGAATAGAGTAGGTATTTACATAGTAAAATTTAAAATCTTATGTGCCAAAGTTAGATAGTTATCGAGTTTTAAAGATAATCATTGGTTGTGGCATAGGCATATTGGTCGTGCTAGTATGGATTTTCTTGTAAATCATTACTTTTGGATATGGTGCATTTCAACTACTCTTATTTATGTATGATATTATCCCAAAGAAAGAGTATGAAACTTTTATAATACACACTTCTGGTGTTAGTTTCAAAAATAATTCAAAGATATACAATGTTACCAACCTTTTTGGATTATACAAGATACTCATTGAGAAGGCACGTAATTGGAGAAAGAGATTAACATTTAAATTGCTTGACTAGTCACTGTGTTAACGTACACCATCTGGATTGCCCCTCCAAACGGGTAAATCTCAAGACTAAACTTTATTTATATAGTTAACGTCATCACATTCTTAAATTATACTAACACTGTGACATTAAAGAAATAAAAATTATAACATGGACAATAAGAATATATAACAAGTTGATTATGAAATATAATTTTTACAATTAGAATAGTCCCAAAGATTTTCTTTCTTTTTTAGGAACGCGCAACAATAAGAGTGTATTAAGGGATCATTTAGAAGCTCAAAATTATTGAAGGCCTCAACAATGTGACCTTTTTGGATGTTGATGACATAGCTAAGACTCTAATAGAAGATGAAGTCATCATTACCACCGTGGAGGAGGAAAACGAGAAAAAAATTTGAGTAAGTGCGGGTTGGGATAACAGTGTAAGTATTTTGATGTAAATTTAGATTAAAGAATCAAATCCTAAAAAGAAATATTTAAATGAGATTATGAGAGGTCTAAGGGATTTCAAAAAGTTGTGGGAAGTTTTTGAAACTAGATTATGGGAAAATAAGTGTAGAGAAAAAAAGAATACTAGATATATGGTGTTTTATTATAAAAAATATTTCATATTTATTCCTTCAATATTTTTAACACCCTAAACATCATGGTGGATTGGGTATTCCTAATGTAGAAACTTTTAACAAGGTCTGCTAATTATATAGCCACACCTGGGTTTGGAAATAGCTACTCAAAGTTAGGAATCTATCTTTTAATTTCATTTTCTACAAAGTAAACAATGGGGAACTTACTTTTGTGATATGGGATAAATGACTTAATTAAAGTGATATTTCCATAGTTCTGAATCTAGAAGTTGATCAGTTGGGTATAAACTGTATTAAGACTGTTGTTGATTGCTTTGATAATTAAAGATGGAGGCTTCCTTCATCAATTGGTGGTTTACTCCCCAATCTGCAAGGAATTACACTCAATAATCAAAGTGTTAAAATATTCTTGGATGAATCAATAAAAGGTAAAATTCTCCTTTAGCAAAACAATAAACAAAATGAATAAAGGCTTACCTGAGGTCAAATGGTACAATATTGTATGGGGTAAGTGTTGTATTCTTCGCTGCTCCTTTATCACGTGGTTGGCTTGTCAATATATAGACTGGCCGCCAAAAATTGATTATTAGAATGGGGATTAATTTCTAATCCTTGTGAATATTTTTTAATGGCGCCTCTTTCTGCAAAAGGATTCTCGAAAAGCTGCTTGATAAGTGTTGTATTTCTGCTGTTCCTTTGAATTGGGAAGACCTAATAAATGTTTGCATCAATTTTGGGACTAGCAATTCAAAAATCATAATCATAGGGTTGTGTTTCACTGCTTTCGGAGTAAGGAAGGAAAACAATTAGAGACAAAATGGCTTAATAATTGATTTCTCTTATTTTTAATTTTATGTAATTTTTTATTAAGCTTTTTTTTAATTTGTAATGTTAGTTGGCCGGCTTATTTTGGTCTTTTCTTGTAACCCATTGGCCTGGACAAAATGTAATGTATGTTTGAGATACCCACTTAAAAAATTTGATAGATTTGCCAATACAAAAACCCTAAACCACCGCCTCCAAATATACGTACGTTACAAGTTTATATCAATTCTTCTACTCAATTTTTTTTAAACCTTTTATTATCTTCTTCCTCTTGTCCTTTCTCTTCTAACACCGCATTCTTTTTTAATTCTTTCGTGCTCATATATATTTAACATTGACTTGCAATTTCACCATAATTTTATTTCAGAAAGTTGATCATGACATTTCAATCAAGATATCATAGACAAGGTAAAATTTAATTTATTATTTTTAAAACTATTGTGTTGCTTTATATTTGTACTTTTTCATTAGGCATTCTGATATTTTAATTCAGAACATAAAAAAATGCTTATGTTTTTTGTTGTTGGTCTATTAATAAGAAATGAGTAAATTACGTTTTTAAAATTGATATTATCTAATTGTAATTCTAATCCATAACAGTTTTGTTTGCAATTTCTCATTTCCTGGTTTAAAATTTGTGTTAAGTTAGTTAAACCTAACTCTGATTAAACGGATTTGATCATCAATTAAGTAAATGTTTCATAATGAAAATGAAAGAAAACATAATCTAGGTTTTCAAAGCTAATCTCTCTCAATATATTTAGTGATTAAACATATTTATTTATATTGACTAGATTTTTTATTGATACTTGTTTAATAAATTTAATATCCTCCATTGAGTATTACTTTCTTTTGTAATGTTTCTTTAATTTTTTATAATAAGATATAGTATAATGAATATGGATTATAATAGTACTTAAAATCCTCTTTGTCATAATCCATGTTAAATATAACTATCCATGTTAAAAATATTACTTGTCAAGAGAAAAAAAAAGAATTGAGAAAACTAAGTGTATCAATATCAAAAAAATCTTGGATTTAAGTATTCTTAGGATGATGATTGTGATTCTTGTGTTTGCGGTTAAGGTGGAGATGGAAGTGGATGTAAAAGTTAGGTTTTAATATAAGTGATGGCGGCGGAAGTTATAAAATAGGTGAAAGAGAGAAAGGTTTTGTTATGTGTAACAAAAGAAATATTTGTTTTAAGGAATGTCCCCACCCCAAATCTCTATTTATATTATATTCTTGACATGGGTAAATGATACCATCCTGAATTTTATATATGGGACATTTGAGGTCCTTTTAATATAATGCAAGTAGCTTGTTTCCATGTTAAATTATATACACAAAGTACATAATAAATCTAGAAACTTGAAAAGTTTTTGTTTGGAAAAAGATATTTTTGTAACTAATTTGCAAGAGTTTAAATTTTAAGTATCTTGTAATTGTAACAAATTACAATTAAACATATGTGTTAGTCTAACATATTTTAAATCTTGTTTTAATATTTGGCAAAACTCATTTAAATATCCCTTGATTATTGCATAGTGATCGTATATGTTTTAAACTATATATATTTATGCATAATCCTCTATCTAAAGGACAAGTCGAACCGACATACCGCCCCCAAGACTGACAAGCCGGCGCCAGGCAGATTTATTGGCTATAATAGGGAGGTCTTTTACATACAATAATTACCAACTCAATTAATTACTACAAGTCTATATCCAACAATAGAGGTCTCAAGCTAACATAGTTAATCATCCAATTTTGATCATTAAACTTATCAAATCCACTCAATAAAGGAGTTAATCAAAGAAGTTTTAAAGTGTAATCTCTTCAAAGAGGAGTTAATAAAAGAAGTTTCAAAGTGTAATCATCCAATTTTTAGGAAATAATATATCTCGTATGGAAGTTAAAAGAAAACCGATTAGACGTGAAGAGGCGCCAAATAAAAGGTATAATAATGAGAATGAAGAAGCGATGAACATGTTGAGACAAATGACTAAGATGAGGTAATTCTTTTTTTATTTTATTTTACCCTACTTTGTTAATTGAGTAGGTGAAATTTGATGGGTGAATTGTTTTTAATTTCAGGTATGATCCAAAGAGGTTTCAAGATGAGGATGATGATTGTAATATGGAAGCTAGATTTGATGATATATTACAGGAAGAAAAACACAGGTAAGTAAATAGTTATAGGACAATAGTAAAAATCATATTTCTAGTTTTGTTACACAATTAATGGTGTTTTATTTACAGTGAAAGGATTGGTGGGGAGGAGGATGAAATACAAGCAAAGTTGATAGAAGAGGAAGAGAGAAGGGAAAGCATGAGAAAATAGAAAAAAAGGAAGATGGTGAGATGATTTATATAGAAATTGATATATTGTAGCAAGAAAAGATGTATCTATCTTCTTACCAATAATAGGAATCGTTCATGACGTTAAATGAGGAGAACCACTGTTTGTGGCCGGCTTCACTAGTATAAAACTCTGACACTAAATCCTGAACTTTTATTCTTAATTTTGATGAAACCTCCGTTGGATGTTGACATGTTATGTGTAATAACTATCATTTTCCACAATCACAATGGCGCCTTGCAATATCTACCTTGAAAAGACTTGGAGCTACTAATCCTACCAGAGTTCGACCTTAAATGCCTGAACTTCGAATACACCTTTCTCACGGTTAAATTGTAAGTATTTACAATATCTGGACTTCGTTGCACTCAGATTGATTAATGTTTGCACCTTAATGATTTGTGTTCTCATTGTACTTTCTTGTCTAAATTCAGACCAAAGAATAACAAATAAGATCTACTTGATGATCATTTGGTAAATGCAATGCATGAAGAGTTAATAACGATTTTATAAGGATTTTGATACGAGTATGCATAGTAAATTCCAATTGCACATGATTGGAGAATTTCACTTCTTCCTCAGACTAAAAATAAAGAAAATGGAAGATGGGATCTGTCTCAACCAAGCTAAATAAGCCAAAGATCTTATTAAGAAGTTTGAACTTACTAATTCCAAGTGGGTTGGAATTCCCATAAGGAAACATCCACAACTCTTGATAAACAAGAATAAAAGGTAACGGTGTTGATGAGAAGACGTACTTAACAGATTAATTAATTATTCTTTGGGGCAAGTAAAATATTAATTTGATTTTTTGGATCATTGACCCTTAAAAAAATATGTACATCTTTTAAATAAAAAATTTATTTAAAAATTTAATATTAAATTTTATTATATTATTTAATACAACATATTGTGCCTTAATATATAAATGTTATTTCTGAAATATCTTAATTAAATAATAACATAAAAAAACTCAAAATATGAAATTGCATGTTTATATACGTAGCTAATGAATGATACATTTTTAAGAGAGTCAAAATTTTGACTGTTAAATATAAATTGGGTGAATTCCCTAGAGGGTATTGTTGATAATCTTGGCAAATCCTTTCACAAGATCAAAAGAGCAAACTCTGTATGATAAGGTGTTGAGAAATATTAGAACTGAACTAAAGAAAAAGATATATTGTGAATATATTTTTTGTGTATCCAAAACTAGTTTAGTATAATAGAAATATTTTAATATATATATATAATTTTAAAAAGTAAAGAGTTGAATTGGAGTCGTGGGTATTATATGTTCATTAAATAAATATTTTTTATTGAATATATTTTTATAAAATAAAGATTTTAGTAGTACATAATGTTATAAATATAATTTTATTGTTAATAGTTCCAAAAAAAAATCTTTAACTAAAAGGAGAAAAGAAAAAAGGATATGTGTATTATTGTTTTATTCTGGGTGAAATGATTATATTAGTTCAAGAGGAATTCTATACAAGACATAAGTATGTATTGGTGAGTATTACATCAAAATAAAATAGAGCTTATGAGTTATGGTGTCTCAGGAAAACCTTATAAGAGTTATATAAAGGATGAGCTTACTTGCTATCATTATCATAAGAGTGGTCATATCAAACCTAAATTCCCAAAACTTTTCAAAAAAAAGCCATTGAAAACCTTAATGCAACATTGGTTGATGATAGCTCAAACCAAAGTGATGACAAAGAGCATGTATCCAACAAAGTTTCTTTCATGGCTACTTAAAAAGAAGAAGACGAGGTAAAGTTCAAATCTAACTTATGTTTATCTTAAGATCAATTAGACTATGGTATTAAAAATCTTATGATTTTTTACGTGATTACAAACACTCTCTTATATCAAACAAAAAACCAAATTTTTGAAAACTTTTTACAAATATTTTAGGAAACAATGATGAGTTTGATGATAATAACTCTATCATTTTTTATAACAATAAGTTTATCCACAATTCACATAAAAAACTTTAATTATGAAATTTATGCTTTAATATACTTGAATATTTAGGTTACTTTAATAACACATAATTCCTTCTATTTTAAAAAAAAAAAACAATTATTAATTATTCATTAAATCTAATTGAGAATTTATCAAACTTTTGTATAAAACTAATTGTTAATTACACTACATGTTATTTTAGAATGTACAACCAACAAACAAATATTATATAAAAATCAATGCATGTTGATTTTGATGAAGGAAAATTTTTTAAAAGAAAGTGAAAAAATATAAAAGTTGAATATACCAAGTTCCATCAACTTGAAGAAGAAGTAAAACCTATTATATCATAACCTTAAATTTATTCTGACAATCAAACTATTAAAGAGAAGAATGATGAAACTCCCAAAGAACTTCATAGAAGTAAAAACAATGTTAGAGGACTCTTGCTAAAGTTAATACTTGGTGATCCAAGTAAAGGGCTAAGAACACATTCAACTCTTAATGATTTGTGTTCTCATTGTACTTTCTTGTCTAAATTCAGACCGAAGAATAACAAATAAGATCTACGTGATGATCATTTGGTAAATGCAATGCATGAAGAGTTTATAACGATTTTATGAGGATTTTGATACGAGTATGCATAGTGAATTCCAATTGCACATGATTGGAGAATTTAACTTCTTCCTCAGACTAAAAATAAAGAAAATGGAAGATGGGATCTGTCTCAACCAAGCTAAATAAGCTAAAGATCTTATTAAGAAGTTTGAACTTACTAATTCCAAGTGGGTTGGAATTCCCATAAGGAAACATCCACAACTCTTGATAAACAAGAATAAAAGGTAACGATGTTGATGAGAAGACGTACTTAGCAGATTAATTAATTATTCTTTGGGGCAAGTAAAATATTAATTTGATTTTTTGAATCATTGACCCTTAAAAAAATATGTACACCTTATAAATAAAAAATTTATTTAAAAATTTAACATTAAATTTTATTATATTATTTAAAACAACAAATTGTGTCTTAATATATAAATGTTATTTCTGAAATATCTTAATTAAATAATAACATAAAAAAACTCAAAATATGAAATTGCATGTTTATATACGTAGCTAATGAATGATACATTTTTAAGAGAGTCAAAATTTTGACATAAATTGGGTGAATTCCCTAGAGGGTATTGTTGATAATCTTGGCAAATCCATTCACAAGATCAAAAGAGCAAACTCTGTATGATAAGGTGTTGAGAAATATTAGAACTGAACTAAAGAAAAAGATATATTGTGAATATATTTTTTGTGTATCCAAAACTAGTTTAGTATAATAGAAATATTTTAATATATATATATAATTTTAAGAAGTAAAGAGTAGAATTGGAGTCGTGGGTATTATATGTTCATTAAATAAATATTTTTTATTGAATATCTTTTTATAAAATAAAGATTTTAGTAGTACATAATGTTATAAATATTATGTTATTGTTAATAGTTCCAAAAAAAATCTTTAACTAAAAGGAGAAAAGAAAAAATGATATGTGTATTATTGTTTTATTCTGGGTGAAATGATTATATTAGTTCAAGAGGAATTCTATACAAGACATAAGTATGTATTGGTGAGTATTACATCAAAATAAAATAGAGCTTATGAGTTATGGTGTCTCAAGAAAACCTTATAAGAGTTATATAAAGGATGAGCTTACTTGCTATCAATATCATAAGAGTGGTCATATCAAACCTAAATTCCCAAAACTTTTCAAAAAAAAAGCCAATGAAAACATTAATGCAACATTGGTTTATGATAGCTCAAACCAAAGTGATGACAAAGAGCATGTATCCAACTAAGTTTCTTTCATGGCTACTTAAAAAGAAGAAGACGAGGTAAAGTTCAAATCTAACTTATGTTTATTTTAAGATCAATTAGACGATGGTATTAAAAATCTTATGATTTTTTACGTGATTACAAACACTCTCTTATATCAAACAAAAAACCAAATATTTGAAAACTTTTTACAAATATTTTAGGAAACAATGATGAGTTTGATGATAATAACTCTATCATTTTTTATAACAATAAGTTTATCCACAATTCACATAAAAAACTTTAATTATGACATTTATGCTTTAATATACTTGAATATTTAGGTTACTTTAATAACACATAATTCCTTCTATTTTTAAAAAAAAATACAATTATTAATTATTCATTAAATCTAATTGAGAATTTATCAAACTTTTGTATAAAACAAATTGTTAATTACACTACATGTTATTTTTAGAATGTAAAACCAACAAACAAATATTATATAAAAATCCATGCACGTTGATTTTGATGAAGGAAATTCTTTTAAAAGAAAGTGAAAAAATATAAAAGTTGAATATACCAAGTTCCATCAACTTGAAGAAGAAGTAAAACCTATTATATCATAACCATAAATATATTCTGACAATCAAACTATTAAAGAGAAGAATGATGAAACTCCCAAAGAACTTCATAGAAGTAGGAACAATGTTAGAGGACTCTTGCTAAAGTTAATACTTGGTGATCCAAGTAAAGGGCTAAGAACACATTCAACTCTTAATGATTTGTGTTCTCATTTTACTTTCTTGTCTAAATTCAGACCGAAGAATAACAAATAAGATCTACGTGATGATCATTTGGTAAATGCAATGCATGAAGATTTTATAACGATTTTATGAGGATTTTGATACGAGTATGCATAGTGAATTCCAATTGCACATGATTGGAGAATTTAACTTCTTCCTCAGACTAAAAATAAAGAAAATGGAAGATGGGATCTGTCTCAACCAAGCTAAATAAGCCAAAGATCTTATTAAGAAGTTTGAACTTACTAATTCCAAGTGGGTTGGAATTCCCATAAGGAAACATCCACAACTCTTGATAAACAAGAATAAAAGGTAACGATGTTGATGAGAAGACGTACTTAGCAGATTAATTAATTATTCTTTGGGGCAAGTAAAATATTAATTTGATTTTTTGGATCATTGACCCTTAAAAAAATATGTACACCATATAAATAAAAAAATTATTTAAAAATTTAACATTAAATTTTATTATATTATTTAATACAACAAATTGTGTCTTAATATATAAATGTTATTTCTGAAATATCTTAATTAAATAATAACATAAAAAAACTCAAAATATGAAATTGCATGTTTATATACGTAGCTAATGAATGATACATTTTTAAGAGAGTCAAAATTTTGACTGTTAAATATAAATTGGGTGAATTCCCTAGAGGGTATTGTTGATAATCTTGGCAAATCCTTTCACAAGATCAAAAGAGCAAACTCTGTATGATAAGGTGTTGAGAAATATTAGAACTGAACTAAAGAAAAAGATATATTGTGAATATATTTTTTGTGTATCCAAAACTAGTTTAGTATAATAGAAATATTTTAATATATATATAATTTTAAGAAGTAAAGAGTTGAATTGGAGTCGTGGGTATTATATGTTCATTAAATAAATATTTTTTATTGAATATATTTTTATAAAATAAAGATTTTAGTAGTACATAATGTTATAAATATAATTTTATTGTTAATAGTTCCAAAAAAAAAATCTTTAACTAAAAGGAGAAAAGAAAAAAGGATATGTGTATTGTTTTATTCTGGGTGAAATGATTATATTAGTTCAAGAGGAATTCTATACAAGACATAAGTATGTATTGGTGAGTATTACATCAAAATAAAATAGAACTTATGAGTTATGGTGTCTCAAGAAAACCTTATAAGAGTTATATAAAGGATGAGCTTACTTGCTATCATTATCATAAGAGTGGTCATATCAAACCTAAATTCCCAAAACTTTTCAAAAAAAAGCCAATGAAAACATTAATGCAACATTGGTTTATGATAGCTCAAACCAAAGTGATGACAAAGAGCATGTATCCAACTAAGTTTCTTTCATGGATACTTAAAAAGAAGAAGACGAGGTAAAGTTCAAATCTAACTTATGTTTATTTTAAGATCAATTAGACGATGGTATTAGAAAACTTTTTACAAATATTTTAGGAAAAAATGATGAGTTTGATGATAATAACTCTATCATTTTTTATAACAATAAGTTTATCCACAATTCACATAAAAAACTTTAATTATGACATTTATGCTTTAATATACTTGAATATTTAGGTTACTTTAATAACACATAATTCCTTCTATTTTAAAAAAAAAATACAATTATTAATTATTCATTAAATCTAATTGAGAATTTATCAAACTTTTGTATAAAACAAATTGTTAATTACACTACATGTTATTTTATAATGTACAACCAACAAACAAATATTATATAAAAATCCATGCACGTTGATTTTGATGAAGAAAATTCTTTTAAAAGAAAGTGAAAAAATATAAAAGTTGAATATACCAAGTTCCATCAACTTGAAGAAGAAGTAAAACCTATTATATCATAACCATAAATATATTCTGACAATCAAACTATTAAAGAGAATAATGATGAAACTCCCAAAGAACTTCATAGAAGTAGGAACAATGTTAGAGGACTCTTGCTAAAGTTAATACTTGGTGATCCAAGTAAAGGGCTAAGAACACATTCAACTCTTAATGATTTGTGTTCTCATTGTACTTTCTTGTCTAAATTCAGACCGAAGAATAACAAATAAGATCTACTTGATAATCATTTGGTAAATGCAATGCATGAAGAGTTTATAACGATTTTATAAGGATTTTGATACGAGTATGCATAGTGAATTCCAATTGCACATGATTGGAGAATTTAACTTCTTCCTCAGACTAAAAATAAAGAAAATGGAAGATGGGATCTGTCTCAACCAAGCTAAATAAGCCAAAGATCTTATTAAGAAGTTTGAACTTACTAATTCCAAGTGGGTTGGAATTCCCATAAGGAAACATCCACAACTCTTGATAAACAAGAATAAAAGGTAACGATGTTGATGAGAAGACGTACTTAGCAGATTAATTAATTATTCTTTGGGGCAAGTAAAATATTAATTTGATTTTTTAGATCATTGACCCTTAAAAAAATATGTACACCTTATAAATAAAAAATTTATTGAAAAATTTAACATTAAATTTTATTATATTATTTAAAACAACAAATGTGTCTTAATATATAAATGTTATTTCTGAAATATCTTAATTAAATAATAACATAAAAAAACTCAAAATATGAAATTGCATGTTTATATACGTAGCTAATGAATGATACATTTTTAAGAGAGTCAAAATTTTGACAGTTAAATATAAATTGGGTGAATTTCCTAGAGGGTATTGTTGATAATCTTGGCAAATCCTTTCACAAGATCAAAAGAGCAAACTCTGTATGATAAGGTGTTGAGAAATATTAGAACTGAACTAAAGAAAAAGATATATTGTGAATATATTTTTTGTGTATCCAAAACTAGTTTAGTATAATAGAAATATTTTAATATATATATAATTTTAAGAAGTAAAGAGTAGAATTGGAGTCGTGGGTATTATATGTTCATTAAATAAATATTTTTTATTGAATATATTTTTATAAAATAATGATTTTAGTAGTACATAATGTTATAAATATAATTTTATTGTTAATAGTTCCAAAAAAAAAAATCTTTAACTAAAAGGAGAAAAGAAAAAAGGATGTGTGTATTATTGTTTTATTCTGGGTGAAATGATTATATTAGTTCAAGAGGAATTCTATACAAGACATAAGTATGTATTGGTGAGTATTACATCAAAATAAAATAGAGCTTATGAGTTATGGTGTCTCGAGAAAACCTTATAAGAGTTATATAAAGGATGAGCTTACTTGCTATCATTATCATAAGAGTTGTCATATCAAACCTAAATTCCCAAAACTTTTCAAAAAAAAGCCAATGAAAACATTAATGCAACATTGGTTTATGATAGCTCAAACCAAAGTGATGACAAAGAGCATGTATCCAACTAAGTTTCTTTCATGGCTACTTAAAAAGAAGAAGACGAGGTAAAGTTCAAATCTAACTTATGTTTATTTTAAGATCAATTAGACGATGGTATTAAAAATCTTATGATTTTTTACGTGATTACAAACACTCTCTTATATCAAACAAAAAACCAAATATTTGAAAACTTTTTACAAATATTTTAGGAAACAATGATGAGTTTGATGATAATAACTCTATCATTTTTTATAACAATAAGTTTATCCACAATTCACATAAAAAACTTTAATTATGACATTTATGCTTTAATATACTTGAATATTTAGGTTACTTTAATAACACATAATTCCTTCTATTTTTAAAAAAAAATACAATTATTAATTATTCATTAAATCTAATTGAGAATTTATCAAACTTTTGTATAAAACAAATTGTTAATTACACTACATGTTATTTTTAGAATGTAAAACCAACAAACAAATATTATATAAAAATCCATGCACGTTGATTTTGATGAAGGAAATTCTTTTAAAAGAAAGTGAAAAAATATAAAAGTTGAATATACCAAGTTCCATCAACTTGAAGAAGAAGTAAAACCTATTATATCATAACCATAAATATATTCTGACAATCAAACTATTAAAGAGAAGAATGATGAAACTCCCAAAGAACTTCATAGAAGTAGGAACAATGTTAGAGGACTCTTGCTAAAGTTAATACTTGGTGATCCAAGTAAAGGGCTAAGAACACATTCAACTCTTAATGATTTGTGTTCTCATTTTACTTTCTTGTCTAAATTCAGACCGAAGAATAACAAATAAGATCTACGTGATGATCATTTGGTAAATGCAATGCATGAAGATTTTATAACGATTTTATGAGGATTTTGATACGAGTATGCATAGTGAATTCCAATTGCACATGATTGGAGAATTTAACTTCTTCCTCAGACTAAAAATAAAGAAAATGGAAGATGGGATCTGTCTCAACCAAGCTAAATAAGCCAAAGATCTTATTAAGAAGTTTGAACTTACTAATTCCAAGTGGGTTGGAATTCCCATAAGGAAACATCCACAACTCTTGATAAACAAGAATAAAAGGTAACGATGTTGATGAGAAGACGTACTTAGCAGATTAATTAATTATTCTTTGGGGCAAGTAAAATATTAATTTGATTTTTTGGATCATTGACCCTTAAAAAAATATGTACACCATATAAATAAAAAAATTATTTAAAAATTTAACATTAAATTTTATTATATTATTTAATACAACAAATTGTGTCTTAATATATAAATGTTATTTCTGAAATATCTTAATTAAATAATAACATAAAAAAACTCAAAATATGAAATTGCATGTTTATATACGTAGCTAATGAATGATACATTTTTAAGAGAGTCAAAATTTTGACTGTTAAATATAAATTGGGTGAATTCCCTAGAGGGTATTGTTGATAATCTTGGCAAATCCTTTCACAAGATCAAAAGAGCAAACTCTGTATGATAAGGTGTTGAGAAATATTAGAACTGAACTAAAGAAAAAGATATATTGTGAATATATTTTTTGTGTATCCAAAACTAGTTTAGTATAATAGAAATATTTTAATATATATATAATTTTAAGAAGTAAAGAGTTGAATTGGAGTCGTGGGTATTATATATTCATTAAATAAATATTTTTTATTGAATATATTTTTATAAAATAAAGATTTTAGTAGTACATAATGTTATAAATATAATTTTATTGTTAATAGTTCCAAAAAAAAATCTTTAACTAAAAGGAGAAAAGAAAAAAGGATATGTGTATTATTGTTTTATTCTGGGTGAAATGATTATATTAGTTCAAGAGGAATTCTATACAAGACATAAGTATGTATTGGTGAGTATTACATCAAAATAAAATAGAACTTATGAGTTATGGTGTTTCAAGAAAACCTTATAAGAGTTATATAAAGGATGAGCTTACTTGCTATCATTATCATAAGAGTGGTCATATCAAACCTAAATTCCCAAAACTTTTCAAAAAAAAGCCAATGAAAACATTAATGCAACATTGGTTTATGATAGCTCAAACCAAAGTGATGACAAAGAGCATGTATCCAACTAAGTTTCTTTCATGGCTACTTAAAAAGAAGAAGACGAGGTAAAGTTCAAATCTAACTTATGTTTATTTTAAGATCAATTAGACGATGGTATTAAAAATCTTATGATTTTTTACGTGATTACAAACACTCTCTTATATCAAACAAAAAACCAAATATTTGAAAACTTTTTACAAATATTTTAGGAAACAATGATGAGTTTGATGATAATAACTCTATCATTTTTTATAACAATAAGTTTATCCACAATTCACATAAAAAACTTTAATTATGACATTTATGCTTTAATATACTTGAATATTTAGGTTACTTTAATAACACATAATTCCTTCTATTTTAAAAAAAAAAATACAATTATTAATTATTCATTAAATCTAATTGAGAATTTATCAAACTTTTGTATAAAACAAATTGTTAATTACACTACATGTTATTTTCGAATGTACAACCAACAAACAAATATTATATAAAAATCCATGCACGTTGATTTTGATGAAGGAAATTCTTTTAAAAGAAAGTGAAAAAATATAAAAGTTGAATATACCAAGTTCCATCAACTTGAAGAAGAAGTAAAACCTATTATATCATAACCATAAATATATTCTGACAATCAAACTATTAAAGAGAATAATGATGAAACTCCCAAAGAACTTCATAGAAGTAGGAACAATGTTAGAGGACTCTTGCTAAAGTTAATACTTGGTGATCCAAGTAAAGGGCTAAGAACACATTCAACTCTTAATGATTTGTGTTCTCATTGTACTTTTTTGTCTAAATTCAGACCGAAGAATAACAAATAAGATCTACTTGATGATCATTTGGTAAATGCAATGCATGAAGAGTTTATAACGATTTTATAAGGATTTTGATACGAGTATGCATAGTGAATTCCAATTGCACATGATTGGAGAATTTAACTTCTTCCTCAGACTAAAAATAAAGAAAATGGAAGATGGGATCTGTCTCAACCAAGCTAAATAAGCCAAAGATCTTATTAAGAAGTCTGAACTTACTAATTCCAAGTGGGTTGGAATTCCCATAAGGAAACATCCACAACTCTTGATAAACAAGAATAAAAGGTAACGATGTTGATGAGAAGACGTACTTAGCAGATTAATTAATTATTCTTTGGGACAAGTAAAATATTAATTTGATTTTTTGGATCATTGACCCTTAAAAAAATATGTACACCATATAAATAAAAAAATTATTTAAAAATTTAACATTAAATTTTATTATATTATTTAAAACAACAAATTGTGTCTTAATATATAAATGTTATTTCTGAAATATCTTAATTAAATAATAACATAAAAAAACTCAAAATATGAAATTGCATGTTTATATACGTAGCTAATGAATGATACATTTTTAAGAGAGTCAAAATTTTGACTGTTAAATATAAATTGGGTGAATTCCCTAGAGGGTATTGTTGATAATCTTGGTAAATCCTTTCACAAGATCAAAAGAGCAAACTCTGTATGATAAGGTTTTGAGAAATATTAGAACTGAACTAAAGAAAAAGATATATTGTGAATATATTTTTTGTGTATCCAAAACTAGTTTAGTATAATAGAAATATTTTAATATATATATATAATTTTAAGAAGTAAAGAGTTGAATTGGAGTCGTGGGTATTATATGTTCATTAAATAAATATTTTTTATTGAATATATTTTTATAAAATAAAGATTTTAGTAGTACATAATGTTATAAATATAATTTTATTGTTAATAGTTCCAAAAAAAAAATCTTTAACTAAAAGGAGAAAAGAAAAAATGATATGTGTATTATTGTTTTATTCTGGGTGAAATGATTATATTAGTTCAAGAGGAATTCTATACAAGACATAAGTATGTATTGGTGAGTATTACATCAAAATAAAATAGAGCTTATGAGTTATGGTGTCTCAAGAAAACCTTATAAGAGTTATATAAAGGATGAGCTTACTTGCTATCATTATCATAAGAGTTGTCATATCAAACCTAAATTCCCAAAACTTTTCAAAAAAAAGCCAATGAAAACATTAATGCAACATTGGTTTATGATAGCTCAATCCAAAGTGATGACAAATAGCATGTATCCAACTAAGTTTCTTTCATGGCTACTTAAAAAGAAGAAGACGAGGTAAAGTTCAAATCTAACTTATGTTTATTTTAAGATCAATTAGACGATGGTATTAAAAATCTTATGATTTTTTACGTGATTACAAACACTCTCTTATATCAAACAAAAAACCAAATATTTGAAAACTTTTTACAAATATTTTAGGAAACAATGATGAGTTTGATGATAATAACTCTATCATTTTTTATAACAATAAGTTTATCCACAATTCACATAAAAAACTTTAATTATGACATTTATGCTTTAATATACTTGAATATTTAGGTTACTTTAATAACACATAATTCCTTCTATTTTTAAAAAAAAAAATACAATTATTAATTATTCATTAAATCTAATTGAGAATTTATCAAACTTTTGTATAAAACAAATTGTTAATTACACTACATGTTATTTTAGAATGTACAACCAACAAACAAATATTATATAAAAATCCATGCACGTTGATTTTGATGAAGGAAATTCTTTTAAAAGAAAGTGAAAAAATATAAAAGTTGAATATACCAAGTTCCATCAACTTGAAGAAGAAGTAAAACCTATTATATCATAACCATAAATATATTCTGACAATCAAACTATTAAAGAGAAGAATGATGAAACTCCCAAAGAACTTCATAGAAGTAGGAACAATGTTAGAGGACTCTTGCTAAAGTTAATACTTGGTGATCCAAGTAAAGGGCTAAGAACACATTCAACTCTTAATGATTTGTGTTCTCATTGTACTTTCTTGTCTAAATTCAGACCGAAGAATAACAAATAAGATCTACTTGATGATCATTTGGTAAATGCAATGCATGAAGAGTTTATAACGATTTTATAAGGATTTTGATACGAGTATGCATAGTGAATTCCAATTGCACATGATTGGAGAATTTAACTTCTTCCTCAGACTAAAAATAAAGAAAATGGAAGATGGGATCTGTCTCAACCAAGCTAAATAAGCCAAAGATCTTATTAAGAAGTTTGAACTTACTAATTCCAAGTGGGTTGGAATTCCCATAAGGAAACATCCACAACTCTTGATAAACAAGAATAAAAGGTAACGATGTTGATGAGAAGACGTACTTAGCAGATTAATTAATTATTCTTTGGGGCAAGTAAAATATTAATTTGATTTTTTGGATCATTGACCCTTAAAAAAATATGTACACCATATAAATAAAAAAATTATTTAAAAATTTAACATTAAATTTTATTATATTATTTAAAACAACAAATTGTGTCTTAATATATAAATGTTATTTCTGAAATATCTTAATTAAATAATAACATAAAAAAACTCAAAATATGAAATTGCATGTTTATATACGTAGCTAATGAATGATACATTTTTAAGAGAGTCAAAATTTTGACTGTTAAATATAAATTGGGTGAATTCCCTAGAGGGTATTGTTGATAATCTTGGTAAATCCTTTCACAAGATCAAAAGAGCAAACTCTGTATGATAAGGTTTTGAGAAATATTAGAACTGAACTAAAGAAAAAGATATATTGTGAATATATTTTTTGTGTATCCAAAACTAGTTTAGTATAATAGAAATATTTTAATATATATATATAATTTTAAGAAGTAAAGAGTTGAATTGGAGTCGTGGGTATTATATGTTCATTAAATAAATATTTTTTATTGAATATATTTTTATAAAATAAAGATTTTAGTAGTACATAATGTTATAAATATAATTTTATTGTTAATAGTTCCAAAAAAAAAATCTTTAACTAAAAGGACAAAAGAAAAAAGGATATGTGTATTATTGTTTTATTCTGGGTGAAATGATTATATTAGTTCAAGAGGAATTCTATACAAGACATAAGTATGTATTGGTGAGTATTACATCAAAATAAAATAGAGCTTATGAGTTATGGTGTCTCAAGAAAACCTTATAAGAGTTATATAAAGGATGAGCTTACTTGCTATCATTATCATAAGAGTGGTCATATCAAACCTAAATTCCCAAAACTTTTCAAAAAAAAACCAATGAAAACATTAATGCAACATTGGTTTATGATAGCTCAAACCAAAGTGATGACAAAGAGCATGTATCCAACTAAGTTTCTTTCACGGCTACTTAAAAAGAAGAAGACGAGGTAAAGTTCAAATCTAACTTATGTTTATCTTAAGATCAATTAGACGATGGTATTAAAAATCTTATGATTTTTTACGTGATTACAAACACTCTCTTATATCAAACAAAAAACTAAATATTTGAAAACTTTTTACAAATATTTTAGGAAACAATGATGAGTTTGATGATAATAACTCTATCATTTTTTATAACAATAAGTTTATCCACAATTCACATAAAAAACTTTAATTATGAAATTTATGCTTTAATATACTTGAATATTTAGGTTACTTTAATAACACATAATTCCTTCTATTTTAAAAAAAAAATACAATTATTAATTATTCATTAAATCTAATTGAGAATTTATCAAACTTTTGTATAAAACTAATTGTTAATTACACTACATGTTATTTTAGAATGTACAACCAACAAACAAATATTATATAAAAATCCATGCACGTTGATTTTGATGAAGGAAATTCTTTTAAAAGAAAGTGAAAAAATATAAAAGTTGAATATACCAAGTTCCATCAACTTGAAGAAGAAGTAAAACCTATTATATCATAACCATAAATATATTCTGACAATCAAACTATTAAAGAGAAGAATGATGAAACTCCCAAAGAACTTCATAGAAGTAGGAACAATGTTAGAGGACTCTTGCTAAAGTTAATACTTGGTGATCCAAGTAAAGGGCTAAGAACACATTCAACTCTTAATGATTTGTGTTCTCATTGTACTTTCTTGTCTAAATTCAGACCGAAGAATAACAAATAAGATCTACTTGATGATCATTTGGTCAATGCAATGCATGAAGAGTTTATAACGATTTTATAAGGATTTTGATACTAGTATGCATCGTGAATTCCAATTGCACATGATTGGAGAATTTAACTTCTTCCTCAGACTAAAAATAAAGAAAATGGAAGATGGGATCTGTCTCAACCAAGCTAAATAAGCCAAAGATCTTATTAAGAAGTTTGAACTTACTAATTCCAAGTGGGTTGGAATTCCCATAAGGAAACATCCACAACTCTTGATAAACAAGAATAAAAGGTAACGATGTTGATGAGAAGACGTACTTAGCAGATTAATTAATTATTCTTTGGGGCAAGTAAAATATTAATTTGATTTTTTGGATCATTGACCCTTAAAAAAATATGTACACCATATAAATAAAAAAATTATTTAAAAATTTAACATTAAATTTTATTATATTATTTAAAACAACAAATTGTGTCTTAATATATAAATGTTATTTCTGAAATATCTTAATTAAATAATAACATAAAAAAACTCAAAATATGAAATTGCATGTTTATATACGTAGCTAATGAATGATACATTTTTAAGAGAGTCAAAATTTTGACTGTTAAATATAAATTGGGTGAATTCCCTAGAGGGTATTGTTGATAATCTTGGTAAATCCTTTCACAAGATCAAAAGAGCAAACTCTGTATGATAAGGTGTTGAGAAATATTAGAACTGAACTAAAGAAAAAGATATATTGTGAATATATTTTTTGTGTATCCAAAACTAGTTTAGTATAATAGAAATATTTTAATATATATATAATTTTAAGAAGTAGAGAGTTGAATTGGAGTCGTGGGTATTATATGTTCATTAAATAAATATTTTTTATTGAATATATTTTTATAAAATAAAGATTTTAGTAGTACATAATGTTATAAATATAATTTTATTGTTAATAGTTCCAAAAAAAAAAATCTTTAACTAAAAGGAGAAAAGAAAAAAGGATATGTGTATTATTGTTTTATTCTGGGTGAAATGATTATATTAGTTCAAGAGGAATTCTATACAAGACATAAGTATGTATTGGTGAGTATTACATCAAAATAAAATAGAGCTTATGAGTTATGGTGTCTCAAGAAAACCTTATAAGAGTTATATAAAGGATGAGCTTACTTGCTATCATTATCATAAGAGTGGTCATATCAAACCTAAATTCCCAAAACTTTTCAAAAAAAAGCCAATGAAAACATTAAAGCAACATTGGTTTATGATAGCTCAAACCAAAGTGATGACAAAGAGCATGTATCCAACTAAGTTTCTTTCATGGCTACTTAAAAAGAAGAAGACGAGGTAAAGTTCAAATCTAACTTATGTTTATCTTAAAATCAATTAGACGATGGTATTAAAAATCTTATGATTTTTTACGTGATTACAAACACTCTCTTATATCAAACAAAAAATCAAATATTTGAAAACTTTTTACAAATATTTTAGGAAACAATGATGAGTTTGATGATAATAACTCTATCATTTTTTATAACAATAAGTTTATCCACAATTCACATAAAAAACTTTAATTATGAAATTTATGCTTTAATATACTTGAATATTTAGGTTACTTTAATAACACATAATTCCTTCTATTTTAAAAAAAAAAAATACAATTATTAATTATTCATTAAATCTAATTGAGAATTTATCAAACTTTTGTATAAAACTAATTGTTAATTACACTACATGTTATTTTAGAATGTACAACCAACAAACAAATATTATATAAAAATCCATGCACGTTGATTTTGATGAAGGAAATTCTTTTAAAAGAAAGTGAAAAAATATAAAAGTTGAATATACCAAGTTCCATCAACTTGAAGAAGAAGTAAAACCTATTATATCATAATCATAAATATATTCTGACAATCAAACTATTAAAGAGAAGAATGATGAAACTCCCAAAGAACTTCATAGAAGTAGGAACAATGTTAGAGGACTCTTGCTAAAGTTAATACTTGGTGATCCAAGTAAAGGGCTAAGAACACATTCAACTCTTAATGATTTGTGTTCTCATTGTACTTTCTTGTCTAAATTCAGACCGAAGAATAACAAATAAGATCTACTTGATGATCATTTGGTCAATGCAATGCATGAAGAGTTTATAACGATTTTATAAGGATTTTTATACGAGTATGCATAGTGAATTCCAATTGCACATGATTGGAGAATTTAACTTCTTCCTCAGACTAAAAATAAAGAAAATGGAAGATGGGATCTGTCTCAACCAAGCTAAATAAGCCAAAGATCTTATTAAGAAGTTTGAACTTACTAATTCCAAGTGGGTTGGAATTCCCATAAGGAAACATCCACAACTCTTGATAAACAAGAATAAAAGGTAACGATGTTGATGAGAAGACGTTCTTAGCAGATTAATTAATTATTCTTTGGGGCAAGTAAAATATTAATTTGATTTTTTGGATCATTGACCCTTAAAAAAATATGTACACCATATAAATAAAAAAATTATTTAAAAATTTAACATTAAATTTTATTATATTATTTAAAACAACAAATTGTGTTTTAATATATAAATGTTATTTCTGAAATATCTTAATTAAATAATAACATAAAAAATCTCAAAATATGAAATTGCATGTTTATATACGTAGCTAATGAATGATACATTTTTAAGAGAGTCAAAATTTTGACTGTTAAATATAAATTGGGTGAATTCCCTAGAGGGTATTGTTGATAATCTTGGCAAATCCTTTCACAAGATCAAAAGAGCAAACTCTGTATGATAAGGTGTTGAGAAATATTAGAACTGAACTAAAGAAAAAGATATATTGTTAATATATTTTTTGTGTATCCAAAACTAGTTTAGTATAATAGAAATATTTTAATATATATATATAATTTTAAGAAGTAAAGAGTAGAATTGGAGTCGTGGGTATTATATGTTCATTAAATAAATATTTTTTATTGAATATATTTTTATAAAATAAAGATTTTAGTAGTACATAATGTTATAAATATAATTTTATTGTTAATAGTTCCAAAAAAAAATCTTTAACTAAAAGGAGAAAAGAAAAAAGGATATGTGTATTATTGTTTTATTCTGGGTGAAATGATTATATTAGTTCAAGAGGAATTCTATACAAGACATAAGTATGTATTGGTGAGTATTACATCAAAATAAAATAGAGCTTATGAGTTATGGTGTCTCAAGAAAACCTTATAAGAGTTATATAAAGGATGAGCTTACTTGCTATCATTATCATAACAGTGGTCATATCAAACCTAAATTCCCAAAAAATTTCAAAAAAAAGCCAATGAAAACATTAATGCAACATTGGTTTATGATAGCTCAAACCAAAGTGATGACAAAGAGCATGTATCCAACTAAGTTTCTTTCATGGCTACTTAAAAAGAAGAAGACGAGGTAAAGTTCAAATCTAACTTATGTTTATCTTAAGATCAATTAGACGATGGTATTAAAAATCTTATGATTTTTTACGTGATTACAAACACTCTCTTATATCAAACAAAAAACCAAATATTTGAAAACTTTTTACAAATATTTTAGGAAACAATGATGAGTTTGATGATAATAACTCTATCATTTTTTATAACAATAAGTTTATCCACAATTCACATAAAAAACTTTAATTATGACATTTATGCTTTAATATACTTGAATATTTAGGTTACTTTAATAACACATAATTCCTTCTATTTTAAAAAAAAAAATACAATTATTAATTATTCATTAAATCTAATTGAGAATTTATCAAACTTTTGTATAAAACTAATTGTTAATTACACTACATGTTATTTTAGAATGTACAACCAACAAACAAATATTATATAAAAATCCATGCACGTTGATTTTGATGAAGGAAATTCTTTTAAAAGAAAGTGAAAAAATATAAAAGTTGAATATACCAAGTTCCATCAACTTGAAGAAGAAGTAAAACCTATTATATCATAACCATAAATATATTCTGACAATCAAACTATTAAAGAGAAGAATGATGAAACTCCCAAAGAACTTCATAGAAGTAGGAACAATGTTAGAGGACTCTTGCTAAAGTTAATACTTGGTGATCCAAGTAAAGGGCTAAGAACACATTCAACTCTTAATGATTTGTGTTCTCATTGTACTTTCTTGTCTAAATTCAGACCGAAGAATAACAAATAAGATCTACTTGATGATCATTTGGTCAATGCAATGCATGAAGAGTTTATAACGATTTTATAAGGATTTTGATACGAGTATGCATAGTGAATTCCAATTGCACATGATTGGAGAATTTAACTTCTTCCTCAGACTAAAAATAAAGAAAATGGAAGATGGGATCTGTCTCAACCAAGCTAAATAAGCCAAAGATCTTATTAAGAAGTTTGAACTTACTAATTCCAAGTGGGTTGGAATTCCCATAAGGAAACATCCACAACTCTTGATAAACAAGAATAAAAGGTAACGATGTTGATGAGAAGACGTTCTTAGCAGATTAATTAATTATTCTTTGGGGCAAGTAAAATATTAATTTGATTTTTTGGATCATTGACCCTTAAAAAAATATGTACACCATATAAATAAAAAAATTATTTAAAAATTTAACATTAAATTTTATTATATTATTTAAAACAACAAATTGTGTTTTAATATATAAATGTTATTTCTGAAATATCTTAATTAAATAATAACATAAAAAATCTCAAAATATGAAATTGCATGTTTATATACGTAGCTGATGAATGATACATTTTTAAGAGAGTCAAAATTTTGACTGTTAAATATAAATTGGGTGAATTCCCTAGAGGGTATTGTTGATAATCTTGGCAAATCCTTTCACAAGATCAAAAGAGCAAACTCTGTATGATAAGGTGTTGAGAAATATTAGAACTGAACTAAAGAAAAAGATATATTGTGAATATATTTTTTGTGTATCCAAAACTAGTTTAGTATAATAGAAATATTTTAATATATATATAATTTTAAGAAGTAAATTGTAGAATTGAAGACGTGGGTATTATATGTTCATTAAATAATTTTTTTTTATTGAATATATTTTTATAAAATAAACATTTTAGTAGTACATAATGTTATAAATATAATTTTATTGTTAATAGTTCCAAAAAAAAATCTTTAACTAAAAGGAGAAAAGAAAAAAGGATATGTGTATTATTGTTTTATTCTGGGTGAAATGATTATATTAGTTCAAGAGGAATTCTATACAAGACATAAGTGTGTATTTGTGAGTATTACATCAAAATAAAATAGAGCTTATGAGTTGTGGTGTCTCAAGAAAACCTTATAAGAGTTATATAAAGGATGAGCTTACTTGCTATCATTATCATTAGAGTGGTCATATCAAACCTAAATTCCCAAAACTTTTCAAAAAAAAGCCAATGAAAACATTAATGCAACATTGGTTGATGATAGCTCAAACCAAAGTGATGACAAAGAGCATGTAGCCAACTATGTTTCTTTCATGGCTACTTAAAAAGAAGAAGACGAGGTAAAGTTCAAATCTAACTTATGTTTATCTTAAGATCAATTAGACGATGGTATTAAAAATCTTATTATTTTTTACGTGATTACAAATATTTGAAAACTTTTTACAAATATTTTAGAAAACAATGATGAGTTTGATGATAATAACTCTATCATTTTTTATAACAATAAGTTTATCAACAATTCACATAAAAAACTTTAATTATGACATTTAGGCTTTAATATACTTGAATATTTAGGTTACTTTAATAACACATAATTCCTTCTATTTAAAAAATAATAAAATTATTAATTATTCATTAAATCTATATGAGTTTTTCATCAGCTACTTCAATAGTATACTCGTGATATGATACAAGGGACAAATATATGATTCACTCAATAATGTTATATTAGTTTTGTTCGTAACCCTTGATTAATTTAGTAGTACTTGAACTTGTACTAAGACTTTCTTTTACCCAATTTAATAACAAATTATTATATTATCCAAATCGTATAGATTTTACATATTTACAATGAAGGTCACACGTTTGAAACATTTTTTCAGCAAATTTTACACATATTATCCCAAAAATTGTGCATTTTATAATTTTATTTAGATTTTCAATTTATCTACCCAAAATGTTATGTCTTTTTAAAAATTAAACTCATTTTATAATTTAAATATATTCCAAATCTATCAACAAACTTCTGGTTCATATATTACCTCTTGAATTATAAATATGAACAAACTTCTTGTAAATAATGTGTATATCAACAAACTTTGATTTTGTAAAAATTGTAAGCATATTTTCATCATCCAGTGTTTACAAATTTAGTAAAAAAAATCATACCAATGCATGCAACATGGGTTGATGCTTGCTCAAACCAAAGTGATGATGAAGATCATTTAACCAACTATGATTCTTTCATGGCTATTTAAAACGGAGAAAAAGATGAGGTAAACTCTAACTCTAACTTATTTTTATCTCAAGATTAATTAGCGGATGGTATTGAAATATCTTATGTTTTTTTACATGATTACAAATAATCTCCTAAATAAAACAAAAAATCAAAATTTTAAAAACTTTTTACAAAGTTCTTTAGGAAACAATGATAAACTTGAGGATAATACTTCCATCATTGTCATATAAAATTCCTTTATTTTGGAAAAGTTAAAAGATCTAGGAGGAATTTTTTAAAGTTTACACAAAGATAATTATAATTTGATTTATTGTTAGGAAGCCAAGTAACTCGTTAAGAAAATGGTAGTTTTTGTTTTATCCCTTTGTTAATTTTATTTTCTCTAAAATCATTTTTTGTGAGAGCATCAAATATAGTTTCCTCTTCTAGCTTACCTTTTTCCAAACTTGATCTAAATACTTGTACCTATGGTTCCCTGATTTATCTATGTAAAAGGCCAAAACGAATTGTAGAGAGAAAGGGCAACGTTAATCTCCATAGACCCAACTTGAATACCTAATATATAATTCTATTATCTTGTAGCTTAAGAAGAGCATCAATAAAAAAAAATTTGGTACTCGATAGTGGATGATATAGGCATATGAAGGGAAATGAGTCACTCCTATAAAAGATTACAAGAAAATGAGGTAATGGAAAAGTAACTTTTTCCAATAACATGGGAAGAGAAGTTTTTGGAAAACTCTTATATGAAGTTTTTGGTAGTAAGGATTATTTTCTTATAAAAAATGTGCTTTTTTCATTGAATTTCCTATAATATTCTTAGTATTAATCCATGTACGTTGAATTTGATGATGGAAATCCTTTTGAAAGAAAGTGAAAAAAATAAAAGGTTGAATATGCCACGTTCCATCAACTTGAAGAAGAAGTAAAACCTATTATATCATAACCTTAAATTTATCCTCATACTCAAATTATTGGAGAGATGAATGATGAAACTCCCAAGGAACATTTTGGAAGTAGGAAGAATGTTATAGGACTCTTGCCAAAGATAATACTTGGTGATACAATGAAAGGGATAAGAAAACATTTAACTCTTAATGATTTGTGTTCTCATTGTAATTTCCTGTCTAAATTCAAACCAGAGAATACAAAATAAGATCTACATGATGATCATTTGGTAAATGCAATGCATGATGAGTTAAATCAATTTGAAAAAACAAATATATAGAATCTTGATGAATAACCTAATGATAACAATATCATTGGAACATGATTTGTACTTTATAAAAAACTTGATTATTCAAATATTATAACTAGAAACAAACCTCGCCTTTTTTTTAAGGGTATAACCAGAGTAAGGTATTAATTTTGATGATACATTTTTCTTCCGCAACCAGATTAGAATCTATGCGTATGCTACTAGTTTTTTCTTTTGACATGTAATTTAAACTATTTCAAATGTATGTAAGAAATTCCTTTATAAATGGTTTTATTGATAAAGAGGTTCCTAGAGATCTAAAAATATTATTTTTTCAAATCATGTTTTTAGACCTAAAAATAGATAAATTATTTAAAAGAAGATCATAGGGCTTAGTATGATAGGCTAAGCTCTATTTTAGTCCAAGATGGTTTTCAAAAAAGAAAAAATGATTCTTCCTATTATATAAAATATAAAACACTATGATGTGCTTATTGATCAAATATATGTTGATGATATCATATTTGGTTCTACTAATAAAACTCTTTGTAAGTATTTTGATAGGAGTATGCATAGTAAATTCTAATTAAGCATGATTGGAGAATTTTATATCTTTCTCAGATTGAAAATAAAGAAAATGAAAGATGGGATCCGTCTCAACCAAACTAAATAAGCCAAGGATCTTATTAAGAAGTTTGAACTAAATAATTCCAAGTAGGTTGGAACTCGCATATAGAAACATCCAGAACTCTTAATAAACAAGAATAAAGGTAACGATGTTGATGAGAAGACGTACCTAGCTGATTAATTGATTATTCTTTGTGGCAAGTAAAATATTAATTTTATTTTTTGGATCATTGACCATTAAAAAAATATATTCACCTTTTAAACAAATAAATTATTTAAACATTTGATATTAAATTTTAGTATATTATTTAAAAAAACAAATTGTGTCTATAAATATACATGTTATTTCTTAAAGATCTTAATTAAATAATAAAATAAAAAAACATAAAATATGAAATTGCATCTTTATATACGTATGTAATGAAGGATACTTTTTTTAAGAGAGTAAAATATTTGACCGTTAAATATAAATTTTTCATGTTAAAAAAGAGTCTTGAAAAAAGACAAAAAAGATTGGGTGAATTCCCTAGAGGGTATTGGTGATCATCTTAGCAAATCCATTCATATGATCAAAAGAGCAAACTCGTGATGATAAGGTGTTGAGAAATATTAGAACTAAACTAAAGAGAAATATATATGGAGAATATTTTTTTTGTATTTCTAAAACTAGTTTGGTATAATAGAAAGATTTTAATATATATATATATATATAATTTAAAAAATTAAAGGGTAGAATTAGAGACGTGGTTATTATATGTTAATTAAGTAAATATAATGTATCAAATATATTTGTTTAAAATAAAATATTACATAATGTTATAAATAATAACAAAATATTTCGAATTTTTTTATTTTTTATATAGATACTTCAGGAGTATATACTTGATAATATACAATGAAACAAATATTCGATTCACTCGTTAATTTTGTATTTGTTCGTTCAAAATCCACAATCAGCTTAGTAGCACTTGAACTTGAACTAAGAATTTCTTTTACCCAATTTAATAAGAATTTATTATATTGTGCAAATGGTAAAGTTTTTTTTCATATTTACAAGGGAGGTCACACGTTTAAAACATTAGTTTTGCAAAGGTTACACATATTATCCAAAATATTTGTGCATTTTATTATTTTATTTAGTTTTCCAACATATCTACCCCTAATGTTATGTCTTTCTATAAATTAATCTCATTTTCTTATTTAAAGATATGCCAAATCTATCAACAAACTTCTAGTTCATATATTAGTTCTTGATTATAAATAGGAACGAACTACTTATTCATAATGTGTAAGTATATTTTCATCATCAAGTCTTTACAAATTTAGTGAAAAAATCATACCAATATTTCTGCACAATCCTTTTGGGAAATAATAAATAAGTTTATCCACAATTCATATAAAAAAACTTTAATTATGACTTTTTAGGCTTTAATAGACTTGAATATTTAGGTTACTTTAGTGCATTACTTTAAGAACACATAATTCTTTCTTTTTTAATTTCTTGTAATATTCATGAAATCCATATGAATTTTTCCTCATCAAACAAATCTTGCTTCAAAACTATATTTTTATGTTAAGGTTTTGAGCCTTCGTGATTTTTTTTATTTCGAGGTGATAATTTAAAACAAGGTACGAAGCCCCATTAATATTTGATCTTGGCTTCAAAACATTAAATAATTTTTTCAATAATTTGGGTATATAAATTTTGTTCAAGGTTTCAAGCTAATATAGTTTGTTTTATGCTTATTCCATATAAATTTTATTGTAGATTCCAGACCTATAAAAGAAATTTGGGCACTAGGTTGTATGAATATTTTTTCATAAAATAGATGATTAAAAATGTCAATGGAATATATACTTTAAGAATTGCTATGATAAGAAAAAAAATATGAAAACATATGAAAAGAATAAAACTCAATAAATCTTACCAAATCCATTACCTGTTTAACAAGATCAAAAGAGAAAACTCATAAGATGTTGAGAAATAGTAGAACTAAACTAAAAAAAAAAAGAAATATGGAGAGAATATTTCTTGTATATCTAAAACTAGTTTAGTTTAACAGAGAGATTTTAATATATATATATATATATATATATATAGTTTTAAAAATTAAAGAGTAGAATTAGAGATATGGGTATAATATATTTATTAAATAAAAAATAAGTATTGAATATATTTTTATAAAATTATGATTTTAATGGTGTATAATGTTATAAATAAAAGTTTATTGGTAATAATTCAAAAAAATCTTTTACTAAAAAGAGAAAAAAAAAGGATATGTGTGTTATTGTTTTATTCTGGGTGAAAGTATTATATTATGTCAAGAGGTATTCTATACAAGACATAAGTGTGTATTGGTGGGTATTAAATCAAATAAAATAGAGCTTATGAGACACAAAAGATATAAAGATTGTCGTGCCTCAAGAAAACTTTACAAGACTCATATGAAGAATGAGCCTACATGTTATCATTATCATAAAAGTGGCCATATCAAATCTAATTTCCCTAAAATTCTAAAAGAAAAGCCAATTAAGGCATTAATGCAACATGTGTTGATTCTTGCTTAAATCAAAGTGATGATGAAGATCATGTAGCCAACTATGTTTCTTTCATGGCTACTGAAAAAGGAGAAGCAGATGAGGTAAACTCTAACTCTAACTTATGTTTATCTCAAGATTAATCCGATGATGGTATTGAAATATCTTATGATTTTTTTACGTGATTTAAAAAACTCTCTTAAATCAAACAAAACCAAATTTTTGAAAACTTTTTAGAAACTTCTTTAGGAAACAATAATGAACTCGAGGATAATACTTCCATCATTGTCAAATAAAATTCCTTTCTTTTGGAAAAGTTAAAAGATCTAGAATGAAGTTTTTAAATTTTACACAAAGACAAATATAATTTGACAAGTTACTCGTCATGAAAATGGTAGTTTTTGTTTTGATCCCTTTGTTAATATTCGTTACTCTAAAATCGTTTTTGTGAGAGCATCAAATATAGTTTCCTATTCTAGCTTTCCTTTTTCCAAATTTGATATAAATACTTGTACCTATGGTTCCCATATTTATCTATGTAAAAGGCCAAAAGAATTTTAAAAAGAAAGGGCAGCGTTAATACCCATAGACCTAACTTGAATACCTAATATCTAATTCTATTGTCTTGTACGGTAAGAATAGCATCAATAAAAAAATATTGATACTTGATAGTGGATGATATAGTCATATTAAGGGAAATGAATCACTCTTATACAATATTACAAGAAAAGGACGTAATGGAAAAGTAACTTTCTCCAACAACATAGGAGGAGATGTTTTTAAAAAAGGAACCATTGGTAGTATGGATTATTTAAAAAAAAATTCTTTTGTTAATTGAATTTTTTATTATCTTCTTAGTTTAATCAATTTTGTGATGAATGTTATAAGGTTAAATTAGAACCCTCTATATATAATGTTTTAAAAAAATTAAAAAAAGAGGTTATTTTTAATGTGAATAGAGTAGGTATTTACATAGTAAAATTTAAAATCTTATGTGCCAAAGTTAGATAGTTATCGAGTTTTAAAGATAATCATTGGTTGTGGCATAGGCATATTGGTCGTGCTAGTATGGATTTTCTTGTAAATCATTACTTTTGGATATGGTGCATTTCAACTACTCTTATTTATGTATGATATTATCCCAAAGAAAGAGTATGAAACTTTTATAATACACACTTCTGGTGTTAGTTTCAAAAATAATTCAAAGATATACAGTGTTACCGACCTTTTTGGATTATACAAGATACTCATTGAGAAGGCACGTAATTGGAGAAAGATATTAACATTTAAATTGCTTGACTAGTCACTGTGTTAACGTACACCATTGGATTGCCCCTCCAAACGGGTAAATCTCAAGACTAAACTTTATTTATATAGTTAACGTCATCACATTCTTAAATTATACTAACACTGTGACATTAAAGAAATAAAAATTATAACATGGACAATAAGAATATATAACAAGTTGATTATGAAATATAATTTTTACAATTAGAATAGTCCCAAAGATTTTCTTTCTTTTTTAGGAACGCGCAACAATAAGAGTGTATTAAGGGATCATTTAGAAGCTCAAAATTATTGAAGGCCTCAACAATGTGACCTTTTTGGATGTTGATGACATAGCTAAGACTCTAATAGAAGATGAAGTCATCATTACCACCGTGGAGGAGGAAAACGAGAAAAAAATTTGAGTAAGTGCGGGTTGGGATAACAGTGTAAGTATTTTGATGTAAATTTAGATTAAAGAATCAAATCCTAAAAAGAAATATTTAAATGAGATTATGAGAGGTCTAAGGGATTTCAAAAAGTTGTGGGAAGTTTTTGAAACTAGATTATGGGAAAATAAGTGTAGAGAAAAAAAGAATACTAGATATATGGTGTTTTATTATAATAAATATTTCATATTTATTCCTTCAATATTTTTAACACCCTAAACATCATGGTGGATTGGGTATTCCTAATGTAGAAACTTTTAACAAGGTCTGCTAATTATATAGCCACACCTGGGTTTGGAAATAGCTACTCAAAGTTAGGAATCTATCTTTTAATTTCATTTTCTACAAAGTAAACAATGGGGAACTTACTTTTGTGATATGGGATAAATGACTTAATTAAAGTGATATTTCCATAGTTCTGAATCTAGAAGTTGATATTAAGACTGTTGTTGATTGCTTTGATAATTAAAGATAGAGGCTTCCTTCATCGATTGGTGGTTTACTCCCCAATCTGCAAGGAATTACACTCAATAATCAAAGTGTTAAAATATTCTTGGATGAATCAATAAAAGGTAAAATTCTCCTTTAGCAAAACAATAAACAAAATGAATAAAGGCTTACCTGAGGTCAAATGGTACAATATTGTATGGGGTAAGTGTTGTATTCTTCGCTGCTCCTTTATCACGTGGTTGGCTTGTCAATATATAGACTGGCCGCCAAAAATTGATTATTAGAATGGGGATTAATTTCTAATCCTTGTGAATATTTTTTAATGGCGCCTCTTTCTGCAAAAGGATTCTCGAAAAGCTGCTTGATAAGTGTTGTATTTCTGCTGTTCCTTTGAATTGGGAAGACCTAATAAATGTTTGCATCAATTTTGGGACCAGCAATTCAAAAATCATAATCATAGGGTTGTGTTTCACTGCTTTCGGAGTAAGGAAGGAAAACAATTAGAGACAAAATGGCTTAATAATTGATTTCTCTTATTTTTAATTTTATGTAATTTTTTATTAAGCTTTTTTTTAATTTGTAATGTTAGTAGGCCGGCTTATTTTGGTCTTTTCTTGTAACCCATTGGGCTGGACAAAATGTAATGTATGTTTGAGATACCCACTTAAAAAATTTGATAGATTTGCCAATACAAAAACCCTAAACCACCGCCTCCAAATATACGTACGTTACAAGTTTATATCAATTCTTCTACTCAATTTTTTTTTAAACCTTTTATTATCTTCTTCCTCTTGTCCTTTCTCTTCTAACACCGTCGCATTCTTTTTTAATTCTTTCGTGCTCATATATATTTAACATTGACTTGCAATTTCACCATAATTTTATTTCAGAACGTTGATCATGACATTTCAATCAAGATATCATAGACAAGGTAAAATTTAATTTATTATTTTTAAAACTATTGTGTTGCTTTATATTTGTACTTTTTCATTAGGCATTCTGATATTTTAATTCAGAACATAAAAAAATGCTTATGTTTTTTGTTGTTGGTCTATTAATAAGAAATGAGTAAATTACGTTTTTAAAATTGATATTATCTAATTGTAATTCTAATCCATAACAGTTTTGTTTGCAATTTCTCATTTCCTGGTTTAAAATTTGTGTTAAGTTAGTTAAACCTATCTCTAATTAAACGGATTTGATCATCAATTAAGTAAATGTTTCATAATGAAAATGAAAGAAAACATAATCTAGGTTTTCAAAGCTAATCTCTCTCAATATATTTAGTGATTAAACATATTTATTTATATTGACTAGATTTTTTATTGATACTTGTTTAATAAATTTAATATCCTCCATTGAGTATTACTTTCTTTTGTAATGTTTCTTTAATATTTTATAATAAGATATAGTATAATGAATATGGATTATAATAGTACTTAAAATCCTCTTTCTCATAATCCATGTTAAATATAACTATCCATGTTAAAAATATTACTTGTCAAGAGAAAAAAAAAGAATTGAGAAAACTAAGTGTATCAATATCAAAAAAATCTTGGATTTAAGTATTCTTAGGATGATGATTGTGATTCTTGTGTTTGCGGTTAAGGTGGAGATGGAAGTGGATGTAAAAGTTAGGTTTTAATATAAGTGATGGCGGCGGAAGTTATAAAATAGGTGAAAGAGAGAAAGGTTTTGTTATGTGTAACAAAAGAAATATTTGTTTTAAGGAATGTCCCCACCCCAAATCTCTATTTATATTATATTCTTGACATGGGTAAATGATACCATCCTGAATTTTATATATGGGACATTTGAGGTCCTTTTAATATAATGCAAGTAGCTTGTTTCCATGTTAAATTATATACACAAAGTACATAATAAATCTAGAAACTTGAAAAGTTTTTGTTTGGAAAAAGATATTTTTGTAACTAATTTGCAAGAGTTTAAATTTTAAGTATCTTGTAATTGTAACAAATTACAATTAAACATATGTGTTAGTCTAACATATTTTAAATCTTGTTTTAATATTTGGCAAAACTAATTTAAATATCCCTTGATTATTGCATAGTGATCGTATATGTTTTAAACTATATATATTTATGCATAATCCTCTATCTAAAGGACAAGTCGAACCGACATACCGCCCCAAGACTGACAAGCCGGCGCCAGGCAGATTTATTGGCTATAATAGGGAGGTCTTTTACATACAATAATTACCAACTCAATTAATTACTACAAGTCTATATCCAACAATAGAGGTCTCAAGCTAACATAGTTAATCATCCAATTTTGATCATTAAACTTATCAAATCCACTCAATAAAGGAGTTAATCAAAGAAGTTTTAAAGTGTAATCTCTTCAAAGAGGAGTTAATAAAAGAAGTTTCAAAGTGTAATCATCCAATTTTTAGGAAATAATATATCTCGTATGGAAGTTAAAAGAAAACCGATTAGACGTGAAGAGGCGCCAAATAAAAGGTATAATAATGAGAATGAAGAAGCGATGAACATGTTGAGACAAATGACTAAGATGAGGTAATTCTTTTTTTATTTTATTTTACCCTACTTTGTTAATTGTGTAGGTGAAATTTGATGGGTGAATTGTTTTTAATTTCAAGTATGATCCAAAGAGGTTTCAAGATGAGGATGATGATTGTGATATGGAAGCTAGATTTGATGATATATTACAGGAAGAAAAACACAGGTAAGTAAATAGTTATAGGAAAATAGTAAAAATCATATTTCTAGTTTTGTTACACAATTAATGGTGTTTTATTTACAGTGAAAGGATTGGTGGGGAGGAGGATGAAATACAAGCAAAGTTGATAGAAGAGGAAGAGAGAAGGGAAAGCATGAGAAAATAGAAGAAAAGGTAGATGGTGAGATGATTTATATAGAAAGTGATATATTGTAGCAAGAAAAGATGTATCTATCTTCTTACCAATAATAGGGGTCGTTCATGACGTTAAATGACGAGAACCACTGTTTGTGGCCGGCTTCACTAGTATAAAACTCTGACACTAAATCCTGAACTTTTATTCTTAATTTTGATGAAACCTCCGTTGGATGTTGACATGTTATGTGTAATAACTATCATTTTCCACAATCACAATGGCGCCTTGCAATATCTACCTTGAAAAGACTTGGAGCTACTAATCCTACCAGAGTTCGACCTTAAATGCCTGAACTTCGAATACACCTTTCTCACGGTTAAATTGTAAGTATTTACAATATCTGGACTTCGTTGCGCTCAGATTGATTAATGTTTGCACCTTAAACGGAAATGTGTGTTGTAATGCTTCTGGTTTGCCCGTCTGTGTACGTCTAGTTGAGAAATAATAGTTGGCCCGATAGAATGTTAGGAATACAACTGCAATCAGGGGAAACCCTCTTGATCATTTCAACACGTGTTTTAAAATCTCAGATAAATTAGTAGTCATGACACCATACCGTGATCTCGATCGTGCAGGAGCGTACATTGTTCGAGAGGAATATCCTCGATCCACTTCTTGTAGCTTCCATTTTCACCCAATTTACAAAAAAATTACGGTCTTCTAAGAATCTCCACTTGCAAGTATTACTCGCAATTATGTACGAGAACTTCTTCATCGCAGAACCATGACATTTGTGGTTGAAATTGCTTGCAATTGACGCGCACAAAAGTGATGTTTAGCATTCGGCCATTCTTTGCCACAGCATGTAAAATGGCTGGATGACAATCAAACAAGATACACAGTTTTCTTTGTGTGACGAGTGTTCTCAAATACCTAAACCCCCACATTTCATTCGACTCGGTATCGTCTATAGCAGAGCATAAAGGATACAGTCGATTCACAACATCATATGCAAAACCAATGAGTAATTTTCCATTGTATTTTCTGTATAAACGAGTTTCGTCAATACTTACCAAAGGACTAGAATATTGGAAACCTTCAATAGCGGCTCTGAATGCCCAAAAGACAATGCTAAAAGTTGTAGTATTAGTAGATCGATCGATGTAACAATGGCAAAATACTACAAGACTCCCAGGGTTTTAGCGTTTGATCTCGTTGAAAAGTCGTGGTAATTTTGGAAACCCTTCCTCATGGGTTCCAAACATTTGTTCCAAAATTTTCTGCTTTGCTCGACACGCCTTTGGATACGAAATATTGTATTTGAGTTGTTGAGAGATACTTGCCATTATAACCGAGATGGGTATTTCTAAATCAGCTCGCACTATATGGTACACCTTTTCGGCCACAAGCTCAAATGTAATGTTGTGATGATTGTTGAACACAACCTTGTAATGACATGAGTGTAGGGCGCTTACTTTTGATACTTCCTAGAACCAATTAGCTTTCCTTAACGAACATCGACACCTCCATGGACAACCACTATCTTTCATTTTCCATACAGGGTTAACATGATCAATGGCAGACCTTTTCACAGCGAATTGACGGTGGTTGGCTACGTGCCATGATTTGATTGCCTCGATAAACTCTTCCTTTGAGCACCTGCCTCTCTAGCTTAATCTCTACTGAAGTTTGACCAGTCATTAAAAGGTTTTGATCAGCTAAAGAAACATCTATAAATCCCAAAGTAGGTGGCTCCATGGTACATGGAGGAGCCTCCTCATCAGTTGACGACCCTTCATCTTCGGGAGTCGAATATTCCCCATCGCTGGACAACCTATCATCATCCTCACCAGGATTATAGATTTCATCCAGAGTGATTGGATCCAATCGAAATAATTCTTCATAGGATGTTGAAATGTTTGCTACGACACGGGATGTACTAGTGACCCCTTTTGTTTGAACAATATCCGGTCGTCATATAAAATCTACGTAAAACTCGATATATCCACTTGATATTTCCCGTTGCCGACTAAACATGAACTGAATTATATAAAGAGCTGAAGAGAAGAGAAAAGTGGTGTGAGGTTTAGTGAATTTTGTGGTATTATTTATAGGATAGAAAAAGGGTAATTTGGGAATAGAAATGGGTAGATAGGTGGGAATAAAATAGTGGCGAGGATTGACGAAAACTGTTGCGGATTATGAAAGAAAACAACCTCGGCATCCCAAATGTCGAATCCAAATCTAAATCTACAACGGAGATGCCGGTTTGGTACAGTTGTGCAATTATTTTTTTCTTTCGATATATATTTACAATTTTTTTTATTTCTTTGGAATATTATTAAAAAAAATCGTGTTAAATGCTCGAGTGATTGGTCATTTACTTGGATGTGATCGTGCTAAAGATGTATTTTTTGCTTTGGATAAAACACGAGAAGTTATTGATAGTAGAAAGGTGTTAGATAAAGTCGTTAATTATAATTGGTTACCTATGTTTTCCTTAATTTTTGTTGTTTCGTTGTTTATGTACTCGTAAAAAAAACTTTTTAATTATATACAGATTTCGAATAAACTTGTGTGAAACATGACTTGTAATTTTGTTTAATCAGTTTTTTTTTTGAACGATAGTTTTTAAATTTGATAGAAGATAGTCCAGGCCAAGCCATTTAGGTTTGTTTTTTCGTACTTGTTTTACAAGCCTACAATTAATAACACTAGTTTTGGGGAGTATGACTGTTTTGCAATAGATATGATATAAATGTTGTGTTTTAGGTAGGGCTGTAAATGAACCGAGCTGCTCGCGAGCAACTCGAGCTTGGCTCGGAGAAAAGCTCGTTCGAGATCGGCTAAGCTCGATAAATAAAGGAGCTTGCTCGAGCTCGGCTCGTGAGCTCGTATATAATTATAAAAATAATAAATTAATATATTATTTACTTATAAATATATTATGAAACTTTCAATATCAAATTGGGTATTTTTAATTTCTTTAGACATTTATCTTCTCATTCATGTTTTGTTTCATATTTTCATACCACACATTTTATCAAATACAAATCATTCATGAAAATCCCATTTCAACGATACAAAACTTATTGTTCGTGAGAAACCCGTGATCGACTCTAAAAAAAATCTATTCTATAAGTTAAACAAACAAGTTCTAACATTTCTGATTTGGATCATTGGAAGCTCGAGCTCGACTAGTTAAAATTTTGAGTTCGGCTCGGCCCAGCTCGTTTAAATTTGAGCTCGGCTCGGCTCGAGAAATTTAACAAACAAGCTTGTACATCTAGTATTCGGCTCGACTCGACTCGTTTACGGTCCTAATTTTAGGCTATGTTCAATAGACTCCTAGTAAAAATCTATAATTAGGAGTTAAAAATCATTTTTTAGCATTCCAACAACCTTCGGATTACCGGGTACCCAATTACTAGATACCCAATTCACAAGAATTCTTAGCTAGATGACGCTAAGGATTACACTCACAATCCATTATTATTTTTTAAAATCTAATCTATTCTTTATTCTATTTTATTTCAATATATATATTTCTTTAGTGGATAATTATGAATTACATAATATTATTTTAAATTATTTACTAATAAATATTTTTATAATAATAATTAATAACAAATTTAATTTAATTTTCTGAATTTAGTTATAATGATTTTTTCTTAATGCATTTTATAATTCAATAAACTTATTAATAAATTTAAGATTTTAAAAAATAAAGTAATAAATTTTAATATTAATAAAAACATTATCTAAAAATTATAAATAACTGGTTGAAATAATCATAATTATAATTTAAATATTAAAATAATTTATAATATTTTTTTAAGATATAATATTTGTGCTTTTGAGTTCTGTTAAAATGTTCATAATGTTAAAATTCATCTATAATTGGGGTAATGTGTTTAATTTTTTAAATCAATGCCTAAGAGTGGAATGAGCCGTGAGGATTGATTGTCTTTTTTTTTTTTTGTCAAAGAGGATTGATTATCAAAATTGATTTATTTTAATCAATTATATAGTTTATGTTTACAATTTTCATAGAATCTAATGAAGCTTTAAATTAAAGATGTAACTTATAAAATTATTCATCTTTTATTATCAAGCGAGTGTCGTTTGATTTTTTTAAGTGATAAGTAGTGAATGTTGAACAGAAGCCGAATATAACTTATTATGTTAAGAGACAAGGTCTGAATGAATCAGACTTGGTTTTAAATCTTAATGAAACAGTCTTATTAATCTTGTGTCTTAATGAGATCTCCTTAAGTGCAAAAAAACACCTCCAATAAATTTTGTCTCTGAAAACACTAAATAAACAATCATACATTGTAACACAATGTTATTTATACTTTTATAAAATTTTAAAATATCATATAATTATGGGGCAACACCCTATTAATTATACGTATAGTGAAGTTATTCTTAATTAACTTCAACTATAAGATTAATTCCCAATTAGAAGAAAAAGGTGAAATATTACAAAAAAGGGGTTTTATTTATAATGACCCCAGACATTTCCCTATTTACTCACAAAATCTCCTCCCTTAATAACCCGTTACAACTCAACAAAAAAATAAAAAATCCAAAATATTCCTTCCCACTCCCTTCTTATTAAAGGGAATAAACCAAATCCAAAAAAGAACTAAATAGGGTTACGGGAATCATTTCTATCTTTTCTCACTATTCTCTTTCAATACTTTGTCTCTCTTCTCTCTCTTCACAAGAAATCCGTTTCCCATAAACCTCCAGTGCATAGGGAAATTGCCACCACACGTGGACCATTCTCCATCCCCGCATAGAGGACTCATCTCAGACACTACCTTGCAGAACACAGACGCCACAAGTGGACCGTTCTCTCTCTTTTTATTTTTTGTTCGAAAGGTGGGTATGAAGAGATTTATTTTTGTTTTTTGTTCGAATGGTGTGTGTGAAGAGATTTTTTTTTTGTTTTTTTTTGTCCAAATGGTGCGGTGAAGATATTTCATTTTGCTCGTTGTTCAAATGGTGAGTGTGAAGAGATTTCTTTTTGTTTTTTGTTCGAATGGTGGGTATTTCTTTTTTGTTTTTTGTTCGAATGGTTTTTGGTCAAGCAGTTGAGAATACTCCACCTAATTATCATGTTTCGTTGTTTTTGTTTAATAAAATAAAATAAAACTAATTATCATGTTTTATTGTTTTTGTTTTGGAAAATAAAAAAAAATCATTGTTTTCAAATGGTGAGTGTGAAAAGTGTGAACATATTTTTTTTCGTTTTCTTTTTAGTTCCAATGTCGAGTGTAAAGATTTTTTTTCATTTTAGCTCCAATGTTAAGTGTGAAGAGATTTCTATTGTTTCTTTTGTTTAAGAGTTTGTGAAGCGTTTTTTTATCAAGCTAGTGTGATGAGATTTTAATTTTTTTGGATCTAAATCTGACCGGTACATGCCAAACTGATCCAATTTGTTACATACCAATTGAGTTTTATTGTGAAAAGTTTATCTTTTTGTCTTTGTTCTAATGCAACTGTTTTATGTTTCGTTTTTTTAATTGTTTTTGCAGAAAATATTGTTTGGTGCGTACCAATTAGACCTTGACATGGTAGCTTGAGTTATGTTATCTAAATAAGTACAGACTCAAATGATTGTACAAAAAATAAAAAACAAACACGGACATTAACCTTAACATAAATACAAATTCTATGAGGGAGCTATCATGAAATTATATAAAAAATAATTGTATAAAAAATCATAAAACGAACATGGATAAATATGAATAAATTAATTTGGTACGTACCAAACAGAAAAACTTGGTATCCCCCAAATGTAAATTATTGGTACGTACCAAAGAGAGATTATTGTTATATACCAACGACGAACTGAAATAGGGGTATAAGGGTAAAAAAGTAAATCAGAAAATCAAACTTTGGACTTTTATAGATTTTTTTAATTGGGACTTTGTGAATAATGTTTTCAAATTTGGGGCCTTTATTTGTAAACATATTAAATATTACTTTAATTATATATGTCATTTAATTCTTATGACCTTCACTATTTCTTATATAATATTTATATATTTATTTTCTTTTCATTTTAAAGTCCAACCACCACCACCACCACCACCCACGACCACCCACCACCACCACCAACCACCACAACGACGACAACAACCACCCATAACCACCACCGTTGTCACCACTAACTAATTTCACCACACTCGCGCGTCTGTAAAATTTCGTTGAAAAATTCATAACTAATTCAAAAAAAATCAGAAAAAAATAAAAAATTTGTGTTTTTGGACGAGACAAATTAATATTTATGTCTATGAATTTATTTCATAATTTTTTGTAATTTTTTTGATATTTTATTTTGTTTATTTTGATATTCTATTTTATGTGTTGGTATAACACACAAAAATAAATTTGTCAGTTCCACCACACTTGTGCATTCATGAAATTTTTCTAAATTTTTTTATAATTAATTCCAAAAAAATCAAAATATAAAAAAAATTGCTTATTTGGACGGGGCAAAATCATATCTACATTTGTAAAAAGAATCTTTTTTTTTTTCAATTTGGATATTCTGTTTTATGTGTTACTACTTTACACAAAAATATATTTACGTATTCCTATAACATTCCTTTGGAAAGGTAATACTAATGATTTCCATGGTGCTAAAGTGGCTTGGAAAGAACTATGTCAAAGTAAGGAAAATGGAGGACTAGGTATACCTAATCTTCTCCAAATCAATCAAGTTGCTATTCTCAAAGCTTTTTGGAGAATGTATGGCTACAAAGATAATATTTGGTCTCAATGGGTCTACTCAAATTGGCTAAGGAACAAGAGTATATGGAGCATTACTTGTGATAATAGCCTTCCTTGGACATGGAGAGCTATGCTTAATATAAGGTACCTTGCTTTTAAATATATTGTACACGAGGTTGGAAATGGTAAGAGAACCTATATGCTAGATGATAGATGGATAAAAGGGAAGTGTGTAGGTGATATTTGTGGAAAAAAGGATGCTATCTCTTTTGGAAATTACAATATTAACAAAAAGGTGGTGGACTATTATGTGGGAAAGAGGTGGAGGTTTCCACCTAGGCTTAATAAGGTGTATGAGGTGGTAAGGGATATGGTGCTTAAGGATGAGCATGACACTATAAGATGGGGAGATAAGGGCTTTAGGACCTCGGATGTTATGTATGATCTAAGGGGTCCTAATGAGAAAACTAAATGGTATAGTGTGGTGTGGCATAAATGGAGTATGCCAAAGCACAAGTTTTGTGCTTGGCTAATTTGTAAGGATAGGTTAAGCACAAAGGATAGGCTCAGCAAGTGGGGTATGGAAGTGGACAAGATGTGCAACCTTTGCTTTGAAGATCATGAATCTAGGGATCATCTATTTGTGAAGTGTAAGTTCACAACTTTGGCTTGGAAAGAGATTTGTGCTCTTCACAATTGGCACAACTCGGGTGGTACTTGGGAAGAAAGGCTTGACTTTATGCTTAAATTCAATGGTAACACTTTAAAGGATACTATATCAAACATTTCTTTCCTTAGTTTTCTTTATTGTATTTGGGATATGAGGAATAAACATGAGTTTAAGAAGATATATCCCAAATATGAGGATATTGTGAAAATAGTTGTGAAAGATGTTCAATATACACTTTGGAATAGAAAGTTATTTAAGAGGAGTATTGAGAATATGAGATTGGTGGCAAGATGGAAGCTACATGGAGTGCTCAAGTGAGGAGAGAAAGAGGATCAAGGAGGATAGCTTGGAGCTTGGACTTAGTATAAGACTTTAGCAATTGTTGTATAGGTTCTCCTAGCAATGGTTGTATAGGGTTTTGCTTTACTTTGTTTTTTTATAGCAATGGTTGTATAGGTTGTTTGCAAGTTGATAGGTTTACTTTCTAGTAAATGTTGTATAGGGTTTGTTTTCCTAGCCATGCTTGTTTTTGAGTCAAAAACAAGTAGGGGTTTGATTTGTACTTGTCGTTTTGTGGATATAAAATGGTAAGTTTGATCAAAAAAAACATTCCATTCTTTAATAAAATCAATTATTTTTCTTTATTAATCGCTTATACCCTATTTTTACTTGTTTTTAACTATTTGGACGTGTTCTCTTTTTGTCCTATCCTTTTCTTTTAATTTGTGTGTTGATGTAATACACAAAACAATAATTTGTGTATTACAAAAACACACAAAATTATGTATACTCTTTTAGTCAGGTCCTTTTCTGTTTGTACTATGTTGTATCACATGAACACATAAACCGGCTATTTTGTGCAATGATGTAATACACAGAAAAACCTAAATCCTACACCCCATACATAAAACCAGTTAGCCTTAGAAAACTTAAACTCTAAAACCATAAACCCTAAAAAACACTAAAACCTAAATACTAAAAGGAGGAAAATGACTAATATGATAGAGTATGTTATTTTGTGTGTTCCAGGAATACACAAACTTGTACACACAAATTTGAGTTTTGTGTGCTACAAGAATACATAAACCTCATAAAAATCACAGAGAAGGAGATAAAGGACTAGTGTGATGTGGTTCGTCATTTTGTGTGTTGTAATATTACACAAAACTAATTTTTATGTATACTTGCAACACACAAAATCACAAAGAATAAGAGAAAATACTAACCTGATATATCATTTTTTGTGTTACATGAATACACAAAATAAAAAGTACATATAATCCAATATCTACACATTCTTTTTTAATTTTTGTATATTTACATCATTACACAAAACAGTCGGTTTGCATGCTTCTGTGATACACAAAATCGCAGATAGAAAGGGGCTTGACTGGAAGAAGAAGAGTGAATTTGTGTGTCGATGTATTACATAAATGATTTTTTTGTGTATTAGATCAACACACAAATAACAAAATGGGGTTGGACAAAAAGATTATATGTCAAGATAATTAAAAACAAGTAGAAATAGAGTATATGATATTAATGAAGAGAGAAAAAAATTATTTTGTTAAAAAAGGTAATACTTTAGATCGATTCTATGATTTCGTGTGTTACAAGAATACATAAATATATTTTTATGCATTGTAGAAACACATAAAAATGAAAACCGGATTTTTTTTTTAAATCAAAAAATTCACATATGTATATATAAACTAGCCCCCGTCCAAATATTCGAATTTTTTATATAACTAATTATCTTAGAATTTATTATGAATTTTTTTAAAGAAAAACCACGGACGGACGCGTAGGTGGAATTGACAAATCTATGTTTGTGTGTTATTGCAACACATAAAACGGAATATCATATTCAAAAAATTAAAAAAAAAAAATTAAAATGTTCAAAAAATTCAAAAAAGAAAAATTCAAAAAATAAATAAATAAAAATACTCATATGCGTAAATATTAATTTGGCTCGTCAAAAAATGTATTTTTTATTTTGTTTACGCTTGTGGCGGAACTAGTTGGTGGTGACGGGGTGGCAGAACTAGTCGATGCATGAGGTGGTGGTGGTAAATGCATGAGGTGGTAGTGGTGGTGGTTGTGGTGGTAGATGCATGAGGTGGTGGCGAAGAATGTATAAGGTGGTGGTGGATCCATGATGTGATGGTAATGTTGGTGGTGGTGGTGGATGTATGATGTGGTGGTTCTGATGATGGTGGGGTGGTGGTGGATGCATGAGTTGGTGGTTGTGTGGTTGTGTGGTTGTGGTGGATATATGATGCGGTGGTTCTGATGATGGTGGGGTCGTGGTGGATGCATGAGGTGGTGGTTGTATGGTGGTGGTTATGGGCGATGGTAATGGTGATGGTAGTCGGTGGAGAATGTAATAGGTGGTGGTAGTAGTCGATGGTGAATGCATGATGTGGTGGTGGGTGGTAGACACTAGAGGTGTCCCGACTTTAAAGTAAAAAAATTAATTAGATAAGTAAATACTATTTTATAATTATTATATAATAAAAATAAAAATAAATATTATGATAATAAAGTAATTAATAGTGGAAAATAAATATGAATTTTTTTAAGAATAAAATTTAAGAATTTGTAATTAATTAGAATATATTTTCTAAATATAATAACACTTGTTTATTTATTTATTATGTATTATTAATAATAAAAAAAAATTAAGAGTAATGATATATGTCACCCCTTTTCATATCACTCTTTTATCACCTTTCTATATATATGTATTGATTTCCTTGAATAGAAGATAGAGAAAAATTAAATAGGATAGAAAAATCCATTCATTGGTACATGTAGGCATACACGTAGGAGGTGATAAAAGAGTGATACAAAAAGGGTGACAAATATCATTACTCTAAAATTAATATTGATAGTCATTAATTACAAATATCCATGAAAAAATTATTTTTCAAAAATATTACGCAATAAAATTATTTATTTAAAGCGCTCCCTAACAAAAATACCTTTATATAATCTTTTTAACTACTCTATTATTTATTATTTAAATATACCATTCTATCACAACTTCCCACTACTATCACCCCTACATCAACCACCACCACCACAAGCACCACCACCACCACCTACTACTACTAATTACATCACACACACGCATCCGATAATTTTTTTTAAATTCGTCATAACTAATTCTAAAAATCAGGAAAATTAGAAAGATGTATTTTTGGACGAGACAAATGAATATTTATGTCTATAGTTTTTATTTTATTTTTTTAGACATGAAATTAAATGTTTCGAACAATGAATTTATTGTTCCAAACAATAAATTTCATGCTTGCAAATTTTTTTTACTGTTTCGCATAATGAACTCCTTGTTTTGAACAGCGAATTTCATGTTAGCAAAAAAAAATCAAAAAAATTCATAAAAAATCATAAACGTAAACATTAATTTGTCTTGTCCAAAAATGTAAATTTTTTATTTTCTGATTTTTTAGAATAAGTTATGACGATTTTAAAAAAATTCTAGACGAGCGTGTGATTATATTCGCAGTAGGTGTTGGCGATTGTGGTCATGGTTGTGGTTGTGGTGGTGGAGTGGTGGTGGTCGATATAGTTGTGGTTAAATACATCGTGGTGGCGGTGGTGGTAGTGATGGTGGTGGTGGTGGTGATGGTAATGGTTGTGGTGGTGATGGTAATGGTGGTGGAAGTACCCCATTATTGTTTAATATTAAAAAATAAATATTGTCATTAAATTAAATAATATTTTGATTAATAAAATTAGTATATGTATAAAGAGATAGAGATAATATTTTCTATATATAATTATTTTATTAGGTATTTTTTTATAAAACAAATTATTGAAGGCTACTTTTAAGAATTAGGTATCTTCGTTAGATCATTTTTAACAAGAACCTCTAATAATAATAGTTTTAATTATAAATTAAAATATTTTAAATTATTACTTGAAATTGATTTATATAACTTAAAAACAAAAATAACTAAAAAGATTGAAAAATATTCTTCAATTTAGATATACAAACTAGATTTAATTATCTATATCATTCATTTAAATATTAGAACTGAATTATATAGAAGTAGAACTTATTTAAGTTAGCTTATCAAAGATTTATGTAGGATTATCTTATCTATCTTGATAAATTTATTGGTAAATCGAACCTACAAATTTTAAACTTTAGATCATTAGTAATTCTAAAATTGAAAAAGAGTGATTAGGATTTTAAAAGAAATTTTGCCTAGTTTGCGTAGTAGAATGAAAATCTAAAAAGTAAATAAATGATGGACATAAGAAAATTAATTTAAGGGGTTTGATATCTATAAAAGTTTACTGAGAACATCTCTTATTATTTTCTTTAACATTTAGTTTTTCATATTGGATGATACAAAAAATATTAAAAGTTACTTCTTAACCTAACATTTCATTTTTAATCAAAAATAGAAAATAGAATTGTTTGAAACTTACAACTACTTAAAAAAATTCAAAAAAATAATATAATATGATAAAAAAATATGTTATATTTTAATTATATAATTATCTATTAAATAACTATACCCATAGATTGTATCAAAATATAGATATAAATATGATTTATATTTATGATAAACTATTTTAATCGACCTACATTAATTAGTGTTGAATCAACAAACATTATAATTTATATGGAAATAAGTAAAATTATAATATTATTTAAGTTTATATAAACATTTTTATCTAATTACTAAATAAATTACTGTAATGATATTTTTTTGTTAAATGTAAGAGAAAACGAGATAAAATATCGAGAAATGCGAGGGTGGATTTTTTTTCAAAAGATTGTTTTCAAAAAGATGACTTTTAGAACATTGTCATTTGTTATTAAAAACGAATTGAATATTCATATTTTATTTCTATAGTAGTAGACAATTTATGGGTAATGTATGTGTATATTTTACAATTACGCATTCTTCCGTCCAAATGAAGAGGCTTGAAAGTGGCTGGAAAGCGAATGTTTCAGGTAAGATTATGGTTATTGTGTATCTAATGATCCTGCATCCGAATAGGACGATAAAGAACTGATCACATGAGTCGATGGTGTCTTAAAGGGGAAGTGAGTAAATTAGATACAATATGTATACCCACCCTTTAGAATCTCAAAAGGGAAAAAGGTTATCCTCAAATCATGTTTCTAGGGATTCTAAATTCATGTTGTGTTTAAAGCGTAAACAGTGAAGAAAAAGAAGTCTGGTGATGAGAAAGAAGAAGGGTGGTTGTGAAAAAGATACAATGAGAAAAGGGATATATATATATATATATACTTAGGAGAAGAGTGGTTTAGATTCTCGAGTAGGGTAATCATTGCAAAGAAGTTAGAATAAAAAGGCGACACATAAGGAAAGCGTGTACAACCACCTCGAAAATTTGGCAGGAAAGCAGTTGAGTAAGGAAGTCCAAACAACTATCCCACATGGTTACTTTAGTAAAAAATCATGTTTATCGTCATCTCCGCTACTCTTCGGGCTCAACCCTCCGCGTATCATCAGACATCGGGAATGAACAAAGAAAAAAGAGAAGATTAAGTATTACTTAATTATGTTCCTTTAAACATACAAAAAACGCAGGGTTACACAAAATGGTGTTAAAAAATAGGTCAATTCAAATAAGAGGAACATAATCGGGCATAACATTCTCACTATTATAGGAAACTTCTATGCGTTCGGGAAATGATTTCATGACAAGCTCGAGAATAAACGAAGATGAAGGTTGAATATCTTTTACATCCATTGTGGTTCGGTAAGACGGATTTAAAGTTTTACCTCGTTTAGGAAACGCTTGTAGCCACTCTTACCTCCGCTTAAAAATTTGTCTACGAACAACCCCGACACATCTTTTCTGAACTGCTCTAAATCTTCATAGTCGGAAATGATTTCAGTAGAGTTACACGCTTGTTCTTCTCGAATACAAATTATTTTAGTCTGAAGTATGTTATATCATCGCGAAGACGTTCTATCTCTAACTGATGTTCCCTTTTAGTATTCAAAGAGGCTATTTAGGATGTATGTATCTCTTCTCGATACTATCTGCCTCAACGTTCATTTTAGTGTAGTGTAAGATTCTTGAAATTGTGCCTCAAAAGATAAGTATCTTACCTAAGCCAAAAGCTGGCCCACTTCCTCATATATACAAAGATTTTGGAGTAGACAGAAACTTATTAAATATGTCTTCCTCCGGTAATTTGGAAGAAAGCCTACTCCGTTAGTTTAAATATATGCAAATTAATTATATTGTGTACCTAAAATATCCAAACTTTTTTACAAATATCCTACTTAATCATTCATTCGATTTCATTGTAATTTATTCTTCAAAACAGAAATTTTAGTTATATTTCTTTACCTAGATACACTAATTATATTTTTGTGTCCAATAGGTTGTTGGATGCAATATTGTCAACGTAGATGGAGTTCTTATGCTAAAACGGTCAACGTGTGTGAGATTCAAGATCTAAGAGCACTTTGTTGCCATGTTAGGCTAAAGAAAATGAGTCATCATCAAATACATATTCTTCAAAGATTAATTCTATGTATTAGAATTTACAAAGAGTCATATAGTACTATAATAGTTTCATTTTATTGAGTACAACTCAAAGGAAACAAATAGCAAGCTCAGGCAAGAAAGAAGATTATGCACCTGGCTCATTCGTTTAAAAATAATGCGTGTGATTAATTACTTGGTCCAAAGCCAAAGATAATGGTCATATATACATACATTTCTTGAACTTGGGTATATAATATTAATTACTCTTTAACAAGGATGCACATAATTTGAGATAATAAATTAATAATATAAAAGCACATATTTATAATATGATATAACTAAAGAGGCTAGAGCTGAAGTTGAAGCAATTTGCTGAAGTGGAAACATTTTTTATGAGAAGGTGCTTTCTTATCAAACACATAATCTCTTCGCTTGTTCTCGAAGCTTTTTTTTGTGTCTAGTTGGTTAACGACTGAAAATTCAACACACAAAAGCAAATCATGTTGCATAATATAATAAATGCTAGAAACTAAATATGATTTACTTTAATATCTAATACTAATATATAAAGTAGATGAAGTCTTAATAGAGTAATACTCGGAATAACACTGTAATACTAATATATTCACTTTACCAGACTTTGATGAACTCTTGGCCTGCCTTTCACATTGCTTGATAAATCAGGAGTTCAATTTAGATTCCGCAATATTAATCAATCACCTCTACTTTTGATTCTTTTCCTTTTATGACACCTATTTTATTTATGTGAATATGCAATAAGAAAAATACCAATTTAGTAACTGACTAAACTATTAACGGTTTTATTAAAAGGTGCTCTTTTCAAGTTATTGTCTTATAGAAATAACGAAACATCTAAATAAAATATGAAGTAAATTAGTATTCAGAATAGCACATTATAAAAAGAAACACTAATATTGTGTAATACCTACTTCCTATCCCTGAATCAGAACTTCCGTTTCTTTCATTCAGAACTTCCGTTTCTTTCATTTCCAACTTCCAAACCAGCAGTAATCTGATAAAAAATACAAAGTCAACCGAAAGAAAATCAAATGCATTTTCAGCAAAACTTTCCTGTTCAACCTAATCAGCAGCCACGGAATTTGGGTTGGGATTTTACCGTTATAACCATTTTCTCGAGAACATAACCGTTCGGACGCCTTACTTCAGCCTTATCAGCTTGTCCCATAGGTTTTACATTGCTTTCGATTCTTCGGATATTCTCTAATAGAGAATATGTATAACATAGTTATTAAGAAAGTAAGATTCAAAAGAAATACAATTTACAACATTTTGAGTATTCTTTGCTCCCTCAAGTACCTCTGATATGATCTGTATTTTCTTGTCATTGTTGAAGTTACCGCTGATGATGAACTAACCTCTGTGTCGGCCAAGGAACATTTCCAAAGGGTGTGCTAACATCAGCATATTGTACTTCTAACTTCTGGTGTTGCATATGCATATTCAAGTGCAAAAAGAAGCTGCATTCAAATAGATAAACCACTCATTAACCAAGATATTAAACAGGGTATGCATTATGCAGTTTACCAGAATGAGTAGTTTTCCATAGTTTACCACTCCACCTTTCCACTGAGCAATGATTTGAGTGATTAAGGGGCCATAGGTTTTATTTTTGACTCTTAGAGGAAGAACAAGAGACCCTTGGAATTCAACTATTCTCCTCCGCCACGTGAAGGGTTTAACTAAAACTATAAGTTTCTTTAGGGCCATAATGAAGCAATTCTATATATGATTTTATAAAGGCCATGTAAAATCACGTCACCTTACTTTATGTGTCTTGTTATATGTCGAATCAAATATCCTCTAAGCTATTTGCAAAGAAGGTAAAAACATTCTAGAGCTATCTTCGCTTAAAGATTTTGTTTGATCCATGAAAGAAAATATGTTTGTAGACTAGGTATATTTTAAGGTGGCTGAATTGCTTTCCAATTGTAAGGCGCTCGAAAAGACTAGCCTTAGAGGATTCATAGAAATATGCGTACCAATCCTACATTAGGGTATTTGAGTTGTACAGTGATCTTTACTAATACTTTCTTGTCTTTTATTATATTGGGGTTCATGCGGTAAATTATATTAATATGTCAGGTAAATTTGAACAAACACTTATGGATCTTGTTCAAGTGATAACCCAGGCCAGTTTGTTGAATTTCCTCTACGTCGGGTACACGTCGGAGAGTTAATGTACATAAAAAACTCATAAGAACGTCGGAGATGCTTATGAGTTTTTTATGTACATTAACTCATAAGAACAACGTCGGAGATGCTTATGAGTTTTTTATGTACATTAACTCTTTTTAGGATGTATTGCTCTTGTTATAAGCATATATTATTCAACTTTCCTTTTTTCAATATGTAATGACACCTTGTTAAATATTATGGTTTTTTATTGATATCTACAATCTTGTTTGTTATGCTAAATCATTACATGTGGATATGATGTTAATCATGAATAATATTCACGTTTGCAAGTTTGAAACTCCGCATGTATGCTTACATGGTGTACCCTTTTAAAGTGGATTTATCTTTGGTCTAATGTATAAGCAAATTGTTCGTTAAGGTCATGGTTATGTTTTCCATGTCTAGATTAAACAACTCATCCAGCCACCTCTCCTAGGCATTACTTCTAGAGAAGGTTTTTACACCTCTAATGAGAAAAAAACTAATTAAAAAAGAGAAACAAAATGATTGGACTACTGAAGTTTCATATAATAGGTTATGTTTGGGTTATTTTTATATGAGCAAAACCCAACATTATTAATATTTGAATATAACCCCGATAAAGACACCCCATTTCAAGCCATTGAGAAAGCTTTGATTGAAGTCGTTCAAGAACATTTGGTGTTAAGTTTACTCTAACATTATATATTTCTTTTGGAAAATATAAACTTTAAAGGAATAGTGATTTTTTTAGGCTTAGGCTTGTTTTTTTATTTAGTACATATTTTTTATATTTATAGTTTATGTTTAACATGTCGTTATCTTAGAAAATTCATTGAGCTCTAATATTGTTAATAATTTTGTGTACTTTATATGAGAATGTTAGGGTAAAATATCAAATAGTATATGTATTGCCGGATATACAGGTTCATGCTTGGTAGATTCTTCACTTATGTCGGGAACACTTGCACTTCATTATGGGTTATGATGGAAAATCAATAAGGCATATAAGGAATTAGATATTGAGACGGACTCAAATGAGCTCCACGCGCTAGTGAAGGACGGTAGGAGTTTAAGTAGTCGGTGTGGCTATATTGATCTCGTATTCAAAGGTATATTGCATAATCAACCTAATTTCAAACTAATTCATATCTATCGCGAAGTAAATTCATGTGTTGATAAATTATCCAAGGAGGGAATAAAGTTACACACAAGGTCCATGGAATTTATTGATCCTCTCTATTATCTTTGGAATATCATTTCGAGAAATAGGAGGGAACGTGTGACTGCAAAAGTTGTATTTACTCACAATAAGGATGTAGTTTATCTTGTAATCTTGTCCGAAACGGGTTTTAAGCCTCTCACATATGCAAAAATATATATCAAATAGTCAATATGTTTTAACAAAAGATAAAAAAACACTATTGCAAAAAGATGACAAATATATTTGGTGATCTTTTTACTCTTGACTACTCACCTTTATAAATGATAAAATTTGACAACTTATAACATTTTCGTGAGTAAGAATTATGGATTTGGGGAAGCTGCTGAATAACAGATCTCCCTTCACTATCATCTTGGGATGAAGGGATAATTTATTTATTTTAGTAAAAGTCGTAGTAAAAAACAATTAGCATGCAAATTTGAATATTAGTTTTACGCGAGCTAAAAAAGGTAACACAACCATCAAGAACAACAATCCACATTTTATGAACTTCTTTGCCCTAAACAATAAGCGCGAGTTACTTCTCAAAGTTGGATCTAGGATCGGGATACTACCAGGTGCGTATCATGGAAAGAGACGAGGCAAAGACGACTTGTGTGAAGCAATCAACTAATAAAGGGGCGTTTGATAAAAAAAATCTGCCTTTTAGACTCACGAACGCCCCTTCCACGTACTGAACCCTCCACAAAGAGCTATTCCACCCGTTCTTAGACGACCAATGTTATACTTTGATCAAGGAGGGTTGGTGTGGCACCTAAGGCAGAACATGAACCACATACTTCGCTTCGTAGAATCATTAAAATCATGGGATACGACTTTGAGTGCTCCATGGGCTTAAAAAAGGGGACATAGACATAACTAAAACCATGTCTCCTTACTTAGGAAAAGACCTGGAGGAAGAAAAGGAAGCCTTATAGACCTATTATTGCTTCCGTTCAATTGTTCCTTCGGTTGTTTTACGAATCAATCAGAGGAGACGAAGAAACTACAACAAAGAAAGTACCTGTTATAGGTCAGATCTAATACAACAATAAAGAAGGCGATCGATAATTAATGAGTTTACAAACATTAGTGAAATTAATTAAAAATAAAATTTATGTTTATACTTAGTTCTAACTTTTACTTCTTACAAAGATTTTTGATATCAACATTGCATAGTGATATATCTATAGTTTTATAGTGAATGGACTATACTAAATGAAGTATTTGGAATTCTGATTATAAAACAAAGATTTAAATAATTTAACTTTGGATACATTAAAAAAGATAACATTTAGTGCTATAAAATAAAATAGTAAGGATGGATCCGAAAAATTATTTTAGGATGGGCTAAAAGTTAAAACAATCACGCATTTTATCCTAACCAAAATGGCTGACAACTCACCAATATCCAGCCCTTAAAACTCGCCCAAACCCATTGGACTTTATTACACAACATTTTTTAGAGTTTAGAACCCTATTCTTTTTTAGGTTACAAACATCAACAAACAGTTTCAAACCCTAAAAAATTGACTTTTGACGGCCGTTTAGGATTTATAGAACAATCTGGTACCTATTTACTAACAACACATTTCATTATACAATGGAGAATATGTAGTTTGTCGAAATGAAAAATGAAACTTTAACAGCAAACGTAGAAGATTTCTTTTCTTTTCTCTTCTCTTCACTTCCACAATATGCAATTAGTAACCTTGACTTTACATATCCAGAAAGTGGTGAAACCGTATAATTGATGTTTGTGGAGTAGTCAACTTTTCATTTGGAGTTTACATGCATAGACTGATTAGGGATCTTATCATTTGCGGACAAAAGGAATTGTAAGTGTTTTCTTTTAATACTTTATCATAATTCTTAATCTAATTTTGTATGTGATAGATTGGATAATTTTTTGTAGTGTATTGCTCTTCCTGTTTATATTGCTGAGGAGTGCCCCAGTTTTGGGAAAGTCCTGGAAGTGTGGAGAAGATGATGGAACTTATACAAACCAAGTAGGACCACAACAATTTCTTTTATGCATACTTCCAAAGGGAAAGCATTCTGATCTCTATGGTCCATAGAAGTGGAAAATTCTATTAGAGCTAGGAATTCCTACATAATGCATTGTACCAGAAACGTTCAATGATCAATACCTAACTTATGTCCTACTCAAGATAAACGCAAAGGTGATTTAAGTTTTTCCATTTGCTATTAACGTATTATATTGTTTTGTACAATTGATGAATGTTTGTACTTTGCAGATGGGTGATATTAATTTGCTATGGAAGGTCAAGCATTCACCTTTATTGCCAATGGTTTTGAAAGTTCTAAAGATGATCATGTGAATCGATATTATGAATGGTTCTCCTAGCCGTGATGTTCCTTAGGTTTATATGGTTGTGAGCTCACTGGAGTGGCCTTTCATATCTAGCTATCGAGAGTTCGTACACAGTCACCAAAGATGAAATTGATTGATAATTTATTTGAGATGTCAAAGGATGTTGATAAGGAAATTATCAGGTAAGTATTATTTTTAAAATACAATCTCATTTTTTTCTCATGATTATTTTCTTCTTTTTTCTTGTTTAAGGGGACCTTCTAATCCAGTTCTATAGTAATTCTGGTGGTTAAAACCCATAGCAGATAATAATCATATGCAGGTAATCTAGTGCGTATATTATTTGTTTTATTTTGGATTGATTATGCAATTAATAATATATTATTGTTTTTGTGGGAAGGGGTGGGATATCCGAGGATCAATTCAATCAAGTTTTGAATATCGAGCTTGAAAAGATTAAGGAGGCGTGCAATTTATACTAAATTATTCCAAATTAACTCCCCATAGAATGTTCGTCCTGGTCAGGCACACATTCTTATTATCCACCACTAATTATCTAATATATAAAGTCACAATCATTATGATTTAAATAGATACAGGGATGGCGATAGATAATGGATGCCATCCAAAGAAAAATAATTTTTATTTGTGTGCGCCAGCTGTAAAGATTGTCAGATTTTCTTTCAATAAAACTTCATTTTCTGTACATGCTTAGAGTAATGAGACTCCATTTACTAAGTTGGCTTCTTGTACATTTGTATACAGGGTACTACCGGACCAACTCACTATCATATTCTTTACGCTGAGATTGGCTTCCCTGCTGAAAATATGCAAAAAGTTGTTAATTCCCTCTCAAACGTGTATATTTATTTATATAATTAACCTGAGACTAAATATTTTATCTTTTATCTTTTTTTCTCTATATAATAATATTGTTTAATTTTGCAAAAATCAAAGCAATACTACAAGAGTTTCAGTAGGTAAATATGAGTAAAAGTTATGGATTCGGGGAAGTTGCTGAATAAGAGATCTTCCTTCACTCTCATCTTGGAATAAAGTGATAATATATTTATTTTAGTATAAACCGTAGTAAAAGACAATTAGCATGCCAATTTGAATATAAGTTTTACCCGAGCTCAAAAAGGTAAGTTAACCATCAAGAACAAGTATCCACTTTGATTGCATACTTCTTTGCCCGAAACAATAAGCCAAGTTACTTTTTAAAGTTTGATGTAGGGTCGGGGGTACTATATTCCTCCTCTAAGGTCTACTATCTTTTCTTACTCTCAATTTATCATCTGATTAGACGATTTTCTGCCACCAACTGCTATTGATCTTTGCATGTTTAATCACATTCGAGAGTGGTTTGATTATTGAAAAATATTTTCTATTATCTTTGAATTTGTTATCAAAATCATAATATGATTTGGCCCTATTTGTGTTTGTGAGACTGATACTCTTTAGATATATCATGGAAAGTTTCTGATCAACCTGTCGAATTTGCCTAAATTATTTTTAATTTGCGGTAAGATAATGGTGTCACAATATGCCAAGTCTTAGGCCATTATAAATTGTAGACAATATTTTTAGATTTTCATTTAGAAGAAAATATTTCAAAAAATAATTTTCCTTTTTAACAAAAGAAATAGAAAATAAGAATTTGAGGTGATTTCTGTTTTTATTTCTGATAAACGAATTGTCTTAAAGTCATGAGGGAATGATTACTGAGTTTTGAGAAGTTTGACTAATCCACATTCATACAAAATTATCTTTATATGCTTTCATTTATTTTGTTTGTACATGTGCATAAGACCTGCATAATTTGCTTAGATTGTGCAAAATCTGGACAAGGACAAGTCTTGTTTACCCCTGACTGCTCACGTTCCTTCCATTTAAGCTGCATTTCCACCAATGTCAAGTACGGAAATCGCATTTGTCGTGTCTGTCGTTTCAAATAGAAAGAAAACCCGTTCCAATTTTCGGGTTCAAGCGTTCATATTAGTCGTCCTTCAACCCGAAAATTAGAAAGGGATTTCTTTACACTTGAAACGACAGACACGGAATATGCGATTTCCATGCTTGACATTGGTGGCAATGCAGCTGAAATGGAAGGAATGTGAGCACTCAACAGTAAACAAGGCTGGTCCATATCCAGATTTTACACAATCTAAGCAAATCGTGCATGTCTTCTGCACATGTACAAACAAAATAAATCAAAGCATATAAAGATACTTTTGTATGAATGTGGATTATTAAAACTTCTTAAAACTCAGTTCTCATCCCCTTCTAATTTAAGACGATTTGTCTATCCAAAATAAAAACAGAAAACACATGAAATTCTTATTTTCTATTTCTTTTGTGAAATAAAAAAATTATTTTCTGAAAGATTTTCTTCTAAATGAAAAGTTAAAAATATTTTTGTACAAATTATACTAGTCTAATACTTGGAATTTTGTGACATCATTATCTTGCCGCAAAACTAAATTAAAAAAAATTTAATTAAATTGGAACGGGGTATCGAAAATATCCTGTAATATATTTGAAGAGTATCAATCATTCTCACAAACAGGACAAGATCATATTATGAACTTCATATCAAATTCAATGATAATAAAAAACATTTTTCAGAAGTCATGACTCTCGAATGTAATTAAACTGTCAAAGATCAATGGCAGCTGGTGGCAGAAAATCGTCTAATTAGATGATAAATTGAGAGTAAGAAAAAATAGAAGACTTTAGAGGAGGCAGATGTGGTGGATTTTACAAATCTATTTCGCAGGATTCCATTTATTATGAAATTGGACATCAGGTGGAGGTAAAAGGAGGTGTTTGTAGAAAAGCGAAGTACAATTTCCAAGAAACTTACGGGTATGAAATCAATGAAAAATTCATCGCTTATGATGGTGAGAATAGCTCTTATACTCTTAGTCATCTATCAAATAACAAGCTTGAGTTTAAAGTTATGATTAAAAAGCATGCTCTGAACAGGTATTGTTGTTTCTAAACTTTCAAAGAAAATATTTTATTCAAATTTCTAACAAGTTCATAATCTTTTCAGTAAGATGGAAAGTGGTGATGGTGGAAGCCCACAACATGGTGATTGGATAAGTTAGACAACCGTCAAGGTCAAAGACATATAAAGAGGAATTTTGCTATACTACTCAAATCTCATGCAAGATATTACAAATGCACATTGTGCCCAAGATTCTGATCGATTTTATGAGCCCGTGATAGATTTGGACATCATTCTACGACAAAATGCTGCCAAACAGTAAGAATTTCTTGTATTCAGGTGCATTTTGATGTTTTAGACAGTAGGAGAACTTGTCTGCAATTTCATGTCTTATATTTTCTTTAAGACAGATGGATTTCAATGAAAACTGCAAATTTGTCACAACAAATTAACAATAAGAGAATAGGCTCTAGATTTTAAAATCTTGTGTAGAATTCATGTCCATCTTATCTATACAGGGGATGTCTTCTCGTACTCCAATCTCATTTAGGGTCTGTGGTGACTGGATGGCGTGGATTTCATTCTAGTGTCCGTGAAAATCAAGGAGGTCGTTCACTAAACATTGGTAAGATTCTATTTCCAATATATTTATCCAATTTTGAATGCTCTAACAACTTAATTGTTCTATTTTCCTTAATTTATAGAGATGTATCAAAATCAATGATTTTGAAACCAGGAACAGTTATTGATTTTATAATTACAAATCAAAAGGTTCTAGATCCTTATCAAATTGATTGGATGAAGGTAAAAAATACTTAACTGAACAAATTACTAATGATCCTCCTTTTATAGGCGAAAAGAGTGCTGAATAATCTATGTATCACGACTGTCTTCTACAAATAGGGGATTTAAAATACTTGGTTTGAGTCAGGGAGCTTGCATAGACGAAATGTATTACTATTATCTATTGTTAGACAACCAATTCTTCTAAAAGTTTAAGCTTCAAACCTGTGACCTTTTTCGATCTTGGTTCTGATACCATGTTAGATAACCGATTCTCCTAAAAGTTTAACCTCTTTGGAGGAGTTATCTTATACATTATATATGACTTTTACATGCTCAATACCTATAAATTGAGAAATTTGAATAATTTTTATAAGGTGAGACTTTGAACTTGTAATGATGTCTAATATATATATAGGTTCTTATTTAAGAGAAAAGATCCTTCTAGTAATATTTCAGTATATGATTTCTTTGTTTCAGCATAGGAAGATACTATTGCGATCTTCTGCCGATTTTCCATACATAGATGTGGGCAAAGGAAAGCATCGTGTATATATTCCAGTTTAGGAAATTTTGAAATTCAATTGCTAAATCTGTTATACTATACCAAGAATTTATCCAGTATCCAGAGAGTTTCACTTGTGGAGATGTTTCAACAAACAAAACTGACTGAGGGGTTGAACAGTAACAACTATAACAATGATTCTCTTCTCAAGCCTGCTGGAATCTTGAACAGCTCACAATTCTTCTATGAAAATATAGAATCCTTGTATATATTTATTTACTAACAACACATTTCATTATATCCAGCTTATAGCAGGCAATGGAGAGGACATAGTTTGTCGAAAAATGGAAGATTGAACTTTAACAATAAAGTAGAAAATTTCTTCTCTTTTCTTTTCTTTTATTTTCTTCTCTTTTCTTTTCTCTTATCCTTTTTTTCACAATATGCAATTTGTAACATAAATTAAGACTTTACATATGCAGGAACCGGCTAGAATTGATGTTTGGGGAGTAGACAACTTTTCATTTAGAGGTGACACGCATAGACGGATTACGAAACTTATCACTTGTTGAAAAAAGAAATGAATTGTAAGTGTTATCTTTTATTACTTTATCATAATTCTTAATCTAATTTTTTTATGTGATGGTATAGGATCCTTTTTTGCAAGTGTAGATGTCTCAGTTTAGGGAAAATCTGGGAAATGTACGTGTTAAGAAGATGATGGAACTTATACAAGCCAAGTTTAACGAACTACCAAAATTTATCCCCTGCATACTATAAAAGAGAAAGCATTTAGATCTCTATGGTCCATGGAAGCGTAATATGCTATTAGAGCTTGGGATTCCTACACAATGCATTGTAACAGAAAAGTTCAACGATTAATACCTAACCTATTTCCTACTCAAAATAAACGCAAAGGTGAGTTAACTTTTTCCATTTTTTATTAACGTATTATATGGTTGTGTACAATTGATAGATTGTTGTACTTTGCAGATGGATGGTATAAAGTCACTATTGAATAAAAGGTTCTCCTAGTCGTGACATCAGTTTCCGTGGTTGTGAGCTCATTCGAGTGGCCTCTCATATCTTGCTATCGAGTTGTAGTTCGTACACAACCACCAAAGATGAAAATGGTTGATAATTTATTTGAGATGTCAAACGGTTTTGTAAGTGAATTATTACGTAACTATTATCTGTCTAATACAATCTCATTTTTTTTCTTAAGATTATATTCATCTTGTTTCTTGTTTAAAGGGAGCTTCTAATCCAGTTCTAGATAGTAGTTATGGTGGTAAACAACCAGAGTAGATAATCCTATTCGGGTAATTTAATGCGTATATTATTTGTTTTTATTTTGGTTTGATTATGCAATAAATAATCTTTTATTGTTTTGGTGGGTAGTGGAGGAGTATCAGAGGATCAATTTTTTGCTTATGGATATAGGTACTTTTGATTATTTTTCAGGGGTCAACTAAAATCCTCCTATTTCAAATGAATTATATTATAGAGCTTGTATAATAGTCTAAAATTCTCTATGCTAAAATTTGACATCTCATATCTATATCCAAGTCTCTCAGTATTCGAGATGAAAGTTCTCCTATCGATGATGCATAATATCACAAGATCATGAGAGCCTTCAATATCTCACTTTAACCCGACCAGATGCCTCTTCACTATAAAAATCTCCTATTTTATGCATGCTCGATTAAGTTATAATCATTTGGTGTCTCCTTCTCTAATCCTATTCCTATATAATGAACGATAAAGATCTTTAAAACAACAATACCGAAACTCTACATAAAATATCCCTTAACACATAGCTATCATTAAACAACACGCTTGAACCAATATGTGTATGACAAGATTTAATATTCTAGGAAGTATGTTAAACTATGAGTGGGTAATTTGATGATCTTGTCTGTAATATAACAATGAACTTTGTTTCACCATAATGTGCTACAAATTCAATTGGTTGTAAAGAAATCTTCGAGATATAGTATGATCCTATTGGAACTATTTAATGGTACAAAGCACGACTTCTCACTAAAGTCTTTCATACAGTAGACATAATTGATTACTATCTACATTCAACCCAATCATGAAAACCTACTACCATTTCTCATGTACTTTTCTCAAGTTTTAAGTAAGATTGGTCGTTACACTAACTTTAGATTTTACTATCCAAATAACAATTAAAAACTTCATAAATATCACTTTAAAAAGCTAGTAATATTTAATGAAAAATATATCTTTAGGGTGCTTGAAAATTAAATAGATCAATCAAATCAACTACAATAAAAAAATAAACACTTTCGTTCAATTCAAGACATGATATAAATATCAAGGATTTAAGATATAATACCAAATCATTTTATAAAGTAATATATTTTTCAATTCTTGATTAATGTAATTTTTAGGAAAGAATATATTTGAATAACATTTGATATGTCCATGTAGTTTTGATATGTAACAATAACAATTTATAGTTATCGACTTGGTGAACATATATCTGATTAGTAACTTGTGGATATATGTGGGACTGTGATGAATTGACGATCAAAGGCATGTCAAATGAAAATAATTTTAAATATAATTTGATTTTCTTCATAGATATGACTCAAAACAGTTTTTATTGTGAAAGAACATGAAACAATTAATTTAGTTTGGTGAACTTTTTACAAACCATATTTTGTAAGAAATCTACAGAACCGAATATGCTTAGAGCTTGCCACATAGGTTCTATTTTTTACTCGTGGAGGAAAAACAAGAGCCGCCTGGCTTTCAACTCTTCTTCTCCGCTACGATAAGGGTTTAACGAAAACTATAAACTTCTTTAGGGACATAATGAAGCAGTGTTAGCCTTCCAATATTGAGGGATAAATCTAAGGATCCTCAGCCTCTTCTTGAAAAACCACCCATTCGTCTGCACAATTTTATATATGATTTTATAAAGGCCACGTTAGATCTCGTCACCTTACTTTACGTGTCTTGTGATATGTTGAATCAAATATCCTATAAGCTTTAAGCAAGAAGGTCAAAACATTCTAGAGGTATCTTCGCTTAAAGATTCCATTTGATCCCTGAAAGACAATATCTTTGTAGACCTTGTATATTTTAAGGTGGCTGAAATGCTCTCAAATTCTAAGGCGCGATAAAAGACTAGCCTGAGAGGATTCACAGAAAGAGGCTTACCAATTCTACATTATAGTATTGGAGTTGTACAGTGATCTTGACCAACACCTTCTTGTCTTTTATTATATTGGGTTCATGCGGTAAATAATCTTAATATGTCAGGTGAATTTAAAAAAACATTTAAGGATCTTGCTCAAATGGTAACCCGGGCCATTTTGTTGGATTTCCTTCACCAATATCGAGATAAAAGAGTGACATCAGATCATGATTCTTCTTTCCTTCCCCCTGCACATGTGAACGATTCGTAGAAAGTTTGTCAGCCAATAAGATTCAAGATCAACGTCAGAGATTGTTATGATTTGTTTTGTACATTAACTCTTTTTAGGATGTACTCTTCTTGGTTATAAGGAGATGATCTTTAACTTTCCTCATTTTCAATATGTAATGATACCTTCTAATATATTATGGTTTTTTATTGATAACTATATTCTTGTTTGTTATGCCAAAGCATTACATATTGATATATTGTTAATCATGGATAATATTCACGTTTGCAAGTTAGAAACTCACCATGTATGCTTGCATGTTGTACCCTTTTAAAGTGGGTGTATCTTTGGTGTAAGGTATAAGTAAATTCTTAATTAAGGTCATGGTTAGGTTTTCCATATTTATATTAAACAACTCATCCAACCACCTCTCCATGGGCATTAATACTTCTAGAGAAGATTTTAAACCTCTAATGAGAAAAAAAACTTATAAAAAAAGAGAAACAAAATGATTGGACTATTCAAGGTCCGTATAATAGGTGATTCTTATATGAACAATACCCAACATTATTAATATTATAAAGACATCCTATTTTAAGCCATTGAGAAAAAAATTCATTGAAGTCGTTCAAGAACATTTGGTGTTAAGGTTACATCTAAATAATGAAACTAAATCCTATTAATCTAACATATTTTAGGCTTAGGCTTGTTTTTTTTAAATTAATACATATTTTTTATATTTATAATTTATGTTTAACATGTCGTAAGCTTAGAAAATTCATTGAGCTCTAATACTTTTAATATGTTTTATTTGCGCTTTATATATGAATGTTAGGGTTAACTATCAAATACTCAGTGTGGTTTAACAAAGGATAAAAAAACCCTACTGTTAAAAAGATTTCAAATAATTTTGGTTATTTTTTAAATGTGACTACTCGCCTTTATTAATGATAACTTTTGACAACAACTAACATGATCCAGAGTAAGAATTATAGATTTGGGAAAGCTGCAGAATAAGCGAACTCCCTTAACTATCATCTTGAGATGAAGTGATCATTTATTTAGTTTAGTAAAATCTGTAGTAAAAAAACATTTAACATGCCAACTTGAATATTAGTTTTACCTGAGCTCAAAAAGGTAACGTAACAATCCAAAACAAGTATCCACTTTGATTGCGAACTTCTTTGCCCTAATCAATAAGCGTGAGTTACTTGTCAAAGTTGGATCTAGGGTCGGGCTACTATCAGGAGCGTATCATGGAAGGAGACGAGGCAAAGACGACCTGTGTGACAAGCAATTAACTAATAATGGAGTGCTTGATAAAAAAAAATCGGCCTGTTGGACTCACGAATGCCCCTTCCATGTACTGCACCCTCCACAAAAAGCTTTTCTACCCGTTCTTAGACGTCTGGTGGTATACTTTGATCGTGGGTTATATCCATTCATTAAACGACCAAGTTAAACACCTCTAAACCGTCAAGGAAGAATCCATAGAAAGCGTCTGCCAAGTTAGATAAGGGACGGTAGGTTTGGCACCTAAGGACATGAACTAACATACTTCGTTTCGGTGAATGAAGGAAAACCTGGGATACGACTTTGACTACCCCAACGGCTTGAATGGGGACATGGGCATAACTAAACCCCTATCCCTGTTCTTGCCTCTGATCAGTTGTTCCTTTGGTTGGTTTATGAATTAATCAAAGGAGACAAACAAACTATAACAAAGAAGGTACGTCAAGTCGGATTAAAAAAATCAATGCAACAATCAAGAAGCCGATCTATAAGGCATGAGTTTCCAAATTGTAGTGAAATTAACTAAAAATAAAATTTGTGTCTATACCTCGATCATCATAGATAGTTATAATTTTTAATTCTCACCAAAATTTTGATTTCAGACCTTAAATAGTGATATATCTATAGTTCTATAGTGAATGGGCTATACTACATGAAGTATTTGGTATACGTATTATAAAACAAAGATTTTATAATTTTAACTTGTGATACTTTTAACAAGCCGATCGATAAGGCATGAGTACCTTCCTTAGCAGCAAAAGTCTATTCAACCTTATAGCGAAATTTACGTGATTTAGTGATCTTCTATAGTGAATGTCCTAATTAAATTTTCAGTTTTTAATTTTTTTATGTACACTTAACGCTCTCTTTTCCATAGTACCTTCCTTAGTAACAAAAGTCTATTCAACCTTATAGCAAAATTTACGTGATTTAGTGATCTTCTGTTGTCTGAAAATTTATGGAGATTTTACGATTATTGCAGACACAATATGTCAGTTGTTCAATGGAAGCTTCAACAAAGTCTCGAAGTGCTTTTACATGTGCAAGTAAGATCCTATTGGAGAAAGGGAGGCGAGGTTGCTGTTTATCCAAAAGGAGCTCTTTTTTATTGTTTCCATAATAAGAAAGAACTGTTGAAATTAGTTCAAAAATCAAAAGAGGTTCTTCGAAATTAATATTATAGATGTCGTATGATTGTAAAGTTGTAACAATCTTATGACATCTATAATATTAAATGCGAAGAGCCTCCTTTGCTTTTTGAACTAATTTTAACATTTCTTCCATGTTATAGAAACAATAATAAAGAGCTCCTTCTATATAAACAAAAACCTCAAGCCTCACTTTCTCCTCTAGGATCTTACTTGCATACGATCTTCGAGACTTTGTTGATGCTTTTATTGCACAACTGGCATACCATGTCAGCAATAATCGTTAAAAATCTTCATAAATTTTCAAACATTAGAAGATGCAAAATCACGTATAATTCACTAAAAGGTTGACTAGACTTTAGCTAAGGAAGAGACTAAGGAAAAGAGAGGGTTAAGTGTATTTGCAAAATTTCATAACTGAACAAACTTGAAATGGTTTCTGGAATTCATAACACAATATTCCCCAATTTGATTGTTGGAATTTTTTCCTTGAAACTTACCACCTTTGATGAATCCTCTCTTAAAAAGTACATATAGATGTTTTAGGACTCCAAAAGTATTAGAAACTAACATTATATATACCTAAAGGACTTGCTTGTAAAACAACTTGCAATTTATTACATTAACTAATTGTAGTGGAGTTTATTGAATAAATTATGCGCATAAAATACACTTTCACACACTTATGTGCCAATGCAACACATGCCATATAGTTGCAACTATCATATTCTTATCATATTCTTGGCTACAATACCTGTAAATATTAAATGAGACCATATATCCACATAGAAGATGTAGATATAATCTAAATACTTACTCTAATAATTTTGTAGTAGTGTGATAAATAAAAAAGAAATCAAATTGAGCCATTTTGGCAGCAAGGTGTGCATCGGTACAAGAGTAACTGGATTCAAGAATCAAAAAGTAATGTTACAAAAGAAAAAATATACATATATATATATATGTATATTATTTCAGATTTTTTTCTACAATCCAAATTTACCCGCATATGGTGGTCAGGATTAAATCTGGCTAAGCATAACTGGTGGGCTACAAAAGAAAACACGCAGCCACTAGAGGAGCATTCTCCACCATCATCCATTTTTTTGCTTTCTTTTCACGGTTGATTCAATTAATATTGACATTGCATTTTATTTCACTATTGATTAATTTGAGTGTCGATTAATTTTGGTATTACGTTGCACTGTTGATTCAATATTATACATACTCTATCGGAAAATTAAGTTAAAATTATAATTTTTACAATTTTTTTTTTCTTTTCACTATTGATTCAATTTGACTGTTGATTAATTTTGGCCTTACGTTACACTGTTGACTCAATATTATTCATACCCTGTCAACACGCTTCACATCGATTCACACTCAACTCATCTTGTTCCACAGTAGCGGCTAAACACAACATAATCTAAATAGGTTAGCAGTTGATTCGGGTGAGTAAATACTTTTTTTGTTTTATTTCAAATTTTATGAAAAAGTGTTTGTTATTGTTTTCTCTCTTTAACTAATCAATCCAATTCATCCAAAATAATAATAATATTTGGACATTTTATTGCAATTTTGAAACCTACTGTTTCTCATGGTGCAAAAGCAACTTTGAATTTGTTAGTTCAAGTTTTTACTTTTTTCACTACTCACAACCTTCCTTACTGTTATTTGCAACACATGTTAGTTCAACCCCTATTGTAGATGAGAATGACTCATTACTGGATATATATTCTTGAAGGTAAACATTAATCATGTATTGGTTTGGAATGAATTTGAACAATCTCAAAATAGCGTCAAAAGTGTTTGATCAAATGGTTGAGACTAAAGGTAAATGAATTTTAGTGTTTGTGTATTAATTAACTATTTCTATATATTTTTCTATTTAAATTGAATTTAATTGTTCAAAAATTTATCAGATAAGCATGTAGAATTTGATACATGAATACTATAATATTATTGATCATGGCAATACAACAATGAAGTGTGGCATTCTTCTGAAGCAGAATCTTTCCCTATAACATTCATCAACAAGTAGATAAAGAAGCGTGGTGTTTGTAAAAACAAAAGTTGAAAAACAATGAAACATACTGTATAACCTAAAGTAATTCTCTTCACACTCTGCATTAGAACAAAAAAGAAAAAATAAATCTCTTTTTTGACTAAGAAGCCTAGATAGAGTTTGAATCAAGTTACAAAATTAAGACCGTAGCTGACTTCATCCTCACTAGAAACTTCATCAGAGACGCTCTTCAGGTAAGCTCTACTCGAAGCTATACCAAAAAATTAGTTAATGAATTTTAAAGTTGAATCTTACCCTAATTACTACTTTGATATGATAGTATTGATAGTTCCCAGATAAAAAGTTGTATGTAATGGCTGATAGAATATATGGAAGTTGTTGTGTGGATAAAGTTGGAGCATCTTATGCCGATGCTTAATGCGTTATTCATTATGGCCACACATGCTCTGCCAGTATTTTTGATCTTCTTTTCATATATATTATTTCCACTGCACATTTTAAAAAATTTATGGTTTCACTTATAAGACTTCAAAACTTCTTGCTTTCTTTGTTTTTGGGAAAGCTCCCATTAGTGTATTTGATTGTGTGAAAAAATTATCTCAACACGCTATGGAAAGTCCCAAGTCTCTTCTGGTAAACTGCATAATGCATACCCTGTTTAATATCTTGGTTAATGAATGGTTTATTTATTTAAATGCAGCTTCTTTTTGCACTTGAATATTCATATGCAACACCGGAAGTTAGAAGTACAATATGATGATTGTAGCACACCCTTTTGAAAATGTTCCTTGGCCGACACAGAGGTTAGTTCATCATCAGTTGTAACTACAACAGTGACAAGAAAACGCAGATCATATCAGAGGTACCTGGTTATTGAGGGGGCAAAGAATACTCAAAATGTTGTAGGTTTTATTTCTATCGAATCTTACTTTCTTAATAACTAGGCTATACATATTCTTTATTTAATTTTTATTTTTATAATTGACTAGGAGGAGAAGTTTCTTATAAAATCTGACCTATAAAAGAGTCGAGAATTCGGAGAAGCAGAAATAATTGAGAATTTTTTTAGAACGTAGCTTAAATAAGCTTCAACAAGAAGGGATTTGTAAATGCATTTATGTTGGTGTCCTTGCTATAACAAAAGGTGGATAAAGTAGAATCACTTATGTGATTTTACACCCCGGAAGTTTACGATGTATCTTTCGAAAAAATGGCTCAGATTCATGCGAAAAGGATGTCTTTCAAAATTCAAATCCAGTTAAACACAAGCTTCATGTATTAGAGAATATCTGAAGAATCGAAAGCAATGTAAAACCTATGGGACAAGCTGATAAGGCTGAAGTACGGCGTCCGAATGGTTATGTTCTCGCGAAAATGGTTAAAACGGTAAAATCCCAACCCAAACTCCCTTGCTGCTGATTAGGTGGAACCGGAAAGTTTTGCTGAAAATGCATTTGATTTTCTCTTGGTTTGGAATTTGGAAATGAAAGAAACGGAAGTTATGATTCAGGGATAGAAAGTAGGTATTACACAATATTAGTGTTTGTTTCTATAATGTGCTATTCTTAATATTAATTAACTTTATATTTTATTTAGATGTTTCTTTATTTCTGTAAGACAATAACTTGAATAGCGAATCTTTTAATATAACCGTTAATAGTTGAGTCAGATACTAAAATGGTATTTTTCTTATGGCATATTCACATAAATAAAATAGGTGTCATAAAAGGAAAAGAAGCAAAAGTGGAGGTGATTGATTAATATTGCAGAATCTCAATTGAACTTCAGATTTATCAAGCCATGTGAAAGGCAGGCCAAGAGTTCATCAAAGTCTGGTCAAGTGAATATGTTAGTATTACAGTGTTATTTGGTCAAGTGAATATATTAGTATTACAGTGTTATTCGGAGTATTATTCTATTAAGACTTCATCTACTTTATATATTAGTATTAGATATCAAAGTAAAATTCTATGTAGTTTCTAGCATTTATTATAATTACGCAACATGATTTGCTTTTGTGTTTTGAATTTTTAGTCGTTAGCAAACCAGACACAAAAAAAAGCTTTGAGATCAAGCGATGGGATTATGTGTTGGATAAGAAAGTACCTTCTCATAAAGAATGTTTCCACTTTAGCATATTGCTTCAACTTCAACTCTAGCCTCTTTAGTAATATCATATTATAAATATATGTAATTTTACATTATTAATTTATTATCTCAAATTATATGCATCCTTTTTAAAGAGTAATTAATATTCTATACCCAAGTTCAAGAAATGTATGTATATATGACCATTTTCTTTGACTTTGGATCAAGTAATTAATCACAACCATTAATTTTAAACAAATGAGTCAGGTGCACAATCTTCTTTCTTGCGAACTTGCTATTTGTTCCCTTTGAGATGTACTCTCACTAAAATAAAACTATTATAGTACTATATGACTATTTTTAAATTCTAATATATAGAATTAATCTTTGAAGAATATGTATTTGATGATGACTCATTTTCTTTAGCCTAACATGGCAACAAAGTGTTGTTAGATCTTGAATCTCACACACGTTGACCATTTTAGCATAAAAACTCCATCTACATTGACAATATTGCATCCAACGACCTATTGGACACAAAAATATAATCAGTGTATCTTCTAGGTAAAGAAATATAACTAAAATTTTTGTTTTGAAAAATAAAATACTATGAAGTCGAATGAATGATTAATTAGGATATTTGTGAAATTTTTTGGATATTTTAGGTACACAATATAATTAATTTGCATATATTTGAACTAATGGGGAAGGCTTTCTTCCAAATTACCGGAGTGAGACATATTTAATAAGTTCCTGTCTACTCCAAAATCTTTAAAAATAAATCTATGTCTGAATATGTTACCTGTCCCAGAAACCCAACTAGGATATGTTCCATATCTAGGTCGAGATACGTCATCAAATTATCCAAAATATATAGTGTATGTATTTAAATTATTATTTTTTTGAAACCCATGAACAATTAAAAAACATCAGTTTAAAACCGATCCTTTAAACATTAAATTAAAAACCAAAATAGGTTTATTTTTATAAATATGTTTGAATTTTTATATTTTATATCTTATAAAATATAAATGATTTAAATATTTATATCTAAATTTTAAAATAGGCAACTCAAGTAAATCAATTTTTGTAAAACAAATTGTTTTCATATTATATTTTACTCTTTGATTAGTTTAAAAATGCCCAATTATCTTCAAGTACGAGACATTTTCTAGGGTTATAATATCTATGAACCAATATTAAAAACTCGGTGATATACAATTCACACATTTCAATTTCGTTACATATTGATTATTTTTTGATTTTCAAAGTATTGTTGATGTTTGATAAATTATGCACTTATTTTATGATTAGTTTGTGTTTGATAACTTAAGAATTTCATTAGATTTAAGTAGACCATGTCTATTATTAGTGTTGCTTTCATATTCAATATGTATAATAAACTTAATTTTGTTGATATTCATACTTAAAATAACATGTTTCCTTCAGTTATTGGGTCAAATATAAGTTTTGTTGCATATTAGCAGAATTTTTATTTTTCGTAGTGTCTTCAGACACGGGCTATAGCTAGTATATGTATATATGTAATATATATATATATGTATATCAATATATGTATATATATTAAGTATAAAATCTATATAATAGAAAATAGATTGATATTTGCCTACTGGAATTGATGTAGTACTGCTTTGATACATGCACAGTTAAATAGTGTTATTTTATAGAAAAAATAAGATAAAATATTATATCTCAGGTTAATCATATAAAGAAACATACACATATGAGAGGGAATGAATAAAATCTTGCACATTTTTAGCAGAGAAGCCAATCTCATCATAAAGAATATGATAATGAGTTGGTTCGGTAGTACCCTTTATACATATGTACAAGAAGCCAATTTATTAAACGGAGTCTCATTACTGTAAAACATGTAGATAAAATGAAGTCATATCGAAAGAAAACCTCACAATCTTTACAACTAGCGCACATAAATAAAAATTATTTTTCTTTGGATGGAATCCATTATCGATCACCGTCCCTGTATATATAAACTATAATGACTGCGAATTTATATATTAGATTATTAATGGTGGATAATAAGAATGTGTTCCTGACCAGGAGGAACATTCTATGGGGAGTTAGGTTAGAATAGTGTAGTATAATGATTTCATTTAGCAATGATATCATGAACTTTGGAATTAATTATCATCTAGAAATCTGCACGCCTTCTTAATCTGTTCGAGCTCGATGTTCAAAACTTAATACAATTGATCCTACCACCCCTACGCACAAAAACAATAAAATATTATTTATTTCATAATCAAACCAAAATAAAATAAAATAATATACGCTTTAAATGACCTGAATATGATTATTTGCTAAGTTTTTTACAAACAGAACTATCATAGAACTGGATTAGAAGCTCACTTTAAACAAGAAAAAAAAGAAATTAATTTTGAGAAAATACAAAATAAAACTGAGATTGTATTAGACAAATAATAATTACGTGATAATTTCCTTATAAACACAATTTGACATCTCAAATAAATTATCTACCATTTTCATCTATGGTGACTGTGTATGCAGCTCGATAGCGAGATATGAGAGGCCACTCCAGTGAGCTCACAACCACGGAAAACATCACGGCTGCGAGAACCATTCATAATATCGATTCCTATGATCATTGTTGGAACTTTCAAAACCACAGGCACTGAAGGTGAATGCTCGACCTTCAATAGTGAATTAATACCACCCATCTGCAAAGTACAGCAATCTATCAATCGTAGCAAATGGAAAAAGTTAAATCACCTTTGCGTTTATCTTGATTAGGACATAAGTTAGGTATTGATCATTGAACTTTTCTGTTACAATGCATTACATAGGAATCCCAAGCTCTAATAGCATGTTCCACTTCCATGGACCATATAGATCTGAATGCTTGCTCTTTTGAAGTATGTAGAGGAGAAATTCTGGTCTTGTATAATTTCCATCATCTTCTTCACACTTACGTTTCCTGGACTTTCCGTAAACTGCGACATCTCTTCAGCAACATGAACATGAAGCGCAATACACTGCAAAAATGATCCAATACCATCACATACACAAATTAGATTAAGAATATAATAAAATATTAAGAGAAAAAACCTAAAATTTATTCATTTGTGGTATGTTCACTAATTAGCGTGTCAACTCTAAATGAAAAGTTGACTAATCCCAAAACATCAATACTAACATGTTTCACCATTTTCTGGATATGTAAAGTCTATATTACTAATTGCATATTGGATCCCTCCTTACTATTTTATTTTAAAACACTTGATGTAGTATATAGTTGTTGAAATTAAAGATGGAACTTTAACAACAAGGTAGAATTTTTTTTTTCTCTTCTCCACTCTTTCATAATATGCAATTAGTAACATAGACTTTATATATCCAGAAAGTGGTGAAACCGGTCAGCATTGATGTTTGGGGAGTAGTCAACTTTTCCTTTAGAGTTGACACGCATAGACTTGATTTGGGAACTTATCACTTAAGGAAAAAAGAAAGGAATTGTTGGTGTTTTCTCTTAATACTTTATCATAATTCTTAATCTAATTTTTGTATGTGATGGTATTGGATCATTTTTTTTCAGTGTCTCGCTCTTCCTGTTTGTGATGTTGAAGAACGTCCCAGTTTTTGAAAAATCTGGAAAATGTAAGTGCGGAGAACATGATGGAACTTATACAACCCAAGTTTAATGGACTATTAAAGTTTCTCCACTGCATACTCTCAACGAGCAAGCATTCAGATCTCTATGGTCCATAGAAGTAGCTTGGGATACCTAGCAATGCATTGTACTAGAGAAGTTCAACGATCAATACCTAACTTATGTCCTACTCAAGATAAACATAAAGGTGATTTATCTTTTTTCATTTGATATTAACGTATTATATGGTTTTGTACAATTGATAGATTGTTGTACTTTTTAGATCGGTGGTATTAATTTGCTATTAAAGGTCGAGCATTTATCTTCAGTTCCTGTGGTTTTGAAAATTCCAATGATGATCATGGGAATAGGAATTATGAATGGTTCTCCTAGCCGTGATGATCCTTCGGTTTCTATGGTTGTGATTTTACTGGAGTGGTCTCTCTTATCTCGCTATCAAGATGCAGTTCGTATACAGTCACCAAAGATGAAAATGGTTGATAATTTATTTGATATGTCAAATGGTGTTGATAAGGGAATTATTAGGTAATTATTATTTGTCTAAAACAATCTCATTTTTATTTTGTTTTTTTTCAAGATAATTTTTTTTTTCTTGTTTAAAAGGAGCTTCTAATCTAGTTCTATAGTAGTTCTGGTGGTACAAAACCAGAGCAAATAATCATATTCAGGTAATTCAGTGTGTGTATTATTTGTTTTTGTTTTGGTTTGATTATGCAATAAACAATCATTTATTGTTTTTGTGGGTAGGGGTGGTGTATCAAAGGATCAATTCTATCAAGTTTTGAATATCAAGCTCGAACACACATTATACTAAATTATTCCAAACTAACTCCCCATAAAATGTTCCTCCTTGTTAAACACACATTCTTACTATCCTTCATTGATAATCTAATATATAAATTCACAATCATTATAATTTATACATATACTAGGGATAACCCGTGCCCGAGGGCACTAAGAATTTTTTTAGCAATATGGAAGAGAATGAATTATAAATAAGTTATATATTATCTGAATTTTGTTATTCGAGATTATCTTTTAAATAATGTTAAATCTTTTAAAAGTGCTTTAGGTGGGTCTTTTCATAAGTATAAAGTTTATTAGTAGTGATAATATTACCTATTTGAATCATTCATTTAAATTATAGTTTCAAGGAACCACACTCCACATTGGAGTAACTGCCGAGAATAATTGATGATAGAAAAGTTTGGTAATTTCAAGAACCAGTTTTAAATGTTTTATGTAATATATATGAAGATATGAAGGTCGTGTATTAATATATTATCCCTAAACTTATCCACTTTTTACTACTTCTCATAGAAATTTTGAACACCATTTGTTTCAATTGCACATGATAGTAAAAAATATTGATTCTCGAGGAAGTCAAATAACTTGTCGCAAATACCATGTTGCAAGCAGTTGAGTAATTCCGTCAAACACACGAACCCCTGTATTCCTGCTTCAAGACCTTGGTCACCTGCCAATATATGTTACGTAATTAGCTTATTCAATTAAAGTTCTCACCACAAAAAATAGACTTTATAGTTATTACAAATGCATGTAATTATCCAAATACAAAGAATAGTTGTTACAAAACTTGAAATTATCACTTATTACATTTCATTTCTTTATAAAAATAAACTGAGACTTAATTATAAAATTGAAATTTAAAATTAATGATATTTAAGTTGTCATGTCATGAAGGATAACACAAAGATAATGTCCCAAAAATATGATACCACTTATTTATGAAATATTATTTATAAAAAATAATGCAGATTTATTTATTTTCATGACACCTAAATAAGGGGCATAAAGTAATAGAATACATTAATTGTATGTGATGGCAGTTACAAAAGTGAAAGCAAACTCTGTTTTTTTTAACTTTAAACTTCTTTAGATTCAGAGTTGCTAGATCTTCACTTTCTATGTCTTTAGAAACTATCAATCATGGTATTTGTCTTTGGATGATAATTTTCTTTAACAATAAAAAAACTATTCAGAATGAATATTTAGAAAATTGTGATTATAAATTAATAAAAGTTCGATTTTTATATATTCAACTCAACTTCAGATCTAAAAATTTTCATAATAAATCTAAGATTATAAAATTACATATATTTTTTCTACAAAAAAACTCTACATATAACGTTGAAAATAGCATAATTATGGCAACTTTTTTTCTTAACTTATCAATCCCAATACTTAAAATAAATCTGCAAAGACAAAGAGTTCTTGGGATGGAATCTCATTGGGGTCTCCTATGTATCAAAAATATATTACTAAATTAGTAATTTATTTATTTAGTATTTCATTAAAAAATAAGCTTGATATGATACACACTTATATCTTTATCATAGTAGTTATGTGTAATTTTAACAATTTTTTGGACTCCTGAATATATAATTTTCAGTTTTAAAATCTTACAATTTTTGATAAATAATCACTTGTAAATTTATTGTTAATAGATAGTCCATATTTTCAAAAAATCATTACCATTCACAAATTGCTGATCAATCAAATTCACCCATATATATTTTAATTAAAGGGAATCATTTCACTTTATAATAGTAAATATATATGAACATATTCCAACTTTTTTTAGAAGAAACCATATTCCAACTTAAACCTTATATTATGAAACAAACTTCTAAGAATTTTGTAGCGCTAAATATATTTAAAGGTATATATGTTTATGTAAACCAGAAAAAGTAATTCCATGTATTATTAAAAAAAGTCTTACATATCATTTTTCAGGCATCTACATTCTCAGTTTTAAAATTAATCCATGTTCTTTTTTCATGTTAGAAAAAATAAACCCATATTCTTATGCACAAAAAATCTTTATATAAACTATTTGTGTATCTATAATTACTGTGCAATTAAAAAGAATTTGAGAAATTTCATAAATAGAATAGAAGAACTCATATATTCAACAAATTAAATTTATAATTACACATGACTTTGTTTTAAAAATAAATCCTTCTAAAATAAAAAAAACTATGAAGAAGAGTCAATAACAAACATGTTTTTGATAAAACTCCATAGATTTACAGTAGATAGTTATTTTCTTTCCTTTTGATCAAATAAATCAAGATATGTGCAATGATTTAATATACATTTCCTCTTGACCCAAGGATTCGAACTATTTATTTTTATTGCAACAAAAGATGAAAACAACCATAAGTTTCTAATTCTAACAACATCAGATAAATTGTGACAATATACACATACATATATTTTGATCATACTTGATTAAATAATAAACATAATCAAGAATATCAGATAAAAAATTCATTATACTTTCCTCTTCACCCATGTCTGCCAACTTTATTTTTACAATGTCTTCTATAGAAACACCCGAGATTTAATTATAACTTTTCTCTTGACCCGACCAACTATTTATTTTTCTTGCAAGGCGGCCATCAGATAAATTATGAAAATATGCTTGATTAAATAATAATCATAATCAAGAATATCAAATAAAATAATTAATTATACTTTCCTCTTCACCCATGCATGCCAACTAAATAGAAATAGAACATGAGTTAAGATAATAATAATCAAGAACATAAAACAAAAAAAAAATTAATTATACTTTACTCTTCATCCATTTATGCAAACTTTTTTTTTGGCAACGTCTTTCTTCTGATTAAAAATATCTATTCAAACTCTTGCAATAAAAATAACCAATGATGTCCAAAAAACCATGAAGAATTTGATTGATTGTTTTTGTTACAATGATAAAAATAGTTGTAAAAGTGTTGAAGAAAGGTGAATAGAAGTTAAGAGTACTGGTGTGGTGGGGTATTATGAGTAGTGGTGTGGTTGGGTATTATGAGTAGTTGTGTAGTGGGGTAGATAAAATTTAATCAAAATACTATTTTAATTCTTTGACATGTGGATAATATACATAGAGACGACATTTATATGAAGAACTCGTCGCAAATATTATGAATGTCATCGGTATTTTTTTTCCTTTTCTTTTTTTCTTTTTCTCTTTATTCCCATTGAAAAAATGTATTAGAGTTCTATTTAGTTATGTAACAATACCCGGATCAACTAATAGAGTCAAATATAGTTGTTAGGGGTAATTGGTCAACTATTAGAGTGAAATGTAGTTGTGTGGTGTATTTGGTCAACTATGAGAGTCAAATATAGTTATTAGGGGTAATTAGTCAACTATTAGAGTCAAATATAGTTGTTTGATGAAATTAGTCATCTATTAGAGTCAAATATGGTTGTTTGGTGTATATGGTCAACTATTAGAGTCAAATGTGGTTGTTTGGTGTATTTGGTCAACTATTAGAGACAAATGTAGTTGTTAGGGGTATTTGGTAAATTATTAGAGTCAAATGTAGTTGTTTGGTGTATTTGGTCAACTATTAGAGTCGAATGTGGTTATTTGGTGTATTTGGTCAACTATTAGAGTCAAATGTAGTTGTTTGGTGTATTTGGTTAATTAATAGAGTCAAATGTAGTTGTCAGGGGTATTTGGTCAACTATTAGAGTCAAATGTAGAACTATTAGAGTCAAATGTGATGGTTAGGGGTAATTGGTTAACTATTAGAGTCAAATGTAGTTGTTTGGTGTATTTGGTTAGCTATAAGAGTCAAATGTGGTTAGGGGTAATTATTTTAATCTAACTCTCTGTATAAACATAGCAAGCTTGCTATTTGTATAATAACCAGAAGCTAAGTCACTTCCTCCTAACTCACTCAACCTTTTGTTATTTGGTAACCAGTAGTCCCACCATATTTATATATTTGTACCATAAACAACACATTACTTGATCATATGTTTTGCAAGGCTACTCATTTTTAAAATCATTCTATAGCCCCATGAACAGTCTTGAGGAATCTCAATTTGCCAAAAGAATTTATCATTTATTAGGTTTATATGATCCCATTGTGACCAAAGTGTACTTCTTAGTAAGCAACAGTCCCATAAAAGTTTTATAGCTGCTACCTGATTTTGAATATATAAATCCTTTATCCCCAGTCCACCCTCATCTATTGTTTACACACACCTTCAAAAGATACCTTTTCTCCTCCCTCATAATTGCTTTTACCATCCCATAAATAGGCCATCATTTTGATCAGATGCATCTTGATTATCTTGTTTGGCACATCAATGACTTGATGTTCCTGATTTGATGAGTTATGAGAGGCATTTTATACACCAATGATCAATCCTAGCAATCATTTTCCCCACAAGTGGTTTACAATCTGAGATATTTAATCTCACATTAATCAAAGGCACTCATAAGTACTTCATGGGGAGTGTACCCTCTGGGATGTTAAGTACTTTGTTAATTTCTGTCTTTATATCAGTACCACAACCACCATAGAAAATGTTACTTTTGATATTACTAATTTGGAGTTCTGATAGTTTCTCAAATATTTTCAGACTTCTCTTAACCAGTGTAGTTGTATCTTGAGAAGGTTTAAAAAACACAAGTAAGTCATCTGCAAACATGAGATTATTCACTTTTAATTTTTCACATTTAGGATGCCAGCTAAATTCCTTTTTCCTCACCATATGATGCATGATCTGTGAGAGGACCTCCATCCCTATCACAAAGAGGTAAGGTGACCGGGTTCCCCTGTCTAAGACATCTCTCACCTTTGAAAAAACCTTGTAGGGCTCCATTTATTATAATTAAGTATGTTGTACTAGTAAGGCACATTTTGACCCACCCTGCCTATAATTGTTTGAGGGTAACTAAAGGCTTGTAATGTATATAGAATAAAAATCCAGTCAACTGAGTCATAAGATTTCACAAGATCAAGTTTTAGAGTACATCATTTTGAAATATTACCTCTTGAATATCCTCTAAATATTTCCTCAGCTATCAGTATATTCTCCCCTATTAATCTCTCAGGTACAAAGGCTGATTAATTCTGGGATATGAGATTTTTGAAGGTACCTTTAACTATATTAGCAATGATTTTTGATATGATTTTATAAATAAAATTACAACAGGCAATTGGCCTATAATTTTTTGGGTATCTAGGGTTTTTAACTTGGGGGATCAATGAAACGTTGGCATAATTTTGGGTATCTAGGGTTTTCCACTATTTTATAATATCGAAGATTATTTTATAGAAGCTTGATGGAAAACCATCTGGCCCAGGACTTTTCAAGTTAATAGACCATAGAGCCTTTTTTATTTCCTTGTAATGGGAGTTGTAAAATGATCATGTTCCTCTATTGATATTGATTTTTTGCAGATTCTCTTAATGAGCTATGGTGAATAGTCTTCCTCATTGACTCTATTATTACCCAGAATTTTGGAAAAGTGGTTAACAAAGGTCTGAGTGATAACACCCTTATCATATGTGGTATTACCGTACTAATCAGTTATTATGTTGTTTGTGTTATATGTTCTTCTTCCTCTCATAACTCTTTGAAAGTAAGCAGTATTTAATTCACCTTGATCAACCAACATGTCAGTTGATCTCTGTTTTACAATAGATTTTTCATTTGAGAGTTCATCTGAGAGTTGTTGAATAAGGTCATTTTATTTTTTCAACAGATCTACATTATTGTTGCCCTATAGCCTTTGATTTTTAATATTGCCAAGATCACTTTATATGTTGAAGATGTTTTCTCTGGTATTTTCGAAATATTTTTCATTGAAATCCCTTAATTTACCCTTTAATATCTTGAGTTTTTTCGTAATCTTGTACATAAGGGTACCATGAATATTTGTATTCCGCACTTCAGTAACTATAGGCATAAATTCTTGATGTTCCATCCAAATATTCTAAAATTTAAATGGATATTTCCTTCTTGTATTATTCTGAATCAGTTTGATGTATTGACAACTATGATCTGAGATATATGGACTCACTAATATAAGAGCAGTATTTGGATATGTAAGAAGCCAAGCATCATTCACTAGAATACTATCAATTCTGCTTGCCTTCATCGTAGCTTTATTAGTCCATGTATACTTTGGGCCATGATAGGGCATGTCTGTTACTTCAATATCTTTTATACAATTAATCATATCTTTTGCCCCATTTGTAATTACGTTCCCACATAGCCTTTCATCAAGGCTCATAACTTACATACACAAGGGGAATAATAAAATTAAGTATTTGTAGGGATATGCAACACTTTACATAATATGGATTGACTAGTGCTATCATCTACTGACATTTTGATAACTTTGTAATCTCAAAACGTCTAGATTCTCCCAATATTGTGATGGGTGTAATTATTTGTTACTTTCTAATTTTAGAAAACCGTGTACCAAATCTTATTAGCTTTGGCTTGCTTCACTTTTGTTTCTAAGATACTAAAAATTGAAACATTATTACTAAGTATGTACCTAAGGCAATTAATTTGTTTGTGCCTTTTATTGAACCCCCTCGCAATCCATGTTAATATCATTTATGGTTAGGGTCAGGTGGCTTTTCTTGCACCATATCCTCAACTGTTTCATCATTTTGGAGGATATCAAAGCTATCAAAAGTTGTAGCAATGTTTCCCTCAGTATTCTGAGTTGGTGAGACCCTGTTTTCTTTTACTAGCAACTTGAACCCATTGTCTTTGGGGTTCAGGACTGATTTTCTTTTTAGTGCATTCCACTTTTTCTTCACGTATTTTTCTCTCATCCACTTGTTGAGTGTTTTTTTGGCTTTACCTTCTCAGCCCACACTTGTTTACCTTTATTGCAGGTTAAGTCTGTGTGACCTAACATATTACATCTTTTACACACTATGGGTTTCTAGTTGTATTCCACCTCAACTTCTTCAATTTTATTATTTCCCATATCTATATCAAAGCTTTCAATAATTTCTTTGTTTAAGTCCATTTCCACACACACCCTGACATAACTTAGTTTGGTGTGGTTAGATGTTACATCATCCATTTGAAGGGGTTTCCCTATAACACTGGCCACAACACCTAGCCGTCTTTGTGTCCATAGCTCTCGTGGTACTTTCCTCAGTTTGACCCATACAGGAATCTTGTCAATATTGAACTTCTCAAAGTGTGTATTAGGCTTCAATTTACTGAGAATGAGAGGTTTATTATTCACATGCCACAATTCACCAAGTATTTTGTAACATGCCTCTTCTAATTCCATCTTGAACACAAAGAGGCCTTGCTCTGATGTACTAATCTGAACTTTTCCAAATTGCTTCCACAAGGTATCAACCATGTAGTTTCCATAAAACATTGTGGAGGCTTATCAAGAAATTATCCCACAACACATGTTTGACATGCCTCACAGTCTTCATCAATAATATCTTGTGTTGGTTTTATAGTATTTCCCATTTCTAATACATGGAGGGACTAGATCAAGCTTTCTGTCTTCCATAATTTTACTATCAAATAAAGCAGACCAGTTTTTTTAGGATACTCATTAATTGCAGTCACCGGAAATTGAGGTTTCTCTTAGCAGTGATGAGGGTTTTCTTGCCAGATTTGAGCCAGGGATTACATTATTATTCAACACTATTTCCTTCCCATTACTAGCATTTGTAGGTGTTAATTCTGGGAATTCTTCAATTCATTGACTTGTTCTGTAACTGATTTAGATCCTTCTGAGACTGTAATCTGAACATTTAAACTCACTTTGTTTATAGTACTCTTATTAATCTGGCTCGTTGTTGTTCAAGGCTTTACGAGGAACATTTATATGAGTCTTATACTTGATAATCACCGTTTTTTAGTTCCACAATAAAGCCACTACCTTTAAAAACAAGCTTTTCCAGAATGCTCTATGATGAAGAATCAATAAAAAAACACTGTCCAAGTTTCTATCAACAAACTAGAAAGCTAAAGACGCATGCATGATTCTTATAATTACATTATTTTATTTCCGGAATGGAGGAGTTAGTACCCATCTTCAAATTCTAAATCATATTTAGGTTCTGATTTGATATATAGAGATATCGAATTTTAGCATCAGTATTCTCTTTTTTTAGAATAGTCTCATAAGAAATTTATTTAGTTTTCATGATTATTCTATTTATTTCCTCTCAAATCTAATACATCTAAACATGACAAGTCAGTCTTTTTAAGCCTAGCACTCAAAGCTTTATTGTTTCAAAATTGGACAATTTATTTTATGAGAATCAAGCTATGAACATGGTTGAACTGATGTACCCGTCATCTAATGGATAAGCAACAAAAAATATCTTGAAAAATCACACTTAAACAATAAATAAGATCTATCCTCTGAAGCATTACTACAAACAATTAAAAAACACATCTATCTTTAGTGAGAATTAACCATTTAACTAGTCTTGTGTTAGAAGCAAATCCGAGAAGACTTATTTACCCCACAATGAACCTGTGCTTTAGATTTCCACTCCATTCCATACATATTTCAGTCATGTAATAATAGAAAGAGAACTCCCAGCAACCACAAAATAATGACAGAAGAAAACTTGTTTTGAATGGATCCTTTCTAATAAATATTATCATCCGCTTTACGAGAAAACCATCCATACACAATACATGTAAAAAAACTCATAGAGGAAAGACAACACCAAACATTACTAAAGATATACTAAGTAAACACATTTCGAAAATACACATGAGCGCGACTATAATAGTTTCCAATAGGTTGCGGAAAACTTTTATGACAAAACGAATTATTACACAGCAATTAAGATTAATTTCAGTTCACAGTCTGAGTAATAATCCAATGATAAAGAAACTCTCTTACTTGCATTATTTTCCTCCAACTGCCAGCACAATGCGGAGAACTTGAGATACTATAAATACTTATTTTCTTAATCATCTCCTCATGTGACAACTTACAAATCCCTGAGTAAAAATGATATTTCTTAGACGAAAACTCATCATATACATAAAAAAAATAACAATCTTGTTACTTAACTTATCAATAAAAAATGTAAGTAGTGTAATTTGTAAGTTATAAAATAATTTTTAATCGTAAATACTTTTTAAATATAATTTCAACCAAAGAATAAAATATTTTGCACAAAATCTGTTGAACATATAATCTCCTACAATTATATTTCTTTTTACATTTCAATTAAAATTGAGGGTGAAAGTATACAAGCAATGATTTGTTAAGTAGAAAAGAGTGCCACTGAGGTGTCATTTGTTAATAAAAGAGATCAATTAGATTAAGAATATTAAAATAATCAATTATCTTCCATTAAGAAGATTTATCAATACTCTGAATTTTGACTACATTTCCTAAACAGTATATAATCCTATATATTTAGTTATTCTGAATTAATTTAATTTAGACGAAAGAATATATTAATAAATTATCATTGTAAATATAAATGTATTGTTTTAATGTAATAATAACTATTCAGAACTTTTTACAGTGTGAAAGCTTTCGCAAGAGCATCATTTTCTTTCACAAAACCTAAGCTTTCGTAAATTCTTATTCCATTTACAAAACAAAAGAAATGAACTTTTACACAATTTTTTATTATTTTTCATCCTTGAAACTTAACAAAAATGTCAGATACTACTTCCCCTGCCATAGCTTTGTCTTCCAATAAATATTGTTAAATAACTCCTATATCGCCCCCTCAATCCTCAACATATATCTAGCTGACCTTCTTCATGTTAAAATCATCTATCAAAATTATCCAACTTTTCGAGACCAAATTCTCTCCTTCCTCTTTTTTTACAATGGCATTTTTCTATATTCTTCTCAGCAAATAAAATACGTGCCACTCTCATTACATATCACTAATATATCCCTTTGAGAGACAATACAGTTTATCTAGTCATGATATTTTCGTTTCTGTTGATCACACCATCCAATACATGGTAACATCAACTCTCACCAATGTCGATACCCGAATTAAGGTTTTCACAACCTATGACAATACATCCACAACCACAGTTGGTTGTCTACTTAACCGACTTGTACGACTATGTCCAATCTTTCAATTTAAGAAGATAAACACGAAAAAATAAGCATGACTGATGAATTTGACTTGTAAGTCTCTCTATAACCAAATCTCACTAGGATGACCTACAACTACAATGAAATCAGTGCAGACATATGCGCCCGCGACAATATTATCACCTTTCCTGAATCATATGAAAAATTCTTTTGGAACATGAAATTTATCACCATTAGCAGGATCAACTATCTCTTAACATTTTTACAGCTCAATTATCTTAATATAGTCGTGGTCATGTCATTCTTCAGCTTGTCCACTCAATCCAGGGGCATATATTGCATTCTCAAGGCACAACTTTGACTCCATCATATGAGAATCATAATTCTAAAGCTGACTAGCACACTACGAATAAGACAAACATTCAGTGGCAGTGAAGTGAATTTTTTTTGCCTCGTCAAAAATGGTTTCCCCTCTTGTTCTCACTCTTACATTAATTTTTCCGTTAAACTTTAAATCCCTAAGCTTCCCAGGTTGAACTTTTTCGTTAAAGCTTAAATGTTATGTTTCCCATATTTTCCTCACCAATAAAAACATGGTTGAAAACTCTCTTCAGACTACTATATGCACGTTATACAATAATGCGGCATGTGAATACATTTCCCTAGAGCTAATGGTATTCAGCAAAGGGTCATGTAGTCTTCCACGTCTCAACTAATGATTATTTCATAATGGAATTTTTTGTCATATAATTGAAAAGATACTCACATTACTAGTATGATCATCAATGTCTACTTTATTTTGGTCACTAATTTGTCAAATTGTTGTATACTTTATTAATCGCACGACTTCACATTCTCTTAACAATATCTATATTTTTTAAGACCTTTTGGATCAAACTCCTTATATAAAATTACTTTTTTTTGATGCCCTTGTTTTTCGTTCTTAAGCCTTACTCGCCAAATAACCTTTAACCTAAGTCAAAACCTTGTGTATTTATTGGATATTTGATACAACACAACACACATAAATTTTTTAACCCTCCATGTAACAAAATTAATATCTCAAGACATGAAATTTTGGTTGAAAATATATTTACTTTTTGTTAATCAGAAAAAGTCCATATCAAAAAAATTTGAATTTCTCAATTACGCCACAACCCTCCCATAACTCCACATATTAGCTACACATTCACAACCCATACTTCACCAAGGAGCTAGGACCCATGGACTTATAATACCATAATTTAAACCACATCCAGTACTAATTATTACCACACTCAGATAAAAAAACAGCCATCATAAGACTCTGTATTGGTTACCCCACAACTTCAGTTACGGACCAATTACACACATATTACAATGCATTATCATGCATCCAGAGTCTTAACTAGCAATTCTCCCTCTTCCATACATAATACATTAAATAAAAATTATTCCGTGTCTCCCTTAACTAATCCCATTTCTATACACAGAATGCAAGAACAAGCTAAAAATTAGATTACTACAACTCTGCGTTAAATTTCTCTTAACACTCAACTATCCTAAAACAACACATTTGAACTAATATGTGAATCAAAATCTTTAATGTTCTAAGAATGGCGTTAAATTATCACTGGGAAATTCTCGAATCTAGTCCGTATTCAAACAAAAAAACATTGTTTCACCGAAATATGTTATAAATATAATTGGTTGTAATTGAATCTTAGAAAAAATATAGTTGAACTGGTAGTATTCAAAGGTATAAAGCACGACTTGTCACTAAGGGTTACATAATCTCCTGGCAATCGATTACAAGCCACGTTCAGTCCGTTCATTTAATTTACTACCATTTCTCATGTACTATGCTCTAATTTTTAACTTACAAAAGTCTTTACCCTTCTCTTCATGTACTATGATATATTGTGCTCTATTTAGAGATGTTTATACATTATAACCTTCTCGCTTCATTGACAAACAGTTTCATAATTATATATGTAAATTAAATATAAACATCTACAATCTAAAGTACATCGAGCGTATAGTATACCTCTTACATTATCCATCTTATTGAGATTCGTCATCTCCCACAATAATGCATCACTTCCATCTTGTAAAATGTCAATTTCAATGATATTATTTTTACATGTAGCAATACTCTGGCCTTCATGAAAGTTATTTTTAATGGATCTACGTACTTTTGATAATTTTGTTGGTGTCAACTAAAATCCTATAATCTCAAAACATATATTATGGAGCTTCTGTCAAATTCTAAATTTCTATAGCTAAAGTACTTATCTGTCTAATATTTGATCCATGCTTTTTAATCTTGAAGATGGAAGTCCTTCGATTGATAATACATAATATAACCAGGTTGTAGGCGCTCTTCAGTCTCTCGTTCTTACCCAACCAGATGTCTTTTTATCAATAACATACACACTAGTTTATGCATGTTCCATATGATACTCATTGTAACGCTATATAACGCGTTCTTGTGTACCTTATCTAACATTATCACATGGAATCTTGCTTAACAAACAAACTAGTGCCACTCTTGGTTTCTACTCTTATGTTGATTAGAATTTTCACTTAGATAACCGACATGCAACACTGATCTCTTAAAGTTCAGATCTTCCTTGATAAGTTGATCTGCAAAAAGTCAACGAATAGTCGAACGCTCGTCAAACAAAGAAAAATATCATTTTTTGCTTCGACAACTATTGAATTCAACAGATACTTCAACAGCTAGAAGTCCCTATTTTTAATCCACCTACCATTTTATGTAATATTATTCAACCAAAATTTTACATTCTTGATTTTTTTACTTTAGTCTAGTATATATGAAATAAGTAGTCATCGCCTTCTAATTTATACGGGATCAAGTAGAAAGAAATGAACTTGGAGTATCTTATTTACATTCAGATGATCAACTTGCGAGTTCTTTCACCAAATAACTATCACATGAAATTCATCGATATCACTATGTAAAAATCAAGTCATATTTGAAGGAACGACTATCTGGAGGGTGAATGATAAGGAAATAAAAAAATGAAATCAACCACAATCTATTCAAGACAAGATATTAATGTCCAAGACTTATGGGATTATTTTCATTCAATATATAATCTTATATATTTTTTAATTCTCATTTAATGCAATTGTTAGGAAAAAAATATTATAATAATATATTTGTATGTTTCATGTATTATTGATATGGAATAGAAACAATATGTATAACTAGTTGGGGTTAGTTTAACTGGCTAGCGCCATTGGTCATTCATCTAGATGGTATAGGTTCGAACCGTGTCAATGACACCGAGTCCAAAAAATGGCTCTTCCAAGTAACAAAAAAATCATCTATATATTATTTACTTGGTTACCATATTTGTGATTCCCCAACGTGTATATATATGTGGGAGTGTGATGAGTTGGTAATCAAAGGTCTTTCAAGTGAGAAGCAATTTATATATATTCTGGATTATGCGAGTACTCTCAATATGTAATTGATTTTGGGTAACTTGTGGAATACCAAATTTTATAAGAAATCTACATAACCAAATAATATTAGAGCATGTCATAGATACCGCACAGATTCCTAATTTTTTAGATGACTTGAAGATATAATATTATTTCTTTCCTTTATGAGATATAATTCAACTCCAAAAAATACACTCCATCTTGTTCCTAAATATATACTGTTTTTAAGACATCCACAATTTGTATAATCATATGATAGATACAAGAAATTATTAGAAGTGTAGAATATCCCACATATATATGTGCACTAGTAATACAATGAATAATCGAACCCCATATAGGTAAAAATTATTTGAAATTTGTATATGTTTTTGTGTTGGCAAAATAAAAGTGATGGTTAGAAAGATCAAATTACCAACCAAAATCTAATATAAGGTAGAATCATATAAAAAATTTCCTTCGTCATGTAGTTTTTTCATATTGATTTCTATAGGAGTGTCAATATGTGTAGTTTTCATTGACCAAGCTTAGTTAAACCAATCTAGAATGTATATCTTTGGATTCTTGAATAGGCCGCCAGCCTTACAAAGTAAACTTACATATATATATTTATCCAGTTATATTTTCATTTTTTATCAGGTAGTAAATTATATTTTAAGATATTAAATTTACACTATGTGTTAAAATAAACTAAAATGGAGGGATGAAAATGAGGCTTGGTGGTTGTTTTGACAACTTGCCTACATTTCCTTGCTACATACTTCCTCTTTCGTTCCTTCTCTCTCTAACAAAAAATGTTTGTACTAGGATTCCGATGATGTACGGATAACCTTACAGTTTGATGATTTAACAAAGACCGTATATGGACTAATGAAATCACAGAAATAATAGCCTATATGGTAGATAATTTAGCTCCTAGGTCATGCTTTATATGTGGTATTATTATTGCACATGCCTATTATTCTTTTCCTTTGTATCATATTTTTGTAGAGCTTTTAGGAACCTACTTGAATCCCACATAATCCAGCTTATTATTTAATGTGACAATACAAAATCGTAGGAATAACAATACATTTAAAAAATTAAAACAATGAGTTAACAACCCTTATTTCTTACATATCCGAAAGAATAACATATATAGTTTTAGACCATTAATAAAAAATAATTTCAACATCCACTTAGGGATTCAATAGTTTTTAACATATTGAATACTTGAATAAAAAACTCTAGTATAATGTTCTTATATCAAATTTTCTTTTATAGTTGTAAATTCTAGGGTTCTCATCAGGTTGATAAATAATGGGATTTAAAGAAGAAAAGGAATCAAAGACACTAACAAAGCCTCCAACAATTGTTTTATCTGATCTTGGTCCAAAGAAAATTGATATTAATAAGCCCCTACAAATGGAAAGGCGCAATCTTGGCAAAAAGGGATATAAGATTCGGCTGCTTACTAATAATTTCAATGTCTCGGAAGCAAGAATTGATTGAAGCTTTTTCAAGTCCAATGTAAGTACATTTAAATTTGGCCGTTTGAGAAACTAATTCACCTTTAAAATCTATTGCTCAGATTTTCAAGTGTTATGAAGATGGACATCAGGTGGAGGTAAAAGGTGTTTGTAGGAAAGTGATGGACAAATTCAAAGAAACTTACGGGCATGAAATCAATGAGAAATTCATCGCTTATGATGGTGAGAATAACTCTTATTCTCTTAGTCCTCTGTCAAATAACAAGCTTGAGTTTATAGTTATGATTAAAAAACATGCTCCGAACAGGCATTGTTGTTTCTAAACTTTCAAAGAAAATATTTTATTCGAATTTCTAACAAGTTCATATTATTTTCAGTAAAATGGAAAGTGGGATGGTGGAAGCCCACAACATGGTGATATGATAAGTTGTAGACAACCGTCAAGGTCAAAGACATATAGAGTGGAATTTTGCTATGCTGCTCAAATATCATGCAAGATATTACAAATGCACATTGTGCCTAAGATTCTGATCGTCTTTACGAGCCCGTGAGAGATTTGGACATAATTCTTAGACAAAATTCTGCCAAACAGTAAGAATTTCTTGTATTCAGGTGCATTTTGATGTTTTAGACAGTAGGAGTACTTGTCTGCAATTTCATGTCTTATATTTTCTTTAAGACAGATGAATTTCAATGAAAACTGCTAATTTATCACAAAAAATTAACAATAAGAGAATCGGCTCTAGATTTTAAAATCGTGTGTAGAAATTATGTCCATATTTTCTATACAGGGGATGTCTTCTCGTACTCCAATCTCATTTAGGGTCTGTGGTGACTGGATGCCGTGGATTTCATTCTAGTGTCCGTGCATATGAAGGAGGCCGTTCACTAAATATTGGTAAGATTCTATTTCCAATATATTTATCCAATTTTCAATGCTCTAACGGCTTAATTGTTCTATTTTCCTTAATTTATACAGATGTATCAACAACAATGGTTTTAAAACCAGGACCATTTATTGATTTTATAATTACAAATCAAAAGGTTCTAGATCCTTATCAAATTGATTGGACAAAGGTAAAAAATACTTAACTGTATGTTAAATTATGAACTAATTACTAATGATCCTCCTTTTACAGGCCAAAGGAGTGCTGAATAATCCATGTATCACATCTGTCTCCTACAAATAGGGAATTTAAAATACCTTGGTTTGAGTCAGGTTGCTTGCATAGAGAAAATGTATTACTATTATCTATTGTTAGACAATCAATTCTTCTAAAAGGTTAAGCTTCAAATCTGTGATCTTTTTCTAATACCATGTTAGACAACCGATTCTTCTAAAAGTTTAAGCTCTTTTTAAGGAGTTATCTTATACATTATATATGACTTTTACATGCTCAATACCTATAAATTAAAAAATTTGAATAATTTTTATAAGACGAGACTTTGAACTTGTAATGTTGTCTAATATATATAAGTTCTCATTTAAGAGAGAATATTCTTCCAGTAATATTTCAGTATATGATTTCTTTGTTCAATATATGAAGATACCATTGCGAATTTCTGGCGATTTTCCATGCATAGATGTGGGCAAAGGAAAGCATCATGTATATATTCCAATTGACGTAATTTTGTAACTAGGTTGCTAAATCTGGTATATTTAAAATATAGGAACTAGTAGTAATAATTGCTTCGTAGCTGTGTTCACTGGTTTCACTCCAACACTATACCAAGAATTTATCCAGTAGTATCCAGAGAGCTTCACTTGTGTAGATGTTTCAAACAAAACTGACTGAGGGGTTGAACAATAACAACTATAACAATGATTTTCTTTCCAAGTCTGCTGGAATCTCGAACAGCTCAAAATTCACTGCAGCAAAAGGTCGTGTTCTTCCGGCACCCAAAGTAAGCTCTTCTTCTATGAAAATATAGAATTGTTGTATATATTTATTTACTAACAACAAGTTTCAATATACCCAGCTTATAGCAGGCAATGGAGAGGACAGAGTTTGTCGAAAAATGGAAGAATGAACTTTAACAATAAGGTAGAAAATTTCTTCTCTTTTTTTTTTCTTTTCTTTTCCTTTCTTTTCTTTTCTTTTCTCTTCTCCTTTCTTTCACAATATGCAATTTGTAACATAAATTAAGACTTTACATATGCAGAGAAAACTGGCAAGTATTGATGTTTGGGGAGTAGTCAACTTTTCATTTAGAGTTCACACGCATAGACGGATTATTAAACTTATCACTTGTGGAAAAAAGAAAGGAATTGTAAGTGTTATTTTTTAATACTTTATCATAATTCTTAATCTAATTTTTATGTAATTGTATTGGATCCTTTTTTGCAGTGTACTACTCTTCCTGTTCATGTTGTGAAACTTATACAACCCTAGTTTAAAGAACTACAATAATTTATCCCCTGCATACTTTCAAAGAGAAAACATTTAGATATCTATGGTCCATGGAAGCGGAAAATGCTATTAGAGCTTGGGATTCCTACACAATGCATTGTAACAGAAAAGTTCAACGATCAATACCTAACATATCTGCTACTCAAGATAAACGCAAATGTGAGTTAACTTTTTCCATTTTCTATTAACGTATTATATGGTTGTGTACAATTGATAGATTGTTGTACTTTGCAGATGGGTGGTATTAATTCACTATTGACTGTCAAGCATTATAAAAGGTTCTCCTAGCCGTGATGTTCCATCAGTTTCCATGGTTGTGAGCTCACTGGAGTGGCCTCTCATATCTCGCTATCGAGCTGCAGTTCGTACACAGCCACAAAAGATGAAAATGGTTGATATTTTATTTGAGATGTCAAATGGTTTTGTAAGGGAATTATCAGGTAACTATTTTTTGTCTAATACAATCTCATTTTTTTCTTAAGATTATATTCATCTTGTTTCTTGTTTAAAGGGAGTTTCTAATCCAGTTCTATAGATAATAGTTCTGGTGGTAAACAACCATAGTAGATAATCATATTCGATTTTTATTTTGTTTTGATTATGCAATAAATAATCTTTTATTGTTTTGGTGGGTAGGGGAGGAGTATCAGAGGATCAATTTTTTCCTTAAGGATATAGGTACTCTTGATTATTTTTCCGGTGTCAACTAAAATCCTCCTATTTCAAATGAAATATATTATAGAGCTTGCGTAATAGTCTAAAATTCTCTATGCTAAAATTTGACAATCTCATATCTATATCCAAGTCTCTCACTATTCGAAATGAAAGTTCTCCAATAGATGATGCATAATATCACAAGATCATGGGAGCTCACTTTAATCCGACCAGATGCCTCTTCATTTCAAAAATCTCCCATTTTATGCATGTTCCATTATGTTATAATCCTTTCGTGTCTCCCTCTCTAATCCTGTTCCTATATAAGGAAAGATAAAGATCTCTAAAACTACAATACCTAAACTCTACATAAAATATCCCTTAACACTCAGCTATCATTAAACAACGCGCTTGAACCAATATGTGTATGAAAAGATTTAATTTTCTAGGAAGGGTGTTAAACTATGAGTGGGTAATTTTATGATCTTGTCTGTAATATAACCATGAACTTTGTTTCACCGTAATGTGCTACAATGCAATTGGTTGTAAATAAATCGTCGAGATATAGTATGATCCTATTGGAACTATTTAAAGGTACAAAGCACGACTTATCACTAAAGTCTTTCATACATTACACATAATTGATTACTAGCTACATTCAACCCAATCATGAAAACCTACTACCATTTGTCATGTACTTTTCTCAAGTTTTAACTAAGATTGGTCGTTACACTAACTTTAGATTTTACTATCCAAATAACTATTAAAAACTTCAACAAATTCACTTTAAAAAGTTAGAAATATTTAATGGAAAATATATCTTTAAGGTGCTTGACAATTAAATAGATCAATCAAATCAAGTACAATAAAAAAATAAACACTTTTGATCCATTCAAGACATGATATAAATATCAAGGATTTAAGATATCATATCAAATCATTATATAAAGTAATATATTTTTCAATTCTCGATTAATGTAATTTTTAGGAAAGAATATATTTGAATAACATTTTATATGTACATGTATTTTTGATATGTAACAATAACAATTTATAGCTTATCGACTTGGTGAACAGAGATCTGATTCTGTAACTTGTGGATATATGTGGGAGTGTGATGAATTGGCGATCAAAGGCATGTCAAATGAAAATAATTTTAAATATAATTTGTTTTTCTTCATAGATATGACTGAAACAATTTTTATAGTTAAAGAACTTGAAACAATTATTTTAGTTTGGTGAACTTTTGAAAACCCAAGTTTTGCAAGAAATCTACATAACCAAATATGCTTAGAGCTTGCCACATAGGTTCTATTTTTTGACTTCCGGAGGAAAACCCAAGGGCCCCCTGGCTTTCAACTCTTCTTATCCACCACGAGAAGGGTTTAGCTAAAACTATAAGCTTCTTTAGGGACATAATGAAGTAGTGTCAGCCTTCCACTATTGAGGGATAAATGATCCTCAGTCTCTTCTTGAAAAATCACCCATTCATCTACACAATTCTATATATGATTTTATAAAGGCCATGTTAGATCTCGTCACCTTACTTTATGTGTCTTGTGACATGTTGAGTCAAATATCCTATAAGCTTTATGCAAGAAGGTTAAAACATTCTAGAGCTATCTTCGCTTAAAGATTCCATTTGATCCTTCAAAGAGTTGCTCTTGTAGAACATATAAGATGATCGTCTACTTGTTCAAACAAAAAATTTCTGAACCACGTAAATCTTGTGTCGCCTTTAATTTTTGGTGTCATTATTTTATTTGTTATTTATTCAATCTATGTTTCATTTCAAACAAAATCACCTATAATATCATAGAAATAGTGTTCCACCATACAAACTAAAAATCATCAACCCACCAAAAGGTTATTGGGTTGATTCGATTTCAAAAAGATATTCTCCACCACCGATTTTGGAGCTGTAGAAGATGAAAAAGTTATAAGCGGAGCGAAAATATGATAAAAGAAGTCTTGACGGAAGGATAATGAGAGAAAACGATGAAAATATTCTTATATCAACAAGATGGTATGAGAAGAAGATGTAAGGTTTTTACAGGTGGTTGTCTAAAAAAACACATTCAAAACTATATATGTTAAAATTCCCCTTGAAAGTATAGTATGAGAAAAATTGAGCTTGATAATTTTCAATATTCATTTGTTTGGTAGTAGTGTATACCGGGATTATGAATATATAGCATATTTGTAAAATTTATTCAAAAATATTGAAATAACTCAAACACTGACATAGATACAGTGAGTCAAACATATAAATAAAATGTGTGGATACGGATTTCATTGAAAAAAAATAAAGAATTCACCAAGAATCTCTAATATCATAAAGAGATTAAATCCTCACTATTATGTGATATATATATATAGCGATTAATCCAAAAGGTCCACAACCCAACAAACTTTCTTCATATGTTCTAACCCATTTTACTAATAATTTAGTCCATAATACCCTTCACTGGGCTTTGTGGGTTGTGTGACACAATTCACTAGGTTGTATGATACAATGCACTGGGTTGTGCGATACAAGTCACTGGGTTGTGCGACACAATTCACTGGGTTGTGATGCAGTTCACTGGGTTGTGAGATACAATTTACTGGATGTGCGAAAAAATTTACTAGGTTGTGCGGAAAACTTAATTGGGATGTCTAACCATCTTCAGCAGTTGTGTCAAATGAATATTAACTGTAAAGCAATTCAAAAAACACACGTATACGACAAATTTCATCTTTTGAGCCAAATGAATATTTAGTACAAAACAATTAGGAAAAATGAAGTATAAGGCCTAAATGGAAATTCGACAAATGAATATCTACTACAAGACCATTCAAGAAAATGCAATATAAGACCAAAATGGGCTTGTAGGAATTGTAAAAAAATAGGACATCGCCCCATAATTCACTATACGCATCAATTTTTATACGTTAAAAGTCGTAAATGGCCATTGTAGGATTTGTATATAATTATGACTAATCAAATTAACTATAATAAAAAATTGAACAATTTTTTTACAATTCACGACACGATATCAATACCAAGAATTTAAGATATTATATCAAAATCATTATATAAAGTACTATAGTTTTCAATTCTCGATTAATGTAATTATTAGGAAATAATATATTTGAATAATATGGTATTTATACTTGGATTTTTTATATATAATAATGCCAATTTATAGCTTATCGACTTGGTGATCATATATGTGATTAAGTAACACGCAGATATATGTGTGAATGTGATGACTTGCCGATCAAAGGCATGTCAAATGACAATCATTTTAAATATTTTTTGAGTTTCTTCATAGATATGACTGAAAAAAAAATTGATTGTGAAAGAACTTGGAACAAGTAACGTAGTTTGGTGAATTTTAGAAAAATCAAGTTTTGTAAGAAATCTTCATAACCAAATAAGCTTATACCTTACCACATATTTTATAGGAATCTCTACTTTGGTAGATGATTAAAATATATCATTATTTTTTTTGCATTTCCAAGATATAAGGGTATCACTGAGATATAAATTCTAAATTATAGTAGAATCACATTATTTGGACTACAACCTCAATTAGTTTTACCATAAGTTTGTAGATGCAATGAAGGACCTGTAAGATCATCTTCATCATATGTCCGTATTTCATATTGATTTCCATTTAGAGTGATTAAGGTGACATAGTTTCTATTTTTTACTCTCGAAGGATAAACAAGAGACCCCTTGCTTTCAACTCTACTCCTCCACCACGAGCAGGGTTTATCTAAAACTACAAGCTTCTTTGGGGCCATAATGAAGCAGTGTCAGCTTTCCCCTATTGAGAAATAAATCTAAGGATCCTCCGGCACTTCTTGGAAACTCTCACATGTATGTGCACAATTCTATATACAATTTTATATAGGCCACGTAAGAACACATCACCTTACTTTATGTGTCTTGTGACATGTCGCTCAAATATCCACTAAGCTTCATGCAAATAAGGTTAAAACATTCTAGAGCTATCTTTCTAAAAGATTCTGTTTGATACCCGAAAGAAACTATTTTTGTAGACCATGCTGATTTTAAGGTGGATGAAATGCTCTCAATTTGTAAGGCGCTTGAAAAGAATAGCCTAAGAGGATTCATAGAAAGATGCGTACCAGTTCTACATTAGAGTATTAGAGTTGTAGAGTGATCTTTAACAATACCTTCTTGTCTTTTATTATGTTTGGGTTAATGCGGTCTATGATATTAATATGTCAAGTGAATTTGACCAAACACTTAAGGATCTTGCTAAAGTGATACCCCGAGCCACTTTGTTGGATTTCCTTCAATAATATTGGGATAAAAGAGTCAAAATAGATTATGACTCTTCTTTTCTTATCTCTTCATAGGTCAACGATTCGTAGAAATTTTTTTTTCGTGTTGTAAGATTCAAGAATAACGACAGAGATGCTTATGATATTTTTTGTACTTTAACTCTTTTTAGGATGTACTCTTCTTCGTTATAAGAAAGTGATCTTCAACTTTCCTCTTTTCCAATATGTCATGATACCTTATAATATGTTATGGTTTTTTTATGGATATGTACATTTTTGTTTCTTATGATATAGCATTACATGTGGATATGTTGTTATGCATGAATAATATTCATGTTTGCAAGTTCAAAACTCCTCATGTATGCTTGCACGTTGTACAATTTTAATCTGGGTTTACCATTGGTGCAAGGTATAAGTAAATTCTTCATTAAATTCATGTTATGTTTTCCAGGTCTATATTAAATGAATCATCTACCCACCTCTCCATGGGCATTACTACTTCTAGAGAAGATTTTACACCTCTAGTGAGATGTCTTATCACCGTAGTGAAGATTTTGGTGACACAATCACTATAGTGAAGATTTTAGTGACACGATCACCAAACTTCCATGCTTTATTTTGACTCTCAATGAAAGTTTGTGTTACCATGGATAGAATTTTCGAGAATGCGAGAATTCAAGTAACTTGAAGACTTGATTTTTTTGGTGTTACTTAGGGAATGCATGTATTGTGTGAGCCTTCTCGACAACCAAATTGTTTGGGTCAATAAAGCTTGAATATGAAAAGATTCATACAATAGTTCCAGTCAACAAGAATCATGCCAACTACAAAGGCATGGCTAGAAACACAATAAAGCACCAAAAAATTTCCCAACACTCTAGCATAAATACAAATATTTAATGGGATATATTCGGTTTAGATGATGACATGAATTGAAGTTCATACTCACCTACCTCCTGTAGCACAATTGACCCTAATGGAATATACGTTTTCTTATATGATATTTAATATATTCATTTTTATATGTTTATTTTGCATTACTTATGAACACACACCGTTTGTTTTGTTTGTTTGAAACATTTTAAGTGGATTTTATTTTAACACATTATGTTTCCATGATTTTTTTGTTAGACATTTCCTTCCCTTAGTTCTTAGCGGGACAAACTCTTGCCTTGTTATATGTGACTCTTTTATCCTTACTGGCTTATCTTAATGGTTTTGAATGAAGTCTAGCGATGTTATACAATTGTTATGATGCTTGGTTTAACCCGGGCATGGTGACTTGAGAAACTAACCCTTATTTGCTTGATAGTCCCTTAAAGGTCCAACCTTTGTTGGTTTTTACAACCACTATATAGTAGGTAAGTCTAATTTATTACTGGTTACGTGAATATCTTAACCATTATTTAATTTATAACTTCTTCATAAGTGTTGAGTCAAGTTTATCATTTGTATGATCATGAGGATGTACCAATTATTTACCCAACAAAAACTTTTAAATAGTTGAGTTGAGGTTTTATTGAGGTGATTGTGAAGATCTTACCTTTATTATCTCCACTCTCCCCGTAGGCCTATTTATCAAAATCGAAAACTTTATGAGGGATTAAATCGAGTTGTAACAAATGGTATATGATTTCTCGTCATTTGTGATGATTTAATATTAGTTAGAGACATCATTTTTAGTGATTTAGAAGTCATTCTAGTCGATTTTCTTGAGAATTATTACACTTTCCTATTTCTAGTCTTGATTTAATAAATTATTATTTTTAGAGCATATTGGGTTTAATTATTTATTTAGTGTGAATTTTTAAAGATAATTATGAAGATTAATTAGAGTCCAAGAAAAAAGACTAAGAGATAATGAAATAAGATAAGCATAGAAATTGAAGATAAGGTAAGAAAAGCTAAAGTATGAAAAGAAGAAGTTGTCAAATAAATCTGAATTTCACCACCCACGACCACAAATCAACTTAGATCTCAAAATTGGTTAGGAATGTCGAATAACGGTCAGGAGCAAAGTTAAAGATCTGTCTAAGACGATAAATTTCGACTACTCATACGCGTAAAACGGATAATAATTGAAGTTTTTAGGACCAAAACAAAAAAGAGCCTGATTTCATATTTTAGGGTTACGAATTTGAGTTGGGCTAGGAGTCCAATACTTTCCTTCTCCTTCAAGAAAACGAATTAGGGCTTCTATGCACCTATAAATACACCCTTATATCACTTGTAAATCATCTTTGCCTCATAGTAATTAGTCTTTAGGTTTATTATCATCAGAATTATTGAAGAGAGCGAGATGGAGTCTTCTATTTTTTCTTTTAGTTTATTTCCTTCAGGTATGAACTAATTTTTCCATAACTTGGGTTTTGCATCATGTATAATCTATGAATTCTATTTTTTTTCTATCTAAGTTTCTTTGGGAATTATATGTTTCAATCTGACATTAGCTTCTTACCTATATATCTGTTTATGTGTTTTGATTTAATGACTGTTTTCGTTGCTAGTGCACAGGTATAGTATTACCTTAATAGTAATTAGATGATCAATTTAGTTGGGTGTCTAATTATTGAAACACCACATAACGTCTAGTGTCGATATTGGTCTTGACAACACTAATTCTAGTTAGATAGTCATTAGGGTAAAATATTACCACTATCACCATGTTTGGAATTGATTGCTTAGGGCCTTGGTTGTGCTTGTTAACCCTATTTAAACTAGCCTCGTGGTGTGTCTGTATCCCCGTTAGTCGCTCTCAAGGTCTAAGGTATGGGAGTTTAGAATCCTGTCTAAGTATCTAAGAGCTAATTATCTCCCTCATTAACTATAATTTGATAGAAAGAATTAGAAGGATTAGTGCATAATAGCAAAACCTAAGCTACACTTCCCATCTCATATTTCTCATCTTTTATTTATTGTCTTTTATTTTTCTTAGTTTAATTAATTATCTCAAATTTATTCCTATTTATTTTCTGTCTTTTAATTAATTACTGTCTACTCGTTATTTATGCTAATTCGTATAACAGACCAAGTCCCTGAGAACGTATTTAAATTTTCATTAGAACTTGCATACAACCTGTAATTCTTGCAGTACTGTGCTTGTCTAGGGTGAAAGTGCATTGTTTTTTGGCTTATATTTATCTTATTTTTATCACACCCTAGGCGACACCAGTATTCCTTTAGCCTAATGTCTATACTTGATAACCTGTCTCAAAGAATATGTTGAGATTTGACCATTGTGACACGTTAGGCCTACTATCTGTACTAAATACCCGTATGTAGGAGTGTTAACCAGGGTGACCCCTTAGGAATACTCTTGGTACTAGATGAACTGTTTAAAGGTAAGAATCTAAATTCAACTATAGTGTCCTCTTAGGCCGATATGTTGGGCTCAAGTATCTAATGAAGGTATCAAAGGTTTTATAAAGGCGACAAGTTAGGTCTAGCTTCTATGGACTCCATTACCTAAAGGAGGTTTGAATTGAGATTTTCTACTGGTGCTTCCTTATTCCAAGGTTGGTGAGTTCGATAACTGGTCTAAGAGATTGGAGTGAGAATTTTTTAGGATACATATAACATGTGTATACTAATTGCCTAATAAAGATTTCAGGAAATATTTTCTTTTTAATGTTGAATCTGATTTATTGAACAAGGTAAACAGAGTATACTAATCGAATACTTCCCAATATCTTTATTCATAATATTATTATAATAGAGAGACATATAGAACAATTATCTCTATATGATGAGTTGGCATGTATCTCAGTTTTGCTTGAGCAACCTCGAATTTTGAGTTTAATTCTTTTGGTTATTCGCTACCAAAATTTATTAGGTCCATTTCTTAGAAACATTCTCATGTGAAGCACGAGGGTGTGATGTCTAATACCCTTTTTGTGGCTGCTAGTTTGATCACTTCCTTCTAAGGCTAGTCCTACCACGCGAGTGGTTATTAACTTTACTATGATAGACTAGTGAGAAGACTGAGGTTCGCCTTCCACGTTCTTTCTGGTTGGTGCAAAACGTTGTTGAATTTGAATTTCAACTAGAACAATCTCAATTAGTTGGGATCTTCTGTTTTACATAGACTATGATAGATGTATAAGAAAAATTCTACCAATTAGATTTGTTGTGAATTTGATAGGTAATTGGTATGTGACAGGAAGTGTTAGATTTGGGGGGGTATCATTATGTGATTGTGTAGTCATTGTAGAGATGACATGTAAGTATAAATAATATGTATAAGTGGAAACAACATAAGTTAGAATACTATAATATTTATTGCAAGTGTTTAAGGTGTAAATTCCAATAACACAATGGTTTTATCGTTATACACATTTACTCCCATTTATATAATTTTTTAATGTTGTTATGTGTCACTCTCCCCTTTACTTCTAAGGTTATATCACATGTTAGCATAGCGGTTTACTAGGTACAAACGATCTTTAGAGATTGTGCCTAAAATTAGTGTCAATGTCGCACGTCGTTTGCCTCGCGAAGTTAAGCAAGACCACCTCCCTCCTATGCGTGCTTAATCTAGTTATGTTCCCTTTTTTACTTGATTATTGTATCCTAGTGATTATTGTATCCTAGATAAATATAAAGAATAATGGGATAGTTTCTTCCTATCAATTAATATAGTGATTTTTAGGAAAAATAATATATTGGTATCATAAATACTCAGCGTATGAGATATAACCAGAAAAAAATTAAATATATCAAATTCCAGTACAATTTAAAAAGGCCCGAGAAAATTCCTGTTTAAAGGTAAATAGTAGATAGTTTTGGTTATAAGAATTCTGTAAAGGTCTTTCAAAATAATTTTTATCATTATTTCCTAAAAAATTAGAAAAAATTCAAAAGAAGAAAATACTTTACATTTGAGGTTTAATACTTAAAAAGATAAGTGTTGAATATAAATATATAAAATTCAATTAAAAAAACATATGGTTTTCATCTTTTAAACTGTATGAGTTAAAACTCTACTTTCCAGAATATGTGCTTCCTAAGATAAGACTCTGATATTTCTTGAATTATTTTAATTACACTAGATTGCTCAAATCATATACTATATGTTAAATTCTTAAGTATATATTATCCAATTTCTTAATTATCATAGGCTTTATGTTTGGATAAATTTTAAATTCAATGAATCCTAATATTTTTTTTAAATTTTAAAGATATTCCAGTTGATATTGGTTGTTAATTATTAGAATTGGATAGTCGAAATGGTATAATTTTTTTTGAGATAAGACTACTAAATAAAAAATATTAACATATATAAAAGGTACTTCTATTTTTATTAGTAAGAAAGCAGTGGTTTTTACTAATATAAAAATATCTTTTTTTTCTTAAATTAGAGTTTTTCATCTTAAAATTTCAGTTTTGAGAAGATATAAAAAACTCCACTATCATGATGTACAAGAGTTAAAGAGAATTTGTTTTACAACATTTATTATGAGATTTTAGGTTATATATAATAAGTTATGATTGTATATTACACCAAAAAGATATCACCAACATATCAGATATGAAATCGATGTTAAATAGTTGAGTAATGATATATACCATCCAAAATCATACCGCCAAATACCATCTAATGACGTGGCGTGAATTGGTTGGTTAACAATCGTTAATCTATTTATTTTCTTGATCTAATTAACGATTGTTAACCAACCAATTCACGCCACACGTTTTTAAAAAGAGTCAAATGAGAGTCAACATAGCTAAAAAATCCTCTCTACTCATTCATCCACTAATCATTATTCCATTTTCCTTTTTTTAATTTTCCACCACATTTTACACCTTTTTTCCATTTTTTGCTTTTATCCTATCCAGATTCATTGTTTATTCCAAAATTTCTGGGATCTAGCAAAGAATTTTCTCTCTCTCCCACATCACCGATCCACTCCTCTACACTCCTACACATCATTTCCATCTCTCCTAACCTTTCTCCGCCTAGATTTTTCGTTTTTACACCTTCATTTTCCTTTTTCGTTTATTTTAGTTGACTCTCACTATGACAAAAATGTTTAATTCAGCGAAATTTAACAAAATGAACAACGGATCAAGTAAACAACCTAAATCGAAGACGAAGTATCGAGATATTACAAAGGAAATGTTATCACCGAGCTCGAATCTCTTGAATACTCCAGAATCGTATAAAGATGAGAAAGAAGGGACTGTTCAAGAGTTGAATGAAGATGATTTAAAAAGTAGAACTGAAGAAGAACAAGTTGAGGACACAGATCTGGTTGAAACTGAGAATATAAGTAAATTGAAAAGTGTCTCGTGGTCGAAATTGTTTGGATGTGCAAAAAATTCAGTTAAACTTGAACATCACGAACTGGTTAGTATTCAGGGCAAGAGAGTTATTAAGCCACCGGAATATGTCTTAGAAGAAGGAGCAGAACAATGGGTGAACTGTCTTATAGGGCAATTCATAGATAATCCACCTCCGTTCTATGCTATTGCCAATTTTGTGAGGTATGAATGGAGTAAAATGGGCAAAGTGGAGATCAAATCGAATCTAAAAGGAAGTGTTGTCTTCAAATTTGAGAATCAACAGTTTTACAACAAAGCTCTCGAGCAGCTATGGCATATTAATGGTAAGCCGTTACTTCTTCGTCCTTGGGTAGCTGGAATGCAGTTTGATAAACTTGATATAGCAAAGATTCCTATATGGGTGAAATTGATTAATGTACCAATGAATCTATGGACGCAAAGAGGATTAGGATATGTTGCTAGTGGTGTTGGCATACCAATTCAGATGGATAGTATCACTGAAACTAAGACTAGACTTGGATATGCCAGAGTTTGTGTAGAAATTGGTATAAAAGATGAACAACCTGAGAGTTTATGGGTTGATATAGGTATTGAAGAACTTCAGGAGGTTAAAGTGGAGTATGAATGGAGACCTATAGTGTGTAAGAAGTGTAATAAGTTAGGGCATGTGGAAACAAAGTGTAATAACACTCAGAAGGTATGGATGCCCAAACAGGTGAATGCAACTATAATTGATAAAGGAAAGGCAGTGGTAGATGAATGGCAAGTGGTAAAGAACAATAGAAGCTCTGAAAATAATAAAGGATCAACTTCAGTTGCTTTAAGAAACTCCTTTAGCAGACTACAAGATGGAGAACAGAGTCAGATTGATAAGGATATACTTACATTTATCAATCGTGAAGGTGGGGAAGAGATTACTAGACCACCAAACATATGATAATAGCTTCTTGGAATGTGAGGGGGTTTAATAGTCTCCTCAGGCAGTTAAATGTTAAAAGATTTCTAGGTAGTAATAATGTGAAGGTAATTGGGCTTTTGGAAACAAAGGTTAGATATAACAATTATCGTGATATAATAAGTGCTCATTTCTCTCATCTTGAGATGATGCACAACTATAGTAAAGATGATAGTGGAAGGATATGGGTGTTATGGGATAAGAAATTTGCTGACATTAATTTGATTGATCAAACATCTCAAGCTATGATTCTTCAGATTAAAGTGAAAGAGAATAATGAAGTGTTATATATTGGAATGGTCTATGCAAGTAACTCAGATGAAGATAGGAGGATGTTGTGGAGTGACATGGTGAATTGGTGCAAGATATATGAGAAAGAAAAGTTGGGGTTCATGGGTGATTTTAATGAGATACTCAGTATTAAAGATAGGTTGAATTGTACTGATTTAGAGAGAGGAGCTCAAGAATTCATTGACTGTATAGATGACTCAGGTTTATATGAGCACAATTATGGAGGACAATATTATACATGGACTAACAAGAGTACAAGTGATCAATTCAGGGCTAGTAAAATAGATAGGGTGTTTATTAATACTAGATGGATAGATTCTTTGAAGTCTAGTGTAATTATTCATCCACCATCATCTTCTGATCATTGTGCACTTAAATTATATATTGGTGGTGAGAAGAAATTTATTCAAAGTCAATTAAGATTTTTTAACATTTGGTCCAAACATGAGAAGTATATTGATATAGTGAAGGAGGCATGGAGTATTAATGTTGAAGGTAATGGAATGTATAGAGTTTGTGTTAAACAGAAGAATGTGAAAGCTGCTCTTAAGAAATTTAATAATATATATTTCAAAAAGAACAGTTTAGAGATAGAACAGATAAAGACTCAACTAGATGAGATTCAGATGAAAATCATGACTGGGAATACAAACTCTAATATACTACAGGAGGAGAAGATACTAAATGGTAATCTTCAAGAGGCTATAACTATTCAATATAATATTATGAAACAAAAAGCAAAATGTGTAGCTATTAATGAAATGGATTGTAATTCAGCCTATTTCTACAAAGTTGTTAAAGGGAGGATTGCTAGAAAAAATATCTCCACACTTATCACTGACACAGGGGAGGTAATAGATAATCCTAATCTCATTAAGCAAGAATTTATTCAGTTCTATACTCAACTACTTGGGACTGAAGACACAAGTGAAGAAGTATGCTCTAGTGAAACTATTGGAAGGCTAATAAATACTCAGGTGTCTAATGAGAAAAGTGTTGAACTTATATCTCCTATAACAGATGCAGAAATTAAAGATGCAGTATTTTCTATAGGAGAAAATAGAAGTCCTGGACCTGATGGTCTTAATTCTACCTTTTATAAATCTTCTTGGAGTGTTATTGGACAAGATTTTACTCAAGCTGTCAAGGAATCACTAAATAATTGCAAGATATTATCTCAAATCAATGCCACAAATATAGTGCTTATACCAAAAGAAAAAGATGCCTCTAGTGTCAAAAAGTTCAGGCCAATTTCCTGTACTAACATATCTTACAAGACTATTTCTAGAGTGATTTGCAAAAGACTTAAAAAAGTAATGAACTCTATTATATCTTTGAACCAGGCTGCTTATGTGGGGAACAGGTACATTGGTGATAATATTTTAGTAGCCCAAGAGATTGTATTGGGATATGACAAAAAAAACTCTGCTCCAAAGTGTACAATCAATCTAGACCTTCAGAAGGCATATGACAGTGTCAACTGGAGGTTTTTATTAAATGTATTGAAGGCCTTTAAGTTCCCTGAGAAGTTTATTAGATGGGTAAAAATGTGTGTGTGTGTGTGTACACCATCCTATTTAGTGTGTATTAATGGTGAAACTTGTGGATTTTTTAAGGGGAAGAGAGGCTTAAGGCAGGGTGATCCTCTTTCACCCTACCTGTTTGCCATGTGTATGGAAATTTTTACAGGTCTATTTAATGATTTGGGTAATAAAAAGAGCTTTAGCTACCATAAAAATGTGATGAGATGAAATTAAATCATATCATCTTTGCAGATGATATATTAATATTTTTAAAAGCAGATGTTGATTCTGCTAGAGAAGTAAAGAAAGGGCTTGAGCTGTTCTCTAGGATGTCTGGACTAAATATCAATTATAACAAAAGTGAAATCTATTATAGAGGTACTAACTATGAGTTGAGAATCAAAATATCTGAAGAATTGAACATTAAAATGGGATGTTTACCAGTTAGGTATCTTGGTGTGCCTTTACTGTCAAAAAAGTTGAGTGTTGAAGAGGGTAATAAACTGGTGCATCCTATTCAGTGTGTGTGTGTGTACACCATCCTATTCAGTGTGTATTAATGGTGAAACTTGTGGATTTTTTAAGGGGAAGAGAGGCTTAAGGCAGGGTGATCCTCTTTCACCCTACCTGTTTGCCATGTGTATGGAAATTTTCACAGGTCTATTTAATGATTTGGGTAATAAAAAGAGCTTTAGCTACCATAAAAAATGTGATGAGATGAAATTAAATCATATCATCTTTGCAGATGATTTATTAATATTTTTAAAAGCAGATGTTGATTCTGCTAGAGAAGTAAAGAAAGGGCTTGAGTTGTTCTCTAGGATGTCTGGACTAAATATCAATTATAACAAAAGTGAAATCTATTATGGAGGTACTAACTATGAGTTGAGAATCAAAATATCTGAAGAATTGAACATTAAAATGGGATGTTTACCAGTTAGGTATCTTGGTGTGCCTTTACTGTCAAAAAAGTTGAGTGTTGAAGAGGGTAATAAACTGGTGCATAAGATTTATAGTAGTATAAATCATTGGTCTTCTTAATTACTCTCATACTCTGGTAGGGTAGAGCTTATTAAATGTGTGCTAATCAGTAAAATCATGTATTGGTGCCGTGTCTTCTTACTCCCAAAACAGGTTATATATAAATTAAATCAACTGATGAAGAGTTTCTTATGGAAAGGAAGTAATGAAGGAGCTCAATGAGCTAAAATAGCTTGGGACAGGGTATGCACAAGCAAACAAGAAGGAGGTTTAGGTATTCCGAGGATTGAGAATATTAATCTTGTGTGTCTATTGTTCACTTTTTGGAGAATGTATGCACAAAAAGATAATTTGTGGAGTAGATGGGTAAAATGCAATATAGTAAGAAATAATTGCATATGGGCACTTGAAGAGAAACAAGCACATTCTTGGATATGGAAGAAGATTTTGAAGGTTAGAAAAATTGCTTATGAATTTATTTATCATAATGTAAATAATGGGAAGGATACTTACATTATTTGGGATAGATGGATTGATAAGAGTAGTGCTCAGGAAAAAGTTGGGATTGAGTTAAATAAAATTGATATAAATAGTAACAAAACAGTCTCAAATTGCTATGGTGGAAGTAGATGGAGATTACCACCAAATATAGGTAAGATCTTACCTCTTATTAAGGATGTGAAACTGAATAATAGAGAGGATGTTAAAGTGTGGACTGAAAATACTAAAATGAAGTTTTCTTTTAAAAAAACTCTTGCTAAGATTAACTTGAAAGAAGAATCTGATCAAGTAGTTTGGTTCAATCTTGTATGGAGTAAAAAAAAACATTCCAAGGTGTGCTTTTATAACGTGGATTGCAGTGAATGATAGATTGAGCAAAAAAGAAAGGATGCTACAATGGGGGAATATTACAAATCCTCTGTGTTTATGTTGTAAAGCTGCAGTTGAATCAAATTCTCATCTTTTCTTTGAATGTTCATTTAGTAAGAGGGTGTTAAAGAGTATATTAAGCAGGTGCAATTTGAATTGTATGCCGAAATTTTTTGATGATATTTGTAAGGAAGTGAACAAGATTAAGAGTAAATAATTAATGATCTTCGTGAGTAATATGATTACTTCATATGTGTATAACTTATGGTGGCTGAGAAATGAGTATGAACATGGTGGGAAAGTGATAAATGATGAGCATCTATGTAGGAAAATTGAGAAAATAGTGAAGATGAAGTTACTAGCATGGAATGTGAAGAATATAAAGATTAAAGAGATGGTGGAGAAATTAGATTAGTAGATGTTTTTTCTTATCTTTATGTTAGGTCCATTTGATATGTTTTGTAATAGATGAATAGTGGGCTTTTTTAACATGCTTTGTAATAGTTGTAATGTCGTTTAAGTTTGTAGTAAGGTTTAATGTAATTTGGGCCGAGAATAGCACTAGTGACCCGTGTTGGGCTTTAGGTGACTAGGTTCAAATTGTAAAAGATATTGGAAGTTGATTTGTCATTAATAAAGTTTGATTTAATGATCAAAAAAAAAAATCACGCCATATCATTGGGTGATATTTGGGTGGTATATATTATTACTCTAAATAGTTTATTCGTGTAAATTATAGAGAACAAATTAATTAAAAGAGAAATAAAATGATTGGACTATTTAAGGTTCGTATAATAGGTTATGTTTTAGTTATTCTTATATGTACAATACCCAACATTATTGATATTTAAATATAACCCAATAAATATACCCCATTTGAAGCCATTGAGAAAGTTTCGTCATTCAAAAACAATTTGGCGTTAAGGTCTAAATATTGAAACTAAATCCTATAAATTTTAAAATTATATTTTATTTTTGGGAAAATATATAATTTAGAGGAATTGTGATATTTTTAAGATAAGGCTTGCTTTTTTAATTTATTACATATTTTTTAAATTTATAATTTATTTTTAACATGTCTTCATCATAAAAAATCATTGCGCTCTAATATATATAATTTTTCTCTTTATATGAGAATATTAGGGTACAAATATCAAATGCTCAGTATGGTTTAACAAAATATCAAGAAACCCTACCGTCAAATAGATGATAAATATATTTGATGATTTTGTTGCTCGTGACTACTCACCTCTATTAATGATAACTTTTTACAACTCATAACATGTTCTTAAGTAAGAATTATGGATTTGGGGAAGCTACAGTTTAAGTGATCTCCCTCCACTCTCATCTTGGGATGAAGTGATTATTTATTTATTTTATTAATAGGCATAGTAAAAAAATAATTAGCATGCAAACTTGAATACTAATTTTACCCGAGCTCAAAAAGGTAACGTAACCATTATAAACAAGTATTCACTTTACTTGCAGAGTTCATTTCCCTGATTAATTAGTGCAAGTTACTTCTCAAACTTGGATCTAGGGTCGGGCTACTATCATGTGCAAGTTAAAATGTTCTTAAGTAAGAATTATGGATTTGGGGAAGCTACAGAATAAGTTATCTCCCTTCACTCTCATCCTGGGATGAAGTGATTATTTATTTATTTTATTAATAGGCATAGTAAAAAAATAATTAGCATTCAAACTTGAATACTAATTTTACCCGAGCTCAAAAAGGTAACGTAACCATTAAAAACAAGTATCCACTTTACTTGCAGAGTTCTTTTCCCTAATTAATTAGTGCAAGTTACTTCTCAAATTTGGATCTAGGGTGTGGCTACTATCATGTGCGTATCATGGAAGGAGACGAGGCAAAGACGACCTGTGTGAAAAGCATTTAACTAATAAAGGGTTGTTTGATAAAAAAATGCCTTTTGGACTCAGCGATACCCATGCCACGTACTGCACCCTCCACAAAGAGCTACTCCAATCGTGTTGACATTCATTAAACGACTACGTTACACACATCCATAACTTTATCGAAGAATTTGTAGAAAGCGTTTGCCAGGTTAGATGAAGGAGGGTTGGTGTGGCACCTAAGGAAAAACATGAACTAACATACTTTTCTTTGGAGAATCGTGAAAAACATGGGATACTACTCGGAGTACCCTAGAGGATTGGAATGGGACATAGGCATAACTTAAACCATGTGTCCTTACTTAATAAAAGAATTGAAGGAAGAAAAGGAAGCCTCATAGACATGTTCTTGCCTCTGTTCAGTTTTTCCTACGGTTGGTTTATGAATAAATCAAAGGAGACGAACAAACTACATCAGAGCATGTACATGCCGTAGGTCAAATTGAATAAACCAATCCAATAATCAAGAAGGCGATCAATAAGGCATGAGTTCCCAAACTGTAGTGAAATTATGTAAAAATAAAATTTGTATATATACCTCGATCGCCATCGGTAGTTTTATAGTGAATGGGCTATACTACCTGAAGTATTTGATATATTTATTATAAAACAACAATTTCAAAATTTTAACTTGTGATACTTTTAACAAGATAATATTAAGTGCTCTAACATAAAATAGTACAGATGGATCCAAAACTGAAGTTGTATATACCTCACAAGACTGAAGTTGTTCTCCGGAATTCAGAAGGAAAAACCTGGCGAGTCACCGTATCTCCTAAAAAAGGAGGGTATTATTAAACCAAAGGCATGTCTAGGTTTCTGTTAGAAAACAAGATTAAAAAAGGTGATGTTTGTGTGTTTCATATTCTTGAAACTGGTGAAATATTAGTTCATATGTTTTCTCTTGAAGAAGAGGAGAATCAAGCAGCTAGACAATCTCTTTGTGATGTGGGGAGGAACTTGAAATTGATGCATAGATTGGTGTACCTGAAAGCTACCCTCATGGTGTTGAGGGTGAACCTGGAAGATCTCTTTTCATATAGGAGGATGTACGTGATAATCTTGCATTTCAAAAATTACAGTAATATTTTTTGTTTAGGTACTTCTTTGTTAGATCTATGCTTCATATTTTAAAATATTATATTGTGTTTAATGTTGAATAATTTGGGAAATTTTCATTAGATCTCTGCTAATATTTTTGAATATTATATCATGTTTCATGTTTGGATAATTTGAAACTTTTTATACTTGGAAGGTTAGAAAGTTTAGAATCCAAGTAATTCATTAGCACTGAGAGAGGGAACCAATTTAATAATGGGATATCAATAGTAAGATGTGATATCAAGTTATCTAGAGGGGTAGAACATAAATTTTACATGATAGGAAGGGGGTAAAAATCCCTAGTTAATTGGGATCTTGTCTCATATACTATGCAAACGAGATTTTTTTCAATACACCCAATATACTATTTTTCAATTACTGAACACCAATAAATAATTTTATCACCGCTTTTTTCCGCGTTAAATTACAACCCAAGAATACAACCAAATCAACAAGCTCAGATTAATTCCCTACTTCATACCAATTTTATTATTTATTTCTTTACCACTGAGTTGCTAACAATCTTAACTCACTCCATCAATAGTAATTTTATTCTTCATTCAAGAAACTCATGAAACACCATCATTAAGGAAAGAAGTACTAAGTAATTGTTGGCTTTGTTAACATGTTGGTCTTGGTGCATTACATGTCAATCTATCAAAGCGAGGCCCAGTTCAACAACACATAAGTATTCCAATGCCATCATCGAAATCCAACATTACTTCTTTTGTATTCCCCTTTATCAATTCTAAACCCTCTGTTTAAAACAAGGCCCAATTTGAAACAATCACCACACCGAGTTGTTGTCGTCATCACCAAATCAAACCATAAAATTGCCATAAACAATTATTGGAATGTCGTTAGAAATCAAAACTTAATATTTTGATCAAGTTAAAAACCCAACTAATATAATATATTATGAATTTTTTAGACTTGTTACTTAAGTAATATTTCACAAATATATATATATATATATCCGTAGTTTGTAGTTCTTCTGTAATATATTCCCTCCCCACAAGGGGCTGGGGAGGTGTGTGACGGGGTTGTGTTAACATAGACAGAGAGGTTTGATACCTACAAATTGAGTTTTAGTGATACACTTGTGACAAAATATAAAAGTTATATTTATATAAAGTTTATTTAGCTTGTTCTTCTTATCTGGTCAAGTGTTTCTATATTATTGTGAAACGGTGTGAACTATCATGGACATAACCAATTTTCTGAATCATTTAAATCTTGTTTCTCGTTTAATTCTTTTGTTAATATTTAATGAAAGTTGAAGATTAAATTTCTTAAGTGGAGATGATATAGGAGATGAAAATTGCTTTTGTGTGAAGAATCTAGCATTCTAAAGATCAAAACGAGATTCACATATTTTGATATCCTGATTGTTATCAAGCAATGATTCTTGCACTAGCAACTTGGGTGAGGTTCAAAATGCTACAAAAATTCTTGAAACTTCTCATCAAGAAAAGGATTGTTGTGGTGTGGATTATAATCAAACTCAATAATTCAACCAAAATTGGAGACGAAGAAACATATTACTTGATATGAGATTCAAGTAATAATTTATTTTTAAATGATTAGACTTGTTTCCTAAATAATACTGTTTAGATTTATAGAGCTACCTAATATGTAATTATGTGTATCATATTTAATCCCCACAAGGGTTCCGGGTAGGGTATGTGAAAAAGTTGTATGAACATAAACCAATAAAGATGTAAGACCAAAAAATGAGTGAGCGATAAACTTTAAAAAAAAAAAAGAGAGGTTCTTGTAGAACATAGTAGATGATCTTCTACTTGTTCAAACATAAAATTTTCTAAATTACGTATATCTTGTGTCCATTTATTTTCGTGACATTATTTTATTTGTTATTTATTCAATATTGTTTTTTTCTAACAAAATCACCTATTATATCATAGAAATCTTGTTCCACCATACAAATTTAAAATTATCAACCTGCCAAAAGCATATTGGGTTTATTTAATTTCAAAAGTATATTCACCATCACTGATTTTGGACACGGAGAGAGGAAAAGCTATATGTGGAGCGAAATTTTTGCTAAAACGTTTTGACGGAAAGAGAATGAGAGAAAACTATAAAAATTTTCTTAGATCTTCAGCAAGATGGTCATGAGAAGAAGATTTAATGTTTATACGGGTGGTTGCCTGAAAAATCACATTCAAAATTATATATGTTAACCGTCCCCTTCAAAGTCTAGTACAAGATTTTTTTTTAATTGTTTGATAATTTTTAATATTTAATTTGTCTTGAAATTAGTGTATATCAAAAACATAGATATATAGCATATTTATTAAATTTATTCAAAAATATTAAGTTACACAAATAAATAAAATGTGTGGTGAGAATGTCACTAAAAATTAATGGATTCACCAGAAATCATTAATACCTTAAAATGATTAAGTCCTCACTATTATGTAAGATATGTTAATTGAATATATATATATATATATATATATATATATATATATATATATATATATATATATATGTATATATGTATATATAACATTATAATGCTTATTTCGAATAAGTAATTAAAAATTATATTTATTTATTATATCAGTAAAAAATTATTTATGTATGTATTATTATATAATTTTTACATATGTTTGTTTAATTGGATTTTTTAACAATTAAGGCATTGTGTAATATAATCTAAGTCTAAAAGGACATATGTATTTCTTTTTTTCTTCTTTTAAAACCTGGATGTTTATCATCTTATTAATAATGCATAAAGGACGTTTCAATTATTTGAGAATAATACATGTATCTCTAAAATTCAGTAAGTAAATTAACTTATGTTATTGAATTAGTTTTTCTATATTATAATAAAGATCTATAATTTTTTAAGTAAATTTTGAAAAAGACAAACATTTGTATGTTAAGATAATTTTATAAACTTTGGTGGGGCTAAATTAGATGTTTGAAAATTCTCAGAAAATCATAATGTTTAAAAAAAAGTAAATGGTTAACAACACATGCAATGAATTGATTAACAACACATGCCGCCTTGGGACTAGCTAATTTTTGTAAGTGTATATATTTCTTTGAGTAATAAAGTGATTAGTAAGGTCCTTATCCACAAGTATTTCTTGTAATTATACTACTTTTTTTATGTGTATAGATAATAATTGGAAACAAATAAAAATATTTAAAATAAAAATAATATGGTTGAAAGTAGGATTAAAAAAATAATAAACACTATATATATATGGTGTTTCCTCAAGGGAGATGAGCATACTAGGTATTTATATGATCTTTCACAGATTTGCTTACTAAGATGTATTAATTGTTCTAAAGGATGAAATATGTTATGACTACTCAACGCGATTCAAAGTCCAGTATAATCCCTTGTCTATATCTTAAGGGAAATCGACCAGATATACGCTTTTACTTCTAATGCCTCACTTAGTCAATACAACAATTAACTATAACCTATAATGATTGTATAATCTTTATGACATATCGCATTTCTTATGGCCCATGCACAAACATTAAATAATTTCCACTATGACATTACACATATCTTGGTCTGGTCTTCAAAACCACTATGTATAGGGTGTTGTACGAGTTGGATAATTAAGACTAGGTGATTAAGTTAACTAATTGCATATATGGTTACAATCAATACATAATGTAATTGCATAGCTATCAATTAAACAATCACACTATTATCCTAATAGACATAAAATGAAAATTATAAAAAAAAAAATATGGAGGGTTCACAATATAATCCCTAAATTATTGGATGATCAGCTAAAAGTAAGAGTACGAGAAGTTATAACTCTTCGGTGAAAAAATTTAGAGAAAGAAAGAAATAATTAAAATACCAATGAAAGAATCCAGAAATACGTCTTTTCAATCTTCTACCTCTTAATGAAAAAAAAAAGAAAATTCGTCTACTTAGGCTATAACTACCTATTTATAAGTATATATATGTTAAATCTACCTAAAAAGCTTCAAAATTATCCCAGACCCACTACGGTTTAAGTTTAACCATGGTCTAATAAGATGAAACAGCTTATCATGTTCCTTTTCTGTGCATTCCTTTATAATAACTCGCCAAGATGTGAGGTAGGTGAAGGCTTCTACTTCTTTCTCTATAAATTTACTAACTAGTTAAAAGGATAGTGAGGCTCACACTGAAACTATAATTAAGTTTGTTGTCTATCTACTGAAAAATTTGACGTAGGCAAGTGGTATGTAAGCATCCTACAATATTGTCCTAAAATTTCATCCTCGCTTATTTAGGAATCCCATCTTTAGCCTGAGCTTCTTGGAGTGTGCTTCTTTTCATGTGATCCAGGATCTTGTACCCATGTATTGTGTCATTCCCTATCAAATCACTACTTCGTGTCTATCTACAGTCTCAAATCATATTAATATCCCAAAACACTTAGATGACTCTATACCATCACAAAGACATAAATTAAGGAAATTACCAAATTTCGTTTAATAGTTCACCAAATAAATAATGTTAAATATTGTATCAGACATACTATATATAACCACAAAGGTAGATACATCATCTAATAACCCTAAAGTTAAATAATTGTCATCCCGACAATATAACTATAAAATGGGACAAAGATTTGAATAAGTAAATAATATACCATAATGTCGAAGAGCAAAAAAAGAAACTAAGAACTAAATATCATAGTATAAATAGTACCAACATAAAATAAAAAAATATATGATAGAAATATTATATACTCTTAAGAAATTGTTAGTTTCGTAATGCAAAAGATTTCAGATGAAATAGAGTCAAGATGCATAAGTTATGTTACGGTCGTCGATATGTGTGTTTATTTTATATGCCAACCCTCCTAAGACATCTCAACTGATGTAACTATACAACATGGTCGGGATCATAAAGGATTAATTCATACACGTCATATAAGATGTGGTTAAGGAGTAATAGACATGAAATATGCAAGTAGGCTACAAGCGCTCACCCCACCTTACCTAATTAACACAATTTATTAGCTCAAGATAAATATTTCAAATTTTTGCTCTATAACCCATCCAATTTAAGTAAATACCCAACATTCCCAATTATTACACCGTTATCAATTGTCTTCTCTCATTAGTAATGGTAAATTTTCTAGTTCATTTTGTCAGATGATTTGGAACATTTTTTATATATTCCACTAAATGATAGTTATGTTAAATTGGTGTGCTGTATTTAGAAAAGTATTCATCTTTAACACTTCAATCCTTTTCACCTCTTAATCTCAGCGGTATACCTTCATTGGATGGTCATTGAATGTGATAATATTGCAATGCTTTAGCTCAGAATCCAAAGGAACTTCTATCTTGTTTGACAAAATACCTAAGGTCTTAGATTCATAGTTGTTGTGATCTTCCCTCGAACTTTAAGAGTCTTTAGTGAAATCTTTAAGAGTCTTTAGTGCAATCTTTTGAATATCAATCACTCATTAATTGATGTCATATATAAGCTTATATATCACAATGGTGCACTCTTCTCATCTTTATTTTTTTGAAGGGGTACCATACCTCTTCTCTATTCTCATCCTACTGATTAGCCCCTCCCTCGAGTTTTAGGATTCAACTCTCATTTATATTTTCATACTGAAAATGTGGATGATCTCTATGCAAAGAACACCTATTTAGTTTGCTTATAATGCGACCTTGGTTAAAAAATTAAATATTTAGACCCTAGTTTGATGACTAGTTGTATTCTTGCCAGAGATTATCTCAACAAACTTATAATTGTTACTTTTCCCTTAATCTAAATTTTAAATAATATATTTGATCATTTAAAAAAATTCAACTATCAACCACAATAAAAAGATATGATTAAAAGTATTCAAGATTAAGTTTTACCAAGTCATATTTACCCATATGACTCTTAGATATAATAAGAAAATAATTATTTTTATTTGATTGAACAATTACGAATTAATTTGTATTTATATTATTAAAGTAAATAAAAGAATAAAAATAAAATTTACTAAAAAATGCAAAGAAAAGTAATATTTTTTGGACTAAAAAAAATAAAGGAAAAAACAAATAAATAATTATAAAATTTATGTCTAGATATAATTTAAAATAAATGGCAGAGTAAGGATAAATTTATATGAAAAAAGTTATGTTATATAATATTGCCTAAGTATTATAGGTTAGGAAATTTTATAAAGTAATATTTTACATCTTTTGAAATGATATTAATATGAAAAACATAAAAACTAATAATTTAAAGAAATTTAAGAAAACTAAAATTAATCAAAATAAATTTTTCTTTAGTTTTAAAAAATACAAAAAAAAATTGTATTATGTTAATATTTTCCTTTTATCATATCATGACCATTGATAATTATAACAAAACACATGTCATTTGATTAATAAGTTAGTTATTTTGTAAGTTTAACACATGAGTTATGTGTATTAATATTATTGGTGTACGATTATCCAATATTTGGATGAGAGAATTTTCTTAATAAAAATTGTAATTAAATTAATACTTTTGAACAAGAAAATAAATTAAGAAAAATATATCAATACAATAAATAATTGTTGTGTTGTATGAGTAATTAAAATTTCAGAGTATTCAAATGCATTGGATGCCCTACCAACTTAATTTGGATAAAATTCCATGTCAATAATATCCTTAAATTTAATTCCTCAAATTTCGAATTATTTACATTATTACCTTGTGTACTATCGCCATATTTCTCAAACTCAGCCCTATGAATACACTTTTCCCACATGTTACCTCAATTGTCAAAATATATACATGTATATGCTTGAAAGCTGGTCAAAATAAGAATTAGGGATTTGTTTTCTTTTGCCAAATAATTAGCGCTTTCATTTCTTACAATTGGTGTTTAAATTTAAGAAAAAACTTAATCGTGTTAGAATACAACTGTGATGATCGATTCTCTTCAAGGAGAGAGGTATAGTTTGTCTACTATATGTACGAATCCATACATATTTTTTTATTTAACTAATTATATTTTAAAATATAGATTAAATCTGAGAGATCTTGCGATATTTTTCAATGATTTATGTTGAAAACTTATGTTTGTTTGAACTCATGGGTTTTAATGATTCTTTTTCAAAATTAGGGAGTTTATATCTTATGCATTGGGTAAAAACTTACGTCGTTGTTTGAAATTTATTGCTATTGCTTTAGGTTTGTTGGATTTCCACATGATAATAATTTGGACACGAATCTTTAAGATGCTAAAATTTTGTATACCTTTAGGTGTTGTTTTCGGGGTTTTGATTTGAAAAAATTATGTTTATTTGTAGTGATAGAGATGAAAGAAAAATGAGCGTTCTAATAAATTGGATAATATTTAAAGGGCGCCCATTTGTTTGAAGGAAAGTGCAAAATATTCTTTTCTTTTTAATTCTGAAACTCGCAATTTAGACCTTTTAATGATAAATTTCATTCTTTCCCAAATACTAGCTTGGAATTCGATAGAATTTGTGAAATTAATATTTTTCCCTTATTTAAATTGTTAAATGTTTTATGAAAAAAATACCAAATATCCCCTATAGTTTTAGAATAGATAAATACTCTCTATCATTCCCTAATTCATGGCAACTCACCTCTATTTATGATAACTTTGTGCAGCTCGGTGCACCCAATGTGATAAGCTTTAATATTGTTTTTAGTATAAGGGGTGAGTTGCCAAGAGTTAGGAAACCATATGAGGTATTGTCCCTATTAATATTGTAAGGGATTTTTACCCTTAGTCAAACCATAGAGGGTATTTGATTACCCAATGATTTTATTTGTTTCTTTTCAAAATTCTCCAAACATATCCATGGTGTTCCAGTCATTAATTAGTGTTTTTGTTACTCGTGATGTAATTTGAGTTATAGTTTATATGATGTTGTTTTTCGCAAATATAATATCTTTTGATTAATCATTTTCATTGTACGTTAATGTATATATTTATTCATCTTAATATTTATTTTAATTTCCTTCATATTTTTTTACAGATAAGCTAATTTGAGCCACGAAGATTAATGTTTACTAAAACATATGATCGATGTTCATACCATTTCAAGTTTTATGGATATAATAGTTTCATTCAGGAATGACAAAGGATTAGTTTTTTCCAAAAATATCAAAAACCGTAACTATAATAGTTTATTTTTTAAAAACTTTAACCATCAGTTATAATATTTAAAAACCATAACTGCATTATTATTCGGTTTCGGTTTTAAACGATATATTTGGTTTTTAACCATAACCAAATGATAATTTAGTAAATATATTATTTTTCATTATTCACTCATAAAAGAAAAATCTCCAACGTATATAAAATATTGTGTTCGTATCTAATTAAATTGCATATTTATAAACAAGTTTGTTAAATATAGTATTTGGATTTTGAAAATGTATATGACAATAAACGGTCTTCGGTTATTCGGTTTTATTTTCATCTAAAACCATACCCTAACAGTTTTAACCATTTGTTACACTTGTTAAAACTATAACCTTATGGTTTAGCGCGATTATATAATTTGATTTTTAATTGGTTCGGGTATCATCGGTTTTGGTTTTTAACCATAACCATTGACATCCCTAGTTTCATTGGAATCATAAATGAAGAGTTCCTTCAATTAGGAGTGCCAAAAAGAAATATACTGAAGCATTGTAGAAGGTGGACAAAATTTCAACAATTTTAATATTATTTTTTCACAAATAATAAGCTGAAAATAGTTTAATAAATCGGTTTAATGAGATAATTACGTATTTAGTCCATGTGTTATGCGAATGTAACACATATGTTCATGTGTTTTAGGAATATACTAAAAAAAATTAAGGTGGGGCCCGAATCATGCAATTTAGATCATTTAGTTTTGGAAAATTGATCAAGTTTGTAATCATTTTTGAAGTATAATAATATATTTATTTTTTATGTGTGTGAGAATTTATTTCTAGTCCCTGTCTTTTTCATTTCCCTTGCATAAGTTAGCACCTAATTAATTGACATTTTAGTGCATATGGTTGTTTTTTTATCCTCTATTATAAATTGTAAATGGAAATGACAATTTGCATGGCTTGTTTCTTCTCTTTACTCGAAAGAAAAATAATCATAAATTCCACTTGCTATTTTATAGGAATAATATACTACTAACTATTTACATTCAATTTCCTAATAAAACAAGATGGTTACCTCCTCCAATTGGTGAAATAAAAATCAACACAAATGCAGCCTTCGATGTGTTAAATGCTAATTTTTTTCTTTTATTGCCAGGGACCATTGTGGTAATTTTTTGGATGTGAAATGCTAGGTGCATGGGAGTCTTATCACCTGTGGAGGCTGAAGTTTTAAGAGTCTATAAAGCTTGTAGGATTGCTACTTAGTTTCTAGCTGGAGTAGTGACTATCGAGAGTGATAATTCTATAGTTATTAACTCTTTCAATTGTAATAAGTTAAAAACCCCTCATTCCATCACAAATTTGATTAGGGATATTTGAGAGTGTTGCAACACTTATAAATTGAATTTTCTCTAGTAAATAGGGGTAAGAACTTAGTAGCTGACTGGAAAACTAAACAAAAGCTTAGAGGTGCATTGTCTAGCTTAGATTAGAAACAATCACCCAAATCAGTTAGGCTCATTTGTAATGACCACAATGCTACGGGCATTGGGAAACTTTTGAACCTTCTCTACTTTAAAATATTGTTTTTTGACTAATAAAAAGAATGCTATATTTGATTCTTGTGGAAGGTGAGCTTGGCATGTCACTTAGCTCACCATTTTAATGGTGCGACTATAGGATAAGTCTGGGTCTAAGAAAATTCCAAACTTTAATTTGTCCCTTATAGGGTGAGTCCTGGTTCGGCTTGGCCCATCATAGGGAAATAATCAACGGGCGCATTTTTTGCCCGAAGGTTCAAATGGAAGTCTCTAGTGCAAAAGTATAGTACATTTTCTCTGTCTTTTGTCTTTGTTCTACTTAGTACCCGTGTAAAAGTATTTCTTTTGAAAAACACTTAAAAGTGTTTTTAGATATTTAAAAGTGTTTTATACCCTAAGAACACTTTCTTTAATAGCATCAAATATGTGTTTCTTAAAAAATGCGCCTAAAGTGATTCTAAATTTCAATATTATTTTTAATAATTTTTCAAATATTTTAATTATATTTTAAAAAGCCCTTTTTTCCTCTTGAATGAGCACTTCCAAACGATCCCTTAGCCTTATCCGAAAAAAGTTAGGAAGCGTGTGACATTTCTTTTGATCTATAATTCATTATTTATTTTAAAAAAAGGCACAACAAAAATGAAAAAGGCTGATAGACCAACCACAATGTATAATGTGTTGGTTTAATCATTCAAAACTTATTTATACTTGTAAAGGTTGAAATATTTTAATAGTATTGGTGGGTATAACCAAAAAAAGGATCAGCAAAATATCCCCTATGATGTGGTAGTTAAGTGGTCCAATCAATATAATTCTCTTTACATGTTTTCTCTATCTTACAAGATTGTATCACTTAATCGACACATCACGGGTGATACCCAACATAACTCATGTTTTATTTAATTTTCCGTGTTGGCATGTTAATGGACGTGAGTATATTGTATATCTATTTTTTTTTTGTGAAGGGGTCTGTTGTATTTCTATGGTTGTCATTAATGCATATATTTTTTATAGAAATAGTATTAATTATCTATACTAAGTGTCACCATCTAAGCTCTTGTATCTCAGGTCGGTTTAACTCGAACTTTCAATTTTTTAGCTCCCATCGAGGGGTAAATTCTCGGACTTTCCCCTTTCTATTACACAACACAATTGGATTGAAGAATATTCATTAGTATAAGAGCATAATGTGTATTTATAAAAATTATCTCACTTGGAAAATCCAACAATCTTGTTTAACACAAAGGTTACACAAATTTTATTTACAGGTGTTCATTTATGCAATAGTTTCCAACCATCAACATATTATGTTGTCGATCAAAGATGTTTTTTTCAATATTTTCTAACACAAAATCACCTTTTTAAATGGTCTTGCAAATATCGCTCCTTGTAATGTTAAATTACTGTAACGTCCATCAAGTGTCAGTTCTAGAATCTTGGACTTGAAGTCATCATTCACATTTGTGTTTTGGAACTCCATCGAGTTGTAGATATATGTTTAGAAATGTGATTCAAGATGATCAATTATATTGGTAATCGAAGTACAGAATGTTCAATGAAGCCTCTGGATAAAAACATCCACAGTGAACCTAGTTCCAAAATTCACACAAAAGTTGTGGAGATGTGAATTTTAGGAAGAATTATATTCAAGGATGTAGCTACTAGTATCCCCAATAGACATTTTTATTTTGATTTTACAAAAACAATTTTTGACCCTAGTAAAAATTACTTGTGGCCTGCATAACTTTAATAGCTTGCACCGTGCATTTTGACTAATTAATCACTAGTATAACAGCAGTAATATTTATTATTCTTATCTTGATATTTGTGACAATGGTTGGTGATAGAGCATAAAAATCCAAATCAATAAAATTACACTAATGATGAATCTCCGATTTATGTGATAAATGATGATTTGTGTGAACTCTATCTTCAATCGAGCCTAGAACCCTGAAAGTGGACAAAGGTTAGGACCAAATAAAGGTGTATTTCCTGATGGTACTCTGATAGTTAAGTCACTATTGGGATGAAGGATCGAGGAGAATATATATTGGACGAGGTCCCATTGTAATCTAAACAGTGTAAGTACTTAAGTCATACCACATTGAGTGCTTGTTATAGGAATCATAGATAAGGAAAACTCGGGAATTCCTTGTTGGACTTTTGTCGCATCCATATGGAATATCTTTGGGGCAACATTATATGTTCATTACCTTGGCGAGATGCTCATTGGCAGCCTCATGGACATGTTGAGTGCTCGATACTATATCATAGAGGTTTGTCGAGGGAGTAGTTCAACCGACAACCATGACATAAAGTTAATCGAGACTATCCACACCCCTTGAATTTGTACAATCTGGGAAAAGAATCCATGTGGGACCATTTGAAGAATACAACCATATCTTAATGTTGAAGTGAGTGTCATTTACAAGTTTTTAACTTGCATGCTATCGTGCGACACGTGTTTACTCACAAATGGCCACATCCTCATAATTATCTTGGTAATTGTGGGAAGTTACGTACATTATCATGCGGTTTTCGGGTTCTCTAGATCATTAAGACCTCGATAGGCGAATCATCACTATTCACCAATATATTGTGTCACTCTGTTATATTGTTCTTATTGCTGTTGTGGATTTTCTTCGAGCACCTTTATGATAGCATACTAGTGTTCGAATAACTCTTCCACTTGTACTTTTCTAGAGTAGTAAATTCTCTTCTCTTTAAGGTATCTTATTTCGTAATTTTGAGTTTTTTATGTATCGTAAAGGTAGTTCAGTGAGAGGCTCCAAGGATCATCCTGGAGGGGAATTAAAAAGATCTCGGCCTTCATATTTGGCCATCGCAACCTCTTATCCCAAGGACTCTACCTTGGATTTCTCAATTGGAACCATATTTATGTCCCCCGAGAGGATTACTCTTAAAGTTTGTTGTACTTTTTTTTTTTTATTGATACCGACTCTTATACCGACTTTTATTTAAGCAACACCCATTCTTCACCTCCACAACCAATTAACGTAGCTAGTATAATTTTTATATATGATACTTCCTTAGTACATAAATAGTGCATCCCGCATAAGCCCGTTGTTGCAGAGTTTAGGCTCGAACACATGATGTGCAAGCTTAGCTTCCGCAAATTTTTAAAGGTTGTAAAGAGGGAGGGGGTACATTTGTATCGGAATAGATATTTTCTATCCATGTGCAAATGAGAGAACTTTTCAACCTTGTGAGAGATAAATTGCAGTTTATACCCGCTCCAGATATGAGGCTTCAGGTTCCCTCCAGGACTTTTATTATGACTCTCATAAGAAAGTCGAATTTGCGTCTAAGCCAAATGACCCTGAATTATTTGGAAAACATCTTGAGCTTCTATATGGGGTGTACAACTCTTTTGGGTTGCATGCCTTTAGCCAATTTATTTTTTCATATTTATCAACTAATTAAGTGAAAAAGTCGAATCGACAGTAGATGGTACCTAATAGCTCCTCGAATAAAAAATGGTCACCAAATGACTGATGTTGTCTCCTGAAGCATATTTATAAATCAATGATGAGGGAAATGCGTTCTGCAAGTATACGGGTCACCAAGTAATATAGAAATTAAGTGAATTATCGTCCACACATGGATTTATGAGTTTAGGACTAGCTATTCATTATTAATAAAAAGACTAAACAAAAAATATTTCTATATGATTTTTGTTTAGGTAGCTACCAAGATAATGGTTAACTACTAAATTAACTAAGGAAATCAAGTTAAGGCTGTGGACGGGGAGAGAAATATAGATTGAGACACTTGTAATTCCCACTAACTATAGCTTAAAGTTACCTGCAATTCTAAGGGTAAAACGGGACATTTATGCTAATCATTGTTATAAGATCTCCCTTAGTTCCTTTCGGATAAGTAGGGGGCTACAATCTAACCCTAGGAACCTCTTCCTAGTGAATCCTACGCATGTTATCTAGACGTCTAAAGTTCAAACTCTATGTGATTACCTAGTTAGTTTATCTCTTCCGGGTCTTCAACTCTAAAAAGCGTAATTAACCTAGTTCCACTACCAAATCCATATTCACAAGCATAATTTAATAGCTAACAAACCTAAATATGTGTACACCATTCAAGGATTTATCACGAGGCACAAAGATAATTACAGCAAAAACAATCCATAATTATTTTAAATAAGAAATACCAAATTCATTCAAATAAGACTTAATTAATAGTTAGGGTTTATACCCCAAACATCTCAAGTTAAGAGGTAATTTAGCATAAACTCTATTGATTAAGAGTTTGTGTCCAAGTGAAACTGAGTCACAAATATTATATTTGTAATACTAGTGATTAATTTGTTAAAATACACGGTGTCAAGCTATACAAGTTATGCACATCATAAGTAAAAGATCAAATCAGCTACTTATCCAAAAAAATTAGGGGTCAAGAATGATTTTTTTAAAATCAAAAGGGAAATGTCTATTGGGGTACTAGTAGCTATACCCTAATCGAAATACTTCATAAGTTTTATATCACAATGATTTTTGTGTGAATTTTGAAATCAGATTCACCGTGAATGATTTTATCCAAAGTTTTCAATGAGCATTATATACTTCGATTACCAACATTATTGATCTTCGTTAATCATATTTCTTCACATTTATCTATAACTCGAAGGAGTTCCAAAACACCAATGTAAATGATGACTTAAGGTTCAAGATTCTAGCACCGACACTTGATCTAATAAAAAGACGTTACAGTAAATTAACATTGAAAGTGGTGATATTTGAAAGACCATCTAAATAGTTAATTTTGTGTTTGATAGATTGACAAAAACATCCTTGATTGACAACTTAATCTATTGGTGGTTGGAAACTAGTGCATAAATACAAACTTGAAAATAAATCTTGTGTAACCTTTGTGTAATATAGAATTATTTGATTTTCCTAGTTCAGTAGAATACTTGAGATCAGTTTAATAATCATACATTTATGCTCTTATACTAATGTATACTCTTCAATCTAATTGTGGGATCATCTATTTGTGTAAAAGATAGGGGAAAGTCCAAGAATTTACCCTAGGAACTAAAAAAATTGAAATTCCGAGTTAAATACATGAGATTAGACGATAACAAGATAATTAAAACTATGTGGAATGAAATATATAAATGAATGACAACACCCATAAAAATACAACAATACCTTCATCAAATTTCCAAAATAAATAATTATATAATATACTCACGTCCATTAACATGCCAACAAAGATAACTAATTAAAATATTTCTACCTTTACACACACGTATATATATATGCTTTGAATGATTGAACCAACACAATTTACATAGAGGTTGTACTATTATCCATTTTTCCATTTTTGTTGTCAAAGCTTTCTTTCATAATAACTGGTGAGTTATAGAACAAAATAAAGGTCACCCATTTCTCCACTTTTTTCAGATATGACTACGTAGAACAAGATAAAGAGAGCGAAAATACAATATAGTTTAGCACTAGAGACTGCCATTTGAACCTTCGGGAAAAACATGTGCCTGCTGATTTTGCCTTATGATGGTCTAAGCCGAACTAGGGCTAACCCTAGATGGGACAAATTAATGTTTGAATTTTTCTTGACCCTGACTTATCCTATAACCTCAACATTAAAATGGTGAGCCATGTGACATGCCAAGCTCACCTTTCGTAAGAATCAAATATAGCTTTTCTTTATAGAAAAATTAATGTAAACTATCAGTAGTATATTATTCCTTTAAAATAGCACGTGATATTTATGTTTTTTTCGAGTTGAGAGAAGAAACAAGACATGCAACTTGTTATTTCGATTTACAATTGGTGGTAGAGGATAAACATCACAATTATAGAGAACTACATTATCAATTAATTAGGTGCTAACTTAAGCAAGGGAAATGAAAAAGATAGGGACTAGAAATGAATTTAAACACACATAAAAAGAGAATATTATTATACGTCAAAAATAATTACAAACTTGATCAATCTTCTAAAACTAAAGTATCTAAATTTCATTTAAATTCCTAATACACATAAATATAATTGTTATATTAGCATAACACATGGACTAAATACACATGGACCAGAATTTTTTTGCTCAATAACCCATGTAGTATAAATGAATACCCATTTATCAATTGTCTTCTCTCATTAGTGATGGTAAATTTTCTAGTACATGTTGTCATATTATTTGGAACATTTTTTATATATTTCACTAATGATAGTTTATGTGAAATAGATGTGGTGTATTTAGAAAAGTACTCATGTTATCATTGTAAATATAAATGTATTGTTTTAATGTAATAATAACTATTCAGAACTTTTTACAGTGTGAAAGCTTTCGCAAGAGCATCATTTTCTTTCACAAAACCTAAGCTTTCGTAAATTCTTATTCCATTTACAAAACAAAAGAAATGAACTTTTACACAATTTTTTATTATTTTTCATCCTTGAAACTTAACAAAAATGTCAGATACTACTTCCCCTGCCATAGCTTTGTCTTCCAATAAATATTGTTAAATAACTTCTATATCGCCCCCTCAATCCTCAACATATATCTAGCTGACCTTCTTCATGTTAAAATCATCTATCAAAATTATCCAACTTTTCGAGACCAAATTCTCTCCTTCCTCTTTTTTTACAATGGCATTTTTCTATATCCTTCTCAGCAAATAAAATACGTGCCACTCTCATTACATATCACTAATATATCCCTTTGAGAGACAATACAGTTTATCTAGTCATGATATTTTCGTTTCTGTTGATCACACCATCCAATACATGGTAACATCAACTCTCACCAATGTCGATACCCGAATTAAGGTTTTCACAACCTATGACAATACATCCACAACCACAGTTGGTTGTCTACTTAACCGACTTGTACGACTATGTCCAATCTTTCAATTTACGAAGATAAACACGAAAAAATAAGCATGACTGATGAATTTGACTTGTAAGTCTCTCTATAACCAAATCTCACTAGGATGACCTACAACTACAATGAAATCAGTGCAGACAATGAAATCAGTGCAGACATATGCGCCCGCGACAATACTATCACCTTTCCTGAATCATATGAAAAATTCTTTTGGAACATGAAATTTATCACCATTAGCAGGATCAACTATCTCTTAACATTTTTACAGCTCAATTATCTAAATATAGTCGTGGTCATGTCATTCTTCAGCTTGTCCACTCAATCCAGGGGCATATATTGCATTCTCAAGGCACAACTTTGACTCCATCATATGAGAATCATAATTCTAAAGCTGACTAGCACACTACGAATAAGACAAACATTCAGTAGCAGTGAAGTGAATTTTTTTTGCCTCGTCAAAAATGGTTTCCCCTCTTGTTCTCACTCTTACAATAATTTTTCCGTTAAACTTTAAATCCCTAAGCTTCCCAGGTTGAACTTTTTCGTTAAAGCTTAAATGTTATGTTTCCCATATTTTCCTCACCAATAAAAACATGGTTCAAAACTCTCTTCAGACTACTATATGCACGTTATACAATAATGCGGCATGTGAATACATTTCCCTAGAACTAATGGTATTCAGCAAAGGGTCATGTAGTCTTCCACGTCTCAACTAATGAATATTTCATAATGGAATTTTTTGTCATATAATTGAAAAGATACTCACATTACTAGTATGATCATCAATGTCTACTTTATTTTGGTCACTAATTTGTCAAATTGTTGTATACTTTATTAATCGCACAACTTCACATTCTCTTAACAATATCTATATTTTTTAAGACCTTTTGGATCAAACTCCTTATATAAAATTACTTTTTTTTGATGCCCTTGTTTTTCGTTCTTAAGCCTTACTCGCCAAATAACCTTTAACCTAAGTCAAAACCTTGTGTATTTATTGGATACTTGATACAACACAACACACATAAATTTTTTAACCCTCCATGTAACAAAATTAATATCTCAAGACATGAAATTTTGGTTGAAAATATATTTACTTTTTGTTAATCAGAAAAAGTCCATATCACAAAAATTTAAATTTCTCAATTACGCCACAACCCTCCCATAACTCCACATATTAGCTACACATTCACAACCCATACTTCACCAAGGATCTAGGACCCATGGACTTATAATACCATAAATTAAACCACATCCAGTACTAATTATTACCACACTCAGATAAAAAAACAGCTATCATAAGACTCTGTATTGGTTACCCCACAACTTCAGTTACGTACCAATTACACACATATTACAATGCATTATCATGCATCCAGAGTCTTAACTAGCAATTCTCCCTCTTCCATACATAATACATTAAATAAAAATTATTCTGTGTCTCCCTTAACTAATCCCATTTCTATACACAGAATGCAAGAACAAGCTAAAAATTAGATTACTACAACTCTGCGTTAAATTTCTCTTAACACTCAACTATCCTAAAACAACACATTTGAACTAATATGTGAATCAAAATCTTTAATGTTGTAAGAATGGCGTTAAATTATCACTGGGAAATTCTCTAATCTAGTCCGTATTCAAACAAAAAAACATTGTTTCACCAAAATATGTTATAAATATAATTGGTTGTAATTGAATCTTAGAATATAGTTGAACTGGCAGTATTCAAAGGTATAAAGCATGACTTGTCACTAAGGGTTACATAATCTCCCCGCAATCGATTACAAGCCACGTTCAGTCTGTTCAATTAATTTACTACCATTTCTCATGTACTATGCTCTAATTTTTAACTTAGAAAAGTCTTTACCCTTCTCTTCATGTACTATGATATATTGTGCTCTATTTGAAGATGTTTATACATTATAACCTTCTCGCTTTATTGACAAACAGTTTCATAATCATATATGTAAATTAAATATAAACATCTACAATCTAAAGTACATCGAGCGTATAGTATACCTCTTACATTATCCATCTTATTGAGATTCGTCATCTCCCACAATAATGCATCACTTCCATCTTGTAAAATGTCAATTTCAATGATATTATTTTTACATGTAGCAATACTCTGGCCTTCATGAAAGTTATTTTTAATGGATCTACGTACTTTTGATAATTTTGTTGGTGTCAACTAAAATCCTATAATCTCAAAACATATATTATGGAGCTTCTGTCAAATTCTAAATTTCTATAGCTAAAGTAGTTATATGTCTAATATTTGATCCATGCTTTTTAATCTTGAAGATGGAAGTCCTTCGATTGATAATACATAATATAACCAGGTTGTAGGCGCTCTTCAGTCTCTCGTTCATACCCAACCAGATGTCTTTTAATCAATAACATACACACTAGTTTATGCATGTTCCATATGATACTCATTGTAACGCTATATAACGCGTTCTTGTGTACCTTATCTAACATTATCACATGGAATCTTGCTTAACAAACAAACTAGTGCCACTCTTGGTTTCTACTCTTATGTTGATTAGAACTTTCACTTAGATAACCGACATGCAACACTGATCTCTTAAAGTTCAGATCTTCCTTGATAAGTTGATCTGCAAAAAGTCAACGAATAATCGAACGCTCGTCAAACAAAGAAAAATATCATTTTTTGCTTCGACAAATATTGAATTCAACAGATACTTCAACAGCTAGAAGTCCCTATTTTTAATCCACCTACCATTTTATGTAATATTATTCAACCAAAATTTTATATTCTTGATTTTTTTACTTTAGTCTAGTATATATGAAACAAGTAGTCATCGCCTTCTAATTTATACGGGATCAAGTAGAAAGAAATGAACTTGGAGTATCTTATTTACATTCAGATGATCAACTTGCGAGTTCTTTCACCAAATAACTATCACATGAAATTCATCGATATCACTATGTAAAAATCAAGTCATATTTGAAGGAACGACTATCTGGAGGGTGAATGATTAGGAAATAAAAAAATGAAATCAACCACAATCTATTCAAGACAAGATATTAATGTCCAAGACTTATGGGATTATTTTCATTCAATATATAATCTTATATATTTTTTAATTCTCATTTAATGCAATTGTTAGGAAAGAAAATATTATAATAATATAATTGTATGTTTCATGTATTATTGGTATGGAATAGAAACAATATGTATAACTAGTTGGGGTTAGTTTAACTGGCTAGCGCCCTTGTTCATTCATCTAGATGGTATAGGTTCGAACCGTGTCAATGACACCGAGTCCAAAAAATGGCTCTTCCAAGTAACAAAAAAACAATCTATATATTATTTACTTGGTTACCATAATTGTGATTCCCCAACGTGTATATATATGTGGGAGTGTGATGAGTTGGTAATCAAAGGTCTTTCAAGTGAGAAGCAATTTATATATATTCTGGATTATGCGAGTACTCTCAATATGTAATTGATTTGGGTAACTTGTGGAATACCAAATTTTATAAGAAATCTACATAACCAAATAATATTAGAGCATGTCATAGATACCGCACAGATTCCTAATTTTTTAGATGACTTGAAGATATAATATTATTTCTTTCCTTTATGAGATATAATTCAACTCCAAAAAATACACTCCATCTTGTTCCTAAATATATACTGTTTTTAAGACATCCACAATTCGTATAATCATATGATAGATACAAGAAATTATTAGAAGTGTAGAATATCCCACATATATATGTGCACTAGTAATACAATGAATAATCGAACCCCATATAGGTAAAAATTATTTGAAATTTGTATATGTTTTTGTGTTAGCAAAATAAAAGTGATGGTTAGAAAGATCAAATTACCAACCAAAATCTAATATAAGGTAGAATCATATAAAAAATTTCCTTCGTCATGTAGTTTTTTCATATTGATTTCTATAGGAGTGTCAATATGTGTAGTTTTCATTGACCAAGCTTAGTTAAACCAATCTAGAATGTATATCTTTGGTTTCTTGAATAGGCAGCCAGCCTTACAAAGTAAACTTACATATATATACTTATCCAATTATATTTTCATTTTTTATCAGGTAGTAAATTATATTTTAAGATATTAAATTTACACTATGTGTTAAAATAAACTAAAATGGAGGGATGAAAATGAGGCTTGGTGGTTGTTTTGACAACTTGCCTACATTTCCTTGCTACATACTTCCTCTTTCGTTCCTTCTCTCTCTAACAAAAAATGTTTGTACTAGGATTCCGATGATGTACGGATAACCTTACAGTTTGATGATTTAACAAAGACCGTATATGGACTAATGAAATCACAGAAATAATAGCCTATATGGTAGATAATTTAGATCCTAGGTCATGCTTTATATGTGGTATTATTATTGCGCATGCCTATTATTCTTTTCCTTTGTATCATATTTTTGTAGAGCTTTTAGGAACCTACTTGCATCCCACATAATCCAGCTTATTATTTAATGTGACAATACAAAATCATAGGAATAACAATACATTTAAAAAATTAAAACAATGGGTTAACAACCCTTATTTCTTACATATCCGAAACAATAACATATACAGTTTTAGACCATTAATAAAAAATAATTTCAACATCCACTTAGGAATTCAATAGTTTTTAACATATTGAATACTTGAATAAAAAACTCTATGATAATGTTCTTATATCAAATTTTCTTTTATAGTTGTAAATTCTAGGGTTCTCATCAGGTTGATAAATAATGGGATTTAAAGGAGAAAAGGAATCAAAGACACTAGCAAAGCCTCCAACAATTGTTTTATCGGATCTTGGTCCAAAGAAAATTGATATTAATAAGCCCCTACAAATGGAAAGGCGCAATCTTGGCAAAAAGGGATATAAGATTCAGCTGCTTACTAATAATTTCAATGTCTCGGAAGCAAGAATTGATTGAAGCTTTTTCAAGTCCAATGTAAGTACATTTAAATTTGGCCGTTTGAGAAACTAATTCACCTTTAAAATCTATTGCTCATATTTTCACGTGTTATGAAGATGGACATCAGGTGGAGGTAAAAGGTGTTTGTAGGAAAGTGATGGACAAATTCAAAGAAACTTACGGGCATGAAATCAATGAGAAATTCATCGCTTATGCTGGTGAGAATAACTCTTATTCTCTTAGTCCTCTGTCAAATAACAAGCTTGAGTTTATAGTTATGATTAAAAAGCATGCTCCGAACAGGCATTGCTGTTTCTAAACTTTCAAAGAAAATATTTTATTCGAATTTCTAACAAGTTCATATTATTTTCAGTAAAATGGAAAGTGGGATGGTGGAAGCCCATGACATGGTGATATGATAAGTTGTAGACAACCATCAAGGTCAAAGACATATAGAGTGGAATTTTGCTATGCTGCTCAAATATCATGCAAGATATTACAAATGCACATTGTGCCTAAGATTCTGATCGTCTTTACGAGCCCGTGAGAGATTTGGACATAATTCTTAGACAAAATGCTGCCAAACAGTAAAAATTTCTTGTATTCAGGTGCATTTTGATGTTTTAGACAGTAGGAGTACTTGTCTGCAATTTCATGTCTTATATTTTCTTTAAGACAGATGAATTTCAATGAAAACTGCTAATTTATCACAAAAAATTAACAATAAGAGAATCGGCTCTAGATTTTAAAATCGTGTGTAGAATTTATGTCCATATTTTCTATACAGGGGATGTCTTCTCGTACTCCAATCTCATTTAGGGTCTGTGGTGACTGGATGCCGTGGATTTCATTCTAGTGTCCGTGCATATCAAGGAGGCCGTTAACTAAATATTGGTAAGATTCTATTTCCAATATATTTATCCAATTTTCAATGCTCTAACGACTTAATGGTTCTATTTTCCTTAATTTATACAGATGTATCAACAACAATGATTTTAAAACCAGGACCATTTATTGATTTTATAATTACAAATCAAAAGGTTCTAGATCCTTACCAAATTGATTGGACAAAGGTAAAAAATACTTAACTGTATGTTAAATTATGAACTAATTACTAATGATCCTCCTTTTACAGGCCAAAAGAGTGCCGAATAATCCATGTATCACGACTGTCTCCTACAAATAGGGAATTTAAAATACCTTGGTTTGAGTCAGGGAGCTTGCATAGAGGAAATGTATTACTATTATCTATTGTTAGACAATCAATTCTTCTAAAAGGTTAAGCTTCAAATCTGTGATCTTTTTCTAATACCATGTTAGACAACCGATTCTTCTAAAAGTTTAAGCTCTTTTTAAGGAGTTATCTTATACATTATATATGACTGAAAAATTTGAATAATTTTTATAAGGCGAGACTTTGAACTTGTAATGTTGTCTAATATATATAAGTTCTCATTTAAGAGAGAATATTCTTCCAGTAATATTTCAGTATATGATTTCTTTGTTCAGTATATGAAGATACCATTGCGATTTTCCGGCGATTTTCCATGCATAGATGTGGGCAAAGGAAAGCATCATGTATATATTCCAATTGACGTAATTTTGTAACTAGGTTGCTAAATCTGGTATATTTAAAATATAGGAACGAGTAGTAATAATTTCTTCGTAGCTGTGTTCACTGGTTTCACTCCAACACTATACCAAGAATTTATCCAGTAGTATCCAGAGAGCTTCACTTGTGTAGATGTTTCAAACAAAATTGACTGAGGGGTTGAACAATAACAACTATAACAATGATTTTCTTTCCAAGTCTGCTGGAATCTCGAACAGCTCAAAATTCACTGCAGCAGAAGGTCGTGTTCTTCCGGCACCCAAAGTAAGCTCTTCTTCTATGAAAATATAGAATTGTTGTATATATTTATTTACTAAAAACAAGTTTCAATATACCCAGCTTATAGCAGGCAATGGAGAGGACAGAGTTTGTCGAAAAATGGAAGAATGAACTTTAACAATAAGGTAGAAAATTTCTTCTCTTTTTCTTTTCTTTTCCTTTCTTTTCTTTTCTTTTCTCTTATCCTTTCTTTCACAATATGCAATTTGTAACATAAATTAAGACTTTACATATGCAGAGAAAACTGGCAAGTATTGATGTTTGGGGAGTAGTCAACTTTTCATTTAGAGTTCACACGCATAGACGGATTAGTAAACTTATCACTTGTGGAAAAAAGAAAGGAATTGTAAGTGTTCTCTTTTAATACTTTATCATAATTCTTAATCTAATTTTTATGTAATTGTATTGGATCCTTTTTTGCAGTGTACTACTCTTCCTGTTCATGCTGTGAAACTTATACAACCCTAGTTTAAAGAACTACAATAATTTATCCCCTGCATACTTTCAAAGAGAAAGCATTTAGATATCTATGGTCCATGGAAGCGGAAAATGCTATTAGAGCTTGGGATTCCTACACAATGCATTGTAACAGAAAAGTTCAACGATCAATACCTAACCTATTTGCTACTCAAGATAAACGCAAATGTGAGTTAACTTTTTCCATTTTCTATTAACGTATTATATGGTTGTGTACAATTGATAGATTGTTGTACTTTGCAGATGGGTGGTATTAATTCACTATTGACTGTCAAGCATTATAAAAGGTTCTCCTAGCCGTGATGTTCCATCAGTTTCCATGGTTGTGAGCTCACTGGAGTGGCCTCTCATATCTCGCTATCGAGCTGCATGCAGTTCGTACACAGCCACAAAAGATGAAAATCATTGATATTTTATTTGAAATGTTATGAACATCGATCATATTTCTGTCGCAAACAGTAAACATCATACCTCTTAATTAGATTATCTATACAAAAATGAAAAAATATAAAGCAGTGTTAAAATTAATAAATATGTACATTAATATATAGCAAAAAATAATTCATAAAAAGATATTATATTTGCAAAAATATAGTGATCATTTAAACTAAAATTCAAATTACATCTATATGAGTAACAAAAAATACTAATCGATGACAGGAACACCATGGATTTGTTTGGGAACTTTTAAAAAGAAAGAAATATATAATTAGGTAATATACCAAATACCTTCTATGGTTTATCAAAGAGTAAAAAACTTCCTACAATATTAAAAGGGACAAATAACTCCTATGGTCTCCTAACTCATGGAAACTCACCTCTTGTACTCAATATAACACTAAATCTTATATGATTGGTTGCACCGAGTTGCACAGAGTTATCAAAAATAGTGGTGAGTTATCATACGTTAAAGAAACATAAGGGGTATTTATACTTTTTTAAATCATACGGGGTAATTTGGTATTTTATCCTAAATCATTTAACAATTTAAATAAGGGAAAAATAATAATTTCACAAATTCTATCTAACTTTTCGAACAAGCATTTGGGTAAGAATGAAAATAATCATTAAAAGAAGGTCTAAATTGCGAGTTTTGGAACTAAAAAAGGTATATTGTACTTTCCCTTAAATAGATGGGTGCTCTTTACATATAAGCCAATCAGTTAAAACCCTAAAAAAATTTCATATGTCCCTAAAAAAAAACATAATTTTTCAAATCAAAGCCTTGAAAACACCACATTAAGGGACACAAAATTCAGCATCTTATAGATTTGTTTCCAAAAATTAATATGTGGAAATTCAACAAACCTAAAGAAAACAATTTAAACAAAGACCTAACTTTTTACCTAATTCATAAGATCAAAAATACCTAATTTTGAAAAAAAATCATTAAAAACCATGAATTCAAACAATATGAGCTTTCAACATAAATAATTATAATAAATCCTAAAGCTCTCAAGTTTACACTATATTTTATAATAGAATTTGTTAAATGAAAAAATGTATCTGGATGAGTAAATAAAGTAGAGACAAAGCCTACCTCACAATATGAAGAGAAGAAATCACCATGGTTGTATTCTAACACACTAAACTAACACCTTTTGTGAAATTCAAACAGTAATTGAAAGAAAACAAAAGTCTAATTATTTGGAAAAGGAAAGACTATATCCTAATTCATATTTTGACTACTAGTTTTCAAACATATAAATGTCTATATTTTGACGATTGAGGTAACATGTGGAAAGAGTGTATTTATAGGGTTAAATGTGCGATCTATTGACATAGAGTTATATCTAAATTAGATGGGTAGGTCAACCAAATGCATTTGAATATTTTGAACATTTTAATAATTCGTACAACCCAACAAATATTTATTGTATTGCTTTTTTTTCTTTTTTTTCTTTTTGGGTCAAAGGTATTAATTTCGTTATCTTTTTCATTAATGTATTATTTGAATATCTATTATTAAATAAAAGGAAAAGATGATGAGATTATAAGTTATTATTATTTTTTTAATATAAAAAAATTAAAGAAACATAATTTCATTAATTTCATTAATTTCATTAATTTCATTTTTCATGAAATCTTATAATTTTTTTGTTTTTAAATTTACAATATTAAGATCATTTCAAAGGAAAGGAAATATTACTTTCTAAAATTTCCTAACTTATAATTTTAATATATAATACTTTCATATAATATAAAAAAACATAATATTTTTTTCATATAAATAATCTTTCCCCTTCTATTTAATTGAAATTTAAATCTAGACATTGCCCTAAAATTTTATCATTGCTTCTTTAGCTATCCCATCTTTGACCCGAGCTTCTTGGGGTGTGTTTCTTTTATGTGCTCAAAGATCTTGTATCCATGTATTATGTCATTCCATATCAAATCACGACTCTGTTCTTATCTACAGTTCTCAAATCATATTAATATCCCAAAATACTTAATGACTCTATACCATCACAAAGACATAAATCAGGAAAATCACCCAGATTTCATTCAATATTTCACCAAAAAGTCATGTTAAATATTGTATCAGATATACTAAATATAACCATAAATGTAGATACATCATCTAATAGCCTAAAAGTTAAATCATATTCATCCCGACTATGTAACTACAAAATGGGACAAATATTTCAATAAGTAAATAATATACCATAATGTAGAAGAGCAAAAAACGATACTAACAACTCAAGATCATAGCATAATAACTACCAATATAAATTTAAAAAATATATGCTAGTGATATCATATATTCTTAAGAAATTTTTAGTTTCATAATGCAAAATAATTTATATGAAATAATGTCAAGAAGAATAGGTTATATTATGGTCGTCGATATGTGTGTTATATTTTATATTCCAACTCTCCTAAGACATCTCTATATATGTAACCTACCACATGGTCGGGATCATAAGGATTAACTCAAACACATCATATAAGATGTGGTTAAGGAGTAATGGACATGAAATATGCAAGTAGGCTATAAGAACTCACCCTACCTTACCTAATTAACACATCTGATACGCTCAAGTTTAATATTTCAAATGTTTGCTCAATAACCCATGTAGTATAAATGAATACCCAAATTTCCCAATTATTACACCTCTATGAATTATCTTCTCTCATTAGTGATGGTAAATTTTCTAGTACATGTTGTCATATTATTTGGAATTTTTTTTATATATTTCACTAATGATATTTTATGTGAAATAGATGTGGTGTATTTAGAAAAGTACTCATGTTTGACACTTCAATTCTTTTCACCTCTTAAATCTCATCTTCACTCACCTTTATTGGATGGTCATTAAATGTTATCATGTTGCATTGATTTTCTGCTCGGAATCCTATGGAACTTCTATCTTATTTGACAAAATTCCTAAGGTCTTAGATTCATTGTTGTTTCCATCTTCCCTCACTTGAACTTTAAGAGTATTTAGTGCAACCTTTTGAATATCAGTCAGTCATTGGTTGATGTCATATCTAAGCTTATTTATATCACAATCGGTGCAACCTTCTCGTCTTTTTTTAAGGGATACAATATCTCTAGTCTATTCTCATCCTATTGATTAGACCCACGAGGTTTAGGATTCAACTCTTAGTTGTATTTTTATACGAAAATCTAGATGATCCCTGTGTGCAAAGAACACCTATTCAGTTTGCCTAAAGTTCACCCTTGGTTCAAAAACTAAAAGTTTAGACCCTTATTTGCTTGCCACAAATTGTCTCGACAAAGTTAAAATTCTTACTTTTCGCTTAATCTTAATTTTAAATAACTTATTTTATCATTTACATAAAAAATCCACTCTCAACCATAGTTAATGAATATGTTAAACAAACTCAAGATTAAATTTTACCCAAGTCATATGACTCTGAGATATAATAAGAAAATAATTATTTTTATTTGATTGTACAATTATAAATTTATTTTTATTTATATTATTAAAATTAGAAAAAAAGAATAGAAATAAAATATACTAAAAGAATGAAAAATAAAGTAATATTTTTGTTTGGATTATGAAAATAATAATAAAGGAAAAGAAATTAACAGATTAAAAAAACCCATGTCTGGATATGAATTTTAAATAAATGTACAAATAATTATATGAAAAAAATTATGTTTTTTAATATTACGTAAAGTATAATATATCAAAATTATAGGTTAGGAAACTTTAAAATGTAATATTTTACTTCTTTTGAAATGATATTAATATGGAGAACTTAAAAACTAATAATTTAAAGAAATGCAAGAAAACTAATATTAATTAAAATACTTTTCTTTAATTTAAAAAAAACAAAAAAAATAATAATTTGTATTCTCTTAATCTTTCTTTTATTAATAAGAAATATTCAAATATTACATTAATGGAAAAAGTAATTAAATTAATACTATTGAACCAAAAGAAATTAATAAAAAAAATAGCAATACAATAAATATTTGTTGGGTTGAGTAACTAAAATATTTATAATATTCAAAGGTATTGATTGCCCTACCCACCTATAGATAGAACTTTATGTCAATAATATCTTTAAATGTTGACTCCCCAAATTTCAAAATATTTACATTATTGCCTTCTGTACCATCCTCATATTTCTTAATCTTAACTCTACAAATACACATTTTTCACAATATTACCTCGATCGTCAAAATATACACATTTATATGTCTGAAAGCTAGCCAAAATAAGAAATTTATTTTTTCTTTTGCCAAATAATTAAGGCTTTTTTTTTTTTTTTTAGTTAGTGTTTGAATTTCACCAAAGATTTTATTTTATTGTGTTAGAATGAAACTGCGATGATTTCTTCTCTTCAAAAAGGGAGGTGTGTACACATCCAAGACACATTATTTTTATTTAACTAGTTATAATATAGTCTAAATTTGTGATATTTTGGGAAATTTTCTAATGAATTATGTTGAAAACTTATGCTTTTTGAATTTATGGGTTTTAATGTTTGTTTTTTAAATTAGGGAGTTATATCTTATGAGTTGGGTAAAAAATTAGGTATTTGGTAAAATTTATTGTTTTAAATTTGTTGGATTTCGATATGTTTGAAACAAATATGTAAGATGTTAAAGTATTGTTTACGTGGTGTTTTCACGGTTTGATTTGAAAAAAATATGCTTGTTTGTAGTGACTGAGATCAAAGAAAAATTAGGGTTTTAATTAGTTGGTTAATATGTAAATAGTATTCTTCGTTTGAGGGAATGTGCAAAATACTCTTTTTCAGTTCCAAAACATACAATTTAGACCTTCTTTTAATGATAATTTTTATTCTTGCCCAAATGCTAGTTTGGAAAATTTGATAGAATTTGTGAAATTGTTATTTTTCCCTTATTTAAATAGTTAAATGTTTTAGGATAAAAATACCAAATATTTCCAATGGTTTTAAAATGTTAAATACTCCATATGATTCCCTAATTCGTGACAACTCACCACTATTTATTATAACTTTGTGCAACTCGGTGCAATCAATGACATAATCTTTAATGTTATATTTAGTATAAGGGGTGAGTTGCCACGAATTAGGAAACCATATGAGGTATTTGTCTCTTTTAATATTGTAAGGATTTTTTTACTATTTGTCAAACAATAGAGGGTATTGGGTACATTACTCAGTGATTTTATTTGTTATTTTTCAAAATTCCCCAAACACATCCACGGTGTTCCAGTCATGAATTAGGCTGAGTCCAATAGACTCAATATTCTACCCTTTTGTTCTAGTAGGGGGTCCGGGTGATTCCGTCGCTAATTTTGTTTCGCGACGAAATTTCGTCGCTAACAGGTCGTCTCTATCCCGGCGTCGCTAATCCGTGAATAGCGACGACAAAAAGTGATTTCGTCCCTAATTACTCAGGGTTTTAACCACGAGGGCGCGCGTCGCGAATTTAAGAGATTAGCGACGACATATTAGCGACAACACGCCGTCGCTAATTTGTTAATTAGTTTTTCTTTATTTTTTCATCGAAAATTTATTAATTGAATTTTTTTTTATTTAATTAACGACAACTTTTTAGCGACAGATTTTCGTCGCTAATAATTCGTATTTTGTTTTTTTATTTTTTTTTATTTTATCGGAAATCATTTTTTATTTATATTATTTAATATTTAGCGACGACACGCGTCGTCGCTATTCATGTTTTTTATATTTTTTTATATTTTTATTTTTAATTATTATTTATTTAAATTTTATTATTTATTTAAATTTTATTATTTATTTAAATTTTATTTTTTATTTTATTAAATTGTAGTTTTTTATTATTATTTTGCTTTTAAATATAATGCAAAATTATAAATAAATGAAAATCAAAAAATACATATAAATACGATAATTCGATTCAAATACTAAACTTGAAATAAAGTCAACGTCAAACGAGTCAAGTCAAAGTCAAACATTCCGAAATAAATAAAGTCTTAAACATACAAACCAACCAAATTAAAAAAAAAATAACTTAATCATCATTCAAATTGAGATCTTCTTCATCTCCTCTTCTCTCCTCATCTTCTCTCTCTTCATCTCGTCTAGTGGGCCCGGGTTTGCTGATCGGCTGCATTCCATTGGCGATTCTCATCCCGTTTAATGCCTCGAAGAGAGTCTCTGCCATGCTCGGGGGTTGACTCGCCCGACTAGAAGAAGCTGTGGGCCCGGCTGATGCGGAGGATGGATCTGGTATAGGTGGAAGATTTTGAGCCGCGCGAAACTCGTTCATCCCATCCAGAACCGCCTTAAGCAGCTCATCGTTCTCCCTGTCCGGCTGTGTAGGAGTCCTGGATCGTTTCCGAACCGGACCAATGGTAGGCACCCAGTATTTAGTCTTGGGTGGGTGTAGGACCTCCATTATTGTCTCGAGCATGGCATCCATCTGCTCCTGGATGCTAACTTCAGTACCCTCCGCTCCGGCCTGCACAACCTTCTTCTTCATCTTCTCCCGGAGAACACCTTGTAATTAGATTTCAATTTAAAAATAAATTAGATTAATAAAAAAATAAATTTAAAATAATAAATTAATTTAAATCAATTTTAAAAAAAAACTTACACTAGCTTTCTCCAAACGCTGGTCACGCCAACTATCTGTAGCAGCATCATAGGAGAGGTGGTCGAAATAGCCGCTTAAAGGAGGAAGCTCCATCTCCTCCTGGGTCTCGTTATCTGTAAAAGTCAACGGCTCTTTCGTCACCGTTTTCAGCTTCCCCTGGACAGTATACAGTAACAAATTTTAATTAGTTAACAATTAAATTAAATTAAATACTAAATTATATTTTAATTTTTAAAACTTATACCTCAATAATCACCTCCCGGGTCTGTGACCAGTTCCTTGACCCCGCCTTGCTCGGAACTGTCTGCTGCTCTCGATTCTTCTTGTTTATGTCAGCCTGACTCTGTTACAAATAAAAAAGAAGTAGTTATAAAATTAATTAAAAAAAATGTATAAAATAATTAATAAATTATTTTTTTCTACCTATTTCGCCAAGTCATCAAACATCTTCTTCGTCGCCTCCCAAATCACCGGGTCAACATCTGGTGGATTTTCACCCGTGTAGTAGTAGTCGTTCTTCAAATCCGACTTGTATCGCCTGTAGGCTCCAGATGTCATCGCAGTCAACCTCTTAACAATCTCATGCCAATCGCCTCGCCTCCTCCACTCCTCCAAATCAAAAAATTGATTAAGTCGCTGCAAAATTACCCCTTTGTTATGGTCGGGAACATCTGACCATTGTTTGTAGCACGGGGGAACAGCATCTCGAACAGCATTACCAGCCACCTGACCCACGTGTTTGCTATACTCGCCCACGAAGTTCCAGGTGCCGTCTATGACTGAAAACTCAACTGGAATGGGCCAGCCGACTCTCTTCAGGGTCTCTTGAGCTGTCCGGATAGAGGTGGCAGCTTTCGGTCTCCTTCTTTTACGTTCACCTGTTTTAGTGAAAAATATTTAGTAACTACATATTTTTTTAAGTAATAAATAAACATTAATTGAATTTTTTATTACCCGATGGTTGGTTACAATCAGCATTCGAACGTGGAGGACCCCTCGGGGGATCGTTACCCCTCCCGTCTCCACCGTGACTCCTACCCATGACAGCAGCCATCTATAAAATTTCATAAAACTGCAAATAAGTCCAAATTTTTTAAAAATTTGCAATTAAGTCCTAAATTTTTTTAAAATTTGCAAATAAGTCCAAATTTTTTAAAATTTGCAAATAAGTCCATATTTTTTTAAAATTTCCATTTTTATCCAACTTTTTTAAAAAATGCGAATAATTCCTAATTGTCTAAAAAATCCATTTTTGTCCATTTTTTTTTTAATTTGAAATTAAGTCCTATTTTTTTCGAAAATTGCATTGTAGTCCTCTACCTTTTTAAAAAATTCATTTTAGTCATCTATCTTTCTAAAATTGTCAAGTAAGTCTTATTTTTTATAAAATTGCATTTTAGTCCTTTTTTTATAAAATTGCATTTTAGTCCTTAATCATACAAAACTGCATTTTAGTCCTTAAACATACAAATCAAACATATTGCAAATAGGTCCCTATATCTTAAAACACAATCAAAGATCAATAACACTCTAATTATTACATTAAAATTACAAAAATCATACCAAAACCCTAATTTTTATCAAATTCCAATTAAATGTTATTATTTAACACCAAAAAATTACCAAACAACCCATAAACATACACATAATTCTCGGATTTCATCAAACAACTAAAAACATTCATGAATTTTTACAAAAAAAAAATTAAAAATAAAAAAAATGCAAGTTTGATCCGGAAATTGGAACCTGTTACGTAGAAATGGTGTAGATTTCGTCCATGAATCCATGCCAAGAAGAAGGAATCATACAAAATAAACACAAGAAAAAATATTAGAAATTAAAAATGAAAAAATTAAAAAAGTAGTGATTAAAATGTGTTATTGGATTGAAATCATTACCTTGATGTCGGATTTGGTGTTGTTATTGCTCGGAGCTGCTTGGCTATGACGGAAATGGAGGTTTTGTGTGAGTTTTTGAGTGTTTGTTATGGCAGAAATGAGCTCGGTTAGGGCTTTATAGAATAAAAGATTAGCGACGACACGCTGGTCGTCGCGAATCCTTAAATTTCGTCGCGAATCAGGGACACGTGTCGCCCCACGTACACACGCCCCTTGCGTGTCTTGGTTTAGCGACGACTACCCGTCGCGAAATTTTGGTTTGTAGTCGCTAATTTTCGTGGGCGGGAAAGTTGACCGCCCACGAAGACCAATCAAATTTTTTATTATTGTTTAGCGACGACTAACCCTTTGAATGTCGTCGCGAATAATTAGCAACGACATTCAACCTTTGAATGTCGTCGCTATTTTTTTTTTTTTTTTTTTTTTTTTTTTGGTTCCTTTTCACATTCTTAATTGGGTGTTCGGGGTGTTTAGTCAAGTGTTTATGGTCAAACTTGGGTGTTCGGGGTGTTTAGTCAAGTGTTTATGGTCAAAGTTGACTGTTCATGGTCAAAGTTGAGTGTTTAGAGTCAAAGTTGAGTGTTTAGAGTCAAAGTTGAGTGTTTAGAGTCAAAGTTGACTGTTCATGGTCAAAGTTGAGTGTTTAGAGTCAAAGTTGAGTGTTTAGAGTCAAAGTTGAGTGTTTAGAGTCAAAGTTGAGTGTTTAGAGTCAAAGTTGAGTGTTTAGAGTCAAAGTTGAGTGTTTAGAGTCAAAGTTGACTGTTCATGGTCAAAATTGAGTGTTTAGAGTCAAAGTTGAGTGTTTAGAGTCAAAGTTGAGTGTTTAGAGTCAAAGTTGACTGTTCATGGTCAAAGTTGAGTGTTTAGAGTCAAAGTTGAGTGTTTAGAGTCAAAGTTGAGTGTTTAGAGTCAAAGTTGAGTGTTTAGAGTCAAAGTTGACTGTTCATGGTCAAAGTTGAGTGCTTAGTGTCAAAGTTGAGTGTTTAGAGTCAAAGTTGAGTGTTTAGAGTCAAAGTTGAGTGTTCATGGTCAAAGTTGAGTGTTTAGAGTCAAAGTTGAGTGTTTATGGTCAAAGTTGAGTGTTTAGAGTCAAAGTTGAGTGTTTAGAGTCAAAGTTGAGTGTTTAGAGTCAAAGTTGAGTGTTTAGAGTCAAAGTTGAGTGTTTAGAGTCAAAGTTGAGTGTTTAGAGTCAAAGTTGACTGTTCATGGTCAAAGTTGAGTGTTTAGAGTCAAAGTTGAGTGTTTAGAGTCAAAGTTGAGTGTTTAGAGTCAAAGTTGAGTGTTTAGAGTCAAAGTTGACTGTTCATGGTCAAAGTTGAGTGTTTAGAGTCAAAGTTGACTGTTTATGGTCAAAGTTGAGTGTTTAGAGTCAAAGTTGAGTGTTTAGAGTCAAAGTTGAGTGTTCATGGTCAAAGTTGAGTGTTTAGAGTCAAAGTTGAGTGTTTATGGTCAAAGTTGAGTGTTTAGAGTCAAAGTTGAGTGTTTAGAGTCAAAGTTGAGTGTTTAGAGTCAAAGTTAATACAAATAAACCAAAATAAAAAAAAACCTAATCACTATTATATCCACTAATAACTATGGGTTCATCATCGCTATCAACCTCTATAGGTTCTTCTTCATCACCGTATTCATCCAAGGTGTCATCATGAATTTCCTCATTCTCATCAATAACCGTATCAAAAGACAAATCAATAAAAAAATGAGCAGGATCAATCTCGATCTCCTCGGTGGATGCCAATGGCATGTTGATGTTCTCGTTCCCCGTGCTATCCAATGGTATGTTGATGCTCTCATTTCCAGTAGGGAGTGATTCCGAACACCATAACTCAGGACTCCATCCGTGTCGATCGTTTATTTCCCAAACGGCTTTCCACCCTTTCATTGATTTCTTTGAACTAATCTCGTCGATGTAAAACACTTTCTTGGCCTGCGATGCTAAAATGTATGGTTCGTCGGCCCACTCAAAGTTTGTTGTGTTGATAAATGTTACCCCATGTTCTTGCCTCGATCCAGACTTTTTATACCACTTACAGACAAATAACACAACCGAGCACCCTCCAGTGTACATAACCTCCAAGATTTTGATTAATTCCCCATAATAGGGTTCTTCATTGTAAATGGTACACACTCCGTAATCCTGCGTCACTCTTTTCTCTCCTTTGGACTTAGTTACCCACTTGACACCGTTCACAACACATGAATCATATTTATGCACCGAACCATAAGACATGTTTGCCAAGGACACCATCTCGGTGGTAGCTAATGGATCTCCACGTGAATGCATTCCATGAATCTAATATACAACAATAATAGTTAGTACTTTGATAATAAATATATAAGTTATAAACCAATGCCTAAAATTACATACCTTTTCCAAAAACCATTCCTTAAATGTTCGACGATGCGTAATATCTATTTCACCACTCGTTCCCGTAAGTGTTGATTTGTGTTCACTATAATTGTAAATGAGTATAAATATATAAATATATATAAATATATATATATATATATAAATATATATAAATATATAAATATATATAAATATAAATAAATAATTATAAATATATAATATATATAAATATATAATATATAAATATATATAAATATATAAATATATATATATAAATATATAAATATATATAAATATATAAATATATAAATATATATAAATATATAGTATATATTTATATAAGATAATAATATTTACTCACGTCATGTATGTTTCGAGTTCGTCGCAGTTATGCAAAATATACCAACTTATGTGCTCCTTCTCCTTATACGGTAAAGAAACATACTCTATCTTGCCAACTGGAGTGCATTGGGAATTGAAAACGGATAGCTCTTTTGGGACCAGCGGTGCTTCGTTGTATCTGCCTGGATCGTTGAACCTTGTTTTTTCTTCACTAAGATATCTTGATATGAAATTCAACGTCTCTTCCGCAATGTACCCCTCGGCTATTGAACCCTCTGGTCTAGCCGGATTTAGGATATACTCTTTCAACTTTTTCAAATACCTTTCAAATGGGTACATCCACCGCATTTGGACCGGGCCACCAAGCAATGCTTCATCGTATAAGTGTATCACCAAGTGGATCATTATATCAAAAAACGCGGGAGGTAAAATCATTTCTAGCCTACACATAAGTTCAACCACTTTCTTCTTTCCCGATACTAACTGTTTCCTGCTTAGATTTTTATTGCAAACGACTCTAAACACGTTCGCTAACCCAATAAACACATCACTAATCGCTTTGTCTTCAATAAGCCCGGGGAGACTAGCCACGAAAAGATATTGCATCATCACGTGACAGTCGTGAGATTTCATGCCGATAATCTTACCCGTATCACTTTGAACATTGTTTCTCATACTAGATGCAAAACCGTTGGGAAACTTCTGTGCCTTCAGCCAGTCAAGAAAAATAGTCCGCTTTTCCGGTGTTAGAGTGTACTTTCCCCGTTTCAATATTTTTTTACCATTTCTCTCAGTCAACCACAATTCTTTTCTAATCTTCAATTTCTCAAGATCCATTCTCGCTTTCACGTTGTCTTTGTTAACTTTCCCATCAAGACCTATAACTGTACCGAGCAGAGCATCACACACGTTTTTCTCGCAATGCATAACGTCAATGTTATGTTTCAACAAGTTTTCAGACCAATAAGGTAAACGATAGAAAATACTTTTTTTCTTCCAATTGAATCGCCGGTTAACATCTTGCTTCACGATCTTTCCCCCAAAATCCTTGTGTTTACCAGGAAACACAATCGGAAGCCCATCTAACTGTGTCTGAATACTTGCAGGACTATATTTCTTCGGTGGGCGCCTATCATCGGGTTCCTTGTACAAAACACGTTCGCTTCTAAATGGATGTCCGGCAGGTAACCAACGTCTATGGTCAAAGTAAACAATCCCTTTGTTCACACTCAATGACGGAGTATGATCCATGCATTCGGGACAAGCTTTGTAACCTTGACCCGACCATCCCGAAGTGTATGACCTAGCGGGGAAATCATTAGTGGTAGACAACAAACAAACCTTCATCGTAAACTCTTCTTTCTTGTGGGCATCATACGTAATGATCCCTTTATCCCACAACTCTTCCAACTCATCTATAACAGGACGAAGAAAGACATCCATGTCCTTACCGGGTGAACGGGGTCCTGGAATCAACAAACAAAGCTGGAATGTGGTTTCCTTCATGCATACCCACGGGGGCAAGTTATATACGGTTAATATGACTGGCCACATGCTATACGAGTTGTTCTGCATAGAGAAAGGACAAAACCCATCGATTCCAAGACCCAGATATACGTTACGAGGTTCACTAGCAAACTCAGGGTGTAGCGTTACAAATCTCTTCCAACTATCACCATCAACCGGATGACGCAACATATCCGGATCGGCACTGTTACCGGTATGGTGCCAAATCATGTCTTCAGCGGTGTGCTTTGAAGCGTATAGTCGCTGTAATCTAGGAGCAATCGGAAAGTATCGAAGCTTCTTATGCGGTACTTTGATACCCTTCTTTGGGTGCCATCTAGACTCGCTACAAACTGGACACTTATCAAGTTCTTTGTTTTCTTTGTAATAAATAACACAATCGTTCAAACAAACGTCGATGGTAACATACCCCATACCCAAACTTTTCAACTTCTTGTTGCATGCTTCATAAGAATCGGGCAAATTGTGAGGTTTAGGCAAAATACGACCCAACAACTCCAGTAGCTCGGTGAATGAGGTGTTAGTCCATTTGTTCTTTACTTTTACATGCATTAGCTTGGCGATGAAATTCAACGAACTCATCGATTCACAACCAGGAAATAATTCTGTCTCCAATTCTTCGAACAATGTGTCAAAACTGCTTCGACTTGGAATATGTGCATCTCTCATCTCGGTGTCTCCCGGATGACCACCAACATCGTAACTCTGTCTCACATCGTCATAAACATGCTGGATTTCATTTACTATAATTGGATCTTTACTTGCAGGGGGTGTATTTGTTTGTATCTCTTTCTCACCGTGTTTTGTCCAAACCTTATAATCATGGTTAAATCCCTCTCTTAGAAGGTGGGCCATAACAGCTTCGGTTTTTAATCGACAAAAATTATTACACTTCTTACACGGACAAGACAAGTAACCGGTATAACCTCTACTTTTCTTAGCAAAATCGATAAATTTATAAACCCCAAAAATATATTCACCATCTAACACATTCGTCAATTCGATCCAACTCTTATCGATACTCATGTCCGAACTCGATGCCATCTCTTAACAACAAGTTGAGTAAACTATGCGACTACATGAGTAAAATAAAATAAAATACATAATTATTACAACCCAATGAATAAAATAAATAAAAATTACAACACAATAACCGAAATAAAAAAACTTACAAACTCATTGAATGAATAAATATTACAAACCATTGAATGAATAAATATTACAAACCATTAAATGAATAAATAATACATAGCATTAAATGAATGAATATATAAAAAAAAAAGAACAAAGAATTAAATAAACAAGTAAAAATATATGAGCACAAAATATAAATTCACACAACACATGCATAATCAACCAACAAATAATTAATTCATTAACCTAATCATATGGTATATCAACTTGCTAATATAATCAAATAAATACAAAATTTAAAAAGCATGAAATTTAATGGAAATACCTTGAATTGGATGGATAAATTGAAGAGTGGTGTTAATTCCCCACCAAGAAAGTTGTATTAATTCACCTAATCAAACCATATAGAAAGAATAAAACACAATTAGCATTCAAAAAAAAAAAATTAAAAGGTGAATTTCATGCAATTATTACCGACAATTGTGTGATGAAAGATGATATTAATGGAGCCCCACTTTGATTATTGAACCAAGAATGATGCAAGATGAAGTGGAGAAGCAATTACCAAAAAAAAAATGGAATTTAGTTGAGTTTTTGGGAGAAAATCGGAGGATTTTTTTGGGTGTTTTGTGTGTTATGTGGGTTAAAAAACCTGCTGTATCAATAAAATAGGATCCACGATTAGCGACGAATTACGGGTCATGGTTAAACACACAAGGTTGTCGCTAATCTTCAAAATAGCGACGAAATTCAGTGTCGCTAAGATAGCGACGGCTTTTCGGCTAATAAAATAAATTCAAAAAGTAATAAAATAAATTCAGCGACGAAAATCCAAGGAATAGCGTCGAATTCTGTTGTCGCGAATTAACGACGTTTTACTTCGCGCCGCTAATTTATTGTCGTCGCTAATTTGAGCCACATAACGACGAATTACGGGTCGTCGCTAATTTGTCGTGGGTAAACACCGCATTTCCAGTAGTGCATCTAGCAACTTTGAAACCTTGATATCCTTCTTTTTTGTTTCTTTTTTAACATCTCTCACAATTTTTTAATTGCTCAATCTCAGATTTTGCATTAAATTTTTTACAACTGATGAATCATTGAACAAAATAAAACACAAATACATGCTTTAGGAAATAACATCATTCATGTTTTATATTTTTAAAAAATAATCATATATAGTAATTTGTGTATTAATACTTAAAATACTTTTTTAAATATTTCATTACAAGTTATGAAATAAAAATATGAATTAAAAAACTCAATAACAATTTAATAAATAAATTACAAATTCTTTTTGAAATAAATATATAATAGAATATTTAAAATTAGATTGACAGAATTAGGAAGTTGTTGGAGCAACCATAATATAAAGAACTGTTATTTGATAGATATAAGGTATTTGGCCCCAAATTCTGGTAAAAATGTAATGAGTTGTTGGACTTAACTTCAGTATTTTTTGTTACTCATGATGTAATTTGATTTTTAGTTTAAAGATCGCTATTATTTTCAAATATAATATCTTTTTATGAATCGTTTTCACTATACATTAATGTATATATTTATTAATCTTAATACTATTTTATCTTCCTTCAGATTTTTTTTATAGATAAGCTAATTATGAGCCGTGAAGTTTATGTTTACTAAAAAAATATGATCTATGTCCATAACATTTCAAATTTTACGGATATAATAATTTCAATTAGGGATGACAACAATTCAGTTTTTTATTTCATCCCGCTAAGAATTATATTTTGTACAATGGTTTCAATTTGCTGGTTAAGATTTTATGAAATCTCATCTCTAATTTACAGTTTGCTCGACAATGTTGGACGACAATTATGAAGGAATCGCAATCATGGTTATATCAAATATATAAGCAGCGGAAAATATATTGCAATCCTAAGCCAATCTAGTTGCAATTTAAGAATTTAAACAGAAACAAAGTTTCGATTACATACCTTAATCCGTTGTATGAAAATCGAATTGCCTGATCGTAGCTTCAAAAGCTTGAAGCCTCCACGCTTTGCACACCGAGCTTGAGCCTTACTTCCAGAACCTCAATTCTAGACAAAAGACCTTTTATTTCTTGTTGGTTTTTTTCTTGGAAGAAAAACTGATGAAAAGTTAAGTTCTGTATAATGACTATCATTATATTTATAAAACCCCAACAGAAGAAAATGAAAAGACAAGAATAGGAAAAGTCAGGAACGTATAATGAAATTGATTATCTTAATAATCTGGTCCATTACCACTTGTGAAGTGGATTTGGACTTTCTATATTATACAAAAACAATTGACTAGCCTAGCGGTTAGTGACACATTTCACACTACTAGAGGTTCGTGGTTCGATCCACAAACTTATCAATTTTTTTTCCTTTTCCTTTTTGTCTTAATTCGGTCTTATATTAGAATATTAAATTGTGCTAGCAAATTAATATACCAATATTCCAAGTATATATTTAATTAATATTTATTATCTAATAATAAAATTAATTAACGACATGAAGCAAGATCAATACACTCGTTAGTGTGCGACTACGTGGTTTCATCGTTAAACTGGTAGTAGTTAATTAAATTAACCACTAATCAAGGTTGGCGTCTAACAACACTCCCCAACGACCGGATAACGTGAAGTAACTCTGTACAAAGAACCCAGTGAAGAATCATACATGTATTCCCTCTATCTTTACAGCTCCGGATCATCCTGGGATATGGTACAACTGTCAAATCCCATTAGAAAATCAACTACGTTACACGTCGATTATCAACGATTGACGAATGACCTAAGAAACTCATTTCTTCATTCATTCTATCACCTTGGCCAAGGATTCGATACAATCGTTATAATCTTATGACATCGTAGAGCTCAAACTCTTTACCTAGAGTTGATAGATTCCATCTTGACTCATCCCTAGGAGCATATATACTTAGCTACGTCCAATATCCTTTCGACTAGTATTATGACACACTAGTAGTCCAGTATCAAAACATAACAAGCACATACACAACTAGTGATGATCTCAGGTCAAAGGATTATAAGTATATAAATCCTTATAGAGATTAACCTACTTGACAGTTCAAGGTAATTAACCATTAGGAATCTCTAATTTTAGCCGGTTCGATAATCACATCTCTATGTGCATTATCTATGCACCTAACTCGGTAAACGAGAACTACCGATATTTATCCAATAAATACTTGTTAGCTACATATTAATCTAACCGGATTATCGAGGTCCTAACTCGATGATCCTACGATTAAGAACAAGTTTAGATTAAGTCCTCTAAGCTAGATTCTCATTATCATAACACCTTATGATATCTAGTTCGTAACTTAATCAAGGATTTGCCTTTATATTATGTAGATTAATACCATAATCATAAAGGCTTGCCATAGTTTCAAGGAAACAATTTCTTTAATCAAAACTGTAGGGATAACTATTATCGTGTACAGTAAACACTTGTGTTCAATTCATTACAAGACGATCAGGGCTAGGGCATAATTCCAACAATCTCCCACTTGGCCTAGACCCAATCGTTCAAGTACCATAATTCATATACAGTTTGTTCTCATCAGACTCTTCTGATAGACAAGTTAGATGAATAGATATACATCGTGTTCCTTCCTTCTACCTATTGAATGTGAACATCTTCATGTTCAATTATATCTCGAATCAAGCGGTACTATTGCAGAATTTGTTTGGATCTATAGTTTATTCTAGATTTCTTTAATCATACAATATCTCAAATATTGTCATCGTATAAAGAAACAATATCTACATTGTGAAACCACACTATGTATATATAAAAAACTATTTTATCCAAACCACTGGCATAGTTGCATCTTATGCTGCTATGTATTCTACTTCTAGTAACCGAAATCTGCTACAGTGTTTTGATTGGAACTATTCCAATTTACTTCTCCTCTATATAGACACAACCATATTTTGATTTGCTATCATCCACGTTTGAAGCAAAACAAGCATCTATATACCCAATTAGCTTCAACTTATATTCTCCACATATGAGGAATTGGTCCTTAATACTTCTTAAGTACTTAAGGGTAGTCTTTACTACTTTCCAACATTTCTCATCAAGGTTACCTTCATACCTACTCGCTACTCCTAGCGTGTAGTGTACTTTAGGTCTTATACATTTTTCATGGTGTGTTAGATAGATCCTTATTGTTTTAACAAATAGGACTATACAAATTCATTCTCTTACTTTTAGGGTCCTAGAACAAACCCTAACATTAAGAGTAACTCCAAAGCCTATTGTCGAATAGATACTCTTGGAATTTCCATGCGTACTTCTAAAAAAGTATAAATGTAGTAAGATTGATATAGGTCAAGTAGCTTCTTTGATCTATCTCTGTAGATCCCAATTCAAAGAATATAAGCTACTATCCTAAATATTTCATGGAGAACTATTTAACAATAAAAAACTTGGTTAATTGCTTGGTTGGTATATCATATCCCTATGTGATAATATGTCGTCTACATATAACATTAGGAAGATAAGTGTACTCCCACTAGTCATTTGTACTCTTATGACTCTTATTCTAAAATCATAAAATCAAACTATTTGATTGTATGAAAGAGAATAATCCAACTTAGTGACATTTGCTGAACCCATTAAATGTATTTTGGAACTTACATATTTTATTATGAGTAAATGGAAATATTAGACCTTTAGGATTGGTCTTAAGGACGTCATAAACTCCTATTTAGTGAAAACTAAGAACTAAATATCATAGTATAAATAGTACCAACATAAAATAAAAAAATATATGATAGAAATATTATATACTCTTAAGAAATTGTTAGTTTCGTAATGCAAAAGATTTCAGATGAAATAGAGTCAAGATGCATAAGTTATGTTACGGTCGTCGATATGTGTGTTTATTTTATATGCCAACCCTCCTAAGACATCTCAACTGATGTAACTATACAACATGGTCGGGATCATAAAGGATTAATTCATACACGTCATATAAGATGTGGTTAAGGAGTAATAGACATGAAATATGCAAGTAGGCTACAAGCGCTCACCCCACCTTACCTAATTAACACAATTTATTAGCTCAAGATAAATATTTCAAATTTTTGCTCTATAACCCATCCAATTTAAGTAAATACCCAACATTCCCAATTATTACACCGTTATCAATTGTCTTCTCTCATTAGTAATGGTAAATTTTCTAGTTCATTTTGTCAGATGATTTGGAACATTTTTTATATATTCCACTAAATGATAGTTATGTTAAATTGGTGTGCTGTATTTAGAAAAGTATTCATCTTTAACACTTCAATCCTTTTCACCTCTTAATCTCAGCGGTATACCTTCATTGGATGGTCATTGAATGTGATAATATTGCAATGCTTTAGCTCAGAATCCAAAGGAACTTCTATCTTGTTTGACAAAATACCTAAGGTCTTAGATTCATAGTTGTTGTGATCTTCCCTCGAACTTTAAGAGTCTTTAGTGAAATCTTTAAGAGTCTTTAGTGCAATCTTTTGAATATCAATCACTCATTAATTGATGTCATATATAAGCTTATATATCACAATGGTGCACTCTTCTCATCTTTATTTTTTTGAAGGGGTACCATACCTTTTCTCTATTCTCATCCTACTGATTAGCCCCTCCCTCGAGTTTTAGGATTCAACTCTCATTTATATTTTCATACTGAAAATGTGGATGATCTCTATGCAAAGAACACCTATTTAGTTTGCTTATAATGCGACCTTGGTTCAAAAATTAAATATTTAGACCCTCGTTTGATGACTAGTTGTATTCTTGCCAGAGATTATCTCAACAAACTTATAATTGTTACTTTTCCCTTAATCTAAATTTTAAATAATATATTTGATCATTTAAAAAAATTCAACTATCAACCACAATAAAAAGATATGATTAAAAGTATTCAAGATTAAGTTTTACCAAGTCATATTTACCCATATGACTCTTAGATATAATAAGAAAATAATTATTTTTATTTGATTGAACAATTACGAATTAATTTGTATTTATATTATTAAAGTAAATAAAAGAATAAAAATAAAATTTACTAAAAATGCAAAGAAAAGTAATATTTTTTGGACTAAAAAAAAATAAAGGAAAAAACAAATAAATAATTATAAAATTTATGTCTAGATATAATTTAAAATAAATGGCAGAGAAAGGATAAATTTATATGAAAAAAGTTATGTTATATAATATTGCCTAAGTATTATAGGTTAGGAAATTTTATAAAGTAATATTTTACATCTTTTGAAATGATATTAATATGAAAAACATAAAAACTAATAATTTAAAGAAATTTAAGAAAACTAAAATTAATCAAAATAAATTTTTCTTTAATTTTAAAAAATACAAAAAAAAATTGTATTATGTTAATATTTTCCTTTTATCATATCATGACCATTGATAATTATAACAAAACACATGTCATTTGATTAATAAGTTAGTTATTTTGTAAGTTTAACACATGAGTTATGTGTATTAATATTATTGGTGTACGATTATCCAATATTGGATGAAAGAATTTTCTTAATAAAAATTGTAATTAAATTAATACTTTTGAACAAAAAATAAATTAAGAAAAATATATCAATACAATAAATAATTGTTGTGTTGTATGAGTAATTAAAATTTTCAGAGTATTCAAATGCATTGGATGCCCTACCAACTTAATTTGGATAAAATTCCATGTCAATAATATCCTTAAATTTAATTCCTCAAATTTTGAATTATTTACATTATTACCTTGTGTACTATCGCCATATTTCTCAAACTCAGCCCTATGAATACACTTTTCCCACATGTTACCTCAATTGTCAAAATATATACATGTATATGCTTGAAAGCTGGTCAGAATAAGAATTAGGGATTTGTTTTCTTTTGCCAAATAATTAGCGCTTTCATTTCTTACAATTGGTGTTTAAATTTAAGAAAAAACTTAATCGTGTTACAATACAACTGTGATGATCGATTCTCTTCAAGGAGAGAGGTATAGTTTGTCTACTATATGTACGAATCCATACACATTTTTTTATTTAACTAATTATATTTTAAAATATAGATTAAATCTGAGAGATCTTGCGATATTTTTCAATGATTTATCTTGAAAACTTATGTTTGTTTGAACTCATGGGTTTTAATGATTCTTTTTCAAAATTAGGGAGTTTATATCTTATGCATTGGGTAAAAACTTACGTCGTTGTTTGAAATTTATTGCTATTGCTTTAGGTTTGTTGGATTTCCACATGATAATAATTTGGACACGAATCTTTAAGATGCTAAAATTTTGTATACTTTTAGGTGTTGTTTTCGGGGTTTTGATTTGAAAAAATTATGTTTATTTGTAGTGATAGAGATGAAAGAAAAATGAGCGTTCTAATAAATTGGATAATATTTAAAGGGCGCCCATTTGTTTGAAGGAAAGTGCAAAATATTCTTTTCTTTTTAATTCTGAAACTCGCAATTTAGACCTTCTTTTAATGATAAATTTCATTCTTTCCCAAATACTAGCTTGGAATTCGATAGAATTTGTGAAATTAATATTTTTCCCTTATTTAAATTGTTAAATGTTTTATGAAAAAAATACCAAATATCCCCTATAGTTTTAGAATAGATAAATACTCTCTATCATTCCCTAATTCATGGCAACTCACCTCTATTTATGATAACTTTGTGCAGCTCGGTGCACCCAATGTGATAAGCTTTAATATTGTTTTTAGTATAAGGGGTGAGTTGCCAAGAGTTAGGAAACCATATGAGGTATTGTCCCTATTAATATTGTAAGGGATTTTTACCCTTAGTCAAACCATAGAGGGTATTTGATTACCCAATGATTTTATTTGTTTCTTTTCAAAATTCTCCAAACATATCCATGGTGTTCCAGTCATTAATTAGTGTTTTTGTTACTCGTGATGTAATTTGAGTTATAGTTTATATGATGTTGTTTTTCGCAAATATAATATCTTTTGATTAATCATTTTCATTGTACGTTAATGTATATATTTATTCATCTTAATATTTATTTTAATTTCCTTCATATTTTTTTACAGATAAGCTAATTTGAGCCACGAAGATTAATGTTTACTAAAACATATGATCGATGTTCATACCATTTCAAGTTTTATGGATATAATAGTTTCATTCAGGTATGACAAAGGATTAGTTTTTTCCAAAAATATCAAAAACCGTAACTATAATAGTTTATTTTTTAAAAACCATAATCGTACGGTTTTAACCATCAGTTATAATATTTAAAAACCATAACTGCATTATTATTCGGTTTCGGTTTTAAACGATATATTTGGTTTTTAACCATAACCAAATGATAATTTAGTAAATATATTATTTTTCATTATTTACTCATAAAAGAAAAATCTCCAACGTATATAAAATATTGTGTTCGTATCTAATTAAATTGCATATTTATAAACAAGTTTGTTAAATATAGTATTTGGATTTTGAAAATCTATATGACAATAAACGGTTTTCGGTTATTCAGTTTTATTTTCATCTAAAACCATACCCTAACAGTTTTAACCATTTGTTACACTTGTTAAAACTATAACCTAATGGTTTACCGCGATTATATAATTTGATTTTTAATTGGTTCGGGTATCATCGATTTTGGTTTTTAACCGTAACCATTGACATCCCTAGTTTCATTGGAATCATAAATGAAGAGTTCCTTCAATTAGGAGTGCCAAAAAGAAATATACTGAAGCATTGTAGAAGGTGGACAAAATTTCAACAATTTTAATATTATTTTTTCACAAATAATAAGCTGAAAATAGTTTAATAAATCGGTTTAATGAGATAATTACGTATTTAGTCCATGTGTTATGCGAATGTAACACATATGTTCATGTGTTTTAGGAATATACTAAAAAAATTAAGGTGGGGCCCGAATCATGCAATTTAGATCATTTAGTTTTGGAAAATTGATCAAGTTTGTAATCATTTTTGAAGTATAATAATATATTTAATTTTTATGTGTGTGAGAATTTATTTCTAGTCCCTGTCTTTTTCATTTCCCTTGCATAAGTTAGCACCTAATTAATTGACATTTTAGTGCATATGGTTGTTTTTTTATCCTCTATTATAAATTGTAAATGGAAATGATAATTTGCATGGCTTGTTTCTTCTCTTTACTCGAAAGAAAAATAATCATAAATTCCACTTGCTATTTTATAGGAATGATATACTACTAACTATTTACATTCAATTTCCTAATAAAACAAGATGGTTACCTCCTCCAATTGGTGAAATAAAAATCAACACAAATGCAGCCTTCGATGTGTTAAATGCTAATTTTTTTCTTTTATTGCCAGGGACCATTGTGGTAATTTTTTGGATGTGAAATGCTAGGTGCATGGGAGTCTTATCACCTGTGGAGGCTGAAGTTTTAAGAGTCTATAAAGCTTGTAGGATTGCTACTTAGTTTCTAGCTGGAGTAGTGACTATCGAGAGTGATAATTCTATAGTTATTAACTCTTTCAATTGTAATAAGTTAAAAACCCCTCATTCCATCACACATTTGATTAGGGATATTTGAGAGTGTTGCAACACTTATAAATTGAATTTTCTCTAGTAAATAGGGGTAAGAACTTAGTAGCTGACTGGAAAACTAAACAAAAGCTTAGAGGTGCATTGTCTAGCTTAGATTAGAAATAATCACCCAAATCAGTTAGGCTCATTTGTAATGACCACAATGCTACGGGCATTGGGAAACTTTTGAACCTTCTCTACTTTAAAATATTGTTTTTTGACTAATAAAAAGAATGCTATATTTGATTCTTGTGGAAGGTGAGCTTGGCATGTCACTTAGCTCACCATTTTAATGGTGCGACTATAGGATAAGTCTGGGTCTAAGAAAATTCCAAACTTTAATTTGTCCCTTATAGGGTGAGTCCTGGTTCGGCTTGGCCCATCATAGGGAAATAATCAACGGGCGCATTTTTTGCCCGAAGGTTCAAATGGAAGTCTCTAGTGCAAAAGTATAGTACATTTTCTCTGTCTTTTGTCTTTGTTCTACTTAGTACCCGTGTAAAAGTATTTCTTTTGAAAAACACTTAAAAGTGTTTTTAGATATTTAAAAGTGTTTTATACCGTAAGAACACTTTCTTTAATAGCATCAAATATGTGTTTCTTAAAAAATGCGCCTAAAGTGATTCTAAATTTCAATATTATTTTTAATAATTTTTCAAATATTTTAATTATATTTTAAAAAGCCCTTTTTTCCTCTTGAATGAGCACTTCCAAACGATCCCTTAGCCTTATCCGAAAAAAGTTAGGAAGCGTGTGACATTTCTTTTTGATCTATAATTCATTATTTATTTTAAAAAAAGGCACAACAAAAATGAAAAAGGCTGATAGACCAACCACAATGTATAATGTGTTGGTTTAATCATTCAAAACTTATTTATACTTGTAAAGGTTGAAATATTTTAATAGTATTGGTGGGTATAACCCAAAAAAGGATCAGCAAAATATCCCCTATGATGTGGCAGTTAAGTGGTCCAATCAATATAATTCTCTTTACATGTTTTCTCTATCTTACAAGATTGTATCACTTAATCGACACATCACGGGTGATACCCAACATAACTCATGTTTTATTTAATTTTCCGTGTTGGCATGTTAATGGACGTGAGTATATTGTATATCTATTTTTTTTTTGTGAAGGGGTCTGTTGTATTTCTATGGTTGTCATTAATGCATATATTTTTTATAGAAATAGTATTAATTATCTATACTAAGTGTCACCGTCTAAGCTCTTGTATCTCAGGTCGGTTTAACTCGAACTTTCAATTTTTTAGCTCCCATCGAGAGGTAAATTCTCGGACTTTCCCCTTTCTATTACACAACACAATTGGATTGAAGAATATTCATTAGTATAAGAGCATAATGTGTATTTATAAAAATTATCTCACTTGGAAAATCCAACAATCTTGTTTAACACAAAGGTTACACAAATTTTATTTACAGGTGTTCATTTATGCAATAGTTTCCAACCATCAACATATTATGTTGTCGATCAAAGATGTTTTTGTCAATATTTTCTAACACAAAATCACCTTTTTAAATGGTCTTGAAAATATCGCTCCTTGTAATGTTAAATTACTGTAACGTCCATCAAGTGTCAGTTCTAGAATCTTGGACTTGAAGTCATCATTCACATTTGTGTTTTGGAACTCCATCGAGTTGTAGATATATGTTTAGAAATGTGATTCAAGATGATCAATTATATTGGTAATCGAAGTACAGAATGTTCAATGAAGCCTCTGGATAAAAACATCCACAGTGAACCTAGTTCCAAAATTCACACAAAAGTTATGGTGATGTGAATTTTAGGAAGAATTATATTCAAGGATGTAGCTACTAGTATCCCCAATAGACATTTTTATTTTGATTTTACAAAAACAATTTTTGACCCTAGTAAAAATTACTTGTGGCCTGCATAACTTTAATAGCTTGCACCGTGCATTTTGACTAATTAATCACTAGTATAACAGCAGTAATATTTATTATTCTTATCTTGATATTTGTGACAATGGTTGGTGATAGAGCATAAAAATCCAAATCAATAAAATTACACTAATGATGAATCTCCGATTTATGTGATAAATGATGATTTGTGTGAACTCTATCTTCAATCGAGCCTAGAACCCTGAAAGTGGACAAAGGTTAGGACCAAATAAAGGTATATTTCCTGATGGTACTCTGATAGTTAAGTCACTATTGGGATGAAGGATCGAGGAGAATATATATTGGACGAGGTCCCATTGTAATCTAAACAGTGTAAGTACTTAAGTGATACCACATTGAGTGCTTGTTATAGGAATCATAGATAAGGAAAACTCGGGAATACCTTGTTGGACTTTTGTCGCATCCATATGGAATATCTTTGGGGCAGCATTATATGTTCATTACCTTGGCGAGATGCTCATTGGCAGCCTCATGGACATGTTGAGTGCTCGATACTATATCATAGAGGTTTGTCGAGGGAGTAGTTCAACCGACAACCATGACATAAAGTTAATCGAGACTATCCACACCCCTTGAATTTGTACAATCTGGGAAAAGAATCCATGTGGGACCATTTGAAGAATACAACCATATCTTAATGTTGAAGTGAGTGTCATTTACAATTGTTTAACTTGCATGCTATCGTGCGACACGTGTTTACTCACAAATGGCCACATCCTCATAATTATCTTGGTAATTGTGGGAAGTTACGTACATTATCATGCGGTTTTCGGGTTCTCTAGATCATTAAGACCTCGATAGGCGAATCATCACTATTCACCAATATATTGTGTCACTCTGTTATATTGTTCTTATTGCTGTTGTGGATTTTCTTCGAGCACCTTTATGATAGCATACTAGTGTTCGAATAACTCTTCCACTTGTACTTTTCTAGAGTAGTAAATTCTCTTCTCTTTAAGGTATCTTATTTCGTAATTTTGAGTTTTTTATGTATCGTAAAGGTAGTTCAGTGAGAGGCTCCAAGGATCATCCTAGAGGGGAATTAAAAAGATCTCGGCCTTCATATTTGGCCATCGCAACCTCTTATGCGAAGGACTCTACCTTGGATTTCTCAATTGGAACCATATTTATGTCCCCCGAGAGGATTACTCTTAAAGTTTGTTGTACTTCTTCTTTTTTTATTGATACCGACTCTTACCGACTTTTATTTAAGCAACACCCATTCTTCACCTCCACAACCAATTAACGTAGCTAGTATAATTTTTATATATGATACTTCCTTAGTACATAAATAGTGCATCCCGCATAAGCCCGTTGTTGCAGAGTTTAGGCTCGAACATATGATGTGCAAGCTTAGCTTCCGCAAATTTTTAAAGGTTGTAAAGAGGGAGGGGGTACATTTGTATCGGAATAGATATTTTCTATCCATGTGCAAATGAGAGAACTTTTCAACCTTGTGAGAGATAAATTGCAGTTTATACCCGCTCCAGATATGAGGCTTTAGGTTCCCTCCGGGACTTTTATTATGACTCTCATGAGAAAGTCGAATTTGCGTCTAAGCCAAATGACCCTGAATTATTTGGAAAACATCTTGAGCTTCTATATGGGGTGTACAACTCTTTTGGGTTGCATGCCTTTAGCCAATTTATTTTTTCATATTTATCAACTAATTAAGTGAAAAAGTCGAATCAACAGTAGATGGTACCTAATAGCTCCTCGAATCAAAAATGGTCACCAAATGACTGATGCTGTCTCCTGAAGCATATTTATAAATCAATGATGAGGGAAATGCGTTCTGCAAGTATACGGGTCACCAAGTAATATAGAAATTAAGTGAATTATCGTCCACACATGGATTTATGAGTTTAGGACTAGCTATTCATTATTAATAAAAAGACTAAACAAAAAATATTTCTATATGATTTTTGTTTAGGTAGCTACCAAGATAATGGTTAACTACTAAATTAACTAAGGAAATCAAGTTAAGGCTGTGGACGGGGAGAGAAATATAGATTGAGACACTTGTAATTCCCACTAACTATAGCTTAAAGTTACCTGCAATTCTAAGGGTAAAACGGGACATTTATGCTAATCATTGTTATAAGATCTCCCTTAGTTCCTTTCGGATAAGTAGGGGGCTACAATCTAACCCTAGGAACCTCTTCCTAGTGAATCCTACGCATGTTATCTAGACGTCTAAAGTTCAAACTCTATGTGATTACCTAGTTAGTTTATCTCTTCCGGGTCTTCAACTCTAAAAAGCGTAATTAACCTAGTTCCACTACCAAATCCATATTCACAAGCATAATTTAATAGCTAACAAACCTAAATATGTGTACACCATTCAAGGATTTATCACGAGGCACAAAGATAATTACAGCAAAAACAATCCATAATTATTTTAAATAAGAAATCCCAAATTCATTCAAATAAGACTTAATTAATAGTTAGGGTTTATACCCCAAACATCTCAAGTTAAGAGGTAATTTAGCATAAACTCTATTGATTAAGAGTTTGTGTCCAAGTGAAACTGAGTCACAAATATTATATCTGTAATACTAGTGATTAATTTGTTAAAATACACGGTGTCAAGCTATACAAGTTATGCACATCATAAGTAAAAGATCAAATCAGCTACTTATCCAAAAAAATTAGGGGTCAAGAATGATTTTTTTAAAATCAAAAGGGAAATGTCTATTGGGGTACTAGTAGCTATACCCTAATCGAAATACTTCATAAGTTTTATATCACAATGATTTTTGTGTGAATTTTGGAATCAGATTCACCGTGAATGATTTTATCCAAAGTTTTCAATGAGCATTATATACTTCGATTACCAACATTATTGATCTTCGTTAATCATATTTCTTCACATTTATCTATAACTCGAAGGAGTTCCAAAACACCAATGTAAATGATGACTTAAGGTTCAAGATTCTAGCACCGACACTTGATCTAATAAAAAGACGTTACAGTAAATTAACATTGAAAGTGGTGATATTTGAAAGACCATCTAAATAGTTAATTTTGTGTTTGATAGATTGACAAAAACATCCTTGATTGACAACTTAATCTATTGGTGGTTGGAAACTAGTGCATAAATACAAACTTGAAAATAAATCTTGTGTAACCTTTGTGTAATATAGAATTATTTGATTTTCCTAGTTCAGTAGAATACTTGAGATCAGTTTAATAATCATACATTTATGCTCTTATACTAATGTATACTCTTCAATCTAATTGTGGGATCATCTATTTGTGTAAAAGATAGGGGAAAGTCCAAGAATTTACCCTAGGAACTAAAAAAATTGAAATTCCGAGTTAAATACATGAGATTAGACGGTAACAAGATAATTAAAACTATGTGGAATGAAATATATAAATGAATGACAACACCCATATAAATACAACAATACCTTCATCAAATTTCCAAAATAAATAATTATATAATATACTCACGTCCATTAACATGCCAACAAAGATAACTAATTAAAATATTTCTACCTTTACACACACACGTATATATATATGCTTTGAATGATTGAACCAACACAATTTACATAGAGGTTGTACTATTATCCATTTTTCCATTTTTGTTGTCAAAGCTTTCTTTCATAATAACTGGTGAGTTATAGAACAAAATAAAGGTCACCCATTTCTCCACTTTTTTCAGATATGACTACGTAGAACAAGATAAAGAGAGCGAAAATACAATATAGTTTAGCACTAGAGACTGCCATTTGAACCTTCGGGAAAAACATGTGCCTGCTGATTTTGCCTTATGATGGTCTAAGCCGAACTAGGGCTAACCCTAGATGGGACAAATTAATGTTTGAATTTTTCTTGACCCTGACTTATCCTATAACCTCAACATTAAAATGGTGAGCCATGTGACATGCCAAGCTCACCTTTCGCAAGAATCAAATATAGCTTTTCTTTATAGAAAAATTAATGTAAACTATCAGTAGTATATTATTCCTTTAAAATAGCACGTGATATTTATGTTTTTTTCGAGTTGAGAGAAGAAACAAGACATGCAACTTGTTATTTCGATTTACAATTGGTGGTAGAGGATAAACATCACAATTATAGAGAACTACATTATCAATTAATTAGGTGCTAACTTAAGCAAGGGAAATGAAAAAGATAGGGACTAGAAATGAATTTAAACACACATAAAAAGAGAATATTATTATACGTCAAAAATAATTACAAACTTGATCAATCTTCTAAAACTAAAGTATCTAAATTTCATTTAAATTCCTAATACAGATAAATATAATTGTTATATTAGCATAACACATGGACTAAATACACATGGACCAGAATTTTTTTGCTCAATAACCCATGTAGTATAAATGAATACCCATTTATCAATTGTCTTCTCTCATTAGTGATGGTAAATTTTCTAGTACATGTTGTCATATTATTTGGAACATTTTTTATATATTTCACTAATGATAGTTTATGTGAAATAGATGTGGTGTATTTAGAAAAGTACTCATGTTATCATTGTAAATATAAATGTATTGTTTTAATGTAATAATAACTATTCAGAACTTTTTACAGTGTGAAAGCTTTCGCAAGAGCATCATTTTCTTTCACAAAACCTAAGCTTTCGTAAATTCTTATTTCATTTACAAAACAAAAGAAATGAACTTTTACACAATTTTTTATTATTTTTCATCCTTGAAACTTAACAAAAATGTCAGATACTACTTCCCCTGCCATAGCTTTGTCTTCCAATAAATATTGTTAAATAACTCCTATATCGCCCCCTCAATCCTCAACATATATCTAGCTGACCTTCTTCATGTTAAAATCATCTATCAAAATTATCCAACTTTTCGAGACCAAATTCTCTCCTTCCTCTTTTTTTACAATGGCATTTTTCTATATCCTTCTCAGCAAATAAAATACGTGCCACTCTCATTACATATCACTAATATATCCCTTTGAGAGACAATACAGTTTATCTAGTCATGATATTTTCGTTTCTGTTGATCACACCATCCAATACATGGTAACATCAACTCTCACCAATGTCGATACCCGAATTAAGGTTTTCACAACCTATGACAATACATCCACAACCACAGTTGGTTGTCTACTTAACCGACTTGTACGACTATGTCCAATCTTTCAATTTACGAAGATAAACACGAAAAAATAAGCATGACTGATGAATTTGACTTGTAAGTCTCTCTATAACCAAATCTCACTAGGATGACCTACAACTACAATGAAATCAGTGCAGACAATGAAATCAGTGCAGACATATGCGCCCGCGACAATACTATCACCTTTCCTGAATCATATGAAAAATTCTTTTGGAACATGAAATTTATCACCATTAGCAGGATCAACTATCTCTTAACATTTTTACAGCTCAATTATCTAAATATAGTCGTGGTCATGTCATTCTTCAGCTTGTCCACTCAATCCAGGGGCATATATTGCATTCTCAAGGCACAACTTTGACTCCATCATATGAGAATCATAATTCTAAAGCTGACTAGCACACTACAAATAAGACAAACATTCAGTGGCAGTGAAGTGAATTTTTTTTGCCTCGTCAAAAATGGTTTCCCCTCTTGTTCTCACTCTTACAATAATTTTTCCGTTAAACTTTAAATCCCTAAGCTTCCCAGGTTGAACTTTTTTGTTAAAGCTTAAATGTTATGTTTCCCATATTTTCCTCACCAATAAAAACATGGTTCAAAACTCTCTTCAGACTACTATATGCACGTTATAAAATAATGCGGCATGTGAACACATTTCCCTAGAACTAATGGTATTCAGCAAAGGGTCATGTAGTCTTCCACGTCTCAACTAATAAATATTTCATAATGGAATTTTTTGTCATATAATTGAAAAGATACTCACATTACTAGTATGATCATCAATGTCTACTTTATTTTGGTCACTAATTTGTCAAATTGTTGTATACTTTATTAATCGCACGACTTCATATTCTCTTAACAATATCTATATTTTTAAGACCTTTTGGATCAAACTCCTTATATAAAATTACTTTTTTTTGATGCCCTTGTTTTTCGTTCTTAAGCCTTACTCGCCAAATAACCTTTAACCTAAGTCAAAACCTTGTGTATTTATTGGATACTTGATACAACACAACACACATAAATTTTTTAACCCTCCATGTAACAAAATTAATATCTCAAGACATGAAATTTTGGTTGAAAATATATTTACTTTTTGTTAATCAGAAAAAGTCCATATCACAAAAATTTAAATTTCTCAATTACGCCACAACCCTCCCATAACTCCACATATTAGCTACACATTCACAACCCATACTTCACCAAGGAGCTAGGACCCATGGACTTATAATACCATAAATTAAACCACATCCAGTACTAATTATTACCACACTCAGATAAAAAAACAGCTATCATAAGACTCTGTATTGGTTACCCCACAACTTCAGTTACGTACCAATTACACACATATTACAATGCATTATCATGCATCCAGAGTCTTAACTAGCAATTCTCCCTCTTCCATACATAATACATTAAATAAAAATTATTCCGTGTCTCCCTTAACTAATCCCATTTCTATACACAGAATGCAAGAACAAGCTAAAAATTAGATTACTACAACTCTGCGTTAAATTTCTCTTAACACTCAACTATCCTAAAACAACACATTTGAACTAATATGTGAATCAAAATCTTTAATGTTGTAAGAATGGCGTTAAATTATCACTGGGAAATTCTCTAATCTAGTCCGTATTCAAACAAAAAAACATTGTTTCACCGAAATATGTTATAAATATAATTGGTTGTAATTGAATCTTAGAATATAGTTGAACTGGCAGTATTCAAAGGTATAAAGCACGACTTGTCACTAAGGGTTACATAATCTCCCCGCAATCGATTACAAGCCACGTTCAGTCCGTTCAATTAATTTACTACCATTTCTCATGTACTATGCTCTAATTTTTAACTTAGAAAAGTCTTTACCCTTCTCTTCATGTACTATGATATATTGTGCTCTATTTGAAGATGTTTATACATTATAACCTTCTCGCTTTATTGACAAACAGTTTCATAATCATATATGTAAATTAAATGTAAACATCTACAATCTAAAGTACATCGAGCGTATAGTATACCTCTTACATTATCCATCTTATTGAGATTCGTCATCTCCCACAATAATGCATCACTTCCATCTTGTAAAATGTCAATTTCAATGATATTATTTTTACATGTAGCAATACTCTGGCCTTCATGAAAGTTATTTTTAATGGATCTACGTACTTTTGATAATTTTGTTGGTGTCAACTAAAATCCTATAATCTCAAAACATATATTATGGAGCTTCTGTCAAATTCTAAATTTCTATAGCTAAAGTAGTTATATGTCTAATATTTGATCCATGCTTTTTAATCTTGAAGATGGAAGTCCTTCGATTGATAATACATAATATAACCAGGTTGTAGGCGCTCTTCAGTCTCTCGTTCTTACCCAGCCAGATGTCTTTTAATCAATAACATACACACTAGTTTATGCATGTTCCATATGATACTCATTGTAACGCTATATAACGCGTTCTTGTGTACCTTATCTAACATTATCACATGGAATCTTGCTTAACAAACAAACTAGTGCCACTCTTGGTTTCTACTCTTATGTTGATTAGAACTTTCACTTAGATAACCGACATGCAACACTGATCTCTTAAAGTTCAGATCTTCCTTGATAAGTTGATCTGCAAAAAGTCAACGAATAATCGAACGCTCGTCAAACAAAGAAAAATATCATTTTTTGCTTCGACAACTATTGAATTCAACAGATACTTCAACAGCTAGAAGTCCCTATTTTTAATCCACCTACCATTTTATGTAATATTATTCAACCAAAATTTTATATTCTTGATTTTTTTACTTTAGTCTAGTATATATGAAACAAGTAGTCATCGCCTTCTAATTTATACGGGATCAAGTAGAAAGAAATGAACTTGGAGTATCTTATTTACATTCAGATGATCAACTTGCGAGTTCTTTCACCAAATAACTATCACATGAAATTCATCGATATCACTATGTAAAAATCAAGTCATATTTGAAGGAACGACTATCTGGAGGGTGAATGATTAGGAAATAAAAAAATGAAATCAACCACAATCTATTCAAGACAAGATATTAATGTCCAAGACTTATGGGATTATTTTCATTCAATATATAATCTTATATATTTTTTAATTCTCATTTAATGCAATTGTTAGGAAAGAAAATATTATAATAATATAATTGTATGTTTCATGTATTATTGGTATGGAATAGAAACAATATGTATAACTAGTTGGGGTTAGTTTAACTGGCTAGCGCCCTTGTTCATTCATCTAGATGGTATAGGTTCGAACCGTGTCAATGACACCGAGTCCAAAAAATGGCTCTTCCAAGTAACAAAAAAACAATCTATATATTATTTACTTGGTTAACATAATTGTGATTCCCCAACGTGTATATATATGTGGGAGTGTGATGAGTTGGTAATCAAAGGTCTTTCAAGTGAGAAGCAATTTATATATATTCTGGATTATGTGAGTACTCTCAATATGTAATTGATTTTGGGTAACTTGTGGAATACCAAATTTTATAAGAAATCTACATAACCAAATAATATTAGAGCATGTCATAGATACCGCACAGATTCCTAATTTTTTAGATGACTTGAAGATATAATATTATTTCTTTCCTTTATGAGATATAATTCAACTCCAAAAAATACACTCCATCTTGTTCCTAAATATATACTGTTTTTAAGACATCCACAATTCGTATAATCATATGATAGATACAGGAAATTATTAGAAGTGTAGAATATCCCACATATATATGTGCACTAGTAATACAATGAATAATCGAACCCCATATAGGTAAAAATTATTTGAAATTTGTATATGTTTTTGTGTTAGCAAAATAAAAGTGATGGTTAGAAAGATCAAATTACCAACCAAAATCTAATATAAGGTAGAATCATATAAAAAATTTCCTTCGTCATGTAGTTTTTTCATATTGATTTCTATAGGAGTGTCAATATGTGTAGTTTTCATTGACCAAGCTTAGTTAAACCAATCTAGAATGTATATCTTTGGTTTCTTGAATAGGCAGCCAGCCTTACAAAGTAAACATACATATATATACTTATCCAATTATATTTTCATTTTTTATCAGGTAGTAAATTATATTTTAAGATATTAAATTTACACTATGTGTTAAAATAAACTAAAATGGAGGGATGAAAATGAGGCTTGGTGGTTGTTTTGACAACTTGCCTACATTTCCTTGCTACATACTTCCTCTTTCGTTCCTTCTCTCTCTAACAAAAAATGTTTGTACTAGGATTCCGATGATGTACGGATAACCTTACAGTTTGATGATTTAACAAAGACCGTATATGGACTAATGAAATCACAGAAATAATAGCCTATATGGTAGATAATTTAGCTCCTAGGTCATGCTTTATATGTGGTATTATTATTACACATGCCTATTATTCTTTTCCTTTGTATCATATTTTTGTAGAGCTTTTAGGAACCTACTTGAATCCCACATAATCCAGCTTATTATTTAATGTGACAATACAAAATCATAGGAATAACAATACATTTAAAAAATTAAAACAATGGGTTAACAACCTTTATTTCTTACATATCCGAAACAATAACATATACAGTTTTAGACCATTAATAAAAAATAATTTCAACATCCACTTAGGAATTGAATAGTTTTTAACATATTGAATACTTGAATAAAAAACTCTATGATAATGTTCTTATATCAAATTTTCTTTTATAGTTGTAAATTCTAGGGTTCTCATCAGGTTGATAAATAATGGGATTTAAAGGAGAAAAGGAATCAAAGACACTAGCAAAGCCTCCAACAATTGTTTTATCGGATCTTGGTCCAAAGAAAATTGATATTAATAAGCCCCTACAAATGGAAAGGCGCAATCTTGGCAAAAAGGGATATAAGATTCAGCTGCTTACTAATAATTTCAATGTCTCGGAAGCAAGAATTGATTGAAACTTTTTCAAGTCCAATGTAAGTACATTTAAATTTGGCCGTTTGAGAAACTAATTCACCTTTAAAATCTATTGCTCATATTTTCACGTGTTATGAAGATGGACATCAGGTGGAGGTAAAAGGTGTTTGTAGGAAAGTGATGGACAAATTCAAAGAAACTTACGGGCATGAAATCAATGAGAAATTCATCGCTTATAATGGTGAGAATAACTCTTATTCTCTTAGTCCTCTGTCAAATAACAAGCTTGAGTTTATAGTTATGATTAAAAAGCATGCTCCGAACAGGCATTGCTATTTCTAAACTTTCAAAGAAAATATTTTATTCGAATTTCTAACAAGTTCATATTATTTTCAGTAAAATGGAAAGTGGGATGGTGGAAGCCCACAACATGGTGATATGATAAGTTGTAGACAACCGTCAAGGTCAAAGACATATAGAGTGGAATTTTGCTATGCTGCTCAAATATCATGCAAGATATTACAAATGCACATTGTGCCTAAGATTCTGATAGTCTTTACGAGCCCGTGAGAGATTTGGACATAATTCTTAGACAAAATGCTGCCAAACAGTAAGAATTTCTTGTATTCAGGTGCATTTTGATGTTTTAGACAGTAGGAGTACTTGTCTGCAATTTCATGTCTTATATTTTCTTTAAGACAGATGAATTTCAATGAAAACTGCTAATTTATCACAAAAAATTAACAATAAGAGAATCGGCTCTAGATTTTAAAATCGTGTGTAGAATTTATGTCCATATTTTCTATACAGGGGATGTCTTCTCGTACTCCAATCTCATTTAGGGTCTGTGGTGACTGGATGCCGTGGATTTCATTCTAGTGTCCGTGCATATCAAGGAGGCCGTTCACTAAATATTGGTAAGATTCTATTTCCAATATATTTATCCAATTTTCAATGCTCTAACGACTTAATGGTTCTATTTTCCTTAATTTATACAGATGTATCAACAACAATGATTTTAAAACCAGGACCATTTATTGATTTTATAATTACAAATCAAAAGGTTCTAGATCCTTACCAAATTGATTGGACAAAGGTAAAAAATACTTAACTGTATGTTAAATTATGAACTAATTACTAATGATCCTCCTTTTACAGGCCAAAGGAGTGCCGAATAATCCATGTATCACGACTGTCTCCTACAAATAGGGAATTTAAAATACCTTGGTTTGAGTCAGGGAGCTTGCATAGAGGAAATGTATTACTATTATCTATTGTTAGACAATCAATTCTTCTAAAAGGTTAAGCTTCAAATCTGTGATCTTTTTCTAATACCATGTTAGACAACCGATTCTTCTAAAAGTTTAAGCTCTTTTTAAGGAGTTATCTTATACATTATATATGACTTTTACATGCTCAATACCTATAAATTGAAAAATTTGAATAATTTTTATAAGGCGAGACTTTGAACTTGTAATGTTGTCTAATATATATAAGTTCTCATTTAAGAGAGAATATTCTTCCAGTAATATTTCAGTATATGATTTCTTTGTTCAGTATATGAAGATACCATTGCGATTTTCCGGCGATTTTCCATGCATAGATGTGGGCAAAGGAAAGCATCATGTATATATTCCAATTGACGTAATTTTGTAACTAGGTTGCTAAATCTGGTATATTTAAAATATAGGAACGAGTAGTAATAATTTCTTCGTAGCTGTGTTCACTGGTTTCACTCCAACACTATACCAAGAATTTATCCAGTAGTATCCAGAGAGCTTCACTTGTGTAGATGTTTCAAACAAAACTGACTGAGGGGTTGAACAATAACAACTATAACAATGATTTTCTTTCCAAGTCTGCTGGAATCTCGAACAGCTCAAAATTCACTGCAGCAGAAGGTCGTGTTCTTCCGGCACCCAAAGTAAGCTCTTCTTCTATGAAAATATAGAATTGTTGTATATATTTATTTACTAACAACAAGTTTCAATATACCCAGCTTATAGCAGGCAATGGAGAGGACAGAGTTTGTCGAAAAATGGAAGAATGAACTTTAACAATAAGGTAGAAAATTTCTTCTCTTTTTCTTTTCTTTTCTTTTCCTTTCTTTTCTTTTCTTTTCTCTTCTCCTTTCTTTCACAATATGCAACTTGTAACATAAATTAAGACTTTACATATGCAGAGAAAACTGGCAAGTATTGATGTTTGGGGAGTAGTCAACTTTTCATTTAGAGTTCACACGCATAGACGGATTAGTAAACTTATCACTTGTGGAAAAAAGAAAGGAATTGTAAGTGTTCTCTTTTAATACTTTATCATAATTCTTAATCTAATTTTTATGTAATTGTATTGGATCCTTTTTTGCAGTGTACTACTCTTCCTGTTCATGCTGTGAAACTTATACAACCCTAGTTTAAAGAACTACAATAATTTATCCCCTGCATACTTTCAAAGAGAAAGCATTTAGATATCTATGGTCCATGGAAGCGGAAAATGCTATTAGAGCTTGGGATTCCTACACAATGCATTGTAACAGAAAAGTTCAACGATCAATACCTAACCTATTTGCTACTCAAGATAAACGCAAATGTGAGTTAACTTTTTCCATTTTCTATTAACGTATTATATGGTTGTGTACAATTGATAGATTGTTGTACTTTGCAGATGGGTGGTATTAATTCACTATTGACTGTCAAGCATTATAAAAGGTTCTCCTAGCCGTGATGTTCCATCAGTTTCCATGGTTGTGAGCTCACTGGAGTGGCCTCTCATATCTCGCTATCGAGCTGCAGTTCGTACACAGCCACAAAAGATGAAAATGGTTGATATTTTATTTGAAATGTTATGAACATCGATCATATTTCTGTCGCAAACAGTAAACATCATACCTCTTAATTAGATTATCTATACAAAAATGAAAAAATATAAAGCAGTGTTAAAATTAATAAATATGTACATTAATATATAGCAAAAATAATTCATAAAAAGATATTATATTTGCAAAAATATAGTGATCATTTAAACTAAAATTCAAATTACATCTATATGAGTAACAAAAAATACTAATCGATGACAGGAACACCATGGATTTGTTTGGGAACTTTTAAAAAGAAAGAAATATATAATTAGGTAATATACCAAATACCTTCTATGGTTTATCAAAGAGTAAAAAACTTCCTACAATATTAAAAGGGACAAATAACTCCTATGGTCTCCTAACTCATGGAAACTCACCTCTTGTACTCAATATAACACTAAATCTTATATGATTGGTTGCACCGAGTTGCACAGAGTTATCAAAAATAGTGGTGAGTTATCATACGTTAAAGAAACATAAGGGGTATTTATACTTTTTTAAATCATACGGGGTAATTTGGTATTTTATCCTAAATCATTTAACAATTTAAATAAGGGAAAAATAATAATTTCACAAATTCTATCTAACTTTTCGAACAAGCATTTGGGTAAGAATGAAAATAATCATTAAAAGAAGGTCTAAATTGCGAGTTTTGGAACTAAAAAAGGTATATTGTACTTTCCCTTAAATAGATGGGTGCTCTTTACATATAAGCCAATCAGTTAAAACCCTAAAAAAATTTCATATGTCCCTAAAAAAAAACATAATTTTTCAAATCAAAGCCTTGAAAACACCACATTAAGGGACACAAAATTCAGCATCTTATAGATTTGTTTCCAAAAATTAATATGTGGAAATTCAACAAACCTAAAGAAAACAATTTAAACAAAGACCTAACTTTTTACCTAATTCATAAGATCAAAAATACCTAATTTTGAAAAAAAATCATTAAAAACCATGAATTCAAACAATATGAGCTTTCAACATAAATAATTATAATAAATCCTAAAGCTCTCAAGTTTACACTATATTTTATAATAGAATTTGTTAAATGAAAAAATGTATCTGGATGAGTAAATAAAGTAGAGACAAAGCCTACCTCACAATATGAAGAGAAGAAATCACCATGGTTGTATTCTAACACACTAAACTAACACCTTTTGTGAAATTCAAACAATAATTGAAAGAAAACAAAAGTCTAATTATTTGGAAAAGGAAAGACTATATCCTAATTCATATTTTGACTACTAGTTTTCAAACATATAAATGTCTATATTTTGACGATTGAGGTAACATGTGGAAAGAGTGTATTTATAGGGTTAAATGTGCGATCTATTGACATAGAGTTATATCTAAATTAGATGGGTAGGTCAACCAAATGCATTTGAATATTTTGAACATTTTAATAATTCGTACAACCCAACAAATATTTATTGTATTGCTTTTTTTTCTTTTTTTTCTTTTTGGGTCAAAGGTATTAATTTCGTTATCTTTTTCATTAATGTATTATTTGAATATCTATTATTAAATAAAAGGAAAAGATGATGAGATTATAAGTTATTATTATTTTTTTAATATAAAAAAATTAAAGAAACATAATTTCATTAATTTCATTAATTTCATTAATTTCATTTTTCATGAAATCTTATAATTTTTTTGTTTTTAAATTTACAATATTAAGATCATTTCAAAGGAAAGGAAATATTACTTTCTAAAATTTCCTAACTTATAATTTTAATATATAATACTTTCATATAATATAAAAAAACATAATATTTTTTTCATATAAATAATCTTTCCCCTTCTATTTAATTGAAATTTAAATCTAGACATTGCCCTAAAATTTTATCATTGCTTCTTTAGCTATCCCATCTTTGACCCGAGCTTCTTGGGGTGTGTTTCTTTTATGTGCTCAAAGATCTTGTATCCATGTATTATGTCATTCCATATCAAATCACGACTCTGTTCTTATCTACAGTTCTCAAATCATATTAATATCCCAAAATACTTAATGACTCTATACCATCACAAAGACATAAATCAGGAAAATCACCCAGATTTCATTCAATATTTCACCAAAAAGTCATGTTAAATATTGTATCAGATATACTAAATATAACCATAAATGTAGATACATCATCTAATAGCCTAAAAGTTAAATCATATTCATCCCGACTATGTAACTACAAAATGGGACAAATATTTCAATAAGTAAATAATATACCATAATGTAGAAGAGCAAAAAACGATACTAACAACTAAAGATCATAGCATAATAACTACCAATATAAATTTAAAAAATATATGCTAGTGATATCATATATTCTTAAGAAATTTTTAGTTTCATAATGCAAAATAATTTATATGAAATAATGTCAAGAAGAATAGGTTATATTATGGTCGTCGATATGTGTGTTATATTTTATATTCCAACTCTCCTAAGACATCTCTATATATGTAACCTACCACATGGTCGGGATCATAAGGATTAACTCAAACACATCATATAAGATGTGGTTAAGGAGTAATGGACATGAAATATGCAAGTAGGCTATAAGAACTCACCCTACCTTACCTAATTAACACATCTGATACGCTCAAGTTTAATATTTCAAATGTTTGCTCAATAACCCATGTAGTATAAATGAATACCCAAATTTCCCAATTATTACACCTCTATGAATTATCTTCTCTCATTAGTGATGGTAAATTTTCTAGTACATGTTGTCATATTATTTGGAATTTTTTTTATATATTTCACTAATGATATTTTATGTGAAATAGATGTGGTGTATTTAGAAAAGAGTAATGATATATGTCACCCCTTTTCATCTCACCCTTTTATCACCCTTCTATATATATGTATTGATTTCCTTGAATAGAAGATAGAGAAAAATTAAATAGGATAGAGAAATCAATTCATTGGTCCATATAGGCATACACGTAGGAGGTGATAAATGGGTGATACAAAAAGGGTGACAAATATCATTACTCTTTAGAAAAGTACTCATGTTTGACACTTCAATTCTTTTCACCTCTTAAATCTCATCTTCACTCACCTTTATTGGATGGTCATTAAATGTTATCATGTTGCATTGATTTTCTGCTCGGAATCCTATGGAACTTCTATCTTATTTGACAAAATTCCTAAGGTCTTAGATTCATTGTTGTTTCCATCTTCCCTCACTTGAACTTTAAGAGTATTTAGTGCAACCTTTTGAATATCAATCAGTCATTGGTTGATGTCATATCTAAGCTTATTTATATCACAATCGGTGCAACCTTCTCGTCTTTTTTTAAGGGATACAATATCTCTAGTCTATTCTCATCCTATTGATTAGACCCACAAGGTTTAGGATTCAACTCTTAGTTGTATTTTTATACGAAAATCTAGATGATCCCTGTGTGCAAAGAACACCTATTCAGTTTGCCTAAAGTTCACCCTTGGTTCAAAAACTAAAAGTTTAGACCCTTATTTGCTTGCCACAAATTGTCTCGACAAAGTTAAAATTCTTACTTTTCGCTTAATCTTAATTTTAAATAACTTATTTTATCATTTACATAAAAAATCCACTCTCAACCATAGTTAATGAATATGTTAAACAAACTCAAGATTAAATTTTACCCAAGTCATATGACTCTGAGATATAATAAGAAAATAATTATTTTTATTTGATTGTACAATTATAAATTTATTTTTATTTATATTATTAAAATTAGAAAAAAGAATAGAAATAAAATATACTAAAAGAATGAAAAATAAAGTAATATTTTTGTTTGGATTATGAAAATAATAATAAAGGAAAAGAAATTAACAGATTAAAAAAACCCATGTCTGGATATGAATTTTAAATAAATGTACAAATAATTATATGAAAAAAATTATGTTTTTTAATATTACGTAAAGTATAATATATCAAAATTATAGGTTAGGAAACTTTAAAATGTAATATTTTACTTCTTTTGAAATTATATTAATATGGAGAACTTAAAAACTAATAATTTAAAGAAATGCAAGAAAACTAATATTAATTAAAATACTTTTCTTTAATTTAAAAAAAACAAAAAAAATAATAATTTGTATTATCTTAATCTTTCTTTTATTAATAAGAAATATTCAAATATTACATTAATGGAAAAAGTAATTAAATTAATACTATTGAACCAAAAGAAATTAATAAAAAAAATAGCAATACAATAAATATTTGTTGGGTTGAGTAACTAAAATATTTATAATATTCAAAGGTATTGATTGCCCTACCCACCTATAGATAGAACTTTATGTCAATAATATCTTTAAATGTTGACTCCCCAAATTTCAAAATATTTACATTATTGCCTTCTGTACCATCCTCATATTTCTTAATCTTAACTCTACAAATACACATTTTTCACAATATTACCTCGATCGTCAAAATATACACATTTATATGTCTGAAAGCTAGCCAAAATAAGAAATTTATTTTTTCTTTTGCCAAATAATTAAGGCTTTTTTTTTTTTTTTAGTTAGTGTTTGAATTTCACCAAAGATTTTATTTTATTGTGTTAGAATGAAACTGCGATGATTTCTTCTCTTCAAAAAGGGAGGTGTGTACACATCCAAGACACATTATTTTTATTTAACTAGTTATAATATAGTCTAAATTTGTGATATTTTGGGAAATTTTCTAATGAATTATGTTGAAAACTTATGCTTTTTGAATTTATGGGTTTTAATGTTTGTTTTTTAAATTAGGGAGTTATATCTTATGAGTTGGGTAAAAAATTAGGTATTTGGTAAAATTTATTGTTTTAAATTTGTTGGATTTCGATATGTTTGAAACAAATATGTAAGATGTTAAAGTATTGTTTACGTGGTGTTTTCACGGTTTGATTTGAAAAAAATATGCTTGTTTGTAGTGACTGAGATCAAAGAAAAATTAGGGTTTTAATTAGTTGGTTAATATGTAAATAGTATTCTTCGTTTGAGGGAAAGTGCAAAATACTCTTTTTCAGTTCCAAAACATACAATTTAGACCTTCTTTTAATGATAATTTTTATTCTTGCCCAAATGCTAGTTTGGAAAATTTGATAGAATTTGTGAAATTGTTATTTTTCCCTTATTTAAATAGTTAAATGTTTTAGGATAAAAATACCAAATATTTCCAATGGTTTTAAAATGTTAAATACTCCATATGATTCCCTAATTCGTGACAACTCACCACTATTTATTATAACTTTGTGCAACTCGGTGCAATCAATGACATAATCTTTAATGTTATATTTAGTATAAGGGGTGAGTTGCCACGAATTAGGAAACCATATGAGGTATTTGTCTCTTTTAATATTGTAAGGATTTTTTTACTATTTGTCAAACAATAGAGGGTATTGGGTACATTACTCAGTGATTTTATTTGTTATTTTTCAAAATTCCCCAAACACATCCACGGTGTTCCAGTCATGAATTAGGCTGAGTCCAATAGACTCAATATTCTACCCTTTTGTTCTAGTAGGGGGTTGACCATCTTCATTTCAACAGCCAACGAATAGCAAACCCAGTTACCTACATCCCTATGCAAAAGCTTTAATTTACACATCACTACTGGATTCGCCTGGTTTCGCGACGACACGCGTCGTCGCGAATCCGGGTGATTCCGTCGCTAATTTTGTTTCGCGACGAAATTTCGTCGCTAACAGGTCGTCTCTATCCCGGCGTCGCTAATCCGTGAATAGCGACGACAAAAAGTGATTTCGTCCCTAATTACTCAGGGTTTTAACCACGAGGGCGCGCGTCGCGAATTTAAGAGATTAGCGACGACATATTAGCGACAACACGCCGTCGCTAATTTGTTAATTAGTTTTTCTTTATTTTTTCATCGAAAATTTATTAATTGAATTTTTTTTTATTTAATTAACGACAACTTTTTAGCGACAGATTTTCGTCGCTAATAATTCGTATTTTGTTTTTTTATTTTTTTTTATTTTATCGGAAATCATTTTTTATTTATATTATTTAATATTTAGCGACGACACGCGTCGTCGCTATTCATGTTTTTTATATTTTTTTATATTTTTATTTTTAATTATTATTTATTTAAATTTTATTATTTATTTAAATTTTATTTTTTATTTTATTAAATTGTAGTTTTTTATTATTATTTTGCTTTTAAATATAATGCAAAATTATAAATAAATGAAAATCAAAAAATACATATAAATACGATAATTCGATTCAAATACTAAACTTGAAATAAAGTCAACGTCAAACGAGTCAAGTCAAAGTCAAACATTCCGAAATAAATAAAGTCTTAAACATACAAACCAACCAAATTAAAAAAAAAATAACTTAATCATCATTCAAATTGAGATCTTCTTCATCTCCTCTTCTCTCCTCATCTTCTCTCTCTTCATCTCGTCTAGTGGGCCCGGGTTTGCTGATCGGCTGCATTCCATTGGCGATTCTCATCCCGTTTAATGCCTCGAAGAGAGTCTCTGCCATGCTCGGGGGTTGACTCGGCCGACTAGAAGAAGCTGTGGGCCCGGCTGATGCGGAGGATGGATCTGGTATAGGTGGAAGATTTTGAGCCGCGCGAAACTCGTTCATCCCATCCAGAACCGCCTTAAGCAGCTCATCGTTCTCCCTGTCCGGCTGTGTAGGAGTCCTGGATCGTTTCCGAACCGGACCAATGGTAGGCACCCAGTATTTAGTCTTGGGTGGGTGTAGGACCTCCATTATTGTCTCGAGCATGGCATCCATCTGCTCCTGGATGCTAACTTCAGTACCCTCCGCTCCGGCCTGCACAACCTTCTTCTTCATCTTCTCCCGGAGAACACCTTGTAATTAGATTTCAATTTAAAAATAAATTAGATTAATAAAAAAATAAATTTAAAATAATAAATTAATTTAAATCAATTTTAAAAAAAAACTTACACTAGCTTTCTCCAAACGCTGGTCACGCCAACTATCTGTAGCAGCATCATAGGAGAGGTGGTCGAAATAGCCGCTTAAAGGAGGAAGCTCCATCTCCTCCTGGGTCTCGTCATCTGTAAAAGTCAACGGCTCTTTCGTCACCGTTTTCAGCTTCCCCTGGACAGTATACAGTAACAAATTTTAATTAGTTAACAATTAAATTAAATTAAATACTAAATTATATTTTAATTTTTAAAACTTATACCTCAATAATCACCTCCCGGGTCTGTGACCAGTTCCTTGACCCCGCCTTGCTCGGAACTGTCTGCTGCTCTCGATTCTTCTTGTTTATGTCAGCCTGACTCTGTTACAAATAAAAAAGAAGTAGTTATAAAATTAATTAAAAAAAATGTATAAAATAATTAATAAATTATTTTTTTCTACCTATTTCGCCAAGTCATCAAACATCTTCTTCGTCGCCTCCCAAATCACCGGGTCAACATCTGGTGGATTTTCACCCGTGTAGTAGTAGTCGTTCTTCAAATCCGACTTGTATCGCCTGTAGGCTCCAGATGTCATCGCAGTCAACCTCTTAACAATCTCATGCCAATCGCCTCGCCTCCTCCACTCCTCCAAATCAAAAAATTGATTAAGTCGCTGCAAAATTACCCCTTTGTTATGGTCGGGAACATCTGACCATTGTTTGTAGCACGGGGGAACAGCATCTCGAACAGCATTACCAGCCACCTGACCCACGTGCTTGCTATACTCGCCCACGAAGTTCCAGGTGCCGTCTATGACTGAAAACTCAACTGGAATGGGCCAGCCGACTCTCTTCAGGGTCTCTTGAGCTGTCCGGATAGAGGTGGCAGCTTTCGGTCTCCTTCTTTTACGTTCACCTGTTTTAGTGAAAAATATTTAGTAACTACATATTTTTTTAAGTAATAAATAAACATTAATTGAATTTTTTATTACCCGATGGTTGGTTACAATCAGCATTCGAACGTGGAGGACCCCTCGGGGGATCGTTACCCCTCCCGTCTCCACCGTGACTCCTACCCATGACAGCAGCCATCTATAAAATTTCATAAAACTGCAAATAAGTCCAAATTTTTTAAAAATTTGCAATTAAGTCCTAAATTTTTTTAAAATTTGCAAATAAGTCCAAATTTTTTAAAATTTGCAAATAAGTCCATATTTTTTTAAAATTTCCATTTTTATCCAACTTTTTTAAAAAATGCGAATAATTCCTAATTGTCTAAAAAATCCATTTTTGTCCATTTTTTTTTTAATTTGAAATTAAGTCCTATTTTTTTCGAAAATTGCATTGTAGTCCTCTACCTTTCTAAAAAATTCATTTTAGTCATCTATCTTTCTAAAATTGTCAAGTAAGTCTTATTTTTTATAAAATTGCATTTTAGTCCTTTTTTTATAAAATTGCATTTTAGTCCTTAATCACACAAAACTGCATTTTAGTCCTTAAACATACAAATCAAACATATTGCAAATAGGTCCCTATATCTTAAAACACAATCAAAGATCAATAACACTCTAATTATTACATTAAAATTACAAAAATCATACCAAAACCCTAATTTTTATCAAATTCCAATTAAATGTTATTATTTAACACCAAAAAATTACCAAACAACCCATAAACATACACATAATTCTCGGATTTCATCAAACAACTAAAAACATTCATGAATTTTTACAAAAAAAAAATTAAAAATAAAAAAAATGCAAGTTTGATCCGGAAATTGGAACCTGTTACGTAGAAATGGTGTAGATTTCGTCCATGAATCCATGCCAAGAAGAAGGAATCATACAAAATAAACACAAGAAAAAATATTAGAAATTAAAAATGAAAAAATTAAAAAAGTAGTGATTAAAATGTGTTATTGGATTGAAATCATTACCTTGATGTCGGATTTGGTGTTGTTATTGCTCGGAGCTGCTTGGCTATGACGGAAATGGAGGTTTTGTGTGAGTTTTTGAGTGTTTGTTATGGCAGAAATGAGCTCGGTTAGGGCTTTATAGAATAAAAGATTAGCGACGACACGCTGGTCGTCGCGAATCCTTAAATTTCGTCGCGAATCAGGGACACGTGTCGCCCCACGTACACACGCCCCTTGCGTGTCTTGGTTTAGCGACGACTACCCGTCGCGAAATTTTGGTTTGTAGTCGCTAATTTTCGTGGGCGGGAAAGTTGACCGCCCACGAAGACCAATCAAATTTTTTATTATTGTTTAGCGACGACTAACCCTTTGAATGTCGTCGCGAATAATTAGCAACGACATTCAACCTTTGAATGTCGTCGCTATTTTTTTTTTTTTTTTTTTTGGTTCCTTTTCACATTCTTAATTGGGTGTTCGGGGTGTTTAGTCAAGTGTTTATGGTCAAACTTGGGTGTTCGGGGTGTTTAGTCAAGTGTTTATGGTCAAAGTTGACTGTTCATGGTCAAAGTTGAGTGTTTAGAGTCAAAGTTGAGTGTTTAGAGTCAAAGTTGAGTGTTTAGAGTCAAAGTTGACTGTTCATGGTCAAAGTTGAGTGTTTAGAGTCAAAGTTGAGTGTTTAGAGTCAAAGTTGAGTGTTTAGAGTCAAAGTTGAGTGTTTAGAGTCAAAGTTGAGTGTTTAGAGTCAAAGTTGAGTGTTTAGAGTCAAAGTTGACTGTTCATGGTCAAAATTGAGTGTTTAGAGTCAAAGTTGAGTGTTTAGAGTCAAAGTTGAGTGTTTAGAGTCAAAGTTGACTGTTCATGGTCAAAGTTGAGTGTTTAGAGTCAAAGTTGAGTGTTTAGAGTCAAAGTTGAGTGTTTAGAGTCAAAGTTGAGTGTTTAGAGTCAAAGTTGACTGTTCATGGTCAAAGTTGAGTGCTTAGTGTCAAAGTTGAGTGTTTAGAGTCAAAGTTGAGTGTTTAGAGTCAAAGTTGAGTGTTCATGGTCAAAGTTGAGTGTTTAGAATCAAAGTTGAGTGTTTATGGTCAAAGTTGAGTGTTTAGAGTCAAAGTTGAGTGTTTAGAGTCAAAGTTGAGTGTTTAGAGTCAAAGTTGAGTGTTTAGAGTCAAAGTTGAGTGTTTAGAGTCAAAGTTGAGTGTTTAGAGTCAAAGTTGACTGTTCATGGTCAAAGTTGAGTGTTTAGAGTCAAAGTTGAGTGTTTAGAGTCAAAGTTGAGTGTTTAGAGTCAAAGTTGACTGTTCATGGTCAAAGTTGAGTGTTTAGAGTCAAAGTTGACTGTTTATGGTCAAAGTTGAGTGTTTAGAGTCAAATTTGAGTGTTTAGAGTCAAAGTTGAGTGTTCATGGTCAAAGTTGAGTGTTTATGGTCAAAGTTGAGTGTTTAGAGTCAAAGTTGAGTGTTTAGAGTCAAAGTTGAGTGTTTAGAGTCAAAGTTAATACAAATAAACCAAAATAAAAAAAAACCTAATCACTATTATATCCACTAATAACTATGGGTTCATCATCGCTATCAACCTCTATAGGTTCTTCTTCATCACCGTATTCATCCAAGGTGTCATCATGAATTTCCTCATTCTCATCAATAACCGTATCAAAAGACAAATCAATAAAAAAATGAGCAGGATCAATCTCGATCTCCTCGGTGGATGCCAATGGCATGTTGATGTTCTCGTTCCCCGTGCTATCCAATGGTATGTTGATGCTCTCATTTCCAGTAGGGAGTGATTCCGAACACCATAACTCAGGACTCCATCCGTGTCGATCGTTTATTTCCCAAACGGCTTTCCACCCTTTCATTGATTTCTTTGAACTAATCTCGTCGATGTAAAACACTTTCTTGGCCTGCGATGCTAAAATGTATGGTTCGTCGGCCCACTCAAAGTTTGTTGTGTTGATAAATGTTACCCCATGTTCTTGCCTCGATCCAGACTTTTTATACCACTTACAGACAAATAACACAACCGAGCACCCTCCAGTGTACATAACCTCCAAGATTTTGATTAATTCCCCATAATAGGGTTCTTCATTGTAAATGGTACACACTCCGTAATCCTGCGTCACTCTTTTCTCTCCTTTGGACTTAGTTACCCACTTGACACCGTTCACAACACATGAATCATATTTATGCACCGAACCATAAGACATGTTTGCCAAGGACACCATCTCGGTGGTAGCTAATGGATCTCCACGTGAATGCATTCCATGAATCTAATATACAACAATAATAGTTAGTACTTTGATAATAAATATATAAGTTATAAACCAATGCCTAAAATTACATACCTTTTCCAAAAACCATTCCTTAAATGTTCGACGATGCGTAATATCTATTTCACCACTCGTTCCCGTAAGTGTTGATTTGTGTTCACTATAATTGTAAATGAGTATAAATATATAAATATATATAAATATATATATATATATATATATATATATATATATAAATATATATAAATATATAAATATATATAAATATAAATAAATAATTATAAATATATAATATATATAAATATATAATATATAAATATATAAATATATATATATAAATATATAAATATATATAAATATATATAAATATATAGTATATATTTATATAAGATAATAATATTTACTTACGTCATGTATGTTTCGAGTTCGTCGCAGTTATGCAAAATATACCAACTTATGTGCTCCTTCTCCTTATACGGTAAAGAAACATACTCTATCTTGCCAACTGGAGTGCATTGGGAATTGAAAACGGATAGCTCTTTTGGGACCAGCGGTGCTTCGTTGTATCTGCCTGGATCGTTGAACCTTGTTTTTTCTTCACTAAGATATCTTGATATGAAATTCAACGTCTCTTCCGCAATGTACCCCTCGGCTATTGAACCCTCTGGTCTAGCCGGATTTAGGATATACTCTTTCAACTTTTTCAAATACCTTTCAAATGGGTACATCCACCGCATTTGGACCGGGCCACCAAGCAATGCTTCATCGTATAAGTGTATCACCAAGTGGATCATTATATCAAAAAACGCGGGAGGTAAAATCATTTCTAGCCTACACATAAGTTCAACCACTTTCTTCTTTCCCGATACTAACTGTTTCCTGCTTAGATTTTTATTGCAAACGACTCTAAACACGTTCGCTAACCCAATAAACACATCACTAATCGCTTTGTCTTCAATAAGCCCGGGGAGACTAGCCACGAAAAGATATTGCATCATCACGTGACAGTCGTGAGATTTCATGCCGATAATCTTACCCGTATCACTTTGAACATTGTTTCTCATACTAGATGCAAAACCGTTGGGAAACTTCTGTGCCTTCAGCCAGTCAAGAAAAATAGTCCGCTTTTCCGGTGTTAGAGTGTACTTTCCCCGTTTCAATATTTTTTTACCATTTCTCTCAGTCAACCACAATTCTTTTCTAATCTTCAATTTCTCAAGATCCATTCTCGCTTTCACGTTGTCTTTGTTAACTTTCCCATCAAGACCTATAACTGTACCGAGCAGAGCATCACACACGTTTTTCTCGCAATGCATAACGTCAATGTTATGTTTCAACAAGTTTTCAGACCAATAAGGTAAACGATAGAAAATACTTTTTTTCTTCCAATTGAATCGCCGGTTAACATCTTGCTTCACGATCTTTCCCCCAAAATCCTTGTGTTTACCAGGAAACACAATCGGAAGCCCATCTAACTGTGTCTGAATACTTGCAGGACTATATTTCTTCGGTGGGCGCCTATCATCGGGTTCCTTGTACAAAACACGTTCGCTTCTAAATGGATGTCCGGCAGGTAACCAACTTCTATGGTCAAAGTAAACAATCCCTTTGTTCACACTCAATGACGGAGTATGATCCATGCATTCGGGACAAGCTTTGTAACCTTGACCCGACCATCCCGAAGTGTATGACCTAGCGGGGAAATCATTAGTGGTAGACAACAAACAAACCTTCATCGTAAACTCTTCTTTCTTGTGGGCATCATACGTAACGATCCCTTTATCCCACAACTCTTCCAACTCATCTATAACAGGACGAAGAAAGACATCCATGTCCTTACCGGGTGAACGGGGTCCTGGAATCAACAAACAAAGCTGGAATGTGGTTTCCTTCATGCATACCCACGGGGGCAAGTTATATACAGTTAATATGACTGGCCACATGCTATACGAGTTGTTCTGCATAGAGAAAGGACAAAACCCATCGATTCCAAGACCCAGATATACGTTACGAGGTTCACTAGCAAACTCAGGGTGTAGCGTTACAAATCTCTTCCAACTATCACCGTCAACCGGATGACGCAACATATCCGGATCGGCACTGTTACCGGTATGGTGCCAAATCATGTCTTCAGCGGTGTGCTTTGAAGCGTATAGTCGCTGTAATCTAGGAGCAATCGGAAAGTATCGAAGCTTCTTATGCGGTACTTTGATACCCTTCTTTGGGTCCCATCTAGACTCGCTACAAACTGGACACTTATCAAGTTCTTTGTTTTCTTTGTAATAAATAACACAATCGTTCAAACAAACGTCGATGGTAACATACCCCATACCCAAACTTTTCAACTTCTTGTTGCATGCTTCATAAGAATCGGGCAAATTGTGAGGTTTAGGCAAAATACGACCCAACAACTCCAGTAGCTCGGTGAATGAGGTGTTAGTCCATTTGTTCTTTACTTTTACATGCATTAGCTTGGCGATGAAATTCAACGAACTCATCGATTCACAACCAGGAAATAATTCTGTCTCCAATTCTTCGAACAATGTGTCAAAACTGCTTCGACTTGGAATATGTGCATCTCTCATCTCGGTGTCTCCCGGATGACCACCAACATCGTAACTCTGTCTCACATCGTCATAAACATGCTGGATTTCATTTACTATAATTGGATCTTTACTTGCAGGGGGTGTATTTGTTTGTATCTCTTTCTCACCGTGTTTTGTTCAAACCTTATAATCATGGTTAAATCCCTCTCTTAGAAGGTGGGCCATAACAGCTTCGGTTTTTAATCGACAAAAATTATTACACTTCTTACACGGACAAGACAAGTAACCGGTATAACCTCTACTTTTCTTAGCAAAATCGATAAATTTATAAACCCCAAAAATATATTCACCATCTAACACATTCGTCAATTCGATCCAACTCTTATCGATACTCATGTCCGAACTCGATGCCATCTCTTAACAACAAGTTGAGTAAACTTTGCGACTACATGAGTAAAATAAAATAAAATACATAATTATTACAACCCAATGAATAAAATAAATAAAAATTACAACACAATAACCGAAATAAAAAAACTTACAAACTCATTGAATGAATAAATATTACAAACCATTGAATGAATAAATATTACAAACCATTAAATGAATAAATAATACATAGCATTAAATGAATGAATATATAAAAAAAAAGAACAAAGAATTAAATAAACAAGTAAAAATATATGAGCACAAAATATAAATTCACACAACACATGCATAATCAACCAACAAATAATTAATTCATTAACCTAATCATATGGTATATCAACTTGCTAATATAATCAAATAAATACAAAATTTAAAAAGCATGAAATTTAATGGAAATACCTTGAATTGGATGGATAAATTGAAGAGTGGTGTTAATTCCCCACCAAGAAAGTTGTATTAATTCACCTAATCAAACCATATAGAAAGAATAAAACACAATTAGCATTCAAAAAAAAAAATTAAAAGGTAAATTTCATGCAATTATTACCGACAATTGTGTGATGAAAGATGATATTAATGGAGCCCCACTTTGATTATTGAACCAAGAATGATGCAAGATGAAGTGGAGAAGCAATTACCAAAAAAAAAATGGAATTTAGTTGAGTTTTTGGGAGAAAATCGGAGGATTTTTTTGGGTGTTTTGTGTGTTATGTGGGTTAAAAAACCCGCTGTATCAATAAAATAGGATCCACGATTAGCGACGAATTACGGGTCATGGTTAAACACACAAGGTTGTCGCTAATCTTCAAAATAGCGACGAAATTCAGTGTCGCTAAGATAGCGACGGCTTTTCGGCTAATAAAATAAATTCAAAAAGTAATAAAATAAATTCAGCGACGAAAATCCAAGGAATAGCGTCGAATTCTGTTGTCGCGAATTAACGACGTTTTACTTCGCGCCGCTAATTTATTGTCGTCGCTAATTTGAGCCACATAACGACGAATTACGGGTCGTCGCTAATTTGTCGTGGGTAAACACCGCATTTCCAGTAGTGCATCTAGCAACTTTGAAACCTTGATATCCTTCTTTTTTGTTTCTTTTTTAACATCTCTCACAATTTTTTAATTGCTCAATCTCAGATTTTGCATTAAATTTTTTACAACTGATGAATCATTGAACAAAATAAAACACAAATACATGCTTTAGGAAATAACATCATTCATGTTTTATATTTTTAAAAAATAATCATATATAGTAATTTGTGTATTAATACTTAAAATACTTTTTTAAATATTTTATTACAAGTTATGAAATAAAAATATGAATTAAAAAACTCAATAACAATTTAATAAATAAATTACAAATTCTTTTTGAAATAAATATATAATAGAATATTTAAAATTAGATTGACAGAATTAGGAAGTTGTTGGAGCAACCATAATATAAAGAACTGTTATTTGATAGATATAAGGTATTTGGCCCCAAATTCTGGTAAAAATGTAATGAGTTGTTGGACTTAACTTCAGTATTTTTTGTTACTCATGATGTAATTTGATTTTTAGTTTAAAGATCGCTATTATTTTCAAATATAATATCTTTTTATGAATCGTTTTCACTATACATTAATGTATATATTTATGAATCTTAATACTATTTTATCTTCCTTCAGATTTTTTTTATAGATAAGCTAATTATGAGCCGTGAAGTTTATGTTTACTAAAAAAATATGATCTATGTCCATAACATTTCAAATTTTACGGATATAATAATTTCAATTAGGGATGACAACAATTCAGTTTTTTATTTCATCCCGCTAAGAATTATATTTTGTACAATGGTTTCAATTTGCTGGTTAAGATTTTATGAAATCTCATCTCTAATTTACAGTTTGCTCGACAATGTTGGACGACAATTATGAAGGAATCGCAATCATGGTTATATCAAATATATAAGCAGCGGAAAATATATTGCAATCCTAAGCCAATCTAGTTGCAATTTAAGAATTTAAACAGAAACAAAGTTTCGATTACATACCTTAATCCGTTGTATGAAAATCGAATTGCCTGATCGTAGCTTCAAAAGCTTGAAGCCTCCACGCTTTGCACACCGAGCTTGAGCCTTACTTCCAGAACCTCAATTCTAGACAAAAGACCTTTTATTTCTTGTTGGTTTTTTTCTTGGAAGAAAAACTGATGAAAAGTTAAGTTCTGTATAATGACTATCATTATATTTATAAAACCCCAACAGAAGAAAATGAAAAGACAAGAATAGGAAAAGTCAGGAACGTATAATGAAATTGATTATCTTAATAATCTGGTCCATTACCACTTGTGAAGTGGATTTGGACTTTCTATATTATACAAAAACAATTGACTAGCCTAGCGGTTAGTGACACATTTCACACTACTAGAGGTTCGTGGTTCGATCCACAAACTTATCAATTTTTTTTCCTTTTCCTTTTTGTCTTAATTCGGTCTTATATTAGAATATTAAATTGTGCTAGCAAATTAATATACCAATATTCCAAGTATATATTTAATTAATATTTATTATCTAATAATAAAATTAATTAACGACATGAAGCAAGATCAATACACTCGTTAGTGTGCGACTACGTGGTTTCATCGTTAAACTGGTAGTAGTTAATTAAATTAACCACTAATCAAGGTTGGCGTCTAACAACACTCCCCAACGACCGGATAACGTGAAGTAACTCTGTACAAAGAACCCAGTGAAGAATCATACATGTATTCCCTCTATCTTTACAGCTCCGGATCATCCTGGGATATGGTACAACTGTCAAATCCCATTAGAAAATCAACTACGTTACACGTCGATTATCAACGATTGACGAATGACCTAAGAAACTCATTTCTTCATTCATTCTATCACCTTGGCCAAGGATTCGATACAATCGTTATAATCTTATGACATCGTAGAGCTCAAACTCTTTACCTAGAGTTGATAGATTCCATCTTGACTCATCCCTAGGAGCATATATACTTAGCTACGTCCAATATCCTTTCGACTAGTATTATGACACACTAGTAGTCCAGTATCAAAACATAACAAGCACATACACAACTAGTGATGATCTCAGGTCAAAGGATTATAAGTATATAAATCCTTATAGAGATTAACCTACTTGACAGTTCAAGGTAATTAACCATTAGGAATCTCTAATTTTAGCCGGTTCGATAATCACATCTCTATGTGCATTATCTATGCACCTAACTCGGTAAACGAGAACTACCGATATTTATCCAATAAATACTTGTTAGCTACATATTAATCTAACCGGATTATCGAGGTCCTAACTCGATGATCCTACGATTAAGAACAAGTTTAGATTAAGTCCTCTAAGCTAGATTCTCATTATCATAACACCTTATGATATCTAGTTCGTAACTTAATCAAGGATTTGCCTTTATATTATGTAGATTAATACCATAATCATAAAGGCTTGCCATAGTTTCAAGGAAACAATTTCTTTAATCAAAACTGTAGGGATAACTATTATCGTGTACAGTAAACACTTGTGTTCAATTCATTACAAGACGATCAGGGCTAGGGCATAATTCCAACAATCTCCCACTTGGCCTAGACCCAATCGTTCAAGTACCATAATTCATATACAGTTTGTTCTCATCAGACTCTTCTGATAGACAAGTTAGATGAATAGATATACATCGTGTTCCTTCCTTCTACCTATTGAATGTGAACATCTTCATGTTCAATTATATCTCGAATCAAGCGGTACTATTGCAGAATTTGTTTGGATCTATAGTTTATTCTAGATTTCTTTAATCATACAATATCTCAAATATTGTCATCGTATAAAGAAACAATATCTACATTGTGAAACCACACTATGTATATATAAAAAACTATTTTATCCAAACCACTGGCATAGTTGCATCTTATGCTGCTATGTATTCTACTTCTAGTAACCGAAATCTGCTACAGTGTTTTGATTGGAACTATTCCAATTTACTTCTCCTCTATATAGACACAACCATATTTTGATTTGCTATCATCCACGTTTGAAGCAAAACAAGCATCTATATACCCAATTAGCTTCAACTTATATTCTCCACATATGAGGAATTGGTCCTTAATACTTCTTAAGTACTTAAGGGTAGTCTTTACTACTTTCCAACATTTCTCATCAAGGTTACCTTCATACCTACTCGCTACTCCTAGCGTGTAGTGTACTCTAGGTCTTATACATTTTTCATGGTGTGTTAGATAGATCCTTATTGTTTTAACAAATAGGACTATACAAATTCATTCTCTTACTTTTAGGGTCCTAGAACAAACCCTAACATTAAGAGTAACTCCAAAGCCTATTGTCGAATAGATACTCTTGGAATTTCCATGCGTACTTCTAAAAAAGTATAAATGTAGTAAGATTGATATAGGTCAAGTAGCTTCTTTGATCTATCTCTGTAGATCCCAATTCAAAGAATATAAGCTACTATCCTAAATATTTCATGGAGAACTATTTAACAATAAAAAACTTGGTTAATTGCTTGGTTGGTATATCATATCCCTATGTGATAATATGTCGTCTACATATAACATTAGGAAGATAAGTGTACTCCCACTAGTCATTTGTACTCTTATGACTCTTATTCTAAAATCATAAAATCAAACTATTTGATTGTATGAAAGAGAATAATCCAACTTAGTGACATTTGCTGAACCCATTAAATGTATTTTGGAACTTACATATTTTATTATGAGTAAATGGAAATATTAGACCTTTAGGATTGGTCTTAAGGACGTCATAAACTCCTATTTAGTGAAAACTAAGAACTAAATATCATAGTATAAATAGTACCAACATAAAATAAAAAAATATATGATAGAAATATTATATACTCTTAAGAAATTGTTAGTTTCGTAATGCAAAAGATTTCAGATGAAATAGAGTCAAGATGCATAAGTTATGTTACGGTCGTCGATATGTGTGTTTATTTTATATGCCAACCCTCCTAAGACATCTCAACTGATGTAACTATACAACATGGTCGGGATCATAAAGGATTAATTCATACACGTCATATAAGATGTGGTTAAGGAGTAATAGACATGAAATATGCAAGTAGGCTACAAGCGCTCACCCCACCTTACCTAATTAACACAATTTATTAGCTCAAGATAAATATTTCAAATTTTTGCTCTATAACCCATCCAATTTAAGTAAATACCCAACATTCCCAATTATTACACCGTTATCAATTGTCTTCTCTCATTAGTAATGGTAAATTTTCTAGTTCATTTTGTCAGATGATTTGGAACATTTTTTATATATTCCACTAAATGATAGTTATGTTAAATTGGTGTGCTGTATTTAGAAAAGTATTCATCTTTAACACTTCAATCCTTTTCACCTCTTAATCTCAGCGGTATACCTTCATTGGATGGTCATTGAATGTGATAATATTGCAATGCTTTAGCTCAGAATCCAAAGGAACTTCTATCTTGTTTGACAAAATACCTAAGGTCTTAGATTCATAGTTGTTGTGATCTTCCCTCGAACTTTAAGAGTCTTTAGTGAAATCTTTAAGAGTCTTTAGTGCAATCTTTTGAATATCAATCACTCGTTAATTGATGTCATATATAAGCTTATATATCACAATGGTGCACTCTTCTCATCTTTATTTTTTTGAAGGGGTACCATACCTTTTCTCTATTCTCATCCTACTGATTAGCCCCTCCCTCGAGTTTTAGGATTCAACTCTCATTTATATTTTCATACTGAAAATGTGGATGATCTCTATGCAAAGAACACCTATTTAGTTTGCTTATAATGCGACCTTGGTTCAAAAATTAAATATTTAGACCCTCGTTTGATGACTAGTTGTATTCTTGCCAGAGATTATCTCAACAAACTTATAATTGTTACTTTTCCCTTAATCTAAATTTTAAATAATATATTTGATCATTTAAAAAAATTCAACTATCAACCACAATAAAAAGATATGATTAAAAGTATTCAAGATTAAGTTTTACCAAGTCATATTTACCCATATGACTCTTAGATATAATAAGAAAATAATTATTTTTATTTGATTGAACAATTACGAATTAATTTGTATTTATATTATTAAAGTAAATAAAAGAATAAAAATAAAATTTACTAAAAATGCAAAGAAAAGTAATATTTTTTGGACTAAAAAAAATAAAGGAAAAAACAAATAAATAATTATAAAATTTATGTCTAGATATAATTTAAAATAAATGGCAGAGAAAGGATAAATTTATATGAAAAAAGTTATGTTATATAATATTGCCTAAGTATTATAGGTTAGGAAATTTTATAAAGTAATATTTTACATCTTTTGAAATGATATTAATATGAAAAACATAAAAACTAATAATTTAAAGAAATTTAAGAAAACTAAAATTAATCAAAATAAATTTTTCTTTAATTTTAAAAAATACAAAAAAAAATTGTATTATGTTAATATTTTCCTTTTATCATATCATGACCATTGATAATTATAACAAAACACATGTCATTTGATTAATAAGTTAGTTATTTTGTAAGTTTAACACATGAGTTATGTGTATTAATATTATTGGTGTACGATTATCCAATATTGGATGAAAGAATTTTCTTAATAAAAATTGTAATTAAATTAATACTTTTGAACAAAAAATAAATTAAGAAAAATATATCAATACAATAAATAATTGTTGTGTTGTATGAGTAATTAAAATTTTCAGAGTATTCAAATGCATTGGATGCCCTACCAACTTAATTTGGATAAAATTCCATGTCAATAATATCCTTAAATTTAATTCCTCAAATTTTGAATTATTTACATTATTACCTTGTGTACTATCGCCATATTTCTCAAACTCAGCCCTATGAATACACTTTTCCCACATGTTACCTCAATTGTCAAAATATATACATGTATATGCTTGAAAGCTGGTCAGAATAAGAATTAGGGATTTGTTTTCTTTTGCCAAATAATTAGCGCTTTCATTTCTTACAATTGGTGTTTAAATTTAAGAAAAAACTTAATCGTGTTAGAATACAACTGTGATGATCGATTCTCTTCAAGGAGAGAGGTATAGTTTGTCTACTATATGTACGAATCCATACACATTTTTTTATTTAACTAATTATATTTTAAAATATAGATTAAATCTGAGAGATCTTGCGATATTTTTCAATGATTTATGTTGAAAACTTATGTTTGTTTGAACTCATGGGTTTTAATGATTCTTTTTCAAAATTAGGGAGTTTATATCTTATGCATTGGGTAAAAACTTACGTCGTTGTTTGAAATTTATTGCTATTGCTTTAGGTTTGTTGGATTTCCACATGATAATAATTTGGACACGAATCTTTAAGATGCTAAAATTTTGTATACTTTTAGGTGTTGTTTTCGGGGTTTTGATTTGAAAAAATTATGTTTATTTGTAGTGATAGAGATGAAAGAAAAATGAGCGTTCTAATAAATTGGATAATATTTAAAGGGCGCCCATTTGTTTGAAGGAAAGTGCAAAATATTCTTTTCTTTTTAATTCTGAAACTCGCAATTTAGACCTTCTTTTAATGATAAATTTCATTCTTTCCCAAATACTAGCTTGGAATTCGATAGAATTTGTGAAATTAATATTTTTCTCTTATTTAAATTGTTAAATGTTTTATGAAAAAAATACCAAATATCCCCTATAGTTTTAGAATAGATAAATACTCTCTATCATTCCCTAATTCATGGCAACTCACCTCTATTTATGATAACTTTGTGCAGCTCGGTGCACCCAATGTGATAAGCTTTAATATTGTTTTTAGTATAAGGGGTGAGTTGCCAAGAGTTAGGAAACCATATGAGGTATTGTCCCTATTAATATTGTAAGGGATTTTTACCCTTAGTCAAACCATAGAGGGTATTTGATTACCCAATGATTTTATTTGTTTCTTTTCAAAATTCTCCAAACATATCCATGGTGTTCCAGTCATTAATTAGTGTTTTTGTTACTCGTGATGTAATTTGAGTTATAGTTTATATGATGTTGTTTTTCGCAAATATAATATCTTTTGATTAATCATTTTCATTGTACGTTAATGTATATATTTATTCATCTTAATATTTATTTTAATTTCCTTCATATTTTTTTACAGATAAGCTAATTTGAGCCACGAAGATTAATGTTTACTAAAACATATGATCGATGTTCATACCATTTCAAGTTTTATGGATATAATAGTTTCATTCAGGTATGACAAAGGATTAGTTTTTTCCAAAAATATCAAAAACCGTAACTATAATAGTTTATTTTTTAAAAACCATAATCGTACGGTTTTAACCATCAGTTATAATATTTAAAAACCATAACTGCATTATTATTCGGTTTCGGTTTTAAACGATATATTTGGTTTTTAACCATAACCAAATGATAATTTAGTAAATATATTATTTTTCATTATTCACTCATAAAAGAAAAATCTCCAACGTATATAAAATATTGTGTTCGTATCTAATTAAATTGCATATTTATAAACAAGTTTGTTAAATATAGTATTTGGATTTTGAAAATCTATATGACAATAAACGGTTTTCGGTTATTCAGTTTTATTTTCATCTAAAACCATACCCTAACAGTTTTAACCATTTGTTACACTTGTTAAAACTATAACCTAATGGTTTACCGCGATTATATAATTTGATTTTTAATTGGTTCGGGTATCATCGATTTTGGTTTTTAACCGTAACCATTGACATCCCTAGTTTCATTGGAATCATAAATGAAGAGTTCCTTCAATTAGGAGTGCCAAAAAGAAATATACTGAAGCATTGTAGAAGGTGGACAAAATTTCAACAATTTTAATATTATTTTTTCACAAATAATAAGCTGAAAATAGTTTAATAAATCGGTTTAATGAGATAATTACGTATTTAGTCCATGTGTTATGCGAATGTAACACATATGTTCATGTGTTTTAGGAATATACTAAAAAAATTAAGGTGGGGCCCGAATCATGCAATTTAGATCATTTAGTTTTGGAAAATTGATCAAGTTTGTAATCATTTTTGAAGTATAATAATATATTTATTTTTTATGTGTGTGAGAATTTATTTCTAGTCCCTGTCTTTTTCATTTCCCTTGCATAAGTTAGCACCTAATTAATTGACATTTTAGTGCATATGGTTGTTTTTTTATCCTCTATTATAAATTGTAAATGGAAATGATAATTTGCATGGCTTGTTTCTTCTCTTTACTCGAAAGAAAAATAATCATAAATTCCACTTGCTATTTTATAGGAATGATATACTACTAACTATTTACATTCAATTTCCTAATAAAACAAGATGGTTACCTCCTCCAATTGGTGAAATAAAAATCAACACAAATGCAGCCTTCGATGTGTTAAATGCTAATTTTTTTCTTTTATTGCCAGGGACCATTGTGGTAATTTTTTGGATGTGAAATGCTAGGTGCATGGGAGTCTTATCACCTGTGGAGGCTGAAGTTTTAAGAGTCTATAAAGCTTGTAGGATTGCTACTTAGTTTCTAGCTGGAAAAGTGACTATCGAGAGTGATAATTCTATAGTTATTAACTCTTTCAATTGTAATAAGTTAAAAACCCCTCATTCCATCACACATTTGATTAGGGATATTTGAGAGTGTTGCAACACTTATAAATTGAATTTTCTCTAGTAAATAGGGGTAAGAACTTAGTAGCTGACTGGAAAACTAAACAAAAGCTTAGAGGTGCATTGTCTAGCTTAGATTAGAAATAATCACCCAAATCAGTTAGGCTCATTTGTAATGACCACAATGCTACGGGCATTGGGAAACTTTTGAACCTTCTCTACTTTAAAATATTGTTTTTTGACTAATAAAAAGAATGCTATATTTGATTCTTGTGGAAGGTGAGCTTGGCATGTCACTTAGCTCACCATTTTAATGGTGCGACTATAGGATAAGTCTGGGTCTAAGAAAATTCCAAACTTTAATTTGTCCCTTATAGGGTGAGTCCTGGTTCGGCTTGGCCCATCATAGGGAAATAATCAACGGGCGCATTTTTTGCCCGAAGGTTCAAATGGAAGTCTCTAGTGCAAAAGTATAGTACATTTTCTCTGTCTTTTGTCTTTGTTCTACTTAGTACCCGTGTAAAAGTATTTCTTTTGAAAAACACTTAAAAGTGTTTTTAGATATTTAAAAGTGTTTTATACCCTAAGAACACTTTCTTTAATAGCATCAAATATGTGTTTCTTAAAAAATGCGCCTAAAGTGATTCTAAATTTCAATATTATTTTTAATAATTTTTCAAATATTTTAATTATATTTTAAAAAGCCCTTTTTTCCTCTTGAATGAGCACTTCCAAACGATCCCTTAGCCTTATCCGAAAAAAGTTAGGAAGCGTGTGACATTTCTTTTTGATATATAATTCATTATTTATTTTAAAAAAAGGCACAACAAAAATGAAAAAGGCTGATAGACCAACCACAATGTATAATGTGTTGGTTTAATCATTCAAAACTTATTTATACTTGTAAAGGTTGAAATATTTTAATAGTATTGGTGGGTATAACCCAAAAAAGGATCAGCAAAATATCCCCTATGATGTGGCAGTTAAGTGGTCCAATCAATATAATTCTCTTTACATGTTTTCTCTATCTTACAAGATTGTATCACTTAATCGACACATCACGGGTGATACCCAACATAACTCATGTTTTATTTAATTTTCCGTGTTGGCATGTTAATGGACGTGAGTATATTGTATATCTATTTTTTTTTTGTGAAGGGGTCTGTTGTATTTCTATGGTTGTCATTAATGCATATATTTTTTATAGAAATAGTATTAATTATCTATACTAAGTGTCACCGTCTAAGCTCTTGTATCTCAGGTCGGTTTAACTCGAACTTTCAATTTTTTAGCTCCCATCGAGAGGTAAATTCTCGGACTTTCCCCTTTCTATTACACAACACAATTGGATTGAAGAATATTCATTAGTATAAGAGCATAATGTGTATTTATAAAAATTATCTCACTTGGAAAATCCAACAATCTTGTTTAACACAAAGGTTACACAAATTTTATTTACAGGTGTTCATTTATGCAATAGTTTCCAACCATCAACATATTATGTTGTCGATCAAAGATGTTTTTGTCAATATTTTCTAACACAAAATCACCTTTTTAAATGGTCTTGAAAATATCGCTCCTTGTAATGTTAAATTACTGTAACGTCCATCAAGTGTCAGTTCTAGAATCTTGGACTTGAAGTCATCATTCACATTTGTGTTTTGGAACTCCATCGAGTTGTAGATATATGTTTAGAAATGTGATTCAAGATGATCAATTATATTGGTAATCGAAGTACAGAATGTTCAATGAAGCCTCTGGATAAAAACATCCACAGTGAACCTAGTTCCAAAATTCACACAAAAGTTATGGTGATGTGAATTTTAGGAAGATTTATATTCAAGGATGTAGCTACTAGTATCCCCAATAGACATTTTTATTTTGATTTTACAAAAACAATTTTTGACCCTAGTAAAAATTACTTGTGGCCTGCATAACTTTAATAGCTTGCACCGTGCATTTTGACTAATTAATCACTAGTATAACAGCAGTAATATTTATTATTCTTATCTTGATATTTGTGACAATGGTTGGTGATAGAGCATAAAAATCCAAATCAATAAAATTACACTAATGATGAATCTCCGATTTATGTGATAAATGATGATTTGTGTGAACTCTATCTTCAATCGAGCCTAGAACCCTGAAAGTGGACAAAGGTTAGGACCAAATAAAGGTATATTTCCTGATGGTACTCTGATAGTTAAGTCACTATTGGGATGAAGGATCGAGGAGAATATATATTGGACGAGGTCCCATTGTAATCTAAACAGTGTAAGTACTTAAGTGATACCACATTGAGTGCTTGTTATAGGAATCATAGATAAGGAAAACTCGGGAATACCTTGTTGGACTTTTGTCGCATCCATATGGAATATCTTTGGGGCAACATTATATGTTCATTACCTTGGCGAGATGCTCATTGGCAGCCTCATGGACATGTTGAGTGCTCGATACTATATCATAGAGGTTTGTCGAGGGAGTAGTTCAACCGACAACCATGACATAAAGTTAATCGAGACTATCCACACCCCTTGAATTTGTACAATCTGGGAAAAGAATCCATGTGGGACCATTTGAAGAATACAACCATATCTTAATGTTGAAGTGAGTGTCATTTACAATTGTTTAACTTGCATGCTATCGTGCGACACGTGTTTACTCACAAATGGCCACATCCTCATAATTATCTTGGTAATTGTGGGAAGTTACGTACATTATCATGCGGTTTTCGGGTTCTCTAGATCATTAAGACCTCGATAGGCGAATCATCACTATTCACCAATATATTGTGTCACTCTGTTATATTGTTCTTATTGCTGTTGTGGATTTTCTTCGAGCACCTTTATGATAGCATACTAGTGTTCGAATAACTCTTCCACTTGTACTTTTCTAGAGTAGTAAATTCTCTTCTCTTTAAGGTATCTTATTTCGTAATTTTGAGTTTTTTATGTATCGTAAAGGTAGTTCAGTGAGAGGCTCCAAGGATCATCCTAGAGGGGAATTAAAAAGATCTCGGCCTTCATATTTGGCCATCGCAACCTCTTATGCGAAGGACTCTACCTTGGATTTCTCAATTGGAACCATATTTATGTCCCCCGAGAGGATTACTCTTAAAGTTTGTTGTACTTCTTCTTTTTTTATTGATACCGACTCTTACCGACTTTTATTTAAGCAACACCCATTCTTCACCTCCACAACCAATTAACGTAGCTAGTATAATTTTTATATATGATACTTCCTTAGTACATAAATAGTGCATCCCGCATAAGCCCGTTGTTGCAGAGTTTAGGCTCGAACATATGATGTGCAAGCTTAGCTTCCGCAAATTTTTAAAGGTTGTAAAGAGGGAGGGGGTACATTTGTATCGGAATAGATATTTTCTATCCATGTGCAAATGAGAGAACTTTTCAACCTTGTGAGAGATAAATTGCAGTTTATACCCGCTCCAGATATGAGGCTTTAGGTTCCCTCCGGGACTTTTATTATGACTCTCATGAGAAAGTCGAATTTGCGTCTAAGCCAAATGACCCTGAATTATTTGGAAAACATCTTGAGCTTCTATATGGGGTGTACAACTCTTTTGGGTTGCATGCCTTTAGCCAATTTATTTTTTCATATTTATCAACTAATTAAGTGAAAAAGTCGAATCAACAGTAGATGGTACCTAATAGCTCCTCGAATCAAAAATGGTCACCAAATGACTGATGCTGTCTCCTGAAGCATATTTATAAATCAATGATGAGGGAAATGCGTTATGCAAGTATACGGGTCACCAAGTAATATAGAAATTAAGTGAATTATCGTCCACACATGGATTTATGAGTTTAGGACTAGCTATTCATTATTAATAAAAAGACTAAACAAAAAATATTTCTATATGATTTTTGTTTAGGTAGCTACCAAGATAATGGTTAACTACTAAATTAACTAAGGAAATCAAGTTAAGGCTGTGGACGGGGAGAGAAATATAGATTGAGACACTTGTAATTCCCACTAACTATAGCTTAAAGTTACCTGCAATTCTAAGGGTAAAACGGGACATTTATGCTAATCATTGTTATAAGATCTCCCTTAGTTCCTTTCGGATAAGTAGGGGGCTACAATATAACCCTAGGAACCTCTTCCTAGTGAATCCTACGCATGTTATCTAGACGTCTAAAGTTCAAACTCTATGTGATTACCTAGTTAGTTTATCTCTTCCGGGTCTTCAACTCTAAAAAGCGTAATTAACCTAGTTCCACTACCAAATCCATATTCACAAGCATAATTTAATAGCTAACAAACCTAAATATGTGTACACCATTCAAGGATTTATCACGAGGCACAAAGATAATTACAGCAAAAACAATCCATAATTATTTTAAATAAGAAATCCCAAATTCATTCAAATAAGACTTAATTAATAGTTAGGGTTTATACCCCAAACATCTCAAGTTAAGAGGTAATTTAGCATAAACTCTATTGATTAAGAGTTTGTGTCCAAGTGAAACTGAGTCACAAATATTATATCTGTAATACTAGTGATTAATTTGTTAAAATACACGGTGTCAAGCTATACAAGTTATGCACATCATAAGTAAAAGATCAAATCAGCTACTTATCCAAAAAAATTAGGGGTCAAGAATGATTTTTTTAAAATCAAAAGGGAAATGTCTATTGGGGTACTAGTAGCTATACCCTAATCGAAATACTTCATAAGTTTTATATCACAATGATTTTTGTGTGAATTTTGGAATCAGATTCACCGTGAATGATTTTATCCAAAGTTTTCAATGAGCATTATATACTTCGATTACCAACATTATTGATCTTCGTTAATCATATTTCTTCACATTTATCTATAACTCGAAGGAGTTCCAAAACACCAATGTAAATGATGACTTAAGGTTCAAGATTCTAGCACCGACACTTGATCTAATAAAAAGACGTTACAGTAAATTAACATTGAAAGTGGTGATATTTGAAAGACCATCTAAATAGTTAATTTTGTGTTTGATAGATTGACAAAAACATCCTTGATTGACAACTTAATCTATTGGTGGTTGGAAACTAGTGCATAAATACAAACTTGAAAATAAATCTTGTGTAACCTTTGTGTAATATAGAATTATTTGATTTTCCTAGTTCAGTAGAATACTTGAGATCAGTTTAATAATCATACATTTATGCTCTTATACTAATGTATACTCTTCAATCTAATTGTGGGATCATCTATTTGTGTAAAAGATAGGGGAAAGTCCAAGAATTTACCCTAGGAACTAAAAAAATTGAAATTCCGAGTTAAATACATGAGATTAGACGGTAACAAGATAATTAAAACTATGTGGAATGAAATATATAAATGAATGACAACACCCATATAAATACAACAATACCTTCATCAAATTTCCAAAATAAATAATTATATAATATACTCACGTCCATTAACATGCCAACAAAGATAACTAATTAAAATATTTCTACCTTTACACACACACGTATATATATATGCTTTGAATGATTGAACCAACACAATTTACATAGAGGTTGTACTATTATCCATTTTTCCATTTTTGTTGTCAAAGCTTTCTTTCATAATAACTGGTGAGTTATAGAACAAAATAAAGGTCACCCATTTCTCCACTTTTTTCAGATATGACTACGTAGAACAAGATAAAGAGAGCGAAAATACAATATAGTTTAGCACTAGAGACTGCCATTTGAACCTTCGGGAAAAACATGTGCCTGCTGATTTTGCCTTATGATGGTCTAAGCCGAACTAGGGCTAACCCTAGATGGGACAAATTAATGTTTGAATTTTTCTTGACCCTGACTTATCCTATAACCTCAACATTAAAATGGTGAGCCATGTGACATGCCAAGCTCACCTTTCGCAAGAATCAAATATAGCTTTTCTTTATAGAAAAATTAATGTAAACTATCAGTAGTATATTATTCCTTTAAAATAGCACGTGATATTTATGTTTTTTTCGAGTTGAGAGAAGAAACAAGACATGCAACTTGTTATTTCGATTTACAATTGGTGGTAGAGGATAAACATCACAATTATAGAGAACTACATTATCAATTAATTAGGTGCTAACTTAAGCAAGGGAAATGAAAAAGATAGGGACTAGAAATGAATTTAAACACACATAAAAAGAGAATATTATTATACGTCAAAAATAATTACAAACTTGATCAATCTTCTAAAACTAAAGTATCTAAATTTCATTTAAATTCCTAATACACATAAATATAATTGTTATATTAGCATAACACATGGACTAAATACACATGGACCAGAATTTTTTTGCTCAATAACCCATGTAGTATAAATGAATACCCATTTATCAATTGTCTTCTCTCATTAGTGATGGTAAATTTTCTAGTACATGTTGTCATATTATTTGGAACATTTTTTATATATTTCACTAATGATAGTTTATGTGAAATAGATGTGGTGTATTTAGAAAAGTACTCATGTTATCATTGTAAATATAAATGTATTGTTTTAATGTAATAATAACTATTCAGAACTTTTTACAGTGTGAAAGCTTTCGCAAGAGCATCATTTTCTTTCACAAAACCTAAGCTTTCGTAAATTCTTATTTCATTTACAAAACAAAAGAAATGAACTTTTACACAATTTTTTATTATTTTTCATCCTTGAAACTTAACAAAAATGTCAGATACTACTTCCCCTGCCATAGCTTTGTCTTCCAATAAATATTGTTAAATAACTCCTATATCGCCCCCTCAATCCTCAACATATATCTAGCTGACCTTCTTCATGTTAAAATCATCTATCAAAATTATCCAACTTTTCGAGACCAAATTCTCTCCTTCCTCTTTTTTTACAATGGCATTTTTCTATATCCTTCTCAGCAAATAAAATACGTGCCACTCTCATTACATATCACTAATATATCCCTTTGAGAGACAATACAGTTTATCTAGTCATGATATTTTCGTTTCTGTTGATCACACCATCCAATACATGTAACATCAACTCTCACCAATGTCGATACCCGAATTAAGGTTTTCACAACCTATGACAATACATCCACAACCACAGTTGGTTGTCTACTTAACCGACTTGTACGACTATGTCCAATCTTTCAATTTACGAAGATAAACACGAAAAAATAAGCATGACTGATGAATTTGACTTGTAAGTCTCTCTATAACCAAATCTCACTAGGATGACCTACAACTACGATGAAATCAGTGCAGACAATGAAATCAGTGCAGACATATGCGCCCGCGACAATACTATCACCTTTCCTGAATCATATGAAAAATTCTTTTGGAACATGAAATTTATCACCATTAGCAGGATCAACTATCTCTTAACATTTTTACAGCTCAATTATCTAAATATAGTCGTGGTCATGTCATTCTTCAGCTTGTCCACTCAATCCAGGGGCATATATTGCATTCTCAAGGCACAACTTTGACTCCATCATATGAGAATCATAATTCTAAAGCTGACTAGCACACTACAAATAAGACAAACATTCAGTGGCAGTGAAGTGAATTTTTTTTGCCTCGTCAAAAATGGTTTCCCCTCTTGTTCTCACTCTTACAATAATTTTTCCGTTAAACTTTAAATCCCTAAGCTTCCCAGGTTGAACTTTTTTGTTAAAGCTTAAATGTTATGTTTCCCATATTTTCCTCACCAATAAAAACATGGTTCAAAACTCTCTTCAGACTACTATATGCACGTTATAAAATAATGCGGCATGTGAATACATTTCCCTAGAACTAATGGTATTCAGCAAAGGGTCATGTAGTCTTCCACGTCTCAACTAATAAATATTTCATAATGGAATTTTTTGTCATATAATTGAAAAGATACTCACATTACTAGTATGATCATCAATGTCTACTTTATTTTGGTCACTAATTTGTCAAATTGTTGTATACTTTATTAATCGCACGACTTCATATTCTCTTAACAATATCTATATTTTTAAGACCTTTTGGATCAAACTCCTTATATAAAATTACTTTTTTTTGATGCCCTTGTTTTTCGTTCTTAAGCCTTACTCGCCAAATAACCTTTAACCTAAGTCAAAACCTTGTGTATTTATTGGATACTTGATACAACACAACACACATAAATTTTTTAACCCTCCATGTAACAAAATTAATATCTCAAGACATGAAATTTTGGTTGAAAATATATTTACTTTTTGTTAATCAGAAAAAGTCCATATCACAAAAATTTAAATTTCTCAATTACGCCACAACCCTCCCATAACTCCACATATTAGCTACACATTCACAACCCATACTTCACCAAGGAGCTAGGACCCATGGACTTATAATACCATAAATTAAACCACATCCAGTACTAATTATTACCACACTCAGATAAAAAAACAGCTATCATAAGACTCTGTATTGGTTACCCCACAACTTCAGTTACGTACCAATTACACACATATTACAATGCATTATCATGCATCCAGAGTCTTAACTAGCAATTCTCCCTCTTCCATACATAATACATTAAATAAAAATTATTCCGTGTCTCCCTTAACTAATCCCATTTCTATACACAGAATGCAAGAACAAGCTAAAAATTAGATTACTACAACTCTGCGTTAAATTTCTCTTAACACTCAACTATCCTAAAACAACACATTTGAACTAATATGTGAATCAAAATCTTTAATGTTGTAAGAATGGCGTTAAATTATCACTGGGAAATTCTCTAATCTAGTCCGTATTCAAACAAAAAAACATTGTTTCACCGAAATATGTTATAAATATAATTGGTTGTAATTGAATCTTAGAATATAGTTGAACTGGCAGTATTCAAAGGTATAAAGCACGACTTGTCACTAAGGGTTACATAATCTCCCCGCAATCGATTACAAGCCACGTTCAGTCCGTTCAATTAATTTACTACCATTTCTCATGTACTATGCTCTAATTTTTAACTTAGAAAAGTCTTTACCCTTCTCTTCATGTACTATGATATATTGTGCTCTATTTGAAGATGTTTATACATTATAACCTTCTCGCTTTATTGACAAACAGTTTCATAATCATATATGTAAATTAAATATAAACATCTACAATCTAAAGTACATCGAGCGTATAGTATACCTCTTACATTATCCATCTTATTGAGATTCGTCATCTCCCACAATAATGCATCACTTCCATCTTGTAAAATGTCAATTTCAATGATATTATTTTTACATGTAGCAATACTCTGGCCTTCATGAAAGTTATTTTTAATGGATCTACGTACTTTTGATAATTTTGTTGGTGTCAACTAAAATCCTATAATCTCAAAACATATATTATGGAGCTTCTGTCAAATTCTAAATTTCTATAGCTAAAGTAGTTATATGTCTAATATTTGATCCATGCTTTTTAATCTTGAAGATGGAAGTCCTTCGATTGATAATACATAATATAACCAGGTTGTAGGCGCTCTTCAGTCTCTCGTTCTTACCCAGCCAGATGTCTTTTAATCAATAACATACACACTAGTTTATGCATGTTCCATATGATACTCATTGTAACGCTATATAACGCGTTCTTGTGTACCTTATCTAACATTATCACATGGAATCTTGCTTAACAAACAAACTAGTGCCACTCTTGGTTTCTACTCTTATGTTGATTAGAACTTTCACTTAGATAACCGACATGCAACACTGATCTCTTAAAGTTCAGATCTTCCTTGATAAGTTGATCTGCAAAAAGTCAACGAATAATCGAACGCTCGTCAAACAAAGAAAAATATCATTTTTTGCTTCGACAACTATTGAATTCAACAGATACTTCAACAGCTAGAAGTCCCTATTTTTAATCCACCTACCATTTTATGTAATATTATTCAACCAAAATTTTATATTCTTGATGTTTTTACTTTAGTCTAGTATATATGAAACAAGTAGTCATCGCCTTCTAATTTATACGGGATCAAGTAGAAAGAAATGAACTTGGAGTATCTTATTTACATTCAGATGATCAACTTGCGAGTTCTTTCACCAAATAACTATCACATGAAATTCATCGATATCACTATGTAAAAATCAAGTCATATTTGAAGGAACGACTATCTGGAGGGTGAATGATTAGGAAATAAAAAAATGAAATCAACCACAATCTATTCAAGACAAGATATTAATGTCCAAGACTTATGGGATTATTTTCATTCAATATATAATCTTATATATTTTTTAATTCTCATTTAATGCAATTGTTAGGAAAGAAAATATTATAATAATATAATTGTATGTTTCATGTATTATTGGTATGGAATAGAAACAATATGTATAACTAGTTGGGGTTAGTTTAACTGGCTAGCGCCCTTGTTCATTCATCTAGATGGTATAGGTTCGAACCGTGTCAATGACACCGAGTCCAAAAAATGGCTCTTCCAAGTAACAAAAAAACAATCTATATATTATTTACTTGGTTAACATAATTGTGATTCCCCAACGTGTATATATATGTGGGAGTGTGATGAGTTGGTAATCAAAGGTCTTTCAAGTGAGAAGCAATTTATATATATTCTGGATTATGTGAGTACTCTCAATATGTAATTGATTTTGGGTAACTTGTGGAATACCAAATTTTATAAGAAATCTACATAACCAAATAATATTAGAGCATGTCATAGATACCGCACAGATTCCTAATTTTTTAGATGACTTGAAGATATAATATTATTTCTTTCCTTTATGAGATATAATTCAACTCCAAAAAATACACTCCATCTTGTTCCTAAATATATACTGTTTTTAAGACATCCACAATTCGTATAATCATATGATAGATACAGGAAATTATTAGAAGTGTAGAATATCCCACATATATATGTGCACTAGTAATACAATGAATAATCGAACCCCATATAGGTAAAAATTATTTGAAATTTGTATATGTTTTTGTGTTAGCAAAATAAAAGTGATGGTTAGAAAGATCAAATTACCAACCAAAATCTAATATAAGGTAGAATCATATAAAAAATTTCCTTCGTCATGTAGTTTTTTCATATTGATTTCTATAGGAGTGTCAATATGTGTAGTTTTCATTGACCAAGCTTAGTTAAACCAATCTAGAATGTATATCTTTGGTTTCTTGAATAGGCAGCCAGCCTTACAAAGTAAACATACATATATATACTTATCCAATTATATTTTCATTTTTTATCAGGTAGTAAATTATATTTTAAGATATTAAATTTACACTATGTGTTAAAATAAACTAAAATGGAGGGATGAAAATGAGGCTTGGTGGTTGTTTTGACAACTTGCCTACATTTCCTTGCTACATACTTCCTCTTTCGTTCCTTCTCTCTCTAACAAAAAATGTTTGTACTAGGATTCCGATGATGTACGGATAACCTTACAGTTTGATGATTTAACAAAGACCGTATATGGACTAATGAAATCACAGAAATAATAGCCTATATGGTAGATAATTTAGCTCCTAGGTCATGCTTTATATGTGGTATTATTATTACACATGCCTATTATTCTTTTCCTTTGTATCATATTTTTGTAGAGCTTTTAGGAACCTACTTGAATCCCACATAATCCAGCTTATTATTTAATGTGACAATACAAAATCATAGGAATAACAATACATTTAAAAAATTAAAACAATGGGTTAACAACCTTTATTTCTTACATATCCGAAACAATAACATATACAGTTTTAGACCATTAATAAAAAATAATTTCAACATCCACTTAGGAATTGAATAGTTTTTAACATATTGAATACTTGAATAAAAAACTCTATGATAATGTTCTTATATCAAATTTTCTTTTATAGTTGTAAATTCTAGGGTTCTCATCAGGTTGATAAATAATGGGATTTAAAGGAGAAAAGGAATCAAAGACACTAGCAAAGCCTCCAACAATTGTTTTATCGGATCTTGGTCCAAAGAAAATTGATATTAATAAGCCCCTACAAATGGAAAGGCGCAATCTTGGCAAAAAGGGATATAAGATTCAGCTGCTTACTAATAATTTCAATGTCTCGGAAGCAAGAATTGATTGAAACTTTTTCAAGTCCAATGTAAGTACATTTAAATTTGGCCGTTTGAGAAACTAATTCACCTTTAAAATCTATTGCTCATATTTTCACGTGTTATGAAGATGGACATCAGGTGGAGGTAAAAGGTGTTTGTAGGAAAGTGATGGACAAATTCAAAGAAACTTACGGGCATGAAATCAATGAGAAATTCATCGCTTATGATGGTGAGAATAACTCTTATTCTCTTAGTCCTCTGTCAAATAACAAGCTTGAGTTTATAGTTATGATTAAAAAGCATGCTCCGAACAGGCATTGCTATTTCTAAACTTTCAAAGAAAATATTTTATTCGAATTTCTAACAAGTTCATATTATTTTCAGTAAAATGGAAAGTGGGATGGTGGAAGCCCACAACATGGTGATATGATAAGTTGTAGACAACCGTCAAGGTCAAAGACATATAGAGTGGAATTTTGCTATGCTGCTCAAATATCATGCAAGATATTACAAATGCACATTGTGCCTAAGATTCTGATAGTCTTTACGAGCCCGTGAGAGATTTGGACATAATTCTTAGACAAAATGCTGCCAAACAGTAAGAATTTCTTGTATTCAGGTGCATTTTGATGTTTTAGACAGTAGGAGTACTTGTCTGCAATTTCATGTCTTATATTTTCTTTAAGACAGATGAATTTCAATGAAAACTGCTAATTTATCACAAAAAATTAACAATAAGAGAATCGGCTCTAGATTTTAAAATCGTGTGTAGAATTTATGTCCATATTTTCTATACAGGGGATGTCTTCTCGTACTCCAATCTCATTTAGGGTCTGTGGTGACTGGATGCCGTGGATTTCATTCTAGTGTCCGTGCATATCAAGGAGGCCGTTCACTAAATATTGGTAAGATTCTATTTCCAATATATTTATCCAATTTTCAATGCTCTAACGACTTAATGGTTCTATTTTCCTTAATTTATACAGATGTATCAACAACAATGATTTTAAAACCAGGACCATTTATTGATTTTATAATTACAAATCAAAAGGTTCTAGATCCTTACCAAATTGATTGGACAAAGGTAAAAAATACTTAACTGTATGTTAAATTATGAACTAATTACTAATGATCCTCCTTTTACAGGCCAAAGGAGTGCCGAATAATCCATGTATCACGACTGTCTCCTACAAATAGGGAATTTAAAATACCTTGGTTTGAGTCAGGGAGCTTGCATAGAGGAAATGTATTACTATTATCTATTGTTAGACAATCAATTCTTCTAAAAGGTTAAGCTTCAAATCTGTGATCTTTTTCTAATACCATGTTAGACAACCGATTCTTCTAAAAGTTTAAGCTCTTTTTAAGGAGTTATCTTATACATTATATATGACTTTTACATGCTCAATACCTATAAATTGAAAAATTTGAATAATTTTTATAAGGCGAGACTTTGAACTTGTAATGTTGTCTAATATATATAAGTTCTCATTTAAGAGAGAATATTCTTCCAGTAATATTTCAGTATATGATTTCTTTGTTCAGTATATGAAGATACCATTGCGATTTTCCATGCATAGATGTGGGCAAAGGAAAGCATCATGTATATATTCCAATTGACGTAATTTTGTAACTAGGTTGCTAAATCTGGTATATTTAAAATATAGGAACGAGTAGTAATAATTTCTTCGTAGCTGTGTTCACTGGTTTCACTCCAACACTATACCAAGAATTTATCCAGTAGTATCCAGAGAGCTTCACTTGTGTAGATGTTTCAAACAAAACTGACTGAGGGGTTGAACAATAACAACTATAACAATGATTTTCTTTCCAAGTCTGCTGGAATCTCGAACAGCTCAAAATTCACTGCAGCAGAAGGTCGTGTTCTTCCGGCACCCAAAGTAAGCTCTTCTTCTATGAAAATATAGAATTGTTGTATATATTTATTTACTAACAACAAGTTTCAATATACCCAGCTTATAGCAGGCAATGGAGAGGACAGAGTTTGTCGAAAAATGGAAGAATGAACTTTAACAATAAGGTAGAAAATTTCTTCTCTTTTTCTTTTCTTTTCTTTTCCTTTCTTTTCTTTTCTTTTCTCTTCTCCTTTCTTTCACAATATGCAACTTGTAACATAAATTAAGACTTTACATATGCAGAGAAAACTGGCAAGTATTGATGTTTGGGGAGTAGTCAACTTTTCATTTAGAGTTCACACGCATAGACGGATTAGTAAACTTATCACTTGTGGAAAAAAGAAAGGAATTGTAAGTGTTCTATTTTAATACTTTATCATAATTCTTAATCTAATTTTTATGTAATTGTATTGGATCCTTTTTTGCAGTGTACTACTCTTCCTGTTCATGCTGTGAAACTTATACAACCCTAGTTTAAAGAACTACAATAATTTATCCCCTGCATACTTTCAAAGAGAAAGCATTTAGATATCTATGGTCCATGGAAGCGGAAAATGCTATTAGAGCTTGGGATTCCTACACAATGCATTGTAACAGAAAAGTTCAACGATCAATACCTAACCTATTTGCTACTCAAGATAAACGCAAATGTGAGTTAACTTTTTCCATTTTCTATTAACGTATTATATGGTTGTGTACAATTGATAGATTGTTGTACTTTGCAGATGGGTGGTATTAATTCACTATTGACTGTCAAGCATTATAAAAGGTTCTCCTAGCCGTGATGTTCCATAAGTTTCCATGGTTGTGAGCTCACTGGAGTGGCCTCTCATATCTCGCTATCGAGCTGCAGTTCGTACACAGCCACAAAAGATGAAAATGGTTGATATTTTATTTGAAATGTTATGAACATCGATCATATTTCTGTCGCAAACAGTAAACATCATACCTCTTAATTAGATTATCTATACAAAAATGAAAAAATATAAAGCAGTGTTAAAATTAATAAATATGTACATTAATATATAGTAAAAATAATTCATAAAAAGATATTATATTTGCAAAAATGTAGTGATCATTTAAACTAAAATTCAAATTACATCTATATGAGTAACAAAAAATACTAATCGATGACAGGAACACCATGGATTTGTTTGGGAACTTTTAAAAAGAAAGAAATATATAATTAGGTAATATACCAAATACCCTCTATGGTTTATCAAAGAGTAAAAAACTTCCTACAATATTAAAAGGGACAAATAACTCCTATGGTCTCCTAACTCATGGAAACTCACCTCTTGTACTCAATATAACACTAAATCTTATATGATTGGTTGCACCGAGTTGCACAGAGTTATCAAAAATAGTGGTGAGTTATCATACGTTAAAGAAACATAAGGGGTATTTATACTTTTTTAAACCATACGGTAACAATTTAAATAAGGGAAAAATAATAATTTCACAAATTCTATCTAACTTTTCGAACAAGCATTTGGGTAAGAATGAAAATAATCATTAAAAGAAGGTCTAAATTGCGAGTTTTGGAACTAAAAAAGGTATATTGTACTTTCCCTTAAATAGATGGGTGCTCTTTACATATAAGCCAATCAGTTAAAACCCTAAAAAAATTTCATATGTCCCTACAAAAAAACATAATTTTTCAAATCAAAGCCTTGAAAACACCACATTAAGGGACACAAAATTCAGCATCTTATAGATTTGTTTCCAAAAATTAATATGTGGAAATTCAACAAACCTAAAGAAATCAATTTAAACAAAGACCTAACTTTTTACCTAATTCATAAGATCAAAAATACCTAATTTTGAAAAAAAATCATTAAAAACCATGAATTCAAACAATATGAGCTTTCAACATAAATAATTATAATAAATCCTAAAGCTCTCAAGTTTACACTATATTTTATAATAGAATTTGTTAAATGAAAAAATGTATCTGGATGAGTAAATAAAGTAGAGACAAAGCCTACCTCACAACATGAAGAGAAGAAATCACCATGGTTGTATTCTAACACACTAAACTAACACCTTTTGTGAAATTCAAACAGTAATTGAAAGAAAACAAAAGTCGTAATTATTTGGAAAAGGAAAGACTATATCCTAATTCTTATTTTGACTACTAGTTTTCAAACATATAAATGTCTATATTTTGACGATTGAGGTAACATGTGGAAAGAGTGTATTTATAGGGTTAAATGTGCGATCTATTGACATAGAGTTATATCTAAATTAGATGGGTAGGTCAACCAAATGCATTTGAATATTTTGAACATTTTAATAATTCGTACAACCCAACAAATATTTATTGTATTGCTTTTTTTTTCTTTTTTTTCTTTTTGGGTCAAAGGTATTAATTTCGTTATCTTTTTCATTAATGTATTATTTGAATATCTATTATTAAATAAAAGGAAAAGATGATGAGATTATAAGTTATTATTATTTTTTTAATATAAAAAAATTAAAGAAACATAATTTCATTAATTTCATTTTTCATGAAATCTTATAATTTTTTTGTTTTTAAATTTACAATATTAAGATCATTTCAAAGGAAAGGAAATATTACTTTCTAAAATTTCCTAACTTATAATTTTAATATATAATACTTTTATATAATATAAAAAAACATAATATTTTTTTCATATAAATAATCTTTCCCCTTCTATTTAATTGAAATTTAAATCTAGACATTGCCCTAAAATTTTATCATTGCTTCTTTAGCTATCCCATCTTTGACCCGAGCTTCTTGGGGTGTGTTTCTTTTTATGTGCTCAAAGATCTTGTATCCATGTATTATGTCATTCCATATCAAATCACGACTCTGTTCTTATCTACAGTTCTCAAATCATATTAATATTCTAAAATACTTAAATGACTCTATACCATCACAAAGACATAAATCAGGAAAATCACCCAGATTTCATTCAATATTTCACCAAAAAGTCATGTTAAATATTGTATCAGATATACTAAATATAACCATAAATGTAGATACATCATCTAATAGCCTAAAAGTTAAATCATATTCATCCCGACTATGTAACTACAAAATGGGACAAATATTTCAATAAGTAAATAATATACCATAATGGAGAAGAGCAAAAAACGATACTAACAACTAAAGATCATAGCATAATCACTACCAATATAAATTTAAAAAATATATGCTAGTGATATCATATATTCTTAAGAAATTTTTAGTTTCATAATGCAAAATAATTTATATGAAATAATGTCAAGAAGAATAGGTTATATTATGGTCGTCGATATGTGTGTTATATTTTATATTCCAACTCTCCTAAGACATCTCTATATATGTAACCTACCACATGGTCGGGATCATAAGGATTAACTCAAACACATCATATAAGATGTGGTTAAGGAGTAATGGACATGAAATATGCAAGTAGGCTATAAGAACTCACCCTACCTTACCTAATTAACACATCTGATACGCTCAAGTTTAATATTTCAAATGTTTGCTCAATAACCCATGTAGTATAAATAAATACCCAAATTTCCCAATTATTACACCTCTATGAATTATCTTCTCTCATTAGTGATGGTAAATTTTCTAGTACATGTTGTCATATTATTTGGATTTTTTTTATATATTTCACTAATGATATTTTATGTGAAATAGATGTGGTGTATTTAGAAAAGTACTCATGTTTGACACTTCAATTCTTTTCACCTCTTAAATCTCATCTTCACTTACCTTTATTTGATGGTCATTAAATGTTATCATGTTGTATTGATTTTCTGCTCGGAATCCTATGGAACTTCTATCTTATTTGACAAAATTCCTAAGGTCTTAGATTCATTGTTGTTTCCATCTTCCCTCACTTGAACTTTAAGAGTATTTAGTGCAACCTTTTGAATATCAATCAGTCATTGGTTGATGTCATATCTAAGCTTATTTATATCACAATCGGTGCAACCTTCTCGTCTTTTTTTTAAGGGATACAATATCTCTAGTCTATTCTCATCCTATTGATTAGACCCACGAGGTTTAGGATTCAACTCTTAGTTGTATTTTTATACGAAAATCTAGATGATCCCTGTGTGCAAAGAACACCTATGCAGTTTGCCTAAAGTTCATCCTTGGTTCAAAAACTAAAAGTTTAGACCCTTATTTGCTTGCCACAAATTGTCTCGACAAAGTTAAAATTCTTACTTTTCGCTTAATCTTAATTTTAAATAACTTATTTTATCATTTACATAAGAAATCCACTCTCAACCATAGTTAATGAATATGTTAAACAAACTCAAGATTAAATTTTACCCAAGTCATATGACTCTGAGATATAATAAGAAAATAACTATTTTTATTTGATTGTACAATTATAAATTTATTTTTATTTATATTATTAAAATTAGAAAAAAGAATAGAAATAAAATATACTAAAAGAATGAAAAATAAAGTAATATTTTTGTTTGGATTATGAAAATAATAATAAAGGAAAAGAAATTAACAGATTAAAAAAACCCATGTCTGGATATGAATTTTAAATAAATGTACAAATAATTATATGAAAAAAATTATGTTTTTTAATATTACGTTAAAGTATAATATATCAAAATTATAGGTTAGGAAACTTTAAAATGTAATATTTTACTTCTTTTGAAATGATATTAATATGGAGAACTTAAAAACTAATAATTTAAAGAAATGCAAGAAAACTAATATTAATTAAAATACTTTTCTTTAATTTAAAAAAAAACAAAAAAAATAATAATTTGTATTCTCTTAATCTTTCTTTTATTAATAAGAAATATTCAAATATTACATTAATGGAAAAAGTAATTAAATTAATACTATTGAACCAAAAGAAATTAATAAAAAAATAGCAATACAATAAATATTTGTTGGGTTGAGTAACTAAAATATTTATAATATTCAAATGTATTGATTGCCCTACCCACCTATAGATAGAACTTTATGTCAATAATATCTTTAAATGTTGACTCCCCAAATTTCAAAATATTTACATTATTGCCTTTCTTAATCTTAACTCTACAAATACACATTTTTCACAATATTACCTCGATCGTCAAAATATACACATTTATATGTCTGAAAGCTAGCCAAAATAAGAAATTTATTTTTTCTTTTGCCAAATAATTAAGGCTTTTTTTTTTTTTTTAGTTAGTGTTTGAATTTCACAAAAGATTTTATTTTATTGTGTTAGAATGAAACTGCGATGATTTCTTCTCTTCAAAAAGGGAGGTGTGTACACATCCAAGACACATTATTTTTATTTAACTAGTTATAATATAGTCTAAATTTGTGATATTTTGGGAAATTTTCTAATGAATTATGTTGAAAACTTATGCTTTTTGAATTTATGGGTTTTAATGTTTGTTTTTTAAATTAGGGAGTTATATCTTATGAGTTGGGTAAAAAATTAGGTATTTGTTAAAATTTATTGTTTTAAATTTGTTGGATTTCGATATGTTTGAAACAAATATGTAAGATGTTAAAGTATTGTTTACGTGGTGTTTTCACGGTTTGATTTGAAAAAAATATGCTTGTTTGTAGTGACTGAGATCAAAGAAAAATTAGGGTTTTAATTAGTTGGTTAATATGTAAATAGTATTCTTCGTTTGAGGGAAAGTGCAAAATACTCTTTTTCAGTTCCAAAACATACAATTTAGACCTTCTTTTAATGATAATTTTTATTCTTGCTCAAATGCTAGTTTGGAAAATTTGATAGAATTTGTGAAATTGTTATTTTTCCCTTATTTAAATAGTTAAATGTTTTAGGATAAAAATACCAAATATTTCCAATGGTTTTAAAATGTTAAATACTCCATATGATTCCCTAATTCGTGACAACTCACCACTATTTATTATAACTTTGTGCAACTCGGTGCAATCAATGACATAATCTTTAATGTTATATTTAGTATAAGGGGTGAGTTGCCACGAATTAGGAAACCATATGAGGTATTTGTCTCTTTTAATATTGTAAGGATTTTTTTACTATTTGTCAAACAATAGAGGGTATTGGGTACATTACTCAGTGATTTTATTTGTTATTTTTCAAAATTGCCCAAACACATCCACGGTGTTCCAGTCATGAATTAGGCTGAGTCCAATAGACTCAATATTCTACCCTTTTGTTCTAGTAGGGGGTTGACCATCTTCATTTCAACAGCCAACGAATAGCAAACCCAGTTACCTACATCCCTATGCAAAAGCTTTAATTTACACATCACTACTGGATTCGCCTGGTTTCGCGACGACACGCGTCGTCGCGAATCCGGGTGATTCCGTCGCTAATTTTGTTTCGCGACGAAATTTCGTCGCTAACAGGTCGTCTCTATCCCGGCGTCGCTAATCCGTGAATAGCGACGACAAAAAGTGATTTCGTCCCTAATTACTCAGGGTTTTAACCACGAGGGCGCGCGTCGCGAATTTAAGAGATTAGCGACGACATATTAGCGACAACACGCCGTCGCTAATTTGTTAATTAGTTTTTCTTTTTTTTTTCTTCGAAAATTTATTAATTGAATTTTTCTTTTTTTTATTTAATTAACGACAACTTTTTAGCGACAGATTGTCGTCGCTAATAATTCGTATTTTGTTTTTTTATTTTTTTTTATTTTATCGAAAATCATTTTTTATTTATATTATTTAATATTTAGCGACGACATGCGTCGTCGCTATTCATGTTTTTTATATTTTTTTATATTTTTATTTTTAATTATTATTTATTTAAATTTTATTATTTATTTAAATTTTATTTTTTATTTTATTAAATTGTAGTTTTTTATTATTATTTTGCTTTTAAATATAATGCAAAATTATAAATAAATGAAAATCAAAAAATACATATAAATACGATAATTCGATTCAAATACTAAACTTGAAATAAAGTCAACGTCAAACGAGTCAAGTCAAAGTCAAACATTCCGAAATAAATAAAGTCTTAAACATACAAACCAACCAAATTAAAAAAAAAAAACTTAATCATCATTCAAATTGGGATCTTCTTCATCTCCTCTTCTCTCCTCATCTTCTCTCTCTTCATCTCGTCTAGTGGGCCCGGGTTTGCTGATCGGCTGCATTCCATTGGCGATTCTCATCCCGTTTAATGCCTCGAAGAGAATCTCTGCCATGCTCGGGGGTTGACTCGGCCGACTAGAAGAAGCTGTGGGCCCGGGTGATGCGGAGGATGGATCTGGTATAGGTGGAAGATTTTGAGCCGCGCGAAGCTCGTTCATCCCATCCAGAACCGCCTTAAGCAGCTCATCGTTCTCCCTGTCCCGCTGTGTAGGAGTCCTGGATCGTTTCCGGACCGGACCAATGGTAGGCACCCAGTATTTAGTCTTGGGTGGGTGTAGGACCTCCATTATTGTCTCGAGCATGGCATCCATCTGCTCCTGGATGCTAACTTCAGTACCCTCCGCTCCGGCCTGCACAACCTTCTTCTTCATCTTCTCCCGGAGAACACCCTCTAATTAGATTTCAATTTAAAAATAAATTAGATTAATAAAAAAATAAATTTAAAATAATAAATTAATTTAAATCAATTTAAAAAAATAACTTACACTAGCTTTCTCCAAACGATGGTCACGCCAACTATCTGTAGCAGCATCATAGGAGAGGTGGTCGAAATAGCCGCTTAAAGGAGGAAGCTCCATCTCCTCCTGGGTCTCGTCATCTGTAAAAGTCAACGGCTCTTTCGTCACCGTCTTCAGCTTCCCCTGGACAGTATACAGTAACAAATTTTAATTAGTTAACAATTAAATTAAATTAAATACTAAATTATATTTTAATTTTTAAAACTTATACCTCAATAATCACCTCCCGGGTCTGTGACCAGTTCCTTGACCCCGCCTTGCTCGGAACTGTCTGCTGCTCTCGATTCTTCTTGTTTATATCAGCCTGACTCTGTTACAAATAAAAAAGAAGTAGTTATAAAATTAATTAAAAAAATATATAAAATAATTAATAAATTATATTTTTCTACCTGTTTCGCCAAGTCATCAAACATCTTCTTCGTCGCCTCCCAAATCACCGGGTCAACATCTGGTGGATTTTCACCCGTGTAGTAGTAGTCGTTCTTCAAATCCGACTTGTATCGCCTGTAGGCTCCAGATGTCATCGCAGTCAACCTCTTAACAATCTCATGCCAATCGCCTCGCCTCCTCCACTCCTCCAAATCAAAAAATTGATTAAGTCGCTGCAAAATTACCCCTTTGTTATGGTCGGGAACATCTGACCATTGTTTGTAGCACGGGGGAACAGCATCTCGAACAGCATTACCAGCCACCTGACCCACGTGTTTGCTATACTCGCCCACGAAGTTCCAGGTGCCGTCTATGACAGAAAACTCAACTGGAATGGGCCAGCCGACTCTCTTCAGGGTCTCCTGAGCTGTCCGGATAGAGGTGGCAGCTTTCGGTCTCCTTCTTTTACGTTCACCTGTTTTAGTGAAAAATATTTAGTAACTACATATTTTTTTAAGTAATAAATAAACATTAATTGAATTTTTTATTACCCGATGGTTGGTTACAATCAGCATTCGAACGTGGAGGACCCCTCGGGGGATCGTTACCCCTCCGGTCTCCACCGTGACTCCTACCCATGACAGCAGCCATCTATAAAATTTCATAAAACTGCAAATAAGTCCAAATTTTTTAAAAATTTGCAATTAAGTCCTAAATTTTTTTAAAATTTGCAAATAAGTCCAAATTTTTTAAAATTTGCAAATAAGTCCATATTTTTTTAAAATTTCCATTTTTATCCAACTTTTTTAAAAAATGCGAATAATTCCTAATTGTCTAAAAAATCCATTTTTGTCCATTTTTTTTTATTTGAAATTAAGTCCTATTTTTTTCGAAAATTGCATTGTAGTCCTCTACCTTTCTAAAAAATTCATTTTAGTCATCTATCTTTCTAAAATTGTCAAGTAAGTCTTATTTTTTATAAAATTGCATTTTAGTCCTTTTTTTATAAAATTGCATTTTAGTCCTTAATCATACAAAACTGCATTTTAGTCCTTAAACATACAAATCAAACATATTGCAAATAGGTCCCTATATCTTAAAACACAATCAAAGATCAATAACACTCTAATTATTACATTAAAATTACAAAAATCATACCAAAACCCTAATTTTTATCAAATTCCAATTAAATGTTGTTATTTAACACCAAAAAATTACCAAACAACCCATAAACATACACATAATTCTCGGATTTCATCAAACAACTAAAAACATTCATGAATTTTTACAAAAAAAAAAATTAAAAATTAAAAAAATGCAAGTTTGATCCGGAAATTGGAACCTGTTACGTAGAAATGGTGTAGATTTCGTCCATGAATCCATGCCAAGAAGAAGGAATCATACAAAATAAACACAAGAAAAAATATTAGAAATTAAAAATGAAAAAATTAAAAAAGTAGTGATTAAAATGTGTTATTGGATTGAAATCATTACCTTGATGTTGGATTTGGTGTTGTTATTGCTCGGAGCTGCTTGGCTATGGCGGTAATGGAGGTTTTGTGTGAGTTTTTGAGTGTTTGTTATGGCAGAAATGAGCTCGGTTAGGTCTTTATAGAATAAAAGATTAGCGACGACACGCTGGTCGTCGCGAATCCTTAAATTTCGTCGCGAATCAGGGACACGTGTCGCCCCACGTACACACGCCCCTTGCGTGTCTTTGTTTAGCGACGACTACCCGTCGCGAAATTTTGGTTTGTAGTCGCTAATTTTCGTGGGCGGGAAAGTTGACCGCCCACGAAGACCAATCAAATTTTTTATTATTGTTTAGCGACGACTAACCCTTTGAATGTCGTCGCGAATAATTAGCAACGACATTCAACCTTTGAATGTCGTCGCTAAACCATTTGAATGTCGTCGCTATTTTTTTTTTTTTTGGTTCCTTTTCACATTCTTAATTGGGTGTTCGGGGTGTTTAGTCAAGTGTTTATGGTCAAACTTGGGTGTTCGGGGTGTTTAGTCAAGTGTTTATGGTCAAAGTTGACTGTTCATGGTCAAAGTTGAGTGTTTAGAGTCAAAGTTGAGTGTTTAGAGTCAAAGTTGAGTGTTTAGAGTCAAAGTTGAGTGTTTAGAGTCAAAGTTGAGTGTTTAGAGTCAAAGTTGAGTGTTTAGAGTCAAAGTTGAGTGTTTAGAGTCAAAGTTGAGTGTTTAGAGTCAAAGTTGAGTGTTTAGAGTCAAAGTTGACTGTTCATGGTCAAAATTGAGTGTTTAGAGTCAAAGTTGAGTGTTTAGAGTCAAAGTTGAGTGTTTAGAGTCAAAGTTGACTGTTCATGGTCAAAGTTGAGTGTTTAGAGTCAAAGTTGAGTGTTTAGAGTCAAAGTTGAGTGTTTAGAGTCAAAGTTGAGTGTTTAGAGTCAAAGTTGACTGTTCATGGTCAAAGTTGAGTGTTTAGAGTCAAAGTTGAGTGTTTAGAGTCAAAGTTGAGTGTTTAGAGTCAAAGTTGAGTGTTCATGGTCAAAGTTGAGTGTTTAGAGTCAAAGTTGAGTGTTTATGGTCAAAGTTGAGTGTTTAGAGTCAAAGTTGAGTGTTTAGAGTCAAAGTTGAGTGTTTAGAGTCAAAGTTGAGTGTTTAGAGTCAAAGTTGAGTGTTTAGAGTCAAAGTTGAGTGTTTAGAGTCAAAGTTGAGTGTTTAGAGTCAAAGTTGACTGTTCATGGTCAAAGTTGAGTGTTTAGAGTCAAAGTTGAGTGTTTAGAGTCAAAGTTGACTGTGCATGGTCAAAGTTGAGTGTTTAGAGTCAAAGTTGACTGTTTATGGTCAAAGTTGAGTGTTTAGAGTCAAAGTTGAGTGTTTAGAGTCAAAGTTGAGTGTTCATGGTCAAAGTTGAGTGTTTAGAGTTAAAGTTGAGTGTTTAGAGTCAAAGTTGAGTGTTTAGAGTCAAAGTTGAGTGTTTAGAGTCAAAGTTAATACAAATAAACCAAAATAAAAAAAAACCTAATCACTATCATATCCACTAATAACTATGGGTTCATCATCGCTATCAACCTCTATAGATTCTTCTTCATCACCGTATTCATCCAAGGTGTCATCATGAATTTCCTCATTCTCATCAATAACCGTATCAAAAGACAAATCAATAAAAAAATGAGCAGGATCAATCTCGATCTCCTCGGTGGATGCCAATGGCATGTTGATGTTCTCGTTCCCCGTGCTATCCAATAGTATGCTGATGCTCTCATTTCCAGTAGGGAGTGATTCCGAACCCCATAACTCAGGACTCCATCCGTGTCGATCGTTTATTTCCCAAACGGCTTTCCACCCTTTCATTGATTTCTTTGAACTAATCTCGTCGATGTAAAACACTTTCTTGGCCTGCGATGCTAAAATGTATGGTTCGTCGGCCCACTCAAAGTTTGTTGTGTTGATAAATGTTACCCCATGTTCTTGCCTCGATCCAGACTTTTTATACCACTTACAGACAAATAACACAACCGAGCACCCTCCAGTGTACATAACCTCCAAGATTTTGATTAATTCCCCATAATAGGGTTCTTCATTGTAAATGGTACACACTCCGTAATCCTGCGTCACTCTTTTCTCTCCTTTGGACTTAGTTACCCACTTGACACCGTTCACAACACATGAATCATATTTATGCACCGAACCATAAGACATGTTTGCCAAGGACACCATCTCGGTGGTAGCTAATGGATCTCCACGTGAATGCATTCCATGAATCTAATATACAACAATAATAGTTAGTACTTTGATAATAAATATATAAGTTATAAACCAATGCCTAAAATTACATACCTTTTCCAAAAACCATTCCTTAAATGTTCGACGATGCGTAATATCTATTTCACCACTCGTTCCCGTAAGTGTTGATTTGTGTTCACTATAATTGTAAATGAGTATAAATATATAAATATATATAAATATATATATATATATATATATATAAATATATATAAATATATATAAATATATAAATATATATAAATATATATATATATATATATAAATATATATAAATATATATAAATATATAATATATAATATATAAATATATAAATATATATATATAAATATATATAAATATATAAATATATATAAATATATATAAATATATAGTATATATTTATATAAGATAATAATATTTACTTACGTCATGTATGTTTCGAGTTCGTCGCAGTTATGCAAAATATACCAACTTATGTGCTCCTTCTCCTTATACGGTAAAGAAACATACTCTATCTTGCCAACTGGAGTGCATTGGGAATTGAAAACGGATAGCTCTTTTGGGACCAGCGGTGCTTCGTTGTATCTGCCTGGATCGTTGAACCTTGTTTTTTCTTCACTAAGATATCTTGATATGAAATTCAACGTCTCTTCCGCAATGTACCCCTCGGCTATTGAACCCTCTGGTCTAGCCGGATTTCGGATATACTCTTTCAACTTTTTCAAATACCTTTCAAATGGGTACATCCACCGCATTTGGACCGGGCCACCAAGCAATGCTTCATCATATAAGTGTATCACCAAGTGGATCATTATATCAAAAAACGCGGGAGGTAAAATCATTTCTAGCCTACACATAAGTTCAACCACTTTCTTCTTTCCCGATACTAACTGTTTCCTGCTTAGATTTTTATTGCAAACGACTCTAAACACGTTCGCTAACCCAATAAACACATCACTAATCGCTTTGTCTTCAATAAGCCCGGGGAGACTAGCCACGAAAAGATATTGCATCATCACGTGACAGTCGTGAGATTTCATGCCGATAATCTTACCCGTATCACTTTGAACATTGTTTCTCATACTAGATGCAAAACCGTCGGGAAACTTCTGTGCCTTCAGCCAGTCAAGAAAAATAGTCCGCTTTTCCGGTGTTAGAGTGTACTTTCCCCGTTTCAATATTTTTTTACCATTTCTCTCAGTCAACCACAATTCTTTTCTAATCTTCAATTTCTCAAGATCCATTCTCGCTTTCACGTTGTCTTTGTTAACTTTCCCATCAAGACCTATAACTGTACCGAGCAGAGCATCACACACGTTTTTCTCGCAATGCATAACGTCAATGTTATGTTTCAACAAGTTTTCAGACCAATAAGGTAAACGATAGAAAATACTCTTTTTCTTCCAATTGAATCGCCGGTTAACATCTTGCTTCACGATCTTTCCCCCAAAATCCTTGTGTTTACCAGGAAACACAATCGGAAGCCCATCTAACTGTGTCTGAATACTTGCAGGACTATATTTCTTCGTTGGGCGCCTATCATCGGGTTCCTTGTACAAAACACGTTCGCTTCTAAATGGATGTCCGGCAGGTAACCAACGTCTATGGTCAAAGTAAACAATCCCTTTGTTCACACTCAATGACGGAGTATGATCCATGCATTCGGGACAAGCTTTGTAACCTTGACCCGACCATCCCGATGTGTATGACCTAGCGGGGAAATCATTAGTGGTAGACAACAAACAAACCTTCATCGTAAACTCTTCTTTCTTGTGGGCATCATACGTAACGATCCCTTTATCCCACAACTCTTCCAACTCATCTATAAAAGGACGAAGAAAGACATCCATGTCCTTACCGGGTGAACGGGGTCCTGGAATCAACAAACAAAGCTGGAATGTGGTTTCCTTCATGCATACCCACGGGGGCAAGTTATATACGGTTAATATGACTGGCCACATGCTATACGAGTTGTTCTGCATAGAGAAAGGACAAAACCCATCGATTCCAAGACCCAGATATATGTTACGAGGTTCACTAGCAAACTCAGGGTGTAGCGTTACAAATCTCTTCCAACTATCACCGTCAACCGGATGACGCAACATATCCGGATCTGCACTGTTACCGGTATGGTGCCAAATCATGTCTTCAGCGGTGTGCTTTGAAGCGTATAGTCCCTGTAATCTAGGAGCAATTGGAAAGTATCGAAGCTTCTTATGCGGTACTTTGATACCCTTCTTTGGGTCCTATCTAGACTCGCTACAAACTGGACACTTATCAAGTTCTTTGTTTTCTTTGTAATAAATAACACAATCGTTCAAACAAACGTCGATGGTAACATACCCCATACCCAAACTTTTCAACTTCTTGTTGCATGCTTCATAAGAATCGGGCAAATTGTGAGGTTTAGGCAAAATACGACCCAACAACTCCAGTAGCTCGGTGAATGAGGTGTTAGTCCATTTGTTCTTTACTTTTACATGCATTAGCTTGGCGATGAAATTCAACGAACTCATCGATTCACAACCAGGAAATAATTCTGTCTCCAATTCTTCGAACAATGTGTCAAAACTGCTTCGACTTGGAATATGTGCATCTCTCATCTCGGTGTCTCCCGGATGACCACCAACATCGTAACTCTGTCTCACATCGTCATAAACATGCTGGATTTCATTTACTATAATTGGATCTTTACTTGCAGGGGGTGTATTTGTTTGTATCTCTTTCTCACCGTGTTTTGTCCAAACCTTATAATCATGGTTAAATCCCTCTCTTAGAAGGTGGGCCATAACAGCTTCGGTTTTTAATCGACAAAAATTATTACACTTCTTACACGGACAAGACAAGTAACCGGTATAACCTCTACTTTTCTTAGCAAAATCGATAAATTTATAAACCCCAAAAATATATTCACCATCTAACACATTCGTCAATTCGATCCAACTCTTATCGATACTCATGTCCGAACTCGATGCCATCTCTTAACAACAAGTTGAGTAAACTATGCGACTACATGAGTAAAATAAAATAAAATACATAATTATTACAACCCAATGAATAAAATAAATAAAAATTACAACACAATAACCGAAATAAAAAAACTTACAAACTCATTGAATGAATAAATATTACAAACCATTGAATGAATAAATATTACAAACCATTAAATGAATAAATAATACATAGCATTAAATGAATGAATATATAAAAAAAAGAACAAAGAATTAAATAAACAAGTAAAAATATATGAGCACAAAATATAAATTCACACAACACATGCATAATCAACCAACAAATAATTAATTCATTAACCTAATCATATGGTATATCAACTTGCTAATATAATCAAATAAATACAAAATTTAAAAAGCATGAAATTTAATGGAAATACCTTGAATTGGATGGATAAATTGAAGAGTGATGTTAATTCCCCACCAAGAAAGTTGTATTAATTCACCTAATCAAACCATATAGAAAGAATAAAACACAATTAGCATTCAAAAAAAAAATTAAAAGGTGAATTTCATGCAATTATTACCTACAATTGTGTGATGAAAGATGATATTAATGGAGCCCCACTTTGATTATTGAACCAAGAATGATGCAAGATGAAGTGGAGAAGCAATTACCAAAAAAAAAAATGGAATTTAGTTGAGTTTTTGGGAGAAAATCGGAGGATTTTTTTGGGTGTTTTGTGTGTTATGTGGGTTAAAAAACCTGCTGTATCAATAAAATAGGATCCACGATTAGCGACGAATTACGGGTCGTGGTTAAACACACAAGGTTGTCGCTAATCTTCAAAATAACGACGAAATTCAGTGTCGCTAAGATAGCGACGGCTTTTCGGCTAATAAAATAAATTCAAAAAGTAATAAAATAAATTCAGCGACGAAAATCCAAGGAATAGCGTCGAATTCTGTTGTCGCGAATTAACGACGCTTTACTTCGCGCCGCTAATTTATTGTCGTCGCTAATTTGAGCCACATAACGACGAATTACGGGTCGTCGCTAATTTATCGTGGGTAAACACCGCATTTTCAGTAGTGCATCTAGCAACTTTGAAACCTTGATATCCTTCTTTTTTGTTTCTTTTTTAACATCTCTCACAATTTTTTAATTGCTCAATCTCAGATTTTGCATTAAATTTTTTACAACTGATGAATCATTGAACAAAATAAAACACAAATACATGCTTTAGGAAATAACATCATTCATGTTTTATATTTTTAAAAAATAATCATATATAGTAATTTGTGTATTAATACTTAAAATACTTTTTTAAATATTTTATTACAAGTTATGAAATAAAAATATGAATTAAAAAACTCAATAACAATTTAATAAATAAATTACAAATTCTTTTTGAAATAAATATATAATAGAATATTTAAAATTAGATTGACAGAATTAGGAAGTTGTTGGAGCAACCATAATATAAAGAACTGTTATTTGATAGATATAAGGTATTTGGCCCCAAATTCTGGTAAAAATGTAATGAGTTGTTGGACTTAACTTCAGTATTTTTTGTTACTCATGATGTAATTTGATTTTTAGTTTAAAGATCGCTATTATTTTCAAATATAATATCTTTTTATGAATCGTTTTCACTATACATTAATGTATATATTTATTAATCTTAATACTATTTTATCTTCCTTCAGATTTTTTTTATAGATAAGCTAATTATGAGCCGTGAAGTTTATGTTTACTAAAAAAATATGATCTATGTCCATAACATTTCAAATTTTACGGATATAATAATTTCAATTAGGGATGACAACAATTCAGTTTTTTATTTCATCCCGCTAAGAATTATATTTTGTACAATGGTTTCAATTTGCTGGTTAAGATTTTATGAAATCTCATCTCTAATTTACAGTTTGCTCGTCAATGTTGGACGACAATTATGAAGGAATCGCAATCATGGTTATATCAAATATATAAGCAGCGGAAAATATATTGCAATCCTAAGCCAATCTAGTTGCAATTTAAGAATTTAAACAGAAACAAAGTTTCGATTACATACCTTAATCCGTTGTATGAAAATCGAATTGCCTGATCGTAGCTTCAAAAGCTTGAAGCCTCCACGCTTTGCACACCGAGCTTGAGCCTTACTTCCAGAACCTCAATTCTAGACAAAAGACCTTTTATTTCTTGTGGGTTTTTTTCTTGGAAGAAAAACTGATGAAAAGTTAAGTTCTGTATAATGACTATCATTATATTTATAAAACCCCAACAGAAGAAAATGAAAAGACAAGAATAGGAAAAGTCAGGAACGTATAATGAAATTGATTATCTTAATAATCTGGTCCATTACCACTTGTGAAGTGGATTTGGACTTTCTACATTATACAAAAACAATTGACTAGCCTAGCGGTTAGTGACACATTTCACACTACTAGAGGTTCGTGGTTCGATCCACAAACTTATCAATTTTTTTTCCTTTTCCTTTTTGTCTTAATTCGGTCTTATATTAGAATATTAAATTGTGCTAGCAAATTAATATACCAATATTCCAAGTATATATTTAATTAATATTTATTATCTAATAATAAAATTAATTAACGACATGAAGCAAGATCAATACACTCGTTAGTGTGCGACTACGTGGTTTCATCGTTAAACTGGTAGTAGTTAATTAAATTAACCACTAATCAAGGTTGGCGTCTAACAACACTCCCCAACGACCGGATAACGTGAAGTAACTCTGTACAAAGAACCCAGTGAAGAATCATACATGTATTCCCTCTATCTTTACAGCTCCGGATCATCCTGGGATATGGTACAACTGTCAAATCCCATTAGAAAATCAACTACGTTACACGTCGATTATCAACGATTGACGAATGACCTAAGAAACTCATTTCTTCATTCATTCTATCACCTTGGCCAAGGATTCGATACAATCGTTATAATCTTATGACATCGTAGAGCTCAAACTCTTTACCTAGAGTTGATAGATTCCATCTTGACTCATCCCTAGGAGCATATATACTTAGCTACGTCCAATATCCTTTCGATTAGTATTATGACACACTAGTAGTCCAGTATCAAAACATAACAAGCACATACACAACTAGTGATGATCTCAGGTCAAAGGATTATAAGTATATAAATCCTTAGGAATCTCTAATTTTAGTCGGTTCGATAATCACATCTCTATGTGCATTATCTATGCACCTAACTCGGTAAACGAGAACTACCGATATTTATCCAATAAATACTTGTTAGCTACATATTAATCTAACCGGATTATCGAGGTCCTAACTCGATGATCCTACGATTAAGAACAAGTTTAGATTAAGTCCTCTAAGCTAGATTCTCATTATCATAACACCTTATGATATCTAGTTCGTAACTTAATCAAGGATTTGCCTTTATATTATGTAGATTAATACCATAATCATAAAGGCTTGCCATAGTTTCAAGGAAACAATTTCTTTAATCAAAACTGTAGGGATAACTATTATCGTGTACAGTAAACACTTGTGTTCAATTCATTACAAGACGATCAGGGCTAGGGCATAATTCCAACAATCTCCCACTTGGCCTAGACCCAATCGTTCAAGTACCATAATTCATATACAGTTTGTTCTCATCAGACTCTTCTGATAGACAACTTAGATGAATAGATATACATCGTGTTCCTTCCTTCTACCTATTGAATGTGAACATCTTCATGTTCAATTATATTTCGAATCAAGCGGTACTATTGCAGAATTTGTTTGGATCTATAGTTTATTCTAGATTTCTTTAATCATACAATATCTCAAATATTGTCATCGTATAAAGAAACAATATCTACATTGTGAAACCACACTATGTATATATAAAAAACTATTTTATCCAAACCACTGGCATAGTTGCATCTTATGCTGCTATGTATTCTACTTCTAGTAACCGAAATCTGCTACAGTGTTTTGATTGGAACTATTCCAATTTACTTCTCCTCTATATAGACACAACCATATTTTGATTTGCTATCATCCACGTTTGAAGCAAAACAAGCATCTATATACCCAATTAGCTTCAACTTATATTCTCCACATATGAGGAATTGGTCCTTAATACTTCTTAAGTACTTAAGGGTAGTCTTTACTACTTTCCAACATTTCTCATCAAGGTTACCTTCATACCTACTCGCTACTCCTAGCGTGTAGTGTACTTTAGGTCTTATACATTTTTCATGGTGTGTTAGATAGATCCTTATTGTTTTAACAAATAGGACTATACAAATTCATTCTCTTACTTTTAGGGTCCTAGAACAAACCCTAACATTAAGAGTAACTCCAAAGCCTATTGTCGAATAGATACTCTTGGAATTTCCATGTGTACTTCTAAAAAAGTATAAATGTAGTAAGATTGATATAGGTCAAGTAGCTTCTTTGATCTATCTCTGTAGATCCCAATTCAAAGAATATAAGCTACTATCCTAAATATTTCATGGAGAACTATTTAACAATAAAAAACTTGGTTAATTGCTTGGTTGGTATATCATATCCCTATGTGATAATATGTCGTCTACATATAACATTAGGAAGATAAGTGTACTCCCACTAGTCATTTGTACTCTTATGACTCTTATTCTAAAATCATAAAATCAAACTATTTGATTGTATGAAAGAGAATAATCCAACTTAGTGACATTTGCTGAAACCATTAAATGTATTTTGGAACTTACATATTTTATTATGAGTAAATGGAAATATTAGACCTTTAGGATTGGTCTTAAGGACGTCATAAACTCCTATTTAGTGAAAACTATTTTTCACATGAAATTACCATATCTCAAAATAATAGTAGTAGTTACCAATCGAAGAATCTGAAATGAATTAAGCATTTCTATCAAAAAAGAATACACCATAATAAATGGTTTCCTTTTAATTTAAACGCTTAGCAATTAGAAGGACGTAACAGGTCTCTACCTTACCGTCTACTCCAATCATTTCCCTAGCACCCATTTACTATAAATGGATCTTATATCTATTAAAGATTCAACCAAAGTACTATACTTTGTTGATTCTTATAGATACAAATACTGATTCTATGGCTATTAACCACTTGTCACTATCTAGACTAGTCAAAGCCTCATCATAGGGATTTAGGATCATCACTTGATGGGGTTATCATCTATATGATCCCCTCATCAACTATCACCATTATTACAATTGATTGTGGTGTATGATGATATCTATATAACCTATAGGAAGCTTGTGTACAATAAATTTTTCTTTCTATTGATTTGTTAACTTCCTTTTTCCAAGAAAGGTTCATGAATCGTCCCTAATCCTCAAAGTGTGAGACTTGAACCTTAAATGAAACTATTAACTCATCAAGGAAAGAAAGACTGGCATGCATCAGATGCTCTTTAGCTTGTATAAATAACTCTGAAATCTTTATTTCATTATGATCTATTTCCACATTATGAATTCCTATAAAGGTTGTCTTCCTTACCACAAACCCTTTGTGTTCAGAATGGTGTGGAAATATTACCTCGTTATTTTATTTGGGTATCCAACAAATCTATATTTGAAAGATATCAACTCAAGCTTAGCCATCATAAGTCGTTTAGTATAAATCAAACATTTCAAAATCTACATTTTAAGGTTTGATTTATATCATCTCCATACCACATATGGATTTTATCGACTGTTTAGTGGGACCTAAGAGTTCATTAAATATGCAATTGACTTTAAAACATAATCCCATAGGAATATTTAAAACCTAGTGAATCACTGAGACAAAATCTAATTTTGTCATAGATAATCTATTAATTCATTGCTAAGATATTCACCTATACAGGTTGATATCCTACTTCCTTCATACTCTTATATACTTGCTTTCAACTTCACTCAATAGTAATTTGAACATATCAAATTATTTATATTGGTGTTACATTTGGTAAACACATCTATATCTGTTATATAGTTTGTGAAGGAGATAAAGTAAGAATATCTATCTTTGGCTAAAGTTTACACTAACCACATACATCAATATATAGTGGACATAAGAATTCATTAACATTGTCTCAATTCTCATCAAAATGAGATTTAGTCATATTTCATTGAGATAAGTCTCACAAGTTTCATATGATTCAAAATCATATTCTACAAGAAAATCTTCCTTGTGAAACTAGTAAACTTTTTCTCACAATTTATGACTTAGCCTATAACACCAAAGATAAGGTTTGATTAGTACGATTATCTATTTCGATTTATGACCAGAAACAACTATAACATAATCACGTAGTTACTTAAGCAATTATAATCACCATATTGTAAGTATCCAATGGGGTGTAATTCATTAAGATGAAAAACTCCATTGGTCATTTTATATTACATTAATAAATCATAACCATCTTATGATCAAATGACTATTTTGTTCGAAAACAAGTTTACGAACAAAAATACAGTTTTCTTACAATATGTTTCTCCATATGCATCTTTAAAGAATAAGTTATTATAATTGTGGCTGCAACAATTGCTCCATTACCGAAATTGTAATTTAACTTCTGTTATTCTTATTTATCTATTAATCTTTAGAGTATGCAACATTTTACATATTTCTAAACTACTACGAGTATCCAATACCAGTTCTGAGTAATTAATAGAAGTTCAAGAAATTATAGAAATAATTTCCATTAATGCCCTTACCTTGTTTCTTGGTATTAGATATCTAGTATCTAACGGTCATACTAAGTTACTTATACATCTCCTAGAGATATTTAAGTATTCATGGGAATATCATGCTTAAAATATCTTTTGGAGTTCATAACTCATGGATACAAGAATATACACATAGTACCATTACTAGGTTCATATTACTTTAGACATGCATCATATACATTCTATTTATCCTCAAGAGACACTTTAGCTCATTGAGCATATCAATGAGTCTCATGTGCATAAAAAAAAACTCTCAAGTTGCGATCACAAATCTTGAGATTAACAACCAACTTGTGATGATTTGAGAAGTGATTTCGCAGAAATATCGAGAAATCTAATCATAGGAAGGAATAGGGAACAACGCTTTAAGAACAATATTATATAATTGTCAAAGATATGGAATGTTATCTTAGAGATATATAATTGGAAACTTTAAAACATGAATGAGTCCCCTGGTAGTCAGGTCGTTTCTCACGCATAATTAAAGTGAATAATGAAACTTTAAAACATGAATGAGCCCCCTGGTAGTCAGGTCGTTTCTCACGCATAATTAAAGTGTGGTACATTACCTATTTTATCATATAAAATAAGAGACTCAAAACTATTTAGCCCCCTGGTAGTCAGGTCGTTTCTAATTAGTTTTGTTGAGTTATTCCATCCTATAATAGAATATTATCAATCCCACATCCTCTGGGTAGTCCAGACTAAAAACGTAAAATTAATAATTTAATCCTATTATCAAACAATATAGATTTTTATAGTTTGTACTCGAACTACAAGTCCACCTGGTAGTCAGATCAAAACTTGTAAACTTAACAAACTCGAAACTCTAATTGTGATGGACAAGTCTTACGAAATATCTTATATATCCCTTAATAAACTCAATAATTTTTTATTATCAAATGGGAATAATTTAGAATTCAAAATTCCAAACTTTGTAATGGAAGCGGTGTTCAAAACGTCGCGAGAGCAACTTAATATTTACGGAATAAACAAACTGATTGATCGGATCAACTAGTTCAATTGATTGGTCGAGGCATGCAATTTCAAAAATTACAATATTTTTATTCTTAAACTAAATTCATAACTAGCGATCGAATCGAAAGTAAATTTATAAGACAAAAAGTCCTAATAAAAATATTTAAATCAATATATAACCTCTTATATTTAATCAATTAAAAAAACCTCATTAACCCTTCACCATGTAAATAAATATTATTATTAAAACAATTTTAATAAAAGATTATAACCGCTGTCAAGAAAAGGAAAACTGGTTTTCCCTTGGTAAACAACCGCTGACAAAGAAAACAACATTTTTTTCTTTCTTTCTTTTTTAACAAAAGCACATTCATCTGACAACATTTGTCAAAATCAGCATCATGTTGATGCCTGCGTGATTGTCTGCATGAACTGGGCATCCCTTTTCTTTCTTTTCTTTGGAACGAAATAAAGAAAAGTCAAGGTGACTTTCAAACTTCTGATTTCAAAGCAAAACTTTTAGTAAAGAAACACAAAACCCAATACAGATAAGACAACAGCATAGTGGCAAACAATTCGCCAAAGAGAAAATACAGTAACAATTACTTACCTTCAGGATATTAAGAAAACATATAATACAACCATATATTTTTCTACACCCAAAACAAGATCAGCGGCGGCTGTAATTTTTTTTTTTTAATGAACGATCAAAACAAAAGAAACAAATTTCTTTTTCCTTTTTACTGTCGAAAAAAAAAACTAACGAAAATTCACAGCCTAAAACTAATCCATAATAAACAATTTAATATGATTTCTAATATATATAAAAACTATTTTTATACAAATCATAAGAACAACACTCATATATTATCCAATAATATAATTATTTAAATCCCTTAAATTGCAACAATTGGCTCTGATACCAATTGAAGGAATCGCTATCATGGTTATATCAAATATATAAGCAGCGGAAAATATATTGCAATCCTAAGCCAATCTAGTTGCAATTTAAGAATTTAAACAGAAACAAAGTTTCGATTACATACCTTAATCCGTTGTATGAAAATCGAATTGCCTGATCGTAGCTTCAAAAGCTTGAAGCCTCCACGCTTTGCACACCGAGCTTGAGCCTTACTTCCAGAACCTCAATTCTAGACAAAAGACCTTTTATTTCTTGTGGGTTTTTTTCTTGGAAGAAAAACTGATGAAAAGTTAAGTTCTGTATAATGACTATCATTATATTTATAAAACCCCAACAGAAGAAAATGAAAAGACAAGAATAGGAAAAGTCGGGAACGTATAATGAAATTGATTATCTTAATAATCTAGTCCATTACCACTTGTGAAGTGGATTTGGACTTTCTACATTATACATAAACAATTGACTAGCCTAGCGGTTAGTGACACATTTCACACTACTAGAGGTTCGTGGTTCGATCCACAAACTTATGAAATTTTTTTCCTTTTCCTTTTTGTCTTAGTTCGGTCTTATATTAGAATATTAAATTGTGCTAGCAAATTAATATACCAATATTCCAAGTATATATTTAATTAATATTTATTATCTAATAATAAAATTAATTAACGACATGAAGCAAGATCAATACACTCGTTAGTGTGCGACTACGTGGGTTCATCGTTAAACCGGTAGTAGTTAATTAAATTAACCACTAATCAAGGTTGGCGTCTAACAACACTCCCCAACGACCGGATAACGTGAAGTAACTCTGTACAAAGAACCCGGTGAAGAATCATACATGTATTCCTTCTATCTTTACAGCTCCGGATCATCCTGGGATATGGTACAACTGTCAAATCCCATTAGAAAATCAACTACGTTACACGTCGATTATTAACGATTGACGAATGACCTAAGAAACTCATTTCTTCATTCATTCTATCACCTTGGCCAAGGATTCGATATAATCGTTATAATCTTATGACATCGTAGAGCTCAAACTCTTTACCTAGAGTTGATAGATTCCATCTTGACTCATCCCTAGGAGCATATATACTTAGCTACGTCCAATATCCTTTCGACTAGTATTATGACACACTAGTAGTCCAGTATCAAAACATAACAAGCACATACACAACTAGTGATGATCTCAGGTCAAAGGATTACAAGTATATAAATCCTTATAGAGATTAACCTACTTGACAGTTCAAGGTAATTAACCATTAGGAATCTCTAATTTTAGCCGGTTCGATAATCACATCTCTATGTGCATTATCTATGCACCTAACTCGGTAAACGAGAACTACCGATATTTATCCAATAAATACTTGTTAGCTACATATTAATCTAACCGGATTATCGAGGTCCTAACTCGATGATCCTACGATTAAGAACAAGTTTAGATTAAGTCCTCTAAGCTAGATTCTCATTATCATAACACCTTATGATATCTAGTTCGTAACTTAATCAAGGATTTGCCTTTATATTATGTAGATTAATACCATAATCATAAAGGCTTGCCATAGTTTCAAGGAAACAATTTCTTTAATCAAAACTGTAGGGATAACAATTATCGTGTACAGTAAACACTTGTGTTCAATTCATTACAAGACGATCAGGGCTAGGGCATAATTCCAACAATTATTCCGAATTTGGAGAGGAAATTTTTGTGCAAAGTTTGTATAAAAAAATTCAATAACTCACAAATTTGGAGTTCATTTATGTGCCAAATGCAAATTTATGAAATCTCGAATAGGCTTCTCAAAGTATTGAGCGAAGGACATGGAGTGAGTATGATGTTGGTCATTTATGGGATCGGTAACATTGATACTCAAGAATCTCCTTGAATGCAACTTAGTCTTGCGATTTTTGATGAAGAATACTTTCGATCGGATTAGAGATATAGAGGTATTTGATCCAACTATTTTGTTAATGGATTCAAAAGTATTTGCATCTCTATGTTGTTCTATTTTAACAGTAAATGGACATGGTAGACGAAAGGCTTTGAAACCAACTCTCTTCATCATGCCTCATTGCGAAGCTAAGTTGTACAATAATATCCCAAAGGTTAATTTTGGAATAAACATGTTGGATCGTGTAGTTATACTCGGATGCAACTTTCATAACTATGAGATACTTGTATCACCTTTTAAGGAAACAAAGTTTGTTTAGATGTTCATGTATATTTTAACTATAAGAAAGTTCACAATAGATTTTTCAATTAACATCTTTCCAGGTGATCAGCAAGCCTTCAATTCTTTGAGTTGACAATTTTTTAGATTATGTTTTATAGTCAATTGTGCAATAATCTTGATAAAGATTGATAATTAATTATATTTCTATTAGATACTCCATGATATTTTCTAAGTATCCCACTTAATAAAGTGTATGTATACATATAAATTTTTAGCCTATTAGGGTTGGATAGTTTACCATTCTTGTTTTGTTTGACCCTATGGGCATATATTTATTCTTGTAATATTTGCTACCTTATATTTTATTTTCCAGCTTATGACAAAAAAGGACAAGATTTAATAACCTTGTCCTATAATAACCTCTTCGATTATATGTCTAAGTTGCGTAATACCTTCCTTCAAAAATGATATAAAGGTACCACGGGTATAACATTAAATGCGGCCCCACGACTAAATTTTGAGACTGTTACTACCTTTGATTTTAATGGATTAGTTTCATGTGAAACAAGATATTGTAAACTAACAATGACATTGAAAGCTGCTAAGATTGGATTTATAGCATGATAAGGAATTGTGGCATGTCAAACTTTTTCGTATACTACAACCTCGAAGAAACCACCTCTAGACATTATCGGGTCAGGCCAGGTTGCAACTGAACCAATAGGATGAATAAAAGAGTTGTAGAGCCCAAATGTGGCCCCCACGTTAGATTTTAATTAGTATTAAATTTCAATACAAATAAAGTATTAGTTATATTTATTTGAGTAGATTCCATCCTTAGTATAAGGCAAAATAAACTTGTTAATCTAGTTTAGGTAAGAAGTTGGTTTTGGAGAATAATTTCAGCTAAAGCTAGATTTTAACAGTCATTGACAACGGATAGGTACCACTTTGAGGCATTAGCAGATTGTAGATGATATATTGTTAAAAGTGTGCATTGTTGGCCTTCTTGTGAAAAGTCGCGTGTCCTTCCAAATATTCGTACCCTTGCATTTGTCGATGGTCATAGTTGATTCCAGTTTTATGAAATACTTCCCAGCTAGAAGGCTCGACAAAACACATGACAAATTGTCTTTTTCGTACCATTATAGAATGAACCATTCAGAAAGTATATACATGTTAGTAGGTGCAAATAATGGAGTTCAAGTTTATAATTGATGTGACCAAATAACTGAGTATTTTACCTGCCATTAGTTCCATTTTTAAGGAGACATATTCAATTATTATTTTAAAGGATTTTGTAATATATCTTAAAATCTATGAAACATAAACTCCATAGATTCTTTTTAATTAAATATTGACTTTAATATATTCTTTTTAATTCTCTATACAGATTAGCAGATTTTAATGTATTATATATATATATATATATATATGAATTTAATAGCCTCATATTTTATTTTAACTATACATACATTATGCTAAGTTTGATTTAGAAATTTAATATTAAAAGTATAAGTTGCAAATTTCCCCATCTTGCTCCTTGGATATTATGATAGTTTCCTCATTCTCATTAGTGGTAATAAACATATGAATTCATGTTTGTTATCTCCAATTTCCAACAACTTGGTTCATTAACTTTTTCTTGTCAAGGGTTCATTAACTTCTAGTTTTGCTTTTAGGTTGTCATATTACTAATAAAATATTATCTATCTCAGCTCATACCCTTAACAACAATACAAGTTTCCCTGTCATAGTTTCTAATAGACCTAAATTCATTTTTAAGTCATTACCAATGGTTTAAAAATGTTTTTAGGCATAAATGTTTCAAAGTACCAGTTTTAGGCCAAAGGTATTAAAAAGTACCATTTTAGGTTATTTCACTAATTTCATGAGAAATTTTATAGATTTTAAGGATAATTTGGATACTTCAAATACAGTTCCTAATGTGTGATGTACCAAAATAAAGATACAGTTTATTTGAAATACCCAAACTGTCCTTAAAATCTACGAAATATCTCACGAAATTAGCAAAATAGCATAAGAATGGTACATTTGAATATGTTTGGCCAAAAAATGGTACTTTTGAAACGTTTGGCCTAAAAATATTTTTAGGCCATAGGTGATGGCCTAAAAATAGAATATACTATTTCTAATATATCATTACTCCTAAACCACATTTGGTTGTCATTATTGAACTCTTGTAGAGTTAATGCATTTGCATGCACTTAGATCCCTTATATATGGGTTTCCTAGATTCAATGAATTATTAATTAAGCTACATGTCGTAGTTATTACTCATCTTTCATCCAGCTAAAGCCACCTCAATCGTTTCGCATTACTTCATAGTTATTTGCTTCGATTTCCAAATTCTCCGTGTTTCTCATCGTGTTAGTTCTATCGTTCTCGTCATTTTTTATATAGTTTTGTGTTATACTTGTTTAATTTTTTTTCCGTTTGCCTAGTGATGAGCAATCAATCCCAAATGGAAGATGATTCTCAAGTCACTAGAGCAATAATCACTTTAGAATATTTATATACATTATTATCCATCCCCTTTTATCCTCAAGTTTTTTATCTCCTTAATCACTTAATCACTCATTATCACTGCCCAAGATTAAATCATAACAATAAAGTCCATCCTCCGTGATATCCTGAACATAATGGATGTGATTTACCTTAATCCATCTTACAACTCTGAAACCTATGAATGATTATAGTTTTCCTTGCTTATAAGAGTTATATCTAACTAAAAAATACTTTTTTTTCTCTAAATAAGGTGGTATGTGTCTTTTGGTTTGTGAGATAAGCCATAAGTATTGTTGAATTTGCTTCACGCACTTTTAATATAAGCTTTGTATGTAGTTATACTTGTTTATATGAGTTGTATCTAATAGGGAAAATACTTGCTTCTGCTCTTACAAGGATAATTTGTGACTTTTGGTTTGTTAAATAATCCATAAGTATGATTGTATTTGATTTGAAAACTTTTCATACAATCTTTACGTGTATGTTGGATTACGACAAGATTTGGATTGATGGACTTAATCCTGTCCAGTTCATGAATGATATCGTCAAACTATAGAAGCATAATAGTCCTCTAGGTACAATGAATTTGAATATAACTTCTTTGTGGGTATATGATCCCTTCCCATAAACCCACCTTTAGAATCGGTCAATATCTTAAGTCACTACTATGTCTTTGTAAGGATTTGTATTTCCTCCTGATATGTATAGGATTTCGATCCACATTCATGGGATCAGGATAAGGTTGAGATAAGACTTAGTGGTTTTTCTCTGGTGCTTTGTGGATTCTGAAAAAAGAAAACCACCTTATATTGAGTTAGAATATGAAATACTAGGTCTTCCATGCTACAAATGTGGGCTTTGAGGCATATTAGATAATGTATTAATACCCAAATTTTTGGGCTTGGCCTTATCTCTTTAGTGAAATCTTGCATCAATTATGGTCACTGGATGCCAAGTTAAGTTAGGTCTAGACATATATATCATGTTTTACCAATTTACGCATATTTTCTTAGTGGAAATGAAAAATAATTGTTTTTCATGATTTACCCATAATCCAATCATACTTTGACAATAAAATACATTTACCTCTTGGGGGTGGGGGGGGGTAGAATTAGGAAATGATGAGCATAAATTTACCAGCATTGATGTTGGGTTTATGATTGTGACTAGGAGTCTGTGGTGACTGGTGCAAAGAGGGTGAGGCATTGTAATTCTCTATTATAAGAGATATGAAGTAAATTTTATATATGTTTCATTAACTAGTGATGTAGAAGATGAGAAAGTTAACGACGAAGAGATGTGTGATAATTTAATATCTAGTATTTGTTTCAAGGGATGGAAGTTAACATCATCTGTGTTGGTGACCATTATAAGATATATTATATATAGAGGACAAATCTTCTATCATGCAACAGGCACTAAAAGGGAGTTAGGAATCAACACATCTGATGACATTGAGGAATTCTAATTCAATGAATTGGGGAGAAACATGCTCACTGATCTATGTATGTATATAATGACAATGCAAACATTGAAATTTATGAGTCAACTCATTTGATGCAAGTAATGACATGATCAATGACAACTCTCTAATGCACATAATAAAGGTAATATGGTAGAAATAAGTTGAAGACGTACATATCGCTATGAAAAAAGAAATGGATAATTGCGTTAAAAAATCATGAGTTGGAAAGACATGTTAAAGAAAAAAAAGCACATTTTGGAGGATTTAATACCAAAAATAATATGTTGAGAAAAATGGTGTGGTGATTAGGGAGAGAAAAACAATAGGTAGTTAGTGGAAAGTGATGTGAGTACAAACTGGGTTAGTAATTTATGGCATAAAATTTATCGTGGCATTGACATGAACGGTGAAAACTATGAACCTGAGAAGGAGAGGTTGAGAATGTGGTTGATATCCTGGTGGGCATTTTCTTTTATAGTGGTGTGAGGAATAAGTTTGAAGTTATCCAGAGGGAGTCTTGAACCAAAATTAAAAACTACTAAAGAAGGAAAAGCTAACAAGGAGGTTCAGACAGGTTATAAAGGATATCCCTTCACAACCTAAAACCAAAAAATAGAGACGCTTGTATCTATTACTAGGGGTGGGGGGACACTTGTGATCGGGAGATATGTTATGTAGCTGGCAGACCAACATCATAATCCTTTTCTTTTCTTACTATAGTCCAAATCCTTCAGTGAAAATATAGAGAACGAAAGAAATAATAAAAATACCTATGAAAGAATCCAGAAATACGTCTTTTCAATCTTCTACCTCTTAATGAAAAAAAGAAAAGAAAATTCTTCTAGTTAGGCTATAACTACCTATTTATAAGTCTATATATGTTAAATCTACCTAAAAAGCTTTAAAATTATCCTAGACCCACTACGATTTAAGTTTACCCATGGTCTAATAAGATGAAACAACTTTTCATGTTCCTTTTCTGTGCATTCCTTTATAATAACTCGCCAAGATGTGAGGTATGTGAAGGCTTCTACTTCTTTTCTCTACATTTACTACCTAGCTAAAAGGATAGTGAGGGTCACACTGAAACTATGTTTGTTGTCTATCTACTCAAAAAGTTGAGGTAAGCAAGTGGTCTGCAAGGAACCTACAATATTGTCCTAAAATTCCATCCTCGCTTTTTTAGTTATCCCATCTTTGGTCCGAGCTTTTGGAGTGTGATTCTTTTCATGTTCTCTAGGATCTTATACCCATGTATTATGTCAATCCCTATCAAATCACTACTTCGTGTCTATCTACAGTCTCAAATCATATTAATATCCCAAAACACTTATATGACTCTATACCATCACAAAGACATATATTAAGGAAATTACCCAATTTCGTTCAATTGTTCACCAAATAAATTATGTTAAATATTGTATATCTATTTATTTTTTGGTGAAGGTGTCTGTTGTATTTCTATGGTTCTCATTAATTTATATATTTTCTATAGAAATAGTATTAATTATCTATATTGAGTGTCACCGTCTAAGCTCTTGTATGTTAGGTTCGTTTAACTCGAACTTTCAATTTTTTAGCTCCCATCGAGGGGTAAATTGTCAGACTTTCCCCTGTCTATTACACAACACAATTGGATTGAAGAATATTCAATAGTATAAGAGCATAATGTGTGATTATAAAAACTATCTCACTAGGAAAATCCAACAATCTTGTTTTACACAAAGGTTACACAAATTTTATTTACATGTGTTCTTTTTCCAATAGTTTCCACCCATCAACAGATTATGTTGTCGATCAAAGATGTTTTTGTCAATATTTTCTACCACAAAATCACCTTTTTAGATGGTCTTGCAAATATCGCTCCTTGCAATTTTAATTTACTGTGAAGTCCATCAAGTGTCAGTTCTAGAATCTTGAACTTGAAGTCATCATTCATATTTGTGTTTTGGAACTCCATCGATTTGTAGATATATGTTTAGAAATGTGATTCAAGATGATCAATTAGGTTGGTAATCGAAGTACAGAATGTTCAATGAAGCCTCTGGATAAAATCATCCACGGTGAACCTAGTTCCAAAATTCACAAAAAAATTGTGGTGATGTGAATTTTAGGAAGAATTATACTCAGGGATGTAGCTACTAGTATCTCCAATAGACATTTCTCTTTTGATTTTACAAAAATATTTTTTGACCCTAGTAAAAATTACTTGTGGCCTACATAACTTGTATAGCTTGACACCGTGAATTTTGACTATTTAATCACTAGTATAACAGCAGTAATATTTGTAATTCTTATCTTGATATTTGTGACAACGGTTGGTGATAGAGCGTAAAAATCCAAATCAATATAATTACACTAATGATGAATCTTTGATTGATGCGATAAATTATGATTTGTGTGAACTCTATCTTCAATCGAGCTTAGAATCATGAAACAGGACAAAGGTTAGGACCACTTGAAGGTGTCTTTCCCGATTGTACTCTGACAGTTAAGTCACTATTAGGATCGAGGATCGAGGAAAATATATATTGGACTAGCTCCGATTGTGATATGAAAAGTGTAAGTATTTAAGTGATACCACATTAAGTGCATGTTATGGAAATCATAGATAAGGAAAACTCGGGAATACCTTGTTGGACTTTTGTCGCATCCTTATGGAATATCTTTGGGGCAAGCTTATATGTTCATTACCTTGGTGATATGCTCATTGGCTTCCTCATGGACATGTTGAGTGCTCGATACTATATCATAGAGGTTTGTCGAGGGGGTAGTTCAACCGAAACCATGACATAAAGTTAATCGACCCAATCCACACCCCTTGAATTTGTAGAATCGGGACAAAGCATCCATGTGGGACAATTTGAAGAATACAACCATATCTTAATGTTGAAGTGGATGTCAGTTACAACTGTTTAACTTGCATGCTATCGTGCGACACGTGTTTAATCACAAATGGCCACATCCTCATAATTATCTTAGTAATTGTGGGATGTTACGTACATTATCACGCGGGTTTCGGGTTGTCTAGATCATTATGACCTCGGGAAGGCGAATCATCACTATTTCCCTATATATGGTGTCACTCTGCTATACTGTTCTTATTGCTGATGTGGATTTTCTTTGGGCACCTTCATGATAGCTTACTAGTGGTCGAATAACTCTTCCACTAGTACTTTTCTAGAGTAGTAAATTTCTTCTCTTTAAGGTATCTTATTTGGTAATTTTGAGTTTTTTATGTCTCGTAAAGGTAGTTCAGTGAGAGGCTCCAAGGATTATTTTGGAAGGGAATTAAAAAGATCTCGGTCTTCATCCTTTGCCATCACAACCTCTTATCCCAAGGACTCTACATTGGATTTCTCAATTGGAGCCCTATTTATGTCCCCCGAGAGGATTACTCTTGAAGTTAGTTGTACTTCTTCTTTTTCGATTGATAACGACTCTTATACCGACTTTTTTTCAAACAACACCCATTCTTAACCTCCCCAACCAATTAACATAGCTAGTATAATTTGCGTCTAAGCCAAATGACCCTGAATTATTTGAAAAACATATTGAGCTTCTATGTGGGGTGTACAACTCTTTTCGGTTGCATGCCTTTAGCCAATTTATTTTTTCATATTTATCAACTAATAAAGTGAAAAAGTTGAATCGACACTAGATGGTACCTAATATCTCCTCGAATTAAAAAAGGTCAATAAATGACTGGTGTTGTCTCCTAAAGCATAATTATAAATCAACACTAAGGTAGTTGAGCTTTGCAAGTGTACGGGTCGCCAAGTAATATAGAAATTAAGTGAATTATTGTCTACACAGGGATTTATGAGTTTAGGACTAGCTATTCATTATTAATAAAAAGACTAAAAGAAAAGATTTATATATGGTTTTTGTTAAAGTAGCTACTAAGATAATGATTAACTACTAAATTAACTAAGGAAATCAAGTTAAGGCTGTGGACAGGAAGAGAAATGTAGATTGAGACACTTGTAATTCCCACTAACTATAGCTTAGAGTTACTTGCAATTCAAAGGGTAAACAGAACATTGTTGCCAATCAAGATTCTAAGGTCTCCCTTAGTTCCTTTCGGATAAGTAGGGGCCTACAATCTAACCCTAGGAACCTCTTCCGAGTGAATTATACGCATGTTATCTAGACGCCTAAAGTTCAAACCCTATGTGATTACCTAGTTAGTTTAGCTCTTCTGGGTCTTCAACTCGAAAAGGCGTAATTAACCTGGTTCCACTACCAAATCCTCATTCACGAGCGTAATTTAATAGCTAACAAACCTAAATAGATGTACACCATACAAGGATTTATCATGAGGCACAAAGATAATTACAACAAAAACAATCCATAATTATTTTAAATAAGAAATCCCAAATTCATTAAAATAAGCCTTAATTAATAGTTAGGGTTTATACCTAAAACATCTCAAGTTAAGAGGTAATTTAGCATAAACTCTATTGATTAAGAGTTTTTGTCCTAGTGAAACTGAGTCACAAATATTATTGTTGTAATACTAGTGATTAATTTGTCAAAATACACGGTGTCAAGCTATACAAGTTATGCACATCATAAGTAAAAGATCAAATCAGCTATTTATACAAAAAAATTAGGGGTAAAAAAGATTTTTTTAAAATCAAAAGGGAATTGTCCATCGGGGTACTAGTAGCTATACCCTAATTGAAATACTTCATAAAATTTATATCACCACGATTTTTGTGTGAATTTTGGAATCAGGTTCACCGTGAACAATTTTATCCAGAGGTTTCATTGAGCATTCTATACTTCGATTACCAATATGATTGATCTTCATGAATCATATTTCTGTACATTTATCTATAACTCGAAGGAGTTCCAAAACACAAATTTGAATGATGACTTAAGGTTCAAGACTCTAGAACCGACACTATATCTAATAAAAAGACGTTACAGTAAATTACCATTGAAAGGGGTGATATTTGCAAGACCATTTAAACATGTAATTTTGTGTTTGATAGATTGACAAAAACATCCTTTATTGACGACTTAATCTGTTGGTGGTTGGAAACTAGTTCATAAATACAAACTTGTAAATAAAACTTGTGTAACCTTTGTGTAATACATAATTATTGGATTTTCCTAGTTCAGTAGTATACTTGATATCGGTTTAATAATCATACATTTCTTCTCTTATACTAATGAATATTCTTCAATCTAATTGTGGGATCGTCTATTTGTGTAAAGGATAGGGGAAAGTCCAAGAATTTACCCCAGGAACTAAACAAATTGAAAGTTCGAGTTAAACCGATATGAGATACATGAGATTAGACGGTAACACGATAATTAAAACTATGTGGATTAAAATATATAAATTAATGACAACACCCAAATAGATACAACATCACCTTCTTAATATTTCCGAAATAAATAATTATAATATATACTCACGTCCATTAACATGCCAACAAAGATATCTAATTAAAATATTTCTACCTTTACACACACACATATATATACATATATATAAATGCTTTGAATGATTGAACCAACACAATTTACATAGAGGGTGTACTATTATCCTTTTTTCCATTTTTGTTGTAAAAGATTTCTTTCATAATAATTGATGAATTGTAGAACAAAATAAAGGTCTCCCATTTCTCCACTTTATTCAGATAAGACTAAGTAGAACAAGATATAGAGAGAGAAAATGCAATATACTTTAGCACTTGAGACTGCCATTTGAACCTTCGGGAAAAACATGTGCATGCTGATTTTGCCTTATGATGGTCTAAGCCGAACTAGGGCTAATCCTAGATGGGACAAATTAAAGTTTGAATTTTTCTATGCCCTGACTTATCCTATAACCTCAATATTAAAATGGTGAACCATGTGACATGCCAAGCTCACCTCTCACAAGAATCAAATATAGCATTTTTTCTATAGAAATATTAATGTAAACTATCAATAGTATATTATTCCTTTAAAATAGCACGTGATATTTATGTTTTTTTTCGAGTTTAGAGAAGAAACAAGACATGCAACTTATTATTTACATTTACAATTTGTGGTAGAGGATAAACAGAACAATTATAGAGCACTACAATATCAATTAATTAGGTGCTAACTTAAGCAATAGAAATGAAAAAGACAGGGACTAGAAATAAATTTAAACACACATAAAAAGAGAATATTATTATACTTCATAAATAATTACAAACTTGATCAATCTTCTAAAACTAAAGGATCTAAATTGCATTTAAATTCCAAAAACACATAAATATAATATTTACATTAGCATAACACATGGATTAAATACTTTTAAGAAGTTGTACTTGTATCGCAGAGATAAAACATTTTGTGTACGAGATTTGAACTTCTTGAACATTATACTGTAAAGCATAGTGGATTACTGAGCTTAACCATGATGTATCAAAAGACAAGGAAACCCAACAGCTAGCTAAGCCACACAAAAAGCTCAAATGGCAGCCAATTTCAAACTCCTCTAAATGCAATTCTTCTTCTTCTTCTTCTTCTATCCAAATTATGAGCTTAAAGCAGCCGGCAGCCTCTACTTTCACTGGTTCCTCACCCTTTGCCTTCTTCTCTGGCTTTTTAATTTTTGCCTCTGCAAAAAACAACACACCAAACAAAATGAGATATTTTCATACAACATATTTATTATATATTTACAAGTGCGCATTAATATTATATACCTTCATCATCACTTTCATCAAATTCACCTTCACCCTCACACTCATCACCCATGCCAGCACCCATGTTACCAAATTTCTGCATTACATAACATCAAAACATACCATCATCATAGAACCAAACAACTTAATAATTTATGGTATAAATGGTAATAAATAAAAATCTTACAGATAAGTCCATGCCTCCCATGCCTCCCAAACCTCCCATACCACCAAGTTTCTGCATTAATATTAACAAGTTATAACATAACACTCAGATAATCCAGCTTTCATATTTCAAAACAGATCAGAAAAAAACTACTTACTGAGAAGTCAAATCCATCCATACCACCCATACCTCATATACCTCCCATACCACTCATGCCTCCAATACCGCCCATGCCACCCATACCACCCATACCACCCATACCACCCATACCACCCATGCCTACCATGGACATGGATCCTATGAGTGCCATGGGAGGCATGGGTGGTATGGGTGGTATGGGTGGTATGGGTGGCATGGGCGGTATGGGAGGCATGGGTGGTATGGGAGGTATGGGAGGTATGGGTGGTATGGATGGATTTGTCTTCTCAGTAAGTAGTTTCTTTTCTGCTCTGTTTTGAAATATGAAATCTGAATTATCTGAGTGTTATGTTATAACTTGTTAATATTAATGCAGAAACTTGGTGGTATGGGAGGTATGGGAGGCATGGGAGGCATGGACTTATCTGTAAGATTTTGTTTATTACCATTTCTACCATAAATTATTAAGTTTGGTTATCTAATTATGGTATGTTTTGATGTTATGTAATGCAGAAATTTGGTAACATGGGTGCTGGCATGGGTGATGAGGGTAAGGGTGAAGGTGAATTTGATGAAAGTGATGATGCAGGTATATAATATTAATGCGCACTTGTAAATATATAATAAATATGTTGTATGAAAATATTTCATTTTGTTTGTTGTGTTGTTTTTTGCAGAGGCAGAAGTTAAAAAGCAAGAGGAGAAGGCAAAGGGTGAGGAAGAGTAATGATATATACCACCCAAAATCATACCACCGAAGTATACCACCCATGACGTGGCGTGAATTGGTTGGTTAAAAATCGTTAATCTATTTATTTTCTTGATTTGATTAACGATTTACTTCCAACCAATTCACGCCACGTCATGGGTGGTAATTGGGTGGTGTGAATTTGGGTGGTATATATCATTACTCGGTGAGGAACCAGCGAAAGTAGAGGCTGCGGCAGCTTCAAGCTCATAATTTGGATAGAAGAAGAAGAAGAAGAATAATTGCATTTAGAGGAGTTTAAAATTGGCTGCCATTTGATCTTTTTGTGTGGCTTAGCTAGCTGTTTGTGTAGAAGGTAAAATTTGAAATGTTATGAACATCGATCATATTTCTGTCGTAAACATTAAACATCATACCTCTTAATTAGATTATCTATACAAAAATGAAAAAATATAAAGCAGTGTTAAAATTAATAAATATGTACATTAATGTATAGTAAAAATAATTCATAAAAAAATATTATATTTGCAAAAAAATAGTGATCATTTGAACTAAAATTCAAATTACATCATCATGAGTAACAAAAAATACTAATCGATGACAGGAACACCATGGATTTGTTTGAGAACTTTTAAAAAGAAAGAAATATATAATTAGGTAATATACCAAATACCCTCTATGGTTTATCAAAGAGTAAAAAACTACCTACAATATTAAAAGGGACAAATAACTCCTATGGTCTCCTAACTCATGGAAACTCACCTCTTGTACTTAATAAAACACTAAATCTTATATGATTGGTTGCACCGAGTTGCACAGAGTTATCAAAAATAGTGGTGAGTTATCATACGTTAAAGAAACATAAGGGGTATTTATACTTTTTTAAACCATACGGGGTAATTTGGTATTTTATCCTAAATCATTTAACAATTTAAATAAGGGAAAAATAATAATTTCACAAATTCTATCTAACTTTTCGAACAAGCATTTGGGTAAGAATGAAAATAATCATTAAAAGAAGGTCTAAATTGCGAGTTTTGGAACTAAAAAAGGTATATTGTACTTTCCCTTAAATAGATGGGTGCTCTTTACATATAAGCCAATCAGTTAAAACCCTAAAAAAATTTCATATGTCCCTACAAAAAAACATAATTTTTCAAATCAAAGCCTTGAAAACACCACATTAAGGGACACAAAATTCAGCATCTTATAGATTTGTTTCCAAAAATTAATATGTGGAAATTCAAAAAACCTAAAGAAATCAATTTAAACAAAGACCTAACTTTTTACCTAATTCATAAGATAAAAAATACCTAATTTTGAAAAAAAATCATTAAAAACCATGAATTCAAACAATATGAGCTTTCAACATAAATAATTATAATAAATCCTAAAGCTCTCAAGTTTACACTATATTTTATAATAGAATTTGTTAAATGAAAAAATGTATCTGGATGAGTAAATAAAGTAGAGACAAAGCCTACCTCACTACATGAAGAGAAGAAATCACCATGGTTGTATTCTAACACACTAAACTAAGACCTTTTGTGAAATTCAAACAGTAATTGAAAGAAAACAAAAGTCGTAATTATTTGGAAAAGGAAAGACTATATCCTAATTCTTATTTTGACTACTAGTTTTCAAGCATATAAATGTCTATATTTTGACGATTGAGGTAACATGTGGAAAGAGTGTATTTATAGGGTTAAATGTGCGATCTATTGACATAGAGTTATATCTAAATTAGATGGGTAGGTCAACCAAATGCATTTGAATATTTTGAACATTTTAATAATTTGTACAACCCAATAAATATTTATTGTATTTCTTTTTTTTCTTTTTTTTCTTTTTTTTCTTTTTGGGTCAAAGGTATTAATTTCGTTATCTTTTTCATTAATGTATTATTTGAATATCTATTATTAAATAAACGGAAAAGATGATGAGAGTATAAGTTATTATTATTTTTTTAATATAAAAAAATTAAAGAAACATAATTTCATTAATTTCATTTTTCATGAAATCTTATAAATTTTTTGTGATTAAATTTTCAATATTAAGATCATTTCAAAGGAAAGGAAATATTACTTTCTAAAATTTCCTAACTTATAATTTTAATATATAATACTTTTATATAATATAAAAAAACATAATATTTTTTTCATATAAATAATCTTTCCCCTTCTATTTAATTGAAATTTAAATCTAGACATTGCCCTAAAATTTTATCATTGCTTCTTTAGCTATCCCATCTTTGACCCGAGCTTCTTGGGGTGTGTTTCTTTTTATGTGCTCAAAGATCTTGTATCCATGTATTATGTCATTCCATATCAAATCACGACTCTGTTCTTATCTACAGTTCTCAAATCATATTAATATCCCAAAACACTTAAATGACTCTATACCATCACAAAGACATAAATCAGGGAAATCACCCAGATTTCATTCAATATTTCACCAAAAAGTCATGTTAAATATTGTATCAGATATACTAAATATAACCATAAATGTAGATACATCATCTAATAGCCTAAAAGTTAAATCATATTCATCCCGACTATGTAACTACAAAATGGGACAAATATTTCAATAAGTAAATAATATACCATAATGTAGAAGAGCAAAAAACGATACTAACAACTAAAGATCATAGCATAATCACTACCAATATAAATTTAAAAAATATATGCTAGTGATATCATATATTCTTAAGAAAATTTTAGTTTCATAATGCAAAATAATTTATATGAAATAATGTCAAGAAGAATAGGTTATATTATTTTCGTCGATATGTGTGTTATATTTTATATTCCAACTCTCCTAAGACATCTCTATATATGTAACTTACCACATGGTCGGGATCATAAGGATTAACTCAAACACATCATATAAGATGTGGTTAAGGAGTAATGGACATGAAATATGCAAGTAGGCTATAAGAACTCACCCTACCTTACCTAATTAACACATCTGATAAGCTCAAGTTTAATATTTCAAATGTTTGCTCAATAACCCATGTAGTATAAATGAATACCCAAATTTCCCAATTATTACACCTCTATGAATTTTCTTCTCTTATTAGTGATGGTAAATTTTCTAGTACATGTTGTCATATTATTTGGAACATTTTTTATATATTTCACTAATGATAGTTTATGTGAAATAGATGTGGTGTATTTAGAAAAGTACTCATGTTTGACACTTCAATTCTTTTCACCTCTTAAATCTCATCTTCACTCACCTTTATTGGATGGTCATTAAATGTTATCATGTTGCATTGATTTTCTGCTCGGAATCCTATGGAACTTCTATCTTATTTGACAAAATTCCTAAGGTCTTAGATATATTGTTGTTTCCATCTTCCTTCACTTGAACTTTAAGAGTATTTAGTGCAACCTTTTGAATATCAATCAGTCATTGGTTGATGTCATATCTAAGCTTATTTATATCACAATCGGTGCAACCTTCTCAAAATCGGTATATAATTTTATTAGATTACTATATATATGAAGTTGAAGTAACAAAGAAATATGGAGGAACATATATAACTCATGGGAGTTGATTCTTGTCTCTTTGTAAACTAAGTGGTTGTAAAGAAGTTGACAGAACAATACTTTCATCATTTTTTATTGTAGGTCCAATTAAATGTCCTAATGTTGACTTTGCGGCATACATTTTCCAAAACCATATAGGCCCATGAATTTGCAGGAGCAAAACCCGAACTGTTTTGCATGCTTGATGTTATCTGACCACCCACATTCAGCGGTACAGTTTGATTGGAGCCACGCAAAGGAGTTAACAACTGCTCTTTTGGGTGAACATGAAATGACCCATCATTAAAACTTATATATAAAAATATTATAGAAAAACGATAATTAAAGTTCATATAAGAAATAAGAAAGCTAAAGGCATGGAAATCACATATCATTCTCGCATTGTGGTATATACTTTTGAGTTTAGATGCAATTATTTGTAAATAATCTGTTTGCAAGCCATTTTATTTATTAAAAAAATTTAACACAGGCAAATATACTCATTACTAAAAACTAACATAAACTGTTTTTTCCAACTTAGCCTACTTGTTGCATCACTTTAAAACTTATCTTCAAATCTCATAACAAGTTCTTCAAGACCACTGGGTACTCTATTTGAATTAAGAACAGCTTACAAGGTCTTAAATATGTATACATCAAACATTAAAATATGTCATATTAATTTGAACAAATATGCAAAAGAAATTTCCAACAAGGTACCAAATGATCCATCTCAATTGTAAAACTGGCCTAAGGTTAAAAAAACTAACAAAACAAATATACTCTCAACTTTTCCATCCTAAGTCAAAACAAGTATAGCTGCGGTTGTATTTTACCAAGTTATTATTATTTTTTCAAATAAATATTATTTTTATTTAATGTAAAAGATAATCATCTAGACCACCTCTGAGCACTAGTAGCCTAAAATTTTAATTGAGAGGCTTTATGGTGGTGGGAGAATTTGTTTGAAAATATACATCTTTATATAGAAATTTTGTTCACCGATCTACTTGTTACATAATAAAAAATTAATTTGGTTTCAAAACTCACTATTTATTGAAATTAGAAACTAAAATTATTGATCTTATGAAAGTGATTTATATAAATACATTAAATGCAAACAATCGAGCCATCAATAGAAAAGTATTTATTTTATCATTAATGGAATAATATATGAAAAAAAATTACATTTTTGACAACTTTCTGTCGATGCTCTTGTGGGAACGAGTTTTTCATATTTCAGTTATTTGCACCACTTTTCTGTGCCGCCTGTTCAACCCCTTGAACCAAAATTGAATCTTGAACCATTCGTGAAAAAGTGTTGTTGCGATCTATTATAAAGTGTTTGAAAGAGAGAGAGACTAGAGGTGTGAGTGAGAACATTGCTTATTTAGTGAGAGAATGAAAAGACATGTTACGTAATAAATCAAATATCGATATAATCTAGTTTTTATTTGATCCTTCATGCTTAGGTGTATTGAAAATTATACTTATATTAAACTATTGAGTATTTTTCCTTCTCTTTTATTGGAAAAAGAACACTTAAATTGTAGGTTTTTTGATATTGGTACACTTAGTTTTCTCAATTTTTTTTTTCTCTTGTCAAGTCATATTGTTTAACATGGATAGTTATATTTAATGGTTAAAGATGTGATTCCCTTAAAATTCATATAATACCCTTAACTAACTACTTATATAGACATATAATTTAAAACTTTGAACCATTTTAATTGTATTTTTTAACAAATAAGATTTGTATTTTTAGAGACAGATTTTTGAATTTTTGAATAAAAAAATAATAAAATAAATTTAATATGATATCTTTTAATTCTATTATTTTTCTTATTTGTCTGGTATATTTAAATTAAATATTTTATAAAATAAAATATGATAGATATTATTTGGGATGAATGATATTTTTTAGCATAAAAGTAATTTTTTCTACGTATTATATATTTTTAAGAAACAAAATTACATTTATATTGAGTAATAATTCAGATGTTATCCAAACATCGTTTCCTTTAATCTCTACCCCGTTCTACAAATATAAATACATAAACAATTTCACACATGCATTGCACTAAAATGAAAAAATATCATTTCTAGGAGCTAACCTCTTCTAGATTTTGTAAAACAACAATAACGTGTGGACTAACAGCATATACGAGCAAAATGTACTGAGCATGTATAAGAACATAAAATTGGTGAGTATTAAAAGCATAAAACGTTGTAAAATATATAAACCCTAAAAAAACTTGTAAGCATTAACATGTAGGATAGCAAAACTAAAATAAGATGAACAGAAACAATAAAAGCAGAGAAACAGAAATAGAAAACAAACCAATACATAAAACATACAATTTCAGCAAACTTAATCATACAATATTTACATATTCACTATTCCCAGCTAAAAGAAGAAGAAAAAAATGCAGGAAAAAACAAAGCAAAAAGCATAATAAAAATGCAATTTTTTTTTTGATGAAACGTTACCTTGATTGTTTGATTGTTAAAGTAATCAATATGTAGAGTGAGTAATCTTTATGTAACGGAGGAGATAGAAAGCAAAATATGGTGGAGAGAGAGCGAAAGAAAAAAATAGGGAGATAAGGAGAATATTTGTGGGAGTGTGAGGAAATAATATGGTTTAATTGAGAAAATTACTATATATAGTGTTGTGAAACATTTGAGGGTAAAATTGTAAATGAGAATATAGGCCTATATTGTTAATTATTGTTAGTGGCATTTAGTAAGAAGAGGGAATTCACCTAGTCTTGTTGGGTCTTAAAGGGATGTGTGTTCAAGACCTTTGGGTAATAATCTAAAAATAATTTAAGTTATCTAACTGTCCGAATATCAATAACTTGAGGATTTATGTGTGTTTTTCATTTTATTTTTGTCCAAATAAAGTTAAATTTTAAATTTGTGGTGGAAATTGAAAGATAAAATGTTTTTTACATACAAAGGTTTAAAGGTATAGTGTGATATTTTTAATTTAAAAAACTATAAAAACAAATATTATAATGTTTGGTTAAAAAATATCTTACATCAAATATTAGAAATTTTTTTAAATATCAAATGGAATTTTAAAATTCTTAATATGTAGAATTTACTAGATGATCCAAAATATTATTTGAATTTTTATTTATATAAATAATTAGCTACATTTTAGCAAGTAAATGCAACAAAATCTAGACAACTACTTGAACATTTAATAATAACGCGTCAAAATCTGACACTACGATAAAGAAGCCTAATAATATCATTTGTTAAACTTTTTCTTGTAACATTAAATAAAATGGTGGTATTTAAGTTTGCGTGGAAAACAATAGGTCTAGTTTTCTTGTTGATTTTGTGAATAATACTAGAACTTTCTTGTTCTCTTACAAGTTCATTTTTGTTGGTAAAATGTATTTTAACCCATGGTAATGACTCATAAATCTCAAAATAAATGGTGGTCTTCGTAGTTTGGATTGACTTGAAATGTAAATCAAAGTTGTACCTCTAATATTAGAGATTAAGAATAAAAAATTAATTAGGCAACCCATTTAATATTAAATGATAAATCTAGTGTCAATATTTGAAAAAATATAATTATACAACTAATACAAAATACTGGAGGCCAAACTGCGAAAGTGGAGAGCACATGAACACAATTTAAATGGAAAAGAATACAAATAATAGATATTTCAATCAGAATTTTTGAGGAAAAAATAATAAAAGACACATAGAATAGTAAACGACCACATGGTATATTAGAATGACACATGCCAAAAGCTTATTATACTTTTATATATTAAATAGATGACACATGGAAAATATCAAATAATCATGGAAGAATCAATCATTGATTCTCGTCTTTATAAATTAAATAGATTCTTAAAGATTTAATTACTCAAAAGTTCAAAAACATATTTTTTTAGTCCTAATAAGTCCAAATTTTTACAAATCGATGAATTGTCTTTGTATTTTAATGGGTTGTGTATGTTTTTGTAATTTGTTGCATGTATTTATCAATGAGTTATATATTAAAAAAAAGATATGTCGACCTTACCGGACATACTAGTTTGTAATCTTGTGCGAATGGGAACACAATTTAAGTGGAAAAAAATAAAAAATACAAAGAAAAAAAGTAAATTGTAATGTAATATTTTATTATAAAAAATTATAGTAAACAATTTATATTTAATTTTTTTGAGAAAAAAATTTGTAAAAGACACATGTAATATTAATAGAAATAATAAGCACAAATGACAAAAAAATGACAAGTCAACCATTGATTTTGTTGTTATATATTAAATAGATTCAACTATTATTGTATAAATCATATATCTCTATAAGTAATTGTCTTGCCATCTTTTTGGGTAATATAAATAGTTTGTAATCTAGAATATTTTAATTCATTAAGTAATTTTCATGCTTTAAGCATTTAAAAATATAAAAGATGTATACAGAAGAATCAACAATATTAAGTCAGTGTGAAAAAAATTATATATGTCATTTCATCTTAATAGTTTGGTTGTTATGAACGTTTGAAGCAAACAAACATAATATATTGACCTAAATATCTTAAAATTATCAGATTTAATCTGATTTTCAACAAGTAATATTTAATTATGTAGATTTGTCCTTAATTCTGTTTTTATTTTGTTGCATTTATAAAATTTTGTTTTTATATTTCAAAATGTATACAAACAAAACAACACAATTTAAGATTTTATAATTCACATTTTATAAACAACAAAATTGGTTTACTTTTGGTTGTAAATTTATTTTATACAAATTTTATGAGACGGTTATATAGAAGATACGTTTATTTTCCTATTTTTCCTTTCTTACTTAGCAATAAGGCATATTTTTCCTTAACTGAAATAACTTAATAATGTCAAATTCTGGTTTCACATACAATATTGGAGAAAATACTGATAAAAATGGAAAATAACAGATTTTCATGTAACCCACCCATTAAACCAGATGATAGACTAAATAATTCAACGATTTTGATTCCACAACTGTTCTCGATGGAATGGCTTCGTTTTGGTCATTAAGGATCCTAGTGATACAACCTTTCATTGGAACACATTGCACTGGACTAACCCAGTCACTACTTGCAATTGGAAAGATAATACCTGCATCTAATAACTTGATTACCTCATCCCTTACCACCTCTTTCATTGCTGGCATAAATCTTCTCTACCCCTCTATAGATCGCCCTCCTTCCTTCCAAGAATAATTTTATGTTTTCAAATGGAAGGACTGATTCCATTTATATCGGCAATAGGCCACCCAATTGCTTCTTTATTAGCATGAAACACACATAGCAACTTATCTTCTTGAGGACTTGAAAGGTTAGCAGAAATAATAACAGGCAAAGTATTGTCCATACCTAAATACGCATAGCGTAGAGGGTCTAGAAGCGGTTTTTTTAGAATAGGTGGACAGATGATAGATGGTTTCTTCATTGGCTCAATGTCTCCTGATTCTCAAAGCTATTCTCGAATGGCTCTTGGCCTACCGTCTACTGAGACTAATGTTGCAACTTCGTCAGCTATGTCATCATATATTTCTGGAGATTCAAGTGCCAAGGTTGTTGTTAGAGTGTCATCAAAGCTTAATTACTTAAACACTTCTTGCGCAATTTTGCTTAGGGCATCTATTTTCAAGCATTCATCATTCGTATCTAGATATTTCATAGCCTTGAACACATTGAATCATACATGTTCGTCTTGGAACCTCATGATCAATTCACCATTCTCAACATCTATTAGTGTACGCCCCGTGAATTAGAATGGTCTACCCAAGATGATGGGGATATTCTTATCTGTGTCTTAGTCAAGAATAATAAAATTACAAGGAAATATAAAACTACGAGATTTAACTAAACATCTTCAATTTTACCTACTGTTTGGGACAGGGAGCGATCTACCATAAGAAATTCTACTGAAGTAGGGACTACCTCTCCTATGTTGAGCTTCTCAAACAGGGACTTCGGCATGAGTTTGATACTCGCAACTAAATAACATAATTTCTTCCCGGTCCAACCTTCACCAATAAAAATGGGAATTGTAAAACTTCTGGGATCTTGTAGCTTTGGTAAGAACTTGCTTTGACAAATAGCACTACATTCCTCAGGTAATCCAATAATTTCCCTAGTTTCTAAACTTCATTTGTTAGAAAGAATGTCTTTCATGAATTTAAGATATTTCGGCATTCTCTTAAGCGCTTCTTCGAATGAGATTTTAATATCTAACTTGTCCACCATGTCAAGAAACTTCTTGAATTCTTTTTCATTGTTCTTGTTTTTGACACGTGATGGGAATGGTGGAGGAGGACGTGTATTGTTTACCACTAAGCATTTCTTCTTTTCTAGTGTCTTTTCTGGGACACTCGTTGGTTCAATTACCTCCCCGAACTTATCTTCAACTGTTTCTTCAACCACTTTAGGAATAGGGGTTGGTTCTGTTTCTTCTACTCTAGGTGGATGTAATTGTTTAACACTTTTTATTTAAATCGCATGAGAAGCATTATCTTGAGGAGCAATAGTATCACATGGAAGTTGCCCTTTTGTCCTGTTCTGAAGTGTACTCACTATCTTCGACATGGTATGCTCGAGACATTTAATTACCTTTGATTGGGTTTGCAATCTTTGCTGACTTATCTTCATGTTTTCATCAAATAGTCCCATAAGTTCCACTATACTGAGATCAAACTCGAAGGTTGTTCTTTCGTAGCTTGTTACATTTTGAATATGGAGGTGGTTCTTAATAATATTCTCCATATTTGGCGCTTTTTGATAGATAGGTTGTGGTTGATAGTAATATTGAGGTTGACCTTGATAATATTTGCCTCTATCTTCACCCCAATTCTGATTTTGTGGGGAATAATAACTAGTGTGACTTCTTTGAGGATGATCATATCCATTTGAGTCACGATAAATTGAAGTTGGATTATTCGTACAATTTTCCCACAAATGATTTCTTGTTCCACAACCAGGACATGAAGGTAAAGTGTGTACTAGATTTACCTGAGCTACTAATCGCGCTTGTTCTTGTAATTCCTTGAGTTGTTGGTTTAATTCTTTGATCCTTAGAGCTTCTAAGGTGTCTTCTTACTTTTCTGTTTCTAACGGCTAACTTCTCTCGGTATCAAGAACTCTATTCATAATAGTTTGAGCATCTTCAAGATCTAACAACACAAAACTTCCATCTCCTAACATATCTGCTTTTGCCTTGGACTCGTTGTTGACTCCTCGATAGAACATGGTTAATTGATATTTAGGCAAGGACAAATGGAATGGACAACTTGTTTTTTTCTCATTAAACAGTAACCATGCCTCACCAACACTTTCCCCTTCTTCTTGCATAAAATTTTCAAACTCCAACATATCTTTTAAGTGTTTACTAACTGGATAGAATCCGTCTAGGAATTTGGCTTGGAGTTTATCCTAATTTGGAATAAGATCGGGGTGTTGGACACCATACCAATCGCTTGCACTACCGGTCAAGAAGAATTGGAACATGCCGTAGTATATACATTCCTATGTAACACCCTTGATGATATAAGCGTCACAGATCTGCATAAATTTCTGGACATAACGAATCGGATATTGATGTGTAGCTCCGCTAAATTCTCCATGACTCGCAAATTGCGCTATCATGCCTGGATCATGTCGAAATTTAGTGGCTTAGACTTATGGAGTGCGGATTCCTTTGGGTTGCACTCTAAATGAGATGGGAAGATCAAGTTTCCTCGGGCTTTCCATCTGTAAAACCTGTAAAGACAAAACTAAAAACAAAAGCATAAAACAGAACTAACTGGAATAAAGGCACTAAATAAAAGCACTAAATAAATGCACAAGGACTAACGATGTAGTCCCCGGCAGTGGCGCCAAAACTTTTTGTCGGCTAAGGTGTGATAAAATAATAGATAATTAAGATGCAAATAAATACCATAGCCTATCACGTTACTCAATGCAAGTATCACAGATCGTATGCAAGTTTTAATGATAAATAAGATTCGTTCCTCGGAGACTGCGAAAGTTAGGATAACTTATGCAATATAAAGTTCAATTAATAAAGCTATAAGAATAAAAGACAAATAGAATTTTAGTTTTGTTTTTGAATGGGAAAATTAACTAATTAAATTAAAGACAGAAAGGTAAATAAGAGAAGTAGATAATATAGGAGTTTAACTCGAGATATAGCAAGTAATCCCAACTAGCCTTGTTTATTCTAATCATGTAAGGGAGAATTGTGTAGAATTTCACTAACCAGAATTCTAAATTCCTCCTAACTCCCTTCTAGGTGGATGTAGGTGGAAACCTCACAATTACCAAGGGACTTAACTTAGGTGCTCCTATGCCTCTAGGTTCTTAGAGGAGAATGGCATGCAATAATGATTGGTGGCTAAATCAAAATCTAATGGCTATCTAGTTAGGCAAGTCCTTCTAGATCACTACCGTACACTAGATGTTTATGTGTTGTTTCAATAATTAGACACCCCTTCCGGGTGACCATCCAACTACTATTGAGGTAATCCAATACGCAGGCCTCCACAAGAAAAACAAACAATAAATCAAAGAACATAAAAAAGAGAATAAAACACTAATTCATTTAAATATTAATCAATTCCAAATTAAAATAGATGTAAAACAATTCTAGGGTTCATACCCATTTGCTAAATCTCAAGCTAAAATAGAATTAGTTCATACTAGAGAAAGAAAAGAATACTATCAAAAATTCGAAGACTTGTAAAGGCATAATTTGATGTCCAATTCCTTCTAGACTTCTCTTCTCTTGTTGTAAGCAACCTCTTGGCTTAAGGTTTGTCCAAGGTTGTGTTTCTACTGAATAGATGGTTTATTTATATGGTTCTCTTGACCCTAGTTCGAAATCATGGAGTAGAGGACAAGTAATTGGACTCTTTTCCAAATCAAATTTGTTTCCTAAAATATAGGAGAAGGTAAAAACTGTTGCGTCTTGTTTTGGTCGTAACTCACTTAATTTTTCTCTGATTTTCACCCACTTTATATCAAAACGTCCGATTCGAAAAGATCTACACTTTGTAAAGACCGTTCTATCAAATTCCTAGCCGTTTTTAATTATACCCACTTTCGTGGACGTAGCTGCTGAAATTCAGATTTACTTGACAACTTTTCCTTTCCTAGTTTATCTCTACTTCCTTCTATCTCCAATTTTCATTCTTATTCTCTTTCCTTATCTCTTTAGCATTGATTTGACCTCTAATTAATTTCTATATATCTTTAAATATTCACACTTAACAAATAAATTAAACCAAATATGCTCTAAAAATAATAAATAATTAAATCAAAATAAGAAATAGGAAAATAAGAAAATATGAATAAAAATCGATACAACACAGACTAGCGAGGTTATTATTAATGTTTTTACGAGTATAATAGTGTAAAGTTGCAAATAAATGACAATAAAAGTAAATAATGTTTTTTGTGTTTTGATTATAAACCTAAAAAAATAAATGGAAATAAGAACTGAAATGGAAATGCAATTTAAACTAGAAAGAGAAGTCGAAATGGATGAGAAATATGCATGTGACTTGCTAGTAATACTCAAATTAGTTAATTTAATTTTTTTCAGAAATAAGGTCGAAGTGGTCTTTTCATATTAGTCAGGATTCAAAGGTCCTCCCAAATCCTTCTCGCGTATATAGGAAGCTATCCTACGATACTAGAGACCTCTCCCAACTATTTTAAATTATATTGTAACATATTTAATTCGATGATTTTAGACCGTTTGTGTTATTATTTATTTGAATTATATTATCTCGTGATCATATGATTAATTTTACTTTCAGGATATTGCGACCTACTTCGCCATCTATTCATTAATGGTTACTTACTATCGTTGTTGAAGCGACATAACTAGTCATTTGATATTTGATATTTGATATTTCTACCGATCGACATTCGACATTATACAATCGTGTTGCACTAGGTGGCAGTGGGCTTGCAAGAGTTAACATGACTATCTTGATATATTCCCACTTGGCACATCTGACAGAGAGTTCCTTGGGAAGTGGGTATGGGTTCGCTGTAACCGAGGTATTACTAGCATGAGTGATAAGGGATCGAACTTGCGGCGGTTGTCATAAGGGCAAGACAGCATTATCATTTACAATGTGATTATTACTTGTTAGTGTATATAGCTTGCTGTAAAGTATGAGATCCTAATTTTTTATATACACTCATCTGATTTATTTATCTCTGTATAAATGTTTAATTTATATTTTTGACTTGTATAAGTACAATTATGGCGTAAATATAACTACTGCCCTAGGTACCCTTTCAGGTATAATATAATTTAAGGATTTGGGTATTGGTCAGTAGAACATGATTTATCGTAGTGGATGAGTAGATATTTGTATTAAGTATTTTTTATTAATCTAATTTAAATCGATTTAATGGAACAAATAGTTATTTAATTTAATAAAATGTATTTTTTTATTTTAAATTAGTTAGAGTAGTAGCGTTTTTTGGAGCGCGATAATTTGGTATCGGAGTTTAGAGTAGTCTCTAAACGTAAACATGGATAGAATCCTCAAACTGTGAGATATGGATAGAGGACAAACTAAAACATATAAGAGTTAGAATTGATTAGTGGTTGTTACTAATTCAAGCCAAGATAACTCTTGAGGGTGAACCCTCATCTAGTGCTAAAATCGATGGTATTTTTTTATAGCATGGCAAACTCAAGGGAATGTCATTACTTTTCGTTACTCGATTGGCCTATATATGGATACTTAGAATCTTAATAGCAATTTTAATCAGAGAGTAATACTTTGATTAATTTAAATGTTTAAATTTTTGCGATATCAATACTTAATAATTTGTGTTAAATTAGTCGATTTGTATCGTCTTACTTGGCCAATTATTAAAACTGAGGCTAGCTTAAAAAATCATTAGTAAAATATAAGTTTTTTGAGGGAAAAATTATTTTAAGGTGTGGTAGATATGAAACCCAATATAAATATCATAACTGTTAAATACAATAATTGGTGTTAAATTACGACTTTATTATTTAAAATATTTAATTTATTTATTTAGAATACTTTTAAAATTAATTGATTTATTAAAATAATTGTTTTTAATAAAAAAATAAAAAAATTGAAAAAGGAAAAAAGAATATCTTTCTTTCTAGGGATGAAAAAAGGAATAATGAATTAAAAAATGAATGATAATTTTATTTATTATAATTTATTAAAAGTTAATATAAAATATATAAGAAATAGAAAAAACAAGTAAATATGCTAAATCCTTGTTTTAGTTATTCTTCTAATTTGTCTTCTTTTATATTATAATAAGATTTTATATATGGCATGTTATGAGTGATAATTGATTAGTAATCAAAATTATAGGTAGTGGGCCTACTTTGAGAAACTTATCATTATAATATTACTCATTTTTTTATATCATGACATACCAACGCACGACTCGTCGATTCACATCCTCTACATATATAATGGCTAGGATCGTCTTAAATTCAGTATTTTACTTATTTACTTTAGTGACATTAATTTTTGACAAAAAAAATTAGTAACATTGATTGCTTTTACTAATATTAATAAAAAATCATATATGCAATTGATTTTTACAATTACATAAAAATTAAATACATAGAAGTTATTTTTATTTACTAAGGAATCAACTAAATATATTTTTCATATAAAAAAAACCTTGCAAAAGGAAATAGTTCACTAAACAAAACTATAAACACGTAGTATTAAAAGATATAAAAAATCTAAAAAACCTTGAAAATGGAAATAAATAATTAGTTTTTACTATTCAAAGTCTAATAAAATATGAATAATAAATATATTTTCTTAAAAAATACTATGCAAGATTATTTTAATGAAATTCCTTAATTTTTACAAAGAAATTGCCTATTTTAGTATTAATTATCATTAAACAAACTTCATTTAATTATCAAATAATATAATGATAAATAATATTACAAGACTATATTATTACTCGTTTAATTCGATCTTTATCATTTATTTTCTTTGTGTCTTATATTTTTATGTAACTCGTTTTATTTAGTAAAAGTAATTTATATCCATACGATTAAATAAGAGATACACAATTAAGACCCTTGAATTCATACTACCAGAATGATTATATAATGTTGAATATCTATATAATAAATTACCGCACACCTAATTACTCTATTTTTTCTCTACACATATATTTCTCATAATCCCATTCTTCTTCTCATAATTACCCAAATCTCTCATAAATCCCTTAAAAATCTCACTCTGCATTTATTAATTCAAAAGTATTAATTTCATTTATAGAAAGTAAATTAATTGCTGTGGTGGACAAGAATTTTTAAATCGCCTTTGTGTTACAAAATCTTATCAACCATGCAAATATTCTATTAGAAAGGATTTTCTAATTACCTACAAATTTAACTCTGACCATGTGGTGGGTCCTGGTGTGTTATAAAATTAATGCGAAAATAAAAGGAACCACAATACCGCAAGTGTACGGTTGTCAAAGTAATACTCCGACAAGTCGAATTCGTTCTCAGGGATTGGACTGGTATAACCCAAATGTTCAACAGATAAGTAGTAGTAAATGCAAATACAGAAAATAAAAGATAAAAGATATTTGTTTGGTTTTTATATTAATCCTAAGAATGCAAGAAAATAAATAACTGAAAATAAATACTAAAGGACTAAGATGCAAATATGATCTATACTTGAGTCTCGCTGGGGAATCACCTAAACTTACCTAATTAATGTTTTCTTTAAGGGAAGAACTGATATTTCTATATTAGTCGGGACTCTATAATCTCCTAGCCCCCGTCACGGTGGACCTAGGAGCTATTCTCAGGTGTTACAAACCCCGTCAGGGCGATTATAATCCACCTTCGAATGAATAATGTTTTACCCAATTGGCTATAAGGTTAACTAAGTCCATCAGGATCAATAATTTCTACCTTACATTTATTATCTAGTTCAGTGATTAAACCCCCCGTCAAGGCGATCACTCCCCCACCAAAGTGAATAGCTTAATTACTATGACCTATCTCCGATTAGCTAATTCATTGATAGTGAAATTAAAATAAAATAAGAAACAATATGAAATACCTAATTCAAATTAAACTAGAAACTAATCCCAAATTGAAATACATGAATTAAACAAATTAGGGTTCATCCCATAACGATTCTCAAGTAAATAAGTTTTAGCTCATATTGAAAGTAAAAACAATAAAGAAATTAATAATGTACATGTTCCTAATAACAGAAATAAATTAAGAACCTAGATAGAGGAATTGGCTTGAACTGTTGTTGGAGATATATACAGTCTCCAGCTTCTGCTCTTGCTTCTGCCTCTTGACGCTCTCTCTAAGGATGTATATATTGAATGAATTGTGAGAGGTACTGAATTATAAAGTCTAAGAGGTGTATTTATAGGTGTTGGAGGACCCTAGGTCGAATTTCTTGGAGTGGAAGACAAGTCAAGGACTCTTAAATTTGTAGCTCTAAATTCTAGGAAAGGTAAGATTCTTCTGCTGATTTGATTTGGTCATATCTTTTTCAATACTTATCCGTTTGAGAAGTTCCAATATATGAAACTGCTTGTCTTGGAAAGAGATTTCTATTGGTGCAGACTACTCGTCCAGAATCCTAGCCAATCTTTAATTATGATTTAATCTTTAAAACGTGGCTGGAATTTCAGATTTCACAAGGCAGCTTTATCTTTTCCTTCTTTGAATAAATCTTTCCTAAATCTTCTTATTTCCATGTAAATCTTCTTTCCTTTAATTTATCTTGACTTGGTCTCTAAGTAATTACCATTTATTTTTTAAAGCTTCACATTAAATAAATAATTAAACCGCATATGCTTAAAAAGAATAAATCAATAAATCAAGAAAACGAAATAGGAAAGTGCACTCTAAAAATAGAAACTCTAGTAAAAACATTTCCTAACACTCTAAAATACACTAAGACTTTATTCTCACTTCTTCTCCTTGGATTGGTCTTTCATGAAATTCAAGAACCTATTAACTTTGCATTAATAAATAGTCAAATTTATGCACAAAAGCTCAGATTCTGCAAATAGTTAATTTCCAAGGGGAGAAAGTGCAATATGATCAAATAAGCCTAAAAGTCTATCAAATAAGTCATTTATTCACCTAAAAGGATGTCTCCAAAGGGCTAATAATTAGAACAAATAGGTAGACATCAAGACCCCAAACTCAAACCTTTGTCGTCCCGACAAAGTAAAATAAAAACAAAGGCCTTTTAGGTGAATGCAGAAGGTAGAATCTAGTAAATATTCCCAAAGCAAAACTTAAAACAAATCTCATATAGTCTAATCTAGGAATTAATATCCACATACACATATCATGCAAAATCTAACACAAAATAATATCAATCCAAAATTAATTTCACAATGCTAGAAGGTTACGCTTATTACTTATCTCAAGATGGTGGCTATAGGGTGTTCCTCGATCCTCACTTGCTTTGAATGTTCCGCTTAGAATATTTCCTATTAACTCACTGTGCATCTAGGAATCATGAGGTCTTTATGGTTTTAGCATAGGCTGAAGGACGGTATGGTATGTATATTTGGTAAATTTAAAGTGAGCTTTTGGCTCTCTCCTCACTTACCATCAACAAAACTGTCCAAGAGCTTGAGTTTACACTCAAATATCGTTCTCACTCAACCCAATTGACGCGCTTAATTAGCGTCCCCAAATTATCCCAATAAGCACTAAGGATGATTCACTTAAAAATTTCCACTTTGCCGGTCCGAATATCTATTCTTTTCAAATCATTCATTTTTTTCTTTTATATAGCCATGACTCTCTTTTAATGTTGATATATCATGCTATTTTTTCATAGTTATTCCTATTCATAACTTGAGCTCGAAGCTTCTTTTCCATTCACTATTACCCCGGCAAAGGGTTACAATACCCCTGTGAATCATCATCATGTATTGCACAAAGCATCATTGATAAGCTCAAAAATCCCAACCCAATGTAAATTCCCATATGGTGAACCCACCACCCCAAACTCAAGCTCAAGACAGGAAGTCTCAGGATCGTGATTTAAGTGCGGGTCATATGGTCATGCCTAACAATCTAAAGGGATATTGGCTTATAATGTGGCGACAAAAGAAAGGCTTAAAGGCTAAAAATTTGTCTAAGAAGGATAAAATTAATTCAGGGATAGAAGGCAAAAAAGGATTCAAAGGGCTAACAAAAGAACTGCCTCTATCATCTTCCTATTTACACAATTTGCCTCTAGTTCATACCTAAGTGGGTTCTCTACTCATTTAGATCTCACGTTCTACAAACCACCCATTATCCTTAAGCACAAGTTTACTTATTTTGCATTGTTCATTAATTTTTCCTATCAATTATCTCAAATTTGCATGCAATCAAAGTTCAGCTTCATACTAACTCCTAAAGTCAACTATTTTCTATCATAAATTCATGAAAAGCATGCTTGATGGGGGCATTTAAAACGCTCTACAGCTCTACAGTCAAAACATTCCTCAAACTAAAATTGAAAAAAAAAACTGTAAAACACATAAAATTGGGATGAGGCAACGAACCCCACCCCAAACTAAAAAATGAGTCGTGTCCCCACGACTCGAAAAAGACTCAATAAAGAAAATAAACAAATAAAACAAATAAGAAAGGGATAGGAAAACGTATCTGAACCAGCTTGAAGCTGGTTTCCATGGTTGCGTGTAGGTTGAGCTCCTTGTGTTGCGTAGGTGGCATGTTGAACATTGCTCACTCCACGTAATATGATTTGCATAAGCTCCAACTCTTTTGTGACTTTTCCCTATGGTTGCCAATCACCTCTTCATGATTATCCTCCAAGTTTCCATTCTTCCAACTACATCTTTCAACACCCAAAAGTAATACAAGCTTCTCCAACTTCTCTTTTCTCTTCATGGTATTCTTGGCCTCCCAATCTTGACATCTCAATGGACCCCAAACTCAAAACTTCAAATAATCAAAAACTAGAGAGGAGTTTTGAAATTTGATGTTTTTAGGATTTGTAATGAAGTATTATGGAGTCATATGAGATGGGTAATGAATATGTAACAGCTTGGGGAAGGTTTAATGAATAGGATTGAAGCTTTAATGAAGAGGCTTAAGGTTGAAGGAGAAGATTTCTTGATCTTCTTGAAGGATAGTGGTGTTGGATGTGTGTTTGGAATGGATTAGGAGGAAGAATTTAATGTTCTTGGGTGTTGTAGTGGTCTTTGTGCAGGTATATAAGGGTTAAGGTCTGGAAAATTCGTTTCTGAAGAGGCTAGGGTTTATCGTTAAGGTAAGAAGTTGACTGGGCCTTGATCTCTTCACAAACCGCCTGGCGCGGTGCATACCTGCGGTGCATGGGTGTACCGCGAGGGTACACCGCAGCGCTGTTGGTGTGAATTTCTCGCTTCTGCCTTATACCCGTGCTAGCACCCCGTGGCACGCGTTTGCCGTGCGGTGCAGGGGTGTGGTGCATGGGGTAGTCCGTACGTGCTCCGTGAAAAAACCCACGGTGCATACCCCGTGGCACGCGTTTTGGGCGTGCGGTGTAGGGTGCGGTGCACCGCGGCTATCAACTTCTCTTTTTCGCCTCTGGATAAGACCCGTGGTGCGCGACCCGAGGTACGGGTTTTTGGGCGCGGTACATCCCTGCGGTATAGGGGGTACACCGCGGGGGTGGTCCGCGCCAGACTTTGAATTTCTCCAAGAATTTCCTTTGCATTTCCTAGCACCCCAAACTCGATTCCTGCACCAATAACACACTACCTTTCTCATTTCTTTTAAAAGTAGACACTAAAACTCGACACTAACTTAGAATTATACACTAGGAATTGAAAAACATAAAGCAAATTAAACATGGGTTGTCTCCCAAGAAGCACTTTTGTTTATTACGTCTTTAAGTTCGCCTCGTCCTTGGCATGTAAGCTTCAGAACCTTCCCCCTTAAAATTTTATTCAATCGATCTCTGAAAGGGGGAGGGTAGTATCTCCGTTTCGCCTTCTTACTTTCATGACGAAACGTATTCTTCACCACACGATAGTAGATAACCGTACTCAACGGTATAAGCTCATTTTTATTCTCTTCAATCTCGCATTCCTCTTTAAAGTGTGGTGGGTAGGTGCTTCTCCGTGCCGCTTTACTCTCGCGGTGTAGCACCCTTCTTGCGTAGCACATATTGATCATTTTTAATAATAGAGGTGATTCCGATATTTTATCTCTAATGATGACTTGTGGTGGAGATAGTGATTGGTGAACTTTCTGTGGTGGGGATTCGATTTCTCTTTTATTGTGAACTTTGAATTATTCGATGGATTCCTCAACCACTTCACATTCGTCTTCACTTTCAACCCAATCTTCCACTATTACTTCATCATATTCTTGATGTGGAATCTCAATAATCTCGATCACCTCTTCTTCTTGTTTGCGTTCAGTATCTTGATCATGTGCACGCACCATAGGAATAGCAATCTCAGTTTCAATTTCTATGATTTTCGTTGCTACTCCTTCTTCCACCATGCTAAGAGGATTGTCAACCACATGGTGGTCTTCATTTATAACCGGCATGATGGTGATGTCTCCCTAATTGTTCTTATTTTAGACCCTTAGGAGACATCATTTTTGGTGTTTATTTAATTAATTTGATAGACTTTTGGACTAAATTTGCAATAATCCGGAATTACCTTTTTATTTCTAGCATTTTCAATTTATAAAAATTTTGCGTGTAATATTGGTATTTTTAGTGAAAAGTTTACAGGTTTTAGATGTTAGCTAGGAGAGGAATCCAAGGAGAAAGTCAAGATCGTGAATTAGAGTCAAGACTTCAAGATAAATCCCGAAGATATTATTTTTAGAGCTGAAAATCCATTTTCCAGGCCATAGATTGCTGATTTCGAGGTTCTTAAGCGATGATTTAGCCGCTGACCTTTGAAGAGAAAACATTCCTTATCGAGTTACGGAACTTTAGCAACTGGAATGAGGTCAATCGGAGTCATAACGCATCGGGAAAAGCCGTTTTAGTGAAGGTGTATCAGCAGTTACGGGATTTTGGGCTTAGAAAGTGGGCTTGGACATTTAATTAATATTCTATTTTCTGGTCCAAGCCCTAGAACGAATTTATGCTTATAAAAGGAGGTCTGGACTTCTATTTTTTATACAATTCATTCTTTACAATTAAAAACACCAGAGAGAAGCAACAGAAGGAATGAAGAAGAAGCTGCTAGAGCTGGAGTGTGTCTATAGCTCCGTTCTCAGTCATTCCAATTCCGGAAATTAGGTTTCTTTTATCTTTTATTTGTAATCAGTTATGAATTCCATTTATTTTAATTTAGTATTTCTTTTTAATATGAGCTAAACAATTCATAGTGCTTGAGAACAAACAATGGGTGAATCCCAATTTTATTAAATAACGAATGTTGAATTTGGGTTTCTGTTAAATTAAACTAGATTAGGGCTTTTACTCTTTTCAATAGATTGAGATTATTTTACTGTTTTTAGCGTCATGAACTAGGAACAGGTGTTAGTATTTAGGCTATTCCAATTAGTGGCAATTGGATCATCCTGACGGAGGGTTTAAATACAGAACCATTTATTCAATCTAGGATAGAAGCTATTGATTCTGACGAACTTAGCTAATTCTAGGGCCAATGAGGTAATAAAACTTAAACATCTAAAGGTGGATCATATTTACCCTGACGGGACTAGTGACACCCTAGGATTGCCTTATAGTCCACCCTGACGGGGGTATAAGGAATTTAGAATCCCGACCATTGTAATTGACCAATTTAGCCCTTAAACAACATAAGTTAGGAAATAGGATTGGGAGGATCCTTGCGTTCTCAAGTACTACTTCTCATATTGCATTTTACATCATTTTACTTGCGTCTTAGCTTTTATTAGCATTTTAATAGTATTTTTCATTCAGTACCTTTAATAACAAAAAAACCAAACAAACATATTACTTTTATTTGTTTTCATAAGTGCATCAATCATTAATAGATAAGCATTGTAGTCAACCATCCCGTCCTTGGAACGAATCTGTTTTATCAGTTATACTACTTTGGACAACCGTACACTTGCGGTTGTGGTTCGATTATTATTTGCATTTATTTAGAACACACAAAGGACCACCAGATGGTCATATCACTATCAATAGCATCTTCCTTCAACACCTCCTCCTCAATTACTTCTTCCAGTTGATCTCTTCCATCCCTCGGGGGAGTGGAATCTTCATAAGACATACTACCCCATTCTTCTACCATCTGTTGCATGCGTGCAACGGTGGCGTTTGTTTCTTTTACTAAGCGCTGGAGTTTAGAACGTATCTCATTGTCAATTTCTTGCTGATAGTAATGAGGTGAGGGTTGTTGAATGTTTCCAACCCATTGGTTGTTCCATCCTTGCTCCTGGGGATAGTGATATGATGATTGTTGTTGATTATTCCCGATCCATTAATTGTTCCAATCCTGCTCTTGCGGGTATTGATAAGATTGTTGGTAGAAGTTACTACCCCATTGTTGTTGTCCCGAAGAGTCTTCCCAATAGTCATATGGATCAGGATCTGGGTAATGTCCTCTATACATATTCAATAAAATCTCTTGATCATTACCTGAATAAAGAACCTGTAAAAGAAAAGAAAACAAAAACCAAGCGTAAAACTGAAAAATAAAAATAAATAAACAATTAAAACTACTTAAAGATTAAACACCGGGGTCACACGCTGCAATCCCCGGCAGCGGCGCCAAAAACTTGGTGGGTCCTGGTGTGTTATAAAATTAATGCTAAAATAAAAGGAACCACAATACCGCAAGTGTACAGGTGTCCAAGTAATACTCCGACAAGTCGAATTCGTTCTCAGGGATTGGACTGGTATAACCCAAGTGTTCAACAGATAAGTAGTAGTAATTTCAAATACAGAAAATAAAAGATAAAAGATATTTGTTTGGTTTTTATATTAATCCAAAGAATGCAAGAAAATAAATAACAGAAAATAAATACTAAAGAACTAAGATGCAAATATGATCTATACTTGAGTCTCGCTAGGGAATCACCTAAACTTACCTAATTAATGTTTTCTTTAAGGGAAGAACTGATATTTCTATATTAGTCGAGACTCTATAATCTCCTAGCCCCCGTCAGGGTGGACCTAGGAGCTATTCTCAGGTGTTACAAACCCCATCAGGGCGATTATAATCCACCTTCGAATGAATACTATATTACCCAATTGGCTATAAGGTTAACTAAGTCCGTCAGGATCAATAATTTCTACCTTACGTTTATTATCTAGTTCAGTAATTAAACCCCCCCTGTCAAGGCGATCACTTCCCCACCAAAGTGAATAGCTTAATTACTATGACCTATCTCCGATTAGCTAATTTATTGATAGTGAAATTAAAATAAAATAAGAAACAATATGAAATACCTAATTCAAATTAAACTAGAAACTAATCTCAAATTTAAATACATGAATTAAACAAATTAGGGTTCATCCCATAACGATTCTCAAGTAATTAAGGTTTAGCTCATATTGAAAGTAAAAACAATAAAGAAATTAATAATATACATGTTCCTAATAACAGAAATAAATTAAGAACCTAGATAGAGGAATTGGCTTGAACTGTTGTTGGAGATATAGACAGTCTCCAGCTTCTGCTCTTGCTTCTGCCTCTTGACGCTCTCTCTAAGGATGTATATATTGAATGAATTGTGAGAGGTACTGAATTATGAGGTCTAAGAGGTGTATTTATAGGTGTTGGAGGACCCTAGGTCGAATTTCTTGGAGTGGAAGACAAGTCAAGGACTCTTAAATTCGTAGCTCTAAATTCTAGGAAAGGTAAGATTCTTCTGCTGATTTGATTTGGTCATATCTTTTTCAATACTTATCCGTTTGAGAAGTTCCAATATATGAAACTGCTTGTCTTGGAAAGAGATTTCTATTGGTGCAGACTACTCGTCCAGAATCCTAGCCAATCTTTAATTATGATTTAATCTTTAAAACGTGGCTGGAATTTCAGATTTCACAAGGCAGCTTTATCTTTTCCTTCTTTGAATAAATCTTTCCTAAATCTTCTTATTTCCATGTAAATATTCTTTCCTTTAATTTATCTTGACTTGGTCTCTAAGTAATTACCATTTATCTTTTAAAGCTTCACATTAAATAAATAATTAAACCGCATATGCTTAAAAAGAATAAATCAATAAATCAAGAAAACGAAATAGGAAAGTGCACTCTAAAAATAGAAACTCTAGTAAAAACATTTCCTAACACTCTAAAATACACTAAGACTTTATTCTCACTTCTTCTCCTTGGATTGGTCTTTCATGAAATTCAAGAACCTATTAACTTTGCATTAATAAATAGTCAAATTTATGCACAAAAGCTCAGATTCTGCAAATAGTTAATTTCCAAGGGGAGAAAGTGCAATATGATCAAATAAGCCTAATAGTCTATCAAATAAGTCATTTATTCACCTAAAAGGATGTCTCCAAAGGGCTAATAATTAGAACAAATAGGTAGACATCAAGACCCCAAACTCAAACCTTTGTCGTCCCGACAAAGTAAAATAAAAACAAAGGCCTTTTAGGTGAATGCAGAAGGTAGAATCTAGTAAATATTCCCAAAGCAAAACTTAAAACAAATCTCATATAGTCTAATCTAGGAATTAATATCCACATACACATATCATGCAAAATCTAACACAAAATAATATCAATCCAAAATTAATTTCACAATGCTAGAAGGTTACGCTTATTACTTATCTCAAGATGGTGGCTATAGGGTGTTCCTCGATCCTCACTTGCTTTGAATGTTCCGCTTAGAATATTCCCTATTAACTCACTGTGCATCTAGGAATCACGAGGTCTTTATGGTTTTAGCATAGGCTGAAGGACGGTATGGTATGTATATTTGGTAAATTTGAAGTGAGCTTTTGGCTCTCTCCTCACTTACCATCAACAAAACTGTCCAAGAGCTTGAGTTTACACTCAAATATCGTTCTCACTCAACCCAATTGACGCGCTTAATTAGCGTCCCCAAATTATCCCAATAAGCACTAAGGATGATTCACTTAAAAATTTCCACTTTGCCGGTCCGAATATCTATTCTTTTCAAATCATTCATTTTTTTCTTTTATATAGCCATGACTCTCTTTTAATGTTGATATATCATGCTATTTTTTCATAGTTATTCCTATTCATAACTTGAGCTCGAAGCTTCTTTTCCATTCACTATTACCCCGGCTAAGGGTTACAATACCCCTGTGAATCATCATCATGTATTGCACAAAGCATCATTGATAAGCTCAAAAATCCCAACCCAATGTAAATTCCCATATGGTGAACCCACCACCCCAAACTCAAGCTCAAGACAGGAAGTCTCAGGATCGTGATCTAAGTGCGGGTCATATGGTCATGCCTAACAATCTAAAGGGATATTGGCTTATAATGTGGCGATAAAAGAAAGGCTTAAAGGCTAAAAATTTGTCTAAGAAGGATAAAATTAATTCAGGGATAGAAGGCAAAAAAGGATTCAAAGGGCTAACAAAAGAACTGCCTCTATCATCTTCCTATTTACACAATTTGCCTCTAGTTCATACCTAAGTGGGTTCTCTACTCATTTAGATCTCACGTTCTACAAACCACCCATTATCCTTAAGCACAAGTTTACTTCTTTTGCATTGTTCATTAATTTTTCCTATCAATTATCTCAAATTTGCATGCAATCAAAGTTTAGCTTCATACTAACTCCTAAAGTCAACTATTTTCTATCATAAATTCACGAAAAGCATGCTTGATGGGGGCATTTAAAACACTCTACAGCTCTACAGTCAAAACATTCCTCAAACTAAAATTGAAAAAAAAAACTGTAAAACACATAAAATTGGGATGAGGCAACGAACCCCACCCCAAACTCAAAAATGAGTCGTGTCCCCACGACTCGAAAAAGACTCAATAAAGAAAATAAACAAATAAAACAAATAAGAAAGGGATAGGAAAACGTATCTGAACCAGCTTGAAGCTGGTTTCCATGGTTGCGTGTAGGTTGAGCTCCTTGTGTTGCGTAGGTGGCATGTTGAACATTGCTCACTCCACGTAATATGATTTGCATAAGCTCCAACTCTTTTGTGACTTTTCCCTATGGTTGCCAATCACCTCTTCATGATTATCCTCCAAGTTTCCATTCTTCCAACTACATCTTTCAACACCCAAAAGTAATACAAGCTTCTCCAACTTCTCTTTTCTCTTCATGGTATTCTTGGCCTCCCAATCTTGACATCTCAATGGACCCCAAACTCAAAACTTCAAATAATCAAAAACTAGAGAGGAGTTTTGAAATTTGATGTTTTTAGGATTTGTAATGAAGTATTATGGAGTCATATGAGATGGGTAATGAATATGTAACAGCTTGGGGAAGGTTTAATGAATAGGATTGAAGCTTTAATGAAGAGGCTTAAGGTTGAAGGAGAAGATTTCTTGATCTTCTTGAAGGATAGTGGTGTTGGATGTGTGTTTGGAATGGATTAGGAGGAAGAATTTAATGTTCTTGGGTGTTGTAGTGGTCTTTGTGCAGGTATATAAGGGTTAAGGTCTGGAAAATTCGTTTCTGAAGAGGCTAGGGTTTATCGTTAAGGTAAGAAGTTGACTGGGCCTTGATCTCTTCACAAACCGCCTGGCGCGGTGCATACCTGCGGTGCATGGGTGTACCGCGAGGGTACACCGCAGCGCTGTTGGTGTGAATTTCTCGCTTCTGCCTTATACCCGTGCTAGCACCCCGTGGCACGCGTTTGCCGTGCGGTGCAGGGGTGTGGTGCATGGGGTAGTCCGTACGTGCTCCGTGAAAAAACCCACGGTGCATACCCCGTGGCACGCGTTTTGGGCGTGCGGTGTAGGGTGCGGTGCACCGCGGCTATCAACTTCTCTTTTTCGCCTCTGGATAAGACCCGTGGTGCGCGACCCGAGGTACGGGTTTTTGGGCGCGGTACATCCCTGCGGTATAGGGGGTACACCGCGGGGGTGGTCCGCGCCAGACTTTGAATTTCTCCAAGAATTTCCTTTGCATTTCCTAGCACCCCAAACTCGATTCCTGCACCAATAACACACTACCTTTCTCATTTCTTTTAAAAGTAGACACTAAAACTCGACACTAACTTAGAATTATACACTAGGAATTGAAAAACATAAAGCAAATTAAACATGGGTTGTCTCCCAAGAAGCACTTTTGTTTATTACGTCTTTAAGTTCGCCTCGTCCTTGGCATGTAAGCTTCAGAACCTTCCCCCTTAAAATTTTATTCAATCGATCTCTGAAAGGGGGAGGGTAGTATCTCCGTTTCGCCTTCTTACTTTCATGACGAAACGTATTCTTCACCACACGATAGTAGATAACCGTACTCAACGGTATAAGCTCATTTTTATTCTCTTCAATCTCGCATTCCTCTTTAAAGTGTGGTGGGTAGGTGCTTCTCCGTGCCGCTTTACTCTCGCGGTGTAGCACCCTTCTTGCGTAGCACATATTGATCATTTTTAATAATAGAGGTGATTCCGATATTTTATCTCTAATGATGACTTGTGGTGGAGATAGTGATTGGTGAACTTTCTGTGGTGGGGATTCGATTTCTCTTTTATTGTGAACTTTGAATTATTCGATGGATTCCTCAACCACTTCACATTCGTCTTCACTTTCAACCCAATCTTCCACTATTACTTCATCATATTCTTGATGTGGAATCTCAATAATCTCGATCACCTCTTCTTCTTGTTTGCGTTCAGTATCTTGATCATGTGCACGCACCATAAAAATAGCAATCTCAGTTTCAATTTCTATGATTTTCGTTGCTACTCCTTCTTCCACCATGCTAAGAGGATTGTCAACCACATGGTGGTCTTCATTTATAACCGGCATGATGGTGATGTCTCCCTAATTGTTCTTATTTTAGACCCTTAGGAGACATCATTTTTGGTGTTTATTTAATTAATTTGATAGACTTTTGGACTAAATTTGCAATAATTCGGAATTACCTTTTTATTTCTAGCATTTTCAATTTATAAAAATTTTGCGTGTAATATTGGTATTTTTAGTGAAAAGTTTACAGGTTTTAGATGTTAGCTAGGAGAGGAATCAAAGGAGAAAGTCAAGATCGTAAATTAGAGTCAAGACTTCAAGATAAATCCCGAAGATATTATTTTTAGAGCTGAAAATCCATTTTCCAGGCCATAGATTGCTGATTTCGAGGTTCTTAAGCGATGATTTAGCCGCTGACCTTTGAAGAGAAAACATTCCTTATCGAGTTACGGAACTTTAGCAACTGGAATGAGGTCAATCGGAGTCATAACGCATCGGGAAAAGCCGTTTTAGTGAAGGTGTATTAGCAGTTACGGGATTTTGGGCTTAGAAAGTGGGCTTGGACATTTAATTAATATTCTATTTTCTGGTCCAAGCCCTAGAACGAATTTATGCTTATAAAAGGAGGTCTGGACTTCTATTTTTTATACAATTCATTCTTTACAATTAAAAACACCAGAGAGAAGCAACAGAAGGAAGGAAGAAGAAGCTGCTAGAGCTGGAGTGGGTCTATAGCTCCGTTCTCAGTCATTCCAATTCCGGAAATTAGGTTTCTTTTATCTTTTATTTGTAATCAGTTATGAATTCCATTTATTTTAATTTAGTATTTCTTTTTAATATGAGCTAAACAATTCATAGTGCTTGAGAACAAACAATGGGTGAATCCCAATTTTATTAAATAACGAATGTTGAATTTGGGTTTCTGTTAAATTAAACTAGATTAGGGCTTTTACTCTTTTCAATAGATTGAGATTATTTTACTGTTTTTAGCGTCATGAACTAGGAACAGGTGTTAGTATTTAGGCTATTCCAATTAGTGGCAATTGGATCATCCTGACGGAGGGTTCAAATACAGAACCATTTATTCAATCTAGGATAGAAGCTATTGATTCTGACGAACTTAGCTAATTCTAGGGCCAATGAGGTAATAAAACTTAAACATCTAAAGGTGGATCATATTTACCCTGACGGGACTAGTGACACCCTAGGATTGCCTTATAGTCCACCCTGACGGGGGTATAAGGAATTTAGAATCCCGACCATTGTAATTGACCAATTTAGCCCTTAAACAACATAAGTTAGGAAATAGGATTGGGAGGATCCTTGCGTTCTCAAGTACTACTTCTCATATTGCATTTTACATCATTTTACTTGCGTCTTAGCTTTTATTAGCATTTTAATAGTATTTTTCATTCAGTACCTTTAATAACAAAAAAACCAAACAAACATATTACTTTTATTTGTTTTCATAAGTGCATCAATCATTAATAGATAAGCATTGTAGTCAACCATCCCGTCCTTGGAACGAATCTGTTTTATCAGTTATACTACTTTGGACAACCGTACACTTGCGGTTGTGGTTCGATTATTATTTGCATTTATTTAGAACACACAAAGGACCACCAGATGGTCATATCACTATCAATAGCATCTTCCTTCAACACCTCCTCCTCAATTACTTCTTCCAGTTGATCTCTTCCATCCCTCGGGGGAGTGGAATCTACATAAGACATACTACCCCATTCTTCTACCATCTGTTGCATGCGTGCAACGGTGGCGTTTGTTTCTTTTACTAAGCGCTGGAGTTTAGAACGTATCTCATTGTCAATTTCTTGCTGATAGTAATGAGGTGAGGGTTGTTGAATGTTTCCAACCCATTGGTTGTTCCATCCTTGCTCCTGGGGATAGTGATATGATGATTGTTGTTGATTATTCCCGATCCATTAATTGTTCCAATCCTGCTCTTGCGGGTATTGATAAGATTGTTGGTAGAAGTTACTACCCCATTGTTGTTGTCCCGAAGAGTCTTCCCAATAGTCATATGGATCAGGATCTGGGTAATGTCCTCTATACATATTCAATAAAATCTCTTGATCATTACCTGAATAAAGAACCTGTAAAAGAAAAGAAAACAAAAACCAAGCGTAAAACTGAAAAATAAAAATAAATAAACAATTAAAACTACTTAAAGATTAAACACCGGGGTCACACGCTGCAATCCCCGGCAGCGGCGCCAAAAACTTGGTGGGTCCTGGTGTGTTATAAAATTAATGCTAAAATAAAAGGAACCACAATACCGCAAGTGTACAGGTGTCCAAGTAATACTCCGACAAGTCGAATTCGTTCTCAGGGATTGGACTTGTATAACCCAAGTGTTCAACAGATAAGTAGTAGTAATTTCAAATACAGAAAATAAAAGATAAAAGATATTTGTTTGGTTTTTATATTAATCCAAAGAATGCAAGAAAATAAATAACTGAAAATAAATACTAAAGGACTAAGATGCAAATATGATCTATACTTGAGTCTCGCTAGGGAATCACCTAAACTTACCTAATTAATGTTTTCTTTAAGGGAAGAACTGATATTTCTATATTAGTCGAGACTCTATAATCTCCTAGCCCCCGTCAGGGTGGACCTAGGAGCTATTCTCAGGTGTTACAAACCCCATCAGGGCGATTATAATCCACCTTCGAATGAATACTATTTTACCCAATTGGCTATAAGGTTAACTAAGTCCGTCAGGATCAATAATTTCTACCTTACGTTTATTATCTAGTTCAGTAATTAAACCCCCCCTGTCAAGGCGATCACTTCCCCACCAAAGTGAATAGCTTAATTACTATGACCTATCTCCGATTAGCTAATTTATTGATAGTGAAATTAAAATAAAATAAGAAACAATATGAAATACCTAATTCAAATTAAACTAGAAACTAATCTCAAATTTAAATACATGAATTAAACAAATTAGGGTTCATCCCATAACGATTCTCAAGTAATTAAGGTTTAGCTCATATTGAAAGTAAAAACAATAAAGAAATTAATAATATACATGTTCCTAATAACAGAAATAAATTAAGAACCTAGATAGAGGAATTGGCTTGAACTGTTGTTGGAGATATAGACAGTCTCCAGCTTCTGCTCTTGCTTCTACCTCTTGACGCTCTCTCTAAGGATGTATATATTGAATGAATTGTGAGAGGTACTGAATTATGAGGTCTAAGAGGTGTATTTATAGGTGTTGGAGGACCCTAGGTCGAATTTCTTGGAGTGGAAGACAAGTCAAGGACTCTTAAATTCGTAGCTCTAAATTCTAGGAAAGGTAAGATTCTTCTGCTGATTTGATTTGGTCATATCTTTTTCAATACTTATCCGTTTGAGAAGTTCCAATATATGAAACTGCTTGTCTTGGAAAGAGTTTTCTATTGGTGTAGACCATTCGTCCAGAATCCTAGCCAATCTTTTATTATGATTTAATCTTTAAAACGTGGCTGGAATTTCAGATTTCACAAGGCAGCTTTATCTTTTCCTTCTTTGAATAAATCTTTCCTAAATCTTCTTATTTCCATGTAAATCTTCTTTCCTTTAATTTATCTTGACTTGGTCTCTAAGTAATTACCATTTATCTTTTAAAGCTTCACATTAAATAAATAATTAAACCGCATATGCTTAAAAAGAATAAATCAATAAATCAAGAAAACGAAATAGGAAAGTGCACTCTAAAAATAGAAACTCTAGTAAAAACATTTCCTAACACTCTAAAATACACTAAGACTTTATTCTCACTTCTTCTCCTTGGGTTGGTCTTTCATGAAATTCAAGAACCTATTAACTTTGCATTAAAAATAGTCAAATTTACGCACAAAAGCTCAGATTCTGCAAATAGTTAATTTCCAAGGGGAGAAAGTGCAATATGATCAAATAAGCCTAAAAGTCTATCAAATAAGTCATTTATTCACCTAAAATGATGTCTCCAAAGGGCTAATAATTAGAACAAATAGGTAGACATCACCATGATTATAAAAATTAAAAAATTAATAAAATAATGATAAGTTATATAAATTCTACATGATTCTCCACAATAAATCAATATAAATATATAATCAAATTCCTATCACTATTGAAATATGGTTAAAATATCACCATACCATAATTGTAAATTTTCTTATTCGATTTTACTCAAGATTATTTAAAATGTGTGATTTAGTTTATAAATAAAGTATGTATTATATATGAGAATACATCTGTATACCATAAACTTATTTAAAAAAATTAATCTTTTCAAAACCTTTCCAAATTTCTGAACCTTAAAACTAACCTTAACCTTAAACTTACCCTTGACCTAAATATTGACCTAAACCATTAACTTTAACCATTAACCATTACCGTTAACCATAACTTTTAACCTTAAAGTTAATATTAACCTTAACCTTTACCTAAACCTAAACATAACATTAACCTTAACCTTAACTTTAACCTTAACCTTAACCTTAACCCTTTCCCTTTAACTTTAACCTTAATCCCTTATCTAGTAACCTTAATCTTAATCTTAAATTTAACCTTAACCTTAAAATTAATTTAAACCTTAAACTTAACACCTTAAACCTTAAACCTGTAACCTTAACCCTTAATCTTCACCTTCACTATCATTTTAACTTAAATTTAACTTTAATTATAACCTTAAACCTAAACCTCTAACCCTCAAACCTTAAACCTTAAACCTAACTGTTTACTTTCACCTTCACCTTCATTTAACCATAACCGCAACCTTAACCTTAACCTTAACCTTAACCTTAATTTTGAATATAACAATAACCTTAATATTTAACCTTAAACCTTAACTTAAATCTTGAACTTCAAACCTTAAGCTTAATTTTTATCTTAACCTTAACCTTAACTAGATGAAGATTCATCATGCTGATATTCTACCATAAACCTTATAATTAACCCTTAACCCTTAACATTAAATCCTAAACCTTAACTTTAACATTAACATTAACCTTAAAATTAACTTTAACCTTAAACTTAACCTTACTTTAACCTAAACCTTAACTTCACCATAACTTAACCTTAACCTTAAACTTCTCCTTAATGAGAAAAAACCATGACCTTAACATGGGTTTGATTCCCTCAACGAAATCATTTTTTTTCTATAAGTACATAATCTCGTTATTCTTCTCGTAATTACCCAAATCTCTCATAAATCCCTTAAAACTCTCACTACGCATTTATTATTCAAAAGTATTAATTTCATTAATAAAAAATAAATTAGTTACCGTGTTAGACAAGAATTTTTTAATCACCTTTTCTTTACAAAATCTTATCGACCATGCAAATATTGTACTTGAAATAATTTTCGAATTACATACAAATTCAACTCTGGCCATGATTATTAAATCAAAAAAATAACAAAATAATGTTAAGTTATATAAATGATACATGACTCTCCACAATCAATTAGTTTAAATAAATAATCAAATTCTTATCGATGTTGATATATGATTAAATGATCACCACACCATAATTGTATATTTTCTTATTCGATTTTACTCAATATTATATATAATATGTGATCTAATTTATAAAAAAATTATTTATTATATATAAAAATACATATGTATACCCTAAATTTGTTTTTAAAAAATCAATCTTTCCAAAACCTCTCTAAATTTCTCAACCTTAAAACTAATATTAACCTTCTTAACCATACCCTTGACCTAAAAATTGACCTAAACCATTAACTTTAACCATTAACCTTAACCCTTAACTTTAACCTTAATCTGTTATCTAGTAACCTTAACATTAATCTTAAGCTTAACCTTAACCTAACCTTAACCTTAAAATTAATTTTAACCTTAAACTTAACACCTTAAACCTTGACCCTAGAACCTTAACCCTTAATCTTCAACTTCACTTTCACTTTAACCTTAAATTTAACTTTAACTATCACCTAAAAATAAACCTTTACCCCTCAAACCTTAAGCCTTTAATTTTAAACCTTAAACCTAACGGTTACCTTTCACCTTCACCTTCATTTTAAATTTAACCTTAACCTTAAGTTTAAACATAACCATAACCTTAACCTTAACCTTAACCTTGAACCTTAAACCTTAACATCAAATATAACAATAACCTTAACTTTAAATATAACAATAACCTTAATTTTTAACCTTAAACCTTAACTTAAATCTTGAACTTTAAACCTGAGCCTTGATTTTTATCTTAACCTTAACTAGATGAAAATTCATCACATTGATATTCTACCTTAAACCTTAAATGTTATTAATTCATAACCTTTAATGTCAAATCTTAAACTTTAATTTTAACCTTAAAAGTTAACCTTAAAATTAACTTTAACATTTAACTTAAACTTGACCTTAACATTAAACTTAACCTTAACCTAAACCTTAACCTTAACCTTACCATAACTTAACCTTAACATTAACCTTAACCTTAACTTTAACCTTAACCTTAACCTTACATAACCTTAACATTAACCTTAAACTTCTCCTTGTTGAGAAACCTTAACATGGGTTCGATTCCCCTCAACGAAATAATATTTTTTCTTTAAGTGTCTTTAGAAACCGATTTTACCTAGTTTACTAACAATCCACTATATGGACCTGTTTCATTAATGAGATTGGCTATGTTTATATATAGTGATGTATTTTAATGTTTACTTCATTGAAATTAATCCATTGTCATAATATTTCGTTGTAACAAAAATTTGACTATAGTGGACCCATCCTTTTACTAGTAATTTTTTTGGTTTTCATGTATAAATTTTCGTGTTCTTATTTTTTTTATATACTTTACAACTATCTCGAATACTTTTACTTAAATTTTTATTTGGTCAAATAGTTTACAATGTTTGTTTATATTATTCAATTCTAATAAATAAGAATACCTGAGTTAATATTGATTTCATAAATAGAAATAATGATCTTTTACATTATTTCGTTTGGGGTATGAGATATGTTCAAATTCAAATCCATCATAATAGGGATTCATGGTATATGATTACAATAAGATCTCGCTTAGGATTGTTTATTTTAGATTTAAAAGTACTTTTCAATTACAATTTTCATATTTATAAAAAATATTAAAATTAATTTGACATCTAAAATCACTTTAAATATTTTTTTAATAATCACACATCTAGTGCTTTTCCTAAAAATGTATTTAAAGGTCTAAAATATTTTTAGGGATCTAAAATCACATCAAATTATTCTTTTAAAAAGCAATCCCAAGCATATAATATTACTCCTTATTTTCCGCTGAATTTTTGTAATACTAAAAAAATTAAAGTCAGGGTTACAAACTAGCGTGCCCTTTAGGTGAAATGGCCATGTATTTAATAAAATGTCCTTAATTAATTAATAAATTTGGAATTTGGTATTTTATAAATAGATTAATGTAGGAGGATTTTTAAAACCTGCAAAAAGAGAAAGAAACTTGAGAGATATTCAATTTAGCAAAGAAAAAGAAAATGGAGAAAAAGAGAGGCGGTGAGGAAAAAGATGATAGTAGAAAATTGAAAGGAAAGATGGTTGAGAATCAAGTTTGGAATGAAAAAAAACCGCATCCACATCATAAATGCCCAAGATGTGACTCAAATAACACAAAATTTTGTTACTTCAATAATAAAAGCGTTTTGCAGCCAAGGTACATTTGTAAGAACTGCAGAATGTATTGGACCCAGGGTGGACGACAGAGGAACTTAACGATTGGTGGTGGCAACCAAAAGGTAAGATACAACCAGGATTCATCATCCAACTCCAATGGTGAGGCTAAATTGTCAAGTAATGTGTCGATCACACCACAACCAATAGTAAGCAATTTATCTGGTATTGCTGGTTTGCTGACCAGGAATTTTAGTATGTTACCTGGAAATCAACCAATGGTAACTTCATCTTTGGAAATTAGGCCCCCTGTGAATTCTCTTTATTCTTGCTATGTGTCCATGCCATATGAATATGCTAGTGGTACGCAAAATATGAACTCAGCCTCACCCAGAGGTAATAGTTTGAGTAACATATTTGATCTGCAGGGCTTCAATAGGTATGTTCCCTTAAGTCCTCAACTGTGTGGAGTTCCACCCATACAGGGTGGAGTTTCACCAATTCAGGGCAGATGTCCACCATTTCGGGGAGAGGTTCCACCAATCTAAGATGTAGTTCCAGCATTCCAGGGTGGAGTTCTACCCATTCAAGATGTAGTTCCACCTATCCAAGAGGTATTTACACCAATCCAAGGTACAGGTCCACCAATACAGGGTGGAGTTCCATTGAATAATTTATCAACAAATCAAATTCGTCTAAAAAATAGTAATTCAGAGAATATTATTAATCAAGGAAAAGAGTCGATATTCCTAAGGGATTGCCTTCCTAGTGGAAACATATTCGAGGACATGAAGAATCAGAAAAATGAGATACCATATAAACCAGATCAAAGCTTTTATCAAGCGACAATACCAAGAGATCTTTGGAACCAGGGATTTAGCAATAACACCAATATCTACAACATAACTGTAACGCCTACTTCTAGTACCCAAAACAACACAAATAATCTCCACAACATTAGCCCTATGAATGCTTCAAGTTCTATGCTATGGAACAATTTCAGTGTGAATAACAACAACGACTACGATGACTATGCCAACAACAACAATGAGGATCTTGAAGCTTCCTCCGACACAAATGAGTGGCCAGATAGTCTTTCAGACTTTGACCCCTCAGAAATTTAAGAGACAATTGATATATTGTCTCTCGAAATCATTTTCCAGCGAATAAAACTTGTTGTCATTGAGTCTTTGATGATTGGGTATTTTATTTTCTTTGTTTATCCTTAGGAAAGAGGAGAAATAGTTTTTTTGGAATGCTATACTATCTTTATCAACATGGAAATTGTCCTTTTACTCATATTTGTTTATCTAAGTTTTTGGTTTAAACGTTGATTTCCTTTTTATTTCATAACATATATTATTTCTTTGTTTCATTTAACCGTAGAATTAGTTCCAAAAAAGTACTCCATTCGTCGTATTTTAATTGTCTATTGTCTAAAAATATTTGTCTATAAACAATTATAGATTTAAAATATCAAGACTTGTTTTTCCCGTCTTTTACATCATTCAACAATATTCTATTACTTTGTGAATAGTTATTAATCATACTATCAATAACTTTTATTTATTTCTTTGCTTAAAATAAAGTAAACTGTATAATAAAATCAAGACAGTAGAATAATAGTGTCTCCTTTATTGGTGTGTAATTTCATGGTTAGGTGGTAAGTGGATACCACCTCCCTTAGTTTGTTTAGAAGATTACCCCCTTTATTGTCACGACATGCAGATTAACTAGTCATCTAAGACAAATTTAGTGGTTACGATGCTAGATGTTTTATGTGACCCTAATGTGAGTGGTAGCTTGATTCTTCTATTTGGTTGAAAAGTTTGTCTGTAGAACCTTATGGTTATATCATGGTAGAGTAAAAGATAGTCGGGGTTGATATGCTTATGTTTGAAATTATGCATCAAAACATATATACATAGTTTCCAATTTTAACTCAAATGTTCTTAGATAGGGATATCTTAATCACAACAAACATTTTGAAGTTGATGTCATCTCGGTTTTAAGGTTATTTTCGTCGTAGGTTTTCTCAACCTTTCTTAACGTGTCAATTCCTTCTATACCTTGTTTGACCAACCGCAAAACCATAATATGTGATATTTATTTCCATTTGATACCAACAAAATTGAGCTAGAGCAAGGTCATCAGATTCCTCATACGCCTAACTTGTCCTTGACCTTGGGTCTCTCTTGAAATATAACTTTGAGAAGTTTTCGAATTTTGTGTAGATAAGAGCCACTTATGGAAATCCTTAATGACTTTTTTTATAGGAAATATCTCCCCAATGAAATTTTTCACTTATAAACTCTTTTTTGGTTGAAAATCTTCCTTCCAGAACCCTAGAATATTCAGGTAGGCGGTCCAATGACAAATCTATAAGGATCTAGAAAATTAGTAATTTAATGACTCTTTTTATGTCCTTTCTAGTTGATATCTTCTTTTTATTGGATACCCGCCTTTATCTATAATTTATCCACTTGGATTTGAGTCTTAAAATCTGACGATTAAGGAAATTGCATGTTCGACACTTCTCTTCGATTCTCCGGTCTTTGACTCCATTGGCACTCATTTGATGCTTTTAGTTTATCCTACTTTTACACTTTATAGGAACTCTCATTTCCTTACCTCAACCTTTTTTATTGGATAGCTAGAGCGTTTAATGGTTTTCCTAAGTTGCTCTCGGCAATGAACCCGATATGTGAACACTTATAATGGTTTGGTGGACATGCGGTGCACCGCAGCTAGGGCACGGTATACCGCACCTAGAAGCTGGTTAACAATTTTTTTCCCTTTGACCCCAAACTCATTTCCTGTACAAAGAACACACTACGTTTCTGTCCTATTAGCTTGTAAACACATTATAATACACACTAACTTAGAATTATACACTAAGCAACATAAAACTAACTAAAAATCAATTAAAAAAAGGAGTGTCTCACAAGAACACTTTTGTTTAACGTCGTTTAGTTCGACGTGTACCTCGGGTTAAGCGTGTTCATCGAGATGGATCGTCTCCTCTCGTCCAAAGTCCTCACTATCATGGTATATCTTCAAGTGATGACCATTCACCATAAATGTCCTTTGCTCAGTTGGATGTTCGATTTCAATTGCTCCATGTGGTGTGAGTTTCATAACAATATAAGGTCCTCCCCAACAGGACTAAAGATTACCCGGATAGTTCAAGAATCTAGATTGTATAATAGTGTGTTTTGTCCTCTCTCAAACCACTTTGGGCGAATCCGTTTATCATGACATCTCTTTGTTTTCTTTTTATAGAGACGTGAGTTATCATAGGCATGGAAACGGAATTCATCTAACTCATTTAACTGCATCTTCCTTTGCTTACCATCTAAGTCTACGTATAAATTTAGATTCTTAATAGCCCAAAATGCACGAGATTCAATCTCAATAGGAAGATGACATGATTTGCCGTAGACCATTCGTTAGGGAGATCCCCTAATGTATTTTTTGAATGTTGTTCTGTAATCCCAGAGAGCATCATCTAATTTTAATGACCATTCCTTCCTTGTTTTGTTCACGGTCTTCTCTAGAATAGACTTGATCTCTCGATTAGAAACCTCAGCTTTATCGTTAGTTTGGGGATGATAACCGGTTGAAGTTCAGTCTCTCACTCCCAACTTACGAAGGGCAGCTCTCAACTGAAAATTAAGGAAGTGGGTACCTTAATACTGATGATAACGTGTGGCGTAGCATATCTTGAAAAGATATTTGATTTAAGGAATGAGATGATTGTTTTGACATCGTTCTTCGGTGTCTCCACTGCTTCTACCCACTTGGACACATAATCTACTGCTAGCAAAATATAAAGATTACCATAGAAGGGGATGAAAGACCCCATGAAATCTATTCCCCATACATCAAATATTTCAACTTCTACAACATTGTTAAGCGACATATCGTCTTTTTTTGATATATTGTCGCTAAGCTGGCATCTTTGACAAGTCTGGACGAATCGATGACAATCTTTGTGTAGCGTAGGCCAATAGAAACCGGATTGAAGGATTTTAGTTGCGGTTCTAGCGCCTTTGAAGTGGCCAACATATGGTGAACCATGACAATCTGAATTGATTTTGCTGGTTTCACTCTCATGGACGCATCTTCTGATAACTTGGTCAATGCAAACTTTGAAGAGGTAGGGCTCGTCCCAAAAAAATTATCTGCTTTATAACTTAAACTCTTTCTTTTTTGTGGATTAAAATTCGTAGGAAATACACCACTAACTATCAGGTTAACTATATATTCATACCAAGGCACAAACACATCTTTAATTGCAAAAAGTTGTTAATCACTGAATACCTCTTTTACCAATTCTTGCTATGTATTGGCTTTAGATCCTTCGAGCCTGGATAAATGATCAGCTACTTAATTCTCTTATCATTTTTGGTCTCGAATATCTATGTCAAACTCTTGTAGCAACAGTACCCATCTAATAAGACGCGGCTTAGTATCCATCTTTGCCATGAGGTACTTAATTGCTGAATGATCCGTGTAAACTATAGTCTTCATTTAAAGAAGATAGGAACAAATTTTATCGAAAGCATATCCCATGGCTAATAACTCTTTCTCCGTCACTGTATAATTCAATTGGGCAGCGTTAAAAATCTTACTTGCATAGTAAACCGTATGGAAGATCTTCTATTTTCTCTGGCCCAACACCCACCCATGGCGTGATCACTTGTATCGCACATAAGATCAAATAGAGTGTTCCAATCTGGAGGTATGACAATCAGTGTGGAGATAAATTTCTCTTTATTCGTCAAAAACGAGTTGAGACATTCATCATTAAAATTAAAAGGAGTGCCCTTTTTAAGTAATATCAAAGAGATTTTGCGATCTTGGAGAAATATTTAATAAATACTCTGTAAAATCTTGCGTGACCCAAGAAACTTCTCACTCCTTTAACAGAAATCAGAGGTGATAAGGTTTTGATAACTTCAATCTTAGCTCGGTCGACCTCCATTTCTGCACTCGAAACTTTACGACCCAACACAACCCTTCTCGAACCATGAAGTGACATTTTTCACAATTAAGCACAAGATATGTTTCATTACATCGCAGGAGTACCTTTTCAATATTATTGAGGCACTCATCAAAACTATCTCCGAAAAAAAAAATCATCCATAAAAACCTCCAAGTATTTATCAATCATGTCCCAAAATATTGCCATCATACACCTCTGGAACATGGCAGGTTCATTGCATAAACCAAAAGGCATCCTTTTATAACAAACAAGTAAAAGTTGTTTTGTGTTGATCAGCAGGATCAACACAAATCTGATTATAGCCTGAATATCCGTCAAGAAAATAATAATACTCTCTTCCTGCGAGTTTGTCTAGCATCTGATCAATGAACGGTAGAGGGAAGTGATTTTTCTCTGTGGCCTTGTCGAGCTTGCGGTAATCCATGCACACTCTCCACCCCACAACTGTTCTCGGTGGAATGGCTTCGTTTTGGTCATTAAGGATACTAGTGATACAACCTTTCATTGGAACACATTGCACTGGACTAACCCAATCACTACTTGCAATCGGAAAGATAATACCTGCATCTAATAACTTGATTTCGTCATCCCTTACAACCTCTTCCATTGTTGGAGTAAGTCTTCTTTGCCCCTCTATAGATCGCCCTCCTTCCTTCCCAAGAATGATTTTATGTTTGCAAATGGAAGGACTGATTCCATTTATATCTGCAATATGCCACCCAATTGCTTCTTTATTAGCATGAAGCACACATAGCAACTTATCTTCTTGAGGACCTGAAAGGTTAGCAGAAATAATAACAGGCAAAGTATTGTCCATACCTAAATACGCATAGCGTAGATGGTCTAGAAGCGGTTTTTTTCGAGAATAGGTGGACAGATGATAGATTGTTTCTTCATTGGCTCAATGTCTCCTAATTCTCGAAGTTATTCTCGAATGGCTCTTGGCCTACCATCTACTGAGACTAATGTTGCAACTTTGTCAGCTATGTCATCATATATTTCTGGAGATTCAAGTTCCAAGGTTGTTATTAGAGTGTCATCAAAGCTTGATTACTTAAAAACTTCTTGCGCAATTTTGCTTACGACATCTATTTTCAAGCATTCATCATTTGTATCTAGATATTTCATAGCCTTGAACACATTGAGTCATACATGTTCGTCTTCGAACCTCATGATCAATTCACCATTCTCAACATCTATTAGTGTACGCCCCATGACTAAGAATGGTCTACCCAAGATGATGGGGATATTCTTATCCGTGTCGTTTCAAGAATAATAAAATCACAAGGAAATATAAAACTACGAGCTTTAACTTAAACATCTTCAATTTTACCTACTGTTTGGGAGAGGGAGCGATCTACCATTTGTAATTCTACTGAAGTAGGTACTACCTCTCCTATGTTGAGCTTCTCAAACAGGGACATCGGCATGAGATTGATACTCGCACCTAAATAACATAATTTCTTCCCGGTCCAACCTTCAAAAATAGAAATGGGATTCGTTAAACTTCCGGGATCTTGTAGCTTTGGTAAGAACTTGCTTTGACAAATAGCACTACATTCCTCAGGTAATCCAATCATTTCCCCAGTTTCTAAACTTCGTTTGCTAGAAAGAATGCCCTTCATGAATTTAAGATATTTTGGCATTCTCTTAAGGGCTTCTACGAATGAGATTTTAATATCTAACTTGTCCACCATGTCAAGAAACTTCTTGAATTCTTTTTCGTTGTTCTTATTTTTGACATGTGATGGGAATGGTGGAGGAGGACGTGTATTGTTTACCACTAAGCATTTCTTCTTTTCTAGTGTCTTTTCTAGGACACTCGTTGGTTCAATTACCTCTTCGAACTTATCTTCAACTATTTCTTCAACCACTTTAGGACTAGGGGTTGGTTCTGTTTCTTCTACTCTAGGTGGAGCTAATTGTTTACCACTTTTTATTTAAATCGCATGACAAGCATTATCTTGAGGAGCAATAGTATCACTTGGGAGTTTCCCTTTTGTCCTGCTCTGAAGTGTACTCACTATCTTCGACAGGGTATGCTCGAGACATTTAATTACCTTTGATTGGGTTTGGAATCTTTGCTGACTTATCTTCATGTTTTATTCAAATAGTCCCTTAAGTTCCACTATACTGGGATCAAACTCGAAGGTTGTTCTTGTGTAGCTTGTTGCATATTGAATATGGAGGTGGCTCTTAATAATATTCTTCATATTTGGTGCTTTTTGATAGATAGGTTGTGGTTGATTGTAATATTGAGGTTGACCTTGATAATATTTGCCTCTATCTTCACCCCATTTCTGATTCTCTGGGGAATAACAACTAGCGTGACTTCTTTGAGGATGATAATATCCATTCGAGTAACGATAAATCGAAGTTTGATTATTCGTACAATTCTCCCACAAATGATATCTTGTTCCACAACTAGGACATGAAGGTAAAGTGTGTACTAGATTTATCTGATCTATTAATCGCGCTTGTTCTTGTAATTCCTTGAGTTGTTGGTTTAATTTTTTATCCTTAGAGCTTCTAAGGTATCTTCTTAATTTTATGTTTCTAACGACTAACTTCTCTCGTTATCAAGAAATCTATTCATAATAGTATGAGCATCTTCAGGATCTAACAACACAAAACTTCCATCTCCTAACATAGCTGCTTTTTCCTTGGACTCGATGTTGAGTCCTCGATTGAACATGGTTAATTGATATTCATGCGAGGACAAATGGAGTAGACAACTCATTTTTTTATCATTAAACAGTAACCATGCCTCACCAACACTTTCCCCTTCTTCTTGCACAAATTTTTCAAACTCCAACATATCTTTTAAGTGTCTACTAACCGGATAGAATCCGTCTAGGAATTTGGCTTGGAGTTTACCCCAATTTGGAATAATATCGGGGTGTTAGACACCATACCAATCGCTTGCACTACCGGTCAAGAATAATTGGAACATACCGTAGTATATATGTTCCTATGTAACACCCTTGATGATATAAGAGTCACAGATCTACATAAATGTTTGGACATAACGAACCGGATATTGATGTGTAGCACCGCTAAATTCTCCATGACTCGCAAATTGTGCTATTATGCCTGGATCATGTCGAAATTTAGTGGCTTGGACTTTTGGAGTGCGGATTCATTTGGCTTGCAATCTAAATGAGATGGAAAGATCAAGTTTCCTCAGGCTTGCCATCTGTAAAACCTGTAAAGACAAAACTAAAAACAAAAGCATAAAGTAGAACTAACTGGAATAAAAGTACTAAATAAATGCACAGGAACTAACAATGTAGTCCCCGGAAGCGGCGCCAAAAACTTTGTGTCGGCTAAGGTATGATAAAATAATAGATAATTAAGATGCAAATAAATACCCTAGCCTAGCACTTTACTCACGGCAAGTATCATAGATCGTATGCAAGTTTTAATGATAAATAAGATTCGTTTCTCAGAGACTAAGAAAGTTAGGATAACTTATGCAATATAAAGTTCAATTAATAAAGCTATAAGAATAAAAGACAAATAGAATTTTCGTTTGGTTTTTGAATGGGAAAATTAACTAATTAAATTAAAGACAGAAAGGTCAATAAGAGAAGTAGATAGTATAGAAGTTTATCTCGAGATATAGCAAGTAATCCCCACTAGCCTTGTTTATTCTAATCATGTAAGGGAGAATTGTGTAGATATTCAATAACCATGATTCTAAATTCCTCCTAACCCCCTTCTAGGTGGACGTAGGTGGCAAACTCACAATTATCAAGGGACTTAACTAAGGTGCTCCTATGCCTCTAGGTTCTTAGATGAGAATGGCCTGCAATAATGATTGGTGGTTAAATCAAAACCTAATGGCTATCTAGTTAGGCAAGCCCTTCTAGATCACTACCGTATACTAGATGTCATGTGTTGTGTCAATAATTAGACACCCCATCCGGGTGACCATCCAACTACTATTGAGGTAATCCTATACGCAGGCCTCCGCAAGGAAAACAAACAATAAATCAAAGAACATAAAAAAGAGAATAAAACACTAATTCATTTAAATATTAAACAATTCCAAATTAAAATAGATGTAAAACAATTCTAGGGTTCATACCCATATTCTAAATCTCAAGCTAAAATAGAATTAGTTCATACTAGAGAAAGAAAAGAATACTATCAAAAATTCGAAGACTTGTAAAGGCATAATTTGAAGTCCAATTCCTTCTAGACTTCTCTTCTCTTGTTGTAAGCAACCTCTTGGCTTAAGGTTTGTCCAAGGTTGTGTTTCTACTGAATAGATGGTGTATTTATATGGTTCTTGACCCTATTTCGAAATCTTGGAGTAGAGGGCAAGTAATTGGACTCTTTTCCAAATCAAATTTGTTTCCTAAAATATAGGAGAAGTTAAAAACTGTTTCGTCTTGTTTTGGTTGTAACTCACTCATTTTTTCTCTGATTTTCACCCACTTTATATCGAAACGACCGAGTCGAAAAGATTTACACTTTGTAAAGACCGTTCTATCAAATTCTAGCCGTTTTTAGTTGTACTCATTTTAGTGGACGTAACTGCTGAAATTCAGATTTACTTGACAACTTTTCTTTTCCTAGTTTATCTCTACTTCCTTCTATCCCCAATTTTCATCCTTATTTCTTTCCTTATCTCTTCAGCATTGATTTGACCTCTAATTAATTTCCATATATCTTTAAAGCTTCACACTTAACAAATAAATTAAACCAAATATGCTCTAAAAATAATAAATCAGCAAATCAAGATAAGAAATAGGAAAATAAGAAAATATGAATAAAAATCGATTATTAAATGCTCAAATACACTTAAAATGATATCTCAAACCTAGATTAATTTGTCACAAATTGGGAGACATCAGAAGCTTACTAAATAAGAGGTCTAAATGGCTATTTATAATACACTAATTCAGATTTTGCTTTTATTTAATAATATTAAGTCAAATGATAAAAAGCCCAAGTCCAAATTAGAGAATCCCGTAACTAATGTACACCCTCTACTAAACAAGTCGTAAATTTTGTGTCTCATGTCCAAATCACCTGATTCCAGAGCTCAATTCGTGCTAACCCAGAGGCGCAACGTTCTCATTTGTATCTCCAGACCCAAATCAGGTGCCGATGTGGCTCGAAATCAGCAATTAGTAACAGCTATTCAGATTTTGTCAAATCCTTTAGTGGTACTTTCTTTCTTTTGACCTCTCCGCTTGATCTAAGACCTTAAAATTCCCTTCTCCTCCTCATCTTAGTGCTCCATAGCATCCATGTACCTAAAATCTTTATACTAAAAGCAAACAAATTAACACAAAAGCTCTGAAAATGCAAGATCATAATTCTGAAAGGAGAAAGTGCAATATATTATAATAAGCATAAAAGTCTATCGAATAAGTCTAACTTTCACCTACAACGATGTCTCCTAAAGACATATATTTATCACAAAACGGGAGACATCACCCGCAAGTGTACGGGGGCATTGACAAGTAATAAATTGATAAGTAAAAAGGGCTTATCGTCACAACACAGACTATCAAGGTTATTATTAATGTGTTTACGAGTATAATAGTGTAAAGTTGCAAATAAATGACAATAAAAGTAAATAATGTTTTTTGTGTTTTGATTATAAACCTAAAACAATTAATGGAAATAAGAACTGAAATGGAAATGTAATTTAAACTAGAAAGAGAAGTCGAAATGGATGAGAAATATGCATGTGACTTGCTAGTAATACTCAAATTAGTTAATTTAATGTTTTTAGATTAAGGTCGAAGTGGTCTTTTTATATTAGTCAGGATTCAAAGGTCCTCCCAAATCCCTCCCGAGTATATAGGAAGCTATCCTACGATACTAGAGACCTCTCCCGACTATTTTAAATTATATTGTAATATATTTAATTCGATGAGTTTAGACCGTTTGTGTTATTTATTTACTTGAATTATATTATCTCGTGATCATATGATTAATTTTCTGTTCAGGATATCACGACCTACATCGCCATCTATTCATTAATGGTAAATTACTATCGTTGTTGAAGCGACATAACTAGTCATTTCATATTTGATATTTGATATTTCTACCGATCGAAATTCGATATTATACAATCGTGTTGAACTAAGTTGCAGTGGGCTTGCAAGAGTTAACATGACTATCTTGATATATTCCCACTTGGCACATTTGATAGAGAGTTCCTTGGGAAGTTGATGTCTCCCTAAATGTTCTAATTTTATGCCCTTGGGAGACATCATTTTTGGTGTTTATTTGACTATTTAGATAGACTTTTGGTATTAATATGCAATAATCTAATTTTCCACTCTAAATTTTAGTATTTTCGATTTATTAAACTTTTGCGCGTAATATGGTTTGTTTTGAGTGAAAAGCTTTAGGTTTTGAATACTAGCTAGGAGAGGAACTAAAGAATAAAGTCAAAGATCGTGTAATGAAGTCAAAACAAGAAGAAATATCCCGAAAGAATTGATAATTTGAACCTGCAAATCTAGAAAGTTGTCAAAGATTGCTGATTCCGAGCTATCTCAGACTAGATTTAGCCTCTGACTTGTGAAGAGAAATTGTTGCCCATTGAGTTACGGAAATTTAGCAACTGGAATGAGGTCAATCTGAGTTGAAATTAACCGGTTATAGCTGTTTTAGTGGAGGTTGTGCAGCAGTTACGGGATTTGGCTTAATTATGGATTTGAGCTTTTCTAATATTCACTTAATCCTTAAGAAAATACCTAATCCGTTTTTAACATTATAAATAGGCTTTAGACTCCTATTTTTACACACGTTTTTCATAATTTAACATACGCTTAAGAGTCAGACACCAGAGAAGAAGCAACAGCTGGTGACTGTCTATATCTCCAATTCTCAGGCAATTCAATTCTGTAATTAGGTTCATTTATTTTATTCTGTAAAACATTATGAACTCAACTATGTCTTTAGTTTTTTTCTTTTCAATAATAATGAGCTAAACTTAATTAGTGCTTGAGAACGCATAATGGGTTAATTCCAATTTGATTTTATTTCATGTGTTTGGATTTGGGATTTTAATAATTGAAATCAAATTGGGTAAATTTTATTTTTTATCAATTTGCAATTATTTACTATAATTGAAGTCATGAATCAATCATAGGACTTAGTATCTAGGCTATTCCAATTAGTGGCGATTGGATCACCTTGACGGGGGTCTGGGTACAGAACTAGTTAATGAATGTAGATTAGAAATTAGAGACTCTGACGAGCTTAATTAAACCTATGGTCTATTGGGTAAATTAGACTTCATCACTTGAGAGTGGACTATTATCACCCTGACGGGGTTTTTAGCACTTGAAAGTAACTCCTTAGTCCACCCTGACGGGGGTAAGGAAAATTCCGAATCCCGACCAATATCAATTTACCAATTTGTCCCTTAAACAATACATGAAATGAATGATAATTAGGTGAAACCCTTGCGTCTCTTAAGTACTGCTTTCCCACTTTGCGTAAACACTTTATTTACTTGCATCTAGCTTTATATTTGCATTACTTTAGTCTTTTCATTATTTGTCTTAGTTATTAGAAAAACAAACAACAAATCTTAAAATCATTTACTTTCTTTACGTGCAATTAATCACTATTCGATAAGCATTAGAGTCAACCAATCCGTCGCTGAGAACGAATCTGTTTTATCACTATTATTTGATAACAAGAGAAGGAAAGAACAAGAAGCACAAGAATTAGAAAGACTGGCGAACAAAATGGAACATCTTAATCTTCATAACAATGAACCATGAGTTCAGCTAGACGCGAATGGCCAGCCAATAGTGCCACCAATTTTTCCTAATCCTCCGGTTCAAATCCAAGTAGCTGATCCATGGTTTATCACCGGTCCAGCACAAGAACCATTCCTTACTCCTCTTCTTGGGATTGGCCTAGCTAATATCAATGTTCCGAGATTCTGTCCAGATTTGGGTATGTTAGCTCAATTTCAGAATTTCGAAAATTTTCGTGGCAAGCCCGGAGAAGATCCTATTCGCGCAGTACAAAAATTTATGCAAATCTGCGATTCGTACATCACTCAAGGAGTAACAAAATAGCAAATGTATTTCGCTACATTCTGATTTTTCTTAATAGATAGAACGAGTGATTGGCATGATTCACAAGATGCGGGAAAGATTACTAATTGGGAACAGTTACAGGCTGCGTTTTTCGATAGGTATTTGATATCCTATATGCGTCCTAGAAGGGGGGTTGAATAGGACAATAGAAATTAATCGGCTAATTTTATTTCAAGTAAATAAAATTAAAAGCTAATTTGAATCCTATTGTTTTAGCAAACTAAATAGTAATGAACTAGATAATCCTAAAAGACAATATTATCAAACTATTCATGTAGGCATTTTATCAAGCATATAGAGTGCGGAAATGTAAAGAGTGTAGAGATAGAATACGATACACAACGATGTATAGTGGTTCGGTTTCCCTACATCCACTACCTAAGGAAGCCTCCTTAGGATTTGCAAGATTCTCAACTAATCTTCGTAACTCTTAACCGGGTGAGATTACAAACCCTTACAACCACTTCAAAAACCTTTGAAGGAAAATACACTTGTGTTATCACCAACACAAGGAACCAAGCATAAAACCTATGCTCACACTACTCTCTTAATCTATTACAAGAACTAAGAGGAAAGGGAAAAGTGTTTAGGGGTGCTTATAAAAGCTTTGTAACTAAACTCCTAAATGAGTGGATATGAACTAAGTAGCTTCACAATGAATATGACTTGAATGCTCCTTTGAAACCTCCTTGAATGATAATATTAATTGCTCTTAAGATTGGTAGATGGAAGGCTTAAGTTGTGTCTTGAATGAACTCCATTTTATAGCTGAAAATATGGTCCAACGGTCATAAGGCTTCTCTCTAACGGATCTATTTTATCTCCAACGGATATAAGCTTTGTCCTCTTGTAATAGTGCAGAAAACCCTCTCGTGCGGTGTACCGCGGGTATGGTCCGGTGCACCGCGAAAACGTTCGTCTAAATTTCAAGCTTACTGACGGACTACTCGATGCACCGCGTCCCTGGTCCGTGCATCGGTCCGGTGTACCGCGCCTTTGGTCCGGTGTACCGTGCAATTTTATTAGCTTACTGACGGGCTATCCTGTGCACCGCTCCTCTGGTCCGTGACTCTGCGGTGTACCGCAAGACTTGTCCGGTGTACCGCGGAGCTGTTCATTTGAATCTCAAGCTAAAGTTCAAGGATAAAAACACAACTAATCTAATGAGGGGTTTTGGAAAACATTTAAAGAGATACCAAAAAGAATTTTAGTTTAAAAGATGATTTGTCGAATATTAAAACGGGAATAAAAACAAGGTGAGGCTAACAATCTCCCCCTTTTTGATGTTTGACAAATCATAAACTTTTGAAGATGCCTAAGATTAAGTTTTGATCAAAAACTCCCCCTCAATCTAATCACTAGAGTTTTTATAAAAAATCCCCCTCACAAAATGCATTTGAAAAAGTTTAACTAAAATTTCTCCCCCTTTGTCAACAACAAAAAGAACTAATGATACGATTTTTGAAAATTTTAAGGGGTCAAAATACATTTTGAGTAAAACAAGGACTAAGGAAGTAAATGGATAACAATTTAGAAGCTTCAAGGATCCTATCACATCAAGAAAATATTAGCAACAAGAGAATATACACAAAAAGCACTAAACAAAAAATGGCATGAAAAGAAGGTTAGAGAATTTGCATGCCAATCTCACAACGAATTTTCTCAAAAAGATCTTGGGGTAAAGGTTTAGTAAAGATATCGGCTAGTTGATTTTCCGAAGTGACAAATTCAAGTACAATATCCCCTTTTTGAGTGTGATCACGGATAAAATGATGGCGGATTTCGATGTGTTTTGTTCTAGAGTGTTGAATAGGATTTTTGGTAAGATTCATAGCACTAGTGTTATCACAACGAATGGGAACACGATCATACTCTAGGCCAAAATCTAGTAAGGTTTGTTTCATCCAAAGAATTTGAGTCACACAATTTCCGGCCGCAACATATTCGGCTTCGGCCGTGGATAAAGCAACACTATTTTATTTTCTACTAGACCAAGAAACAAGGGATTGACCTAAGAATTGGCAACTACCACTAGTACTCTTCCTATCAAGTCTACAACCGGCATAATCGGCATCCGAGTAACCTATTAGCTCAAAAGATGTAAATCTAGGGTACCAAAGTCCTAGACTAAGGGTTCCTTTCAAATACCTAAAAATACGCTTAACGGCACTAAGATGGGATTCTTTAGGAGAGGATTGAAATCTAGCACAAAGACACACGGGGAACATAATATCGGGTCTAGAAGCGGTTAAATAAAGTAAGCTACCAATCATACCTCGATATACTTTCTCATCAACATTTTTACCATCTTCATCTTTGTCTAATTTTGTGGATGTGCTCATTGGAGTTCCAATTTCCTTTGCATCTTCAAGTCCAAATTTTTTGATCAATTCTTTTGTATATTTGGCTTGATTGACAAAGATGCCATCCTTCATTTGCTTGATTCGAAGTCCAAGAAAGTAATTCAATTCTCCCATCATGCTCATCTCAAATTCCTTATGCATGCTTTTAGAAAAATTCTCACAAAGATTTTCATTAGTAGCACCAAATATAATATCATCCACATAAATTTGAACAAGAAGGATATCTTTTGAAGACCTTTTTATAAATAAAGTGGAGTCAATATTTCCTCTTTTAAAACCATCATCTAATAAAAATTTGCTTAATCGTTCATACCAAGCACGAGGTGCTTGTTTTAAACCATATAAAGCCTTTGAGAGTTTAAAAACATGATTTGGAAATTTTGGATCCTCAAAACCCGGTGGTTGTTTAACAAAGACTTCTTCGTCTATGAAACCATTTAAAAAAGCACTTTTGACATCCATTTGGTAAAGTTTAAAATTCATATAACAAGAAAAAGCAAGTAGCATACGAATAGATTCAAGTCTAGCTACCGGAGCAAAAGTTTCATCGAAATCAATACCTTCTTCTTGATTGTACCCTTGAGCAACTAACCTTTCTTTATTTCTAGTAATAATACCGGTGTCATCTAGCTTGTTGCGAAATATCCACTTAGTGCCAAAATAGTAGGGCCAATTGGTTTCTCCATTAATGTCCAAACTTTACTACGCTCAAATTGATTTAATTCCTCATGCATAGCGTTAATCCAATGATCATCTAACAAGGCTTCTTTAATATTCTTGGGTTCAATTTGAGATAAGAATGCTTGATGAGCACAAAGAGCAATAATACGAGAGCGAGTGGTAACACCTTCTTTTGGATCACCTAGAATTAATTCACTTGGGTGATCTTTGATATGTTTCCAACACCTTGGTAAATCCGTACTCGCTTCATTTAATACTTGATCATTTTCCGTAGGAGGTTCTTCATGAGATTTTAATTCTTGAGTAGGAGATTCTAAGGGTTGATCTAGTGGAGTATCTTCATTTAAGTCAACATCTACCACTTTCTTGATACAAAACGGATTAGTCTCATCAAAGTCAACATGCATAGATTCCTCAATAGTACGAGTACGTTTGTTGAAAATGCGATAGGCTTTTCCTTTAGTGGAATAACCAAGAAAAATACCTTCATCCGATTTAGCATCAAATTTTCCCAAATAGTCCCTAGTGTTTAGGATAAAACATTTGCACCCAAAAACACGAAAATAACCAATAGTTGGTGGTCTACCATTCCAAAGCTCATAAGGGGTTTTCTTAATAAGGGGTCTAATTAGAACTCTATTTAACACATAACAAGCCGTATGAACGGCTTCACCCCAAAAGTATGTAGGCAAGCTATGTTCTTTTAGCATTGTTCTAGCCATTTCTTGTAGAGTTCGGTTTTTCCTTTCCACTACCCCATTTTGTTGGGGAGTTCTAGGGGCCGAAAAATTATGCTCAATCCCAAATTCATCACAAAAATGCAGAAAAGGAGAATTCACATATTCACTACCATTATCACTACGAATGCATGTAATAGAGTAGCCTTTCTCATTTTGCACCTTTCTACAAAGTTTTGCAAATTCATTGAAGGCATCACTTTTTAAAGCAAGGAACATCACCCATGTATATCTAGTGAAATCATCAACAACAACAAAGACATATCTAGAACCCCCTAGACTAGTGACATCAACGGGACTAAAAAGATCCATATGCAATAATTGAAGTGGCCTAACGGTGATGACCTTATTTATGGATTTAAAAGATGAACGATGTTGTTTACCAAGTTGACATGAATCACATAATTTATTTTTATCAAATTTATGAATAGGCAAACCAACAACAAGATTTTTTCTAGATAATTTTGAAATCAAATCCATGCTAGCATGCCCTAAACGTCTATGCCAAAGCCAACTATCATTTACCATGGATAAGCATTTAATATGTTTAGACATAAGACTCTCAAGATCAACAACAAAAACATTATCCGATCTTTTTGCAATAAACATAGTATCTAACTCATCATTTTTAAAAACAACACATCTAGATGCTTCAAATTTAACACTAAAACCAACATCACAAAGTTGACTAATACTAAGCAAGTTAAAAGAGAGACCCTCAACAAGTAACACATCAGAGATAAGTAAAGAATTCATATTACCAATGTTACCTTTACCCAAAACGCGTTTCTTAGTGTTGTCGGCAAAAGTAACTCTATCACCTTTTGTTTTATATAAACGTGTAAATAATGATGGATTCCCGGTCATGTGTCTTGAGAATCCACTATCAAGGAGCCATATATTTTGCTTCTTGATGCTCAATCCCTACAAACAACAATAATTTAAGTTTTAGGTACCCAATTAGGTTTGGGTCCATGAGGGTTAGTGGATTTTCTTTTTAAGACCCATATAGGCCTTTTCCAAATTGGCACAAGAGATCCCAAATCCAATAATTTACGATAGTAACAATGAGATGCATCATGACCAAGTTTTTCACAATAGGTGCAAGTGATAGAAGATTTTGAAGAAGATGGAATTTCATTTGAAATTTTTGATTTTACAAAAACATTTTTCAAAGGTTTTTGGTGAGTGAATGGATCATATCCAACACCACTTTTTTCACAAGCCATTCTTTGAGAACCTAAAATCAAATCCAAGTTTTCTTGCCCACTAGTAAATTTTAAAATAATGGCATTTTGATCAACAATCTTTTTCTCTAACAAAGCTTTTTCTTCCAAAAGATTTTTCTCAATAAGATGAAGTTTTTCATTATCATCTATACATTCATCACAAAGATTTTGACAATCTTCCAACGCTTTCAAACCCTCTTTAGTTCTATTTTTCTCAAATTCTAAATCTTTTGTTAAAACTTTGTTTGTTTCAATAGAATTTAAAAAATCATTGTAAAGAGAATCAAATGCCTCATGAATATCTTGTTCAGTAGCATCATCATTAGTTAAAGAGAGTTTAGATTTAGGAGTTACCTCTTCATGATTTGCCATAAAGGCAAAGTGAGTTGAACCGGTATCATCATCCGAAGAAGCATCTTCATCATTTTCAAGTTCTTCCATAAAAGCAACAAGATTGACGTTTTCGTTATCACTTTCTTCTTCCTCCGAATTTTGAGTATCCCAAGTGATATTAGCATGCATTGCTCTCTTAGGTTTCTCCTTTTGAAGAAGAGGACAATAAGTTTTGATGTGACCAACTTTCTTGCAATGATAGCAAGTGGGTTCATCTTGTTTGATAGCTCTATCATTCTTCTTGTAGGGTGAGGAAGAACTTCCTTTCTTAGCAAAGCGTTTGTATCTCATGAATTTTTTCATATCTCTTGCTAACATAGCCACTCTTTCATCTTCACTAGTTTCTTCTTCATGTGAGTTATCTTCTTCACTTTCCTTCCTTTCTTTTCGTTCTTTCAACTTGGTACTCAAAGCATGGAAAGAAATAGATTTCTTAATCTTCTTCTCCTCATCATCTCTTATCTTTTCTTCTTCAAGCACAAGCTCTTCCGTCATGAGGTTGCAAATGAGTTCATGAACCGTCATTTTTGAAAGATCTTTAGTGTCTCTTATAGAGTTGATTTTTGATTTGTATTTCCTTGGAAGAGCAAATAAGATTTTTCGGCATTGTTCTTTGTTGGTGTACTCTTGACCAAGAGTCTTCAAGGTGTTGACAATGTTAGAAAATCTTTGATGTATAGCATTTAAGGCTTCATCGGGCTCCATACGAAATAGCTCATACTTAGTGATAAAGAGACCAATCTTAGTTTCTTTGATATCTTCCGTTCCTTGATATGATAGCTCCAAGAGTTGCCACATTTCATGAGCGGAATTGCATTCACTAACTCTAGCGTATTCCGTGACACTTAATCCATTAATGAGGATGTTCATAGCTTTGTTGTTTTTGGTGAGTTTAGCTATGTCTTGATCATTGTAATCATCTTCATTTTTCACCTCCGTACTACCCGTAACATAAGGAATATAAGGACCCTTCTTGATAGCAAGCCACAAAAAGTAATCAATTCCTTTGACGTGAATCTCCATTTTCTTTTTCCACCCAAAGTAGTCTTTTCCTACAAAAAGCGGAGGTCTAGTAGAACATGAACCTTCCGGTTGATTAGAATCAATATCGTATTAACTCTAGAAACGATTAAGTACAATAGAGCTAGGCTCTGATACCAATTGATATCCTATATGCGTCCTAGAAGGGGGGTTGAATAGGACAATAGAAATTAATCGGCTAATTTTATTTCAAGTAAATAAAATTAAAAGCTAATTTGAATCCTATTGTTTTAGCAAACTAAATAGTAATGAACTAGATAATCCTAAAAGACAATATTATCAAACTATTAATGTAGGCATTTTATCAAGCATATAGAGTGCGGAAATGTAAAGAGTGTAGAGATAGAATACGATACACAACGATGTATAGTGGTTCAGTTTCCCTACATCCACTACCTAAGGAAGCCTCCTTAGGATTTGCAAGATTCTCAACTAATCTTCGTAACTCTTAACCGGGTGAGATTACAAACCCTTACAACCACTTCAAAAACCTTTGAAGGAAAATACACTTGTGTTATCACCAACACAAGGAACCAAGCATAAAACCTATGCTCACACTACTCTCTTAATCTATTACAAGAACTAAGAGGAAAGGGAAAAGTGTTTAGGGGTGCTTATAAAAGCTTTGTAACTAAACTCCTAAATGAGTGGATATGAACTAAGTAGCTTCACAATGAATATGACTTGAATGCTCCTTTGAAACCTCCTTGAATGATAATATTAATTGCTCTTAATATTGGTAGATGGAAGGCTTAAGTTGTGTCTTGAATGAACTCCATTTTATAGCTGAAAATATGGTCCAACGGTCATAAGGCTTCTCTCTAACGGATCTATTTTATCTCCAACGGATATAAGCTTTGTCCTCTTGTAATAGTGCAGAAAACCCTCTCGTGCGGTGTACCGCGGGTATGGTCCGGTGCACCGCGAAAACGTTCGTCTAAATTTCAAGCTTACTGACGGACTACTCGATGCACCGCGTCCCTGGTCCGTGCATCGGTCCGGTGTACCGCGCCTTTGGTCCGGTGTACCGTGCAATTTTATTAGCTTACTGACGGGCTATCCTGTGCACCGCTCCTCTGGTCCGTGACTCTGCGGTGTACCGCAAGACTTGTCCGGTGTACCGCGGAGCTGTTCATTTGAATCTCAAGCTAAAGTTCAAGGATAAAAACACAACTAATCTAATGAGGGGTTTTGGAAAACATTTAAAGAGATACCAAAAAGAATTTTAGTTTAAAAGATGATTTGTCGAATATTAAAACGGGAATAAAAACAAGGTGAGGCTAACAGTATTATCCGTCCAACATGAGGTTAGATGCTCAACTCGAGTTAACACATTTCCGACAAGAATATGATGAAGCGTTGGGTAGAAGTTGGTCGAGATTTCAGAAATGCTTACGAAGTGTCCCCAATCATGGCCTTTCAAATCAACAACAATTGAAAATTTTCTATAACGGTCAATTTGGTGGATCACGAAAAGATTTGGATTTATTATGTGGTGGTGCGTTTTTACGAGATCAACCCGTTCAAGTAAGAATTATTTTGGAGAGAACGGTCGACAATGAAGTGGGTTGGAATACTGTGAGAACACCGGTTAAAGGAGGAATTAATAATGTCAACATTGAAGAGAAGTTCACCTCCTTAGAGAACAAAATACAAACCACTTTAGAACAACAGTTGAGACAACTCACGTTAGCCATGAAAGAAGGTTTTTCGAGTAAAAGGGTTGAAGTAAATGCCGCACAAGAAGTTCATGGATGTTCATATTGTGGTGTGAATGATCATGAATGGGAGAATTATCAGAATAATCAAGATTCCATGATGTTTGTTTCCAACAGAGGAAATTTTAATTCGAATGGTAATGGATATCAACCTAACAGAAACCATCCTGGGTTTCAATATTCAAATCCTAACGGGCCAGCAAATCCGACTCACGCATATCAGCCGCGTCCCCAAGGTAACAATTATAATCCAAGACCTCAGAACCATTATCAAGGGGACAGAATCAAGGAAACTATGCTCAAAGACAACCTCCTCAAGACAATTATGATGACACCATGAACCAGAAAGCCTTACCTGCTCAACCACAAGAAGATACAAATAACCTTCAGAAAACTGTAGAGAAATTAATTGCGCTTCATATCCAAAGTCAGCAAACTTCTGAGGCCGCAGTTAAAAGGTTAGAAAATCAGATAACTCAGATGGAAAAACAATTGCAACAGCGGCCACAAGGACAACTACCTAGTAATACAGAGGCTCCTGTCCAAAACGAAGATTGTAATTCTATCTCACTCAGAAGTGGTAAGAAGCTTCCCCCACCTCCATTTCCTGTTATGAAAGAGAAGGAAGTTGTTAGAAAAGAAAAACATGTGGTGGATAAGGATAAAGAAGTTGAAGTAGAAGAAGTGGAGAGACCTATTGAAGTTTCAAAAAAGAAAGATGATATTATGATAAACCGTCCTCCTCCACCATTTCTATCGAGAGTTCAAAAGAAGGGTGATATGAATGATTAACAAAAATTCTTTAACAAGGTAAGAGGTCTTAGCATAAATATTCCGTTGTTAGAAGATATTAGAGATGTACCCAAGTATGCTAAGTTTCTGAAAAGAGCCCTCACCAACAAACGGCCATATTGCGATAATGAGATGATTGGTTTACCTGAAGAATGTAGGGCAATATGTCAGAATAAGTTACCTCCCAAACTACTTGATCCTGGGAGCTTTACAATTCTGATATCTATCGGTAATGAGTGGAAAGGAAAAGCGCTATGTGATTTGGGTGCAAGTATTAATCTTATGCCCGAATCAATCTTTGAGAAATTAAAGATAGGTGATGCGAAACCGACATCGATGGTCTTACAGATGGCTGACAGATCCCTCGTACATCCAGAGGGACGAATAGAAGATGTCCTCGTCAAGGCGTGTACGTTAATTTTTCCCGTTGATTTTGTTATACTTGATTACGACGCGGATAGGAATGTCCCCATTATCTTGGGAAGACCATTCCTAGCCATGGGGCGTACTTTAATTGATGTAGAAAACGGAGAAATGATTATGAGAATCCAAGACGAAGAGGTGAAATTCAACGTGTTCAGACCAATGAAATTTCCAGATTCCAAGGAGGATTGCTTTTGTGTAGATGTAGTTGAACATGTACCAAAAGACACACCTAAGGTCGTGGAAACCTTAGGAGTCGTGGAAAAAGAGCTAAGAGAGAAACCACCAATTAAAGTTCCTCCAAATCCTAAGGGAAGTCCACACCTCGATCATGCAAAGAAGAAAGCTCAAGCACGTGTCACGAAGGTTCCAAAAGAACCTAAGAAATAAAGAAAGAAAAAGCAGTTCAAAGTGGGTGAAGAATTTGCTATGAAAAAGCCTAAAACCTCCTCCAAATACACGTGAATCGAAGAACTCTTGGCTAGGACCATTCATGGTTGCAAAGGTTATCTCGTATAAATTTGTTGAAATAAAAGCCAAAGGATGCAAATTTCGAGTAGCAAATGTTGACAACCTCACTCACTGCTAGGGAGGTTATGATAAAGAATGAAACACGAGGTAACCCGTCGAGCTTAACGACGTTAAACAAAGGCCAATTCTTTGTATATTAGTTTAAGTCTTTTGACTTTAGTAGTGTGAATTAGATAAAAGTCGTTAATTTAGTATTTATTATTAAGAAATGAGGAAGGGTAGTTGTTTTTGATGATTACAAGAGTGAAGTTCATGAGTTTGGAGTATCTAGAACGAAAAAGAATGAAAAATTTGGGTTACGATACATGAGAAACCGGGAACCCGGTTTCTAAAAACCGGAAACCTGTTTTTGGTGCTGTACCTAGGTATCAAAATTTCGGAAGATCATAACTTGACGCTCGGAGGTCGGAATTAACTTTTTCTTGAGCCTAAACCACTTATTTTTTCGAGATCTATCCAATGGTGAAGTCCAAAAGTTCTGATAACCAGCCCAAACTTTCTGACCTGTGCGTAAAGAGACGCAATTCATGGTGCGAAATGAAGAAAACCGAATTCTGAGAAAAACTGGTAACTCCAATGGAAAATCTGAGTAGTCCAATGGACCGTGAGTGAAATTTCCAATAAAAATGAGTATAAGTTTCGCAAAAATCCCAGGTGTAGGCAAGGAGAAATTGAAAAAATAAGATGGAAATTTTCTGCGCGAATACGCAACCCTTTGCGTCCAAGGTAAAAAAAAAATCAGAAAATCGAAGGCAGCATTTTATGCCTCCCGAAAAAACAAAAAACCGGGTACCCAGTTTCGAGAATGTGGGGCCCCGGTTTTCGTCGGCGAAAATTGACCTAAACCTTAAGAAAATCTTATTTTTCCCTCTCCTTTGGCCTCCAACACATGAAACACCATTGATGACGAACCAAAGCTCCAAAAACACTCAAATTCCATCATCAAAGCACCAATATATCACCAATCCTTATCTCTAAACATCATCCCAACACATAATCAATCACAAATATTTCCAAAAACACAAAGAAATTCAAGTTTTAACCTAAAAATTTATTCACCAAAGCTTAAAATATATTCTTTAAACCTCTCCAACACCATAGATATTAGATACCGTTCTCAAATAACTCCACCAATCCCACTACTGTGCCACTTTCAACAATATCAAGAGACACAAATTTCATCAATAGCTTTTGTACTTTGAAGGTTGGAGATTGCAAGTGCAAGTTGGGAATTAAGATTTGTTTAGTTATTTATCGGAGGATTGTGAATTGTTTGAGCCTATTACTATTATATATTTTGCAAGTAATCTTTAGTTAGGTGAAAAATTGAGTTTGGGGTCATCAAAGATGACCATGAAGGGTGGAAAAAGGTACGAAGAACATGATGAAGATAGAAAGTTGGGTGTTGAGGAAAGATTCGCGTAGAAGAGATGATGATTTAGAGGGCTAGGAAAATATGAAAACGTGGGAAATTTGAAAAGTTCGAGGTGATGAAGAACACTTTAAACGCGACCATTGATAAAGAAGAATTCAAAACCTCAACCTGGACGCAACACGGATAACCAGCCTCGCGCTAATTAAGATACGTTTTCTATCCCTTCTCATTTAGTGTAGATTAATTTATTTGCTTTAAGTCTTTTCAAGTCGTGGGGACACGACTCATTTTTGAGTTTGGGGTGGGGTTCGTTGCCTCATCCCAGTTTTTATGTGTTTATTTGTTTTTAATTGCTTTCAATAAATTAATTAGGAGTTGCGTTTGACTGTAGAAGATTTTAAATGTCACTTTTAGGCATACTTTTGATGAATCTATGATAGTAGATAGTGGACTTTAGGGAATAACATAAAACGCACTTTAATTGCATGCAAACATAGATAATGAATAAGAAAAATTAATGAACAATGCAAAAGATGTAAGCTTGTACTTAAGGAAAATGTTTGGTTTGTAGAACGTGAGATCTAAATTAGTAGAGAACCCACTTAGATATAAACTAGAGACGAACCATGTAACTAGGAAAATGATAGGGGCAGTTCTTTGTTAGCCATTTGTAGCATTTTAGCTTGCTATCCCTTATAATAATTTTATCCGTCTTAGCCCAATTTTGAGCCTTAAGCCTTTTCTTTTATAACCACGATATAAGCCCATTATCCTTTAGATTATTAGGCATGACCAAATGACCCGCACTTGAATCACAAGCCTGAGACCTGTCTCGAGCTTGAGTTTGGAGTGGAGGATCCACATTTGGGAAAGTACATTGGGAAGGGATTATAGGTGTTTGTATTGAGGCACAAAAATAAAAGATGATATTATTACTTGAAACACTTTGCCGGGATTTGAAAAAAGAAAAAAAAGAGAAAAAGAAAAGAATTATAAGAAACATGACCTTTCACATCAAAAGGATGGTCATGGGTATCTTGTACAAAAAAAAAAGAAAGAAAGAAAAAAATAAACCGGCAAAGTGGAATATTTTGAAAAATCATCTTGGTTTATATTGGGTTGACATGGGGACGCAACATTAGCGCGTCAAATGGGTTGAGTGAGAACATTATATGAGTGTAAACTCAAGCTCGTGGACAGTTGTTGATGGTAAGTGAGGAGAGAGCCAATAGATCACTTCAAATTTACCAAATATACATACCACACTATCCCTAAGCCTACGCTAAAACCGTAAAGTCCTCGTGATTCCTAGGTGCATAGTAAGTTAATAGGTTGTATACTAAGTGGAGCGTTCAAATCGAGTAAGGATCGAGGAACAAACTATAGCCATCATAATGAGATAAGTACAAGTGTAACCTTCTAGCATTGCAAAGTTAATTTTATGATTGAAGTTATTTATGTTTGATGTTGCATGATTAGTGTATGTGTATGTTAGATCCTATTGTTTGCTATATGAGATTTATTTTAAGAACTGCTTTAGGGTATATTTGCTTGCTTCTATTTCATCTTGCATCTACTTCATTCCCCTTGTTTATAGTTTTGCTTTGTCGAAACGACAAAGGTTTGAGTTGGGGGTCCTGATGTCTCCCTAAATATTCTAATTTTATGCCCTTGAGAGACATCATTTTTTGTGTTTATTTGACTATTTAGATAGACTTTTGGTATTAATATGCAATAATCTAATTTTTTGCTCTAGATTTTAGTATTTTCGATTTATTAAACTTTTGCGCGTAATATGGTTTGTTTTGAGTGAAAAGGTTTAGGTTTTGAATACTAGCTAGGAGAGGAACTAAGAATAAAGTCAAAGATTGTGTAATGAAGTCAAAGCAAGAAGAAATATCCCGAAAGAATTGATAATTTGAAGCTGTAAATCTGGAAAGTTGTCAAAGATTTTTGATTCCGAGCTGTCTCAGACTAGATTTAGCCTCTGACTTGTGAAAAGAAATTGTTGCCAATTGAGTTACGGAAATTTATCAACTAGAATGAGGTCAATCCGAGTTGAAATGAGCCGGTTAGAGCTGTTTTAGTGGAGGTGGTGCAGCAGTTACGGGATTTGGGCTTAATTATGGATTTGGGCTTTTCTAATATTCACTTAATCCATAAGAAAAGCCCTAATCCGTTTTTAACATTATAAATAGGCTTTAGACTCCTATTTTTAAACACCTTTTTCATAATTTAAGATATGCTTAAGAGTTAGACACCAGAGAAGAAGCTAGAGGCAAGAAAGAGAAGAAGCAAGAGCTGGAGACTGTCTATATCTCCAATTCTCAGCTAATTCAATTCCGTAATTAGGTTCTTTTATTTTATTCTATAAAACATTATGGGCTCAATTATGTCTTTAGTTTTTGTCTTTTCAATAATTATGAGTTAAACTTAATTAGTGCTTGAGAACGCATAATGGGTTAATCCCAATTTGATTTTATTTCACGTGTTTGGATTTGAGATTTTAATAATTGAAATCAAATTGGGTAAATTCTATTTTTCATTAATTTGCGTTTATTTACTATAATTGAAGTCATGAATCAATTATAGGACTTAGTATCTAGGCTATTCCAATTAGTGGCGATTGGATCACCTTGACAGGGGGTCTGGGTACAGAACTAGTTAATGAATGTAGGTTCGAAATTAGAGACTCTGACGAGCTTAATTAAACCTATGGCCTATTGGGTAAATTAGACTTAATCACTTGAGAGTGGACTATAATCACCCTGACGGGGTTTGTAGCACTTGAAAGTGGCTCCTTAGTCCACCCTGACGGGAATAAGGAAAATTCCGATTCCTGACCAATATCAATTTACCAATTTGTCCCTTAAACAATACATGAAATGAATGATAATTAGGTGAAACCCTTACGTCTCTCAAGTACTGCTTTCCCACTTTGCGTAAACGCTTTATTTACTTGCGTCTAGATTTATATTTGCATTACTTTAGTCTTGGTGGGGCCTAGGGTGTGATAAAATAAGATATAAATAAAGAGCAAATAATCACCCTAAACTGACATGGTTCTGCAAGTATTACAGATCGTATGCAAGTTTTAGAAAATAAGTAAGATTCGTTCCGCAGAGACTACGAAGGTTAGGGGAATCTTATGCAATAATCAAGTGCAAATACTTAACGCTAGAACAAATAAACGCAAATAAAAGTAAAGACAAATAGATATTTATTTGATTTTATAATTAAACTAAATTAAAACTAAGAATTTAAAGACAGAAAAGTAAATACGAAAGAGAAGTAATATGAGAATATAGATTGAGTCACTAGCATGTAATCCCCACTAGTTTTGCCGTTCTAGACATGTAATGGTGAATTATGTAGTATTTCAATAGTCGGTTCCAATTACGCAAGGTAGTTTTAAATAAGATTTACATGTGTCAATAAGGCTTCCTAAGCAAACTTTTCCTGTAATTGGTAAATAGTTACAAGAACTAAACCATAGTGATTATATAGTTAGGTTGATTTGTCAGATCTAAACCGCATACTAGACGTTATGTGCTAAACATGTAATTAAACATTGTTGTCAATGGTGACCTAACTACTAGATGGCAATTCTATATGGCGGCCGTCCACAAGAACACAGAATATAAATCCAAACACATAAACAGAGAATAAAAACTATAATTCAATTTAAAACATTAAGTTCCCAAATTAGATAGATATCAATCAAAACTAGGGTTCATACATATATGCTAATACTCAAGCTAAAGAAATTTAGTTCATGCAAGAAAAGAAAGAAATTACAAATTTAAAGGTAGAAGAAGACATTGTTGATGACAGCTCCTTCCAAACTTCTCTCTTGTGTTGTAAGCTTCCTCTTGGTTTAAGGTTTCACCAAGGATGATTGAAGAGTGTTAAGAGGCTGTATTTATAGTGTATAGGTTGACCTAATTCGTTTCTTGAAGGAGAGGCTAAGTAATGGACTTCAAGCCCAACTCAAATTCGTATGGATAATTACTGCTGAACTGTTTTGAGCATATCTTCTTCGTTATTGGTCGGTTTTTGCTCCATAATATACCAAAAGAATTCTCGGCGAATTATCTACTTCCCTATGAAAGGGATTTACCAAAATCGGCTTCTTTGTTGGAGTTATCACCACTTCTTGAGGCGTTGCTGCAGAAATTCAGATTTAGGCAGCTTTTCCTTTTCCATGTTTTTAGCCTTTGTTTCCTTTATCTCCAATTTCCATGCAAATCTCTTTCCATAAGTTGTAGTCTTTGACTTGGACTCTAATTAATCTCCATAATTATCTTTAAAGCTTCACACTAAATAAACAATTAAACCCAATATGCTCTAAAAATATTATGTTACTAAATCAAGACTCAAAATAGGAAAGTGCACTAAACTAAGCTCAATTCAACCTATAAACTAATAATTTAGCCTGAAATGATGTCTCAGAAGTATATTTTATTATCACAAATGAGGAGACATCAAGACCCCCAACTCAAAGTTGTATCGTCCCGATACAATAAAAGTAAAGAACAGAAGGGTAGTCAAATGCACAAGAAGAAGTCGGAGGAGAATAAGAACAGAATATAATGAATGATCCTAGAGCATAATATCTAGAAAGTCTTATGCAGTACTGCTGAAGAAATAATGCACAAATATGCTTAATATACACGTAATCAACAATCCATAAATTCAAGTCAAGATTAATTTCGCAATGCCAGAAGGAGAGGATGATAACTTAGTTCAGGTTACTGGCTATAGGTTGTTCATAGGTCCCAATATAGCATCCAATGGTCCACTCACCTATTACCTAATAGCTCAATTGTTTCTCCATCTAGTAGTTAGAAATCTTAAGGTCTTTGGTTATAACTTGGCTGAAGGACGGGTGTGGTATATTTGGATAATGAAAAGTGAGCTTTTGGCTCTCTCCTCACTAGCCATCAACGAATCGCCCTAGAGCTTGAGTTCTCACTCAAAGATATTCTCACTCAACCCAATTTATTGATGCTTTTAATGTGTATCCCCAATAAATCCCTTTTTAAAACATTTGATGATATAAAATCCACTTTGCCGGTCCGAATATATATTTTCTTTTCATATCAATTTTTTTTCTTTTGCATAGCTATGATTCTCTTTTTGATGTTGAGATATCACACTATTTTTCTCATGTATATATATTTTTTTTATGCCCTTGTTGGCAAAATTAGCTCGTAGCTTCTTTTTCATTCACTATTACCCCGGCAAAGGGTTACAATAATATCAATTTCATCATCAATAAAATCACAAATATAATTCCCAAAACCCAATGTTCCCTCATGATGAAACCCTCCACCCCAAACTCAAGCTCTAAAACGAGTTGTCTCAGGTTTGGCGATTCGAGTGCGGGTCATATAGATAAGTCCTAGAACTAAGAGTATGGATTATACTGTGTTTCAATAAAAGGCTTTAGAAAGGCTCAGAGGGGTTAAGACGGATAAATAATAACAATAATCAAATAAAAGGGTGAGAAAGTATAAAAAGGCTTCAAGTGTTTTAATCATAAAAGAACTGCCTTATTCATTTTTCTAACTACCGGGTTTTGTTACTTTTTCACTAATAGTTCATAGATAAGCGGGTTTTCAACTAATCTTAAACCTCACGTTCTACACACCAAATAACTCTCCCTAAGTTTCAACGTGGATTCTTAGCATTGATCATTAACTTTTCTATCTTTTATTTCCTGTTTTCATACATGCATCTAAACAAATTTGTTGCATCTTTCAAAAACATACTACTTACTATCATTGACCTAATAAAATCATGCTCAAATAAGTCCATTCAAAATATTCTATGCCTTAATTCAACCTAAAAATTTTAAATTTTATGCAAAAACGAAAAGAAAATGAGGACAACGAATCCCCACCCCCAACTCAAAAGTGGGTCGTGTCCCCACGACTCGAAAAAGACTCAGGAATGGAATAAAATTTAAAATTAAAACTAACTAAACTACCTAACGCATACAAGCTATTAAGAAAAATTAGAATGACTTACCTGGTTGGCCATAGAGATCCATTATATCCTCCTCCTCATCCGAAGCTGAGGGATCGGTATAACTATCAATATCCCTTTCCAAGGTAAAATCTTCCAGTTGTGATTGCATCTGTATGACTTCCATCCAAAGTTCTCTGTTATCCTCTTGTAATCTTTCGATTTTGTTTTGTAATTTGAGAGCCCAAGGAGGAAGATCATGAACAATTTCAGAGGAAGAAGTAGAAGAACCTTGGTCTTGAATTTTTATCTTCTTCAAAGGCCTTCTTGATGGTATGGACATTCTAGCAGTTAACTTCTTTGGTAGTGGTTGTGCTTGTGCCTTTTCTTTTGATTCTTCAGTAGCCTCATCAATGGTGATAGGCTTTTCAATGGTGGCTCCAGGCAATTTCTTATTCTTCCCAAGGATAGAGCACTTTCTCTTGTATTCCATAGCTTCAGATCTGTTAGTCATGCTTGATTTACCCACAACTCAAGTTATACCAAGGATGGATTAAAAGTTTAAGAGAATTTGGTTTAGCTTGAGGTTGTTGCTTGGAATTAATAAAAGAGAAAGGCTTCTTGATGGGTCTTGGAAGAATTCTTTAAAGCTTGTTGAATTTGATGGTGTTTTAATGGTGTAGTGTGATGAATTTGATGAAGATATTGTGTTTATGGAAGATGGAGGAGAGAATTTGTGTTGTTGTTGTGTTAATTGTGAAGGTTTGTACAAGCTTTAAGGTGTATATATAGTGTTTGGGTCTGAAAAATTCGTATGGGAGAGGCTAGGGTTAATCCTGTTAAGGTAAGAAGTTGAATGGGCCTTGATTTCTTCACAAACCGCCATGGCGCGGTGCATGGGTGCGGTATATGGGTGTACCGCATGGTACACCGCAGCGCTGTAACTCAAGAAATTTTAGCCTCGGCAAAATACACGTAGTAGCACCTCGTGGCACGCGTTTTTGGAAGTGCGGTATAGGGGTGCGGTACATGGGTACACCGCAGCAACTTCGTAAAAAACCCCGCGGTACATCACCCGTGGTACGGGTTTTTGGCTCGTGCGGTATATCCCCCTTGAGCTGCGGTGCACTGCACCTATCAGGTGTCCATTTTTTCTTCTCGGTATAAAACCCGTGGTACGGGTTTTTTCCAGGCGCGGTGTACCGCGTATGAGGTGTGGTATACCGCACCTATCTGCGAATTTTTCCAAGGAATTTTCTGACCCCAAACTCAATTCCTGCACAATAGCACACTACCTTTCTCTCCTATTAGCTTGTAAACACAATTAAAAATATACACTAAATTAATATTATACACTACAAATCAATAAAACTAATCTAAAAAGCAATCAAAACAAGGGGTATCTCCCAAGAGCACTTTTGTTTAACGTCTTTGAGTTAGACGTGTACCTCAGGCTAAGCGCTTTTTACAAGATGGATCGTTTCCTCTCGCCCGAAGTCCTCACTGTCATGGTATCTCTTCAAACGATGTCCATTCACCATGAATGTCCTTTGCTCGGTTGGATGTTCAATTTCAATCACTCCATGCGGTGTGACTTTCGTAACAATATAAGGTCCTCCCCAACGGGATTTAAGCTTTCCTGGGTAGTTCGAAAATTGAGAGTTGTATTATAAAACTTTTTGTCCTCTCTCAAAATGCTTTGGACGGGGCCGTTTATCATGCCATCTCTTTGTTTTCTCCTTGTAGAGGCGTGAATTTTCATAGGCAAGATAACGAAACTCCTCCAACTCATTCAACTGCATCATCCTTTGTTTCCCAGCCAATTCTGGATCTAGATTCAGAGTTTTAATAGCCCAGTAGGCTCGAGCTTCAAGTTAAATCGGTAGATGACACGCTTTGCCGTAGACCATGCGATATGGAGATACCCCAACTGGTGTTTTAAATGTTGTTCTGTAAGCCCAGAGAGCATCATAAAGCTTTAAAGACCAATCTTTCCTCGATTTATTCACGGTCTTCTCAAGAATAGATTTGATTTCCCGGTTGGAAACTTCAGCTTGATCATTAGTTTGTGGGTGATAACCGGTTGAAGTACGGTGTCTCACTCCAAACTTACGAAGATAGTTTCTTAGAGGAGCATTAACAAAATGGGTACCTTTATCACTGCTGAGAACACGTGGCGTACCATGTCTTGAAAAGATGTTTGTTTTTAAGAATTTAATCACTGGTTGAGCATCGTTCTTAGGTGTTGCCACTGCTTCTACCCATTTTGATACATAATCTACCGCAAGCAAAATATAAAGATTTCCATGGGAAGTTATGAAAGGTCCCATGAAATCTATTCCCCATACATCAAAGATTTCAACTTCTAGAATATTGTTAAGCGGCACCGCGTCTCTTTTTGATATATTACCAGTGAACTGGCATCTTTGACATGACTGGACAAAAGGATGACAATCTTTGTGTATGGTAGGCCAATAGAATCCGGATTGAAGAATTTTAGCTGCGGTTCTATCGCCTTTAAAGTGACCTCCATAAGGTGAACTATGACAACTTTCAATGATCTTTTCCATTTCACCTTCATGTACACATCTTCTAACCACTTGGTCACTACAAATCTTCCAGAGGTACGGTTTATCCCAATAATACTGTTTGGCCTGGTGAGATAATCTTTGTCTTTGTTGTGGGTGGATATCTTTGGGGAATACACCACTCACAATGAGGTTGACTAGATCTGCATACCATGTCACAAACGCATGTTTAATAGCAAAAAGTTGTTCATCAGGGAATACCTCTTTAACCAACAATGGTTCTTTGTTCGCATTAGATCCTTCGAGCCTTGATAAATGATCAGCAACTTGGTTCTCGCATCCCTTTCGGTCTCAAATATCTATGTCAAATTCTTGAAGCAACAGTACCCATCTAATAAGACGCGGCTTAGCGTCCTTTTTCTCCATAAGGTACCTAATAGCTGAATGGTCCGTGTATACAACAGTTTTCTTCCCAATCAAATAAGAACGGAATTTATCAAAAGCATACACCACGGCCAACATCTCTTTCTCCGTCACTGTATAGTTCATCTGGGCAGCGTTGAAAGTCTTACTTGCATAATAAATTGTGTGGAAGATCTTGTCTTTCCTCTGTCCCAACACAACACCCATAGCGTGATCACTAGCATCGCACATAAGTTCAAACTGAGCTTTCCAATCAGGAGGGATAACAATAGGTGTAGGGATTAGTTTCTCCTTAATCGTCAAAAACGCTTGAAGACATTCTTTAGTGAAGTTAAAAGGAGTATCCTTTTCAAGTAAAGAACAGAGCGGTTTGGCGATCTTGGAGAAATCATTAATAAATCTTCGATAAAATCCTGCGTGACCCAAGAAACTTCTCACTCCTTTAACAGAAACTGGAGGTGGTAACGTTTTGATAACTTCAATTTTAGCACGATCAACCTCCATCTCTGCCTTCGAAACTTTATGTCCCAACACAATTCCCTCTTGAACCATGAAGTGGCATTTTTCCCAATTAAGCACAAGATCTTTTTCTCTACATCTCACAAGGACTTTCTCAAGATTATTCAAACAATCATCAAAACTATCTCCAAATACCGAAAAATCATCCATAAAAACCTCCAAATATTTATCAATCATGTCCCAATATATCACCATCATGCACCTCTGGAACGTGGCAGGTGCATTGCATAACCCAAACGACATTCTTCTATACGCGAAAGTACCAAACGGACAAGTAAAAGTTGTTTTATGTTGATCGAGGGGATCCACACAAATCTGATTATAACCCGAATATCCGTCAAGGAAACAATAATATTCTCTCCCTGCAAGTTTCTCTAGCATCTGATCAATGAATGGTAGCGGGAAGTGATCTTTCTTTGTTGCTTTGTTCAGTCTTTGGTAATCCATGCACACTCGCCACCCCAAAACTGGTCTTGATGGTATGGCTTCTCCTTGATCATTAAGGATGGTAGTTGGTGGGGCCTAGGGTGTGATAAAATAAGATGTAATTAACGTGCAAATAACACCCTAAACTACACGGTTCTGCAAGTATACAGATCGTATGCAAGTTTTAGATAAAGATTCGTTCCGCAGAGACTACAGAGGTTAGGAGAATCTTATGCAAATAGCAAGTGCAAATAATTAAAGCTAGAACAACTAAACGCAATGAAAAGTAAAGATAAATAGATTTTTGTTTGATTTTCTAATAAATTAAATTAAACTAAGAATTTAAAAGACAGAAAAATAAATATGAAAGAGAAGTAATATGAGAAGATAGCTTAAGTTATTAGCATGTAATCCCCACTAGTTTTGCCGTTCTAAACATGTAAGGGTGAATTATGTAGTATTTCCCTAATCGGTCCCAATATGCTATCGGTAGTTTAAAATAGGATTTACCTGTGTCAATAAGGCTTCCTAAGCAAACTTTTCCTGTAATTGGTAAAGAGTCACAAGACTCAACCATAGTGATTATCTAGCTAGGTTGGGTTGTCAGATCAAACCTAAAACTAAACGTTATGTGCTAAACATGTAATTAAACACCGTTGTCAATGGTATCCTAATTACTAGATGGTAATTCTAATGGCGGCCGTCCACAAGAACACAGAATATAAATTCAAACACATAAACAGAGAATAAAGACTATAATTCTATTTAAAACATTAAATTCCTAAATTAGATAGATGTCAATCAAAACTAGGGTTCATACATATATGCTAAAACTTAAGCTAAAGAAATTTAGTTCATGAAAGACAAGAAAGAAATTACAAATCTAAAGGTAGAAGAAGACATTGTTGATGATAGCTCCTTCCAGACTTCTCTCTTGTGTTCTAAGCTTCCTCTTGGTTTAAGGTTTCACCAAGGATGATTTAAGATTGTTAAGAGGCTGTATTTATAGGTTAGAGGTTGACCTAATTCGTTTCTTTAGAGATAAGTTAAGTAATGGACTCCTAGCCCAACTCAAATTCGTATGGAAATAAAGATAAACACTGCTGCGCTGTTTTGGTCATAACTTCTTCATTATTGGTCCGATTTTGCTCCACAAGATACCAAAAGAATCGCAACAGAATTATCTAGGCCCTATAGAAGGAATTAACCAAATTCGGCCTCTTTATTAGGTAAAAACGCCTATCTTTGCAGAATCCCAGATTTAGGCAGCTTTTCCTTTTCCATCTTTTTAGCAATTATTTCCTTATCTCCAATTTCCATGCATATCTCCTTCCATAAGTTGTTGTCTTTGACTTGGACTCTAATTAATCTCCATAATTATCTTTAAAGCTTCACACTAAATAAACAATTAAACCCAATATGCTCTAAAAATAATAATTCTACAAATCAAGACCCAAAATAGGAAAGTGCACTAAAATAAGCTAAAATCAACCTATAAACTAATAAATAAGCCTAAAATGATGTCTCATGAGTGTATTTTACTATCACAAATGAGGAGACATCAAGACCCCCAACTCAACGTTGTATCGTCCCGATACAATAAAGTAAAGAACAGTAGGGTAGTCATATAAACAAGAAGAAGTCGGAGGAGAACAAGAACAAAAATATAATGAATGATCCTAGAGCATGAATTCCAAAAAGTCTCATGTGGTACTGCTCAAGAAATAATGCTCAAATATGCCTAATACACATGCAATCAACAATCCATAAGTTCAAGTTAAGATTAATTTCGCAATGCCAGAATGAGAGGATGATAACTTAGTTCAGGTTAATGGCTATAGGTTGTTCATAGGTCCCAAATAAAGCATCCAATGATCCACTTACCTACTACCTAATAGCTCAATTGTTTCTCCACCTAGTAGTCAAAAATCCTAAGGTCTTGGTTATAACTTGGCTTAAGGACGGGTGTGGTATATTTGGATAATGAAAAGTGAGCTTTTGGCTCTCTCCTCACTAGCCATCAACGAATCACCCTAGAGCTTGAGTTTTCACTCGAAGATGTTCTCACTCAACCCAATTTATTGATGCTTTTTAATGTGCATCCCCAATAATCCCAATTAAAACCTTTTGATGATATAAAATCCACTTTGCCGGTCCGAATATATATTCTTTTCATATCAATTTTTTTCTTTTTGTATAGCTATGATTCTCTTTTTGATTTCGAGATATCACGCTATTTTTCATATATATATTCTTTCTTTTTATGCCCTTGTTGGCAAATTTAGCTCGTAGCTTCTTTTTCATTCACTATTACCCCGGCAAAGGGTTACAATAATAACAATTCATCATCAATAAAATCACAAAGATAATTTCCAAATCCCAATGTTCCCTAATAATGAAACCCACCACCCCAAACTCAAGCTCTAAAACGAGTTGTCTCAGGTTTTGCGATTTGAGTGCGGGTCATATAGATAAGTCCTAAAACTAGGGTATGGATTATAATGTGGTTCAATAAAAAAAACTTTTAGAAAGGCTCAGAGGGGCTAAGACGGATAAATAACAATAATATCAAACAAAAGGGTGAGAAAGTCTAAAGGCTTCAAGTGTTTTATCATGAAAGAACTGCCTTAGTCATTTTTCTAACTACCGGATTTCGTTACTTTTTTACTAATAGTTCATAGACAAGTGGGTTTTCAACTAATTTTAAACCTCACGTTCTACACACCAAATAACTATTCCTAAGTTTCAACGTGATTTCTTAGCATTGCTCATTAACTTTTCTATCCTTTATTTCCTGTTTTCATACATGCATCTAAACAAACTTATGACATCTTTCAAAAACATACTACTTACTATCATTAACTAGTTAAAATCATGCTCAAATAGGTACATTCAAGATATTCCATGCCTTAATTCAACCTAAAAATTTTAAATTTTATGCAAAAACAAAAAGGAAGATGAGGACAACGAATCCCCACCCCCAACTCAAAAGTGAGCCGTGTCCCCACGACTCGAAAAAGACTCAAGAATGAAATAAAATTTAAAATAAAACTAACTAAACTACCTAATGCATCCAAGCTATTGAGAAAAATTAGAATGACTTACCTGGCTGGCCATAGAGATCCATCATATCATCCTCATCTTCTGAAGCTGAGGGATCGGTGTAATCATCTATATCCTTGTACAAGGTCGAATTATCTACCCTTGTTTCCAATTGCATAATTTCTACCCAAAGGTCTTTGTTATCTTCACGTAATCTTTCAACTTCGTTCTGTAACTGAATAGCCCAAGGAGGAAGATCATAAGCAATTTTTAGAGGTAGAAGAACCTTGGTCTTGGATTTTTATCTTGTCTAAAGGCCTCCTTGATGGTGTGGACATTCTAGCAGTTAATCTCTTCTTTGGTAGTGGTTGTTCAGGTGCCTGTTCTTTTGATTCTTCAGAAACCTCATCAAGATTGATGGGTTTTTCAATGGTAGCTCCAGGCAATTTCTTATTCTTCCCAAGGATTGAACACTTTCTCTTGTATTCCATAGCTTCAGATCTGTTAGTCATACTTGTTTCACCCACAACTCAAGTTATACCAAGGATGGATTAAAAGTTTAAGGAAAATTGGTGTAGCTTGATGTTGTTGCTTGGAATTGGTTAAAGAGAAAGGTTATTGGATTGATCTTGGAAGAACTCTTTAAAGCTTGTTGAATTTGATGGTGTTATGATGGTGTAGTGTGATGAATTTGGTGAAGGATTGTGTTTATGGAAGATGATGGAGAGGATTTGATGAGTTGTTGTGTTAATTGTGAAGGTTTGCACAAGCTTTAAGATGTTTATATAGGGTTTGGGTCTGAAAAATTCGTGGGTGGAAGGCTAGGGTTAATCTCATAAGGTAAGAGTTTGATTAGGAAAAGAATTCCTTCTTTAAACCGCCTCTTGCGGTGCACCGGACATATCCCGCGGTGTACCGCAGCTTCTGTTGCTCCAAAATTTTTACCCACTGGATAATACCCGAGCTAGCACCCCGTGGTACGGGTTTTTGGGTCGCGGACCAGGGGTGCGGTGCATGGGGTAGTCCGCAGCATGTCCGTCAAAAAACCCGTGGTACCCAACCCGTGGTACGGGTTTTTACCGTGCGGACTAGGGTCCGGTGTACCGCGCCATTCCCCGCGATTTTTTTTCGACCTTCTTGATAAAACCCGAGCTAGCCAACCCGTGGTACGGGTTTTTGGGGCGCGGTGCATCCCTGCGGACCATGGGGTAGTCCGCGGGGTAGTCCGCGCCAGACTTGAAGTTCCTCCAGATTTTTCCTTTTGACCCCAAACTCGTTTCCTGCACAATAATACACTACCTTTCTCTCCCATTAGCTTGAAAACACAATTAAAAATATACTCTAACTTAAGATTAAACACTACAAAGCAAAAACAACTAATCTAAAAAGCAATTAAAACAAGGGGTGTCTCCCAAGAGCACTTTTGTTTAACGTCTTTGAGTTAGACGTGTACCTCAGGCTAATCGCATTCGACAAGGTAGATTTTCTCTCCTTGCTCAAAGTCCTCGCTGTCATAGTATCTCTTCAAACGCTGGCCATTCACCATGAATGTCCGTTGCTCGGCTGGATTTTCAATCTCAATCGCTCCATGCGGTGTGACTTTGGTAACAATGTAAGGTCCTTCCCAACGGGATTTAAGCTTTCCTGGGTAGTTTGAAAATCGAGAGTTGTATAATAAAACCTTCTGTCCAATCTCGAGATTCTTTGGACGGAGCCGTTTATCATGCCATCGCTTTGTTTTCTCCTTATAGAGACGTGAATTTTCATAGGCATGATAACGAAGCTCCTCCAATTCGTTCAACTAGAATTAATTTGATTAATAGTGACGAAATTTCCACCCCTTTCCTTTGATTCCCATGAACTTTTCAGCTCGATTCTTCATAAGTATGGATGGTTCCATCCAAGATTTCATGGGAAGGGGCTCTTCTGGTGGTAACTGGATAATGGGAATTTTAAAACCTTTGGGATCTTCCAGCTTTGGTGGTAACTTGTTTTGCCATATAACTCTACACTCCACAGGGAATCCAATTGTTTCCCCAGTCTCTATACTTCGCTTGTTGGATAGAATATCTTTCATGAATTTCATGCAAGTGGGCATCCTTTTGAGAACTTCAACAAGGGGTATATTAACTTCCAATTTCTTCAACATGTCAATGAACTTCTTGAATTCCAGGTCATTGTCCTTCTTTCTGACACGTGAAGGATAAGGTGGTGGAGGGCGTGTATTAAGTTCCACTGGTTTTCTTGTCTTTTCAGGTGTCTCGGCTTGGACACTCTTTGGTTTAACTACCTCCTTAACTGTATCTTCGATTATTTCTTCCCCCCTTTGTTTTGGAATAGGGATAGGCTCTTGTTCTGGTCTTGGTGGAGGTAGTTGTTTTCCACTTCGCAACTCAACTGCATGGCAAGAATCGTCTCTAGGAGCAATAGTATCACTTGGGAGTTGCCCTTTCGGCCTAGTTTGTAATTTACTCGCCATATGTGATATAGTATGCTCTAGTTGCTTGATAATCTTATCCTGGGTTTGAACTTCCTGTTGGCTATGACTTATTTTCTCAGCTGCTTGTATTAATTTAGCCATACTCGAATTCAAGTCTTGGATTTGTTCTTGTTTTGCCAATTGCATTGATTGTTTAGGTGGATCTTTCTTCGGTTCTTGACAAGCTTTTTCAACAATGGGTGCCTTCTTCTGAATAGGTTGTGGAGGATTATAAGATTGAAGTTGGGGTTGCTGACTAGTTTCTTGTTTTCTGTCCCAACTCTTTTGTTGTGGAGGTTGTTGATAATTAGTGTAGCTTTCTTGATTGTAACTATTCGAGTAATAGTTATCTTGAGGATATTGAACGGAAGCTACTGCTGGATTATTCATACATCCTGCCCACACATGATTTCTTGATCCACAACCAAGACACGAAGGAATTGTGCGTACCATATTTACCTGAGCAATTGTTCGGGTTTGTTCTGTCAGCTCTTCGAGTTGTTTAGCCAATTCCTTAAGCTTTAGAGATTCTGAAGTGTTCTCCTTTACTGATTTCTTTGGCCAACTTCTCTCGTTTTCAAGAATTCTTTCCATCCCCAACTCAGCTTCTACAGGATCTAGCAACACAAAACCTGCGTTTCCTACCGAATCTGCTTTCTCTCTTGATTTGTCATTAAGGCCTCCATAAAACAAGGTTAAATAATATTCTGGCGAGGATCTATGATATGGACACCTCGCTTTCTTCTCTGTAAATCGTAACCATGCTTCACCCAAACTCTCTTCCTCTTTCTGTATGAATTGTTCAAGCTCCAACATATCTTTTAAACGTCTACTAACCGGATAAAAACGGTCTAGGAATCTTGTTTGGAGCTTGTCCCAATTTGGAATAACATGAGGGTGTTGGGTATCGTACCAATCGCTTGCACATCCGGTCAAGAAGAACTGAAACATCAAGTAATATACTTGCTCCCTAGTAACTCCTCTTACGATATAAGCATCACAGATCTGCATGAACTTCTGAATATATCGGATCGGATCTTGATGTGTATCTCCGCTGAATAATCCATGAGACGCAAACTGAGTTAACATCCCAGGATCAGGTTTAAATTTAGCGGCTTGGATTTCTGGAGCGCGAATTCCTCGTGGCTCCACTCTAAATTCGATGGGTAGCTCAAGTCTCCTTGGGTTCTCCATCTGTAAGTAAATCTGAAAAACAAAAACTAAAAACAAAAAGCGTAAAATAGAACTAACTAAAAATAAAAACACAAGATATATGCACAAGGACTAACGACGTAGTCCCCGGCAGCGGCGCCAAAAACTTGGTGGGGCCTAGGGTGTGATAAAATAAGATGTAATTAACGTGCAAATAACACCCTAAACTACACGGTTCTGCAAGTATACAGATCGTATGCAAGTTTTAGATAAAGATTCGTTCCGCAGAGACTACAGAGGTTAGGAGAATCTTATGCAAATAACAAGTGCAAATAATTAAAGCTAGAACAACTAAACGCAATGAAAAGTAAAGATAAATAGATTTTTGTTTGATTTTCTAATAAATTAAATTAAACTAAGAATTTAAAAGACAGAAAAATAAATATGAAAGAGAAGTAATATGAGAAGATAGCTTAAGTTATTAGCATGTAATCCCCACTAGTTTTGCCGTTCTAAACATGTAAGGGTGAATTATGTAGTATTTCCCTAATCGGTCCCAATATGCTATCGGTAGTTTAAAATAGGATTTACCTGTGTCAATAAGGCTTCCTAAGCAAACTTTTCCTGTAATTGGTAAAGAGTCACAAGACTCAACCATAGTGATTATCTAGCTAGGTTGGGTTGTCAGATCAAACCTAAAACTAAACGTTATGTGCTAAACATGTAATTAAACACCGTTGTCAATGGTATCCTAATTACTAGATGGTAATTCTAATGGCGGCCGTCCACAAGAACACAGAATATAAATTCAAACACATAAACAGAGAATAAAGACTATAATTCTATTTAAAACATTAAATTCCCAAATTAGATAGATGTCAATCAAAACTAGGGTTCATACATATATGCTAAAACTTAAGCTAAAGAAATTTAGTTCATGAAAGACAAGAAAGAAATTACAAATCTAAAGGTAGAAGAAGACATTGTTGATGATAGCTCCTTCCAGACTTCTCTCTTGTGTTCTAAGCTTCCTCTTGGTTTAAGGTTTCACCAAGGATGATTTAAGATTGTTAAGAGGCTGTATTTATAGGTTAGAGGTTGACCTAATTCGTTTCTTTAGAGATAAGTTAAGTAATGGACTCCTAGCCCAACTCAAATTCGTATGGAAATAAAGATAAACACTGCTGCGCTGTTTTGGTCATAACTTCTTCATTATTGGTCCGATTTTGCTCCACAAGATACCAAAAGAATCGCAACAGAATTATCTAGGCCCAATAGAAGGAATTAACCAAATTCGGCCTCTTTATTAGGTAAAAACGCCTATCTTTGCAGAATCCCAGATTTAGGCAGCTTTTCCTTTTCCATCTTTTTAGCAATTATTTCCTTATCTCCAATTTCCATGCATATCTCCTTCCATAAGTTGTTGTCTTTGACTTGGACTCTAATTAATCTCCATAATTATCTTTAAAGCTTCACACTAAATAAACAATTAAACCCAATATGCTCTAAAAATAATAATTCTACAAATCAAGACCCAAAATAGGAAAGTGCACTAAAATAAGCTAAAATCAACCTATAAACTAATAAATAAGCCTAAAATGATGTCTCATGAGTGTATTTTACTATCACAAATGAGGAGACATCAGTAGTTATACCTCCTTTCTTCGGAACACATTGCACTGGACTAAACCAATCACTGCTAGCAATCAGATAGATAATTCCTGCGTCTAACAACTTGATAACTTCCTTCCTCACCACTTCTTTCATAGCTGGCATGAGTCTTCTTTGTCCTTCTATAGATCGCCCACCTTCGTTCTCAAGAATGATTTTGTGTTTGCAAACGGAAGGACTAATTCCTTTGATGTCGGCAATAGTCCATCTGATTGCTTCTTTGTTTGCTCGAAGTACATGAAGTAGCTTCTCCTCTTGAGGACCTGAAAGGTTTGCAGAAATAATAACAAGTAAAGTTTTGTTCGTACCTAGATATGCATTGCGTAGGTGATCTGGAAGTGGTTTTTCTTCGAGAACAGGTGGACATATTATAGATGGTTGTTTCATTGGTTCAATGTCACCTGATTCTCGAAGTAGTTCTCTTACATTTGATCCTAATGTAGCAACATCTTCAGGGGGAATCTCGAGTTCCTCTTGTGATTCAAGTGCTAAGGCTTCGTCTAGATCATCATCTAAGCTTGCTTCATTGAAGACTTCTTGCGCAATTTTTCCGATGACATCTATTTTGAAACATTCATCTTTCGAATTTGGTAACTTCATAGCCTTAAACACATTGAATCGTATCTGTTCGTCTTGTACCCTCATGATCAACTCACCATTCTCAACATCAATTAGTGTACGCCCCGTGGCTATGAATGGTCTACCCAAGATGATGGGTACATTCTTATCCGCGTCGTAGTCATGAATAATAAAATCACAAGGAAAAATAAAGGAACCAGCTTTAACTAAAACATCTTCAATTTTACCTACTGGTCGTGAGAGGGATCTAGGCATGAGATTGATACTCGCGCCTAAATCACATAATGCTTTCCCGGTCCAACTATCTCCAATGCCGATGGGAATTGTAAAACTTCCAGGATCTTCTAGCTTTGGTGGCAACTTACTTTGGCCTATAGCACTACAATCCACCGGCAATCCATCTGTTTCCCCAGTTTCTATACTTCGCTTGTTGGAGAGAATGTCTTTCATGAATTTAAGATAGGTTGGCATTCTCTTGAGAGCTTCAACAAGTGGTATATTAACCTCCAACTTACTCAACATGTCAACGAACTTCTTGAATTCCAGGTCATTGTCCTTCTTTCTGACACGTGAAGGGTATGGTGGTGGAGGGCGTGTATTAAGTTCCACTGGTTTTCTCGTCTTTTCAGGTGTCTCGGCTTGGACACTCTTCGGTTTAACTACCTCCTCTACCGTATCTTTGGTTGTTTCTTCTCCCCCCTTTTCTGGAATAGGGATTGGTTCTGTTTCTGGTCTTGGTGGAGGTAGTTGTTTTCCACTTTGCAATTCAACTGCATGGCAAGAATCATCTCTAGGAGCAATAGTATCACTTGGAAGTTGCCCTTTAGGCCGATTTTGTAATGTACTTGCCATTTGTGATAAAGTATGCTCTAGTTGCTTGATAATCTTCTTCTGGGCTTGAATCTTCTGTTGGCTACGACTCATATCAGTTTCAACTGCTTGCATTATTTGAGCCATACTCGAATTCAAGTTTTGGATTTGTTCTTGTTTTGCCAGTTGCATTGATTGTTTCGGTGGATCTTTCTTTGTTTCTTGACAAGCTTTCTTAACAATGGGTGCCTTTTGCTGAATAGGTTGTGATGGATTATAAGATTGAGGTTGGGGTTGATGATAAGTCTCTTGTTTTCTGACCCAACTTCTTTGTTGTGGAGGTTGTTGATAATTAGTGTAGCTTTCTTGAGGATAAGTATAATCATTAGAATAATGGTTATCTTGAGGATATGTAACGGAAGCTACTGCAGGATTATTCATACATCCTTCCCACACATGATTTCTTGATCCACAACCAGGACACGAAGGAATTGCGCGTACTACATTCACCTGAGCAATTGTTCGGGCTTGTTCTTGTAGTTCTTCGAGTTGTTGGGCCAATTCTTTAAGCTTCAGAGATTCTGAAGTGTTTTCTTTTCCTGGTTTCTTTGGCCAACTTCTCTCGTTCTCAAGAATTATTTCCATCCCCAACTCAGCTTCTTCAGGATCTAGTAACACAAAACCTGCGTTTCCCAACGAATCTGCTTTCTCCCTTGACTTGTAATTAAGGCCTCCATAAAACAAGGTTAAATAATATTCCGGCGAGGATTTATGATATGGACATCTCACCTTCTTTTCTGTAAATCTTAACCATGCTTCACCCAAACTCTCTCCGTCTTCCTGTATAAATTGCTCAAGCTTCAACATATCTTTTAAACGTCTACTAACCGGATAGAAGCGGTCTAGGAATCTTGCTTGAAGCTTGTCCCAATCTGGAATAACATGAGGGTATTGGGTATCATACCAATCGCTTGCACCTCTGGTCAAGAAGAACTGGAACATCACGTAATATACTTGTTCCCTAGTAACTCCTCTTACGATATAAGCATCACAAATTTGCATGAATTTCTGAATACATCGGATCGGATCTTGATGTGCAGCACCGCTGAATAGTCCATGAGTTGCAAACTGAGTTAGCATCCCCGGATCAGGCTTAAATTTAGCGGCTTGGATTTCTAGAGCGCGAATTCCTCGTGGCTCCACTCTAAACTCGATGGGTAGCTCAAGTCTCCTTGGATTTCCATCTGTAACTATCTATAAAACAAAAACTAAAAGACAAAAGCGTAAAATAGAACTAACAAAAATAAAAGCACAAGATATATGCACAAGGACTAACGATGTAGTCCCCGGCAGCGGTGCCAAAAACTTGGTGGGGCCTAGGGTGTGATAAAATAAGATATAAATAAAGAGCAAATAATCACCCTAGACTGACACGGTTCTACAAGTATTACAGATCGTATGCAAGTTTTAGAAAATAAGTAAGATTCGTTCCGCAGAGACTACGAAGGTTAGGGGAATCTTATGCAATAATCAAGTGCAAATACTTAAAGCTAGAACAAATAAACGCAAATAAATGTAAAGACAAATAGATATTTATTTGATTTTATAATTAAACTAAATTAAAACTAAGAATTTAAAGACAGAAAAGTAAATACGAAAGAGAAGTAATATGAGAATATAGCTTGAGTCACTAGCATGTAATCCCCACTAGTTTTGCCGTTCTAAACATGTAAGGGTGAATTATGTAGTATTTCAATAATCGGTTCCAATTACGCTAGGTAGTTTTAAATAAGATTTACCTGTGTCAATAAGGCTTCCTAAGCAAACTTTTCCTGTAATTGGTAAATAGTCACAAGAACTAAACCATAGTGATTATCTAGTTAGGTTGATTTGTCAGATCTAAACCGCATACTAGACGTTATGTGCTAAACATGTAATTAAACACCGTTGTCAATGGTGACCTAACTACTAGATGGTAATTATATGGCGGCCGTCCACAAGAACACAGAATATAAATCCAAACACATAAACAGAGAATAAAAACTATAATTCAATTTAAAACATTAAGTTCCCAAATTAGATAGATATCAATCAAAACTAGGGTTCATACATATATGCTAAAACTCAAGCTAAAGAAATTTAGTTCATGCAAGAAAAGAAAGAAATTACAAATTTAAAGGTAGAAGAAGACATTGTTGATGACAGCTCCTTCCAGACTTCTCTCTTGTGTTATAAGCTTCCTCTTGGTTTACGGTTTCACCAAGAATGATTTAAGAGTGTTAAGAGGCTGTATTTATAGTGTATAGGTTGACCTAATTCGTTTCTTGAAGGAGAGGCTAAGTAATGGACTCCAAGCCCAGCTCAAATTCGTATGGATAATTACTGCTGAACTGTTTTGAGCATATTTTCTTCGTTATTGGTCGGTTTTTGCTCCATAATATACCAAAAGAATCCTCAGCGAATTATCTACGTCCCTATGAAAGGGATTTACCAAAATCGGCTTTTTTGTTGGAGTTATCACCACTTCTTTAGGCGTTGCTGCAGAAATTCAGATTTAGGCAGCTTTTCCTTTTCCATGTTTTTAGCCTTTGTTTCCTTTATCTCCAATTTCCATGCAAATCTCTTTCCAAAAGTTGTAGTCTTTGACTTGGACTCTAATTAATCTCCATTATTATCTTTAACGCTTCACACTAAATAAACAATTAAACCCAATATGCTCTAAAAATATTATGTTACTAAATCAAGACTCAAAATAGGAAAGTGAACTAAACTAAGCTCAATTCAACCTATAAACTAATAATTAAGCCTAAAATGATGTCTCAGAAGTATATTTTATTATCACAAATGAGGAGACATCAAGTCTTTTCATTATTTGTCTAAGTTATTAGAAAAACAAACAACAAATCTTAAAATCATTTACTTGCTTTACGTGCAATTAATCACTATTCGATAAGCATTAGAGTCGACCAATCCGTCCCTAAGATCGAATCTGTTTTATCACTATTTACAACCGTACACTTGCGGTTGTGGTTCTCTTATTCTTACTGCATTTATTTTAGAACACACAAGGGACCACCAGACGTGGGTATGGGTTCGCTGTACCCGAGGTATTACTGGCAGGAGTGATAAAGGATCGAACTTGCGGCGGTAGTCATAAGGGCAAGACAGCATTATCATTTACAATGTGATTATTACTTGTTAGTGTATATAGCTTGCTGCAAAGTATGAGATCCTAAATTTTTATATACACTTATCTGGTTTATTTATCTCTTTATAAATGTATAATTTATATTTGTGACTTGTATAAGTACAATTACGGCGTAAATATAACCTTAAATTTAATATTAACCTTAACCTTAACCTTTACCTACACCTAAACATTAACATTAACCTTAACCTTAACTTTAACCTTAACCTTAACCTTAACCCTTTCCCTTTCCCTTTAACTTTAACCGTAATCCCTTATCTAGTAACCTTAATCTCCATATTAAGTTTAACCTTAACCTTAAAATTAATTTAAACCTTAAACTTAACACCTTAAACCTTAAACCTTGAACTTTAACCCTTAATACTCACCTTCACTTTCATTTTAACCTTAAATTTAACTTTAATTATAACCTTAAACCTAAACCTCTAACCCTCAAACCTTAAACCAGAAACCTAACTGTTGACTTTCACCTTCACCTTCATTTAACCATAACAGTAACCTTAACCTTAAACTTAACCTTAACTTTGAATATAACAATAACCTTAATATTTAACCGTGAACCTTAACTTAAATCTTGAACTTCAAACCTTAAGCTTAATTTTTATCTTAACTTTAACCTTAACTAGATGAAGATTCATCACGCTGATATTCTACCTTATACCTTAAATATAATTAACCCTTAACCCTTAACATTAAATCTTAAACCTTAACTTTAACATTAACATTAACCTTAAAATTAACTTTAACCTTAAACTTAACCTTACTTTAACCTAAACCTTAACTTCACCATAACTTAACCTTAACCTTAACCTTAAACTTCTCCTTGATGAGAAAAAAACCATGACCTTAACATGGGTTTGATTCCCTCAACGAAATCAATTTTTTCTTTAAGTACATAATCTCGTTATTCTTCTCGTAATTACCCAAATCTCTCATTATTCCCTTAAAACTCTCACTATGCATTTATTAATTCAAAAGTATTAATTTCATTAATAAAAAATAAATTAGTTGCCGTGTTAGATAAGAATTTTTTAATCACCTTTTCTTTACAAAATCTTATCAACCATGCAAATATTGTACTTGAAATAATTTTCAAATTACATACAAATTCAGCTCTGGCCATGATTATTAAATTTAAAAAATAACAAAATAATGATAAGTTATATAAATGGTACATGACTCTCCACAATCAATCAGTTTAAATAAATAATCAAATTCTTATTAATATAGATATATGATTAAATGATCACCACACCATAATTGTATATTTTCTTATTCGATTTTACTCAATATTATATATAATATGTGATCTAATTTATAAAAAAATTATTTATTATATATGAAAATACATCTGTATACCCTAAATTTGTTTTTAGAAAATCAATCTTTCCAAAACCTTCCTAAATAAAACTAATATTAACCTTCTTAACCTTACCCTTGGCCTAAAAATTGACCTACACCATTAACTTTAATAGTTAACCTTAACCTTAACCCATAACTTTAACCTTAATCTGTTATCTAGTAACCTTAACATTAATCTTAAGCTTAACCTTCACCTAAACTTAACCTTAAAATTAATTTTAACCTTAAAGCTCAATACCTTAAAGCTTAACCCTGGAACCTTAACCCTAAATCTTCAACTTCGATTTCCCTTTAACCTTAAATTTAACTTTAACTATAACCATAAAAATAAACCTTTAAACCCTCAAACCTTAAGCCTATAATTTTAAACCTTAAACCTAACTGTTACCTTTCACCTTCACCTTCATTTTAAATTTAACTTTAACCTTAAGTTTAAACATAATCATAACCTTAACCTTAAAGTTAAAACTTAACCTTAACCTTGAACCTTTAACCTTAACTTCAAATATAACAATAACCTTAACTTTAAATATAACAATAACCTTATGGCTCTTCCTGTCCATTCTGGAAATGCGCTTTTTAGCTTCTTTCTTACTGTGTTTTTTAGAAGCATTCCAGGCCCAAATTCCCACGTGATAGTGCTTTCCTTTTTCTTCCTTTTCCTTTTCGTGTTCCTTATGGTTTTCTATCGCTATAATAATGGCTCTGCACTCCAAGATTTCCTTTATTCTACCTTCTATTATTTGGGGCCCTACGTTGAACCTACTCTCTTCCTCTGTGTGAATTAACGTTATTAATATGAATTCTCTTAGTGTGGAGCTTCTTCTTTTTATCTCATGATCCACTTGTAATAATCTTTCTATTTTGTTCTTTCTCATGTTCATGTTTTTTTTTCTCCCCTTTCTTTGAACCTTGTCTTAAGAAAACGCTTTAACATTAAACCTTACCTTAAATCTTGTACTTCAAACATGAGCCTTGATTTTTATCTTAACCTTATCTAGATGAAAATTCATCACATTGTTATTCTACCTTAAACCTTAAATGGTTATTAATCTTTAACCTTTAATGTCAAATCTTAAACTTTAACTTTAACCTTAAAAGGTAACCTTAAAATTAACTTTAACCTTTAATTTAAACTTAACCTTAACATAAAACTTAACCTTAACCTTAACCTTAACCTTAACCTAAACCTTAACCTAAACCTTAACCTTAACCTTACCATAACTTAACCTTAACCTTAACCTTAACTTTAACCTTAACCTTAACCTTACATAACCTTAACCTTAACCTTAACCTTAAACTTATCCTTGTTGAGAAAAAAGAACCATGACCTTAACATGGGTTCGATTCCCCTTAACGAAATAATATTTTTTCTTTAAGTGTCTTTAGAAACCGATTTTACCTAGTTTACTAACAATCCACTATATGGACCTTTTTCATTAATGAGATTGGCTATGTTTATATATAGTGATGTATTTTAATGTTTACATAATTGAAATTAATCCATTGTCATAATATTTCTTTGTAACAAAAATTTGACTATAGTGGACCCATCCTTTTACTAGTAATTTTTTTGGTTTTCATGTATAAATTTTAGTGTTCTTATTTTTTTTATATACTTTACAACTATCTCGCATACTTTTACTTAATTTTTTATTTGGTCAAATAGTTTACAATGTTTGTTTATCTTATTCATTTCTAATAAATAAGAATACCTGAGTTAATATTGATTTTATAAATAGAAAAAACGATCAGAGTTAATATTGATTTTATAAATAGAAATAATGATATTTTACATTATTTTGTTTGGGGCATGAGATATGTTCAAATTCAAATCCATCATAATAGGGATTCATGGTATATGATTACAATAAGATCTCGTTTAGGATTGTTTATTTTAGATTTAAAAGTACTTTTCAATTAAAATTTTCATATTTATAAAAAATATTAAAAATAATTTGACATCTAAAATTGCTTTAAATGTTTTTTTAATAATCACACATCTAGTGCTTTTCCTAACAATATTTTTAAAGGTCTAAAATATTTTTAGGGATCTAAAATCACATCAAATTATTATTTTAAAAAGCAATCCCAAATGGGCTCTAAATCTTGGCATATAATATTACTCCTTATTTTCTGCTGAATTTTTGAAATACTAAAAAAATTAAAGTCAGGGTTACAAACTAGCACACCCTTTAGGTGAAATGGCCATGTATTTAATAAAATATCCTTAATTAATTACTAAATTTGGAATTTGGTACTTTATAAATAGATTAATGTAGGAGGATTTTTAAAACCTGCAAAAAGAGAAAGAAACTTGAGAGATATTCAATTTAGCAAAGAAAAGAAAATGGAGAAAAAGAGAGGCGATGAGGGAAATGATGATAGTAGAAAATTGAAAGGAAAGATGGTTGAGAATCAAATTTGGAATGAAAAAAAATCGCATCCACATCATAAATGCCCAAGATGTGACTCAAATAACACAAAATTTTGTTACTTCAATAACAAAAGCGTTTTGCAGCCAAGGTACATTTGTAAGAACTGCCAAATGTATTGGACACAGGGTGGCCGACAGAGGAACTTAACAATTGGTGGTGGCAACCAAAAGGTAAGACACAACAAAGATTCATCATCCAACTACAGTGGTGAGGCTAAATTGTCAAGTAATGTGTCGATCACACCACAACCAATAGTAAGCAATTTATCTGGTATTGCTGGTTGTCTTACCAGGAATTATAGTATGTTACCTGGAAATCAACCAATGGTAACTTCATCTTTGGAAATTAGGCCCCCTGTGAATTATTTTTATTCTTGCTATGTGTCCATGCCATATGAATATGCTAGTGGTACGCAAAATATGAACTCAGCCTCACCTAGAGGTAATAGTTTGAGTAACATATTTGATCTGCAGGGCTTCAATAGGTATGTGCCCTTAAGTCCTCAACTGGGTGGAGTTCCACCCATACAGGGGGGAGTTTCACCAATTCAGGGCAGATGTCCACCAATTCGGGGAGAGGTTACTCTAATCCAAGATGTAGTTTCACTATTCCAGGGTGGAGTTCCACCAATTCAAGATTTAGTTCCACCCATCCAAGAGGTATTTCCACCAATACAGGGTGGAGTTCCAATGAATAATTTATCAACAAATCAAATTCGTCTAAAGAATAGTAATTCAAAGAATATTATTCATCAAGGAAAAGAGTCGATATTCCTAAGGGATTTCATTCCTAGTGGAAACATATTCGAGGACATGAAGAATCGGATAAATGAGATACCATATAAACCATATCAAAGCTTTTATCAAGCGACAATACCAAGATATGTTTGGAACCAGGGCTTTAGCAATATCTACAACATAACTGTAACGCCTACTTCTAGTACCCAAAACAACACAAATAATCTCCACAACATTAGCCCTATGAATGCTTCAAGTTCTATGCTATGGAACAATTTCAGTGTGAATAACAACAACGACTACGATGACTATGCCAACAACAACAATGATGATCTTGAGGCTTCCCCCGACACAAATGAGTGGCCAGATAGTCTTTCAGACTTTGACCCCTCAAAAATTTAAGATACAATTGATATATTGTCTCTCGAAATCATTTTCCAGCGAATAAAACTTGTTGTCATTGAGTCATTGATGATTGGGTATATTATTTTCTTTGTTTATCCTTAGTAAAGAGGAGAAATGGTTTTTTTTGGAATGATGTATTAACTTTATCAACATGGAAATTATCCTTTTACTCATATTTGTTTATCTAAGTTTTTGGTTAAAACATTGATTTCCTTTTTATTTCATAACATATATTATTTCTTGTTTCATTTAACCGTAGAATTAATTCCAAAAAAGTACTCCATTCGTTGTATTTTAATTGTCTATTGCCTAAAAATATTTGTTCGTAAACAATTATAGATTTATAATATCAAGACTTGATTTTCCCGTCTTTTACAACATTCAACAATATTCTATTACTTTGTGAATAGTTAAAATCATACGATCAATAACTTTTATTTATTGTTTTTCTTACAATAAAGTAAACTGTATAATAAAATCAAGACGGTAGAATAATAGTGTCTCCTTTATTGGTGTGTAATTTCATGGTTAGGTGGTAAGTGGATACCACCTCCCTTGGTTTGTTTAGAAGATTACCCCCTTTATTGTCACGACATGCAGATTAACTACTCATCTAAGACAAATTTAGTGGGTACGATGCTAGAAGTTTTATGTGACCCTAATGTGAGTGGTAGCTTGATTCTTCTATTTGGTTGAAAAGTTTGTTTGTAGAACCGTATGGTTGTATCATGGTAGAGTAAAAGATCGTCGGGGTTGATATGCTTATGTTTGAAATCACAACAAACATTTTGAAGTTGATGTCATGTTGGTTTTAAGGTTATTTTCGTCGTAGGTTTTCTCAACCTTTCTTAACGTGTCAATTCCTTCTATACCTTGTTTGACCAACCGCAAAACCATAATATGTGATATTTATTTCCATTTGATACAAACAAAATTGAGCTGGAGCAAGGTCATCGGATTCCTCATACGCCTTATAATCTGTCCTTGATCTTGGGACTCTCTTGAAAGATAACTTTGAGAAGTTTCGAATTTTGTGTAGATAAGAGACACTTATGGAAATCCTTAATGCCTTTTTTATAGGAAAAATCTCCCCAATGGATTTTTTTCACTTATAAACTCTTTTTTGGTTGAAAATCTTCCTTCCAGACAACTAGAATATTCAGGTAGACGGACCAAAGACATATTTATAAGGATCTAGAAAATTAGTACTTCAATGACTCTTTTTATGTCCTTTTTAGTTGTTATCTTCTTTTTATTGAATACCTGCCTTTATCTATAGTTTATCCACTTGGAGTCGAGTCTTAAAATCTAACGATCAAGGAAATTGCATGTTCGACACTTCTCTTCGATTCTCTGCTCTTTGACTCCATTGGCACTCATTTGATGCTTTTAGTTTATCCTACTTTTACACTTTGTAGGAACTCTCATTTCCTTACCTCAACCTTTTTTATTGGATAACTAGAGCTTTTAATGATTTTTCTAAGTTGCTCTCGGCAATGAACCCGCTATATGAACCGTTATAACGGTTTGGTGGACCGGCGGTGCACCGCAGCTAGGGCACGGAATACCGCACCTAGCTACTGGTTAACAAATTTTTTTCCCTTTGATCCCAAACTCATTTCCTGTACAAAGAACACACTACGTTTCCATCCTATTAGTTGTAAACACATTATAATACACATTAACTTAGAATTATACACTACGCAACATAAAACTAACTAAAAATCAATTAAAACAAGGAGTGTCTCCCAAGAACAATTTTGTTTAACGTCGTTTAGTTCGACGTGTACCTCGGGTTAAGAGTGTTCATCGAGATAGACCATCTCCTCTCGTCCAAAGTCCTCACTATCATGGTATATCTTCAAGTGATGACCATTCACCATAAATGTCCTTTGCTCGGTTGGATGTTCGATTTCAATTGCTCCACGTGGTTTGATTTTCATAACAATATAAGGTCCTCCCCAACGGGACTTAAGATTACCCGGATAGTTCAAGAATCTAGAGTTGTATAATAGTGCATTTTGTCCTCACTCAAACCACTTTGGGTGAATCCGTTTATCATGACATCTTTTTGTTTTCTTTTTGTAGAGACGTGAGTTATAATAGGCATGGAAACGGAATTCATCTAACTCATTTAACTGCATCTTCCTTTGCTTACCAACTAAGTATGCGTATAAATTTAGATTCTTAATAGCCCAGAATGCACGAGATTCAATCTCAATAGGAAGATGATATGATTTGTCGTAGACCATGCGTTAGTGAGATCCCCTAACGGGTTTTTGAATGTTGTTCTGTAAGCCCAGAGAGCATCATCTAATTTTAATGACCAGTCCTTCCTTGTTTTGTTCACGGACTTCTCTAGAATAGACTTGATCTCTCGGTTAGAAACCTCAGCTTCACCGTTAGTTTGGGGATGATAACCGGTTGAAGTGCAGTCTCTCACTCCCAACTTACGAAGGGCAATTCTCAACTTAAAATTAAGGAAGTGGGTACCTTTATCACTGATGATAACGTGTGGCGTAGCATATCTTGAAAAGATATTTGATTTAAGGAATAAGATGACGGTTTTGACATCGTTCTTCGGTGTCGCCGCTGCTTCTACCCACTTGGACACATAATCTAGTGCTAGCAAAATATAAAGATTACCATGGAAGGGGATGAAATACCCCATGAAATCTATACCCAATACATCTAATATTCAACTTCTAAAACATTTTTAAGCGACATATCGTCTTTTTTAGATGTATTGTTGGTGAGCTGGCTTCTTTGACAAGTCTGGACGAATTGATGACAATCTTTGTGTAGCGTATGCCAATAGAAACCGGATTGAAGGATTTTAGCTGCGGTTCTAGCGCCTTTGAAGTGTCCACCATACGGTGAACCATGACAATCTGCAATGATTTTGCTGGTTTCACCGTCATGGATGCATCTTCTGATAACTTGGTCACTGCAAACTTTGAAGAGGTAGGGCTCATCCCAAAAGAATTATCTGCTTTATAACTTAAACTCTTTCTTTTTTTTTGGATTAAAATTCGTAGGAAATACACCACTAACTATCAGGTTAACTATATATTCATACCAAGGCACAAACGCATCTTTAATTGCAAAAAACTGTTAATCACGGAATACCTCTTTTACCAATTCTTACTCTGTATTGGCTTTAGATCCTTCGAGATTGGATAAATGATCAGCTACTTGATTCTCGCATCCTTTTCGGTCTCGAATATCTATGTCAAACTCTTGTAGCAACAGTACCCATCTAATAAGACGCGACTTAGTATCTTTCTTTGTCATGAGGTACTTAATTGCTGAATGATCCGTGTATACTATAGTCTTCATTCAAAGAAGATAGGAACGAAATTTATCGAAAGCATATACCATGGCTAATCTCTTTCTCTGTAACTGTATAATTCAATTGTGCAGCGTTAAAAGTCTTACTTGCATAGTAAATCGTATGGAAGATCTTCTATTTTCTCTGGCCCAACGCCCACCCATGCCGTGATCACTTCCATCGCACATAAGTTCAAACGGAGTGTTCCAATCTGGAGGTATGACAATCGGTGAGGAGATGAATTTCTCTTTATTCGTCAAAAACGAGTTTAGACAGTCATCATTAAAATTAAAAGAGTGCCCTTTTTAAATAAAGAACAAAGAGATTTGACGATCTTGAATACTCTGTAAAATCTTGCGTGACCCAAGAAACTTCTCACTCCTTTAACAGAAATCAGAGGTGGCAAGGTTTTAGTAACTTCAATCTTAGCTCGGTCGATCTCTATTTCTGCACTCAAAACTTTATGACCCAGCACAATCCCTTCTCGAACAATTAAGTGTCATTTTTCCCAATCAAGCACAAGATCTGTTTCATTACATCGCATGAGTACCTTTTCAATATTATAGAGGCACTCATCAAAACTATCTCCTAAAACCAAAAAATCATCCATAAAAACCTCCAAGTATTTATAAATCATGTCCCAAAATATTGCCATCATACACCTTTGGAACGTGGCAGGTTCATTGCATAAACCAAAAGGCATCCTTCTATAAAGAACAAGTAAAAGTTGTTTTGTGTTGATAAGTAGGATCAACACAAATCTGATTATAGCCTGAATATCCGTCAAGAAAACAATAATACTCTCTTCCTGCGAGTTTGTCTAGCATCTGATCAATTAATGGTAGAGGGAAGTGATTTTTCTTCGTGGCCTTGTCGAGCTTGCGGTAATCTATGCACACTCTCCACCCCACAACTGTTCTCGATGGAATGGCTTCGTTTTGGTCATTAAGGATACTAGTGATACTACCTTTCATTGGAAGACATTGCACTGGACTAACCCAATCACTACTTGCAATCAGAAAGATAATACCTTCATCTAATAACGTGGTTACCTCATCCCTTACCACCTCTTTCATTGCTGGAATAGGTCTTCTTTGCCCATCTATAGATCGCCCTCCTTCCTTCCCAAGAATGATTTTATGTTTGCAAATGGAAGGACTTATTCCATTTATATCAGAAATAGGCCACCCAATTGCTTCTTTATTAGCATGAAGCACACATAGCAACTTATCTTCTTGAGGACCTGAAAGGTTAGCAGAAATAATAACATGCAAAGTATTGTCCATACCTAAATACGCATAGAGTAGATGGTCTAGAAGTGCTTTTTTTGAGAATAGGTGGACAGATGATAGATGGATTGCTCATTGGCTCAATGTCTCATGATTCTCGAAGTTATTCTCTAATGTCTCTTGGCCTACCATCTACTGAGACTAATGTTGCAACTTCGTCAGCTATGTCATCATATATTTCTGGAGATTCAAGTGCCAAGGTTGTTGTTAGTGTGTCATCAAAGCTTGATTACTTAAAAACTTCTTGCGCAATTTTGCTTAGGACATTTATTTTCAAGCATTCATCAATCGTATCTAGATATTTCATAGCCTTGAACACATTGAATCATACATATTCGTCTTGGAACCTCATGATCAATTCACCATTCTCAACATCTATTAGTGTACGCCTCGTGACTAAGAATGGTCTACCCAAGATGTTGGGGATATTCTTATCCGTGTCGTAGTCAAGAATAATAAAATCACAAGGAAATATAAACTACGAGCTTTAACTTAAACATCTTCAATTTTACCTACTGTTTGGGATAGGGAGCGATCTAGCATTTGTAATTCTACTGAAGTAGGTACTACCTCTCCTATGTTGAGCTTCTCGAACAGGGACTTTGGCATGAGATTGATACTCGCACCTAAATAACATAATTTCTTCCCGGTCCAACCTTCACCAATAGAAATGGGATTCGTAAAACTTCTGGGATCTTGTAGCTTTCGTAAGAACTTGCTTTGACAAATAGCACTACATTCCTCATGTAATCCAATCATATCCCCAGTTTCTAAACTTCATTTGTTAGAAAGAATGTCCTTCATGAATTTAAGATATTTCAACATTCTCTTAAGGGCTTCTACGAATGAGATTTTAATATCTAACTTGTCCACCATGTCAAGAAACTTCTTGAATTCTTTTTCATTGTTCTTGTTATTGACACGTGATGGGAATGTTCAGGAGGACGTGTATTGTTTACCACTAAGCATTTCTTCTTTTCTAGTGTCTTTTCTGGGACACTCGTTGGTTCAATTACCTCTTCGAACTTATCTTCAACTATTTCTTCAACCACTTTAGGACTAGAGGTTGGTTATGTTTGTTCTACTCTAGGTGGAGGTAATTGCTTACCACTTTTTAATTAAATCGCATGACAAGAATTATCTTGAGGAGCAATAGTATCACTTGGGAGTTTCCCTTTTGGCATGTTCTGAAGTGTACTCACTATCTTCGACAGGGTATGCTCGAGACATTTACTTACCTTTGATTGGGTTTGGAATCTTTGCTGACTTATATTCATGTTTTCTTCAAATAGTCCCATAAGTTCCACTATACTGGGATCAAACTCGAAGGTTGTTCTTGTGTAGCTTGTTCCCCAATGTGGACCCTCCACCCCAAACTCAAGCTCGAGACAGGTCTCAGGATCGTGGTTCAAGTGCAGGTCATTTGGTCATGCCTAATAATCTAAGGGGATATGGGCTTATATTGCGGCGACAAAAGAAAAGGATTAAGGCTTAAAATTGGGCTAAGATGGATAAGATTAATATAAGCGATAGACGGCTAAAAAGGCTTCAAATGGCTAACAAGGAACTGCCCCTATCATTTTCCTAATTACATGGTTCGTCTCTAGTTCATATCTAAGTGAGTTCTCTACTAATTTAGATCTCACGTTTTACAAACCAAACATTTTCCTTAAGTACAAGCTTTTCTTTTGCATTCTTTATTAATTTTTCCTATTCATTATCTATGTTTGCATGAAATTAAAGTGCGTTTTATATTATTTCCTAAAGTCCACTATTTACTATCATAGATTCATCAAAAGTATGCTTAAAATGGACATTTAAAAACTTCTACAGTCAAACGCAACTCCTAATTATTTTATTGAAAGCAATTAAAAACAAATAACACATAAAAACTGGGATGAGGCAACGAACCCCACCCCAAACTCAAAAATGATTCGTGTCCCCACGACTCGAAAAGACGCAAAGCAATTAAACTAATCTACACTAAACGCGAAAGGGATAGAAAACGTATCTTAACCAGCGTGTGGATGGTCATTGGTGTTGCGTACATGGACTTTATCCTTCGTAACTAAACAATAGGTGGCGTGTTGAATGGTGCTTACCCCAAGTAGCATGTTTCGGATAAGGTCCAGCTCTTTTGTAACGTTTCCTAAAGTAGTAATCATCTTATCTTGATTCTCTTCCAACACTTTAATCTTCGATTCCAACTCGTTATCGGATTGTACCTTCTTCTTTGGTGGAGGAGCTCTAGGAGTCCTTACAGCTTGTGTGGCTTTGTCATGGGCATTCTGAATCGAGATTAAAGATATCTGTTCCCCAACTACGGAAGGTTCAGCTTCTTCACACCTACGCGGAATTTTAGCGTCTAGACACAAGGTGGTGATAGTACAAGGAAATTTAAGATTCTGCTGGGTAGTAGGGTCTTTCTCGAATTCCATAATATTGTCATAAAGCTCACGAGCCACATCCATATGTCTGTTCTTAATAATACACTTGATGAATATAATGTGTTCCTTTTTCAATTCTGAAGTGTGTGTTATACCAAAGAAGGTAGGGACTATGAAACAGGACCCAACCTTAGCACAAGGCAACAAATTTATGATGTAAATCTGTCCATGATAACGTTCTCCTTCGGGAATTGGGCGGGTCCCATGAATAAGCACTTTTCCCCAAAGAGATTCGAAATTGAATGAAGGATCGCTGAGGGTTTCTTGGAAAGGACAATGGCTAGTGAAGTTTGTCAATTTCAATGATTTCCGAATAAGCTCAGCAGAGAGAGGTATTACCTTTTTGCGTACAATAATTGCTTCCTTTGAAAAAGATAGTCCCTCGTAAAAATCGCGCACCAAAGTAGGAATATATTCAAGTTTTCTTTCTCTCAACTCTTTCCACCCAAACTTGTTACAAGTAGTAGCATAATACTTAAAATCACTGTTCATAATTCCCTTTGGAAGACCCTTCTCAACACCAAATTTCAAGTAATTAATTCTGTCACGAACCTGATCATTCCAAGTCATAACAACTCTCTTCGGTTTCTGTGCCCACATCTTTCTTCGTGTTGATCTCTGTTCTTGAATGGGTGCTTGCGGAATTTCTTCTTCAGACTCTTCCTCACTTTCTAGTTCATCAATTAATATACTTTTCTTAGGATTAGCCTTAATCGGATTATCTTTCCTTTTCGGAGCAGCTGGGAATTCTTCAGTCTTGCGTTTAGAACGCAAATCAGGAATCTCAATTGCTTGTTCTGGACTAGAACCAACAATTTTTCTGTTTCTTGGGAAGTTCCTTTGATAAGTACACATGGAATCGGTTCTGTTAGTCATCTCTTTTCACCCCAAACTCAAAACTTCAAATAGTGAAAAGCTAGAGAAAAGCTTAGAACTTTGATGTTTTGAGGCTTAAAACTTAAAGAATATGGTGAGATATGAGATGAGTAAAGGCTTTTTCATGTGAATTAGGAAGAATTTTGGTTTAATTTGAAGCTAGGAAGAAGAAAAATCTTGGAGAAAAGTGGGAATTTGATGGTATTTTGGAAAAGAGGTGAGTTGATTGTGTGTTTTTGTGAGGAAAGAGGGTTTGATTTGATTATTAAATAGTGTTTTGTTGATAATTTTCGGAGTAGGTGGAGGCCAGGATTCGGAATAATAGGTTGGCTTGAAAAAGAAGCTTAAAAAAAGGGTTTTAACCCTTAAAACCGCCTCTCGCAGCAGCTGACTGACTAGCTGGTGGCTGACCCGCATATCGGTCCATGGGTCGGCGAAAAATAAATTACCAAATTGAATTATTTTTACCTCAGACGCAAGCCTCTCGGCGTCATACGTGACGCACTAACCAGAGAATCCTTCTTCGTTGACCGGAAAGCCGGTCAGCCACCGGCTAGCCGGTGGGCTCTCGATGACGCAACCTCAGACGCAACGCCTTGCGTCATACTCGACGCACTAACCAGAACTTTTCCCTTTTGTTGACCGTCATACCGGTGGCTCTCGCTGGAGCAAACATGGACGCTACATCATGCGTCAAACTTGACGCACTAATCAGAAGTTTGGGGGGGTCTTCAACTCAGTTGGCCGGCTAGCCGGTCAGCGCCTGTTTTCGCAGTCAAATTTCTTCGTTTTCCTTTTTTTTTCGTGCCTAAACTCATGACCTTTTTACCCCTGCAATCATTAAAAACAACCACCCTTCCTCATTTCTTAATAATTAACACTAATTTAACAAAATTTATCTAATATACACTACAAAACTTAAAAGACTTAAACTAATATACAATGAATTGGCTTTTGTTTAACGTCGTTAAGCTCGACGGATTACCTCACGCTTCTTAGGAGCTTCGAGGAGATACATGATCTCCCCGGGATGTGGATCTTCCGAGCGATTGGTGTCTTCATCTCCATGTTAAATCTTTAATCGATGACCATTCACCATGAAAGTACGATTCTCGAGTAAATGTTCTATTTCAATTGCCCAATGAGGTGTTGATGTCTCCCTAATTGTTCTTATTTTCGACCATTGGGAGACATCATTTTTTATGTTTAATTGAATATTTTGATAGACTTTTGAGTTAAAAATGTAATAATCTGGAATTCCTATTTTATTTCTAGTATTTTTGATTTATTAAACTTTTGCGCGTAATCTTGTGTATTTTAGTGAAAATTTTGTAGGTTTTGAATATTAGCTAGGAGAGGAATCCGAGAAGAGAGTCAAAGATCGTGATATGGAGTCAAAGTTTGAAGATAAATCCCGAAAGAATTATATTTTAGAGCTGCAAATCTGGAAAACAGGCTAAAGATTGCTTATTTCGAGGCCCTTTAGAGATGATTTAGCCGCTGACCTTTGAAGAGAATATGTTCCTTATCGAGTTACGGAAATTTAGAAAGTGATTTCAAGTCAATCGGAGTCATAACAAATCGGTTAGAGCTATTTTAGTGGAGGTGGTGCAGCAGTTACGGGATTTTGGGCTTAGAAAATGGATTTGGGCTTTTAATTAGTGATTTAATTTTAGGTCCAAGGCCTAATCCGTTTTTATTAGTATAAAAGGGGCTTTTGACTTCTATTTTTCACACAACTCATTATTTTTAAGCAGAAGTATCAGAGAGAAGTCAACGAAGGAAGAAGAAGATAGATGTAGAGCTGGAGAATGTCTATATCTCCATTCTCAGCCAAATCCAATTCCAGAAATTAGGTTTTCTTTATTTTAATTCTGTAAAACATTATGAGTTCTCTTTCTTTTTGTTTAGTTTTATTTTCAATTAGTATGAGCTAATTTCTTCATAGTACTTGAGAATGCATAACGGGTGAATCCCTATTCAGTTGAATTTCATATATCTGAATTTGGGTTTTTAATAAATTAAATTAAATTGGGTCTTTTACATTTTTCTGTAATTTGAGATTATTTACTATTTTTGGAGTGATCAACTAAGAGCAGGTGTTAGTATCTAGGGTATTCCACATATGTGGCGTGTGGATCATCCTGACGGAGGGTTTAGGTATGGACTTAATTACTCAATCTAAAATCGAAACTATTTGACTCTGATGAGCTTAGTTAATTTAAGGGCCAGTGTGGTAAATTTACTTAATCATTCGAAAGTGGATCATATTTACCCTGACGGGACTAGTGATACTCTAGAATAGCCTTGTAGTCCACCCTGACGGGGGTGCAAGGAATTTAGAATCCCGACCAATGTTAATTGACCAGTTTAACCCTTAAACAACATATGTTATGAAATAGAATTAGGAGGATCCCTTGCGTTTCTCAAGTACTGCCTTCTCATACTTGCGTTTTACTTTCATTTACTTGCATCTTAGTAATTATTTGCATTTTCTTTGTAGTCTTTCATTACTTAGAATTAATACAAACAACCAATCAATCATTATATCTTTTACTTGCTTCCATAAGTGCAACCATTCATTATCGGATAAGCATTATAGTTAACCAACCGTCCCTGAGAACGATCTTGTTATCCCTATTATTACTTGGGACAACCGTACACTTGCGGTTGTGGTTCAATTACTTTTTGCATTTATTTTAGAACACACAAAGGACCACCAAGTTTTTGGCGCCGCTGCCGGGGACGGTAGCGTGTGACCACAGTGTTTATCCTTTAGTGATAGTTTCATTTATTTTTATTTTTATCAGTTTTACGCTTTTTGTTTGTTCTTCTCTTTTAGATTTTTAGGTTTGGTGTATGCGAAGAAAGATCAGATTCGAACCACCAGTTCAAATCGTTGATAATCCGGATTCGTTAATCAGACTTCCAAATAAGAAAAGAAGAGAACAAGAGAAAGAGGAAAAAGAAATGGCGAATAATCAAGATCCCTAGTTTGTTAACGGACCTGAAGAAGTTCCATTCCGTGCTCCTGCTTTAGGAGTAGATGCTCCAGATATAGATGTTCCGAGGTTTCGTCCAGATTCGGGTATGTTAGCTCAATTCCAAAGTTTTATAAATTTTCGTGGTAAAGATGGAGAAGATCCCCTCCGAGCAGTACAGAAATTTAAGCAGATATGTGATTCTTACATCACACAAGGAGTCTCAAAGGAACAAATGTATTTTGCTGCGTTTCAATTTTTCGTTATTGATGGAGCGAGTGAATGGCACGATTCACAAGAACCTACGAAGATAACAAACTGGGATCAACTAGAAACTGCTTTCTTTGACAGGTATTACCCAAGTAACATGCGATTAAAGGATGAACTTGAATTAACTCATTTCCGTCAAGAATATGATGAAACTTTGGGTAAAAGCTGGACAAAATATCAGACGTGCTTACGTAGAGTTCCCGATCATGACCTTTCAGAACAACAACAACTAAAAAATTTCTACAAAGGTCTTGATGGGACTTCAAGAAAAGACTTAGATTTGCTATGTGGTGCTGGGTTTTTACAAGTTCAACCGGCTCATGCGAAACTCATCCTAGAGAGAACGGTAAAGAATGAAGTTGGATGGAGTTCAGTAAGAACCCCAGTTAAAGGCGTGAATAAGAGTAATATAGAAGAAAAGTTTGCTACCCTTGAGAACAAGATTCAAACCACCATAGAGCAACAATTAAAACATCTCACTTTAGCTGTAAAAGAAGGATTTTTGGGTAAGAAGGTAGTTGTGCAACCTGCACAAGAAGTTTATATGTGTTCGTATTGTGGTATGAATGATCATGATGAGGAGAGTTGTCCGAATAATCAAGAGCATGTGATGTTTGTCTCCAACAGAGGAAACTTTAATTCGAGTGGTAATGGATATCAGCCTAACGGAAACCATCCTGGGTTTCAATACTAAAATCCTAATGGGGTAGCCAATCCGACATATGCGTATCAGCCGCATCACCAAGGTGGAAAGTGGATTTTCAGCTCTAAAAATAATATCTTTGGGATTTGTCTTCAAGTCTTGACTCTAATTCACGATCTTTGACCTTCTCCTCGGATTCCTCTCCTAGCTAACATCTAAAACCTGTAAACTTTACACTAAAAATACCAATATTACGCGCAAAAGTTTAATAAATTAAAAATGCTAGAAATAAAAAGGGAATTCTGGATTATTGCATATTTAGTCCAAAAGTCTATCAAATTAATTAAATAAACACCAAAAATGATGTCTCCCAAGGGTCGAAAATAAGAACAATTAGGGAGACATCAAGACCCCCAACTCAAACCTTTGTCGTCCCGACAAAGTAAAACAAAACAAAGGGGTAGAAGTAAGCGTATAAACAAGTAGAAGCTAGCAAATAAACCCTAAAGCAATTCTCAAAATAAATCTCATATAGCAAACTCTAGAAACTAATATACACATACATTAATCATGCAACATCAAACATAAATAATCTCAATCATAAAATTAAAGTCGCAATGCTTGAAGGTTACACTTGTACTCATCTCTGTATGATGGCTATAGGGTGGTCATTAATCCTAACTCGCTTTGAACGCTCCACCTAGTGTATTCCCTATCAACAGAATAATAAATTCACTATGCACTTAGGAATCACGAGGTCTTCGGTTATAATATTGGCTTAAGGACGGGTGTGGATGTATATTTGGTAAATTTGAAGTGAGCTTGTGGCTCTCTCCTCACTTACCATCAACAATGTCCTCGAGCTTGAGTTAACGCTCAAAAGATGTTCTCACTCACCCATATACGCAACAATTTAGCGTCCTATGTCTACCCACTATAAACAAGATGATTTTCAGAGATTTCCACTTTGCCGGATGTTTTATTTATTCATATCTTTCTTTTTCATTTTTCTTCATTCCCGGCAAAGGGTTACAGGTATATATCATCTGCAATTGTGCTACAATACAAAGCATATCGATCCCAACCCATTAAATTCCCCATATGTGGTCCCACCACCCCAAACTCAAGCTCGAGACATGTCTCAGGATTGTGATTCAAGTGCGGGTCATATGGTCATGCCTAAATATCTAAGGGATAATGGCTTATATCGTGGCTACAAAGAAAAGGCTAAAGGCTCAAAGTGGGCTAAGACGGATAATAATTAATACAAGGGATAGAAGGCTAAAAAGGCACAAATGGCTAACAAAGAACTGCCCCTATCATTTTCCTAAGTACATAGCTTGTCTTTAGTTCATATCTAGGTGGGTTCTCTACTAATTAGGATTTCACGTTCTACACACCAAACATATTCCTTGAGTACAAGCTTACTTCATTTGCATTGTTAATTAATTTTTCCTATCGATTACCTATGTTCGCATGCAATTGTAAGTGCGTTTTATATCAATCCCTAAAGTCCACTATTTACTATCATAGATTCATCAAAAGTATGCTTAAAGGGACATTTAAAATCTTCTATAGTCAAACGCAACTCCGAAAATTATTTTATTGAAAGTAAATAAAACAAATAACACATAAAAAATTGGGATGAGGCAACGAACCCCACCCCAAACTCAAAAATGAGTCGTGTCCCCACGACTCGAAAAGACTCAAAGCAATAAAATAATATACACTAAATCAGAAGGGATAGAAAACGTATCTGAACCAGCGCGAGGCTGGTTGTCGGTGTTGCGTCCCTGAACTTTATCTCGCGTCTGGACATCGTAAGTTGTGCATTGAACAAATAAAGTTCAACTTGTTTGTAACGTTTCCCAAAATAGCGCACCGCGTATCCAGATTCTCTTCCAACACCTTGATTTTCGATTCTAACTCATCATCGGATCATTTTCTTCCTCACTTTCAGGTTCTTCAATCACTTCCCTCTTCTTAGGATTAGCCTTAATTTGAACCTCTTCAGTCTTGTGTTTGAAACGTGAAATAGGAATCTCAATAGCTTGTTCTTGAGTAGCACCAAAAGTGTTTCTGTTTCCTGGAGAATTCCTTCGATAAGTACACATGAAAACGGTTCTGATAAGCATCTCTTTCCACCCCAAACTCAAAACTTCAAATAGTGAGAAGCTAAGGCTTAGAACTTTGATGTTTTGAGGCTTAAGACTTGAAGATTATGGTGGAATATGAGATGGGTAAAGGCTAATTGATGCGGGGGAAGAGGGAATTGGATTTACTTTGAAGTTTGGATGAAGAACAATCGGAGGAAAGTGGGAAATTTATCGTCTTTTGGATGGGAGATGAGTTGATTGCATGTTGTTGTGGAGAAAGAGAGTAAGATTTGAGGATTGTGTGGTTGTTGATGATGATGTTCAGGAAATTCTAGGTTTTGGGAGTGTTTCTGGAGGCTGGGTTGAAGAAAGAGGTAAAAATCTAGGGCTAAAAAGCTTCAAACGGTCCTGTCACAGATGAAGCCGGGTACCCGCATTTGCAAATGCGGGGCCCCAGTTTCGCGTCGCTGTGTCGACGCGAAAAACATTTTTTTTTTTTTTTTTTTTTTTTTTTTTTTTTAAATAATTTTTTTTGGGCGTCTGAAATGACGCTAAAAATTTTTTTCTTTTATTTCTTTCTTTTTTTTTTTTTTTTTTTTTTTTTTTTTTTTTTTACCTCAAAACGCAGCCAAAACGCGGGACCCAAAACGCGGGGTCAGAGAATTGCCCTTCGAAACCGGGTGCCCGCATTTGCAAATGCGGGTACCCGCATTCTCGTCGATGGCGCGAGCCAAGACGCACCAAAACGCGACCTCCCAAAACGCGGGGTCAGAGAAATTGGAAAGTTACAGCTCCGAAACCGGGTACCCGCATTTGCAAATGCGGGGCCCCGGTTTGCGTCGATGGCGCGAATCCAAAACGCAGCAAAACGCAGCAAAACGCGGGAAAACGCGGGACCCAAGACGCAGGGTCAGAATGTTGGAATTTTTAGCTTTCGAAACCGGGTACCCGCATTTGCAAATGCGGGGACCCGGTTTGGCCCCTGGAACACCACAAATTTTTCTCCTATTTTCGCCTTTTCGACCCCAAACTCATGACCTTTTTATCCCTGAAATCATCAAAAACAACTACCCTTCCTCATTTCTTAATAATAAACACTAAAATTACGAAAATCAAACTATTCTAAATTGCAAAAATTTAAAAACTCAGCTAATATACAAATAATTGGCTTTTGTTTAACGTCGTTAAGCTCGACGGGTTACCTCATTCATTAGTCATTGACATAACCTCCCCAGCAGTGAGTGAGGTTGTCAATATTTGCAACTCGAAATTTGCATCCCTTAACTTTTATTCCCACTAGTTTATCTGAGATAACCTTCGCGACCATGAATGGTCCTAGCCAAGAACTTTTTGATTCACGTACCTTTGGATGGGGGTTTGGTTTCTTCATAGCTACTTCTTCACCTACCTTGAACCCCTTTTTCTTTCTTTCTTTCTTAGGTTCTTTCGGAACCTTCGTGGCACGTGCTTTCTCTTTCTTCTTTGCATGATTGAGTTGTGGATTTTTAGGGTATGGAGGAGTTTTAATTGGTGGTTTCTTTCGTAGCTCTTTCTCCTCCACCCCTAAAGTGTCCACAACATTGATTGGCTCTTTTCTTACCGGTTCCATTACATCTACACGAAAACATTCTTCCTTGGAATCCGGAAACTTCATAGGTCTAAACACATTAAACTTCATCTCCTCGTCTTGGATTCTCATAATCATTTCGCCATTTTCTACATCAATCAAAGTACGCCCCGTGGCTAGGAATGGTCTTCCCAAAATGATGGGGACATTCCTATCCGCGTCGTAATCAAGTATAACGAAATCAGCGGGGAAAATTAACGTACCTACCTTAACGAGGACATCTTCGATTCGGCCTTCTGGATGTGCAAGAGATCGATCCGCCATTTGCAAGACCATAGAAGTGGGTCTTGCTTCAATATTAAGCTTGTCAAAGATTGATTTGGGCATAAGATTTATGCTTGCACCCAAATCGCATAGCGCTTTTCCTTTCCACTCATTACCAATAGATATCGGAATTGTAAAGCTCCCAGGATCAACTAACTTTGGAGGTAATTTACCTTGACAAATAGCACTACATTCTTCAGGTAGACCTATCATCTCATTATCGCAATACGGCCTTTTGTTGGTAAGGGCTCTTTTCAGAAACTTAGCATACTTGGGTACATCTCTAATAGCTTCTAGCAACGGAATATTTATGCTAAGATCCCTTACCTTGTTAAAGAATTTTTGATATTCAGCCATATCACCCTTCTTTTGCACTCTTGATGGAAATGGTGGAGGAGGACGGTTTATTATAGTATCATCTTTCTTTTTCGGAACTTCACTAGACCTTTCCACTTCTTCTACTTCAACTTCTTTATCTTTGTTCACCACCTCTTTTTCTTTTCTAACTTCTTTTTCTTTCATAACCGGAAAAGGAGGTGGAGGAAGGTTCTTACCACTTCTGAGAGTAATAGCTTTACAATCTTCGATTTGGATTGGATTCTCAGTATCGCTAGGAAGTTTTCCTTGCGGACGTTGATTTAGTTGTTTATTAATTTGACTTAGCTGATTCTGGAACAAATTCATATTTGCTTCGATTGCATTTTGACGCTCCATAGCTTGTGTCTGAAAAGCAATTAGACTTTCAACTGTTTTCTGAAGAGTAACTCCTTCTTGCGGATGGGCAGGTAAGGCTTTCTGATTCATTGTGTCATCATAATTGTCTTGAGGAGCTTGTCTCTGAACATAATTTTGATTCTGTCCTCCTTGGTAATTGTTGTGTGGTCTTGGATTGTAGTTGTTACCTTGGGGACGCGGCTGATACGCATAAGTAGGATTTGCTGCCCCATCAGGATTTGAGTATTGAAACCCCGGATGGTTTCTGTTAGGCTGATATCCATTACCACCTGAATTAAAGTTACCTCTATTGGACACAAACATCACGGATTCTTGATTATTTTGACAATTTTCCCAACTATGATCATTGACACCGCAATACTCACATCCATATACCTCTTGTGCAACCTTTACCTCACCTCTTTTATTCGAGAAACCTTCTTTCACGGCTAGAGTAAGTTGTCTCAATTGTTGTTCTAGTGTGGTCTGAAGCTTTGTCTCTAGCGTAGCAAACTTTTCTTCCATATCAACATTATTCACTCTTTTAACTGGTGTTCTTACTGAACTCCACCCAACTTCATTCTTGACTGTTCTCTCTAAGATGATCTTTGCATGAGCGGGTTGAACTTGAAGAAAACCTGCACCACATAGCATATCCAATTTCTCTCTTGAAGTCCCATCAAGGCCTCTATAAAATATTTTTAATTGTTGTTGTTCTGAAAAGCCATGATTGGGGACTCTACGTAAGCACATCTGAAATCTTGTCCAACTCCTACCCAAAGTTTCATCATATTCTTGACGGAAATGTGTCAACTCTAATTCAGCATCTAACCTCATGTTACTTGGGTAATACCTGTCAAAGAAAGCAATCTCTAATTGGTCCCAATTAGTAATCTTCGTCGGATCTTGCATATCGTGCCATTAACTTGCTCCATCAATAACAAAAAATTTAAACACAGCGTAGTACATCTGTTCTTTTGAAACTCCTTGTGTGATGTAAGAATCACATATCTGTTTGAATTTCTGTATCGCTCTAAGAGGATCTTCTCCAACTCTACCACGAAAATTTCCAAAGTTTTGGAATTGAGCTATCATACCCGGATCTGGACGAAACTTCGGAACATTTATATCTGGAGCACCTACTCCTATAGCAGGAGCACGGAATGGAACTTCTGGTGGACCATTAGTAAACCATGGATCTTGAATATTCGCCATTTCTCTTTCCTCTTGTTCTCTTCTTTTCTTATTTGCAAGTCTGATTAACGAATCCGGATTATCAAGGATTTGAACTAGCGGTTCAAATCTGAGCCTTCTTCGCATACACCAAACCTAAAAACCTGAGAAAACTAAACAAGCAAAAAGCGTAAAACTGATAAAAACAAATATAAAAATAAATGCAACTATCACTAAAGGATAAACACCGTGGTCACACGCTACCGTCCCCGGCAGCGGCGCCAAAAACTTGGTGGTCCTTTGTGTGTTCTAAAAATAAATGCAAATGCTAATCGAACCACAACCGCAAGTGTACGGTTGTCCCAAGTAGTATGTATGATAATACAGATTCGTTCCAAGGACGGATGGTTGATCACAATGTTTAGCAAGTAGTGATTGATGCACTTATGAAAATAAAAGACAATAAATTGTTTGTTTGGTTTTGTTTATTAGAACTAATGGATGGAAGACAAATATTAAAATGCAAGTAAAAGCTAAGACACAAGTAAAATGAATGAAAACGCAATATGAGATGTAGTACTTGAGAACGCAAGGATCCTCCTAATCTTACTTCGTAACTTATGTTGTTTAAGGGCTAAATTGGTCAATTACAATGGTCGGGATTCTAATATCCTTATACCCCCGTCAGGGTGGACTATAAGGCGATCCTAGAGTGTCACTAGTCCCGTCAGGGTAAATATGATCCACCGTTGGATGATTAAGTTTTATTACCTCATTGGCCCTAAAATTAGCTAAGTTCGTCAGAATCAATAGCTTCTATTTTAGATTAAATAAATATTTCCGTACCTAAACCCTCCGTCAGGATGATCCAATCGCCACTAATTGGAATAGCCTAGATACTAACACCCGTTCTTAGTTAGCTACTCTAAAAACAGTAAAATAATCTCAATTTATTGAAAAGAGTAAAAGCCCTAATTTAGTTTAATTCAATAAAAACCCAAATTCAACATTCATTAATTAATAAGATTGGGATTCACCCATTGTTTGTTCTCAAGCACTATCAATTGTTTAGCTCATATTAAAAAGAAATACTAAATTAAAAGAATTGGAATTCATATTGTTTACAAAATTAAAATACGAAAAGAACCTAATTTCCGGAATTGGAATGACTACGAACGGAGCTATAGACCCACTCCAGCTCTTGTAGCTTCTTCTTTCTTCCTTCTACTGCTTCTCTCTGGTGTTTAATCTTGTGGAATGTGAATTGTCTGAAAAATAGAAGTCCAGACCTCCTTTTATAAGTAAAAATTCGGACTAGGGCTTGGACCAGAAAATAAAAGCCTAATTAAATGTCCAAGCCCACTTTCTAAGCCCAAAATCCCGTAACTGATGATAGGCCTTTACTAAAACAGCTTTTCCCGATGCGTTACAACTCCGATTGACCTCATTCCAGTTGCTAAAGTTCCGTAACTTGATAAGGAATGATTTCTCTTCAAAGGTCAACAGCTAGATCATCGCTTAAGCACCTCGAAATCAGCAATCTATGGCCTGGAAAGTGGATTTTCAGCTCTAAAAATAATATCTTTGGGATTTGTCTTCAAGTCTTGACTCTAATTCACGATCTTTGACCTTCTCCTCGGATTCCTCTCCTAGCTAACATCTAAAACCTGTAAACTTTACACTAAAAATACCAATATTACGCGCAAAAGTTTAATAAATTAAAAATGCTAGAAATAAAAAGGGAATTCCGGATTATTGCATATTTAGTCCAAAAGTCTATCAAATTAATTAAATAAACACCAAAAATGATGTCTCCCAAGGGTCGAAAATAAGAACAATTAGGGAGACATCACAAGGTAACAACTTCAATCCAAGACCACATAATAATTATCAAGGAGGACAGAATCAAGGAAACTATATGCAAAGACAAGCTCCTCAAGACACTTACAATGAAACCATTAACCAAAAAGCCTTACCTTCCCACCCACAAGAAGGTGTGATTACCCTTCAGAAAACCGTTGAAAGCCTAATTGCTCTCCAGACGCAAGCTATGCAAAATCAACAAGCGTCTGACGCAAGTATCAAACTATTACAGAACCAAATGGATCAATTCGTAAAATAGCTTAATCAACGTCCACAAGGGCAACTCCCAAGTGACACAGAAAATCCGAGACAACATGAAGATTGCAAAGCTGTTACTCTCAGAAGTGGTAAGAACCTCCCTCCACCTCCTTTTCCTGTTATGAAAGAGAAAGAAGTTCCAATAAAAGAAAAGGATGTGGGTGAGAAAGAGAAAGATGTTGAGGTTGAAGAAATAGAGAGGCCGAGTGAAATTCCAAAGAAGAAAGATGATGTTATGAGTAATCGCCCTCCTCCACCGTTTCCATCTCGAGTTCAGAAAAAGGGTGACTTGACCAATTTTCATAAGTTCTTTAATAGAGTGAGAGGCCTTAGTATTAACATTCCGTTGTTGGAAGCTATCCGAGATATTCCCAAGTACACAATTTTTTTGAAGAGAGCCGTCACTAACAAAAGGCCATAATGTGATAATGAGATGATTGGTCTTCCTGAAGAATGTAGTGCTATTTGTCAAAGTAAATTTCCTCCAAAGTTACTTGATCCTGGGAGTTTCACAATTTCGATATCGATAGGAGAAGAATGGAAAGGTAAAGCACTATGTGATTTGGGTGCCAGCATAAATCTTATTCCCAAGTCGATCTTTGATAAGCTGATAATTGGAGAAGCAAGGCCTACTTCTATGGTCTTGCGAATGGCGGACAGATCTCTTGCACATCCAGAAGGCCGAATTAAAGATGTCCTTGTTAAGGCAGGTACGTTAGTATTTCCCGTTGATTTCGTTATACTTGAATACGACGCGGATAGGAATGTCCCCATTATTTTGGGAAGACCATTCCTATCCACGGGGCGTACATTGATTGATGTAGAAAACGGCGAATTGACGATGAGAATCCAAGATGAGGAAGTCAAGTTTAATGTGTTCCGAGCTATAAAGTTTCAAAACTCTCAAGAAGATTGCTTTCAAATGGATGTAGTTGAGCAGGCATCGCAAGAGGTATTTGATTGTTTTAATTATGATGATATCTTGCAGGCTGCTTTGACATTAGACTTACCTGAGATGATGGAAGAGCTTGCTAAAATAGTGGCGGCTCTTAAATCTGAGAATCCAAAGTATAGGCGTCTGGCCTATAAACCTGTGAGAGAACCGAGGGAGATTATTCCTAAGAAGAAGCCTTCAATTGAATCTCCTCCGGAATTGGAAGAAAAGCCATTACCAGCACACTTGAGTTATGCGTATTTAGGTACTAATGAAACTCTACCTGTTATTGTTTTAGCGAATTTAACAGGTCCTCAAGAAGATAAACTGTTGCGTGTGTTAAGAGCCAACAAAGAGGCAATAGGTTGGACAATTGCTGACATCAAAGGCATTAGTCCCTCCTATTGTCAACACAAAATCATACTTGAAGATGATAACGCACGCTCAGTTGAAGGTCAAAGCAGATTAATGCCCGCTATGAAGGAAGTCGTAAAGAAGGAAGTTATCAAGCTTTTAGACGCGGGGATTATTTATCCCATCTCGAGTAGTGAATGGGTGAGCCCAGTTCAGTGTGTACCGAAGAAAGGAGGAATCACAACAATTATTAATGATCAAAATGAAGCAATTCCTTCAAGAACGGTAGTTGGTTGGAGAGTTTGTATAGATTATCGTAAACTGAACAAGGCCACCAGAAAGGATCATTTTCCACTTCCTTTCATCGATCAATTGTTAGATAAATTGGCTGGTAGAGAGTACTACTATTTCTTAGATGGTTATTCCGGGTGTAATCAGATTTACGTGGCTCCAGAAGATCAACATAAAACAACATTTACATGTCCCTTTGGTACTTTTGCATATCGCAGAATGCCATTTGGGTTGTGTAATGCACCAGCTACCTTTCAAAGATGTATGATGGCCATCTTCTGGGATATGATCGATAATTTTCTTGAAGTTTTTATGGACGATTTATCCGTGTTTGGTGATGATTTCGATAGATGTCTAGACAACTTGGAGAAAGTGTTAATCAGATGCAAGGAAACTGATTTGGTCTTAAACTGGGAGAAGTGTAATTTCATGGTTCGCGAAGGTATAGTTCTGGTTCATAAAGTTTCGAGTGCTGGATTAGAGATTGATAGAGCGAAGATAGAGGTAATTAAAACTCTTCTCCCTCCTGTTTCTGTTAAAGGGGTAAGAAGTTTTCTGGGCCATGCAGGCTTTTATAGGCGATTCATTAAAGACTTTTCTAAGATTGCTAAACCGCTATGCAGCTTACTTGAAAAGGATTCCAAATTCCTTTTTGATGAAGTTTGCTTAGCGCCCTTTCAAGCAATCAAAGAAAAGCTTATTTCTGGTCCTATATTATTACCTCCAGATTGGAGTTTACCTTTTGAAGTTATGTGTGATGCGAGTGATTTATGTATGGGAGCTGTGTTGGGACAGAGAAAAGATAAGATATTTCATTCAATTTACTATGCTAGTAAAACTTTTAATGGTGCTCAAGTTAATTACACAGTCACAGAGAAAGAATTACTAGCAGTTGTGTATTCATTCGATAAGTTTCGCTCTCATCTTCTTGGAGCGAAAGTTATTGTTTATACAGATCATTCAGCGATTAGATATCTTATGGAAAAGAAGGATGCTAAACCGAGTTTAATCAGATGGGTTTTATTGCTTCAAGAATTCGATTTAGAGATTAAGGATAGAAACGGTTGTGAGAATCTGGTTGCAGATCATCTATCGCGTCTTGAGGGTTCACAAATGAATGGTGGTACTGAAGTAGTTAGAGAAGAGTTTCCTGACGAGAATTTGTTTGTGGTTCGTGATTATGAAGCTCATTGGTATGCAGATATTGCGAATTTAGTTGTGAGTGGTTCTTTCCCTGAAGGATCCACTTATCAAGAAAGAAAAAGGTTAGCTCATCGTGCTAGACAATTCTTTTGGGAGGATCATTTCCTCTACAAAGTATGCGCTGACCAAATGATACGAAGATGTGTAGCCAAGGAGGAAACAAAAGCAATTATAGCTGGATGTCATGATTCACTCTACGGAGGACACTTCAAGGGAGATAGAACTGCTGCTAAAGTATTCCAATCAGGTTTTTACTGGCCTTCACTTGTTAAAGATTGTCATGATTATGTAAAGAAATGTGCAAGATGCCAGTTTACCGGAAACATATCAAAGAGGGATGAAATGCCACGTAATAATGTGTTAGAAGTTGAAATATTTGATGTTTGGGGTATAGATTTTATGGGTCCGTTCGTTCCTTCAAATGGTAACCTCTACATCTTATTAGCTGTTGATTACGTGTCCAAATGGGTAGAAGCTGTGGTTTTACCAAGCAATGATTCACGAATGGTGATTAAGTTTTTGAAGTCACATATTTTCACTAAACATGGTACACCTAGAGTGATTATTAGCGATGGAGAATCTCATTTCGTTAATAAGTATTTGAAAGCTGTTCTAGAGAAGTATGGAGTAAGACACCGTGTATCTACTGCATATCATCCACAATCCAATTGTCAAGCTGAAGTATCGAATCGTGAAGTAAAATCAATCCTAGAGAAGACTGTTGGTCCTACAAGAAAAGATTGGTCAATGAAATTAGATGATGCGTTGTGGGCCTATCGTACTGCGTTTAAGACTCCAGTTGGTGCATCTCCGTATTGTATGGTGTATGGTAAGGCTTGTCACTTACCTCTTGAGCTTGAAATGGGTTCCTATTGGGCCATTGCGCAGTTGAACTTAGATCCTACCCTAGCCAGAGAGAATCGTATGATGAAGCTTAACGAACTTGACGAATTCCGATTGAATGCTTATGAAAATGCTAAACTTTACAAAGAAAACACAAAGAAATGGCATGACAATCGGATTCGTGTGAAAAAATTTGAAGTGGGACAAAAAGTATTGAAGTATAATTCAAAGTTCAGTAATTATCCGGGTAAGTTAAGGTCTAAGTGGTCGGGTCCATACATTGTGACCAAAGTCACACCTCATGGGGCAATAGAAATAGAACATCCGACCGAGAACCGCACCTTCATGGTGAACGGTCATCGTTTAAAGATATACCATAGAGGTGAAGATACCAACCGCTTGGAAGATCTACATCCCGGGGAGGTTATGTATCTCCTCGAGACTCCTTAGAAGCATGAGGTAAACCGTCGAGCTTAACTACGTTAAACAAAAGCTAATTCTTTGTATATTAGTTTGAATTCTTAATTTTCATAAGTAAATTAGTTTGATTTTCGATAATTTAGTGTTTATTATTAAAAAATGGCGAAGGGTAGTTGTTTTTGATGATTTCAGGGGTAAAAAGGTCATGAGTTTGGGGTTGAAAGGGAAAAAATAGAAGGAAAAGAGGTTGGTTGTCCAGGAGAAACTGGGTACCCGGTTTCGCAAAAACCGGGAACCCGGTTTTGGAGTTGGTACCAACCTCCCACACGCAAAGGATGGCGTCTTGGTTCACGACACGGCGTCACGAACCGGGTACCTGGATTTCGCAAAACCGGGAACCCAGTTTCAAGAGCTGGGATTTCCGAAGTTTCTGACCCAGCGTTTTGAAGACCAGCCTTTAATTGCATGTTGACTCGCGCCATCGACGGATACCGGGATCCCGGTTTCGCACAAACCGGGTACCCGGTTTTGGTGCTGTGATTTTCTGGAGTTCTGACCCAGCGTCCTGGGTCCCGCCTTTTGCTGCGTCACCATCCAGCGTGTCCACCCAATCCGCGACGCAAACCAGGAACTCGGTTTCGCACAAACCGGGAACCCGGTTTTGAAGGGCAATTCTCTGACCCAGCGTCTTGGGGTCCAGCCAAAATTTGCGTGTTGAGGTAAAAAAAAAAAATTATAAAAAAAGATCAATTAAGTAATTTTTCCGCGCCGACACCGCGATTCGGAACCGAATACCCGGATTTCAAAAACCGGGAACCCGGTTTTCACGCTGTGATAGGCGGTTTTGAGTGTTTTGACCTAGTTTTTTTAACCTCTTCTGCAAGTTTTTACCAAAAACACACCCACACCTACCCCACCTCCAAAAATCATCATTAAAACCTATATATATCATCAAATCCTACCCTCTTTCACCACAAAAACACAAGATCAACTCACCTTCTCTCCAAAATATCATCAAATCCTTAGTTTTTCCCCAAGATTTTTCTTCACCCAATCCTTAAATTAAACCCAATTCTTTCTTCTCCCACACAAATTAAACATGAACATCTCATATTCCACCTTATTATTCAATTCCTAAGCCTCAAAACATCAAAGTTCTAAACTTTTCTCTAGTTTCTCACTATTTGAAGTTTTAGTTTGGGGTGGAAAGAGATGACTAACAGAACCGGTGATTTTCGAAGAACTGCTCCTAGAAAGAAGACCACCATTGGTGGTACACAAGAACAAGCTATTGAGATTCCTGATTTGCGTCCTAAACGAAAGATTGAAGAGGTTAAGCTTGCTCCCAAGAGAAAAGAAATCACAGGTCAGAAGAGAAGATTAATTGATGAACCAGAAAGTAAAGAAGAACATGAAGATGAGATTGAGAAGGAAATTGAGGATGAGCCAGAACAAGAAGTTCCGGATGTACCAGTTCAACAGAAACCCCCGAGAAAGAAAATATGGGCCCATAAGCCAAAGAGGGTTTATACTTCTTGGAATGATCAAGTTCGTGAAAGAATTGAATTTTTGAAGTTTAGTGAGGAGACGGATTTTCCTAAGGGTATTATGAGTAGTGCTCACAAAGAATATGTTGTGACTTGTGACAAGTTTGGTTGGAAAGAATTACGAGAAAGGAAGCTTGAGTTTATTCCTACTTTTGTGCGAGAATTTTATGAAGGTTTAGCTATTTTCCGTGAGGCAATTGAAATTCGCAAAAAGGTAGTTCCTTTCTCTATTGAACTTATTCGGAAATCTTTGAAGTTACCCAACTTTACTAGGTTATGTCCGTTCCAAGAATCCCTTAATGATCCATCCTTTGATTATGAATCTCTTTGGGGAATTGTGCTTATTAATGGGGCTAGCCCAATTCCAGAAGGAGAAAGGTACCCTGGACAGTTTTACAGCAGTAATTTGACACCTCGTGCGAAGGTTTGGTCTCGTTTCATAATCCCTACTTTCTTTGGAATTAAACACACATCCGAGTTGAAGAAGGAACATATAATTTTTATCAAGTGTGTTTGGAGGAGAAACCGATGAACGTTGCTAAAATTATTTATGACACCAACATGGAATTCGCGAGAGCTCCGATGAAACAACAAAATCTCAAGTTTCGTTGTACTATTACTACTTTGTGCCTAGACGCAAAAATTCCGCGTAGGAACGCAGATATTGACGGTGTTTCAGTTGGAGTGAGCATGTCATTGAGTACGATTCAGAATATCCATGATGAAGCAACACGAGCTACGAAGTCTCCTAGAGCACCTCCATCAAAGAAAGCAAAGAGTGTTCCTGAGTTGGAATAAAAAATCAGGGTATTGGAAGAGAATCAAGAGAAGATGATTGCTACCTTAGGAAACGTTACAAGTGAGTTGGACCTTATTCGCAATTTAATCCTTGGCGTGAGCACACTTCAAAATGCGGTTTATAATGTTCTCACGCAAGATAAAGGTCCAGAACGCAACACCGGTAACCAGCCACGCGCTGGTTAAGATACGTTTTCTAATCCTTCCTTTTTAGTGTAGATTAGTTTACTTGCTTTGAGTCTTTTTCGAGTCGTGGGGACACGGCTCATTTTTTAGTTTGGGGTGGGGTTCGTTGCCTCATCCCAGTTTTTATGTGTTCTTTGTTTTATTTGCTTTAAATAAAAGAATTTTCGGAGTTGCGTTTGACTGTAGGAATTTTTAAATATCCCTTTAAGCATACTTTTGATGAATCTATGATAGTAAATAGTGGACTTTAGGGATTGATATAAAACGCATTTAGAATTGCATGCAAACGTAGGTAATTGATAGGAAAAAAATAATGAACAATGCAAATGAAGTAAGCTTGTACTTAAGGAATATGTTTGATGTGTAGAACATAAAATCCTAATTAGTAGAGAACCCACCTAGATATGAACTCAAGACGAGCTATGTACTTAGGAAAATGATAGGGGCCGTTCTTTGTTAGACATTTGTGACTTTTTAGCCTTCTATCCCTTGTATTAATTATTATCCGTCTTAGCCCACTTTGAGCCTTTAACCTTTTCTTTGTAGCCACCATATAAACCATTAACCCTTAGATTATTAGGCATGACCATATGACCCGCACTTGAATCACAATCCTGAGACATGTCTCGAGCTTGAGTTTGGGGTGGTGGGTCCACTTATGGGGAATTTATAGGGTAGGGATTGATGTGCTTTGTATTGTGGCACAGTTGCAGATGATATATACTTGTAACCCTTTGCCGGGAATGAAAAAAATGAAAAAGAAAGAAAAAAATGAAAAAAATTCGAAAATCTATACAGTAGAAACCGGGAACCCGGTTTGCATCTGTACAAAAAAAAAGAGAAAATAAAAGAAAAAAGAAAAATATGAATGAATAAAACATCCGGCAAAGTGGAATTTTTCTAAAAATCATCTTATTTGTAACGGGTAGACATGGGACGCTAAATTGTTGCGTAAATGGGTGAGTGAGAACATTTTTTAGCGTAAACTCAAGCTCGAGGACATTGTTGATGGTAAGTAAGGAGAGAGCCAAAAGCTCACTTCAAATTTACCAAATATACATCCACACCGTCCTTAAGCCAATATTAAAAGCATAAAGACCTCGTGATTCTGTTGATAGGGAATATACTAGGTGGAGCGTTCAAAGCGATTTAGGATTGAGGAACACCCTATAGCCATCATACAGAGATGAGTACAAGTGTAATCTTCAAGCATTGCGACTTTAATTTTATGATTGCGATTATTTGTGTTTGATTTTGCATTATAAATGTATGTGTATATTAGTTTCTAGAGTTTGCTATATGAGATTTATCTTAAGAATTGCTTTATGTATATTTGCTAGCTTCTATTTGTTCTTACGTTTACTTCTACCCCTTGGTTTTTTTTTTTTTTTACTTTGTCGGGACGACAAAGGTTTGAGTTGGGGGTCTTGATTTCTCCCTAATTGTTCTTATTTTCGACCCTTGGGAGACATCATTTTTTATGTTTAATTGAATATTTTGATAGACTTTTGAGTTAAAAATGCAATAATCCGGAATTCCTATTTTATTTCTAGTATTTTTTATTTATTAAACTTTTGCGCGTAATCTTGTGTATTTTAGTGAAAAGTTTGTATGTTTTGAATATTAGCTAGGAGAGGAATCCGAGAAGAGAGTCAAAGATCGTGATATGGAGTCAAGACTTGAAGATAAATCCCGAAAGAATTTGATTTTAGAGTTGCAAATCTGGAAAACAGGCAAAGATTGCTGATTTCTAGGCACTTAAGAGATTATTTAGCCTCTGACCCTTGAAGAGATTAGATTCCTTATCGAGTTACGGAACTTTAGCAAGTGATTTCAGGTCAATCGGAGTTATAACGAAGCGGCTAGAGCCGTTTTAGTGAAGGTGGTGCAGCAGTTACGGGATTTTGGGCTTAGAAATTGGGCTTAGACATTTAATTAGTGATTTATTCTTAAGTCCAAGCCCTAATCCGTTTTTTCACATATAAAAGGAGCTCTTGACTTCTATTTTCAAGAGAATTCATTCTTTACAAATTAAAAACATCAGAGAGAAGCAACAGAAGGAAGAAAGAAGATGCTGTAAGAGCTGGAGATGGTCTATATCTCCGTTCTCAGTCATTCCAATTCCGGAAATTAGGTTTTCTTTATCTTTAGTTTTGTAAGACAATATGAATTCCATTACTTTTAATTTAGTTTTCTTTTTAATTAGTATGAGCTAATTTCATTTTAGTACTTGAGAATGCTTTATGGGTGAATCCCAATTCTATTGAAATTCTATGCCTGAATTTGGGTTTCTGTTAAATTAACTTAGATTGTGTTTTTTACTCTTTTCGATAAATTGAGATTATTTACTGTTTTTGGAGTCATGAACTAAGAACAGGTATTAGTTACTAGGCTATTCCACATAAGTGGCGTGTGGATCATCTTGACGGAGGGTTTAGGTACGGATTTATTTATTCAATCTAAAATAGAAGCTATTGATTCTGATGAACTTAGCTAATTTTAGGGCCAATGTGGTAATTAACTTAATCATCTAAAAGTGGATCATATTTACCCTGACGGGACTAGTGACACTCGAGGATAGCCTTATAGTCCACCCTGACGGGGGTATAAAGAATTTAGAATCCCGACCATTGTAATTGACCGATTTAACCCTTAAACAGAATAGATTATGAAATAGGATTAGGAGGATCCCTTGCGTTCTCAAGTGCTACCTTCTCATATTTGTGTTTCACATTCATTTACTTGCGTCTTAGTATTTAGTTGCATTTTCCATTTAGTCTTTTATTACTTAGAATTAATAAAAACAAACAATCAATCATTATATCTTTATTTGCTTTCATAAGTGCAACCATTCATTATTTGATAAGCATTGTAGTTAACCAAACCGTCCCTGCGAACGATCCTAGAATCACTTATTACTACTTGGGACAACCGTACACTTGCAGTTGTGGTTCGATTACTTTTGCATTTATTTTAGAACACACAAAGGACCACCAAGTTTTTGGCGCCACTGCCGGGGACGGTAGCGTGTGACCACGGTGTTTATCCTTTAGTGATAGTTGCATTTATTTTTATTTCAGTTTTACGCTTTTTGTTTGTTCATTTTTCTCAGGTTTTTAGGTTTGGTGTATGCGAAGGAGACTCATTAAGGATCTAGAGCCAACACCTCCGATCCTTAATAATCCAGAATCATTAATCAGACTTGCTAACAAGAGTAGGAGAGAACAAGAAGCTAGAGAGGTAGAAGAATTAATTAATAGAATGGAGAACATTAATATTCAGAATCAACAAAACAATAACGGACAAACTCAGCTAGATGCGAATGGTCAACCTATAGCGCCACAAGTTATTAATCCTTTAGTTCCACCTGGCATTCCTAATCCTCAAGTCCAAGCTCAGATAGTAATTAATCAAGATCCATGGTTTGTTAATGGTCCGGAAGAAGTTCCTTTTCGTGCTCCTACTCTAGGAGTAGGTGCTCCAAATATAGATGTTCCAAGGTTTCTTCCAGATTCGGGTATGTTAGCTCAATTCCAAAATTTTGGAAATTTTTGTGGTAAAGCTGGAGAAGATCCTATCCGAGCAGTACAGAAATTCAAGCAGATATGTGATTCTTACATCACACAAGGGGTTTCAAGAGAACAAATGTATTTTGCTGCGTTTTGATTTTCTGTTATTGATTGAGCAAGTTAATGGCACGATTCGCAAGAACCTACGAAGATAATAAACTGGGACCAATTGGAAACTGCTTTCTTTGAGAGATATTACACAAGTAACATGAGGTTAGATGATCAACTCGAATTAACACATTTCCGTCAAGAATATGATGAAACTTTGGGTAAAAGCTGGACAAGATTTCAGATGTGTTTACGAAGAGTTCCCGATCATGGCTTTACAAAACAACAACAGCTAAAAATCTTTTACAAAGGCCTTGATGGGACTTCAAGAGAAAAATTGGATTTGCTATGTGGTGCGGGATTTCTTCAAGTTCAACCCGTTCATGCAAAAATCATCTTGGAAAGAACAGTAAAGAATGAAGTTGGGTGGACTTCGGTAAGAACCCCGGTTAAAGGAGTGAATAATGTTAATATCGAAGAAAAGTTTGCTACGCCTGAGAATAAGATTCAAACCACAATAGAACAACAATTTAAACAGCTTACACTAGCTGTAAAAGAGGGATTTTCGGGTAAGAAGGTAGCTGTGCAAGCTGCACAAGAGGTTTACATGTGCTTGATTTGCAGGGTAGATGATCATGATGAGGAAAGTTGTCCGAATAATCAAGAGCATGTGATGTTTGTCTCCAATAGAGGTAACTTTAATTCAAGTGGTAATGGATATCATCATAACAGAAACCATCCTGGGTTTCAATACTCAAATCCTAACGGGGCAGCCAATCCTACGTATGCGTATCAGCCGCGTCCCCAAGGTAACAACTTCAATCCAAGACCACATAATAATTATCAAGGAGGATAGAATCAAGGGAATTATGTGCAAAGACAAGCTCCTCAAGACACTTACAATGAAACCATGAACCAAAAAGCCTTACCTTCCCATCCACAAGAAGGTTTAGTTACCCTTCAGAAAACCGTAGAAAGCTTAATTGCTCTTCAGACGCAAGCTATGGAACGTTAACAAGCGTCTGACACAAATATGAAGTTATTATAGAATCAAATGGATCAATTTGCAAAACAGCTTAATCAGCGTCCACAAGGGTAACTCCCTAGTGACACTGAAAATCCGAGACAACATGAACATTGCAAAGCTGTTACTCTTAGAAGTGGTAAGAACCTCCCTCCACCTCCTTTTCCTGTTATGAAAGAGAAAGAAGTTCCGAGAAAAGAAAAGGAAGTGAGTGAGAAAGAAAAAGATGTTGAGGTTGAAGAAATAGCGAGGCTGGTTGAGACTCCAAAGAAGAAAGATGATGTTGTTAATCGCCCTCCACCACCGTTTCCATCTCGAGTTCAGAAAAAGGGTGATTTGGCCGAGTTTTCAAAATTCTTTAATAGAGTGAGGGACCTTAGTATTAATATTCCGTTACTAGAGGCTATTCGAGATATTCCTAAGTATAAGAAGTTTTTGAAAAGAGCCCTTACTAATAAAAGGCCATATTGTGATAATGAGATGATTGGTCTCCCTGAAGAATGTAGTGCTATTTGTCAAAGTAAATTGCCTCCAAAGTTAGTTGACCCTGGGAGTTTCACAATTCCGATATCAATTGGAGAAGAATGGAAAGGTAAAGCACTATGCGATTTGGGTGCGAGCATCAATTTGATGCCCAAGTCGATCTTTGATAAGCTAAAAATTGGAGAAGCAAGACCTACTTCTATGGTGTTGCAAATGGCGGACAGGTCTCTTGCACATCCAGAAGGCCGAATTGAAGATGTCCTCGTTAAGGCAGGTACACTTAATTTCCCGTTGATTTCGTTATACTTGAATACGACGCGGATAGAAATGTCCCCATTATTTTGGGTAGACCATTTCTAGCCACGGTGCGTACATTAATTGATGTAGAGAATGGCGAATTAACGATGCGGATACAAGACGAGGAGGTCAAATTCAATGTGTTCCGAGCTATGAAATTTTCAGATTCTCAAGAAGATTGCTTCCGAATGGATGTAGTTGAGCAGGCATCGCAAGAGGTATTTGATTGTTTTAATTATGATGATATTTTGCAGGCCACTTTAACATTAGACATACCTGAGATGATGGAAGAGCTTGCCGAAACAGTGGCATCTCTCAATTCTGAAAATCCAAAGTATAGGCGTCTTGCCTATGAACCTGTGAGAGAACCGGGGGAGATTATTCCTAAAAAGAAGCCTTCAATTGAATCTCCTCCGGAATTGGAAAAAAAGCCGTTACTAGCACACTTAAGGTATGCGTATTTAGGTACTAATGAAACTCTACCTGTTATTGTTTCAGCTAATTTAGCAGGTCCTCAAGAAGATAAACTCTTGCGTGTGTTGAGAGCCAACAAAGAGGCAATAGGTTGGACAATTGTTGACATCAAAGGCAGTAGTCCCTCCTATTGTCAACAGAAAATCATACTTGAAGATGACAACGCACGCTCAGTTGAAGGTCAAAGAATATTAATGCTCGTTATGAAGGATGTAGTGAAGAAGGAAGTTATCAAGCTGTTAGATACGGGGATTATTTATCCCATCTCGAGTAGTGAATGGGTGAGCCCAGTTCAGTGTGTACCGAAGAAAGGAGGAATGACAACAGTTCTTAATGATAAAAATGAAGCGATTCCTTCAAGAACGGTAGTTGGTTGGAGAGTTTGCATGGATTACGGAAAGCTGAACAAAGCCACCAGAAAAGATCACTTCCCTTTGCCCTTCATTGATCAAATGTTAGATAAATTAGCCGGAAGAGAATACTACTGTTTCTTGGATGGTTATTCTGGGTATAACCAGATTTACGTGGCTCCGGAAGATCAACATAAAACAACATTTACATGCCCCTTTGGTACTTTTGCATATCGCAGAATGCCATTTGGGTTGTGTAATGCTCCTGCTACCTTTCAAAGATGTATGATGGCCAACTTCTGGGATATGATCGATAATTTTCTTGAAGTGTTTATGGACGATTTCTCTGTGTTCGGTGATGATTTTGATAAATGTTTAGATAAGTTGGAGAAAGTGTTAATCAGATGCAAGGAAACAGATTTGGTCTTAAACTGGGAGAAGTGTCATTTCATGGTTCGCCAAGGTATTGTTATGGGTCACAAAGTTTCGAGTGCTGGATTAGAGGTCGATAGAGCAAAGATAGAGGTAATTAAAACTCTTCCCCCTCCTATTTATGTTAAAGGGGTAAGAAGTTTTCTTGGCCATGCTGGATTTTATAGGCGTTTTATTAAAGATTTTTCTAAGATTGCTAAACCGTTATGCAACTTACTCGAAAAGGATTCCAAATTCATTTTTGATGAAGCTTGTTTAGCGGCCTTCAAAGCAATCAAAGAAAAACTTATTTCTGCTCCTATAGTATTACCTCCAGATTGGAGTTTACCATTTGAGGTTATGTGAGATGTGAGTGATTTTTGTATGGGAGCTGTATTAGGACAGAGAAAAGAGAAAGTTTTTCATTTGATTTACTATGCTAGTAAAATTTTTAATAGTGCTCAAGTTAAATATACAGTTACAGAAAAAGAGTTGCTAGCAGTTGTGTATTCATTTGATAAATTTCGATCGTATCTTCTTGGAGCAAAAGTTATTGTTTATACAGATCATTCAGCGATTAGATATCTGATGGAGAAGAAGGATGCTAAACCGAGGTTAATCAGATGGGTTTTATTTCTTCAAGAGTTCGATTTAGAGATCAAGGATAGAAAGTGGTGTGAGAATCAGGTTGCAGATCATCTATCGCGTCTTGAGGGTTCAGAGATGAATAGTGGTACTGAAGCAGTTAGAGAAGAATTCCCTGATGAGAGTTTATTTGTTGTTCGTGATTATGAAGCTCCTTGGTATGCAGATATTGCGAATTTAGTGGTAAGTGGTTCTTTTCCTGAAGGTTCAACTTATCAAGAGAGAAACAGATTAGCTCACCGTGAAAGACAATTCTTTTGGGAGGACCCTTTCCTCTACAAAGTGTGTGCTGATCAAATGGTGAGAAGATGTGTAGCCAAGTAAGAAATTGAGGCGATTATAGCTGGGTGTCACGATTCACCTTATGGTGGACATTTTAAAGGAGATCGAACTGATGCTAAGGTATTACAATCTGGTTTCTATTGGCCTTCTATTATGAAAGATTGTCATGAATATGTTAAAAGATGTGAAAGATGTCAATTTACCGGAAACATATCCAAGAGGAATGAGATGCCACGTAATAATGTGTTAGAAGTTTAAATATTCGATGTTTGGGGTATAGACTTTATGGGTCCTTTCGTTCCTTCAAATGGTAACCTCTACATCTTATTAGCTGTTGATTACGTGTCTAAGTGGGTAGAAGCGGTGACTTTACCTACCAATGATTCACGAGTGGTGATTAAATTTCTTAAATCACACATTTTCACTAGACATGGCACTCCGAGGGTAATTATTAGCAATGGAGGTACTCATTTCGTTAATAGGTATTTGAAGACAGACTTAGAGAAGTATGGGGTGAGACATCGTGTATCCACCGCTTATCATCCACAAGCCAATGGTCAAGCCAAAGTCTCAAATCGTGAGGTAAAATCTATTTTAGAGAAAACCGTTGGTCCTACAAGAAAAGATTGGTCAATGAAATTAGATGATGCATTATGGGCCTATCGTACTGCGTTCAAAACTCCAGTTGGTGCATCTCCGTATCAAATGGTATATGGTAAGGCTTGTCACTTACCTCTTGAGCTTGAAATGTGTGCATATTGGGCTATTGCGAAATTAAACTTAGATCCTACTCTAGCTGGTCAGAATCGAATGATGAAACTTAATGAGCTTGATGAATTCCGATTACATGCTTATGAAAATGCTAAACTTAACAAAGAAAATACGAAGAGATGGCATGATAATCGGATTCGAGATAAGAACTTTGTAGTGGGACAAAGGGTATTGAAATATAATTCAAAGTTCAGTAATTATCCGGGGAAGTTAAGATCGAAGTGGTCAGGACCATACGTTGTGACCAAAGTTACACCTCATGGAGCTATAGAGATAGAACATCCACTTGAAAACCGTACATTCATGGTGAACGGTCATCGTTTAAAGATATATCATGGAGGTGAAGATACCGATCGTGCAAAAGACCCACATCCCGGAGAGGTCATGTACCTCCTAGAAGCTCCTTAGAAGCATGAGGTAACCCGTCGAGCTTAACGACGTTAAACAAAAGCCAATTTCTTGTATATTAGTTTAAGTATTTCAATTTTCGTAGTGTAAATTAGTTTGATTTTCGTTAAATTTAGTGTTTATTATTAAGAAATGAGGAAGGGTGTTTGTTTTTTTATGATTTTAGGGGTAAAATGGTCATGAGTTTGGGGTCAAAACAATGAGAAAACGAAAAAATTTGGAGTCCACAGCAGGTTTGACCGGCGAGCGAGCTGGCCGGCATCCCGGCCAAACGAGCTGAAGAACCCAAACTCTTTGACCACCGCGTCAGTAATGACGCAGCATAGCTGCGTCTCGATTTGCGCCAACGAGAACCGCCAGCATGCCGGTCAGATGACCGGCTAGCCGACCGATGACGAAGAAGTTTCTGACCATTGCGTCAGCAACGACGCAAGGACGCTGTGTCTCGAATTGCGCCAGCGACATGCCGCCGACATGCCGGTCAGATGACCGGCTAGCCGGCCAAGGAAGTTGAAGTCTCTGATCACTGCGTCAGTAATGACGCAAGGTGCTTGCGTCTGAGGTAAAAAAAATCGAATTTAGTAATTTTTTTCGCCGCCTTCGCGACCGGCATGCCGGCGAATCCGCCGGCTAGCCGGCGCGCTGTTGCGAGAGGCGGTTTTGAGTGCTTTTAACCTAGTTTTTTGCCTCCTTTTCCAAGCCAACCTCATATTCCGAATCCTTGCCTCCTCCTACTCCGAAAATCATCAATAAACAGCTATAAAATCATCAAATCAAGCCCTCTTTTATCACAAAAACACACAATCAACTCATATCTTCTCCAAAACATCACCAAATTTAATCTTTTCTCCAAAAAAAAATTCTTCCTAACCTTGAAATTAAACGCAATTCTTCCACAATTCCTCTCAATTAACCTTAACCCATCTCATATTCCACCATATTCTTCAAGTTTTAAGCCTCAAAACATCAAACTTCTAAGCTTTTCTCTAGATTTTTCACTATTTGAAGTTTTGAGTTTGGGGTGAAAAGATATGACCAACAGTACTGCTTCCATGTGTAACTATCGAAGAACATTACCAAGAAACAGGAACAATGTTGGAGCTAGCCCAGACCAAGCAATTGAGATTCCAGATTCCCGATCCAAAAAGACTGAACAAATCCCAATTGCTCCGAAACGAAAGGAAAATCCAAGTAAGGCTAATCCGAAAAAGAGTAGGTTAATTGATGAAAATGACGAAGAAGTTGAGGAAGAACTTGAGGAAGAATCGGAACAAGAAGTTCCCGAAGAACCCGTGCAACAATAGAAACCTCCGCGTAGGAAAACATGGGCTCAAAAGCCAAAGAGAGTCTTCATTCCGTGGGAAACTCAGGTTCGTGATAGAATTCAATTTTTGAAGTTTGGTGAGGAGATGAATCTTCCTAAGGGTATTATGACTAGGGCTTATAAATATTATGGTATTACTTGTGACAAATTGGGTTGGAACGAATTGAGAGAAAGGAAGCTTGAGTATATTCCTACCTTGGTGCGAGATTTTTATGAAGGAATCGCCTTCTCAAAAGATGCAGTTGTGATTCGCAAAAAGGTAGTTCCTTTCTCCGTTGAGCTTATTCGTAAATCATTGAAATTACCCGAATTTTCTGGACTATGCCCTTTCCAAGAATCTCTTAAAGAACCATCTTTCGATTATAAAGCCCTTTGGGGAACAATACTTGTTGATGGGACCCGCCCAATTCCCGAAGAAGAGAGATATTCTAGACAGATGTATAGTAGTAATTTGTTACCATGTGCTAAGGTATGGTCCCGTTTCATAATCCCTACCTTCTTCGGAATTAAACACATATCGGATGTGAAGAAGGAGCATCTTTTGTTTATCAAGTGTATTGTTGAGGAGAAACCTGTGGATGTTGCTCGCGTAATTTATGATACCATCATGGAATTTGCTAGAATTCCAACTTCGCAACAAAATCTCAAATTTCCTTGTACCATCACTACTTTGTGCTTAGACGCAAAAGTTCCGCGTATAGACGCAGAGATTGACCGTGTTGTAGTTGGAGATTACATGGGTATAGCTTTAGTCCAGAATATTCATGATGAAGTGTTAAGAGCAGTTAGAACTCCTAGAGCTCCTCCAAAGAAGAAGATGCATACCGATAGCGAGTTGGAAGCGAAAGTGAAGGTGTTAGAAGAGAACCAAGTGAAGATGATTGCGTCTTTGGGAAACGTCACAAAAGAGCTAGAACTTCTCCGAAACATGTTAATGGGGGTGAGCACAATTCAACACGCCACCTATGGTTTACTTACGAAGGAGAAAGTTCATGGACGCAACACCGATGACCAGCCACGCGCTGGTTGAGATACGTTTTCTATCCCTTCCGTGTTTTAGTTTAGTTTAGTTTATTTTATTGCGTTGAGTCTTTTTCGAGTCGTGGGGACACGGCTCATTTTTGAGTTTGGGGTGGGGCTCGTTGCCTCATCCCAGTTTTTATGTGCTATATGTTTTATTTGCTTTCAATAAAATAATTTTCGGAGTTGCGTTTGACTGTAGAAGATTTTAAATGTCCCTTTAAGCATACTTTTGATGAATTAATGATAGTAAATAGTGTAATTTAGTGAATAATATAAAACGCACTTAGAATTGCATGCGAACATAGGTAATTGATTGGAAAAATTAATGAACAATGCAAATGAAGTAAGCTTGTACTTAAGGAATAGGTTTGGTGTGTAGAACGTGAAGTAGAGAACCCACCTAGATATGAACTAAAAATGAACTATGTACTTAGGAAAATGATAGGGGAAGTTCTTTGTTAGCCATTTGAAGCCTTTTAGCTTGCTATCCCTTATTATAATTTTATCCGTCTTAGCCCAATTTTGAGCCTTAAGCCTTTTCTTTTGTAGCCACGATATAAGCCCATTATCCTTTAGAATATTAGGCATGACCAAATGACCCGCACTTGAATCACGATCCTGAGACTTGTCTCGAGCTTGAGTTTGGGGTGGAGGGTCCACATTTGGGAATTTACATTGGGAGGGGATTAATGTGTTTATATTAAGGAACAAAAATAAAATATGATATTATTATTTGTAACCCTTTGCCGGGATTTGAAAAAAAAAAAGAATTATAAGAGACATGACCTTTCATATCAAAATGATGGTCATGGGTATCTTGTACAAAAAAAAGAAGAAAATAAATGAAAAAGAAAATAAAAAGAAAGAATAAAATAAACCGGCAAAGTGGACTATTTTTGGAAATCATCTTAGTTTTCATTGGGTTGACATGGGGACGCAACATTAGTGCGTCAAATGGGTGAGTGAGAACAATTTTTTAGCGTAAAATCAAGCTCGAGGACATTGTTGATGGTAAGTGAGGAGAGAGCCAAAAGCTCACTTCAAATTTACCAAATATACATACCACACCGTCCTTAAGCCATTATTTAAACCGTAAAGTCCTCGTGATTCCTAAGTGCATAGTGAATTTATGATTCTGTTGATAGGCAATACACTAGATGGAGCGTTCAAAGCGAGTTAGGATTAATGACCACCCTATAGCCATCATACAGAGATGAGTACAAGTGTAACCTTCAAGCATTGCAACTTTAATTTTATGATTGAGATTATTTATGTTCGATTTTGTATGATAAGTGTATGTATATATTAGTTCCTAGATATTTGCTATATGAGATTTATCTTAAGAATTGCTTTAGGTGTATTTGCTAGCTTCTATTTATTCTTACGTTTACTTCTACCCCTTTGATTTGTTTTGTTTTACTTTATCGGGACGACAAAGATTTGAGTTGGGGGTCTTGATGTCTCCCTAATTGTTCTTATTTTCGACCATTGGGAGACATCATTTTTGATGTTTAATTAAATATTTTGATAGGCTTTTGAGTTAAAAATGCAATAATCCGGAATTCCTATTTTATTTCTAGTATTTTTGATTTATTAAACTTTTGCGCGTAATCTTGTGTATTTTAGTGAAAAGTTTGTAGGTTTTGAATATTAGCTAGGAATGGAATCCGAGAAGAGAGTCAAAGATAGTGATATGGAGTCAAGACTTGAAGATAAATCCCGAAAGAATTTGATTTTAGAGCTGCAAATCAGGAAAACAGGCCAAATATTGCTGATTTCGAGGCACTTAAGAGATGATTTAGCCGCTGACCCTTGAAGAGATTAGATTCCTTATCGAGTTACGGAACTTTAGCAAGTGATTTCAGGTCAATCGGAGTTATAACGAAACGGCTAGAGCCGTTTTAGTGAAGGTGGTGCAGCAGTTACGGGATTTTGGGCTTGGACATTTAATTAGTGATTTATTCTTAAGTCCAAGCCCTACCTAATCCGTTTTTCCACATATAAAAGGAGCTCTTGACTTATATTTTCACGGGAATTCATTCTTTACAAATTAAAAACATCAGAGAGAAGCAACAGAAGGAAGAAAGAAGAAGCTGTAAGAGCTGGAGAGGGTCTATATCTCCGTTCTCAGCCATTCTGATGTCTCCTCATTTGTGATAATATAATATACTTCAGAGACATCATTTTAGGCTTATTTATTAGTTTATAAGTTGATTTTAGCTTAATTTAGTGCACTTTCCTATTTTGGGTCTTGATTTAGTAAACATAATATTTTTAGAGCATATTGGGTTTAATTGTTTATTTAGTGTGAAGCTTTAAAGATAATTATGGAGATTAATTAGAGTCCAAGTCAAAGACTACAAGATATGGAAATAGATATGCATGGAAATTGGAGATAGAAGGAAACTGAGTTCAAATAGAAAAAGGAAAAGCTGCCTAAATTTGGGATTTTACAGTACACGTCCAAAGATTGGTGTTTTTACCTAAGAAACAGGCCGAATTTGGTAATTTCCTTCTAAAGGGCCTAGATAATTCTGTTGCGATTCTTTTGGTATCTTGTGGAGCAAACTCCGACCAATAACGAAGAAGATACACTCAAAACAACGCAGCAGTGTTTTCCTTACGAATTTGAGTTGGGCCAGGAGTCCATTACTTAAGTTTATCTCCAAGAAACGAATTAGGTCAACCTCTACACTATAAATACAGCCTCTTAACACTCTTAAATCATCCTTGGCCAGACCTTAAGGCCAAGAGGAAGCTACAACACAAGAGAAGAAGTCTGGAAGGAGCTGTGCAACAACTATGTCTCCTTCAACCTCTTATTTTGTAACTCTTTTCTCTTCCCTTCTTTGTATGAATTAATTCTTTAGTTTGAGTGTTTAGCATATATGTATGAACCCTAGTTTTGATTGACTTCTATCTAATTTGGGAACTTAATGTTTTAAATTGAATTATAGTTTTTATTCTTTGTTTATGTGTTTGGATTTATATTCTGTGTTATTGTAGAACCGCGGCCATATAGAATTACTATCTAGTAATTAGGTCACCATTGACAACGGTGTTTAATTGCATGTTTAGCACATAACGTTTAGTATTAGGTCTGATCTGACAACCCAACCTATCTAGATAATCACTATGGTTGAGTCTTGTGACTCTTTACCAATTACAGGAAAAGTTTGCTTAGGAAGCCTTATTGACACAGGTAAATCCTATTTTAAACTACTGATAGCATATTGGGACCGATTAGGGAAATACTACATAATTTACCCTTACATGTTTAGAACGGCAAAACTAGTGGGGATTGCATGCTAATAACTCAAGCTAGACTTTCATACTATCTTCTTTTCTTTTCTTTTACTTGTTTCCTGTCTTTTACTTTATTAGTTTAGTTTATTTATTGAAAAACCAAATAAATATTTATCTATCTCTTCTTTCTACTTGCGTATTATCTTTTCTATCTTTAATATCTGCACTTGATAATTTGCATAAGTTCTCTCTAACTTTCGTCAGTCCCTTAGGAACGAATCTTCTTATCATTAAAACTTGCATACGTCCTGTAATACTTGCAGTACAGTGTTAGTTTAAGGTGTGTATTTGCACTTATTTATATCTAATTTTATCACACCTTAGGCCACACCTTAGGCCACACCAAGTTTTTGGCGCCGCTGCCGGGGACTACATCGTTAGTCCTTGTGCAATTATCTTGTGCTTTTATTTTAGTTAGTTCAATTTTACGCTTTTCTTTTTAGTTTTTGTTTTACAGATTTTTTTTAGGCGGAATCAGATTTATTAGGAGATAAAGGTTTCGTGTTATTAGATCCTGAAGAAGCTAATTCAAGATGGATTCTCTAAAGCTCAAGGAGTTAAGCCGACAACTTGAGGAATTACGAGAACAATCGCAACAACTAGCTCAGAGGAATCTAGTACATGCCTCACCTTCATGTCCTAGTTGTGGAGCAAGAGATCACTCGTGGGGACATTGCATGAACAATCCAGCCTCAATTTCCTTCATGCCTTATCCAAGAAACCATTATCATGATGGTTATTATCAATCTCAAGGAAATTATGCTGACTATCAACTCCCACAGAGTTACAATTGGGTCGGAGATCAACAGCCGTGTCATTATGATAACCATTATCATGATGATTATTATCAACCACGACCACAAGCTTATTATCCTCCACAACCTATCTATCAAGAAGCGCCGATTTATAATAACGCTTATCAAGAACCACCTCTTTATTCAATGCAGCAACCTATACAGGAGCAACCTTCGAGTGTGAATTCAAGTTTGGTTCGACTGATGCAAACAATTGAAAATATAGAGAGTCACCAGCAAGAATCCCAAGACTCACAGAGTGCGCTTATGGAGAGGGTGCAGGCAGTGTCACGAATGGTGGAGAAAACTAAAATCCTTGCAGAAAGGCAACTCCGAAGTGATACTACTGCTTCAGAAAACAAAGTCTGTCATGCAGTTGAATTAGGAAGTGGAAAACAACTACCCCCACCAAGACCAGAACCAGAACCAGTCCCTATTCCAGAAACGGGGGGAAAAGAAACAACAGAGGAGGTAGTTGAACAACGAAGTGTCCAAGAGATGACATCAGAAAAGAAAGAGAGCCCAGTGGTAACCAACACATGTCCTCCTCCACCATTCCCTTCACATGTCAGAAAGGACAATGACCTGGAATTCAAGAAGTTCGTTGACATGATGAACAAGTTAAAGATCAGCAGCCCGTTTGTAGAAGCTCTCACCAGAATGTCAAAATACGGTCAATTCATGAAGGACATTCTTTCTAACAAACGAAGATTCGAGATGAATGGACTGCCAGAGGAGTGTAATGCTACAAATAAAATCGAGTTACCACTAGAGACACCACTTCCCACGAGATCTTGGATGGCACTATCCATGATTATAAAGAATCGAGCTGAAAAGTTCGTGGGAATTAAAGGCAAAGGGTGTAAATTTCGTCATCCTTAATCGAGGTAACACGTCTAACTTTGAAAGACGTTAAACAAAAGTGCTGTACGGGAGACAACCCGTAATTTCGTTTATGTTTTTACATTTTTAGTTTTTTTATTTATTTATTTATGTTTAGCTTAGTTAATTTTAGTTGATATTGCATATTTGAGAAAGGTATTAGTGTTTTTGATGATTAGGTATTGGAGAAATCGAGTTAGGGAAGTGAGCAAAGTTTTCGGAACGGAGAAACTTCAGCAAGTCATATCTTTACGCTCGGATATCGGAATCAGGTGATCTTTGAGCCTAAACTGCATAACTTTTCGAGATCTAGCTGATGGGGAGGTTTTTGCCACGTGCGGTACACCGGACCTCAGCCGCGGTGCACCGCACGGTAAAAACCCGTGCCACGGGGTCCTACCACGTGTTGTGTACAGAAACGAAAAAAAAATAGCTGATGGGTCCGGTATACCAGACCCTATACCGCGCCAGGCACCGCAAAAACACGTACCACGGGGTCCTACCACGGGTATTTTGACGTAGGAGGCGCAGAGCACCCCCGCGGTGCACCGCACCCTGGTCCGCAGCTCAGAAACACGTACCACGGGGTCCTACCACGGGTTTTAACCAGTGAGCAAAAATTTTCGAGCATCAGATGTCGCGGTGTACCCTGCGGTGCACCCCATGGTCCGCAGGGGTAGTCCGCACGAGCCGCCAGAGAGAGAAAATAAAGGGTTTCAAGGCTATATGAAGATCTAAAGCTTATTATTCCGAATTGATTAACCCTTAAACCTCTTTCTTCTCTCCAAAACTCTCCCAACTCCATTAAAGCTTCATAAAACCTTCACCAATCATCAAAACACTACCCAATCACCATGAAAACACATCCAATTCATTCTCCACATCATTACAAAGAAGATTCAACCACCTATATCATCCCAAAACACCTTGAATCCAAGAATCAAAAGCTTAAATTTCAAAAATTCATCCTACAATTTCTTAAATCCATACCAATCCATGAATGATCCATCTTACCCACATAGAGAATCATCATCAAATCACCTTTCCTAACCCAAATTAAGCTTGTACAACCAATAATCAAGAGGTTCAAATTTCAAGAGTGGTTAAAGCTTTGAGTTGGGGGTCAATTGAGATGATTAAGAGAACATGAACAGTATCTACTGAAAGGGAGATGAAGAAATCAAGGTATCAAATTTAATTGAGAAGAAATCAAGTGAGACAAGTCCTAGTTCCAATTCAATGGGTAAAACAAGTCAAGAGAAGAGAGGTTAGCTAGCTGTGTTTGATTCAATGAGCAAAAAGATTCCAAATTTAGTGAAGAAGACAACACGACCTCTCTAGATCAAAGACCTTATACCCAAGAGAAAAAGAGAAAGCTTCAAGGGCCCTGATAGCTTCTCCGAAGAAACAATTAAAGGAACTACATTTTTCTTATGAGAAAGTATTTGAAGAAGAAGTTGAAGGTGAATACATGAAGGTTCATGGAGATTTGGAATGCTTGGGTTGTTTGTGAATTGTATTTTATGAGGAGAAGAAGAAGATGTGGCACAGTTGATCTATGAGGAGGTGATACGGATTTTCGATCTCTCCCATGTCGTTATATAATGCAATATCCTATTATGATCACGTGTCCTAAACAAAAAGCGAATAAGAAGTTGGGTGAAGAAGAGACATTAGAGTTAATCCAAGTATCGTCAAGGCGAGGTAAAAGCCTCGAAGAGTATGTTTTCTTTCTTCCCTACCATTTCTTTATGTGCAATATGTATGCTAATTTTAAATTTTATTTTTCTTGAGTCTTTTTCGAGTCGTGGGGACACGGCTCATTTTTGAGTTGGGGGTGGGGATTCGTTGTCCTCATCTTCCTTTCTTCCTTTTTGTTTTTGCATAAAATTTAAATTTTTTGGGTTGAATTAGGCATAGAATATCTTTGAATGTACCTATTTGAGCATGATTTAACTAAGTTAATGATAGTAGGTAGTATGTTTTTGAAAGATGTCATAAATTTGTTTAGATGCATGTATGAAAACAGGAAATAAAGGATAGAAAAGTTAATGAGCAATGCTAAGAAATCACGTTGGAACTTAGGAATAGTTATTTGGTGTGTAGAACGTGAGGTTTAAAATTAGTTGAAAACCCACTTGTCTATGAACTAGTAGTGAAAAAGTAACAAAATCCGGTAGTTAGAAAAATGAATAAGGCAGTTCTTTCATGATTAAAACACTTGAAGCCTTTTATACCTTCTCACCTTTTGTTTGATATTATTGTTATTTATCTGTCTTAGCCCCTCTCAGCCTTTCTAAAGCCTTTTATTTGAAACACATCATAATCCATACCCTAGTTTTTAGGACTTATCTATATGACCCGCACTCGAATCGCAAAACCTGAGACACTCGTTTTAGAGCTTGAGTTTGGGGTGGTGGGTTTCATCATTTGGGAACATTGGGATTTGGAATTGTAATTATGATTTTATTGATGATGAAAAAGTATTTATTGTAACCCTTTGCCGGGGTAACAGTGAATGAAAAAGAAGCTACGAGCTAAATTTGCCAACAAGGGCATAAAAAGAAAGAATATATATATGAAAAATAGCGTGATATCTCGAACATCAAAAAGAGAATCATAGCTATACAAAAAGAGAAATTGATATGAAAATAATATATATTCGGACCGGCGAAGTGGAATTTGTATATCATCATAAAAGGTTTTATTTGGGATTATTGGGGATGCAAATCAAAAGCATCAATAAATTGGGTTGAGTGAGATCTTCGAGTGAAAACTCAAGCTCTAGGGCGATTCGTTGATGGCTAGGGAGGAGAGAGCCAAAAGCTCACTTTTCATTATCCAAATATACCACACCCGTCCTTAAGCCAAGTTATAACCAAAGACCTTAGGATTTCTAACTACTAGATGGAGGAACAATTGAGCTATTAGGTAGTAGGTAAGTGGACCATTGGATGCTTTATTTGGGACCTATGAACAACCTATAGCCATTAACATGAACTAAGTTATCATCCTCTCCTTCTGGCATTGCGAAATTAATCTTAACTTGAGTTTATGGATTGTTGATTACATGTATATTAAGCATCTTTGTGCATTACTTCTTGAGCATTACTACATGAGACTTTTTAGATATTTATGTTCTAGGAGCATTCATTATGTTCTATTCTTATTCTCCTCCTACTTCTTCTTCTTGACTACCCTACTGTTCTTTACTTTTATTGTATCGGGACGATACAACTTTGAGTTGGGGGTCTTGATGTCTCCTCATTTGTGATAATATAATATACTCCAGAGACATCATTTTAGGCTTATTTATCAGTTTATATGTCGATTTTAGCTTAATTTAGTGCACTTTCCTATTTTGGGTCTTGATTTAGTAAACATAATATTTTTAGAGCATATTGGGTTTAATTGTTTATTTAGTGTGAAGCTTTAAAGATAATTATGGAGATTAATTAGAGTCCAAGTCAAAGACTACAAGATATGGAAAGAGATATGCATGGAAATTGGAGATAGAAGGAAACTGAGTTCAAATAGGAAAAGGAAAAGCTGCCTAAATTTGGGATTCCGCAGTACACGTCCAAAGATTGGTGTTTTTACCTAAGAAATAGGCCGAATTTGGTAATTTCCTTCTAAAGGGCCTAGATAATTCTGTTGCGATTCTTTTGGTATCTTGTGGAGCAAACTCCGACCAATAACGAAGAAGATACACTCAAAACAACGCAGCAGTGTTTTCCTTACGAATTTGAGTTGGGCCAGGAGTCCATTACTTAAGTTTATCTCCAAGAAACGAATTAGGTCAACCTCTACACTATAAATACAGCCTCTTAACACTCTTAAATCATCCTTGGCCAGACCTTAAGGCCAAGAGGAAGCTACAACACAAGAGAAGAAGTCTGGAAGGAGCTGTGCAACAACTATGTCTCCTTCAACCTCTTATTTTGTAACTCTTTTCTCTTCCCTTCTTTGTATGAATTAATTCTTTAGTTTGAGTGTTTAGCATATATGTATGAACCCTAGTTTTGATTGACATCTATCTAATTTGGGAACTTAATGTTTTAAATTGAATTATAGTTTTTATTCTCTGTTTATGTGTTTGGATTTATATTCTGTGTTCTTGTGGAACCGCGGCCATATAGAATTACCATCTAATAATTAGGTCACCATTGACAACGGTGTTTAATTGCATGTTTAGCACATAACGTTTAGTATTAGGTCTGATCTGACAACCCAACCTATCTAGATAATCACTATGGTTGAGTCTTGTGACTCTTTACCAATTACAGGAAAAGTTTGCTTAGGAAGCCTTATTGACACAGGTAAATCCTATTTTAAACTACTGATAGCATATTGGGACCGATTAGGGAAATACTACATAATTTACCCTTACATGTTTAGAACGGCAAAACTAGTGGGGATTGCATGCTAATAACTCAAGCTAGACTTTCATACTATCTTCTTTTCTTTTCTTTTACTTGTTTCCTGTCTTTTACTTTATTAGTTTAGTTTATTTATTGAAAAACCAAATAAATATTTATCTATCTCTTCTTTCTACTTGCGTATTATCTTTTCTATCTTTAATATCTGCACTTGATAATTTGCATAAGTTCTCTCTAACTTTCGTCAGTCCCTGAGGAACGAATCTTCTTATCATTAAAACTTGCATACGTCCTGTAATACTTGCAGTACAGTGTTAGTTTAAGGTGTGTATTTGCACTTATTTATATCTTATTTTATCACACCTTAGGCCACACCACATTCCAATTCCGGAAATTAGGTTTTCTTTATCTTTAATTTTGTAAGACCATATGAATTCCACTACTTTTAATTTAGTTTTCTTTTTAATTAGTATGAGCTAATTTTATTTTAGTACTTGAGAATGCTTTATGGGTGAATCCCAATTCTATTGAAATTCTATGCCTGAATTTGGGTTTTTGTTAAATTAAATTAGATTGTGTCTTTTACTCTTTTCGATAAATTGAGATTATTTACTGTTTTTGGAGTCATGAACTAAGAACAGGTATTAGTATCTAGGCAATTCCACATAAGTGGCGTGTGGATCATCCTGACAGAGGGTTTAGGTACGGATTTATTTATTCAATCTAAAATAGAAGCTATTGAATCTGACGAACTTAGCTAATTTTAGGGCCAATGTGGTAATTAACTTAATCATCTAAAAGTGGATCATATTTACCCTGACGGGACTAGTGACACTCTAGGATAGCCTTATAGTACACCCTGACGGGGGTATAAAGAATTTAGAATCCCGACCATTGTAATTGACCGATTTAACCCTTAAACAGAATAGATTATGAAATAGGATTAGGAGGATCCCTTGCGTTCTCAAGTGCTACCTTCTCATATTTGCGTTTCACATTCATTTACTTGCGTCTTAGTATTTAATTGCATTTTCCATTTAGTCTTTTATTACTTAGAATTAATAAAAACAAACAATCAATCATTATATTTTTATTTGCTTTCATAAGTGCAACCATTCATTATTTGATAAGCATTGTAGTTAACCAAACCGTCCCTGCGAACGATCCTAGAATCACTTATTACTACTTGGGACAACCGTACACTTGCGGTTGTGGTTCGATTACTTTTGCATTTATTTTAGAACACACAAAGGACCACCATCCACCCTGACGGGGGTACAAGGAATTTAGAATCCCGACCAATGTTAATTGACCAGTTTAACCCTTAAACAACATATGTTATGAAATAGAATTAGGAGGATCCCTTGCGCTTCTCAAGTACTGCCTTCTAATACTTGCGTTTTACTTTCATTTACTTGCGTCTTAGTAATTATTTGCATTTTCTTTATAGTCTTTCATTACTTAGAATTAATACAAACAACCACTCAATCATTATATCTTTTACTTGCTTCCATAAGTGCAACCATTCATTATCTGATAAGCATTGTAGTTAACCAACCGTCCCTGAGAACGATCCTGTTATCACTATTATTACTTGGGACAACCGTACACTTGCGCTTGTGGTTCAATTACTTTTTGCATTTATTTTAGAACACACAAAGGACCACCAGGTGTAACCTTGGTCACAATATAAGGACCTGGCCACTTCGATCTTAATTTACTCGGATAATTGCTGAACTTTGAGTTATACTTCAATACCTTATGCCCCACTACAAAGTTCTTTTCACGAGTACGATTATCATGCCACCTCTTAGTGTTTTCTTTGTAAACCTTAGCATTTTCATAAGCATGTAATTGGAATTCATCAAGCTCATTAAGTTTCATCATTCGATTCTGACCGGCTAGAGTAGGATCTATGTTTAACTGCGCAATAGCCCAATATGCACCCATTTCAAGTTAAAGAGGTAAGTGACAAGCCTTACCATAAACCATACGATATGGGGATGCACCAACTGGAGTCTTGAACGCAGTACGATAAGCCCATAATGCATCATCTAACTTCATTGACCAATCTTTCATTGTAGGACCAACAGTCTTTTCTAAAATAGATTTTACCTCAAGATTTGAGACTTCAGCTTGACCATTGGCTTGCTGATGATAAGCGGTAGATACACGATGTCTCACTTCATACTTCTCCAAAACTGTCTTCAAGTATTTATTCATGAAATGAGGACCTCCATCGCTGATAATTACTCTCGGTGTACCATGTCTAGTGAAGATGTGTGATTTCAGAAACTTAATCACTACTCGCGAATCATTAGTTGGTAGAGAAATGGCCTCTACCCATTTAGACACGTAATCAACAACTAATAAGATGTAGAGGTTTCCTTTAGAAGGAACAAACAGACCCATAAAATCAATACCACATACATCAAATATCTCTACTTCAAGAACATTATTACATGGAATCTCATCCCTCTTGGATATATTTCCAGTAAATTGACATCTTTCACATCTTTTAACATATTCATGACAATATTTCATAATAGAAAGCCAGTAAAAACCTGATTGTAATACCTTAGCAGCAGTTCGATCTCCCTTGAAATGTACTCCATAAGGTGAGTCATGACAACCAGCTATGATTGCTTCAGTTTCTTCCCTTGGTATACATCTTCTCACCATTTGATCAACACACACTTTGTAGAGGAAAGGATCCTCCTAAAAGAATTGTCTAGCACGGTGAGCTAATCTTTTTCTTTCTTGATAAGTAGAACCTTTAGGAAATGAGCCACTTACAATTAAATTTGCAATATCAGCATACCAAGGAATAGTGTTTAGGTGAATCGCGAATAAGCTCTCATCATGAAATTCTTCTCTAACTACTTCAGGTACACCATTTGATTCTGATCCTTCAAGACGAGATAGATGGTCTGCAACTTGATTCTCACAACCCTTCTGATCCTTAATCTCTAAATCAAACTCATGTAGCAATAAAACCCATCTTATTAACCGTGGTTTAGCATCTTTCTTCTCCATAAGATATCTAATAGCAGAATGATCTGTATAAACAACAACTTTCGCTCCTAGGAGATAGGAACAAAACTTATCGAATGAATAAACAACAGCTAGCAATTCTTTCTCTATAACAGTATAATTAATTTGGGCACCATTGAAAGTCTTGCTTGCATAATAGATCGAATAAAATATCTTATATTTTCTTTGGCCTAAAACAGCTCACATAGCTAAATCACTAGCGTCACACATAACTTCGAATGGGATATTCCAATCAGGTGGTAACACAATATGAGCGGTAATGGGTTTTTCTTTTATTGCTTTGAAGACCACCATGCAAGCTTCATCGAAAAGGAATTTGGTGTCCTTCTCAAGTAAGTTGCATAGTGGTTTAGCAATCTTAGAAAAATCCTTAATGAATCTCCTATAAAAGCCAGCATGGCCAAGAAAACTTCTCACCCCTTTTACAGAAACAGGAGGTGGAAGCGTTTTTATTACCTCTAGCTTTGCGCGATCAACCTCTAAACCAGCACTAGAAACCTTGTGACCCAATACTATACCTTCTCGAACCATAAAATGGCACTTATCCCAATTTAAAACCAAATCACTTTCCATGCATGTAATCAAAACTCTCTCTAAATTCTGTAAACACTTATCGAAGTCATCACCGAATACGGAGAAATTATCCATAAATACCTCAAGGAAGTTATCGATCATATCCCAAAAGATTGCCATCATACATCTTTGAAACGTAGCAGGTGCATTATATAACCCAAATGGCATTCTGCGATATGTAAATGTACCAAAAGGACATGTAAAGGTTGTCTTATGTTGATCTTCTGGAGCCACGTAAATTTGATTATATCCGGAATATCCATCCAAGAAGCAGTAATATTCTCTACCAGCTAACCTGTTTAACATTTGATCTATGAAGGGAAGCGGGAAGTGATCTTTTCTGGTGGCCTTGTTCAATTTGCGGTAATCCATACATACTCTCCAACCAACAATAGTTCTTGAGGGAATAGCTTCATTCTGATCGTTAAGAATTGTAGTGATTCCTCCTTTCTTCGGCACACACTGAACTGGACTCACCCATCCACTACTCTAAAAGGGATAAATAATCCCTGCGTCTAACAACTTAATAACCTCCTTCTTTACAACTTCCTTCATGGCTGTCATCAATCTCCTTTGGCCTTCAACTGAGCGTGCGTTATTGTCTTCAAGAATAATTTTGTGTTGACAATAGGAGGGGCTAATGCCTTTGATGTCGGCAATAGTTTACCCTATCGCCTCTTTGTTAGCTCTTAACACACGCAACCGTTTATCTTCTTGAGGACCTGTTAAATTTCCTGAAACAATAACAGGTAGAGTTTCATTAGTACCTAAATATGCATACCTCAAGTGTGATGGCAAAGGCTTTTCTTCCAATTGTATAGGAGATTCGATTGAAGGTTTCTTTTTAGTTACAATATCCCCCGGTTCTCTCACAGGTTCATAGGCAAGACACCTATATTTTGGATTCTAAAAGTTAAGAGCTGCCACTGTTTTGGCAAGCTCTTCCATCAATTCAAGTAGATCAAGTGTCAAGGCTGCCTGCAAAACATCATCATAAGTAAATCCATTATATACCTCTTGCGTGGCATGCTCAATTACATCTATTCAGAAACAATCCTCTTGAGAATCTGGAAACTTCATAGCTCAGAACACATTGAACTTCACTTCCTCGTCTTTGATTCGCATCGCTAATTCTCCGTTTTGTACATTAATTAAAGTACGCCCCATGGCTAGGAATGTTCTTCCCAAAATAATGGGGACATTCCTATCCGCGTCGTATTCAAGAATAAAAAAATCAACAGGAAATATTAAAGTACCTGCCTTGACGAGGACATATTCTATTCGACCCTCAGGATGTGCAAGGGATCGATCCGCCATTTGCAAGACCATAGCGGTGGGTCTTGCTACTCCAATTTGCAATTTTTCAAAGATTGATTTGGGCATAAGATTAATGCTTGCACCCAAATCACATAGTGCTTTACCTTTCCATTCTTCTCCAATCGATATAGGAATTGTGAAACTCCCGGGATCAAGTAACTTCGGAGGTAGCTTACTTTGAAAAATAGCACTATATTCTTCTGGTAAACCAATCATTTCATTATCGCAATACGACCTTTTATTGGTGAGAGCTCTTTTCAAAAATTTCGTATATTTGGGTACATCTCTAATATCTTCTAACAACGAAATATTAATGCTAAGACCTCTCACTCTATTAAATAACTTTTTATACTCAGCCATATCACCCTTCTTTTGAACTCTAGATGGAAATGGTGGAGGAGGATGATTTATTACAACATCATCTTTCTTTTTTGGAATCTCAATAGGTCTCTCCACTTACTCTACTTCATCATATTTATTTTTATCCACCACATCCCTTTATTTTCTAGTAAATTCTTTCTCTTTCATAACATGAAAAGGAGGTGGAAGAAGATTCTTACCACTTCTGAGAGTCACGGCATTGCAATCTTCTTTCTGTTTTGGATTCTCTGTGTCACTAGGGAGTTACCCTTATAGACGCAGATTCAGTTGTTTTGACATTTGCGCAAGTTGATTCTCTAACATCTTACTGTGTTCATTAGAAGCTTGTTGTGTTTGGGCTGACTGTGCATGAAGTACGATTAAATCTTCTACGGTTTTTCGAAGGTTATTTATACCTTCTTGTGGTTGAGCAGGTAAGGCTTTCTGGTTCATGGTGTCATTATAATTGTCTTTAGAAAGTTGTCTCTGAACATAATTTCCTTGGTGTTGTCCCCCTTGGTAGTTATTCTGCTGCCTTGAATTATAGTTGTTACCTTGGGGACGCGGCTGATACGCGTATGTCGGATTTGCTGCCCTATTGGGATTTGAATACTAAAACCCAGGATGGTTTCTGTTAGGTTGATACCCTTGACCACTCGAATCGTAATTCCCTCTTTTGGAAACAAACATCACGGACTCTTGATTATTCTGACAATTCTCCCATTCATGATCATTCACACCACAATACGAACATCCATAAACTTCTAGCGTAGCATTCACTTCAACCCTTTTACTCAAAAAACCTTCTTTCACGGCTAACATGAGTTGCTTCAATTGTTGTTCCGCGGTGGTTTGTAATTTGTTCTCTAAGGTGGTGAACTTTTATTCAATATTTACATTATTAACTCCCCCTTTAACAGGTGTTCTCACAGTATTCCAACCCACTTCATTAGTGACTGTTCTATCCAAAATAATCTTCGTGTGAATGGGTGAAACCTGCAAAAATCCACCACCACATAATAAATCTAAATATTTTATTGATTTCCCATCAAGGCCTTTGTAAAATATTTTCAATTGTTGTTGTTCTGAAAGGCCATGATCAGGGACTCTTCGCAAACACTGCTGGAATCTCGACCAACTTCTACCCAAACCTTTATCCTATTCTTGTCGGAAATGTGTTAACTCGAGTTGAGCATCTAATCTCATGTTGGATGGATAGTATCTATCGAAAAATGCAGTCTGTAATTGTTCCCAATTTGTAATCTTTCCAGGCTCTTGTAAATCATGCCAATCACTCGCTCCATCTATCACGAAAAATCTGAATGTAGCAGAATACATTTGCTCTTTTGTTACTCCTTGAGTGATGTAAGAATTGCAGATTTGCATAAACTTTTGTACTGCGCGAATAGGATCTTCTCCGGGCTTGCCACGAAAATTTCCGAAATTCTGAAATTGAGCTAACATACCGAATCTGGATGGAATCTCGGGACATCAATATTGGCTGGGCCAATCCAAAAAGGAGGAGCATGGAACGGTTTTTGTGCTGGATCATTAATGAACCATGGATCAGCTACTTGGGCTTGAATTGGAGGATTAGGAGGTGGGACTTGGCCATTCTGACCGTTGTTATTAATCGGAAGGTCAACCATCTCTCTAGCTAATCTCTCTTCTAACACTTTCACTTCTTTTTCTTCTCTGTTTTTCTTGTTAGCAAGTCTGACTAATGATTCAGGATTATCAAGGATCGGAGGTAGTGTCTCTAGATCCTTAAATAGCTTCGTTCGCATACACCAAACCTAAAAACCTGAAAAAGATGAACAAAAAAAGCGTAAATCTGAAAGAATAAAATGCAACTAACACTAAAGGATAAACACCGGGGTCACACGCTACCGTCCCCGGCAGCGGCTCCAAAACTTGGTGGTCCTTTGTGTGTTCTAAAATAAAATGCAAATAAGGATAGGAGAACCACAACTGCAAGTATACGGGTGTCCCAAGTAATATATCTAATAAACAAATTCGTTCTCATGGACGGATTGGTTGACTCTAATGCTTATCAGATAGTGATTAATTGCACGTAAAAGCGAGTAAATGATTTTGAGAATGTTTGTTTTGGTTTTCTATAACTAAGACAATAATTTAAAATACTAAATAAATGCAAATATAAAACTAGACGCGATAAAATAAAGTAGTTTACGCAAGTTATGAAAGGCAGTACTTGAGAGACACAAGGATTTTACCTAATTATCATTCATTTCATGTAATGTTTAAGGGACAAATCGGGAAATATGTAATGGTCGGGATTAAGAATTCTCCTTACTCCCGTCAGGGTGGACTAAGGAGCTACTCTTAGGTGCTACAAACCCCGTCAGGGTGATTATAGTCCACCTTCAAGTGATTAAGTTTATTTATACCCAATTGGCCATAGGATTAATTAAGCTCGTCAAAGTCTATAATTTCTATCCTACATTCATTAATTGGTTCTGTACCTAGACCCCCCGTCAAGGTGATCCATACGCCACTATATGGAATAGCCTAGATACTAAGTCCTATGATTGGTTAATTACGTCAATAATAGTATATAAAAGCAAATTAATGAAAAATACAATTTATCCAATTTGATTTCAATTATAATAATCTCAAATCCAAACACATGAAACGAAATCAAATTGGGATCAACCCATTATGCATTCTCAAGCACTTATTAAATTTAGCTCATATTAATACAAAAAACTAAGAAAATAAAATAAAGGGAATTCATAATTGTTTTACAGAATAAAATAGAAGAACCTAATTACGGAGTTGAATTGGCTGAGAATTAAAGATATAGACAGCCTCCAGCTCTTGGCTTCTTCTCTTCCTTGCTGTAGCTTCTTCTCTGAGTTGTATGTGAATGGTGTGATGAGAGGTGTGTGAAAATATAAGTCTAAAAGCCATTTTATAAGCTAAAATTCAGACTAGGGCTTTTCTTAAGGATTTAAATGAAAATTAGAAAAGCCCAAGTCCATTAATTAAGCCCAAATCCCGTAACAGCTGCACCACCTTCACTAAATCAGCTCTAACCGGCTCGTTTCAATTCGGATTGTCCCTATTCCAGTTGCTAAATTTTCGTAACTCAATGGGGAACAATTTATCTTCACAAGGCAGAGGCTAAATACACTCTTAGATGGCTCGAAATCAGCAATATTTATCAACTTTCCAGATTTGCAGCTTGAAATTATCAATTCTTTCGGGATATTTCTTCTTGCTTTGACTTCATTACACGATATTTGACTTTATTCTTGGGTTCCTCTCCTAGCTAGTATTCAAAATCTACAAACTTTTCACTAAAAAGAACAATATTACGCGCAAAAGTTTAATAAATGAAAAAAACTAGAATTAAAAAAGGAAAATCGATTTATTGCATATTATCACCAAAAGTCTATCTAAATAGTAAAATAAACACAAAAAATGATGTCTCCCAAAGACATAAAATTAGAACATTTAGGGAGAAATCACTTACTTGCATAGTAAATCGTATGGAAGATCTTCTATTTTCTCTGGCCCAACACCCACCTATGGCGTGATCACTTGCATCGCACATAAGTTCAAACGGAGTGTACCAATCTGGAGGTATGACAATCGGTGTGGAAATGAATTTCTCTTTATTCGTCAAAAATGAGTTGATGCATTCGTCATTAAAAATAAAAGGAGTATCCTTTTTAAGTAAAGAACAAAGAGATTTGGCGATCTTGGAGAAATCTTTAATAAATACTCTGTAAAATCTTGCGTGACCCAAGAAACTTCTCACTCCTTTAACAGAAATCAGAGGTGGTAAGGTTTTGATAACTTCAATCTTAGCTTGGTCGACCTCCATTTCTGCACTTGAAACTTTATGACCCAACACAATCCCTTCTCGAACCATGAAGTGGCATTTTTCCCAATCAAGCACAAGATATGTTTCATTACATCGCAGGAGTACCTTTTCAATATTATTGAGGCACTCATCAAAACTATCTCCGAAAACCAAAAAATCATCCATAATAACCTCCTTTGGTGCCAAGCGCATCGCATAAACCAAAAGACATCCTTCTATAACGAACAAGTAAAATTTGTTTTGTGTTGATCAGCAGGATCAACACAAATTCGATTATAGTCTGAGTATCCGTCAAGAAAACAATAATACTCGCTTTCTGCGAGTTTGTCTGTGATCTGATCAATGAACGGTAGAGGGAAGTGATTTTTCTCTGTGGCCTTGTCGAGCTTGCGGTAATCCATGCACACTCTCCACCCCACAACTGTTCTCGATGGAATGGCTTCGTTTTGGTCATTAAGGATCCTAGTGATACAACCTATCATTGGAACACATTGCACTGGACTAACCCAGTCACTACTTGCAATCGGAATGATAATACTTGCATCTAATAACTTGATTACCTCATCCCTTACCACGTCTTTCATTGCTGGCATAAGTCTTCTCTGCCCCTCTATAGATCGCCCTCCTTCCTTCCCAAGAATGATTTTATGTTTGCAAATGGAAGGATTGATTCCATTTATATTGGCAATAGGCCACCCAATTTCTTCTTTATTAGCATGAAGCACACATAGCAACTTATCTTCTTGAGGACCTGAAAGGTCAGCAGAAATAATAACAGGCAAAGTATTGTCCATACCTATATACGCTTAGCGTATATGGTCTAGAAGTGGTTTTTTCGAGAATATGTGGACAGATGATAGATGGTTTCTTCATTGGCTCAATGTCTCCTGATTCTCGAAGTTATTCTCGAATGGCTCTTGGCCTACCATCTACTGAGACTAATGTTGCAACTTCGTCAGCTATGTCATCATATATTTCTTGAGATTCATGTGCCAAGGTTGTTGTTAGAGTGTCATCAACGCTTAATTACTTAAAAAATTCTTGCACAATTTTGCTTAAGACATCTATTTTCAAGCATTCATCATTCGTATCTAGATATTTCATAGCCTTGAACACATTGAATCATACCTGTTCGTCTTGGAACCTCATGATCAATTAACCATACTCAACATCTATTAGTGTACGCCCCATGAATAAGAATGGTCTACCGAAGATGATAGGGATATTCTTATATGTTTCGTAGTCAATAATAATAAAATCACAAGGAAAAATAAAACTACGAGCTTTAACTTAAACATCTTCAATTTTACATACTGTTTGGGAGAGGGAGTGATCTACCATTTGTAATTCTACTGAAGTAGGTACTACCTCTCCTATGTTGAGCTTCTCGAACAGAGACTTCGACACGAGATTGATACTCGCACCTAAATAACATAATTTTTTCCGGTCCAACCTTCACCAATAGAAATGGGAATCGTAAAACTTCCGGGATCTTGTAGCTTTGGTAAGAACTTGCTTTGACAAATAGCACTACATTCCTCAGGTAATCCAATATTTTCCCTAGTTTCTAAACTTCATTTGTTAGAAAGAATGTCCTTCACGAATTTAAGATATTTCGGCATTCTCTTAAGCGCTTCTACGAATGAGATTTTAATATCTAACTTGTCCACCATGTCAAGAAATTCTTGAATTCTTTTTCATTTATCTTGTTTTTGACACGTGATAGGAATGGTGGAGGAGGACGTGTATTGTTTACCACTAAGCATTTCTTCTTTTCTAGTGTCTTTTCAGGGACACTCGTTGGTTCAATTACCTCCCCGAACTTATCTTCAACTGTTTCTTCAACCACTTTAGGAATAGGGGTTGGTTCTGTTTCTTCTACTCTAGGTGGATGTAATTGTTTAACAATTTTTATTTAAATCGCATGAGAAGCATTATCTTGAGGAGCAATAGTATCACTCGGAAGTTGCCCTTTTGTCCTGTTCTGAAGTGTACTCACTATCTTCGACATGGTATGCTCGAGACATTTAATTACCTTTGATTGGGTTTGGAATCTTTGCTGACTTATCTTCATGTTTTCTTCAAGTAGTCCCATAAGTTCCACTATACTGGGATCAAACTCGAAGGTTGTTCTTGTGTAGCTTATTTCATTTTGAATATGGAGGTGGTTCTTAATTATATTCTCCATATTTGGCGCTTTTTGATAGATAGGTTGTGGTTGATAGTAATATTGAGGTTGACCTGGATAATATTTGCCTCTATCTTCACCCCATTTCTGATTCTGTGGGGAATAATAACTAGCGTGACTTCTTTGAGGATGATAATATCCATTTGAGTAACGATAAATCGAAGTTGGATTCTTCGTACAATTCCCCCACAAATGATTTCTTGTTCCACAACCAGGTGGTGTCGCCTAGGGTGTGATAAAAATAAGATCAATTTAAGTATAGGAAACTACGCACTCTCACCCTAGACAGGCACAGTACTGCAAGTATTACAGGACGTATGCAAGTTTTAATGATAAATAGAGTTCGTTCTCAGGGACTTAAGTGTGTTAATCGCGTAGGTAGAAAAAATGAGTAAAAGTAAATAATTAGAAAACAGGAAATTAAAGCAAGTAATTTTCGAGATTAAGAATTAAAACTAAGAAAATAAAGACAATAAAATAAGAGATTAAGAATATAAGATGAGAAGTATAGCTTAGGTTTTGCTAGTATGCACTAATCCTTCTAATTCTATCTATAAATCTAGTTCATAAGGGAGAATATTAGCTCTTGGTATACTTAGTCAGGATTCTAAATTCCCCAATCCTAGACCTTGTGAGCGACTAAGGGGGCTATGGCACAACCAAGACGAGGACTCAAATAGGGTTATCAAACGCCACTAAGGCCCTATCCACCACACTACAATCAATTGGTGATATGGTGGTTAAAACAAACCCTAATGACTATCTGGTTAGAAGTATGTTTTGTCAGAACTGCTATCGACACTAGACATTATGTGGTGGTTCAATAGTTAAACACCCTGTCAAGGAGACCATCTAACTACTCTTAAAACAATCCTAAAGCGATCAGTTCTAGGAAAGACAATAAATCAAAACACATAAACAAATATAAAGTAAGTAGCTAATATCAGATTAAAACATATAATTCCCAAAGAAACTTAGATAGAAGAATTAGAATTCATAGATTATACATGATGCAAAACCCAAGCTATGGGAAGTTTAGTTCATACCTGATGGAAATAAACTAAAAGAAATTACAAAAGACATCATCTTGCTCTCTACAATAAACTGGAAGAATAAAACCTTAAGAACTAATTACTATGAGGCAAGGATCAATTTACAAGTGATATAAGGGTGTATTTATATGTGTTTAGAAGACCTAATTCGTTTTCTTGAGGAAGAGTTAAGGTAATGGACTACTAGCCCAACTCAAATTCGTATGGAAATAAAGATAAACACTGCTGCACCGTTTTGAGCATATCTTCTTCGTTATTGGTCGGATTTTTCTCCACAAGATACCAAAAGAATCGCAACAGAATTATCTTGACCCTTTAGAAGGAAATTACCAAAATCGGCCTATTTCTTAGGTAAAAACGCCTATCTTTGGACGTGTATGCAGAATCCCAGATTTAGGCAGCTTTCCTTTTCCATCTTTTTAGCATTTGTTTCCTTATCTCCAATTACCATGCAAATCTCTTTCTATAAGTTGTTGTCTTTGACTTGGACTCTAATTAAGCTCCATAATTATCTTCAAATCTACACAATAAATAAACAATTAAACCCAATATGCTCTAAAAACAATAATTCTACAAATCAAGACTCAAAATAGGAAAGTGCACTAAAACTCAAGAAAATCGACATTATTGACTTCTAAATCACTTAAAATGATGTCTCATCCTAACATTAATCTATCACAAATGAGGAGACATCAAGACCCCCAACTCAAAGTTGTATCGTCCCGATAGAATAAAGATAAAAACATAGGGAAGTCTAGAAATACACACTTATAAAATTCTCAACACAAGGGAAAAAGCATAGCAGAATATATAGAATAACCTAAAGCACATAACTCAGAAAATTTCATGCAATAATATTCATAAACTACATACCTTTACACTTCTCATATCCACAGTCAACACGGCTTGAATTCAAGATCATATTAGTTTTACAATGTAAGAAGGATTGGGACTTTACTCAGTTCCCCAAGAGAGCTATAGATTGTTCATTGATTTTCACTAGTATCAAAGGTCCACTCAACTAATCTCTAATGGCTCAATCACTTCTTAATTACATAGCAAAGAATCAAAAGGTCTTTAAGGTTGTAATGTAGGCTTAGGGACGGTATGATATATTTGGATAATTTGGAGTGAGCTTTTGGCTCTCTCCTCACTAGCCATCAACGAATCGCCCTAGAGCTTGAGTTACTCTCATAAAACGTTTCTCACTCAACCCAATGAATTTCTTGATGCACACTTTAGCATACCCAATAACCCAATTAACGCTTAAGATGTTCACATAAAAATCCACTTTGCCGGTCCGAATATATATATTTTCTTTTCTTTTCAAATAAGTTTTCTTTTATAGCTATGATTCTCTTTAATGTTGAGATATCACGCTAATTTCTCATATATATATTTTTTTCTTTTAATGCCCTTGTTGGCAAAATTAGCTCGAAGCTTCTTTTTCATTCACTATTACCCCGGCAAAGGGTCACAATACAAATCTGTGAATCATCATCAATATAAAGCACAAAGCACAATTAATAAGCTCAAAAATCCCAACCCAATAACAATTCCCATAATGGTGGACCCACCACCCCAAACTCAAGCTCTAAAACAACTGTCTATGCATCGCGATTCGAGTGCGGGTCATATGGAAAAGTCCTAAAATATAAAGGATATGGCTTATAATGTGTTTCAATAAAAGGCTTTAGAAAGGCTAGAAGGGGCTGAGAAGGATATAGCATATAAAATCAAAAATCACAAGGTGAGAAGGTATAAAAAGGCTTCAAGGGCTTCAAAATATGAAAGAACCGCCTTAATCACTTTCTACATTATGTAATTTAGTTATTTTCTTACCTTTAGCACTTTCATCAAATGGTTTTTCAACTAGCTTGGATCTCACGGCCTACACACTTTCAAGGTTCCCTGAAATCGAACATACTTTCTATCGCATTGCTCACTAATCTTTTCTTTACTATCAACGTGTGTTTTCCTGCAAATACTCAAAGCATACAAATACATAGCTCATAAACATATTACTTACTATCATCAATCTACTGAGCTTATGCTTTCAAGCTATTAAACACACTCTACATCTAATTCCCATGCATCAAAAAATTTAATTTCACCCAAAAAACAGAAAAATGGAGATGAGAGACAACAAATCCCCACACCCCCAACTCAAAAATGAGCCGTGTCCCCACGACTCGAAAAAGATTCGAAAAAACAGAAATTAAAATTAGCAGATAGGCATATTTACAGAAATTGTAAGGAAGAAAGAGAACATACTCTCGAGGCTATTGCCTCGCATCATTGACATCCAAGGTTGGAATTGCTGGATCTTTCGTTAATTGCTCAAGGAGTTTCATGATGTGCACTTGATTAGCATTGATTTGTGCCACATCATTGACTAAGGAAGTATGAGCTGCTTCGGATTTTGTTAAACGCTCCTCCATCTTCTCTTGCCAAGCTACCTCCTTTTCTTCCTTCGAGACTTGCGTAGAACCCGCTCTTCGAAGAATTTCCTTGATCCAAGCATTATCAATATAACTCGTCTTAAACTCGAGTTTCTCTTCTTCACCCAATACTACATTCGCTTTTCACACAAGACACGTGATCATAGTAGGAAATTTAACATTATAAACTGATTTAGGAGAGACCGAAAATCGTATCACCTCCTCATAGATCAACTGTGCCACATCAACTTCTTCTCCTCTCAAAATACAGTCCAACAGTAGAGCGTACTTCATAGTCACATCCAAAGTTCGTGTGTTTCCGAAGATATTAGGGACAAGGAAATTGTGCCAAATTCGCGTATCCGCTTGAAGATATTTGTAAGGCCAAGGTGCCTTCAATTCTCCCTTATGTGATTGCACTTTCTCTTTGTCTAATACATGCTCAAAAAGTAATTCCTCATCAAAGATTTTTCGTTTAGAAACTGCTTCTTCAAATTTGCACAAACCTTTCAGTTTCTTAAACTTGAAGTGGTTCCTAATCTCCTCAACTGTGAAAGGAACTAACTTTCCTCTAATCGGAACACCATTACTATCTCGGCTAAAGAGGCCTAAATAGAACTCCAAAACTAATTCATGACATAATTCAGAACGTCTTACCATAAACGTAGACCAACCCAATTTCTCACCAAGCTCTAAGAATCTCGCATATTCTCCATCTCTAATTTCTTCCTTGAATACTTTCTCATAAGCAAAAGGTAGTTCTTTTAATTGTTTCTCTGTAGAAATCTTCAGAGCTCTTGAAGTATCCACTTTCTCTATAGGTATAAGATCTTGTTGAGGTTGTGTTCTCTCCTCTGCATAAGAGTAAAGCTTTTTACCATTACGATCAAACAAAGGTATCCCACTCTTTTCAACTTTCTCTTTACCCTTTGATTTAGAACTAGCACCTTTTTCAATTGATTTCTTCTTGTTTAAATCCAATCCCTTGTTGCTCTTCACCTCCCTCTTGTTAGCTAAAATTGTTGTTCTATTAGTCATCCTCAATTACCCCCCAACTCAAAGCTTTAGCAACCCTTGAAATTTAAACTTGTGAATTAATGGTTGAACAAGCTTGATTTGGCTTAAGAAATACGAATTGATGATTAATCTCTATGTGGGTGAGGTGGATTTGTAATGGGTTGGCTTGGATTTAAGAAATTGTAGGATGAATTTTGAAAATTTGGCTCTTTGATTCTTCAATTTGAATGGATTTGGTGAAGATTGGGTGTTTTGATTCTCTCTTGTAATGATGTGGAGAGAAGGTTTGATGTGTTTTTCTTGACGATTGGGTAGTGTTTTGGTGATTGGTGAAGGTTTTGATGAGCTTCAATGGAGTTAGGAGAGTTTTGGAGAAGAGAAAGAGGGTTAAGGTTTATAAAATTCGGAACTAAAAGCTTTAATACCTCCTTTATACATTAATCCCGTAGGTTTCTCTCTCTCTGGCGGCGCTGCGGACTACCCCTGCGGACCATGGGGTGTACCGCAGGGTAGTCCGCGACATCTGATGCTCGAAAATTTTTGCTCACTGGATGAGACCCGTGGTAAGACCCGTGGCACGCGTTTTTGCTCTGCGGACTAGGGTCCGGTGTACCGCGGGGTACACCGCGCCTTCTGTAGCTATCTCCGTCAAAATACCCGTGGCACCTACCCCGTGGCACGCGTTTTTGAGGCGCGAACCATGGTGCAGTATAGGGGGGTAGTCCGCGATCGATTTTTTCTCGGTTCTGGATCAAACCCGCGGTGCAACCCGTGGCACGTGTTTTGACCTCGCGGACCAGGGCACGGACCATGGGGTAGTCCGTGGGGGTAGTCCGCGGGGTGCATTCCTTTGCTCCAAAATTTTTTCCTCGCGTTCCCTAAGTCGATTTCTCCAATTCCTACACACCAAAAACACTAATACCTTCCTCAAATATACATTATCAACTAAAAACAACTAAAATAAACTTAACTAAAAACGTAAAAGACATGAAAACATAAAAAAACTACGGGTTGTCTCCCGTACAGCACTTTTGTTTTACGTCTTTCAAAGTTAGACGTGTTACCTCTGTCAAGATTTGCGAATATAGCCTCCCCAACAACGAGTAAGGCTATGAACGTCAACCAATCTGCGCTTGACCCCAGTTTTGGGGCGAATTTCTATCACCTTGGCTGAAACAACCTTAGTGACGATGAATGGTCCCATCCACGAGTCTTTGAAACTTCGTGGCCTATTCTCGCGTTTGTGGGCTTTCCATAGGACTTCATGGCCAACACCAAACTCAATGTTTGGCTCAGTATCCACAGGTTTTAAGTGGATCTCCTCAGGAGGGACTTTGTGATGTGAAAGGCTGTGGATGATAGGCACAGTGGGATCCAACTTCCTCGGTTTCTTACCCAAGACATAGAAGGTCTCGGATACATTCTTAGCATTAAGGGTGATGGTACCATCTTGGAAGTTGATCATACTTTGACTTGTGGCCATGAAAGGCCGTCCAAGTATGATCGGAACCTGCTTATCTGCATCAAACTCAAGAATAACAAAGTCAATAGGGATGGTGATATTACCTGCACGGACTAAGACGTCCTCCACTGTTCCCCATGTCCTTTTCACTGAGTTGTCAGCAAACTGCAACTTCACTGGAGTTTTCTCTGATTTCTGAAGTCCAAGCCTCTCGAACACGGACTTAGGCATAAGATTCACACCAGAATCCACATCGTACATCGCTTTCACTTTGAGCCTACCATGTTGGTGGTCCTTTGTGTGTTCTAAATAAATGCAATGGATAATCGAACCACAACCGCAAGTGTACGGTTGTCCCAAGTAGTATAACTGATAAAACAGATTCGTTCCAAGGACGGGATGGTTGACTACAATGCTTATCTATTAATGATTGATGCACTTATGAAAGAAAATATGTTTATTTGGTTTTGTATTAATTCTAAATAAATGAAAGACAAATATTAAAATACAAATAAAAGCTAAGACGCAAGTAAAATGATGTAAAACGCAATATGAGAAGTAGTACTTGAGAACGCAAGGATCCTCCCAATCCTATTTCCTAACTTATGTTGTTTAAGGGCTAAATTGGTCAATTACAATGGTCGGGATTCTAAATTCCTTATACCCCCGTCAGGGTGGACTATAAGGCGATCCTAGAGTGTCACTAGTCCCGTCAGGGTAAATATGATCCACCTTCGGATGTTTAAGTGTTATTACCTCATTGGCCCTAGAATTAGCTAAGTTCGTCCGAATCAATAGCTTCTATCCTAGATTGAATAAATGGTTCTGTATCTAAACCCTTGATGTCTCCCGATTTGTTCTAATTATTAGCCCTTTGGAGACATCCTTTTAGGTGAATAAATGACTTGTTTGTTAGACTTTTAGGCCTATTTTATCATATTGCACTTTCTCCCCTTGGAAATTAACTATTTGCAGAATCTGAGCTTTTGTGCATAAATTTGACTGTTTTTAATGCAAAGTTAACAGGTTCTTGAAAGACCAATCCAAGGAGAAAAAGTGAGAATAGAGTCTTAATGTATTTTAGAGTGTTAGGAAATGATTTCTAGTCGAGTTTCTATTTTTAGAGTACACTTTCCTATTTTGATTTCTTGATTTATTGATTTATTCTTTTTAAGCATATGCGGTTTAATTTTTTATTTAATGTGAAGCTTTAAAGAGATAAATGGTAATTACTTAGAGGTCAAGTCAAGATAAAGATGAAAGGAAAGAAGATTTACATGGAAATAAGAAGATTTGGTAAAGATTTATTTAAAGGAGGAAAAGATAAAGCTGCCTTTTGAAATCTGAAATCCAGCCACGTTTTAGGAATTAAATCATAATAAAATATTGGACTGGATTCTGGACGAATGGTCTGCACCAATAGAAAGAGCTTTCCAAGACAAGCAGTTTCATATATTGGAACTTCTCAAACGGATAAGTATTGAAAAAGATATGATCAAATCAAATCAGCAGAATCTTACCTTCTAAAGAGCTACGAATCTGAGAGTCTTTGACTTGTCTTCCACTCCAAGCAAAATTCGACCTAGACTCCTCCAACACCTATAAATACACCCCTTAACCTCCTACTTTCACACACTTCAGAGAATATACAAGAGGCTTAAGGTTTTCAAGTCAGAGCACGAAGGAGAGAAGAAGCTAGAAGCTGGGGGAATCCTGTTCTTCCATCCATAGTCATTCTACCCTTTAGGTTTTTCAATTATCTTTTGTATTTGAACATGAATTCCTTTTATTTAATGTTAGTTTTTAATTCCATCATGAGCTAAATTTCTTTATACTTGAGAATCGCATAAAAGGGATGAACCTTAATTAATGTTTTCTATGTTTTGAATTTGGGATTGTTAGATTTAAATTGAATTGAGTTTTAGGTATTGGATATTACTTTGTTTTCATTACTAATTCTTTTAGGAACAACTAGAATTAGCTGTTAGTATTTGGGCTATTCACTTTAGTGGCGAAGTGATCATCCGACAGGGGGGTTTGAATACAGATCTAGGTAATACCCGTGTAATGTCCGTTATTGACCGACAGGCTTAACTAGTTACATAGCCAAAGAGGTAAAATCACATCATCCGAAGAGCCATATTCGACCATACAGGTGTTTATGATACTTTAGGATAGCTTCTAGGTCCACCCGACAGGGGGCTAGGAGATATTAGAGTCCCGACTAATATTCTAATTCCAATTCTACCCTTAAACATAGCATAGATTACATTGATTAGGTGGATTCCTTTGCGAGGATCAAGTATATCTCTCTTATCTGAAGTTAGTCTTTTATTTGCTTTATTTCTTTTCTGTTTAGTTAATCTTGGTCTTTACTTTATTTGCATCTTTTAATTTACAAAAACCAAACAAAAATTATTATCTTTTATTTTCTGTTTAGCAATTATCTCTACTATCTGATTAATATTTGGGTTGAACCTAATCCGTCCCTGAGAACGAACTTGATTATCATATATTACTTGGGACAACCGTACACTTGCGGTTAAGTGGTTCCTCTATTTTGCACTTTATTTTATAACACCCCAGGACCCACCAAGTTTTTGGCGCCGCTGCCGGGGACGGTAGCGTGTGACCCCGGTGTTAATCTTTAGTAGTTTAATTGTTAGTTTAGTTTTAGTTTTAGTTTTCAGTTTTACGCTTTGGGTTTTCTTTCTTTCTCAGGTTTATAGATTTTGGTTTATGCGTGAAGATATCGTGATTCTTGCAAATCCCGAAAGCCTAGTTCGTGAAGCAAACAAAAGAAAGAGAGACGCTAAAGCAAAAGAGTCAGAGGAGCAATTAGCAAGAGAAACAATGGCTGGTCAACTCAACCCAGCTGCTCCTCGAAACAATGATCCGTGGTTCACCAATGGCCCTGCAGAAGCTCCGTTTCGAGCTCCTCCCCTCGGAATTGGCCCAGCAAATATTAATGTCGAGAGATTCAGACCCGATCCTGGTATGCTATCTCAGTTTCAAAGTTATGGCAATTACCGAGGTACACCCAGTGAAGATCCGATCCGTGCTGTACAGAAGTTCATGCAAATTTGCGATTCTTATATTACGCAAGGAGTAACTAAGGAGCAAATGTATTTTGCTAATTTTAGATTCTTCGTTATTGATGGAGCAAGTGAATGGCATGATTCGCAAGAACCCGGAACAATTACAACATGGGACGCATTACAAACCGCGTTCTTCGATAGATACTACCCAACGAATATGAGATTAGATGCGCAAGTTGAACTAACCTCATTCAAACAAGAGGAAGACGAGACTTTGGGTAGAAGTTGGAAGAGATTTCAGATTTGCTTACGAAGAGTCCCTGATCATGGCCTCACAGAAGTTCAACAGATGAAGATATTTTACCGAGGACTTGATGGCTCTTCAAGAAAGGATCTAGACTTGCTCTGCGGTGGTGGATTCCTACAGGTACAACCAGTTCATGCGAAGATTATTTTGAATAGAACTGTAACAAATGAACTTGGTTGGAACACTGTAAGAACACCTGTTCGAGGTGGAAATACTGCGTCAACTGAAGAAAAATTCACCGCCATGGAAAACAAACTCGAACAACAACTGAAACAGCTTACTCTAGCTGTTACAAAAGGTGCTACTGGTAGAAGAGCAGATGTTAATGTTACACAAGAAGTTTATGGATGTTCTAACTGCGGTACACAAGATCATGATTGGGAGACCTGCCAAAACAATCCAGAATCCGTAATGTTCATATCCAACCGAGGAAATTATAATTCAAGTGGTCAAGGCTATCAACCTAACAGAAACCATCCAGGTTTCCAATATTCAAATCCAAATGGGGCTGCTAATCCAACTTATGCATATCAACCACGCCCCCAAGGAAACAACTTTTAACCAAGACCTCAGAACAACTATCAAGGTGGACAAACATACGGATATCAAGCTCAGAGACAACCTCCTCAAGATGCTTATACTGAAACCATGAACCAAAAAGCTTTACCTGCTCAACCTCAAGAAGGTGCTCTAGATGTTCAACAAACCTTGACAACACTAATCAGCATTCAACAGTCTACCACGGCAACACTTAAGATGATGGAAACACAAATGGCTCAGATAAACAAGCAATTAAATCAACGTCAGCAAGGACAACTACCGAGTGATACTGAAGAACCTAAGCAGAGAGAAGAATGTAATGCAGTAACACTTCGAAGTGGTAAGAAGCTCGCTCCACCTCCTTTTCCCGTTATGAAAGAAAAAGAAACAACTGTGAAGGAGAAACCGGCAAAAGAGGTGGAAGAAAAAGAAGATGAACCCGAAATAGTGGAAGTGGAGAAGATTCCGGAGAAGCCAAAATCCAAAGATGTTACAGAAACTTGTCCTCCTCCACCTTTTCCCTCAAGAGTTCAGAAGAAAGGAGACATGGCCGAATATCAGAAGTTCTTGAATATGGTACGTGGTCTCAATATTAACGTTCCGTTCTTAGATGCTATACGCGATGTTCCGAAATACGTTAAATTCCTGAAAAGAGCCATTACCAACAAGAGACCATACCGTGAGAATGAGATGATAGGATTACCAGAAGAATGCAGCGCTATATGCCAAAGTAAGTTGCCACCTAAACTACTTGATCCTGGGAGTTTCACGATTCCTATTTCTATTGGTAATGAGTGGCAAGGAAAAGCTTTGTGTGACTTGGGCGCAAGTATCAATTTGATGCCCAAGTCAATTTTCGAAAAATTGAAGATAGGAAACGCTAGACCAACTTCCATGATCCTACAGATGGCTGATAGATCCCTCGCTCATCCAGAGGGACGAATTGAAGATGTCCTCGTCAAGGCACGTACGTTAATCTTTCCAGTTGATTTTGTTATTCTTGAATACGACGCGGATAGGAATGTCCCCATCATCTTGGGCCGACCATTCCTAGCCACGGGGCGTACTGTTATTGATGTAGAAAACGGCGAATTAACCATGCGAATCCAAGACGAGAAGGTAAAGTTCAACGTGTTTAGGGCTATGAAGTTTCCAGATCATCCTGAAGAGTGTTTCCGAATGGATATACTTGATTTAGCTACGCAAGAAACGTTTGACTGTATGAATTTTAATGATATCTTGCGAGCAGCCCTAACACTTGACTTACCGGAATTAATGGAAGAACTAACCGAAACCGTAGCTGCTTTGAATTCCGGAACTATGAAACATAGGCATCTCGCCTACGAGCCATTCCGAGAACCAGGGGAGATAGTATCTAAAAAGAAACCATCTATCGAGTCTCCCCCACAACTAGAAGAAAAGCAGCTTCCATCACACCTGAGGTACGCGTATTTAGGTACTAACAACACTCTACCTGTTATTGTTTCAGCTACTTTAACAGGTTCTCAAGAAGATAAACTGTTGCGCATACTAAGAGCTAACAAAGAGGCGATTGGTTGGACTATTGCTGACATCAAAGGTATTAGTCCTTCCTATTGCCAACACAAAATCATTCTAGACGATGAAAACGCGCGCTCAGTTGAAGGACAAAGAAGATTGATGCCAGCTATGAAGGAAGTAGTGAAGAAAGAGGTTATCAAGTTGCTAGATGCGGGAATCATTTATCCCATAGCTAGCAGCGAATGGGTGAGTCCAGTTCAATGCGTACCAAAGAAGGGTGGTATTACTACCATCTTGAACGAGCAAAATGAAGCCATTCCCTCAAGGACCGTTGTTGGTTGGAGAGTGTGTATGGATTATCGGAAGTTGAACAAGGCCACCAGAAAAGATCACTTCCCTCTTCCGTTTATTGATCAGATGTTAGACAAGCTAGCTGGTAGAGAATATTATTGCTTTTTGGATGGATATTCAGGATACAATCAGATTTATGTAGACCCAAAAGACCAACACAAGACAACCTTTACATGTCCTTTTGGTACCTTTGCCTACCGAAGGATGCCATTTGGATTATGTAATGCACCCGCTACTTTTCAAAGATGTATGATGGCAATTTTCTGGGACATGATTGATGACTTCCTTGAGGTATTTATGGATGACTTTTCTGTGTTTGGTGATAACTTTGAGGAGTGTTTACGGAACTTGGAGAAGGTATTGATTAGATGCAAGGAGACTGACTTGGTTTTGAACTGGGAGAAATGTCACTTTATGGTTCGAGAGGGTATAGTGTTGGGTCACAAGGTTTCAAGTGCTGGTTTGGAAGTTGATCGTGCGAAGATTGAGGTAATCAAGACTCTACCCCCTCCTATTTCTGTAAAAGGAGTAAGAAGCTTTTTGGGTCATGCTGGTTTTTACCGACGTTTTATCAAGGACAACTCCAAAATCTCTAAGCCGTTGTGCAACTTACTTGAGAAGGACACCAAATTCCTTTTTGATGAAGCTTGCATAAAGGCATTCAACGAGATTAAGGAGAAGCTTATTTCTGCACCTATTGTATTACCTCCCGACTGGAAGATTCCGTTTGAAGTTATGTGTGATGCTAGTGATCTTGCGATGGGTGCTGTTCTGGGACAATGAAAAGATAAGGTATTTCATTCCATCTACTATGCTAGTAAGGTCTTTACAAGTGCTCAAATGAATTATACCGTAACTGAAAAAGAGTTACTAGCAGTAGTATATGCATTCGACAAATTTCGTTCCTATCTTCTTGGGGCGAAAGTTGTTTTTACTGACCATTCTGCGATTAAATACCTTATGGAGAAGAAAGATGCGAAGCCGAGGTTGATTAGATGGGTTTTACTGTTGCAAGAGTTTGATTTAGAGATTCGGGATCGAAAGGGTTGTGATAATCAGGTTGCTGATCATTTGTCACGTCTTGAAGGTTCTGAATCTAATGGAGGGCCTGAGTTGGTTAGAGAAGAGTTTCCTGACGAGAGTTTGTTTTCAGTTTATTCATTAGAAACTCCTTGGTATGCGGATATTGCATATCTTATTGTGAGTGGTTCTTTTCCTCAAGGAGCTACTTCACAAGAGAAAAAGAGACTAGCCCACCGTGCTAAACAGTTCTTTTGGGAGGATCCTTTCCTCTACAAAGTATGCAGTGATCAGATGGTGAGGAGATGCATCCCAGATAAAGATATTCTATCCATTATTATGGGTTGTCATGATTCACCATACGGAGGGCACTTCAAAGGAGACCGTACAGCTGCAAAGGTACTACAATCCGGTTTTTATTGGCCCACTTTACATAAGGATTGTCATGAGTATGTCAAGAAATGTCACAGATGCCAGTTTACTGGTAATATATCTAAGAGAGATGAGATGCCGCGTAATAATGTTTTGGAAGTTGAGATATTCGATGTATGGGGTATTGATTTCATGGGTCCTTTTGTGCCTTCTAACGGAAACCTGTACATCCTACTAGCTGTTGATTACGTGTCTAAATGGGTAGAGGCTGTAGCTCTACCAACTAACGATTCGCGAGTAGTGATTAAATTCTTGAAGTCACACATCTTCACTAGACATGGTACACCTCGAGTTATAATCAGTGATGGAGGTTCACACTTTGTGAACAAATATCTGAAGAAAGTTCTAGAGAAGTATGGTGTGAGACATCGTGTATCTACCGCGTATCATCCACAAGCCAATGGTCAAGCTGAGGTCTCTAATCGAGAGATCAAATCCATTCTTGAGAAGACAGTTGGTTCCACACGCAAGGATTGGTCAATGAAATTAGATGATGCGTTGTGGGCATATCGTACTGCGTTCAAGACGCCTGTGGGTGCATCTCCGTATCGTATTGTGTATGGTAAGGCTTGTCACTTACCTCTTGAGCTTGAAATGGGTGCCTATTGGGCAATTGCGGAGATGAATATGGATCCAACCTTAGCTGCGGAGAATCGTATGATGAAGTTGAATGAACTTGACGAGTTTCGATTTCATGCCTATGAGAATGCCAAGCTTTACAAAGAAAAAACGAAGAGATGGCATGACAATCGGATTCGTGAGAAGAAATTCAAAGTGGGACAGATGGTCCTCAAATATAACTCCAAGTTCAGCAACTATCCGGGCAAGTTGAGATCAAAGTGGTCTGGTCCGTTCGTGGTGACTAAAGTTACGCCTCATGGAGCGATAGAGATAGAGAATCCAGATGAGCAACGCACCTTCATGGTGAATGGGCATCGTCTAAAACTGTACCATGTAGGCGAAGATACCAATCGCAGAATTGATCCACATCCGGGGGAGGTCATGTACCTCCTTGAAGCTGAATAGATGCGAGAGGTAACCCGTCGAGCTTAACGACGTTAAACAAAAGCCATTTCATTGTATATTAGTTTATTGCTTTCAGTTTTTCAATTCCTAGTGTATAATTCTAAGTTAGTGTCAAGTTTTAGTGTCTACTTTTAAAGAAATGAGAAGGGTATTGTGTTAATGGTGCAGGAATCGAGTTTGGATTGCTTGGAGAAATTTTTTTTGGAAAATCAAAGGCTGGCGCGGACTACCCCCGCGGTGTACCCCCTATACCGCAGGGATGTACCGCGCCCCAAAAAAACCCGTACCACGGGTTTTATCCAGAAGCAAGAAAAAAATGAAGCTGATAGCCGCGGTGCACCGCGCCCTATACCGCGCCACAAAAACCCGTACCACGGGTTATGTACCGCGGGTTTTTTGACGGAGTATGTGCGGACTACCCCATGCACCGCACCCCTACACCGCGGGGCAAAAACCCGTACCACGGGGTGCTAGCTTGGGGTCAAGACAGAAGCAAAAAAAATCAATAGCTGTTGCGCGCGGACTACCCCGCGGACTACCCCCGCGGACTACCCCGCGGACTACCCCCTGCACCGCAGGGATGCACCGCGGACTGGCGGTTTGTGAAGAATTCGAAGCCCAGTCAACTTCTAACCTTAAGGAGATAAACCCTAGCCTCTTCCACACGAATTTTCCAGCTCCCAACCCTATAAAAACACCTTGAAGCTTTATTAAACCTCTACAACAAACCCATTAACATCATCAAATCTCTCCTCCATCCTCCATAAACACATCCTCTACATCAAATTCATCACAAAACACCATCAAGATCATCAAGCTTTCAAGAGTTCCTCCAAGATTCATCAAAGAAAACAACTTCCTTCATCTAATCCAAGCAAGAAACTCAAGCTATACCAAGTTTTCTTAACTTTATTTTATCCTTGGTATAAACTTGAGTTTGGGGTCAATTCAACCATGACAAACAGAACAGATGCTTTGGATTATAAGAGGAGGTGTTGTATCCTAGGGAAGAACAAGAGTTTGCCTGGTTCCACAATTGAAAAGGCCATCAATCTTGATGAGCCTACTGAAGAAACACAAGAGAAGGCACCTGTACCACCACAACACGGGAAATTAACAGCAAGGATGAGGGTATCATCAAAGCCTGAAGACAAGCTACAATTTCAAGTTCAAAGTTCTTCTTCTTCTCAAACTGATTCTGGAATTCCTCCATGGGCTCACAATTTGCAACAAGAGTTCAAACTTTTACGATTAGACATCGGAGCACTTTGGAAGGAAATTACACAGATTAAGTCAACATTGGAAGAGGTAACTTTATTCATGGATATTGATAATTATACTCCCTCTTCGGAGGAGGACACTATGGATCTTCATGGCCAGGTACCCCGTTCTAATTCTTCTTCTTAATTGATGGTAGACACCAGTTAGGTAGTTTAGTTTAATTTTATTGCTTTATTGAGTTTTTTTCGAGTCGTGGGGACACGACTCACTTTTGAGTTTGGGGTGGGGTTCGTTGCCTCATCCCAATTTTTTGTGATTTACATGCTTTCAATAAAATTAAATCTTAGGGTTGCGTGACTGTAGAGACTTTTAAATGCCCCCATCAAGCATGCTTTTCATGAATTAATGATAGAAAATAGTTGACTTTAGGAGTTAGTATAAACTGAACTTTGATTGCATACAAACATGAGATAATTGATAGGGAGAATTAATGAACAATGCAAAAGAAGTAAACTCGTGCTTAAGGATAATAGGTGGTTTGTAGAACGTGAGATCTAAATGAGTAGAGAACCCACTTAGGTATGAACTAGAGACGAGTTGTGTAGATAGGAAAATGATAGAGGCAGTTCTTTGTTAGCCCTTTGAATCCTTTTTAGCTGTCTATCCCTGAATTAATTGTATCCTTCTTAGACAAATTTTTAGCCTTTAAGCCTTTCTTTTGTCGCCACATTATAAGCCAATTTCCCTTTAGATTATTAGGCATGACCATATGACCCGCACTTGAATCACGATCCTGAGACTTCCTGTCTTGAGCTTGAGTTTGGGGTGGTGGGTCCACTATATGGGAATTTACATTGGGTTGGGATTTTTGAGCTTATCAATGATGCTTTGTGCTTTACATGATGATGATTCACAGGTTTATTGTATTGTAACCCTTTGCCGGGGTAATAGTGAATGGAAAAGAAGCTTCGAGCTCAAGTTATGAATAGGCATAACTATGAAAAATAGCATGATATCTCAACATCATAAAGAGAGTCATAGCTATAAGAAAAGAAAAAAAAAAAACGAATGATTTGAAAAGATTATATATTCGGACCGGCAAAGTGGAAATTTTTATGTGAGTCATCCTTAGTGCTTATTGGGTTAATTTGGGGACGCTAATTAAGCGCGTCAATTGGGTTGAGTGAGAACGTTATTCGAGTGTAAACTCAAGCTCTTGGACAGTTGTTGATGGTAAGTGAGGAGAGAGCCAAAAGCTCACTTCAAATTTACCAAATATACATACCATACCGTCCTTCAGCCTATGCTAAAACCGTAAAGACCTCGTGATTCCTAGATGCACAGTGAGTTAATAGGGATTATTCTAAGTGGAACATTCAACACAAGTAAGGATCGAGGAACACCCTATAGCCACCATCTTGAGATAAGTAATAAGCGTAACCTTCTAGCATTGTGAAATTAATTTTGAATTGATATTGTTTTGTATTTGATTTTGCATGATAAGTGTAGGTGTATAGTAATTCTTAAGTTAGACTATATGAAATTTGTTTTAAGCTTTGCTTCGGGATTATTTTCTAGATTCTACCTTCTGCATTCACCTAAAAGATCCTTTGTTTTATTTGTATTTTGCTTTGTCGGGACGACAAAGGTTTGAGTTTGGGGTCTTGATGTCTCCCGATTTGTTCTAATTATTTGCCCTTTGGAGACATCCTTTTAGGTGAATAAATGACTTGTTTGTTAGACTTTTAGGCCTATTTTATCATATTGCACTTTCTCCCCTTGGAAATTAACTATTTGCAGAATCTGAGCTTTTGTGCATAAATTTGACTGTTTTTAATGCAAAGTTAATAGGTTCTTGAAAGACCAATCCAAGGAGAAAAAGTGAGAATATAGTCTTAATGTATTTTAGAGTGTTAGGAAATGATTTCTAGTCGAGTTTCTATTTTTAGAGTACACTTTCCTATTTTGATTTCTTGATTTATTGATTTGTTCTATTTAAGCATATGCGGTTTAATTATTTATTTAATGTGAAGCTTTAAAGAGATAAATGGTAATTACTTAGAGGCCAAGTCAAGATAAAGATGAAAGGAAAGAAGATTTACATGGAAATAAGAAGATTTGGTAAAGATTTATTTAAAGGAGGAAAAGATAAAGCTGCCTTTTGAAATCTGAAATCCAGCCACGTTTTAGGAATTAAATCATAATAAAATATTGGCATGGATTCTGGACGAATGGTCTGCACCAATAGAAAGAGCTTTCCAAGACAAGCAGTTTCATATATTGGAACTTCTCAAACGGATAAGTATTGAAAAAGATATGATCAAATCAAATCAGCAGAATCTTACCTTCTAAAGAGCTACGAATCTGAGAGTCTTTGACTTGTCTTCCACTCCAAGCAAAATTCGACCTAGACTCCTCCAACACCTATAAATACACCCCTTAACCTCCTACTTTCACATACTTCAGAGAATATACAAGAGGCTTAAGGTTTTCAAGTCAGAGCACGAAGGAGAGAAGAAGCTAGAAGCTGGGGGAATCCTGTTCTTCCATCCATAGTCATTCTACCCTTTAGGTTTTTCAATTATCTTTTGTATTTGAACATGAATTCCTTTTATTTAATGTTAGTTTTTAATTCCATCATGAGCTAAATTTCTTTATACTTGAGAATCGCATAAAAGGGATGAACCTTAATTAATGTTTTCTATGTTTTGAATTTGGGATTGTTAGATTTAAATTGAATTGAGTTTTAGGTATTGGATATTACTTTGTTTTCATTACTAATTCTTTTAGGAACAACTAGAATTAGCTGTTAGTATTTGGGCTATTCACTTTAGTGGCGAAGTGATCATCCGACAGGGGGGTTTGAATACAGATCTAGGTAATACCCGTGTAATGTCCGTTATTGACCGACAGGCTTAACTAGTTACATAGCCAAAGAGGTAAAATCACATCATCCGAAGAGCCATATTCGACCATACAGGTGTTTATGATACTTTAGGATAGCTTCTAGGTCCACCCGACAGGGGGCTAGGAGATATTAGAGTCCCGACTAATATTCTAATTCCAATTCTACCCTTAAACATAGCATAGATTACATTGATTAGGTGGATTCCTTTGCGAGGATCAAGTATATCTCTCTTATCTTAAGTTAGTCTTATATTTGCTTTATTTCTTTTCTGTTTAGTTAATCTTGGTCTTTACTTTATTTGCATCTTTTAATTTACAAAAACCAAACAAAAATTATTATCTTTTATTTTCTAGTTTAGCAATTATCTCTACTATCTGATTAATATTTGGGTTGAACCTAATCCGTCCCTGAGAACGAACTTGATTATCATATATTACTTGGGACAACCGTACACTTGCGGTTAAGTGGTTCCTCTATTTTGCACTTTATTTTATAACACCCCAGGACCCACCAACCCTCCGTCAGGATGATCCAATCGCCACTAATTGGAATAGCCTAGATACTAACACCTGTTCTTAGTTAGCTACTCCAAAAACAGTAATTAATCTCAATTTATTGAAAAGAGTAAATGACCTAATTTAATTTAATTTAACAGAAACCCATATTCAACATTTGTTATTCAATACGATTGGGATTCACCCATTAATTGTTCTCAAGCACTATGAATTGTTTAGCTCATATTAAAAAGAAAAATGAAATTAAATGTAAAGGAATTTATATTGTTTACAAAATTAAAAGATAAGAAAAACCTAATTTCCGGAATCGGAATGACTACGAACGGAGATATAGACTCTCTCCAGCTCTAGTAGCTTCTTCTCCTTCCTTCAGTTGCTTCTCTCTGGTGTTTTTAATCTTGCAGAATGTGAATTGTCTTGAAAATAGAAGTCCAGACCTCCTTTTATAAGTGCAAATTCGGACTTCGACCTAGGCTTTTAATTAAATGAAATATAAAAGGCCCAAGTCCACTAACTTAGCCCAAAATCCCGTAACTGCTGATATGCCTTCACTAAAACGGCTTTTCCCGATGCGTTATGACTCCGATTGACCTCATTCCAGTTGCTAAAGTTCCATAACTCGATAAGGAATGTTTTCTCTTCAAAGGTAAGCGGCTAAATCATCGCTTAACCTCCTCGATATCAGCAATCTATGGCCTGGAAAATGGATTTTCAGCTCTAAAAATAATATCTTCGGGATTTATCTTCAAGTCTTGACTCTATCTCTTGATCTTTCACTTTCTCCTCGGATTTCTCTTCTAGCTAACATCTAAAATCTGTAAACTTTACACTAAAAATACCAATATTACGCGCAAAAGCTTAATAAATTAAAAATGCTAGAAATAAAAGAGGAAAATCATAATATTGCATATTTAGTCCAAAAGTCTATCAAATTGATTAAATAAACACCAAAAATGATGTCTCCTAAGGGTCGAAAATAAGAACAATTAAGGAGACATCAAGACCCCCAACTCAAACCTTTGTCGTCCCGACAAAGCAAAACAAAACAAAACAAGGGGTAGAAGTAACGCAAGAACAAATAGAAGCTAGCAAATAAACCTAAAGCAATTCTTAAGATAAATCTCATATAGCAAAACTTTAAGAACTAACATACACATACACTAATCATGCAACATCAAACATAAATAATCTCAATCATAAAATTAAGGTCGCAATGCTTGAGGTTACACTTGTACTCATCTCTGTATGATGGCTATAGGGTGGTCATTAATCCTAACTCGCTTTGAACGTTCCACCTAGTATATTCCCTATCAACAGAATTATAAATTCACTATGCACTTAGGAATCACGAGGTCTTTACGGTTTTAATAATGGCTTAAGGACGGTATGGATGTATATTTGGTAAATTTGAAGTGAGCTTTTGGCTTTCTCCTCACTTACCATCAACAATGTCCTCGAGCTTGAGTTTACGCTCAAAAATGTTCTCACTCACCCATTTGACGCGCTAATGTTGCGTCCCCAATGTCAACCCAAATAAAAATAAGATGATTTCCAAAAATATTCCGCTTTGCCGATTTATTTATTCTTTCTTTCTTTTTATTTTCTTTTTCTCTTTTTTTGTGTACAAGATACCCATGACCATCATTTTGATGTGAAAAGTCATGTCTCTTATATATATTTTTTTTCTTTTTCTCTTTCTTTTTTCTTTTTCAAATATCGGCAAAGGGTTACAAAATAATAATATCATCTTTTATTTTTGTGCCCCAATACAAACACATATAATCCCTTCCCAATATAATTTCCCAAATGTGGACCCTCCACCCCTAACTCAAGCTCGAGACAAGTCTCAGGTTTGTGATTCAAGTGCGGGTCATTTGGTCATGCCTAATAATCTAAAGGATAATGGGCTTATATCGTGGCTACAAAATAAAAGGCTTAAGGCTCAAACTTGGGCTAAGACGGATAAAATTATAATACGGGATAGCAAGCTAAAAGGCTTCAAATGGCTAACAAAGAACTGCCCCTATCATTTTCCTAAGTACATAGCTTGTCTTTAGTTGATATTTAGGTGGGTTCTCTACTAATTAGGATTTCACGTTCTACACACCAAACATATTACTTAAGTACAAGCTTACTTCATTTACATTGTTCATTAATTTTTCCTATCAATTACCTATGTTCGCATGCAATTGTAAGTGTGTTTTATGTTATTCCCTAAAGTCCACTATTTACTATCATAGATTCATCAAAAGTATGCTTAAAGGGACATTTAAAATCTTCTATAGTCAAACGCAACTCCGAAAATTATTTTATTGAAAGCAAATAAAACACATAACACATAAAAACTGGTATGAGGCAACGAACCCCACCCCAAACTCAAAAATGAGTCGTGTCCCCACGACTCGAAAAGACTCAAAGCAATAAAATAATCTACACTAAATGAGAAAGGAAAGAAAACGTATCTTAACCAGCGCGAGGCTAGTGTCGGTGTTGCGTCCAAGTTGAGGTTTTGAATTCTTCTTCATCAGTGGTTGCGTTTAAAGTGTTCTTCCTCACCTCGAACTTCTTCAATTTTCCCACGTTTTCATTTATTACTTGCCCTCTAAGAATCATCTCTTCTATCAAAATCTTCCTCAACACCCAATTCTCTTTCTTCACCATGTTCTTCGTACCTTTCTTAACATTCATGGTCATCTCCGATGACCCCAAACTCAAAGCTTCAAGACCCTCAAAAGGTTTGGATAAAATTGTGATTTTAATGTTCTTGAAGGTTTGGGTTTGAATTATGGATTTTTTAGCGCTAGGTCATGGATATTTCAACGTTTGGGAAAGGTTAAATTGATAATTTTTCAGCTTTGGTGAAAGAAAAATTGGTTTAAAGTGTAAAGATTTGGTATTTTATGGTATGATTGTGATCTTGGATGCTGTTTAGAGGGAAGGATTGGTGGTATAATGTTGTTGTGATGATGATTTTAGGAGTAGTTGGAGGTTAGGACTCGTAATAAGAGGTAGGCTTGGGAAAGAAGGTAAAAATATAGGGTTTTACTCCATGAAATCGCCGATCACAGCAGTTGACCGGCTAGCCGGCGGTTGACCGGTATGCCGGCCAGTGTGTCGGCGAAAAATAAATTTTCGAAAAAATTTGTACTCTTTACTTGGGTAATATCTATCAAAGAAAGCAGTCTCTAATTGGTCCCAGTTTGTTATCTTCGTCGGATCTTGTGTATCGTGCCATTCACTTGCTCCATCAATAACGAAAAATTTAAACGCAGCGAAATACATCTGTTCTCTTGAAACTCCTTGTGTGATATAAGAATCACATATCTGCTTAAATTTCTGTACTGCTCTAAGAGGATCTTCTGATGGTCTACCACGAAAATTCCCAAAATATTGGAATTGAGCTAACATACCCGAATCTGGACGGAATCGCGGAACATTAATATCTGGAGCACCTACTCCTATAGCAGGAGCACGGAATGGAATTTCTGGTGGACCATTAGTAAACCATGGATCTTGATTCATCACTATTTGAACTTGAGGATTAGGATTCACTGGTGGAATTGGAGGAACAAGTGGCGCTAAAGGTTGGCCATTTGCGCCTAATTGACCTGGTTGGTTATTTTGTTGATCTTGAAGGTTGATCTCCTCCATTCTGTTAATTAATTCTTCTACCTCTAAAGCTTCTCGTTCTCTTCTTCTCTTGTTAGCAAGTCTGATCAACGATTCCGGATTACTAAGGATCGGAGGTGTTGGCTCTAGATCCTTAAATAGCCTTCTTCGCATACACCAAACCTAAAAACCTGAAAAAGCTAAACAAACAAAAAGCGTAAAACTGATAAAATAAAATAAATGCAACTATCACTAAAGGATAAACACCGTGGTCACACGGTACCGTCCGCGGCAGCGGCGCCAAAAACTTGGTGGTCCTTTGTGTGTTCTAAATAAATGCAATGGATAATTGAACCACAACCGCAAGTGTACGGTTGTTCCAAGTAGTATAACTGATAAAATAGATTTGTTCCAAGGACATGATGGTTGACTACAATGCTTATCTATTAATGATTGATGCACTTATGAAAGAAAATATGTTTGTTTGGTTTTGTATTAATTCTAAATAAATGAAAGACAAATATTAAAATGCAAATAAAAGCTAAGACGCAAGTAAAATGATGTAAAACGCAATATGAGAAGTAGCACTTGAGAACGCAAGGATCCTCCCAATCCTATTTCCTAACTTATGTTGTTTAAGGGCTAAATTGGTCAATTACAATGGTCGGGATTCTAAATTCCTTATACCCCCGTTAGGGTGGACTATAAGGCGATCCTAGAGTGTCACTAGTCCCGTCAGGGTAAATATGATCCACCTTCGGATGTTTAAGTGTTATTACCTCATTGGCCCTAGAATTAGCTAAGTTCGTCAGAATCAATAGCTTCTATCCTAGATTGAATATATGGTTCTGTATCTAAACCCTCCGTCAGGATGATCCAATCGCCACTAATTGGAATAGCCTAGATACTAACACCTGTTCTTAGTTAGCTACTCCAAAAACAGTAACTAATCTCAATTTATTGAAAAGAGTAAAAGATCTAATTTAATTTAATTTAACAGAAACCCAAATTCAACATTTGTTATTCAATACGATTGGGATTCACCCATTAATTGTTCTCAAGCACTATGAATTGTTTAGCTCATACTAAAAAGAAAAATGAAATTAAATATAAAGGAATTCATATTGTTTACAAAATTAAAAGATAAGAAAAACCTAATTTCCGGAATCGGAATGACTACGAACGGAGATATAGACTCTCTCCAGCTCTTGTAGCTTCTTCTCCTTCCTCCAGTTGCTTCTATCTGGTGTTTTTAATCTTGCAGAATGTGAATTGTCTTGAAAATAGAAGTCCAGACCTCCTTTTATAAGTGAAAATTCGGACTTGGACCTAGGCTTTTAATGAAATGAAATATAAAAGGCCCAAGTCCACTAACTTAGCCCAAAATCCCGTAACTGCTGATATGCCTTCACTACAACGACTTTTCCCGATGCGTTATGACTCCGATTGACCTCATTCCAGTTGCTAAAGTTCCATAACTCGATAAGGAATGTTTTCTCTTCAAAGGTCAGCGGCTAAATCATCGCTTAAGCTCCTCTAAATCAGAAATCTATGGCCTGGAAAATGGATTTTCAGCTCTAAAAATAATATCTTCGGGATTTATCTTCAAGTCTTAACTCTATCTCTTGATCTTTGACTTTCTCCTCGGATTTCTCTTCTAGCTAACATCTAAAACCTGTAAACTTTACACTAAAAATACCAATATTACGCACAAAAGCTTAATAAATTAAAAATGCTAGAAATAAAAGAGGAAAATCATAATATTGCATATTTAGTCCAAAAGTCTATCAAATTGATTAAATAAACACCAAAAATGATGTCTCCTAAGGGTCGAAAATAAGAACAATTAAGGAGACATCACATGTAATTGAATAGGAAGGTTGAAACTTCCCGGATCTTTAAGCTTTGTTGGTAGCTCTTTCTCACTTCTTCTTGAAACCCTCAGGTTCTCTCTCAGGATCTCTACACTCGCCTCTTTCTCAGGAATAACTTGCGTAAAAACTTGTTGCGGTGTAAGTCCTCTCTTCGCAATCTCAAGCATTTGGGCGTTGATATTTTCAGGTTGGTATGCCTCTACAAATGTCTTGAGCACAGTGTCATCCTTAGGATTTGTATCAGGAATAGTTGGTGACACTGGTTGAACACTAGGTGGCGATTCCACCTTCTCTTCTTCTTTCTCTTCTAGCACAGCAGGTTCCACTTCATCTTTCGATTCCTCTTTTGAGGCTTCTTCCTCTTTCTCTTTAGCCAATTCAGCTGCATATTCCACTACCGATCTAATCTCCTCTTGCACCTTCCTTAGTAACTCTATGAACTTGTCCTTCTCTTGATCGTCCTCCACATAAACTTCAGAATGGTCAGATTCCACGGGGCTAGACTTGGTTGGTTCTTCTTCAATACTGGGAACTTCCACGACACTAATGGAAGCATGTGGTGCTTCCTCTTTTGCTTTTTCGATCTCAAGGCATATAGCCTTGCAAGCTTCGAACTCATCCTTGTCTTCACCTCCTTCGATTGCCTTTACTTCTTTTTGTTCCACTACACTAGTTAACACTTTGTTTAACTGTGTTACTTGAGTACTTAGCATCTGAAGTATGGCATCGTGTCCTCGGACCTTCTCTTCTTGAGCGGTAATAGTTGTGTTCAAACGGTCTAGAGCTTGTACTATCTGTGTATTATCCATAGATCCTTCTTGCGGATACTGAGGTAAAGCTTTCTGATCTAAAGAATCGGTATAGGCGTCGTGAGCAGGTTGTTGTGGAGGAGCAGGTCTATTCTGATATTGATTTTGGTACTGACCTCTCTGTTGATAAGAGTTGTTCTGGGGTCGCGGTTGATATTGACCAGGATTAGCGGCCCCTTGTGGATTTGAATACTGCATACCCGGATGGTTGCGGTTGCCCCATCGGTTGAATATAAAGTAAACAGATTGCGGATTTACTTCACACTCTTCCCATGAATGGTCGTTAACTCCACATTGTTGACAACCTTGTGCTTCTTGTACTACCTTCGTAGGAGCTAAATTCTTCTCCATCGCGATTCTCAGCTCCTTGATTTGATTTTCTAATGAGAATATTTGAGCTGAGTTCGCAGTTTCTGCATCTAAACGAAGCGTTCCTCGGGTCTTTGCTATAGAAGCTCGCGTTGAAGGCCAACTTCTTTCTTGTTCCATAATATTTTCTCACACCTCGGAAGCTTCATTGTGATTCATGGACACAAAATTACCCTTTCCAATGTTATCCACCTTTTCTCTACCTTTGTCATTAAGACCTTTATAGAACATAGCAAGTTGTAGAGCAGGTGTATAACCATGGAGCGGACATCTAGTTAGTTTTTGTTGAAACCTTGTCCATGCTTCTCCCACTGTTTCTCCATCTTCTTGAGAAAATCTTGCAAGCTCGGTTTGATCTTTGAGTCTCATGATCTTCGGATAAAATCGGTTGAAGAATGCGGCTTGAAGTTCTCTCCAAGAGTGAATGGTTCCATGTGGTTGTCTTTCTAGCCAATCGCTAGCTCTTCCGGTCAAGAAAAACGAAAACATATGACAATACAGTTGCTCGCGTGTAATGCCAGGAGTAATGTAGGCATCACAAATCTGCATGAACTTCTGAATCGCTTTTACCGGATCTTGAATAGCTGTACCAGTATAGAGTCCGAAACTTTGAAATTGACTAAGCATACCCGGATCGGGTCGAAATTTGATATTTGGAATCTCAGGAGGGCGGTAACCGATGGGTTGAACATGGAATGGTACATTAAGGCCAGGTAGATCTTGTTCAACTTGGTTCTGTTGATTATTAAGGTTGTTTCCATTACCTCCTCCTGCTGGTAGTTGTTGTCCTTCTTGTCCACCGAGTGGTGGATCTTGTTAACCGAGAGGTGGTCCAAGTGGTGGATCTTGTTGCAATCCTTCTCCTGGTAATTGTTGTCCTCCTACTGGTGGGGTTAGTTGGGCTGCCATAACTCTTCTCAAGGCTCTTTCCTCACGAACTTGTTTGTTGTAAGGTCAGAAGCTCCTCTCAGGCTCCGATAAAGGAGGCCAAGAATTAAACACTGTGAAACCTGAAAAAGACTAAAGAAAACCACAAGCGTAAATCTGGAAAAATAAAACTAAACTAAAAACTGAAAAGTAAAAACTAATTAAAAACTAAAACTCGAAATAGATAACCCACACGCTAACGAGACACAAGTCCCCGGCAGCGGCGCCAAAAACTTGGTGTCGCCTAGGGTGTGATAAAAATAAGATCAATATAAGTATGGGAAACTACGCACTCTTACCCTAGACAGGCACAGTACTGCAAGTATTATAGGACGTATGCAAGTTTTAATGATAAATAGAGTTCGTTCTCAGGGACTTAACTGTGTTAATCGCGTAGGTAGAAATAACGAGTAAAAGTAAATAATTAGAAAACAGGAAATTAAAGCAAGTAATTTTCGAGATTAAGAATTAAAACTAAGAAAATAAAGACAATAAAATAAGAGATTAAGAATATAAGATGAGAAGTATAGCTTTGGTTTTGCTAGTATGCACTAATCCTTCTAATTCTATCTATAAATCTAGTTCACAAGGGAGAATATTAGCTCTTGGTATACTTAGTAAGGATTCTAAATTCCCCAATCTTAGACCGTGAGTGCGACTAAGGGGGCTACGGCACAACCAAGACGAGGACTCAAATAGGGTTATCAAACGCCACTAAGGCCCTATCCAGCACACTACAATCAATTGGTGATATGGTGGTTAAAACAAACCCTAATGACTATCTAGTTAGAAGTATGTTTTGTTAGAACTGCTATCGACACTAGAAATTATGTGGTGGTTCAATAGTTAAACACCCTGTCAAGGAGACCATCTAACTACTCTTAAAACAATCCTAAAGTGATCAGTTCTAGGAAAGACATTAAATCAAAACACATAAACAAATATAAAGTAAGTAGCTAATATAAGATTAAAACATATAATTCCCAAAGAAACTTAGATAGAAGAATTAGAATTCATAGATTATACATGATGCAAAACCCAAGCTATGGGAAGTTTAGTTCATACCTGATGGAAATAAACTAAAAGAAATTCCAAAAGACATCATCTTGCTCTCTACAATAAACTGGAAGAATAAAATCTTAAGAACTAATTACTATGAGGCAAGGATCAATTTACAAGTGATATAAGAGTGTATTTATAGGTGTTTAGAAGACCTAATTCGTTTTCTTGAGGAAGAGTTAAGGTAATGGACTTCTAGCCCAACTCAAATTCGTATGGAAATAAAGATAAACACTGCTGCACCGTTTTGTGCATATCTTTTTCGTTATTGGTCGGATTTTGCTCCACAAGATACCAAAAGAATCGCAACAGAATTATCTTGACCCTTTAGTAGGAAATTACCAAAATCGGCCTATTTCTTAGGTAAAAACGCCTATCTTTGGACGTGTATGCAGAATCCCAGATTTAGGCAGCTTTTCCTTTTCCATCTTATTTGCATTTGTTTCCTTATCTCCAATTACCATGCAAATCTCTTTCCATAAGTTGTTGTCTTTGACTTGGACTCTAATTAAGCTCCATAGTTATCTTTAAAGCTACACACTAAATAAACAATTAAACCTAATAGGCTCTAAAAACAATAATTCTACAAATCAAGACTCAAAATAGGAAAGTGCACTAAAACTCAAGAAAATCGACATTATTGACTTCTAAATCACTTAAAATGATGTCTGATCCTAACATTAGTCTATCACAAATGAGGAGACATCACCAGGACATGAAGGTAAAGTGTGTACTAAATTTACCTGAGCTACTAATCGCGCTTGTTCTTGTAATTCCTTGAGTTGTTGGTTCAATTATTTGATCCTTAGAGCTTTTAAGGTATCTTCTTACTTTTTTGTTTCTAACAGCTAACTTCTCTCGGTATTAAGAACTCTATTCATAATAGTTTAAGCATCTTCAGGATCTAACAACACAAAACTTCCATCTCCTAACATATTTGCTTTTGCCTTGGACTCGTTGTTGAGTCCTTGATAAAACATGGTTAATTGATATTCAGGCAAGGACAAATGGAATGGACAACTCGTTTTTTTCTCATTAAACAGTAACCATGCCTCACCAACACTTTCCCCTTCTTCTTGCACAAATTTTTCAAACTCCAACATATCTTTCAAGTGTTTACTAACCGGATAGAATCCGTCTAGGAATTTGGCTTAGAGTTTATCATAATTTGGAATAATATCGGGGTGTTGGACACCATACCAATCGCTTTCACTACCGGTCAAGAAGAATTGGAACATGCCATAGTATATACGTTCCTATGTAACACCCTTGATGATATAAGCGTCACAGATCTGCATAAATTTCTGGTCATAACGAATCGGATATTGATGTGTAGCACCGCTAAATTCTCCATGAGTCGCAAATTGCGCTATCATGCCTGGATCATGTCGAAATTTAGTGGCTTGGACTTCTGGAGTGCGGATTCCTTTGGGTTGTACTCTAAATGAGATGGGAAGATCAAGTTTCCTCGGGCTTGCCATCTGTAAAACCTGTAAAGACAAAGCTAAAAACAAAAGCATAAAATAGAACTAACTGGAATAAAAGCACTAAATAATCGCACAAGGACTAACGATGTAGTCCCCGGCAGTGGCGCCAAAAACTTTGTGTCAGCTAAGGTGTGATAAAATAATAGATAATTAAGATGCAAATAAATACCCTAGCCTAGCACGTTACTCACTGCAAGTATCACAGATCGTATGCAAGTTTTAATGATAAATAAGATTCGTTCCTCAGAGACTGCGAAAGTTAGGATAACTTATGCAATATAAAGTTCAATTAATAAAGCTATAAGAATAAAAGACAAATAGAATTTTCGTTTTGTTTTTGAATGGGAAAATTAACTAATTAAATTAAAGACAGAAAGGTAAATAAGAGAAGTGGAGAGTATAGGAGTTTAGCTCGAGATATAGCAAGTAATCCCCACTAGCCTTGTTTATTCTAATCATGTAAGGGAGAATTGTGTAGAATTTCAATAACCAGGATTCTAAATTCCTTCTAACCCCCTTCTAGGTGGACGTAGGTAGCAACCTTGCAATTACCAAGGGACTTAACTAAGGTGCTTCTTTGCCTCTAGGTTCGTAGATGAGAATCGTCTGCAATAATGATTGGTGGTTAAATCAAAACCTAATGGCTATCTAGTTAGGAAAGCCGTTTATGTGTTGTTTCAATAATTAGACACCCCTTCCGGGTGACCATCCAACTACTATTGAGGTAATCCAATATGCAGGCCTCCGCAAGGAACACAAACAATAAATCAAAGCACATAAAATAGAGAATAAAACACTAATTCATTTAAATACTAATCAATTCCAAATTAAAATAGATGTAAAAAAACTCTAGGGTTCATACCCATATGCTGAATCTCAAGCTAAAATAGAATTAGTTCATACTAGATAAAGAAAGGAATACTATTAAAAATACGAAGACTTGTAAAGGCTTAATTTGATATCCAATTCCTTCCAGACTTCTCTTCTCTTGTTGTAAGCTTCCTCTTGGCTTAAGGTTTGTCCAAGGTTGTGTTTCTACTGAAGAGAGCGTGTATTTATAGGGTTCTCTTAACCCTAGTTCGAAATCTTGGAGTAGAGGGCAAGTAATTGGACTCTTTTCCAAATCAAATTTGTTTCCTAAAATATAGGAGAAGGTAAAAACTATTGCGTCTTGTTTTGGTCGTAACTCACTCAATTTTTCTCTGATTTTCACCCACTTTGTATCGAAACGACCGAGTCGAAAAGATCTACACTTTGAAAAGACCGTTCTATCAAATTCCTAGCGGTTTTTAGTTATACTCACTTTAGTGGACGTAGCTGCTGAAATTCAGATTTACTTGACAACTTTTCTTTTCCTAGTTTATATCTACTTCCTTCTATCTCCAATTTTCATTCTTATTTTCTTTCCTTATCTCTTTAGGATTGATTTGACCTCTAATTAATTTTCCATATATCTTTAAAGCTTCACAAATAATAAATAAATTAAACCAAATATGATCTAAAAATAATAAATCATCAAATCAAGATAAGAAATAGGAAACTAAGAAAATATGAATTAAAATCGGTACAACACAGACTATCGAGGTTATTATTAATGTGTTTACGAGTATAATAGTGTAAAGTGTCAAATAAATGACAATAAAAGTAAATAATGTTTTTTGTGTTTTGATTATAAACCTAAAAAAATTAATGGAAATAAGAACTGAAATGGAAATGCAATTTAAACTAGAAAGAGAAGTCGAAATGGATGAGAAATATGCATGTGACTTGCTAGTAATACTCAAATTAGTTAATTTAATGTTTTCAGAAATAAGGTCGAAGTGGTCTTTTCATATTATTCAGGATTCAAAGGTCCTCACAAATCCCTCCCGGGTATATAGGAAGCTATCCTACGATACTAGAGACCTCTCCCGACTATTTTAAATTATATTGTAATATATTTAATTCGATGATTTTATACCGTTTGTGTTATTATTTATTTGAATTATATTATCTCGTGATCATATGATTAATTTTATGTTCAGGATATCACGACCTACTTCGCCATCTATTCATTAATGGTTAATTACTATCGTCGTTGAAGCGACATAACTAGTCATTTCATATTTGATATTTGATATTTCTACTGATCGACATTTGATATTATACAATCGTGTTGCACTAGGTGGCAGTGGGCTTGCAAGAGTTAATATGACTATCTTGATATATTCCCACTTGGCACATCTGATAGAGAGTTCCTTGGGAAGTGGGTATGGGTTCGCTGTACCTGAGGTATTACTGGCAGGAGTGATAAGGGATCGAACTTGCGGCAGTAGTCATAAGGGCAAGACAGAATTATCATTTACAATGTGATTATGACTTGTTAGTGTATATAGGTTGGTGCAAAGTATGAGATCCTAATTTTTTATATACACTTATCTGGTTTATTTATCTCTTTATAAATGTTTAATTTATATTTTTGACTTGTATAAGTACAATTACGGCGTAAATATAACTACTACCCTAGGTATCCTTTCAGGTAGTATATAATTTAAGGATTTGGGTATTGGTCAGTAGAACATGATTTATCATAGTGGATGAGTAGATATTTGTATTAAGTATTTTTTATTAATCTAATTTAAATCAAATTAATGGAGCAAATAAAATGTATTTTTTATTTTAATTAGTTAAAGTAGTAGCGTGTTTTGGAGCGCGACAAGTTGGTATCAGAGTTTAGAGTAGTCTCTAAACGTAAACATGGATAGAATCCTCAAACTGTGAGAAATGGGTAGAGGACAAACTAAAACATATAAGAGTTAGAATTGATTAGTATTTGTTACTGATCCAAGCCAAGATAACTCTTGAGGGTGAACCCTCATCTAGTGCTAAAATCGATGGTATTTTTTTATAGCATGGCAAACTCAAGAAAATGTCATTACTTTTCGTTACTCGATTGGCCAATATATGGATACTTAGAATCTTAATAGCAATTTTAGTCAGAGAGTAATCATTTGATTAATTTAAATATTTAAATTTTTGCGATATCAATACTTAATAATTTGTGTTAAATTAGTCGACTTGTATCGTCTTACTTGACCAGTTGTTAAAACTGAGACTAGCTAAAAAAATCATTAGTAAAATATAAGTTTTTTGAGGGAAAAATTATTTTAAGGTGTGGTAGATATGAAACCCAATATAAATAACATAACTTTTAAATACAATTATTGGTGTTAAATTACGACTTTATTACTTAAAATATTTAATTTATTTATTTAGAATACTTTTAAAATTAATTGATTAATTAAAATAATCGTTTTTAATAAAACGAATAAATAAATTGAAAAAGGAAAAAGGAATATCTTTTTTTCCAGGGAAGGAAAAAGGAATAATGAATTAAAAAATGAATGATAATTTCATTAATTATAATTTATTAAAAGTTAATATAAAGTATATAAGAATTAGAAAAACAAGTACATATGCTAAATCCCTCTTTTAGTTATTCTTCTAATTTGTCTTCTTTTATATTATAATTAGATTTATATATGGCATGTTATGAGTGATAATTGTTTAGTAATCAAAATTATAGGTAGTGGGCCTACTTTGAGAAACTTATAGTTATAATATTACTCATTTTTTTATATCATGACATACCAATTTACAAATCTATATTTTAAATCACACGACTCGACGATTCACATCCTCTACATAAATAGTGGCCAGGATCGTCTACATAATCTCGTTATTCTTCTCATAATTATCCAAATCTCTCATAATTCCCTTAAAACTCTCACTATGCATTTATTAATTCAAAAGTATTAATTTCATTACTAAAAAATAAATTAGTTACCGTGTTAGACAATAATTTTTTAATCACCTTTTCTTTACAAAATCTTATCGACCATGCAAATATTCTACTTCAAATAATTTTCGAATTACATACAAATTCAACTCTGACCATGATTATTAAATTAAAAAAATAACAAAATAATGATAAGTTATATAAGTGGTACATGACTCTCCATAATAAATCAGTTTAAATAAATAATCAAATTCTTATCAATATTGATATATGATTAAATGATCACCACACCATAATTGTATATTTTCTTATTCGATTTTACTCAATATTATATATAATATGTGATCTAATTTATAAAAAAATTATGTATTATATATGAAATTACATCTGTATACCCTAAATTTGTTTTTAAAAAATCAATATTTCCAAAACCTCCCTAAATTTCTCAACCTTAAAACTAATATAAACCTTCTTAACATTACCCTTGACCTAAAGCATTAACTTTAACCATTAACCCTTAACTTTAACCTTAATCTGTTATCTAGTAACCTTAACATTAATCTTAAGCTTAACCTTAACCTAACCTTAACCTTAAAATTAATTTTAACCTTAAACTTAACACCTTAAACCTTAACCCTGGAACCTTAACCTTAATTTTCAACTTCACTTTCACTTTCACTTTAAGATTAAATTTAACTTTAACTATAACCTAAAAATAAACCTTTAACCCTCAAACCTTAAGCCTTTAATTTTAAACATTAAACCTAACTGTTACCTTTCACCTTCACCTTCACTTTAAATTTAACCTTAACCTTAAGTTTAAACATAACCTTAAAGCTAAAACTTAACCTTAACCTTGAACCTTAAACCTTAACTTAAAATATAACAATAACCTTAACTTTAAATATAACAATAACCTTAATGTTTAACCTTAAACCTTACCTTAAATCTTGAACTTCAAAGCTGAGCCTTGATTTATATCTTAACCTTAACTAGATAAAAATTCATCACATTGATATTCTACCTTAAACCTTAAATGTTATTAATCCTTAACCTTTACTGTCAAATTTTAAACTTTAATTTTAACCTTAAAAGTTAACCTTAAAATTAACTTTAACCTTTAACTTAAACTTAACCTTAACATTAAAATTAACCTTAACCTTAACCTTAACCTAAACATTAACCTAAACCTTAACCTTAACCTTACCATAACTTAACCTTAACCTTAACCTTAACCTTAACTTTAACCTTAACCTTAACCTTTACCTTAACCTTAACTTTAAACTTCTCCTTGTTGAGAAAAAAGAACCATGACCTTAACATGGGTTCGATTCCTCTCAATGCAATAATATTTTCTCTTTAAGTGTCTTTAGAAGCCGATTTTACCTAGTTTACTAACAATCCACTATATGGACCTTTTTCATTAATGAGATTGGATATGTTTATACATAGTGATGTATTTTAATGTTTACTTCGTTGAAATTAATCATTGTCATAATATTTCTTTGTAACAAAAATTTGACTATAGTGGACCTATCCTTTTACTAGTAATTTTTTTGGTTTTCATGTATAAATTTTAGTGTTCTTATTTTTTTATATACTTTACAACTATCTCGAATACTTTTACTTAATTTTTTATTTGGTCAAATAGTTTACAATGTTTGTTTATCTTATTCAATTCTAATAAATAAGAATACCTGAGTTAATATTGATTTTATAAATAGAAAAAACGATCTAAGTTAATATTGATTTTATAAATAGAAATAATGATCTTTTACATTATTTTGTTTGGGGTATGAGATATGTTCAAATTCAAATCCATCATAATAGGGATTCATAATACATGATTACAATAAGATCTCGTTTAGGATTGTTTATTTTAGATTTAAAAGTACTTTTCAATTAAAATTTTCATATTTATAAAACATATTAAAATTAATTTGACATCTAAAATCACTTTAAATGTTTTTTTAATAATCACACATCTAGTGCTTTTCCTAAAAACGTTTTTAAAGGTCTAAAATATTTTAGGGCTCTAAAATCACATCAAATTATTATTTTAAAAAGAAATCCCAAATGGGCTCTAACTCTTGGCATATAATATTACTCCTTATTTTCCGCTGAGTTTTTGTAATACTAAAAAAATTAAAGTCAGGGTTACAAACTAGCACGCCCTTTAGGTGAAATGGCCATGTATTTAATAAAATGTCCTTAATTAATTACTAAATTTGGAATTTAGTACTTTATAAATAGATTAATGTAGGAGGATTTTTAAAACCTGCAAAAGGAGAAAGAAACTTAAGAGATATTCAATTTGGCAAAGAAAAAGAAAATGGAGAAAAAGAGAGGCGATGAGGGAAGAGATGAGAGTAGAAAATTGAAAGGAAAGATGGTTGAGAATCAAATTTGGAATGAAAAAAAATCGCATCCACATCATAAATGCCCAAGATGTGACTCAAATAACACAAAATTTTGTTACTTCAATAACAAAAGCGTATTGCAGCCAAGGTACATTTGTAAGAACTGCAGAATGTATTGGACTCAGGGTGGACGACAGAGCAACTTAACGATTGGTGGTGGCAACCAAAACGTAAGATACAACAAGGATTCATCATCCAACTCCAGTGATGAGGCTAAACTGTCAAGTAATGTGTCGATCACACCACAACCAATAGTAAGCAATTTATCTGATATTGCTGGTTTGCTTACCAGGAATATTAGTATGTTACCTGGAAATAAAACAATGGTAACTTCATCTTTGGAAATTAGGCCCCCTGTAAATTATCTTTATTCTTGCTATGTGTGCATGCCATATGAATATGCTAGTGGTACGCAAAATATGAACTCAGCCTCACCTAGAGGTATAGTTTGAGTAACATATTTGATCTACAGGGCTTCAATAGGTATGTGCCCTTAAATCCTCAACTGGGTGGAGTTCCACCCATACAGGATGGATTTTCATCAATTCAAGGCAGATGTCCACCAATTCGGGGAGAGGTTCCACCAATCCAAGATGTAGTTCCACCATTCCAGGGTGGAGTTCCACCCATTCAAGATTTAGTTCCACCCATCCAAGAGGTATTTCCACCAATCTAAGGTACAGGTCCACCAATACAGGGTGGAGTTCCAATGAATAATTTATCAACAAATAAAATTCGTCTAAAAATAGTAAATCAAAGAATATTATTAATCAAGGAAAAGAGTCGATTCTAAGGGATTTCATTCCTAGTAGAAACCTATTCGAGGACATGAAGAATCAGAAAAATGAGACACCATATAAACCAGATCAAAGATTTTATCAAGCGACAATACCAAGAGATCTTTGGAACCAGGACTTTAGCAATAACACCAATATCTACAACATAACTGTAACGCCTACTTCTAGTACCCAAAACAACACAAATAATCTCCACAACATCAGCCCTATGAATGCTTCAAGTTCTATGATATGGAACAATTTTAGGGTGAATAACAACAACGACTACGATGACTATGCCAACAACAACAATGATGATCTTGAAGCTTCCCCCTACACAAATGAGTGGCCAGATAGTCTTTCATACTTTGACCCCTCAAAAATTTAAGAGACAATTGATATATTGTCTCTCAAAATCATTTTCCAGCAAATAAAACTTGTTGTCATTGAGTCTTTGATGATTGGGTATTTTATTATTTTGTTTATCCTTAGTAAAGAGGAGAAATAGTTTTTTTGGAATGCTGTATTAACTTTATCAACATGGAAATTATCCTTTTACTCATATCTGTTTATCTAAGTTTTTGGTTTAAATTTTGATTTCCTTTTTATTTCATAACATATATTATTTCTTTGTTTCATTTAACCTTAGAATTAATTCCAAAAAAGAACTCCATTCGTCGTATTTTAATTGTCTATTGTCTAAAAATATTTTTCTATAAACCATTATAGGTTTAGAATATCAAGACTTGTTTTTCCCGTCTTTTACATCATTCAAAAATATTCTATTACTTTGTGAATAGTTATTAATCATACTATCAATAAATTTTATTTATTGCTTTGCTTACAATAAAGTAAACTGTATAATAAAATCAAGACGTTAGAATAATAGTGGCTCCTTTATTGGTGTGCAATTTCATGGTTAGGTGGTAAGTGGATACCACCTCCCTTAGTTTGTTTAGAAAATTACCCCCTTTATTGTCACGACACGCAGATTAACTAGTCATCTAAGACAAATTTAGTGGGTACGATGATAGAAGTTTTATGTGACCCTAATGTGACTGGTAGCTTGATTCTTCTATTTGGTTGAAAAGTTTGTCTGTAGAACCTTATGGTTGTATCATGGTAGAGTAAAAGATCGTCGGGGTTGATATGCTTATGTTTGAAATTATGCAGAAAAATAGATGTACATAGTTTCCAGTTTTGACTCAAATGTTCTTAGATAGGGATATCTCAATCACAACAAACATTTTGAAGTTGATGTCATCTCGGTTTTAAGGTTATTTTCGTCGTAGGTTTTCTCAACCTTTCTTAACGTGTCAATTCCTTCTATACCTTATTTGACCAACTGCAAAACAATAATATGTGATATTTATTTCCATTTGATACCAACAAAATTGAGCTGGAGCAAGGTCATCGGATTCCTCATACTTTACTGACTCTTTTTATGTCCATTCTAGTTGTTATTTTCCTTTTATTGGATACCCGCCTTTATCTATAGTTTATCCACTTGGAGTCGAGTCTTAAAATCTGACGATTAAGGAAATGGCATGTTCAACACTTCTCTTCGATTGTATTATAGGTTGTATTTGTGCAAAATATAGGGTGAAATTTTCTTACACTTAGAGGCTTCTTCTCTTTAGGAATTAAAACAATGTTTGTAGTATTTATTTGAGCAAGAATCTTCCCATTGTTGAGGCTTTGCTTTATAGCTTTAGTAAAGTCATTACCTATAATACTCCAGGATGCTTTATAGAAAGCCGAGTTTAGTCCATCAGGGCCTGGACTCTTGCTTTCACTTATAGAAAACAGAGCTTCCTTAATCTCCTTGTCAGTTACAGGGGTAATTAGTTCTTGACTCTATTCTTCACTTAACCATGTACCAATAACCTCCTTAATAACATGACTAGAAACAACTTCTTCATGAATTTATTCAGTTCCTAAAAGATGTTTATAAAACTTTACAAATTCATTCTTAATCTGATCAGGATCATCTATTGTATCACCTTCTTCATTAACAAGCATGGACACATTATTCTTAGCAACTCTACCATTAATAAGTCTATAAAAGTAAGATGTGTTACTGTCCATGTCATTGATGAATAAGCATTTAGCCTTCTGCTTTAGAATGATATGTTGAATTAAAATAGCCTTCTCTAAGTCTTCACTCAATATCTTTTTTTCATTAAGTAATACACTATCTATACTTCCCTTCATAATTTCCATCTGAACACTCTGAAGCTGAGCTCTTTTTTCTTCTATTTCTTTTGAGTTCCTTCTGAAGTATTTATTATTAAACTTCTTAAGAGCTACTTTGACATTCTTTTGTCTCATACATAGTTTAAACATTTCATTACCCTCCAAATTAATATTCCAAGCTTCCTTTACTGTGTCTAAGAATTTATCATGAGTTGTCCAGTAATTAAAAAAACTTGAACTAAGATGGATAGAATCTTTTTTTGCCTCCAAGATTAAGATTGATTGGGCAATGATCTGATGTGGATGGTGGATGAATTTTTACACTAGAGTTGATGGAATTCAGCCATCTAGTATTCACAAACACCCTGTCAATCTTGCTTGCCCTTATAAGCTCACCTCTGTTCTTGTTTGTCCATGTGTAGAATTGACCTCCATAGTTGTGTTCAAATATATTTGAGTCTTCAACACATTCATTAAACTCCAAGGCTCCTTTGTCTAACCCTGAGCAATTTAATCTGTCTCTTATATTTAAAATTTCATTAAAATCTCCCAAGATACACAACCTTTCAATTTCAAATTTCTTGCTCCATTCTACTAAGTCTTTCCACAATAGTCTTCTCTCACTATCAGTCCCTTCTGCATATACAAAAACAACATAAATTTTCTCCTTGCTATCTTCTACAATCAATTCAATAAGAATAGCCTGAGATGTTTGAAAAACCAACTTATATTAGCATAGTCTTTGTCCCACAAAATCCAAATCCTACCATTATCATCATTATTATAGTTGTGCAACATCTCCATATAAGTAAAATATGCACTAATTATTGCTGGGTAATTGCTACTTTTCACTTTCGTATCAAGTAAACCAATCACACTAACTTTATTCCTAATTACAAACTCCTTCACATCAAGTTGTCTAAGGAGATTATTAAATCCTCTAACATTCCAAGGAGATATAATCATATATTTGGGGTCCGAGTTATTTCCTCTCCACCATTGTGATCAATAAAAAGAAAAACATCATTATCAATCGTATTGCTCTCAATCTGTTGTAGTTCATTAAACTTGTTTGAAGTACTCAAGGATGAAGATTCTCCATAATTCTTGTTATTACTTCTCATACTTCTAACAGTGTTCTATTCCTCAACCTTATTTTTACCCTTATCATTACTCTTCTCAGCTTCTACACTTATTTTAGGCACCCATACTTTCTGAATGTTCATACAGTTTCCTTCAACATGTCCAACTTTACTACATTTCTTACACACAGTTGGCCTCCATTCATATTCCACTCTAACAGTCTGTAAATCATTCAAACCAATATCTACATACACTTCTTCAGGTAATTCATCTTTCACCTCAATCTCAACACAAACTCGGGCATAACCAAGTCTTGATTTAGCTTCAGTGATCGAATCCATCTGTATAGGAACCCCTACACCACTTGCCACATAAACTAGCTCCTTTTGTGTCCACAAATTCATCGGTACATTGATTAATTTTACACAGATCGCAAACTTAGTGATTTCTAATTTATCGAATTGCATTCCCGGCTTCCAAGGTCTGAGAAGTAACGGTTTACCATTAATTTGCCAGATTTGCTCGAGTGCTCTACTATATTGTTGTTGATTTTCAAATTTGAAAACTACACTCCCTTTTAGATTCAATTTAACTTCAACCTTACCCATATTTGTCCACTGATACCTTACAAAGATAACAATAGCGAAGAAAGGAGGTCGTGAATCTATAAATTGCCCGATTAGACAATTTACCCACTGATCTGCACCCTCATTTAAAATGTCTTGTGGAGGTTTTATGACTCTCTTCCCTTCAGTACTCTCAGGTTGATGATGCTCAAGCTTCATAGTTTGGCTCGCACAACCTTCAAACAACTTTGACGACGAGGTTCCTTTAGTTTCTTTGATTAATTCATTAACTATCTCAACCGTTTCCGATTCCTCCATTTGAACCTTCTCTTTAACACTCTTCGATGATACATCTGTGTTTTTAACTTCATCTCTTTTGTATGAATCTGGAGTACCCAGTAGATCTGAGCTAGGCGACATCATTTCCTTCGTTATATCTTTGTATTTAGTTTTCGTTTTTGGTTGGTTGACAGATCCCGTTGTCACTTTACCCATTTTAGATGAGTTTATTACTTAGGTCATTTTGAGTCAACTGAAAGAAGAAAAGGAAAACTGACAGAAAAAGAAAAGAAAAGAAAGGAAGCGGTAGTGGATGATGATGTAAGGTGAGAATGTGTGAAAAAAGAGGAAAAATATAAGTTGCACTACTGGATTCGCGCTGTTTACCCACGAAATATTAGCGACGACCCGTAATTCGCCGCTAATATTTCGAAATTAGCTACGAAAAAATCTTACCGGCGAAGAAACAGGCGTCGTTAATTAGCGACAAAGGAATTCGTCGTAATTTAATTGTATTTCGTCGCTGTTTTTTTTTTTGAAACCATAAAACTAACCTTAACTATAACCTTACCCATAACCTAAACATTGACCTAAACCATTAACTTTAACCATTAACCATTCCCATTAACCATAACTTTTAACCTTAAAGTTAATATTAACGTTAACCTTTACCTAAATTTAAACATTAACATTAACCTTAACCTTAACTTTAACCTTAACCTTAACCATTTCCCCTTAACTTTAACCTTAATCCCTTATCTAGTAACCTTAATCTTAATCTTAAGTTTAACCTTAACCTTAAAATTATTTTAATCCTTAAACTTAACACCTTAAACCTTAAACTTGGAACCTTAACCCTTAATCTTCACCTTCACTTTCATTTTAACCTTAAATTTAACTTTAATTATAACCGTAAATCTAAACCTCTAACTCTCAAACCTTAAACCTTAAACCTTAAACCTTAAACCTTAAACCTTAAACCTAAATGTTGACTTTCACCTTCACCTTCATTTAACCCTAACCGTAACCTTAACCTTAACCTAAACCTTAAATTTGAATATAACAATAACCTTAATATTTAACCTCAAACCTTAACTTAAATCTTGAACTTTAAACCTTAAGCTTAATTTTTAACTTAACCTTAACCTTAACTAGATGAAGATTCATCACGCTGATATTCTACCTTAAACCTTAAATATAATTAACCCTTAACCCTTAACATTAAATCTTAAACCTTAAATTTAACATTAACATTAACCTCAAAATTAACTTTTGACCTTAAACTTAACCTTATTTTAACCTAAAACTTAACTTCACCATAACTTAACCTTAACCTTAACCTTAATCTTCTCCTTGATGAGAAAAAAACCATGACTTTAACATGGGTTTGATTCCCTCAACGAAATCATTTTTTTTCTTTAAGTACATAATCTCGTTATTCTTCTCATAATTACCCAAATCTCTCATAATTCCCTTAAAACTCTCACTATGCATTTATTAATTCAAAAGTATTAATTTCATTACTAAAAAATAAATTAATTACCGTGTTAGACAATAATTTTTTAATCACCTTTTCTTTACAAAATCTTATCGACCATGCAAATATTCTACTTCAAATAATTTTCGAATTACATACAAATTCAACTCTGACCATGATTATTAAATTAAAAAAATAACAAAATAATGATAAGTTATATAAGTGTACATGACTCTCCATAATCAATCAGTTTATATAAATAATTAAATTCTTATCAATATTGATATATGATTAAATGATCACCACACCATAATTGTATATTTTCTTATTCGATTTTACTCAATATTATATATAATATGTGATCTAATTTATAAAAAAATTATGTATTATATATGAAATTACATCTGTATACCCTAAATTTGTTTTTAAAAAATCAATATTTCCAAAACCTCCCTAAATTTCTCAACCTTAAAACTAATATAAACCTTCTTAACATTACCCTTGTCCTAAAGCATTAACTTTAACCATTAACCCTTAACTTTAACCTTAATCTGTTATCTAGTAACCTTAACATTAATCTTAAGCTTAACCTTAACCTAACCTTAACCTTAAAATTAATTTTAACCTTAAACTTAACACCTTAAACCTTAACCCTGGAACCTTAACCTTAATTTTCAACTTCACTTTCACTTTCACTTTAAGATTAAATTTAACTTTAACTATAACCTAAAAATAAACCTTTAACCCTCAAACCTTAAGCCTTTAATTTTAAACATTAAACCTAACTGTTACCTTTCACCTTCACCTTCACTTTAAATTTAACCTTAACCTTAAGTTTAAACATAACCATAACCTTAACCTTAACCTTAAAGCTAAAACATAACCTTAACCTTGAACCTTAAACCTTAACTTCAAATATAACAATAACCTTAACTTTAAATATAACAATAACCTTAATGTTTAACCTTAAACCTTACCTTAAATCTTGAACTTCAAAGCTGAGCCTTGATTTATATCTTAACCTTAACTAGATAAAAATTCATCACATTGATATTCTACCTTAAACCTTAAATGTTATTAATCCTTAACCTTTACTGTCAAATTTTAAACTTTAATTTTAACCTTAAAAGTTAACCTTAAAATTAACTTTAACCTTTAACTTAAACTTAACCTTAACATTAAAATTAACCTTAACCTTAACCTTAACCTAAACATTAACCTAAACCTAAACCTTAACCTTACCATAACTTAACCTTAACCTTAACCTTAACTTTAACCTTAACCTTAACCTTTACCTTAACCTTAACTTTAAACTTCTCCTTGTTGAGAAAAAAGAACCATGACCTTAACATGGGTTCGATTCCTCTCAATGCAATAATATTTTCTCTTTAAGTGTCTTTAGAAGCCGATTTTACCTAGTTTACTAACAATCCACTATATGGACCTTTTTCATTAATGAGATTGGATATGTTTATACATAGTGATGTATTTTAATGTTTACTTCATTGAAATTAATCATTGTCATAATATTTCTTTGTAACAAAAATTTGACTATAGTGGACCTATCCTTTTACTAGTAATTTTTTTGGTTTTCATGTATAAATTTTAGTGTTCTTATTTTTTTATATACTTTACAACTATCTCGAATACTTTTACTTAATTTTTTATTTGGTCAAATAGTTTACAATGTTTGTTTATCTTATTCAATTCTAATAAATAAGAATACCTGAGTTAATATTGATTTTATAAATAGAAAAAACGATCTAAGTTAATATTGATTTTATAAATAGAAATAATGATCTTTTACATTATTTTGTTTGGGGTATGAGATATGTTCAAATTCAAATCCATCATAATAGGGATTCATAATACATGATTACAATAAGATCTCGTTTAGGATTGTTTATTTTAGATTTAAAAGTACTTTTCAATTAAAATTTTCATATTTATAAAACATATTAAAATTAATTTGACATCTAAAATCACTTTAAATGTTTTTTTAATAATCACACATCTAGTGCTTTTCCTAAAAATGTTTTTAAAGGTCTAAAATATTTTTAGGGCTCTAAAATCACATCAAATTATTATTTTAAAAAGAAATCCCAAATGGGCTCTAACTCTTGGCATATAATATTACTCCTTATTTTCCGCTGAATTTTTGTAATACTAAAAAAATTAAAGTCAGGGTTACAAACTAGCACGCCCTTTAGGTGAAATGGCCATGTATTTAATAAAATGTCCTTAATTAATTGCTAAATTTGGAATTTAGTACTTTATAAATAGATTAATGTAGGAGGATTTTTAAAACCTGCAAAAGGAGAAAGAAACTTAAGAGATATTTAATTTGGCAAAGAAAAAGAGAGGCGATGAGGGAAGAGATGTGTTATTCTAATTGGATCAAGAATTATATATATAAACAAGAGGTTTGGATTGTTACCTCTTACGCAGCGGAAAAGAAATAAGTGATTGCTTGGTCGTGAAACTCCTTACTGTGAAGAAGAAACTTTGTCTTCACAACCTAAGAGCCTAAAGAATTTTGATAGGTGTTTTGTTTGTGTGTAGAGAAGAAGTGAATTATCATCAGAAGAAAGTTGAAACAAAAATGAACGTAAGTTATCCTTTTATTTCTTGTCTGATAGAAATAACTGCCCAGTTCAAATTTTAAGAGATACGTGGAAAGCATGCATTACCTCCACCACATCATGGGTGGTTAATAAGTAAAACAAATTTATTTATTTCTTTCATTCTCCCACTCACCCATGCTGGGGTTACAAATGTACTCTAGGTATCTCATTGTCTCATATCTTCTAATATACACACCCGTATCAAAATATCATCATACATGGCAAATAGGTCGTGCGACCGGCAAGCATATGAGCATACGTTACTAATAACCTGTTAGGGTACATAGTTGCTCAAATAAATCTTATTCCTTACGTATCCCGCAGTACCCCAGACTAACAATATGTTGTATCATATTACAGTAACTCTGACCCCTTCAAATTTATATCACAACTTCTATGTGAAAAAGAGTTCACTGTCATTTCGTTTATGTGTCTCACTATCATGTTATAGTCCCTATTGACTTACATGATCGGTTAACCTGCAAGCACACATTTTGATACACAATTCTAGTCTTCCCTTTACACTTATATCCTTTTATATTGATTTGGCTGCTTTCCCAAACATACCCCATTAGACCGAATCACTCATGATCATTGGTAATGTGTTCAAAGTAGCATACACCTAATCAAAATATCAAGATATAGTCAAAAGTAATAAGGGCACAAATTATAGGTATCACACAGTGAAGAAACAGGGATCAATTCTTCACTTCCTTTTTGGTCGAAAGCACATGTGGTATGACACACATGTTATGGTATTATTCATATAACTCAAATTGTATGTCACAATTTTACAAATACCATACATATATATAATTAGACAAGCCTCGTTGTCTAAGATGAATTCTTCAATCGATCAACCCTTCTATGAAATCAATCAAGCAATTCATATCTGGCTATTATAGACTAAGTAGATAGTGGGATTCTACTTCGATCATAATATAAGCTTAAACATGGTTTATCCATGTTTATGATCTCATCTTAACACTTGGTTAAGGCGACTATCTTAACTCAATTTATCCTAAGGGTTCTTCACTGTTATGAGTTAGTCTCATCTTTGCGCACTTCTTATGCCAAAGGCGATTGCCCGTGTGACAGGGCCATTCTCAGTCTATAGGACATACATACTTACAAAATCACACGCAATATATATAATACATATAAAACATGATATTATTAAAATAAACAGTTAAATAAACATACTAATGGAAATATATACATCAATGCACATAAACTAGAAATAATTCATACATTATATTTTGCTTAATCCTATAGATCTAACATGATCCATGAATACATCCCTTGGGATAGCTTTTGTGAATGGATCGGCAAGCATATTGCGTGTGGGTATATATTGCAAAGTAACATCCTTTTGTGCAATTATATCTCTAACGAAGTTATACTTTATATCAATGTGTTTGGTCTTGCTGTGATATTTTGGATCTTTCACATAAGCCATTGCAGCTTGACTATCACAGTATATTGTTATTGGACTCCCACTATCACTAGAGAATCCTAAATGTTCAAAGAACCTTTTTAACCAAACAGCCTCCTGAACCGCAGCTGAGCATGCTACAAATTCAGCTTCCATCGTTGACAAAGCTACACAGGTTTGTTTCTTGCTACTCCACGAGATTGCACAATTATTTAGCAAGAAAACATAACCTGAAGTGGATTTACGCCCATCTATATCACCAGCCCAATCGGCATCTGTATATCCTTCTAGGCGTAATCTATCTCCTCGAAAGCATAAGGCATGATCTTTAGTGCCTTTTAGATATCTCAATATCCTTTTCACAGCTTTCCAATGCTCTTGTCCAGGGTTCGATTGAAAACGACTAACTAAACCTACTGCATAACATAAATCTGGTCTCGTACACATCATAACATACATAAGACTACCAATGGCACTAGAATATGGTACTGTTGACATTTTCTGTTTTTCTTCTGTAGTACTAGGACACATGTCGAGAGTTAAGTTTATTCCCTTTGCTATAGGAGTGTCAATGGCATTGCACGTAGTCATACCAAAGCGCTCAAGTACATTCATGATGTAAGGTTCTTGAGATAGAGATAATAGTCTTCTAGACCTGTCTCTATGAATCTTAACACCAAGAATATAATTTGCTTCTCCCATATCTTTCATATCGAATTGAGAAGCTAGCCACTCCTTGTTAGCTTGAATAAACTCTTTATCATTCCCAGCTAATAGGATGTCATCCACATATAGAGATAAAATTACGAAATTTTTCTTGGAACGTTTAATATAAACACAGTGGTCTTCACTTATCATCTCAAATCCATTTGACGAGATGACCTCATGAAATCTCAAATTCCACTGTCTCGAGGCTTGCTTAAGACCATAGATTGATTTCAACAATCTACATACTTTATTCTCTTGATCTTTTGCAATGAAACCCGAGGGTTGTTCCATGAAAATTACCTCTTCTAAATCTCCATTTAGAAATGCAGTTTTAACATCCATTTGGTGCAACTCCAGATCGAGATGCGCCACAATAGCTAAAATAAGACGTATTGAGGTAAATCTAACAACAGGAGAGAAAGTTTCCTCAAAATCTATTCCTTTCCGTTGAGTATAGCCTTTCGCTACCAAGCGAGCTTTATACCTGTCAATAGAATTGTCAGGTTTCCTCTTTATTTTGAGAACCCATTTGTTCCCATTTGCCTTACGTCCTTTCGGGAGATCAACCAGTTCCCATACCTAGTTTTTCTTCATCGACTCCATTTCTTCTTCCATTGCTTTCCTCCATTTATTCTTAGCGGGACAAGAGAGTGCTTCATTAACTGTTCGAGGTTCTTCTTCGTCTTGTGGAGTTATCATAAAGACTTCTTCTTCGATTTCAAATCGGCGACGAGGAACTAAACCTCTAGCACTTCTCTTAAGTTGAGAATCTTGAGAAATAGGATTACTAGATGATGCAATGGTTTCTTCCATCTCAAGATTTAGAGGAGTGTCCGTCTCTATTTCTTGAGTATGTGTTACCTCATCAGGTGTCACATTTGTTTGCATATCATCTTCCCGAATCTCATTTAATTCACATAAAATGGAATTTCTGTCAACCTCACCTCTGCTAGGAAAATCATTCTCTAAGAATGTAACATCTCGTGACTCAATTTCTGTAAGACCCCCATCATTATGTTCACCAATAAACACATATCCTTTAGAGTGATCTGGGTATCTAATGAAGATACACTTCTTACCTCTTGGACCTAACTTCCCATACTTATGAGATAGATCATGAACATAGCCTGCCGACCCCCAAGGTCGCAAGTATGACAGATTAGGTTTCCTACCTGTCCATAGTTCATAAGGAGTTGATGGAATAGTCTTTGTGGGTACTCGGTTAAGTATATAACAGGCGGTAAGCAAGGCATCTCCCCAATAAGATATTGGAAGATTTGCTTGTGCCATCATAGACCTAACCATTTCTAGGAGTGTTCTATTCCTCCTTTCAGCCACACCATTCTGTTGTGGTGTTCTAGGAATTGTAAGTTGCCTTACTATCCCTTTTTCATCACACAGTTCTTTAAACTGATCAGATAGATATTCACGTCCTCGATCGGTTCTAAGGGTTTTCACCTTCCTCTCTAACTGATTTTCCACTTCATTGATAAATTTCATAAAACATTTCAATGCTTCGGATTTGTGAGAAATCAGGTAGACATAACCAAACCTAGTGAAATCATCTATGAAAGTGATGAAATAACGTTCCCCACGTCTAGTTTGAACACTCATTGGGCCACATATGTCTGAATGAATTACTTGTAATGGGTACTCGACTCGTTTAGCCTTTCCAAATGGTTTTCGTTTTGCTTTACCTGCTAGACAATTTTCACAAGTTGGCAAGTTGACTTTAGTCAATGAACCCAAAAGGTTCGCCTTAGCCAACAAATTCATACGGTCTTGTCCAATATGACCTAATCTAGCATGCCATACATTTTCTTCTACATTAGAATTACTAGAAGAAGAAGTATTAGTAGAAAAGCAACTACTTACATAATAACTATTAAACGAGTTATCATCATCTAGTACAATTAAACCATGCGAAATAAAACTAGAACCATAATACTTAGCGTCATAATAGATATCTACTTGTTTGTTATGAAAATGCAAATTAAAACCTAATCCTAGAAGAACAGTGACCGAGACTAAGTTCCGTCGAATGTCAGGTGCGTAAAGTACATCATGCAGGTACAAGGTTTGACCACCTCGCAAGTTCAACTTGCAAGTGCCAACTCCTTTGACTTCAACCTTATTGTTGTCTCCTACATATATCCACCTTGATCCCTCTGGAATCCGACGGTACTCTACATATGCCTCTCGGTCTTTGGCTACATGGTCTGTCGCTCCTGAGTCCACAGTCCACAAAGGATTAGAATCAGCAAACAATACAGTACTGGTAACATAAGTAAAATTACAAGAAGTAAATGACATTGCTACCTTTCTGGGCTCGCTGCACTCACGAGCGAAGTGACCCAGTTTGTCACAGTTAAAGCATTTCATCTTGCTTTTGTCTTTCTTCTTACGGAAACGTTTTCCCTTTTTGTTACCACCTTTCTTGTTCTTCTTGGAAACATGCTCATTTCCGTTCTTCTTCCCATTGTTCTTGCGCTTATTGCCAGAAACTTTGTGGGAACTTGACTCAGCAACATAAGCCTGACCCTGAGGCTTAATTGCATCTAGACGTTCATCTTCCAATGTCACATGACGAGCAGCATCATCAAAGGTTTTGATGTTGTCATTGTGAGTCAAGTTTATCTTCAAATGCTCCCAGTTATTTGGAAGAGATCGGATCACAGCTTGAACCTGTTGTTCATCAGTAAGGTTATGACCTGCATTCTTAAGTTCCCTAATCATGTTAGACATCTCTCGGAGATGTTGTTGCATGGTTTGATTAGGCTTCTTCTTGCAAGTGTCAAACTTAATGGTCAATTGACGCAACTTTGTCACAGTCGTACCCCCATACTTCTCATTAAGAGCATTCCACATCTCGTGAGCAGTGAGGTATCGTTGACATTCATAGACAAGATCGTCATTCATGGAGCCTATCAAGATGCCTCTTGCAGTGGAATCTTTCTTTTTCCACTTCTCATAAGCCTCCATGTCCCTTCTGTTTTGAGCTGTGTTGCCTTCCTCAGGCTGAGCCATGATGTTGTTAACAGCCTCAAGAACATCTTGCTCTTCTAGAACATAATGTATCTTGAGCTTCCAAAGGTTATAGTTCTCACCATTCATCTTTTCTCCTTTGTTGAGATCAGCAATGATGGTTTTTGATGCCATTTTCTCTATAAAGTAAGAGATTTCCATTAATAACATACATTTATTTAACAACTCTAAGCTATTAATGCAAATGGATTGAATAACAAAGATAACAAAATAAGTGATAAAGAAAGTTCACTATGTTCCCAATCATGAATCACTATATTTTGTTTGTCTTAATCATTCAATCAATTTCATTAACCGCAAAATAAGTTCTTCAAGAACTCCCACTTACTCTAACATAAATAGAGCAAAAAAATTGTATGAAAAACAAACTAAAGCATACAATCAAAGAAACTAGCTGAATTCAAACATAACTGAAATACATGTTCAATAAAGAAAATACTGAATCAAAGGGAATAAAAGCAACTAATGTAATTTCTAACAAACATGGAATGAAAAACATTGAAGAAAACAACCTACTTAACCAAACTACCTACTGCAAATTCAACTAGCAAACACCTTTCATATCCAAAAACTTAATTTTGGAATTGACTCTTCAAATCTCACTTCCTCATAGGTTCCAATTGGAAAATAATTATCAACATCAGTGGTAGGATAATGCATTCCACAATTACATTGGTCCGACCTAATGGAATTATTAAAATGCCTCCATAAGTGAGATTCAGTCAAAGCATACACAAGCCACTCATATGTGTTATCTTGTCCATGAACATTGTTCTCCAGAAATTCATACTCCCATAAGATATCGAGATCCCTTTGCAACTCTCTCGGCAAAGTTCTGCGAAGGACTTCAACCTTGTGATTTTCGCATATGATATCACCCCAATTGATGACATCTTGAATCAACCTATTCACAATTGCTACATGTTGCACCAAAGTGTGATTGGGTCTCTTCCTATAGTGGAGTGCTCGGATACTGTTCCTCAAAACTTGTCTTTGTTCAGGTGTCCTTGCTCGACGAGGTGTATGAACCCTTAGTGGTCCATTTGGATTTCTTACGTTCCTATGAAGCATTCGGTAATCTCTCAATAGGCGGAGCCTTGATTCCCGTGATCCCCTGGATCGTGTTACCATCATTTCTACATATAGAAAAATAAGAACGATAAAAATTACACCACAATCGATTAGGAAACGAAAAAAAACAGATTTAAGTATCTTTCCAGGAACAATGTTTATTAACAAGTATCTAAGGCAGTGAATCTGGTAAGGCTACATGTCACTGGTATGACCTGTCCAGGTTCGCATCCCAGAAGCAATTTGGTTTTGCTTAAAAAATAGGTCCGAAAATAAATATAAACAAAAGTCTACTTGTTATTAGGAATCACGTAAAGTCCAATATATAAATCAGTAAACTCTAATGGTCCCAGAATGTCCAACTTGAAACAATTCAAATATTTAATGGACTATGAAGCTAAATTCTAATGAACCAAATCAAGTCAGTCCCAGAAAAAATATAATATTCGTCCAAAATAATATTGTAAATTCGAATGGATTCTTTAATGTTCAACTTTCAAATGCCCATAACCAACATATAAGTCAAACATATATATATCTGAGGGCTAACATGACATGGGCTGAAAATTCAAACCTATAAAACCTAGAATATCTCTTAGCATTCAAGCATTCAGCGTAGAAAAAAAAATCATCCAAAAAATTCTTCCTCCCTTTTTGTTTTTTTTAAAGCGTATATACAAATACAAAATAAATATAATTCTTATAAAATGGCTCTGATACCATTTGTTATTCTAATTGGATCAAGAATTATATATATAAACAAGAGGTTTGGATTGTTACCTCTTACGCAGCGGAAAAGAAATAAGTGATTGCTTGGTCGTGAAACTCCTTACTGTGAAGAAGAAACTTTGTCTTCACAACCTAAGAGCCTAAAGAATTTTGATAGGTGTTTTGTTTGTGTGTAGAGAAGAAGTGAATTATCATCAGAAGAAAGTTGAAACAAAAATGAACGTAAGTTATCCTTTTATTTCTTGTCTGATAGAAATAACTGCCCAGTTCAAATTTTAAGAGATACGTGGAAAGCATGCATTACCTCCACCACATCATGGGTGGTTAATAAATAAAAAAAATTTATTTATTTCTTTCAAGATGAGAGTAGAAAATTGAAAGGAAAGATGGTTGAGAATCAAATTTGGAATGAAAAAAAATCGCATCCACATCATAAATGCCCAAGATGTGACTCAAATAACACAAAATTTTGTTACTTCAATAACAAAAGCGTATTGCAGCCAAGGTACATTTATAAGAACTGCAGAATGTATTGGACTCAGGGTGGACGACAGAGGAACTTAACGATTGGTGGTGGCAACCAAAATGTAAGATACAACAAGGATTCATCATCCAACTCCAGTGGTGAGGCTAAAATGTCAAGTAATGTGTCGATCACACCACAACCAATAGTAAGCAATTTATCTGATATTGCTGGTTTGCTTACCAGGAATTTTAGTATGTTACCTGGAAATCAACCAATGGTAACTTCATCTTTGGAAATTAGGCCCCCTGTAAATTATCTTTATTCTTGCTATGTGTCCATGCCATATGAATATGCTAGTGGTACGCAAAATATGAACTCAGCCTCACCTAGAGGTATAGTTTGAGTAACATATTTGATCTACAGGGCTTCAATAGGTATGTGCCCTTAAGTCCTCAACTGGGTGGAGTTCCACCCATACAGGGTGGATTTTCACAAATTCAAGGCAGATGTCCACCAATTCGGGGAGAGGTTCCACCAATCCAAGATGTAGTTCCACCATTCTAGGGTGGAGTTCCACCCATTCAAGATTTAGTTCCACCCATCCAAGAGGTATTTCCACCAATCCAAGGTACAGGTCCACCAATACAGGGTGGAGTTCCAATGAATAATTTCTCAACAAATAAAATTCGTCTAAAAATAGTAAATCAAAGAATATTATTAATCAAGGAAAAGAGTCGATTCTAAGGGATTTCATTCCTAGTAGAAACATATTCGAGGACATGAAGAATCAGAAAAATGAGACACCATATAAACCAGATCAAAGATTTTATCAAGCGACAATACCAAGAGATCTTTGGAACCAGGACTTTAGCAATAACACCAATATCTACAACATAACTGTAACGCCTACTTCTAGTACCCAAAACAACACAAATAATCTCCACAACATTAGCCCTATGAATGCTTCAAGTTCTATGATATGGAACAATTTTAGGGTGAATAACAACAACGACTACGATGACTATGCCAACAACAACAATGATGATCTTGAAGCTTCCCCCTACACAAATGAGTGGCCAGATAGTCTTTCATACTTTGACCCCTCAAAAATTTAAGAGACAATTGATATATTGTCTCTCGAAATCATTTTCCAGCAAATAAAACTTGTTGTCATTGAGTCTTTGATGATTGGGTATTTTATTTATTTTGTTTATCCTTAGTAAAGAGGAGAAATAGTTTTTTTGGAATGCTGTATTAACTTTATCAACATGGAAATTATCCTTTTACTCATATCTGTTTATCTAAGTTTTTGGTTTAAATTTTAATTTCCTTTTTATTTCATAACATATATTATTTCTTTGTTTCATTTAACCTTAGAATTAATTCCAAAAAAGAACTCCATTCGTCGTATTTTAATTGTCTATTGTCTAAAAATATTTTTCTATAAACCATTATAGGTTTAGAATATCAAGACTTTTTTTCCCGTCTTTTACATCATTCAAAAATATTCTATTACTTTGTGAATAGTTATTAATCATACTATCAATAAATTTTATTTATTGCTTTGCTTACAATAAAGTAAACTGTATAATAAAATCAAGACGTTAGAATAATAGTGTCTCCTTTATTGGTGTGCAATTTCATGGTTAGGTGTTAAGTGGATACCACCTCCCTTAGTTTGTTTAGAAAATTACCCCCTTTATTGTCACGACACGCAGATTAACTAGTCATCTAAGACAAATTTAGTGGGTACGATGCTAGAAGTTTTATGTGACCCTAATGTGACTGGTAGCTTGATTCTTCTATTTGGTTGAAAAGTTTGTCTGTAGAACCTTATGGTTGTATCATGGTAGAGTAAAAGATCATCGGGGTTGATATGCTTATGTTTGAAATTATGCAGAAAAATAGATGTACATAGTTTCCAGTTTTGACTCAAATGTTCTTAGATAGGGATATCTCAATCACAACAAACATTTTGAAGTTGATGTCATCTCGGTTTTAAGGTTATTTTCGTCGTAGGTTTTCTCAACCTTTCTTAACGTGTCAATTCCTTCTATACCTTATTTGACCAAATGCAAAACAATAATATGTGATATTTATTTCCATTTGATACCAACAAAATTGAGCTGGAGCAAGGTCATTGGATTCCTCATACTTTACTGACTCTTTTTATGTCCATTCTAGTTGTTATTTTCCTTTTATTGGATACCCGCCTTTATCTATAGTTTATCCACTTGGAGTCGAGTCTTAAAATCTGACGATTAAGGAAATGGCATGTTCAACACTTCTCTTCGATTGTATTATAGGTTGTATTTTTGCAAAATATAGGGCGAAATTTTTTTACACTTAGAGGCTTCTTCTCTTTAGGAATTAAAACAATGTTTGTATTATTTATTTGAGCAAGAATCTTCCCATTGTTGAGGCTTTGCTTTATAGCATTAGTAAATTCAATACCTATAATACTCCAGGATGCTTTATAGAAAGCCGAGTTTAGTCCATCAGGGCCTGGACTCTTGCTTTCACTTATAGAAAACAGAGCTTCCTTAATCTCCTTGTCAGTTACAGGGGTAATTAGTTCTTGACTCTATTCTTCACTTAACCATGTACCAATAACCTCCTTAATAACATGACTAGAAACAACTTCTTCATCAATTTATTCAGTTCCTAAAAGATGTTTATAAAACTTTACAAATTCATTCTTAATTGTATCACCTTCTTCATTAACAAGCATGGACACATTATTCTTAGCAACTCTACCATTAATAAGTCTATAAAAGTAAGATGTGTTACTGTCCATGTCATTGATGAATAAGCATTTAGCCTTCTGCTTTAGAATGATATGTTGAATTAAAATAGCCTTCTCTAAGTCTTCACTCAATATCTTTTCTTCATTAAGTAATACACTATCCATACTTCCCTTCATAATTTCCATCTGAACACTCTGAAGCTGAGCTCTTTTTTCTTCTATTTCTTTTGAGTTCCTTCTGAAGTATGTATTATTAAACTTCTTAAGAGCTACTTTGACATTCTTTTGTCTCATACATAGGTTAAACATTTCATTACCCTCCAAATTAATATTCCAAGCTTCCTTTACTGTGTCTAAGAATTTATCATGAGTTGTCCAGTAATTAAAAAAACTTGAACTGAGATGGATAGAATCTTTTTTTGCCTCCAAGATTAAGATTGATTGGGCAATGATCTGATGTGGATGGTGGATGAATTTTTACACTAGAGTTGATGGAATTCAGCCATCTAGTATTCACAAACACCCTGTCAATCTTGCTTGCCCTTATAAGCTCACCTCTGTTCTTGTTTGTCCATGTGTAGAATTGACCTCCATAGTTGTGTTCAAATATATTTGAGTCTTCAACACATTCATTAAACTCCAAGGCTCCTTTGTCTAACCCTGAGCAATTTAATCTGTCTCTTATATTTAAAATTTCATTAAAATCTCCCAAGATACACAACCTTTCAATTTCAAATTTCTTGCTCCATTCTACTAAGTCTTTCCACAATAGTCTTCTCTCACTATCAGTCCCTTCTGCATACACAAAAACAACATAAATTTTCTCCTTACTATCTTCTACAATCAATTCAATAAGAATAGCCTGCGATGTTTGAAAAACCAACTTAATATTAGCATAGTCTTTGTCCCACAAAATCCAAATCCTACCATTATCATCATTATTATAGTTGTGCAACATCTCCATATAAGGAAAATATGCACTAATTATTGCTGGGTAATTGCTACTTTTCACTTTCGTTTCAAGTAAACCAATCACACTAACTTTATTCCTAATTACAAACTCCTTCACATCAAGTTGTCTAAGGAGATTATTAAATCCTCTAACATTCCAAGGAGATATAATCATATATTTGGGGTCCGAGTTATTTCCTCTCCACCATTGTGATCAATAAAAAGAAAAACATCATTATCAATCGTATTGCTCTCAATCTGTTGTAGTTCATTAAACTTGTTTGAAGTACTCAAGGATGAAGATTCTCCATAATTCTTGTTATTACTTCTCATACTTCTAACATTGTTCTATTCCTCAACCTTATTTTTACCCTTATCATTACTCTGCTCAGCTTCTACACTTATTTTAGGCACCCATACTTTCTGAATGTTCATACAGTTTCCTTCAACATGTCCAACTTTACTACATTTCTTACACACAGTTGGCCTCCATTCATATTCCACTCTAACAGTCTGTAAATCATTCAAACCAATATCTACATACACTTCTTCAGGTAATTCATCTTTCACCTCAATCTCAACACAAACTCGGGCATAACCAAGTCTTGATTTAGCTTCAGTGATCGAATCCATCTGTATAGGAACCACCACTTGCCACATAAACTAGCTCCTTTTGTGTCCACAAATTCATCGGTACATTGATTAATTTTACACAGATCGCAAACTTAGTGATTTCTAATTTATCGAATTGCATTCCCGGCTTCCAAGGTCTGAGAAGTAACGGTTTACCATTAATTTGCCAGATTTGCTCGAGTGCTCTACTATATTGTTGTTGATTTTCAAATTTGAAAACTACACTCCCTTTTAGATTCAATTTAACTTCAACCTTACCCATATTTGTCCACTGATACCTTACAAAGATAACAATAGCGAAGAAAGGAGGTCGTGAATCTATAAATTGCCCGATTAGACAATTTACCCACTGATCTGCACCCTCATCTAAAATGTCTTGTGGAGGTTTTATGACTCTCTTCCCTTCAGTACTCTCAGGTTGATGATGCTCAAGCTTCATAGTTTGGCTCGCACAACCTTCAAACAACTTTGACGACGAGGTTCCTTTAGTTTCTTTGATTAATTCATTAACTATCTCAACCGTTTCCGATTCCTCCATTTGAACATTCTCTTTAACACTCTTCGATGATACATCTGTGTTTTTAACTTCATCTCTTTTGTATGAATCTGGAGTACCCAGTAGATCTGAGCTAGGCGACATCATTTCCTTCGTTATATCTTTGTATTTAGTTTTCGTTTTTGGTTGGTTGACAGATCCCGTTGTCACTTTACCCATTTTAGATGAGTTTATTACTTAGGTCATTTTGAGTCAACTGAAAGAAGAAAAGGAAAACTGACAGAAAAAGAAAAGAAAAGAAAGGAAGCGGTAGTGGATGATGATGTAAGGTGAGAATGTGTGAAAAAAGAGGAAAAATATAAGTTGCACTACTGGATTCGCGCTGTTTACCCACGAAATATTAGCGACGACCCGTAATTCGCCGCTAATATTTCGAAATTAGCTACGAAAAAATCTTACCGGCGAAGAAACAGGCGTCGTTAATTAGCGACAAAGGAATTCGTCGTAATTTAATTGTATTTCGTCGCTGTTTTTTTTTTGAAACCATAAAACTAACCTTAACCTTAACCTTACCCTTAACCTAAACATTGACCTAAACCATTAACTTTAACCATTAACCATTCCTATTAACCATAACTTTTAACCTTAAAGTTAATATTAACGTTAACCTTTACCTAAATTTAAACATTAACATTAACCTTAACCTTAACTTTAACCTTAACCTTAACCATTTCCCCTTAACTTTAACCTTAATCTTAATCTTAAGTTTAACCTTAACCTTAAAATTATTTTAAACCTTAAACTTAACACCTTAAACCTTAAACTTGGAACCTTAACCCTTAATCTTCACCTTCACTTTCATTTTAACCTTAAATTTAACTTTAATTATAGCCGTAAACCTAAACCTCTAACCCTTAAACCTTAAACCTTAAACCTTGAACCTTAAACCTAAATGTTGACTTTCACCTTCACCTTCATTTAACCCTAACCGTAACATTAACCTTAACCTAAACCTTAAATTTGAATATAACAATAACCTTAATATTTAACCTTAAACCTTAACTTAAATCTTGAACTTCAAACCTTAAGCTTAATTTTTAACTTAACCTTTACCTTAACTAGATGAAGATTCATCACGCTGATATTCTACCTTAAACCTTAAATATAATTAACCCATAACCCTTAACATTAAATCTTAAACCTTAACTTTAACATTAACATTAACCTCAAAATTAACTTTTGACCTTAAACTTAACCTTATTTTAACCTAAAACTTAACTTCACCATAACTTAACCTTAACCTTAACCTTAGTCTTCTCCTTGATGAGAAAAAAACCATGACTTTAACATGGGTTTGATTCCCTCAACGAAATCATTTTTTTCTTTAAGTACATAATCTCGTTATTCTTCTCATAATTACCCAAATCTCTCATAATTCCCTTAAAACTCTCACTATGCATTTATTAATTCAAAAGTATTAATTTCATTACTAAAAAATAAATTAGTTACCGTGTTAGACAATAATTTTTTAATCACCTTTTCTTTACAAAATCTTATCGACCATGCAAATATTCTACTTCAAATAATTTTCGAATTACATACAAATTCAACTCTGACCATGATTATTAAATTAAAAAAATAACAAAATAATGATAAGTTATATAAGTGGTACATGACTCTCCATAATCAATCAGTTTAAATAAATAATCAAATTCTTATCAATATTGATATATGATTAAATGATCACCACACCATAATTGTATATTTTCTTATTCGATTTTACTCAATATTATATATAATATGTGATCTAATTTATAAAAAAAATTATGTATTATATATGAAATTACATCTGTATACCCTAAATTTGTTTTTAAAAAATCAATATTTCCAAAACCTCCCTAAATTTCTCAACCTTAAAACTAATATAAACCTTCTTAACATTACCCTTGACCTAAAGCATTAACTTTAACCATTAACCCTTAACTTTAACCTTAATCTGTTATCTAGTAACCTTAACATTAATCTTAAGCTTAACCTTAACCTAACCTTAACCTTAAAATTAATTTTAACCTTAAACTTAACACCTTAAACCTTAACCCTGGAACCTTAACTTTAATTTTCAACTTCACTTTCACTTTCACTTTAAGATTAAATTTAACTTTAACTATAACCTAAAAATAAACCTTTAACCCTCAAACCTTAAGCCTTTAATTTTAAACATTAAACCTAACTGTTACCTTTCACCTTCACCTTCACTTTAAATTTAACCTTAACCTTAAGTTTAAACATAACCTTAAAGCTAAAACTTAACCTTAACCTTGAACCTTAAACCTTAACTTCAAATATAACAATAACCTTAACTTTAAATATAACAATAACCTTAATGTTTAACCTTAAACCTTACCTTAAATCTTGAACTTCAAAGCTGAGCCTTGATTTATATCTTAACCTTAACTAGATAAAAATTCATCACATTGATATTCTACCTTAAACCTTAAATGTTATTAATCCTTAACCTTTACTGTCAAATTTTAAACTTTAATTTTAACCTTAAAAGTTAACCTTAAAATTAACTTTAACCTTTAACTTAAACTTAACCTTAACATAAAAATTAACCTTAACCTTAACCTTAACCTAAACATTAACCTAAACCTTAACCTTAACCTTACCATAACTTAACCTTAACCTTAACCTTAACCTTAACTTTAACCTTAACCTTAACCTTTACCTTAACCTTAACTTTAAACTTCTCCTTGTTGAGAAAAAAGAACCATGACCTTAACATGGGTTCGATTCCTCTCAATGCAATAATATTTTCTCTTTAAGTTTCTTTAGAAGCCGATTTTACCTAGTTTACTAACAATCCACTATATGGACCTTTTTCATTAATGAGATTGGATATGTTTATACATAGTGATGTATTTTAATGTTTACTTCATTGAAATTAATCATTGTCATAATATTTCTTTGTAACAAAATTTTGACTATAGTGGACCTATCCTTTTACTAGTAATTTTTTGGTTTTCATGTATAAATTTTAGTGTTCTTATTTTTTTATATACTTTACAACTATCTCGAATACTTTTACTTAATTTTTTATTTGGTCAAATAGTTTACAATGTTTGTTTATCTTATTCAATTCTAATAAATAAGAATACTTGAGTTAATATTGATTTTATAAATAGAAAAAACGATCTAAGTTAATATTGATTTTATAAATAGAAATAATGATCTTTTACATTATTTTGTTTGGGGTATGAGATATGTTCAAATTCAAATCCATCATAATAGGGATTCATAATACATGATTACAATAAGATCTCGTTTAGGATTGTTTATTTTAGATTTAAAAGTACTTTTCAATTAAAATTTTCATATTTATAAAACATATTAAAATTAATTTGACATCTAAAATCACTTTAAATGTTTTTTAATAATCACACATCTAGTGCTTTTCCTAAAAATGTTTTTAAAGGTCTAAAATATTTTTAGGGCTCTAAAATCACATCAAATTATTATTTTAAAAAGAAATCCCAAATGGGCTCTAACTCTTGGCATATAATATTACTCCTTATTTTCCTCTGAGTTTTTGTAATACTAAAAAAATTAAAGTCAGGGTTACAAACTAGCACGCCCTTTAGGTGAAATGGCCATGTATTTAATAAAATGTCCTTAATTAAATACTAAATTTGGAATTTAGTACTTTATAAATAGATTAATGTAGGAGGATTTTTAAAACCTGCAAAAGGAGAAAGAAACTTAAGAGATATTCAATTTGGCAAAGAAAAAGAAAATGGAGAAAAAGAGAGGCGATGAGGGAAGAGATGAGAGTAGAAAATTGAAAGGAAAGATGGTTGAGAATCAAATTTGGAATGAAAAAAAATCGCATCCACATCATAAATGCTCAAGATGTGACTCAAATAACACAAAATTTTGTTACTTCAATAACAAAAGCGTATTGCAGCCAAGGTACATTTGTAAGAACTGCAGAATGTATTGGACTCAGGGTGGACGACAGAGGAACTTAACGATTGGTGGTGGCAACCAAAACGTAAGATACAACAAGGATTCATCATCCAACTCCAGTGGTGAGGCTAAACTGTCAAGTAATGTGTCGATCACACCACAACCAATAGTAAGCAATTTATCTGATATTGCTGGTTTGCTTACCAGGAATTTTAGTATGTTACCTGGAAATCAACCAATGGTAACTTCATCTTTGGAAATTAGGCCCCCTGTAAATTATCTTTATTCTTTTTATGTGTCCATGCCATATGAATATGCTAGTGGTACGCAAAATATGAACTCAGCCTCACCTAGAGGTATAGTTTGAGTAACATATTTGATCTACAGGGCTTCAATAGGTATGTGCCCTTAAGTCCTCAACTGGGTGGAGTTCCACCCATACAGGGTGGATTTTCACCAATTCAAGGCAGATGTCCACCAATTCGGGGAGAGGTTCCACCAATCCAAGATGTAGTTCCACCATTCCAGGGTGGAGTTCCACCCATTCAAGATTTAGTTCCACCCATCCAAGAGGTATTTCCACCAATCTAAGGTACAGGTCCACCAATACAGGATGGAGTTCCAATGAATAATTTATCAACAAATAAAATTCGTCTAAAAATAGTAAATCAGAGAATATTATTAATCAAGGAAAAGAGTCGATTCTAAGGGATTTCATTCCTAGTAGAAACCTATTCGAGGACATGAAGAATCAGAAAAATGAGACATCGTATAAACCAGATCAAAGATTTTATCAAGCGACAATACCAAGAGATCTTTGGAACCAGGACTTTAGCAATAACACCAATATCTACAACATAACTCTAACGCCTACTTCTAGTACCCAAAACAACACAAATAATCTCCACAACATTAGCCCTATGAATGCTTCAAGTTCTATGATATGGAACAATTTTAGGGTGAATAAAAACAACGACTACGATGACTATGCCAACAACAACGATGATGATCTTGAAGCTTCCCCCTACACAAATGAGTGGCCAGATAGTCTTTCATACTTTGACCCCTCAAAAATTTAAGAGACAATTGATATATTGTCTCTCGAAATCATTTTCCAGCAAATAAAACTTGTTGTCATTGAGTCTTTGATGATTGGGTATTTTATTTATTTTGTTTATCCTTAGTAAAGAGGAGAAATAGTTTTTTTGGAATGCTGTATTAACTTTATCAACATGGAAATTATCCTTTTACTCATATCTGTTTATCTATGTTTTTGGTTTAAATTTTGATTTCCTTTTTATTTCATAACATATATTATTTATTTGTTTCATTTAACCTTAGAATTAATTCCAAAAAAGAACTCCATTCGTCGTATTTTAATTGTCTATTGTCTAAAAATATTTTTCTATAAACCATTATAGGTTTAGAATATCAAGACTTGTTTTCCCGTCTTTTTACATCATTCAAAAATATTCTATTACTTTGTGAATAGTTATTAATCATACTATCAATAAATTTTATTTATTGCTTTGCTTACAATAAAGTAAACTGTATAATAAAATCAAGACGTTAGAATAATAGTGTCTCCTTTATTGGTGTGCAATTTCATGGTTAGGTGTTAAGTGGATACCACCTCCCTTAGTTTGTTTAGAAAATTACCCCCTTTATTGTCACGACACGCAGATTAACTAGTCATCTAAGACAAATTTAGTGGGTACGATGCTAGAAGTTTTATGTGACCCTAATGTGACTGGTAGCTTGATTCTTCTATTTGGTTGAAAAGTTTGTCTGTAGAACCTTATGGTTGTATCATGGTAGAGTAAAAGATCATCGGGGTTGATATGCTTATGTTTGAAATTATGCAGAAAAATAGATGTACATAGTTTCCAGTTTTGACTCAAATGTTCTTAGATAGGGATATCTCAATCACAACAAACATTTTGAAGTTGATGTCATCTCGGTTTTAAGGTTATTTTCGTCGTAGGTTTTCTCAACCTTTCTTAACGTGTCAATTCCTTCTATACCTTATTTGACCAAATGCAAAACAATAATATGTGATATTTATTTCCATTTGATACCAACAAAATTGAGCTGGAGCAAGGTCATTGGATTCCTCATACTTTACTGACTCTTTTTATGTCCATTCTAGTTGTTATTTTCCTTTTATTGGATACCCGCCTTTATCTATAGTTTATCCACTTGGAGTCGAGTCTTAAAATCTGACGATTAAGGAAATGGCATGTTCAACACTTCTCTTCGATTGTATTATAGGTTGTATTTTTGCAAAATATAGGGCGAAATTTTTTTACACTTAGAGGCTTCTTCTCTTTAGGAATTAAAACAATGTTTGTATTATTTATTTGAGCAAGAATCTTCCCATTGTTGAGGCTTTGCTTTATAGCATTAGTAAATTCAATACCTATAATACTCCAGGATGCTTTATAGAAAGCCGAGTTTAGTCCATCAGGGCCTGGACTCTTGCTTTCACTTATAGAAAACAGAGCTTCCTTAATCTCCTTGTCAGTTACAGGGGTAATTAGTTCTTGACTCTATTCTTCACTTAACCATGTACCAATAACCTCCTTAATAACATGACTAGAAACAACTTCTTCATCAATTTATTCAGTTCCTAAAAGATGTTTATAAAACTTTACAAATTCATTCTTAATTGTATCACCTTCTTCATTAACAAGCATGGACACATTATTCTTAGCAACTCTACCATTAATAAGTCTATAAAAGTAAGATGTGTTACTGTCCATGTCATTGATGAATAAGCATTTAGCCTTCTGCTTTAGAATGATATGTTGAATTAAAATAGCCTTCTCTAAGTCTTCACTCAATATCTTTTCTTCATTAAGTAATACACTATCCATACTTCCCTTCATAATTTCCATCTGAACACTCTGAAGCTGAGCTCTTTTTTCTTCTATTTCTTTTGAGTTCCTTCTGAAGTATGTATTATTAAACTTCTTAAGAGCTACTTTGACATTCTTTTGTCTCATACATAGTTTAAACATTTCATTACCCTCCAAATTAATATTCCAAGCTTCCTTTACTGTGTCTAAGAATTTATCATGAGTTGTCCAGTAATTAAAAAAACTTGAACTGAGATGGATAGAATCTTTTTTTGCCTCCAAGATTAAGATTGATTGGGCAATGATCTGATGTGGATGGTGGATGAATTTTTACACTAGAGTTGATGGAATTCAGCCATCTAGTATTCACAAACACCCTGTCAATCTTGCTTGCCCTTATAAGCTCACCTCTGTTCTTGTTTGTCCATGTGTAGAATTGACCTCCATAGTTGTGTTCAAATATATTTGAGTCTTCAACACATTCATTAAACTCCAAGGCTCCTTTGTCTAACCCTGAGCAATTTAATCTGTCTCTTATATTTAAAATTTCATTAAAATCTCCCAAGATACACAACCTTTCAATTTCAAATTTCTTGCTCCATTCTACTAAGTCTTTCCACAATAGTCTTCTCTCACTATCAGTCCCTTCTGCATACACAAAAACAACATAAATTTTCTCCTTACTATCTTCTACAATCAATTCAATAAGAATAGCCTGAGATGTTTGAAAAACCAACTTAATATTAGCATAGTCTTTGTCCCACAAAATCCAAATCCTACCATTATCATCATTATTATAGTTGTGCAACATCTCCATATAAGGAAAATATGCACTAATTATTGCTGGGTAATTGCTACTTTTCACTTTCGTTTCAAGTAAACCAATCACACTAACTTTATTCCTAATTACAAACTCCTTCACATCAAGTTGTCTAAGGAGATTATTAAATCCTCTAACATTCCAAGGAGATATAATCATATATTTGGGGTCCGAGTTATTTCCTCTCCACCATTGTGATCAATAAAAAGAAAAACATCATTATCAATCGTATTGCTCTCAATCTGTTGTAGTTCATTAAACTTGTTTGAAGTAATCAAGGATGAAGATTATCCATAATTCTTGTTATTACTTCTCATACTTCTAACAGTGTTCTATTCCTCAACCTTATTTTTACCCTTATCATTACTCTTCTCAGCTTCTACACTTATTTTAGGCACCCATACTTTCTGAATGTTCATACAGTTTCCTTCAACATGTCCAACTTTACTACATTTCTTACACACAGTTGGCCTCCATTCATATTCCACTCTAACAGTCTGTAAATCATTCAAACCAATATCTACATACACTTCTTCAGGTAATTCATCTTTCACCTCAATCTCAACACAAACTCGGGCATAACCAAGTCTTGATTTAGCTTCAGTGATCGAATCCATCTGTATAGGAACCCCTACACCACTTGCCACATAAACTAGCTCCTTTTGTGTCCACAAATTCATCGGTACATTGATTAATTTTACACAGATCGCAAACTTAGTGATTTCCAATTTATCGAATTGCATTCCCGGCTTCCAAGGTCTGAGAAGTAACGGTTTACCATTAATTTGCCAGATTTGCTCGAGTGCTCTACTATATTGTTGTTGATTTTCAAATTTGGAAACAACACTCCCTTTTAGATTCAATTTAACTTCAACCTTACCCATATTTGTCCACTGATACCTTACAAAGATAACAATAGCGAAGAAAGGAGGTCGTGAATCTATAAATTGCCCGATTAGACAATTTACCCACTGATCTGCACCCTCATCTAAAATGTCTTGTGGAGGTTTTATGACTCTCTTCCCTTCAGTACTCTCAGGTTGATGATGCTCAAGCTTCATAGTTTGGCTCGCACAACCTTCAAACAACTTTGACGACGAGGTTCCTTTAGTTTCTTTGATTAATTCATTAACTATCTCAACCGTTTCCGATTCCTCCATTTGAACCTTCTCTTTAACACTCTTCGATGATACATCTGTGTTTTGAACTTCATCTCTTCTATATGAATCTGGAGTACCCAGTAGATCTGAGCTAGGCGACATCATTTCCTTCGTTATATCTTTGTATTTAGTTTTTGTTTTTGGTTGGTTGACAGATCCCGTTGTCACTTTACCCATTTTAGATGAGTTTATTACTTTGGTCATTTTGAGTCAACTGAAAGAAGAAAAGGAAAACTGACAGAAAAAGAAAAGAAAAGAAAGGAAGCGGTAGTGGATGATGATGTAAGGTGAGAATGTGTGAAAAAAGAGGAAAAATATAAGTTGCACTACTGGATTCGCGCTGTTTACCCACGAAATATTAGCGACGACCCGTAATTCGCCGCTAATATTTCGAAATTAGCTACGAAAAAATCTTACCGGCGAAGAAACAGGCGTCGTTAATTAGCGACAAAGGAATTCGTCGTAATTTAATTGTCTTTCGTCGCTGTTTTTTTTTTTGAATTTTTTTTTAATTGCCGATCTGTCGTCCCTATCTTAGCGACACGTGTTTTCATCGTTATTTTGAAGATTAGCGACGACACGTCTTTGTTTAACGACGACCCGTAATTCGTCGCTAATCTTAAATCCTATTTTATGGAGAAAGCAGGTTTTTAACCCACAAAACACACAAAACACCCAAAAAAATCCTCCGATTTTCTCCCAAAAACACAACTAAATTCCTTTTTTTATTTGTAATTGCTTCTCCACTTCATCTTGCATCATTCTTGGTTCAATAATAAAGGTGGGGCTCCATTAATATCATCTTTCATCACACAATTTAAGGTAATAATTGCATGAAATTAACCATTTAATTTTTTTTTTGAATTCTAATTGTGTTTTATTCTTTCTATATGGTTTGATTAGGTGAATTAACACAACTTTCTTGGTGGGGAATTAACATCACTCTTCAATTTATCCATCCAATTCAAGGTATTTCCATTAAATTTCATGCTTTTTAAATTTTTTATTTATTTGATTATATTAGCAAGTTGATATAACATATGATTAGGTTAATGAATTAAATATTTGTTGGTCGATTATGCATGTGTTGTGTGAATATATATTTTGTGCTAATATATTTTTACTTGTTTATTTAATTCTTTGTTCTTTTTTTATATATTCATTCATTTATTGGTTTTTAATATTTATTCATTTAATGGTTTGTAATTTTTATTCATTCAATGGTTTGTAATATTTATTAATTTAATGAGTTTGTATTTTTTTTTTATTTGTTTATTGTGTTGTAATTTTTATTCATTTTATTCATTGGGTTGTAATAATTATGTATTTTATTTTTTTATATTAATGTAGTCGCATAGTTTACTCAAATTGTTGTTAAGAGATGGCATCGAGTTCAGACATGAGTATCGATAAGAGTTGGATCGAATTGACGAATGTGTTAGATGGTGAATATATTTTTGGGGTTTATAAATTTATCGATGTTGCTAAGAAAAGTAGAGGTTATACCGGTTACTTGTCTTGCCCGTGTAAGAAGTGTAATAATTTTTGTCGATTAAAAACCGAAGTTGTTATGGCCCACCTTCTAAGAGAGGGATTTAACCATGATTATAAGGTTTGGACAAAACACGGTGAGGAGGAGATACAAACACATACACCCCCTACAAGTAAAGATCCAATTATAGTAAATGAAATTTAGCATGTTTATGACGATGTGAGACAGAGTTACGATGTTGGTGGACATCCGGGAGACACCGAGATGAGAGATGCACATATTCCAAGTCGAAGCAGTTTTGACACATTGTTCGAAGAATTGGAGACAGAATTCTTTCCTGGTTGTAAATCGATGAGTTCGTTGAATTTCATTGTCACGCTACTAATGCACGTAAAAGTAAAGAACAAATGGACTAACACCTCATTCACCGAGCTATTGGAGTTGTTGGGTCGTATTTTGCCTAAACCTCACAATTTGCCCGATTCTTATGAAGCATGCAACAAGAAGTTGAAAAGTTTGGGTGTGGGGTATATTACCATCGACGTTTGTTTGAACGATTGTGTTATTTATTACAAAGAAAACAAAGACCTCGATAAGTGTCCAGTTTGTAGCGAGTCTAGATGGGACCCAAAGAAGGGTATCAAAGTACCGCATAAGAAGCTTCGATACTTTCCGATTGCTCCTAAATTACTCTAAACACTCAACTTTGACCCCAAACACTCAACTTTGACTCTAACTGTTGACTAAACACCCCGAACACTCAAGTTTGACTCTAAACGTTGACTAAACACCCCGAACACTCAAGTTTGACTCTAACTGTTGACTAAACACCCCGAACACTCAACTTTGACCCTAAACACTCAACTTTGACCCTAAACACTCAACTATTACTCTAAACACTCAACTTTGACTCTAAACACTCAACTTTGACCCTAAACACTCAACTTTGACCCTAAACACTCAACTATTACTCTAAACACTCAACTTTGACTCTAAACACTCAACTTTGACAAAAATAACTCAACTTTGACTCTAAACACTCAACTTTGACCAAAATAACTCAACTTTGACCCTAAACACTCAACTTTGCCCCTAAACACTCGACTATTACTCTAAACACTCAACTTTGACTCTAAACACTCAACTTTGACCAAAATAACTCAACTTTGACTCTAAACACTCAACTTTTACTCTAAACACTCAACTTTGTCCAAAATAACACAACTTTGACCCTAAACACTCAACTTTGACCCTAAACACTCAACTTTGACCAAAATAACTCAACTTTGACTCTAAACACTCAACGTTGACTCTAAACACTCAACTTTGACCAAAATAACTCAACTTTGACCCTAAACACTCAACTATTACTCTAAACACTCAAATTTGACTCTAAACACTCAACTTTGACCCTAAACACTCAACTATTACTCTAAACACTCAACTTTGACCCCAAACACTCAACTTTAACCAAAATAACTCAACTTTGACTCTAACTGTTGACTAAACACCCCGAACACTCAAGTTTTATTCTAAACGTTGACTAAACACCCCGAACACTCAAGTTTGACTCTAATGGTTGACTAAACACCCCGAACACTCAAGTTTGACTCTAACTGTTGACTAAACACCCCAAACACTCAAGTTTGACTCTAAACATTGACTAAACACCCCGAACACTTAAGTTTGACTCTAAACGTTGACTAAACACCCCGAACACTCAAGTTTGACTCTAAACATTGACTAAACACCTCGAACACTCAAGTTTGACTCTAACTATTGACTAAACACGCCGAACACTCAAGTTTGACTCTAACTGTTGACTAAATACCCCGAACACTCAAGTTTGACTCTAAACGTTGACTAAACACCCCGAACACTCAAGTTTGACTCTAAACGTTTACTAAACACCCCAAATTAAGAACATGAAAAGGAACAAGAAAATAAATAAAAAGAAAACAAGCAAGAAAGGGAAAGCTTCTTAAAACCTTTAAAACTAAAAAAAAAAGAGAAAAAAAAAATTGCGACGACATTCAAAGGATTCGCGACGACATTCATCCTTTGAATGTCGTCGTTAAATATTCGCGACGATATTCATACGATATTTCGTCGCTAATAAATAATAAAAAATTTAATTGGTCATCGTGGGCGGTCAACTTTCCCGCCCACGAAAATTAGCGACGAAAACCCAAATATTCGCGACGACGTGTCGTCGCTAACACTTGACACGCAAAGGTCGTGTGTACGTGACACGACACGTGTCCCAAATTAACGACGAAACCTTTGGTTTCGCGACGACCTGCGTGTCGTCGCTAATCTTTTTTTATATAAAGCCCTAGCCGAGCTCATTTCTGCCATACTAAACACTTAAAAACACACCCAAAAGCTCCATTTCCGCCATAGCCAAGCTATTCCGAGGAGAAACAACACCAAATCCAACGTTAAGGTAATGATTCTAGTCCAAATACACATTCTAATCTTTACTTTTTTTATTTTTTTTATTTTTAATTTCTAATATTTTGTCTTGTGTTTTTTTGTATGATTCCTTCTTCTTGGCATGGATTCATGGACGAAATCTACACCATTTCTACGTAACAGGTTCCAATTTCCGGATCAATCTTGCAATTTTTTTTTTGGTTGAAAAAATTCATGAATGTTTGTGTGATTTGATTAATTCCGAGATTTATGTATATGTTTCTGGGATGTTTGGTATTTTTTTGTGTTAAAAAACAACATGTAATTGGACTTTGTTTAAAATTAGGGTTTTGATATGATTTTTGTAATTTTAATGTAATAGTTGGTGTGTTATTGTAATTTGATTGTGTTTTAAGATATAGGGACCTATTTGCAATATATTTGATTTGTATGTTTAAGGACTAAAATGCAATTTCATAAAAATAGGACTAAAATGCAATTTTATAAAATTTTGGACTAAAATGCACTTTAAAAAAAAAAGGACTTAATTGCAATTTTATAAAAAAAAAGGATTAAAATGCAATTTTAAAAAAGTAGGACTAAAATGCAATTTTATAAAAATTTGGACTAAAATGCATTTTTTTTAAAATAGGACTTAATTGCAAATTTTATAAAAATTTGGACTAAAATGCAATTTTTTAAAAAATATGACTTATTTGCAATTTTTAAAAAATTTGGACTAAAATGCAATTTTTAAAAAAATAGAAATTATTTGCAATTTTTAAAACATTAGGACTAAAATGCAATTTTAGAAAAATATAGGACTAAAATACAATTTTAGAAAAATATAGGACTTAATTGCAAATTTTAAAAAAAAGGGACAAAAATGCATTTTTTAAAAAATTTGGAATTATTTGCAATTTTTAAAAATTTGGACTAAAATGCAATTTTATAAAAAAAATGGACTTAATTGCAAATTTTAAAAAAATTTGGACTTATTTGCAATTTTATGAAATTTTATAGATGGTTGCTGTCATGGGTAGGACTTAGGAGTCACGATGGAGACGGGAGGGGTAACGATCCCCCGAGGGGTCCCCCCCTTTCGAATGCTGATTGTGCCCAACCATCGGGTAATAAAAAATTCAATTAAAGTTTATTTATTAATTAAGAAAATATATAATTAATAAATATTTTTCACTAAAACAGGTGAACGTAAAAGAAGGAGACCGAAAGCTGCCACATCTATCCGGACGCTCAGGAGACCCTGAAGAAAGTCGGCTGGCCCATTCCAGTTGACTTTTCAGTCATAGACAGCACCTGGAATTTCGTGGCGAGCATAGCAAACACGTGGGTCAGGTGGTGGGTAATGCTGTTCGAGAGGCTGTTCCCCCGTGCTACAAACAATGGTCAGATGTCCCCGACCATAACAAAGGGGTAATTATGCAGCGACTGCACCAGTTTTTTGATTTGGAAGAGTGGGGAAGGCGAGGCGATTGGGAAGAGATCGTTAAGAGGTTGAATACGATGACTTCTGGAGCCTACAGGCGATACAAGTCGGATTTGAAGAACGACTACTACTACACAGGTGAAGTTCCACCAGATGTTGACCCGGTGATTTGGGAGGCGACAAAGAAGATGTTTGATGACTTGGCGAAACAGGTAGAAAAAAATAATTTATTAATTATTTTATACATTTTTTTAATTAATTTTATAACTACTTCTTTTTTATTTGTAACAGAGTCAGGCTGATATAAATAAGAAGAATCGAGAGCAGCAGACAGTTCCGAGCAAGGCGGGGTCAAGGAACTGGTCCCAGACTCGGGAGGTGATTATTGAGGTATAAGTTTTAAAAATTAAAATTTAATGTAGTTTTTATTTAATTTAATTGTTAACTAATTAATATTTGTTATTGTATACTGTCCAGGGGAAGCTGAAGACGGTGACGAAAGAGCCGTTGACTTTTATGGATGACGAGACCCAAGAGGAGATGGAGCTTCCTCCTTTAAGCAGCTATTTCGACCACCTATCGTATGATGCAGCTACAGATAGCTGGCGTGACCAGCGTTTGGAGAAAGCTAGTGTAAGTCTTTTTTAAAAAAAAAATTGATTTAATTTTTTTTTTATTAATCTAATTTATTTTTAAACTGAAATCTAATTACAGGGTGTTCTTCGGGAGAAGATGAAGAAGAAGGTTGTGCAGGCCGGGGCGGAGGGTGCTGAAGTTACCATCCAGGAGCAGATGGATGCCATGCTCGAGACAATCATGGAGGTCCTACACCCACCCAAAACTAAATACTGGGTGCCTACCATTGGTCCGGTCCGGAAACGATCCAGGACTCCTACACAGCCGGACAGGGAGAACGAGGAGCTGCTTAAGGCGATTCTGGCTGGGATGAACGAGATTCGCGCGGCTCAAGGACTTGCACCTATACCGGATCCATCCTCCGCATCACCCGGGCTCACAACTTCTTCTAGTCGGCCGAGTCAACCCCCGAGCATGGCAGACACTCTCTTCGAGGCATTAAACGGGATGAGATCGCCAAGGAATGCAGCCGATCAGCAAACCCGGGCCCACTAGGGAAAAGAGACGAGATGAAGAGAGAGGAGATGAGGAGAGAGGAGAAGATGAAGAAGATCACCATTTGAGTGATGATTAAGTTATATTTTTTTTTAATTTGGTTGGTTTGTATGTTTAAGACTTTATTTATTTCTGTATGTTTGACTTTGACTTTGACTCGTTTGACGTTGACTTTATTTCACGTTTATTATTTGAATCGAATTATCGTATTTTATATGTATTTTTGGATTTTTATTTATTTATAATTTTGCATTATATTTAAAATCAAAATTATAATAAAGACTACAATTTAAATAATAAAAAATAAAATTTAAATAATAAACAATAAAATTAAAATTAAAATAAAAATAATATAAAAAAAAATAAAAAATATGAATAGCGACGACAATTGCATCGTCGCTAACTATTAATTAAAATAAATAAATAATGATTTTCGACAAAATAAAAAAAAAATTAAAAAAACTAAAAAATATAAGCGACGACAACTCTGTCGCTAATATGTTGTCGTTAGATAAATAAAAAAAAGAAAATTCAATTAATGAATTTTCGATTAAAAATTAAAGAAAAACTAATTAAGAAATTAGAGACGGCATGTTGTCGCTAATTTGTCGTCGCTAATCTCTTAATTTCCCGACGCCAGGCCTCGTGGTTAAATGTTTGAGTAATTAGGGACGAAATCACAATTATTCGTCGCCAATCTCAAATTAGCGACGCTGGGATAAAGACGACAGTTTAGCGACGAAATTTCGTCGCGAAACCGCGCGATAGATCCCATGTTTTTTGGGATTAACAACAAATCTGAAAGAAAAGAAAGCTAAAAAGTGAAAAAAGGCTAAAATTTGGTGTTTGGATGAAAGTAAAAAGATGGAATAAAAATTAGTGTATGAATTGCTAGAGAGCTTTTTTTAGGTGAGTTGACTCTCATTGACTCTTTGGAAAATTTTAAAAATTATAGCTTTTCAAACCTCTATTCTCAAATAATATAATGATAAATAATATTAGACTATATTATTACTCGTTTAATTCGATCTTTATCATTTATTTTCTTTGTGTCTTATTTTTTTATTTAACTCGTTTTATTTAGAAAAAGTAATTTATATCCATACGATTAAATAAGAGATACACAATTAAGACACTTGAATTCGTACTAGCAGAATGATTATATAATGTTGAATATCTATATAATAAATTACCGTATACCTAATTACTCTATTTTTTCTCTACACTTATATTTCTTATAATCCCATTCTTCTTCTCATAATTACCGAAATCTCTCATAAATCGCTTAAAAATATCACTCTGCATTTATTAATTCAAAAGTATTAATTTCATTTATAGAAAGTAAATTAATTATTGTGGTGGACAAGAATTTTTAAATCACCTTTGTTTTACAAAATCTTATTAACCATGCAAAGATTCTATTAGAAAGGATTTTCTAATTACCTACAAATTCAATTCTAACCATGATTATAAAATTAAAAAAAATAATAAAATAATGATAAGTTATATAAATGCTACATGATTCTCCACAATAAATCAATTTAAATAAATAATCAAATTCCTATTACTATTGAAATATGGTTAGAATATCACCACATTGTAATTGTATATTTTCTTATTCGATTTTACTCAAGATTATTTAAAATGTGTGATTTAGTTTATAAATAAAGTATGTATTATATATGAGAATACATATGTATACCATAAATTTATTTAAAAAAATTAATCTTTTCTAATCCTTCCCAAATTTCTCAACCTTAAAACTAACCTTAACCTTAATGTTACCCTTGACCTAAACATTGACCTAAACCATTAACTTTAACCATTAACCATTACCCTTAACAGTAACTTTTAACCTTAAAGTTAATATTAACCTCAATCTTTATCTAAACCTAAACATTAACATTAACCTTAACCTTAACTTTAACCTTAACCTTAACCCTTTCCCCTTAACTTTAACCTTAATTCCTTATCTAGTAACCTTAATCTTAATCTGAAGTTTAACCTTAACCTTAAAATTAATTTAAACCTTAAACTTAACACCTTAAACCTTGAACCTGGAACCTTAATCCTTAATCTTCACCTTCACTTTCATTTTAACCTTAAATTTAACTTTAATTATAACCTTAAACCTAAACCTCTAACCCTTAAACCTTAAACCTTAAATCTAACTGTTGACTTTCACTTTCACCTTCATTTAACCATAACCATAACCTTGAAGTTAAAACTTTACCTTAAAGGTAAAACTTAACCTTAACCTTGAACCTTAACCTTAACCTTAACCTTAACTTTGAATATAACAATAACCTTAATATTTAACCTTAAAAATTGACTTAAATCTTGAACTTCAAACCATAAGCTTAATTTTTATCTTAACCCTAACCTTAACTAAATGAAGATTCATCACGCTGATATTCTACCTTAAACCTTAAATATAATTAACCCTTAACCCTTAACGTTAAATCATAAACCTTAACTTTAACATTAACATTAACCTTAAAATTAACTTTAACCTTAAACTTAACCTTACTTTAACCTAAAACTTAACTTCACCATAACTTAACCTTAACCTTAACATTAAACTTCTCCTTGATGAGAAATAAACCATGACCTTAACATGGGTTTGATTCCCCTCAATGAAATAACTTATTTTCTTTAAGTATAATGTCGTTATTCTTCTCATAATTACCCAAATCTCTCATAATTCCCTTAAAACTCTCACTATGCATTTATTAATTCAAAAGTATTAATTTCATTAATAAAAAATGAATTAGTTACCGTGTTAGACAAGAATTTTTTAATCACCTTTTCTTTACAAAATCTTATCGACCATGCAAATATTCTACTTGAAATAATTTTCTAACAAATTATACTATGGCCATGATTATTAAACTAAACAAATAACAAAATAATGATAAGTTATATAAATGGTACATGACTCTCCACAATCAATCAGTTTAAATAAATAATCAAATTCTTATCAATATTGAAATATGATTAAATGATCACCACACCATAATTGTATATTTTCTTATTCGATTTTACTCAATATTATATCTAGTATGTGATCTAATTTATAAAGAAATTATGTATTATATATGAAAATACATCTGTATACCCTAAATTCGTTTTAAAAAAATCAATCTTTCCAAAACCTCCCTAAATTTCTCAACCTTAAAACTAATATTAACCTTCTTAACCTTACCCTTAACCTAAACATTGACCTAAACCATGAACTTTAACCATTAACCTTAACCTTAACCCTTAACTTTAACCTTTATCTGTTATTTACTAACCTTAACATTAATCTTAAGCTTATCCTTAACCTAACCTTAACCTTAAAATTAATTTTAACCTTAAACTTAACACCTTAAACTTAACACCTTAAATATTAACCCTGAAACCTTAACCCTTAATCTTCAACTTCACTTTCACTTTAACCTTAAATTTAACTTTAACTATAACCTTAAAAATAAACGTTTAACCTCAAACCTTAAGCCTTTAATTTTAAACCTTAAACCTAACTGTTACCTTTCACCTTCACCTTCATTTTTAAATTTCACCTTAACCTTAACCTTAAACATAACCATAACCTTAACCTTAAACTTAAATTTAAAACTTAACCTTAACCTTGAACCTTAAACCTTAACTTTAAATATAACAATAACCTTAACTTTAAATAAAACAATAACCTTAATGTTTAACCTTAAACCTTACCTTAAATCTTGAACTTCAAACCTGAGCCTTGATATATATCTTAACCTTAACTAGATGAAAATTAATCACATTGATATTCTACCTTAAACCTTAAATGTTATTAATCCGTAACCTTTAATGTCAAATCTTAAACTTTAACTTTAATCTTAAAAGTTAACCTTAAAATTAAATTTAACCTTTAAGTTAAACTTTACATTAACATTAAACTTAACCTTAACATTAACCTTAACCTAAACCTTAACCTTAACCTTACCATAACTTAACCTTAACCTTAACCTTAACTCTAACTTTAACCTTAACCTTACATAACCTTAACCTTAACCTTAAACTTCTCCTTGTTGAACCATGACCTTAACATGGGTTCGACTCCCCTCAACGAAATAATATTTTTTCTTAAAGTGTCTTTAAAACCCGATTTTACCTAGTTTACTAACAATCCACTATATGGACCTTTGTCATTAATAGATTGGCTATGTCTATATATAGTGATGTATTTTAATGTTTACTTCATTGAAATTAATCCATTGTCATAATATTTCTTTGTAACAAAAATTTGACTATAGTGGACCCATCCTTTTACTAGTAATTATTTTTATATTATTTACAACTATCTCGAATACTTTTACTTAATTTTTTATTTGGTCAAATAGTTTACAATGTTTGTTTATCTTATTCAATTCTAATAAATAAGAATACCTGAGTTAATATTGATTTTATAAATAGAAAAAATGATTTGAGTTAATATTAATTTTATAAATAGAAATAATGATCTTTTACATTATTTTGTTTGGGGTATAAGATATGTTCAAATCCAAATCCATCATAATAGGGATTCATGGTATATGATTACAATAGATCTCGTTTAGGATTGTTTATTTTAGATTTAAAAGTAATTTTCAATTAAAATTTTCATATTTAAAAAAATATTAAAAATAATTTGACATCTACAATCACTTTAAATGTTTTTTTAATAATCACACATCTAGTGCTTTTCCTAAAAATGTTTTTAAAGGTCTAAAATATTTTTAGGGATCTAAAATCACATCAAATTATTATTTTAAAAAGCAATCCCAAATGGGCCCTAAATCTTTGCTCTGTATTGGCTTTAGATCCTTCGAGCCTGGATAAATGATCAGCTACTTGATTCTCGCATCCTTTTTGGTCTCGAATATCTATGTCAAACTCTTGTAGCAACAGTACCCATCTAATAAGATGCGACTTAGCATCCTTCTTTGCCTTGAGGTACTTAATTGCTGAATGATCCGTGTATACTATAGTATTCATTCAAAGAAGATAGGAACGAAATTTATCGAAAGCATATACCATGACTAATAACTCTTTCTCTGTCACTGTATAATTCAATTGGGAAGCGTTAAAAGTCTTACTTGCATAGTAAATCGTATGGAAGATCTTCTATTTTCTCTGGCCTAACACCCACCCATGGCGTGATAACTTGCATCTCACATAAGTTCAAACAGAGTGTTCCAATCTGGAGGTATGACAATCGGTGTGGAGATGAATTTCTCTTTATTCGTCAAAAACGAGTTGAGACATTCATCATTAAAATTAAAAGGAGTGCCCTTTTTAAGTAAATATTAAAGAGATTTTGCAATCTTGGAGAATATTTAATAAATACTCGGTAAAATCTTGCGTGACCCAAGAAACTTCTCACTCCTTTAACAGATATCAAAGGTGGTAAGGTTTTGATAACTTCAATCTTAGCTCGGACGACCTCTATTTCTGCACTCGAAACTTTATGACCCAGCACAATCCCTTCTCGAACCATGAAGTGGCATTTTTCCCAATCAAGCACAAGATCTGTTTCATTACATCGCACGAGTACCTTTTCAATATTATTGAGGCACTCATCAAAACTATCTTCGAAAACCAAAAAATCATCTATAAGAACCTCCAAGTATTTATCAATCATGTCCCAAAATATTGCCCTCATACACCTCTGGAATGTGGCAGGTGCATTGCATAAACCAAAAGGCATCCTTCTATAACGAACAAGTAAAAGTTGTTTTGTGTTTATCAGCAGGATCAACACAAATCTGATTATAGACTAAATATCCGTCAAGAAAAGAATAATACTCTCTTCCTGCAAGTTTTTCTAGCATCTGATCAATGAACGGTAGAGGGAAGTGATTTTTCTCTGTGGCCTTGTCGAGCTTGCGGTAATCCATGCACACTCTCCACCCCACAACTGTTCTCGATGGAATGGCTTCGTTTTGGTCATTAAGGATCCTAGTGATACAACCTTTCATTGGAACACATTGAACTGGACTAACCCAGTCACTACTTGCAATCGGAAAGATAATACCCGCATCAAATAACTTGATTACCTCCTCCCTTACCACCTCTTTCATTGCTGGCATAAGTCTTCTTTGCCCCTCTATAGATCGCCCTCCTTCCTTCCCAAGAATGATTTTATGTTTGCAAATGGAAGGACTGATTCCATTTATATCGGCAATAGGCCACCCAATTGCTTCTTTATTAGCATGAAGCATACATAACAACTTATCTTCATGAGGACCTGAAAGGTTAGCAGAAATACGCATAGCGAAAATGGTCTAGAAGCGGTTTTTTTCAATAATAGGTGGACAGATGATAGATGGTTTCTTCATTGGCTCAATGTATCCTGATTCTTGAAGTTATTCTAGAATGGCTCTTGTCCTACCGTCTACTGAGACTAATGTTGCAACTTTGTCAGCTATGTCATCATATATTTCTAGAGATTCAAGTGCCAAGGTTGTTGTTAGAGTGTCATCAAAGCTTGATTACTTAAAAAACTTCTTGCGCAATTTTGCTTAGGACATCTATTTTCAAGCATTCATCATTCGTATCTAGATATTTCATAGCCTTGAACACATTGAATCATACATGTTTGTCTTGGAACCTCATGATCAATTAACCATTCTCAACATCTATTAGTGTACGCTCCGTGACTAAGAATGGTCTACCCAAGATGATGGGGATATTCTTATCCGCGTCGTAGTCAAGAACAATAATATCACAAGGAAATATAAAACTACAAGCTTTAACTTAAACATCTTCAATTTTACCTACTGTTTGGGAGAGGGATCGATCTACCATTTGTAATTCTACTGAAGTAGGTACTACCTCTCCTATGTTGAGCTTCTCAAACAGGGACTTCGGCATGATATTGATACTCGCACCTAAATAAAATAATTTCTTCCCGGTCCAACCTTCACCAATAGAAATGGGAATCGTAAAACTTCCGGGATCTTGTAGCTTTGGTAAGAACTTGCTTTGACAAATAGCACTACATTCCTCAGGTAATCCAATCATTTCCCCAGTTTCTAAACTCCGTTTGTTAGAAAGAATTTCCTTTATGAATTTATGATATTTCAGCATTCTCTTAAGCGCTTCTACGAACGACATTTTAATATCTAACTTGTCCACCTTGTCAAGAAACTTCTTGAATTCTCTTACACTGTTCTTGTTTTTGACACGTGATGGGAATGGTGGAGGAGGACATGTATTGTTTACCACTAAGCATTTCTTCTTTTCTAGTGTCTTTTCTGGGACACTCGTAGGTTTAATTACCTCTTCGAACTTATCTTCAGTTGTTTCTTCAACCACTTCAGGACTAGAGGTTGTTTCTGTTTCTTCTACTCTAGGTTTGTTTACCACTTTTTAATTCATCTGCATGACAAGAATTATCTTGAGGAGCAATAGTATCACTTGGGAGTTTCCCTTTTGGCCTATTCTAAAGCGTACTCACTATATGTGACAAGGTATGCTCAAGACATTTAATTACCTTTGATTGGGTTTGGAATCTTTGCTGACTTATCTTCATGTTTTCTTCAAATAGTCCCATAAGTTCCACTATACTAGGATCAAACTCGAAGGTTGTTCTTGTGTAGCTTGTTGCATTTTGAATATGGAGGTGGTTCTCAATAATATTCTCCATATTTTGGCGCTTGTTGATAGATAGGTTATGGTTGATAGTAATATTGAGGTTGAGCTTGATAATAATTTCCTCTATCTTCACCCCGTTTCTAATTATGTGGGGAATAATAACTAGAGTGACTTCTTTGAGGATGATAATATCCATTCGAGTAACGATTTATTTGATGAGATATGAAGGAAATCAAAGTTGGATTATTCGTACAATTCTCCCACAAATGAGTTCTTATTCCACAACAAGGACATGAAGGTAAAATATGTACTAGATTTACATGAGCTACTAATCGCGCTTGTTCTTGTAATTACTTGAGTTGTTGGTTTAATTCTTTGATCCTTAGAGCTTCTAAGATATCTTCTTATTTTTCTGATTTTAAAGGCCAACTTCTCACGGTATCAAGAACTCTATTCATAATAGTATGAGCATCTTCAGGATCTAATAACACAAAACTTCCATCTCCTAACATATCTACTTTTGCCTTGGACTCATTGTTGAGTCCTCAATAGAACATGGTTAATTGATATTCAGGAGAGGAGACATGGAATGGACAACTCGTTTTTTTCTAATTAAACAGTAATCATGCATCACCAACACTTTCCCATTCTTCTTACATAAATTTTTAAAACTCCAACTATCTTTTAAGTGTCTACTAACCTGATAGAATCCGTTTAGAAATTTGGCTTGAAGTTTATCCCAATCTGGAATAATATCGAGGTGTTGGACACCATACCAATCACTTGCACAACCGATCAAGAAGAATTGGAACATACCGTAGTACATATGTTCCTATGTAACACCCTTGATGATATAAGCGTCACAGATCTGCATAAATTTTTTGACATAATGAATCGGATTTTGATGTGTAGCACCGCTAAATTCTCCATGACTCGAAAACTGAGCTATAATGCCTGGATCATGTCAAAATTTAGTGTCTTGGATTTCTGGAGTGCGGATTCCTTTGGGTTGCACTCTAAATGAGATAGGAAGATCAAGTTTCCTCGAGCTTACCATCTGTTAAACTTGTAAAGACAAAACTAAAAACAAAAGCATAGAATACAACTAACTGGAATAAAAGAACGAAATAAATGCACAAGGACTAACGATGTAGTCCCCGGCAGCGGCGCCAAAAACATCGTGTCGGCTAAGGTGTGATAAAATAATAGATAATTAGGATGCAAATAAATACCCTAGCCTAGCATGTTACTCACTGCAAGTATCACATATCGTACGCAAGTTTTAATGATAAATAAGATTCGTTCCTTAGAGACTGCGAAAGTTACGATAACTTATGCAATATAAAGTTCAATTAATAAAGCTAGAAGAATAAAAGACAAATAGAATTTTCGTTTGGTTTTTGAATGGGAAAACTAACTAATTAAATTAAAGACAGAAAGGTAAATGAGAGAAGAAGATAGTATAGGAGTTCAGCTCGAGATATAGAAAGTAATCCCCACTAGCCTTGTTTATTCTAATCATGTAAGGAAGAATTGTGTGGAATTTCAATAACCAGGATTCTAAATTCCTCCTAACCCCCTTCTGGGTGGACGTACGTGGCGACCTCACAATTACCAAGGGACTTAACTAAGGTGCTCCTACGCCACTAGGTTCTTAGATGAGACTGGCCTGCAATAATGACTGGTAGTTAAATCAAAACCTAATGGTTATCTAGTTAGGCAAGCCCTTCCAGATCACTACCGCACACTAGATGTTTGTGTGTTGTTTCAATAATTAGACAACCCTTCCGGGTAACCATCCAACTACTATTGAGGGAATCCTATACATAGGCCTCCGCAAGGAAAACAAACAATAAATCAAAGCACATAAAATAGAGAATAAAACACTAATTCATTTAAATATTAATCAATTCCAAATTAAAATAGATGTAAAACATTTCTAGGGTTCATACCTGTAAGAAAATTTAAAGGGTTCTAGACAAACCTTTAAGGCGGAATTAAGAATCGAAATGCTTTCCGGTATTGAATCTACTTACGTAACGAAGTAGATTGCTATTCCACAACATAAATGCCACTGGATCTAATATATAGAAGAGATATTGAGAGAATTTATGTTTTGCTTTTTGTCAAAGATAAAACAAAGAACAAAAAGAAGCGCGTCTGAAAAAATGAAACTGTGTTGTCTGATTCATATCAAATAACTTTTTCAAAGTTATTTATATACAGTTATCTGAAAAATAACTAACACAAAATGGGTCGGGTTAAACCCATTATGGGCATACACAATTTGGATTGGGCCCAAAAACCATTTCTTTCATTCTCCCACTTGCACATGATGGGTTCACTCTCACACCCATGTCATATGCATCATGCTTCTCTTTCTCTCATCTCAAACATATACATAAAATCCATCATACTTGGCAAATAGGTCGTGCGACCGGCAAGCATACGAGCATTCCTTTTTCTATAAACCTGTTAGGGTAGATAGCTGCTCAAACGATTCATAATCCTTTCGTGTATCTTGCAGTTCCCTAGACTAAAAATTATAATATCAATATCATAGTAACTCTGACCCCTCAGATTCCATATCACATCATCTTTGTGATTGGAAGAGTTCACTAGCATAACATCGTGTGTCTCACTATCATGTCATAGTCCTTGATGACTTACATGATTGGTCGACCTGCAAGCACACACTTTGATATCCATTTTAGTCTTCCTTTTGCACTTGAATCTTTCTATAATGAACTGGTTGCTTTCCCAGACATACCCCGTTAGGCCGAATCATTCATGACCATCGATAATATGCTAAAGTAGCAAACAACAAATCAAAACATCAAAATTAAGTCAAAAGTAATAAGGGTACTACTCAAAGGTCTCACACAATGAAGAAACAGGGATCAATTCTTCACTTCCTTTTGGTCACAAGCATACACGGTATGACTCGTGTGCTACGATATTATTAATTTATTCACATCATATGTCATGTATCCATTAATATCGTACAGATATATAATTAGACATTCCTCGTTGTCTAAAATGAATCCTTCAATTGATCAACCCTCTCTGAAATCAATTAAGAATTGCATATCTGGCTTATATAGACTAAGTAGATAGTGGGGATCTACTTCGATCACAAATTAAAATTAACATGTTGCGCTACATGTTTGTGATCTCATCTTAACATGTGTTAAGGTGACTTTCGTAACTCACGTTATTTACATGAAGGGTTACTCTTTTTCATGAGTTAGTCTCATCCTTGCGCATCCTCTAATGCCAAAGGCAATTGCCCGTGTGAGAAGGCCAATCATAGTCTATCTGACATACTTATCCACACGTATATATTCCCACTCAATAATGGAAATATAGAATTACACATTATTTTGCAGTATACATAACAATATAGATCGAACATGATCTGGAATTGCATAACTTGCAATTTGTTCCAAAAATATATTCACAAGAATATCACGTGTGAATTTTAACTGCAAATTCTCATAATCTTTTGTGCAATAATGTCTCTTATCAGGATATACTTTATATCAATATGTTTGGTTATACTGTAATACTATGTTCCCATCACATAAGTCATTGCCATTTCTTTATTACAGTATTTCAAAACTGGACTCCCACTATCACTTGAGAATCATAAAAAATACAAACAAACTTTTTAAACCAAACAAACATTTTGAATATTAGTTGAGTAATCTCAACATTAACAATGGACATAGCAATATATAGGTCTGTTTCTTGCTACTCCATGGATATAACTCAATATTTCAGCAAGAATACACAACCTAAAGACATTTACACTCATCCGTTTTGTTTAACCAATTAACATATGGATATACTTTAGGTGTAAATGTTATATTTGAAAACATATAGCATGAGCCCTAATCCTTTTAAGGCATCTCATTACTCATATTTCAGGTTTTCAATACTTATGTCCATAATTCAATTTAAAATGGACTAATTAAACCCACGACATAACTAATGTCTGGTCAAGCAAACATCACTAATAAATGGATAACTAAACCCAAAGCATAACAAAATGCATGGCCTAGTACACATCATGACATACATAATACTATCATCGGTATGTAATTACTAATATGACATTGTTTACCTTTTCTATTTTCATTGATAGAGTACTAGGACACATAAGAAGATTAGAGCTTATTCTCTCATATATTTGGAGTGTTAATGACATTAAAGTCTGACATGTAAAAGCGTTCACATTTCTTCTTGATGTATAATTCTTTAGACAAGGACTATAGAAATTCAAACATTCTCAATGAATCATAACATAAAGAATAGAGCTCGCATTTCACATACCTTTCACATCAACAAAGATTTGAAAGATAACAACTCCTTAATTTTGACAAATCACGTGTCATTCCTAACTTGTAGGATATCATCTACATAGAGAATAAATTCATAAACTTCTCTTGTGGAACTTTTGATATGTAGACAAAGTGATATTCACATATCATTTCTAAAAAATTTATTGAAATGACTCGTGAATCTCAAAAAAATCACTGTCTTTGGGCTTGTTTGAGACCATAGATTGTCTTATTCAATCTACACATTGTATTTTCTTGGTCTTTAACATCATATCCTAAATATTGTTCCAATGAATTTACCCTATTCTTTTATTCTCCACTGAGAAATATAGTTTTGAAATCCTCTAGTGCAAATCATAATCAAGATGCACCACAACAGATAGTATATAACCAAATGAGGCAAATCTCTTAACTATAGGAAAAATGTTTATTCCAAAAATAAATTTATTCCATATAATATAGCCTTTTTGCCATTAGACAAGATTCGTACCTCTCAAATGAAGTGTCTAGTTCACTTCTCATTTCAAGAATCTATTTATTCTCAATCACTTTGTGTCCTTCGCAAGAGTAACCAACTTTCTAAATTGATTGCTCTTCATTGGCTCCATCTTTCCTAGTAGGATATGAAGAGTTCATGTACTCTCTGAGGTTCTTCTTTGTCTTATGGACAAATCATACAGATTTATCCATGGATCTTCAATCGACAAGAAAAAATATCCCTCGATGACTCCCTCTAGGTGAAGTTATTGTGAAACAGATTCATTATGTGATGTAATAATTTCTTTCGAGTCAAATTCGAGGCAATCTTGCCTTCCTCGTGCATGTGGTACCTTATCTAGTAACACGTTTAATTGCATACATCTTCATCAACCTCATTTAATTCATGTAAAATGAGATTTTCAATAACCACACTTTTATTTAGGAAAAACATTACTATCCAAATGAAATATCGTGTAACTCAGTCTTAACAAATTCCATCATTAGGTTCAACCTTGAACACATATCCTTTAGAGTCTTTGAACATCTTCTAAAGAAATCATTCTTACCTTTTTGTGATCCAACTTTCCATACTCATTGGAAAAGTCACAAACATACCAACCCCCAGGAGATCAAGTATGAAAGGTGATATTTCTTATGTCCATAGTTCGTACGGAGTTGATGGATGTAACTTTGTGGGTACACGAATAAGTATATGAGTAGCAATAAAAACTAATCTTCCAAACATATTGAGAGATTAATTTGAGCAATCACACCTTAATCAGGAGAGTTACATTCCCCTTTTTATCTACTATTCCATGTCATGGCATGTGAAAAAATCATAAGCTTATTTATGATCCCATTCTCATCACACCCTTCTTTAAAATCCCTCAAATAGATTTTTTTTTTGTGATCACGGTTTCTTCTCAAGGTTTTACCCTTCCTCTCTATCTGATTCTCGATTTTCTAATTAACAAATTTGTGAAGCATCTCAGTGCTTCTAATTTGCAAGAAATCTGATAGTAATCACGAAACCGTGTAAAATCATCTTAAGGTGATGAAATAGTATACCCCACATATTATTAATTAACGAGTCTACATATGTTAGCATGAATCAATTCCAACGGATATTGAAATGAAACTTTCAGAAAAAGTCACATTACTTTCATTACTAGGAAGTATCCACAGTTTGGCCAAATGATTTCATCAAGTGAATACAATGAATATCATTCACTAACAATGTGGTTCGGGTCATAACTATTATGACATAGTCAATATTTTATAAAATTTTCCAATATCTTTAGTACCATAAAAGACATTCATAGAAAATCAACTACTGCTAATATAATAGTTCTTGTAGTCAACCTTTTCCAAATACCAAAGAACCATTTGTTCTAAAGATAGTTCTATATTATGTATAACACTTATTCTTTGTCATGAATATGGGTACTTAATTTAATCCTAGAAGAACAATGATTGAGACCAAATTGTGCCAAAAATTTGTACACCTAAGATATCATGTAGATACAAGGTTTGACCACTTCGCAAGATCAACTACTAGTGTCAAACCATTGACTTCAACATTATTGTTGTCATCTACATATATCCATCTTATACCAAATCAAATTTTTCATGCATGGTATACTATATAGGTCTCTCAGTCTCTTGTCACAAGATCTATTGCTCCTAAGTTCATAATCCACATAGGATAAGACCAGTTAGCAACATGATGCTAGCAATAGATGCAAAAATCATAAGAAGAAGATAGTGCTACTATATTAGTTACGCAAGATAAGTGACACAACTTGTCATGGATGTAGCATCTCAACTTATTCTTTTATTTCTTATGAGTATACTTTATTTCATTGTGACTATTGATCTTGATCTTCTTAGAACCATATATATCACCCTTTTCTTTCAATCCTCTTGCTCTATACTACAATTATGTACGAGAGCTAGACTCAGTAATATATCTTCAAGTATGATGTCAAGAAACCTTAAATACACTCATTCTTGAGTACAACTCAAGTAGCATCATCAAACGTATTGATGTTATTACGAGTCACATTCACTTCTCAATATACTGAATTATTTGAAAGAGATTGATGATTACTTGAATTTGTTTTTCATAATTCAAGATATCACCAGATTTCTAGACTGTATTAGTCACTTTAACCACCGTCTTTAGATGTATTAAATGACATGACCAGGTGTCATTTTATGAGTATAATCGTTCATGTCCGCTAACGCAACATCAACATGGTAGTATCCTTGATCATCTCCTAAAGAGTATACCCACATATCATAAGTGGTAGGATACTTTCGATACTCATAAACTAAGTCATCCATATAACTTATCAATATTTCTCAAATAATAGAGTCTTTATATCTCTAAAACTTGATAAGTCAATATGCTCCTTATGTGATGAATTTGAAGCCTTCCTCAAGCTCAAGCATCACATTATTAACAACCTAGAAATTCTAGTTTCTCGAATACTCAATGTAATTCGAGTTATCATAGGGTATAGTTATATCACCATTCATCCTTTTCCTTCTTTAAAGGTCTAAAAGATGTTACTCATAGCCATTTTCTAGTATATCTAGAGACCTTCATTAATATATAAAATATATTCAATGATACTATTGTCTCAAGATGCAAATTGAACTCGTAAATAGAAAACAGAAAAAGTGAAACAGAAAGTTCACTATGTTCCCAATCATGAATCACCATACTTTTGTTTATCTAATTATAATTCAATTTCATCAAGACAAAATGCTAAGTTCTCTACAGAACTCCCACTATTCCAATACACACAATTGAGATGGAATATACTAAATTCGTATGATTTAGTGGTTATGGAATCAAACTTATCCATAAAATAACCCAAGTTTCAATATATATAGATATGCAATTGAAAAAATATAATATATTTACCAGCAAGTCATGTATCAAACACATTTAAGATACATCAATTAACTCATATATAATATATCTAGAGTTTAACATCTATATCAGGTTACACGAAAACATGATTACAAAAAACTAAGTCATATTTAGCATAATACGATCTTAAGTACACATGCTAATAAGTAAGACATATAGGCATTTACATCAAATATGATACAATAACTCACTGGTCAAACTACATCACTATCATATATAAAGCCTAGGGTAAAAAATGTCTTTCTTTTATTTTAAATAGTCAAAAAATGAAATATATAAATAATGGAACCAATGGTGAACTAAAACAAAATATACGATTTTTTAGGGTTTAAGAACAGAACAAATCATTTTATTCACACAATATGACTAGTTAAAAAACTAGTGTACCAGTGGAGTTGTTTTCTTTTTCTTTGTCCTTTTATCAAGTTGGTTAACATTTTGAACCACAGTTACAAAACCTTTTTTTTTTCTTTATAATCCGAAACAAAAATAAAGTCTCGTTAACCATCCTGGAACAATAGACAAATAAAAAAAAATACAAACTACTCACAACCTAGCGGCTTTGAGTATAAATACCCATGTTGTTTGAGACTTCCATTATAATTATAATGGTTTCTTTGATTTTCAGAAACAGATCTGTCATTAATCAAACTAAGCCATCGCGCCTAACTATCATAAAGCTAACAAGAGTGCAGCGGAATAATAGCTTGTTTTGAATCAAGAGGTCGACGGTTCAACCCATGGCAGTTACTTGACCGCTGAGTTCCCTTTTTTTTTTTTTTTTAAATCTGAAGGCAAAACGACGTAGTACTGGATCGTCTTCACCAACACTGCCGAACCGAGAATACACCATTAAAAACCTTAAAAAATCATATCTTTTTCGTTTTAAATCCAAAATGGACCAAATTTTCACCATTGCGTTCCTTATTTCCAATAGAACATTTATTTAATATAAATGACTTTAAAAAAATCTTTTATAATCAAATAATATATCACAGATCTTATATCTATGTATGAATATAGATATATACACCGTAAATAGCATTTCAAAGACAACACCATGGCTCTGATACCATTTGTAAGAAAATTTAAAGGGTTCTAGACAAACCTTTAAGGCGGAATTAAGAATCGAAATGCTTTCCGGTATTGAATCTACTTACGTAACGAAGTAGATTGCTATTCCACAACATAAATGCCACTGGATCTAATATATAGAAGAGATATTGAGAGAATTTATGTTTTGCTTTTTGTCAAAGATAAAACAAAGAACAAAAAGAAGCGCGTCTGAAAAAATGAAACTGTGTTGTCTGATTCATATCAAATAACTTTTTCAAAGTTATTTATATATAGTTATCTGAAAAATAACTAACACAAAATGGGTCGGGTTAAACCCATTATGGGCATACACAATTTGGATTGGGCCCAAAAACCATTTCTTTCAATACCCATATTCTAAATCTCAAGCTAAAATATAATTAGGTCAGGCTAGAGAAAGAAAGAATACTATTACAAATTCGAAGACTTGTAAAGGCATAATTTGATGTTAAACTCCTTCCATACTTCTCTTCTCTTGTTGTAAGCTTCCTCTTGGCTTAAGGTTTGGCCAAGGTTGTGTTTCTACTGAATATAGAGTGTATTTATACGGTTCTCTTAACCCTTGTTCAAAATCTTGGAGTAGAGGGAAAGTAGTTGGACTCTTTTCCAAATCAAATTCGTTTCCTAAAATATAAGAGAAGGTAAAAACGGTTGCATCTTGTTTTTGTCGTAACTCACTTGTTTTTTCTCCGATTTTCACCCACTTTATATCGAAATGACCGCGTCGAAAAGATCTACACTTGGATAGACCGTTCTATCAAGTTCCTAGCCGGTTTTTAGTTATACTTACTTTACTGGACATAGCTGCTGAAATTCAGAATTACTTGACAAATTTTCTTTTCCTAGTTTATCTCTACTTCCTTCTATCTCCAATTTTCATCCTTATTTTATTTTCTTATCTCTTTAGGATTGATTTGGCCTCTAATTAATTTCCATATATCTTTAAAGCTTCACACTTAACAAATAAATTAAACCAAATATGCTCTAAAAATAATAAATCATCAAATCAGGACAAGAAATAGGAAAATAAGAAAATATGAATAAAAATCGATTATTAAATGCTCAAGTACACCTAAAATGATATCTCCAAACTAGATTAATTTGTCACAAATAGGGAGACATCAGAAGCTTACTAAATAAGAGGTCTAAATGGCTATTTATACTACACTAATTTGGATTGGGCTTTTATTTAATAATATTAAGTCAAATAATAAAAAGCCCCAGTCCAAATTAGAGAATCTCGTAAATGATGTACACCTCTAGTAAACTAGTCGTAACTTTTGTGTCTCACGTCCAAATCACCTGGCTCCAGTCCTCAATTCGTGCTAACTCAGAGGTGCAACTTTCTCCTTTGTATCTCCAGACCCAAATCAGGTGCCGATGTGGATCGAAATCAACAATTAGTAATAGCTATCCATATTTTTTCAACTCCTTTAGTGGTACTTTCTTTCTTTTGACCTCTCCGCTTGATCTAAGACCCTATACTTCCCTTCTCCTCCTCATCTTAGTGCTCCATAGCATCCATGTACCTAAAATCTTTATACTAAAAGAAAACAAATTAACGCACAAAAGCTCTAAAAATACAATATCATAATTCTGAAGGGAGAAAGTGCAATATATTAAAATAAGCATAAAAGTCTATCGAATAAGTATAATTTTCACCTACAATGATGTCTCCTAAAGACATATATTTATCACAAAACGGGAGACATCATCCGCAAGTGTACGGGGGTATTGACAAGTAATAATTTGATAAATGAAAAGGGCTTATCTTTTCAACACGGACTATTAAGTTTATTATTAATGTGTTTACAAGTATAATAGTGTAAATTTGCAAATAAATGACAGTAAAAGTAAATAATGTTTTTTGGGTTTTGATTATAAACCTAAAAAAATTAATGGGAATAAGAACTGATATGGAAATACAATTTAAACTAGAAAGAGAAGTTAAAATGGATGAGAAATATGCACGTGTCTTGCTAGTAATACTAAAAGTAGTTAATTTAATGTTTTCATATATAAGGTCGAAGTGGTCTTTTCACATTAGTCAGGATTCAAAGGTCCTCCCAAATCCCTCCCGGGTATATAGGAAGCTATCCTACGATACTAGAGACCTCTCCCGACTATTTTAAATTATATTATAATATATTTAATTCGATGATTTTAGACCGTTTGTGTTATTATTTATTTGAATTATATTATCTCGTGATCATAAGATTAATTTTATGTTCAGGATATCACGACCTACTTTGCCATCTATTCATTAATTGTTAATTACTATCTGAAGCGACATAACTAGTCATTTCATATTCGATATTTGATATTTCTACCGATCGACATTCGACATTATACAATCGTGTTGCACTGGGTGGCAGTGGGCTTGCCAGAGTTAACATGACTATCTTGATATATTCCTACTTTGCACATCTGACAGAGAGTTCCTTGGGAAGTGGGTCTGGGTTCGCAGTACCAGGGGTATTACTGGTAGGAGTTATAAGGGATCGATCTTGTGGCGGTAGTCATAAGGGCAAGACGACATTATCATTTACAATGTGATTATTACTTGTTAGTGTATATCACTTGCTGCAAAGTATGAGATCCTAATTTTATATATACACTTATCTGGTTTATTTATCTCTTTATAAATGTTTAATTTATATTTTTACTTGTATAAGTACAATTACGGCTAAATATAACTACTGCCCTAGGTTAAAGTCTGTATATGGTCATTATATAATCTCTCACCAAGCCAATAGTACCTCACCCTCCTTCTCTTACACCCATTCAATAGAATATAATTTAAGGATTTGGTAATGGTCAGTAGAACATGATTTTTCGTAGTGGATGAGTAGATATTTGTATTAAATATTTTTTATTAATTTAAAATAAATCAATTTAATGGAACAAGTAGTTATTTATTTTAATAAAATGTATTTTTTTTAAATTAGTTAGAGTAGTAGTGTTTTTTTTGGCGCGACAAGTTGGTATCGGAGTTTAGAGTGGTTTCTAAACGTAAACATGGATAAAATCCAAAAATTGTGAGAAATTGGTAGAGGACAAACTAAAACATATAAGAGTTAGAATTGATTAGTAGTTGTTATTGATCGAAGCCAAGATAACTCTTGAGGGTGAACCCTCATCTAGTGCTAAAATTGATGGTATTTTTGTATAGCATGGCAAACTCAAGGGAATGTCATTACTTTTCGTTACTCGATTGGCCTATATATTGATACTTAGAATCTTAATAGCAATTTTAGTCAGAGAGTAATCATTTGGTTAATTTAAATGTTAAAATTTGTGTGATATATATACTTAATAATTTGTGTTAAATTAGTCGATTTGTAATGTCTTACTGGGCCAGTTGCTAAAACTGAGGCTATTTAGAAAAATCATTAGTAAAATATAATTTTTGAGGGAAATATTATTTTAAGGTGTTTACAAATCTATATTTTAAATCATACGACTCGACGATTCACATCCTCTACATAAATAGTGGTCAGGATCGTCTTAAATCCCATATTTTACTTATTTATATTAGTGACATTAATTACTTTTACTAATATTAATAAAAAATCACATATGAAATTGATTTTTACAATTACATCAAAAATTAAATATGGAGAAGTTATTGTTATTTGATAAGGAATCAAATAATTATGTTTTTCAAATAAAAAAACCTTGCAATCGGAAATATTTCACTAAACAAAACTATAAACACATAGTATAAAAATATATAAAAAAATCTAAAAAACCTTGAAAACGGAAATAAATGATTAGTTTTTACTATTCAAAGTCTTACAAAATATAAATAATTAATATATTTTCTTAAGAAATACTATGCAAGATTATATTAATAAAATTCCTTAATTTTTACTAAGATATTACCTATTTTAGTATTAATTATCATTAAACAAACTTTATTTAATTATTAAATAATATAATGATAAATAATATCATTAGACTATATTATTACTTGTATAATTCGATCTTTATCATTTATTTTCTTTGTGTCTTATTTTTTTATTTAACTCGTTTTATTTAGAATAAGTAATTTATATCCATACGATTAAATAAGAGATACACAATTAAGACCCTTGAATTCGTACTACTAGAATGATTATATAATGTAGAATATCTATATAATAAATTACCGCACACCTAATTACTCTATTTTTTCTCTACACTTATATTTCTCAGAATCTCATTCTTCTTCTCATAATTACCCAAATCTCTCATAAATCCCTTAAAACTCCCACTCTGCATTTATTAACTCAAAAGTATTAATTTCATTTATAGAAAGTAAATTAATTGATGTGGTGGACAAGAATTTTTTAATCGTCTTTGTTTTACAAAATCTTATCAACCATGCAAATATTCTACTAGAAAGGATTTTCTAATTACATACAAATTCAACTCTGACCATGATTATAAAATTAAGAAAAATAACAAAATAATGATAAGTTATATAAATGCTACATGATTCTTTACTATCAATCAATTTAAATAAATAATCGAATTTCTATCACTAAATCATCACCACACCATAATTGTATATTTTTTTTATTCTATTTTACTTAAGATTATTTAAAATGTGTGATTTAGTTTATAAATAAAGTATGTATTATATATGAGAATACATCTGTATACCATAAATTTATTTTAAAAAATTGATCTTTTCAAAACCTTCCCAAATTTCTCAACCTTAAAACTAACCTTAACCTTAACCTTACCATTGACCTAAACCATTAACTTTAACCATTCACCATTACCATTAACCATAACTTTTAACCTTAAACTTAATATTAAACTTAACCTTAACCTTTACCTAAACCTAAACATTAACATCAACCTTAACCTTAACTTTAATCTTAACCTTAACCCTTTTTCCTTAACTTTAACCTTAATCCCTTATCTAGTAACCTAAATCTTAATCTTAATTTTAACCTTAACCTTAACCTTAAAATTAATTTTAACCTTAAACTTAACACCTTAAATCTTAAACCTGGAACCTTAACCCTTAATCCTCACCATCACTTTCACTTTAACCTTAAATTTAACTTTAATTATAACCTTAAACCTTCATTTTTAAACCTTAAACCTAACTGTTAACTTTCACCTTCACCTTCATTTAACCATATCCGTAACCTTAACCTTAGAGTTAAAACTTAACGTTTAGTTTAAAACTTAACCTTGAACCTTAACCTTAACCTTAACCTTAACCTTAACTTTGAATATAACAATAACCTTAATATATAACCTTATACCTTAACTTAAATCTTATACTTCAATCCTTAAGCTTAATTTTTATCTTAACCTTAACCTTAACTAGATGAAGATTCATCACGCTGATATTCTACCTTAAACCTTAAATATAATCAACCCTTAACCTTTAACGTTAAATCTTAAACATTAACTTTAACATTAACATTAACCTTAAAGTTAACTTTAACCTGAAACTTAACCTTTAATTTAACCTAAATCTTAACTTTACCATAAATTAACCTTAACCTTAACCTTAACCTTAACCATAAACTTCTCCCTGATGAGAAAAAAACCATGTCCTTAACATGGGTTTGATTTCCCTCAACGAAATAATTTTTTTTCTATAAGTACATAATTCCGTTATTCTTCTCATAATTACCCAAATCTCTCATAATTCCCTTAAAACTCTCACTATGCATTTATTAATTCGAAAGTATTAATTTCATTAATAAAAAATAAATTAGTTGCCGTGTTAGACAAGAATTGTTTATCACCTTTTCTTTACAAAATCTTATCAACCATGCAAATATTTTAATTGAAATAATTTTCTAATTACATTCAAATTCAACTCTCTCTATGATTATAAAATTAAAAAAGTCACAAAATAATGATAAGTTCTATAAATGGCGCATGACTCTCCACAATCAATCAATTTAAATAAATTATCAAATTCTCATCAATATTCAAATATGATTAAATGATCACCACACCATAATTGTATACTCCCTCCATTTCAAAATGTTTGTCCTCTTTTCTTTTCACACGAATTAAGAAAATTAATGATTACAATCCCTATTACAAAATTACCCTTCATAAAGTGTCTTGATATCTTAAATGTGTGTTGGAAATATAAATTTTAATTTTTTAATATGGATAGTAATGAAAAAAATTGGGAAAAAGTGTCTTGAAATACTAGTGGACAAACATTTTGAAACACAATTTTAGTAAGTGGACAAACATTTTGAAACGGAGGGAGTATTTTCGTATTCGATTTTACTCAAGAATGTATATAATATGTGATTTAATTTATAAAATAATTATGTATTATATATGAAAATACATCTGTATACCCTAAATTTGTTTCTAAAAAATCAAACTTTTCAAAACCTCCCTAAATTTCTCAACCTTGAAACTAATATTAACCTTAACTTTACCCTTGACCTAAACATTGACCTAAACCATTAACATTAACCATTAACCTTAACCAAAACCACAACATTAACATTACCCTTAACCTTAACTTTAACATTAAACTTAACCTTAACCTTAACCTTAACCTTAACCCTTACCTTTAACCTTAATACGTTATCTAATAACCTTAACATTAAACTTAACCTTAACCTAAACCTTAACCTAAACCTTAACCTTAACCTTACCATAACTTAACTTTAACTTTAACCTTAACCTTAACCTTAGATAACCTTAACCATAACCTTAACCTTAAACTTCTCCTTGTGGAGAAAAAAGAACCAATACCTTAACATGGGTTCGATTCCCTTCAACGAAATAATATTTTTCTTTAAGTGTCTTTAGAAACAGATTTTACCTAATTTACTTACATGGACCTTTTTCATTCATGAGATTGGCTATTTCTATATATAGTGATGTACTTTAATGTTTACTTCATTGAAATTAATCCATTGTCATAATATTTCTTTGTACCAAACATTGGACTATAGTGGACCCATCCTTTTACTAGTAATTTTTTTGGCTTTCATGTATAAATTTAGTGTTCTTATTTTTTGTATATACTTTACAATTATCTCGAATACTTTTACTTAATTTTTTATTTGGTCATATATCTTACAATGTTTGTTTATCTTATTCAATTCTAATAAATAAGAATACCTGAGTTAATATTGATTTTATAAATAGAAAAATTATCTGAGTTATTATTGATTTTATAAATAGAAATAATGATCTTTTACATTATTTTGTTTGGGCTATGAGATATGTACAAATTCAAATCCATCATAATAGGAATTCATGGTATATGATTACAATAAGATCTCATTTAGGAGTGATTATTTTAGATTTAAAAGTAGTTTTCAATTAAAATTTTCATATTTGTAAAAAATATTAAAAATAATTTGACATCTAAAATCACTTTAAATGATTTTTTTAATAATCACATATACAGTGCTTTTCCTAAAAATGTTTTTAAAGGTCTAAAATATTTTTAAGGATCTAAAATCACATCGAATTATTATTTTAAAAAGCAATCTCAAATGGGCCCTAAATCTTGGCATATGATATTACTCCTTATTTTCCGCTGAATTTTTGCAATACTAAAAAAATTAAAGCCAGGGTTACAAACTAGCACGCCCTTTAGGAGAAATGGCCATGTATTTAATAAAATGTCCATAATTAATTACTAAATTTGGAATTTGGTACTTTATAAATATATTAATGTAGGGTGATTTTTAAAACTTGCAAAAAGAGAAAGAAATTTGAGAGATATTCAAATTAGCAAAGAAAAATAAAATGGAGAAAAAGAGAGGCGATGAGGGAAAAGATGATAGTAAAAAATGGAAAGGAAAGATGGTTGAGAATCAAATTTGGAATAAAAAAAATCGCATCCACATCATAAATGACCAAGATGTGACTCAAATAACACAACATTTTGTTACTTCAATAACAAAAGCGTTTTGCAGCCAAGGTACATTTGTAAGAACTGCAGAATGTACTGGACCCAAGGTGGACGGAAGAGGAATTTAACGATTGATGGTGGCAACCGAAAGGTGAGATACGACAAGGATTCATCATCCAACTCTAGTGGTGAGGCTAAATTGTCAAGTAATGTGTCGATCACACCACAACCAGTAGTAAGCAATTTATCTGGTATTGCTGGTTTGCTTACCGGGAATTTTAGTATGTTACCTGGAAATCAACCAATGGTAACTTCATCTTTGGCAATTAGCCCCCCTGCGAATTCTCTTTATTCTTGCTATTTGTCCATGCCATGTGATTATGCTAGGGGTACGCAAAATATGAACTCGACCTCACCCAATGGTAATAGTTTGGGAAACATATTTGATCTGCAGGGCTTCAATAGGTTTGTGCCCTTAAGTCCTCAACTAGGTGGAGTTCCACCTATACAGGGTGGAGTTTCAACAATTCAGGGCAGATGTCCACCAATTTCGGGAGAGGTTCCACCGATCCAAGATGTAGTTCCACCATTCCAGGGTGGAGTTCCGCCCATTCAAGATTTAGTTCCACCCATGCAAGAGGTATTTCCACCAATCCAAGGTACATGTCCACCAATACAGGTTTGAGTTCCAATAAATAATTCATCAACAAATCAAATTCGTCTAAAAAATATTAATTCAAAGAATTTTTTTAATCAAGGAAAAGAGTCGATATTCCTAAAGGATTACATATCTAGTGGAAACATAATCGAGGACATGAAGAATCAGAAAAATGAGATACCATATAAACTACATCATAGCTTTTATCAACCGACAATACCAAGAGATCTTTGGAACCAGGGTTTTAGCAGTAACACCAATATCTACATCATCGACGTAACGCCTACTTCTAGTACCCAAAACAACACAAATAATCTCCACAACATTAGCCCTATGAATGCTTCAAGTTCTATGCTATGTAACAATTTCAGTGTGAATAACAACAACGAGTACGATGACAATGCCAACAACAACAATGATGTTCTTGAAGCTTCCCCCGACACAAATGAGTGGCCAGATAGTCTTTTAGACTTTGACGCCTCAAAAATTTAAGAGACAATTGATATATTGTCTCTCGAAATCATTTTGCAGCGAATAAAACTTGTTGTCATTGAGTCTTTGATGATTGGGTATTTTATTTTCTTTATTTATCCTTAGTAAAGAGGAGAAATAGTTTTTTGGAATGCTTTATTAACTTTATCAACATGGAAATTATCCTTTTACTCATATTTGTTTATCTAAGTTTTTGGTTTAAACGTTGATTTCCTTTTTATTTCATAACATATATTATTGCTTTCTTTCATTTTACCGTAGAACTAATTCCAAAAAATTACTCCATTCGTCGTATTTTAATTGCCTATTGTCTAAAAATATTTGTCTATAAACAATTATAAGTTTAGAATATCAAGATTTTTTATTCACGTCTTTTACATCATTCAACAATATTCTATTACTTTGTGAATAGTTATTAATTATACTATCAATAAATTTTATTTATTGCTTTGCTTACAATAAAGTAAACTGTATAATTAAATCAAGATAGTAGAATAATAGTGTCCCCTTTATTGGTGTGTAATTTCATGATTAGGTGGTAAGTGGATACCACCTCCCTTAGTTTGTTTAGAAGATTACCTCCTTTGTTGTCACGACACGCAGATTAACTTGTCATCTAAGACAAATTTAGTGGGTATGATGCTAGAAGTTTTATGTGACCCTAATGTGAGTGGTAGCTTGATTCTTCTATTTGGTTGAAAAGTTTGTCTGTAGAACCTTATGGTTGTATAATGGTAGAGTAGAAGATTGTAGAGGTTGATATGCTTATGTTTGAAATTATGTAGAAAAACAGATCTACAGGGTTTCCAGTTTTGACTCAAATTTTCTTAGATAGGGATATCTCAATCACAACAAACATTTTGAAGTTGATGTCATCTCGGTTCTAAGGTTATTTTTGTCGTAGTAGTTCTCAACCTTTCTTAACGTGTCAATTCCTTCTATACCTTGTTTGACCAACCGCAGAACCATAAGATGTGATATTAATTTCCATTTGATACCAACCAAATTGAGTTGGAGCAAGGTCATCGGATTTCTCATACGCCTTATAATCTGTCCTTGACCTTGGGTCTCTCTTGAAAGATAACTTTGAGAAGTTTTCGAATTTTGTGTAGATAAGAGCCATTTATGGAAATCCTTAATGCCTTCTTTATAGGAAAAATCTCCCCAAGGGATTTTTTCACTTATGAACTCTTTGTTGGTTGAAAATCTTCCTTCCAGACACCTAGAATATTCAGGCAGGTGGACGAATGACATATATATACAAGGATCTACAAAATTAGTACTTAAATGTCTCTTTTTATGTCCTTTCTCGTTGTTATATTCTTTTTATTGGATAATCGCCTTTATCTATAGTTTATCCACTTTGAGTCGAGACTTAAAGTCTGACGATTAAGGAAATTGCATGTCCGACACTTCTCTTTGATTCTCCAGTCTTTGACTCCATTGGCACTCATTTGATGCTTTTAGTTTATCCTACTTTTACACTTTATCGGCACTCTCCTTTCCTTACGTTAACCTTTTTACTCGAATAGATTTTACCAATCTGACTTCTTAATCTTTGTAGGTACATATATCTTCAGTTTTGAGCCTTCAATCTCGACCAACTTTCAGAAATCTAGATTTTTCATGAATTGGAGGTCCAAGATTCATCTCTTGTTTTTCCTTCTTCAGTTGATGTTCTTAGGTACTCTATTCTTTAGCTCCTCGGGGATCCGGTGACCCTGTTTTCACATATTCTTCATATTACTCTAAACCTGAAAGATTTATAGAAATCTCTACAATTCTCGTCAAATCAAGGATTCCTAAGATACAATGTTTTGTGACAAAGACATCAACCACAATATATCCCATGTACTAAAATTCGATCCCATTTTGATAATGATAAAACATTTAATGCATTTTCAAAAAGATAGATAAAATATTGATGTATCCTTTTGTGTGATAGATTAATCGTATCATGAGATATCGTTTTAGAGGTTATTGTGACTTATTTGAGGGTTTATTCCCTATATTTAGATATATTAACATTTCTTTCCCGTTTTGGATATTTGTTACTGTTAGAGATATTCGTGCGTCAATAGCGTGGTAATGTACAAATATTATGTAATTGGATGATACGATACCCTGAGACAATGATAAGAAATTAAGATTACAAGTTCAAACTCAAGTCAAGGCGTTCAACGACCAAAAAGCCACTACTGGATTGCTAGAGCGTTTAACGGAAATAAATTGGAATCCAAGTTAAGAGAGTCAACACATGCAATTAGCTAAGATTATTATAGAGATGCATTTGGTTTCATGGTAACACTTTGTGGTTCGGAGTTAAGATGAAAGAGTTTATAAAGTACCAGCTGTCATAGCTCAAACTAGTCCACTCCAACTTAAAAACATTTTTGGGTTGACTTGGGACATTTAAAACCGGACCACAACACCAAAAGCATGTTGGAATCTTATTATATATGCAATTAGTTTTTAGGAAGGGTTACATGTCGCTTCCCAAAGCGTGATAATAAATCGACAGAAAAGGAGATCGCTTACCCGTCGTTGTCTCCTGGAGTGTGATAAAATCAACACCCCTAAAGAGAGGGCACTGACTTCAAGTGTACAGGTCATTCCAAGTAATGTATAATTATGAGGGATTTCGTTCTCAGGGACGGATATATATGACTATGGTGTTTATCAAATAAGTAGGATTATTTGTAAATAATGAACGAGAAATAATAGATATTTGTTTTGTTTTTGAATTATAACTAAGAGATGCAATAAAATAAATTAATAAAATGATTAACTAAAAGTGAAGATGTGGACGCAAATATGAAAGATGTACTTGAGTCTCGCAAGGGATCCACCTAAATCTATATAATCAATACTTCCGTTTAAGGGATAAACAGATACTTATGTACTAATCGGGACTCTAATATCTCGTAACTCCCGTCAACTTGGACTTACGATCTATCCTACGGTTCTAGTAACCTCGTCAGGGTGATTATACCTACTTTCGGATGTTGAAGTCTTTTACTCAATTGGCTGCGTGGCTAGTCAAGCCCGTCAAGATCATTGACGAATACCACGCGTCTATTACCAAGGTTCACAATTAAACCCCCCCGTCAAGGAGATCAATTCTCACATAATTAATAGACTTATTACTATAACCTACTTCTAGTTGATCAGAATAAAAATAATAAATAAACTCACGATAATAGTCAGTACAAAATATCCAGCTTAAATTAAATCATAAAATCCCAAATTTGTAAAAACATTAATTAAATAGTTAGGGCTTAACCCATAAATGCGATTCTCAAGTACTAATAAATTTAGCTCATGTTCAAACTAAAAACTTAAAATAAAGTAAAATCATTTATTATCCTAAATTACATAAATAAAATAAATAACCTAATTAAGGTGTTGGATTGAGCTGTCGTTGGAAGAATATGAATTCTCCAGCTCTTGCTCTCTCTTCTGCCTTTTGCTCCGACTCTGACTTTGAAAAATAATGAAGCATACTAAAAAATGAGGTCTAAAAGGCTATTTATACTACACTAATTCGGATTGGGCTTTTATTTAATAATATTAAGTCAAATGATAGAAAGCTCAAGTCCAAATTAGAGAATCTCGTAACTGTTTTGCACCCTATAGTAAAATATCCGTAACTTTTGCCTCTCACGTCTAAATCACGTGATTCCAGTTCCAAATCAGTGCAGTTGTGGCTTGAAATCAGAAACTAGTAACAGTTATCCATATTTTATCAACTATTTGAGTGGTGCTTTCTCTCTTTTGACCTCTCCGCTTGATCTAAGACCTAAAACTTCACTTCTCCTCCTCATCTTGGTGCTACATAGAATCCATGTACCTAAAATTTTTATGCTAAAAGAAAACAAATTAACGCAAAAAATCTCTAAAAATGCAATATCATAATTCTGAAGGGAGAAAGTGAAATATAATAAAATAAGCATAAAAGTCTATCAAATATGTATAATTTCCCTAAAATTATGTCTCCTAAGGCATATATTTATCAAAAAATGGGAGACATCAAGACCCCCAACGCAAACCTTTGTCGTCCCGACAAAGTAAAAGAAAACATAGATCTTAAGTGAAACGCAAAAATGTAGAGTCTAGTGAATGATACCCAAAGCACCACTTAAAATAAATCTCATATAGTATGATCTAAGAAATAATATACACATACACCTATCATGCAAAATTAAACACAAATAATCTCAATACAAAATTAATTTCACAATGCTAGAAGATTACAATTACTAGTTAGCTCAAGATGGTGGCTATTGGGTGTTCATCGATCCTTACTTTCTTTGAACGATCCACTTAGCTTACTCTCGATTAGCTGAATTGTAAATACACTATGTACCAAGGAATCACGAGGACTTTATGGTTTTTGCGTAGGTTTAGGGACTATATGGCATGTATATTTGGTAAATTTGAAGTGAACTTTGGCTCTCTCCTCATTTACCATCAACAAACTACCCAAGAGCTTGAATTTACACTCGAATTCATTCTCACTCAACCCATTTAACGCACTAATTTAGCGTCCCCAAGTTAACCCAATAAGCACTAAAGATGATTTCTAAGCTTCCACTTTGCCGTTTACTTTATTTTTTTTCTTATATACACATATATATATATTTCTTTTCTTTTTTCCTTTTTTTGTTAGATATACCTGACCATCATTTTGATGTGAATTGCTATGTCTCTCATAATTTTTTCTTTTCTCTTTTTTTTCAAAGTACGTAACAAAGAGTTACAAAATAATATATCATCAACAATTACGCATAGATACAAATGCATAAAAATTCCCTCCCAATAAAATTTCCGAATAATGAAGCCCACCACCCCAAACTCAAGCTCAAGACAAGAAGTCTCGGGATCTTGATTCAAGTGCGGGTCATATCGAAATGCCTAATAAACTAAGGGGATATGGCTTATATTGTGGCGACAAAAGAAACGCTTAAAGGCTGGAAATGGGTCTAAGAAGGATAATATTAATCAAGGGTTAGAAAGCTAAATATTCTCAAAGGGCTCACAAAGAATGGCCTCTATTATTTTCCTAGTTACATAGATTGCTTCTAGTTCATAACTAAGTGGGTTCTCTACTCATTTAGATCTCACGTTCTACAAACTACTCATTTTGCCTAAGTACAAGCTTACTTCTTTTTCATTATTCATTAATTTTTCCTATCAATAATCTACTATTTGCATGCAATCAAAGTGCGTTTTACATTGACTCCTATGGTCTACTATTTTCTATCACAAATTTATAAAAAACGTGCTTAATGGGGATATTTAAAATACTCTGCAGTCAAAACAACCCTTAAACTAATTTTTATTTGATTTTAATTTTTTTTGAAAAACAGTAAAAACACATAACACATAAAATTGGGATGAGGCAACGATACCCCACCCCAAACTAAAAAATGAGTCCTGTCCCCACGACTCGAAAAGAATCAATAAGAAAATAAATAATATACACTACTAAATGAGAAAATGATAGGGAAAAGATATCCCAATCAGCACGTGTACTCTCAACTCGAGGATTCGAAGTATTCTTCATCAAGGTGTAAAGATCATTAATTGTTGCGTTCATCTTGAATACAGTGTCCTTCATTACCTCGAACTCTGATTTCATATTTCCCAAATTCTTCATCTCCTCCTAGCGCTCTAAATCATCATCAACGAAAATCTTCCCAAAACACCCATCTTTCTTTTATCTTTACGTTCTTTGTACCTTTTCAAACCTTCATGGTCATCTCGGATATCCCCAAACTAAAATCTTCAAGAACTCCCAAAAAGTTTGGATGGTATATGTGACTTTTGGTGTTCTTGAAGTTGTATGGATATGAATTATGGTGTGCTCATAGTTGAGTTATGAATATTTCAAGGTTTGGGACAGGATTGATGGGTAACCTTTAATCTTTTGGTGAAGAAAAATATTTGTATTAAACTGTGAATATTTAGTGTTTTGGAAAGATTTATGATATGATTATATGTTTTGATGTTGTTTGGAGGGATGATTTTATGATATTATGGTGTTTTGATGGTGGTCTGCAGGTATTTCTGGAGCTTGGGTTTGTTTAAAATGGAGTTTCATGTGTGAGAGGCTAAAGAAGAAGAAAGAAAAAGGTTTCATAAAGATTAGGTACAAAATTTCGTAGGCCGGGCCGGCAATACCAGTGACGTGGCCGGCTAACCGGCGAAAACCTTTGTTCATTTTCTTCTTCAAACAGTTCCTTGCGTGCACGAATTAAATTAATTGACTTTAGCCGAGAGTTGACCGGCATATGCCAGCGAACTGACCACCAAGCCGACGGCACGAATGAATTTTGTAGTTGACGCACTAAGAAGGTGCGTGTAGCTTGTCATCCTCCAGTGAGTTGGCGCTGTAACAAATTCGCTTGGATTGCATATCGGCGGTCTGACCGGCATACTGGTCGCTCAACTCAAGTTTTGGCTGGTGCAACTCGTAGCTGCGTGTACGTGGCCAATATCCAGAAGCTTGAATGGCTTGCCGGTCCGTATAAATTCTTTTTACCACTTAGACACTCAAAACTCCGTCTCACACCTGTTTAAACCCAAACTCAAGGGTTAAGTACCTGAAATCATCAAAAATACTCCACCTTTATCATTTATTTAAAATTATACACTAATACACATAAATTACTCTAATTTACACTAAGAATTTAAAATACATGATATAAATAAACTAATATACAATTGAAATAGATTTTGTCTTATGTCGGTAAGCCTGACGAGTTACCTCTGATATCATTTCTTTAAATAACCTCCCTAGTAGTGAGTGAGGTTATCAACATTTTCTATGTGAAATTTAAATCCCTTGGCTCTGATTCCAACTAGTTTCTCAAAGATAATCTCTGTGACCACTAATGGTCCCAGCCATGAACTCTTGGATTCACGTGCTTTCGGAGGAGGGTCAGGTTTCTGTAGTGCGTCTTCTTCTCCCACTATGAACTTTTCCTTCTTTCTTTATTTCTTGGATTCTTTTGGAACCTTCAAGGCACGTTCCTTATCTTTCTTCTTTTCATGCGTGAGGTGTGGACTTCCCTTAGGATATGAGGAGCTTTATTTGGTGGTTTCTTTCTTAGCTCTCTTTCCTCCATTCCTAAAGTCGCCAAAACCTCAGTTGGATCCTTTTCCTAAACATCAATAAGAGTACCCCCCATGGCTAGGAACGGTCTTACAGAAATAATGAGGACCTACTCGCGTCGTAATCAAGTATAATAAAATCAATAGGAAATATTATAGTACTTGCCTTAACGAGGACATGTTCTATTCTTTCCTCTGGATGTGCGATGGATCTATTAGCCATTTGCAAAACCATAGAGGTCGGTCTTGCATTTCCTATCTTCAACTACTCAAAAATTAATCTAGGCATGCGATTAATACTCGCACCCAAATCGTACAAAGATTTCCCTTGCCACTCATCACCAATAGGAATAGGAATAGTAACACTCACAGGATCAAGTAATTTAGGGGCACTTACTCTGGCATATAACACTACGTTCTTCTGGCAAACTTATCATTTCATTCTAATTTATGGGTGTTTGTTGGTGATAGCTCTTTTCAAGAATTTCGAAAAATTTGGTACATCTTTGATAGCACCCAAGAATGGCATATTAATGCTAAGCTTACTCACCACGTTCATGAACCTCTAATGTTCAGCCATATCTCCTTTCATCTGAACTCTTGAGGGGAAAGATGGAGGAGGACGGTTCACTTCCACCAAAACATATTTCTTCGTTGGTTTTCCTGGAATTTTCTCAACTTCCATCTCTTCTACTTCTCATTGACCTTCTTTCTCAACCACATCCATCGTCATTTTTGTTTTCACAGTTGTTTCTTTTTCTTTCATAACGGGAACTGGTGGTGGTAGTAATTGCTTACAGCTTCGAAGTGAAATCGCATTTCAATATTCAAACTGGCGAGGAATCTCTGTATCACTAGATGGTTGTCCTTGACCTCGAACATTCAAGCAATTGGCGATCTTCGATATTTTATTTTCCAAAATTTTCAACGAAGCGGAATATGAATTCAGCGTTTCTTCAATTTTTGTTGACCTACCTTCTGAAAAGGATATTAATTTGACAAACTAGTTTTCAATTTAGGTTGACTTACTTCCTCATACTACTATGTATTGGGTTAACGTAAGGGCTAAATAGGCCGTGGTAAGCGAACCTTCTTGAGGACGAGAAGGAAGTGCCTTCTGAGCTAATGTATCTATGTAAGCATCATATTCGGCTCGCTATTGGGTTCGACCTCCCTGATATTGATTTTGTTATGGAATTGATAATTATTTCCTTAGGGCCTTGGTTGATAAGTTCCTGGATTAGCAACCCCTTGAGGATTAGAATATTGAAAACCTGGATGGTTCGTGTTTTGATTGCCATATCCTTGACCACTCGAATAGTGGTTACCTCGATTATTAATAAAACACACATATTCTGGATTATGAGGACACTCTTCCCAACTATGATCAATAGCCCCACAATTAGGTCATATCTCTAATTCTTGTACACCATTAACATATTCCTGTTTTTGGATACATTAAAAAGTAAATTTGTTCATGGGTTACTCCAAGAGTGACATATGCATCACAAATTTGCATAAATTTATACATGGCTCGAATAGGATCTTTCGCATGCAGATCCACTATATTAACCAATATTGATGAACTGATTGATCATACCCGTATATGGTATGAATCTAATTCCTTGAATTGCGGGTGGACGGTGTCCCAGTGGTGGTAAACGGAATGGCCTGTATTCATTAGGCTAGATGAGCCATGGTGAATCCTCACGTTGAACTCTTGCACCATTGTTGTTGTTAATTGGTGGTGGACCTCCAGGAGGGACTTGAACTTGAACGTTATTGTTGTCTCTGGTGAGTCATCCACAATTTGTGGCACTCTCTGGGTGCCATGTTCATCTAACTCTATTTCAAGATCTTGGTTGTTGTTGTTATTCGAAGTTGCCATTTATTTCTCTCTTGCTTCCTTTTCTTCCTTTTCTTCCTTTCTCTCTTGTTTTTAGCTAATAATAACCTCTCAGAATTTGAGAGAATGCAGCAAACTTGTAAAACCTAAGAAAAACAAAACAAAAGAAAAGCGTAAAACAAAAAAATAACAATTAACATACTTAAGGATTAACACCGGGGTCACACGCTACCGTCCCTGGCACCGGCGCCAAAATCATGGTGTCTCCTAGAGTGTGATTAAATAAACACCTCTAAAGAGAGAGACACTAACCGAAAGTGTACGAGTCGTTCCAAGTAGTGTATACATATGCGTGATTTCATTCTCAAGGACAGATAGATATGACTATGGTGTTTATCAAATAAGCATCATTAATTGTAAATGAGGAAATGGTAAATAGATATTTGTTTTGGTTTCGAATTATGAACTACGAGATGCAATAAAATAAATTAATGAAATGATTAACTGAAAGTACATTTTGAAAGTAAATATGTGGATGCAAATATGAGAGATGTACTTGAGTCTCACAAGGGATCCACCTAAATCTACATAACTAATGCTTCCATTTATGGGCTAAACTTGTATTTATGTAATAATTGGGACTTTAATATCCCCTAACCCCCATTAGGGTAGACTTAGGAGCTATCCTACGGTATTACTAACCCTTTCAGGGTGATTCTACCTACTTTCAGATATAGAAGTCTTTTACCCAATTGGCTGCATGGCTAGTCAAGCCTGTCAGGATCATTGACGAATACCACACGTCTATTACCTAGGTCCGTAATTATACCCCCGTCAAGGCGATCCCTTCTCACATAGTGAATAGGCTGATTACTATAACCTATTTTTTGTTGATCAGAATAAAAATAGTAACTAAACTCACATTAATAGTCAATACAAAATACACAGCTTAAATTAAATCATAAAATTTCAAATTCGGGAAAACTATAATTAAATAGATTAGGGTTTAACCCATTACCGTGATTCTCAAGTACTAATAAATTTAGCTCATGTTCAAACTAAAAACAAAAAATAAAATAAAAGAATTCATTATCCAAAATTACAAAAATAGAATAAATAACCTTATCAAAGTGTTGGATTGAGCTGCCGTTAGGGATGGCAGCGGTTCGGGTTTTAAACCGAAACCGATGAAAACCGAACCGATTAAAAAACCGTTTATATAACCGTGGTTATAATTATGAGGTTATGGTTTTAAAAAATGTAACCGCGGTTAAAACCGTTAGGTTATGGTTTTTGATTTAAAAAAACCCGAATAAACCGAAACCGTATATATTTACTACATTATAGCCGGTATACCGCGCCCGTCCACTTGTATACCGCCCGAAAGGAATTGGACTATAACTTTTCAGTTGAATATACTTAAAAATATAAAAATTCAAAGATTTAACAAAATATAACATATAAATGTAAATAGATTTTTCAAGAAATATTTTATTGCTGGGGTTTTGTTAATTATTATTTTTTTTTTTCGAAAGTTAATTATCACCATTGATACTTAATAATAAATTTATTTCTTTTAATTGGGGTTTAACTCAAAATATCGTACAAGGTCTAAAAAGTATGGATTAACTCTAACTCTATCAGAAGCGCTGAAGGTTGTGTATTGCTAATCCGTGGCTATCACGTTGAAGGTTGTGTATTGCTAATCCGTGGCTATCACGTTAAAGGTTGTGTATTGCTAATTTGTGGCTATCAAACTCTTAACATGCTTTTAAAACTTTTTATAAATTTTATCTTATTTGATGCTGAATATATGGCTTGTAAAAAGAAGATCCAATACAATGATATATATGGCTTGTAAAATATATCGAATAGTTACGAGTTTATAGACTTTTTTAATTTTTTTAAAATATATCCACGCAAAACGGTTCGGTTCGGTTTTTTTGAACGGTTTTTCATATTTAATCGGTTTCGGTTATGGTTTTACATTTTCACTCCTAAACGGTTTCGGTTCCGGTTATGGTTTTTCCTAACTTAAACGGTTTCGGTTACAGTTTCTGGTTTTTTGTGGTTAACCGAACCGTTGCCATCCCTAGCTGCCGTTGGAAGAATAGGAATTCTCCAGCTCTTGCTCTCTCTTCTGCCTTTTCCTCTGACTCTGACTTTGAAAACTAATGAAGCTGGTGTCGACTAAGGTGTGATAAAATAATAGATAATAAGATGCAAATAACCACCCTATCAGTCCACGTTACTCACTGCAAGTATCACAAATCGTATGCAAGTTTTAATGATAAATAAGATTCGTCCCTCATAGACTGCAAAGTTAGGAATACTTATGAAATGTAAAGTGCAATTAATAAAGCTAGAAGAATAATATGTTGTAACTAAAAGACAAATAGAATTTTTGTCTGGTTTTTGAATAGGAAAATTAATTAATTATATTAAAGATAGAAAAGTAAATAAGAGAAGTAGATAGTTTAAGAGTTTAGCTCGAGATATAGCAAGTAATCCCCACTAGACTTGTATAATCTAATCATGTAAGAGAGAATTGTGTAGAATTTCAATAACCAGGATTCTAAATTGCTCCTAACCCTCTTCCGGGTGGACTTAGGTGGTGACCTCACAATTACCAAGGGACTTAACTAAGGTGCTCCTATGCCACTAGGTTCTTAGATGAGACATGCCTGCAATAATGATTGGTGGTTAAATCAAAACATAATGGTTATCTAGTTAGGCAAGGCCTTCCGGATCACTACCGCACACTAGATATTTATGTGGTGTTTCAATAATTAGACACCCCTTACGGGTGACCATCTAACTACTATTAAGGTAATCCTATTAACTCATTTAAATATTAATCATACCAAATTAAAATAGATGTAAAACAAGTCTAGGGTTCATACCCATATGGTAGTGATACCTCATTTCTTTGGAACACATTTCACTGGACTAACCCAATCACTGCTTGCAATCGGAAAAATAATACCCGCATCTAATAACTTGATTACCTCCTTCCTTACCACCTCTTTCATTGTTGTCATAAGTATTCTTCGCCCCTCTATAGATCACCCTCTTTCCTTCTCAAGAATGATTTTATGTTTGCAAATAGAAAGAATGATTCCCTTTATATCGGTAACAGTCCACCCAATTGCTTATTTGTTAGTATGAAGCACACGTAGCAACTTATCTTCTGGGGGACCTGAAAGGTTAGCAGAATTAACAAAAGGCAAGGTATTATTCATACCTAAATACGCATAGCGTAGATGGTCTAGAAGCGGTTTTTCTTCGAGAATAGGTGGACAAATGATAGATTGTTTCTTCATTGGCTCAATGTCTCCTGATTCTCGAAGTTATTATCGAATGGCTCTTGTCCTACCGTCTACTGAGTCCAATGATGCAACTTCGTCAGCTATGTCATCATATATTTCTGGAGATTCAAGTGCCAAAGTTGTTGGTAGAGTGTCATCAAAGCTTGATTCATTAAAAACTTCTTGCGTAATTTTGCTTAGGACATCTATTTTCAAGCATTCATCTTTCGTATCCGGATATTTAATAGCCTTGAACACATTGTATCTTACCTGTTCGTCTTGGACCCTCATGATCAATTCACTATTCTCAACATCTATTAGTGTACGTCCCGTGGCTAAGAATGGTCTGCCCAAGATGATGGGGACATTATTATCCGCGTCATAGTCAAGAATAATAAAATCACAAGTAAATATAAAACTACCATCTTTAATTAAAACATCTTCAGTTTTACATACTGGTTGGGAGAGGGAGCGATCCGCCATTTTTAATACTACTAAAGTAGGTACTACCTCTTCTATGTTGAGCTTATCAAACAGGGACTTCGGCATGAGATTGATACTCGCACCTAAATCACATAATGCCTTCCCGGTCCAACCTTCGCCAATAACAATGGGAATCGTAAAACTTCCAGAATCTTGTAGCTTCGGTGGTAACTTGCTTTGACAAATAGCACTACATTTCTTAGGTAATCCAATCATCTCCCTAGTTTCTAAACTTTGTTTGTTAGAAAGAATGTCTTTCATGAATTTAATATATTTCAGCATTCTCTTAAGCGCTTCTACAAACGATATGTTAATATCTAACTTGCTCATTATGTCAAGAAACTTCTTGAATTCTTTTTAACTGTTATTGTTTTTGACATGTGATTGGATTGGTGGAGGAGGACATATATTGTTTACCACTGACCTTTTCTTCTTTTCTGGTGTCTTTTCTGGGACACTCGTTGTTTCAATTATCTTTTAGAACTTATCTTCAACTATTTCTTCAACCACTTTAGGACTAGGGGTTGGTTATGTTTCTTCTACTCTAGGTGGAGGTAATTGATTTCCACTTCATAGTTCAACCGCATGACAAGAATTATCTTAAGGAGCAAAAGTATCACTTGGGATTTGCCCTTTTGGCCTGTTCTAAAGTGTACTCTCCATCTATGATAGGGTTTGCTCGAAACATTTAATTACCTTTGATTTGGTTTGGAATCTTTGCTGACTTATTGTCATGTTTTCTTCAAATAGTCCCATAAGTTCCACTATACTCGGATTCAAACTCGAAGGTTGTTCTTGTGTAGCTGGTTGCGTTGAATATGGAGGTGGTTATTAATAATATTCTTCATATTTTGGCGCTTGTTGATAGATAGGTTGTGGTTGATAGTAATATTGAGGTTGAGCTTGATAATAGTTGCCTCGATCTTCATTCCAATTCTGATTCTTTGAAGAATAATAACTAGCGTGACTTCTTTGAGGATAATAATAACCATTCGCGTAACGATTTCTTTGATAAGATACGAAGTAAATCGAAGCTGGATTATTCGTACAATTCTCCCATGAATGATACCTTGTTCCACAACCAGGACATGAAAGTAAATTGTGTACTAGACTTACCTGAGCTATTGATCGCGCTTGTTCTTGTAATTCCTTGAGTTGTTGGTTTAATTCTTTGATCCTTAGAGCTTCTAAGGTATCTTCTTCTTTTTCTGATTCTAACAACAAACTTCTCTCGGTATCAAGAAATCTTTTCATAATAGTATGAGCTTCTTTAGAATCTAACAATACAAAACTTCCATCTCCTAACATATCTGTGTTTACCTTGGACTCGTTGTCGAGTCCTCCATAGAACATTGTTAATTGATATTCGGGCGAGGAGACATGGAATGGACAACTCGTTTCTTTCTCATTAAACCGTAACCATGCTTCACCAACTCTCTCCCCTTCTTCTTGCATAAATTGTTCAAACTCCAACATATCTTTTCAGAGTCTACTATTCGGATAAAACTGGTCTAGGAATTTGGCTTGGATTTTATCCCAATCTAGAATAACATCGGGGTGTTGGACATCATACCAATCGCTTGCACTACCGGTCAAGAAGAATTGGAACATAACATAGTACATTTGTTCCTATGTAACGCCCTTGATAATATAAGCGTCACAGATCTGCATGAATTTCTGGACATAATGAACCAGATCTTGATGTACAACGCCGCTAAATTTTCCATGACTTGCAAATTGGGCTATCATGCCTGGATCAGGTCAAAATTTAGTAGCTTGGATTTCTGCAGTACGGATTCCTCTGGGGTTGCACTCTAAATGACATGGGAAGATCAAGTTTCAAGAGTTGAGGGATAATTATTAGTATCTAGGCTATTCAATATAGTGGCGTATTGATCACCTTGACGAGGGGTTTAGAAACAAAACAAGGTCATTGCCGTTGGTATTCGCCAATGACCTTGACATGCTTGACTAACCAATAGCCAAAGTGGTAAGAACTTAAACCATCTGAAAGTAGTTTTAATCATCCTGACAGAGTTAAGTATACCGTAGGAGAGCTCCTTATTCCACCCTGACGGGGGTAAGGAGACTTTAGAGTCCCGACTAGCATAAATATAGCAATTCATCCCTTAACAGGAAGCATTAATTAAGAAGGCTTGAGGTGAAACCCTTGCGTGACTCAAGTAATACTTTCTCTCTTGCGTCTACCCCATTTAATTGCATTATTTTTATATAAGTTTAATTCATTCAGCATTTAATTTACTTGCATCTTAGTTTTAGAAAACCAAAACAAATATTATATTATTTACTTTTCCGTACTTGTAATTAATTCACTATTTGATTCACACCTTAGTTGTACCGATTCCATCCCTGCGAACAAATTCTATTTATCAGTTTATTACTTGGACAACCATACACTTTATGTTTGTGAGTCCTCAACTTTAGCACTTTATTTAATAACACACAAGGATCCACCAAGTTCTTGGCGCCGCTGCCGGGGACGGTAGCGTGTGACCCCGGTGTTTATCCTTTAGTGTTTAATTGCATTTTTTTTCAGTTTTTCGCTTTGTTTGTTCTTCCTTTCTCAGGTTTATAGGTTTTGGTGTGTGCTCAAGGTACCCGAGATTCTTGAGAACCCCGAGATATTATTCAGAATCACAAACTGAAAAATGAAAGAAGAAAAAGAAGCAAAATAGTTAGAAGAGAAATTATCTAGAGAAGCAGAAATGGCTGAAGAAGACAATCTTCAACAGAATGGTCAACAAATTCTTCCACCTGGTCACCAAGTTCAACCTCCCATGAACAATGATCCTTGGTTCATCAATGGTCCTGAACAAGCTCCATATCGAGCTCCTTCCCTTGGAGTTGGTCCTGCAGATATTAATGTCGCAAGATACAGACCCAATCCCGATTTGTTGTCTCAATTTCAAAATTATGGGAATTTCCGAGGAGCACCTGGAGAAGATCCAATCTGTGCTGTACAGAAGTTCATGCAAATTTACGACTCCTATATTACACAAGGAGTGACTAGAGATCATATGTACTTTGCAAATTTTAGATATTTTGTGATAGATGGAGCAAGTGAATGGCATGATTCTCAAGTTCGTGGATCAATTACTACTTGCGATGCGTTGCAAACTGCATTTTTTTGTTAGGTACTACCCAACGAATATGAGATTGGATGCACAAATTGATTTAACCTCTTTTTAGCAAGAACAAGATGAGACTTTGGGTAGGAGTTGGTCAAGATTTCAGATTTGTTTGAGAAGAGTTCCTGATCATGGCCTTACAAAATCGCAGCAAATGAAGATATTTTACAAAGGTCTTGATGGACAATCGAGAAAAGACTTAGACTTGCTGATGTCTCCTCATTTTTGATAGATTTAAGTTAGGATGAGACATCATTTTTAGTGATTTAGAAGTCTTTCTAATCGTTTTTCTTGAGAAATAGTGCACTTTCCTATTTTGAGTCTTGATTTAGTAAAATAATATTTTTAGAGCATATTGGGTTTAATTATTTATTTAGTGTGAAGCTTTAAAGATAATTATGGAGATTAATTAGAGTCCAATTCAAATACTACAAGATATGGAAAGAGATAAGCATGGAAATTGGAGATAAGGAAACAAAAACTAAAAAAACATGGAAAAGGAAAAGCTGCCTTAAATCTGAATTTATGCACCTACGACTACAAATCATCTTATATCTCAAAATTGGTGTGGATTTTGGAGAAACGGTCAAGAGGAAAGTTGAAGATCTTTCCAAGACGATGAATTTGGTGTACTCATATGCGTCAATCGGATGAGTATTGAAGCTGCTAGGACCAAAACAAAAATGGGTCTGATTTCATATTTTAGGGTTACAAATTTGAGTTGGGCTTGGAGTCCATTACTTACCTTCTCCTTCAAGAAAACGAATTAGGTCTTCTAAACACCTATAAATACACCCTTATATCACTTGTAAATCATCCTTGCCTCATAGTAATTAGTTCTTAAGGTTTTATTCTTCCAAGTTATTGTAGAGAGCAAGATGATGTCTTTTATTATTTCTTTTAGTTTATTTCCTTCAGGTATGAACTAAACTCCCCATAGCTTGGGTTTTGCATCATGCATAATCTATGAATTCTAATTTCTTTCTATCTAAGTTTCTTTGGGAATTACATGTTTTAATATGATATTAACTTCTTACCTTTATATTTGTTTATGTGTTTTGATTTATTGTCTATCCTAGAACTGATCACTTTAGGCTTTCTTAATAGTAATTAGATGATCACCTTAGCTGGGTGTCTAATTATTGAAACACCACATAACGTCTAGTGTCGATATTAGTCCTGACAACACTGATTCTAACTAGTTAGTCATTAGGGTATAATTTAATCACTATCACCATGTATGGAAATTGATTGCTTAGGGCCTTGGTAGCGCTTGATAACCCTATTTGAACCAGCCTCGTGGTGTGTCCGTAGTCCCCTTAGTCGCTCTCAAGGTCTAAGGTATGGGAATTTAGAATCATGACTAAATATCCAAGAGCTAATTATCTCACTTATTAACTAGATTTAATAGAAATACTTAGAAGGATTAGTGCATACTAGCAAAACCTAAGCTATATCTCTCATCTCATATTTCTTCGTATTTAATTTACTATCTTTATTTTCCTTAGTTTAATTCTTAATTTCAAAATTTATTTCTTTTAATCTTCAGTCTTTTAATTATTTACTTCTTACTCGTTATTGCTACCTATTCGACTAACACACTAAGTCCATGAGAACGAACTTTCTTATCATTAAAACTTGCATACTTCTTGTAATACTTGCAGTATTGTGTCTGTCTGGGTGAGAGTGCGTAGTTTCCTTGACTTATATTTATCTTATTTTTATCACACACTAGGCGACACCAAGTTTTTGGCGCCGCTGCCGGTGACTTGTGTCTCGTTAGCGTGTGGGTTATCTATTTCGAGTAGTAGTTTTTAATTAATTTTTATTTTTCAGTATTTAGTTTTTGTTTTTTCGGATTTACGTTTGTGGTTTGCTTTAGTCTTTTCAGGTTTCACAGTGTTCAATTCTTGGCCTCCGTTATCGGAGCCTGAGAGCAGCTTCAAACCTTATAACAAACGTGTTCGTGAGGAAAGAGCTTTGAGAAGAGCTATGGCAGGCATACAAGGGCAGTTAGATCCACCACTTGGACTCCCAACTGAGGGGTTACAATACTATGCACCAGGAGGACCACCACCATTCATTCCACCTGGTGTACAACAACAAGGAAGAGGTAACGGGCAAAATAATGTTGATCAGAACCGAGTTGAACAAGACCTACTTGGCCTCCGAGTGCCGTTTCATGTTCAACCGATAGGTTACCGTCCTCCGGAGATCCAAAATATTAAATTTCGACCCGATCCGGGTATGCTCAATCAATTTAAAAGTTTTGGACTCTACAATGGTACAGCAATTCAAGATCCGGTAAGATCGATTCAGAAGTTTATGCATATTTGTGATGCCTATGTTACTCCAGGCATTACACGCGAGCAACTGTATTGTCATATGTTTTCGTTCTTTCTAACCGGTAGAGCCAGTGAGTGGCTAGATAGACAACCACCAGGAACAATTAATTCATGGACAGAACTTCAAGCCGCTTTCTTTAACCGTTTTTATCCAAAGAGCATGAGACTCAACGACCAAAGCGAGCTTGCAAGATTTTGTCAAGAATATGGAGTAACAGTAGGAGATCATGGACAAGGTTTCAACATAAGTTAGCTAGATGTCCGCTCCATGGTTATGTCCACTCTTTACAATTAGCAATATTCTATGAAGGTCTCAATGATCGAGGTAGAGAGAAGGTGGATAACATTGGAAAGGGAAATTTTGTGTCCATGAACCATAATGAAGCTGCTGAAGTTTTAGAAAATATTATTGAACAAGAAAGGAGTTGGCCTTCTACGCGAGCTCCTGTAGCAAAGACCCGAGGTACGCTTCGTTTAGATGCAGAAACTGCAAACTCATCTCAAATATCTGCATTAGAAAATCAAACCAAAGAACTGAAGCTAGAGATGCAGAAAAATTTAGCCGCAGCAAATGTGGTACAAGAAGCACAAGGTTATCAACAATGTGGGGTTAATAATCATACTTGGGAAGAGTGCGAAGAAAATCCACAATCTATATATTTCATATCCAACCGAGGAGGCTATCAGTTTGGTAACCGAAAACCATCTGGGTATGCAGTATTCAAATCCAAAGGGGGTCGCTAATCCTGGTCATTATCAACCGCGCCCCCAGAACAGCTTTTTCCAACCAAGAGGTCAATATCAAAATAGACCTGCTCCCCCTCAACAACCTGTTCAAGATGCCTATACCGATGCGTTAGATCATAAATCTTTACAACAGTACCCTCAAGAGCGATCTATGGACAATCAACAATTAGTAAAAGTCTTTGACCGTTTGACCACGAATATGAATGCTCATGATGAAAATTTACGAGGACAAGATGCCGCAATTCAGATTTTAGGTACTCAAGTAGAACAATTGAACAATGTTTTAACGAATTTAATGGAACAAAAAGAATTGAAGGCTATCGAAGGAGGTGATGACAATGTTTGGTTCGAAGCTTGTAAGGCTATTTGCCTTGAAATTGAAGAAGAAAAGAAGGAAGTACCACATGCTGCCATTAATGCCGTGGAGGTTCTGAGTACTGAAGAAGAACCAACCAAGTCTAGCCCCGTGGAATCTGACTGTTCTGAGGTTGATGTGGAAGACGATTCAGAAAAATCCGAATTTATACAGCTTCTGAAGGATATGCAAGAGGAGATTAGATCGGTTATGGATTATCAAGCTGAGCTGGCTAAAGAGAAAGATGAAGAAGCCTCAAAGGAGGAATCAAGAGTTGAAGTTAAAGTTGCACCTGCTGTGCAAGAAGAGAAGGTGGAACCGCCACCTGTTGTTCAAACAGTGGCATCAACTATTTCGGATACAAATACTAAGGATGACACTGAACTCAAGACATTTGTAGAGGCGTATACACCTGAAAATATCAACGCCTAAATGCTTGAGATTTCAAAGAAATGACTTACACCGCAACAAGTTTTATGCAAGTTATTCCTGAGAAAGAAGCGAGTGTAGAAGCACCAAGAGAGAACCTGAGAGTCTCAAGAAGAAGTGAAAGAGAGTTACCAATGAAGCTCAAAGATCCGGGAAGTTTTAACCTTCCTATTCAAATAAATGGTATGCTCAAGGTGAAAGCTATGTACGATGTGGCTTCTGGTGTGAATCTTATGCCTAAGTCCGTTTTCGATAGACTTGGACTTCAGAAATCAGAGAAATCTCCACTAAAGTTGCAGTTCGCTGGACAACTTAGTTACCAAGACATGGGGAACAGTGGAGGACGTCTTAGTCCGAGCAGGTAGTATCGCCATCCCTACTGACTTTGTTATACTTGAGTTTGATGCAGATAAGCAGGTTCCAATCATACTTGGACGACCTTTCATGGCCACAAGTCAAAGAGTCATCAACTTCCGCGAAGGGAACATTACCCTTCATGCAAAGAACGTATCTGAGACCTTCTATGTCTTGGGTAAGAAACCAAGGAAGTTAGTTCCCACCGTTCCTGTCATCCACATCCTTTCACATCACAAAGTCCCTCCTGAGAAGATCCACTTAAAGCCTGTGAATACTGAGCCAAACATTGAGTTTGGGGTTGGCCATGAGGTACTATGGAAAGCTCACAAATGCGAAAATAGGCCACTTAGTTTCAAAGACTCGTGGATGGGACCATTCATTGTCACTAAGGTTGTTTCAGCCAAGGAGATAGAAATTCGACCCAAGAAGGGGATCAAGCGCAGATTAGTTGACGTTCATAGCCTAACTCGTTGTTGGGGAGGCTATATTCGCAAATCTTGATAGAGGTAACACGTCTAACTTTAAAAGACGTTAAATAAAAGTGCTGTACGGGAGACAACCCGCAAGTTTTTAAGTTTTTTATGTCTTTTACGTTTTTAGTTTGTGTTTAGTTTAGTTGTTTTTAGTTGATATTGCATATTTGAGAAAGTTATTAGTGTTTTTGATGCTTAGGTATTGGAGAAATCGAGTTCGGGAGGAGAAAACAAAAATTTTCGAAAAATTCAGACCCTCGGTCTGGTATACCGCGCCTCAGCCCCGGTATACCGCAGAGTAGAACACCCGTAATACGGGTAGGTGGCTCGGGTTTTGTGCCGAGAAGAAAAAAAACGGACTTCAGGTCCGGTACACCGCGCTTTAGCCCCGGTATACCGCAGGGACCAAAAACCCGTAACACGGGTAGGGGAGTTCGGGTTTTTTGACGAGGGTTAAAAATTTCGAAGAGCCGAAGGTCCGGTATTACCGCCGGTAGCCGTTGGAGAGAGAAAAAAGTGAGTTTTAGCTTATAAAAGTAGGGGATTAGGTATTGTTCCGAATTTACAAATCCTTAAGCCTCTCTTTCTTCTCCAAAACTCTCTCAACTCTATTAAAGCTCATTCAAACCTTCACCAATCATCAAAACAGTACCCAATCATCATAAAAACACATCAAATCTTCTCTCCACACCATTACAAATGAGATTCAAGCACCCAATGCTCACCATACACATTAGATTGAAGAATCAAAAGCTTAAATTTTCAAAATTCATCCTACAATTTCTTAAATCCATACCAATCCATCAAGAATTCATCTTATCCACCTAAAGATTCATCATCAATTCACCTTTCCCAAGCCAAATCAAGCTTGTTCAACCAAAAATTCAAAAGTTCAAATTTCAAGAGTTGTTAAAACTTTGAGTTGGGGGTCAATTGAAGATGACTAAAAGAACAGAAATATTATCTAACAAGAGGGAGGTGAGGAAAAACAAGGTATTGGGTTCAATTGAGAAGAAATCAAATAACAAAAGTTTTAGTTCCAAAGCTAAGGGTAAAAACGATGTTGAAGATGGAGGTAAGCTAGCTATGTTTGATACTAATGGTAAAAAGGCTTTACTTTTATTCAAAGGAGAAAACACAACCTCTTCCCTTCAAAGGTCCTACACCCATGGATAAAGAGGAAGCTTCTAAGGCCTTGATAGCTTCTGTAGAAAAATAATTAAAAGAACTACCTTTTGCTTATGAGAAAGTATTCAATGAAGAAGTTGGTACAGGAGAGTATAAGAGATTCTTGGAGCTTGGTGAAAGATTGGGTTGGTCTACGTTCATAGTAAGACGTTCTGAATTATGCCATGAGTTAGTTTTAGAATTCTATTTAGGCCTCTTTAGCCGAGATAATAAAGGTTGTGTTCCGATTAGAGGAAAGTTAGTTCCTTTCACAGTTAATGAGATTAGAAACCACTTCAAGTTTAGGAAATTAATTGGATATTGCAAGTATAGTGAAGTAGTTGCTAAACGAAAAATCTTTGATGATGAATTACTTTTTGAGCATGTTTTAGACAAGGAGAAATTGCAATCACATAAGGGAGAATTGAAGGCACCTTGGCCTTACAAATATCTTCAACCGGATGCGAGAGTTTGGCACAATTTCCTTATTACTAATGTCTTTGGAAACACACGAACTTAGGATGTGACTAAGAAGAACGCTCTACTTTTGGATTGTATTTTGAGAGGAGAAGAAGTGGATGTGGCACAGTTGATCTATGAGGAGGTGATGCGATTTTCGGTCTCTCCTAAATCACTCTTTAATGTTAAATTTCCTACTATGATCACGTGTCTTGTGCGAAAAGAGAATGTTATATTGGGTGAAGAAGAGAAACTCGAATTTAAGGAAAGTTATATTGATAATGCTTGGATCATGGAAGTTTTGAGAAGAGCGAGTTCTACGCAAATATCAAAAGAAGAAAAGGAGCAAAGTTGGCAAGAGAAGATGGAGGAGCGTTTAAACAATTTCGAAGCAGCTCAAACTTCCTTAGCCAATGATGTGGCACAAATCAACGCTAATCAAGTGCACATCATGAAACTCCTTGAGCAATTAACGAAAGATCGAGCAAATCCTACCTTGGATGTCAATAATGCGAGGCAATAAGCCTCGAGAGTATGTTCTCTTTCTTCCTTACCATTTCTGTAAATGCTTTTATCTGCTAATTTTAATTTCTATTTCGAGACTTTTTCGAGTCGTAGGGACACAACTCATTTTTGAGTTGGGGTTGTGGGGATTTGTTGTCTCTCATCTCCATTTTTCTGTTTTTAGGTAGAAATAAAAATAAATTGATACATGGGAATTAGATGTAGAGTTTGTTTATTAGCTTGAAAGCATAAGCTCAGTGAATTGATGATAGTAAGTAGTATGTTTATGAGCTATGTTATTTGTATGCTTTGAGTATTTGCAGGAAAACACACATTGATAGTAAAGAAAAGATTAGGGAGCAATGCGATAGAAAGCATGTTCGATCTCAGGGAACCTTGAAAAGTGTGTAGGCCATGAGATCCAAGCTAGTTGACAAACCCATTTGATGAAAGTGCTAAAGGTAAGAAAATAACGAAATTACATAGTGTAGAAAGTGATTAAGACAGTTCTTTCATATTGAAGCCACTTGAAGCCTTTTTATACCTTCTCACCTTGTTATTTGATTTTATGTGCTATATCCTTCTTAGCCCCTTCTAGCCTTTCTAAAGCTTTTTATTGAAACACATTATAAGCCATATCCCTTTAGATTATAGGACTTTTCCATATGACCCGCACTCGAATCGCGATGCATAGACAGTTGTTTTAGAGCTTGAGTTTGGGGTCGTGGGTCCACCATTATGGGAATTGGTTGGGATGGGATTTTTGAGCTTATTAATTGTGCTCTGTTATTATATTGATGATGATTCACAGATTTTTATTGTAACCCTTTGCCGGGGTAATAGTGAATGGAAAAGAATCTACGAGCTAAAATTTGCCAACAAGGGCATTAAAAGAGAAAATATATATATATATATATATATGAGAAAAATAGCGTGATATCTCAACATTAAAAGAGAGTCATAGCTATACAAAAGATCGTGGTTTGAAAAGAAAATATATATATTCGGACCAGCAAAGTGGAATTTTTAAGTGAACATCTTATGCTTTAATTGGGTTATTGGGGATGCTAAATTGTGCATCAAATAATTCATTGGATTGAGTGAGAATGTTTAATGAGAGTAACTCAAGATGTAGGGCGGTTCGTTGATGGCTAGTGAGGAGAGAGCCAAAAGCTCACTCCAAATTATCCTAATATACTATCATACCGTCCCTAAGCCTAAATTACAACCTTAAAGACCTTTTGATTCTTTGATATGTAATCAAGAAGTGATTGAGCCATTAGAGAGTAGTTAAGTGGATCTTTGGATACTAGTGAGGTTCGATGAACAATCTATAGCTTCCTTGGTGAACTGAGTAAAGTCTCAATCCTTCTTACATTGCGAAACTAATCTGATCTTGAATTCAAACCGTGTTGACTATGGATATGAGAAGTGTACAGGTATGTAGTTTATGAAGATTATTGCATGAAATTTTCTGAGTAATTGCTTTATGTCTATTATATATATTCTGCTATGTTCTTCCCATTGTGTTAAAAATTCCCTAGGTGTGTATTTATAGACTTCCCTTTGTTTTTATCTTTATTGTATCAGGACGATACGACTTTGAGTTGGGGGTCTTGATGTCTCCTAATTTGTGATAGATTTTTGTTAGGATGAGACATCATTTTTAGTGATTTAGAAGTCTTTCTAATCGTTTTTCTTGAGAAATAGTGCACTTTCCTATTTTGAGTCTTGATTTAGTAAATAATTTTTTTAGAGCATATTGGGTTTAATTATTTATTTAGTGTGAAGCTTTAAAGATAATTATTAAGATTAATTAGAGTCCAAAGCAAAGACTACAATGTATGGAAAGAGATAAGCATGGAAATTGGAGATAAGGAAACAAAACCTAAAAACATGGAAAAGGAAAAGCTGCCTTAAATCTGAATTTCTGCACCTACGACCACAAATCAGCTTATATCTCAAAATCGGTGTGGAATTTGGAGAAACGGTCAAGAGCAAAGTTGAAGATCTTTCCGAGACGATGAATTTTGTGTACTCATACGCGTCAAGTGGATGAGTATTGAAGCTACTAGGACCAAAACAAAAACGGTCATGATTTCATGTTTTAGGGTTACGAATTTGAGTTGGGCTTGGAGTCCATTACTTACCTTCTCCTTCAAGAAAACAAATTAGGTCTTTTAAACACCTATATATACACCCTTATATCACTTGTAAATCATCCTTGCCTCATAGTAATTAGTTCTTAAGGTTTTATTCTTCCAAGTTATTGAAGAGAGCAAGATGATGTCTTTTATTATTTCTTTTAGTTTATCTCCTTCAGGTATGAACTAAACTCCCCATAGCTTGGGTTTTGCATCATATATAATCTATGAATTCTAATTTCTTTCTATCTAAGTTTCTTTGGGAATTACATGTTTTAATCTGATATTAGCTTCTTACTTTTATATTTGTTTATGTGTTTTGATTTATTGTCTGTCCTAGAACTGATCACTTTAGGCTTTCTTAATAGTAATTAGATGATCACCTTAGCTGGGTGTCTAATTATTGAAACACCACATAACGTATAGTCTCGATATTAGTTCTGACAACACTGATTCTAACTAGATAGACATTAGGGTATAATTTAATCACTATCACCATGTATGGAAATTGATTGCTTAGTGCCTTGGTAGCGCTTGATAACCCTATTTGAACCAGCCTCGTGATGTGGCGTAGCCCCCTTAGTCGCTCTCAAGGTCTAAGGTATGGGAATTTAGAATCCTGACTAAATATCCAAGAGCTAATTATCTCCCTTATTAACTAGATTTAATAGAAAGACTTAGAAGGATTAATGCATACTAGCAAAACCTAAGCTATATTTCTCATCTCATATTTCTTCGTATTTAATTTACTGTCTTTATTTTCCTTAGTTTAATTCTTAATTTTGAAATTTATTTCTTTTAATTTTCTGTCTTTTAATTATTTACTTCTTACTCGTTATTGCTACCCATTCGACTAACACACTAAGTCCATGAGAACGAACTTTCTTATCATTAAAACTTGCATACGTCTTGTAATACTTGCAGTACTGTGCCTGTCTGGGTGAGAGCGCGTAGTTTCCTTGACTTATATTTATCTTATTTTTACCACACCCTAGGCTACACCACTTGCTTTGTGGTGGTGGATTTTTACAGGTACAACTAGTTCACGCGAAAGTTATTTTCAACAGAACGGTAAAAAATTAGATGGGTTGGAAAACTGTGAGAATACCTACTCAAAGTGGAGTCTATAGCGATGGTATTGAAGAAAGGTTCTCTTCATTAGAGAATAAGTCAAAGAATACATTGGAACAACAAATGAAGGAGCTTACTGTAGCCGTGAAAGAGGGTTTTTCAGGTAAAAGAGCAAAAGTTAGTGTTACGCAAGAAATTTATGGTTGTTCTAATTGTGGTGTTCAAGATCATCACTGGGAGCATTGTCAAAGTAATCCAGAATCTGTGATGTTTGTTTCTAACCGAGGGAGCTACTATTCTGGTGGTCAAGGGTATCAACCAAACAGAAACTATCCTTGTTTTCAATATTTAAATCCTAATGGGGCTGCTAATCCTACATATGCATATCAGCCACGTCCCCAAGGTAACAGTTATCCACCTAGACCACATCACTAAGGGCAAGGTTACAAAAATCATGTTCAGAGACAACCTCCTCAAGATAATTATAATGACACCATGAACCAAAGAGCTTTACCTGCGCAACCACAAGAAGGTACGAATGATCTTCGTCAAACTGTAGAAAAATTAATCGCGCTTCAAACACAATCAGTACAAAATTAGCAAGCCTCTGAAGCAGCGATTAAGCTATTAGGAAATCAAATAGCTCAAATGTCGAAGCAATTACATCAGCGTCCACAAGGGCAACTCCCTAGTGACACTGAAAATCCGAGAGAAGATTGTAACGCTATAGCGCTGAGAAGTGGTAAGCAGCTCCCCCACCTCCTTTGCCTGTTATGAAAGAAAAAGAAGTTACTAGAAAAGAAAAACTAGTAAAGGATGTTGTAGAAAAAATGATGAACCTGAAGTGGTAGAAGTGGAGAAGAGTCATGAAATTCCTTAGAAGAAAGATGTTGCAGAAACTCATCCTCCTCCCCCTTTCCCCTCAAGAGTTCAGAAAAAAAAGGAGATATGGCTGATTATCAGAGATTCTTAAATAGGGTGAGAGGCATTAACATTAATATACCGTTGTTGGAAGCTATTAAGGATGTGCCAAAGTATGTGAAATTCTTGAAGAAGGCCCTCACCAATAAGAGACCATATTGTGATAATGAGATTATAGGATTGCCATAAGAGACCATATTCTTGATCTTGGGAGTTTTACGATTCTGATTTCGATTGGTAATGGGTGGCAAGGCAAAGCTTTATGCGATTTGGGTGCAAGTATTAATATTATGCCCAAGTTAGTTTTTCAAAAGTTGAAGATAGGTAATGCGAGACTCACTTCTATGGTCTTGCAAATTGCTGAAAGATCCCTTGTACATCTTGAGGGACGAATCGAAGATGTCCTCGTCAAGGCAGGTACTTTAATATTTCCCGTTGATTTTGTTATTCTTGAATACGACACGGATAGGAATGTCTCCATCATTTTGGGACGACCATTCCTAGCCACGGGGCATACTTTAATTAATGTAGAAAATGGAGATTTGACTATGAGAATCCAAGACGAGGAGGTAAAGTTCAACGTGTTTAGGGCTATGAAGTTTCCAGATGTTCTAGGAGACTGCTTTCGAATGGATATAGTATAACACACCACGCAAGAGGTATTTGATTATTTTAATTATATGATGATATATTGCAGGCCGCCTTAACACTTGACTTACCTAAGATGATGGAAGAGCTTGTCGAAACAGTAGCAGCTCTTAATTCCAAAGATCCAAAGTATAGGTATCCTACCTTTGAACCTGTGAGAGAACCGGGGGAGATAGTTGTTAAAAAGAAACCATCCATTGAATCTCCTCCGCAGTTAGAAGAAAAGCCATTACCAGCACACTTGAGGTATGCGTATATAGGTACGAATGACACTCTACCTGTTATTCTTTCGGCAAATTTAACATGTCCTCAAGAAGATAAACTGTTGCGTGTGCTAAGAGCTAATAAAGAGGCGATTGGTTGGACTATTGCTAAAATCAGAGGTATTAGTCCTTCGTATTGCCAACACAAGATTATTCTGGATGATGAGAGTGCACACTCAGTCGAAGGTCAAAGGAGATTAATGCCAGCTATGAAAGAAGGGGTGAAGAAAGAAGTTATTAAGCTACTAGATGCGGGAATAATCTATCCCATAGCTAGTAGTGAGTGGGTGAGTCCATTTCAATGCATACCAAAGAAGGGTGGTATCACTACCGTCCTAATGCTTAGAATGAAGCCATTCCCTCGAGGACCGTTGTTGGCTGGAGAGTGTCTATGGATTATCGTAAGTTGAACAAGGGTACCAGAAAAGATCACTTCCCTCTCCCTTTCATAGATAAGATGTTAGATAAATTGGATGGTAGGGACAATTATTTCTTTTTGGATGGATATTCAGGATGTAATAAAATTTATGTAGATCCGAAAGACCAACACAAGACCACATTTACATGTCCATTTGGTACCTTTGCCTACCGAAGGATGCCATATAGATTGTGTAATGCACCTGCTAATTTTCAGAGATGTATGATGGCGATTTTATGGGACATGATCGATATTTTCCTTGAGGTATTTAGGGATGATTTTTATGTGTTTGGTGATAACTTTGATGAGTGTTTGCAGAACTTGGAGAAGGTGTTGATTAGATGCAAGGAAACTGCTTTGGATTTGAGCTGGGAAAAATGTCATTTCATGGTTTGTAAAGGTATAATGTTATGTTACAAAGTTTCGAGTTCAGGTTTAGAAGTTGATCGAGCCAAGATTGAGGTAATAAAGACTCTTCCCCCACTGATTTATGTTAAAGGGGTAAGAAGCTTCTTAGGCCATGCTGGGTTTTATCGTCGTTTCATCAAAGACTTTTCTAAGATCGCTAAGCCTTTGTGTAACTTACTCGAAAAGGACACCAAATTCCTTTTTGATGAAGCTTGCATGAATGAATTTCAATAGATTAAAGAGAAATGTATTATTGCGCCTATTGTATTAACTCCTAATTGAAAGATCCGGTTTGAAATCGTGTGTGATGCTAGTGACTTAGCCATGGGTGCTATTTGGGGAAGAGAAAGGATTAGGTATTTCATTCAATCTACTATGCAAGTAAAACGTTTACTAGTGCTCAGATTAATTATACAGTTACTGGGAAGGAACTTTTAGTTGTTGTTTATGCATTTGAAAAGTTTCGTTCCTACCTCCTTAGGGCAAAATTTGTTGTATTTACAGACCATTCAGCTATTAAGTACCTTATGGAGAAGAACTATGCTAAGCCGCACTTAATTGGATGGGTTTTATAGTTACAAGAGTTTGATTTAGAGATTTGAGATGGAAAGGGTTGTGATAATCAGGTTGCAGATCATTTCTCTCGTCTTGAAGGTTTTGAATCTAATAGTGGTCCAGAATTAGTTAGAGAAGAGTTTCCTGATGAGAGTTTATTTGCTGTATATGATAGTACTCCTTGGTATGCAGACATTGCGAATTTGATTGTGAGTGGTAACTTTCATGAAGGAGCTACCTCGCAAGATAAGAAGAGATTAATAAGTCTTGGTATGCTTCAAATGATGTGGATATAAGAACAAATTTATGGAGAGATATTGTACAATGGTCAACAAGTTATGCAATGGAGAAGGTATGTATCTTAGGAGATTTCAATGAAATACTTCATATCCAGGACAGATATAATTGTGACTCACTAGATAAGGGTGCAAAGGAATTTGTTGATTGTATAGATGACTCAGTTTTATTTGAACATAACTATGCTAGACATTTTTATACATGGACTAATAAAAGCCCCACCGAGATTAGAGCAAGTAAAATAGATAGAGTGTTTATAAACTCTAATTGGTTGGATAATATTGTATCTTGTGTGAATGTAATGTCACCTTCTACTTCAGATCATTGTCCCATACTTATTAATATTGGTGGTAAAAAGGAGACTGGACCTTCTAACTTTAAATTTTTTAATATCTGGGCTTCTTATCCCAAATATAAAGAGGTCATTCAGGAAGCTTGGAAGATAGAGGTTAAAGGTAATTTTATGTTCCAGCTTTGTATGAAGTTAAAAGCTGTGAAAGCTGCTCTAAAAATTTTCAACAGTAAGTATTTTAAAAGAAACTCTGATAATATAGAAGTTATTAAAAGTCAACTCAACATAGTACAAAAGTCAATCATAGAAGGTAATCTAAATCCTCAAACTCTTAGTGAAGAAAAAACTCTAGAAAAAAGTCTTGAGGATGCTATTATGGTACAACACAACATCCTTAAACAAAAAGCAAGAGCTACTTTCACTAGTGATATGGATTGTAGCTCGGCTTATTTTTACAAGGTTATAAAAGGAAGAATAGTGATGAATAGAGTAAATATAATCACAAAAGATAATGGGGATATAATCTCTCACCCCATCCATATAAGGGAGGAATTTGTGAAATTCTATACAGATCTTCTTGGTACAGTAGATAATGATGAAGAAACATGTTCTGTACCTATACTTAAAAGAATTATATGCTCAGAAATCTCTGAGGAACAATCTAACTGTCTAATTGCACCCTTTTCAGATAAGGATATAAAGGATGCTTTATTCTCAATTTGTGATAGTAAAAGTCCTGGCCCAGATGGGCTAAACTCATTTTTTTTCAAGTCTTCATGGGATGTTATAGGTGATCTATTTATAAGGGCTGTGAGACAATGTATTGAAACAGGTAAAATTCTTGCTCAAGTTAACTCAACAAAGCTTGTATTAATACCTAAGGAAAAGAATACAACTAGCCTAAAGAAATTTAGGCCTATCTCCTGTGTAAATGTGACTTATAAGACTATATCCAGGCTAATATCGAGTAGGATTAAAGAAGTTCTGAGTTATATAATCTCTATTAATCAAGCAGCTTTCATTGGAGGTAGACAAATCAGTGATAATATTCTTGTTGCACAAGATATTGTATTGGGATATAAAAGAAGAAACTCAGAACCTAACTTTACAATTAACCTTGATCTTCAAAAGGCGTATGATAGCGTGAATTGGCGTTTTTTAATTAACACTCTTCATGCTTTCAACTTTCCTGTAAAATTCATAAATTGGGTGAGAATGTGTATATGCTCTCCATCCTACTCTATATGTATTAATGGGGAATTAACAGGCTACTTTAAAGGGAAGAAAGGATTAAGGCAGGGTGATCCCATATCACCCTACCTATTTACATTATGTATGGAGGTATTCACGGGTCTTTTCAAGCATATGATACATAAAAAATTTAAATATCATCATAAATGTAGAGAGATCAAGCTTAATCACATTATTTTCGCAGATGATGTCCTTATTTTCCTAAGAGCTGATATAAAATCTGCTATGATTGTTAAGGATGCTTTAGATCTATTTTCAAGGATTTCAGGACTTAAAATAAATTATACTAAGAGTGAGCTCTACTTTGGTGGTACAAGCTCTCCTATTATGAATAATATCTCAAGTATTCTTAATATTAAATTAGGGGTACTACCTGTGAGGTATTTAGGGGTCCCACTAAATTCTAAAAAACTATCTGTTTCTGATGGGAACAAGGAGAAGGACCTGCAACGGCAGAGACAAACTAGTTGAAAGTATCTGTAGCTCTATTAATGTTTGGTCTTCAAAGCTATTGTCATATGCAGGAAGAACCAAACTTATTAAGTGTGTACTAATAAGTAAAATAAGGTTTTGGTGCAGGATATTCCTCTTACCTAAACAAGTTATCTATAAACTAAATCAAAGAATGGATAGCTTTATTTGGAAAGGCAACCTGGATGGAGCATTGGGGGCAAAAGTGTCTTGGAATAACATTTGTTGTAGTAAGAAGTATGGGGGTCTCGGAATTCCTAATGTGGAAGATATGAACAAGGTATGTATCGTAGCTACCTTTTGGAGAATGTACACTCAAAAAGGGAATTTATGGAGTTTATGGGTCCACCAAAATATAGTTAAAGGTATGTGTATATGGAGTCTTGATCCTAAACAGGCACACTCTTGGGTGTGGAAGCAAATCTTAAAGGTAGGAATACTGCCTATAACTTTATTACTCACAAGGTAAAAAATGGTGAAAATACATTTCTAATATGGGACAGATGGGTTAATGGTGAAAGCCCAAAAGATATTCTAAATATTGATGGGCTAAACCTTGATTTGAATAAGAATAAAACTGTTTGCTCAGTGTTTGGGGGTAATAGGTGGAGATTACCTCCTATAGTGAGTAAAATTCTTCCTATTATTAATGATTTTAGTCTCTCAAATGGTGATGATATAATTGAGTGGAGAGAGAGCTCTAAAAATAAGTTTTCTTTTAAGAAAACCTTGGGTGCCATTGAAACTGAAAAAGCTGAAGTGGTATGGTTTAAGGTAGTTTGGACAAAATCTTGTATACCTAGGTGTGCTTTCATTGCTTGGTTGTGTTGTCAAGACAGACTTGCAACTAAAGCAAGGTTAAACAGTTGGGGGTTACAAGTAAATACTTTATGTACATTTTGTTCAGCAGGTATTGAGGATGTTGATCATCTTTTTGTGAACTGCACATTTACTAAGAGAATTCTTCTGAGGGTACTTGGGTTCTGTAATTTAAGCTTTAATCCGAGTGGTGTAAATAATCTGGTAGAGAATATTTGCAAGATTTCTAGTGATGAAATGGTGGACATAGTGGGATATTTCTTGTCCACATATATCTATTGTGTGTGGTGGGAGAGAAATGAAAGAATTTATGGAGGACTTGCACTAAATGAAGACCAACTGTGGAAGAAAATGTTTAGCTTGATCCATGTGAAGATAAGGGTAAAAAAATACAAGACCAAAGGAGCCTGTCTTTTAGCTAGTAAGTTTGAGTCCATGTAGTAGTGGGCTGATTTATTATTAGTAAGTTGTAATGGGCCAAATGTAATAGACTAATGTAATAGACTAATAGACTAGCCGTGTCTTAGCTTTTAGTCTTGTCTCAAAGTTTTTAATGTTATACTTTGTGTTGAGCTTTATTAATAAAAGTTTTGATTTACCGATAAAAAAAAAAGTCTTGCTAAACAGTTCTTTTGGGAGGATCCTTACCTCTATGGAGGTTGTCATGATTCACCCTATGGAGGACATTTCAAAGGCTAGAGCACAGCTGCTAAGGTATTACTATCTAGTTTATATTGTCCTACTTTACATAAAGATTGTCATGAGTATGTTAAGAAGTGTCAGAGATGCCAGTTTATTGGTAATATATCTAAAAGGGATGAGATGCCACGTAATTATGTTCTTGAGGTTGAAATATTTGATGTTTGGGGTATTGATTTCATGGGCCCTTTCGTACCATCCAATGGAAATCAATACATCCTATTAGCTATTGATTACGTGCCTAAATGGGTAGAGGCTGTAGATCTACCAACTAATGATTCGCGAGTAGTAATTAAATTTTTGAAGTCACACGTCTTCACTAGACATGGCACACCTAGAGTTATCATCAATGATGGAGGTTCTCACATTGTGAACAGATATTTGAAGACAGTTCTAGAGAAGTATGGGGTGAGATATCGTATATATATTGCTAATCATCCACAAGCCAATGGTCAAGCTAAAGTATCTAATCCAGAGGTAAAATCTATTCTAGAGAAGACTGTTGGTCCTACAAGAAAAGATTGGTCAATAAAGTTAGATAATACTTTGTGGGCTTATCGTACTGCGTTCAAAACTCCAGTTGGTGCCTCTCTGTATCTCATGGTTTATGGTAAGGCTTGAAACTTACCTCTTGAACTCGAATTAGGTGCATATTGGGCAATAGCGCAGCTGAATTTAGATCCTACTTTAGCTGGTGAGAATCGTATGATGAAATTGAATGAACATGATGAGTTTCGATTACATGCCTATGAGAATGCTAATCTCTACAAAGAAAACACTAAGAGGTGGCATGATAATCGTATTCGTGTGAAGAAGTTTGAAGTTGGACAAAGGGTCCTAAAATACAACTCCAAGTTCAGTAATTATCTGGGTAAGTTAAGATCGAAATGGTCTGGTCCTTATATTGTGACCAAGGTTACGCCTCATAGAGCCATAGAGATTGAAAATCCAATCGAGCACCGCAACTTCATGGTGAATAGACATCGATTAAAGATCTATCATGGAGGCAAGGATATCAATCGCTCGGAAGATCCACATCCCGGAGAGGTCATGTACCTCCTCGAAGTTCCTTAGAAGCGAGAGGTAACCAGTCGAGCTTAACGACGTTAAACAAAAGCCAATTCATTATACATTAGTGTCATGTCTTTTTATTTTGTAGTATAAATTAGAGTAATTGCTATTGAATAGTATTTATTTTTAAGAAATGAGAAAGGTTAGTTGTTTTTGATGATTTCAGGAGTGAAAAGGTCATGAGTTTGGGGTTGAAAAAGTGAAAAACCGAAGGAACATGGGTTGCAGGACAGGAGCAACGGGGAACCCAGTTTTTGCAAAACAGGAACCCGGTTTCGAGAGTTGTAGATTCCAGACTCTCTGACATGTGCGTAAAGGGAGACGCGATGGGTTGCGTCTAGACTGCGTCAGGATTCGCGGAGGTCGAAAAAAAAAACGGTACCCGGTTTCGAGCGATGTGACTTCCCAACTTTCTGACTAGTGCGTAACGGGAGACGCGAGGATTTGCGTCTAGCCCGTGTTTGGACTTGCGCTGTCGACAAAAACTGGGAACCCGATTTCAAACCAACCGGGAACCCGGTTTCGAAGGCCAACTCTCTGACCCGTGTGTAGCCCGAGACGAAAGAAGCCTGCAACCAAGAAAAAAAAATTATTATGGTAATTTTGTCGCGCCGACACAGCGACGCAAATCAGGAACTCGATTTTTGTCTGTAAGAGGCGATTTTGGAGCTCTAAACCCTATATTTTTTACTTCCTTCTCAAGTTAGCCTCCAAATCAGTTTCTCAGCTTCACACCACTCTGAAAATAATCAAAAAAACACTATATAATCATCAAATCCCACCCTCTTTAACCACAAAAACACATAATCAACTCATAATCCTTCCAAAACACCATCAAAATCCAACTTTGCTCCAAGAAATTTTCTTCCTCCAAGCCTTAAATTGATCCATTAATCCTCTACAAACACATCAAATAGCCTTTACCCATCTCATAACTCACCTTAATCTTATTCCTTCTATCCTTAAAACATCAAATTTCAAAACTTTTTCTCTAGTTATTGAATTTTTGAAGTTTTGAGTTTGAAGTGACTTGAGATGTTTAACCGGACTGATTCTTTCAGCTATTCTCGATGAAACACTCCAAGAACAAGAAACAATCCTGTTGATACACAAGAAAAATCAATTGAGATTCCGGATTCAACTCCTAAACGCAAGATTGGAGTAGTTCAAACTGCTATGAAGAGGAATGAAAACCCAAGTAAGGCTACTCCTACAAAGCCTACTTTGGTAGATGAAGAAGGAGAGGAGGTTGAAGATGAAATTTCTAATGAACACATTCCAGATTAGCAAGCTACACGAAGAAAAACAGTAGCACAGAAACCAAAGAGAGTTGCAGTTAGTTGGGCTGATCAGGTTCATGACAGAATTGATTACTTGAAGTTTGGTATTGAAAAAGGATTCCCTTCAGGTATTATGAATAGTGAGTTTAAGGGTTATGATATTACTTGTGATAAGTTTAGGTGGACCGAATTGAGACAAAGAAACCTCACATATATTCCCACTTTGGTGCGTGATTTCTATGAAGGAATAGCTTTTTCGAATAAACAGTCAATTATCATACGCAAAAAGGTATTACCTTTCTCAATTGAGCTTATTCGCAAAACTTTGAAATTGCCAAACTTTACTGGTCCTTGCCCATATCAAGAAACACTTAATGATCCATATTTTACTTGTGAGTCTCTTTTGGATAGAGTTTTGATTCATGGGAAACGTCCCGTTCCAAAAGGTGAGAGATATGTTGGGCAAGTTTATAGTAGCTATTCATTACCTTGTGCTAAGGTATGGTCCCGTTTCATAATCTCTGCCTTCTTTGGCATTACTCACACTTCTGAATTGAAAAAGGAGCATGTTATCTTTATAAAGTGCATTATTGAGAAACAAGAAATTGATGTTGCTCGTGTGATTTACGACACCATTATGGAGTTCAAGAAAATCCCAATTGTTCAGCAAAACCTTAAGTTCCCATGTACCATCACTGCCTTGTGTCTAGAAGCAAAAGTGTCGTGTAGGAGCGAGGAGGTTGAGCCTTTAGAACATGTAGAAGATATGACATTAAATTCGATTGAGAACGCTCCTAATGAAGCAACACAAGCGACCAAGAGTCCTAGAGCTCCTCCACCAGAGAAGAAGGTACATTCCGATAATGAGTTGGAGAATAAAATTCGAGTGTTGGAAGAGAATCAAGATAAGATGATTGCTACTTTAGAAGGTGTTACAATAGAGTTAGACCTTCTGAGAAATATGCTACTTGGGTTGAGCACAATACAACACGCCACCTATTCATTACTCACGAAGAAATCTCGACTTGGACGCAACACCGAAAACCAGCCTCATGCTGGTTAAGATACGTTTTCTATTCCTTCTCATTTAGTGTAGATTATTTTATTTTCTGTGAGTCTTTTCGAGTCGTAGGGACACGCCTCATTTTTTAGTTTCGGGTGGGGTTCGTTGCCTCATCCCAGTTTTACTTGTTATTTGTTTTAATTGCTTTCAATAAAATTAATTAGGGCTTGCGTTTGACTGTAGAAGATCTTAAATTTCCCCATTAAGCACACTTTTGATAATTCTATGGTAGTAAATAGTGTACTTTTGGGGTTAGTATAAAACACACTTTAATTGCATACAAATATAGGTAATTGACAGGAAGAATTAATGAACAATGCAAAAGTAGTAAACTTGTGCTTAAGGAAAATGTTTGGTTTGTATAACGTGAGATCCAAATTAGTAGAGAACCCACTTTGATATGAACTAGAGGCAAGCTATGTAACTAGGAAAATGATAGGGGCAGTTCTTTGTTAGCCACTTGAGACCTTTTTAGCTTTCTATCCCTTGAATTAATTATATCCTTCATAGCCAAATTTTAAGCCTTAAAGCCTTTATTTTGTCGCCAGGATATAAGCCTATATCCCCTTAGTTTATTAGGCATTTCCATATGACCCGCACTTGAGTCACGATCCTGAGACCTGTCTCGAGCTTGAGTTTGGGGTGGTGGGTCCATCTATGGAAAATTACATTGAGAGGGAACTTATGTGTTTGTATTGAGGCACAATTTTAGATAATATTATTATTTGTAACCCTTTGCTGGGATTGAAAAAAAATCGAAAATCAATACAGTAAAAACCGGGAACCCGGTTTACGCTGACCGGGAACCTGGTTCGCTCATGTACAAAAAAAAGAGAAAAAGAAAATAAAGAAAGAATAAAATATCCGGAAAAGTGGAAGTTTTTGAAAATCATCTTAGATGTATAGGGTTAACATGGGGACGCTAAATTAGTGCGTCAAATGCGTCGAGTGAGAACATTATTCGAGTATAAACTCAAGCTCGTGGACAGTTGTTGATGGTAAGTGATGAGAGAGCCAAAAGCTCACTTCAAGTTTACCAAATATACATACCACACCGTCCCTAAGCCTACGCTAAAACCGTAAAGTCCTCGTGATTCCTTGGTGCATATTGAGTTTATAATTCATCTAATAGGGAGTATGCTAAGTGGAGCGCTCAAAGGGAGTGAGGATCAATGAACAGCCTATATCCATCATAATGAGATAAGTACAAGTGTTACCTTCTAGCATTGTGAAATAAATTTTAAGATTGATATTATTTGTGTTTGATTTTGCATGATAAGTGTATGTGTATATTAATTCCTAATGTTTGCTATATGAGATTTATTTTAAGTGTTGCTTTGGGTGTATTTACTAGCTTCTGCATTTCTGCATTCACCTTAGACCTTTTTTTTTAGTTTACTTTATCGGGACGACAAAGGTTTGAGTTTGGGGTCTTGATGTCTCCCTTTTTGTTCTATATTTATGTCTTTAAGAGTAATCTTTTTAGGTGAATAATTGACTAATTTGATAGACTTTTGGTGTTAATTCGTTAAATTTCATTTTCCCTCCTTGGATTATAGTATATTTCATTTATAAAGCTTTTGCACGTTAAATGGGTTGTTTTAGTGCAAAGTTTGTAGGTTTATGATGATATCACAGAGAGGAACCAAGAATTAAGTCTTAGATCGTGTAAAGAAGTCAAAGGCGAGAAGAAATATCTTGAAGAGTTGACAATTTGAAGGTGCAAATCTGGAAGAATGATGTTAATTGCTTATTTAAACCACTTAGACTTGGATTCAGCCTTGACTCGTGATACAAGAATTTATTCCTTATTGAGTTACGAAGATTTGGCAACTTGAATGGGTCAATTTGGAGCTGATTTGAGAAAGTTACAACCGTTGTAGTGAAGGCTACACACCAGTTACAGGATTTTATTTAGAAGATTGGACTTGGGCCATTTAATATTTCACTAATTTACTTATGTCAAGCCGAAGTCCGATTTTAGCATTATAAATATATATTTTTGACTCTTATTTAACACACAACTCAATTTACACAAGTCAAAACGTCAGAGAGAAAAATCAGAAGCAAGAAAAAGGAGAAGGAGAAAGCTAAGAGCTGGAGAATTCCATCTTCTCCAAACCACAGCCAGACCCAATCCTTAATTAGGTTATATCTTTTATTTCTGTAATTGACAATGAGTTATTTAATAATTTTAATTTAGTTTTTCTTTCCGTTATGAGATAAATTCCCTTTGTACATGAGAATCGCATATTAGGTTGAACCCAAACTATATTTATTTATGTATTCTAATTTGGGATTTACACAATTTAAACTGAATTTGCTATTCGTGTTGGCTTTTATTTTATGCTTGAATTATTATCTTTAGAGTCGTGAACTAGGGATAATTATTAGTATCTAGGCTATTTAATATAGTGGCATATTGATCACCTTGACGGGGGGTTTAGATACATAACTAGGTAATTGCCGTTGGTATTTGCCAATGACCTTGACAAGCTTAACTAACCAATAGCCAAAGCGGTAAGAACTTGAACCATCTGAAAGTAGTTTTAATCATATTGACGGAGTTTAGAATACCGTAGGAGAGTTCCTTAGTCCACCCTGACGGGAATAAGGAGACTTTAGAGTCCCTACTAGCATAAATATAACAATTCATCCCTTAACAGAAAACATTAATAAAGAATGTTTGAGGTGAAACCCTTGCGTGACTCAAGTACTACTTTTTCTCTTGCGTCTACCCTATTTACTTGCATTATTTTCAACTAAGTTTAATTCAATTATCATTTAATCTACTTGCATCTTAGTTTTAGAAAACCAAAACAAATATTATATCATTTACTTTTCTGTACTTGCAATTGATTCACTATTTGATTCACACCTGAGTTGTACCTATTCAGTCCCTGCGAATGAATACGATTTATCGATTTATTACATGGACAACCGTACACCTGCGGTTTGTGAGTCCTCAACTTTAGCACTTTATTTTATAACACATAAGGACCCACCACTTAGTTACTACTCCTTCTCTTCTCACATGAGTTTAGAGCAGCCACAACCTCAGCTAACTCTTCGTGTATTTTGGGCAAATCTATTGTCAAAGTGGCCTGTAAAATATCATCATAATTATTTTTGTCAAATACCTTTTGTGTGACATGATCAAGGATATCCATGCGCAAACAATCATCCTTCTTATCGGGAAACTTCATGGTCTTGAACACATTGAATTTGGCGTCTTCATATTGTACTCAAATGATTAGATTTCTAATTTCTACATCAATCAACGCATGCCCCGTTGCTAAGAATGGCCACCCCAAAATGATTGATACATTCTTATCTACATCGTAGTAAAGAATAATACAATCACAAGGAAATATAAAGGTACCTTTGTTGACGAGCACATCTTCAATATTTCGTTTAGGCAGGAAATAGACGTATAATCAATTTGCAATACTATGGTAATAGGTCATGCGTTCCCTCTCTTCTACTTTTCAAGAACTAATATGGGCATACGATTAATACCCTCTCCCAAATCGCATAACGCTCTCTAGGTACATTCTTCATGAATGGACATAGGATTTTGATCAATTATGGGAGCTTCAACTTAGGCGGCAATTTGCTTTGAAAAATCGCACCAAATACTCAAGTAAACCAACCATTCCATCAATACACTTAATTTTTTTAGAGAGCACATATTTAAAATACTTCAAATATCTCATCATTATCTTGATTGTGTCAACAAACGCTAAGTTGATGTGTAATTTTTGCACGATGTTCATAAGCTTTTAAAATTCAGTAGCACCAGGCTTAGCTTGAACACATGAAGGAAATGGTTGAGGGGGTCTCTTTTTGCTCACAAAAATCTCTTTCTTCTTCTTCTTTTCACTCGGAATCTCCTCAATTTTATCTTCAACCATTAATGGCTCATTTGTCTCTTTGACAACCTCTTGTTCCTTCTCTTCACTTGAAATCGGCTTTTCCTCTTCTTCCTCTTCTGTAAGGAGATAAGGTATTGGAAGTTTCTTCACACTCCTTAAAGCTACTTCTTTACAATATTCCTTTTGTTGTAGTGTCTCATCATTGTTAGCGACTTGGATTTTAGCATTCACGTTCAGTTGGTTAACAATTTTAGACACTTACTCTTTGAGCGAATTAAGTGCCATGGAATGCTCATTCATCTTTTCATTATTTCACTTCCATGTCTCTTGATTATATTTCAAGTTTTCTTGTGTCATCAACATGAAAGAACTCAATACTTGTTGTAACATCTCATTACTACCATCTTGTGGATGTGAAGGGAGTGCTTTCTGAACCAAAACTTCATCATCAGCTTCTTGCACATTACCTTGACCTCCTTGATTTTGAACTTGAAGTTTCACTTGGAAGTTATTTCCTTGAGGAGGCTATTGATAATTATTTTGATTGTTAGTCCCATTAGGAACAGACCTCTGAAATCTGGGTTGAAAACTATTGGCTTGACCAAAAACTTGGTTACCCCTATAAGATAGAAAGAACACGGATTCATGGTTATTTTGACATTCTTCCCAAGTGTGATCATCAACTCTAGAATTAAAAAATATATAATATTCATTCATCACTTTAACTTATTGTGGTTTACTCCTCAATCCATCATGCTCAACCAATTCTAATTTCTTCATTTGTTCAGATAATGTAGAGAACTTATAATCTAATGCGGCTCCACCACTAACATTTGAATTTACCCCTTGGGATTATGGTCTAGGCCAACTTCTCTTCGTGTCAATAGTTTTCTCAATACATTTAGCGGCTTGAAGAGGATTCATAGATACAAAACCACCACCTCCAAGATTATAGACTCTTATTCTTCAATTTCCATCAAGTCCCTTGTAAAACATGGAAAGTTGCATTATAGGAGTGTACCCATGAAGAGGACATCTTTTTAATTGTTGTTGGAAACTCATCCATGTAGCTTTTAGCTCCTCACCATCTTCCTATTTAAAATTAGCAAGATCAACTTGAACTTTCATCCTCATGCTTTGAGGATAGTGACGGTCTAAGGAATCACACTTGAAGAGCATCCCAATTAGGAATTTCTTTGGATGGTTTGTGGTGTAGCCACTCACTTGAAATCCCGTTCAAAAATAATTGGAATATGAAGTAGTACATTTCTCCCCTTGTAACACCTTTAGTAACGTAGGTGCCACAAATTTTCATAAACTTTTGAATGGCTCGGACCAGATCTTGGTGTGAGCCTCTGCTATAATTTCCCTAACTAGCAAACTGGTTAAGCATTTCCCGATCAAGCCTAAACCTTGCGGCTATAATTATAAGAGGGCGAATCCCTAACGGTTGAACACGAAAAGGCACTCCCGGCTTAAGGATGCTTTGCATAAGTTGATTCGGTCCATTTGCCCTCAATCCTTCCATTTATTTTTTTTGATTGGTTTGATTAACCTGTAGAATCTATAAAAGATAACACAGTTAACACGTGTAATAGAAAAATCAACTAAACAATAACTACAAACTACAACATAAAAACTACAAAATTGTAGTCCTCAGCAGCTACGCCATTTACTTGTTGGCGTTCCAGGTGTGATATAAATGTAATAAGTTGGTACCAAATGGAACTAGTACTCCCTGCAAGCGTACATGTTGTCGCCAAGTAAAATATGATATGCTTAGAGTTATCGGTCCTCAGGACTACTAACATCTATTAATTATGTTTAGGAAGTAGTGAAATGCTAAGTTAGTTTTTGGAATTCCGAGTGTGATATAAATTGTTTTTGTTTTGGTTTTCGATTAAAAGGACTAAATTTCGATAAAAGAAAAAGTAAACTAAAGTAAAATAATATACTAAGAACAAATAAAAGAGTGTAAGTTGCAATTCTTGATTCGTGCGAATAATCCTTTTAAGTAATTATTATTTTGAGAAAAGGGTGAACTGAATATCTCTCATTAGTCGGTACACAAAGCCACTCTAACTCGCGTACTGGTAGATTAAATCATCTACCTTACACACCCTCCGACTATCCGATAAATTAAGTTCTTAACCCTATTAACTACCAAGCGTGCAAGAACCCACTCGTTAAAGGCAATAGGCGTTTATATACTAAGTTGGTGGGGCCTAGGGTGTGATAAAATAAGATATAAATAAAGTGCAAATAACATCCTAAAGCTACACGGTTCTGCAAGTATACAGATCGTATGCAAGTTTTAGTTAAATGATTAAGATTCGTTCCGTAGAGACTACGAAGGTTAGGGGAATCTTATGCAATTATCAAGTGCAAATAATTAAAGCTAGAACAACTAAACGCAGATAAAAGTAAAAACAAATAGATGTTTGTTTTATTTTCTAATTAACTAAATTAAAACTTAGAATTTAAAGACAGAAAAGTAAATACGAAAGAGAAGTAATATGACAATATAGCTTGAATCGTTAGCATGTAATCCCCACTAGTTTTGCCGTTCTAAACATGTAAGGGTGAATTATGTAGTATTTCAATAATCGGTTCCAATTCGCTATCGATAGTTTTAAATAGGCTTTACCTGTGTCAATAAGGCTTCCTAAGCAAACTTTTCCTGTAATTGGTAAATAGTCACAAGAACTAAACCATAGTGATTATCTAGTTAGGTTGATTTGTCAGATTTAAACCGAATACTAGACGTTACGTGCTAAACATGCAATTAAACACCGTTGTCAATGGTGACCTAATTACTAGATGGTAATTCTATATAGCTGCAGTCCACAAGAACACAGAATATAAATCCAAACACATAAACAGAGAATAAAAACTATAATTCAATTTAAAACATTAAAATTCCCATATTAGATAGATGTCAATCAAAACTAGGGTTCATACATATATGCTAAAACTCAAGCTAAAGAAATTTAGTTCATGAAAGAAAAGAAAGAAATTACAAATTTAAAGGTTGAAGAAGACATAGTGATGAACAGCTCCTTCCAGACTTCTCTCTTGTGTTGTAAGCTTCCTCTTGGTTTAAGGTTTCACCAAGGATGATTTAAGAGTGTTAAGAGGCTGTATTTATAGTGTATAGGTTGACCTTATTCGTTTCTTGTAGGAAAGGCCAAGTAATAGACTCCAAGCCCAACTCAAATCCGTAAGGAAATAAAGATAATTACTGCTGAACTGTTTTGAGCATATCTTCTTCGTTATTGGTCGGTTTTTGCTCCATAATATACGAAAAGATTCCTCAGCGAATTATCTACGTCCGTGTGAAAGGAATCTTAAAAAATCGGCTTCCTTGTTGGAGTTATCACCACTTCTTTAGGCGTTGCTGCAGAAATTCAGATTTAGGCAGCTTTTCCTTTTCCATGTTTTTAGCCTTTGTTTCCTTTATCTCCAATTTTCATGCAAATCTCTTTCCATAAGTTGTAGTCTTTGACTTGGACTCTAATTAATCTCCATAATTATCTTTAAAGCTTCACACTAAATAAACAATTAAAACCAATATGCTCTAAAAATATTATGTTCCTAAATCAAGACTCAAAATAGGAAAGTGCACTAAACTAAGCTAAAATCAACCTATAAACTAATAAATAAGCCTAAAATGATGTCTCAGAAGTATATTTTATTATCACAAATGAGGAGACATCATAAGTGTAAAAATCCGATCCCCCTCCCGGATGTTAGTCGAAAGATCTCACACTACCTATGTTTGATCATCACATAAATAGGCAACAAGTACAAGTATGATAAACAATGGAGTAAATAACTTTCAATTCAATTAAACAATATATATTATCCCAAATATTTAAAAACATCAATAATAATCAATTAGGGTTCACACCAATTGCAAGACTCATGCATAAATAGTTTAGATCATACTAAATAAAGGATTATACAATACAATGCAAATAATACTCAAATCATTTTTAAAGAAAAAATGGACTCGAATTAACCTAAGATATGGAATAATTGCGTGGTGGAATGGTGAAGAATGATGAAATTTGGGTATAAACCCTTCTTTCCTCTTCTCCGAGTGCGTAGCACTTTTCTCTGGTGATGAAATGTTTTTGTTAGATGATGTGTGTCTTAAGAATTCTGAAATGTGTTTTATATATCATGCTAAAAACATTGGGCCCCTTTAGGATGTAAAATTAGGTTTGGAAGGGGCCCTACCCGTTTTACTAACCAAAATTCTAGTTCGAACCACGGTGGATGCAACTAGTATAACTTCTTCGTCTTAACTCTGAATTGACCTCCATCACTTTCCGAACGACCCTGACTTCAATATATTTTCATATCAAAAGTAATCAGGTCCAAAACTATAATCATTAAATGGCAGTGACTAAAACACTAAAGTGTAAAGACTTTTTGCAGTAAACGCTCCAACCTCCTATAGTGGCTCTCTAAGCTCATTTTTCGATTTGACTTGGAGTTCCTATTGACTTCATCTCCTCATATTTGACCTTAATATCAAGCATAGACCTAAAATATACACACTAAACATACAATTAAAACGCAAAAGCACTATAAATAGCAAATAGTCAAAAACTAGAAGTAAAAGTGTTTTATATTAATTAATAGGCAATAATACCACACTTAGACCCAATAAAATCCTAAAACAATGTCTAATGAATGGATATATTCATCACAAAAAAAGAGACATCACATGCCCAACTTCTTAAATATATTCTTGGGCATGATATTTATACCCAAACCAAGGCCACACATCGCTTTAGTTTCGAACATACCACCTATATTGATTTGGAGGTAGAACGCTCCAGGATCTTGCATCTTTGGTGTAGCTTCTTTGTAACTTTTGTAAAGCCTTCTTTAGTATGATCCACAGTTTCGGTCTCGACCTCTACACTCTTGCTCTTCTCAGAAGGAAACTCTTTGAATACTTCTGGTGTTGTAGGTTCTTTCTCACTTACCTCAAGTACTGGGATGTTGATTTCTTCTTGGCTTGACCTCTGTATTACAGTAACATACTTAGTATCAACACTAGAAATTGTAATTCTCAGTAGATATGGTAGTGATAAAAGAGGATGTGGAGGTGGTGCCTCCGCCTTATTCTTCTCTTGCACCCTTGGTGCGTCAACTAACTCTTTTCCAACCTATTTACCCCTATCATCAATTGTCATGTTGTCCAAGTTAAGCTTTGTGGGCACTACTATTTTTGGAATCTCAACTGCACTCATTATCCGGATCTTCGATTGTTACCTCAATTAAGTTCAACTCAATTGGTTCTATATCTTTTATAACCTATTGGGAGGCAAAGGTGTGATAAATAAACAGGTAAATAGATATATAAAAAAGGACACACCTTGACTACCACGAGAAACTCACTGCAAGTATCACAAATCGTTTGTAAGTTTAGTTGATAAGAAAACTTCGTTCGCAGGGATTTAATCTGTTAGATCTACTTGTATTCAATAAGCGTAGACGAATTTAGATGTTCAGATAAAAATAGGATAAGATGAATAATTATCTAAAGCGAATAAATAGATAATGAAAACAAATTAATAAATATGAATATAAGTCAAATAAATTAGGCTTACTAATATGAGTCTATCTTACTTAGTTGTTTTTTCTAACCTTAAGGGTGAATTGAGCATTATATATTAACTGGGATTCGAAATTCTTTCTAACCCTCGTCAGGTTTGACTTAGAAGCAACCCTCCACTACCAGGGGACTTGGGTAAGGGGACCCTGCGTAATGATCAGTGGTAAAATCAAACCTTTGTGGTTATCTAGATAGGCAAGCCCGTCAGGATCACTACCGCGCACTAGACGATTATGTGGTATTGTAAATAATTGATTCCCCTTCCGGGTGTTAACTCAATTACTAAGGATAGTCCTAAGACTTTCCAAATCTAGGACTAAAAACAATAAGTCAAAGCACATAATACATATATACGCCAAGCTCAAATCATTTAAAATAACAAGTAGTATTATGGAATTTAAGACAATATAATAACCTAGATAATTAGGAATAAAACTTACTAAATAAAAGCTTAGAATTATGGTGAAGCAAAAAATATATAGCTAATTACCCTAAATATAGAGAAGGAGAGATGTAGAAGAGGAGTTTGTCACTCTCCAACTTCTTGCTTCCTGTCTTCCTCCAAAGTTCAGCTTACTTCTTAGATGATATACTTGATACTAAGGAGTAATGTTCAAGCAAAGACTAACATAGGGCTTAGAATTGAGCATGGACATGTTTGAAATTGTTAAATGATGTATTCATAGGTGTTTAGGAAGCCCTAATTCGGATTATTGGAGTAGATTGCGAGCAATTGGACTTATTTTCCAAATCAAATTCGCCTCCTAAAATATAGGAGAAGGGAAAAACTGATGTTGTCTTATTTCAGTCGTAACTTCTTCAATATTGCTCCAATTTTCTTCCACTTTATTTCGAAATACCCGTGTCGAAAAGCTCTACAGTTTATCTTTAGACCTCCTCTCCAAATACAAAGCCGATTTTACGTTATGATCACATTAGTGAACATGGCTGCTGAAATTCAGACTTACTTGACAATTTTTCTTTTCTTATTTATCTTTACTTCCTTTTATCTCCAATTTCCATCCTTATCTTATTTCATTTATCTCTTTAGAATTGATTTGACATCTAAATAATTACTATATATCTTTAAAACTTCACATTAACAAAAATTAAACCAAATATGCTCTAAAAATAATAAATCATCAAATCAAGAAAAGAAATAGGAAAATATAATAATATGACTAAAAATCAAGTAGTAATTGTCATAATACACCTAAAATGATGTCTCGAACCTAGATTAATTCATCAGAAGTAGGGAGACATCAAGACCCAGATGTCTCTCGAATTGTTCTAAATATTAGCACTTAGGTGACATCATTTTAGGTGAATATTTGACATATTTGATAGTCTTTTATGCTTATTTCGTCATATTGCACTTTCTCCCCTTGGAATTAGACTATTTACATTTTTAGATATTTTGTGCGTTAATTTGTTTGTTTTAGTGCAATGTTAGTAAGTTTATGAATTCATGAAGAACCAATACAAGGAGAAAAAGTGAGAATTAAAGTCTAAGATCGAGTGGAGGAGCGAGCTAAAGGCAAGAAAAGAATTTCCAAAAACATAATTAAAGAAGTTGCAGATCTGAAAGGTTGTTAAAGATTGCTGTTGTTGGGCTACTTAGGAGCGGATTTAGCCTTGGGCCGTGAAACATGGTTTGATGCCCTATTGAATTAGGAAGATTCTCCAAGTTGAATAAGCCTATTTGGAGTTGTTATGCAAAAGTTAAAGGCGTTTTACTAAAGGCTGCACACCAGTTACGGGAATTAAATAAGAAGATGGGCTTAGCCTTTTTATAATTCGACCTATCCTCTTAACCTAAGCCCTAATACGTTTTTGATAGTATAAATAGACCTTTAGCCTCCTTTTCACACACACTTCAGAGTATTACATCAGAGGCTTCATATTTTCAAGTCAGAGAGAGGAGAAGCTAGAGCTAGATGAATTCTGATCTTCCAACAATAGTCAACCAAACCTTTAGGTTATCAAAATTCTTTTCTGTACAGAATTATGTCTTTCTTTTATTTGATTTCAGTATTTAAGTCCGTTATGAACTAATTTCTTTTGTACTTGAGAATCACTATATGGGTTGAACTCAATTCTATTTAATTTATGTTTTCTGAATTTGGGATTTAAGTGTTTAAATTAGACTAGATATTTTGTGTTGACTATTATATTGTTTTAATCACTAATTTTGAAGTCATGAATCAAACTTAGCTCATAGTAATTAGGCTATTCACTTAAGTGGCAAAGTGATCACCTTGACGGGGGGTTTAATTACAGACATAGATAATAGACATGTAGTATTCGTTAGTGACCCTAACGGGCTTAACTAACCATGCAACCAATGAAGTAAAAATAGTAATCATCTGAAAGTAGCTTATAATCACTCTGACGGGGTTTGTAATACCGCAGGATAGCTCCTAAGTCCACCATGACAGGGGTTAGGAGATATTAGAGTCCCAACTAGGGATGGCAACAGATCGGTTTTTTGCAAAAATTCCAAAAACCATAACCATAACCGTATTTATAATTAAAAACCATATCCTAACGGTTTTAACCATCGGTTACACTTTTCAAAACCATAACCGTATTATTCGGTTTCGGTCTTTTTAACTATTTTGCGGTTTTTAACCATATTCAAATGATAATTTAATAAATATATTAAATTTCATAAAATAAAACCACATATATAAAAGAAAACTCCAAGATTTATGAAAAAATATGTTGGTATTTGATTAAATTGTATATATATTATTTAATTGGTTAAATCTAGTATTTTGATTTTGCTTTTAGAATTTCAATATATCTAATTTAATCTAAATTATTAGAAATTTTGAAAATATATATATGATATTACACGGTTTTCGGTTTTTTCGGTTTTATTTTATAAAAAAACCATAACCTAACGGTTTTAACCATCGGTTACACTTTTCAAAACCATAACCTAGTGGTTTTAATCACGGTTATATAATTCGGTTTTCAATCGGTTCGGTTATCATCGGTTTCGATTTTTAACCGTAACCATTGCCATCCCTAGTCCCGACTAGCAAAATAATACCAGTTTAGCCCTTAAACAGAAACATTAATTAGATAGGATAGGTGAAACCCTTGCGAGGATCAAGAACTCTTTCTCTTTCTTAAGTTTAAATCATATTTACTTGTTTTATTTTATTTCAATAATTTATTTTATTACATCTTTAACTTAATTAAAAAAACAAAAATCCTTTATTTTATTTTTTTGTTAAGCAATTACTACTACTATTTGATTAATACTAGAGTTGTACCTAACCCGTCCCTAAGAACAAAACCCGATTTATCGGATATTACTTGGACAACCGTGCACTTGCGGTATTGTGTTTCCTCTATTTTTCAGATTTATTGCATTATTTTTATAACACACCAGGACCCACCAAACCCCAACTCAAAGTTGTATCATCCCGATACAATAACGATAAAAACAAAAGGAAATCTATAAATAAACACCTATGTCAATTAAGCATAGTGGAAAGAATATAGCAGATTATATAGAATAAACTCAAAGCAACTACTCAGAAAATTTTATGTAATAATATACAAACTAGATTACCTGCATACTCGTCATATCCACGATCAACACGGTTCGAATTCAAGAGTAGATTGGCTTCACAATGTAAAAAGGAGAGGTTTTTTACTCAGTTTACCAAGGAGGATATAGATTGTTCATCGAACTTCAATAGTATCCAAAGATCTACTTAGCTATTGTCTAATGAATCAATCACTTCTAGATAACATAACAAAAAATTATAAGTCTTTAAGGTTGTAATGTTGGCTTAGGGACAATATGATAGTATATTTGGATAATTTAGAGTGAGCTTTTGGCTCTCTCCTCACTAGCCATCAACGAACCGCCCTAGAGCTTGAGATACTCTCATAAAACGTTCTCACTCAACCTTGTGATTTTGATGCACCAATTTAGCATCCCCAACAACCCAATATTAAAGTATAATGATGTTCACATAAAAATTCCACTTTGCCTTTCCAAATATTTTCAATCTTTTCATATCAATTTTTTTCTTTTGTATAGCTATGACTCTCTTTTTAATGTGAGATGTCATGCTATTTCTTTTTTATAATCTCTTTTCTTTTCATAAATTTTGTTTCCATTTACTTTTACCCCGGAAAAGGGTTACAATATAATAAACATGTGAACCATCAACTAAATATAGAACATAGCACAATTAATAAGCTCAAAAATTCCCAGCCCAATAAAAATTTCTATAATGGTGGACCCACCACCGCAAACTCAAACTCTGAAACAATTGTCTATGCATCACGATTGGAGTGCGGGTCATATGGAAAACTCCTATAATCTAAAGGTATATGGCTTATAACATGGCTAATAAAAAAGCGTTTGAAAGGCTAGAAGGGGCTGAGAAGGATATAAATATAATAAATGGGCAGCAAACTAAAAGGAAACAAGGGGATTATCAAAGAACCGCCTTAATCACTTTCTAAACTATGCAATTTTTTCATTCTCTTACCTTTAGCATGTTCATCAAATGGTTTTATCAACTAGCTTGGATCTCACGGCCTACACTCCACTCAAGATGCCCTGAGATCAAACATGCTTCTATCGCATTGCTAACTAATCTTTTCTTTACTATCAATGTGTGTATCTTGCAAATACTTAAAGCATACAAAATAAAAAAAGCTCATAAACATACTACTTTCTATCATTAACTTACTAAGCTTATGCTTTGAAGCTATTAAACACACTCTACATCTACTCCTTCAAAAAATTTAATTTATCCTAAAAAAACAATAACACATAAAAATTAATATGAGGGACAACGAATCCCCACACCCAAACTCAAAAATGAGTCGTGTCCCTACAATTCAAAAAGACTCAATAAAAATTAATTTTTTTTGAATAGATATTACACATAGAGAAATGGTAAGGAAGAAAGAAAACATACTCTTCGAGGCTATTGCCTCGCATGATCAATACCCAAATTAGGGTGCAGTACTTTCCTTGTATCTAAACTTCATGTATCACCAATATCGCTTTCCCTTACATCCCCTTATCAATCAATCACACTCTAGAAATCTCATGTTTTTAATCTTCTCCCGACTTTGTTCTCGAATACTCTCCTATGTGAAGGTATTCATCCAGGAATGTTTTTGTGGCAACAGCTACTAGCGTCCCAGAAGCCTTGCTCATATTTTGTATATTGATCTTGATATGAAGAGTTTATGGTATCTTCTCTGTGAAAGTTGAAACCTTTTTGCTCTTTGATTTCACCATTGCATGCTTTCCTCTACTTACTTGACCCGATTTACCTTGTTATTTATTCCCGAACTAGTACCCATCTCAACTGATTTATTCTTGATCTTACCCATTACCTTACTTTGATACTTCATCTCCCTTAACACTTGATAATATCTCTATTCTTTTCATCATCTCTTTTGACCCCCAACTCAAAGCATTGAACACTCTCTTGATCATAGGTGGAACAAGCTTTTTTTGGGTTAGGAAAGGTGTTAGGATGATAATTCTCTATGTGTTTAGGATGAATTCTTTCTTGATTGGTATGGATCTAAGAAATTGTTGAATGAATTTTGAAAATTTAGGCTCTTGATTCTTGGATTCTAGGTGTTTTAATATGATTTGCATGGTTAAATCTTCTCTGTAACGATGTAGGGAAGGATTTGGATATGAATTCATGGTGATTTGGTAGTGTTTTGATGTTAGGTGAAGGTTTGGTGATGCTTTAATGGAGTTGAGAGAGGTTTGGAGAAGAAGAGAGGCTTAAAGGATTGATAAATTCGTAATAGACTAACCTTATTCTTCTTTATAACCTAAAAAAAAATTCCAGCGGCGCGGACAGGCTTACCGGCGTTGTGACCGGCATACCAATGAGTTGTTTTTCGAAAAGGCTCGCCTCGGCATAATACCTGATTCATAGACCCGTGGGCGAGTGTTTTTGTCTCGTCGGCATTACCGGTGCGCAATTTTTCGAAAATTCACCTCTCGGCAAAAAACCTGACTCATGAAGCCGTGAGCACTGGTGTTTGGCACACCGACATACCGGCGGCATTGGCAGTATACCGGCGAGCAGGTTAGAATATACCAAAAAATTCTTTTTCTTCCCTAACTCGATTTCTTTAATACCTGAACATAAAAAACACTAATACCTTCCTCAATAATGCAATATCAACTAAAAACAACTAATCTAAACTAAAACATAACAACATAAAATACTATGGGATGTCTCCTATAGGGAACTTTTGTTTAACGTCTTTCAAAGTTAGACGAGTTACCTCGATTATTTCTTTGTAAAGCCTCCTAAGCAGTTAGTGAGGTGATTAACACTTACAAACTTGAGCTTGCAACCATCAATAGCTTTTATTTCTACCACTCCTGCTGAGATAATTTGTGTGATGATGTATGGCCCTATCCAAGAACTGTTATGTTTGGGAAAGGGAGGTTTCCATGCTACCTTGTCTCCCACCCCAAACTCAATTTCTTTTCCCATGGTATCTTGGGAACTTACATGTTCTTGCTTTTTTATTACAACTCTGATTGGATATAGTTCTTGTGACTTCTTTTTCTTCTTATTTCCCGAAAAATAGAATGTTTCAGAATCATTTTCAATACTAAGAGTCACGGTTCCCTCATTCACATTCACTATGGTGTCACTAGTGGCTAGGGATGGACGCCCAAGAATGAATGGGACATTCTTACTTGCTTTATAATCAAGAATAACAAATTCTGCGGTAATAACAAGGTTACCTACTTAGATGAGCACGTCCTCGATTACTCCCCATGACATTGTTGTTGATTGATTCGCAAGTTGTAAGATTACGGATGTCGGTTTCGGATCAGTAATACCAATCTTCTTGAATATACTTTTGGGCATGATATTCACACTTTCCCCTAAATCACACATTTATTTTCCATAAAATATACCACCTATTTTGATTGAGAGGTTAAAATCTTCAGGATCCTTAAGCTTTGGTGGTATTATTCTTTGAACTTGTGCTGATATCCCTTTATTGAGTGCCACAGACTTGGATCTTGTGAACCTTTCGTTATTGGAGAGTGCCTCCATAAATAATCGATCATAATTGCGCCTTCATTTCATAGCTTCGAGTAATGGGACATTAATTTTCACTTGTTTTAACGCCTCCATACACTTCTCTTGTTGTTCCTTTGGATAAGCGGGTTTTACGGGATAATAGCAGTGTAGGGGTGGTCGTCTTACTCTACTTCTCTCTTCAATTCTTGGTTCATCAACCACTCTTGGCTTCTTAATCTCACCTTGTTTAGCCTCTTCAACCCAATCTCCAACAATTATCTAATCTAAGTTCATCCTATCTACGTTTGACGTATTTGGTAGAACAACGCCTTTCGATGGAGATGGTGGCGTTTCTTTCATCTTTTCAGCTTGAAGACTAATAGTCTTCACCTTGTCGTCAACGTACTGGATCTTCTTCATGTTAGAATTTGTATTTTGGGTCAATGGAAAGAGTAGAATTTTCATTTGTTCTATGACTTTAGTGAGCCGCATCACATTTTTCTCTAAAAGTTGATTATGTTGTTTCAGATCTAGATTCTGTTGTTGCATGCTTTGCACTACTGATGCATTGATCTTTGACTCAAGTCTTCTCATATTGTCTTTCGACAAGTTGATGAATTGACTAATAGTCTCTTTTAACTCAGTGATGTCTTCTTGAGGACGTGATGGAGCTTGACTTCCATTGGGCACATTGTAACCCAGTGGATGATTAGCTTGATTTTCATAGGCTTGTTCTTGTAGGTATAATTGTTGAGGTGGCATTTGGATTCTTTCCTCAACTGTTATAGCGAGTTGTTGTATTTGATCTTGCAAGCTTGAAAACCTCGCCTCTGTTTCTATATTAGTGGTAGGAGTTTGTGATTGTGGCCAACTTGTGTCGGTCTCGATGATTGTTTCCATACCACTCTTTGCTTCTTTTAGATCAATAGAGTCAAAAATATCATGACCCATATCATCTACTCTCAGCCTTGACTCTTTATTGAGTCCATTATAGAACATGGATAATTGTAATTCTGGCGTGTATCCATGTATTGGACATCTTGCTAACTTCTTTTGAAATCTCGTCCATGCTTCGCCAACAATCTCTCCGCCTTCTTGTAGGAAATTCATAAGCTCCAATAGTTCCTTCACTCGCATACTTGTAGGATAAAATTGATCAAGGAATCTTGCTTGAAGCTTGTCCCAATTCGTTATTAGCTCGGGTGGTTGATCATCTAACAAGTCGCTTGCTTTCCCGGTCAAGAAAAATTGAAACATTAAATAATACACCTGTTCTTGCGTAAAACCTTCATTAATGTAGGTACCGCAGAATTGCATGAATTTTTGAAGAGATCGGACCGGATCTTGATGTGTATCACCACTATATTTCCCATAGCTCGTGAATTGATTAATCAAGTCAGGATCAGACTTGAATTGAACTACTTATATAGTTAGGATGCGAATCACAATGGGTTGCACTCAGAATTGACCAGGAAAACCTAGCTCTAACTGTTGATTAGCAATTTAAAACCTAAAAAGACAAAAACAAAAAGAAACACGTAAAACTGAAAACAAATAAAAACTTCTACACTAAATAAACACAAATAGACTAACTTAAAGATAAATCCCCGGCAGCGGCACCAAAAACTTGGTGGGCGCAAAGGTTTGATAAAATAATAGATAAATAAAGATAAGAATAAAGAGAACACACCCTTGACAACCACAGAACTCATTGCAAGTATCACAGATCGTTTGCAAGTTTTAATGATAAGTCAAGTTCGTTAACAGGGATTTAATCCGTTAGATCTACTTGTATTAAATAAGCGTAGATGAATTTAGATGTTTATATAAAAAGAGAATAATATGAATAATTTTCTGATATGAATAAATAATAAATACGAATGCAGATAAATAAATATGAATGTAAGTCAGATAAATTAGGGTCACTACTATGAGTCTATTACTAAGTTGTTATTCTAACCTTAAGGTGAATTGAGCATTATATATTTACCGGTATTCTAAATTCTACCCAACCCTCGTCAGGGTGGACTTAGGAGCAACCTCTCCACTACCAGGAGATCCTGAGTAATGATCGGTTGTTAAATCAAACATTTATGGCTATATAGGTAGAGTCACTACTAGACGATTATGTGGTGTTGTCAATAATTGAATTACTAAGGATAGTCCTAAGATTGGGCAAATCTAGGGCTGAAAATAATAAGTCAAAGCACACAATAACAATATACGCCAAGCTTAAATCAATTAAAATAAAAAATAGTATTATGAAATTTAAGACAAAATAATAAACCAACAATTAATAGTAAAACTTACAAAATAAAAACTTAGAAATATGGTGAAGCCACAATTCTATAGCTAAATACCCTAAATATAGAGAAGGTGAGACGTAGAAGAGGAGTCTATCACTCTCCAACTTCTCGCTTCTTGTCTTCCTCTACAAGTCAACTTGCTTCTTGGATGAATGGCTTGATACTAAGGATGAATATTGAATTAAAGGACTAAGCTAATATTTAAAACTGATAAAATACAAGCAAGGACTAAGCCTATACTTGACACTGAGTAAGGACATGTTTAAAATGGTAAGAGGGTGTAATTATAGGTATTTAGGAAGACCAAATTCGTTTTCTTGGAGTGGAAGACAAGTAACTAGGACTCCAAGCCCAACTCAAATGCGTAACCTTAAAATCTAAAAAAGGTAATAATCTGCCGTTGTTTTGTCTTGGCCATAACGTCTTCATTTCAACTCCGATTGATGTGTTCCATATGTCGAAACTGATCGTCTCGGAAAGCTCGATAAGTTTGCTTCAGACCATTCTTCTAAATTCCTAGCCAATCTTGAGTTATGATTACTTCTATGGTCGTAGGTGCTAGAATTCAGATTTATTTGACAACTTTGTCTTTCAAAATTTTATCTTTTCTTTCTTATCTCCAATTTTCATGCATATCTTCTTTCCTTTATCTCTTTAGACTTGATTTCGTATCTAATTAATTACTATATATCTTTAAAGCTTCACACTATTTAAATAAATTAAACCCAATATGCTCTAAAAATAATAAATCATTAAATCAAGACAAGAAATAGGAAAGGGCAATAATACAAGAGAAAATTGACTACTAGACTTCCTAAAACACTAAAAATGATGTCTCCAACTAAGAATAAATCATTACAAATGGGGAGACATCAAGACCCCCGGCTCAAAGTTTTATCGTCCCGATACAATAAAGATAAAAATAAAGGGAAGTATTTAAATACACACCTAGATCAATAAGGCACAGTGGGAAAGAAGATAGCAGAATATATATAATAGACTCAAAACAACTAATCAGAAAGTTTCATGTAATAATATTTACAAACTACATACCTGCACACTCGTCATATTTCCGATCAACACGACTCGAATTCAAGATTAGATTAGCTTCGCAATGTAAGAAGGAGAGGATCTTTACTCAGTTCACCAAGGAGGCTATAGATTGTTCATCGAACTTCACTAGTATCTAAAGATCCACTTAACTACTCTCTATTGGCTCAATCACTTCTAGATTACATAGCAAAGAATCGAAAGGTCTTTAAGGCTGTAATGTTGGCTCAGGGACGATGTCATAAGTATGTTCGGATAATTTAGAGTGAGATTTTGGCTCTCTCCTCACTAGCCATCAACGAATCGCTCTAGAGCTTGAGTTACTCTTATAAAACATTTCTCACTCAACCCAATAATTTTCTTGATGCACAAGGTAGCATCCCCAATAACCCAATTAAAGCATAAAGATGTTCACATAAAAATTCCTCTTTGCCGGTCCATAGATATATTATTTTCAAATCAATTTTTTCTCTTTTGTATAGCTACGAATCTCTTTTTGATGTTCAGATATCATGCTATTTTTCTCATAAATATTTATTTTCTTTTCATGCTTTTCATCTTTATTCATTTACTATTACCCCAGAAAAGGGTTACAATATAAACCTGTGAATCATCATCAATATATAAAACAACGCTTAATTAATAAGCTCAAAAATGCCAACCCAATAATAATTCCCATAATGGTGCACCCACCACCCCAAACTCAAGCTCTAAAACAATTGTCTATGCATCGTGATTCGAGTGCGGGTCATATAGAAAATTTCTAAAATCTAAGGGATATGACTTTTAATGTGGTTATATTAAAAGGATTTATAAAGGCTAGAAGGGGCTGAGAAATGATCTAAAATATAATAAATGGACAGGAAGCTAAAAGGCAACAAGGGGCTTATGAAAGAACCGCCTTAATCACTTTCTAAACTATGCAATTTCGTCATTCTCTTACCTTTAGCACGTTCATCAAATGGGTTTATCAACTAGCATGGATCTCACGGCCTACACACCACTCATGGCTCCCTCAGATTGAACATACTTTCTATCGCATTGCTAACTAATATTTTCTTTACTATCAATGTGTGTTTTCCTGCAAATACTCAAAGCATACAAAATAAAATAGCTCATAAACATACTACTTTCTATCATTAACTTACTGAGCTTATGCTTTCAAGCTATTAAACACACTCTACAAATACTCCTTCAAAAAATTTAATTTATCCTTAAAAAACAATAACATATAAAAATTGAGATGAGGGACAACGAATCCCCACACCCAAACTCAAAAATGAGTCGTGCCCCATGATTCCAAAAGACTCAATAAAAATTAAATTTTTTGAATAGATATTACACATAAAGAAATAGTAAGGAAGAAAGAAAACATAATCTTCGAGGCTGTTGCCTCGCATGATCAATACCCAGATTAGGGTGCAATGCTTTCCTTGTATGTAAACTTCATGTATCACCAATTTCGTTTTTTCTTACATCCCCTTATAAATCAATCACACTCTAAAATCTCCTGTTTTTCATCTTCCCCCAACTTTGTTCTCGAATACACTTTCATGTGAAGGTATTAATCCAGGAATATGTTTTAGTGGCAACAGCTACTAGCGTCCCTAAAGCCTTGCTCATCTTTTGTATATGGATCTTAATATGAAGAGGTTATGGTGCCTTCTTTATGAAAGTTGAAATCTTTTTGCTCTTTTATTTCACCACTGCATGCTTTCCTCTACTTACTTGACCCGATTTACCTTGTAATTTATTCCCGAACTAGTACCCATCTCAAGTGATTTATTCTTGATCTTACCCATTACCTTGCTTAGATACTTCATCTCCCTTAACATTTGATAGTATCTATATTCTTTTCATCATCTCTTTTGACCCCCAACTCAAAGCTTTGAACACTCTTGAAATTTGTAACTCTTGATCATAGGTGGAACAAGATTTATTTGGGTTAGGAAAGGTGTTAGGATGATAATTCTCTATGTGTGTCGGATGAATTCTTCCTTGATTGGAATGGATCTAAGAAATTGTTGAATAAAATTTTGAAATTTAGGCTCTTGATTCTTGGCTTCTAGGTGTTTTGATATGATTTGGATGGTTGAATCTTCTTTGTAACGATATAGGGAAGGATTTGGATATGAATTTATGGTGATTTGGTAATGTTTTGATGTTAGGTAAAGTTTTAATGAAGCTTTAATGGAGTTGAGAGAGGTTTGGAGAAGAAGTGAGGCTTAATAGACTAACCTTCTTCTTCTTCTTTATAACCTAAAAAAAATTCTCCAGCGGCACGGACCAGCTTACCGGCGGTGTGACCAGCATACCAGTGAGCTGTTTTTTTGAAAAGGCTCGCCTCAGCATAAAACCTGATTCATAGACCCGTGGGAACGTGTTTTTGTCTGTCCAGTATACTACTGGTATTGCCGGCCTACTGGTGCGCTTTATATCGAAAATCCACCTCTCGGCAAAAAACCTGACTCGTGAACCCGTGGGCAGTAGTTTTTGGCTCAGTGGCATACCGGCGGTATGAGCGGTATACCGGCGAGCAGGTTAGAATATACCCAAAAATTTCATTTTCTTCCTAACTCGATTTCTTTAATACATGAACATCAAAAACACTATTACCTTCCTCAATAATACAATATCAACTAAAACAACTAATCTAAACTAAAATATAACAACAAAAAATACTATGGGATGTCTCCCATAGGGCACTTTTGTTTAACGTCTTTCAAAGTTAGACGAGTTACCTCGATTATTTCTTTTTATAACCTTCCCAGTAGTGAGTGAGGTGATTAACACTTACCGACTTGAGCTCGCAACCATCGATAGCTTTTATTTCGAGCACTCCTGCTGAGATAATTTGCGTGATGATGTATGGCCCTATCCAAGAACTGTTATGTTTGGGAAAGGGAGGTTTCTATGCTACCTTGTCTCCCACCCCAAACTCAATATCTTTTCCCATGGTTTCTTGGGGGCTTACAGGTTTTGGCTTCTTGGTTACAAATCTGATTAGATATTGTTCTTGTGACTTCTTTTTCTTCTTCTTTCCCGAAAAATAGAATATTTCAGAATCATCTTCAATACTAAGAGTCACGGTTCCCTCATTCACATTCACTATGGTGTCACTGGTTGTTAGGAATGGACGCCCAAGAATGAATGAGACGTTCTTATCTGCTTTTTAATCAATAATAATAAAGTCTGCGGGAATAACAAGGTTACCTACTTGGACGAGCACGTTCTCGATTACTCCCCACGGCTTTGCTGTTGATTGATCCGCAAGTGTTAAGATTCCAGATGTTGGTTTCGCATCACTAATACCAATCTTCTTGAATATACTTGTGGGCATGATATTCATACTTTCCCCTAAATCACACATTGCTTTTCAATATAATATACCACCTATTTTGATTGAGAGGTTAAAATCGTCAGGATCTTTAAGCTTTGGTGGTATCTTCTTTGAACTTGTGCTCATATCCCTTTATTGAGTACCACAGACTTGGATCTTGTTAAACTTTCCTTATTGGAGAGTGCCTCGGAGAGTGCCTCCATAAAGAATCGATCATAGTTTTTCCTTCCTTCCATAGCTTCGAGTAAAGGGACATTAATTTTCACTCGTTTTAACGCCTCCATACACTTCTCTTGTTGTTCCTTCTGATAAGCAGGTTCTACTGGATAATAGCAGTGTAGGGGTGGTCGTCTTACTCTACTTCTCTCTTCAATTCTTGGTTCATAAACCACTCTTGGCTTCTTAATCTCGCCTTGTTCAGCCTCTTCAACCCAATATTCAACAATTATCTAATATAAGTTCATCCTATCTACGTTTGACGTATTTGGTAGAACACCTCCTTTCGATGGAGATGGTGGCGTTTCTTTCATCTTTTCAACTTAATGACTAATTCTCTTCACCTTGTCGTCAACGTATTGGATCTTCTTCTTGTTAGAATTTGTATTTTGGGTCAATTGCAAGAGTTGAATTTGCATTTTTTTTATGACTGTAGTGAGCCGCATCACATTTTTCTCTAAAAGTTGATTATGTTGTTTCAGATCTTGATTTTTTTGTTGCAGGCTTTGCACTACTGATGCATCGATCTTTGACTCGAGGTTGCTCATATTGTCCTTCGATAGGTTGATGAATTGACTAATAGTCTCTTTTAACTCAATGATGTCTTCTTGACGACTTGATGGAACTTGACTTCCATTGCGCACATTGTAGCCCAGTGGATGATTAGCTTGATTTTCATAGGCTTGTTCTTGCAGGTATAACTGTTGAGGTGGCATTTGGGTGCTTTCCTTAACTGTTATAGCGAGTTGTTGTATTTGATCTTGCAAACTTGAAAACCTCGCCTTTGTTTCTATATTAGTGGTAGGAGTTTGTTATTGTGGCCAACTTGTGTCGGTCTCGATGATTGTTTCCATACCACTCTTTGCTTCCTTCGGATCAATAGAGACAAAACTACCACGACCCATATCATCTACTCTCAACTGTGACTCTTTTTTAAGTCCATTATAGAACATGGATAATTGTATACCTGGCGTGTATCCATGTATTGGACATCTTGCAACCTTCTTTTGAAATCTCGGACATGCTTCGCCAATAATCTCTTTGGCTTCTTGTCTGAAATTCATAAGCTCCAATAGTTCCTTCACTCGCATACTTGTAGGATAAAATTGATCAACTAATCTTGCTTGAAGCTTGTCGCAATTTGTTATTAGCTCGGGAGGTTGATCATCTAACCAATCGCTTGCTTTCCCGGTCAAGAAAAATTGAAACATTAAATAATACATTTGTTCTTGCGTAACACCTTCATTAATGTAGGTATCACAGAATTGCATGAATTTCGAAACAGATCGGACCGGATCTTGATGTGTATCACCACTATATTTCCCATAGTTCGCGAATTGATTAATCAAGTCAGGATCAGGCTTGAATCGAACGACTTGAATAGTTGGGATGCAAATCCCAATGGGCTGCACTCGGAATTGACCAGGAAAACCTAGCTCAAACCGTTGATTAACCATTTAAAACTTAAAAAGACAAAAACAAAAAGAAACGCGTAAAATTGAAAACAAATAAAAACTTCTACACAAAATAAACACAAATAGACTAACTTAAAGATAAATCCCCAGCAGCGGCGCCAAAAACTTGGTGGCGGCAACGGTGTGATAAAATAATAGATAAATAAAGATAAGAATAAAGAGAACACACCCTTGACAACCACAGAACTCACTGCAAGTATCACAGATCGTTTGCAAGTTTTAATGATAAGTCAAGTTCGTTCGCAGGGATTTAATCCGTTAGATCTACTTTTATTAAATAAGCGTAGATGAATTTAGATGTTTATATAAAAAGAGAATAATATGAATAATTATCTTATATGAATAAATAATAAATAAGAATGCAGATAAATAAATATGAATGTATCAGATAAATTAGGGTCACTACTATGAGTCTATTACTAAGTTGTTATTCTAACCTTAAGGTGAATTGAGCATTATATATTAACCGGGATTCTAAATTCTACCTAACCTCTGTCATGGTGGACTTAGGAGCAACCTCTCCACTACTAGGGAAATTGGGTAAAGAATTCTTGAGTAACGATTGGTGGTTAACTCAAACCTTTATGACTATCTAGGTAGGTTCACTACTAGACGATTATGTGGTGTTGTCAATAATTGAATTACTAAGCATATTCCTATGATTGGCCAATTCTAGGGCTGAAAATAATAAGTCAAAGCACACAATAAAAATATACGCCAAGCTCAAATCAATTAAAATAACAAATATTATTATGAAATTTAAGACAAAATAATAACCCAACAATTAATAGTAAAACTTACAGAATAAAAGCTTAGAAATATGGTGAAGCCACAATTCTATAGCTAAATACCCTAAATATAGAGAAGGTTAGATGTAGAAGAGGAGTTTGTCACTCTCCAACTTCTTGCTTCTTGTCTTCCTCTACATGTCAGCTTGCTTCTTGAATGAATAGCTTGATACTAAGGATGAATAATAAATTAAAGGAATAAGCTAATATTTAAAACTGAGAAAATACAAGCAATGACTAAGCCTATACTTGGCACTGAGCAAGGACATGTTTACAATGGTAAGAGGGTGGATTTATAGGTGTTTAGGAAGACCTAATTTGTTTTCCTGGAGTTGAAGACAAGTAACTTGGACTCCATGCCCAACTCAAATTCGTAACCCTAAAATATAGAAAAGGTAATATCTGCCGCTGTTTTGTTTTCGCCATAACATCTTCGTTTCAACTCCGATTGACGCGTTCCATATGTCGAAGCTGATCAGCTCGGAAAGATCTATAAGTTTGCTTCAGACCATTCTTCCAAATACCTAGCCAATCTTGAGTTATGAATACTTCTATGGTCGTAGGTGCTAGAATTCAAATTTATTTGGCAACTTTATCTTTTCATATCTTATCGTTTCTTTCCTTATCTCCAATTTCCATGCATATCTTCTTTCCTTTATCTCTTTAGACTTGATTTCGTATCTAATTAATTACTATATATCTTTAAATCTTCACACTAAATAAATAAATTAAACCCAATATGCTCTAAAAATATTAAATCATTAAATCAAGACAAGAAATAGGAAAGTGCCATAATACACGAGAAAATCGACTACTAGACTTCCTAAAACACTAAAAATGACGTCTCCACCTAAGATTAAATCATCACAAATGGGGAGACATCAGAGACATTGAAATGTCAATTTCCTGAGTGTCGATCCTTTCTTCGTATAACACCTCTATGAACCTATTGTATTTGGGATAGTCTACCTTCATTAGATGTAGTGGTGATGATGGATGTGTTGGTGGCGGCTCCACCTTTCTTTTTTCTTCTTTCACTTTTGGTGCAATTGTCTCTTCTTTCTCAGTTTGAACTTCTCTATCCAAAGGCTCGAATTCTTTCTCAACCTTGTTCTCCACCTTTTTGTTATCTTGCTTCTCAACAATTACCTCACCTAAGAAAATATTAAATTGTTCTTCTATTGTTGGAATTTCAAACCCAACATTGATATCGCTTTTTTGAAGGGATTTCTCATTAGTATGCATTGCTTGGCCGAACTTCATAGATGAATCTTGTTGTAATTGCTGAATGATTATAGTGAGTTGCGTAAATCTTTGTTCATTACTTTGTTGTATGTTATGCACCAATCATGCAGTGGCCTAAATCTTTGCTTCACTTTTTCTCAGATTATCGGTTGAAATCTTGATAAATTTCTCAAGTGTATCATTTTATTTATTTACACCTTCTTGTGGATGAGATGGGAGTGCTTTCTGAACTTGATCCTCCTCACGACACTTTTGAATAAGATTGGGAAATTGGGCGAGTTGTTCGACAAATTGGGAGATTTAAATCCCTAAAATTTTCAACACATCATAGTTCACGTTGAGCTCCTCGTCATAGGACCTTATTCTCTCTTTTGTAAATGTGGCGAGATCTTCCATCTTATCGCGTATTGACCCATCTTTAGGATATGCTGGTTATGATGGAAACTCCTTATGAGATATATTATTGGCCCAAGTGGCATAAGTTGGTTGTGATTGTGAGGGTTTATTTCGATACGTGAAGCTTGCAAACAGATTTGATTGTGGAAAAATACACGTCTCCTGATGGTTCCTTGAAAACCCACACTTTGAATGTCGATCCTCAACCCATTTATTCATGGATTCGAGAAAATTCGCAATACGTAAGGCACCTAAAAAAGACTAAACAAAAGAAAAATGGGTAAAACTGAAAGCAAATAAAAACCTCTACAATAAATAAACACAATAACTAACTATAAAATCCTTGGTAGGGGCGCCAAAAACTTCTGAAGCGGAAGCTGAATCTGTTGCAATGGGCCTAAAGGTGTGATAAATAAAAAAATATAATAAAACACATACACTTATGGAAATCTACGATAAACTCTTTGAAAGTGCACAGACTATTCGCAAGTAATAGTTAAGTAAGTAAAAGTTCATTCTCAGGGATTTATGTAGTTAGCTCAAGTTTATATATAATAATAGTGTAGATGATTTTATATTTTCAGATTAAAAACATAAATAAGATAAATACTATTATTACTCAAGTAATTAAATAAAAATGCAAATAAGATAATAATCAAGGATTGCTAATATGAGCCTATCTTACTAAGTTGATATTCTAATTATAAGGGTGAATTGAGCAATATATAAGTATTTGGGATTCTATAAATCCTTCTAACTCCTTCTCTGGTAACTTAGAAGAAAACCTCAAAACTATCAAGGGACTTGGGTAAGGGGACCTTGTGTAAAGATCGAAATCTAACCCTATTGATTATCTAGTTAGGCAAGCCCGTCAAGATCAATACCACACACTAGACGATTATGATGTATTTTCGCTCCTTAACCCTCCTCCAGGGCGACAATATAGGATACTAAGGTCAAACCAGATGTGTACATTCTCTAGCAGGTTTAAATAAACCATTCATAAAACAATTATAAATCCAAACTCAAATCAATTGAAATAACAAAATAGTGTTCTAAGATTTAGACACAATAATAACCCAATCAATTAATTAATAAAAATAAAGAATAAAACCTTAGAAATTTGGTTAATCTATCTATATATATATATAGTTAATTAACCGATTGATAGAGAAGGAGAGATGTAGAATTTATGTTGTGATGCTTCAACTCTGTTGTTTCTTCTCTAGGTCGCCTTGCTTTCTCTCTTATAGATAATATGAAGGCTATGAAGGAAATGAGAAGTTTATAAGGTCACAACTGATATTAGATAGGTATTGGACGATATATCTAAGTCATGGGCCAAACATTAGAGTCTTAATTCCACTCAAATTCATTTTCCTTAATAATAGGACTAGTTGACCTTGGAGTTTGTAAACATCATAACTCCTACGTTATAACACCAAATCTAGTGATCTTGGTATCAAAACGACTAAAATTCAAATAATTTTATAAATTTAAGAGGACTCCTTCAAAGTACTTGTCAATTATATGGAACATTAAAAATAATACACGTCCTTATAGCTAGACTTCAACCTTTAACACCTTTCCTTTTTCCTAAAACCAGTTTCTTTCCTTTTAACTCTTGATTTCATATTGGATCTTATTTCCTTAACTCCTTAACATTAAGTCGGCATCTCATATAATTATTGTACCTAAAAGTTCACACTTAACATACAAATTATACAAAAAATTCTCTAAAAGTATTAAACCTCCAAAATAAGGCAAAAATTTAGAAACTAACAATTAATAGGAAAAAAATTCAACTAAGCACATAATACACCTATAATGATTTCTCATGAATAGATTATTTCATCACAAATATGGAGACATTAGGGACCAAACTGCCTACTTAATATAAATGATGTCATTTTACTAAATTTCTTTTGACATGGTCGATATTAAGAATGCGTATATGATTCAAACTTAACACCCAATGGTGCCATATAAAATTCCTTATTTCTCGTTGTTCACTTCATCCTTATTTTTTTACTTTAGTCTTTTTTTATCAAGCCTATTTGGGGTTCTCAATATTTTTACTATTTTTAAAATTCATTCTATGTAGGTGTATCATTTATAATAGTTTGTGCATGTATTCGTGACTATTTTACTAGTAATTAAGTGTATTTCTATAGATATATTTCTGTAGAATCTTATAGTATTTGAGCCTATTAAAGGAGACGATGTTGTACTTTGAAGATTTAACATCCTTGAATTTCGTAAACAACCACTATTGTGTTATGAGTTCTATCTTTGAGAACAACATTGTTGCAAACCAATATATGGGGAGAACCACTATGAAATATATGTGATATTCAATATTCTATTATTTTCTAGAATAATAATCTTTAGTTTATTAGATCTAGAAATACGACCAAATATCAATTTTGATTCTTAGTAAAAAGGGTGTGTTTCTATTTCTAGGGTTCTTAAATTGATAATATAGTGCCATCTGAGTTTCAATTGGAAAACCATTATTTTTAGTGTTCAATATAGAAATCATGTATGGGGATGTATATGTTTTTCTATACAAAAAATTGTGTATATATTATGAGTAGTGGATGAATAAATACTGGAAAATGGAACTAAGGCTATGAATGTAAATATTTATGATAAAGAGATATGATTATCCTGCCTATAAAATAAGAAGAGATAGAGGATTATAGGTAATTTCCCATGTAACCCAAATCAACCATGTGTTTTCAATAAGAATGGAGAGGGTTGGTGCTACCTATATAAGGTTGGTCATACGGTAATGGATGAACTATTTACTAGTCTCATCTTTCGAGCTTTTGGAGATTTTCCGTTTAAATATTTTTTTCTTATTTCTTCAAAAATTTAACTTTTGTAATATTTTTTGGGAAAGAACAAGTGTCCTAGAATATATTTTAATTATTTAATGATATCGAATTTCACTTCCCACTACACCGCGTCCCACATTTCATGACTACATATATAGTCGCGATTGGTGGAAAAAATAGTCGCCAAAGCCAGATCTTCCCATTCGCGACTACTTTTAGTCGCTAATAATTTTTCGTTGAATAGTGGTAGTTAAAGAGTATATTTAGAGACTAATGCACATATGTAGTCGTTAATAATCATGTTAAAGATTACAGTTGTAGTAGTTATTTACGCCTCCCATTTACAACTACATTATGTAGTCGCTATGTAGTATCATTGCCGACTACATAGTAGTCGTTAATCAATGTCATTCCCATCTACACTTTACCTCATTGGTGAGTAATATGTAGTCGTTAATAAGTCATCATTGGCGACTACTGTTGTAGTCACTCAAGATGAAAAACTAGTGACTATTTGACATTGATGACTATATGTAGTCGCGAATGACTTTTAAAAAAAATTAAAATTATGCTTTTGAATTAAATTTAATTGTATTAATTAATAATTATAAATACCAATAAGATACAAATAATTAATTAAAATACCAATAAAATATTGATACATCGATAGTCAAAGTCAAACCGAATCCAACAAAAGTCAGACATAGTCAAAATATGATAAACGAACAAAATAATAATTAAATAACCAAAATAACCCAAACTAACGGCTATATAAACGAGTTATTTCATCTCCTTCATCATCATCTCCAGAATCACTTCCTTCATCATCCTCATTAGATTCTTCATCTCGGCTCCCAAATGTACAAGATGTACTAGCTACTAAAGATTGAGTAGTAGGGTTTTGTGGAATAGGAGTGAAAGGGGTCAAACCCGACTGCACCCTCAACTGATTAACCCACTCCACCGCGTGGTCACAACGACCTGAGAGTAAACTGAAGGAACAGTGCTAGTAGAGGATGAAGTAGGAGGTATATATGGCGGATGTCCCTGGGCTACCCGTATCTCGTTCACAGCTGCCATCACATTCACGATGTGCTCATCTTGAGATGGGGTAGTTGAAGGACCCGAGACACGCTTCTTCTTTCTTTGTTGGCCTATACCTGGTGTCCAACTCCTTTCTGGCGAGTCCATACCCTCTTTGACCGCTTTCTTCACTGCATCTAACTACTTCTTGAGTGTCAAGTCATGACCTTAGATGACTTAGTTTAAGTGTGGCTCACTTTCTCTTTCAGCCTTCTTTTTAAATCTTTTTGTTTCATTGAAGACATATAATTAAAAAATATTAATATTAAGGACAAATAATTAATAAAATAATAATTAAATATTTAGCATTTTAGATATACTTACATCCGCGTTCTTTTAGTTACTCGTCGGTATATTGTTTCGTCTTCTTATTCTGGCCTACAACATCAAAAAAACCACCCATTTATGGAATAGGGACTTGTTCCTGAGTGGACTCATCGGTCACCACAAGCGTGCCGTCCAGGGTCGTCTGTAATTTGCCCTGTTTAGTTCAATAATTCTGTTACTATTCTAAATATTTAAAACTTATAAAAATTATTTTATACCTCGTTAATAATATCCCTAGTTCAGGAATACTTTTGAGATCCTATCCCACTTGGGTTCCTTAGCTTCCTTCGATTTTCTCTACTCGCATTAGATTGGTGCAGGTTTATTTTTAATATTAAGATTATAACATTAAGTAATATTCTCAAATAAATAAAGTACTATTTTATTACCATCGCGGCAGCCTATCCCCAAAGCTTACAACATTTCTCCCAAATCTCATCAGATAAGTCACTCAGGTTCTTTCCCAATAAGTAATAGTGCTTCTTCACTTTATGTTTGCAGTCCTTATATCTAAATCGCGTGCTAGAACTGAGATTACCGGCAATATCTTCCCAATCTGTTCTTTTTCTCCAATTCTCTATGTCTAAAAATTCCCATATTCATCATATTAAAGTTGAATAAAATAAATAAATTATCCTAGATATTATAATTTAAAATTTGTTTAAATATTACGGATAATCGTTCAACAACTGCATTCTTCTCGGTTCGAGGCACTTTTTCCCATGATTTGTAACAAGGCGGTATTCTCTCCCAAACTGTTATCTCGTTAACTTTGCTTACGTGTTTCTTATATTCACTAGAGGGCTTCCACATGTTACCGAATATGCAAAAGTCGATAGGTAAATGATACCCGTCGACCTTTAATTCCTTAAGGCAAGATTTTAGGGATACAGTTCCCCTCGAATTTCGCTTTACTTTTACAATTTTAAGTCACATATAATTAATGTACATTTAAAAAATATAAGTATGGTAAAAAAGTTTTATACCATGTTGAGTGTTACAGTTTGACAAGTTTTTGTTTGGATTAAGTGACAGGACATTTCCCTCACCATCCCTGTCGTGGTTCCTAACCAACACATCAGCCATCTAGTTTGCAAACCCAAATGTTTAATGAATATAACTAAAATACATAATCAAAAAGAAAAACAAACTAAAATTAAATTATTACAATACATTGAAAAATAAATAAATATTTCATTTAAATAACTAGACAATTAAATATTCCAAACACTGATTTAATAAACAAATTTACATCACCAAATTAAAAAACGTAAAAAAAAATATAAAATAAATATAAAATAAATACAATAAAAATACAACATCACTAGATTAAATAAATATAATATAAATACTGTAAAAATATTACATCACCAAATTAAATTAATATAAATAAATACAGTAAAATAAATTTATTAATATTCTCAATCCATTTACAATATATATTAGAAATAAATAAATTATTAGTCATTCTGTGAAATAAATATATAATTAGTATTATTCCTTAATATTTTTTAAATAATTTTTTTTAAATATTTTTTTTAAATTTCAAAATAGTACCTTTTCTTTATAATTATTACATTTTAGTCTTTTAATTTTTTTTAAATTACAAAATAGTTTTTTTTTTAAATTGAAATTAATCCTAAGATTATTAAAACTCAAAAATTGCAAAATAGGTCTTTTTCTTTTAAAAAAATAAAAATAGATAAGACTATAAAATTCACAAAAATTTCATACTAATCCTAAAATCATCAAACCTTAAAAATTAGTCTTTTTAATTTTTTTAATATCTTTGTAAATTGAAAACTAGTCCTTATTCTTTTAAAAAGTACAAAACTAACCCAATGAATCCTAGAATTCTTACAACTTGCTTTTTTAACCCTAAAATCATCTAAAATTTCATAATATTCCAAAACCACATAAAAATATAATACAAATATATTCCTAAATTTCATTCTTATCTCATATAAAGGCAATTTTGTTTTAATTTTTTTCCACTTATTGTATTTCAATTCTAGCTATCCAGATGTGTAAAAACTTTTATCTTTCACTCCTAAATATCACATGAAAATTCAGAAATAGCTATAACATACAAAAATTAAAGGACAAACAACTAAACAAATTAAATTAAAATCATAAAATTTACAACCTAATCCGCGGATGAAAATTACACATTTTTTGATGAAATAGTTGCTTCTTTGAAGGAGAAACCATGCCCATATCATTCGCACATAAACACAAAAAATTCAGTTAGAAAATAAAAATATTAGATAATCTAGTAAAATCATAAGAAAAAAATGGAAATGAAGGTGTAATTGTTGATTTCCTTACATTTGGATGCGTTAATCACTCCAATTGCTGCCGAAAATGGAAGAATTTAGATGGCAACTTTGGTTTTTTATGTTTGTGAAATGAGACTGTGAGAGAAAATCTCACGACAGGAAGTACATATAGGACACCTCATTTGTGAGTACATATATGGAGTCGAAAAAGATAGGGGATTTAGTCGATGCTAATATGCAGGCGGACTACCACGCGTCGGTTTTTTGACCGCCACGTGCAGCATTCGTCACTACTTACAACTAAGTAGTCGCTAATGCTAAAATGAAACGCGGGAAAATGGACTGCCGTTAATTAAATGAATATTGAATTTGGCATTAGCGACTACATATGTAGTCGCGAATAACATTTATATTTTTTGGCTAGTTCATTCGTATGAACTAGTCGCAAATGACCTCCCATCTTTTGCGACTAGTTCTTCATCTCTAGCCACTTGGGATGCCAATGGTTCTGGTTTTTGCAAAAATATCAAAATCCATAACCATAACTGTTTATTTTATTAAAAAACATATCCTAACGGTTTTAACCATCGGTTACACATTTCAAAACCATAACCGCATTATTTGGTTTCGGTTTTTTAAACGGTCTTTCGGGTTTTAACTATAACCAAATGATAATTTGATAAATATACTAATTTTTATAAAATTAAACCGTACATATAAGAATACTTTGAGGTATATACAATATTGTGTTGGTCATTGATTAAATTGCTTATTTATTATTTAGTTGGTTACATCTAGTATTTGGATTTTGGTTTTAGATTTTTAATATATCTAATTTAGCCAAGATTATTATAGAATATTAAAATATATATGATTAACATCGGTTTTCGGTTATTCAGTTTTATTTTTATTTGAAACCATAACCTAACGGTATTAATCATCGGTTACACTTTTCAAAACCATAACCTAATGGCTTTAAACACGCTTATATAATTCGGTTTTTAATTGGTTCGCTTATCATCAGTTTTGGTTTTTAACCGTAACCATTGCAATCCCTACTAGCGACTACAATGTAGTCGCTAATACTAAAACGGATTTTTTCCTAGCAGACTCAAGATGTAGCACTACAAATTCCTTTCAACTATCACCATTAACCAGATGACGCAACACATTTAGGTCGGTACTCTTCCCTGTATGCCAAATCATATCTTCGGCAGTGTGTCTCGAAGCATAAATTCGCTGCAACCTCGGTGCTATTGGAAAATATCAGAGTTTCTTATATGCTAATTTCTTACCCTTCTTTGGTTCCCATCTAGATTCCCCACATACTGGACGGTTGTTCAGATATTCATTCTCCATGTAAAATAAAGCACAATCGTTCAAGCAAACATCGATAGTAGTATACGCCATACCTAAACTATATGGCCAACACGCGACACCCCGATTCTAGAGCTCAGTGAATGATTTGTTAGTCCACTTGTTCTTCACCGTCATGTGCATTAGATTTGCAATGAAAATAAATGAACTCATTACTGTACATCCAGGGTATAATTTAATCTCCAATTCCTCAAACAAAGTTTTGAAACTGCCGCGTGTTGAATTGTTCAAGTCTCTCATTTCATTGTCACCTGAGTGAACACCACCCTCGTAAGTAGATCTCAAATTATCATAGACATTCAACATTTCATTATCTACATATTGAGTCTCGCGAATTTCTAAAATCTCACCATGCTTTTACCAAATCTCATACGTAGACAAAAACCCGAATTTTAATTTATGTGCCCTAACCTTTTGGACATTATAACGATGATTATTCGAACATTCATTACACAGAAAAAACAAAGTACTGTAAAAAAATTTCTTGTTTTTGAACAAATGCAAGAAGTTATTCTATCCCATTAACAAACATGTGATCCACGATGATTAGAATAATCCAATTCTTATCAATAATCGAAGCCATCATCTACTAACAATATAATCGAATACAAAATAAATATTTGTCCATTTTATTCTCATACAAAACAATAATATTTATAATAGTAAAATAAAACATGTTTCTAATTTTTTTTGTCAACAAACATGTTTCTAATAACTAATCATACTATATCACATTATATTCACAATTATAATCAAAGAAAATAAATTTTCAAAGTTTTAAATGAAAAAAATACCTAATATTTTAAAAATTTGGTTGGAGAAAGTGAAAATTGACCTCGAAAACTTTTACATGTCTTGGAATAATATTTGATGATAATTAGTGGGAAAATGCTGGTAGTGTTTTGAGAGAATTGTGGAAAAGATAGAATTTTTTGGGTATTTATGATTTCAACTCACGACTTACTATAATAAATACTCTAAGGTCATTCATGTAGTCGCTATAGATGGAAAGGTAGTCGCTATTATGCACTAATAGTGACTAAACAAATAGTTGCAAAATATATTACATCTTTTGCGAGTACTTTTATCCATGTAAAAAAATAAAAAATATAAAACCATACAAGCGACTACTACTACATAGGTAGCGACTACTTCGTTTGGTCGCAAATAAAAAAACATATTCGCGAAAGATGAGTGAAATTAGTCGTAAATGACTTGTAGTCGCGAAAGATGTATCATTAGAGACTAAAAAAATATAGTCGCGAATGGTTTCGTCGCTAAAGAACCGATCTACAATAGAGCATGTAGTTTGGGGATACTTAATTAGTTTGTATATTTGTTTTTGATCTTCTGCAACTAGTATAACTCACTTATGTTTATCTAGGGATTTTAGTTTTTCTCCAAATAATTAGGTGTTTTGATACAACATTTGATTCCATTATTTAGTATAGTAACCTCTATTATTTATTTACTTCACGTGTGCATCATGATGTGTTTCATAACTATATATCATAAAAGTGGTATTTATTATACTTAATTATTCTAGATAATATTAAATTTTTGGGTTATTTGGACATTGCATTCTATATGGTTATGTCGACACTATCATTTTTTCTTGGATTTTACTTTGTTTATTATCGATTCCAAGTACTATTTGATAAAAAAAGATAAATCAATATATATTTTATTAAAAACTTATATGGTATTTCACTTAATTAGAGACGTAGATTGACAATTGTTTATTATATAGGAAATTTATTTTAAATATTATATATAATTCTTAAAATGATGTATGTCAAACAATTTTTATAGTATGTATGCTAAAATATATATTCAAATTTTAATTGTATAGTAAAACATTAAAATCAAATATGCATTTCTACATTAAATATTCAATATTTTGTAAATTGTTTAAATTCATAAGATAAAAACACTTGCACAATCATAAATTCACTGAAACAGAGCCCTCAAGGCACCCTTTTCCTTCTATGCTTGCGCTACTTCTTGTCACTGGTCTATATTAATAATGCTTTCAGCTGAAAAATATGTGGAACTTGATTATGTCATATTTTATGCTAATATAAAACACAAAATTATATTAACGGAATGAAATAATAATAATAATAATAATAACAACATTTGTATACTACCTCGTACATATAATATCACAAGAAATATTATGTATTTTATTAGTTATGGGTGATAATTTTATAATAACTATATGAAGAGGACAACAAAATATTATTTAAATCATATATGATTCTTTATGAAATGTATATCCTTTGATTTGTACTACATAATAAATTAAACAACGACCTAACATACCGGTCTGGGACACCATTTAACGTAGATAAGGGGTTAGGTACCTTGTTCAAAAGTGCTTATGGACTCGTTTAAATTATCCATTATCTATAAAGATATATTAAATTAATTATAGAACTAATTCAGAGTAAATATCTATTTATATCAGTCTTAGTCTTTACTTTTTTTTAATAACTTTGAAATGAGTAATACACGTAGTTTTCGAAGACAGATTAATTTGTTTACAATCTGTCGAAGAATTTTTATTAAGTCAAAGGATCAAAACGATTATTCAGGTTGATAAATGTAACGTAACATTGTAGAAAATAATAATTGTTAGTCTGCCATTAAGATCAATTATAACTCATACATCCCATTAATTTCTCAACCAAAATAATCGAATTTTATTTTAATAACCGTTTTTTATTTTTTTTCAATCAATAATAAACCGAATCCTGATGAGATCATTAAAAAATAATTTGCTTACCTTAAGTAAAAAATTTAGGAGAATAATATTACACTTTATAGGGTACTATGTATAATTTGTGCCCTTTTCAAGTAGACTATTCAAACATTGGTTTAATATTATCAAAATTGATCATTTAACCACTATTATTTTTAAAAATTACACCCAATCAACTTTGGAATAAATTTCTGAACACAGATTTAATAAAGTGAGCAAAAAAGTGATTTAATATTTTAAAAATTGAACAATTAACCACTATATTTTTTAAAAATTACAAAGAGAGTGAATGAAAAAAATAGATACAATGTATAAAGATAAAATTTGAAAATCTCGAATAAGTAGGTGAAATTCAATTTTCAAGTCATGGGAAAGAAATCATGGATAAAGAAGTTTAGAGGTTCAAACTAAAATAAATTAAAACATTTGGCTAAATCTTGGCCACTCTTTATATTTTCTTCTCTAAATAAATCCTAGCCGTTTTTTGTGTATCTTTGTGTTTTATTAAATAGAATTCATATTATAATTTACATACCTTACTAGTGATACAAAAAAAGAGGAATTGAGAGGGCTTATATATCCTTCGCTGGCATGTCACACAGTATGAGTTTTTGTCAAGTAGAAAGCATGAACCACAATGCGGGTATCACCACCATCTTGTTACCTTTGTACACCGGTAATTAAAAAAATAATAACTCCAAATTTAAAACGATATTTAGGTTTTTAAATGATCAATAAATTTCAAAAAATTATGAAGACTAATATAGGTCAAACTAACAAGTATATTTAAATCTTACTCACTTTCAATGGAAAGTAGAAATGAATTATATTTATCTTTTTCTCTTCAAAAAGATAAAATTTATTCAAGGCACATAACTAATAAGAAAAGAAAATCATTTCACAATAAAACATGTAATTGTAAAAATAAATCTAGTGTAATAAACAACTAATAACATAACACTACACAAATAACCCAAAATAATTTAAACTAAACAACAACGACCAATTAATTTACAAGAATTCTACATTTAATTTTCTAAACTCACAGAATAAAACTTGATTCCAAATTTTTCACTATGGTTAAGTCATTATGTAATTAAAATTTTAGCAAAATACTCCTTAATACTTGTATTCACTTTATCTAAGAAGTTATGACTTAATTGGGAAACTAAGAAAATCAAATTATAAAAATACTTACTGAATATTTGAAGAATCGAAGTGATTTTCCATCTCATTAAGAAGTACGGTTGAACGATAGACGTGTTTATACACCTTATGTACATGGTGATATTTATGATACAGTATTTCCTTAAACTCATGTACAGGACACAAGTCGAAGAAAGAAGCTTTCCATCTATTTTGGTACTTCATTTTCTTGCATTAACGTTTGTCCTACATAATTAGAAAACCGATGTATTTAAAAATCAGTGTATACTTCAACCTTCATTTAATGTAAAATGTAATTCAATAAAATATTATTATATGTTGATAAATATAAAGTAATGTACATGAATATAATCTAACTCATTTCATGTAATATTTAAAAATACTTTTAATATTAACAACCAAATATTATTTGACAATATAAATTTATATTTGACTTAATATTATAATTTCGTAATAATTTAAAAGACACAAACAAATTGTAGTTAACTATAGAAATACAACCTGGATTTTTCTAGTTAGTGCACATATATTAATTCTTACCTAAAATCTAAAACATGTCTCTTCAACAAGTATAAAATATCTTTTGTTAAATTTGATAATATATTGTAATACCTTTAACTTAATAATAAAATCAATATATGAAGTTTGTTCTCTTCCCAATAAATATAAAACTGTTGAATTAAATTTATGTTAGAGATTTAATAGAATAGTTGTTTTAATGATTTTTTATTTTATTTAATAATTTTAATACTAAATACATTTAGTTTTTTACAATCATATCAACAACTTAAAACCTCTAAAATACTTATATATCTATTGTAGGAAAATATTTACAAATATTAGATTATATATTACACATCCTTAAATCATATATATGATATAAATGATTAATGTCTCTAATACTTGTAATAGCAGGAAATATATACACTTAAATTGCAATACTTTTACATATAGAGTTCTACAAACATAAATAAAAATTTAGTATATAGGAATTACAATATTAGGATAAAAGGTATGAATAAAATAAAAAAAATATATGATTACCTATTGAAAAATGGAGAATAAGTTGCAAAGTATTTTGATAAAATAATATAAGTACCTGATTTTTTTTAAAGAATTGAAGGTGTACTCATCTTTTCTAGTTAAACTTCTACTAACATAGGATAGGAACATAAATGGAGATAAAAAGTTGAAAAATTGAGAATGAAAAATATTATTCGTTATGTAGTCCGATATACACTAGTCAAAATAGGGTTCACCTTTTTTTATGATAAAAGACCACCATTAGTCAATTTTTTTTGAAAATTATAAATTCAAACATAATTATTATTATCCAAAAAAGTTTACCAAACAATTAATAATTAAATGGTAAGACTTCCTAACTTTTTAAGGGATGAGTGAATTTCTTGCAAGGTCAAAAACATGTTTTCTCGGGCTTCATATGTTCAGTTTTTTTTTTGTCCCCAATAGGTGCAGTTATGAATGGATAAGATTTATTTGTATTTTTAAATTCCCCGATTATATTATTAAATTTATAAGTGTAATTTCTAATCGGTTGTTTGTCTTCACTAAAATTTGAGGTGTGGAACTTTTGGATTAATCACCTCTAACTCATTTGTTGCGTTGACAAGCTTGATGGAATAGTAGTGAGGGTGAGTGTATTACTATTATAGTTTTCCTAATTTTGTGTTTTTAGTCATTATAAGGATTCAGGAAAAAATTATGGTTCACCTTATATATTTAAATGTGATTTGATTCTTGAACATGCTTGGTTTAGGATATTTTTAATTTTGGTCAGTCTTTAATAATGATGCTTCCTTTATACAAATTTTTAATTTTAAAATAGATATAATTTATTTTTTTATTGCATAACTTCACATTTTGGGTGACAAAAGAAGTATTTCCCAAAAAATGTATTCAAAAAGAATATTTTTCATTAGTTAAAGCCATGACTAAACTGAGGTTGACGGTTGGACCCTCGGGCAATGAGATAAAATTATTATTCACCTAATATATGGCAACACATTCTTCCAGAAGTATTGTTGTACTAACACTCTATCTTGAACTTATTCACAAAAGAAAAGCCTAATTACCTGACATATAGTTTTGTTATCATTTTACCTATAAACGTGCCATTGTTTTGGCTCACAACTTTAAAAAATTCAACATCGACTACAATTATGTAGAGTTAGTTGGAACGCTTAAATTGGTAAAGGGGACATTTAATAAAATATTCCACCATCAGTCACACAAGCTTTCAGTAAGAAAGTAAAATGGAATGGAATCCAAGTAAGGGACATTTTATTAAGTAAACAAAAGTACCTTGACAAACTACCTTATTATAAGCTCAAAACATTTTGGAAAGTCCATACAAGTTTACACAAGAAGTAACCATTAAAAAGCTATCTTGTGATATGTTGTTAATCAACACTTTTGTTAATAATAACGATTTGATAATTATTTCAAAATCTAGTACTTGGACCCTCAACTTATAAGAGTTACCTTATTAACCTTCAACATATTTTTGTTTGATAATTTGATTTTGTTTTTCCAATAATAAAATATAGACTATTTTATATAATGTAGGGATTATTAATGTGATTTTTTTCATATATATGGAAGTATAGTCCAACCTTTGCAAAATATAGTGTCCTAAATTGAACCTTTTGCATAATAAAAGGTCCTACAAGTCAACTTTATACCATGTTCTTTTATACTATCATACATACAACCAATAGAGCTTTACTATCTATTTATTTTTAAATGGACATTAAGTTGAATTAGTAAACCGAAGGGAGGATTAAAGATATTTTTTCTGGGGGAAAAAATTTTGGTTGGAGAAATTAACTATTTTTACTAAGTTTTTTGTCTAAAAAAATTATGCATTTTCTCACTACAACTAGGACTAGGAGGGTTATAGCCCCCTCATCTCCCTCCCACTAGAGGCATCCCTAACTATGCCCCATAAATTCTTCTTTATGTCCAAAGTCTGTCTATAAAGAACTTATACTTATTATTATTAATTTTATTATTATTATTAGTATTATTATTACTATTATTACTATATTCGTAGTTAAAAATAGAAATATAAAAAATAAATATGATAACAACTAGTCTAGTTAAAGTTCTATATAAAATTATTAATTTAGAAAAAAATAGAAAAGGGAAAAGAGCATTATGTTCTTCAAATCTTACTTTTTAAGAGAAATGACATGCCCAACAACCACTTGTGACGGCAAGAGGATGCTATTAAAGGGAGGTAAGCAAGGGGTACATGGTTCGAGTCTCCTCCCTGAACATGGGTAACCTAGTTCTGATTAAGTGGGAGTATGCATGAGGAGGCGTGTATATTTCCTATGGGATTAGTCGTGGTGCGCGTAAGCTGGCCCGGACACCCATACATCGAAAAAAATGAGAATGATATTGTAATTATTGGGACTAGCTCAATGGCCAGGATGCCTGTCTCTCATCTAGGAGATATAGGGTTCGAATCCCCTCAGTCTTGTTATTTCTTGAGCCCTTAAAGGGGGGTAAGCAAGAGGTGCAAGGTTCGAGTCCCCTCCCGCATGAGGAGGCGTGTATATTTCCTATGGGAATAGTCGTGGTGCGCGTAAGCTGGCCCGGACACCCATACATCTAAAAAATAAAGAGAATGCTATTGTAAAATTGAAATACCGAAAAAAATACATTTCCATTAAAAGCTATTATTTTAATTATAAATAATTATACAAATTATTCTGTAACACTAAAAACCAGTAAAATAAATCACATACCTATAATTGACATAACTCAAATGATACCTTCAATCTTAGAGTTGAGGTAAAAACGTATATGAAACATGAATTTCGATGTGCATATAAGAATGAAACCTTTATACTAGTAAGAATAATAATTTTTTTAGAGTTTGGAGTAATAGAATAAAATAAGAGTTAACTGATAAAAATGATTGATGTCTCCTCATTTGTCATAAACTAATATTAAGATGAGACGTTAGTGTTTTCAAAGTCTTTCTAGTTGATTTTTTCATGAAATATTACACTTTCCTATTTCTAGTCTTGATTTAGTAAAATATTATTTTTAGAGCATATTGTGTTTAATTATTTATTTAGTGTGAAACTTAAAAGATAAATATGGAGATTAACTAGACTCCAAGTCAAAGACTAAGAAATAAGGAAAGAAGATAAGCATGGTAATTGAAGATAAGGAAAGAAAAGCTAAAGTATGAAAAGGAAAAGCTGTCAAATAAATATGAATTTCACCACCAACGACTACAAATCAGCTTATATCTCAAATTAAGTGATAAATTTGGAAGAACTGTAAAGAGAAAAGTTAAAGATCTTTCTGAGATGATGAATTTCGACTACTCATACGCGTCAAATGGATAAGAATTTAAGCTGTTAGGAGAAAAAAAAAACAGGTATGATTCCATATTTTAGGGTTACGAATTTGAGTTGGGTTTGGAGTCCAATACTTTCCTTCTCCTTCAAGAAAACGAATTAGGGCTTCTCTACACCTATAAATACACCCTTATATCACTTGTAAATCATCCTTGCCTCATAGTAATTAGTCCTTAGGTTTATTATCATCAGAATTATTGTAGAGAGCAAGATGAAGTCTTTCATTATTTCTTTTAGTTTATTTCCTTCAGGTATGAACTAATTTTCCCATGGCTTGGGTTTTGCATTATGTATAATCTACGAATTCTATTTACTTTCTATCTAAGTTTCTATGGGAATTATATGTTTTAATCTGATATTAGCTTTTTACCTATATGTTTGTTTATTTGTTTTAAATTATTGTCTGTCCTAGAACTGATCACTTTAGGCTTTCGTAATAGTAGTTAGATGTTCACCTTAACTGGGTGTCTAGTGTCGATATGGGTCTTCACAACACTAATTCTAGCTAGATAGTCATTAGGGTATACTTTAATCACTATCACCATGTTTGAAATTGAATTGCTTAGGGCCTTGGTTGCGCTTGATAACCCTAAGTTTAGGCTGCCTCGTGGTGTGTCTGTAGCCCCCTTAGTCGCTCTCCAGGTCTAAGAAAGGGAATTTAGAATCCTGACTAAGTATCTAAGAGATAATTATCTCCCTTATTAACTAGCATTTGATAGAAAGAATTAGAAGGGTTAGTGCATACTAGCAAAACCTAAGCTAGACTTCTTATCTCATATTTCTTATCTTTTATTTATTGTCTTTTATTTTCGTTAGTTTAATCATTAATCTCTCAATTATTCCTATTTACTTTTTGTCTTTTAATTAATTGCTTCTTACTCGTATTTATTTACCCATTCGTATAACACACTAAGTCCTTGAAAACGAATCTTCTTATCATTAGAACTTGCATACGTCCTGTAATACTTCCAGTACCGTGCTTGTCTAGGGTGCTTTAGTGCATTGTTTTCAGCGTTTATTTAACATATTTCTATAACACTTTAGGCGACACCACGTTTTTGGCGCCGCTACCGGGGACTTGTGTCTCGTTAGCGTGTGGGCTATCTATTTCGAGTAGTAGTTTTTAGTTAATTTTTATTTTTCAGTATTTAGTTTTTATTTTTCCAGATTTACGCTTGTGGTTTGCTTTAGTCTTTTTCAGGTTTCAACCGTCTTTAATTCTTGGCCTCCATTACCGGAGCATGAGAGAAGCTTTAGACCTTATAACAGACGTATCCGAGAGGAAAGAGTCTTAAGAAGAGCTATGGCAGACATACAAGATCCAGTATATCCACCACTTGTCCCAGGAGGACAACAACAAGTACCACCACAAGGAAGAGGTAACGGAAACAACAATGATAATCAGAACCGAGTTGAACAAGACCTTCCAGGCTTGAGAGTAGCGTTTCATGTTAAACCATTAGGTTACCGTCCTCCGGAGATCCAAAATATTAAATTTAGACCCGATCCGGGCATGCTCAGTCAGTTTCAAAGTTTTGGACTCTATAGTGGTACAACAATTCAAGATCCGGTAAGAGCGATTGAGAAGTTTATGCAGATTTGTGATGCTTATGTTACTCCAGGCATTACACGCGAGCAACTGTATTGTCATATGTTTTTGTTCTTTCTGACCGATAGAGCTGGTGAGTGGCTAGATAGGCAACCACCAGGTACAATCAACACATGGACAGAACTTCAAGCCGCATTCTTTAACCATTTTTATCCGAAGAGTATGAGACTCAAAGACCAAAGCGAGCTTGCAAAGTTTTGTCAAGAGGATGGAGAAGAAGTAGGAGAAGCATGGACAAGGTTTCAATAGAAGTTAGCTAGATGTCCGCTCCATGGTTACACCCCATCTTTAAAGTTAGCAATATTCTACAAAGGTATCAACAAAGAAAGTAGACCGAAGGTAGATAACCTTGGAAAGGGGAATTTCGTGTCCATGGATCCTACTGAAGCTACCGATGTTTTAGAAAATACTATAGAACACAAAAAAAGTTGGCCATCTTCGTGAGCTCCTATTAAAAGGCCCGAGGTACGCTTCGATTAGATGTAGAAACTGCAAACTCAGCGCAATTATCCTCATTAGAAAATCAAATCAACGAACTTAATCTTGAGATGCAGAGAAATTTAGCCGCAGCAAATGTAGTGCAAGAAGCATAAGGTTGTCCATAGTGTGGGGTTATGGATCATACATGGGAAGAGTGCGTAGGAAATCCATAATATATTTATTTCATATCCAATTGATGAGGTTATCAATTTGGTAACAGAAATCATCCGAGTATGCAGTATTCAAATCCACAGGGGGCCGCTAATCCTGGTCATTATCAACCACGTCCCCAGAATAACTCTTTTCAACCAAGAGGTCAGTATCAAAATCAATATCAAAATCAATATCAGAATAGACATGCTCCTCCACAACAACCTGTTCAAGATGCCTATACCTAGTCATTAGCTCAAAAAGCTCTATCACAGTATCCTCAAGAGGGAGCTGTGGATAATCAACAATTGACAAAATTTATGGATCTTATGACCACTAATATGCATTCCCAGAGTGAGAAGTTACGAGAACAAGAAGCTTCAGTTCAGATCTTAGGTACTCCAGTAGAACAGATGAAAAAAGTTCTGACAAGTATTATGGAGCAAAAAGAATTGAAGGCTATCGAAGGAGGTGATGCCAATGTTGGGTTTGAAGCTTGTAAGGCTATTTGCCTTGACATTGAAGAAAACAAGGAAGTACCTCATGCTGCCAAAACTGTCATGGAAGTTCTGAGTACTGAAGAAGAACCAACCAAGTCTAGCCCCGTGGACTCTAACTGTTTTGAGGATGATGTGGAGGAAGATTCAGAAAAATCTGACTTTACATAACTTCTGAGAGAAATGCAAGAAGAGATTAGATCGGTTATGGAATTCCAAGCTGAGCGAGCTAAAGATAAAGAGGAAGAAGCCTCAGAAGAACCAAGAGTTGAATTTGCACCTGTTGTGCAAGAAAATAAGGAAGAAGAGAAGATGGAATCACCACCAGTTGTTCAAACAGTGTCACAAACTATTCCTAATACAAATCCGAAAGGTGACATTGAGCTCAAGACATTTGTAGAGGCGTACACTCCTGAAAATATCAACGCCCATAGGCTTGAGATTGCAAAGAAAGGGCTTACATCGCAACAAGTTTTTACGCAAGTTATTCCAGAGAAAGAAGAGAGTGTAGAAGCCAAGAGAGAGACTGTGAGAGTCTCAAGAAGAAAAGAAATAGAGTTACCATTGAAGCTTAAAGATCCGGGAAGCTTTAATCTTCCTATTCAAATAAATGGTATGCTCAAGGTGAAAGCTATGTACGATGTGGGTTCAGGTGTGAATCATATGCCTAAGTCTGTGTTCGAGAGACTCGAACTTTAGAAATCAGAGAATGTTCCAGTGAAGTTGCAGTTTGCTGACAACTTAGTTACCAAGACATGGGGAACAGTGGAGGACGTCCTTGTCCGATCAGGTAATATCACCATCCCTACTAACTTTGTTATACTTGATTTCGATGCAGATAAGCAGGTTCCAATCATACTTGGGAGGCTGTCATGGCCACAAGTCAGAGTGTAATAAACTTCCAAGAAAGGACCATTAACCTTCATGCTAAGAACGTATCTGAGACATTCTATGTCTTGGGTAAGAAACCAAGGAAGTTAGATCCCACCGTTCCTATCATCCACAGCCTTTCACATCACAAAGTCCCTAATGAGAAGATCCATGAAAAGCCTGTGGATACTGAACCAAAGATTGAGTTTGGGGTTGGCAATGAAGTTCTATAGAAAGCTAACAAACGAGAAAATAGGCCACAAAGTTACAAAGAATCGTGGATGGGACCATTCATCGTCACTAAGGTTGTTTCAGCTAAGGTGATAGAAATCAGACCCAGGAAGGGGATCAAGTACAGATTAGTTGACGTTCATAGCCTAACTCGTTGTTGGGGAGGCTATATTCTTAAATCTTGATAGAGGTAACGTGTCTAACTTGAAAAGGCGTTAAATAAAAGTGTTGTACGGGAGACAACCCGCAATTTCTTATGTTTTTATGTTTTTATGTTTTTAATCTGTGTTTAGTTTAGTTGTTTTTAGTTGATATTGCATATTTGAGAAAGGTATTAGTGTTTTTGATGTTCAGGTGTTAGAAAATCGAGCTTTCGGAGAAAAATGAATTTTTTTAGGAATATTTAGATCAGACCACCGGCATGCTGGGCCCTACGGCCGGTAAGCCGACGGTTAGAAAACCCGAGGCCACGGGTATTGTCACGTGTTCAAAGCAGAAAATCAAAATTCGAAGGATGCCAGCACAGGTATGCCGGGCTATTCCTCCGGTATGCCGGCCAGGTCAAAAACCCGTGACCACGGGTGTCGTCAAGTGTTCATTACGGAAACTTGATTTTTCGAAGGACAGCAGAACCGGTATGCCGGGAATTCCGCCTCTATGCCGGCCAGACCAGAAACCTGTGCCCACGTGTTCTCGACTCGGGTATTTTGACGTAACTCGAGATTCAAAGAGCTCCAACACCGGCATTCCGGGCCCTATGGCCGGTATGCCGCCCAGCGCCACTGGAGAGAGAAAAAAAAGATTCGTTGTCTAGGTTATAAAGGAGAAGAGGTTGGTATATTCCGAAATTTACAATCCTTAAGCCTCTCTTTTTTCACCGAACCTCTCCCAACTCCATTGAAGCTTCATCAAACCTTCCCCAAACATCAAAACACTACCCAATCACCATAAAAATAAATCAAATCTTCTCTCTACATCATTACAAAGAAGATTCAATCACCCAAATCTCACCAAAACACATCAAATTGAAGAATCAAAAGCTTAAATTTTCAAAATTCATCCTACAATTTCTTAAATCCATACCAATTCATCAAGAATTCATCTTACCCACATAGAGATTCATCATCAAAACACCTTTCCTAACCCAAATAAAGCTTGTTCAACCAATAATCAAGTTTTTCAAAATATCAAGAGTGGTTAAAGCTTTGAGTTGGAGGTTAATTGAGATGACTAAGAAAACAAAAACATTATCTAACAATAGGGAGATGAATAAAAGCAAGGTATTGGGTCAAATTGAGAATAAATCAAGTGAGAAAAGTTCTATTTCCAATACAAAGGGTAAAATAGATATTGTAAAGAGAGGTGAGCTAGCTTCGTTTAATTCTATGGGCAAAAGGGTTCCACTTTTTACCAAGAAGAAAACACAACCTCTCTTATTCAAAGGTCCTACACCCGAAGATAAAGAGAAAGCTTCAAAGGCCTTGATAACTTCTGCATAGAAACAATCAAAGGAACTACCTTTTGCTTATGAGAAAGTATTCGATAGAGAAGTTGGTACATGAGAGTACAAGAGATTCTTGGAGAAAAATTGGGTTGGTCTACATTCATGGTAAGACGTTCTGATTTGTGTCATGATTTAGTTTTAGATATTTAGGACTTTTTAGCCGAGATAGTGAAGGTTGTGTTCCGATTAGAGGAAAGTTAGTTCCTTTCACAGTTAAAGAGATTAGAAACCACTTCTAGTTTAAGAAAATGGCTGCACCATGAAAGTATAGTGAAGCGGTGTCTAAACAAAGAATCTTTGATTGGGATTTAATTTTTGAACATGTTTTTGACAAGGAGAAAGTGCAATCACATAAGGGAGAATTGAAGGCACCTTGGCCTTACAAATATCTTCAACAAGATGCTAGAGTTTGGCACAATTTCCTTATCCCTAACGTTTTTTGAAACACAAGAATTTTGGATGTAACTAAGAAGAACGCTTTACTTTTGGATTGTATTTTGAGAGGAGAAGACGTGGATGTAGCACAGTTGATCTTTGAGGAGGTGATGCAATTTCCGGTCTCTCCGAAATCAGTTTATAATGTTAAATATCCTACTATGATCACGGGTCTTGTGCGAAAAGTGAATGTAACGTTGGGTGAAGAAGAGAAACTTTAATTTAAAAAGAGTACTATTGATAATGCTTGGATCGTGAATATCTTGAGAGGACCGGGTTCTACGCAAGTCTCGAAAAAAGAAAAGGAGCAAAGTTGGCAAGAGAAGATGGAGGAGCGCTTAAACAAATTCGAAGAAGCTCAAAATTCCTTAGCCGATGATGTGGCACAAATCGAAGCCAATCAAGTGCACATCATGACACTCCTTGAGCAACTAAAGAATGATCAAGAAAATCCTATCTTGGATGTAGATAATGCGAGGCAATAGCCTCGAGAGTATGTTCTCTTTCTTCCCTACCATTTCTGTAAATGATTTATCTGCTAATTTTAATTTCTTTTTTGAGTCTTTTTCGAGTCGTGGGGGCACGACTCATTTTTGAGTTGGGGGTGTGGGGATTCGTTGTCTCTCATCTCCATTTTTCTTGTTTTTAGGTAGAAATTAAATTTTTTTGATACATGGGAATTATATGTAGAGTGTGTTTAATAGCTTAAAAGTATAAGCTTAGTGAGTTGATCATAGAAAGTAGTATGTTTATGAGATATGTTATTTTGTATGCTTTAAAGTATTTGTAGGAAAACACACATTGATAGTAAAGAAAAGATTAGTTAGCAATGTGATAGAAAGTATGTTCGATCTCAGGGAGCCTTGAGTGGTTTGTAGGCTGTGAGATCCAAGCTAGTTGACAAACCCGTTTGATGAAAGTGCTAAAGGTAAGAGAATAACGAAATTGCATGGTGTAGAATGATTAAGGTAGTTCATTCATATTAAAGCCACTTGCAGCCTTTTAACTTTCTCACCCTGTTATTTGATTTAATATTTTATATCCTTCTCAGCCCTTTCTAGCCTTTCTAAAGCCTTTCCAAATTATAAGCCATATCCCTTAAGATTATAGGACTTTTCCATATGACCCGCACTCGAATCGCAATGCATAGACAGTTGTTTTATAGCTTGAGTTTGGGGTGGTGGGTCCACCATTATGGGAATTATTATTGGGTTTGGATTTTTGAGCTTATTAATTGTGCTCTGTTATTATATTGATGATGATTCACAAGTTTATATTGTAACCCTTTACCGGGGTAATAGTGAATGAAAAAGAAGCTACGAGCTAGATAAGAAAAGAAAAGAAAAAATATATATATGAAAAAAATAGCGTGATATCTCGATCATCAAAAAGAAGGTCATAGCTATACAAAAGAAAAAAATGATTTGAAAAGAATATATATTCGGACTGGCAAAGAGGAATTTTTATGTGAACATCTTATGATTTAATTGGGTTATTGAGGATGCTACTTTGTTTATCAAGAAAATCATTGGGTTGAGTGAAAAACATTTTATGAGAGTAACTCAAGCTCTAGGGCGATTCATTGATGGCTAGTGAGGAGATAGCCAAAAGCTTACTCTAAATTATCCAAATATAATATCATACCGTCCCTAAGCCTACATTACAACCTTAAAGACCTTTTGATTATTTGCTATATAATCGAGAAGTGATTGAGCCAATATAGAGTAGTTAAGTGGATCTTTAGAAACTAGTGAAGTTCAATGAACAATCTATAGCTTCCTTGGTGAACTGAGTAAAGTTCCTCTACTTCTTACATTACGAAACTAATCTAATCTTGAATTCAATCAGTGTTGACTGTGGATATGTGAAGTGTACAGGTATGTAGTTTGTAAATACTATTACATGAAATTTTCTTAGTAGTTGCTTTATGTCTATTCTATATATTTTGCTATCTCCTTTCCCATTGTATTAAAATGACCTAGGTGTGTATTTAAAGACTTCCCATTGTTTTTATCTTTATTGTATGGGGACGATACAACTTTGAGTTGGGGGTCTCTATGTCTCCTCATTTGTCATGAATTAATATTAAGATGAGACATCATTTTTAGTGTTTTAAAAGTCTTTCTAGTCGATTTTCTCATGAAATATTACACTTTCCTATTTCTAGTCTTGATTTAGTACAATATTATTTTTAGAGCATATTAAGTTTAATTATTTATTTAGTGTGAAGTTTTAAAGATAAATATGGAGATTAATCAGAGTCCAAGTCAAATACTAAGAAATAAAGAAAGAAGATAAGCATGGTAATTGAAGATAAGGAAAGAAAAGCTAAAGTATGAAAAGGAAAAGCTGCCAAATAAATCTGAATTTCACCACCCACGACCACAAATCAGCTTATTTCTCAAAATCGGTGAGGAATTTAGAAGAACGGTCAAGATAAAAGTTAAAGATCTTTCTGAGACGATGAATTTCGACTACTCATACACGTCAAATTGATAGGAATTTAAGTTGTTAGGACACAAAATAAAAACGGGGCTGATTTCATATTTTAGGGTTACGAATTTGAGTTGGGCTTGGAGTCCAATACTTTCCTTCTCCTTCAAGAAAACGAATTAGGGCTTCTCTACACCTATAAATACACCCTTATATCGCTTGTAAATCATCCTTGCCTCATAGTAATTAGTCATTAGGTTTATTATCAACAGAATTATTGTAGAGAGCAAGATGAAGTCTTTCATGATTTCTTTTAGTTTATTTCATTTAGTTATGGACTAATTTTCCCATAGCTTGGGTTTTGCATTATGTATAATCTATGAATTCTATTTACTTTCTATCTAAGTTTCTTTGGAAATTATATATTTTAATCTGATATTAGCTTTTTATCTATATATTTGTTTATGTGTTTTGAATTATTGTCTGTCCTAGAAATGATCACTTTAGGCTTTCTTAATAGTAGTTAGATGTTCACCTTAACTAGGTGTCTAATTATTGAAACACCACATAACGTCTAGTGTCGATATGGGTCTTGACAACACTAATTGTAGCTAGATAGTCATTAGGGTTTATTTTATTCACTATCACCATATTTGGAATTGAAGTGCTTAGGGCCTTGGTTGAGCTTGATAACCCTAAGTTTAGGCTGCCTCTTGGTGTGTTTGTAGCCCCCTTAGTCGCTCTCTAGGTCTAAGAGAGGAAAATAGAATTCTGACTAAGTATCTAAGAGCTAATTATCTCCCTTATTAACTAGAATTTGATAGAAAGTATTAGAAGAATTAGTGCATACTAGCAAAACCTAAGCTATACTTCTTATCTCATATTTCTTATCATTTATTTATTGTCTTTTATTTTCGTTAGTTTAATCAGTAATCTCTCAATCATTCCTATTTACTTTTTTTCTTTTAATTAATTGCTTCTTACTCGTATCTATTTACCCATTCTTATAACACACTAACTCCCTGAAAACGAATCTTCTTATCATTAGAATTGCATATGTCCTGTAATACTTCCAGTATTGTGCTTGTCTAAGGTGCTTTAGTGCATTGTTTTCAGCGTTTATTTATCATATTTTTATAACACCCTAGGCGACACCAATGATAATAATAGCTAACAAGATGATAGAAGTGAAGAAGGGAGAAGGTTGAGGGAATAAAAAATTAGGTTAGAAAGTTGTTAATAATTTTTTTGGTATTATATTTATTGGTTATTTTATGGGTCGAACAAATAACTTTTTTCAACTATTGAATTTGGACCAATAACAGTTTGTTGGATCTGACTTGTTTTAAGAAAATATATTTTACCTTAAGATCTGTATTGAAGAAAATATTGTTTTTCAATAGATTATATACTCCCTCTATTCCATAACAATTGTCAGCTTAGCCAAAAGTAAAAATTCCACAATATATGTCAGATTTAGAGTTTCAATACTAAAATAAATAATATTTTTTCTATTCTACTATTCTTTGTAAAATCTCTAAAAAACTAAACATTTAATTTTATCTATCTTGTAAATAGGGATATATTGGTCATTTTTAACTAAATTTTCTTACTTTTTAGATTTCTTAATATATGATAAAAATTCAAAAAATGTAACTTATAATGAATTTGATGGAGTATGTTATTTTTTTTTGTCGAAAGTGGGGTTGAAATTAGAATAATAATTAAAATCCTATGCAGAGAGGGTAGTCAACCTATTCTAGTTGTGTTTCTTATTCCTCCTAATGTTCTAATCAACTCTGGTTTATAAGATTTTGACCATACATTTTAAACTTTTAACAATTAAGTTAGCCTCCTCATTTCTATTTCTTGAAATATGTCGAATACATATATTGGATCTCAACAAAATGAGGTCATTGATCTTACACATAAGAGGATAGGATCTCCAGTAGTCTTCATATTCGTTTTAAAGACCTAGGGTGACTTCGATTCTGTTGTCTCCTTTAAAGCTACCAACACTCTGCTTCCCCTTTCAGCGCCAAACTGCACCAAATCCTATATTACTTACAAGTAATTGGGAGGTTGTTTTTATCTAAATTGATAATAGTTTCTTCATCTCTTTAAAAAGACACATCAAAGAAAATATTGACATATGTTGAAGGTAGCTCCTCTTCTGTTTCATCTGATCTATGATTATCAAACACTCTCAACTTATAATATCATTCATGACCATGGAAGCTTGCTAATAGATTATTTTTGGGAATGGATATGAGGATGCTATTCCATGCTATACTTTCAAATAAACATTTTATCCTTGTAGTCAAAATACTTCAGATAGTTGCAAAGGAGAAGGTAGTAGAGATTTAAGTGCTCTACTCTTCCTTCCTTCCTTGATACAGTGGATAACTTTATCTTAAAATTCATCAAGGCATATGTACTTGTCATGTGTTCATGTGTTTCCAAACATTAAATCTTTGGTGACAGGAGAAGAAGATGTGTTCAATACCTTTCATGGTGTCGTTGCAGAATCTACAACTTGCACTATATGCGCAGATCTTTTAAAGAAGGGAGACACCAAAAGGAATAGCTCTATTACAACATTTCTAGGTAAAATCTCCAACTTTGGTCGTGCCCTTGTGTTCCATAAAAATTTTGAAGTCTTTAGATTCTGTAAAATCTAGAAAATTATGGTTCATTGCTAGAAGCTTGTTCCAACACGTGAATGGCACTATATCCTATCTTTTTAGTATAATTACCTTTTTTCATGGACCCATATAAGTGTTTCCGAGTCATCCATGTTGTATAGAGCCATCATGCATATAAAGTCAGTTGCCAAAGAGTGAAGGGTGTTAAAAATAAGACTCACATCCCAACTCAATCTATCCTGGTTAATCAGGTCCTTAACGAGTTTGAGACTACTCCCGCTAGGTTTAGATATGAAAAAGTGTTCTGGTTATATCATTCTAGATGTTAGTGTTGCCACCATTCCCAATTTTCTTGTTGCAACCTTTAAGGAGAACGTCTCTCCCTGCTAGTATGCTTGTCCACACCCAATATTTTAACAGATTTTGGTTTACACTCGTAGAATGAATAAGAATGGAAGTATGTACATTCAAGGAGAAAGTCTCTCTCTGCTAGAATAGAAATAAAAATAACCACATTGTAGTTCGAGATTGACTATAGTACAGATTTTATAAGAACTTCTTTACCATCGTCCGAGACTAGATTTTCGTTCCATTCGTTTATTTTTTGATCAACCTATCCTTTTCCCATTCTAATCTTATGTTTTTTTATCTAGTTTAAGTTATAGGAATATATACCTAGATACCTCGCAATTAAGTTTGCTTGATGGATACCAAGATAGATGGGAGTTTTAGAGGTTAACTAAGCCAATATGCCTTTACTAAAACAAATAATAGTCTTCCCAAGATTAGATCTATGTAATTTAATAAAATTTAGGGACCTTTATGTAATTTATTATTAGTATTGTGAATTTTTTCAATTTAGTATACTATAAGACCTTTAGTGTAATTTATTAAGACATTAGTGTATTTATTAAAAATATAGGGGACTTAGTGTAATTTTAAATATAAAATAGGTAACTTACTGTAAATTTTAAAAATATAGGGGTCTTAGTGAACCTTTTGAAAATATAGGGGACGTACGTATTTTTTCAAAATATAGTTATCGTAGTATAATTTTTAAAAATATAGGGGCTTTACTATGATTTTTAATAATATAGGAGCATTAGTGTACTTTTTTAAAATTGAAGGAAATAATTTGAATTTCATATTCTATCAACTAGATGGTTGTTGTAATGACGCAAGCACACATGGGAGACAAAGATGAAAATGATCAACCAATCCTAAATATTAGGTGTCTCACCGTTTGTGGTTCTTCTACATGTATTGTAAAATTTAATATTAGCTAACTGAAAAACACTATTTAAATTTTATCATTTATTGCAGGTACGACTAAGAGAAACCCTCTAGGCCAAGCCACCCTAGCGTTAACTGCGAGTGCCATGGAAAAGGCGGGAGGATTGTTACCGGAAAACTTGTGCACCCTAAATGGGACTTTAAACCCGAATTCCAAGTACATGAAACACGTGATGTAGATCATCAGATTAAACATCCGAAAGTCGGTCACCATACTATAAATCGTGGACGGATGTTCCTGAAAGCCACCATCAGGTTTTTAATTGACAATAAGTATTCTACCGACTAAATTTTTATTTAAATCTAATGCAGTTAGAAAATATAATTTTTGTATATATTAAGATGTTATATTTTCATTTAGGGTTTATCTAACTTAGAGGGTTGGAAGAGGAAGGAGGATTGAGGAGATATTTTAAGGAACCTGACATAGACTTGTTTCCAAAGATATCGCACGAACGGAAACGCGATAAAAAAGAATTCATCGAGACATGCACAAAAAACTAGATAATATGTTGGATGGGATTTGGAAGTTGAGTTGTGCGTTTTGGTGTAGTGAAGATGCACATTTACTACCTTAGTATATTCATTTAAAATAATTTAAATCTTAGTGGAATTTTTTATTTATTTTTGTAAATTAAAAAATACAGAAACGAGTGGTGCAAATAAACCGAGCAAAACAAAGTCGCTCGAGCGGAGGTGAATCAAGAATTACTCCAAGACTAGGAGATATTACTTGAGGTGTTTTTTCTCAATTTGCTAATAAATTTAAATCACTTTATTAGATTACTTTCAAATCACCTGTTAATGCCTTAAATATGAGCTGATGCCAAAAGTTGACCCCCAACCAAATTGTGGGAGAAGAGTGGGATGTACCGCTACCACTTATTCACAAGTTCTTTTACAAATTCGGTTCGTTCTTCTATAATATTGTTTTTTTCTATACAATTAAAAAACATTATTAGCTAATATGTCTTTATAATTCAACTAGAAGCATTACGTTAGCAGTTGTAGTCATTATACACTCAAGCAACACCCTCACATAGTGTCTCAAGTATATCCTCGTTCCACCACCACCATTTCTATGACTAGTTAGATAAAATCGGTGGTGAGGTTCATTGAGAAAGGAATGGTAAAGGGGACCGGGGGTTGTTGCACGGTCTTGGCCCAGCAAAAAAAATAAAGACAAGAGAAGTTTCTCAAACGAGACAAGCACTGGTGGATGTAACTAAGTTATACTCCATGATCAAATTCACGAACTAGAGCATGGTTCATTAGGTATTTGAGCACTTTTTATTCTGCCCAGTGAGTGATTACCATCTACCATCAACACGCAGCTATACCCGAGCTAGCCGGATAAGATGAACTATATTATGAACTTGTTCGACATAAAACAGTTAGTCGAGGACTCCCGACCTCCGTTGTTTGTTCAGCTAGAAGTTTCTCCTACTACAGTATCCACTTCAACATATGTCCTCCAATGTGTCCTCCTCTGAATCAAAATCCTAATCTGAAATTGAATTTGATGAAGAATAAGTAGATGATTTAGAAAATTTATTAATTTATCATTAAATTGTTATGTCTTTTCTTTCTTGTTGGTAATACCGACTTTAATATTTATATTTTTCCAGTTCGAAGTTATATAGTAACCGATTTTAATTTTATAACATTTTAGCTTTTTAATATCATTAATTTTTTAGCATTTTAATCGTTATAATTGTTATTTATATATGTATCATTTTTAATAACCAAAACAATCTAATTTTTTAATTTATAGTATAAATACATTTTGACCAAAACATGAAGATCTAACGTCTACAGAGTTGTCGCTATTGTTACCTAAATTATCCATGCTAATAACTGAATTCTTCAACGGATACAAATGTCGTTTTGAATGCCTTGGTCATGTGAGACAAGAAGTGTAGTCGCTAAAGACATTTCTTATTATCAACATAATATTCGTCGCTACTTATCATATATCCAGCAACGACATCTGTTTCCTGTATTGAAAGTGTCTGTGTCTTTAGTGACACCTTTAGACATGTCTAGCAACCAAGACGTCAGTGATAAGGATCAAGATATATGGTCGTTGAAGATAGGGCATACATTAGTGACGAATTTTTGTTTGTCACGCCAATTGACGATCTTTAGTACCTAAACTTCAGTGACGACACATTAGCGACGATAATGTCGTCCCAAAATAGAAGTGCTAGGTTAAAAATGATATTTTATCCTATCATTAGCGACAACTTGTTTCGCCGCTAATGCCCCTAATTATAGAAAATGTAACAATGTTAATTAAGCTCTAGTTTTCAAAATCACCAACTTCGAAGAAAATGATAATTAAGTTCAATACTTGTGTAACTCTTGGCAAGGGATTAAAACTGAAATTGATCAATTTTCAACGTGCATCACGTAATGAGAAGGTCATTATTATTGATTTCGAAGCGAAGATCACCAACGATTATTATTTCTTTTATTTAGTTTAACATGTAATGTATCTTTGCTTGTAGATAAAGTGATGGCTAACATCTTTGCGATATTCTTTAGTTAATATAATCAATATTTTGCATGAATGAAGTATTTATAAATTGTAAAATTTGGGAAGTTAAATGATATTTTATACATGGTGAAACAAAATTTATAAAGAATATAAAAATAAAAGTTTTTAAGAAAGTCGTGATTTCAGAATTTATAAAGAATATATTATTTTTTTTAAAAGAAATATCAAATTACTTCACGTTGTGACTATAGGATTTGGGTTGTGCTTAATTATTTTGCATCTGTCCAAACAACTAGTTTGTATATTATTGCATGTACATACAAAAATTACTATGTAACTAATTTAAAAAGTTTTGTTATGCTCTAATATGACAATTCTTAAGACCCGATAGTTTCTCTAGTGGTTAGATTATTCTACGGTAACCAATAGAACCTGATGTTGAATCTTACCAAATCCAAATAATGACACTTGAATGTATTAATTTATAAATAAATTCAAGGTAAGAAAACGAGAAATGAGATAGACATGTGCTGAACTGTCCCTACATCTAGGGGAGGTGTTCATTTGTCTTGCGTCGCCTTTCAAATGGGCTAATTAGCATGTGAATATTAAAAATCCATTTATTCATTAGAAGGGTCACCCTCTAAATTAGGGGAAACTCTCTCGTCCTTCCTTACACCATCTAAAGGCATCTCATCCGGATACTCAATCTCTATTCATGTATCATTAAAATATCTTCCTTTTGAGAGTTTATCAAAATTGACATTTGACTCATATGTACAATAAGAAAATTTCAATTATTAGTCACCTATCTTCCGTTTCTTCTTAGCTTTTATAATTTTCACCTCTACTTTCTTTGCCTTGTGGTCGTTCAACAGTTCTTTAAGTTTTGATAAGTATCTTGGTAAGATGCTTAGTACTCTCATTTTTGTTCCATTTGGTTGGCCAAAAGTCCTTTTGATGTTGCATAGTCTGTCCTTCAAGTCAACTGTAGTTCTATCTTTTAACAAATTTTTAAACAATGGACTTACCTTTATCTTTTCCCACCCGTAGAAGAATATTAGTGAGGGAAGATTGACACTTTTTAAATAAAATTTGCAATCAAAAACTTACATATTATGATGTTTGTAATGTTTATATGTCCCGTCTATTAGAGCTTCATTTTATCTTATGGTAAAAGGATTGTAATTTATTATTACTCTTTTTTCTCTAGGTTTAGTGTCTGGTATCATGTCTTCGCATTTCGTTTTTCCTTGTTTCTGTGTATATCCTGATCAGCTTCTTGAAGCAATAGATTGACTTGCATAAGACAACTAGCTGCTTGGCCATCATGAAGATTGAAGGGATGTTAAGAAATAGAACACATTCAAATATTTTATACTTATGAAATATAGGTGTTGTTGGATATATTTATAACACAACAATTAAAATTTGATTACTAATAAAAACAAACTCTAGTTAATAATAACAACATTAATTTGCACAAATATAACTAATATAAATTGAACTGCATTTGTATCTTTAGATTCACATGACATGCCTCTATATATCAGCTATAAATAAGCAATTAGAACAAAGTTAAAATACATAATAAGTGGCGAAGCCAATTAGGAGGGGAGGGGGCTCAATTTTTTAAAATTCATTTTTTCCAGTATTTGAAAAAAAAATTAAATATCTTTTGATCTCTCCAAATTTTCAAAATCTAATAGTTAACCTGAAATTTTTAGAAGTTACCTGATATATCAGGCTTTTTTTTATATAGTGATTTTATTTTATTTTTCTCGTCTGAGATTGTTTATTTTAGAACAAAATTTTTTTTGTAAAAATTAAAATATTTTTAAAATATATCTTGTTAACAAGAATTGCTTTAAGTCATTTTTTAAGAAACTCCTATCTGGTGCTTTTTCTAAAAATATTTTCGAGGGTCTAAATCATTTTTAAAAGTCTATTTTAAGTATTTTTATAAAAAAAAAATAGTTCCCAACGAGTTCTTATAGTTCAACTTTTACAAAATATAGGGACTTATAATAGTATTTTTTTCATAATATAGGAACCTAATGTGGAACTTTTCCATAATATAAAGACCTAGAGAGACAACTATATCATGCTCTTGTATACCATCCATCATACATTTAATAGTGGTTTTATCTTTATTTGTTTTTGAAAAGAGTTCTAGACTTTTTTTTGGTAAAAACAAGAGTAAAAGATTAATTTTTAAATTCATGGGTAGATACATTATCTTTCTCTGGGAGGGATATTTTCTCCTTTTATTGAACTTTTAATGAAGAAATTGGCCATTTTCTCACTACAACTCAGGAATGGGTGGATGGAGTAAATTCTTCTTTATGTTATTTTTTTTATTTAAAAGTTGGAATGCATAATATTTAGGTATTGATTACAAAAATCACTTCATATGATAAACCATATAGATTAATGGATGTACATAACAAAACCTATATACCATTATTACTTCATAGTTAAAAAATTAAACCTATAAAATAAATATGATTTTAACTAGTACAATTAAATACCTTGTCAAATTATTTACTTAGTCAAATAGAAAAGGAAAAAAAAAAGTATTTTTCTCTCCAAATATTACATTGTAAGATAAATGTCATGACCAGCAATTACTATGGGAAAATTCATTTTTTGTAATGTATTAGGAAACAATTATATTAGTGACTTTCTTTTCCATTCCAAGTTTTCAAAACTTATACTTATTATTATCTTTTCATAGTTAAGAACTGAAATTTAAATAATAAATATGATTGCCACTGTTCCAATTCAAGATATGTATAAAATTTATTAATTTTAAAAGAAATAGAAAAGTGAAAAGAGTATTATTTTATCCGAATCTTACTTTGTAAGAGCAATGACATGACCAACGACCACTTGTGACGACAAGAGAATGATATCGTCAAATTGAAATACTAAAAAAATCAAAAATACTTTTCCATTAAAATTTATTATTTTAAATATTTATATCATACAAATTATTGAGTAACACTAAGAACCAGTAAAATAAATCACATACCTATAATTGACATACCTCAAATATATCTCCAATTTTAGATTTGAGGTGAGAAACATAAGTCCCAATATACAAATATGAATGAAATCCTTTTTACAAGAAAGGATAATAATTGAAACATTAGGGTTTGGAGTAAAAGAATAAAATAGAAGTTAACTAATAATAATGATAATAATAAGTAACAGCGTGAGAGTAGTGAAGAAGGGGGAGGGGGAACAAATAAATTAGGTTAGAAAGTTATTAATTTTTTTTAGTATTACATCTTTTGGTTATTTTATGGGCCGAACACATAAGGTTATTCGACTAACAAATTTGGACCAATAAATTTTTGTTGGATCAACCCTGTTTAAAAAAATACTATAACTTAAGATCTACATGGAAGAAAATATTATTTTTCTATAAATCATATACTTTCTCCAGTCGATAATAATTTACAATTTAGTCAAAAACAAATATTCCACAATATATGTCAGGTTTAAAGTTACAATACTAAATAAATGATGGGTGAATAGAATATATGGTTTTAGACTAGATTTTCGTCCTATAGGAACTAGTTAGAATCTTATCTCTTCAAACAGACTTGTAGTATGAACAAATACAAATATACCCTTATATAATATAAAAAACACTAAAAGACAAAAAAATTATTGGGTGTTGGCACTGTTCATCTCCTGCCACTATCAACCAACCACCGACTACCGACCATCGACATTAGAAAAAAAGTTAGATTATCGGAAAAAAATATGGATTGTCTAATGAAATCAAAATATTCTTTGGGATATTGAGAAAAAATATAAAGCATCAGAAAAAATAGTGATTATCAAATTAAAATAGTAACTATCGAAATTAAAAGACATAGTAGTATTCAAGAAAATACATGCTACTCAATAAAAAATATAGAGTACTCTATAAAGATAGAGAATACTCTAATATGAGATACAGATTATTACATTATTTCTAACAACTAACCTAAAAAAAATATCTATTACATTTTTGAAAAAAAAAACACAAGAGTAACAATAAATTCATAAATTAAATTTTATTATACTTTACAATAAAATTCGAGTAAAGGAAAAAAATATATAATGGAACTTACTTAATGACTATTAGTACACGTACAAAGCAAAAAAGGTTTATAATCACCTATCGAACAAAAGAAAAAGAAAAAAAGTATAGAAAGAACATCTAAAAAGAAAAAAATTATAGAAAGAACATCTAAAAAGAAAAAGAAACATAACATCAAAATTGTTGAGTAATGTCTACGGACCATCAGAGCAACAAATAGGAGGAGCTAAAGCTTTTGAACAGATAGCTCAAGATTGGAGGCCATGGCCACTAAAATCTGGTGTTGAGATGTAAGCTTCGCGGCGGGGTTCCCTCTGGCGAGCTGTGAAGGCCAAGCATCTTCCACCATGGTTACGCCCGAGCTTCGTGACCTCCGGAAAGCAGACGGCGGAAATATTCACTCACCATTCTTCTCGCTGGAAATCTCCACCTTAGCAGGTCTTCACCATGCCTAAAGCTCTTCTTCACCTTAAACGGAGGCAGAAGTCTTCATTCCATGGTATCGCGAGCATATCTATGGCAGAGTATAACGGCGACGACTTCACCACGAACAAGAAAATATTGGAAGATCCTAATGAATTTGGATATAAGGGACTTTGATCTGAGAAATCTGGTCGTGATGCTATCGGTAATTCTTTAGGTCTTTGATTTGTTTTGTGCGTTTAAAAAAGAGGAACATAAAAGAAAAGAGAAATTAATTTAGGGTTTAGGAAATTCTGGAATAAAAATAGTATATATAGTAAAATAAAAAAAGGGGTAAAGATATAATTGGATTTTCGGATTATAGTGTCAAATCTTATTTGAGATTTTAGTAAGAAGAGAAGGTAAGTGGGGTTAGAAAAGACATAAAGGGTGTCTTCAAGACTCGTTGGGTAAAAATCTCATAAATGAATTTTATCTTATTCCACTCTTCTTTGTAAAACCTTTGAGAAACTAAACATGTAATTTTCTCTATCTTGTAAATAGGGATATATTGGTAATTTTTAACTAGAATTTGCTTACTTTTTAGATTCCTTAATATATTTGAAAAACTAAAAAACGTCACCTACATTAAAATAAAGTTACAATATTGTGCAAAGAGGGTAGTCAGCCTATTCCAGTTCTACTGTAATTCCTCCTAATGTTATGATCAAACCGGGGATATAAACCTATGACAAATTTATAGGAAGTAGGTTACATCTAAAACTTTTAGAAAGAAAGTTAGTCTCTTTATTTATTTTCTACAATTATGTCAGAATACATAATACAATTGTTGGATCTCATCGAAATGAGGTCCTTGGTCTTCCTAAAATTACAAAATAGTCCATTTTTTATAAAAGATTAAAATTAATCCTAAAATTATTAAACCTTAAAAATTGTAAAATATTCATATTTCTTTTACAAAAGTAAAAATACATAAGACTAAAATTCACTAAAATTTCATGCTAATCCAAAAACCATCAAAGCTTAAAAATTAGTCCTTATATATTTCTTTTAATATTTTTTTAAAATTGCAAACTATTTTTTATTCTTTTAAAAAATACAAAACTAACCCTAATGAATCCTAATATTCAAGCAACTTTTTTTTAAACCCTAAAATCATCTAAAATTTCATACTATTCCAAAAACACTTAAAATTTTAATACAAATATATTGCAAAATTGCATTCTAACTCACAAATCATGTTAAATAGGAAATATATGCATTAAAAAGCCTAACTATAAATTAAATTTTTTAAATTTTTTTCCACTTATTGTATTTCAAATATAGTTATCCAAATGTGTTAAAACTAACATCTTTCACTCCTAAATATCATCTATGAAATTTGAAAATAACTATAACATGCAAAAATTAAAGGACAAAAAATTAAAATCAAAATCATAAAAATTATAACCTAATTAGTGCATGAAAATCATACATTTTTTATGAAACAATAGCTACTTTTAAGCAGAAACCATGTCCCTATCTTTCGCATATAAACACAAGCAAAAAAAGGTTAGAAATTAAAATTTGAGATAATCTACTAAAATCATAAGAAAAAATCAGAATTGAATGTGTAATTGATGATTTCCTTACATTTGGATGTGATTTGGAGGTGTTAATCACTCCAATTTCTGCCAAAAATTGTAGCTTCGGTTTTTTATTTTTTATGCAATGAGGTTGTGGGAGAATAGCTCACGGCAGGAACTACATACATGACACCTCATTCCCGACTACATATATGTAGCCGCAAAAGATAGGAGATTTAGTTGCTAATATGCAGATTGAGTACCACATGTTGGTGTTTTGAACGCCATGTGCGGCATTCGCGACTACTAAGTAGACAAATGGGCGAGAAAGTTGACCGACATTAATTAAGTGAATATTAAATTCGGCATCAGCAACTACATATGTAGTCGTGAATAACAATTTATCTTTTTCGACTAGTTCATTCCCATGAACTAGTCGCGAATGACCTCCCATTTTTAGTGAGTAGTTCTTCATCTCTAGAGACTACAATATAGTAGCTAATGCTAAAACAATTGTTTTTTTTCCTTTTTTCTAATTGTAATGAAATTTTTTAATCTTAATCACCTGATATACGTTAAAAAATACTACTGTAATCATTTACACATAATCGAAACACTTTAGTCATAACAAATCCATAATCTTAAATATCAAATTTCAAAAAAAACACCAAATGACAATACAAAACAATAAATATATAATAAACCACTTTAATTCGTTTTGTAAAAACTCGTGTCAACAAATTCCTCATCACTATTAACGTAGATAGGTTCCTCTAATTGATCATATGCGTACTCGTCCAATGTGTCGTCAATTAACTCATTGACTTCATCAATAACTAAATCTATATGCAATGGAGATAGGTCAAAGTGGATCTCCTCACTAGTAGTCAAGTGTAGTTATGAGTAATCCGTCTCCGTGTTCACCAAAGGAATCATGATACGCTTGTTTTCAGTAGGTAGTGATTCTACACCCTATTAATCGGGACTCCATTCATGCCGATCATTGATTTCCCGAACAACTTTCCACCCTTTTTATGTTTTCGTTAAATTTATCAATCAATGTAAAAAAATTGCTTGCATTGCTAAAAATGTATGGTTATTCGTTCCGAAAAAAACTAGATGTGTTAATAATGGTTACCCCATTCTCTTTCCTCGTATTGCTCGTTTTATACCACTTACACTCGAATAACACAATAGAACAACCACCATCAAATGCTACCTCCAAAATTCTGACTAATTCACTGTAATATGTTTCCCCATCATACATGGTACATACTCCGTAATCCCGAGTCACTCTTTTTTCTCCTTTTTCACGAGTAACCCATTTGAAACCATTCATAACACATGAATCGTACAGATAAACCAGACCATGAGACATATTAACCAATGAAATCATCTCATGGGTAGCGAATGCATCACCGACATTTTTCATTTCATAAACCTACAAACGAGAACAATTATAACAATATTGTCTAACATTAATTATTAATTTGATATCTCAATGACACTATACTTTATGCATAAACCACTCTCAAAAAATTTGTTGGTGAATCCTCTCTTTATCATCTTCAGGGCACGATAGCGTGGCTTTGTGTTCTCTGTACATTTGAAGACTAAAGTCAATATTTTTTTAATAATTAATACAATAATAATAAATCTAAATGATTTACTTACGTCATTAAATATTGGATCTCGTCATATTTAAGTAGGATGTACCAGTTTATTTGCTCCTTCTCTATATATGGAAAAACATTAACTTTTTTTACCCAGTGGATTACACTGACTCTTAAATAGGAGTAAAACTTTAGGTTTAGTTACAGTCTCATTATATCTACCCGGATCGTTGAACTTTGTTTTTTATTCTTGAAGATCCATTCTCGCTTTCACGTTATTCTTCTCGCAATGCATAACATCGATGTTACGTTTTAACAAATTTTTGGACCAATAAGGTAAACGATAAAAAATAATCTTTTTCTGTCAATTAAACTGACAAGGACCAGTTTTCTTCGTTGTCTTGCCCCCAAAATACTTGTGTTTACCAGGAAACACAATGGGTAACCCATTTAGCTGTGTCTGAATATCAACATGACTATGTTTCCTTGGGGAGCCCTATAATCGGTACTCGGGTACAAAACTTTGTCTTTTCTAAATCGATGTCTCTTAGGTAACCAATGTCTATGATAAAAATAAACTACCCCTTCCTTCTCCTTATTCGACGGAGTAGAATTATGCATTATGGGCACGCTAAGTAACCTTGACCCTGCCACCCCGACGTGTATGACCTAGTGGGATAATCATTAGTCGTGGACAACAAACAAACCTTCATTGTAAACTCTTGCTTCGTGTGAGCATCATACGTAAGGATCCCGGTTTCCCACAACTCTTTAACTCAAGGCGTAGAAAGACATCCATGTCCTTACCGGGTGATCGCAGACCCAAAATCAACAAACAAAGCTGAAATGTTGTTCCTTCATGCATACCCACAGTGTCAAGTTGTAAACGGTCAATATAACTAACTACATGCTATATGAGTTGTTCAGCATAGAAAACGGACAACAAGCATTGATAACCAGAATCAAGAATACATTCTGAAGTTCACTAGCAAACTCAGGGTGTAACTCTATAAATCTCTTCCAACTATCACCATGAACCACACGACGCAACCCATCTGGGTTGGTACTCTTCCCTATACGGTGCCAAATCATATCTTTAGTAGTGTGTCTCGAAGCATAAAGTCGTTGCAAGCTCGGCGATATCAAGAAAAAGTATCAGAATTTCTTATGCGCTACTTTCTGACCTTCTTCGGGTCCTATCTGGATTCACTACATTTTAGACACTTGTCGAGGTATTCATTCTTCTCTTAAAATAAAGCACAATCGTTCAAGCAAACATCGATAGTAGTATACCCCATACCTAAACTTTATCACTTTTTGATACACTCCTCGTACGACTCGGGCAAGGTATGAGGTTTGGGCAACACGCTTACTACAGTTCTAGAAGCTAGTGATGTGTTAGTCCACTTGTTCTTCACCTTTACATGCATTAACTTCTTAATGAAATTTAATAAACTCGTTACTGTACATCCAAGGTATAATTCAGTCTCCAATACATCAAAAAAAATTTGAAACTGCCGCGTGTTTAATTGTTCAAGTCTCTCATCTCATTGTCACCCGAGTGAACACCACCCTCGTAAGTAGGTCTCAAATTGTCATAAACATTTAACCTTTCATTTTCTACATATTGAGTCTCGTAAATTTCTAAAATATCACCATTCTATGACCAAATCGCATTCGTGGATAAAACCACAAATTTTAAAAGATGTGCACTAACATTTTGGACATTATAACGACGATTATTCTAACATTAATTATACAGAAAAAACAAAGTACCGTCAAACTTATCTTGTTTTTGGACGAATGTGAGAAATTCTTATATTCCATTAACAAATTCATGTGAAACACGATGAGCGGAATTAATCTAATTCTTATCAATACCCGAATCCATCGTATATTAACAATATAATCAACAAGAACAATATAAATACTACAAAATAAATATTTGATATGATGATATAATTTATTTTATATAATAAAATGGTTATATATATATCCAGAAACAAACTATACCTAACATATATGTACAATTTGAACAATTAAGTAAAGATTTATTTCACATTTACTTTGTACAAGAAAAGAGATGAAATTTAATGTTTGTAAGTAACTTGATCAACCAATAATATATTTTAGGTAACATATTATTAACCACTAAGACAATAAATAAGTGTTGTTATTATAAAGGCATATTCATGATGTTTTCCATGGGAAGGGGGTCAAATTTAATAGTTAACGTCGCAAATTGAATGTCGATAAACATTATATACATGGATTGGGGAGGTAATGCATATTAATATTTATGGAGTTAATTTCATAATGTTACACTGATTCATGCAAAATATATAATACAATGTTATTTCATTAAGGTATTAACTAACGTAGTTGTAAGGTTATATTCATTAGATGTACATTGTTGGTTGAATATTATATTTGATTTATATTTTATGTACTTTGTATTAGTCTATTAAAGTAAAGTTGTTTACAAGAATATAATTTTATCTTTTAAACTTCAAAAAATGATTGGTAGTATAATATCTTCTGATGGTCTCAACTACAAACCTCAAAAATCTATTGTGGTTACAAAATTTTATAAATCACGAATTGCTCACCTAAGATAGCCACTTGAGGATAACACATTAATTCATTCCCCTATCCAAAATGAAGGTCATCACGTCTACTACGTTTTAGTTTTATTATAACTTTCGCGAACTCTTTTAAACTTCCCAATAAGAATAATATTGAGAGAGTTTTATATTAATATTTATTCCAAAATCATTCTTAAACGAACAATTTTAGCAATCCACAAACCATACATTAGAGGATGAGAATTTTAGCTCTTGTTTAGGCCAATTAAATAATTAAAGTATGTACAAATTAGAATTAAGAACTCTGTGCGGAGATGGAGCTTGGAATTAACATGTGTGTTTAAATAAAAAATCACCTTGAAAAATATATATGTAAAATATGTTAGGGTAACCATCTATGATTTTGAAATATATACTTCCCCTCCCTCCCAATCTTTTTAAAGATTAATTTTCTTTCTAATATAGGGACCAACATTGCAATTAAACTAAAAAAAATGACTTCTAAATTAATGTTTTGGAAAGGGTTCTTTTATGTTATAATTTATTTAATGAGAATGTGATCATGGGAAATTACAAAAATTGAAGAAAATAGTTCGGTTTAACTTTGCAGCTAGGTATTGTAATTTATTCTGATAGAAGTTAAATTTTCATAGCAGAATGTGTAACTAGATCCAATATTAGAATGATATTTCTTATGAAATATTTTCCACATATAAATATTTCTTTAACTGGTTATTTTTCAAATTATCTTTGACAGTCTATTCACCTTTAGTCATGTCGATGATATGTTGCACAGTATGTGAGTATTATATGGCATAGTTTATCGGAAACGTGACTTACCAAAAACATTCTCATAAGTTTAGGAAATGTGTTGATGAGATGATTATAGATATAGCTAGAGCCAATATTCACAAGGCATATAGAACATTATTTTAATAAAATTACCTTTACCTTTTTCTTTATCTGAATTACCATTAAATTGAGTATACAAGAGTGCGTATGTATCTGGGGTTGTTTAACATGCTTGCCCCTATTGTGATTTTTAAGTCTACTTACCCCTAAATTTGTCTTTTGTTCTCGTTACCCCCAGACTTATATTTCATGCCACAGCATCCTCCAAACTTGTAATCAGTGCCTTGTTGCCCCTTTTTAATATGACCTAAAATAATTCTACAGCCAGACTGGATGCGAAATTCCATTATGGGGTAATGGGGAATGGATAAAATTTTGGAGGTAATAAGACTTAAAATTCAAAATGGGAAGCATCGTGTCAAACAGGCAAAAATTGTGAGATTGTTCATGAGATTGTTTAGTTGATTAGTTTCAGAAAATTCTACAATTTAAAATTCACTTTATTAGTTAGTACAAGATATTACTATGAGCCTTAATTGTTGAAGGATTATCTCTTTTTCCGATACAATCTGTGAAAAATACAATGGAATGTTCTTTCTAGTAATCACATTCACCTTTAAACAACTAGAAAAAAAAAAAGAGAAATGGAGCAGGTAAGAAGAAAGTATGATTTAGATTAGGGGATAAGTAGTGATATTGAAAAACAAAAAACTACTCATTTAAATCCATTAATGTTAACTATATATGAAACATTAACCATGTATGAAAATACTATAAAACATACAATTGTATAAATGATTAAATTATTCTATGTATTGATAAATTTTGTTTATTAAAGATGATATCACTCAGTCTACTGTACCTCACCCTTACAACAACTTCCAAGATTTCTTGTATTTCTTGTGAGGACATTAAGCTGGTCCGACAAGAGTTAATCAAATTTCCTTTTTAGATTGTGAGTTCCACCACTGCTCAGTTTGAAGGTTGGTTTTGATTGTCTTTGAGGCCCACATATCATCCCTTCCTCACTAATTCCTGCAAGAACCTCCAGGTATCATTTCACCTTCAAATCATCTTGTTTATGTGCAACTCGATATGATTTAGTTTGTCTGGGTGATACCATAACTTACAGTTGAGTTAAAATCAATTATGCTCTCAATAATTGAGTCTAGAAACCCCTTGACAATAAAAATAGGCACCAAAGACCCTTGCACTCGACAATAATCATCACAAGAAAGAAAGGCTCATCTGTCAATTTTCCTTTCAACACATGAGAGGTGAGATTTTTATTTGTTCTCACTTTTTATTTTATTTTTTATTTCTTAAAAGACTTAAATACCCTCATACTACAAATTTATTTATTGGAGCTTCCATGGAAGCTCCAAATCGAAGCTTTATTCCACTATCAAGCTCCAATGGGTAATGAAAATATTAACATGTAATGTGTCTTGATTAGTTATTTTATTGTTACATCTGCTCTAAAGCTTCTATCGAAGCTTCAATGGAAGATCTAAATGTAACCACAAAAAAGTTAGGACAAGGGACTTTTCTGGAAAATTTTAAGGGTATATTCTGTATTTCATCTTTTCAGTTAACAAAACTTATCAAAGTCCCCAAGAGGGGTTGTGTTTGGCTATTATTTTAAGCACAAGGGTTCTAGACTTAATTAATATGACCAGAGGATCATCTGGCGCCATTAACCCCTTATATATTGATAATATGTCGTATTTATACTCTGTTCACCCGATGATGTATAAAAAATAACTTACAAGTTTAGTCCTTGTTGTAATAAGACCATATCTAATTTATATGGAAATAATAGATGGTGTCTTCCTCCAGTCATTGGGGATATTCTTCGACACATAAAACACTTTAAACTCAATAAATGAATGATCAATTCTATTGGATTGAATTGTCTAAGCCCAAGTTCTCCTTGAGAAAAATGCTTAAGATGATCATAGTTAATGGTAATCCGGTTGAATGGAGTAAGTTTGTCTAGGTCAAAGGCAATATACCATGATGTTCATTTATATCTTGGTTGGCATGTCATAATCGCCAATCAACCAAGAAGGGAATGATGGATTGGGGGATTTTGACCAACCCTAATTGCAAATTTTGTTCAAACGGAGCTGAAGACTTAGATCATCTCATGATTACTTGATTTTTCTCCAAACAAATCCTTAAAATGCTAATTGATCATTTCTCAATTAACTTAAATATGTTGATTGGAATGACCTACTTCACGAGCTAAATAAGAAAGGCGTGAGTAAAGAAATGAACTTACTCTTGGGTTTGTGCTTTACTACTTATTCTTATTGTATATGGGCAGAGAGAAATCAACGATTTCATGGTTAAAGCTCAATGACAGAGGAGCAAGTGAACAATCGGATAAATTTGCTAATTCTATTAAAACGTAGAAAAGAAGATTTAAAGAAAAAGAGAGCTCGGTTTTATATGCTAAATGGACTTAGTTAGGGGGTTTTAGCAAATCCATGTAATTTTTGTTAAGTCCCTAGAGCTTTGGAAATGTTAGCTTAATGTCCTTTATTTTTTAATTACTAACTTCTATGGTTAGTATGTAAAGATATTGGGTATTTGGCATCTATGCGAATGAAAAATTTATTTGATGGTAAAAAAAAGTATAAAAGATAACCCATGCCTGAGAAAAATCTTCCAAAAATCATTCATATGGTTCATGAACTCGTAAATTATATAAGATAACCACACAAGCCTTATTGGATTAAATTGTTATTTCATGAAAAATTGCTTCGACACATTTGTGCAAAGTATATACTGCCTTTAGGTCTTTAATATTGATAGATATTAGCATAAACTAGCTGACATATTTACATATTAAGCTTGTTTCATGAACGACTGAACAGGTGGGCAGAGGAGTCAGCCTAAGCGAAGAACTGCTTAGGCATGATCAGTTGCTCGAGAAAAATCGCATAAAAATACAAATTTGGCTGTGGTGACCTGGACAAATTGGGACTGTGAGGAAATGCTAGAATATGAGTGCAAACTCAAAAACATCCATAAGTATCGTTACTTCAACATGTCAGTCTCTAGTCTTGATTAATTCTTCAATTTAAAACAAAATTGTTTAGGATGCACGTATGAAAACAGAAAATAAGGGATAGAAAAGTTAATGAGCAATGCTAAGAATTCATGTTGAAACTTAGGGAGAGTTATTTGGTGTGTAGAACGTGAGGTTTGAAATTAGTTGAAAACCCGCATGTCTATGAACTAATAATGAAAACGTAACGAAATCCGGTGGTTAGAAAAATGACTAAGGCAGTTCTTTCATGATTAAAACACTTGAAGCCTTTTATACTTTATCACCATTTTATTTGATTATTATTATTTATCCGTCTTAGCCCCTCTGAGCCTTTCTAAAGCCTTTTTATTGAAACACATTATAATCCATACCCTTAGTTTTTAGGACTTATCTATATGACCCGCACTCGAATCGCAAAACCTGAGACAACTTGTTTTAGAGCTTGAGTTTGGGGTGAAGGGTTTCATCATAAGGGAACATTGGGTTTGGGAATTATAGTTGTGATTTTATTGATGATGAAATTGTTCTTATTGTAACCCTTTGCCGGGGTAATAGTGAATGAAAAAGAAGCTACGAGCTAAATTTGCCAACAAGGGCATAAAAAGAAAGAATATATATACATGAGAAAAATAGTGTGATATCTCAACATCAAAAAAAGAATCATAGCTATACAAAAGAGAAAATTGATTTGAAAAGAAAATATATATTCGAACCGGCAAAGTAGATTTTATATCATCAAAGGTTTTAATTGGGTTTATTGGGGATGCACATCAAAAGCATCAATAAATTGGGTTGAGTGAGAGTATCTTTGAGTGAAAACTCAAGCTCTACGGCGATTCGTTGATGGCTAGTGAGGAGAGAGCCAAAAGCTCACTTTTCATTATCCAAATATACCACACCCGTCCTTAAGCCACGTTATAACCACAGACCTTAGGATTTCTAACTACTAGATGGAGAAACAATTAAGCTATTAGGTAATAGGTAAGTGGACCATTGAATGCTATATTAGGACCTATGAAAAACCTATATCCATTAACCTGAACTAAGTTATCATCCTCTCCTTCTGGCATTGCGAAATTAATCTTGACTTGAATTTATGGATTGTTGATTACATGTATATTAAGCATATTTGTGCATTATTTCTTGAGCATTACAACATGAGACTTTTTAGATTTTATGCTCTAGGAATCACTCATTATGTTCTGTTCTTGTTCTCCTCCGACTTCTTCTTGTTTATTTGACTACCCTTCTGTTCTTTACTTTTATTGTATCGGGACGATACAACTTTGAGTTGGGGGTCTTGATGTCTCCTCATTTGTGATAATAAAATATACTTTTGAGACATCATTTTAGGCTTATTTATTAGTTTATAGATTGATTTTAGCTTAATCTAGTGCACTTTCCTATTTTGAGTCTTGATTTAGTAACATAATATTTTTAGAGCATATTGGGTTTAATTGTTTATTTCGTGTGAAGCTTTAAAGATAATTATGGAGATTAATTAGAGTCTAAGTCAAAGACTACAACTTATGGAAAGAGATTTGCATGGAAATTGGAGATAAAGGAAACAAAGGCTAAAAACATGGAAAAGGAAAAGCTGCCTAAATCTTAAATTCTGCAGCAACGCCTAAAGAAGTGGTGATAACTCCAACAAGGAAGCCGATTTTTTAAGATTCCTTTCATAAGGACGTAGATAATTCGCTGAGGATTCTTTTGGTATATTATGGAGCAAAAGCCGACCAATAACGAAGAAGATATGCTCAAAACAGTTCAGCAGTAATTATCTTTATTTCCTTACGAATTTGAGTTGGGCTTGGAATCTATTACTTGGCCTTTGCTCCAAGAAACGAATTAGGTCAACCTATACACTGTAAATACAACCTCTTAACACTCTTAAATCATCCTTGGTGAAACCTTAAACCAAGAGGAAGCTTACAACACAAGAGAGAAGTCTGGAAGGAGCTGTTCATCACAATGTCTTCTTCTACCTTTAAATTTGTAATTTCTTTCTTTTCTTGCATGAACTAAATTTCTTTAGCTTGAGTTTTAGCATATATGTATGAACCCTAGTTTTGATTGACATCAATCTAATTTGGGAACTTAATGTTTTAAATTGCATTATAGTTTTTATTCTCTGTTTATGTGTTTGGATTTATATTCTGTGTTCTTGTGGACTGCAGCCATATAGAATTACCATCTAGTTGTTAGGTCACCATTCACAACGGTATTTAATTACATGTTTAGCACATAACGTCTAGTATTCGGTTTAGATCTGACAAATCAACCTAACTAGATAATTGGTGGTCCTTTGTGTGTTCTAAAATAAATGCAATAAATAATCGAACCACAACCGCAAGTGTACGGTTGTCCCAAGTAGTATAATTGATAAAACAGATTCGTTCCAAGGACGGGATGGTTGACTACAATGTTTAACAAGTAATGATTGGTTGCACTTATGAAAACAAGTAAAGAAATATGTTTGTTTGGTTTTTTGTTATTAAAGCTACTAAATGAAAGACAAATTATAAATGCAAGTAAAAGCTAAGACGCAAGTAAAAGGATGTAAAACGCAGTATGAGAAGGTAGCACTTGAGAACGCAAGGGATCCTCCCAATCCTATTTCCTAACTTATGTTGTTTAAGGGCTAAATTGGTCAATTACAATGGTCGGGATTTTAAATTCCTTATACCCCCGTCAGGGTGGACTATAAGGCGATCCTAGAGTGTCACTAGTCCCGTCAGGGTAAATATGATCTACCTTTGGATGTTTAAGTTTTATTACCTCATTGGCCCTAGAATTAACTAAGTTCGTCAGAATCAATAGTTTCTATCCTAGATTGAATAAATGGTTCTGTATTTAAACCCTCCGTCAGGATGATCCAATTGCCACTAATTGGAATAGCCTAAATACTAACACCTGTTCCTAGTTCATGACGCTAAAAACAGTAAATAATCTTAATTTATAGAAAGGAGTAAAAGCCCCAATCTAATTTAATTTAACAGAAACCCAAATTCAACATTCGAAATTCAATAAGATTGGGATTCACCCATTATTTGTTCTCAAGCACTATTAAAAGTTTAGCTCATACTAAATGGAAAAACTAAATTAAAATAAATGGAATTCATATTTGATTACAAAATTAAAGATAAAAAGAACCTAATTTCCGGAATTGGAATGACTGAGAATGGAGATATAGACCCTCTCCAGTTCTTGCAGCTTCTTCCTTCTTCCTTCTGTTGCTTCTCTCTGATGTTTAATCTTGTGGAATGTGAATTGTCTGTAAAATAGAAGTCAAAGGCTCCTTTTATAAGTGTAAAAACGGATTAGGGCTTGGACCTAATAATAAAACACTAATTAAATGTCCAAGCCCAAATTCTAAGCCCAAAATCCCGTAACTACTGATACACCTCCACTAAAACGGCTTTTCCCGATTCGTTATGACTCCGATTGACCTCATTCCAGTTGCTAAAGTTCCGTAACTCGATAAGAAATGATTTCTCTTCAAAGGTCAGCGGCTAGATCATCGCTTAAGAACCTCGAAATCAGCAATCTATGGCCTGGAAAACAGCTTTTCATCTCTAAAAATAATATCTTCGGGATTTATCTTTTAGTCTTGACTTTATATCACGATCTTTGACTTTCTCTTCGGATTCCTCTTTTAGCTAACATCTAAAACCTGTAAACTTTCCACTAAAAATACCAATATTACGGGCAAAAGCTTAATAATTTAAAAATGCTAGAAATAAAAAGGAAATTCCGGATTATTGCATATTTAGTCCAAAAGTCTATCAAATTAATTAAATAAACACCAAAAATGATGTCTCCTAAGGGTCGAAAATAAGAACAATTAGGGAGACATCAATAATCATTATTGTTTAGTTCTTGTGACTATTTACCAATTATAGGAAAAGTTTTCTTAGGAAGCCTTATTAACACATGTAAATCCTATTTTAAACTACCAATAGCGAATTGGAACCGATTATTGAAATACTACATAATTCACCCTTTCATGTTTAGAACCGCAAAACTAGTGGGGATTACATGCTAATAACTCGAGCTATATTCTCATACTACTTCTCTTTCGCATTTATTTTCTGTCTTTTAAATTCTTAGGTTTAGTTTAGTTAATTAGAAAATCAAATAAATATCTATTTGTCTTTACTTTTATTTGTGTTTAGTTGTTCTAGCTTTAATTTATTGCACTTGATTATTGCATAAGATTCCCCTAACCTTCGTAGTCTCTGCGGAATGAATCTTACTTATTTTCTAAGACTTGCATACGATCTGTAATACTTGCAGAACCTTGTAGCTTTAGGGTGTTATTTGCACTTTATTTATATCTTATTTTATCACATCCTAGGCCCCACCAACGATGTATGTGTCGAGACTTACCGTTATACATTTCTTTTAGTGCCCTACCAATGGCACTTTGACTATCTCAATGTATGCAGATAGCTGTCGCAGGCTTTGGCCAATTAGGAATATCCTCTAAGAAATTCCGAAGCCACTCGGCTTCCTCAGTAGCTTTGTCTAAAACTATAAACTTAGATTCCATAGTGGATCTAGCTATGCACGTTTTCTTAGTGGATTCCCAAGACACGGCTCCTTCTCATAATATGTAGACAAATCCATTTGTGTATTTTGAGTCGGTGGAGTCTGATATCCAGTTTGCATCACTATATCCTTCTAGTACAGCTGGATATCCTGTGTATAACAACCCTTTGTTCATAGTGTATCTAAGATACCTTAGAACTCTTACAATAGCAATCTAGTGGTTCTTCCCCAGATTATGTGTAAACCTACTTAGCTTGTTTACTGCATGTGCTATATCTGGCCTAGTTTAGTTTCTTAGGTACATGAGACTCCCAATAATCCGAGAGTACTCCAACTGGTTGATCGTATCACCAGTGTTCTTCGCAAGATGTAAATCAACAAGTGTCTTGGAAATATTTGTGTCGCCATTAATAAATTTGTTTAATACTTTCTCAATATAGTGTCACTGAGATACTATAATACCTTTAGATGTTCGGAGAATCTTGATACCCAAAATAACATCCGCAAGGCCTAGATCTTTCATGTCAAACTTACTTGAAAGCATACTCTTGGTGAATGTAATCACATCATTGTTACTTCCAATGATCATATCATCCACATATAAACAGACAATGACATATCCTGTCTCGTTTCTTTCTATATAAACGCATTTGTCACATTCATTGATCTTGAAATCATTTGAGATCATGAATCTATCATATTTGTCATGTCATTCCTTCGGTTCCTGTTTTAAACCATATAAAGATTTAACAAGCTTACATACTTGGATCTCCTTCCCTAGAACTACGTAATCCTCAGGTTGTTCCATATATATCTCTTCATTTAGTTCTCCATTTAGGAAAGCTGTTTTTAAATCCATTTGATGAATTTTGAGCTTGTATATTGAAGCTATAGAGATTAGCATTCGAATGGATGATATTCTTGTGGCTGGAGAATGAGTATCAAAGTAGTCAAGTCCTTATCTTTGACTATAACCTTTTCCAACAAGGCGAGCCTTGTATTTCTTAATAGACCCATCAGTCTTTAGTTTCTTCTTGAATATCCATTTGCATTTAAGTGGTTTATTCCCAGGATGGAGAGACACTAGTTCCCACGTATAGTTTTGCATAATGGATTCTATCTCACTATTTACCGCTTCTTATAGTAAGAGGCGTCAGGGTTTGACATAGTATCCTTGTATGTTCGTGGTTCGTCATCTAGCATGTAAGATAGAAAGTCAGGACCAAAAGATGTAATGGTTCTCATCCGCTTACTTCTTCTTCTTTCTCCTTCATTTGGCAATGATTTTTTATCTTGCTTTTCAGTTGGCAATGATTCTTGATCTTTCTATTCAGTTGGCAATGATTCTTGATCTTGCTCTTCTTGAGCTGTATCACTTGTTATTTTCAATGAACCAGATTCTAGTGTGGTCTTTTACGGAAAGGTTGTTTCAAAGAAATCTGCATTTTTTTGATTAAATCACCGTATTGACGTGAATTTCAACATGACAAGATTTGTGTACGAGGAATCTATATGCAAAACTGTTGTGAGCATATCTAATAAAGACGCAATCAATGGTCTTTGGGCCTATTTTGAACATTTTAGGAGCAGGAATAGATACCTTGGCCGAGCATCCCCACACATTTAAATATTTGAAGGAATGTGGTATTCTGTTCCGTAATTCGTAAGGAGTTTTATCTACCTTTTTGTGTGGTACCTTGTTGAGGATGTGATTTGCGGTGAGCAAATCCTCTCCCCACAAGTTCTGTGGTAACCTTGAGTTAATCAGCAAGGTATTCATCATTTCCTTCAACGTGCGGTTCTTGCATTCAGCAATCTCGTTTTGTTGAGGTGAGTAGGGGATCGTGGTTTGATGGATGATTCCATGTTTAGCGCAAAACTCATCAAAAGGAGACACATATTCTCCTCCCCTACATGTTTTAAGATTCTTAATCTTTTTATTTAGTTGATTCTCAACTTCAGTTTTGTATTGCATAAATTCTTCCAAGGCCTCATCCTCACTTTGAAGCAAGTATATTTGATAATACCTTGTGCAATCGTCAATGATATTTATGAAATACTTTTTACCACTTTTAGTTTGCACAAATTTCAAGTCACATATGTCACTTTGAATTAACTCTAAAGGTACCAAAGTCTTTTCTATAGATTTAAATCATGTTTTTGTTAATTTTGACTCAGCGCATACTTCACATTCCTTTTGAGAATTGAAGTTCATATTAGATAGTAACCTGACGTTTACTACCTTATTTAATGAAACAAAATTAACATCTCCTAATCTATCGTGCCATAAATAAGGTGAGTCAAGGATATATTACTTTCTCGGTTACATTTTGGTAGGTACTGTGGTCATTACATTCATCTTAAATAAACCATCACATAGGTACCCTTTGCCCACAAATATCCCACCTTTAGGGAGAATAAATTTATCAGACTTAAATACTAGTTTTAAGACATTCTTACTAAATAACGAACCTGAAACTAGATTCCTTCTAATGTCAGGCACATGGAGAACGTTATAGAGACTCAACTCTTTTTCAGAAGTCATTATTAGAAAAACGATTCCAGATCCAACTACTTTTGATGTAGAGAAATTTCTCATACATAAAGTCTCTTCAGTAGTTGCAACTTTGTATGTCTTAAACATACATGTCAGGTGGCCCCAGTATCCACCCACTAGTGTTTGGTATTGCCAAACAAATTTACTTTAGAAACTACTGTAGTAAAATCAATCTTATTTGATTTTAGTCATGGTTGCTTGGCCTTATTTTCCTTTAATGTAATTGCCTTTACCCTATGTGATTTCGGACGTCTATTCCTTTACACAGATAGTCAATTCCATTTAACCTCTTAGACTCCTCAACAGGTCTATAAGAGTCGTGATCATGTCCCACAATTGTGTTTTCCATAAGTGAAATTGTTGATGGTATGTTGTTACTGATTCCATCATTTCTGGACATATTGTTTATCTTGGTAGACATCATTTCAATTACCAAGGATTACACAATATTATAGATAATTCAAACAAACGAATTATTCAACCTTTCTCACTAAAAGACAAGACAAAAACTTGATTCTTTCTTACGACAAAATGATTAAATTAATTTTAATTTCCCAAGTTTTTATATTCTTGTTAGTCCCCCAAGTTTTTATATTCTTGTTGTAGATGATCGAAGAAATTAAAGAGATAATCAATTCACGTGAAAGAAGAATCTCAATCAATTAAGAATTCTTTTAGCGGAAAATTTTCAAACCACAATGTTCGACAAGTATGCAGATACTAGCAAGATTAATATTAGTTGTTAAAAAACACACTAATATTACAACGTAATATGAAGTTAGTAAGCGAATATTTTTCTAGTATGTATACACAAGCCTAGAAATCAGAATAAGAGATAAGAAATAGAATGTAATATTCATTGCCTGTATACACAGACCCAAAAAAATTTCCAAAAGTAAAGTTTATAAAAACATAAAAAGAAAATGTTTTCTGGTTTATACCATGGTGTCTCCTAGTGTGTTCTAAATAAACACACCTAAAAAGGCAAGACACGTACCGCAAGTGTACGGGTCGTCCAAGTAATATCTGGTAAACGGGATTTCGATCTCAGGGACGGATTAGGTATGATTAAAGTGTTATGCAATAAATATAAATAGTTGCTTGAATGAAAAATTAAAAGTAAAGATATAGATTTTTATTTTGTTTTTGATTAAAGGACTAAAGTGCAATTAAAGTAAATATTAAACTAGAATTAAAACTAATGCAAGGAAATGAATATTAAGAGACTAAAAGATGAGAGAGTAGTACTTGAGTCACGCTAGGTTTCACCGAAATAAACTTAATAAATGCTTCTTCTAAGGGACAAATTAGTAACTAGTAATAGTCGAGATTCTAGATTCTCCTAACCCCCGTAAGGGTGGACTTAGGAGCTATTCTCAGGTGTTACAAACCCCGTCAGGGCGATCATAATCCACGTTCGAATGTCAGGTTCTCTACCCAATCGGCTATAAGATTAACTAAGTCCGTCAGGATCAATAATTTCTATCTTACGTTTATTACCTATGTCAGTAATTAAACCCCCCGTCAAGATGATCACTTCCCCACCAAAGTGAATAGCCTAATTACTCAAACCTATGTCTAATTGATCAGATTAAATATAGTGAAATTAACTTACGATAACAAACAATACTAAATTACTCAATTTGAATTAAATTATAAAAATCCCAAATCAGAAAACATTCATTAAATAAATTAAGGTTCAACCCATATAGCAATTCTGAAGCACTTAAGAAGTTTAGCTCATAACGAAAAATAAAACTAAAACAAATAAATTAAAAGACATAATGTTTTACAGAAAGAAAATAATAATACCTAATCAAGAGGTTGGGTTTGGCTTTGAATCGGAGATATAGACAGTCTCCAGCTCTCAGCTTTCTTCCTTCCTGCTTGCTCTAACTTGAATCCTTAAGCCTCTTTGATAATGATATGAAGTGTGTGTAAAAGAGGAGGTTAAGGGGTGTATTTATAGGTGTTAGGAGCCTCTAGGTCGAATTTACTTGGAGTGGAAGACAAGTCAAGGACTCTTAAATTCGTAGCCCTAAATTCCAGGAAAGGTAAGATTTTGCTGCTGATTTGATTTGGTCATATCATTTTCAATACTTATCCGTTTGAGAAGTTCCAATATATGAAACCACTTGTCTTGGAAAGATCTTTCTATTGGTGCAGACCATTCGTCCAGAATCCTTGTCAATATTTAATTATAAATTAATCTCTAAAATGTGGCTGGAATTTCAGATTCACAAGGCAGCTTTATCTTTTCCTTTTTTGAATAAATCTTTCCTAAATCTTATTATTTCCATGTAAAACTTCTTTCCTTTAATCTTTATCTTGACTTGGTCTCTAAGAAATTACCATTTATCTTTTAAAGCTTCACATTAAATAAATAATTAAACCGCATATGCTTAAAAAGAATAAATCAATAAATCAAGAAATAGAAATAGGAAAGTGCACTCTAAAAATAGAAACTCTAGTAAAAACATTTTCTAACACTCTAAAATACACTAAGACTTTATTCTCACTTCTCCTCCTTGGATTGGTCTTTCATGAAATTTAAGAACCTATTTAACTTTGCATAAAAAATAGTCAAATCTACGCACAAAAGCTCAGAAAATGCAAATAGTTAAATTCCAAGGGGGAAAAGTGTAATATGATCAATTAAGCCTAAAAGTCTATCAAATAAGTCATTTATTCACCTAAAAGGATGTCTCCAAGGGGCTAATAATTAGAACAAATAGGGAGACATCAAGACCCCAAACTCAAACCTTTGTCGTCTCGACAAAGTAAAATAAAAACAAAGGATCTTTTAGGTGAATGCAGAAGGTAGAATCTAGTAAACAATCCCAAAGCACAACTTAAAACAAATCTCATATAGTTTAACCTAGGAATTAATATACACCTACACTTATCATGCAAAATCAAATACAAAATAATATCAATCCAAAATGCTAGAAGGTTATGCTTAATACTTATCTCAAGATGGTGGCTATAGGGTGTTCCTCGATCTTTACTTGCTTTGAACTGTCCACTTAGAATACTCACTATTAACTCACTGTGCATCTAGGAATCACGAGGTCTTTAAGGTTTTAGCATAGGCTGAAGGACGGTATGGTATGTATATTTGGTAAATTTGAAGTAGGCTTTTGGTCTCTCCTCACTTACCATCAACAACTGTCCAAGAGCTTGAGTTTACACTCGAATAACGTTCTCACTCAACCCAATTGACTCGCTTAATTAGCGTCACCAAATTAATCCCATAAGCACTAAAGATGGTTCACTTAAAAATTTCCACTTTGCCGGTCCGAAATATTCTTTTCAAATCATTTATTTAATTCTTTTCTTTTTGTATAGCCATGACTCCCTTTTTGATGTTGAGATATCATGCTATTTTTTCATAGTTATGCCTATTCATAACTTGAGCTCGAAGCTTCTTTTCCATTCACTATTACCCCGGCAAAGGGTTACAATATCATAAGCCTGTGAATCATCAAAATGTATAACCGAGCACAATTGATATGCTCAAAAATCCCAACACACCACCCCAAACTCAAGCTCAAGACACGAAGTCTCAGGATCGTGATTCAAGTGCGGGTCATATGGTCATGCCTAACAATCTAAAGGGATATTGGCTTATAATGTGGCGACAAAAGAAAGGCTTAAAGGCTAAAAATTTGTCTAAGAAGGATAAAATTAATTCAGGGATAGTAGGCCAAAAAGGATTCAAAGGGCTAACAAAGAACTGCCTCTATCATTTTCCTATCTACACAGCTTACTTTTAGTTCATACCTAAGTGGGTTCTCTACTCATTTAGATCTCACGTTCTACAAACCACCTATTATCCTTAAGCACAACTTTACTTCTTTTGCATTGTTCATTAATTTTTCCTATCAATTATCTCATATTTGCATGCAATCAAAGTTCAGCTTCATACTAACTCCTAAAGTCAACTATTTTCTATCATTAATTCATAAAAAGCATGCTTGATGGGGGCATTTAAAACACTCTACAGTCAAACGCAACCCTAAAAAAAATTCTTTCTGAAAAGCATGTAAAATACAAAAAATTGGGATGAGGCAACGAACCCCACCCCAAACTCAAAAGTGAGTCGTGCCCCCACGACTCGAAAAAGACTCAATAAAGCAATAAAATTAAACTAAACTACCTACTAGTGCCTACCATTAATTAAGATGGAGAATTAGAACGGGGTACCTGGCCATGAAGATCCATCGTGTCCTCTTCCGAAGGGGAAGAATAATTATCAATATCCATGAACAAAGTTTCCTCTTCCAATGTTGACTTAATATATGTAATTTTCCTTCCAAAGTGCTCCGATGTCTAGTCGTAAAAGTTCGAATTCTTGTTGCAAATTGCGAGCCCATGGAGGAATACCAGAATTAGTTTGAGAAGAAGAAGAACCTTGATCTTAAATTTGTATCTTGTCTTTAGGCTTTGATGATACCCCCATCCTTGCTGTTAATTTCTTGTGTTGTGGTGGTGCAGGTGCCTTTTCTTCTTGTTCTTCAGTAGGCTCATCGAGATTGATGGCATTTTCAATTGTGGAACCAGGCAAATTCTTGTTCTTCCCTAGGATACAACACTTCCTCTTATAATCCAAAGCATCTGTTCTGTTTGTCATGGTTGAATTGACCCCAAACTCAAGTTATACCAAGGATAGAATAAAGTTAAGAAAACTTGGTATAGCTTGAGTTCCTTGCTTGGATTAGATGAAGGAAGTTGTTTCTTGATGATCTTTGGAAGAATTCTTGGAAGCTTGATGATCTTGGTTGTGTTTAACGGTGTTTTGTGATGAATTTGATGAAGAGGGTGTGTTTATGGAGGATGGAGGAGAGAATTTGTGATGTTATTGTGTTTGTTGTGGAGGTTTAATCAAGCTTCAAGGTGTTTTTATAAGGTTGGGAGCTGGAAAATTCGTGTGGGAGAGGCTAGGGTTTGATTGTGTTAAGGTAAGAGTTGTATTAGGTAACAAACTCTTCAAAACCGACTTGACTGCGGTATACCGGAGGAATTGTGCGGTATACCGGAGGAATTGTACGGTATACCGGACACAGCAGGTCTTCATTTTTTCGTTTCTGTAAAGACCCCGCGGTATATAACCCGTGGCCCGGGTTTTCGCCACTGTTCAATTGCTCTTCTCCGTCCAAAAACCCGCGGTACCTAACCCGTGGTACGGGTTTTTCCTCCTGCGGTATACCGGACATATCGCGCGGTACACCGCACTTGTCATGCTCCCGTTTTTTTTCATTTCTGCCTAAAACCCAAGCTTCATACCCGTGGCACGGGTTTTCTTCCTGCGGTATACCGGGGTTCTGGGGCGGTATACCGGACCGCGCGCCGAATTTTTCCCATGTATTTCTTTCATTTCCTAGCACCCCAAACTCAATTCCTGCACCATTAACACACCACCTTTCTCATTTCTTATAAAAGTAGACACTAAACCTCGATACTAACTTAGAATTATACACTAGAAATCGAAAAACTTAAAGCAATAAACTAATATACAATGAACTGGATTATGTTTAACGTCGTTAAGCTGGACGGGTTACCTCTCGCGTCACTTTTTCACATAACCTCCCTAGCAGTGAGTGAGGTCATCAATGTTTGCTACACGGAACTTGCATCCCTTAGCTTTTATTACTACATCAGAGATAACCCTTGTGACCATGAACGGTCCTTGCCAAGAACTCTTGGCTTTGCGCGCTTTCGGAGGGGGATCAGGCTTCTTCATTGCGACCTCTTCGCCTACACTGAATGCCCTCTTCTTTCTTTCTTTCTTAGGTTCTTTTGGAACCTTCGTAGCTTGCACCTTTTCTTTCTTTTTAGCATGGTCAAGGTGTGGATTTTTCTTAGGATATGGAGGATTTATGTTAGGTGGTTTCTTTCTGAGCTCTCTTTCCTCCATCCCTAAGGTTCCCACAACCTTAGTTGGCTCTTGTTCAATCACATCTATTCGGAAGCACTCCTCATTGGATTCCGGAAATTTCATTGGTCTGAACACGTTAAACTTCACTTCTTCGTCTTGGATTCGCATCGTCAATTCTCCATTCTCTACATCAATTATAGTACGCCCCGTGGCTAGGAATGGTCTTCCCAAAATAATGGGGACATTCCTATCCGCGTCGTAGTCAAGTATAACAAAATCAACTGGAAAAATTAACGTACCTGCCTTTACGAGGAAATTTTCTACTCTTCCCTCTGGATGCACGAGGGATTTCGTCAGCCATTTGCAAGACCATAGAGGTTGGTCTTGCGTTTCCTATCTTCAACTTTTCAAAGATTGATTTGGGCATAAGATTAATACTCGCTCCCAAATCGCATAAAGCTTTCGCTTGCCATTCATTACCAATAGAGATGGGAATAGTAAAACTCCCAGGATCAAGTAACTTCGGTGGTAACTTACTCTGACATATCGCACTGCATTCTTCTGGCAAGCCCACCATTTCATTCTCAAGATACCGGCGTTTGTTTGTGAGAGCTCTTTTCAGGAATTTCAAGTATTTTGGTACCCCCTTGATAGCCTCTAAGAAAGGTATATTAATATTGAGCTTACTCACCATGTTCATGAATCTTTCATATTCAGCAGTATCTCCTTTCTTCTGAACTCTGGAGGGGAATGGTGGAGGAGGACGGGTTTCTACAACATCTTTCTTCTTTGGCTTTTCCGGAATCTTCTCCATTTCTACCACTTCAGGTTCTTCATCTTTTTCTTCCACCTCCTCTAATGGTTTTTCTTTTCTAGTTAACTCCTTTTCTTTCATAACCGGGAAAGGTGGTGGTGGAATCTTCTTCCCACTTCTGAGTGTGATCGCGTTACAACTTTCAAATTGCTTAGGAACCTCCGTATCAGTTGGAAGTTGGCCTTGACCTCGGACATTTAAACTATTGGCGATCTTTGATATTTGAGTCTCTAAGACTTTTAACGAAGCGGAATGTGAGTTTAATGTTTCTTCCATCCTATTTTCTCTCGTGTGGGTTTCATCCATGAATCGCGATAGCTGATTTTCAATTTTCTCCGACCTCTTTTCCGCATGGGATATGTATTGCGTCACAGTAAGTGCTAACTCACTTGCGGTAATTTCGCCTTCGTGAGGTCGAGAGGGAAGCGCTTTTTGAGCTAATGTGTCGGCATACGCGTCTTGATCGGCTCTAGGGTGATTCTGTGATTTAAACTGGTAATTGTTCCCTTGAGGTCTTTGTTGATATGTTCCAGGATTGGCTGCCCCTTGTGGATTTGAATACTGAAAGCCTGGATGATTTCTGTTTTGATTTCCATACCCTTGACCACCTAAATAGTTACCTCGCTGATTAACGAAGTATACGGATTCTGGGTTGTTGGCACATTCTTCCCAGCTATGATCATCTCCTCCACAACTAGAACATAATTCTGGTTCATTAACCACATTTACCACAGCTTTATTCGACATAGATAATTGTTTCAACTTGTTCTCAAGTGCAGCAATCTTAGCGTACAATGCAGTTTCAGTATCCAAATTCAAAGTACCTCTTTCAGAAGCTCTAACCGATGATTTCGAGGATTGCCAACTCATTTCATTCCTCATAATTCGGTCCATGATAATCAGAGCTTGATCAGTTGTGACCATCATGAGACCACCTTGGCACATAGTATCGATTTTGTCTTTCGCAGCATCACCTAAACTTCGATAAAATATTCCAAGTTGTAATTCAAGAGAGTACCCATGTAATGGGCACTTGCGTAATAATGTTTGAAAACGAGTCCATGCAACACCTACAGTTTCTCCTGGCTCTTGGCGAAAATAAACAATATCTAATTGCCCGCTAAGTCGAACACTTTGAGGGTAGTACCTGTCGAAAAAGGCTGTCTGAAGTTGATCCCAAGTCACAATCACGTTGTGTGGCTGTTGATCATACCACTCACTTGCTCCTCCGGTGAGGAAGAATGGAAACATATGAAAGTACATTTGTTCTTGGGTTAGTCCAGGGGTAACATATGCATCACAGATTTGCATAAACTTGTACATAGCACGTATAGGATCTTCACGAGCTGCACCACTATACTGTCCCACGGTTGTAAACTGGTTAATCATCCCTGCGTCTGGTCTGAATCGAACTCCTTGAATTGCGGGAGGACGGAGTCCTAGTGGTGGTATACGAAAAGGTCCATGGTTGTTTGGTTGGAAGATCTGCGGTCCATAATCTGGAGGTACTCCACCATTATTGTTGACTTGTTGTTGATTTCCGGGAGGAGCTGGTAATTGGACTCCTACCGGTGGAATTGGTAATTGAACTCCTACCGGTGGAGCTATTGGGAGACCGTTTTCATCCAACTGAATCACGGGATCTTGAAGGACGGGATCTTGAGCATTATCTTCTGCCATTGCTTTTTCTAACCTTGCTTGTCTTCTTGCTTCTTTATCTCTTTTGTTTTTCTCTCGAACTAGGCTTTCGGGATTATCAAGGATCACGATATCTCCAAGCATATACCAAAACCTGTAAATCTGAGAAAGCAAGAACAACCCAAAGCGTAAAACTGAAAAATAAAAATTAAAACTAAACTAAAAACTAGCAACTAAAACACTTACGGCTAACACCGTGGTCACACGCTACCGTCCCCGGCAGCGGCGCCAAAAACTTGGTGTCTCCTAGTGTGTTCTAAATAAACACACCTAAAAAGGCAAGACACGTACCGCAAGTGTACGGGTCGTCCAAGTAATATCCGGTAAACGGGATTTCGATCTCAGGGACGGATTAGGTATGATTAAAGTGTTATGCAATAAATAGAAATAGTTGCTTGAATGAATAATTAAAAGTAAAGAAATAGATTTTTATTTTGTTTTTGATTAAAGGACTAAAGTGCAATTAAAGTAAATATTAAACTAGAATTAAAACTAATGCAAGGAAATGAATATGAAGAGACTAAAAGATGAGAGAGTAGTACTTGAGTCACGCTAGGTTTCACCGAAATAAACTTAATCAGTGCTTCTTCTAAAGGACAAATTAGTAACTAATAATAGTCAGGATTCTAGATTCTCCTAACCCCCGTCAGGGTGGACTTAGGAGCTATTCTCAGGTGTTACAAACCCCGTCAGAGCAATCATAATCCACCTTCGAATGTCAGACTCTCTACCCAATTGGCTATAAGATTAACTAAGTCCGTCAGGATCAATAATTTCTATCTTACGTTTATTACCTATGTCAGTAATTAAACCCCCCGTCAAGATGATCACTTCCCCACCAAAGTGAATAGCCTAATTACTCAAACCTATGTCTAATTGATCAGATTAAATATAGTGAAATTAACTTACGATAACAAACAATACTAAATTACTCAATTTGAATTAAATTATAAAAATCCCAAATCAGAAAGCATTCATTAAATAAATTAAGGTTCAACCCATATAGCAATTCTCAAGCACTTAAGAAGTTTAGCTCATAACGGAAAATAAAACTAAAACAAATAAATTAAAATACATAATGTTTTACAGAAATAAAATAATAAAACCTAATCAAGAGGTTGGGTTTGGCTTTGAATCGGAGATATAGACAGTCTCCAGCTCTCAGCTTTCTTCCTTCCTGCTTGCTCTGACTTGAATCCTTAAGCTTCTTTGATAATGATATGAAGCATGTGTAAAAGAGGAGGCTAAGGGGTGTATTTATAGGTATTAGGAGCCTCTAGGTCGAATTTACTTGGAGTAGAAGACAAGTCAAGGACTCTTAAATTCGTAGCCCTAAATTCCAGGAAAGGTAAGATTTTGCTGCTGATTTGATTTGGTCATATCTTTTTCAATACTTATCCGTTTGAGAAGTTCCAATATATGAAACCACTTGTCTTAGAAATATATTTCTATTGGTGCAGACCATTCGTCCGGAATCCTTGTCAATATTTAATTATAAATTAATCTCTAAAACGTGGCTGGAATTTCAGATTCACAAGGCAGCTTTATCTTTTCCTTTTTTGAATAAATATTTCCTAAATCTTCTTATTTCCATGTAAATATTCTTTCCTTTAATCTTTATCTTGACTTGGTCTCTAAGAAATTACCATTTATCTTTAAAGCTTCACATTAAATAAATAATTAAACCGCATATGCTTAAAAAGAATAAATCAATAAATCAAGAAATAGAAATAGGAAAGTGCACTCTAAATATAGAAACTCGAGTAAAAACATTTTCTAAAATACACTAAGACTTTATTCTCACTTCTCCTCCTTGGATTGGTCTTTCATGAAATTTAAGAACCTATTTAACTTTGCATCAAAAATAGTCAAATCTACGCACAAAAGCTCAGAAAATGCAAATAGTTAAATTCCAAGGGGGGAAAGGTGTAATATGATCAATTAAGCCTAAAAGTCTATCAAATAAGTCATTTATTCACCTAAAAGGATGTCTCCAAGGGGCTAATAATTAGAAAAAATAGGGAGACATCATACCACGTGAATCATAAATACCTTAAATTGTTCTGTTTTATTTGTATAAACCAGTAAAACAATATAAAACTAATGCAGAAATAAAATAAAAGTATATATAAATAAATAACTTTACTTGTCGAGGCTCGTATTGGATCCGATGTCTTTAAGGTATTTAGGCCACGTACCGGTGTCTTACGTTTGTTGGCTTCAACCTCCACGATACAACGACAAAACTATTCAAAAGAAACTGACACACGAATTCTTAAGAATTTCGACGAACTTAATAATGCTGTTTCTTTCTATCTCTCTCTTATAATTTTAATGCTTTGAAAAATGAATGAATGAAAGGTTAAGTTGGCCAACTATTTATAGAAAATGAAAAGGTGGCTTGCCAAAGGTTGTTATGTTTCATTTTGGAGTTACGTTTTATTAATTTAAGATACAACGTTTACTTAAAAGACCAAAAAAACATGGGCTGGTCCAGATGCTATGAACCTAAGGCCCAAAAGCCCAACAAAGTTGATGGTCCAGGTTCATAATCCACCTAAGGCCCAACAAAGGTATGAACCTAAGGCCCGAAAGCCTAACAAAGCTAATGGTCCAGGTTCAAACCCTACCAGGCCTTTTTCTTCTTAATTTGCTTTATAACAAAAAGAAATAAAATAACATACGTTATTTTTTTTTCTTTTCATTTCTCCAAATTACATGACTCAATTTCTCATTCAATTTTAAATGATTTTAACCAAGTGAATACATTACGTTAATCTTTACAACTTGAATAAATGCATTAATATCGAATCATTTCCTTAAATTGAGTTACTGACTAACATCGTAAACATGGTCAACACTTGAGTAGAATACCATTTGTCCAACACTAGTTGGGTTAGTTAAATTGATCTCTAGTTGGGTTAGCTTATTTGATCAGGACCTTACTACTTCTTCTGCACTTAAAGGGTGTAAATGAGAGGTATATGATTAGAATTCCCTCTCTAAATAAGGTAAACCTTAACTGAGAAGAGTCTTGTTATTTATTTTGAACTTAAAGGATGTGAATTGAAAGGTACATGGTTTAAATTCCTCATGTGGGATTAGTTACGGTACACGCAAGCTACCCTTGAACAACTACGAGCCAAAAAAATTACATGCGCAGATTCTCGCTATAACCTAAGATTGTCAGGTGCTATGTGAGGTTACTTATAATTTCTTTAATTCTAAGATTTCATTTTATATATTCTTATTACTTGATTAATTTATTAAAACCTAATATTTTGATAATCTTATTATCTTGAAAGTATAGAGTGAGATAATTCAAGTTTTAAGTTTTCGTATGAGTGGAATTAGAGAAAGAAAGAGGGTAATCATACTTAGAAGATAATAGATTTTGGCCTTGAAAATCTAAGAGCTTAGATCCATTTTCAGGAGATAAAATATCTACAAAATTGGAATTTTAGTTACAATTATAGATAAATTTATTTTAACCTATTATGGTGGTTAAAACATTGATTGTCATATTGCGAATTTCTCCAGGCTTATTCTTATGCAAGTGTTTTATATAGTTTGTATAAGTTCGTATTTAATAAATAACTTTTTTCACATTTGCAGCGTCAGGCAAAAATTCTGGGTGTATATATGTTAAACAAATACACCACATATGTTAAGTCTAACACACACGTTGCTAGATTATTGATTAATATAAGATCATGTAGTACACGTTTTAATTGTGTAGAGGTATACTTCATCAACGAAGAAAATAGTCTATCTTCCTTAAATTTTGTTATTTTTAAAGGTGTTTTTAGCTTTTAGATATTACATTATCGTATAATTATTGTTTTTTATAGGCACATGACTCACTTGTTGTCGGGGACAAGAGTTTTTATTTATTAGTATGACCAGTTGCCTTATTATGTGGTAACTTGCAACTTGAACATATAAGTTAAACTCTTAAAAGCAAATCGTGTTAGTTTACTCAAATTTGATATGTACTTTATATTAATACATGTTTTGGCAACCATTTTAAATAATTTTAAATTAATAACAAATAGATTTTGTCTCTTCTTCTTAATAATTTCTACAAGAAAGAGCTGACTTTTGACTTTTTCTACTAAGGTGTTTATTAATATATTTGTTTTTACGATAATTTCAATATTTTTACCAAAGTATGGTATATGCTTGATAAATTTTTCGTATTTCTACCAAAGTAAATTATATGGTACATGTTGTCCTCCTTGTGTTAACAACATTATACTACGAGAATTAGATATTCTATTTCTCTTCTTTTTTGTTGGCCGGAGAGATAAACAAATCAAAAGTTCCAATCTTGGATATATTTTTTATTGTTTTGAATACTTTGGAGGTGGTGATGTTAGGATTGTTAGGATTAACACTAATTTAAGATATTGATGATTCCTTGTGTGATTTTGTAAGATATTGATTGCTAAAGAATATTTATGTCTCTACTTTAATACATATTTTTTGTTTCTTTAAATTTCATTATTTGTTATCCAAACTCTTTAATTATACATCTATCTAAATTTTAGAATTGAAGTTTTTGTTGGAGTGAATTATTTTGGGATGTCATACATGTTAATTATGAATATTATAATTTTTTTTGTAAAGTTAGGATATTATTCATGACAATTTTGATTTCTAGTTACACTTGATTTTTCTTCCATATGGAATGATTATAGTATGCTATCATATGTGCTGGAGAACTTTTTTTTTATCATAAATTGTTTTGAAATTAATATATTTCACTTAAATTCGCCCTCTTTTGACATTTGACGTAAGCCTTAAGTAGATTGGAGAAATTTAATACTTGGTATTTATATAAAATATATTTATTTTTAGAAGTGTCTATCTGAGATTGAAGGCATAAGTATATTCAAGTTATGTTATTTTATTCATTAATTTTGACAAATATATTTCGTTTTCAAGGGAGAATCACACAATTAGTTTATGTATCATGCAATATAAAGTGATACTTCGAAGAAGCAAATGTATTTGCAAAATTGCTCTCCTTTATGTTTTTTAGTCGGAGTCCACATAAATTAAACTCTGATGGATTTTAAAAAAAAAAAATTAAGCACAAGTATTTGCAAAATTTCTTCCTTTATGGTTATTTTAATCTAAGTCCTTGTAAATTAATCTTTTATTGGTAATAGAGAAGAGAATTGCAAGATTTGTCTCCATGCTTAGGAAAAGAAGGAATTTTATTTTCTTACTTGGTATTATTTGATTATATATTACTCTTGATAAGTGGTGAATTCATAAAATGGTCCAGTACTATTCAAAAAAAATTGATTACACAAATGGTCCATATGTTATATTTTTATTGGTGTTCTTGTTTTATAGAAAACTAGCAAATACATTTATTTTTAAAGAAATAATTTAACACTTGGCCCTCATTATTTTGTGTCCCTAATTTTTTTAAATTTAAAAGTATATTTAAAATTTCCACAATAATTTATAATTTTTTGTCAATGTCGTAATATATCATAGATATTTAGGTATGTAAGTTATTTTTTATTAGATTCAATGACAAAATTTAATTCTACACATGTTCACTTGGTTTTAATTATCCATTTCCAGTATGTTTCGGATGACAAAGAGCTTGGTATGTCCAGAGATTTTTTGTGACAAGATGATGGTTGTAGTGGATCGATCCAGTATTCCTTGGCTAATTTTTTTTTGTATGAGTTTAATATCTATTAGTTCTCAACCCATAAAATAGATATTCAACTCTCTAATTTTTTTCTTCGATTCTATCGACAATACAGCTACTATTTAAATATGTGGTGACCTACAATGGGTGGAGTGGGGATATGAAAGACTCCCGGTTTATAATAATCTTTTAAATATTTTTTTCTATCTAAAAAAAGTAGTTCTAGTGAGAATATTATTACTTCTTTAAACAAGTACTTTTATTTATAATTTATGTTTCAAAGTTATAATTGTAAATTTACAACATTGGGTATAAAGTATTAGATTATTTTTAAAATCTTGGATTTTTTTTGAAAGATTTAAATATGATGTTAAATGATGAGCTATTTACATGATTTTAGGATTTTTATAATATAATGTGAAATAAAACTAGACTACGGAGAAAAACATTATGTAATGCATGTCATGTTTCATTTTATGTATATTTCTATATCCAATAAGCTTTCTAACATCCTTATCCATTGAGCTATACCCAGTGGATAATAAATCAAATTGATTTTCAAAAATACTTAGAGAGTGAACAAAGTTTCATGGTTCCATTGAAAAATCTTTTGTCTTTTAGGTAATGGTAGATCCTGAAGTTGCAATGATAGATATTCTCATCGGCATTTTTTTTGTTACCTTATCAGAACGTAAAAATAAATACAGGTGCATTTGACGTCTTATTTGTACACAAAAATATTTGGGTTTACAAAATTTGTGGGTTTGGTAGAAATATGTAATTAAATTATGGTCCGTCTTTCAAAAAGGAAATAAAGCATAAATTTTAAATTCTATAAATAAAATTATATTTAATGTGAATATAATACAATGATATTTTTTTGTTTATGGTAATCGTTATTTTAAAATTTTTTACATTTGAACTATGTATTACTATATTTTAGGTTTTCCACCATAAAGTTTTGGTTCTTTCTTTGAACGGTTCGTCTTATGATTTTTATTCATATTATTAGGTCCCAGCCTGTAGCATAAACAAATAAATTTTGCTAAGTGCCTTCAATTACGGGCCTTACCTAATCATAGTATATGCCCAATTTTCTCAAAATCCTCGCAACTCCTACCATGTTGTCGAGTGTCTCTAAAACATCAAAGTGGCTGTGTAGCGGCATTGGTCGTGGGGGTAGTTAAAAGAATACGATAGTGGTTTCAGAGTATTGTTTTTGGAGTAGTCATATATATGTAAATAGTGGTCTCAGATCTAGTTGAACCAACTCAACGACATTATAGTAATGTTGTGGTTATAGACTCGGTTATGGGGTGATTCTTGGTCAAATGATTTTTACCCAAGTTTTGAACGGTTTGACGATGACTTGATTGATACGTTTATATAATTGTAAATACAAACATAATATATTCACTTGGTTAGAATTATTAGAATTAGAATAAAACTTTGTGACATGAAGTTTTGGACAAAATAAGTAAAGAAATTAGTGTTTATTTATTTATCTGTTTAAATATATAGATAAAGTGAGATAAAGAAAAGGAAAAGTTGTTTTATTATTGGGCAAGACCTAGTAATTGTGCAATCATTTTATCATGTGAAAGTACTTATCATTACTACTGTCAAACCCAATAGTTAATGTATATTACTAAATACCCAATACCACTAGAGCACAACTCCAACTTTTTAATGTCACAATCTTTTCTAATGAAATTCGAACCACCTATTCATTTTTAGATAAATAGTTGGTCAATTCAAACATTTAAGTCATTAAGTTCTTTAAAACATTAATCATTAGAATCAATAGATAGAGATTGTAAAGAACCAACATTATTAATTTTTATAAAATTCTGAAGAATTTGTGAGTTTGTTACTTCTGAATTATATTGGAGTTGTGTCTTGGAGGTTGAAGCCAACAATCTAAGATACTGATACATGACCTTTGATACCTTAAAAATATCATATTAAATCTAATTCACGACAAGTAATGTTGTTTATGTGTTTAGGTATTTTGTGTTTCCTTTTACGTAACCTAAATACCTCAAAACATCAGCTCCAATCTAAACCTCAACAATTGAAGTTATTTATTTATTTACTTCTAATTTGCTTTTTTTTGTTTACATGACTCTGTATACTATTTTTATTGTTTATACAAATTAAAACAAAATAATTTTAAGTATTTATATTTCTCATTGTATAGACACAAAAATGTTTTCTTTTCATTTTAAAATGTTTACTTTTTCAAATCTTCTAGGTTTGTCTATACAGAATGAGAGAAATATATTCTACTTTTGTTTTCTCTTATTATGTCTTCTATACTTGTGTATAAAAATTACTGACTTGGTAACATCCTATTTTTACACAGAAATAGGAAAATAATCTGAACAAAGTGAATAATAATTTGAGACGGGTAACACCTCAAGAATAGATCATTATGGACCCACACTAGCACCTATTGGACATTAACGATATACCAGAAAAATTTAAAAGGTTTGACTTTAAGATATGTCATCAAAAGCTGTTGTTCCATTTGACAGCTTTGAGCTTGGTATTTTTTTATGATGATCCACCAATAATGATATCTAATACAGAACTTGAAACCTATAATGTAGTAGACGCTTAGAAACATTATGAATTCCTATGTACTAATTATATTCTAAATTATTTGAAGAATGTTTTGTATAAGAAATAACGAAACCATGACTGCTGCCAAGCAACTATGAAATTCTCCTAAAGAAATAGCATAGGAAGACCCGGACACATAGAATTATGAGATCGGCAGGTTCCTTGATTTTTAAAATGGCAGATTCAAATCCATTATGTTACGATTACAACAATCTTAGTTAAATCCGCTTGAACTAAGAGCCGAAGGAGTTAATCTGGTAGAAACTTACCAAATTGGTTCACTCGTAGTAATGTTTCCCCTAATCTACAATAATCGTAAGAACTATCAAGCACAAGCGTAAACATATAAGTCTTAAATATATAATTATCAAATTTATAATCGAGGAACACAACTTAATGGTTGAAAAGAAAACGACCTCTCAATAATATGATGCCAAGGCTAAGGGTCCGCTATGTTGTTGAACATTAAATGTCAAAGTGAAACAACAAGCACAATAGGCAAGGGCATTTGGACAGTGACAAATAAAAGATGTTGAAATTCTACGAGGATTGTCACAACTTCCAATATTATATATATCATGCCAAAGAATGTCAAAATAAGAAATCTAATCGAAACAAAAAGAAGGAACAAAGTTCATAGTCTATGTGATTGAGACATCCTCGTTCAAAGTCTACAATATGGATACAAATGAAGAAACCCTTTATGTGGTATACTCTTTAGCCTATGAGGTTTAAGGTATTGGGAAAATTGTGATGAATATAACCTCCGGAAATTGGCTACCCTTGAACAATTTCCCGCATGTTCCAAACATCCACAAAAACTTAGTCTCTGAATACTTACTTAGCAAGCCCGGTTTTAAACTTCTATTTGTAGCTAATAAATTTATATTAACAAAGAACGATATGTACGTAGGAAAGGGGTACCTTTGCGACGGTCTATTTAACATGAATGTAATGACTGTGGTACCAAAAAAATTGTATCTGGGAAAGAACTGACTGAGAATTCTGATTATGAGTATATCCTTGACTCGCCTAATTATTCGTATGATATAGTAGGAATTTTTAATTTTGTATCATTAAATAAGTTAGTAAATGCATCTTATTATAATATGTAAACTTCAGTTATCAAAAGAAATGTGAAGTATGTGTTGAGCCAAAATACACCAAAACCTCATTTAAATTTATAGAACGAGGTTTAGTACTTGTAGAGTTTATTCACAAGGACATATGTGGCGTATAGTATTTACAACTAGAGGTGGGAAAAAGTTTTTTATAACTTTTATTGACGATTGCATATGGTATTCTCATATATACTTGTGTTGAAGTAGGTATGGGTCCTTAGAAGTATTTAAGTAATACAAATCAGGATTTGAAATAAACTAAGTAAAAAGATTAAGAATCCTAGAACAAATAGAGGAGAGGAATATGTGTCTCCTTATGAGAAATTTCGCACCGAATATGGAATCATCCATAAAACCATGTCTTCCTATTCACCTCAACAAAATCGGATTTTTGAGCAAAAAAACACACATATAAGGAAATGATTAACTTTTTGTTGATTAACTTAAGGCTACTACAAAACTTGTGGGGAGAGGTTTTGCTCACAGAAAACCACATCCTTAACAAGTTACCAGACAAGAAAATTGACAAAATTACTTATGAATATATAAAGGTAGACCACCTTCCTTAAAATACATAAAAGTGTGGGGATGCCTGGCAAAGGTAGCAATCTTAGCTCCCAAAGTTGTCGAGATATGACCAAAGATAGTGTTTGCATCTTTATTGGATATGCTCATTACAATTATTAATACAGGTTCTTGGTGCAAAAGTTTTGCCATGTTAACATTCACATCTATATGTAAATGAACCTAGAAATGAATATTTTTATAAAACAAATTTCACGTGCAAGAGCGCACAAGAATCTAGTTACTTGAATGGAACACATGATGCAATTTGAGAATAGTAATATCGAGAATTGCTGACAACTAAAGTGTAGGACCAAGAGTCATTACCAACAAGGAAGAACCAAAAAGAAGTAAGAGGATAAGAACATGTACGTCCTTTGGTCCTCAATTCCTAAGTTATATTCTATATTATGAACCCTGAACATTAAAGCACGATATCTCAAACACTATTGCCCTATACTAGAAAGATGTGATAAATATCAAGATAGGTTCTATAATGAAAAGATATACATGGGAACTAGTGGAACTCCCTAATAGGAGTAAACCCCTAATATGTAATGGATTTTCAAAAAGAAATTGAAACCTTATGAATATATTAGAACTACAAGGCTCGCCTTTTTGTAAAGGGTTATAGTTAAAGGGAAGGACATGACTATTTGACACGGATTCTCTAGTTACAATAATATCTTTAAATTAGAATGTTAATTGTTATAAATTTGATATACAAGATCAAATTAAATAATTAAATGTAAGGACTATTTTCTTAAATGGAGAACTAAACAAAGGGATAAACATGTTTCAACCAGTGGGTTACATTGATACAATAAACGAGAAGCAAGTATGTAAACTTGTTAAATAACTATATGGTCTAAAACATGCACTAAAGCAATGACATGGAAAAATTTAACAAATTCATGAGCTCGAATGGTTTCACGATAAATTAATGTGACAAATGTTTTTATGTAAAACTATACGATAAACGATATGTCGTTGTATGCTTATATATGGAAGATGTGGTTATCATTGGAAGTAATAATTATGTGATTACTCCCACCAAGAAAAAAATTTCAAGCAATTTGACATGAAATATCTAGACCTTTTAGATGTTAATTTAGGAATCAAGATTATCATAAATCTGAAGAAATAGTACTAACTCAGTCACACTATATTGAGAAAGTCTTACACAAATCAAGTAATACGACACAGATATCGCTAAGAAACATGTTGTAAGCTTACATTCTCCTAAGATTACTAGCTATACTATCAACAAGTTAAAATTCTCTCATTTTATATGGAGTATCAATTGCCTTGAAAACTAAAGTAGGCCATATATTGCTCATCCAATAAGCAAGCTAATTAGGTTTATAAACAATCTTGGTAATAAATACTTATTGATATCGAAAGAATTCTAAGGTATCTCAAATGCATTATGAACGAAGGACTTCTATACAAAGGAGATCCAGTTGTAATAGAAGGATGCACCAGTGCAAATTGTATGTTAGACTCCATATATTCAAAATCCACAAGTGGTTTTCTCTACTTATTATGAGAAATCGTGTATTAGAAATCCATAAATCAACAAGCATAGCCAGATTCCCAATGTTATTTATCAACACTACAATTTTATTGTGCACTCTAAGATAATCATATTCTTTATGTTGGTTTTTAATATTTGTATTCTATATGGAGTTATAAAAATAGAAGGATTTTCACCCTTTGATTCATCCACTTATCATATGACACCTCATATTTAAGGTTTGTATGAGGAGAAAGCGGGTACTAACATATTCTACAAGACTGTAATTATTCATGATACCGCAAACTATAAACCCATAGTTTGATGTACAAATGATAGTGTTATGTAATGTCTTCAATCTCAACAATGTACTCCTACATGCTCTTAAGAGTATCCAATCAAAACCACTTCATATATATTTTACACTTTTGGTTCTTCAATCATTGTTGTTATCCAATTAAACAAGTACCTATGTTTATGAATATTGGCCCTATGTTATTTTTCCATACATGTATAAGTATTTCTAGCAATCTAGAATATCATCCCTTATCCCACAACACCTATTAATGATATAATAATATCAGTATTTTAAAATAGTATTATAGTTAGTAAGTCTGTACATGTAAAGATTATAAATAATTGGGTATTCCAGCATAGATAGGTTTAGGTTACAATATCCAGTATGATGGAGTAGATCATTGAGTTGTATGTCTAATGCATCCAAAATACTCTTTAAAAATTTGACATCAAAATTATTTTAAAAAACGCATACGATGAAAAAATAATTACATGAGAAGAATGTATATGTTGTATTAAACGTTGAAAACCATAGAAAAAAAAGTCCAATGAGAGTCAAAGTCCAAAAAGTTCTCTCTAGTCATTTTTGGTGGGATTAATTTAGTCCATCAAATTTCATTCCTCTTTTAGCTTTCTACACCTTTTTAAAGCTTTTAGCTTGCTTTTCTTTTGGATTTGTTGTTTATTACCGAGATCTAGGATCTAAACAACTTTTCCTTTTCACTTTTTCCACCTTCTTTCCTTACTTCCATATCCAACCATCTTTCCATTATTAGCTTTTCCTTTCTTTCACCATTTTGTTTCCTCTTTCACTCACTTCAGATGAAAAAATGTTAAAATCTAGTAGGATTAAATCCTCGGCCAAAAAAACTCAGATCATAAGCCGAAGAAGAAGTTTACAAACATCACAAAGTTAATTTTCTCACCCTCAGATGCTGATTCAGTTGAGGATCTTGTGGCTACTCTAGATCCAAAACTGGTTACGCCTAGATTTGATTCTAATGTTGTTACAAAGGATGTATCTACAAGTAACGTTAATATCAAAGTAATATTTAGGGATATTCAAGCTAATATTACTTCAGAAAAGGAAATCCCAGTAGTAAAAACTTGGTCTACACTATTTGAAAAAAAATGCTTCTAACATTCTTGAGTTGGATTTTCACGAGCTAATACATCATGAAGGTATGAGAATTATTAAACCTCCTATACATATTTTTGATGAGGGTGCTAAAGTTTGGACAAATTGCTTAGTGGGTCAGTTCCTATATAACCCTTCTCCCTTCTATTCTATTACAAATTTTGTTAAATTTTAATAGATTAAACTTGGAAAAGTTGTTATTAAATCTAGTCAAAATGGTATGTTCATGTTCAAATTTGAAAAGGAGAAATTTTACTCCAAAGCTCTTGAGCAAATGTGGCACATTAATGGAAAGCCACTTCTTCTTAGGCCTTGGAAACCGGACAAGCAGATTGGAAAGCTAGACATAAATAAAATTCCTTTATGGGTGAAGCTCAAAGATATGCCTATGACTCTTTTGACCAAACCTAGTTTAGGTTATGTAGCGAGTGGTGTTGGATACCTCTTCAGATGGAGTCCATCACTGAATCACATACAAGACTTGGTTATACTGGAGTTTGTGTGAAAATTGATTTGTCTTTGATTTGTCTCACATGTAAACAAATAGGTCACATGGATGAGAAGTGTAGAAATGTCACCAAGGTTTGGAAAGAAAAGGCTCCTATACCTAAGCAAAACCTGAAAAATAAAGAAAATGTTTATGAAAATCAATGGCAAACTATTAAAAGTAATACGAAGACACTATTGATCATGATTAGAACAATGAATCTACCATTATTGGTAAGAATCCTTTTGATAATTTAATTTCTAATAAGAATGATTTGAAACAGCATGTATTAAAATTAATAAGTGATAGTGGTGGTCAAGAGATCACTAGACCCCCAACTTATAGAAATTGCAGCCTGGAATGTTAGGAGATTTAATAGTCTCCTAAGGCAACTAGATGTAAATAGTTCATCAATGATAATAATGTCAAGCTCCTCGGGATACTTGAAACCAAAGTCAGAGAGGAAAATTGCTTGACTATTTATAATAATCACTTCTCTCATCTTGAGATGATCAATAATTATTCTCATGATAAAACTGGGAGGATTTGGATATTATGGGACAAGAATTTCATTGACATTTCTCTCATAAATTCTACCTCACAGGCTATGGTGGTTAAAGTTGTTTAAAATCTAATAGTAGCTCCTTTATATCTTGCTTTATCTATGCTAGTAATAATGATGAGCAGAGAATAGAATTATGGGAGTATATTACCAAATGGAGTACCACTTATTCCAAGGAAAAGCTGATAGTCCTTGGGGACTTCAATGATATTCTTAGGGTGGAGGATAGGCTTAATTGTGATTCCCTCTCTAAAATCTCAATCCTCTTCAATGAATTCTTAGATGATGCTGATCTCTTTGAACACCACTATGGAGGCAGATTTTTCACCTGGACAAATAAAAATTCTTCTGGTCAGGTCAGAGCCAGTAAAATTGATAGGGTTTTTATTAACTAAGAATGGATGAATGCGTTTCACTGAAGTGTTTTAGTGGTACCCCCCTCTACTTCCCTAAGAGTCACTATAGGGGTTAACAAACCTTCCAATCCCAGCCCCTTCAGATTTTATAACATATGGGCTTCTCATGAAACATATGGATGTTATCAAAAAAGCTTAAGACATTAAAGTCAAAGAAAATTACATGTTTCAATTTATTATGAAACAAAAAGCTGTTAAAAAGGCTTTGAGTGAGCTAAATAATAAATATTATAAAAGAACTCCTCATCATATAAAAAGTATTAAGGATAACCTATCATCTATTCATATTAAAATAATGATAGGAGCTACATATACAATTATTCTAGCAGAGGAGAAAAATTTAATTAAATCTCTAAAGGAGGCTGTTATTATTGAGGCTACTTTCATTAATGACACTGACTGTAGTACTTTATACTTCTATAAAATTATTAAAGGTAGACTAGCTAAAGATACTATTACTACCTTGATCAAACATGATAGTACTGTAACTGCTAATTCTAATATGATCTATGAAGAATTTGTTTCCTTCTATAAACAATTACTTGGTACTAAGGATCAACTGCAACAGGTTTGTTCAAGTGACACTATTAAAAAAAATATGAACACTAGTATTAATAATGAGGATATTAAAAATGCTTTATTCTCCATCAATGAATACAAGAGCCATGTCCTAGATGGTACGAATTCATACTTCTACAAATAAGCTTGGTCTATTATTGGTGTTGACTTCTGTAATGCCATAAATCAATGCCTAGAAACAGGGGAATTATTGCAACAGGTTAATGCCACAAATATTGTTTTACTACCTAAAGAGAAAAATTCTTCTAATGTGAGAAAATTTAGGCCTATTTCCTGTGTAAATACTATATACAAAGTAATTGCTAAGTTTCTATCAAGCAGGTTAAGGAAAGTTTTAAACACTTTAATATATATTAATTAATCAGCTTATGTTGAAGGTAGATTCCTATGTCATAACATCTTGGTTGCACAAGATTTAGTGCTAGGGTATAATAAGAAAAACTTGCTAGCTAGATGTACAATGAACTTGTATATCCAAAAATCTTTTGATAGTGTAAACTAAGAACTTCTTCTCAACTCGCTCAAAGCTAAGATTTTTCCTACAATATTCATTAAATGGATTAGAATGTGTATCTGTTCACCTAGCTATTCAATCTATTTAAATGGTAAGGTAAATGAATTTTTAAAGGGGAGAAGGGGACTCAAGCAAGGGGATCCCCTTTCCCATATCCCTTTACTATATGTATTCAAGTTTTCTTAGGCATTTTTCAACATATTGCTAAGAAGGTAAGCTTCAAATTTCATCCTAAGTGCCAATATCTAAGCCTTAATCACATAATATTTGCTAATGATCTTCTCATTTTTCTTAATGCTGATAATAAGTCTGCTCTATTGTTTAAATAGGGGTTGGACCTCTTTTCTAGACTATCTGGGCTCACAGTTAATTACTCAAAAAGTGAGAACTATTATTGTGGTACTGGTACTTATATTCAAAATTCTATATCCTCTATTCTAGACATTAAAATTGGTGAAATGACAGTTAGATATCTTGGGTTTCCTCTCAACTCAAGAAAACTTAGTGTATCTGATGGTAACATTCTAGTGGAAAAGATTTCCGAAGTATTAATGTTTGGAATTCTAAGCTCCAATCTAATGCACGAAGACTGGTGCTGATTAAAGTGGTGCTTATAACTGAAGTATTATTTTGGTGTAGAGTGTTTATCTTACCCAAACAAGTTATTTAATCCAAAAATTGAGTAGCTTCTTATGGAAAGGTAATTTAGAGTCTCAAGGAGCAAAAGTATCTTGGTCCACTATATGTACAAAAAAACATCAAGGTGGTTTAGGTATTCCTAAAATTAAAGTTCTAAATAAGGTGTGCTTATTATTTACTTTTTGGAGAATGTATAAAGAGGAATGACAACTTATGGAGCAATTGGGCTCACTATAACCTCATTAAAAAGAATTGTATTTGGAGTCTTGATAAAAAATAAAGTCATACCTGGATGTGGAAGAAATTAATTAAAGTTAGGCCTCTAGCTTTTGATTTCATCCATCATAAAGTCAACAATGGAGAATTACCTTTATTATGTGGGATAGATGCCTAAATTCCAATAATAAATCTACTGTTCTCGATAAGGATATAAATCAGTTGGGTCATAACTGCAAAGAGACTATAGCTGATTGCTTTGGCCATTCAAGATGGAGACTACTACCAATAATAGGTGACTTGCTCCCGCATCTGCAAGAAATCACTCCCAATAACCATAAAGATAATATATTTTAAAGTGAATCTATCAATGGTAAATTTTCTATCAGTAAAACAATAAGCAAGATGAATGATGACATACCTGAAGTAAGATAGCACAAAATAGTGCGGGGGAAAGAGTAGTATTCCTCGCTGTTCTTTTATAACTTCTTTAGCTTGTCAAAACAGATTACCCACCAAGAGCATACTGTTAGAATGGGGGTTAATAACCAATCCTATATGCGAATTCTGCTTAATTCGCGCTGAGGATCTTGATCATCTAATGGTGACTTGCTCATTCTATAAAAGAATCCTATATAAGATGCTTGATAATTGTGGTATCCCATTTAGACCTTCAAATTGGGAGTATTTGATCAATTTATTCATCAATTATAGGGCTAATAGCGAGAGGAGTATAATTATAGGGTTATGTTTAACTACCTATGTTTATGGTATCTGGACTGAGCAAAATAGAAGGACTCATGGTTAAAGTAAACTTAGTGAAGAACATATTAGCAATTATATCAATTCGATAATCATTATTAACTAAAAAGTAGAGATTTCTGAAGCAAAAAGGGAAAAAGTTTTGCTTCTAAGTTGTTGGATGATTAGTCGTTACTGCTTCTGTTTCTTTTTTAATGTTTATTGATTTTTGTTTTTAATGTTTTTAGTAGGCCCGGTTTGTTAGGCTCTAATTGGTGGCCCAATGGGCTAGCTTGGAAGTTAACTTCTATGTTATGGATATTGGAGTTTATTTCCTAAAATTTGATGGATTTGCTTATCTAAAAAAAACATTGAAAACCAAATCTCTACAAGGACCTGGATGGATGGAAGAACAAATCTATGCATGTCAAACTAATAATCTCCAAGCAAATACACTAGAGGAAGTGATAATTTAAATTTCAAGCATAAATTTTATCTTTATAGGTCCGTGTAAATATATAAGAAAATTGAAGAAAAGTTCAACTCCTTAGAGACAAAGATTCAATCCACACTAGAACAACAATTGAGACAACTTACTCTAGCCGTAAAAGAAGGTTTTTCGAACAAAAGAGGTGAGGTAAAGGTTGCACAAGAGGTATATGGATGTGAGTATTGCGGTGTTAATGATCATAGTTGGGAGATTTGTCAAATTACCAAGAATCCGTGATGTTTGTCTCCAACAGAGGTAACTTTAATTCGAGTGGTAATGGAAATCAGCCTAACAGAAACCATCCTGTGTTTCAATATTCAAATCCTAGTGGGGCAGCAAATCCTACATATGCGTATCAGCCGCGTCCCCAAGGTAACAATTTCAATCCAAGACCACACAACAATTATCAAGCAGGACAGAATCAGGGAAATTATGTTCAGAGACAAGCTCCTCAAAACACATACGATGAAACCATGAACCAAAAAGCCTTACCTGCCCATCCACAAGAAGGAGTAGTTACCCTTCAGAAAACCGTTGAAAGTTTAATTGCTCTTCAGACACAAGCTATGGAACGTCAACAAGCATCCGATGCAAATATGAAGCTATTACAGAATCAAATGGATCAATTCGCAAAACAGCTAAATCAGCGTCCACAAGGGCAACTCTCTAGTGACACAGAAAATCCAAGACAACATGAAGATTGCAAAGCTGTTACGCTAAGAAGTGGTAGGAACCTTCCTCCACCTCCTTTTCCAATTATGAAAGAGAAAGAAGTTCCAAGAAAAGAAAAGGAAGTGGGTGAGAAAGAGAAAGAGAAAGATGTTGAGATTGAAGAAATAGAAAGGCCAATTGAGATTCCAATGAAGAAAGATGATGTTAGTAATCGCCCTCCACCACCGTTTCCATCTAGAGTTCAGAAAAAGGGTGATTTGGCTGATTTTTCAAAGTTCTTTACTAGAGTGAAGGGCCTAAGTATTAATATTCCGTTACTAGAGGCGATTCGAGATATTCCTAAGTATACGAAGTTTTTGAAGGGGCCATCACTAATAAAAGGCCTTATTGTGATAATGAGATGATTGGTCTTCCTGAAGAGTGTAGTGCGATTTGTCAGAGTAAATTACCTCCAAAGTTAGTTCATCCGGGGAGTTTCACTATTCCGATTTCGATTGGAGAAGAATGGAAAGGAAAAGCGCTATGCGATTTGGGAGCGAGCATCAATTTGATGCCCAAGTCGATTTTTGATAGGCTAAAAATTGGAGAAGCAAGACCTACTTCTATGGTCTTGCAAATGGCGGACAGGTCTCTTGCACATCCAGAAGGCCGAATTGAAAATGTCCTCGTTAAGGCAGGTACACTTATATATCCCGTTGATTTCGTTATACTTGAATACGACGCGGATAGGAATGTCCCCATTATTTTGGGAAGACCATTCCTAGCCACGGGGCGTACATTGATTGATGTAGAGAATGGCGAATTAACGATGAGGATACAAGACGAGGAGGTCAAATTCACTGTATTTCGAGCTATAAAATTTCCAGATTCTCAAGAAGATTGTTTCCGCATGGATGTAGTTGAGCAGGCATCGCAAGAGGTATTTGATTGTTTTAATTATGATGATATTTTGCAGGCCGCTTTAACATTAGATATGCCTGAGATGATGGAAGAGCTTGCCGAAACAGTGGCAGCTCTCAATTCTGAAAATCCGAAGTATAGGCGTCTTGCCTATGAACCTGTGAGAGAACCGGGGGAGATTATTCCTAAAAAGAAGCCCTCAATTGAATCTCCTCCGGAATTGGAAGAAAAACCGTTACCAGCACACTTGAGGTATGTGTATTTAGGTACTAATAAAACTCTACCTGTTATTGTTCCAGCTAATTTAACAGGTCCTCAAGAAGATAAACGGTTGCGTTTGTTGAGAGCCAACAAAGAAGCAATAGGTTGGACAATTGCTGATATCAAAGGCATTAGTCCCTCCTATTGTCAACACAAAATCATACTTGAAGATGACAACGCACGCTCAGTTGAAGGTCAAAGGAGATTAATGCCCGTTATGAAAGATGTAGTGAAGAAATAGGTGATCAAGCTTTTAGATGCGGGGATTATTTATCCCATTTCTAGTAGTGAATGGGTGAGCCCAGTTCAGTGTGTACCGAAGAAAGGAGGAATGACAACAGTTCTAAATGATAAAAATGAAGCGATTCCTTCAAGAACGGTAGTTGGTTGGAGAGTTTGCATGGATTACAGAAAGCTGAACAAGGCCACCAGAAAAGATCATTTCCCTCTTCCCTTCATTGATCAAATGTAAAATAAATTAGCCGGAAGAGAGTACTATTGCTTCTTGGATGGTTACTCCGGGTATAATCAGATTTACGTGGCTCCAGAAGATCAACATAAAACTACGTTTACATGCCCCTTTGGTACTTTTGCATATCGCAGAATGCCATTTGGGTTGTGTAACGCTCCTGCTACTTTTCAAAGATGTATGATGGCCATCTTCTGGGATATGATCGATAATTTCCTTGAAGTGTTTATGGACGATTTCTCCGTGTTTGGTGATGACTTTGATAGATGTTTATATAACTTGGAGAAAGTGCTAATAAGATGTAAGGAAACGGATTTGGTTCTAAACTGGGAGAAGTGTCATTTCATGGTTCGCGAAGGTATTGTTCTGGGTCACTGATGTCTCCTCATTTGTGATAATAAAATATACTTCTGAGACATCATTTTAGGCTTATTTATTAGTTTATAGGTTGATTTTAGCTTAGTTGAGTGCACTTTCCTATTTTGGGTCTTGATTTAGTAGCATAATATTTGTAGAGCATATTGGGTTTAATTGTTTATTTAGTGTGAAGCTTTAAAGATAATTATGGAGATTAATTAGAGTCCAAGTCAAAGACTACAACTTATGGAAAGAGATTTGCATGGAAATTGGAGATGAAGGAAACAAAGGCTAAAAACATGGAAAAGGAAAAGCTGCCTAAATCTGGGATTCTGCATACACGTCTAAAGATGTGCGTTTTTTCCTAAGAAATATGCCGATTTTGGTAATTTACTTTTTTAGGGTCAAGATAATTCTGTTGTGATTCTTTTGGTATCTTATGGAGCTCAATACGACCAATAACGAAGAAGATATGCTCAAAACGGTCCAGCAGTGTTTATCTTTATTTCCTTACGAATTTGAGTTGGGCTAGGAGTCCATTACTTAAAGTTATCTCCAAGAAACGAATTAGGTCAACCTATACACTATAAATACAGCCTCTTAACACTCTTAAATCATCCTTGGTGAAACCTTAAACCAAGAGGAAGCTTAGAACACAAGAGAGAAGTCTGGAAGGAGCTGTCATCAACAATGTCTTCTTCTACCTTTAGTTTTGTAATTTCTTTCTTTTCTTTCATGAACTAAATTTCTTTAGCTTGAGTTTTAGTATATATGTATGAACCCTAGTTTTGATTGACATCTATCTAATTTGGGAATTCAATGTTTTAAATAGAATTATAGTTTTTATTCTCTGTTTATGTGTTTGGATTTATATTCTGTGTTCTTGTGGACTGCAGCCATTAGAATTACCATCTAGTAATTAGGTCACCATTGACAACGGTGTTTAATTGCATGTTTAGCACATAACGTCTAGTATTAGGTTTGATCTGACAACCCAACCTAGCTAGATAATCACTAAGGTTTAGTTCTTGTGACTATTTACCAATTACAAGAAAATTTTGCTTAGGAAGCCTTATTGACACAGGTAAATCCTATTTTAAACTACTGATAGCGAATTGGGACCGATTAGGGAAATACTACATAATTCACCCTTACATGTTTAGAACGGAAAAACTAGTGGGGATTACATGCTATTAACTTAAGCTATATTCTTAAATCACTTCTCTTTCATATTTATTTTCTGTCTTTTAATTCTTAGTTTAATTTAGTCAATTATTTTCTCAAATCCATCTTTATTTATCTTTACTTTTATTTGCGTTTAGTTGTTCTAGCTTTTATTATTTACACTTGATATTTGCATAAGATTCATCTAACCTTCGTAGTCTCTGCGGAACGAATCTTAATCTTTTGACTAAAACTTGCATACGATCTGTATACTTACAGAACCGTGTAGCTTTAGGGTGTTATTTGCACGTTAATTATATCTTATTTTATCACACCCTAGGCCCCACCAAGTTTTTGGCGCCGCTGCCGGGGACTACATCGTTAGTCCTTGTGCATATATCTTGTGCTTTTATTTTTAGTTAGTTCTATTTTACGCTTTTGTTTTTAGTTTTTGTTTTTTTAGATTTAGTTACAGATGGAGAACCCAAGGAGACTTGAGCTACCCATCGAGTTAAGAGTGGAGCCACGAGGAATTCGAGCTCCAGAAATCCAAGCCGCGAAATTTAACCTGATCCAGGGATGCTAACTCAATTTGCATCTCATGGATTATTCAGCGGAGTTGCACATCAAGATCCGATCCGATATATTCAGAAATTCATGCAAATCTGTGATGCTTATATCGTAAGAGGAGTTACTAGGGAGTAAGTATATTACCTGATGTTCCAGCTCTTCTTGACCGGATGTGCAAGCGATTGGTATGATACCCAATACCCTCATGTTATTCCAGATTGGGACAAGCTTCAAGCAAGATTCCTAGACCGTTTCTATCCGGTTAGTAGACGTTTAAAAGATATGTTGGAGCTTGAACAATTTATACAGAAAGATGAAGAGAGTTTGGGTGAAGCATGGTTACGATTTACAGAGAAGAAGGCGAGATGTCCATATCATAGATCCCCGCCGGAATATTATTTAACCGTGTTTTATGGAGGCCTTAATGATAAATCGAGAGAGAAAGCAGATTCGTTAGGAAACACAGGTTTTGTGTTGCTAGATCCTGAAGAAGCTGAGTTGGGGATGGAAAGAATTCTTGAGAACGAGAGAAGTTGGCCAAAGAGAGCAGAAAAAGAAAACAATTCAGCATCTCTGAAACTTAAAGAATTGGCTAAACAACTTGAAGAACTACAAGAACAAGCCCGAACAATTGCTCAAGTGAATACGGTGCACACAATTCCTTCGTGTCCTGGTTGTGGATCAAGAAATCACGTGTGGGAAGGGTGTATAAATAATCCAGTAGTAGTTGTCGTTACCTATCCACAAGATAACTATTACTCTAACGGTTATGCTTGTCCTCAAGACAGCTACACTAATTATCAACAACCCCCACAACAAAAGAGTTGGGTCAGAAAGCAAGAAACTGATCATAAACCCCAACCTCAATCTTATAATCCACCACAGCCTATTCAGAAAAAGGCACCCATTGTTAAGAGAATTTGTCAAGAACCAAAGAAAGATCCACCTAAACAATCCATGCAATTGGCAAAACAAGAACAACTCCAGAGATTGACTTCGAGTATGGCTAAATTAACGCAAACAGTTGAAAATAAAATGAATCAAAGCCAACAGAAAGTTCGAACCCAGGAGAAGATTATCAAGCAACTAGAGCATACTATATCGCATCTGGCGAGTTCATTGCAAAATCGGCCGAAAGGGCAACTCCCAAGTGATACTATTGCTCCTGGAGATGACTCTTGCCATGCAGTTGAATTGCGAAGTGGAAAACAACTACCTCCCCCAAGATCAGAACCAGAACCAATCCCTATTCCAGAACAAAGGAGGGAAGAAACAATCAAAGATACAGTTGAGGAGGTAGTTAAACCAAAGAGTGTCCAAGCCGAGACACCTGAAAAGACAAGAAAACCAGTGGAACTCAATACACGCCCTCCACCACCATACCCTTCACGTGTCAGAAAGAAGGACAATGACCAGGAATTCAAGAAGTTCATTGACATGTTGAAGAAATTGGAAGTTAATATACCCCTTGTTGAAGCCCTCAAGAGAATGCCAACCTATCTTAAATTCATGAAAGACATTCTCTCCAACAAGCGAAGTATAGAAACTGGGGAAACAATTGGATTACCTAGGGAGTGCAGTGCTATATGTCAAAGTGAGTTACCACCAAAATTAGGAGATCCCGGAAGTTTTACAATTCCTATCGGCATTGCAGATAGTTGGACCGGGAAAGCATTATGCGATTTAGGCGCGAGCATCAATCTCATGCCTAGGTCCCTGTTCGAGAAGCTTAATATTGGAGAAGTAGTACCCACATCTGTGGTATTACAAATGGCGGATCGCTCCCTCTCACGACCAATAGGTAAAATTGAAGATGTTTTAGTTAAAGCTGGCTCTTTTATTTTTCCTTGCGATTTTATTATTCTTGACTACGACGCGGATAAGAATGTCCCCATCATTTTGGGTAGACCATTCTTAGCCACGGGGCGTACACTAATTGATGTTGAGAATGGTGAGTTGATCATGAGAGTACAAGGCGAACAGATACGATTCAATGTGTTTCAGGCTATGAAGTTACCAAAGTCGAAAGATGAATGCTTCAAAATAGATGTCATCGGAAAAATTGCGCAAGAAGTCTTCAATGAAGCAAGCTTAGATGATGATCTTGACGAGGCCTTAGCTCTTGAAACACCAGAGGAACTCGAAATTTCCCTTGAATATGTTGCTGCATTAGGATCAAATGTGCGAGAACTACTTCGAGAACCAGGTGACATTGAACCAATGAAACAATCATCTATAATATGTCCACCTGTTCTCGAAGAAAAACCACTTCCAGATCACCTACGCTATGCATATCTATGTACGAACAAAAATTTGCCTGTTACTATTTCTGCTAACCTTTCAGGTCCTCAAGAGGAGAAGCTACTTCAAGTGCTTCGCGCAAACAAAGAAGCAATCGGATGGACTATTGCCGACATCAAGGGAATTAGTCCTTCCGTTTGCAAACACAAAATCATTCTTGAGAACGAAGGTGGGCGATCTATAGAAGGACAGAGGAGACTCATGCCAGCTATGAAAGAAGTAGTGAGGAAGGAAGTTATCAAGTTGTTAGATGCAGGAATTATCTATCTGATTGCTAGCAGTGATTGGGTTAGTCCAGTGCAATGTGTTCCAAAGAAAGGAGGTATCACTACCATCCTTAATGATCAAGGCGAAGCCATACCATCAAGACCAGTTGTGGGGTGGCGAGTGTGCATGGATTACTGAAGACTGAACAAAGCAACAAAGAAAGATCACTTCCCACTACCATTCATTGATCAGATGCTAGACAAACTCGCAGGGAGAGAATATTATTGTTTCCTTGACGGATATTTGGGTTATAATCAGATTTGTGTGGATCCCCTCGATCAACACAAAACAACTTTTACATGTCCGTTTGGTACTTTTGCTTATAGAAGAATGCCGTTTGGTTTATGCAATGCACCTGCCACGTTCCAGAGGTGCATGATGGCGATATTTTAGGACATGATTGATAAATATTTGGAGGTCTTTATGGATGATTTTTCGGTGTTTGGAGATAGTTTTGATGATTGTTTGAATAATCTGGAGAAAGTCCTTGTGAGATGTAGAGAAAAAGATCTTGTGCTTAATTGGGAAAAATTCCACTTCATGGTTCAAGAGGGAATTGTGCTGGGACATAAAATTTCAAAGGCAGGGATGGAGGTTGTTCGTGCTAAAATTGAAGTTATCAAAACACTACCACCTCCAGTTTCTGTTAAAGGAGTGAGAAGTTTCTTGGGTCACGCATGATTTTATCGAAGATTTATTAAGGATTTCTCCAAGATCGCCAAAATGCTTTGCTCTTTACTTGAAAAGGATACCCCTTTTAATTTTACTGAAGAATGTCTTCAAGCATTTTCGACGATTAAAGAGAAACTGATCTCTACACCTATTGTTATACCTCCTGATTGGAAAGCTCCGTTTGAACTTATGTGCGATGCTAGTGATCACGCTATGGGTGTTGTGTTGGGACAGAGGAAAGACAAGATTTTCCACACGATTTATTATGCAAGTAAGACTTTCAGCGCTGCCCAGATGAATTATACAGTGACGGAGAAAGAGATGTTGGCCGTGGTTTATGCTTTTGATAAATTCCGTTCCTATCTGGTTGGGAAGAAAACTGTTGTATACACGGACCGTTCAGCTATTAGGTACCTCATGGAGAAAAAGGACGCTAAGCCGCGTCTTATTAGATGGGTACTATTGCTTCAAGAATTCGACATAGATATTCGAGACCGAAAGGGATGCGAGAATCAAGTTGCTGATCATTTATCAAGGCTCGAAGGATCAGGTGCGAACAAAGAACCATTATTGGTTAAGGAGGTATTCCCTGATGAACAAATTTTTGCTATTAAACGTGCTTTTGTGCCATGGTATGCAGATCTAGTCAACCTCATTGTGAGTGGTGTCTTTCCCAAAGATTTCCACCCACAACAAAGACAAAGATTGAATCACCAGGCCAAACAGTATTATTGGGATGAACCGTACCTCTGGAAGATTTGTAGTGACCAAGTGGTTAGAAGATGTGCGCATGAAGGTGAAATGGAGAAAATCATTGAAAGTTGTCATAGTTCACCTTACGGAGGTCACTTTAAAGGCGATAGAACCGCAGCAAAAATTCTTCAATTCGGGTTCTATTGGCCTACCATACACAAAGATTGTCATCGTTTTGTCCAGTCATGTCACAGATGCCAGTTCACTGGCAACATATCAAAAAGAGACGCGATGCCACTTAATAATATTCTTGAAGTTGAAATCTTTGATGTATGGCGAATAGATTTCATGGGACCTTTCATCACCTCCTATGGAAATCTTTATATTTTGCTTGCGGTAGATTATGTGTAAAAATGGGTAGAAGCAGTGGCAACACCAAAGAACGATGCTCAAACCGTGATTAAGTTCTTAAAATCAAACATCTTTTCAAGACATGGTACGCCACGTGTTCTCATCAGTGATAAAGGTACCCATTTTCTTAATGCTCCCCTGAGACATTTTCTTCGAACGTTTGGAGTGAGACACCGCACATCAACCGGTTATCACCCACAAACTAACAGTCAAGCTGAAGTTTCCAACCGGGAAATCAAATCTATTCTTGAGAAGACCGTGAGTAAATCGAGGAAAGATTGGTCTTTAAAGCTAGATGATGCTCTCTAGGCTTACAGAACAGCATTTAAAACACCAGTTGGGGCATCTCCATATCGCATGGTCTACCGAAAGGCGTGTCATCTACCGATTGAACTTGAAGCTCGAGCCTACTGGGCTATTAAAACTGTAAATCTAGACCCAAACTTGGCCGGGAAGCAAAGGATGATGCAGTTGAATGAGTTGGAGGAGTTTCGTTATCTTGCCTATGAAAATCCACGCCTCTATAAGGAGAAAACAAAGCGATGGCATGATAAACAGCTCAGTCCAAAGCATTTCGAGATAGGACAAAAAGTTTTATTATACAACTCTCAATTTTCGAACTACCCAGGAAAGCTCAAATCCCGTTGGGGAGGACCTTACATTGTTACTAAAGTCACGCCTCATGGAGCGATTGAAATTGAAAATCCAACCGAGCAACGGGCATTCATGGTGAATGGCCAGCGTTTTAAGAGATACCATGATAGTGAGTACTTTGGGCGAGAGGAGACAATCCATCTCGTTGAATACGCTTAGCCTGAGGTACACGTCTAACTCAAAGACGTTAAACAAAAGTGCTCTTGGGAGACACCCCTTGTTTAAATTGCTTTTTAGATTAGTTGTTTTTTGCTTTGTAGTGTATAATTTTAAGTTAGTGTATATTTTTAATTGTGTTTACAAGCTAATAGGAGAGAAAGGTAGTGTGTTATTGTGCAGGAAACGAGTTTGGGGTCAAAAGGAAAAAACTGGAGAAACTATAAGCCTGGCGCGGACTACCCCCGCGGACTACCCCATGGTCCGCAGGGATGCACCGTGCCCAGAAAACCCGTACCACGGGTCGGGTACCACGGGTTTCATCCAGAAAGCAAGAAAAATTCGACCTGAAGGCGCGGTACACCGCACACCCAAAACGCGTGCCACGGGGTCGGGTACCACGGGTTTTTTTACGGAGTACCCGCGGACTACCCCCTACACCGCACCCTGGTCCGCAGGCACAAAACACGTGCCACGGGGTGATAGCTCGGGTATTATCCAGTGGGCAAAAATTTGAAGAGCTGTAGAGTCCGGTATACCGCGTGTTTGGTCCGGTGCACCGCACAGAGGCGGTTTGTGAAGGAATTTGTTTCCTAATCAACTTCTTACCTTACAAGATAAACCCTAGCCTCTCCCACACGAATTTTTCAGACCCAAACCCTATATATACATCTTAAAGCTTGTGCAAACCTTCACAATTAACACAACAACTCATCAAATCCTCTCCTACATCTTCCATAAACACAAATTCTTCAACAAATTCATCACACTACACCCTTAAACACCACCAAATTCATCAAGCTTTAAAGATTTCTTCCAAGATCCATCAAGAAACCTTTCTCTTTCATCAATTCCAAGCAACAACATCAAGCTAAACCAAATTTTCCTTAAACTTTTAATCCATCCTTGGTATAACTTGAGTTGTAGGTAAACAAAGCATGACTAACAGATCTGAAGCTATGGAATACAAGAGAAAGTGCTCAATCCTTGGGGAGAATAAGAAATTGCCTGGAGCCACCATTGAAAAACCCATCAATCTTGATGAGGTTTCTGAAGAATCAAAAGAAAAGGCACCAGCACAACCACTACCAAAGAAGAGATTAACTGCTAGAATGTCCATACCATCAAGAAGGCCATTGAAAAAGATCAAAATCCAAGACCAAGGTTCTTCTTCCTCTTCCTCTGAAATTGTTTATGATCTTCCTCCTTGGGCTCTCAAGTTACAGAACGATATCGAAAGATTACAAGAAGATAACAGAGAACTTTGGACAGAAGTCATACAGTTGGAATCACAGGTAGACGATTTGACCTTGGAAAAGCATATTGATGATTATTCTGATCCTTCAGCTGATGAGGATGAGGATATAATGGATCTCTATGGCCAGCCAGGTAGGTCATTCTAATTTTTCTTAATAGCTTGTATGCATTAGGTAGTTTAGTTAGTTTTATTTTAAATTTTATTCCATTCTTGAGTCTTTTTCGAGTCGTGGGGACACGGCTCACTTTTGAGTTGGGGGTGGGGATTCGTTGTCCTCATCTTCTTTTCGTTTTTGCATAAAATTTAAAATTTTTAGGTTGAATTAAGGCATAGAATATCTTGAATGTACCTATTTGAGCATGATTTTATTAGGTCAATGATAGTAAGTAGTATGTTTTTGAAAGATGCAACAAATTTGTTTACATGCATGTATGAAAACATGAAATAAAGGATAGAAAAGTTAATGAGCAATGCTAAGAATTCACGTTGAAACTTAGGAATAGTTATTCGGTGTGTAGAACGTGAGGTTTAAAATTAGTTGAAAACACACTTGTCTATGAACTAATAATGAAAACGTAACGAAATCCGGTAGTTAGAAAAATGACTAAGGCAGTTCTTTCATGATAAAACACTTGAAGCCTTTAGACTTTCTCACCCTTTTGGTTGATATTAATGTTATTTATCCGTCTTAGCCCCTCTGAGCCTTTCTAAAGCCTTTTATTGAAACACATTATAATCCATACCCTAGTTTTTCGGACTTATCGATATGACCCGCACTCGAATCGCAAAACCTGAGACAACTCGTTTTAGAGCTTGAGTTTGGGGTGGTGGATTTCATACTTAGGGAACTTTAGTAATTTGGGAATTATCTTTGTGATTTTATTGATGATGAAATTGTTATTATTGTAACCCTTTGTCGGGGTAATAGTGAATGAAAAAGAAGCTACGAGCTAATTTTGCCAACAAGGGCATAAAAAGAAAGAATATATATATGAAAAAAATAGTGTGATATCTCAACATCGAAAGAGAATCATAGCTATACAAAAAAAAATTGTAAAAGAGAATATATATTCGGACCAGCAAAGTGGATTTTATATCATCAAAGGTTTTAATTGGGATTATTGGGGATGCACATTAAAGCATCAATAAATTGGGTTGAGTGAGAACATCTTCGAGTGAAAACTCAAGCTCTAGGGCGATTGGTTGATGGCTAGTGAGGAGAGAGCCAAAAGCTCACTTTTTATTATCCAAATATACCACACCCGTCCTTAAGCCAAGTTATAACCAAGACCTTAGGATTTCTAACTACTAGATGGAGAAACAATTGAGCTATTAGGTAGTAGGTAAGTGGACCATTGGATGCTGTATTTGGGACCTATGAACAACCTATAGCCATTAACCTGAACTAAGTTATCATCCTCTCCTTCTGGCGTTGCGAAATTAATCTTAACTTGAATTTACGGATTGTTGATTACATGTATATTAAGCATATTTGTGCATTATTTCTTGAACATTACTACATGAGACTTTTTAGATATTTTGCTCTAGGATCATTCATTATATTCTGTTCTTGTTCTCCTCCGACTTCTTCTTGTTTATTTGACTACCCTACTGTTCTTTACTTTTATTGTATCGGGACGATACAACTTTGAGTTGGGGGTCTTGATGTCTCCTCATTTGTGATAATAAAATTATTCTTCTGAGACATCATTTTAGGCTTATTTATTAGTTTATAGGTTGATTTTAGCTTAGTTGAGTGCACTTTCCTATTTTGGGTCTTGATTTAGTAGCATAATATTTTTAGAGCATATTGGGTTTAATTGTTTATTTAGTGTGAAGCTTTAAAGATAATTATGGAGATTAATTAGATTCCAAGTCAAAGACTACAACTTATGGAAAGAGATTTGCATGGAAATTAGAGATAAAGGAAACAAAGGCTAAAAACATGGAAAAGGAAAAGCTGCCTAAATCTGGGATTCTGCATACACGTCTAAAGATGTGCGTTTTTTCCTAAGAAATAGGCCGATTTTGGTAATTTCCTTCTTTAAGGTAAAGATAATTCTGTTGCGATTCTTTTGGTTTCTTATGGAGCTCAATCCGACCAATAACGAAGAAGATATGCTCAAAACGGTCCAGCAGTGTTTATCTTTATTTCCTTACGAATTTGAGTTGGGCTAGGAGTCCATTACTTAGAGTTATCTCCAAGAAACGAATTAGGTCAACCTATACATTATAAATACAGCCTCTTAACACTCTTAAATCATCCTTGGTGAAACCTTAAACCAAGAGGAAGCTTAGAATACAAGAGAGAAGTCTGGAAGGAGCTGTCATCAACAATGTCTTCTTCTACCTTTAGTTTTGTAATTTCTTTCTTTTCTTTCATGAATTAAATTTCTTTAGCTTGAGTTTTAGCATATATGTATGAACCCTAGTTTTGATTGACATCTATCTAATTTGGGAATTCAATGTTTTAAATAGAATTATAGTTTTTATTCTCTGTTTATGTGTTTGGATTTATATTCTGTGTTCTTGTGGACTGCAGCCATTAGAATTACCATCTAGTAATTAGGTCACCATTGACAACGGTGTTTAATTGCATGTTTAGCACATAACGTCTAGTATTAGGTTTGATCTGACAACCCAACCTAGCTAGATAATCACTATGGTTTAGTTCTTGTGACTATTTACCAATTACAGGAAAAGATTGCTTAGGAAGCCTTATTGACACAGGTAAATCCTATTTTAAACTACCGATAGCGAATTGGGACCGATTAGGGAAATACTACATAATTCACCCTTACATGTTTAGAACGGCAAAACTAGTGGGGATTACATGCTAATAACATAAGCTATATTCTTAAATCACTTCTCTTTCATATTTATTTTCTGTCTTTTAATTCTTAGTTTAATTTAGTCAATTATTTTCTCAAATCCATCTTTATTTATCTTTACTTTTATTTGCGTTTAGTTGTTCTAGATTTTATTATTTACACTTGATATTTGCATAAGATTCATCTAACCTTCGTAGTCTCTGCGGAACGAATCTTAATCGTTTAACTAAAACTTGCATACAATCTGTATACTTGCAGAACCGTGTAGCTTTAGGGTGTTATTTTCACGTTAATTATATCTTATTTTATCACACCCTAGGCCCCACCAGTCACAAAGTTTCGAGTGCTGGGTTAGAGGTTGATAGAGCGAAGATAGATGTAATTAAAACCCTTCCCCCTCCTGTTTCTGTTAAAGGGGTAAGGAGTTTTCTTGGTCATGCTGGCTTTTATAGGCGTTTTATTAAAGATTTTTCTAAGATTGCTAAACCGTTATGCAACTTACTCGAAAAGGACTCCAAATTCCTTTTTGATGAAGCTTGTTTAGCGGCTTTCCAAGCAATCAAAGAAAAGCTTATTTCTGCTCCTATAGTGTTACCTCCAGGTTGGAATTTACCGTCTGAAGTTATGTGTGATGCGAGTGATTTGTGTATGGGAGCTGTATTGGGACAGAGAAAAGAGAAAGTTTTTCATTCGATTTACTATGCTAGTAAAACTTTTAATGGTGCTCAAATTAATTACACAGTTACAGAAAAGGAGTTGCTAGCAGTTGTATATTCATTTGATAAATTTCGCTCTTATCTTCTTGGAGTGAAAGTTATTGTTTATACAGATCATTCCGCAATTAGATATCTTATGGAAAAAAAAGACGCAAAACCAAGGTTAATCAGATGGGTTTTATTACTTCAAGAGTTCGATTTAGAGATCAAAGATAGAAAGGGTTGTGAGAATCACGTTGCAGATCATCTATCGCGTTTAGAGGGTTCAGAGATGAATAGTGGTACTGAAGCAGTTAGAGAAGAATTTCCTGATGAGAGTCTATTCGTTGTTCGAGATTATGAAGCTCCATGGTATGCAGATATTGCAAATTTTTTAGGTGAGTGGTGTTTTTCCTGAAGGGTCTACTTATTAAGAAAGAAAGAGGCTATCTCATCGTGCTAGACAGTTCTTTTGGGAGGATCCGTTCCTCTACAAAGTTTGTGCTGACCAAATGATACGAAGATGTGTAGCAAGGGAGGAAACTGAAGTCATTATAGATGGATTCCATGATTCACTATATGGAGGACATTTCAAGGGAGATAGAACTGCTGCTAAGGTATTCCAATCAGGTTTTTACTGGCCTTCTCTTGTTAAAGATTGTCATGAATATGTTAAGAGATGTACGAGATGCCAGTTTACCGGAAACATATCCAAGAGGGATGAGATGCCACGTAATAATGTGTTAGAAGTTGAAATATTCGATGTTTGGGGTATAGACTTTATGGGTCCTTTCGTTCCTTCAAATGGTAACCTCTACATCTTATTAGCTGTTAATTACGTGTCTAAGTGGGTAGAAGCGGTGGCTTTACCGACCAATGATTCACGAGTGGTGATTAAATTCTTGAAATCACATATTTTCACTAAACATGGCACACCTAGAGTGATTATTAGCGATGGAGGATCTCATTTCGTTAATAAATATCTGAAGACTGTTCTAGAGAAGTATGGAGTAAGACACCGTGTATCTACTACATATCATCCACAATCCAATGGTTAAGCTGAAGTTTCGAATCGTGAAGTCAAATCAATTCTAGAGAAAACCGTTGGTCCTACAAGAAAAGATTGGTCAATGAAGTTAGATGATGCGTTGTGGGCCTATCGTACTGCGTTTAAGACTCCAGTTGGTGCATCTCCCTATCGTATGGTGTATGGTAAGGATTGTCACTTACCTCTTGAGCTTGAAATGGGTGCCTATTGGGCGATTGCGCAGTTGAACTTAGATCTTATCTTAGCTGGAAAGAATCGTATGATGAAGCTTAACGAACTTGACTAATTCTGATTGCATGCTTATGAAAATGCCAAACTTTATAAAGAAAACACGAAGAAATGACATGATAATCGGATTCGTACAAAGAACTTTGAAGTGGGGCAAAGAGTATTGAAATATAATTCAAATTTCATCAATTATCCGGGTAAGTTAAGATCTAAGTGGTCAGGTCCATACATTGTGACCAAAGTTACACCTCATGGGGCTATAGAAATAGAACATCCGCTAGAGAACCGTACCTTTATGGCGAACGGTCACAGATTGAAGATATACCATGGAGGTGAAGATACCAATCACTCGGAAGATCCACACCCCGGGGAGGTCATATATCTCCTCGAGACTCCTTAGAAGCGTGAGGTAACCCGTCGAGCTTAACGACGTTAAACAAAAGCCAATTCTTTGTATATTAGCTAAGTTTTTAAATTTTCGCAATGTAAAATAGTTTGATTTTCGTAATTTTAGTGTTTATTATTAAGAAATGAGGAAGGGTAGTTGTTTTTGATGATTTCAGGGGTAAAAAGGTCACGAGTTTGGGGTCGATAAGGCGAAAATAGGAGAAAAATAGGTTGGATGTCCAGGAGAAACCGGGTACCCGGTTTTGCCAAATGCGGGTTCCCGGCGTTTTGAGAGGCTACGTCTTGGTGCGTCTTGGCTCGCGCCATCGACGAAAATCCGGGAACCCGCATTTCACAAATGCGGGAACCCGGTTTTGGCGAGTAAAAGTTCTGACCCCGCGTCTTGGGGCCCAGCGTCTTGGTGCGTATTGAGGTATTCAAAAAAAAAATTAAGTAATTTTTCTGCGCCGTCACAGTGACGCGGAACCGGGTACCCGGATTTTCGAAACCGGGAACCCAGTTTTGAAGCTGTGATGTCGGTTTTTGATGTTTTAACCTAGTTTTCTTAGCCTCTTCAAGATTTTACCTAAAACGCACCAATAGCCTCCCCACCTCCGAAAATCATCAACAAAAACTCTATATATCATCAAATCCTACCCTCTTCCACCACAAAAACACAAGATTAACTCACCTCCTCTCCAAAATAACATCAAAATCCTTAGTTTTTCTCAAGATTTTTCTTCACCTAAGCCTTAAATTAAACCCAATTCCTTCTTCTCCCTTCCAACTTAAACAAAACCCATCTCATATTCCACCTAGTCTTCAATTCCTAAGCCTCAAAACATCAAAATTCTAAACTTTTTCTCTAAGTTTCTCATTATTTGATGTTTTGAGTTTGGGGTGGAAAGAGATGACTAACAGAACCGGTGATTTCTGAAGAACTACTCCTAGAAAGAAAACCACCATTGGTGGTTCCCAAGACCAAGCTATTGAGATTCCTGATTCGCGTCCTAAACGAAAAATTGATGAAGTTAATCTTGATCCCAAAAGAATAGAAATCACAGGTCAAAAGAGAAGATTAATTGATGAGCCAGAAAGTGAGAAGGAACAAGAAGAGGAAATTCAGAAGAACATTGAGGATGAAACTGAACAAGAGGTTCCGGAAGTGCCAGTTCAACAGAAACCTCCGCGTATGAAGATGTGGGCCCACAAGCCTAAGAGGGTTTATACTTGTTGGAATACTCGTGTTCGTGAAAGAATTGTGATGTCTCCTCATTTTTGATAATTAAATATACTTCTGAGACATCATTTTAGGCTTATTTATTAGTTTATAGGTCGATCTTAGCTTAATTTAGTGCACTTTCCTATTTTGAGTCTTGATTTAGTAAATATAATATTTGTAGAGCATATTGGGTTTAATTGTTTATCTAGTGTGAAGCTTTAAAGAAAATTATGGAGCTTAATTAGAGTCCAAGTCAAAGACAACAACTTATGGAAAGAGATTTGCATGGTTATTGGAGATAAGGAAACAAAAGCTAAAAAGATGGAAAAGGAAAAGCTGCCTAAATCTGGGATTCTGCATACACGTCTAAAGATATGCGTTTTTACCTAAGAAATAGGATGATTTTGGTAATTTCCTTCTATAAGGTCAAGATAATTCTGTTGCGATTCTTTTGGTATCTTATGGAGCTCAAACCGACCAATAACGAAGAAGATATGCTCAAAACGGTCCAGCAGTGTTTATCTTTATTTCCATACGAATTTGAGTTGGACTAGGAGTCCATTACTTTCCTTCTCCTTCAAGAAAACGAATTAGGTCTTCCTATACCCTATAAATACAGCCTCTTAACACTCTAAAATCATCCTTGGCCAGACCTTAAGGCCAAGAGGAAGCTGCAACACAAGAGAAGAAGTCTGGAAGGAGTTGTGCATCAATCATGTCTCCTTCAACCTCTTATTTTGTAATTCTTTTCTCTCCTTTTCTTTGTATGAACTAATTCTATTAGCTTAGGTTTGCATAATGTATAAACTATGAATTCTAATTCTTCTATCTAAGTTTCTTTGGGAATTATATGTTTTAATCTGATATTAGCTACTTACTTCATATTTGATTATGTGTTTTGATTTAATGTATGTTTTCCTTGCGGTGCGCAACGTTTAGGATTACCTTAATAGTAGTTAGATGGTCTCCTTGACAGGGTGTTTAACTATTGAACCACCACATAAATTCTAGTGTCGATATTAGTTCTGACAAAACATGATTCTAACTAGATAGTCATTAGGGTTTGTTTTAACCACCATATCAACAGGATTAGAGTATTTGCTTAGGGCCTTAGTGGCGTTTGAGAACCCTAAGATAAAACACTTCTTGGTTGTGTCGTAGCCCCCTTAGTCGCTCTCAAGGTCTAAGGTATGGGAATTTAGAATCCTGACTAAGTATACCAAGGGCTAATATTCTTCGTTATGAACTAGATCTAATAGATAGAATTAGAAGGATTAGTGCATACTAGTGAGACCTAAGCTACATCTTTCATACTATCTTCTTTTCTTTTCTTTTATTTATTTTATTGTCTTTAGTTTAGTAGTTTAGTTTATTATTTAAAAACCAAATAAAAATCTATTTTGCTTTTCTTTCTTTGCGTATTATCTTTCTATCTTTTATATCTACACTTGATAATTTGCATAAGTTCTCTCTAACTTTCGTCAGTCCCTGAGGAACGAATCTTCTTATCATTAAAACTTGCATATGTCCTGTAATACTTGCAGTACCGTGTTAGCTTAGGGTGTTTATTTGCACTTATTTTATACATCTTTTATCACACCTTAGGCCACACCAAGTTTTTGGCGCCGCTGCCGGGGACTACATCGTTAGTCCTTGTGCATATATCTTGTGCTTTTAATTTCAGTTAGTTCTATTTTACGCTTTTGTTTTTAGTTTTTGTTTTACAGATTTTTTTTAGGCGAAAGCAGATTTATTAGGAGATAAAGGTTTCGTGTTATTAGATCCTGAAGAAGCTAATATATGATGGAAGCTCTAAAGCTCAAGGAGTTAACCCAACAACTTGAGGAATTACGAGAACAATCGTGAAAACTAGCTCAGAGGAATCTAGTACATACCTCACCTTCATGTCCTAGTTGTGGAGCAAGAGATCACTCGTGGGGACATTGCATGAACAACCCAGCCTCAATTTCCTTCAGACCTTATCAAAGAGACCATTATTATGATGGGTATTATCAATCTCAAGGAAATTACGCTGACTATCAACCCCCACAGAGTTACAATTGGGTCGGAGATCAACAGACGTATTATCATAATAACCATTATTATGATGATTATTATCAACCACGACCACAATCTTACTATCCTCCACAACCTATCTATCAAGAAGCGCCGATTTATAATGAAGCTTATCGAGAACCACCTCCTTATTCAATGCAGCAAACCATTCAAGAACAACCTTCGAGTTTGAATTCAAGTATGGCTAAGATGATGAACCTAATTGAAAAGATAGAGAATAACTAGCAAAGAATCCAAAACTCAGATAATGCGCTTGAAAAGCTTGTGCAGACAGTGTCACAAATGGTGAATAAAGCTCAAATCCTTGCAGAAAGGCAACTCCAAAGTGATACTAGTGCTCCAGAAAACAAAGTTTGTCATGCAGTTGAATTAGGAAGTGGAAAACAACTACCTCCATCAAGACCAGAACCAGAACCAGAACCAGTCCCTATTCCAGAAACGGGGGGAGAAGAAACAAAGAGGTAGTTGAACAAATAAGTGTCCAAGAGAAGACACCAGAAAAGAAAGAAAGCCAAGTGGTAACCAACACATGTCCTCCTCCACCATTCCCTTCACGTGTCCGAATGGACAATGACCTGGAATTCAAGAAGTTTGTTGACATGATGAACAAGTTAAAGATCAGCAGCCCGTTTGTAGAAGCTCTCACAAGAATGTCAAAATACGGTCAATTCATGAAGGAAATTCTTTCTAACAAACGAAGATTCGAAACTAAAGAGATGAATGGATTGCCAGAGGAGTGTAATGCTACAAGTGAAATCGAGTTACCACTAGAGACACCACTTCCCACGACATCTTGGATGGCACCATCCATGATTAAGAATCGAGCTGAAAAGTTCGTGGGAATTAGAGGCAAAGGGTGGAAATTTCGTCATCCTTAATCGAGGTAACACGTCTAACTTTGAAAGACGTTAAACAAAAGTGTTGTACGGGAGACAACCCGTAATTTCTTTTATGTTTTTTCATTTTTAGCTTCTAATTTATGTTTAGTTTAGTTAATTTTAGTTGATATTGCATATTTGAGGAAGGTATTAATGTTTTTGGTGTGTAGGAATTGGAGAAATCGAGTTAGGGACGCGAGGAAAATTTTTCGGAGCGAAGGAATACCCTGCGCGAACTACCCCCGCGGACTACCCCTAGTCCGCAGGTATGGTCCGCAGGGTCAAAACCCGTACCACGGGTGGTGCCACGGGTCGTGTCCAGAACCAAGAAAAAATTGACCCGCGGACTACCCCCTACAACGCGCCATGGTCCGCAGGCCAAAAACGCGTGCCACGGGGATTTTGACGTGGAAAGCTACAGAAGGCGCGGGATACCCTCCGGTGTACCGCGCCATGGTCCGCAGTTCAGAAACACGTGCCACGGGTCCTACCACGGGGGTCATCCAGAAAGGAAAAATTTTGGACCATCAGATGTCGCGGTGTACCCCGCGGTACACCCCATGGTCCGCACGAGCCGCCAGAGAGAGAAAAGGGATTCAAGTTATAAAAGAGGTATTGAGCTCATTAATTCCGAATTTTATAAACCTTAAGCCTACTTCTCTTCTCCAAAACTCTCCCAACTCCATTAAAGCTCATAAAAACCTTCACCAATCACCAAAACACTACCCAATCATCAAGAAAAACACATCAATCCTTCTTTCTACATCATTACAAGAGAATCAAACACCCAATCCTCACCAAATCCATTCAAATTGAATCAAAGAGCCAAAATTTTCAAAATTCATCCTACAATTTCTTAAATCCAAGCCAACCCATTACAAATCCACCTTACCCACATAGAGATTCATCATCAATTCACCTATCCTAGGCCAAATCAAGCTTGTTCAATCAATTTCACAAGTTCAAATTTCAAGGGTTGCTAAAGCTTTGAGTTGGGGGTTAATTGAAGATGACTAGATTTTAGCTACCAAGAGGGAGGTAAAGAGTAACAAGGGATTGGATTTAAACAAGAAGAAATCAATTGACAAAGGTTCTAGTTCTAAATCAAAGGGTAATGAGAAAGTTGAGAAGAGTGGAATACCTTTGTTTGATCGTAATGGTAAGAGCTTTACTTTCATGCGAAGGATAAAACACAACCTCCACAAGGTCTTATACCCAAAGAAAAAGAGCAAGCTTCAAGGGCCCTGATAGCTTCTCCAAGGAAACAATTAAAGGAACTACCTTTTTCTTATAAGAAAGTATTTGAAGAAGAATTTGAGGGAGAATACATGAAGGTTCGTGGAGATTTGGAATGCTTGGGTTGTTTGTGAATTGTATTTTGTGAGGAGAAGAAGAAGATGTGGCACAGTTGATCTATTAGGAGGTGATACGGATTTTCGATCTCTCCCATAACGTTATATAATGCAATATCCTATTATGATCACGTGTCCTGAACGAAGAACGAATAAGAAGTTGGGTGAAGAAGATACACTAGATTTAATCCGAGTATCGATAAGGCGAGGTAATAGCCTCTAAGAGTATGTTTTCTTTCTTCCCTACCATTTCTTTATGTGCAATATGTATGCATTAGGTAGTTTAGTTAGTTTTATTTTAAAATTTATTTCTTCATTGAGTCTTTTTCGAGTCATGGGGACACGACTCATTTTTGAGTTAGGGGTGGGGATTCGTTGTCCTCATCTTCCTTTTTGTGTTTTTGCATAAAATTTAAAAAATTTTGGGTTGAATTAGGCATAGAATATCTTTGAATGTACCTATGTGAGCATGATTTAATTGAGTTAATGATAGTAGGTAGTATGTTTTTGAAAGATGTCATAAGTTTGTTTAGATGTATGTATGAAAACAGGAAATAAAAGATAGGAAAGTTAATAAGCAATGCTAAGAAGTATGTTGAAACTTAGGGAGAGTTATTTGGTGTGTAGAACGTGAGGTTTAAAATTAGTTGAAAACCCATTTGTCTATGAACTAGTAGTGAAAAAGTAACGAAATCCGGTAGTTAGAAAAATGAATAAGGCAGTTCTTTCAGATTAAAACACTTGAAGCCTTTTATACCTTCTCACCCTTTTATTTGATTATTGTTATTTATCCGTCTTAGCCCCTCTGAGCCTTTCTAAAGCCTTTTATTGAAACACATTATAATCCATACCCTAGTTTTTAGGACTTATCTATATGACCCGCTCTCGAATCGCAAAACCCTGAGACAACTCGTTTTAGAGCTTGAGTTTGGGGTGGTGGGTTTCATCATTAGGGAACTTTGGGATTTGGGAATTGTAATTGTGATTTTATTGATGATGAAAAGTATTTATTGTAACCCTTTGTCGGGGTAATAGTGAATGAAAAATAAGCTACGAGCTAATTTTGCCAACAAGGGCATAAAAAGAAAGAATATATATATGAAAAAATAGCGTGATATCTCGAACAAGAAGAGAATCATACCTATACAAAAGAGAAATTGATATGAAAAGAATATATATTCGGACCTGCAAAGTGGAATTTTTGTATGTCATCACAAAGGTTTTATTTGGGATTATTGGGGATGCACATCAAAAGCATCAATAAATTGGGTTGAGTGAGAACATCTTCGAGTGAAAACTCAAGCTCTAGGGCGATTCGTTGATGGCTAGTGAGGAGAGGGCCAAAAGCTCACTTTTTCATTATCCAAATATACCACACCCGTCCTTAAGCCACATATAACCAAAGACCTTAGGATTTCTAACTACTAGATGGAGAAACAATTGAGCTATTAGGTAGTAGGTAAGTGGACCATTGGATGTTGTATTTGGGACCTATGAATAACCTATAGCCATTAACCTGAACTAAGTTATCATCCTCTCCTTCTGGCATTGCGAAATTAATCTTAACTTGAATTTATCGATTGTTGATTACATGTGTATTAAGCATCTTTGTGCATTATTTCTTGAGCATTACTACATGAGACTTTTTAGATATTTATGCTCTAGGATCATTCATTATGTTCTGTTCTTATTCTCCTCCTACTTCTTCTTCTTGATTACCCTACTGTTCTTTACTTTTATTGTATCGGGACGATACAACTTTGAGTTGGGGGTCTTGATGTCTCCTCATTTGTGATAATTAAATATACTTCTGAGACATCATTTTAGGCTTATTTATTAGTTTATAGGTCGATCTTAGCTTAATTTAGTGCACTTTCCTATTTTGAGTCTTGATTTAGTAAATATAATATTTTTAGAGCATATTGGGTTTAATTGTTTATCTAGTGTGAAGCTTTAAAGATAATTATGGAGCTTAATTAGAGTCCAAGTCAAAGACAACAACTTATGGAAAGAGATTTGCATGGTAATTGGAGATAAGGAAACAAAAGCTAAAAAGATGGAAAAGGAAAAGCTGCCTAACTCTGGGATTCTGCATACACGTCTAAAGATATGCGTTTTTACCTAAGAAATAGGCCGATTTTGGTAAATTCCTTCTTTAGGGTCAAGATAATTCTGTTGCGATTCTTTTGGTATCTTATGGAGCTCAAACCGACCAATAACGAAGAAGATATGCTCAAAACGGTCCAGCAGTGTTTATATTTATTTCCATACGAATTTGAGTTAGACTAGGAGTCCATTACTTTCCTTCTCCTTCAAGAAAATGAATTAGGTCTTCCTATACCCTATAAATACAGCCTCTTAACACACTAAAATCATCCTTGGCCAGACCTTAAGGCCAAGAGGAAGCTGCAACACAAGAGAAGAAGTCTGGAAGGAGCTGTGCATCAATCATGTCTCCTTCAACCTCTTATTTTGTAATCCTTTTCTCTCCTTTTCTTTGTATGAACTAATTCTATTAGCTTAGGTTTGCATAATGTATAAACTATGAATTCTAATTCTTCTATCTAAGTTTCTTTGGGAATTATATGTTTTAATCTGATATTAGCTACTTACTTCATATTTGATTATGTGTTTTGATTTAATGTATGTTTTCCTTGCGGTGCGCAACGTTTAGGATTACCTTAATAGTAGTTAGATGGTCTCCTTGACAGGGTGTTTAACTATTGAACCACCACATAACGTCTAGTGTCGATATCAGTTCTGACAAAACATGATTCTAACTAGATAGTCATTAGTTTTTGTTTTAACGACCATATCACCAGGATTGCAGTATTTGCTTAGGGCCTTAGTGGCGTTTGATAACCCTAAGATAAAACACTTCTTGGTTGTGCCGTAGCCCCCTTAGTCGCTCTCAAGGTCTAAGGTATGGGAATTTAGAATCCTGACTAAGTATACCAAGGGCTAATATTCTCCCTTATGAACTAGATCTAATAGATAGAATTAGAAGGATTAGTGCATACTAGTGAGACCTAAGCTACATCTTTCATACTATCTTCTTTTCTTTTCTTTTATTTATTTTATTGTCTTTAGTTTAGTAGTTTAGTTTATTATTTAAAAACCAAATAAAAATCTATTTTGCTTTTATTTCTTTGCGTATTATCTTTCTATCTTTTATACTGCACTTGATAATTTGCATAAGTTCTCTCTAACTTTCGTCAGTCCCTGAGGAACGAATCTTCTTATCATTAAAACTTGCATACGTCCTGTAATACTTGCAGTACCGTGTTAGCTTAGTGTGTTTATTTGCACTTATTTTATACATCTTTTATCACACCTTAGGCCACACCAAATTGAATTTTTGAAATTTGGTGAGGAGACAAATTTTCCTAAGGGTATTATGAGTAGTGAACACAAGGAATATGCTGTGACTTGTGGTAAGTTTGGTTGGAAAGAATTACAAGAAAGGAAGCTTGAGTTCATTCCTACTTTTGTGCGAGAATTTTATGAAGGTTTAGCTACCTCCCGTGACGCAATTGATATCCGCAAAAAGGTAGTTCCTTTCTCTGTTGAACGTATTCGGAATTCCTTGAAATTACCCAACTTTTTTGAAACATGTCCTTTCCAAGAAACTCTTAATGACCCTTCTTTCGATTTTGAATCCCTTTGGGGGACCGTGCTTGTTAATGGGGCTAGCCCAATTCCTGAAGGAGAAAGATATCCTGGACAGTTTTACAGCAGTAGTTTGACACCTCGTGCGAAGGTTTGTTCTAGTTTCATAATACCCACTTTCTTTGGTATTAAGCACACTTCTGAGTTGAAGAAAGAGCATATAATTGTTATTAAGTGTATTTTGGAGGAGAGACCATTTGATGTTGCTAAGATTATTTATGAAACAATCATGGAGTTCGCGAAATCCCCAATGAAACAACAATATCTCAAGTTCCCTTGCACTATTACTCAGTTGTGTCTAGACGCAAAGATTCCGCGTAAGAACGGAGATATTGACAGTGTTTCGGTTGGTGTGAGCATAGCATTGAGCACGATCAAGAATATCCATGAGGAAGCAACACGAGCTACCAAAAGTCCTAGAACTCCTCTGTCAAAGAAAGCGAAGACTGTTCCTGAGTTGGAATGGAAAATTCAGATGTTGGAAGAGAATCAAGAGAAGATGATTGCTACCTTGGGAAACGTTACGAAAGAATTGGACCTGCTTCGAAATTTGATCTTAGGCGTCAACACACTTCAAAACGCGATTTATGATGCTGTTACGCGAGATAAAGGTCCAGAACGCAACACCGGTAACCAGCCACGCGCTGGTTAAGATACGTTTTCTAAACCTTCCTCTTAGTGTAGAATAGTTTAAATTCTTTATTGAGTCTTTTCGATTCGTGGGGACTCAACTCATTTTTGAGTTTGGGGTGGGATTCGTTGCCTCATCCCAGTTTTTATGTGTTATTTGTTTTATTTGCTTTCAATAAAAGAATTTTCGGAGTTGCGTTTGACTGTATAAATTTTTAAATATACCTTTAAGCATACTTTTGATGAATCGATGATAGTAAATAGTGGACTTTAGGGATTAATATAAAACGCATTTAGAATTGCATGCAAACATAGGTAATTGATAGGAAAAATTAATGAACAATGCAAATGAAGTAAGCTTGTACTTAAGGAATATGTTTGGTGTGTAGAACGTGAAATCATAAGTAGTAGAGAATCCACCTAGAGATGAACTAAAGAAAAGCTATGTACTTAGAAAAATGATAGGGGCAGTTCTTTGTTAGCCATTTGTGCCTTTTTAGCCTTCTATCCCTTGTGTTAATTATTATCCGTCTTAGCCCACTTCGAGCCTTTAGCCTTTTCTTTGTAGCCACAATATAAGCCACTATCCCTTAGATTATTAGGCATGGCCATATGACCCGCACTTGAATCACAATCCTGAGACATGTCTCGAGCTTGAGTTTGGGGTGGTGGGACCACTTATGGGAAATTAGATAGGTAGGGATTGATGTGCTTTGTATTGTAGCACAATTGCAGATGATAAATACTTGTAACCCTTTGCCGAGAATGAAGAAAAATGAAAAAGAAAGAAAAAAATGAAAAATTTCGAAAAATCATACAGTAGGAACCGGGAACCCAGTTTCGCCAAAACCGGGAACCCGGTTTGCGTCTATTGAAAAAAAAAGAGAAAAGAAAAGTATGTATGAATAAAACATCCGGCAAAGTGGAATATTTCTGAAAATCATCTTGTATATAGTGGGTAGACATGGGACGCGAAATTATTGCGTAAATGGGTGAGTGAGAACATTTTTTAGCGTAAACTCAAGCTCGAGGACTTTGTTGATGGTAAGTGAGGAGAGAGCCAAAAGCTCACTTCAAATTTACCAAATATACATCCACACCGGTCCTTAAGCCAATATTATAACCATAAAGACCTCGTGATTCTTAAGTACATAGTGAATCTATGATTCTGTTGATAGGGAATATACTAGGTGGAGCGTTCAAAGCGATTTAGGATTAATGACCACCCTATAGCCATCATACAGAGATGAGTACAAGTGTAACCTTCAAGCATTGCGACTTTAATTTTATGATTGAGATTATTTATGTTTGGTGTTGCATTTTAGATGTATGTGTATATTAGTTTCTATAGTTTGCTATATGAGATTTATCTTAAGACTTGCTTTAGGTGTATTTGCTAGCTTCCACTTGTTTATACGGTTACTTCTACCCCTTTGTTTTGTTTTACTTTGTCGGGACGACAAAGGTTTGAGTTGGGGGTCTTGATGTCTCCCTAATTGTTCTTATTTTTTACCCTTGGGAAACATCATTTTTTATGTTTATTTGATTATTTTAATAGACTTTTGAATTAAAAATGTAATAATCCGGAATTTCCATTTTATTTCTAGTAATTTTGATTTATTAAACTTTTGCGCGTAATCTTGTGTGTTTTAGTGAAAAGTTTGTAGGTTTTAATTATTAGCTAGGAATGGAATCCTAGAAGAGAGTCAAAGATCGTGATATGGAGTCAAGACTTGGAGATAAATCCCGAAAGAATTTTTTTAGAGCTGCAAATCTGTTTTCCAGGCCAAAGATTGCGGATTTCAAGGCGCTTAAGAGATGATTTAACCGCTGACCTTTGAAGAGAAAACATTCCTTATCGAGATACGGAACCTTAACAACTGGAATCAAGTCAATCGGAGTCATAACGAAGCGGGAAAAGCCGTTTTAGTGAAGGTGTATCAGCAGTTACGGGATTTTGGGCTTAGACATTGGGCTTGGACATTTAATTAGTGTTTTATTCTTAGGTCCAAGCCCTAATCCGTTTTTCCACTTATAAAAGGAGCTCTTGACTTCTATTTTTCACACAATTCACTTTTTACAAGATTAAACATCAGAGAGAAGCAACTGAAGGAAGAAAGAAGAAGCTGCAAGAGCTGTCTCTCAACTAGGAGGTACAGGGTTCGAATCCCCTCAGCCGTGTTATTTCTTGAGCCCTTAAAGGGGGTAAGCAAGGGGTGCATGGTTCGAGTCTCCTCCCTGAACATGGGTAACCTAGTTCTGATTAAGTGGGAGTATGCATGAGGAGGCGTGTATATTTCCTATGGGATTAGTCGTGGTGCGCGTAAGCTGGCCCGGACACCCATACATCGAAAAAAAAAAGCTGGAAGAGCTGGAGAGGGTCTATATCTCCGTTCTCAGTCATTCTAATTCCGGAAATTAGGTTTTCTTTATTTTTAATTCTGTAATACATTATGAATTCCATTTCAATTAATTTAGTTTTCTTTTTAATTAGTATGAGCTAAACACATTTTAGTGCTTGAGAATGCTTTATGGGTAATTCCCAATTCTATTGAATTTCATGTCCTGAATTTGGGTTTCTGTTAAATTAAATTAGATTGGGACTTTTACAATTTTCAATAAATTAAGATTCGACAATCAAACATCTTAGTCAATAACATATTAGCCTCTTCCCACTGACCAAAATTACACAAAAGTGACAACATTTAGGGGTATGCCCTTATCTTTTATCTCATCAAATAGATTAACTGCATCATCTACCATACTGTCTTTGCAAAGACAGACAATAATAGTGCTATCATCTTTAATACATGGTTTAATATTCCTTTTTTCTGATACCCTAAGCCACTCGATAGCCTTAAGTGTGTGCGCTGCTTTGCATAGCCCATTTATTAAGACCCCAAAAGTAACTTCAGTATGCTCACAAAGTTTCTCCATTGATATTTTATCAAACAACTTACAAGCCTCATCTCCGGATCTGATTAGTTTGATTTGAAGAACTCAGAAATTAGGATTCTTCATCTCCTCCAATTAGAAGATTATTTTTTTATTTTTGAATTATTATTGTTTAAAAATTATGTATATATATATATATGTTAAGAGGATTAAGAAATACCAAAAATGCCCTTGTTAAAGATAGGTTTTATTTAGTAATTCAGAAAAATAATTTTTTAATTAAAAAAAATTAGGACACATGACCTGCACGTGATGACTTAATGGAGATATTTAATGGTTTCCGTTAAAAAGAGCTAAAGACTCACGAAAATGAAACTCAAGGGCATCCAATACCCAAAAAATATAGTGGGCCCAACTATCAATTCGTCCATAGGTAAGGGGATATTCAAGGTATTTACTCTTTATTCTTTTAGCAGAAGAGAAAACATCGAGTTATATATGTAGAAAGGAATGTTTTACTAAGCATAAGCATATCAGACATAATCTCTTTGAAAGGAGAAAAAGATTCAACCCACTTATTCAATGATTATTCAGTGAAGCATGCATAAGATTGAGCCAAACCTAAAGACCAAAAGTAAAGAGACCACACTAGGGATGGCAACGGATCAGTTTTTTGTAAAAATTTCAAAAACCATATCCTAACGGTTTTAACCATCGGTTACATTGTTCAAAACCATAAGTATTATTCGGTTTAGGGTTTTTAAACGGTTTTGCGGTTTTTAACCATATTCAAATGATAATTTAATAAATATATTAAATTTTATAAAATAAAACCACACATATAAAAGAAAACTACAAGGTTATAAAAAATTGTGTTGGTATTTGATTGAATTGCATATTTATTATTTAATTGGTTAAATTTAGTGTTTTAATTTTGCTATTATAATTTCAATATATCTAATTTAACTTAAATTATTATAAAATTATGATAATAAACGGTTTTCGGTTTTCAGTTTTATTTTTATCAAAAACCATAACCTAACGGTTTTAACCATCGGTTACACTTTTCACAACCATAACCTAATGGTTTTAACCACGGTTATATAATTCGGTTTTCAATCGGTTCGGTTATCATCGGTTTCGGTTTTTAACCGTAACCATTGCCATCTCTAGGCCACACGACCCACCTCTCAAAATACTATAGTTTCTAGTGTAAATCCATTACTTTAAATTCTACAAGGCTATAACTCAGCTTCTTAGTAACAAGTATTATCTATATATAAGACCATAAAATGATGGACGAATTGCATGTATAATATTCCTTGCATTGTAAGTAAATCATGACCAACACAACGTGAAAAAAACAAACACAAGCTGTAATATTATAAATGCGTCCAATTATTAACTGATTTTCATCAACTAAACAAGATTATCTTAGGGCTCGTTTGGAAGTGTTTATATTAGAGTAAAAAATGTTTCTAGAATAAAATTAATAATTGAAAAAAATTAATAAAAATAATTTTAAAATCTAAAATCATTTTAAGTGCTTTTTTCAAGAAGCACCAATTCATAAAAGTGCTTTTCAGGATTAAAAAATTCTTAAAATACTATAAGCGCTTTTAAGTGTTTTTTTCAAAAAAACACTTCCAAACGGACACTTAATTTACAGTATCACTATGAAGGCATTAATTAATTTACGCTAAAACAAATGTGTGAGATTAAACTAAACTTAAAAGCATCATCAGCTATAAATGTAGCCCTGTAGTTGCTGATTCCCCTAACAAAATTTTCTTCCTCATCTACACAACATTTAGAGTACATAAAAACTTATCAAATAGAGACTAATATTTCCATCTCTAACCTGGTTTGGATATAAGACAGTTAAATTAAATTGATTAATCCAAGAAATAAAACACTAAGATTTAAAGTTCACCTTGAATAACTAAATTATAATTTTTCTAACATAGAAAGTCATGAAGATGATGATGTAATTGTAATAAATAACATATCTTGGATCTTGAATAAAATAGAAGATGAAAAAGTTAAGCTTTATTAATCACTTCTTTTCAGCTAAAATAACCCCTAATTAGATCTTTAAAGCCTCAAGAAATAAATTTTACCATGAGAATTACTGAAATGCTGATGGTTGACTGAAATGACATGATAATCGATCGTATCTCTGTATGCAAAATATAAGAGTTGAATATTAATGATTATCTCAAACAACAATGAATGTTTCCAATATTCACAAACTTCATTTTACAGCTATGAAGAAAAAGTAAGATAAGGATATATGAAATGAAGGAAGATACCAGGAAATTATTGGTGAAGAAATTGCAGCACAGAATCTAACTCAACTTACCCAACAAATTTCATATTGTACCCTTCTTCCCCACGAGATTTCTTTAACGAAACTTGAGCATGACAAAAATTTTCCTTTGTCACCTGATTAACCACCACAAAATCTAACTTTAGAAAAAGTAAAACAAAAACAACTCTTTTACAACATTCTTAGAATATTATTCCATTTAACAGGACACAATCTAGGAATTTTGATCTCAGTATTATACAACATTTAAGCATTAAGTATATTATAGTAAACTAACAGTAAATCTTACTGTGACGATTAGTATATATTTTTATACTTGTGGTACCAATGAAAGCTCATGTATCGATGCATATGTTTCATTTCTGTAAAAGATCGATTTTCAGAACAAGAGTAAAGAAGACTCTTTTTGCTGTTTTTCTTGCTGGTTCGGTTTTTGTGGTATTAGTTTGCTGTGTCCTTCCCCAAGTCATGGATTTTGGTTATTCTATTACTAAAGTTGTCTCGTCCAAAAAGAAGGGTAGTAGTAGTATTGGTGTCGTCTCTTTCCTCCTTATAATTGTTTGTTCTTGAGAATTCAAACTCAGCATGACCAGATCCTCTCTAGGTGCTTGACTTGAATTACGTTTTTATTTTTTACTCTCATACAATTCTCACTTGTCTTCCTTAAGGTTTCACCCTGTTCATTGTCTTGATTCTTGACCATCTCCCTTGCACCTGATAGTGTCTCCGCTCTCTTCTTCATCTTTTTTTACCTCCAACTCAAAATTTCACCACTCTTGAAGTTACCCCTTGATTTTGGGTGAATATGGTATTATTTATGTTAGGTGTAAGGATGATTATTCATGAAGTGGGTATGATGGAATCTTTATTTTGTAAAAAAGGATTTAAGGAATTAGGATGAAGGGTTTGGAATACTTTTGGATTTCAATTCTTGATTTCTAGATGTTTTGGAATGATTTGGGAGGGTAAAATTTGTTTATAAGAGTGAAAAGATGAATTTTTATATGAAGTTGTGGTGTTTTGCTGGTGTTTTGATGTGTGGTGAAGGTTTTGTGAAACTTCAGTGAAGTTTGGGTGTTTGGAGAACAAGGAGGCTTAAGGTTTGATTGATGGTATGTACAATTCCTCTTGTTCAATGTTGATCGCGCCCTTGTGTGGTAAACCCCCCAAATGTAGTATATCGTGCTCTGTTGTAGCTTGGTATCGTCGTACAGTCATCGCGTCACTCGATACAGGTCTTGGGTGCGGTATACTTACCCGTTGGGTGCGGTATACAGCTAGTAGGAGTCTTATTCTCGGCCTAGGCACCGTAATGCATACCCTCATGATAGGTCTTGATGCTTGCGATACACCGGTGGAAGGAGTTGTATACCGTTGTACTCCCTACTGTAGTATGGTCTTCGTGTGTGTCGATATGGGTATGAAGGGAGGTATACTGCTCGTTGGGCGTGATATACCACAGATCTGCTCGTCCAAAAACTTAATTCACATGTATTTGGTAAACTGTCATGAAGCTAGGCTACGGTATACCACCTGTTGGGCACGGTATACCAATACTAGCTGCTATGAACACTATTTTTTTGGGAAAATTCACCCCAAACTCATTTTCACATTACCTAAACATCAAAAACAACTATACCTTTCTCATTACTGCAATATACACTAAAAAACACATAAACTAACTAATCTAAACTAAAACAAAATGCAAAAACTTTAAATATTGTGGGTCGTCTCACACATTTGTTTTAGTGTTAATTACCTACTACTATTCGCTCATGGGCGACCTGTTAAATATTGTGGCTCATGCAAAAACTTTAAATATTGTGGGTCGTCTCACACATTTGATATTTCTATTTCTACACCATCATCACCTGCTACTATTCGCTCATGGACGCCACATCAGCCACTCAATATAGTTTTGTTCAATCCACAAATGTGGAACCTTCTCCTACTTCTGAAACCACAAAACTACCCAAAAGACTGAAATGACATGATCAACGACCTGTGTGCAAAATTAATATAAAGTTTAATATTAATGTGATAACTCATTCTAACTAAATATGCATCAAATTTATGTTGTTAACATATTTTCTTATCTGTAAATATGTTTCTATTTAATTTGTGGATTGCCTATATGCGTTTATACAGAGACATGTGCACAATTGTATGATATAGAAACTGCCCTCAGTGAGCCGAGGAAGCTCAACTTCTATAGCAAATTGGTGAACCGAGGCTAGATTATTCTCGACTAAGTTACTAAATCTATTGATGTTAGTCACATGTTCAGGAAGGAATTTTTATTGGGGGACCACCTAATTTTTGGATGTTAATTGCACTAACATCCCTGTATTTTACAAAAGTTTCATTATAGGTACCTATATTTGTAAAAAATGTATTATAGCTCCCTATGTTAATTAAAAAATAACATAAAATTTGAATTTAATTGCATTACAAGTCCAAATATTATGTAAAATGACATAATTCTTCAAATTAATTACAGTATAGGTCCCTATATTATGCAAATTAACCCATATAACGCCAAAAAATCGAGTATCAAATTAGAATTACCTATAGGGAGGGATGGAGGAGCTATGTTCCGGTGCGTGTGGGTCATGACTCATAAGCAGTGGCGGAGACGGAGACATAGGCGGAGACGTAGGCGGAGACGTAGGCGGAGACGTAGGTGGAGACGTAGGCGGAGACGTAGGCAGATGCGGAGACGTAGGCAGATGCGGAGACGTAGGCGGATGCAGAGACGTATGCGGATAAGGAGACGGCGACAACGACGTAGGCGGAGGCGGAGACGGAGGTCTGTATTGGGAACCGAAAGACGACGACACCGCCGCTAAGCCGACAGCCTTAAGCCCTGTGAATCGTGAGAATAGGTTGTGATTTTGCCTGTGTGTGAGATGTTATTTATTCTTTTTGGTCGAATTTGTGAGATGTAAAGAGAGAGACAAATAGTTCTAGTTTTACTCGTACAAGGGGCAAGAAATGTTGGCTGTTCTCCTTTGCTAAAATAAAAAAGGAGGAAAATACGTATTCCCTAAAAAAAACTATTTTTATAATTTAAGTCCAAACCAGAAAAAAATATTTTCTAAGGCTAAAGTCTAATTTTATAGTTTGGTTTTTGACATTATTACTTTTACTCATCTGAACAAATTTAATTCGTTGGTGGTATAGCTCCATCGGTACAGACCAGTGACGTTTATATGATTTGGTTAAACTTTTACTGATTTTTAAGTTTTTTTATATACGGGGTGTACCACGAAGACCACGATCACATATTTTTTTTGGAAAACACCGTTATGGGTACAGACCTACGTCGCTTTTTACGTTTTTTATTAAATTAATATTTTTTTTTGTTAAGTTAAAGTCTAATGGTACAGACCCTTAATGACAAACACATATGGATCAAATAGCCACAACACTTGGGCCTTTTTTTACATTTTAATCTTTCAAAAAATCTAAACTGGGGCTGGCCCCTTCACGTACAGATCCAGCGGGCTGTACCCAGTCCACTAATAAACAAATAAACTAGCCCATCCAGGGCTGTACCTGCGTCTCACAGTATGGATCAAAAACCCCAAAACTGATTCGATAACATTGCTATCTATGAAATAAAATCAAAAAGAAATATATGCAGTGGTGTGAAGGTGATAATGATGATGGTGGCTAAGGGGGTTTAGGGATGGTGGTGAGGGTAGGGATGGGGTGGGGTTGGTGGTGAGGGGCGGCAAAGGGCTTGGGCTTGAATCTGGGCTTGGATCTGGGCTTTGGTGGTGAATGGGATCGTGAGAACTGCTGCTGCTTCCACGGTAAGAACTGTTGCTGCGAATTGTGGTGATGGTGCTGCTGAGAACGGTGGTGATGGTGCTGCTGCGAACGGTGGTGATGATGGTGCGAATCAGGAGCGACAAACAGTGGTGATGGTGGCACGAATCAGGAGATGCGAACACTGTTGACGGTGGTGCGAATCACCTGCTGTTGTTGGTGGTGCCATCAATGGTGGTTCGATCTGTAATGGTGATGGTTGGTAATGGAGGTGGTGGGTTTGCTGCTGGAGAATGGAGCTGTGAATCAGGTGCTGTTGTCGGTGGTAACAGGGTGGTGGTGGGTTTGCTGCTGGAGAGAAGAGGCGACACAGAAGAATAATGAGGGGAAAGGAGGGTGAAGAGAGAGATGGGTTTTGGGGTCTCGATGGTTAATAGGAAAGGGTTTTGGATTTTTAGCTTTTCAATTGTGGGTAATGGGTTGGGAGGGTAGTTTAGGTACTTTTGGGCTATTAGTTAGTTTCTAATGGATTTAGTTATGTTGGCTTTATATTATAAAGTGGATATGGCCCTAGGCCTCTGAAAATAAATGACCCAAGGGGGCAAGAAATGTTGACTGATTAAAATATAGTGATAAAAGATTTTATAAGTGACAATATTAGTTTTAAAATAAATTTAAAAATTCGATGAGTTGATTTTTTATTTTTATATGAGTGGTCTAGGCTAGCTGGCGTGAACGTGACTAATCCACTGGTATATGCATGTTGAAGGAGGGGATTCGAGTGAAATAAATGATTTTTTGGATCTCAAAAGTTAAGAGGTATTCAATTAAGAGTCTAAAAAGTCTTTTAAAACAATAGTATATTCAATTTGGATTTTAAACAATCCTAAGATCTTATGGTATCCAAAAGTTTATGGATTTTTTAAATTTCATTAACTATTGTGGTTTTTTAGGATTTTAAAGAACAAATTTTTTATTTTGAAATCTATCATTTTACTTAGAGATATATGAGGGATTTCTTCTTTGAACTATCTTTTAACAAATTGGAAAAGATAATTAAAAGTAACTAATGCTATATTTTTCGTGTGCAACTTAAATTAAAAAAATTTCATAAAAAAATTAGTCGTAACATTATTGTTTCAGTTAAAAAAAATATTCATGCTATTAATATTTTTCATGTAAATCCTCAATCCAACAATTTACATGAAAAAAATTATACGTAAGACAATTGATTTAGTTAAAAAACTCATGAGACTTTGTTCAATTAAAAAATAATTCATGGAGAGCTACAATATATGATATGGATCCAGCTAAGTACATAATGAACCTAAAATAATATCTCGTGATTAATTTTTTTTGTCATTGAGAACTACAGTTTCAAAAGAATCATGTGGCTACATTGTGTAACTGGTGGGTCCTTGTATGTTATAAAATAATGCGATAAAGATTAGGACTCACATGCCGCAAGTGTATGGGTCGTTCAAGTAATAAACCGATAATCGGGATTTTGTTCTGAGGGATTGGACTGGTATAACCCAAGTGTTTAATAGAAAAGTAGTAGTAATTGCTAGTACAAAAAAGTAAAAGATATAAAGCTTGTTTGGTTTTTGTTGTTTAAGAGATAATATGAAAATAAAATACTAATTTAGCTAATGCAAATAAATAAAACGCAAGTAAAGTAAATATGAGTAGACGCAAGAATGATAAAGTGTACTTGAGGCTCGCAAGGGATCTACCTATATTTATATAATTAATGCTTTCGTTTAAGAGCTAAATTGGTAATTATGTATTAGTCGGGACTCTATAATCTCCTGACCCCGTCAGGGTGGACTTAGGAGCTATCCTACGGTATTATAAACCCCGTCAGGGCGATTATACCTACTTTCGAATAAGTTTAGTCTTTTACCCAATTGGCTATGTGGTTAGTCAAGCCCGTCAGGGTCATTGACGAATACCACACGTCTATTACCTAGGTCTGTAATTAAACCCCCCGTCAAGGTGATCACTTCCCCACCAAAGTGAATAGCCTAATTACTCAATCCTATTTCTAATTTGCCAGAATAAAAATAGTAAATTAACATGCGGTAATAGTCAATACGAAATTCCCAATTTAAATTAAATTCAACAATCCCAAATTCAGAAAAATATCAGTTAAATAAATAAGGGCTTAACCCATAATTGCGATTCTCAAGCACTCAAAGTATTTAGCTCATAATGTAATTAAAAACTAAATTAGAAGATAAAGTATTCATTATTAATTACAGAAATAAAATGAAGAACCTAATTGAAGGATTGAATATGACTGTAGTTGGAAGAATAACTTCCTCCAGCTCCTACTCTTGCTTCTCCTCTAAATGCTCTCTTCTAAAGATGATTTAATTTGAAGAATAAAGTGATAGGTGCTAAATAATAAGGTCTAAAAGCCTATATATAGTGGAGAAATCGGATTGGGCTTTTTAATTAAGAGGATTAGGTTAAATGAATTTAAGCCGAAGTCCAAATATGAAATCTCGTAACTGATGTACATCTGTTACTAAAATGGTTGTAACTTCCTCAAATCAACTCCAAATTGACCCATTTTAGTTGCTAAATCTTCCTAAATCAATAAGGAATAAAACCTATTTCACGGCCGAAAGGCTGAATCCATGTCTAAGTAGCTCAAAATCAGCAATTAACATCAACCTTCCAGATTTGCAGCTTTCCAAGTCAACTCTTAGGGATATCTTTTCTCTCCTTTGACTTCTCTACTCAATATAAGACTTTAATTCTCGATTCCTCTCTTTGTATTGATGCTCCCTAGCATCCATGGACCTACAAACTTTGCACTAAAAACAAACCATTTAACGCGCAAAATCTTCAAAAATGAAATATAATAAATTCCTAGGAGAGAAAATGAAATATAACGAAATAACAGTAAAAGTATATCATATTAGTCAATTATTCACCTAAAATGATGTCTCCTAAGGGCATAAAATTTGAACAAAAAGGGAGACATCAAGACCCCAAACTCAAACCTTTGTCGTCCCGACAAAGTGAAACAAAACAATGGTCTAAGGTGAATGCAGAAATGCATAATCTAGTAAATACACCCAAAGCAAAACTTAAAACAAATATCATATAGAAAATATTAGATATTAATATACACATACACTTATCATGCAAAAATCAAACACAAATAATATCAATCTTAAAATTAACTTCACAATGCTTGAAGGTTACAGTTGTACTTATCTCAATATGATGGCTATAGGTGTTCATTGATCCTCACTCGCTTTGAACGCTCCACTTAGCATACTCTCTATTAGCTGAATTATAAACTCACTATGTACCTAGGAATCACGAGGACTTTACGGTTTTAGGGTAGGTTTAGGGATGGTGTGGTATGTATATTTGGTAAATTTGAAGTGAGCTTTTGGCTCTCTACTCACTTACCATCAACAACTGTCCATGAGCTTGAGTTTACACTCGAATAACGTTCTCACTCAACCCATTTAACGCACTAATTTAGCGTCCCCATATTTACCCAATAAGCACTAAAATGATTTCTAAACTTCCACTTTGCCGGTTACTTTATATTTTTTCTTTTCTTTTTCATATATTCCTTTTTTTTTATAAGATACCTATGACCATCATTTTGATGTGAATGGGTCATATCTCTTATATTTTTTTTTTTTTTTTTTTTTCTTTCTTACTTTTTTTTTCAAAGACCCCGACAAAGGGTTACAAATAATACATCATCAATAATTGCGCATAAATACAAACGCATAAAAATTCCCTCCCAATGTAATTTCCCATTGATAAACCCACCACCCCAAACTCAAGCTCAAGACAAGAAGTATCAGGATCGTGATTCAAGTGCGGCTCATATGGAAATGCCTAATAAACTAAGGGGATATGGGCTTATATCATGGCGAAAAACGAAAGGCTTAGAGGCTGGAAATGGGGCTAAGAATGATATAATTAAATCATGGGATAGAAAGCTAAAAAGTTTCAAATGGATATCAAAGAACTGCCTCTATCATTTTCCTAGTTACATAGCTTGCCTCTAGTTCATATCTAAGTGGGTTCTCTACTAATTTGGATCTCATGTTCTACGAACCAAACGTTTTCCTTAAGTACAAGTTTACTTCTTTTGCATTGATCATTAATTATTCCTATCAATTACCTATGTTTGCATGCAATTAAAGTGCGTTTTATACTAACTCCTAAAGTTCACTACTTTCTATCATAGATTTATCAAAAGTATGCTTAATGGGAACAATTAAAATATTCTATAGTCAAACGCATCCCTCAACTAATTTTATTGAAAGAAAATAAAACAAATAACACATAAAATTGAGATGAGGCAATGAACCCCACCCCAAACTAAAAAATGAGTCGTGTCCTCACGACTCGAAAAGACTCAATAATGCAAATAAACTAATATACACTACTAAATGAGAAAAGGATAGGAAAACATATCTAGATCGGCACTAGGCCGATTACGTGTAGTCTCAAGTTGAGGTTCTGAATATTTCTTTATCAAGCTCTAAAGATCACTACTTGTTGCGTTCATCTTAAATAAAGTGTTCTTCATTACCTCGAGCTCTTTTGTCATATATCCCAAGTTTTCATCTTTTCCTAGCTCTCTAAATCATCATCTTCTCTACGGAAATCTTCCCTCAATACTCAACTTTCTTTCTTCCTCATGTTCTTCGTACCTTTTCCAACCTTCATGCTCATCTTTGATGACCCCAAACTCAAAGCTTCAAGAACTCTAAAAGGTTTTGGATGAAATTTGTGATTTGGGTGTTCTTGAAGGTGTATGGATATAAATTATGGTGTATTCTAAGCTGGGTCATAATTTTCAAAGTTTGGGAAAGGTTTAATGGATAATCTTTAAGCTTTGGTGAAGGTAAAATTCGGATTAAAGTGTGAATTCTTTGGTGTTTTCGGAAGATTTATAATATGATTGTGTGTTTGGATGATGTTTAGAGAGATGGATTGGTGATATTTTGGTGTTTTGATGATGGAATTTAAGTGGTTTTGGAGCTTGGATTCGTCATTAATGGTGTTTCATGTATGGGAGGCCAAAAGAAAGGAAAAAACAAGGTTTTCTTAAAGTTTAAGTCAATTTTCGCCAACGGTAACCGAGTATCCGGTTAGGATTTTTTTTTTCGTTTGGACACAAAACATTGTTGATTTACCTACGCACAGGTCAGAGAGTTGGCTTTCGCGAATGGGTTCCGACTAGTGACAAACTCGTTGGACGCAAAGTGTTGCGTATTCGCGTAGTAATTTTTCATCTTATTTTTTCGATTTCTCCTTGCCTACACCTCAGATCCTTGCAAACATTATACTCATTTTTATTGGAAATTGCGCTTCCGATCCATTGGACTACTCATATTTTTCATTGGAGGTACCATTATGTCTCCTCAGTTGTAATGAATTAATAGTAGTCGGAGACATCATTTTTAGTGATTTAGAAGTCTTTCTAGTTGATTTTCTTGAGAAATACTACACTTTCCTATTTCGAGTCTTGATTTAGGAAATTGTTATTTTTAGAGCATATCGGGTTTAATTATTTATTTAGTGTGAAGCTTTGAAGATAATTAAGGAGATTAATTAGAATCCAAGTCAAAGACTAAGAGATAAGGAAAGAGACTAGCATGGAAATTGGAGATAAGGAAGAAAAGCTAAAAATATGGAAAAGGAAAAGCTGCCATAATCCTGAATTTCACCACCCACGACCACAAATCAGCTTATATCTCAAATTAGTGAGGAATTTGGAGAAACGGTCAAGAGAAAAGTTAAAGATCTTTCCTCGACAATAAATTTCGACTAATCATACGCGCCAAACGGATAAGAATTGAAGCTGTTAGGTCCAAAACAAAAAACGGGGCTGATTCCATATTTTAGGGTAATGAATTTGAGTTGGGCTAGGAGTCCACTACTTACCTTCTCCTTCAAGAAAACGAATTAGGGCTTCTATACACCTATAAACACACCCTTATATCACTTGTAAATCATTCTTGCCTCATAGTAATTAGTCTTTAGGTTTATTATCATCAGAATTATTGTAGAGAGCAAGATGAAGTCTTTCATTATTTCTTTTAGTTTATTTCCTTCAGGTATGAACTAATTTTCCCATAGCTTGGTGGTGGTCCTTTGTGTGTTCTAAAATAAATGCAATAAGGATAAGAGAACTACAACCGCAAGTGTACGGTTGTCTCAAGTAATATATGTGATAATACAGATTCGTTCTCAGGGACGGAATGGTTGACTCTAATGCTTACCAAATAGTAGTTAATTGCACGTGAAAACAAGTAAATGATTTTGAGACTTGTTTGTTTTGGTTTTCTAAGACTAAGACAATAAATTAAAATACTAAATTATTGCAAGGATTAAACTAGACGCAAGAAAATTAAGTGTTTACGCAAGGTAGGAAAGGAAGTACTCGAGAGACGCAAGGATTTCACCTATTTATCATTCAATTTATGTATTGTTTAAGGGAAAAATTGGTAAATATGTATTGGTCGGGATTCGGAATTCTCCTTACCCCGTTAGGATGGACTAAGGAGCTACTCTCAAGTGCTACAAACCCCGTCAGGGTGATTATAGTCCACTCTCAAGTGATTAAGTCTATTCTACCCAATTGGCCATAGGTTTAATTAAGCTCGTCAGAGTCTCTAATTTCTAACCTACATTATTAATTAGTTATGTACCCAGACCCCCCGTCAAGGTGATCCAATCACCACTAATTGGAATAACCTAGATACTAATTCCTATGATTGGTTAATTACGTCAATTATAGTGAATAAAAGCAAATTAATGAAATATACAATTTACCCAATTTGATTTCAATTATTAAAATCTCAAATCTAAACACATGAAATAAAATCAAATTGGGATTAACCCATTATGCGTTCTCAAACACTTATTAAATCTAGCTCATAATAATTAAAAAGAGAAAAACTAAAGAAATAATTGGGTTCATAATGTTTTACAGAATGAAATAGAAGAACCTAATTACAGAGTTGATTTGGCTGAGAATTGGAGATATAGAAAGTCTCCAGCTCTTACTTCTTCTCTTCCTTGCTCTAGCTTCTTCTCTAGTATCTGACTCTTAAGCGTATTAAATATTATGAAAAAGGTGTGTGAAAATGAGAGTCCAAAGCCTATTTATAATGTTAAAAACGGATTAGGGCTTTTCTTTAAGGATTAAGTTAAAATAAGAAAAACCCAAATTCATAATAAAGCCCAAATCCATAATAAAGCACAAATTCCGTACCAGCTGCACCACCTCCACTAAAACATCTCTAACCGGCTCGTTTCAACTCGGATTGACCAAATTCCAGTTTCCAAATTTCCGTAACTCGATGGGAAACAATTTCTCTTCACAAGTCAGAGGCTAAATTCACTCTTAGATGGCTCGAAATCATCAATCTTTGACAACTTTTCAGATTTGCAGGTTCAAATTATCGATTCTTTCGGGATATTTCTTCTTGCTTTGACTTCATTACACGATCTTTGACTTTATTCTTTGGTTCCTCTTCTAGCTAGTATTCAAAACCTACAACTTTTAACTCAAAACAAACCATATTACGCGTAAAATTTTAATAAATAAAAAATACTAGAATTAAAAGAGGAAAATTGATTTATTGCATTTTAATACCAAAAATCTATCTAAATAGTCAAATAAACACCAAAAATGATGTCTCCCAAGGCATAAAATTAGAGCATTTAGGGAGACATCAAGACCCCCAACTCAAACCTTTGTCGTCCCGACAAAGCAAAACTAAAAACAAGGGGAATGAAGTAGATGCAAGGGAAAATAGAAGCTAGCAAATACACCCTAAAGCAATTATAAAGATAAATCTAATATAACAAACATTTAAGAACTAACATACACATACACTAATCATGCAACATCAAACACAAATAACTTCAATCATAAAATTAACTTCGCAATGCTAGAAGGTTACACTTGTACTTATCTCATTATGATGGCTATAGGTTGTTCCTCGATCCTTACTCGCTTTGAACGCTATACTTAGTATACTCCCTATTAAATTACCATGCACCTAGGAATCACGAGACTTTATGGTTTTAGCATAGGCTTAAGGACGGTGTGGTATGTATATTTGGTAAATTTGAAGTGAGATTTTGGCTCTCTCCTCACTTACCATCAACAACTGTCCACGAGCTTGAGTTTACACTCATATAATGTTATCACAACCCATTTGACGCGCTAATGTTGCGTCCCCATGTCAACCCAATTAATTTAAGATGATTTTTCAAAATATTCCACTCTGCCGGTTATTTTATTCTTTCTTTATTTTTATTTTCTTTTTCATTCCTTTTTTTTGTACAAGATACCCATGACCCTCATTTTGATGTGAAAGGTCATGTCTCCTATAATTTTTTTCTTTTCCTCTTCAGTTTTTTTTCAAATCCCGGCAAAGGGTTACAAATAATAATATCATCTTTTATTTTTGTGCCTCAATAAAAACACATTATTTCCCACCCAATGAAATTTCCAAAATATGGACCCTCCACCCCAAACTCAAGCTCGAGACAGGTCTCAGGATCGTGATTCAAGTGCGGGTCATTTGGTCATGCCTAATAATCTAATGGATAATGTGCTTATATCGTGGCTACAAAAGAAAAGGCTTAAGGCTCAAAATTGGGCTAAGACGGATAATATTCATATAAGGGATAGCAGCTAAAAGGCTTCAAATGGCTATCAAAGAACTGCCCCTATCATTTTCCTAGTTACATGGTTCGTCTCTAGTTCATATCTAAGTGGGTTCTCTACTAATTTAGATCTCACATTCTACAAACCAAACATTTTCCTTAAGTACAAGCTTACTTCTTTTGCATTGTTTATTAATTTTTCCTATTCATTATCTATGTTTGCATGCAATTAAAGCGCGTTTTATGTTATTCCCTAAAGTGCACTGTCTACTATCATATATTCATCAAAAGTATGCTTAAAAGGGACATTTAAAATCTTCTACAGTCAAACGCAAATTCTAATTATTTTATTAAAAGCAATTAAAAACACATAAACACATAAAATTGGGATGAGGCAACGAACCCCACTCCAAACTCAAAAATGAGTCGTGTCCCCACGACTCGAAAAGACTCAAAGAAAATAAACTAATCTACACTGAATGAGAAGGGATAGAAAACATATCTTAACCAGCGCGAGGCTGGTTGTCATTGTTGCATTTAGGTTGAGGTTTTGAATTCTTCTTCATCAAGTTGAAAAGATCATATAGTGTTCTTCATCACCTCGAACTTTCCGTCAAATTTCCACGTTTTCATTTATTCCCCGCTCTCTAATCATCATATCCTCTATGAAAATCTTCCCTCAATACCCAATTCTATTTCTTCATCATGTTCTTTGTACCTTTCCCAACCTTCATGGTCATCTCTGATGACCCCAAACTCAAAGCTTCAAGAACTTTCAAAAGTTTTCGATAAAATTGTGATTTTAGTGTTCTTGAAGGTGTCTGGATATGAACTAAGGTGTATTCTGAGCTGGGTCATAATTATTTCAAGGTGTGGGAAAGGTTTAATAGATAAACTTTAATCTTTGGTGAAAGAAAAATTTGGATTCAAGTGTAAATCTTTGGTATTTTGGGAGATTTATGGTATGATTGTGTGTTTGGATGATGTTTAGAGAGAAGGATTGGTGGTATATTGGTGTGATTTTCGGAGTAGTTGGAGGCTAGGATTCGTAGGTGGAGGCTGACAGGAAAAAGAAGCTAAAAACATAGGGTTTTAACCCTTAAAACCGCCTATCACAGCTGTTGACCGGCAAGCCGGTGGCTGACCGGCATGCCGGTCACTATGTCGGCGAAAAATAAATTACGAAATTGAAAATTTTCCCTTTTTCTTCTTTTTACCTCTGACGCAAGCCTCCTTGCGTCATACATGACGCACTAACCAGAACTTTTCCTCTTCGTTGACTGGCAAGCTGGTCGTGTCTCGCTGGCGCAACCTCCAACGCAGCACGTTGCGTCATAGTCGACGCACTAGTCAGAACTTTTCACCTTCGAGGGCCGGCTAGCCGGTCAGCTACCGGCATGCCGGCGGTGACTCGCTGGCGCAAACGTGAATGCAGCAAAGTGCGTCAAACTGAACGAACTAACCAGAAAGTTTGGGGGTCTTCAGCGCATTTGACCGGCATGCCGGTCAGCTCGCCGGCTAGCCGGTCATGCCTGTCTTTGAACTCCATTTTTTCGTTTTTTCGTCTATTCGACCCAAAACTCATGACCTTTCTACCCCTGGAATCATCAAAAACAACTACCCTTCCTCATTTCTTAATAATAAACACTAAAGTAACGAAATTTATCTAATGTACACTACGAAAATCAAAAGAACTTAAACTAATATACAATGAACTGGCTTTTGTTTAACGTCGTTAAGCTCGACGGGTCACCTCACGCTTCATTCTTCAACATAACCTCCCCAGTATTGAGTGAGGTTGTCAACATTTGCTACTCTAAATTTTCATCCCTTAGCTTTTATTCCAACTGGTTTCTCCGAGATAACCTTTGCGACCATGAATGGTCCTAGCCAAGAGTTCTTTTCTTCACGTGTCTTTGGAGGAGGTTTAAGCTTTTTCATAGCGACTTCTTCGCCCACTTTGAACTCCTTTTTCTTTCTTTCTTATGTTCTTTTGGAACCTTCGTAGCACGTGCTTTAGCTTTCTTCTTTGCATGATCGAGGTGTGGACTTCCCTTAGGATTTGGAGGAACTTTAATTGGTGGTTTCTTTCTTATCTCTTTTTCCTCCACTCCTAAGGTTTCTACAACCTTAGTTGGCTCTTTTGGTACCTGTTCAACTACATCTACATGAAAGCAATCCTCCTTAGAATCTGGAAATTTCATTGGTCTGAATACGTTGAACATCACCTCTTCGTCTTGGATTCTCATAATCATTTATCTGTTTTCTACATCAATTAAAGTACGCCTCGTGGCTAGGAATGGACTTCCCAAGATAATGGGGACATTCCTATTCGCGTCGTAATCAAGTATAACAAAATCAACGGGAAAAATTAACGTACCTGCCTTGACGAGGACATCTTCTATTCGTCCTTCTAGATGTACGCGGGATCTGTCAGCCATCTTTAAGACCATAGGTGTTGGTTTCGCATCACCTATCTTTAATTTCTCAAAGATTGATTTGGGCATAAGATTAATACTTGCACCCAAATCGCATAGCGCTTTTCCTTTCCACTCATTACCAATAGATATCAGAATTGTAAAGCTCCGATGATCAAGTAGTTTGGGAGGTAACTTATTCAGACATATTGCACTACATTCTTTAGGTAAACCAATCATCTCATTATCGCAATATGGACGTTTGTTGGTGAGGGCTCTTTTCAGAAACTTAGCATACTTGGGTACATCTCTAATAGCTTCTAACAACGGAATATTTATGCTAAGACCTCTTACCTTGTTAAATAATTTTTGATAATCGGCCATATCACCCTTCTTTTGCACTCTAGATGGAAATGGCGGAGGAGGACGGATTATTATAATATCATCTTTCTTTTTCAGAACTTCAATAGGCCTCTCCACTTCTTCTACTTCAACTTCTTTATCTTTATCCACCACATCATGTTCTTTTCTAACAACTTCCTTTTCTTTCATAACAGGAAAAGAAGGTGGAGGAAGGTTCTTACCACTTCTGAGAGAGATGATTTTGCAATCTTCGATCTGGTTTGGGTTTTCAGTGTCACTAGGGAGTTGCCCTTGTGGACGCTGGTTTAGTTGTTTTGACATTTGCGAAATTGATTCTCTAACATCTGAATGTGTGCTTCAGCAGCTTGTTGTCTTTGGGCTGATTGTACATGAAGGGCAATCAATTGTTCTACGGTTTTCGGAAGGTTATTTGCACCTTCTTGTGGTTAAGCAGGTAAGGCTTTATGGTTCATGGTGTCTTCACAATTATCTTGAGGATGTTGTCTCAGAACATAACTTCCTTGATTTTTGTCCCACTTGATAATGATTTTGAGGTCTTGGATTATAATTGTTACCTTGGGGACACGGCTGATATGCGTGAGTCGGATTCGCTGCCCCATTAGGATTTGAATACTGAAACCCAGGATGGTTTCTGTTAGGTTGATATCCTTGACCATTCGAATTGAAATTCCCTCGGTTGGAAACAAACATCACGGACTCTTGATTATTCTGACAATTTTCCCATTCATGATCATTCATACCACAATACGAGCATCCAAAAACTTCTTGCGTAGCATTCACTTCAACCCTTCTACTCGAAAAACCTTTTTTAACGGCTAAAGTGAGTTGCTTCAATTGTTGTTCCAATGTAGTTTTTAGTTTTTTCTCTAAAGAGGTGAACATTTCTTCAATGTTTACGTTATTAACTCCTTCTTTGACAGGTGTTCTTACAGTATTCAACCCCACTTCATTAGTTACCGTTCTGTCCAAAATAATTCTTGCGTGAACGGGTTGAACCTGTAAAAACGCACCACCACATAATAAATCTAAATCTTTTCGTGATCCCCCATCAAGACCGTTATAGAAAATTTTCAGTTGTTGTTCTGAAAGGTCATGATTAGGGACTCTTCGTAAGCAATTCTGGAATCTTGACCAACTTCTACCCAAAGCTTCATCATATTCTTGTCGGAAATGTGTTAACTCGAGTTGAGCATCTAATCTCATGTTGGATGGATAGTATCTATCGAAAACCGCAGCCTGTAACTGTTCCCAATTTGTAATCTTTCCCGGCTCTTGTGAATCATGCTAATTACTCGCTCCATCTATCACGATAAATCTGAATGTAGAAAAATACATTTGCTCTTTTGTTACTCCTTGAGTGATGTACGAATCACAGATTTGCATAAATTTTTGTACTGCGCGAATAGGATCTTCCCCGGGCTTTCCTCGAAAATTCCCAAAATTCTGAATTTGAGCTAACATACCCGAATCTGGACGGAATCTCGGAACATCAATATTAGCTGGGCCAATCTCGAGAGGAGGAGCAAGGAATGGTTCTTGTGCTGGACCGGTAACGAATCATGGATCAGCTACTTGGACTTGAACCGGAGGATTAGGAATAATTGGTGGCACTATTGGCTGACCATTCGCATCTAGCTGAATTCCTGGTTCATGATTGTTGTGGATATTAAGATTTTCCATTTCGTTAGCTAGTCTTTCTAATTCTTGTGCTTCTTGTTCTTTCCTTCTCTTGTTAGCAAGTCTGACTAATGATTCAGGATTATCAAGGATCGGAGGTAATGTCTCAAGATCCTTAAAGAGTCTCCTTCGCATACACCAAACCTAAAAACCTGAAAAAGATGAACAAACAAAGCGTAAAACTGAAAAATAAAAATGCAACTAACACTAAAGGATAAACACCGGGGTCACACGCTACCGTCCCCGGCAGCAGCGCCAAAAACTTTGTGGTCCTTTGTGTGTTCTAAAATAAATGCAATAAGGATAAGAGAACCACAAACGCAAGTGTACGGTTGTCCCAAGTAATATATGTGATAATACAGATTCGTTCTCAGGGACGAAATGGTTGACTCTAATGCTTACCAAATAGTAGTTAATTGCACGTGAAAACAAGTAAACGATTTCGAGACTTGTTTGTTTTGGTTTTCTAAGACTAAGACAATAAATTAAAATGCTAAATTAATGCAAGGATTAAACTAGATGCAAGAAAATAAAGTGTTTACGCAAGGTAGGAAAGGCAGTACTTGAGAGACGCAAGGATTTCACCTAATTATCATTCATTTCATGTATTGTTTAAGGGACAAATTGGTAAATGTGTAGGAATTCTCCTTACCCCCGTCAGGGTGGACTAACGAGCTACTCTAAAGTGCTACAAACCCCGACAGGGTGATTATAGTCCACTCTCAAGTGATTAAGTCTATTCTACCCAATTGGCCATAGGTTTAATTAAGCTCGTCAGAGTCTCTAATTTCTAACCTACATTCATTAATTAGTTTTGTACCCAGACCCCCCGTCAAGGTGATCCAATCGCCACTAATTAGAATGGCCTAGATACTAAGTCCTATGATTGGTTAATTACGTCAATTGTAGTGAATAAAAGCAAATTAATGAAAAATACAATTTACCCAATTTGATTTCAATTATTAAAATCCCAAATCCTAACACATGAAATAAAATCAAATTGGGATTAACCCACTATGCGTTCTCAAGCACTTATTAAATCTAGCTCATACTAATTAAAAATAGAAAAACTAAAGAAATAATTGGGTGCATATTGTTTTACATAATTAAATAGAAGAACCTAATTACGGAGTTGAATTGGCTGAGAATTGGAGATATAGACAGTCTCCAACTCTTGTTTCTTCTCTTCCTTGCTCTAGCTTCTTATCTGGTGTCTGACTCTTAAGCGTATGTAATATTATGAAAAAGGTGTGTGAAAATGAGAGTCCAAAGCCTATTTATAATGTTAAAAACGGATTAGGGCTTTTCTTTAAGGACTAAGTTAAAATAAGAAAAGCCGAAATCCATAATTAAGCCCAAATCCCGTAACAGATGCACCACCTCCACTAAAACAGCTCTAACTGGCTCGTTTCAACTCGGATTGACCTCATTCAAGTTGTTAAATTTCCGTAGCTCAATGGGAAACAATTTATCTTCACAAGTCAGAGGCTAAATCCACTCTTAGATGGCTCGAAATCAGCAGTCTTTGAAAACTTTCTAGATTTGCAGATTCAAATTATTGATTCTTTCGGGATATTTCTTATTACTTTGACTTTATTACACGATCTTTGACTTTATTCTTTAGTTCCTCTCCTAGCTAGTATTCAAAACTTACAACTTTTCACTTAAAACAAACCATATTACGCGCAAAAGTTTAATAAATCAACAATAATAGAATTAAAAGAGGAAAATTGATTTATTGCATTTTAATACCAAAATTCTATCTAAATAGTCAATTAAACACCAAAAATGATGTCTCCCAAGGGTATTAAATTAGAAAATTTAGGGAGATATCACTTGGTTTTCGCATCATGTATAATCTATGAATTCTATTTTCTTTCTATCTAAGTTTCTTTGGGAATTATATGTTTTAATCTGATATTTGCTTCTTACCTTTATATTTGTTTATGTGTTTTGAATTATTGTCTATCCTAGAGATGATCACTTTAGTATTTCTTAATAGTAGTTAGATGTTCACCTTAACTGGGTGTCTAATTATTGAAACACCACATGACGTCTAGTGTCGATATTGGTCTTGACAACATTAATTCTAGCTAGATAGTCATTAGGGTATATTTTAATCACTATCATCATGTTTGGAATTGAATTGCTTAGGGCCTTGGTGGCGCTTGATTGCCCTAAGTTTAGGCTGCCTCATGATGTGTCCATAGCCCCCTTAGTCGCTCTCCAGGTCTAAGGTATGGGAATTTAGAATCCTGAGCTAATTATCTCCCTTATTAACTAGATTTGATAGAAAGAATTAGAAAGATTAGTGCATACTAGCAAAACCTAAGCTATACTTCTCATCTCATATTTCTTCATATTTATTTAATTGTCTTTTATTTTCCTTAGTTTAATTAGTAATTTCGAATTATTCACTCTTTACTTTCTGTCTTTTAATTAATAACTTTCTACTCGTTATTTCTGCTCATTCGTATAACACACTAAGTCCCTGAGAACGAATCTAACTTATCATTAAAACTTGCATACGTCCTATAATACTTGCACTACCGTGCTTGTCTAGGGTGAAAGTGCATTGTTTTATGGCTTATATTTATCTTATTTTTCTAACACCCTAGGAGACACCAAGTTTTTGGCGCTGCTGCCGGGGACTTGTATCTCTTTAGCGTGTGAACTATCTATTCCGAGTAGTAGCTATTAGTTAATTTTTATTTTTTAGTTTTTATTTTTCCGGATTTACGCTTGTGGTTTGCTTTAGTCTTTTTCAGGTTTCACCGTGTTTAATTCTTGGCCTCCATTACCGGAGCCTGAGAGAAGCTTTAGAACTTATAATAGACGTGTTCGAGAGTAAATAGCCTTAAGAAGAGCTATGGCAGACAATCGAGGTCAGTTAGATCCACCACTTGTCCCACCAGGAGGCAACCACCATTACAACCACCAGCAGGAAGAGGTAACGGGAACAACAATGTCAATCAAAACCGAGTTAAACAAGACCTTCCAGGCTTGAGAGTGCCATTTCATATTCAACCGATAGGTTACCGTCCTCCAGAGATCCAAAACATCAAATTTAGACCCGATCTGGGTATGCTCAGTCAGTTTCAAAGGTAAGAGCGATTCAGAAGTCTATGCAGATTTGTGATGCTTACGTTACTCCAGGCATTACATGCGAGCAACTGTATTGTCATATGTTTTCGTTCTTTCTGATCGGTAGAGCTGGTGAGTGGCTAGATAGTCAACCACCAGGGACAATTAATTCATGGACTGAACTTCAAGCCGCTTTATTTAACCGTTTTTATCCGAGGAGTATGAGACTCAAAGACCAAAGCGAGCTTGCAAAGTTTTGTCAAGAAGATGGAGAAGAAGTAGGAGAAGCATGGACAAGGTTTAAATATAAGTTAGCTTGATGTTCGGTCCATGGTTATACCCCCTCTCTACAGTTAGCTGTATTCTATGAAGGTATCAATAGAGAAAGTAGACTGAAGGTGGATAACCTTGGGAAAGGAAATTTCGTGTCCATGGATCCTACTTAAGATACTGAGGTTTTAGAAAATATTATTGAACAAGAAAGGAGTTGGCCATCTTCGCGAGCTCCTGTTACAAAAACCCGAAGTACGCTTCGATTAAACGCAGAAACTTCAAACTCAGCTCAATTATCTGCATTAGAGAATCAAATCAAAGAACTTAAGCTTGAGATGCAGAGAAACATAGCCGCAGCAAATGTAGTGCAAGAAGCACAAGGTTGTCCACATTGTGGGGCAATGAATCATACATGGGAAGAGTACAAAGGAAATCCACAATCTGTTTATTTCATATCTAACCGAGGAGGTTATCAATTTGTAATAGGAATCATCCGGGTATGCAGTATTCAAATCCACATAGGGCCGCTAATCCTGGTTATTATCAACCACGTCCCCGGAATAACTCTTTCCAACCGAGAGGTAAGTATCAAAATCAATATCTGAATAGACCTGCTCCCCCACAACAACCTGTTCAAGATGCCTATACCGATTCGTTAGCTTAGAAAGCCTTACCGCGGTATCCTCAAGAGGGAACTGTGGATAATCAACAATTAACGAAGTTTATGGATCTTATGACCACTAATATGCATTCCCAGAGCGAGAAGTTACGAGAACAAGAAGCTTCAGTTCAGATTTTAGGTACTCAGGTAGAACAGATGAACAAAGTTTTGAAATGCATTATGGAACAAAAAGAATTGAAGAATATCGAAGGAGGTGATGACAATATTGGGTTCGAAGCTTGTAAGGCTATTTTCCTTGATATTGAAGAAAAGAAGGAAGTAACACATGCTTCCGTTAGTGCCGTGGAAGTTCTGAGTACCGAAGAAGAACCAACCAAGTCTAACCCCGTGGACTCTAACTGTTCTGAGAGTGATGTGGAGGAAGATTCAGAAAAATCCGAATTTATACAACTTCTGAAAGATAAGCAAGACAAAATTAGATCGGTAATGGAGTTTCAAGCTGAGCTGGCTAAAGAGAAAGAGGAAGAAGCCTCAAAGGAGGAACCAAGAGTTGAAGTTGAAGATGCACCTGCTGTGCAAGAAGAGAAAGAAGAAGAGAAGGTGGAATCGCCACCAGTTGTTCAAACATTGTCATCAACTATTCTTGATACAAATCCAAAGGATGACACTGAACTCAAGACATTTGTAGAGGCGTACACTCTTGAAAATATCAACGCCCAAATGCTTGAGATTGCGAAGAAAGGGCTTACACCACAACAAGTTTTTACGCAAGTTATTCCTGAGAAAGAAGCGAGTGTAGAAGCCAAGAGAGAAAAATTGAGAGTCTCAAGAAGAAGTGAATAAGAGTTACCATTAAAGCTCAAAGATCCAGGAAGCTTTAACCTTCCTATTCAAATAAATGGTATGCTCAAGGTGAAAGTTATGTACGATGTGGGTTCAGGTGTGAATCTTATGCCTAAGTCCATGTTCGAGAGACTTGGACTTCATAAATTAGAGAAATCTCCAGTGAAGTTGCAGTTGGCTGACAACTCAGTTACCAAGACATGGGGAACAGTGGAGGAAGTCTTAGTCCGAGCAGGTAGTATCGCCATCCCTACTGACTTTGTTATACTTGAGTTTGATGTAGATAAGCAGGTTCCAATCATACTTAGACGGCCTTTCATGGCCACAAGTCAAAGCGTAATCAACTTCCAAGAAGGGACCATTACCATTCATGCTAAGAATGTATCCGAGACCTTCTATGTCTTGGGTAAGAAACCGAGGAAGTTAGATCCCATCGTTCTTGTCATCCACAACCTTTCACATCACAAAGTCCCTACAGAGAAGATCCATGTAAAACCTGTGGATACTGAGCCAAAAATTGAGTTTGGAGTTGGACATGAAGTTCGATGGAAAGCTCACACACGTGAAAATTGGCCACGAAGTTTCAAAGACTCGTGGATGGGACCATTCATCGTCACTAAGGTTGTTTCAGCTAAGGTGATAGAAATCCGACCCAAGATGGGGATAAAGCGCAGATTAGTTGACGTTCATAGCCTTACTCGTTTTTGGGGAGGCTATATTCGCAAAACTTGATAGAGGTAACGTGTCTAACTTTAAAAGACGTTAAATAAAAGTGTTTTACAGGAGACAACCCGCAATTTTTTATGTTTTTATGCTTTTTATGCTTTTTATGCTTTTTATGCTTTTTAGTTGTGTTTAGTTTTGTTGTTTTTAGTTGATATTGCATATTTGAGAAAGGTATTAGTGTTTTTGATGTTTAGGTGTTAGAGAAATCGAGTTTTGGGAGAAAAAACGAATTTTTTTGGAATATTCAGACAGCCCCACCGGTATGCCGGCCATTAACACTGGTAAGCCGGCGGGTAGAAAACCCGAGCCCACGGGTAAGGCCACGTGTTTAAGGCAGAAGTTTAGCTTTCGAGAGATTTCACCACCGGCATATGCCATTCAGAATCTCTGGTATGCCGGCCAGGTCAAAACCCGTGCCCACGGGTGTCGTCACGTGTGCAAGACAGAATGTTACGAATTCGAACATTAGCAGCACCGGTATGCCGATCAGAATCTCTGGTATGCCGGCGAGAGGAAAAACCCGTGCCCACGTGTCTAGGTCTCGGGTATTTTGACGTAACTCGGTTTTCAAGAGCTCCAGCACCGGCATGCCGGGCCCTACGGCCGGTAAGCCGGTCAGCGCCGCTGGAGAGAGAAGAAAGCTTTGTTTTTAGGTTATAAAAGAGAAAGAGGTTGGTATATTCCAAAATTATTAATCCTTAAGCCTCTTTTTCTTCTCCAAAACTCTCCCAACTCCATTGAAGCTCATTCAAACCTTCCCCAAACATCAAAACACTACCCAATCATCATAAAAACACATCAAATCTTCTCTCCAAATCATTACAAAGGAGATTCAATCACCCAATTCTCACCAAACACATTGAAGTGAAGAATCAAAAGCTTAAATTTTCAAAATTAATCCTACAATTTCTTAAATCCATACCAATCCATCAAGAAATCACCTTACCCACATAGAAATTCATCATCAATTCACCTTTCCTAAAACAAATCAAGCTTGTTCAACCTATAATCAAGAGTTTTAAATTTCAAGAGTTGTTAAAGCTTTGAGTTGGGGGTTAATTGAGATGACTCAAAGAACAGAAACATTATCTAACAAGAGGGAGGTGAAGAAAAGCAAGGTATTGGGTTCAATTGAGAAGAAATCAAATAACAAAGGGTTCCACTTTATTCCAAGAAGAAAACACAACCTCTTCCATTCAAATGTCCTACACCCGAAGATAAAGAGAAATCTACAAAGGCCTTGATAGCTTCTGTAGAAAAACACTTAAAGGAACTAAGTTTTGCTTATGAGAAAGTATTCGATGAAGAAGTTGGTACAGGAGAGTATAAGAGATTCTTAGAGCTTGGTGTAAGATTGGGTTGGTCTACATTCATGGTAAGACGTTCTGATTTATGTCATGAATTAGTTTTAGATTTCTATTTATGCCTCTATAGTCGAGATAATGAAGGTTGTGTTCCGATTAGAGGAAAGTTAGTTCCTTTCATAGTTAAAGAGATTAGAAACCACTTCCAGTTTAAGAAATTAATTGGACCATGCAAGTATAGTGAAGCGGTGGCTAAACAAAATATCTTTGATGAGGAATTACTTTTTGAGCATGTTTTAGACAAGGAGAAAGTGCAATCACATAAGGGAGAATTGAAGGCACCTTGGCCTTACAAATATCTTCAACCGGATGCTAGAATATGGCACAATTTCCTTATCCCTAATGTCTTTGGAAACACAAGAACTTTAGATGTGACTAAGAAGAACGCTATACTTTTGGATTGTATTTTAAGAGGAGAAGAAGTGGATGTGGCACAGTTGATCTTTGAGGAGGTGATGCGATTTCCGATCTCTCCTAAATCAATTTACAATGTTAAATATCCTACTATGATCACGTGTCTTGTGCGAAAAGTGAATGTTATATTGGGTGAAGAAGAGAAGTTCAAATTTAAAAAGAGTTATATTGATAATGCTTGGATCATGAAAGTCTTGAGAGGAGCGGGTTCTACGCAAGTCTCAAAAGAAGAAAAGGAGCAAAGTTGGCAAGAGAAGATGGAGGAGCGTTTAAACAATTTCGAAGAAGCTCAAACTTCCTTAGCCAATGATGTGGCACAAATCAAAGCCAATCAAGTGCACATCATGACACTCCTTAAGAAATTAAAGAAAGATCAAGCAAATCCTATCTTGGATGTCGATAATGCGAGTCAATAGCCTCGAGAGTATGTTTTCTTTCTTCCTTACCATTTCTGTAAATGCTTTATCTGCTAATTTTAATGTCTTTTTCGAGTCTTTTTCTAGTCATGGGGACACGACTCATTTTTGAGTTGGGGGTGTGGGGATTCGTTGTCTCTCATCTCCATTTTTCTGTTTTTAGGTAAAAATTAAAATTTTTATATATGGGAATTAGATGTAGAGTGTGTTTAATAGCTTGAAAGCATAAGCTCAATGAATTGATGATAGTAAGTAGTATCTTTATGAGCTATTTTATTTCGTATGCTTTGAGTATTTGTAGGAAAACACACATTGCAAGTAAAGAAAAGATTAGTAAGCAATGCGATAGAAAGTATGTTCGATCTCAGGGAGCATTGAGTGGTTTGTAGGCCGTGAGATCCAAGCTAGTTGACAAACCCATTTGATGAAAGTGCTAAAGGCCCTTCTAGCATTTCTAAATCTTTTTATTTAAACACATTATAAGCCATATCCCTTTAGATTATAGGAATTTTCCATATGACCCGCACTCGAATCACGATGCATAGATAATTGTTTTAGAGCTTGAGTTTAGGGTGGTGGGTCCACCATTATGGGAAATATTATTGGGTTGGGATTTTTGAGCTTATTAATTGTGCTCTGTTATTATATTGATGATGATTCACAGGTTTATATTGTAACCCTTTGCCGGGGTAATAGTGAATGAAAAAGAAGCTACGAGCTAAAGTTATAAAAAGACATAACATTAGAAAAAAAATAGCATGATATCTCGAACATTAAAAAGAGAGTCACAGCTATACAAAAGAAAAATGATTTGATCAGAATATATATTAGGACCGGCAAAGTGGAATTTTTAAGTGAACATCTTATGCTTTAATTGGGTTATTGGGGATGCTAAATTGTGCATCAAAAAATTCATTGGGTTGAGTGAGAAACGTTTTATGAGAGTAACTAAAGCTCTAGGGCGATTCGTGGATGGATAGTGAGGAGAGAGCCAAAAGCTCACTCTAAATTATCCAAATATATTATCATACCGTCCCTAAGCCTAAATTACAACCTTAAAGACCTTTTGATTCTTTACTATGTAATCGAGAAGTGATTGAGCCAATAGAGAGTAGTTAAATGGATATTTGAATACTAGTAAAGTTCGATGAACAATCTATAGCTTCCTTGGTAAACTGAGTAATGCCCCAATCCTTCTTACATTGCGAAACTAATCTGATCTTGAATTCAAATCCGTGTTAACTATGGATATGAGAAGTGTACAGGTATGTAGCTTATGAATATTATTGCATGAAATTTTATGAGTAGTTGCTTCATGTCTATTCTATATATTCTGCTATGTTCTTCCCATTGTGTTAAAATTACCTAGGTGTGTATTTAGAGACTTCCCTTTGTTTTTATCTTTATTGTATTGGAAAGATACAACTTTGAGTTGGGGGTCTTGATGTCTCCTCAGTTTTCATGAATTAATAGTAGTCCGAGACATCATTTTTAGTGGTTTAGAAATCTTTCTAGTCGGTTTTCTTGAGAAATACTACACTTTCCTATTTCGAGTCTTGATTTAGTAAATTATTATTTTTAGAGTATATTGGGTTTAATTATTTATTTAATGTGAAGCTTTGAAGATAATTATGGAGATTAATTAAAATCCAAGTCAAAGACTAAGAGATAAGGAAAGAGATTAGCATGGAAATTGGAGATAAGGAAAGAAAAGCTAAAAATATGGAAAAGTAAAAGCTGCCATAATCCTGAATTTCACCACCCACGACCACAAATCAGCTTATATCTCAAAATCAGTGAGGAATTTGTAGAAACGGTCAAGAGAAAAGTTAAATATCTTTCCGATATGATGAATTTCGACTACTCATACGCGTCAAACGGATAAGAATTAAAGCTGTTAGGACCAAAAAAAAAACGGGTCTAATTCCATATTTTAGGGTTATGAATTTGAGTTGGGCTCCACTACTTACCTTCTCCTTCAAGAAAACGAAATAGGGCTTCTATACACCTATAAATACACCCTTATATCACTTGTAAATCATCCTTGCCTCATAGTAATTAGTCTTTAGGTTTATTATCATCAGAATTATTGTAGAGAGCAAGATGAAGTCTTTCATTATTTCTTTTAGTTTATTTCGTTCAGGTATGAACTAATTTTCCCATAGCTTGGGTTTTGTATCATGTATAATCTATGAATTCTATTTTCTTTCTATCTAAGTTTCTTTGGGAATTATATGTTTTAATCTGATATTAGCTTCTTACCTATATATTTGTTTATGTGTTTTGAATTATTGTCTGTCCTAGAACTGATCACTTTAGGCTTTCTTAATAGTAGTTAGATGTTCATCTTAACTGAGTGTCTAATTATTAAAACACCACATAACGTCTGGTGTCGATATTGGTCTTGACAACACTAATTCTTGCTAGATTGTCATTAGGGTATATTTTAATCACTATCATCATGTTTGGAATTGAATTGCTTAGGGCCTTGGTGGCGCTTGATTACCCTAGGTTTAGGCTGCCTCATGATGTGTCTGTAGCCCCCTTAGTCACTCTATAGGTCTAAGGTATGGGAATTTAGAATCCTGACTAAATATCTAAGAGCTAATTATCTCTCTTATTAACTAGATTTGTTAGAAAGAATTAGAAGGATTAGTGCATACTAGCAAAACCTAAGCTATACTTCTCATCTCATATTTCGTCGTATTTATTTTATTGTCTTTTATTTTTCTTAGTTTAATTAGTAATTTCGAATTATTCACTCTTTACTTTCTGTCTTTTAATTAATTACTTTCTACTCGTTATTTCTGCTCATTCGTATAACAAACTAAGTCCCTGAGAACGAATCTAACTTATCATTAAAACTTGCATACGTCCTGTTATACTTGCAGTACCGTGCTTGTCTAGGTTGAAAGTGAATTGTTTTCTGGCTTATATTTATCTTATTTTTCTAACACCCTAGGCGACACCATACCATTTTTCTCAAAATTTTGTTTTTCTTCATTTCGCACCAACGGTCTGTGTCTCCACCGCATAGGTCAGAGAGTTTGAGCTGTTTATCAGAATATTTTGACTTCGCCATTAGATAGATCTTGAAAAATAAGCGGTTTAGGCTCAATAAAAAGTTAATTCCGACCTCCGAGCATCAAGTTATGATCTTCCGAAGTTACTGATAACCGGGTTTCCGGTTAGTGACCAACCGGGTTCCCGGTGGCTGTCGTTGGGCGCGACTTCAAACGCAGTGAACACCTTGTGTCTCCACCGCATAGGTCAGAAAGTTGGGGGGCTACAGCTCCATAACCGGGTTCCCGTTTGTCTCCTGTTTTGACAACCAAATTTTTTCATTCTTTTTCGCATTACCTACCCTAAATTCAAGACCTTTACTCCTGTAATAATCAAAAACACCAACCTTCCTCATTTCTTAAAAAATAAAAACTAAATAAATTACAATTACTCTAATTCACACTAAGTTTTTTAAAGACATTAAAGCAATAAACTAATATACAATTGAAATGGCTTTTGTTTAACGTCGTTAAGCTCGACGGGTTACCTCATGCATCATTCCGTAACGTAACCTCCCAAGCAGTGAGTAAGGTTATCAACATTTTCTATTCTAAATTTGCATCCCTTGGATTTGATTCCAACTAGTTTCTCAGAGATAATATGTGTGACCGTGAATAGTCCATGCCAAGAACCATTGGATTTACGCGCTTTTTGAGGAGGTTTAGGTCTTTTCAATGAGACTTCATCTCCTACTCTGATATTCTCCTTCTTTCTTCCTTTCTTAGGTTCTTTTGGAACTTTCATGGCACGTTCCTTACCTTTCTTCTTTGCACGATCAAGGTGTGGGTTTTATTTAGGACCTAGAGGAGATTTATTAGGTGGTTTCTTTCTTAGCCTTTTCTCCTCCATTCCTAAGATTTCCACTACCTTGGTTGGTTCTTTCTTTCCTTGTTCAGTGGTCTCCAACCGGAATCATTCCTCCTTGGAATCTAGGAACTTTATTGGCCTAAACACATTGAACTTTACCTCCTCGTCTTGGATACGCATGATTAATTCTCCATTCTCTACATCAATAAGAGTACGCCCTGTGGCTAGGAATGGTCTTCCCAAGATAATGGGGACGTTCCTATCCACGTCGTAATCAAGTATAATAAAATCAACGGGAAAAATTAAATTACCTGCCTTGACAAGGACATCTTCTATTCTTCCCTCTAGATGTGCGAGGGATCTATCAGCCATTTGCAAGACCATAGAGGTCGGTTTCGCATTTCCTATCTTCAACTTCTCAAAAATTGATCTAGGCATGAGATTAAAACTCGCACCCAAATCACATAAAGCTTTCCCTTGCCATTCATCACCAACAGAAATAGGAATAGTGAAACTCCAAGGGGCAAGTAGTTTAGGTGGCAACTTACTTTGGCATATGGCACTACATTCTTCTGGCAGACCTATCATTTCATTCTCAAGATATTGGCGCTTGTTGGTGATAACTCTTTTCAGGAATTTCAAATATTTGGTACTCCCTTGATAGCTTCTAACAAAGGCATACTAATGTTGAGCTTACTCACTATACTCATGAATTTCTGATATTCGGCCATATCTCCTTTATTCTGAACTCTTGAGGGAAAAGATGGAGGAGGGAGGTTTACTTCCACCACAACATCTTTCTTCTTTGACTTTTCTGGAATTTTCTCAACTTCCACCTCTTCTGTTTCTGGTTTATCTTCTTTCTCCACCACATCCTCTACCGTTTTCGATTTTACAGTTGTTTTTTTTTCTTTCATAACGGGAAAAGATGGTGATGGGAGCTTCTTACCACTTTTGAGAGAGATAGCATTACAATCTTCGTATTGGATAGGGGCCTCTGTATCACTGGGTAATTTTCCTTGTGGACGCTGCTGTAACTGTTTTGCCATCTGAGCCAATTGGTTTTCTCACATCTTTATTGCTGCAGCAGAAGGTTGTTGATCTTGGTGTGCTTTTGTTTGAAGGGCGATTAATTGTTGTAATGTTTGATTAATATCTAACGCACCTTCTTGAGGTTAAGTAGATAAATCTTTCTGATTCATAGCTTCATTGTAGGTATCTCGAAGAGGTTGTCTCTGAACTTGAATTCTGTAACCTTGTCCCCTTGGTAGTTATTCTGTGGTCTTGGTTGACAGTTATTACCTTGGGGGCGTGGCTGATAAGCATGAGTTGGATTATCTGCCCCACTTGGATTGGAATATTGGAAACCCGGATGGTTTCTATTGGTTGATACCCTTGACCACCTGAATTGTAGTTCCCTTGGTTGGAAACAAACATTACGGATTCTTGATTGTTTTGACAGTTCTCCCATTCATGATCATGTACACCACAATAAGAACATCCATATATTTCATGTGTAACTTTAACATCTTCTTTTCTACCTGAAAAACCTTCTTTAACATCTAAAGTAAGTTGTTTCAATTGTTGCTCTAATGTATTCTTCAATTTATTTTTTAACAAAGAGAATTTCTCAACGATTTCAGCATTACTCTCTCTATAAACTCCACCTCGACTTGGTGTTCTCACGGTGTTCCAACCCATATCGTTCTATATTGTTCTTTTCAAAATAACTTTGGCGTGAAATAGTTGTACCTATAAAAATCCACCACCACAAAGCAGGTCTAAGTCTTTTCTTGATTGTCCATGAAGGCCTTTATAGAATATTTTTATTGTTTGCGGTTCTGTAAGGCCATGATAAGGAACTCTTCTCAAGCATAACTGGAATCTGGTCCAACTTCTACCCAAAGTTTCTACTTGTTCTTGCTCAAAGGATGTGAGAGCAATTTTTGCATTCAATCTCATGTTGGTTGGGTAGTATCTATAGAAAAATGTTGTTTGAAGCTCATCCCAATTAGTAATCGTTCCTGGTTCTTGCGAATCATGCCACTCACTAGCTGCATCTATCACAAAGAATCTAAAATTCGCAAAATACATTTGTTCTCTAGTCACACCTTGTGTTATATATGAATCGCATATCTGCATGAATTTCTGTACTGCACGAATTGGATCTTCTCTAGGTGCTCCTCGGAAATTTCCATAATTATAAAATTGAGATAACATACCAGGATCGGATCTGTATCTCGCGACATTAATATCTATTGGACCAATCCCAAGAGCAGGAGTGTGGTATGGAGCTTGTTCAGGTCCATTTAGGAACCATGGATCATTATTAATCTGGGGTTGAGCTTGTTGAACAGGAGGTTGAAATCTTCTTCATCCATTTCAGCTTCTTTGGCTAATTTCTCCTCCTTTGCTTTTGCTTTTCATTATTTCTTTCTTTTGTTTTCTTCTTTGACTAACAACTCGAGGTTATCGAGCATACACCAAATCTATAAACCTGAAAAAGGAAGAACACAAAAAGTGTAAAACTGAAAAATAAAAATGCAATTAAACACTAAAGGATTAACACCGTGGTCACACGCTACCGTCCCCGGCAGCGGCGCCAAAAACTTGGTGGGTCCTTGTGTGTTATAAAGTAATGCGACAAAGATTAGGACTCACAGACCGCAAGTGTACGGGTCGTTCAAGTAATAAACCGATAATTGGTATTTCGTTCTCAGGGATCAGACTGGTATAACCCAAGTGTTTAATAGACTAGTAGTAGTAATTGCTAATACGAAAAAGTAAAAGATATAAAGCTTGTTTGGTTTTTGTTGTTTAAGAGCTAAGATGCAAATAAAATACTAATTTAGCTAATGCAAATAAATAAAACGCAAGTAAAGTAAATATGAGTAGATGCAAGAATGAGAAAGTGTACTTGAGGCTCGCAAGGGATCTACCTATATTTATATAATGTTTAAGGGCTAAATTGGTATTTATGTATTAGTCGGGACTCTGTAATGTCCTAACCCCCGTCCGGGTGTACTTAGGAGCTATCCTACAGTATTATAAACCCCGTCAGGGCGATTATACCTACTTTCGAATGGTTTTAGTCTCTTACCCAATTGGCTATGTGGTTAGTCAAGCCCGTCAGGGTCATTGAAGAATACCACACGTCTATTACCTAGGTCCGTAATTAACACCCCCCCATCAAGGTGATCACTTCCCCACCAAAGTGAATAGCCTAATTACTCAATCCTATTTCTAATTGGCCAGAATAAAAATAGTAAATTAACATGCGATAATAGTCAATACGAAATACCCAATTTAAATTAAATTTAACAAACCCGAATTCAGAATAACATCAATTTAATAAATAAGGGCTTAACCCATAATTGCGATTCTCAAGCACTCAAAGTATTTAGCTCATAATGTAATTAAAAACTAAATTAGAAGACAAACTATTCATTATCATTTACAAAAATAAAATGAAGAACCTAATTAAAGGATTGAATATGACTGTAGTTGGAAGAATAATTTTCTCCAACTCCTGCTTTTGCTTCTCCTCTGGACGCTCTCTTCTAAAGATGATTTAATTTGAAGAATAAAGTGAGAGGTGCTAAATAATAAGGTCTAAAGGCATATATATAGTGACGAAATCGGATTGTCTAATTAAGAGGATTAGGTTAAATGAATAAAACCCCAAGTCCAAATATGAAATCTTGTAACTGATGTACAGCTGTTACTAAAATGGCGGTGACTTCCTCAAATAAATTCAAAATTGACCCATTTTAGTTGCTAAATCTTCCTAACTCAATAAGAAATAAAACTATTTCACGACCTAAAGGCTGAATCCACGTCTATGTAGCTCAAAATCAGCAATTAACATCATCCTTCCAGATTTGCAGCTTTCCTAGTCAACTCTTCAGGATATCTTTTCTCGCCTTTGACTTCTCTACTCGATCTAAGACTTTAATTCTCGATTCCTCTCCTTGTATTGATGCTCCGTAGCATCCATGGACCTACAAACTTTGCATTAAAAACAAACATTTAACGTGCAAAATCTTTAAAAATGAAATATAATAAATTCCAACGAGAGAAAATGGAATATAACGAAATAACACTAAAAGTATATCATATTAGTTAATTATTCACTTAAAATGATGTCTCCTAAGGGTATAAAATTAGAACAAAAAGGGAGACATCAATAACATATTATGTGTGACATAGTCTACTACTTTGACAATTTCAAGTAGTACTTAGTTGGGTTCATTCGATGAAATTAACATTACAGAACATTGTTAAAGTCATTAACACATTGGTAAAGATCCTGGTCTTACATAAGACCAGTCAGATGTGTAAATAACTAATTTGGTTCCTTATTTTTATATACTTTGATAGCTTAAATTATTGATTAAATATATAGAGTCTGCAACAATTCATTTTAAATGACTTCCATTGCCATCAACCACATTTTATTGTGATTCACCTCCTTAAGATAATAAACCTAGAAATAGTATTATTTAATTTTTCATAATATGTATATGAAAATATGGGTTTGATATACAGTTCATTTAAGAGTAGAGCATTTTTAATTCTTGTGAAAAAATAAAAGAAATTGTATGTCAAAGTCTAACAAAAACTATAAGGAATTTATAAAAATTCATTCAACTGTATACAAGATTTAAAAAGAATCTGGCATAATCTGTTTGAATTTTAAAAAATCCATGAAATTTCAAAGTCTATAGATTTTTTAAATTCCAAAAAAATCCATCATATTCTCAATTAAATACACCCTCCTAGATAGGTCTATAGTCCCCAAGTTTCTCCTGAACATCACCTTTTTGGATTAAGATGATATGAGTATCATTAATGTTTACCAAGAAAATATTATTATTAAAAATATTCTTGAACCATGAGAAAAACATTGGTTTTTATAATATCCCAGGATTAATTATAAAATTTAACGTTTGACCCATCTGGTCCAAGGGCTTCTGATAAAGATATCTCTTCAATTGCTTTCTCCACTTCTTCTATGGTAGGTTATTTGGTTAATAAATCATTTATTTCGCTTTTATTGTGGCCTTTCTCCATTTGTTCAATATTTGCTACCTGTTTACAAAATAATGGTTTGTAATAATCTGAAAACAAAATTTAACTTCATTTGTATCCTCTTTCCATATGATTTGATTGAGGTATGAATAATCAAGAATCCTATCTTCTTATTTACTAGAAAAATCTGAACTAAAGAATTTGTGTCTCACCCGATCATTAGTTAGTGAGAGGTTAGAAGTATCTGCCCCTTAACAGAAATAGAATTCGCGTTCATTTGATCTTGATCCTTGTGGAGGGAGACTAGCCCATCCTTTCTGAGGTCCGGCCCCCGAAACCTTATTGATTATAGTCTTCCATCCATCCTAGCATTGACTGTTCACATGATGCACATTTCTTAAAATCCTGATCATCTTTAATTTTAATAATTCTATTAAAACTTAACGCACACATTATACACAAAAGCTCTATAAATATCATAAACACAGAAACTAGACAAGAAAGTGTAAAACATCAAATAACAAGAAAAAGAATGAGAGTCAAACTACTTTTTGTACGCGCCTCACGCGCTGACTAAAAAGTTTGATTTCTTAGTGTTTTGTTTTGGCCGTTGCAGACTCCTTTTCATTTTCTCTTTCTTTTCACACTGAATCATACCAAAAAACATACATAAATCACATCTTTTGGTTTCTCTTCTTCTGATTCTTTGTTAGACCCATATTTTCTGGGATCTAACAATTAATCTCAACATTTTTCAGCCATTAGACACATACTGATTCAGTGTATTTCTAAGCCAAAATCCGCATCTTATACCTTCCCGTTTAACACAAGGTCAAGGTATTTCACACTATATACTACACTAGTAAGAGTTTTCTGGTGCACAAATTTACTATTCCATGACCTAAAAGGAAATATTAACTGTTTGATATGCGTTTGACAAGTTTTATTTCCTATCATCTTGGAGAAAAAGTTGTGGTATATACAAACCAATCGGCCATCAAGTATCTCATGGAGAAGAAGGGGCTTAGCCATGACTTATTAGATGGTTACTTCTAATGCAAGAGTTCTATTTTGATATTCAAGACCGGAAGGAAAGTGAAAAACAAGTGGAGGGTCATCTATCTCGCGTCGAAGGTTCTCAAGTCAACAATACACCAAAATTGGTAAATGAGGCATTTTCCGATGAAAACCTCTTTGTGATGCAAAATGCTATTACTCTATCGTTTGTAGATATAGTGAATTTCATTGTTAGTGGAGTACTCCCCATGATATTCAATAAAAAAAGAGATTATTACACCAAGAGAAACAATACTTCTGGGATGACTCGTTCCTATTCAAGGTATATAGTGATCAAATGGCGTAGATATACATACCATAGAGGATATTCGTTCGATAATTACAATTTATCATGAATCACCTTACGAAGGTTACTTTAAGGGTGATATAACGACAACAAAGGTTTTTTAATCCGGAATCTATTGGCCTTCCATCTATAAGATTTTACACAAATACGTGAAATAGTGCAAGAGATTCCACTAAATACTGTGATAGAAATGGAGATTTTTAATGTATGTGATATTGATTTCATTGGACCATACGTTTCATCCATGGTAATCAATATATCTTAATAACGGTAGACTATGTGTCCAAATGGGTTGAAGTCGTGGCACTATCGACGAATGATTTATGAGTAGTGATCAAGTTCTTGAAGTCACACATTTTTACAAGGCATAGAACTCCGAGAGTTATTATTAACGCATTTTGTGAGAAACTACTTGAAAGTGTTGTTAGTCAAGTATGGGATGAGACATCGGGTTTCCATGGCATATTATACACAAAAAAATGGTCAAGTTGAGGTCTCTAACCGAGACCAAATCCATACTTGAGAAGATCCGTGATCAACGAGGAACAATTTGTCGATGACACTCGACAATTCTCTACAGGTGTATATAACTGCATTCAAGACACCCATATGAGCATCTCCGTCTTAAATGGCTAATAGTAAGGCATGCCATTTAACATTTAAGCTTAATTTTAGTGCATATTGAGTGATCAAGGAGCTAAGATTAGACAAACAACCAACTGTTGAACAAATAATGATGAAATTAAATGAACGTGATGAGTTTTGGTTCTATGCCTATGAGAGTGCCAAGTTGTACAATGAAAAGACAAATAAGTGGCATGACAATCGAATCTAAGAGAAGAAGTTAGAAGTGGAACAAAAGGTCCTTAAGTACAACTACAAGTAAAGTAACTATTCAAGCAAGTTGAGTTCGAGATGGTCAGGCCTTTTCATTGTTATTAAGGTCATGCCTCATGGATCCATTGAAGTAGAGAACCGAAGAGAGAACTAGACCTTTATGGTAAATAATCATCGGTTGAATATATACCACGGAGTCAAGGATGTTAATCGAGGGAATTTCGTGTACATCCTCAAGGCCGAGTGATATCTTAGGTAATACATTGAACTTAATGACTTAAAGAAAAAGTGTTGATGGAACACAACCCACAGTTTAATTTTATTTATTGTATTTTTCAGTAATTTAGTGTAAAATGACAATTACTTTGTGTATATTACGCAAAAAAGGAGGGTAGAAGATTGTCTTTGGATGCATGTGATAATTAATGAAGGAGGAAAGCAGCCACGGTAAACCATACCTTCATACGTGATGTCTCCTCATTTGTGATAATTAAATATACTTCCGAGACATCATTTTAGGCGTATTTATTAGTTTATAGACCGATTTTAGATTGAATTAGTGTACTTTCCTATTTTGGGTCTTGAATTAATTAATTATTATTTTTAGAGCATATTGGGTTTAATTATTTATTTAGTGTGAAACTTTAGAGATATATGGTAATTAATTAGAGTCCAAGTTGGTTCAAAGAGCTAAAGGAAAGAAGATAAACATGGAAATTGAAGATAAGAAAGTAAAGGCTAAAAACATGGAAAAGGAAAACCTGCCTTAAATCTGAATTTCTGCACCTACGGCCACAAATCAGCTTATATCATAAAAACGGTGAGGAATTTGGAGAAACGGTCAAGAGCAAAGTTGAATATATTTCCGAGACGATGAATTTGGTATACTCATACGCATCGATCGGATAAATATTGAAGTTGTTAGGACCAAAACAAGTACGGGGCTGATTGCATGTTTTTGGGCTACGAATTTGAGTTGGGCTAGGAGCCCATAATTACCTTTTCCTTCAAGAAAACGAATTAGGTCAACCTATACACTATAAATACAGCCTCTTAACATTAGAAAATCATCCTTGACCAAACCTTAAGGTCAGGAAGAAGCTACAACACAAGAAGAGAAGTCTGGAATGAGCTGTGCTACAATTATGTCTCCTTCAACCTTCAATTCTGTCATTCTTTTCTTTTCTTTTCTTAGTATGAACTAATTTCTATTAGCTTGAGTTTTTAGCATATATGTATGAACCCTAGTTTTGGTTGACATCTATCTAATTTGGGAATTATATGTTTTAAATTGAATTATTGTTTTTATTCTCTATATATGTGTTTAGATTTATATTCTGTGTTCTTGTGGAAGCGCGCCCATATAGAATTACCATCTAGTAGTTAGGTCACCATTGACAACGGTGTTTAATTACATTTTAGCACATAACGTCTAGTATTCGGTTTAGATCTGACAAATCAACCTAACTAGATAATCATCATGGTTTAGTATATATTGCTATTTACCAATTGCAGGAACAGTTTGCTTAGGACTCCTTATTGACACAGGTAAATCCTATTTAAAACTACCTAGCGCAATTGGAACCGATTATTGAAATACTACATAATTCACCCTTACATGTTTAGAACGGCAAAACTAGTGGGGATTACTTGCTAATTACTCAAGCTTAACTTTCATACTATCTTCTTTTCTTTTCTTTTATTTATTTTCTGTCTTTAATTTAGTAGTTTAGTTTTATTATTTAAAAACCAAATAAATATCTATCTATCTCTTCTTTCTACTTGCGTATTATTTATTCTAGCTTAATTATCTGCACTTGAATATTTGCATAAGTTCTTCTTAACCTTCGTAGTCCCTGAGGAACGAATTCTAATTATTCATTAAAACTTGCATACGATCTGTATACTTGCAGAACCGTGCTCAGCTTAGGGTGTTTATTTGCACTTATTATATATATATATATATATATATATATATATATATATATATATATATATATATCTTTTTATCACACCTTAGGCGACAGCAATACGATATATCACAACCACATTAGAGTGGTACCAGGCGAACAATCATGTGAGCATGGATTAAAGACAAATTATGCACACTGTATATTGCAACTCTAACACGGTACACCGTGCTATATCATTTCAAACATTGTGTAGGGGAAGTCGGGGGCTACCGATGTACTTAAATTAAAAATAGAAATTGAGTTGAGTGGAGTCGTTGTATACTGTATGTCAGATACCGTGGGGGTTGAATTGTAGTCAGGAGCACCTGAATGGAATTGTTTAAAAGGAAGGATATTAGTAAACTTGACTCACAACAATACTGCGCCCAAAGATTAGCAGGACTCGACTTCGAGAGCAAGGCACCTGACCGTATTTTAATTTTTGGCCGAGCTCAACTGCGGTATATCGCACCTCTCATACGGGTTACATCAAGATATCGGCGAAATTTAGTCATGGTCAAAGAAATTCGAAGTACATGATTCAAAGATATAAGTCACGATATATCGCACCCTTACGCGGTGTACCGCGCCAATCATGCAAAAACATCACGTGGAAAATAGAGGTAGGGTACATATAAATTTTCTTTTATTTTTGCCTCTTATTCTTCTCCACCTATCCAAAGCTACGTTATACCTTCACCAAATCTTGGCACATCTTCATAAATTCACATAAACATCATTATATTACATTCCAAATCATCTCTTAAATCCTTAAACCATCATTTCATCATCAAAATCATCTCATAAGACCAACACATCTAAAAATATTTCTTTTAAAAAAAGAGAATTTTACCCAACGGGTCTTGGAGACACCTTCTATATAAGCACCCCCACCCAGTCCATTCTTCTTACAAAAAGGTCACAAATAAGATTAACACTAGATGCCAAATTTTCTCTAAATTCCCTTACCTACTATACTCCCTTTTATTTTTATTTACTTTATATATTGAATAATTCTTAAAATATTTTCTCTCTCCTCTCTCCTCTCTCCTCTCTCCTCTCCGCTCACATGCCATTTTATAGCATTTCCTCTCCTCTTTCCTTATTCTTCTCATTTATTCTACCATTTACAACATTTCCTCTACTCTCTCCTCTCTCTCTTCATTCATATTTTTTATTCTCTTATTTACAGCAACTCCATCGAGATTCTTGTTCGGATAAGGGAGGCCATATTCTTGTAGCTCCGTCAATATCCTAGTCTATTTTATTGCTCCGGTTAAGACGAGATCCACCAGACAAGCTTTCGAACGATGGTATAAGGGCGAGCTCCACCAAACGAGCTCACAGACGGCGACGTAAAGACGAGATCCATCAGTCGAGTGGTAAGATGAGCTTGATGGAAGCCATGGAAGATGAGTTGTAAGTGAAGCCATGGAAGGAGCATATCTATTATTCTCTGGTGTGTAGCTTTTCGTCTCTGGCAGTTCTATGACATGAAGAAGCCAAGGCTTATAAGTAGCTTTATCTTAGAGTTGTGAGTTGATGAACATGCATCTTTATCTTCAAGCTCCAGCAAAGTCCAGCAGACCAAGGACGGCAAAGCCCAACTCCGGTGTGGCCATGGAAGCTGCCAAATCTTGTTGAGTGGGTATGGAAAACTTTTACCCGTTTGAATGCTCAGCTTTTATTTTCTTTTTTATTTTTCTGTTTATTTGCTTTGGAAAGAGCATTTCGTTTTCTTTTTCTTTTTTCCTCTGTATATACTCAGCAAAACTTAGCAAACAATTTAATATATCTTTTTTCTTTATTTTTTCATGTAAACAATTTAGTATTATAAGTTATGTGTAATTAAAATAATCTTTTATGATAATAGACTTGTTTTTTATTATACTCAGTGTTTTTTAAGTAACACTTAATAATTTTTACTAATATACTCAGTGTCTTCTTGAGTGTACTCAATGAATTTCCCCAGTACTCAGTGGAAAATTGTACTCAGATCCCGCTATACTCAATAATTTATCGCACTACTCGGCGACTTTTCGTCTATTCAGTAAAATGTAGTAAAACATTTGAGCACTCAGTATAATCACGTAGCACTCAGTAAATAATGGATCACTCAGTATAATTTTTGAGCACTCAGTAAAATCTCTGAACACTCAGTAAAATCTTCGGAGGTGGTCGGCGGTTGACGGCGGATGGTGGTCGGAGCTGGAAAGTACTGATACTCAGTGAGTTGATACTTATTGACTCATTAATATGGTGATCCATATTTAATGCCACTTGTTTTTTGTCTTTATGTGGTTTTTATTTTATTTTAAGTGTATTGTAGTATTTGTTCACCCATAAGATTGGGTGGAGGCCCCTTTGAACAAAAACTTAGCCACATTTTCCTACAAGCTACTAAGTTTTTCTCCAAGACCCCATAGGTAAATCAATATTAGTTTGATAAATCAATATTATACCAAGTCGGGGGTCAATAAGTGTTGACTTGTTGACTTAGTTCTGAAAATATTGTGATAAAAGATTTTAATAGTGACAATATTATTTTCATATTAATTTAAAATGGTCGACCAAAAGAAATTAATTTGAAAATTGGAGGAGTTCTTTTTCCTTTTTATATGTGGATGGTCTGCGTCTAGCGTGTAGAACGACTAATCCTACAAGGATATTCATGTCTCTTTATACTTATTTCTAGGTTAATGGAAACTAGGTTACCTAGATAATTTGAATCATGTACCTCTTACTTTACTCTGTTTAAATGCAAAATAAATAACAAGGTTCTGGTCGGTTGAATTAACTCAATTTGTTGAAATTGGAGGAATTGAGGAGGGATGGGGATGGTGGATAATTATATATTTTAAAAGTAAGAAAATGTTAGTTTTAGTTTTTTTTAATTAAGGTGATCATGAGTTCGTTTAATTAGATCTAAGTTAGGGGCAAGAAATGTTGATTTGTTTGAAAATATAATTATATGAATTTTTAAAGTGATCTTAGTTTCAAATTAATGCTTTGTTTGTATTTTAAGTAATAAGTACTAAATAATGAATAAATAGATAAATATAAGTTATTTATTAAGAGTTGATACTCTTACTGAATTAGACTTATATGTCGTTTACTTTTTAAAGTGATAAGTACTCAGTGCTGAATAAACATCTGAATAGAACTTATTCTATTAAAAGATTCAGATTTAGTTTGAAATCTTAATAAAACATGCCAATTAAGAGTCGCTAAGTCTGAATTGACCCGCAAAAACAATTTGTTTTATTGATCCAGTGTCTTAATGAACCAGATTAAGATCTCGTTAAATGGAAACAAACACCCCCATAGTTTAAATCTAAAACAGACTAGTTAAGAGTCATTCATATATGAATTGTTTTAAGAAAAACGAATTGTCTTATTGATCAAGTGTCTTAATTAACCAAATTAAGATTTCATAAAGTGTAAACAAACACCACCTAAATTTTAATAATTGAAGGGGGAAATGGGAGAAAGAGGGGGCAATTATATATTTTAAAAATATTAGAGAATGAATAAATATTTTAAAAGTGAAAAAAAAATTAATTTTAGTTTTTAGATTTTTTTTTAAATTAAGGGGATCAAGTATATATATTCAAAATATTAGGAGGGAGACTATAGTGTGTGTTTTTTAATTACATGAATCAAAATTTTGTTTTAGCTAAACTTAGGGGGGGCGTCCCCTCGATATATGATGTCTCCTATTTTTTTCTAAATATATGTCCTTAGGAGACATCATTTTAGGTGAATATTAGACTCATTTGATAGACTTTTATGCTTATTTTTATATTTTACACTTTCTCCCCTTTGAATTATGTTATTTGCATTTTTAGAGCTTTTGTGCGTTAATTTGTTTCTTTTTAGCATAAAGTTCTTAGGTCCATGGATTCTATGGAGCACCAAGACAAGGATAAGTGAGGATTAAAGTCTTAGGTCAAGCAAAGAGGTCAAGGCAAGAAAGTATCACCGAAGAGTTGAGTAAAAGAGATGAAAATCTGGAAAGTTGTTACTAATGGCTGATTTCGAGCCACATCAGTACTAGTTCAGAACTGAAGATCTGAAAGAGAAAGTTGCACCTTTGAGTTAGCAAGATTTGAGGACTGGAATAAGGTGATTTGGACGTGAGTACCAAAAGTTACTATTGTTTTACTGAAGGGTGTACAACAATTACAAGATTCTCTAATTTGGACTTGGGCTTTTATCGTTTGACCTATTTTTATTAAATAGAAGCCTAATCAAAATTAGAGAATTTTAAATAGGCTTTTAGACCTTATTTTTACATACGTTTCATTATTTTCAAAGTCTGAGTCAGAGCAGAAGAGAAAGTTAGAGCTGGAGAATTCTCATTCTTCCAACAACAACTCAATCCAACACCTCAATTAGGTTACTTATTTTATTTCTGTAATTTAGGATAATGATTTCTTTTAATTTATTTTCAATTTGTATAAATATGAGCTAATTTCATAATTACTTGAGAATCGCATTTATGGTTAAGTCCCAATCTAATTAATTAATGTTTTTCCAAATTTGGGATTTTTATGATTTAATTTAAATTGGGTATTTTGTATTGACAACTATCTTGAATTTATTTACTATCTTTGACGTCATGAACCAAGGGTAGGTTAAAGTATTTAGGCTATTCACTTTAGTGGCGAAGTGATCACCTTGATGGGGGGTTTAATTACAGAACTAGGTAATAGACGTGTGGTGTTCGTCAATGATCTTGACGGGCTTAACTAACCGCGTAGCCAATTTGGTAGAAGACTTTAACATTCGAAAGTAGGTATAATCGCCCTGACGGGGTTTATAATACCGTAGGATAGCTCCTAAGTCCACCCTGACGGGGGTTAGGAGATTGTAGAGTCCCGACTAGTACATAAATACCAGTTTAGCCCTTAAATGGAAGCATTGATTATATAGGTTTAGGTGAATCCCTTGTGAGACTCAAGTACATCTCTCATATTTGCGTCCACACTTATTTACTTTTAGTATTTCTTTTCAGTTAATCATTTCAGTACCTTACTTTATTGCATTTTTAGTTTAATCCAAAACCAAAACAAATATCTTTATATTTTAATTTTCTATTTTAACAATTACTTATAATTGTTGATTAATACCAGAGTTATAACTATCTGTCCCTGAGAACGAAACCTGATTATCGGATTATTACTTGGACGACTCGTACACTAGTGGTCTATGGATCCTTATTTTATTGATTAATTTTATCACACCTCAAGACCCACCAATATGCACATACTTCCAAACCTAGTAATCTAAAAATTTCAAACTAAATTCAACATATTCTAGATCAAATCTATCAATATATATTAAACATTAATACATACACATTAATGATTATTTGTTACTATAATTGATTAAACATCATAGATTCTGAATATATCATATTTTTCATAAATTTGTTTTTAATGTATAAGAAAAAAGATATTTACAACTCCGTTAGTATTCAATAATCAGCTGGTAGTGAAATTAAACAAATATATAAATAAAATACTTCAAAAATATAATAGGAAAAATTACTATCTCTCTTTACTTCAATATTAGTAATTAAGAATCTATATTTATACATAGGGTGTGTATGTGTGGGTTTTGTGTGTAGAGAGAAGAAAAAGTATGGATTAAACATAAACCTTCTTATTTGGAAGAGTGCAGGTGGCTTTGTCCAAATTTCTTAAAACCTTTTCACCCAAGTAGGAATCATCATACCCACTTCAAGAAATATCAATCTCAAACCTTTCCTAACCCAAGTAATACCTTATTCACCCAAAATAAAGGACTAATATCAAGATTGGTGCAACTCTGATTTGGAGGTTGAAATAAATGACAAAGAGAAAGGAGACATTATCAAGTGTTAGTGAAAGTCCTAGAGGGGGTGGGGGTGAATAAGATACTAAAAAAAAATAATGCCTAATTAAAATATTTTGGAAAATTACGAGTTGGAAGAAAAATTCTAAGTCAATATATTAAACTCTTAAGGGGTCATGCAAGGGATGACTAGAGGTTTGATATAAAAGCAATACGAGCAATTAAACTACGTTAAATAAAGAGATAAGGTATACAAAGTACACATTTATGTATAGTGGTTCGATTTTCCTACTCCACTACTATCGATCATGTGAGTGTGATAAATAATGCGTAGGATAAAAGGACTTTAATCACCCGCAAGTGTACAGGGTTCGTTGACAAGTAATATGAATGAGTAAATAAAGGGTTTTCGTTCTCAGGGACTAGCAGGGTTAAAATTACTGTGTGTAGAGAATCGTGACTTAGTTGCAACGACAATAAAATAAAATATACATATTTGTTTGGTTTTCTTAAGATTAACGAATTATGAATAAAGTAAAAGACTAAATTAAATACTAATGATGAAAAGATTAATTAACTAGAACTAAATGCAGTCTAATTAAGAAGAGATGAGTAATATGAGAGAGTAGTGCTTGATGATTAATGGCGATCCCCTAAGTTTCTTAATTAGATGTTTCTATACATAAGGGAAAATTGGCCATTCTACGCTAATTGGGATTCTAGTGTCTTCCTAACCCCTCCCGGGTTAATAAGACGCAATTCTCCACCTCTAGTGACCCCTTCCGGGTGACCCTAGTTGATTTTGAACGAATTTGTTCTTACTCTGTCGACTACTTGGTTAGTCAAGGCCTCCCAGCTCATTGACTTGTAACAAGTGTTTATATCTTAGGGCTGCAATTAAATCCCCCTCAGGGGCGAAAATCTAACTACTATTACTATCCTATACTTGATTAGGGCATGAATAGCTTTAAGGCATACAAATATAATCAACGAGAATTTAAGACAATTTATTTAAATACTGAAAATATCCCAAAAACTAAGAATCCTCAATCAATTAACTTGAGTTCATACACTATGCAATTCTCAAGCACAAAATAGTTTAACTCATAATAAAATACTGAAAAGAAATAATTAAAACTAATGAATTCATAATAAAACTTAAATAAGAAATAAATTACTCTAAGATAAATGGTGAATCAGGCTTTTGATGATTAGGAATTGTGAAATTGTTGTTGCAAGCCCTTCCTCCTTCTCTTCCTTAGCTTCTAAGTGTAGTAGCTTCTCTCTGATATGAATTGTGTATATTTTCCGGCTGATAAAAGGTATTTATAAAGGTCTAGGTCGTTTCTAGGTCATATGGGCCCTTTTGGAGAGCCCAAAAGGCCCAACCCGTTTTAACTAATCCTTCACCACTTCAGTAGATTGGACATAACATTTGCATCGTAAGTCCAAATCCACTGATTCCACTTCTCAAATTTCACTGAGTTCAAGGCCCATCTTTTTTATTTGAACCATTAAGTCTGAATCTAAACGGAAAAGAGTGTAGTTAGACCGAGGGGGGCATAAAATTATAAGTTACAAAAAAATGTAGGACAGACCGCTGTGGTTGAGAGGGTGGACAAAAGCAACTGACAAAAATAAGGAAAAGGGAGCATTAAATATGGGTGGCGCTAGTTTGATGAGTGGGTCATATATAGGAAGTGGAAAGGGGGGCGGACAGGGAGCTGGTGGGTAGTAGTAGGATGAATGCAACTGTGCAGATGGGGCCATCAAGTGTTGGACAATAATATATCGCAGAAGAGGAACAAGAAAATAATTTTAAAAAAAGTAATAATGAAACAGCAGCTGCAAATTTGGCTGCAGGGACTAAAATTGCAATAAATGAATTGGGCGAAAATAGGGAGCTGCAGTGAGTTAATTTTTCGAGGGGAGCTACAGGGATTGCAAACGCTGGTGTAGGTTTTGAGACCCTGTGGACTTCGACGGAGACGTAATTCTCGAGCTCGAGAGGGAGGGTCCACCTGTAATTGTAATTGATCCAGGACCATTGAAACCGGGCGAGGTGGAACTTTCGGTAGTTCCGCAGACACAACAAACTGCGATGGACAGCGATGAACATATGGAATGCCTCCAGGAGGGTGCGTGCGAGGGGAGACAGGTACCCGTATAAACCTCTCGTTTTTTTTACAATTTAAAGGAGATGATGATATATGGGAAAGATAAGACAAAGGGTATGAAGACGAAGAGACTGGAAAATTATGGAGAGAAAAATAAGAACGAGTTTAACTAGAAAACAGAATATCTGGAGAAAATAAAAAACTAATCGAAGAGAGACCAATATTTCCATCTCTAATCCTGGTTTGGATATAAAACACTATATGAACTTGATTACGAAAAGAAATTATACATTAACATTAAAATTAAACTAAAATATCCATTTTGATATTTTCCTAACATAGAAACTCATGAAGATGATGATGTAATTGTAATAAATAATAAAATAGAAAGATGAATAGTTCAGCTTTATTTATGACTTCTCTTCAGCTAAAATAAACCCTAATTAGATCTTTAAAGCTTCAAGAAATAAATCTTACCATGAGAATTACTGAAATGACATGATCACTGATCGTATCTTTGTATGCAAAATATAAAAAGTTGAATATCAATGATTATTACAATCAACATTGAATATCTCCATAAGCTTTAAAAGTCGCTCATTAAACTCCCTTTCCATTGCTAAAGCTTCTTCATTATGAAGCTTCTGCATCTCCAACATCTTCTCTTGATGATCTTTCACTAACATCTCCTTCTTAGCGTCTCCATTTCTTCTATAACTTCATTCACATTCCATAATTAATAATTAATAATTAATCAATCACACAAACAATCAATTAAGTATTTAACTAGTTAATTACCTGCTCTTCTCACGCTCCTCCAACTGTATCTTCTCAAACATCTCTTTGTTCTCCTTTCTAGCATTGTGAACACTTTTCAACTGTTCCTTAAAAAAGTTTTCTTGATATTCCATCTATAACAACAAAAACACATAGTTACATAAACATTCACTCATCAAATTTCCTTAAACATAAAAAATAAATACCGCTTCTTTGTTATCTTCATGATGCTTCTTAGTCCTTTCCCTAATAATCCTATTTTCCTCAGCAGTTTTCCTTAACTTCTCAGTAACAATCCTATTTAACACTTCGGAAATTACCAGGTTCTAGTGGCTAATTTCGTGCTCAACTTCCCCTCCTTATACACTTCTTCCCCACGAGATTTCTTTAATGAAACTTGAGCATGAAATAAAGGTAATTCCTTTCTTAAAGCTTCATAATCTCTAACAGCTTCACTCCAACACAGTAAAAAGGGTTTGAAATGACATGATCAACGACCCTATCCTATTGACCTCCTAATTATGTAGATGGACCTGTGCGCAATATATAATAAATTGCAATATTAATGATAACTCATTCAAACTAAATAAGCATCAAATCTATGTTGTCAACAAGTTTTCTTATCAGTAAATATGTACACTTCTTGACCAATTAGTTTAAATCTATCTCTTATGTTTCTATTTAATGCGTGGATTACTATATGCATATATTCAGAGACATGTGCACAACTGTATGTTATAGAAAATGCGAGAAAGTCAACCTTCTTTGGCAAATTGGTGAAAGGTAGAGGAAGATGACATTAAATCTGGGCTAGATTATTCTCGACTAAGTCAATTAAAGGAACTAAATTTATTGATATTACTCACATGTTCAGGAAGGAATTTTTATTTGGGGACACCGAGTTTTTGTGTGTTAATTGCACTACAATCCCTGTTTTTTACAAATTTTTCATTATAGGTCCCTATATTGTAATAATTATACTACAGATCCCCTATACTAAGCAAAATAACCTATATTTTCAATTAATTGCATTACACATCCCTATATTATGTAAAATAACATAAATCTTCAAATTAATTATAATATAGGTCCCTATATTATGCAGAATAACCCATTTATGCAAAAAAATTGAGTTATAAATACGAATTACCTGTCGGGAGGGATGGAGGAGCTATGAGCCCGTGCGTGTTGGTCATAGCTCATGGCAGTGGCGGGGGCGGAGGAGTGTATTGAGAACGAAAGACGACGACGACGACGCCGCCGTTAAGCCGACAACCTTTAAGCCCTGTAAATCGTGATAGTGGCTCCGGAGTAGATGTGATTTTGCGTTGTGAGATGTTATTTTATTTATTTTAGTCGACTTTGTGAGATGTAAAGTGAGAGAGAAATAGTTGAGTTTTTTTTATTTCTGACTTTTTTTTGAAAAATAATTGCATGATAACGTTAAAAAAAAAATTGCAAAACTAACGCATAGGCGCTCTCCCGAGGAGCGCCTCTCCTATTTAAATAATTTTTTATTTAGTCGGCCAAGAATTAGTGACTAAGTAAAAAAAATTAGACATAGGCGCTCCCCGAAGGAGCGCCTTTACTTAAACCTTGGAAATGGATACTGAGGCGCTCCCCCGAGGAGCGCCTTTCTTTCTGCTAAATTTCCCCAACGCTACTGTAAACGACATTTAACCAAAACAGAAAAAGAAGAGAAGCTCGGCTCCCCTCTCCTCCGTCACCGCTGCCGCCGCCTGCCACCTGCCGCCGCTCCCGCCTGCCGCCGCTCCTCTGTTTCATTATCCCCACATCTTCTAGGTAATTTCTATCCTATTTTTATTTATTTTAATCATATATATATATATTAAAGCTTATTATTTTAGGTGTAAAATTGGTTATATACTTATTTTAGGTGTAAAATTGTGTATAATTAGTTGTTATTTTAGTGTTCTTGATATCTAGATATGAATTTTGTGTATAGTTTGAACAATTGCATTATAGGTGCTATTAATTTTGAAATTGCACTTTAGGGTTATGAAATTTATCAAATTGCACTACAGGTCCCTGCCTAAATAGTATTATATGATGCTATATGACAATTAATTTTATATTGCAATAGAGGTCCTTTAAAATATTAAAAATTGCACTCTAGGTACCTTAATTCTATAAAATTGTATTAGTAGTCCTTTTATATTTGAATTTTGGTATCTCTATTCTAGAAAATTGCACTATTGGTCCTTTAAAATTTTTATTGTAACTTTTGACCCTTTAAATTATGTTTTAGGACGAATCAATGGCCGGACTAAGCCAAATAGACTACGATGTTGCTTTTTCCTCCGAGGTCCTTGGTCGTCAAAGATGGCACCGGAGCGATAAAATTTGTAAAGGCGATGTAAGTTAAACGTTAAATTTTTTCAATCTTTTATTTGTTTGAAATTTACAAATAAGATGACACAGAACGATTACGAAGTTTGGACTGTCCTTGCGACTTTATGGAAGCCCGATGCGCAAATCCTTCCATTTCTCGAAGAAGCCGGTTTTGGGTGTATTCCAAAAATACCCAAAGTTGTTACTGATCGAGCCTTATGCACCGCTTTGGTAGAAAGATGGAGGCGAGAGACCCACACATTTCACTTGCCGGTCGGTGAGATGACAGTGACTTTACAGGATGTTGCCATGATTCTAGGGTTACGCATTGATGGAGAACCGGTTATATGTAATGACGATTTTATTGACCTACATACGGAGTGTATGTGACTACTTGGCAGAAGTCATGTACCTATAGTGGATGGAATTCCAGTGCAGCGTGGGACGAAAAATGTTTTGCCGTTATCGTGGCTTAAGGAGAATTTTGGCGATGGTAAGTTTTTTTTTATATATTAAATATCTTTGTCATATATTTTATTATTTTCATTGTTTTTTTTGCTTTAGTACAAATGCCTGTAAATGCCGATCCCGAGACATTGCGGCAGTTTACTAGGGGCTACATTTTGTTTGTCATTGGCGGTTATCTCCTCCCAACTGCAAAGAAGACTGAGGTGTCTGCTCTATATCTCCGCTTTCTAGGAAATTTTAATGTTACGAGGACGTATAGTTGGGGTTCAGCTGTTCTGGCGCATTTGTATAGTGCGTTGTGTCATTGTGCCGAAACTGTAAGCACTACATATTTATCGGGATGTGTTCCACTCCTACAGGTATTTGTTTTTTAACTATTGTTTTGGTTGCCGATTTTTTAGGCCCTAATCATTGATATTTTGAAACAGATTTGGTGTTGGGAGCATTTACATTTGCGACCCACCGTTAGAACTGTTGATCTGTTGTTGCTTGTTAATGCCCCCGTATCTTCGTGGTAAGTAAAAGTATATTTTTTATTGTTATAAATCACTTGTTTTACAATTATGAATTGGTTGTAGTTGGAGCGGGCGTAAGTCTTGGAAAAGTATATCCATAAATGTTCTTCCAGTCTTCCGGGATGAGTTGGATCAATTGGAACAGAGACAGGTAACTGTATTTACTATGTTCGATTTCACCAATTTAGTTTTAAATTTTAATGTAGTTTTCTTGTGGTGTAGGTTAATTGGACACCATATGATGCTAGTTGTCTAGTTCATGTGGCGGGGATTTGCATGGAGGGCATAGATCTTTATTTGAGTGTGGTACCTTTGATTCATTTTGCTAAAGTTGAGTGGTACCGGCCGGATAGGGTTTTGAGACAATTTGGATATGTTCAACATATACCTCAGGCTATTAGGGAAAATGCCGATGCTACACATGAGACTACAAATAGGAGAGAAGCGGCACATGAGCCTTGGGAGGCACGTCAAGTCACCTATATTCAAATGTGGGAAAATCGTCTTCAAACTGTCTTGGATATTAACGAGCTTGAAGTATCAAACACCCCTACTACCGGCGATGGTTACTTTGAGTGGTATAATAGTAATACGTGGAAATTAGTCGGTCGACCAAAACCGAAAAGCGAGTCCACCGTAGTCGAACAAGGATATATTCCTCGTGGTTGCGAACTTCAAAAAATAGTAAATCCAAGGCTTCATATAATACATTTTGATTTATATTACTTTTACTTATTTAATTTTTTTTTTGATAGATTGACGGTACGATTAGAGGGTGTGAGCTAGCATTTAGTGATGATGCAACAGTGGATGGTTGGAGAGATTATATGGTGGAAATGATGGGGCATGCCGGTCAATCTCAATTGTGCGAGAACATTCGGAATACTTATATATCTAATATGTCACCAGGGTATACTCCACCAGATGATACCCAGCCTGAGACATCTAGTCGTCAACTAAGAAGAAGGAGAAGAAGATTTTGATTGATTGTAATCGATATTAGGATGCGAACAATATTAGCTAGTAATCGAATTAGTTTTTATTGTTTTTAGTACTATGCACCTTTTATTTATATAAAGTAGTTTTTTTATTATAAAGTTGGTTGTTTAATCTAGTAATCTAAATAGTTTTTAGTAATATACAATCTGTTAATTTGATTTGTAAAAAAAATTAAAAAAAAAAAAGAAAAAAAAAAGAGAGGCGCTTCTCTAAGAAGCGCTTCTATTATGTCGAGAGCTCCTAAGGATGGGAGGCGCTTCTCCAAGGAGGGCCTCATGTGGAGGCGCTTCTCCAAGGAGCGCCTCACCTCAAAACTACTTCACTGCTGCATCTTTAACCTGCTTAGCCAAAAACTCTTATAATACATTCCACTATGTATTTAAAAAAATATTCCACTACACAAAATAACACACTAATTATATAATTTGGTAAAAATTAAAAACATAATTTAAGTTTGAAATTCATTACAAATTAATTAAAATCATCCATTGTTTACGATTGTGCGTACAAGTTAGATAAAATTACACCTTTGAATCACGGCTTACAAGTTTTACGATTGTGCCCATATTGATGACATTTACCACATTGATTTTTGCCACGAATTTCTCTAGCATCCATCTCGTTGTGTATGCGTGATGATCTTCTCCGTCCACTCCTTGTAATAATTCTTTTTTTGCACGCCACAACTTGTACTCCATCATAGATCGGATAGTCTAGCTTATCCATTAGTGGTCTAAACTTTCCCGCATACGATAACAAGTAATTTGTGAGAGTTAAATACGGTGACACATAGGGTGCATACGCTTTTTCATCAAATTGTGTAACACAAATTACGTGTTCACAAGGACGATGAAACATTTGCCACTTCCCGCACGTACATGTTTGCTCCACCAAATTTACTATAAAAGTTACTCTATTATTTTGGGACATCATTCCACGTATATATTGAACGTGCCATATACCGTCTGCACTATCATAAACACGACACACATAGTTTTTAGCTTCTGTATGACAGGCGCTTAAACGGATCGTCACTTGTGGTGGCCATAAGCTGTTAGAAGCTAATTCCTTAGCTACTTTAAGTGTTCTCCTATCTTCGAAATATTCAGCTGTTCTACTAAATGTTAACTCCACAACGGCCGTTACAGGCAACCCTCTTACCCCTTTTAACACGGAATTGTATATCTCCGCTAAATTAGTGGTCATGTTACCATACCGATACCCTCCATCATAAGCAAGGGCCCATTTTTCTAAGGGTTTTTCTCCGATCCACTCTCTATATATACCCTTTTTCATAGCACAAAATTTTTCATAATGAAAATCAAACTCACCCTTATTAGCCTTGTATGCGATTTTTTTGAGCATTTTTTTTGCACGAGCGTCTTTGAACTCTGTATTTAGATTACTCGCCAAGTGACGAATGCACCATCGATGGGCTCCTATAGGCTCTGGATATACAGCTGCAACCGCTGCCAAGATACCTGGATGTCGGTCAGAGAGTATACATACTTCACGTTGCATCGTAACATATCTTTTCAAACGTTCAAGAAAAAAAGTCCAAGAACGTGTGGATTCACTATCGGCCAGGGCATAACATAACGGAAACAACTGATTGTTCCCATCATACGCAACCGCAAGAAGTAACCTTCCATCATACTTACCGTATAAATGAGTCGCGTCAATACTAACAACGGGCATCACATATTGGAACCCTACTATGGAAGGCCTAAATGCCCAAAATACCATATTGAATGTTGCTTTGTTGCCGATTATTCTCTTGTATTCAAACTCGACAATGGTACCCGGGTTTGTGTTAACCAACGCACCAAAAAGTCTCGGTAATGCGGAAAAAGCACCTTCATGGGTCCCAAATAATTCATCAAGAATTTTCTGCTTAGCACGCCACGCCTTCCCATACGAAATATGGTGTCCAGTTTCAGAATGTATCAACGATTGAATTGATGCAATTTTGGTGTCTATGTCACTAAACACCATAGTGTATGCACGTCTTGACACGTAACTGGAAGTGAGTTGACGGTGATTTTTTATAAGAATTCCGACTAGACAAGTATGTATCCCTAACTTTCTAATCTCCCACATTTTACTACCTGAAATGAATGCCCCACGAAGGTGCCACTTACACCCATCTTTAGCATATGCACATTTACGTGTCACCAATGTACTTGTTGTCCGAACAGTCTTATATTCTTTACCCTTCTTAATATGCCACAAATCCACATCCATCAAAAGCTCTTCTTTCGTTGCATACAACACATTTAACATAAGCTCCTCTTCTACCCCAAATGATTTTGGTTGACTTGTTGACCAATCGGTGGATTTTGCCATAAGATTCGTATCAATATCTCCAAAATGTCGCATACCAAAATCTCCTTTTAAATTATCATCGTCCGAGTTAGTAGCACTATGATATGAGCCTTCCTCTTCTTCATCTTCATCGTTTAGAAAAGAATCACTATCACGATCACTATATCTCTCATTCTCACTGTTATCGTCACTGTCATCGTCACTGTCACTACCACTATCACGAACCGTATCACGCATAGTCAAATGAGAGGTAGATGCAAAGGTTGAATCAGTCGCACGTTGTTTACCCTTTTCGCGTCGATAAGCATCCGGAACTTTTGTTTTCTCTTTACCATCGACAAAAACCTCAACACAATAGTAGTGCCCGTTCTTTACACCATTAATCATGGAATTAAGCATATCATCTTTTATAACTAAAACATGATAACGTGGAGGATTCGGGGAAATAAGACAACGCCAAAGTATATTAAAACTAACCTCTCTTTCAATCCAATTACAATTTGCGCATATCTTACGTTTAAGTTCCCGAAGAGTTGTATTTTCCTTCGTCGTAAACATACCACTTTCTCCACCGATATAATCTCCCGCACCGTTACTACCATCCGAAAATCTTCCACCATAATGATATAACCAATTATATTCCATATTATCCAACCTAAAATATAAAATTTACTTCAATAATTAACCATAATTTAACAAAAAATTATTATTCCAAACAATTTAAGCTTCACAATGCTCACATTTATTAGTTATACCAACATGAATTAGATATACAACAATTGATAAAAAAGCAACTAATTATATCACATTTAAACAAAAAAGAAATAAAAAAAAAGTTAATCTTATATTAGAATTGAAATAACTAATAGTTGTAATAGATAAAAGTTGTACCTTATTAGAAGATTAAGGTGAATGTAGTGGTTTGGTTGATTATTTGGTTTGATTATTGAGATTTTTGGAGAAAAAAAAGGAAAGAAAATGGTAGAATAGAGGGGTTAGGGTTTGGAGAAGAGGGGTTAGGGTTACATTTCCGGGTGGGGGTACATATACTGATAGAGAGGCGCTCTCCCGGGAAGCGCCTCATGACCCATTTAAATTATTAGGAGAGGCGCTCCTTCGGGAAGCGCCTCCTTAATCCGTCATTAAAAAATTCAAGGGAAAGGCGCTCCTCGGGAGAGCGCCTATGTGTTAGTTTTGCAATTATTTTTTTTAACGTTTATCATGCAATTATTTTTAAAAAAAATGTCAGAAATAAAATAAAACTCGAAATAGTTAGGTTCAGCTTTTTTTTCTTTTTCTTTTTCTTTGTCATTAGTTAGGTTCAGCTTAAGGGGCAAGAAATGTTATTAGTTTTGAAAATATAGGAATAAAAAATTCAAAAATGAAAATATTTAGCACTGTTTGTTTGCGAAAACATTTTCTGTTTTCATTTTTAGAAAATAAAGTAGTGTTTTCATTTAATTTTCTAGAAAACTGTTTTCATTTTCTCTAGCCAAACACGTTTTTATTAGTATTTTGAAAAATATAAAAAATGAAAACATAAAATACCCATTATGACTTAAAAATTAAATATCTCTCTCTTAAAATACACTCTATTCCTTTACTCTAAATTTTTTTCCTAAAACCTAACCCTTTAAATCCTTCTTCCGATCTGCCTCTCATCTAGATCCGGCAATTTCAGTTTCTACTCAACAACATAATCCAAAGATGAGTTCTTCATAGGGTTGGAAATGGTTCCAATATTAACCGTAAACGATGAATATCCGATCCGATAAAAAATTCGTTAGTGGAACCGATGGTGCATCCATGAGGGTATGGTTCTCACAAAAGGTAATTAGTGGATTATCCGTTCGGCTTTGGTCTTTTACAAAAATCTGACGGATAATCCAAAATCCAAATAAAAATATAAAATATTAAAATATATATATACAATGTATAAAGATATATGAAAATTTCATACATAATATCGATCAAATATAATTATTACATACATAATCTAACTGATTATTATCTATTTCATTACTATATTGTCTAATATCATTTTATGGTCTTCTAATAACTTTTTAGCTAATCATAGAATTATAAAAATATTTAATAAATTATTTTATCAGAATTATTTTAAACGATTGCGGATACGGATTAACCGTGGATAAACTGCATCCGTCGCGGATGCGGATTTGGTTATCGTTTTTCTTAATGGATATGGATGTGGTTATGCAATTTTTCGAGGATATCTGATCCGTTGCCATCCCTAATTCTTCATTCGACGGAAACAACCGTCTTTTCCAGTTAGGCTTTATTAAAATCAATTTCACTAAAGTCTACTCAGTGGAAAACAATAATTGTGAAAATATGAGAAAGCTTGATACACATAGTAGAGAAGGAATGGATAACAAATGCAAGTCTTATAAAGGGGGGCTAAAAAATTGTAATAGGGTTCTCAGAGCCCTACTTTCTAATTTCTGTTTTGAGATTATTGGCCATCGATCAAATAAAGAGAGGTATGGAGTTTCTGATGCTAAAATTAGAGGTAATAAATGCATACCATGCTTCTGGTCGATTAGTAGAACTTGTACCAGGTATAATAATTTGGGTAAAAGCAATCAAGTCGGTTGTGGGGATTGATGTCTCCTTATTTATTCTAAATATTAGCCCTCTCGAGACATCATTTTAGGTGAATTATCGACTTATTAGCTAGACTTTTATGCATAATTTGTCTTATTGCACCTTCTCCCCTTGGATATTACTATTTGCAGTTTCTGAGCTTTTGTGCGTAAATTTGACTATTTTTAGTGCAAAGTTAAATAGGCTCTTGAATTTCATGAAAGACCAATCCAAGGAGGAGAAGTGAGAATTAAAGTCTTAGTGTATTTTAGTGTATTAGGAAGTATTTGAGTCGAGTTTCTAATTTTAGAGTGCACTTTTTTTGAATTATTAATTTATTCTTTTTTAGCATATGCGGTTTAATCATTTATTTATTGTGAAGCTTTTTAAAAGATAAATGGTAATTACTTAGAGACCAAGTCGAGATAAAGAAGTAAAGGAAAGAAGATTTACATGGAAATAAGAAGATTTAGGAAGGGTATATGCAAAGAAGGAAAAGATAAAGCTGCCTTATGAATCTGAAATTCCAGCCACGTTTCAAATACGAGTCCATAACTTAAGATTGGCTAGGAATCTGGACGACTGGTCTGCACCAATAGAAATCTCTTTCCGGGACAAGCGGTTTCATATATTGGAAATCTTCAAACGGATAAGTATTGAATGAGATATGACCAAATCAAATCAGCAGCAGAATCTTACCTTTCCTAGATTTTAGGGTTACGAATTAAAGAGTTTTTGACTTGTCTTCCACTCCAAGTAAATCCGACCTAGGTCTTCCTAACACCTATAAATACACCCATTAGCCTCCTCTTTTACACACACTTCATATAATTATCAAAGAGGCTTAAGGATTCAAGTTAGAGCAAGCAGGAAGGAAGAAAGCTGAGAGCTGGAGACTGTCTATATCTCCGATTCAAAGCCAAACCCAACCTCTTGATTAGGTATTATTATTTTCTTTCTGTAAAACATTATGTCTTTTAATTTATTTGTTTTAGATTTATTTTTCGTTATCAGCTAAACTTCTTAAGTGCTTGAGAATTGCTATAAGGGTTGAACCTTAATTTATTTAATTAATGCTTTCTGATTTGGGATTTTTATAATTTAATTCAGATTGAGTAATTTAGTATTGTTTGTTATCGTAAGTTAATTTCACTATTTTTAATCTGATCAATTAGACATAGGTTTGAGTTATTAGGCTATTCACTTTGGTGGGGAAGTGATCATCTTGACGGGGGGTTTAATTACTGACATAGATAATGAACGTAAGATAGAAATTATTGATCCTGACGGAGTTAGTTAATCTTATAGCTAATTGGGTAAAGAACCTGACATTTGAAGGTGGATTATGATCACCCTGGCGGGGTTTGTAACATCTGAGAATAGCTCCTAAGTCCACCCTGACGGGGGTTAGGAGAATCTAGAATCCCGACTATTACTAGTTACTAATTTGTCCCTTAGAAGAAGCATTGATTAAGTTTATTTTGGTGAAACCTAGCGTGACTCAAGTACTATTCTCTCATTTTTTCGTCTCTTCGTATTTATTTTCTTGCATTAGTTTAATTTTAGTTTAATATTTACTTTATTTTCACTTTAATTCTTTAAACAAAAACAAAATAAAAATCTATTTCTTTACTTTTAATTTTCATTAAAGCAACTATTTCCATTTATTGCATAATACTTTAATCATACCTAATCCGTCCATGAGATCGGTCCCGTTTACCGGATATTACTTGGACGACCCGTACACTTGCGGTACGTGTCTTGCCTTTTTAGGTGTGTTTATTTAGATCACACTAGAAGACACCAGGAAGAGAAAGAGCTTTATTAGTTGGGGAAATAAAATAGTTGTTAGATGGAATGAAATATGTGCTCAATGGTCTAATAAGGAAAAATGATTTGATTTCTATTATCAAAATATGGAAATAATACTAATATTTTTTTATCCTATTACCTTTCAGATAACGTGTTGATTGCTTTTTTTTCAGAAAATAGGTATGGCAATCGGATGCAGAGGAGGATCAAGAGACACACGCTTAGTTTCAATTTTAAGACTAAATCTCATATACAGTATTATATGACGTATAAAAGAAAAATTAATTATATCAGGCAGAGTATCAATATTAGCTACTATAACTGTTATTGCAGAATTGTTCGAGAAAGGAAGAGAATTTGTAAGAACAACACGCCACACACGACTAAACTTAGGAGTCATAATTTATATCCTCAAGTATCTTCGAAGATGGAAAATTTCACTCAAAAACATACACCTCCGAATTTTTTTGCTGATTCTCATATGGCCATCGATCTTATGGGAAAAAAATGATATTTATTGCATATAGGGGCACTTGCAACAAAGACAATGAATTCGGGAATATAAAAATGATCCATAATAAGGTTGAGGCTAAAATGCAAGGGGGGTTTATTTGAAATAATCTTTGATGAGAATAAGTTTAGAATTCTGGAGGAAGAAAATGAGGAAGAGGTAGGAACAAATCATAAGAAGAGCCCAAGGACTACTCGAAAATGATTGATGAATTTGATTCGCAAATAGAGCCTGGGGAAGAAAATGATGGCAGTAATAATGATGAAGGAAATTACTATGGTATGGACTATGAAGGAAGAGAGGATGGTAACAATATGAGCTATATTTATGATGACACTGAAGAAGAGGGACATAATACTAATAATTCTCATAAGGGAGTCGACTACTTCTATGGAAAAGCCTTAGATGAAGGATGAATACACTATTTTGGAACTGTTAGGGGATTCGTGCCCCTCTGACAGTTTCTCACTTGGGAGCGATGGTGGCTCGTTTTAAACCGTCTCTGGCAATCTTTTGTGAGACTATGTTAAGGGAGGATGACTCCCAAGACATAGTTAGGAGACTTGGTTTTGGAAACAAGTTTTTTGTTGACCTTACTGGAAGCGCTTTTCACTCAGGGGGTTTTATGATCTCGTGGCATCCTAGTGTTTGTCTTTCTGTTGTCTTTAGTTGTTCCTTTTATGTTGTTTTAAAAATTAATGAACTTTTGTTTTGCTATTATCTTATCTGCATACATGCCCCCACAGACTTCAAACATTAATGATATTTGGGATTGGAGCAAAAGTATTAGTGAAACATGGGCTATTATTGGAAAAGTTAATGATATTTTAAACATTAATGAAAAAGTAGTAAAAATCCTGCTGATATTAATCATATTAATGAGTTCAAAAATTTCACGTATACCAATTCTCTTTTAGACATTAACACTAATGGATGTTTTTTCACTTGGTCTAACAGGATGACCGGGAAAAAACATCTCAAAACAAGAATCGATAGAGTTTTGGCTACATACGATTGGATTAAACTGTTTCCGAGAGAACAAGTGTTCGTGCCTCGGTAATCGATTCTGGTCACCCTTCCCTTGTTCTTAACTTTAATGTGAATATATTACAACATGTTAGACAATTCAAGTTCGGAACTCATTGGCTTGATGACGAGAATTGTAGACCAACCATAAAGAAAGGATGGAAAATTAGGGATATACAACCTATCAATAAAAAATTTATACGAAAGAGAGACAATACTATAAATGAACTAAGGAAGTGGAGTAAAAAAACGTTTAAAAATCATGAGATTGAAATTAAAAAATTACAAGAAAAACTTATAGAGATCGACAAAAAAACCCATCCAATGAAAGTATAGAAGAAGAGCGAGAAATCAAAAGAAAATTAAATAGGAATATGCCTGCGAAGAAAAATATTGGAGTGATAGATCGAAATAGAACTGGTTAGTATTTGGGGATAAAAACACAATTTTTTTTCATATGGCTACTATTCAGAGAAGAAAAATGAATAGGGTTACTAGAATTAGAAATGAACAAGGAGTATGGGAAGAAGAGGCAGAAGAAATAAAAAACTGTTTTAAAGGGTTTTATGAGAAACTTTATAATGATAAACCAACTAGTGACAATGTAATGGAAGAAGCTTCTAAATATATAATACCTAGAATAGACAGTCTAATGAACGATGAACTTATTAAAGAACCTAATATGCAGGAGGTGGAAAGAGAACTTTGGGAGTTATCTTCTTCTAAAGCCCCACGACCTGATTGACTGAACGGTAATTTTTATAAAGAATTTTGGGATATTATAAAACAGGATGTGTTTATGTGGTCATGGAATTCTTCTCTAATAATAAAGCTTGGAAGGTATTAATGACTCTCTATTCCCAAAGGGGCTTCCAAGAGGGGTTGGGGGATTTTAGACCAATTTCGTGTGTTAATTTCATTTATAAAATCATTTCAAAAAAAATTGGCAAATAGATTGCAAGGGATTATGAACAAAATAGTATCGCAAACACAATCAGCATTTATTAAAGGAAGGGCTATACAAAAATAATATACTAATAGCACAAGAAATCTCTTTCTTTATGAGTAGGAAAAGAAAAATTAAATAGCACATGGCGGCGATAAAAATTGACATGGCAAAAGCATACGACCAAGTAAGTTGGAATTTTTTATTTCTTGTTCTAAAGAAATTAGGTTTTTGCGAGAAATGGATAAGTTGGATTAGAAATTGAGTTATGTCTGTATCTTTCAATATTAACCTTAACGGGGAAATATTACCAAGTTTCCAACCACATAGAGGATTGAGACAAGGTGATCCTCTATCCCCTTTTCTTTTCTCTATTATGAATGAAACTCTTATCAATAGTATGGAATATTATACGAATGATAATTATGTTAAAGGCATACAGATTAATAGGAATTGGCCAGAAATCTCACATCTACTCTTTGATGATGATTCTTTAGTTTTTATAACTATAGACGAAACTGACATACATAAATTCAATGAATGCTTGGATATTTATTGTAAAGGACCATGACAAAGAATTAATTTTAATAAACCATCAATGATATTTAGTAAAGAAATTCCTCAATAAATTAGAGAAATGGTAAGTAACTAGGTTGGTATTAAAGAAACAAATGATCTTGGGAATTATCTTGGAATCCCACTATGCCATAGGAGACAAAAGTGGAATCATTAGAATGGGTAGCGAAGAAATTACTTAAGTGTACGGAAGGGTGGAAATCAAAATTACTATCAGAAGGAGGGAAAGAAGAGCTCATTAAAGCAATTCTGCAAGGAATTCCTAATTCTTATATGTCTATTTTTTCTTTCCCTATTTCTTTCTGCAAGAAACTAATTTCAGCAATTTCTAATTTCTGGTGGAATTCAGCAGAACAAAATAGGATACATTGGGTCGCATGGGAAAAGATTGCTATGGGAAAATTGATTGGAGGATTAGGTTTTAAAGACTTAAAAAAGGAACACATCCTTACTTGCAGCACAGGCATAGAGGTTTTTGGAAAATCTGAAAACATTAGCCGCTAAATTATTAAAAAGAATTTATTATCATAATAAGAGCTTTTTACATATTAGACTGAGACAAAGTCGAACATGGAGCTGGGCAAGTCTAATGTAAGGGAGATATTTTTTTTAAAAATATGGAATTTTTCAAATCGGGAATGGGAAAGATATTGACATATGGAATGACATATGGATTGATACGCAATGGAAATTGGAAAAACCTATGAACTCTGACATAAACAAGGTAACACAACTTTTTTATCCCTACACTACCATATCGAATAAAGAAATAATTGATAATACTTTTCCTGCCCCTATTATTTCGTCTATTATAAGAATTCAAGTCGTGGATAATAACAATAAAGACAAGTTTATATGGCCATTTACTTAAGAAGGAATATATAACACAAAAACTGGATATAAGAAACTAGTGGAGGAAAGGGAAATAAATGGCCCTCAAAATACTGAAACCCAGTTAGATATATTTCTAAGATTTGGAGTATGATAGAAATTTAATATAGCAAAATAAAAATTAGATTGTTCGTGTGGAAGGTTTGTAATAATGCTATCCCAAAAAAAAATCTTTATAAGAGGAATTGCGTTGATACTAACAAATGCATATGGTGATGTTATGATATAGGTACAGTTGAGCATTTAGTGATCTCATGTAATATCAGTAAACAGATATGGGCCGGAACCACATTACAAATTAAAATTGAAGAAAAAGACAATATATCAGCAACAAAATGGATAATAAAAGTTGTAGAAGATTTTACTAAAGAAGGCTGGGAAGAAAGGAAAGTTATAGATTACTTGATGATAAATATGTGGCACATTTGGAAAGGGAAAATGAAATCTCTACACGAGGACAAAAAGATAGACGATGACGGGGTCATTTTTGCTACAAACAAACTCATGGGAGAAGTACATGGCATAGACTGTAAAAAAATAAACAATACTTCAAGTAAAAGACAAGAGAATGTTAAGCCTTCAGTAGAAAAACCAAATTATGATGACGCGGAGATCTAGTAAATTGCGATGCTTCTTTCAAAGTTAAGTACGAATCAACCAGAATTGGGGTACGGATGATAAATAAAAATACTGGAACGTCCCAAGATCTAAAAATGGTTGTAATGTGTGACACACCATTGGAAGGAGAAGCATATGCCATACTCGGAGCAGTATAGGAGTGTGAAGGCTACTCGAATAGGAAAAAGATTGTACTATGAGATTACCTTGAATGTATTCAAGGTATTAGGCAGGTGTAAATAGCGAGTTGGAAGATCCAGCCTACTATTAGGAGAATCTTAAGAATGGCAGCTGAAATACAACCTATTGATTTTTTCTACATCAATAGGAAGTTCAACTGTCCTGCTGATAAACTCGCAAAACATGCTAGGCAAGGAGCCACAGAGGAACTTAGATCATCTACTACGGTGGATTGACTTACTTCTCTTTTCTCTAGATCAAGGATAGGTTAGTTTTGTTTGATGTTGACTCTTTTGTTTGCTTATCTTTTTTTCTTGGTGCTTAGGCACCTTTTCAAGTCCAAATAGTTTTAAATTAAATTTAATAATTGGCCGGATTTGTGGGTCGATATATATATATTTCAACTTAGAGGTGATAAAATGTTAGTTCTTAGATTATTACTTTTATTAAGGGGATCACGAGTGGGATTAGTTAGATCTACGTAAAAAATAAAGGGATAAAAGATTTACAAAGCGATATTAGTTTCACATTAAATGTTGTAGGGTAGGGTTAGGGATGGCAATGGTTACGGCTAAAGCCCAAACCCGAGGAAAAACGAACAGTTAAAAACCAAATTATATAACCATGGTTAAAATCCTTAGGTTATGGTTTTAAAAAGTGTAACAGATGGTTAAAAATGTTAGATTATGGTTTTAGATAAAAATAAAGATTTTTATCAAAGAGGTTTTGAATACACCCCCTATAGACACATGCACACTTCCCAATCTCCTCTTCTTACTAAAGGCCACAAATAAAAATTTACACTAAAATCCAAATTTTTGGAATCTTTTCCTACCCATTATGCCCCCTTTTGTTTTTCCTTTCCTATATATAATAATTTTTGCAGAATTATTTTAAAACCCTAAAATACATTAACCCCTCTCTCTCTCTCTCTCTCTCTCTCTCTCTCTCTCTCTCTCTCTCTCTCTCTCTCTCTCTCTCTCTCTCTCTCTCTCTCTCTCTCTCTCTCTCTCTCTCTCTCTCTCTCTCTCTCTCTCTCTCTCTCTCTCTCTCTCTCTCTCTCTCTCTCTCTCTCTCTCTCTCTCTCTCTCTCTCCCATTAAAGCCCATGCCTCCCATTAAAGCTCGTCCATCACTGCATCCTTGTCAGATTCGTCGAGGTCATCTCCACCATGGATCCTATCAGACGAACGAGTTGAAGCTCTATATCTCCGACGAAGAAAGGAGATGAAGCTCTAGATCCTGCGATGGGGAAGCTGAAAGTCTAGAGGGGGGGGGTGAATAGGATTACTAATAAGATTAATGGCTAATTAAAAATCTTTTGGACAATTATAAGTTTAAGAAAGAAACTTCTAAGTCAACTAATATATCAAACTCTTAAGGGATCATGCAATGGATAAGTTAGAGGTTTGATATATAAGTTAAACAAGTAAATCGAATTTCTATTCTCTTACTATGCTAGATGATCTAAGTTAGATAAGCTAGATAATCAATATCACAATATTCATGCTAGCATATTATCAAACATATAAGGTGCGGAAAATAAATAGAGTAGGGATAGAAAGTACACAACGATGTATAGTGGTTCGGTTATCCCTACATCCACTACCTAAGGAAGCCTCCTTAGGATTTCAAGCTTTTCACTAATCTCCCGTGTATCTCTTAACCGGGTCGAGAACACAATAACCCTTACAACCTCTTCGTTACCACGAAGGACAAACACTTGTGCTATCGCAACACAAGGACACCGAGTATACTCCCGATACTCTAATTCTCTCTTAATCTATCTATTACAAGAACTAGACTTAAGAGGATAAAAACAAAGTGTTTAAGGGGTGAAAGAACTTTGCTAACAATCTCCTAAAGAGTAGATATAACTATAAGCATGAAAACTCCTCTTGAGTAGATAATAACTTTGAAGCTTCTTGGTTTAAGCTCTTGATCAAGCTTGGATGATTAACTTTGATAGCTTGAGACCTCTAATTTTGTAGGAGAATGATATGTATAATAGTTGAAGTGTAAGAGGTGAGTTTCTCCTTCAAAGAGGCCATATTTATAGCACAAGAAAGTCCCCAACGGTTATAAAGTTGGTGGGATACTTTGTGCCAAACCGGGTTCCCGGTTTCCCAAATGCGGGTACCCGGTTTCAATTGCAACGGCTACATAACGGCTATAAAGAGCTTGATGGTGACTTGAGCTTCACAAAACCGGGTTCCCGGTTTTACCAAATGCGGGTACCCGGTTCTTACTGACATAGGCATTTTGACATTTTGATTCTTTGCTCGGATGGAAAAGTTTTGTTCACGAGAGTTGTAGGAAACATCATTTTAAGAAACTTTGTAGTTGATCATGAAAGCTAATTCTCAATGTATACATAAGATAAGGTTAAAAGTATTGGTATGAAAATTAGCTTCTTAGGATATGATAATAAAGCTTTGATCTAAATGATAAGGATTGTGCTTTTTGATGAATTAGAGTGCAAGATAAAGAATATAAATAAAGTATAATTAGCACACTAAACAATAGAGGATTTGTCACATTAAAACGACTAATCGATTGGGGTAATATGCCAACAGAAGCTCGAGAAGAAATTTTCCGTTCGAAGCTTTCCGGCAGAGATTTCATGGCATTTCGTTTCACCAGAAATAGCCCTTGAGTTGCTGCTGAGCTGAGAAGAAGACTGCTGAGTTGCGAAGGTCTCGAAGCCTCATCGGAAAACCTCCGCTCAAAGAAAAGAGCTGCTGACCAAGAGAGTCGTCACTACTCGGAGCTACTAGCCAAGATTGAAAAGTCGCTCTCCTGCACAAGAAAACTGTCACCGCAAAGGAGTTGCTGCCCATCTAGCTTCTTTTTCGTTCAGTTTACTCCATTCAAAGAAGATTATGTTGTCGTATCTGGAGTTGGAGGACTCACTGCTTCAATGGCTCACGAACTTAAGTGCAAATCGCAGGTGTCATGGCCTCCGTCGTTCGTGACCTCGCCGGATTCTGAGTATCGAAGCCATGGTTTCGAGTGGTATCAAATGTTCACGGTGGAATCTTTGTTCTTAGGCAAATGGTTCGTGCTCTGTTCTTAAAAGTTTCGAATGGTTTTGTGTTGACATGTTGAGCAGGCAACTGTTCGAAATATGCTTTGCGAGGTGGTTCTTCGCCTGAGCAAGGGCGGTCACTCCTTCGTTCGTGCTCCGGCGACGAGGAAGAAGACTCGGTCATGGAGTGCTAATATGCTGAGCATTTTCCAGTTTGAGGAAGGCAAGCTTTTCAGTAGTACGTAGATGTCATTTTCTTCTTTTCTTTTGTGAATAGTATAGTTATTATATTTCTGTAAGTTATGTGAAAATTAATTTAAATTGTATGTAATTCTTTTTCTACTCAATAATTTTTAAAAAATACTCAATGTTTTTACTAGGTATACTCAATGAATTTCCCATATACTCAGTAAAAAATTGCACTCGTGCTCCAATACTCAGTAATTTATCGTAATACTCAGTATTTCAACCAGATACTCAGATTTCCTACCAATACTCAATAACTTTTCCCAGCGAATCATTAACTTTTTCGAATACTCAGTACTTTTTCTAGTGGAGTACTCAGTATTTTTTTCGGCGACTCGTAACTTTTCCCGAGGACTCAGTAATTAGTTTGAGTACTCAGTACTTTCTCCGAGTACTCAGAATTCGTTCTGGTGGCACTAGCAGTGATTTGCGGTGGTTGTGGTTGGAGCTGGAAAGTATTGATACTCAATGAAGACGGAGAGAGAAAAATGATAAGGGAGGAGAGTGAAGAATCTATTTTTTGTCTTATATATACCTTAAGGGTATTCTTAACCCACAAGGTTTGAAAAGCTTTTTTAGAGAATAGAGAAAAAGGATCGTACTTTTAGGGTAGATAGATAATCACCAAGACTCCATATGTAATACACCCAATAAAGAAAACTAAATAACCCAATAACCGAAACTGTTTATTATTATATATTTTCAACTTATGTTATAATCTAGGTAAAATAGTATATTGAAATTCTAAAATAAAAATCCAAATACTAGATTTAACCAACTAAATAATAAATATACAATTTAATCAAATACCAACATAATTTTTTATATACTTTGGAGATTTTTCTTTTATGTGTTGTTTTATTTAATGAAAATTAATATATTTATAAAACTATCATTTGGTTTATGCTTATAAACTGCAAAACCGTTTAAAACCCCAAAACTGAATGGTATAATTATGTTTTTGAAAAGTGAAACCGATGGTTAAACCATTAGGTTATGGTTTTTAATAAAATAAAGGTGGTGCGGCCTAAGGTGTGATAAATTAATGATATAAATAAGTGCAAATACACACCCTAAACTAACACTGTACTGCAAGTATTACAGGACGTATGCAAGTTTTAATGATAAGAAGATTCGTTCCTCAGGGACTAACGAAAGTTAACTTATGCAAATTATCAAGTGCAGATATTAAAGATAGGAAAGATAATACGCAAGAGAAAGAAAAGATAGACAAATATTTATTTGGTTTTCTAATAAATAAACTAAACTAATAAACTAAAGACAGAAATTAAATAAAAGAAAAGAAGATAGTATGAAAGTCTAGCTTGAGTAATTAGCTTGCAATCCCCACTAGTTTTGCCGTTCTAAACATGTAAGGGCAAATTATGTAGTATTTCCCTAATCGGTCCCAATATGCTATCGGTAGTTTAAAATAGGATTTACCTGTGTCAATAAGGCTTCCTAAGCAAACTTTTCCTGTAATTGGTAAAGAGTCACAAGACTCAACCATAGTGATTATCTAGATAGGTTGGGTTGTCAGATCAGACCTAATACTAGACGTTATGTGCTAAACATGCAATTAAACACCGTTGTCAATGGTGACCTAATTACTAGATGGTAATTCTCTATGGCCGCGGTTCCACAAGAACACAGAATATAAATCCAAACACATAAACAGAGAATAAAAACTATAATTCAATTTAAAACATTAATTTCCCAAATTAGATAGATGTCAATCAAAACTAGGGTTCATACATATATGCTAAACACTCAAACTAAAGAATTAATTCATACTAAGAAAGGAAGAGAAAAGAATTACAAAGTAAGAGGTTGAAGGAGACATAGTTGTTGCACAGCTCCTTCCAGACTTCTTCTCTTGTGTAGTAGCTTCCTCTTGGCCTTAAGGTCTGGCCAAGGATGATTTTAGAGTGTTAAGAGGCTGTATTTATAGGTTATAGGAAGACCTAATTCGTTTTCTTGAAGGAGAAGGAAAGTAATGGACTCCTAGTCCAACTCAAATTCGTATGGAAATAAAGATAAACACTGCTGGACCGTTTTGAGCATATCTTCTTCGTTATTGGTCGGTTTGAGCTCCATAAGATACCAAAAGAATCGCAACAGAATTATCTAGACCCTGTAGAAGGAAATTACCAAATTCGGCCTATTTCTTAGGTAAAAACACCAATCTTTAGACGTGTGTGAAGAATCCCAGATTTAGGCAGCTTTTTCTTTTCCTAATTGAACTCAGTTTCCTTCTATCTCCAATTTCCATGCATATCTCTTTCCATAAGTTTTAATCTTTGACTTGGACTCTAATTAATCTCCATAATTATCTTTAAAGCTTCACACTAAATAAACAATTAAACCCAATATGCTCTAAAAATAATAATTCTACAAATCAAGACTCAAAATAGGAAAGTGTACTAAAATAAGCTAAAATCAACCTATAAACTAATAAATAAGCCTAAAATGATGTCTCATGAGTATATTTTACTATCACAAATGAGGAGACATCAAGACCCCCAACTCAAAGTTGTATCGTCCCGATACAATAAAAGTAAAGAACAATAGGGTAGTCAAGAAGAAGAAGTAGGAGGAGAATAAGAACAGAACACAATGAATGATCCTAGAGCAAAATGTCTAAAAAGTCTCATGTAGTAATGCTCAAGAAATAATGCACAAATATGCTTAATATACATGTAATCAACAATCCATAAACTCAAGTTAAGATTAATTTCGCAATGCCAGAAGGAGAGGATGATAACTTAGTTCATGTTAATGGCTATAGGTTGTTCATAGGTCCCAAATCAAGCATCCAATGGTCCACTTACCTACTTACCTAATAGCTCGATTGTTTCTCCATCTAGTAGTCAGAAATCCTAAGGTCTTGGTTATAACTTGGCTTAAGGACGGGTGTGGTATATTTGGATAATGAAAAGTGAGCTTTTGGCTCTCTCCTCACTAGCCATCAACGAATCGCCCTAGAGCTTGAGTTTTCACTCGAAGATGTTCTCACTCAACCCAATTTATTGATGCTTTTGATTTGCATCCCCAATAATCCCAAATAAAACCTTTTATGATGATATACAAATTCCACTTTGCCGGTCCGAATATATATTATTTTCATATCAATTTCTCTTTTTGTATAGCTATGATTCTCTTTTTGATGTTCGAGATATCACGCTATTTTTCATATATATATATTCTTTCTTTTTATGCCCTTGTTGGCAAAATTAGCTCGTAGCTTCTTTTTCATTCACTATTACCCCGGCAAAGGGTTACATTAATAACAATTTCATCATCAATAAAATCACAAAGATAATTCCCCAAAATCCCTAGTGATGAAACCCACCACCCCAAACTCAAGCTCTAAAACGAGTGTCTCAGGTTTTGTGATTCGAGTGCGGGTCATATAGATAAGTCCTAAAAACTAGGGTATGGATTATAATGTGTTTCAAATAAAAGGCTTTAGAAAGGCTCAGAGGGGCTAAGACGGATAAATAACAATAATATCAAACAAAAGGGTGAGAAAGTATAAAAGGCTTCAAGTGTTTTAACATGAAAGAACTGCCTTAGTCATTTTTCTAACTACCTGATTTTGTTACTTTTTCACTATTAGTTCATAGACAAGTGGGTTTTCAACTAATTTTAAACCTCACGTTCTACACACCAAATAACTATTCCTAAGTTTCAACGTGACTTCTTAGCATTGCTCATTAACTTTTCTATTCTTTATTTCCTGTTTTCATACATGCATCTAAACCATTTTATGACATCTTTCAAAAACATACTACTTACTATCATTGACCTAATAAAATCATGCTATATTAGGTACATTCAACATATTCTATGCCTAATTCAACCCAAAAATTTTAAATTTTATGAAAAACAAAAAGGAAGATGAGGACAACGAATCCCCACCCCCAACTCAAAAATGAGCCGTGTCCCCACGACTCGAAAAAGACTCAAGAAAGAATATAATTTAAAATTAGCATACATATTGCACATAAAGAAATGGTAGGGAAGAAAGAAAACATACTCTTCGAGGCTTTTACCTCGCCTTGACGATACTTGGATTAACTCTAATGTCTCTTCTTCACCCAACTTCTTATTCGCTTTTTGTTTAGGACACGTGATCATAATAGGATATTGCATTATATAACGACATGGGAGAGATCGAAAATCCGTATCACCTCCTCATAGATCAACTGTGCCACATCTTCTTCTTCTCCTCATAAAATACAATTCACAAACAACCCAAGCATTCCAAATCTCCATGAACCTTCATGTATTCACCTTCAACTTCTTCTTCAAATACTTTCTCATAATAAAAATGTAGTTCCTTTAATTGTTTCTTCGGAGAAGCTATCAGGGCCCTTGAAGCTTTCTCTTTTTCTCTTGGGTATAAGGTCTTTGATCTAGAGAGGCCGTGTTGTCTTCTTCACTAAATTTGGAATCTTTTTGCTCATTGAATCAAACATAGCTAGCTAACCTCTCTTCTCTTGACTTGTTTTACCCATTGAATTGGAACTAGGACTTGTCTCACTTGATTTCTTCTCAATTAAATCCGATACCTTGATTTCTTCATCTCCCTTTCAGTAGATACTGTTCATGTTCTCTTAATCATCTCAATTGACCCCCAACTCAAAGCTTTAACCACTCTTGAAATTTGAAACTCTTGATTATTGGTTGTACAAGCTTTATTTGGGTTAGGAAAGGTGATTTGATGATGATTCTCTATGTGGGTAAGATGGATTCTTCATGGATTGGTATGGATTTAAGAAATTGTAGGATGAATTTTTGAAATTTAAGCTTTTGATTCTTGGACTCAAGGTGTTTTGGGATGATATAGGTGGTTGAATCTTCCTTGTAATGATGTGGAGAATGAATTGGATGTGTTTTCATGGTGATTGGGTAGTGTTTTGATGATTGGTGAAGGTTTTTATGAGCTCTAATGGAGTTGGGAGAGTTTTGGAGAGAAGAAAGAGGTTTAAGGTTTAATCAATTCGGAATAATAAGCTTTAGATTTTCATATAGCCTTGAAACCCTTTATTTTCTCTCTCTGGCAGCTCGTGCGGACTACCCCTGCGGACCATGGGGTGCACCGCGGGGTACACCGCGACATCTGATGCTCGAAAATTTTTGCTCACTGGTTAAAACCCGTGGTAGGACCCCGTGGTACGGGTTTTTGACTCGCGGACTAGGGTCGGTGTACCGGAGGGTACCCCGCGGCATCTGTAGCTAACTCCGTCAAAATACCCGTGGTACCCACCCCGTAGTACGCGTTTTTGGGGCGCGGACCATGGTGCGGTGTACCGGAGGGTAGTCCGCGGCAATTTTTCTGGTTTCTGGATCAAACCCGTAGTAGCAACCCGTGATACGGGTTTTTGACCACGCGGTGCACCGCGGCTGAGGTCCGGTGTACCGCACGTGGCAAAAACCTCCCCAACAGCTAGATCTCGAAATGTTATGCAGTTTAGGCTCAAAAATCACCTGATTCCGATATCCGAGCGCAAAGATATGGCTTGCCGAAGTTTCTGTCCAAAAAAATTTTGCTCGCTTCCCTAACTCGATTTCTCCAATACCTAATCATCAAAAACACTAATACCTTTCTCAAATATGCAATATCAACTAAAATTAACTAAGCTAAACATAAATAAATAAATAAAAAAACTAAAAATGTAAAAACATAAACGAAATTACGGGTTGTCTCCCGTATAGCACTTTTGTTTAACGTCTTTCAAAGTTAGACGTGTTACCTCGATTAAGGATGACGAAATTTCCACCCTTTGCCTTTAATTCCCACGAACTTTTCAGCTCGATTCTTTATAATCATGGATAGTGCCATCCAAGATCTCGTGGGAAGTGGTGTCTCTAGTGGTAACTCGATTTTATTTGTAGCATTACACTCCTCTGGCAGTCCATTCATCTCGAATATTCGTTTGTTAGAAAGAATGTCCTTCATGAATTGACCGTATTTTGACATTCTGGTGAGAGCTTCTACAAACGGGCTGCTGATCTTTAACTTGTTCATCATGTCAACGAACTTCTTGAATTCCAGGTCATTGTCCTTTCTGACATGTGAAGGGAATGGTGGAGGAGGACATGTGTTGGTTACCACTGGGCTCTTTTTTTTTTTTGGTTTCTTCTCTTGGACACTTTTTTGTTCAACTACCTCTTCGACCTTATCTTCTGTTGCTTCTTCCCCCCTCTGATCTGGAATAGGGACTGGTTCTGGTTCTGGTCTTGGTGGAGGTAGTTGTTTTCCACTTCCTAATTCAACTGCATGACAAACTTTGTTTTCTGGAGCAGTAGTATCACTTCGGATTTGCCTTTCTGCAAGGATTTTAGTTTTATCCACCATTCATGACACTGCCTGCACCCTCTCCATAAGCGCACTCTGTGAGTCTTGGGATTCTTGCTGGTGACTCTCTATATTTTCAATTGTTTGCATCAGTCGAACCAAACTTGAATTCACACTCGAAGGTTGCTCCTGCATGGGTTGCTGCATTGAATAAGAAGGTGGTTCTTGATAAGCGTTATTATAAATCGGCGCTTCTTGATAGATAGGTTGTCGAGGATAATAAGCTTGTGGTCGTGGTTGATAATAATCATCATGATAATGGTTATCATTATGACATGGTTGTTGATCTCCGACCCAATTGTAACTCTGTGGGGGTTGATAGTCAGCGTAATTTCCTTGAGATTGATAATAACCATCATGATAATGGTTTCTTGGATAAGGCATGAAGGAAATTGAGGCTGGATTGTTCATGCAATATCCCCACGAGTGATCTCTTGCTCCACAACTAGGACATGAAGGTGAGGCATGTACTAGATTCCTCTGAGCTAGTTGTTACGATTGTTCTCGTAATTCCTCAAGTTGTCGGCTTAACTCCTTGAGCTTTAGAGATTCCATCTTGAAATAGCTTCTTCAGGATCTAATAGCAGGAAACCTTTATCTCCTAATGAATCTGCTCTTGCCTAAAAAAAATCTGTAAAACAAAAACTAAAAAGAAGAGCGTAAAATAGAACTAACTGAAAAAAAAGCACAAGATAATTGCACAAGGACTAACGATGTAGTCCCCGGCAGCGGCGCCAAAAACTTGGTGCGGCCTAAGGTGTGATAAATTAATGATATAAATAAGTGCAAATACACACCCTAAACTAACACTGTACTGCAAGTATTACAGGACGTATGCAAGTTTTAATGATAAGAAGATTCGTTCCTCAGGGACTAACGAAAGTTAGAGAGAACTTATGCAAATTATCAAGTGCAGATATTAAAGATAGGAAAGATAATACGCAAGAGAAAGAAAAGATAGACAAATATTTACTTGGTTTTCTAATAAATAAACTAAACTAATAAACTAAAGACAGAAATTAAATAAAAGAAAAGAAGATAGTATGAAAGTCTAGCTTGAGTAATTAGCTTGCAATCCCCACTAGTTTTGCCGTTCAAAACATGTAAGGGTAAATTATGTAGTATTTCCCTAATCGGTCCCAATATGCTATCGGTAGTTTAAAATAGGATTTACCTGTGTCAATAAGGCTTCCTAAGCAAACTTTTCCTGTAATTGGTAAAGAGTCACAAGACTCAACCATAGTGATTATCTAGATAGGTTGGGTTGTCAGATCAGACCTAATACTAGACGTTATGTGCTAAACATGCAATTAAACACCGTTGTCAATGGTGACCTAATTACTAGATGGTAATTCTCTATGGCCGCGGTTCCACAAGAACACAGAATATAAATCCAAACACATAAACAGAGAATAAAAACTATAATTCAATTTAAAACATTAAGTTCCCAAATTAGATAGATGTCAATCAAAACTAGGGTTCATACATATATGCTAAACACTCAAACTAAAGAATTAATTCATACTAAGAAAGGAAGAGAAAAGAATTACAAAGTAAGAGGTTGAAGGAGGCATAGTTGTTGCACAGCTCCTTCCAGACTTCTTCTCTTGTGTTGTAGCTTCCTCTTGGCCTTAAGGTCTGGCCAAGGATAATTTTAGAGTATTAAGAGGCTGTATTTATAGGTTATAGGAAGACCTAATTCATTTTCTTGAAGGAGAAGGAAAGTAATGGACTACTAGTCCAACTCAAATTCGTATGGAAATAAAGATAAACACTGCTGGACCGTTTTGAGCATATCTTCTTCGTTATTGGTCGGTTTGAGCTCCATAAGATACCAAAAGAATCGCAACAGAATTATCTAGACCCTTGAGAAGGAAATTACCAAATTCGGCCTATTTCTTAGGTAAAAACACCAATCTTTAGACGTGTGTGCAGAATCCCAGATTTAGGCAGCTTTTCCTTTTCCTAATTGAACTCAGTTTCCTTCTATCTCCAATTTCCATGCATATCTCTTTCCATAAGTTTTAATCTTTGACTTGGACTCTAATTAATCTCCATAATTATCTTTAAAGCTTCACACTAAATAAACAATTAAACCCAATATGCTCTAAAAATTATAATTCTACAAATCAAGACTCAAAATAGGAAAGTGTACTAAAATAAGTTAAAATCAACCTATAAACTAATAAATAAGCCTAAAATGATGTCTCTTGAGTATATTTTACTATCACAAATGAGGAGACATCAAAAGGGTTATGGTTTTTTGATAGTTTTGCAAAATACTGAATTATTGTCATCCCTAGGTAGGGTGGGTGTGGGGGAAATAATTATATATTTATTTATATTAATCAAGGGTATCAAATATATACTTTTAAACTATTAAGAGGGAGACTATAATATTTTTAAATAAAAATTATAGGAATCAAAATTTGTTTTTGCTAAACGTAAGGGGACACTAGTCTCCCTGATATACACATACGTCATTCTTGATAAACTACATTTTTCATACTAAAATCTTAATTTCTAAACTAAATCTATCGATATATATATACACAAATTAATGATTTATTGTTACTATAACTGGTTTTTGTTCTGCGTTAATATAATGGATCAAACATCATTGATACCATCTCATAATTTTTTATAAAATTGTTTTTAATGTATAAGAGAAAAGATATTAGCAACTCCATTAGTATTTAATAGTCCATTAGTAGTAAAATTGGAAAAATATATACACAAATACTTTGAAAGTCTAATTGAAAAATTACTGTCTTTCTTTACTTCAATATCAATAAATAAAAACCTATATGTACATATAGGGTGTGTATGGGTGGGTTTTGTGTGTAGAGAGAAGAAAAGGTGAGGCCTAAACATAAACCTTCTGATATAGCGAGGATGTATGTGCTTTTGGGAGGAGGTGTTGATGCAATTCACAAACGTTGGTCAACCGGTTCAAAGCACACATTTTTTTTGTTATGTTCGAGGACGATGTTTGATAGAGAGTGAAACTCCTGACCAGTACAAATACAAGAACGGTGGAACTTTAATGCTTCTCTCAATGGTTATCTAAGCTGGATCTATCACATGGTGAGCTAAAATTGGACAAGGGTCAAGAACACAAGGAGGTGTGCCTCCCAATGGCACTCCGATATTCAAGTCAATATTGGAGTCTAAGATCGAGGAGAATATTTATTGACTAGGTCCGACTGTAATATGAATAGTGTAATAAAATAAGTGATACATTATTGAACTAATGGTGTGGGTATTTACATATATGAGAAGACTAATATACATGGTTGGGATTTTGTCATATTCTCCAAGGTTTTATCGGGAGTTTGATCTCTCGTGTACGCATAGAGGTTTATTAAGGTACATCAGGCTCTACTATTGAAATTCCTTTCTACCCTCGTCCATGTTGGACATCGATTTACAACATGTACGGGAATCAAGGTTATCTCCCCAACTCAGTTGGTAGAGATCTTCTCTTACAACGCTCATCCCTAGTGTAGTCAATCTTATCAATACCCCATTGAACACACAAGGTTGGAATCAAGCATATATTTTGGTTTAAGGTGGAGCTTTAATTGATTCGTTTTGTGACATATACTGTTGTTGTAGATTAGGCCATCGATTCTGTATTTCCTTGTGACACGTATTTACTTTAGGTGGCTCCCATACGCGTATTAAATGAATACTCGTGTATAATAGGGATAAAAGTCTCATACCTCGTTGATGTAAAGTCAAAGAGGATGAAACCCTGATTTGGGGTCTTAGACAAAGCAAGGATAATTAGCTAAGCTTGAAAGACTTTACCTCGCCAACATCAAGGCCACTAATCAAGGCCACTAATGAGACAAGGCCACAATTTAAAGGCGAGCTCAAGAAGTAATTTGGAACATGAAGCACAACACATTATCCACAAGCAATGTATGTGGAGATAAGGGGTAGTGGTGAGATTATAAGATCAAAACAAACATCCACTCTCTAGGGAGTATTATAAATATCAAGGTTCCTTCAATAAGAGGGAGGGATATTACTTGTACAATCATTCCCAAGAGGATGATAACTCCAAGACTATGAGAGAAACACATCATAGCCTATTTTCTATGTAACCACAAGGCTTATTAATGAAACTTATATGAAAGAGATCGTATTACTCTTCTCTGAGTTATTTTTTCAGTATTATTATTGTATTATACAAAGTCAATACACAATTAAACACTTTCGCTCACAAAATTCAGTCTAGTTAGTTCAATTAATTCGATTTAGTAGAATCTAGAATATCAGATTGGCGTCGTCTGTGGGAAGTGACTAAGCTTTTCACCCATTGAGATACACAAAAATGGCCAAAACAAGAGTCGACAGTAGGACGTAAACACATAATGAGTAGGAGGTGTAGCGAGTTTTGAAGCTTCTAGCAGTCTTAGTGGAAATCCTACACCATCATCTCCGTTAGCACATGCTACTATTCTCCCATGGACACCACATTAGCCACTCAAAATGGTGTTGTTCAGTCCACAAAGGTGGAACATTCTGCTACTTCTGAAACCACAAAACTACCCACGATACTTAAATGACATGATGAACGACCTGTGTGCAAAATATAAAAAGGTAAACATTAATGATTACTCATTCAAACTAAAGAAGCATTCTTATCGGTAAATATGTAAACCTATTGACCAATTAGTTTAAACCTATTGTCTATACTCAAATACTCTTATGTTTCTATTTAATATGTCGAATGACTATATGCATATATTCAGAGACATGTGCACAATTGTATGATATAGATAATGCGTTTAGTATGCTGAGAAAGCTCGCCTCCTTTGGCAAATTAGTGAAAGGTAATTGAAGATGACACTGAATCGGGGGCTCAGAGCTAAATTATTCTCGACTAAGTAACTAAATCAATTGATATTAGTCACATGTTCAAGAATAAATTTTTATTGGGGGACCACCTAATTTTTGTGTATTAATTGCACTAAAATCCTCATATTATACAAAATTTTCATTATATCCTATATTTGTAAAAAATGTATTATAGGTCCCTATGTTAAGTGCTGGGGGAAAGGCTGTGATAAATAAACAGATAAATAAAGATAATAATAAAGGACACACCCTTGACTACCACGAGAAACTCACTACAAGTATTACAGATCGTTTGCAAGTTTAGTTAAGTAAAAGTTCGTTCGCAGGGATTTGATATGTTATATCTAGTTATGTATATGAGAAGTGTAGGAGAAATTAATTGTTAAATAAAAAGAATATAAAAGTAATAATATTTATTTTGTTTTCAGATCTAGAAGATAATAATGCAAATAAATAAATACTAAAAGAACGGAGATGAGAAATATAGCTTAGGGTTGCTAGTATGCACTTATCTTTTTCAATATTCTAGTTATAAGGGTGATTAAAGCTCTTAGATGAATAGTCGGGATTCTAAATTCCTCCTAACCCCCTTCCGGGTGGACTTAAGAGGCGACCTAACAATTACCAGGGGACTTAATAAGGTGCTCCTACGCCACTAGGTTCTTAGATGAGACTGGCTACAATAATGATCGGTGATTAAATAAAAACCCTAATGACTATCTAGTTAGGCAAGACCTTCCGGATCAATACCACATACTAGACGCTTATGTGGCGTTTCAATAATTAGACACCCCTTCTAGGCGACCATCTAACTACTATTAATGGGGTAGTCTATACTCGTGCACTAGCAAGAACTACAATCAATAAATCAAAGCACATAAATCAGATATATGGTTAAGAAGCTAGAATAACTTTAAAAGGGTTTCCCCAAATAATGTAAAAACAAATAAAGAATTAGAAATCAAAGATTATACATATGTGAACCCAAGCTATGGGAAATTAGTTCATATCTAAAGACATACAAATAAACTACAGATGAAAGTAATTAGAAACAAAGATAAGCTAAAGAATCTAATACAAATTAACCTAGTGATAGAGGGAGATAATGGAGAAGAGGAGTTTGCTACTTTCCAACATCTTGTCTTCCTCTCTACAGGTCTTGTTGCTTCTCTTGAATGACTTCTATGATACTTAAGGTTTATAACTGAGCAAGGACATGTTTACAATAGTTAAAGGGTGTATATTAGTGGGGCCTAGGGTGTGATAAAATAAGATATGAATAAAGTGCAAATAACACCCTAAAGCTACACGGTTCTGCAAGTATTACAGATCGTATGCAAGTTTTAGAAAATAAGTAAGATTCGTTCCACAGAGACTACGAAGGTTAGGGGAATCTTATGCAAGAATCAAGTGCAATAAATTAAAGCTAGAACAACTAAACGAAAATAAAAGTAAAGACAAATAGATATTTATTTGATTTTCTAATTAACTAAATTAAGACTAAGAATTAAAAGACAGAAAAGTAAATACGAAAGAGAAGTAGTAAGAGAATATAACTCGAGTTATTAGCATGTAATCCCCACTAGTTTTGCCGTTCTAAACATGTAAGGGTGAATTATGTAGTATTTCAATAATCGGTTTCAATTACGCTAGGTAGTTTTAAATAGGATTTACCTGTGTCAATAAGGCTTCCTAAGCAAACTTTTCCTGTAATTGGTAAATAGTCACAAGAACTAAACCATAGTAATTATCTGGTTAGGTTATTGTCAGATCTAAACCGAATACTAGACGTTATGTGCTAAACATGCAATTAAACACCGTTGTCAATGGTGACCTAATTACTAGATGGTAATTCTATATGACTGCAGTCCACAAGAACACAAAATATAAATCCAAACACATAAACAGAGAATAAGAACTATAATTCAATTTAAAACATTAAGTTCCCAAATTAGATAGATGTCAATCAAAACTAGGGTTCATACAAATATGCTAAAACTCAAGCTAAAGAAATTTAGTTCATGCAAGAAAAGAAAGAAATTACAAATTTAAAGGTAGAAGAAGATATTGTGATGAACAGCTCCTTCCAAACTTCTTTTCTTGTGTTGTAAGCTTCCTCTTGGTTTAAGGTTTCACCAAGGATGATTTAAGAGTGTTAAGAGGTTGTATTTATAGAGTATAGGTTGACCTAATTCGTTTCTTGGAGGAAAGGCCAAGTAATAGACTCCAAGCCCAACTCAAATTCGTATGGAATTAAAGATAATTACTGTTGAACTGTTTTGAGTATATCTTCTTTGTTATTGGTCGGTTTTTGCTCCATAATATACCAAAAGAATCCTCAGCGAATTATCTACGTCCCTATGAAAGGAATCTTCCAAAATCGGCTTGCTTATTGGAGTTATCACCACTTCTTTAAGCGTTGCTGCAGAAATTCAGATTTAGGCAGCTTTTCCTTTTACATGTTTTTAGCCTTTGTTTCCTTTATCTCCAATTACCATGTAAATCTCTTTCCATATGTTGTTGTCTTTGACTTGGACTATAATTAATCTCCATAATTATCTTTAAAGCTTCACACTAAATAAACAATTAAACCCAATATACTCTAAAAATATTATGTTACTAAATCAAGACTCAAAATAGGAAAGTGCACTAAACTAAGCTAAAATCAACCTATAAACTAATAAATAAGCCTAAAATGATGTCTCAGAAGTGTATTTTATTATCACAAATGAGGAGACATCAAGACCCCCAACTCAAAGTTGTATCGTCCCGATACAATAAAAGTAAAGAACAGAAGGGTAGTCAAATAAACAGGAAGAAGTCGGAGGAGAATAAGAACAAAACACAATGAATGATCCTAGAGCATTAAATCTAAAAAAATCTCATGTAGTAATGCTCAAGAGATATAGCACAAATATGCTTAAACTACATGTAATCAACAATCCATAAATTCAAGTCAAGATTAACTTCGCAACGCCAGAAGGAGATGATGATAACTTAGTTCAGGTTAATGGCTATAGGTTGTTCATAGGTCCTAATATAGCATTCAATGATCCAATTACCTATTACCTAATAGCTTAGTTATTTCTCCATCTAGTAGTTAGAAATCCAAAGGTCTTTGGTTATAACGTGGCTTAAGGACGGGTGTGGTATATTTGGATAATGAAAAGTGAGCTTTTGGCTCTCTCCTCACTAGCCATCAACGAATCGTCCTAGAGCTTGAGTTTTCACTCAAAGATGTTCTCACTCAACCCAATTTATTGATGCTTTTGGTGTGCATCCCCAATAATCCCAATTAAAACCTTTGATGATATAAAAATTCCACTTTGCCGGTCCAAATATATATTTTTTAAATCAATTTTTTCTTTTGTATAGCTATGATTCTCTTTTTGATGTTGAGATATCACGCTATTTTTTCATATATATATTCTTTGTATGCCCTTGTTGGCAAAATTAGCTCGTAGCTTCTTTTTCATTCACTATTACCCCGGCAAAGGGTTAAAATAATTTCTTTCATCATCAATAAAATCACAAGTATAATTCCCAAATACCCAATGTTCCCTAATGATAAAACCCACCACCCCAAACTCAAGCTCTAAAACGAGTTGTCTCAGGTTTTGCGATTTGAGTGCGGGTATAGATAAGTCCTACAAACTAGGGGTATGGATTATAATGTGTTTCAATAAAAAGGCTTTAGAAAGGCTCAGAGGGGCTAAGACGGATAATAACAATAATAATCAAATAAAAGGGTGAGAAAGTATAAAAAGGCTTCAAGTGTTTTAATCATGAAAGAATTGCCTTAGTCATTTTTCTAACTACTGGATTTCGTTACGTTTTCATTATTAGTTCATAGACAAGCGGGTTTTCAACTAATTTCAAACCTCACGTTCTACACACCAAATAACTCTCCCTGAGTTTCAACGTGAATTCTTAGCATTGCTCATTAACTTTCCTATCTTTTATTTCCTGTTTTCATGCATGCATCTAAACAAATTTGTTGCATCTTTCAAAAAAATACTACTTACTATCATTGACCTAATAAAATCATGCTCAAATAGGTACATTCAAAATATTCTGTGCCTTAATTCAACCTAAAAATTTTAAATTTTATGCAAAAACGAAAAGAAAAATGAGGACAACGAATCCCCACCCCCAACTCAAAAGTGAGCCGTGTCCCCACGACTCGAAAAAGACTCAGGAATGAAATAAAATTTAAAATTAAAACTAACTAAACTACCTAAACTACCTAATGCATACAAGCTATTAAGAAAAATTAGAATGACTTACCTGGCTGGCCATAAAGATCCATTATATCCTCCTCCTCTTCCGAAGCAGAGGGATCGGTATAACTATCAATATCCCTGTCCAAGGTAAAATCGTCCAGCTGTGATTGCATCTGTATGACTTCCGTCCAAAGTTCTCTGTTATCTTCTTGTAATCTTTCGATTTCGTTTTGTAATTTGAGAGCCCAAGGAGGAAGATCATGAACAATTTCAGAGGAAGAAGTAGAAGAACCTTGGTCTTGAATTTTTATTTTCTTCAAAGGCCTTCTTGATGGTATGGACATTCTAGCAGTTAGCTTCTTTGGTAGTGGTTGTGCTGGTGCCTTTTCTTTTGATTCTTCAGTAGCCTCATCAATGGTGATAGGCTTTTCAATGGTGGCCCCAGGCAATTTCTTATTCTTCCCAAGGATAGCTGATGTCTCCCTAATTGTTCTTATTTTCGACCCTTGGGAGACATCATTTTTTGTGTTTATTTAATTAATTTGATAGACTTTTGGACTTAAATTGCAATAATCCGGAATTCCCTTTTTATTTCTAGCATTTTTAATTTATTAAACTTTTGCGCGTAATATTGGTATTTTTAGTGTAAAGTTTACAGGTTTTAGATGTTAGCTAGGAGAGGAATCCGAGGAGAAAGTCAAAGATCGTGAATTAGAGTCAAGACTTGAAGGTAAATCCCGAAGATATTATTTTTAGAGCTGAAAATCCATTTTCCAGGCCATAGATTGCTGATTTCTAGGTGCTTAAGCGATGATTTAGCCGCTGACCTTTGAAGAGAAATCATTCCTTATTGAGTTACGGAACTTTAGCAACTGGAATGAGGTCAATCGGAGTCATAACGCATCGGGAAAAGCCGTTTTAGTGAAGGTGTATCAGCAGTTACGGGATTTTGGGCTTAGAAAGTGGGCTTGGACATTTAATTAATATTCTATTTTCTGGTCCAAGCCCTAGAACGAATTTATGCTTATAAAAGGAGGTCTGGACTTCTATTTTTCACACAATTCACATTCCACAAGATTAAAACACCAGAGAGAAGCAACAGAAGGAAGAAGAAGAAGCTACAAGAGCTGGAGTGGGTCTATAGCTCCGTTCGTAGTCATTCCAATTCCGGAAATTAGGTTCTTTTTATATTTTAATTTTGTAAACAATATGAATTCCCTTTCTTTTAATTTAGTTTTTAATTTTAATATGAGCTAAGCTTTTAATAGTGCTTGAGAGCAAACAATGGGTGAATCTTAATTTTATGAAATAACGAATGTTGAATTTGGGTTTATGCTAAATTAAATTAGATTGGGTTTATTACTCTTTTCGATAATTTGTGATTATTTACTGATTTTAGAGTCGCGAACTAAAATTAGGTATTAGTATCTAAGCTATTCCATATATGTGGAGTGTGGATCATCCTGACGGAGGGTTTAGGTATAGAATTAATTATTCAATCTAGGATAAAAGCTATTGATTCTGACGAACTTAGCTAATTCTAGGGCCAATGAGGTAAAACACTTAATCATCCAACGGTGGATCATATTTACCCTGACGGGACTAGTGACACTTTAGGATCGCCTTATAGTCCACCCTGACGGGGGTATAAGGAATTTAGAATCCCGACCATTGTAATTGACCAATTTAGCCCTTAAACAACATAAGTTAGGAAGTAAGATTAGGAGGATCCTTGCGTTCTCAAGTACTACATCTCATATTGCATTTTCACTTATTTTACTTGCGTCTTAGTTTTACTTGCATTTAATTATTTATCTTTTATTCATTAGCTTTAATCAACAAAACCAAACAAACATCTTGTTACCTTTTACTTTCATAAGTGCATCAATCACTACTTGCTAAACATTGTGATCAACCATCCGTCCTTGGAACGAATCTGTATTATCATACATACTACTTGGGACAACCGTACACTTGCGGTTGTGGTTCGATTAGCATTTGCATTTATTTTTAGAACACACAAAGGACCACCAAGTTTTTGGCGCCGCTGCCGGGGACGGTAGCGTGTGACCACGGTGTTTATCCTTTAGTGATAAGTGCATTTATTTTATTTTATCAGTTTTACGCTTTTTGTTTGTTAGCTTTTTCAGGTTTTTAGGTTTGGTGTATGCGAAGAAGGCTATTCAAGGATCTAGAGCCAACACCTCCGATCCTTAGTAATCCAGAATCGTTGATCAGACTTGCGAACAGAAGAAGAAGAGAACGAGAAGCTCTAGAAGTAGAAGAATTAAGTAACAGAATGGAGATAATCACTATTCAGGGTCAACAGAATGGACAAGGCCAGTTAGATGCAAATGGCCAACCTTTAGCTCCAGGCGTTATTCCTCAAGTTCAACCACTAAATCCTAATCCTCAAGTTCAAATCGTGATGAATCAAGATCCATGGTTTACTAATGGTCCTCCAGAAGTTCCATTCCGCGCTCCAGCTATAGGAGTAGGTGCTCCAGATATTGATGTTCCGAGATTCCGTCCAGATTCGGGTATGCTAGCTCAATTCCAAAACTTTGGAAATTTTCGCGGAAGACCATCGGAAGATCCTCTTAGAGCGGTACAGAAATTTAAGCAAATATGTGATTCTTATATCACACAAGGGGTTTCAAGAGAACAGATGTATTTTGCTGCTTTTAAATTCTTTGTTATTGATGGAGCAAGTGAATGGCACGATACGCAAGATCCTACGAAGATTACTAATTGGGACCAATTAGAAATTGCTTTCTTTGACAGGTATTACCCAAGTAACATGAGGTTAGATGCTGAATTAGAATTGACGCATTTCCGTCAAGAGTATGAGGAAACTGTAGGTAGGAGTTGGACAAGATTTCAGATGTGTTTGCGGAAAGTTCCCAATCATGGCTTTTCAGAACAACAACAGTTAAAGATCTTTTATAGAGGCCTTGATGGAACTTCGAGAGAGAAGTTGGATACGCTATGTGGTGCAGGTTTTCTTCAAGTTCAACCCGCTCATGCCAAGATCATTTTAGAGAGAACAGTCAAGAATGAAGTTGGGTGGAGCTCAGTAAGAACACCAGTTAAGGGAGTAAATAATGTTGACATGGAAGAGAAATTTGCTACGCTTGAGAATAAGATTCAGAATACTATAGAACAACAGTTGAAGCAGCTTACTTTAGCTGTAAAAGAAGGTTTTTCGAGTAAGAAGGTAGCTGTGCATGCTGCACAAGAGGTTTATATGTGTTCAATTTGTAAGGTAGATGATCATGATGAGGAAAGTTGTCCGAATAACCAAGAATCAGTGAATTTTATGTCCAATAGAGGTAATTTCAATTCAAGTGGTAATGGATATCAGCCTAACAGAAACCATCCTGGGTTTCAATACTCAAATCCCAATGGGGCAGCCAATCCTACTTACGCGTATCAGCCGCGTCCTCAAGGCAACAACTATAATCCAAGACCACACAACAATCATCAAGGAGGACAGAATCAAAACAATTATGTACAAAGACAAGCTCCTCAGAATACCTACGATGAGAATTTAAACCAGAAAGCTTTACCTGCCCATCCACACGAAGGAGTAGTTACCCTTCAGAAAACCGTTGAAAATTTGATTGCTCTTCAAACTCAAGCTTTGGAACGTCAGAACGCAGCTGAAGCAAATATGAAGATTTTCCAGAATCAGCTAAGTCAAATTAATAAACAGCTGAATCAGCGTCCACAAGGGCAACTTCCTAGCGATACGGAAAATCCAACACAACGTGAAGATTGCAAGGCTGTTACGTTAAGAAGTGGTAAGAACCTCCCTCCACCTCCTTTTCCCGTTATGAAAGAGAAAGAAGTCCCAAGAAAAGAAAAGGAAGTGGGTGAGAAAGAGAAAGAGAATGAGGAAGATAGTGAGGTTGAAGAGATAGAAAGACCAAGAGAAATTCCGAAAAAGAGAGATGAAATTGTAAGCAATCGCCCTCCACCACCGTTTCCATCGAGAGTTCAGAAAAAGGGTGATATGGTTGATTTTCAGAAGTTCTTTAATAGAGTGAAGGGTTTGAGTATTAATATTCCGTTACTTGAGGCGATTCGAGATATTCCTAAGTATACGAAGTTTTTGAAGAGGGCCCTCACAAATAAAAGGCCCTACTGTGATAATGAGATGATTGGCCTTCCTGAAGAGTGTAGTGCGATATGCCAGAGTAAATTACCTCCGAAGTTAGTTGATCCGGGGAGTTTCACGATTCCCATATCGATTGGAGAAGAATGGAAAGGAAAGGCGCTATGCGATTTGGGGGCAAGCATCAACTTGATGCCCAAGTCAGTCTTTGATAAGCTTAAAATTGGAAACGCAAGACCTACCTCTATGGTCTTGCAAATGGCGGACAGGTCTCTTGCTCATCCTGAAGGCCGCATTGAGGATGTTCTTGTTAAGGCAGGTACACTTATATTTCCTGTTGATTTCGTAATTCTCGAATACAATGCAGATAGAAATGTCCCCATTATTTTGGGTAGACCGTTCCTAGCTACAGGGAGAACATTGATCGATGTAGAAAATGGCGAATTGACAATGAGGATACAAGATGAGGAAGTGAAATTCAATGTATTTCGAGCTATGAAATTCCCAGATTCTCAGGAAGATTGCTTCAGAGTGGATGTAGTAGAGCAAGCATCGCAAGAGGTATTTAATTGCTTAAATTTTGATGATATCTTGCAGGCTGCTTTGACATTAGATTTACCTGAGATGATGGAGGAGCTTTCCGAAACAGTGGCAGCTCTAAATTCTGAAAATCCGAAGTATAGGCATCTTGCCTATGAACCTGTGAAAGAACCGGGGGAGATTATTCCTAAAAAGAAGCCTTCAATTGAATCTCCTCCGGAGTTGGAAGAAAAACCATTGCCAGCACACTTGAGGTATGCTTATTTGGGTACTAATGAAACTCTACCTGTTATTGTTTCAGCTAATTTAACAGGTCCTCAAGAAGATAAACTGTTGCGTGTGTTAAGAGCCAACAAAGAAGCAATAGGTTGGACAATTGTTGACATCAAAGGCATTAGTCCATCCTATTGTCAACACAAAATCATACTTGAAGATGTTAACGCACGCTCAGTTGAAGGCCAAAGGAGATTGATGCCCGTGATGAAAGATGTGGTAAAGAAAGAGGTGATCAAGCTGTTAGATGCGGGGATTATTTATCCCATTTCGAGTAGTGAATGGGTGAGTCCGGTTCAGTGTGTACCAAAGAAAGGAGGAATGACAACAATTCTTAACGATAAAAATGAGGCGATTCCTTCAAGAACGGTAGTAGGCTGGAGAGTTTGCATGGATTACAGAAAGCTGAACAAGGCCACCAGAAAAGATCACTTCCCTTTACCCTTCATTGATCAGATGTTAGACAAATTAGCCGGAAGGGAATATTACTGTTTCTTGGATGGCTACTCCGGGTACAATCAGATTTACGTGGCTCCAGAGGATCAACATAAGACTACTTTTACATGCCCTTTTGGTACTTTTGCATATCGTAGAATGCCATTTGGGTTGTGTAATGCTCCCGCTACTTTTCAAAGATGCATGATGGCCATCTTCTGGGATATGATTGATAATTTCCTAGAAGTGTTTATGGACGATTTCTCCGTGTTTGGTGATGATTTTGATAAGTGTTTGGATAACTTGGAGAAAGTGTTGGTTAGATGCAAGGAATCAGACTTGGTGTTAAACTGGGAGAAGTATCATTTCATGGTTCGCGAAGGTATTGTTCAGGGTCACAAAGTTTCGAGTGCTGGATTAGAAGTTGATAGAGCAAAGATAGAGGTAATTAAAACTCTTCCCCCTCCTGTTTCTGTTAAAGGGGTAAGGAGTTTTCTTGGCCATGCTGGCTTTTATAGGCGTTTTATTAAGGACTTTTCTAAGATTGCTAAACCGTTATGCAACTTACTCGAAAAGGATTGCAAATTCCTTTTTGATGAAGCTTGTTTAGCGGCCTTCAAAGCAATCAAAGAAAAGCTTATTTCTGCTCCTATAGTGTTACCTCCAGATTGGAATTTACCGTTTGAGGTTATGTGTGATGCGAGTGATTTGTGTATGGGAGCTGTGTTAGGACAGAGGAAAGAGAAAGTTTTTCATTCTATTTACTATGCTAGTAAAACTTTTAGTGGTGCTCAGATTAATTACACAGTTACAGAAAAAGAGTTACTAGCAGTTGTATATTCGTTTGATAAATTTCGCTCTTATCTTCTTGGAGCGAAAGTTATTGTTTATACAGATCATTCCGCGATCAGATTTCTTATGGAGAAGAAAGATGCGAAACCAAGGTTAATCAGATGGGTGTTATTACTTCAAGAGTTCGATTTAGAGATCAAAGATAGAAAGGGTTGTGAGAATCAGGTTGCAGATCATCTATCGCGTTTAGAGAGTTCAGAGATGAATAGTGGTACTGAAGCAGTTAGAGAAGAGTTTCCTGATGAGATTTTATTCGTCGTTCGAGATTATGAGGCTCCGTGGTATGCAGATATTGCGAATTTAGTGGTGAGTGGTGTTTTTCCTGAAGGTTCTACTTATCAAGAAAGAAAGAGGTTAGCTCATCGTGCTAGACAGTTCTTTTGGGAGGATCCGTTCCTCTATAAAGTTTGTGCTGACCAAATGATACGAAGATGTGTAGCAAGGGAAGAGACTCAAGCCATTATAGCTGGATGCCACGATTCATTATATGGAGGACATTTCAAAGGAGACAGAACTGCTGCAAAGGTATTTCAATCAGGTTTTTACTGGCCTTCTCTTATAAAAGATTGTCATGAATATGTTAAGAAATGTACGAGATGCCAGTTTACCGGAAACATATCCAAGAGGGATGAGATGCCGCGTAATAATGTGTTAGAGGTTGAGATATTCGATGTTTGGGGCATAGACTTTATGGGTCCCTTCGTTCCTTCAAATGGTAACCTCTACATCTTATTAGCCGTTGATTATGTGTCTAAGTGGGTAGAAGCGGTGGCTTTACCTACTAATGATTCACGAGTGGTGATCAAGTTCTTGAAATCACATATTTTCACTAGACATGGCACACCTAGAGTGATTATTAGCGATGGTGGATCTCATTTCGTTAATAAATATCTGAAGACTGTTCTAGAGAAATATGGAGTTAGACACCGTGTATCTACTGCATACCATCCACAATCCAATGGTCAAGCTGAAGTTTCGAACCGTGAAGTCAAGTCAATCCTAGAGAAAACCGTTGGTCCTACAAGAAAAGATTGGTCAATGAAGTTAGATGATGCGTTGTGGGCCTATCGTACTGCGTTTAAGACTCCAGTTGGTGCATCTCCATATCGTATGGTGTATGGTAAGGCTTGTCACTTACCTTTAGAGCTTGAAATGGGTGCCTATTGGGCAATTGCGCAGTTGAACTTAGATCCTATCTTAGCCGGAAAGAATCGTATGATGAAGCTTAATGAACTTGACGAATTCCGTTTGCATGCTTAGGAAAATGCCAAACTTTACAAAGAAAACACAAAGAAATGGCATGACAATCGGATTCGTCCAAAGAACTTTGAAGTGGGGCAAAGAGTGTTAAAGTATAACTCAAAGTTCAGCAATTATCCGGGTAAGTTAAGATCTAAGTGGTCAGGTCCATACATTGTGACCAAAGTTACACCTCATGGGGCAATAGAAATAGAACATCTGCTAGAGAACCGTACCTTTATGGTTAACGGTCACAGATTGAAGATATACCATGGAGGTGAAGATACCAATCGCTCGGAAGATCCACATCCCGGGGAGGTCATGTATCTCCTCGAGACTCCTTAGAAGCGTGAGGTAACCCGTCGAGCTTAACGACGTTAAACAAAAGCCAATTACTTGTATATTAGCTGAGTTTTTATATTTTTGCAATTTAGATTAGTTTGATTTTCGTAATTTTATTGTTTTTATTAAGAAATGAGGAAGGGTAGTTGTTTTTGATGATTTCAGGGGTAAAAAGGACTTGAGTTTGGGGTCGATGAGGCGAAAATAGGAGAAAAATTGGTTGGATGTCCAGGAGAAACCGGGAACCCGGTTTCGCAAAACCGGGAACCCGGTTTTGGAGCTGGTACCAACCATTTTAACGCAACACTTGGCGTTTTGGGGTAATGTCACAGCGTCGGAACCGGGAACCCACATTTGGCAAAACCGGGTACCCGGTTTTGGTGCTGTGATTTCTGAAAATCCCTGACCCAGCGTCTTGGTGGCTTGCGTTTTCGTGCGTTTTGATTCGCGCCATCGACACAAATCCGGGTACCCGCATTTGGCAGAACCTGGTACCCGGTTTCGAAGCTGTTGTCTTCACATTTCTCTGGTCCAGCGTTTTGAGGTGCTGCGTTTTGGCGCGTTTTGACTCGCGCCATCGAGAAAATCCGGGAACCCGCATTCCACAGAACCGGGTACCCGGTTTCGGCGAGTAAAATCCCTGACCCTGCGTCTTGGGGTCCAGCGTTTTGGTGCGTTTTGAAAAAAAAAAAAAAAGGAAAAAAAATCCACAATTGTTTTTCCGCGCCGTCACAGCGACGCGGAACCGGGAACCCGGTTTGCCAAAACCGGGAACCCGGTTTGAAAGCTGTGATGTCGGTTTTGAGGTGTTTTAACCTAGTTTTTTTAGCCTCTTTTGCAAGTATTTACCTAAAACGCACCAATAGCCTCCCCACCTCCGAAATTCATCTACCAAAACACTATATATCATCAAATCCTACCCTCTTTCACCACAAAAACATAAGATCAACTCACCTCCTCTCCAAAATAACATCAACTCCTTAGTTTTTCCCAAGATTCTTCTTCACCCAATTCCTTAAATTAAACCCAATTCTTTCTCCTCCCATACAAATTAACCAAGACCCATCTCATATTTCACCTAGTTCTTAAATTCTTAAACCTCAAAACATCAAAATTCTAAACTTTTCCCTAAGTTTTTCATTATTTGAAGTTTTGAGTTTGGGGTGAAAAGAGATGACTAACAGAACCGGCAATTTTCGAAGAACTGCTCCTAGAAGAAAGACCACCATTGGTGGTTCACAAGATCAAGCTATTGAGATTCCTGATTCGCGTCCTAAACGAAAAATTGACGAAGTTAAGCTTGATTCTAACAGAAAAGAAATCACAGGTCAAAAGAGAAGATTAATTGATGAGATTGAAAGTGAGAAGGAACCAGAAGAGGAAATTACGAAGAACATTGAGAAGGAAACTGAACAAGAGATTCCGGAAGCACCCGTTCAAAAACCTCCGCGTATGAAGATGTGGGCCCACAAGCCTAAGAGGGTTTACACTTGTTGGAATACTCAGGTTCGTGAAAGAATTGAATTTTTGAAATTTGGTGAGGAGACGAATTTTCCTAAGGGTATTATGAGTAGTGATTACAAGGAATATGCTGTGACATGTGCTAAGTTTGGTTGGAAAGAGTTACAAGAAAGGAAGCTTGACTTGAATCACAATCCTGAGACATGTCTCGAGCTTGAGTTTATTCCTACTTTTGTGCGAGAATTTTACGAAGGTTTAGCTACCTCCCATGATGCCATTGATATCCGCAAAAAGGTAGTTCCTTTCTCTATTGAACGTATTCGGAAATCATTGAAACTACCGAACTTTTCTGGAACATGCCCCTTCCAAGAAATTCTTAATGACCCTTCTTTTGATTTTGAATCCCTTTGGGGGACCGTGCTTGTTAATGGGACTATCCCAATTCCTGAAGGTGAAAGGTATCCTGGACAGTTTTACAGCAGTAGTTTGACACCTCGTGCTAAGGTTTGGTCTCGTTTCGTAATACCCACTTTCTTTGGTATTAAACACACTTCCGAGTTGAAGAAAGAGCACATATTTGTTATTAAGTGTATTTTGGAGGAGAAACCAATTGATGTTGCTAAGATCATTTATGATACAATCATGGAGTTCGCGAAATCACCAATGAAACAACAAAATCTGAAGTTTCCTTGTACTATTACTCAGTTGTGTCTAGACGCAAAGATTCCGCGTAAGGACGCAGATATTGAAACTTTTTTAGTTGGTGTGAGTATAGCTTTGAGCACAATCAAGAACATCCATGAAGAAGCAACACGAACTACAAGAAGTCCGAGAACTCCTCAATCAAAGAAAGTGAAAAATGTACCTGAGTTGGAAGCAAAGATTCAGGTGTTGGAAGAGAATCAGGAGAAGATGATTGCTACCTTGGGAAACGTTACCAAAGAATTGGACCTGCTTCGAAATTTAATCCTAGGCGTAAATACACTTCAAAACGCGATTTATGATGCTGTTACGCGAGATAAAGGTCCAGAATGCAACACCGATAACCAGCCTCGCGCTGGTTAAGATACGTTTTCTAAACTTTCCTCTTAGTGTACATTAGTTTAAATGCTTTACTGAGTCTTTTCGAGTCGTGGGGACACGACTCATTTTTGAGTTTGGGGTGGGGTTCGTTGCCTCATCCCAATTTTTATGTGTTATTTGCTTTATGTGCTTTCAATAAAAGAATTTTCGGAGTTGCGTTTGACTGTAGAAATTTTTAAATATCCCTTTAAGCATACTCTTGATAAATCTATGATAGTAAATAATGGACTTTAGGGATTGATATAAAACGCACTTACAATTGCATGCGAACATAGGTAATTGATAGGAAAAATTTATGAACAATGCAAATGAAGTAAGCTTGTACTCAAGGAATATGTTTGGTGTGTAGAACGTGAAATCCTAATTAGTAGAGAACCCACCTAGATATGAACTAAAGACAAGCTATGTACTTAGGAAAATGATAGGGGCAGTTCTTTGTTAGCCATTTGTGCCTTTTTAGCCTTCTATCCCTTGTATTAATTATTATCCGTCTTAGCCCACTTTGAGCCTTTAGCCTTTTCTTTGTAGCCACGATATAAGCCATTATCCCTTAGATTATTAGGCATGACCATATGACCCGCACTTGAATCACAATCCTGAGACATGTCTCGAGCTTGAGTTTGGGGTGGTGGGACCACATATGGGGAATTTAATGGGTTGGGATCGATGTGTTTTGTATTGTAGCACAATTGCAGATGATTTATAATTGTAACCATTTGCCGGGAATGAGAAAAAAAATGAAAATAAATGAAAAAAAAAATGAAAAAAAAGGAAAAAAAATCCATACAGTAGGAACCGGGAACCCGGATTCGTCAAAACCGGGAACCCGGTATGCTCCTGTACAAAAAAAAAGAGAAGAAAAAGAGAAAAGAAAAAGAAAAATATGAATGAATAAAACATCCGGTAAAGTGGAATTTTCTGAAAATCATCTTATTTATAGTGGGTAGACATGGGACGCTAAATTATTGCGTATATGGGTGAGTGAGAACATCTTTTTGAGCGTTAACTCAAGCTCGAGGACACTGTTGATGGTAAGTGAGGAGAGAGCGAAAAGCTCACTTCAAATTTACCAAATATACATCCACACCCGTCCTTAAGCCAATATTATAACAGTAAATACCTCGTGATTCCTAAGTGCATAGTGAATTTATAATTCTGTTGATAGGGAATACACTAAGTGGAGCGTTCAAAGCGAGGTAGGATTAATGACCACCCTATAGCCATCATACAGAGATGAGTACAAGTGTAACGTTCAAGCATTGCGACTTTAATTTTATGATTGAGATTATTTATGTTTGATGTTGCATGATTAGTGTATGTGTATATTAGTTTCTAGAGTTTGCTATATGAGATTTATTTTGAGAATTGCTTTAGGGTTTATTTGCTAGCTTCTACTTGTTTATACGCTTACTTCTACCCCTTTGTTTTATTTTACTTTGTCGGGACGACAAAGGTTTGAGTTGGGGGTCTTGATGTCTCCCTAATTGTTCTTATTTTCGACCCTTGGGAGACATCATTTTTGGTGTTTATTTAATTAATTTGATAGACTTTTGGACTTAAATTGCAATAATCCGGAATTCCCTTTTTATTTCTAGCATTTTTAATTTATTAAACTTTTGCGCGTAATATTGGTATTTTTAGTGTAAAGTTTACAGGTTTTAGATGTTAGCTAGGAGAGGAATCCGAGGAGAAAGTCAAAGATCGTGAATTAGAGTCAAGACTTGAAGGTAAATCCCGAAGATATTATTTTTAGAGCTGAAAATCCATTTTCCAGGCCATAGATTGCTGATTTCGAGGTGCTTAAACGATGATTTAGCCGCTGACCTTTGAAGAGAAAACATTCCTTATCGAGTTACAAAACTTTAGCAACTGGAATGAGGTCAATCGGAGTCATAACGTATCGGGAAAAGCCGTTTTAGTGAAGCTGTATCAGCATTTACGGGATTTTGGGCTTAGAAAGTGGGCTTGGACATTTAATTAATATTCTATTTTCTGGTCCAAGCCCTAGAACGAATTTATGCTTATAAAAGGAGGTCTGGACTTCTATTTTTCACACAATTCACATTCCACAAGATTAAAACACCAGAGAGAAACAACAGAAGGAAGAAGAAGAAGCTACAAGAGCTGGAGTGGGTCTATAGCTCCGTTCGTAGTCATTCCAATTCCGGAAATTAGGTTCTTTTTATATTTTAATTTTGTAAACAATATGAATTCCCTTTCTTTTAATTTAGTTTTTAATTTTAATATGAGCTAAACTTTTAATAGTGCTTGAGAGCAAACAATGGGTGAATCTTAATTTTATGAAATAAAGAATGTTGAATTTGGGTTTATGCTAAATTAAATTAAATTGGGTTTATTACTCTTTTCGATAATTTGTGATTATTTACTGATTTTAGAGTCGCGAACTAAAATTAGGTATTAGTATCTAAGCTATTCCATATATGTGGCGTGTGGATCATCCTGACGGAGGGTTTAGGTATAGAATTAATTATTCAATATAGGATAAAAGCTATTGATTCTGACGAACTTAGCTAATTCTAGGGCCAATGAGGTAAAACACTTAATCATCCAACGGTGGATCATATTTACCCTGACGGGACTAGTCACACTTTAGGATCGCCTTATAGTCCACCCTGACGGGGGTATAAGGAATTTAGAATCCCGACCATTGTAATTGACCAATTTAGCCCTTAAACAACATAAGTTAGGAAGTAAGATTAGGAGGATCCTTGCGTTCTCAAGTACTACATCTCATATTGCGTTTTCACTTATTTTACTTGCGTCTTAGTTTTACTTGCATTTAATTATTTATCTTTTATTCATTAGCTTTAATCAACAAAACCAAACAAACATCTTGTTACCTTTTACTTTCATAAGTGCATCAATCACTACTTGCTAAACATTGTGATCAACCATCCGTCCTTGGAACGAATCTGTATTATCATACATACTACTTGGGACAACCGTACACTTGCGGTTGTGGTTCGATTAGCATTTGCATTTATTTTTAGAACACACAAAGGACCACCAATAGCACACTTTCTCTTATATTCCATAGCTTCAGATCTGTTAGTCATGCTTGATTTACCCACAACTCAAGTTATACCAAGGATGGATTAAAAGTTTAAGAGAAATTTGGTTTAGCTTGAGGTTGTTGCTTGGATTTGATGAAAGAGAAAGGTTTCTTGATGGATCTTGGAAGAATTCTTTGAATCTTGTTGAATTTGATGGTGTTTTAATGGTGTAGTGTGATGAATTTGATGAAGAGTTTGTGTTTATGGAGGATGGAGGAGAGAATTTGTGTTGTTGTTGTGTTAATTGTGAAGGTTTGTACAAGCTTTAAGGTGTATATATAGTGTTTGGGTCTGAAAAATTCGTATGGGGGAGGCTAGGGTTTATCTTGTTAAGGTAAGAAGTTGAATGGGCCTTGAATTCTTCACAAACCGCCATGGCGCGGTGCATCCCTGCGGTATATGGGTGTATCGCATGGGTACACCGCAGCGCTATAGCTATTCAAATTTTTGCCTCGGCAACTCACCCGTGGGAGCACCCCGTGGCACGCGTTTTGGGCGTGCGGTATAGGGGTGCGGTACATGGGTACACCGCAGCTACTCCGTGAAAAAACCTGCGGTACATCACCCGTGGCACGCGGTTTGGGCGTGCGGTATAGGGGTGCGGTACATCCCCTTGAGCCGCGGTGCACCGCACCTATCAGGTGTCCATTTTTTCGTCTCGGTATAAAACCCGTGGTGCCCGACCCGTGGTACAGGTTTCCAGGCGCGGTACATCGGTGCGGTATATGGGTGTACCGCATGGGTACACCGCACCATCCTTTGAATTTTTCCAAGAAATTTTCTTTTGACCCCAAACTCATTTCCTGCACAATAGCACACTACCTTTCTCTCCTATTAGCTTGTAAACACAATTAAAAATATACACTAACTTAATATTATACACTACAAAGTAAAAACAACTAATCTAGAAAGCAATTTAAAACAAGGGGTGTCTCCCAAGAGCACTTTTGTTTAACGTCTTTGAGTTAGACGTGTACCTCAGGCTAAGCGCTTTCCACGAGATGGATCGTCTCCTCTCGCCCAAAGTCCTCACTGTCATGGTATCTCTTCAAACGTTGGCCATTCACCATGAATGTCCTTTGCTCGGTTGGATGTTCAATTTCAATCGCTCCATGAGGTGTGACTTTCGTAACAATGTAAGGTCCTCCCCAACGGGATTTAAGCTTTCCTGGGTAGTTCGAAAATCGAGAGTTGTATAATAAAACTTTTTGTCCTCTCTCGAAATGCTTTGGACGGAGCTGTTTATCATGCCACCGCTTTGTTTTCTCCTTGTAGAGTCGTGAATTTTCATAGGCAAGATAATGAAATTCCTCCAATTCGTTCAACTGCATCATCCTTTGTTTCCCGGCCAATTCTGGGTCTAGATTCAGAGTTTTAATAGCCCAGTAGGCTCGAGCTTTCAGTTCAATCGGTAGATGACACACTTTGCCGTAGACCATGCGATATGGAGATGCCCCAACTGGTGTTTTAAATGCTGTTCTGTAAGCCCAGAGAGCATCATCTAGCTTTGAAGACCAATCTTTCCTCGATTTATTCACGGTCTTCTCAAGAATAGATTTGATTTCCCGGTTGGAAACTTCAGCTTGACCGTTAGTTTGTGGGTGATAACCGGTTGAAGTACGGTGTCTCACTCCAAACTTACGAAGATAGTTTCTCAGAGGAGCATTAACAAAATGGGTACCTTTATCACTGATGAGAACACGTGGCGTACCATGTCTTGAAAAGATGTTTGTTTTTAAGAATTTAATCACAGTTTGGGCATCGTTCTTTGGTGTTGCCACTGCTTCTACCCATTCTGATACATAATCTACCGCAAGCAAAATATAAAGATTTCCATGGGAAGTGATGAAAGGTCCCATGAAATCTATTCCCCATACATCAAAGATTTCAACTTCTAGAATATTGTTAAGCAGCATCGCGTCTCTTTTTGATATGTTACCAGTGAACTGGCATCTTTGACATGACTGGACAAAACGATGACAATCTTTGTGTATGGTAGGCCAAAAGAATCTAGATTGAAGAATTTTAGCTGCAGTTCTATCGCCCTTAAAGTGACCTCCATAAGGTGAACTATGACAACTTTCAATGATCTTTTCCATTTCACCTTCATGTACACATCTTCTAACCACTTGGTCACTACAAATCTTCCAGAGGTATGGTTCATCCCAATAATATTGTTTGACCTGGTGGGATAATCTTTGTCTTTGTTATGGGTGGATATCTTTGGGGAATACACCACTCACAATGAGGTTGACAAGATCTGCATACCATGGCACAAACACATGTTTAATAGCAAAAAGTTGTTCATCAGGGAATACCTCTTTAACCAACAATGGTTCCTTGTTCGGATCAAATCCTTCGAGTCTTGATAAATGATCAGCAACTTGATTTTCGCATCCCTTTCGATCTCGAATATCTATGTCGAATTCTTGAAGCAATAGTACCCATCTAATAAGACGCGGCTTAGCATCCTTTTTCTCCATAAGGTACCTGATAGCTGAATGGTCCGTGTATACAACAGTTTTCTTCCCAATCAATTAAGAACGGAATTTATCAAAAGCATACACCACGGCCAACGTCTCTTTCTCCGTCACTGTATAGTTCATCTGGGCAGCGTTGAAAGTCTTACTTAAATAATAAATCGTGTGGAAAATCTTGTCTTTCCTCTGTCCCAACACAACACCCATAGCGTGATCACTAGCAACGCACATAAGTTCAAACGGAGCTTTCCAATCAGGAGGTATAACAATAGGTGTAGAGATCAGTTTTTCCTTAATCGTAAAAAACGCTTGAAGACATTCTTCAGTAAAGTTAAAAGGAGTATCCTTTTCAAGTAAAGAACAGAGCGGTTTGGCGATTTTGGAGAAATCGTTAATAAATCTTCGATAAAATCCTGCGTGACCCAAGAAACTTCTCACTCCTTTAACAGAAACTGGAGGTGGTAGTGTTTTGATAACCTCAATTTTAGCACGATCAACCTCCATCCCTGCCTTCGAAACTTTATGTCCCAACACAACTTCATCTTGAACCATGAAGTGGCATTTTTCCCAATTAAGCACAAGATCTTTTTCTCTACATCTCACAAGGACTTTCTCAAGATTATTCAAACAATCATCAAAACTATCTCCAAACACCGAAAAATCATCCATAAAAACCTCCAAATATTTATCAATCATGTCCCAAAATATCGCCATCATGCACCTCTGGAACGTGGCAGGTGCATTGCATAAACCAAACGACATTCTTCTATAAGGAAAAGTACCAAACGGACAAGTAAAAGTTGTTTTGTGTTGATCGAGGGGATCCACACAAATCTGATTATAGCCTGAATATCCGTCAAGGAAACAATAATATTCTCTCCCTGCAAGTTTGTCTAGCATCTGATCAATGAATGGTAGCGGAAAGTGATCTTTCTTTGTAGCTTTGTTCAGTCTTCGGTAATCCATGCATACTCGCCACCCCACAACTGGTCTTGATGGTATGGCTTCGCCTTGATCATTAAGGATGGTAGTGATACCTCCTTTCTTCGGAACACATTGCACTGGACTAACCCAATCACTGCTAGCAATCAGATAGATAATTCCTGCATCTAACAACTTGATAACTTCCTTCCTCGCCACTTCTTTCATAGCTGGCATGAGTCTTCTTTGTCCCTCTATAGATCGCCCACCTTCGTTCTCAAGAATGATTTTGTGTTTGCAAACGGAAGGACTAATTCCCTTGATGTCGGCAATAGTCCATCTGTTTGCTTCTTTGTTTGCACGAAGTACATGAAGTAGCTTCTCCTCTTGAGGACCTGAAAGGTTAGCAAGAATAATAATAGGCAAAGTTTTGTTCGTAGCTAGATATGCATAGCGTAGGTGATCTGGAAGTGGTTTTTCTTCGAGAACAGGTGGACATATTATAGATGGTTGTTTCATTGGTTCAATGTCACCTGATTCTCGAAGTAGTTCTCGTACATTTGATCCTAATGCAGCAACATCTTCAGGGGGAATCTCGAGTTCCTCTTGTGACTCAAGTCTAAGGCTTCGTCAAGATCATCATCTAATCTTGCTTCATTGAAGACTTCTTGCGCAATTTTTCCGATGACATCTATTTTGAAACATTCATCTTTCGACTTTGGTAACTTCATAGCCTTAAACACATTGCATCGTATTTGTTTGTCTTGTACCCTCATGATTAACTCACCATTCTCAACATCAATTAGTGTACGCCCCCGTGGCTAAGAATGGTCTACCCAAGATGATGGGGACATTCTTATCCGCGTCGTAGTCAAGAATAATAAAATCACAAGGAAAAATAAAAGAACCAGCTTTAACTAAAACGTCTTCAATTTTACCTACTGGTCGTGAGAGGGAGCGGTCCGCCATTTGTAATACCACAGATGTGGGTACTACCTCTCCTATATTGAGCTTCTCGAACAGGGATCTAGGCATGAGATTGATACTCGCGCCTAAATCACATAATGCTTTTCCGGTCCAACTTTCTCCAATGCCGATGGGAATTGTAAAACTTCCGGGATCTTCTAGCTTTGGTGGCAACTTACTTTGACATATAGCACTACACTCCACAGGTAATCCAATTGTTTCCCCAGTTTCTATACTTCGCTTGTTGGAGAGAATGTCTTTCATGAATTTAAGATAGGTTGGCATTCTCTTGAGAGCTTCAACAAGGGGTATATTAACTTCCAACTTACTCAACATGTCAACGAACTTCTTGAATTCCAGGTCATTGTCCTTCTTTCTGACACGTGAAGGGTATGGAGGTGGAGGACTTGTATTAAGTTCCACTGGTTTTCTCGTCTTTTCAGGTGTCTCGGCTTGGACACTCTTCGGTTTAACTACCTCCTCTACCGTATCTTTGGTTGTTTCTTCTCCCCCCTTTTCTGGAATAGGGATTGGTTCTGTTTCTGGTCTTGGTGGAGGTAGTTGTTTTCCACTTTGCAATTCAACTGCATGGCAAGAATAATCTCTAGGAGCAATAGTATCACTTGGAAGTTGCCCTTTAGGCCGATTTTGTAATGTACTTGCCATTTGTGATAAAGTATGCTCTAGTTGCTTGATAATCTTCTGCTGGGCTTGAATCTTCTGTTGGCTGCGACTCATATTAGTTTCAACTGCTTGCATTATTTGAGCCATACTCGAATTCAAGTTTTGGATTTGTTCTTGTTTTGCCAGTTGCAGTGATTGTTTCGGTGGGTCTTTCTTCGTTTCTTGATGAATTTTTTCAACAATGGGCGCCTTTTTCTGAATAGGTTGTGGTGGATTATAGGATTGAGATTGGGGTTGATGATAAGTCTCTTGCTTTCTGACCCAACTTCATTGTGGAGGTTGTTGATAATTAGTGTAGCTTTCTTGAGGATCAGTATAACCATTAGAATAATAGTTATCTTGAGTATATGTAACGGAAGCTACTGCTGGATTATTCATACATCCTTCCCACACATGATTTCTTGATCCACAACCAGGACACGAAGGAATTGCACGTATGGTGGTCCTTTGTGTGTTCTAAAAATAAATGCAAATGCTAATCGAACCACAACCGCAAGTGTACGGTTGTCCCAAGTAGTATGTATGATAATACAGATTCGTTCCAAGGACGGATGGTTGATCACAATGTTTAGCAAGTAGTGATTGATGCACTTATGAAAATAAAAGATAATAAAATGTTTGTTTGGTTTTGTTGATTAAAACTAATGAATAAAAGACAAATAATTAAATGCAAGTAGAAGCTAAGACGCAAGTAAAATAAGTGAAAACGCAATATGAGATGTAGTACTTGAGAACGCAAGGATCCTCCTAATCTTACTTCTTAACTTATGTTGTTTGAGGGCTAAATTGGTCAATTACAATGGTCGGGATTCTAAATTCCTTATACCCCCGTCAGGGTGGACTATAAGGCGATCCTAAAGTGTCACTAGTCCCGTCAGGGTAAATATGATCCACCGTTGGATGTTTAAGTGTTTTACCTCATTGGCCCTAGAATTAGCTAAGTTCGTCAGAATCAATAGCTTTTATCCTAGATTGAATAATTAATTCTATACCCAAACACTCCGTCAGGATGATCCACACGCCACTTATGTGGAATAGCTTAGATACTAATACCTAATCTTAGTTCGCGACTCTAAAATCAGTAAATAATCACAAATTATCGAAAAGAGTAATAGACCCAATCTAATTTAATTTAATATAAACCCAAATTCAACATTCGTTATTTCATAAAATTAAGATTCACCCATTGTTTGTTCTCAAGCACTATTAAAAGCTTAGCTCATATTAAAATTAAAAACTAAATTAAAAGAAAGGGAATTCATATTATTTACAAAATTAAAATATAAAAAGAACCTAATTTCCGAAATTGGAATGACTACGAACGGAGCTATAGACACTCCAACTCTTGTAGCTTCTTCTTCTTCCTTCTGTTGCTTCTCTCTGGTGTTTTAATCTTGTGGAATGTGAATTGTGTGAAAAATAGAAGTCCAGACCTCCTTTTATAAGCATAAATTCGGTCTAGGGCTTGGACCAGAAAATAGAATATTAATTAAATGTCCAAGCCCACTTTCTAAGCCCAAAATCCCGTAACTGCTGATACACCTTCATTAAAACAGCTTTTCCCGATGCGTTATGACTCCGATTGACCTCATTCCAGTTGCTAAAGTTCCGTAACTCAATAAGGAATGATTTCCTTTCAAAGGTCAGCGGCTAAATCATCGCTTAAGCACCTCGAAATCAGCAATCTATGGCCTGGAAAGTGGATTTTCAGCTCTAAAAATAATATCTTCGGGATTTGTCTTCAAGTCTTGACTCTAATTCACGATCTTTGACCTTCTCCTCGGATTCCTCTCCTAGCTAACATCTAAAACCTGTAAACTTTACACTAAAAAAATACCAATATTACGCGCAAAAGTTTAATAAATTAAAAATGCTAGAAATAAAAAGGGAATTCCGGATTATTGCATATTTAGTCCAAAAGTCTATCAAATTAATTAAATAAACACCAAAAACGATGTCTCCCAAGGGTCGAAAATAAAAACAATTAGGGAGACATCAAGACCCCCAATTGTATAAACAAATAGAAGCTATCAAATAAACCCTAAAGCAATTCTCAAAATAAATCTCATATAACAAACTCTAGAAACTAATATACACATACACTAATCATGCAACATCAAACATAAATAATCTCAATCATAAAATTAAAGTCGCAATGCTTGAAGGTTACACTTGTACTCATCTCTGTATGATGGCTATAGGGTGGTCATTAATCCTACCTCGCTTTGAACGCTCCACTTAGTGTATTCCCTATCAACAGAATTATAAATTCACTATGCACTTAGGAGTCACGAGGTCTTTACGGTTATAATATTGGCTTAAGGACGGGTGTGGATGTATATTTGGTAAATTTGAAGTGAGCTTTTGCCTCTCTCCTCACTTACCATCAACAATGTCCTCGAGCTTGAGTTAACTCTCAAAAGATGTTCTCACTCACCAATATACGCAACAATTTAGCGTCCCATGTCTACCCACTATAAACAAGATGATTTTCAGAAAAAAAATTCCACTTTACCGGATATTTTATTCATTCATATTTTTCTTTTTCTTTTCTTTTCTCTTTTTTTTTTTTGTGTACAGAAGCAAACCGGGTTCCCGGTTTTGACGAATCCGGGTTCCGGGTTCATACTGTATGAATTTTCAACTTTTTCATTTTTTTTTTCACTTTTTTCTCATTCCCGGCAAAGGGTTACAATTATGAATCATCTGTAATTGTGCTACAGTACAAAGCACATCAATCCCAACCCATTAAATTCCCCATATGTTGTCCCACCACCCCAAACTCAAGCTCGAGACATGTCTCAGGATTGTGATTCAAGTGCGGGTCATATGGTCATGCCTAATAATCTAAGGGATAATGGCTTATATCGTGGCTACAAAGAAAAGGCTAAGGCTCAAAGTGGGCTAAGACGGATAATAATTAATACAAGGGATAGAAGGCTAAAAAGGCACAAATGGCTAACAAAGAACTGCCCCTATCATTTTCCTAAGTACATAGCTTGTCTTTAGTTCATATCTAGGTGGGTTCTCTACTAATTAGGATTTCACGTTCTACACACCAAACATATTCCTTGAGTACAAGCTTACTTCATTTGCATTGTTCATTAATTTTTCCTATCAATTACCTATGTTCGCATGCAATTGTAAGTGCGTTTTATATCAATCCCTAAAGTCCACTATTTACTATCATAGATTCATCAAAAGTATGCTTAAAGGGATATTTAAAAATTTCTACAGTCAAACGCAACTCCGAAAATTCTTTTATTGAAAGCAAATAAAGCAAATAACACATAAAAATTGGGATGAGGCAACGAACCCCACCCCAAACTCAAAAATGAGTCGTGTCCCCACGACTCGAAAAGACTCAATAAAGCATTTAAACGAATCTACACTAAGAGGAAAGTTTAGAAAACGTATCTTAACCAGCGCGAGGCTGGTTATCGGTGTTGCGTTCTGGACCTTTATCTCGCGTAACAGCATCATAAATCGCGTTTTGAAGTGTATTTACGCCTAGGATTAAATTTCGAAGCAGCTCCAGTTCTTTTGTAACGTTTCCCAAGGTAGCAATCATCTTCTCCTGGTTCTCTTCCAACACCTGAATCTTCGCTTCCAACTCAGGTACAGTTTTCGCTTTCTTTGATTGAGGAGTTCTCGGACTTCTTGTAGTTCGTGTTGCTTCTTCATGGATGTTCTTGATTGTGCTCAAGGCTATACTCACACCAACTGAAACAATATCAATATTTGCGTCCTTACGCGGAATCTTTGCGTCTAGACACAACTGAGTAATAGTACAAGGAAACTTTAGATTTTGTTGTTTCATTGGTGATTTCGCGAACTCCATGATTGTATCATAAATTATCTTAGCAACATCAAATGGTTTCTCCTCCAAAATACACTTAATAACAAATATGTGCTCTTTCTTCAACTCGGAAGTGTGTTTAATACCAAAGAAAGTGGGTATTATGAAACGAGACCAAACCTTAGCATGAGGTGTCAAACTACTGCTGTAAAACTGTCCAGGATACCTTTCACCTTCAGGAATTGGGCTAGTCCCATTAACAAGCACGGTCCCCCAAAGGGATTCAAAATCAAAAGAAGGGTCATTAAGAATTTCTTGGAAGGGGCATGTTCCAGAAAAATTGGGTAGTTTCAATGATTTCCGAATACGTTCAATAGAGAAAGGAACTACCTTTTTGCGGATATCAATGGCATCATGGGAGGTAGCTAAACCTTCGTAAAATTCTCGCACAAAAGTAGGAATAAACTCAAGCTTCCTTTCTTGTAACTCTTTCCAACCAAACTTAGCACATGTCACAGCATATTCCTTGTAATCACTACTCATAATACCCTTAGAAAAATTCGTCTCCTCGCCAAATTTCAAAAATTCAATTCTTTCACGAACCTGAGTATTCCAACAAGTGTAAACCCTCTTAGGCTTGTGGGCCCACATCTTCATACGCGGAGGTTTTTGAACGGGTTCTTCCGGAATCTCTTGTTCAGTTTCCTTCTCAATGTTCTTCGTAATTTCCTCTTCTGGTTCCTTCTCACTTTCAATCTCATCAATTAATCTTCTCTTTCGACCTATGATTTCTTTTCTGTTAGAATCAAGCTTAACGTCGTCAATTTTTCGTTTAGGACGCGAATCAGGAATCTCAATAGCTTGTTCTTGAGAACCACCAATGGTGGTCTTTCTTCTAGGAGCAGTTCTTCGGAAATCACCGGTTCTGTTAGTCATCTCTTTTCACCCCAAACTCAAAACTTCAAATAATGAAAAACTTAGGGAAAAGTTTAGAATTTTGATGTTTTGAGGATTTAGAATTTAAGAACTAGGTGAAATATGAGATGGGTCTTGGTTAATTTGTATGGGAGAAGAAATAATTGGGTTTAATTTAAGGAATTGGTTGAAGAAGAATCTTGGGAAAAACTAAGGATTTGATGTTATTTTGGAGAGGAGGTGAGTTGATCTTATGTTTTTGTGGTGAAAGAGGGTAGGATTTGATGATATATAGTGTTTTGGTAGATGAATTTCGGAGGTGGGGAGACTATTGGTGCGTTTTAGTTAAAGACTTGGAAAAGAGGCTAAGAAACTAGGTTAAAACACCTCAAAACCGACATCACAACTTTCAAACCGGGTCCCCGGTTTTGGCAAACCGGGTTCCCGGTTCCGCGTCGCTGTGACGGCGCGGAAAAATCAATTGTGGACTCTTTTTTTTTTTTTTTTTCTTGAAAACGCACCAAAACGCTGGACCCCAAGACGCGGGGTCAGGGATTTTACTCGCCGAAACCGGGTACCCGGTTCTGTGGAATGCGGGTTACCGGATTTTCTCGATGGCGCGAGTCAAAACGCGCCAAAACGCAGCACCTCAAAACGCTGGACCAGAGAAATTTGAAGACAACAGCTCCGAAACCGGGTACTCGGTTCTGCCAAATGCGGGTACCTGGATTTGTGTCGATGGCGCGAATCAAAACGCACGAAAACGCAAGCCACCAAGACGCTGGGTCAGGGATTTTCATAAATCACAGCACCAAAACCGGGTACCCGGTTTTGCCAAATGCGGGTTCCCGGTTCCGACGCTGTGACATTACCCCAAAACGCCAAGTGTTGCGTGAAAATGGTTGGTACCAGCTCCAAAACCGGGTTCCCGGTTTTGCGAAACTGGGTTCCCGGTTTCCCCTGGACATCCAACCAATTTTTCTCCTATTTTCGCCTCATCGACCCCAAACTCAAGTCCTTTTTACCCCTGAAATCATCAAAAACAACTACCCTTCCTCATTTCTTAATAAAAACAATAAAATTACGAAAATCAAACTAATTTAAATTGCAAAAATATAAAAACTCAGCTAATATACAAGTAATTGGCTTTTGTTTAACGTCGTTAAGCTCGACGGGTTACCTCACGCTTCTAAGGAGTCTCGAGGAGATACATGACTTCCCCGGGATGTGGATCTTCCGAGCGATTGGTATCTTCACCTCCATGGTATATCTTTAATCTGTGACCGTTAACCATAAAGGTACGGTTCTCTAATGGATGTTCTATTTCTATTGCCCCATGAGGTGTAACTTTGGTCACAATGTATGGACCTGACCACTTAGATCTTAACTTACCCGGATAATTGCTGAACTTTGAATTATACTTCAGCACTCTTTGCCCCACTTCGAATTTCTTTGTACGAATCCGATTGTCATGCCATTTCTTTGTGTTTTCTTTGTAAAGTTTGGCATTTTCATAAGCATGCAACCGGAATTCGTCAAGTTCATTAAGCTTCATCATACGATTCTTTCCGGCTAAGATAGGATCTAAGTTCAACTGCGCAATTGCCCAATAGGCACCCATTTCAAGCTCTAAAGGTAAGTGACAAGCCTTACCATACACCATACGATAGGGAGATGCACCAACTGGAGTCTTAAACGCAGTACGATAGGCCCATAATGCATCATCTAACTTCATTGACCAATCTTTTCTTGTAGGACCAACGGTTTTCTCTAGGATTGACTTGACTTCACGGTTCAAAACTTCAGCTTGACCATTGGATTGTGGATGATATGCAGTAGATACACGGTGTCTAACTCCATATTTCTCTAGAACAGTCTTCAGATATTTATTAACGAAATGAGATCCTCCATCGCTAATAATCACCCTAGGTGTTCCATGTCTAGTGAAAATATGTGACTTCAAGAACTTAATCACCACTCGTGAATCATTAGTAGGTAAAGCCACCGCTTCTACCCACTTAGACACATAATCAACAGCCAATAAGATATAGAGGTTACCATTTGAAGGAACGAAAGGACCCATAAAGTCTATGCCCCACACATCGAATATCTCAACCTCTAACACATTATTACGCGGCATCTCATCCCTCTTGGATATGTTTCCGGTAAACTGGCATCTCGTACATTTCTTAACATATTCATGACAATCTTTTATAAGAGAAGGCCAGTAAAATCCTGATTGAAATACCTTTGCAGCAGTTCTGTCTCCTTTGAAATGTCCTCCATATAATGAATCATGGCATCCAGCTATAATGGCTTGAGTCTCTTCCCTTGCTACACATCTTCGTATCATTTGGTCAGCACAAACTTTATAGAGGAACGGATCCTCCCAAAAGAACTGTCTAGCACGATGAGCTAACCTCTTTCTTTCTTGATAAGTAGAACCTTCAGGAAAAACACCACTCACCACTAAATTTGCAATATCTGCATACCACGGAGCCTCATAATCTCGAACAACGAATAAACTCTCATCAGGAAACTCTTCTCTAACTGCTTCAGTACCACTATTCATCTCTGAACCCTCTAAACGCGATAGATGATCTGCAACCTGATTCTCACAACCCTTTCTATCTTTGATCTTTAAATCGAACTCTTGAAGTAATAACACCCATCTGATTAACCTTGGTTTCGCATCTTTCTTCTCCATAAGAAATCTGATCGCGGAATGATCTGTATAAACAATAACTTTCGCTCCAAGAAGATAAGAGCGAAATTTATCAATCGAATATACAACTGCTAGCAACTCTTTTTCTGTAACTGTGTAATTAATCTGAGCACCACTAAAAGTTTTACTAGCATAGTAAATAGAATGAAAAACTTTCTCTTTCCTATGTCCTAATACAGCTCCCATACACAAATCACTCGCATCACACATAACTTCAAACGGTAAATTCCAATCTGGAGGTAACACTATAGGAGCAGAAATAAGCTTTTCTTTGATTTCTTTGAAGGCCGCTACACAAGCTTCATCAAAAAGGAATTTGCAATCCTTTTCGAGTAAGTTGCATAACGGTTTAGCAATCTTAGAAAAATCTTTAATAAAACGCCTATAAAAGCCAGCATGGCCAAGAAAACTCCTTACCCCTTTAACAGAAACAGGAGGGGGAAGAGTTTTAATTACCTCTATCTTTGCTCTATCAACCTCTAAACCAACACTTGAAACTTTGTGACCCAGAACAATACCTTCGCGAACCATGAAATGACACTTCTCCCAGTTGAGCACCAAATCTGTTTCCTTGCATCTCACTAACACTTTCTCCAAGTTATCCAAACATATATCAAAATCATCACCAAACACGGAGAAATCATCCATGAACACTTCAAGGAATTTATCTATCATGTCCCAGAAGATGGCCATCATACACCTTTGAAAAGTAGCGGGAGCGTTACACAACCCAAATGGCATTCTGCGATATGCAAAAGTACCAAATGGGCATGTAAAGGTAGTCTTATGTTGATCTTCTGGAGCCATGTAAATCTGATTGTACCCGGAGTAACCATCCAAGAAGCAATAGTACTCTCTTCCGGCTAATTTATCTAACATTTGATCGATGAAGGGCAAAGGGAAATGATCTTTTCTGGTGGCCTTGTTCAGCTTTCTGTAATCCATGCAAACTCTCCATCCAACTACCGTTCTTGAAGGAATCGCTTCGTTTTTATCATTAAGAACTGTTGTAATTCCTCCTTTCTTCGGTACACACTGAACTGGACTCACCCATTCACTACTCGAAATGGGATAAATAATCCCCGCATCTAAAAGCTTGATCACCTCTTTCTTTACCACATCCTTCATCACGGGCATTAATCTTCTCTGACCTTCAACTGAGCGTGCATTAACATCTTCAAGTATGATTTTGTGTTGACAATAGGATGGACTAATGCCTTTGATGTCAGCAATTGTCCAACCTATTGCTTCTTTGTTGGCTCTTAACACACGCAACAGTTTATCTTCTTGAGGACCTGTTAAATTAGCTGAAACAATAACAGGTAGAGTTTCATTAGTACCCACATATGCATACCTCAAGTGGGCTGGCAATGGTTTTTCTTCCAATTCCGGAGGAGATTCAATTGAAGGTTTCTTTTTAGGAATAATCTCCCCCGGTTCTCTCACAGGTTCATAGGCAAGACGCCTATACTTCGGATTTTCAGAATTGAGAGCTGCCACTGTTTCTGTAAGCTCCTCCATCATCTCAGGTGAATCTAATGTCAAAGCGGCCTGCAAGATATCATCAAAATTTAAACAATTAAATACCTCTTGCGATGCTTGCTCTACTACATCCATTCTGAAGCAATCTTCCTGAGAATCTGGGAATTTCATAGCTCGAAATACATTGAATTTGACTTCCTCATCCTGTATCCTCATCGTTAATTCGCCATTCTCTACATCGATCAATGTTCTCCCGGTAGCTAGGAATGGTCTACCCAAAATAATGGGGACATTTCTATCTGCATTGTACTCAAGAATTACGAAATCAACAGGAAATATAAGTGTACCTGCCTTAACGAGAACATCCTCAATGCGGCCTTCAGGATGAGCAAGAGACCTGTCCGCCATTTGCAAGACCATAGAGGTGGGTCTTGCATTTCCAATTTTAAGCTTATCAAAGACTGACTTGGGCATCAAGTTGATGCTTGCCCCCAAATCGCATAGCGCCTTTCCTTTCCATTCTTCTCCAATCGATATGGGAATCGTGAAACTCCCCGGATCAACTAACTTCGGAGGTAATTTACTCTGGCAAATCGCACTACACTCTTCATGAAGGTCAATCATCTCATTATCACAGTAGGGCCTTTTATTAGTGAGGGCCCTCTTCAAAAACTTCGTATACTTAGGAATATCTCGAATTGCCTCTAATAACGGAATATTAATACTTAGACCTCTCACCCTATTAAAGAATTTCTGAAAATCACCCAAATCACCCTTTTTCTGAACTCGCGATGGAAACGGTGGTGGAGGGCGATTGCTTACAATTTCATCTTTCTTTTTCAGAACTTCTCTTGGTCTTTCGATTTCTTCAACCTCACTATCTTTCTCATTCTCTTTCTCTTTCTCACCCACTTCCTTTTCTTTTCTTGGAACTTCTTTCTCTTTCATAACGGGAAAAGGAGGTGGAGGAAGGTTCTTACCACTTCTTAATGTAACAGCCTTGCAATCTTCACGTTGTGTTGGATTTTCCGTATCGCTAGGAAGTTGCCCTTGTGGACGCTGATTCAGCTGTTTATTAATTTGACTTAGCTGATTCTGGAAAATCTTCATATTCGCTTCAGCTGCGTTCTGACGTTCCAAAGCTTGTGTTTGAAGAGCAATCAAATTTTCAACGGTTTTCTGAAGGGTAACTACTCCTTCTTGTGGATGGGCAAGTAGAGCTTTCTGGTTTAAATTCTCATCGTAGGTATTCTGAGGGGCTTGTCTTTGCACATAATTGTTTTGATTCTGTCCTCCTTGATAATTGTTGTGTGGTCTTGGATTGTAGTTGTTGCCTTGAGGACGCGGCTGATACGCGTAAGTAGGATTGGCTGCCCCATTAGGATTTGAGTATTGAAACCCAGGATGGTTTCTGTTAGGCTGATATCCATTACCACTTGAATTGAAATTACCTCTATTGGACATAAAATTCACTGATTCTTGGTTATTCGGACAACTTTCCTCATCATGATCATCTACCTTACAAATCAAACACATATACACCTCTTGTGCAGCATGCACAGCTGCCTTCTTACCCGAAAATCCTTCTTTCACAGCTAGAGTAAGCTGCTTCAATTGTTGCTCTATGGTTCTGGATCTTATTCTCAAACGTAGCAAATTTCTCTTCCATGTCAACATTATTTACTCCCTTGACTGGTGTTCTTACTGAGCTCCACCCAACTTCATTCTTGACTGTTCTCTCTAAAATGATCTTGGCATGAGCGGGTTGAACTTGAAGAAAACCTGCTCCACATAGCGTATCCAATTTCTCTCTTGAAATTCCATCAAGGCCTCTATAAAAGATCTTTAACTGTTGTTGTTCTGAAAAGCCATGATTGGGAACTTTACGCAAACACATCTGAAATCTTGTCCAACTCTTACCCACAGTTTCTTCATACTCTTGACGGAAATGTGTCAATTCTAATTCAGCATCTAACCTCATGTTACTTGGGTAATACCTGTCAAAGAACGCAATCTCTAATTGGTCCCAATTAGTAATCTTTGTAGGATCTTGCGTATCATGCCATTCACTTGCTCCATCTATGACAAAGAATTTAAAAGAAGCAAAATACATCTGTTCTCTTGAAACCCCTTGTGTGATATAAGAATCACATATCTGTTTGAATTTCTGTACCGCTCTAAGAGGATCTTCCGATGGTCTTCCGCGAAAATTTCCAAAGTTTTGGAACTGAGCTAGCATACCCGAATCTGGACGGAATCTCGGAACATCAATATCTGGAGCACCTACTCCTATAGCAGGAGCACGGAATGGAACTTCTGGAGGACCATTAGTGAACCACGGATCATGATTCATCACTATCTGGACTGGAGGATTAGGATTCGCTGGTGGAACTGGAGGAATAACACCTGGAGCCAAAGGTTGGCCATTTGCGCCTAGTTGATTATCTTGAAGATTGATCTCTTCCATTCTGTTGCTTAACTCTTCTACCTCTAAAGCTTCTCGTTCTCTTCTTCTTCTGTTCGCAAGTCTGATCAACGATTCTGGATTACTAAGGATCGGAGGTGCTGGCTCTAGATCCTTGAATAGCCTTCTTCGCATACACCAAACCTAAAAACCTGAAAAAGCTAACAAACAAAAAGCGTAAAACTGATAAAATAAAATAAATGCACTTATCACTAAAGGATAAACACCGTGGTCACACGCTACCGTCCCCGGCAGCGGCGCCAAAAACTTGGTGGTCCTTTGTGTGTTCTAAAAATAAATGCAAATGCTAATCGAACCACAACCGCAAGTGTACGGTTGTCCCAAGTAGTATGTATGATAATACAGATTCGTTCCAAGGACGGATGGTTGATCACAATGTTAAGCAAGTAGTGATTGATGCACTTATGAAAATAAAAGATAATAAAATGTTTGTTTGGTTTTGTTGATTAAAACTAATGAATAAAAGACAAATAATTAAATGCAAGTAGAACCTAAGACGCAAGTAAAATAAGTGAAAACGCAATATGAGATGTAGTACTTGAGAACGCAAGGATCCTCCTAATCTTACTTCTTAACTTATGTTGTTTGAGGGCTAAATTGGTCAATTACAATGGTCGGGATTCTAAATTCCTTATACCCCCGTCAGGGTGGACTATAAGGCGATCTAAAGTGTCACTAGTCCCGTCAGGGTAAATATGATCCAACGTTGGATGTTTAAGTGTTTTACCTCATTGGCCCTAGAATTAGCTAAGTTCGTCAGAATCAATAGCTTTTATCCTAGATTGAATAATTAATTCTATACCCAAACCCTCCGTCAGGATGATCCACACGCCACTTATGTGGAATAGCTTAGATACTAATACCTAATCTTAGTTCGCGACTCTAAAATCAGTAAATAATCACAAATTATCGAAAAGAGTAATAGACCCAATCTAATTTAATTTAATATAAACCCAAATTCAACATTCGTTATTTCATAAAATTAAGATTCACCCATTGTTTGTTCTCAAGTACTATTAAAAGCTTAGCTCATATTAAAATTAAAAACTAAATTAAAAGAAAGGGAATTCATATTGTTTACAAAATTAAAATATAAAAAGAACCTAATTTCCGGAATTGGAATGACTACGAACGGAGCTATAGACCCACTCCAGCTCTTGTAGCTTCTTCTTCTTCCTTCTGTTGCTTCTCTCTGGTGTTTTAATCTTGTGGAATGTGAATTGTGTGAAAAATAGAAGTCCAAACCTCCTTTTATAAGCATAAATACGTTCTAGGGCTTGGACCAGAAAATAGAATATTAATTAAATGTCCAAGCCCACTTTCTAAGCCCAAAACCCCGTAACTGCTGATACACCTTCATTAAAACAGCTTTTCCCGATGCGTTATGACTCCGATTGACCTCATTCCAGTTGCTAAAGTTCCGTAACTCAATAAGGAATGATTTCTCTTCAAAGGTCAGCGGCTAAATCATCGCTTAAGCACCTCGAAATCAGCAATCTATGGCCTGGAAAGTGGATTTTCAGCTCTAAAAATAATATCTTCGGGATTTGTCTTCAAGTCTTAACTCTAATTCACGATCTTTGACCTTCTCCTCGGATTCCTCTCCTAGCTAACATCTAAAACCTGTAAACTTTACACTAAAAAAATACCAATATTACGCGCAAAAGTTTAATAAATTAAAAATGCTAGAAATAAAAAGGGAATTCCGGATTATTGCATATTTAGTCCAAAAGTCTATCAAATTAATTAAATAAACACCAAAAATGATGTCTCCCAAGGGTCGAAAATAAGAACAATTAGGGAGACATCAACGTACTACATTCACCTGAGCAATTGTTCAGGCTTGTTCTTGTAGTTCTTCGAGTTGTTTAGCCAATTCTTTAAGCTTCAGAGATTCTGAAGTGTTTTCTTTTTCCGGTTTCTTTGGCCAACTTCTCTCGTTCTCAATAATTCTTTCCATCCCCAACTCAGCTTCTGCAGGGGCTAGTAACACAAAACCTACGTTTCCCTAACGAATCTGCTTTCTCTCTTGATTTGTCATTAAGGCCTCCATAAAACAAGGTTAAATAATATTCCGGCGAGGATTTATGATATGGACATCTCTCCTTCTTTTCTGTAAATCGTAACCATGCTTCACCCAAGCTCTCTCCGTCTTCCTGTATAAATTGCTCAAGCTCCAACATATCTTTTAAACGTCTACTAACCGGATAGAAGCGGTCTAGGAATCTTGCTTGAAGCTTGTCCCAATCTGGAATAACATGAGGATATTGGGTATCATACCAATTGCTTGCACCTCCGGTCAAGAAGAACTGGAACATTACGTAGTAAACTTGTTCCCTAGTAACTCCTCTTACGATATAAGCATCACAGATTTGCATGAATTTCTGAATATATCGGATCGGATCTTGATGTGCAGCACCGCTGAATAATCCATGAGTTGCAAACTGATTTAGCATCCCTGGATCAGGCTTAAATTTGGCGGCTTGGATTTCTGGAGCGCGAATTCCTCGTGGCTCCACTCTAAACTCAATGGGTAGCTCAAGTCTCCTTGGGTTCTCCATCTGTAACTATCTATAAAACAAAAACTAAAAGACAAAAGCGTAAAATAGAACTAACAAAAATAAAAGCACAAGATATATGCACAAGGACTAACGATGTAGTCCCCGGCAGCGGCACCAAAAACTTGGTGGGGCCTAGGGTGTGATAAAATAAGATATGAATAAAGTGAAAATAACACCCTAAAGCTACACGGTTCTGCAAGTATTACAGATCGTATGCAAGTTTTAGAAAATAAGTAAGATTCGTTCCGCAGATTTTACGAAGGTTAGGGGAATCTTATGAAAGAATCAAGTGCAATAAATTAAAGCTAGAACAACTAAACGCAAATAAAAGTAAAGACAAATAGATATTTATTTGATTTTCTAATTAACTAAATTAATACTAAGAATTAAAAGACAGAAAAGTAAATATGAAAGAGAAGTAGTAAGAGAATATAGCTCGAGTTATTAGCATGTAATCCCCACTAGTTTTGCCGTTCTAAACATGTAAGGGTGAATTATGTAGTATTTCAATAATCGGTTCCAATTACGCTAGGTAGTTTTAAATAGGATTTACCTGTGTCAATATGGCTTCCTAAGCAATCTTTTCCTGTAATTGGTAAATAGTCACAAGAACTAAACCATAGTGATTATCTAGTTAGGTTGATTTGTCAGATCTAAACCGAATACTAGACGTTATGTGCTAAACATGCAATTAAACACCGTTGTTAATGGTGACCTAATTACTAGATGGTAATTCTATATGGCTGCAGTCCACAAGAACACAGAATATAAATCCAAACACATAAACAGAGAATAAGAACTATAATTCAATTTAAAACATTAAGTTCCCAAATTAGATAGATGTCAATCAAAACTAGGGTTCATACATATATGCTAAAACTCAAGCTAAAGAAATTTAGTTCATGCAAGAAAAGAAAGAAATTACAAATTTAAAGGTAGAAGAAGACATTGTGATGAACAGCTCCTTCCAGACTTCTTTTCTTGTGTTGTAAGCTTCCTCTTGGTTTAAGGTTTCACCAAGGATGATTTAAGAGTGTTAAGAGGCTGTATTTATAGTGTATAGGTTGACCTAATTCGTTTCTTGGAGGAAAGGCCAAGTAATAGACTCCAAGCCCAACTCAAATTCGTATGGAATTAAAGATAAATACTGCTGAACTGTTTTGAGTATATCTTCTTCGTTATTGGTCGGTTTTTGCTCCATAATATACCAAAAGAATCCTCAGCGAATTATCTATGTACCTTTGAAAGGAATCTTCCAAAATCGGCTTCCTTGTTGGAGTTATCACCACTTCTTTAGGCGTTGTTGCAGAAATTCAGCTTTAGGCAGCTTTTCCTTTTCCATGTTTTTAGCCTTTGTTTCCTTTATCTCCAATTACCATGTAAATCTCTTTCCATATGTTGTTGTCTTTGACTTGGACTCTAATTAATCTCCATAATTATCTTTAAAGCTTGATGTCTCCCTATTTGTTCTAATTCTTAGCCCATTGGAGACATCCTTTTAGGTGAATAAATGACTTATTTGATAGACTTTTAGGCTTAATTGATCATATTGCACCTCCCCTTGGAAATTAACTATTTGCAGAATCTGAGCTTTTGTGCCTAAATTTAACTATTTTTAAATGCAAAGTTAATCGGTTCTTGAATCTCATGAAAGACCAATCCAAGGAGAAAAAGTGAGAATAAAGTCTTAGTGTATTTTAGAGTGTTAGGAAATGATTTTTAGTCGAGTTTCTGTTTTTAGAGTACACTTTCCTATTTCGTTTTCTTGATTTATTGATTTATTCTTTTTAAGCATATGCGGTTTAATTATTTATATAATGTGAAGCTTTAAAAGATAAATGGTAATTACTTAGAGACCAAGTAAAGATAAAGATGAAAGGAAAGAAGATTTACATGGAAACAAGAAGATTTAGGAAAGATATATTCAAAGAAGGAAAAGATAAAGCTGCCTTTTGAAATCTGAAATTCCAGCCACGTTTTAAAGATTAAATCATAATTAAAGATTGGCTAGGATTCTGGACGAGTGGTCTGCACCAATAAAAATCCTTTTCCAAGACAAGCAGTTTCATATATTGGAACTTCTCAAACGGATAATTATTGAAAAAGATATGACCAAATCAAATCAGCAGAAGAATCTTACCTTTCCTAGAATTTAGAGCTACGAATTTAAGAGTCCTTGACTTGTCTTTCACTCCAAGAAATTCGACCTAGGGTCCTCCAACACCTATAAATACACCTCTTAGACCTCATAATTCAGTACCTCTCACAATTCATTCAATTTATATCATCCTTAGAGAGAGAGTCAAGAGGCGGAAGCAAGAGCAAAAGCTGGAAAAAACTTTTCCTCCAACAACAGTTCAAGCCAATTCCTCTATCTAGGTTCTTATTTTATTTCTGTTATTAGGAACATGTATATTATTAATTTCTTTATTGTTTTTACTTTCAATATGAGCTAAACCTTAATTACTTGAGAATCGTAATGGGATGAACCCTAATTTGTTTAATTCATGTATTTCAATTTGGGATTAGTTTCTAGTTTAATTTGAATTAGGTATTTTCATATTGTTTCTTATTTTATATTAATTTCACTATCAATGAATTAGCTAATCGGAGATAGGTCATAGTAATTAAGCTATTCACTTTGGTGGGGAAGTGATCGCCTTGACGGGGGGTTTAATTACTGAACTAGATAATAAACGTAAGGTAGAAATTATTGATCCTGACGGACTTAGTTAACCTTATAGCCAATTGGGTAAAATAGTATTCATTCGAAGGTGGATTATAATCGCCCTGACAGGGTTTGTAACATCTGAGAATAGCTCCTAGGTCCACCCTGACGGGGGCTAGGGGATTATAGAGTCCCGACTAATATAGAAATATCGGTTCTGCCCTTAAAGAAAGCATTAATTAGATAAGTTTAGGTGATTCCCTAGCGAGACTCAAGTATAGATCATATCTTAGTATTTACTTTTAGTTATTTTGTTTCTTTGCGTCTAGTAGTTTAATAACTCGAAACCAAATAAATATTTCTTATCTTTTATTTTCTGTATTTGCAATTACTACTACTTGTTTATTGAACACTTGGGTTATACCAGTCCAATCCCTGAGAACGAATCCGACTTGTCGGAGTATTACTTGGACAACCGTACACTTGCGGTATTGTGGTTCCTTTATTTTCTGTACTTAATTTTATAACACACAAGGACCCACCAAAGCTTCACACTAAATAAACAATTAAACCCAATATGCTCTAAAAATATTATGTTACTAAATCAAGACTCAAAATAGGAAAGTGCACTAAACTAAGCTAAAATCAACCTATAAACTAATAAATAAGCCTAAAATGATGTCTCAGGAGTGTATTTTATTATCACAAATAAGGAGACATCATATATATAGGAGTATAGGAAGCCGTAATTTGGATTTGTTGGAGTAGGAGGCAAGCAATTGGACTTCTTTTCCAAATCAAATTCCTTTCCTAAAATGTAGGAGAAGGGAAAAACTGCTAATGTCTTGTTCTGGTTGTAAATTCTTCAATATTGCTTCGATTGATGCGTTCTTTATATCGAAATTGATCGTCTCGGAAATATCTACACTTTTGATTGAGACCATTCTTCCAAATTCCCACCCCATTTTGAGGTAAGATCACTTTAGTGGACAAAGCTGCATAAATTCAGATTTACTTGGCAACTTTTCTTTTCCTATTTTATCTTTTCCTTCCTTTATCTCCAATTTTTATTCTTATCTTCTTTCCTTTATATATTAGAATTGATTTGAGATCTAATTAATTACCATATATTTTTAAAGTTTCACAGTTAACATACAATTAAACCAAATATACACTAAAAATAAATAAATCATCAAATCAAGACAAGAAATAGGAAAATATGATAATATGACTAAGAATCGAGTATTGACTATCCTAATACACCTAAAATGATGTCTCCAACCTAGATTAATTCATCACAAACAGGGAGACATCAAGACACCCAACTCAAAATTGTATCGTCCCGATACAATAAAGATATAAACAAAGGGAAGTCTCTAAATACACACCTAAGTCAGTTAAACACAGTAGGAAAGAAGATAGCAGAATATATAGAATAAAATCAAAGCAACTACACAGAAAATTTCATATAATAACATTTAAAAACTAAATTACCTGCGCACTTGTCATATCCACGATCAACACGTCTTGAATTCAGGATCAGATTAGCTTCTCAATGTAAGAAGGAGAGATTCTTTACTCATTTTACCAAGGAGGCTATAGAGTGTTCATCAAACTTCACTAGTATCCAAAGATACACTTAACTACTCTCTATTGGCTCAATCACTTCTAGATCACATAGCAAAGAATCATAAGGTCTTTAAGGTTGTAATGTTGGCTTAGGGACGGTATGATAAGTATATTTGGATAATTTAGAGTGATCGTTTGCCTCTCTCCTCACTAGCCATCAACGTATCGCCCTAGAACTTGAGTTACTCTCATAAATGTTTCTCACTCAACCCAATGATTTCTTTGATGCACTAATTAGCATCCCCAATACCCCATAAAGTATAAAGACGTTCGCATAAAAATTCCACTTTGCCGGTCCAAATATATATATTCTTTTCAAATCAATATTTTTTTTGTTTTGTATAACTATGACTCTCTTTTTAATGTTGAGATATCATGCTATTTTTTTCATAATTTTTTTCCTTTTCTATGCTTTGTAGCTTTTTCATTTACTCTTACCCCGGCAAAGGAATAACAATATAATAAACCTGTGATACATCATCAATATATCGATCAGAGTACAATTAATAAGCTCAAAAATCCCAACCAAATAATAATTCCCATAATGGTGGACCCACCACCCCAAACTCAAGCTCTAAAACAATTGTCTATGCATCACGATTCGAGTACGGGTCATATGGAAAAGTCCTATAATCTAAAGGATATGGCTTATAATGTGGATAATAAAATGGCTTTGGAAAGGCTAGAAGGGCCTGAGAAGGATATAATATAATAAATGGACAGCAAGCTAAAAGGAAACAAGAGAACCGCCTTAATCACTTTCTAAACTATGCAATTTCGTTATTCTCTTACCTTTAGCACATTCATCAAATGCGTTTATCAACTAGCTTAGATCTCACAGCCTACGCATCACTCAAGGCGCCTTAATATCAAACATACTTCTATTGCATTGCTTACTAATCTTTTCTTTACTATCAATGTGTGTTTCCTGCAAATACTCAAAGCATATAAAATAAAGCAGCTCATAAACATACTACTTTCTATCATTAACTTACTAATCTTATGCTTTCAAGCTATTAAACACACTCTACATCTAAATCCCATGTATCAAAAATTTTATTTTCTACCTAAAAACAGTAAAACACATAAAAATGGAGATGAGAGACAACGAATCCCATCACCCAAAACTAAAAAATGAGATGTGTCCCCACGACTCGAAAAAGACTCTAATAAGAAATTAAAAACAAGCAAATATTGCATATAAATAAAAGTTAAGGAAGAAAGAAAACATACTCTTCGAGGTTATAGCCTCGCATATGATCAATACGCAGAATAGGGTGGAATGCTTTTCTTGTATGTAACCTTCTAGTATCACCAATTTCACTTTCCATTACATCCTCTTATGCTCCATTCCAATCAATCACACTCTAGAAATCTCTTTTTTTTTCATCTTCTCCAACTTCTATTTCACATATTCTCTCATGAGCTAAAGGCAAGTCCATTAAATATGTTTTTGCAGAAGCTAACAAGGCCTTTGAAGCTTCATTAATCTCTGGTAAAGGAATCTCGATTTGTAGAGGTTGTGGTGTATTATCCTTGAAATTTGTAACCTTTTTTCTCTTTGGATTTACCACAACTAACTTTCCTCTATTCTCTTGACCTGTTTTACCCTTTAAATTGGAACTTGAACTTTTCTCAATTGATTTTTTCTCAATATAGCCCAATACCTTACTTTGATTCTTTTTTATCTCCCATACAGTAGATAATGTTTTTGTTCTTTTCGTCATCTCAATTTACCTCCAACTCAAAGCTTTAACCACTCTTGAAAATTGTAACCCTTGATTTTAGGTTGAACAAGCGTTGTTTGGGTTAGGAAAGGTGTAAGGAAATTGAATCTCAATGTGGGTAGGACAAACTATTGCTTGATTGGTATGGATCTAAGAAATTGTTGGGTAAGATTTGGAAATTTAGGCTTTTGATTCTTGGATTATAGGTGTTTTGATATGATTTGGGTGGTTTAATCTTCTTTATAATGATGTGGGGAAAGGATTGGATGTAAAATTATGGTGATTGGGTAGTGTTTTGATGTTTAGTGAAGGTTTGTTGAGGCTTTAATGGAGTTAGAAGAGGTTTGGGAAAGAAAGAAAGGCTTAAGGATAAAGAAATTAGTGTAAAAACTAACCTTCTCTTTGATACCCTGCTTATAACCTTTTCTGTTTGGATCTGGCGGCGAGTTGCGGTGCACCAAATATTTGGTGCGGTGTACCGGACTTGAGGGTTTCGGACCGTGGTCGCGAGTTGTCGACACGATTTTGCATAAGGGGTCTCGGCTTCGTACCTAATTTCCAAACCGTTGTCACGGTTTTCTGACCTGCGGTGCACCGGGACCTTCCTGCAGTATACCGCACGGGTCTGCTAGCCTGAACGTGGTCGCGAGTTGCGAAACGGTTTTCTCTCTCATGTCTCGGCATTGGACCGGATTTGTGAACCGTGGTAACGGTTTTGACTGTGCGGTGCACCGGAGCTATCATGTGGTGTACCGCAAGAAAATTCTAGATGACACTGAAAAAATACATTTTTTATTTTAACTCTAAATCATATTTCCTCTACTCCATTGGATAGATCTCGAAAAAATATGCGATTTATACTCGAGAAAAAGTGAATTCCGACACTCGAGCGCAAAGTTATGCTAGTTCGAAGTTTTTGTAAATTTTTTCACACTGATAGGTGCAGTACACCGTGATAACCTGCGGTGTACCACAAAATACTTATGTCTAAGCCTTTTTAACTCCGAAAATTATCCAGTTTTTCACCCGAAACTCGAATCCTTGCATATCTACACATAAAAAACACTCATACCTTCCTCATTACTGCAATATGCACTTAAAACACATAAACTAACTAAAAAGAATAAAAACACAAAAACATAAAACACTGTGGGATGTCTCCCAGAAAGCACTTTTATTTAACGTCTTTCAATTTTCGACGTGTTACCTCGATTATTTCTTGATTATATAGCCTCCCTAACAGCGGGTTAGGCTATGCACATCTACTATCTGAAGTTTGTGACCCTTCTTAGCTTGTATTTTAATCCGTTTTGCCGAAAAAACTCTTGTAACTACAAACAGACCCATCTACGAATTCTCGAATCCCCGTGCTCTATTTCTCGCTTAAGGGCTTTCCGAGCAACCTCGTCACCAACCCCAAACTCACTTTTGATTATCTTCTTCACGGGTTTATTGTGGACTTTCTTTTTGGTTTACTTTGTCACAACTTAGAGTGTTGGGATCTCCTTATGACTTCTCAAACTTTTCTTTCACAAAATGGAAAGTTCTGGATTCTTTTTCTGTTCGGAGAGTCACGGTTCCCTCATGAATTATTTCAACCCTATCCTTACTATCACAATCTTTGATTATTACCTTGATTAATTTCAACTTGATTGGTGATGATGGTTGTGTAGGTGGCGGTTCCACCTTACTTTCTCCTGTTAGCACCTTTTGTGCAGTTGGCTCTTCTTCCTTAGTCTCTTTTTCATCTTCTCTAACCACATGCTTGAACTCTTTCTCAACCTCTTTCTCCTCTTGATTCTTAAAAATTACTTCATCTAAGCTAAGATTGGTTGGTTAATTTATGGTTGAATCCTTGAACCTAACATTGCTATCACCCAGTTTCATATGTAAGTTTTGTTGTAATTGTTGATTGATCGTATAGACTTGCATTAGTCTTTGCTCCATCATTTGAATTTGTTGGTGCATGAGTTGCACTTTTGCTATGGTAGCATTGATTCTTGTGTTACTTTCTTTGGGTTGAGGAGGAAGTGCCTTTGTAGCCTGATCTTCTATTATTTCTCAGATTAATTGTGGAAGATCTTGTTGAAATTTTAGAAAAGAACTGGTTACTTGAGTGACCTGGGCCTTTAAAGTGTCCAAATCCTCAGAGTACTTTACAAATCCGTCAATAATGCGTTGTATGGTGCTTGTTGTTGGTTTCAGAAAATCGTGTATGCTTTCCGTATTCTGTCATTCTGCATCTGCATGATGGCTAGTTTTAAGTCCATGCATTTTTCTAGTTGTGAGATTTTAATGTTGGAGTCTTCTGATGGATGATACATGGGTTGTGGTGGAGCTTGAACTTGATAGCTCGAACCTTCTTGATAAAAATTCTGGCTTCGGGCCCCATACATGTTTTGTGCGTAATAATTCTCTATACCTAAGAAACCTGAGAAGAGACTAAAAGGAAAACGCGTAAAACTGAAAACAAATAAAAACTTCTACACTAAATAAACACAAATAAAACTAACTTAAAGATAAATCCCCGGCAGCGGCGCCAAAAACTTGGTGCGGGCAAAGGTGTGATAAATAAACAGATAAATAAAGATAATAATAAATGACACGCCCTTGACTACCACGAGAAACTCACTGCAAGTATTACAGATCGTTTGCAAGTTTAGTTAGTAAGTAAAAGTTTGTTTGCAAGGATTTGATCTGTTAGATCTACTTATGTATATGAGAAGTGTAGGAGAAATTACTTGTTAAATAAAAGGACAATAAAAGTAGAGTAATGCTGGGTATCACCCAAAAATCCATCACCTAAACATCACCCATGATGTGGCAGTTAGGTGGACCAATCATGAAGGAAAGAGAAAAAAGTAAATCTCGAAAGAGAAAATTCATGATTGGTCCATCTAACCGCCACATCATGGGTGATGTTTAGGTGATGGATTTTTAGGTGATACCGAGCATTACTCATAAAAGTAATAATATTTATTCGGTTTTCAGATCTGGAGGATAATAATGCAAATAAATAAAATACTAAAAGAATGGAGATGAGAAAATATAGCTTAGGGTTGCTAGTATGCACTTATCTTTTTCAATATTCTAGTTATAAGGGTGATTAAAGCTCTCAGATGAATAGCCAGGATTCTAAATTCCTCCTAACCCCCTTCCGGGTGGACTTAAGAGGCGGCCTAACAATTACCAGTGGGCTTAACTAAGGTGCTCCTACACCACTAGGTTCTTAGATGAGACTAACATGCAATAATGATAGGTAATTAAATTAAACCCTAATGACTATCTAGTTAGGCAAGCCCTTCCGATCACTACCGCACACTAGACGCTTATGTGGTGTTTCAATAATTAGACACCCCTTCCGGGCGACCATCTAACTACTATTAATGGGGTAGTCTATACTCGTGCACTAGCAAGAACTACGACCAATAAATCAAAGCACATATAACAGATATATGGTTAAGAAGCTAGAATCACTTTAAAAGGGTTTCTGCAAATAACGTAAAACCAAATAAAGAATTAGAAATCAAAGATTACACATATGCAAACCCAAGCTATGGGAAAAATAGTTCATATCTAAAGACATAGAAATAAACTACGGATAAAAGTAATTAGAAACAAAGATAAGCTAAAGAATCTAATAAAAATTTCCCTAATGATAGAGGGAGATGATGGAGAAGAGGAGTTTGCTACTTTCCAACTTCATGTCTTCCGCTCTACAGGTCTTGTTGCTTCTTCTGAATGACTTCTATGATACTTAAGGTTTAGAACTGAGCAAGGACATGTTTACAATAGTTAAAGGGTGTATTTATAGGACTATAGTAAGCCCTAATTCGGTTTTCTTGGAGTAGGAGGCAAGCAATTGGATTTCTTTTCCAAATCAAATTCGCCTAAAATGTAGGAGAAGGAAAAAACTGTTGCTGTCTTGTTCTAACGGTAACTTCTTCAATATTGCTTCGATTGACGCGTTCTTTATATCGAAACTGATCGTCTCGGAAAATCCTACACTTTTTCTTCAGACCATGCTTCCAAATTCCCAGACTATTTTGAGTTATGATCACTTTAGTGGACGTGGCTGCTGAAATTCAGATTTACTTAACAACTTTTCTTTTCCTATTTTATTTTTTCCTTCCATTATCTCCAATTTTCATCCTTATCTTCTTTCCTTTATCTCTTAGAATTGATTTGACATCTAATTAATTACCATATATCTTTAAATCTTCACAATTAACAAACAACTAAACCAAATATGCTCTAAAACTTATAAATCATCGAATTAAGACAAGAAATAGGAAAATATAATAATATGACTCAAAATCGGGTATTGACTATCCTAATACACCTAAAATGATGTCTCCAACCTAGATTAATTCATCACAAATCGGGAGACATCATTAGTAAAATAACCTATATTTTGAATTAATTGCATTACAAGTCCACATATTATGTAAAATAACATAAATTCTTAAAGTTTACAATATAGGTAACTATATTTTGCAAAATAACCCCTATTATGCCAAAAAAATTGAGTATCAAATTCGAAGTACCTATACGGAGGGATGGAGTAGCTATGTGCCGGTGCGTGTGGGTCATGGCTTATGAGCAGTAGCAGAAGCGGAGGCGGAGACGACGGAGACAGAGGAGTGTATTGGGAACCGAAAGACGACACCGCCGCTAAGCCGACATCCTTAAGCCCCGTGAATCGTGAGAGTAGGTTGTAATTTGCGTTTGTGAGATTTTACTTTATTCATTTTGGTCGACTTTGTGAGAGAGAGAGAGAGAGAGAGAGAGAGAGAGAGAGAGAGAGAGAGAGAGAGAGAGATAAATAGTTATAGTTCTTTTCGTTAAAGGGTCAAGAAATGTTGACTTGTTGACTTAGCTCAGTATATATAGTAAAATTAGATTTTAAAAATGTCGATATTAGTTTTACATTAAATTTAAAATTGGAGTTTTTTTAATATATGGATGATTTAGGCTCGTTGGCGTGCATCGCCACTAATAATATGTATGCTTCTCATATTTAATGAGAGGATCTGAATCATCTTAACTCTTATGTTATACTTCTTAAATGCAAAAGAAATAATAAGGTTCACCCAATTGGTTAAGATTAGAAGATTTTGGGAGGGAGGAGGATAGTGGATAATTATATATTTTAAAAATAATAAAATATTAGTTTTAGTTTTTTTTAATTAAGGTGATCATGAGTTCAATTAATAAATTTAAGTTAGGGGTCAGAAATGTTTACTTGTTGACTTAGTTTACTTTTAAAATATAAAGATACAAATTTTTAAAAGTGATATTAGTTTCAAATTAAGGTTTTGTTTGTTTTTTAATTAATAAGTATTAAATAATGAATAAACAACTGAATAAAATTTATCTTTTTAAGAGTTAGTATCTGGATGAATTAGACTTATGTTTTTTCATTTTTTTTAAGTGATAGTATTGAGTGTTGAATAATCAGCTGAATAGAACTTATTTTTGTTAAGAGACTCGGACTTAATTTTAAATCTTAATTAAACAAGCCAATTAAGAGCCACTAAGTCTGAATTGACCAGGTAAAAAAATTGTCTCATTGATCTAGTGTCTGAATAAGATTCCATTAAGTGGAAACAAACACTCTCTTAGTTTGAAATCTAAAACAGACTAGTTAAGAGCCATTCAGACTTGAACTGGTTTAGGAAAAACAAATTCTCTTATTGATCAAGTGTCTTAATTAACCAGATTAAGATCTCATTAAGTGCAAACAAACACTTTCTAAACAAAACACGTGTATTAGTTCTCGCTAAAGAGAAAATGACCAAAATGAAGCCTTCACACGAAAAGATATTTCTTTGAGAAGTTAGAGAAGGGGAATACAAATATTTCATAATGTGGGTGAGCGATTGGGATGGACGAACTTCATGACTAGGCAACTTGGATCGTGCACTAAATTAGTAACCGAGCTCCGATTTGGTCTTTTGGTCGATATAAGGAGAGGAGTTGATGTGTCCCTATTTGTGGTATAATAATCTAGGTTGGAGACATCATTTTAGGTGTATTTAGTTATTAAATTATATATTTTTATTCCTATTTTAGTATTTTCTTATTTCTTGTCTTGATTTGATGATTTATTATTTTTAGAGCATATTGGGTTTAATTTAATTGTTTAGTGTGAAGCTTTAAAGTTATATGAAAATTAATTAGATGCCAAATCAATTCTAAGAAGATAAGGAAAAAAGATATGGATGTAAATTGGAGATAAAAGGAAGTAGAGATAAAATAGGAAAGGTACAGCTGCCAAGTAAATTTGAAATTCTGCAACCACGTCCACTAAAGTGAATATAACTCAAAATCGGTTGGGAATTTGAAGGAGAAATCTAAAGGAAAAGTGTAGATCTTTTAGACGTGGTCGTTTCGATATAAAGATCAGAGCAATAACGAAGGAGTTACGACCAAAACAAGACAACAACAGTCCCTTCTCCTATATTTTAGGAAACAAATTGGATTTGGAAAAAGAGTCCAATTACATGCCTTCTACTCCAAGATTTAGACCTAGGGCTTCCTTAACACCTATAAATACACCCTTTAATCATTTTTAACATTTCCTTACTCAGTTCTAAACATTATCTTAGTCCTTACTTAAATATTAATCCTTAGTACTTGTAGAGGAAGACAGGAAGCAAGAAGTTAGAGAGTGACACACTCATCTTCTACATCTCTCCTTCTCTATATTTAGGTTAATTAGCTATAGATTTGTGACTTCACCATATTTCTAAGCTTTTATTTAGTAAGTTTTACTATTAATTATCGGGTTATTATTTTGTTTTATATTTCATAATACTATTTGTTATTTTAATTGATTTGAGATTGGTGTATATCTGTGTTGTGTGCTTTGAATTATTGCTTCCAGCCCTAGATTTTGGCCAATCTTAGGACTATCCTTAGTAATTAAGTTAACACCCGGAAGGGGGATTCACCTATTGACAACACCACATAATCGTCGAGTGTGCGGTAGTGATCCTGACGGGCTTGCCTAACTAGATAGACATAAAGGTTTGATTTAACCACCGATCATTACTTAGGGTTACCTTACCCAAGTCCCTTGGTAGTGGAGAGTTTGGTCCTAAGTCCACCCTGACGGGGGTTAGGAAGTATTTAGAATCCCGGTTAACATATAATGCTCAATTAACCCTTAAGGTTAGAATAACAACTTAGTAAGATATGCTCATATTAGTAGCCCTAATTTATCTAACTTACATTTATATTGGTCCGGTCAAATGAGAGTCAACTTAAAAAATTCTCTCTCAACTCATTCATTACCTTTAAGCTTATTCCATCTCTAAAAAACCTAAACAAAACCAAAAACCCTCTTTTTTTTCACGTTTTAGCTTTTTAGTTCATCAGATTGGATGTTATTTCCCAAATCTGGGATCTAATATTCATCTGATTTTCTCTCTCCACTCTTAGATAAACCCTAACCCACCTATTTCTAACCCTCTCATCCCATTTCCGACCCGTTTTCTTTTTGATTTTCTCTTTCTAAGCTGAATCTCAGATCGGTAGAATGACGAAAATGATTAACTCAAATCGTCTTAGTGGTAAATCGAAAGCAAAAACAAAATATACTGATATTACGAAGATGATGTTCTCGCCCCAAAGTGAAAGCAGTGTTGTCACCCTCCGATGAGTCCTTACACTAAGGATTCAAATAGTGAGGAGGAAGACTCACGTAAAACGGTTGCTCAAAGTAAGGATTCGGTAATAGTTGCCCAGATTGATGAAAATCAAGCTGAGGTAGCGCCAAAACCTAAAGAATGGTCAAAATTATTTGGTAAAAATGATAATCCAGCTCTGAATCTGGAGTATCATGTCCCGATCCGTAGAGAAGGTAAACGTATTATTATTCCTGATAAGGATGTCTTAGATGAGGGCTATGCGCAATGGTAAAACTGTTTAATCAGTCAGTTCCTTGATTCTCCTCCTTTGTTCTATAATATTGTTAATTTTGTAAGGTTTCAGTGGTCAAAGTTTGGTAAAATTGATGTTACATCTAGTAGTAATGGCACGTTTATCTTTAAATTTGAGAATGAAAAAATGTATGCTAAAGTTTTAGAGCAGATGTGGCATATTAATGGATCTCCTCTTTTATTAAGGCCATGGAAAATTGGTATGCAGTTTGAGAAGTTAGATATTGCTAAAATCCCAATCTGGGCTAAATTGCTTAATGTACCTATGGTTATGTGGACTAAGAAAGGTTTGGGATATATTGCTAGTGGTATTGGTGTACCATTATAGATGGATAGTATGACTGAGTCCATGACTAGACTGGGTTATGCTAGAGTTTGTGTGGAAATTGATACTAAAGAAGAGTTGCCTGATGAACTTTATGTTGATATTGGGCTAAGTGAATTACAAATTGTTAAAGTGGAATATGATTGGAAGCCTAAAATCTGTACTAAGTGCAATAAAATTGGACACTTAGAAAATAAGTGTAATAATATCACTAAAGTGTGGGTTCCTAAAGCTGGTAACAATGAAAAGAAGGATAAAGGAAAAGAAAAAGTGAATGATAGAGAGTGGAAAGTTGTGGGAAGTAAAACTCAGAATAGAAAAGATTATAACCACTCCTCTAATGAAGTCTCTTGTTCTAATACATTTGATAAGCTTAAGGAAGCTGTGGTTACTGATATTGACAGAGATGTATTAAAATTCATTAATAATGGTGGTGAAGGTGAGATTACTAGACCACCTAATATATGAGTCTTGCTTCATGGAATGTAAGAGGGTTTAACAGCCTTCTTAGACAGTTAGATGTTAAAGATTTTATGATTAGAAATAAAATTAAGCTTATTGGACTCCTGGAAACTAAAGTAAGGATTCAGAATAACTTAAAAATAATAAGTGATCATTTTTCTCACTTGGAAATGATTCACAACTATAATAAATGTGACAGTGGGAGAATTTGGATAATGTGGGATAATAATTATGTTGAGGATATGAAACTTGTTGAAACATCTCAGATGATTTTTATCAAAGTTAAAGTAATACAATCTAACATTTCCTTCTGTGTGGGATATGTTTATGCTAGTAATGATGATGATGAAAGGAAAGTTTTATGGAATGATATGGTGAAGGTAAGTGCTGACTATGATGATCAGTGCATATGCTTCACTGGAGATTTTAATGAGATACTTAAAATAGAGGATAGACTAAACTGTGATACTATTCCTACTATTTCTATTTTCTTTGCTAATTGTATTGAGGATGCTAATCTTTTTGAACATCAGTATGCAGGGCAATATTTTACTTGGACTAATAAGAATGATAGTGGGAATTTGCGCGCAAGTAAGATTGATTGAGTGTTCATCAATACAAAATGGATGAATGCATATCAATCTAATGCTATCCTTGTGCCTCCCTCTACTTCTGATCACTGTGCAATTAAAGTGTTGATTAATGAAAAATAAAATTCAAGGCCTTGCTCCTTTAAGTTCTTTAATATTTGGACTAAACATGAGGGGTTTAAAGATATTATAAGGAAAACATGGGATATAAATGTGAATGGCAATAAAATGTTTCAATTTTGTATGAAACTAAAACTTGTAAAAGGTGAGCTGAAAAAGTTTAATAACAAGTATTTCAGGAGGAATTCTGAGGATATTGAGAATATAAAAACTCAACTTGAGACAGTGCAAAAAAGAATTATGATGGGTACTAGTACTGATGCTGATGTTTCTGAGGAAAAATTTCTTATTCTTCAACTTGAAGAAAATGTAATTACCCATCATGAGGTTCTGAAGCAAAAATCTAGAGCATTGTTTATTAAAGATTATGATATAAGCTCTACCTATTGCTATAGAATGATAAAGGGAAGAGTGGCTAGAAATTTTGTATCCAATCTAACTTGTGATGATGGAAGAGTTATTACTGAACAAGATGAGATTAAAAATGAATTTGTGGGATATTACAAATCTCTACTTGGTACTGAGGAATATAACCAAGAAATATGCTCCATAGGCACTATTGAAGCTATATTAAGTAAAAGAGTCCCTGAAAATCTAATTGAGGGTTTGATTGCCCCCATAACTGACATGGAAATTAAGGTTGCCTTGTTTGCTATGGGTGATGCGAAAAGCCCGGGACCTGATGGATACACTGCTTGTTTCTTTAAACAGTCTTGGGATATTATTGGAGAAAGTTTATGTACTGCTATTAAGCAAACCTTTGAGTCAGGTAAAATACTTACTCAAATTAATGCCACAAATATTGTCTTAATACCTAAAGAAAAAAACCATCTTGTGTTAAGAAATTTAGGCCCATATCATGTACCAACATTATATACAAAACCATTTCTAGAGTTATTATGAATAGGCTTAAAAACGTTATGAGTCATATAATTTCTCTGAACCAAGGTGCATATGTAAGTGGGAGGAATATTACTGATAACATACTTGTTGCACAAGAAATAGTTACTGGCTATGATAAGAAATCTATGAAATCTTCTTGCACCATTAACTTGGACTTACAAAAAGCCTATGATAGTGTAAACTGGAAATTCTTAATCAACACTCTCTATGCTCTAAAGTTTCCTGATAAGTTTATTAAAAGGATTTACATGTGTATAAGTACTCCCTACTACTCTATATGCATTAATGGTGACTCCTGTGGATATTTTAAAGGGAAGAGAGGGTTAAGGCAAGGTGACCCTCTCTCACCCTATTTATTTGCTATTCGTATGGAGGTATTCTCTATGCTAATGTATAATGTGGCTCAGAAAGATAACTTCACCTTTCACCCTAAATGTAAGGAGATTAATCTGAATCACTTAGTGTTTGCTGATGATATATTAATTTTTATGAAGAGCAACAATGAGTCTGCTGAAGTAGTTAAAGAGGCTCTTAATCTCTTCTCTAGGTGTTCTGGACTAAATATAAACTTTGGTAAAAGTGAACTGTATTTTAGTGAGGGAGTAAAGAATAGAGTTAGAGATGATATAGCTCAGATACTTAATATTAAAATAGGCTTTTTGCCTGTTAGATATCTGGGCATCCCTCTGAACTCTAAAAAAATGAGTGTTACTGATGGTAACAAACTAATTGAGAAGATCTGACAGAGTATTACTCAATGGAGTTCTAAAATGCTATCATATGCAGGTAGAGTTGAACTAATAAGAGTTGTGCTTATTAGTAAAATTATGTTCTGGTGTAGGGTGTTCTTATTGCCCAAACAGGCTATCTATAAATTGAATAAAAAATTATCAATGTTTCTTTGGGGTTATAGTGAAAATGCTCATGGTGCTAGAGTATCTTGGGCTAAAATATGTTATCCTAAAGAAGAAGGTGGGCTAAACATTCCTAATTTTGAGAATCTAAATAAAGTTTGTTTACTTTATAATTTTTGGAGATTTTATTGTCTTGATCAAAATCTATGGTGTAAATGGGTTAAAGTGAACATTCTGAAAAGTAGATGTATTTGGAGTATAAGTCATAAACAATATCACTCCTGGATGTGGAAGCAAATCTTAAAAATTAGAAAGGAGGCTTTTGATCTTATATATCATGAGGTAGGTAATGGTGAAATGACTTATGTAATTTGGGATAAATGGGTGAATAAAAAGAATATTTAGGAAATTTTGGGCACAACAATTGAGGAACATGATATTAACTGTAATAAAACAGTTAAGGACTGTTATGGCAGAGGAAGGTGGAGAATTCCTCCAAAAGTTGCGCAAATTGTCCCTATAATTCAAGATATAATACTCAATGATGCCAATGATAAAATATTATGGACTGAGAGTATAAAAAATAAGTTTTCCTTTAGGAAAACTCTAATTAAGGTCTCTAATCATGTTCCTAAAGTGGAATGGTTTGATATTGTGTGGGCAAAAACTTGTATTCCTAGATGTTCATTTGTTTCTTGGCAAATTGCGATGAATAGGCTTCCTACTAAAGATAGGATGCTGAGTTGATAGTTAAGTATTAACCCTGTTTGTCTATTATGTAATAGTGAAGCTAAAAGTAATGATCATTTGTTTGCTACTTGTAAGTTATCAGTTGCTATTCTTAATCGCTTATTGGCAATTTGTGGTTATAATATTAAAATCTGTAATGTGGAGGACCTAGTAGTAAACTTGAAAAGTGGTGCGAGCCCAGAAACTGTGAAGGTTATTGGTGTTTGTATTACAACCTACATATACTTTATATGGACTGAAAGAAACAGGCGAGAGCATGGTGAATATGCAGCTACTGAGGAGAGGATTTACAACAAGATTAGTGCCTATGTAGCTGTCAAGCTTAAAGAAAGGAAATTCAACAATAGCAAAGTGAAGAATGTAGTTGAAAAGTTATGTAATAGATAGGCATTATGTATTTAATTTCTGTATGAGTTTTGTAATGTCTCTTTTATTCATAATGCGTGTAATAAGTTAAGCTAAGTTGAGTAGGTTAATATCCATAGGTTATGGGTCAAAAGTTGTAATGTTTTGACAGTTATGGTCTTCATATTAATAAAAAGTTTGATTTGCCGATCAAAAAAAAAAAAACTTACATTCATATTTATTTATCTGTATTCTTATTTCTTTATTCACATCGGATAATTATTCATCTTATTATATTTTTTTCTAAACATCTAAATTCATCTACGCTTATTGATACAAGTAGATCTAACAGATTAAATCCCTACGAACGAACTTTACTTATCAACTAAACTTGCAAACGATCTGTAATACTTGCAGTGAGTTTCTCGTGGTAGTCAAGAGTGTGTGTCATTTATTATTATCTTTATTTATCTGTTTATTTATCACACCTTTGCCCCCACCAAGTTTTTAGCACTGCTGCCGGGGATTAATCTTTAAGTTACTCTCTTTGTGTTTATTTAGTGTAGAAGTTTTTATTTGTATTCAGTTTTACACGTTTCTTTTTGTTTTTGTCCTTTTCAAGTTTTTAGATGGCTAATAAACGGTTAGAGATAGGCTTTCCTGGCCCATTCCGAGTACAACCCATTGGGATTCGCCCTCCAAATATTCAAGACGCTCGATTCAAGCCCGATCCTGACTTTATTAGAGCTATGGAAAATATAACGGTGCTACATATCAAGATCCGCTTTGTTCTGTTAAGAAATTCATGCAATTTTGTGATTCATACATTACTAAAGGTGTTACGCAAGAACATATGTATTATTTAATGTTTCACTTCTTCTTAACTAGAAAAGCAAGTGATTGGTTAGATGATCAACCTCCCGAGCTGATAACAAATTGGGACAAGCTTCAAGCAAGATTACTTGATCAATTTTATCCTACAAGTATGCGAGTAAAGTAACAATTGGAGCTTATGAATTTCTTACAAGAAGCCGGAGAGAGTTCTGGAGAAGCATGGACTAGATTTCACAAAAAATTGGCAAGATATCCACTACACGGATACACGCAAGAATTACAATTAGCCATGTTTTATCAAGGACTCAATGCAGAGTTAAGGCTGAGAGTAGATGATATGGGTCGTGGTAGTTTTGTCTCTATGGATCAGAAAGAAGCAAACGGTGGTATGGAAAGGATCATCGAGACCAACATGAGTTGGCCACAACCACAAACTCCTATCACTAAAATTGATACAGAGGCAAGGTTTTCAAGCTTGCAAGATCAAATACAACAACTCATTATAACAGTTGAGAAAAGCATCCAAGTGCCACCTCAACAGCTATATCTGCTAGAACAAGCCTATGAAAATTGAGCTAATCAACCACCGGGCTACAATGCGTACAATGAAATTCAAGCTCAAATAGCACTTCCATCACGTCCTCAAGCAGACATCATTGAGTTAAAAGAGACTATTAGTCAATTCATAATCTTCTCAAGGGACAATACAAGCAGACTTGAGTCAAAGATCGATGCATCCGTAGAGTAAAGCTTGCAACAACAGATCATGATCTGAAACAACATAATCAACTTTTAAAGAAAAATGTGATGCGGCTCACTACAGTCATAGAACAAATGCAAAGTAAACTCTTGCAATTGACCAGAGTACAAATCGTAACATGAAGAAGATCCAGTACGTGACGACAAGGTTAAGATTAGTCTTCAAACTAAAAAGATGAAAGAATCACCACCATCTCTATCGAGTAAAGTGGAGGTTCTACCAACCAAGTCAACGTAGATCGGATGATCTTAGAAGAGATAATTTTTGAAGATTGGGTTGAAGAGGTTGAACATGATGAGATTAAGAATCCAAGAGTGGTTGACACCAAGAATGGAAGAGAAAAGTAGAGTGAGACCACCACCCCTACATTGCTATTATCCCGTAAAACCCGCTTATCCAAAGGAGGAACAAGTGAGGTGTATGGAGACGTTAAAACAAGTGAATATCAACGTCCCTCTACTTAAAGCCATGGAAGGAAAGTGAGACTATTATCGGTTCTTATGGAGGCACTCTCTAATAAAGATAGGTTCACAATATCCAAGACTGTGACACTCAATGAAGGGATATCAGCACAAGTTCAGCGAAAGTTACCACCACAGCTTAAAGATCCTGGAGGTTTCAACCTCCCAATCAAAATAGGTGGTATATTCCACAGAAAGGCAATGTGTGATTTAGGGGCGATTTTGAACATCATGCCCAAAAGTATATTCAAGAAGATTGGTAATAGTGATGAAAAACCGACATCCTTAATCTTACAACTTGCGGATCAATAACAGCAAAGTTGTGGGGTGTAATCGAGGATGTGATCGTCCAAGTAGGTAACCTTGTTATTCCCACAGACTTTATTATTCTTGACTATGAAGCAGATAAGAACGTCCCATTCATACTTGGGCATCCATTCCTAGCCACCAGCGATACCGTACTCAATATGAATGAGGGAACCGTGACCTTACGTATTGAAGATGATTCTGAAACATTCTATGTTTCTGGAAAGAAGAAGAAAAAGAAGTCACTAGAATTATCAGCAAGCAGAGTTGTGACCAGAAAGCCAGAATCTGTAAGCCCCCAAGACACCATGGAAAAGGAAATTGAGTTTGGGGTGGGAGATGAGGTAGCATGGAAATCTCCCAACCCCAAACATAAAAGTTCTTGGATAGGGCCATACTTTATCACACGAATTATTTCAGCAGGAGCAGTTGAAATAAAAGCTATTGAGAGTTGCAAGCTCAGGTTGGTAAGTGTTAATCACCTCACTCACTACTGGGGAGGCTATAAAAAGAAATAGTCGAGGTAACACGTCTAAATTTGAAGACGTTAAACAAAAGTGTCCTCTAGGAGACATCCCATAGTATTTTATGTTGTTATATTTTAGTTTATGTTAGTTTGTTTAGTTGATATTGCATATTTGAGGAAGGAATTAGTGTTTATTATGTGTAGGTACTTAATAAATCGATTTAGGGAAAGAATTCATGAAAATTTGGCAAAAACCAGACCATCCATCCGGTATATCGAAAGAGAGGTCTGATGCACCGCAGGTCTAAAACCGTGAAAATGGTGCAGAAATTTGGTCCAATGCCGAGACAAAGGGGAGAAACCGTGTCAACAATTCACGACCACGGTTTTGGTCAACGCACAGGTCCAATACATCGCACGATTCTCCTGGTGCACTGCAGGTCCAAAAAACCGTGACAACGGTTTGCAAATCAGGTATGAAGCCGAGAGCCACTTAATAAAACCGTGTTGACAATTCGTGCCCACGGTATGGTCAACCCCTGAGTCCGGTACACCGCGCCAAAGTTTTGGTGCACCGCAGGCCGCTGCCAGATCCGAAAACAAAAGGTTATAAGAACGGTTTTGAAGAGAAGGTTAGTTATATCATGAATTTTTCAATCCTTTAGCCTCTCTTTCTTCCCCAATACTTCCCTAACTCCATTAAAGATTCTACAAACCTTCGCCATACATCAGAACACTACCTAATCACCATAATCTCATATCCAAATCCTTCCATACTTACCTATAAAAAGAATCAAACACCCAAATCATATCAAAACACCTAGAATTCAATTATCAAAAGCCAAAATTTCCAAATCTTACCCAAAAATTTCTTAGAGCCATACCAATCAAGTAATATTTCATCCTACCCACATAGAGATTTATCATCCTTACACCTTTCCTAACCCAAATAACACTTGTTCAACCCAAATTCAAGGGGTACAAATTTCAAGAGTGTTTAAAGCTTTGAGTTGGAGGTCAGGTGAGATGACAGAAATAACATAAACATTATCTACTATTAGGGAGATGAAGAAAAATCAAAGTAAGGTATTGGGTTCTATGGAGAAGAAGACAATTGAGAAAAGTTCAAGTTCTAGTATGAAGAAAAAGGGTAAAAAAGGTCAAGAGAATAGAGGAAAGCTAGTTGTGGTGAAATTAAAGAACAAAAACATTCCAACTTTTAAGGAGCAGGCACCACAACCTCTACAAATAGAGAGTCCTTTACCCGAGATTAATGAAGCTTCAAAGGACTTGTTAGCTTCTGCAAAAACATATTTACTGGACTTACCTTTAGCTCATGAGAGTATATGTGAAATAGAAGTTGGAGAAGAGGAAAAAGAAGAGATCTCTAGAGTGTGATTGATTGGGATAAAGCATAAGAGGATGTAGGGGAAAGCAAGATTGGTGATACTAGAAGGTTACATACAAGAAAAGCACTGCACCCTATTCCAGGTATTGACAACGCGAGGCAATAACCTCTAAGAGTATGTTTTCTTTCTTCCCTACCATCTTTCTATACTTGAAATATTTGTTAAATTTTGTAGAGTCTTTTCGAGTCGTGGGGATTGATGTCTCCCCATTTGTGATGATTTATTAGTAGTAGGAGACATCAGTTTAGGCATATTTATTAGAGTATAGATCGATTTTTTCACATGATTTAGTACACTTTCCTATTTTATGTCTTGAATTAATTATTTATTATTTTTATAGCATATTGGGTTTAATTATTTATTTAGTGTGAAGTTTTAGAGATATATGCTAATTAATTAGAGTCCAAGTCAATTCTAAGAGCTAAAGTAAGGAAGATAAACATGGAAATTGAAGATAACGAAGTAAAAGCTAAAATTATGGAAAAGGAAAAGCTGCCATAAATCTGAATTCCAGCACCCACGACCACAAATCAGCTTATATCTCTAAATCGGTGAGGAATTTGGAGAAACAATAAAGAGAAAAGTTAAAGATATTGCCGAGATGATGAATTTCGACTACTCATTCGCGTCAAACGAATAAGTATTGAAGCTGTTAGGACCAAAACAAAAACGGGGCTGATTTCATGTTTTTGGGCTAAGAATTTGAGTTGGGCTAGGAGTCCAATATTTACCTTTTCCTTCAAAAAAACGATTAGGTCAACCTATACACTATAAATACAGCCTCTTAACATTAGAAAATCATCCTTGACCAAACCTTAAGGTCAGGAAGAAGCTTACAACAAGAAGAGAAGTCTGGAAGGAGTTGTGCATCAATTATGTCTCCTTCAACCTTTAATTCTGTAATTCTTTTATTTTCTTCTCTTAGTATGAACTAAATTCTATTTAGCTTGAGTTTTAGCATATATGTATGAACCCTAGTTTTGATTGACATCTATCTAATTTGGGAATTCTATGTTTTAAATTGAGTTATTGTTTTTATTCTCTGTTTATGTGTTTGGATTTATATTCTGTGTTCTTGTGGACTGTAGCCATGTAGAATTACCATCATAGTAGTTAGGTCACCATTGACAACGGTGTTTAACTATAGGTTTAGCACATAACGTCTAGAATAAGGTTTAGATATGAAAAATCAACCTAACTAGATAATCACCATGGTTTAGTGTATTGCTATTTAACCAATTGCAGGAACAGTTTGCTTAGGACTCCTTATTGACACAGGTAAACCCTATTTAAAACTACCTAGCGCAATTGGAACCGATTATTGAAATACTACATAATTCACCCTTGCATGTTTAGAACGGCAAAACTAGTGGGGATTACATGTTATTACTCAAGCTAAACTTTCATACTATCTTCTTTTCTTTTATTTATTTTCTGTCTTTTAGTTTATTAGTTTTATTTTCCTTTATTGAAAATCAAATTAAAATCCATCTTTCTCTTCTTTACCCTTGCGTATTATTATTCTAGCTTAATTATTTGCACTTGAATATTTTGCATAAGATCTTCTTAACCTTCGTAGTCATTGAGGAACGAATTCTAATTATTCATTAAAACTTGCATACGATCTGTATACTTGCAGAATCGTGCTCAGCTTAGGGTGTTTATTTGCACTTGTTTTATACATCCTTTTATCACACCTTAGGCGACACCAAGTTTTTGGCGCCGCTGCCGGGGACTACATCGTTAGTCCTTGTGCAATTATCTAGTGATTATATTTTAGTTAGTTCTATTTTACGCTTTTCTTTTTAGTTTTTGTTTTACAGATATTTTCCAGGCAAGAGCAGATTTATTAGGAAAGGAAAGTTTTGTATTATTAGATCTGACAGAAGCTAATATAATTATGGAGTACGTTCTTGAAACCAAGAGAAGTTGGCCGATTAAATCAGAACAACGAACAGAGACTTCAGAATCTCTAAAGCTCAAAGAGTTAAACCAACAACTTGAGGAATTACGAGAACAAGCTCGAAAAGTAGCTCAAGTAAATCTAGTACATACTTTACCTTCATGTCCTAGTTGTGGAGCAATAGATCACTCGTGGGAGAATCGCATGAATAATCTATCTTCAATTTCCTTCATACCTTATCAAAGAAACAATTATTATGATGATTATTATCAATCTCAAGGAAATTATGCTGATTATTAGCCCCCACAGAATTATAATTGGGTCGAAAATCAACAAACTTATTATCAACCGCGGCCACAATATTATTATCCTCCACAACATAACTATCAAGAAGTGCTAATTTATAATGAAGCTTATCAAGAACCACTTTCTTATTCAATGCATCAACCCATACAAGAGCAACCTGCGAGTCTGTATTCAAGCATGGCTAAGATGATGAACTTAATAGAAGAAAATGAGCAAAGAAGCGAAAACTCATCCAAGATGCTTGAGAATCTTGAGCACACCTTGTCACATATGGTGAATAAACTTCAAATCATAGCAAAAAGGCACTCCCAAGTTATACTAGTGCTCCAGAAGACAGTGTTTGTCATACAGTTGAATTAAGAAGTGGAAAACAATTACCTCCACCTAGAGTAGAACCATAACCAACCTCTATTCCTGAAAAAGTGGTTGAAGAAACAATTGAAAACAAGGTGGAAGAGGTAATTGAACAAACAAGTGTCCCAAATAAGACACCATAAAAGAAAGAGAGCCCAGTGGTAACAAGTACACGTCCTCTTGCCACCATTCCCGTCACGTGTCAGAAATCAGAACAATGAAAAAGAATTCAAGAAGTTCCTTGACATGGTGAACGAGTTGAAGATCAACATCCCGTTTGTAGAAACTCTCACAAGAATGTCAAAATATCGTAAGTTCATGAAGGACATTCTTTCTAACAAACGAAGTTTAGAAACCGAAGAAATGAATGGATTGCCAGAGGAGTGTAATGCTACAAATGAAATAGAGTTACCACCAGATGAACCTCTACCCACGAATTCATGGATGACACCATCCATGATTATGAAGAATCGAGCTGAAAAGTTCGTGGGAATTAGAGGCAAGGGGTGGAAATTTCGTCAATCGTAATCGAGGTAACACGTCAAACTTAATGACGTTAAACAAAAGTGCTCTTGGGAGACATCCCACATTCTTTTATGTTTTTAGGTATTTATGTTTTTGTTCGTTTATGTGTTTTTAGTGCATATTGCAGTAATAAGAAAGGTATAAGTGTTTTTCGTGTGTAGGTATGCAAGGGGTCGAGTTTGGGGTGAAAAATCTAAAAAATTTCGAAGTTAAAAATGGTTGGACAGAACTTTTTCGCGGTACACCACAGGTGTTTGCGGTGCACCACACCTATCAGCGCGAGAAATTTAACAAAAACTTCGAACTGGCATAACTTTGCGCTCGGGTATCGGATTTCACTTTTTCTCGAGTCTAAATCGCATATTTTTTCGAGATCTAGCCAATGGAGTTGAGAAAAACTGATTTGGAGATAAAATAAAAAATAAAATTTTACGGAAAATTCAGACTAGCTCTCCGGTATACCGGGCCATACCTCCGGTACACCGGAGAGCAGAAAACCAGTGCCCATGGGGTAAGACTCGGGTTTTTGAATGAGAGGGAAAAAAATTCAGAGCTTCAGCTCCGTTAGACCGAGGCATATCTCCGGTATACCGCAAGATCAAAAACCTGTGGCCACGGGGTAAGGAATCAGGTTTTTGCCGTAACTCAGAAAATTCAAGCTTCAGGTCTGGTACACCGGACCATAGCTCCGGTATACCGCACCGCGCCGCTGGAGAGAGAAATCAGCTTTGTTTTAAGTTATAAAAGAAGGAGGATTGGTATTATTCCAAATTTTTTAATCCTTAAGCCTCTCTTTCTTCTCCAAACCTCTCCCAAATCCATTAAATCTCATTCAAACCTTCCCCAAACATCAAACACTACCCAATCATCATAAAAACACATCAAAGCTTTTATCCACATCATTACAAGGAAGATTCAACCACCCATATCATACCAAAACACATTGAATCCAAGAATCAAAAGCTTAGAATTTTAGAAATTCATCCTACAATTTCTTAAATCCATACCAATCCATGAAGAATCCATCTTACCCATATAGAGAATCATCATCAAATCACCTTTCCTAACCCAAATTAAGCTTGTTCAACCAATAGTCAAGAGTTCAAATTTCAAAAGTGGTTAAAGCTTTGAGTTGGGGGTCAATTGAGACGATTAAGAGAACAGAAGCAATATCTACTGTAAGGGAGATGAAGAAAAGCAAGGTTTTGGATTTAATTGAGAATAAATCAAGGGAGAAAAGTCCTAGTTCCAAATCAAAGGGTAAAACAAGTCAAGAGAAGAGAGGTAGCATGCTGTGTTGATTCAATAGGCAAAAAGGTTCCAACTTTAGCGAAGAAAACAACACAACCTCTACAGATTGAGGACTCTACACCCGAAGAAAAAGAGAAAGCTTCAATGGCCATGATAGCTTCTCCGAAGAAATAATTAAAGGAACTACCTTTTACTTATGAGAAAGTATTTGAAGAAGTTGATACCGGAGAATACAAGACGATTCATTGAGATTTTGGAAATATTAGGTTGGTCTACGTTCATGGTAAGACGTTCTAAAAAAACGATCTTTTTGTTGAATTGTATTTTGAGAGGAGAAGAAGAGGATGTGGCACAGTTGATCTATGAGGAGGTGATACGATTTTTGGTCTCTCCCATGTCGTTATTTAATGCAATATCCTACTATGATCACGTGTCTTGATCAGGAATCGAATAAGAAGTTGGGTGAAGAAGAAACACGTGAGTTTAAGATGAGTAACAACATTGACAATGCTTGGATCATTAAAGTTTTGATAGTAATTATGCAATTTTCAAAAGAAGAAAAGGAGTACATTATAACACTCCGTGAACAATCAAAGAAAAATCCAGCAAATCCTATCTTGGATGTCGATAAGGCGAGGTAATAGCCTCGAAGAGTATGTTTTCTTTCTTCCCTACCATTTCTTTATGTGTAATATGTGTGCTAAATTCAAATTTTATTTCTTTCTTGAGTCTTTTTCGAGTCGTGGGGACACGGCTCATTTTTGAGTTGGGGGTGGGGATTCGTTGTCCTCATCTTCCTTTTTGTTTTTTTCATAAAATTTAAATTTTTTTAGGTTGAAATAGGCATAGAATATGTTGAATGTACCTACTGAGCATGATTTTAATTAAGTCAATGATAGTAAGTAGTATGTTTTTGAAAGATGTCACAAATATGTTTAGTATGCATGTATGAAAACATGATATAAAAGATAGACTAGTTAATGAGCAATGCTAAGAAGTTACGTTGAAACATAGGGAGAGTTATTTGGTGTGTAGAACGTGAGGTTTGAAATTAGTTGAAAACCCGCTTGTCTATGAACTATTAGTGAAAAAGTAACAAAATCTGGTCGTTAGAATAAAGAATAAGGCAGTTCTTTCATGTTGAAGCCACTTGAAGCCTTTTTATACCTTCTCACCCTTTTTAATTGATTATTTGTTATTATTTATCCGTCTTAGCCCCTCCGAGCTTTTCTAAAGCCTTTTATTTAACCACATTATAATCCATACCCTAAGTTTGTAGGACTTATCTATATGACCCGCACTCGAATCGCAAAACCTGAGACAAGTCATTTTTAGAGCTTGAGTTTGGGGTGGTGGGTTTCATCATTAGGGAACATTGGGATTCGGGAATTATAATTGTGATTTTATTGATGATGAAAAAGTTATTATTGTAACCTTTTGCCGGGGGAATAGTGAATGGAAAAGAAGTTACGAGCTAAAATTATGAAAAGGCATAATATATAAAAAATTAGTGTGATATCTCGAACATTAAAAAGAGAGTCATAGCTATATAAAAGAAAAAAATTGATATGAAAAGAATATATGTTCGAACCGGCAAAGTGGAATTTGTATATCATCATAAAAGGTTTTATTTGGGATTAATTGGGGATGCACATCAAAAGCATCATAAATTGGGTTGAGTGAGAACATCTTCGAGTGCAAACTCATGCTCTAGGGCGATTTGTTGATGGAATGTGACGAAAGAGCCAAAAGCTCACTTTTCATCATCCAAATATACCACACCGTCCTTAAGCCACGTTATAACCAAAGACCTTAGGATTTAGCTGCTTGATGGAGAAACAATTGAGCTATTAGGTAGTAGGAAAGTGGACCATTAAATGCTATATTAGGACCTGTGAACAACCTATAGCAATTAGCATGAACTAAGTTATCAACCTCTCCTTCTGGCATTGCGAAATTAATCTTGACTTAAATTTATGGATTATTGATTATGTGTATATTAAGCATATGTGTGCATTATTTCTTGAGCATTACTACATGAGACTTTTTAGATACTATGCTCTAGGATCATTCATTGTGTTTTGTTCTTATTCTCATCCTACTTCTTCGTCTTGATTACCCTACTGTTCTTTATTCTTATTGTATCGGGACGATACAACTTTGAGTTGGGGGTCTTGATGTCTCCCCATTTGTGATGATTTATTAGTAGTAGGAGACACCAGTTTAGGCGTATTTATTAGAGTATAGGTCGGATTTCACATGATTTAGTACACTTTCCTATTTTGTGTCTTGAATTAATTATTTATTATTTTTAGAGCATATTGGGTTTAATTATTTATTTAGTGTGAAGCTTTAGAGATATATGGTAATTAATTAGAGTTCAAGTCAATTCTAAGAGCTAAAGGAAAGAAGATAAACATGGAAATTGAAGATAAGGAAGTAAAAGCTAAAATTATGGAAAAGGAAAAGCTGCCATAAATCTGAATTCCAACACCCACGACCACAAATCAGCATATATCTCAAAATCGGTGAGAAATTTGGAGAAACGGCCAAGAGCAAAGTCAAATATATTTCTGTGACGATGAATTTAGACTACTCATTCGCGTCAAACAGATAAGTATTGAAGCTGTTAGGACCAAAACAAAAACGGGGCTGATTCCATGTTTTTGGGCTACGAATTTGAGTTGGGCTAGAAGTCCAATATTTACCTTTTCCTTCAAGAGAACGATTAGGTCAACCTATACACTATAAATACAGCCTCTTGAAATTATAAAATCATCCTTGACCAAACCTTAAGGTCGGGAAGAAGCTTACAACAAGAAGAGAAGTCTGGAAGGAGCTGTGCATCAATTATGTCTCCTTCAACCTTTAATTTTGTAATTCTTTTCTTTTCTTCTCTTAGTATGAACTAAATTCTATTTAGCTTGAGTTTTAGCATATATGTATGAACCCTAGTTTTGATTGATATCTATCTAATTTGGGAATTCTATGTTTTAAATTGAGTTATTGTTTTTATTCTCTGTTTATGTGTTTGGATTTATATTCTGTGTTCTTGTGGACTGCAGCCATATAGAATTACCATTTTAGTAGTTAGGTCACCATTGACAACGGTGTTTAAATATAGGTTTAGCACATAACGTCTAGAATAAGGTTTAGATATGACAAATCAACCTAACTAGATAATGACCATGGTTTAGTGTATTGCTATTTAACCAATTGCAGGAACAATTTGCTTAGGACTCCTTATTGACACAGGTAAATCCTATTTAAAACTACCTAGCGCAATTGGAACCGATTATTCAAATACTACATAATTTACCCTTACATATTTAGAACGGCAAAACTAGTGGGGATTACATGTTATTTACTCAAGCTAAACTTTCATACTATCTTCTTTTCTTTTCTTTTATTTATTTTCTGTCTTTTAGTTTAATAGTTTTATTTTCCTTTATTGGAAATCAAATAAATATCTATCTTTCTCTTCTTTACCCTTGCGTATTATTATTCTAGCTTAATTATTTGCACTTGAATATTTGCATAAGGTTTCTTAACCTTCGTAGTCTCTGAGGAACGAATTCTACTTATTCATTAAAACTTGCATACGATCTGTATACTTGCAGAACCGTGCTCAGCTTAGGGTGTTTCTTTTAACTTATTTTATACATCTTTTTATCACACCTTAGGCGATACCAGGGACACACCTTATTTTTGAGTTGGGGTGTGGGGATTCGTTGTCTCTCATCTCCATTTTTATGTCTTTTATTGTTTTTTAGGAATGATTAAATATTTTAAGAGGATTAGATGTAGAGTGTGTTTAATAGCTTGAAAGCATAAGCTTAGGAAGTTGATGATAGAAAGTAATATGTTTATGAGCTGTTTTATTTTGTCTGCTTTGAGTATTTGCAAGAAACACGCATTGATAGTAAAGAAAAGATTAGTAAGCAATGCGATAGAAGTATGTTTGATCTTAGGGTACCTTGAGGGGTGTGTAGGCTGTGAGATCCAAGCTAGTTGATAAACCCATTTGATGAACGTGCCAAAGGTAAGATAATGATGAAATTGCATAGTTTAGAAAGTGATTAAGGCAGTTCTTTGATAAGCCCTTTGTTTCCTATTAGCTTACTATCCATTTATATTATATTTTATATCATTCTCAACCCATTCGAGCCTTTCTAAAGCCTTTTTATTTTAGCCACATTATAAGCCATATGCCTTTAGCTTTTAGGACTTTTCCATATGATTCACACTCAAATCGCGGTGCATAGACAGTTGTTTTAGAGCTTGAGTTTGGGGTGGTGGATCCACCATTATGGAAGTGTTATTGGGTTGGGAATCTTTGAGCTTTTTAATTGTGCTCTGTTCTATATTTTGATGATGATTCACAGGTTTATTATATTGTAACCCTTTCCAGGGGTAAAGGTAAATGAAAAAAGTTATAAAAATAAAAGAATATATGTGAAAAATAGCATGATACCTCACATAAAAAAGAGAGTCATGGCTATACAAAAGAAAAAATTGATATGAAAGGATTGAAGATATTTGGACCGACGAAGTGGATTTTATGTGATAATCTTTATGCTTTAGTATTGGGTTACTAGGGATGTTAATTAGTGCATCAATGCATTGGGTTAAGTGAGGACTGTTGGAATTATGCCCTAGCCCCGATCGTCTTGTAATGAATTGAACACAAGTGTTTTACTGTACACGATAATAGTTATCCCTACAGTTTTGATTAAAGAAATTGTTTCCTTGAATCTATGGCAAACCTTTATGATTATGGTATTAATCTACATAATATGAAGGCAGATCCTTTGATTAAGTTACGAACTAGATACCATAAGGTGTTATGATAATGAGAATCTAGCTCATAGGACTTAATCTAAACTTGTTCTTAATCGTAGGATCATCGAGTCAGGACCTCGATGATCCGGTTAGATTAATATGTAGCTAACGAGTATTTATCGGATAAATATCGGTAGTTCTCGTTTACCGAGTTAGGTGCATAGATAATGCACATAGAGATGCGATTATCGAACCGACTAAAAGTAGAGATTCCTAATGGTTAATTACCTTGAACCGTCAAGTAGGTTAATCTCTAGAAGGAATTTTATGCTTGTAATCCTTTGACCTGAGATCATCACTACTGTTGTATATATGCTTGTTGTGTTTTGATACTGGACTACTAGTGTGTCATAATGCTAGTCGAAAGGATATTGGACACAACTAAGTATATATGCTCCTAGGGATGAGTCAAGATGGAATCTATCAACTCTAGGTAAAGAGTTTGAGTTCTACGATGTCATAAGATTATAACGATTGTATCAAATCCTTGGCCAAGGTGATAGAATGAATGAAGAAAAGAGTTTCTTAGGTCATTCATCAATCGTTTATAATCGACGTGTAACGTAGTTGATTTTCTAATGGGATTTGACAGTTATACCATATCCCAGGATAATCCGGAGCTGTAAAGATAGAGGGAATACGTGTATGATCCTTTACTAGGTTCTTTGTACGGAGTTATTTCACGTTATCCGGTCGTTGGGGAGTGTTGTTAGACGCCAACCTCGATTAGTAGTTAATTAAGTTAACTACTACCAGTTTAACGATGAACCCACGTAGTCGCACACTAACGAGTGTATTGATCTTGCTTCATGTAGTTAATTAATCTATTATTAGATAATAAGTATTAATTAATTATATAATTGGAATATTGGTATATTAATTTGCTAGCACAAATTAATATTCTAATATAAGACCAATTTAAGACAAAAGAGAAAAAAGGGAAAACATTGACGAGTTCGTGGATCGAACCACGTACCTCTAGTAATGTGAAATGTGTCACTAACCGCTGGGCTAGTCAAGCGTTTTTGTATAATGAAGAAGGTCCAAGTCCACTTTAGAAGTGGTAATGGACCAAATTATTTAGATAATAAAATTCATTATACGTTCCTGACTTTTCATATTCTTTAGTTGGTTTTATAATATAATGAGAGTCATTATATTCTGATCATTAGTTTTTCTTCTAAGAAAAAAACACACAAGAAAGTAAAAGGTTTTTTGTTCCAAGTCAGAATTTTGATTCTGCAAGCCAGGCTCAAGCTCGGTGTGCAAAGCGTGGAGGCTTCAAGTTTTTGAAGCTGGAATTAGCCAATTCGATTCTCATACAACGGATTAAGGTATGTAATCGATTTTTTTTTGTTTCCGTTTAAATTCTTAAATCGCAACTAGATGCTTTAGGATTGCAATATTTTTCCGCTGCGTATATTCGATATATCTACTATTGCGATTCCTTCAATTGGTATCAGAGTCAGGTTGTTGCGATTTAGAAATTTGAACAAGTATATTATTTAATAATATAATTTTTTACATTGAATAATTTATATGAGATATAAAATTATTGGTTATTTGTAAATATTATAATCAGATTATAATAGCTTTGCAATTTTTATTAAATTTGGTTTTTCGGCCGTCGAACAGTATGTAATGGTTAGTTACATGGTTATGCAAATATGTTTCATTACTTTTCTGTTTCTTGAAATTGTTTAACTATTTAAAAGAAAAAGCATATTGCCTATTATGATGACAAATTTTTGTCTAATGTATGCATGATAGGTTTTCATGTTACTTTTAATTGTTTGACGTGTAAGATTAGTATAGTTGGAAAAGATTTTCTACTATTCATGCTATAGTGCTATAGTAGCAGTCAAGAAAGTAGTAGGATGATGTGTGCAAGAATTTCTATCTTTCGGAAAAGAAAACAATACCATGTTTTTACTACTGTGCTTTATGAATTGTTTAGTAACGGCAGCCACTCTGCTCACTACTTTTGAAAAAAAATTAAAACATTCTTTTTATTTGTTTAAGCAACTAATGCAATGAATGAAAAATAGTTTTTATGGTCTTGCATTAGTTGTTTATAAGTTATAAAAAATATGTGGTTTTTTTAATTGAATGGTATTGATGATACTTTAAGTCTCACGTTAAGAAAAAAAAGTTTTTTCTATGTGTTAGTGATATGCAGCAAAATGTTTATATCATTTTATTTATATAAAAAGCATAGTGTTTTTTTATTATATAATCTGATATGAAAAAAAAACCAAAAAGTTTTTTTATCCTGGATCAATTTTTGATTAAGAAAATTGTATTTTTCAAAATTATGAATTTTGGCCGATCTTTCAATATGATTGTTCGATTTCAATCCAACACTTAGATTATGAATCGTAATTAATTCCCACTTGATAATTAAAAATTATTGAGTTGACTAAGACGAAATACAATATATATTTCGTGAGACTTGTCCATCGAAAGTAGAGTTTCGAATCTGTTAAGTTTACAAGTTTTGATCTGACTACCAGGTAGACTTGTAGTTCGAGTACAAATTGTAAAACTCTAGATTGTTTGATAATAGGATTTACTTATTGGTTTCACGTTTTTAGTCTGGACTACCCAGAGGATGTGGTATTGATAATATCCGATTATAGGATGGACCAACTCAACAAAACTAAATAGAAACGACCTGACTACCAGGGGGCTAAATAGTTTTGAGTCTCTTATTTTATATGATAAAATAGGTAATGTACCACACTTTAATTATGAGTGAGAAACGACCTGACTACCAGGGGGCTCATTCATGTTTTAAAGTTTTCAATATTCATTTTAATTATGCGTGAGAAACGACCTGACAACCAGGGGGCTCATTCATGTTTTAAAATTTCCAATTATATATCTCTTAGATAATAGTCCATATCTTTGACAGTTATATAATAGCGTTCTTAAAGCATTGTTTTCCTATACCTTCTATGATTAGATTTCTCAAAATTTCTGCTAAAACACTTCTCCATTCATCCCAAGTTGGTTGGGTAATCTCAAGTATTATGATTGCAACTTGAGAGTTTTTCTTATGCACATGAGACTCATTGATGTGTTCAATGAGCTATTGACTAAAGTGTCTCTTTAGGATGCATAGAATGTATATGATGCATGTCTAAAGTAATACGAACTTAGTAATGGTACTAAGTGTATATTCTTGTATCCATGAGTTATGAACTCCAAAAGACATCTTAAGCATGATTTTCCCATAATCCTTAAATATCTTTAGAAGATGTATAAGTAACTTAGTATGACCTTTAGATACCAGTTATCTAATACCAAGAAACAAGGTAAGGGCATTAATGGAAATTGTTTCCGTAATTTCTTGAACTTCTATTAATTACTCGAATAGGGTATTGGATACTCGTAGTAGTCTAGGAATATGCAAAATGTTGCATACTCTAAAGATTAATAGACAAATAAGAATAAGAGGAGTTAAATTATAATTTCGGTAATAGAGCAATTGTTGCAACCACAATTGTAATAACTAATTCTTTAAAGATGCATATGGCATAACATATTGTAAGAAAACTGTTTTTTTTCGTAAACTTGTTTTCGAAAAAAAATGGTCATTTGATCATAAGATAGTTATGGTGTATTAATGTAATATAAAATGACCAATGGAGTTTTTTCATAGTGATGAATTACACCCCATTGGATACTTACAATATGGTGATTATAATTGCCTAAAGTAACTACTTAAGAGTGTTAGAATTGTTTCTGGTCATAAATCAAAATAGATAATCGTACTAATCAAAGCTTATCTTTGGTGTTATAGACTAAGTCATAAATTGTGAGAAAAAGTTTACTAGTTTCACAAGGAAGATTTCCTTGAAGAATATGACTTTGAATCATATGAAACTTGTGAGACTTATCTCAATGAAATATGACTAAATCTCATTTTAATGAAAACGGAGACAATGTTAATGAGTTCTTTGTCGACTATATATTGATGTATGTGGTCAGTCTAAACTTTAGCCAAAGATAGATATTCTTACTTCATCTCCTTCACAAACTATATAACAGATATATATGTGTTTACCAAATGTAACACCAATATAAATAATTTGAAATGTTCAAATTATTATTGAGTGAATTTGAAAGCAAGTATATAAGAGTATGAAGGAAGTAAGATATCAACCTGTATAGGTGAATATCTTAGCAATGAATTAATAGATTATCTATGACAAAATTAGATTTTGTCTCAGTGATTCACTAGGTTTTAAATATTCCTATGGTATTATGTTTTAAAGTCAATTGCATATTTAATGAACTCTTAGGTCCCACTAAACAGTCGATGAAATCCATATGTGGTATGGAGATGATATAAATCAAACCTTAAAATGTAGAATTTGAAACGTTTGATTTATACTAAACGACTTATAATGGCTAAGCTTGAGTTGATATCTTTCAAATATAGATTTGTTGGATACCCAAAGAAAATAACGAGGTAATATTTCCACACCATTCTGAACACAAAGGGTTTGTGGTAAGGCAGACAACCTTTATAGACTGGAATTTCATAGTGAAGGAATTCATAATGTGGAAATCGATCATAATGAAATTAAGATTTCAGAGTTATTTATACAAGCTAAAGAGCATCTGATGCATGCCAATCTTTCTTTCCTTGATGAGTTAATAGTTTCGTTTAAGGTTCAAGTCTCACACTTTGAGGAATTAGGGACGATTAATGAACCTTTCTTGGAAAAGGAAGTTAACAAATCAAGAGAAAGAAGAAATTATTGTACACAAGCCTCCTATAGGTTATATAGATATGATCATACACCAAAATCAATTGTAATAATGGTGATAGTTTGATGAGGAAATCATATAGATGAAAACCCCATCAAGTGATGATTCTAAATCCCTATGAAGAGGCTATGACTAGTTTAGATAGTGACAAGTGGTTAAGAACCATAGAATCTGAATTAATATCTATAAGGATCAACAAAGTATAGTACGTTGGTTGAATCTTTAATAGATATAAGATCCATTTATAGTAAATGGGTGCTAGGGAAATGATTGAAGTAGACGGTAAGGTAGAGACCTATAACGTCCTTCTAATTGCTAAGTGTTTAAATCAAAAGGAAAACATCAGTTATGGTGAATTCCTTTCTCATAGTAATGCTTAGTTCATTTCAGATTCTTCGATTGGTAACTACATATTATTATTTTGAGATATGGTAATATCATGTGGAAAATAGTTTTCACTAAATGGGAGTTTATGACGTCCTTAAGACCAATCCTAAAGGTCTAATATTTTCATTTACTCATAATAAAATATGTAAGTTCCAAAATACATTTAATGGGTTCAGCAAATGTCACTAAGTTGGATTATTCTCTTTCATACAATCAAATAGTTTGATTTTATGATTTTGGAATAAGAGTCATAAGAGTACAAAGGACTAGTGGGAGTACACTTATCTTCCTAATGTTATATGTAGATGACATATTATTACATAGGGATATGATATACCAACCAAGCAATTAACCAAGTTTTTGGTTGTTAAATAGTTCTCCATGAAATATTTAGGATAGTAGCTTATATTCTTTGAATTGGGATCTACAGAGATAGATCAAAGAAGCTACTTGACCTATATCAATCTTACTACATTTATACTTTTTTAGAAGTATCGCATGGAAATTCCAAGAGTATCTATTCCACAATAGGATTTGGAGTTACTCTTAATGTTAGGGTTTGTTCTAGGACCCTAAAAGTAAGAGAATGAATGTGTATAGTCCTATTTGTTAAAACAATAAGGATCTATCTAACACACCATGAAAAATGTATAAGACCTAAAGTACACTATATGCTAGGAGTAGCGAGTAGGTATGAAGATAACCTTGATGAGGAATGTTGGAAAGTAGTAAAGACTATCCTTAAGTACTTAAGAAGTATTAAGGACCAATTCCTCATATGTGGAGAATATAAGTTGCCGCTAATTGGGTATATAGATGCTTGTTTTGCTTCAAATGTGGATGATAGCAAATCAAGATATGGTTGTGTCTATATAGAGGAGAAGTAAATTGGAATAGTTCCAACCAAGACATTGTAGCAGATTTCGGTTACTAGAAGTAGAATACATAGCAGCATAAGATGCAACTATGCCAGTGGTTTGGATAAAATAGTTCTGTATATATACATAGTGTGGTTTTCACAATGTAGATATTGTTTCTTTATACAATAACAATATTTGAGATATTGTATGATTAAAGAAACCTAGAATAAACTATAGATCCAAACAAATTCTGCAGTAGTACCGCTTGATTCGAGATATAATTGAACATGAAGATGTTCACATTAAATAGGTAGAAGAAGGAACACGATGTATATCTATTCATATAAGTTGTCTATTAGAAGAGTCTGATGAGAACAAACTGTTTATGAATTATGGTACTTGAACGATTGGGTCTAGGCCAAGTGGGAGATTGTTGGAATTATGCCCTAGCCCCGATCGTCTTGTAATGAATTGAACACAAGTGTTTTACTGTACACGATAATAGTTATCCCTACAGTTTTGATTAAAGAAATTGTTTCCTTGAATCTATGGCAAGCTTTTATGATTATGGTATTAATCTACATAATATGAAGGTAGATCCTTTGATTAAGTTACGAACTAGATACCATAAGGTGTTATGATAATGAGAATCTAGCTCATAGGACTTAATCTAAACTTGTTCTTAATCGTAGGATCATCGAGTCAGGACCTCGATGATCCGGTTAGATTAATATGTAGCTAACGAGTATTTATCGGATAAATATCGGTAGTTCTCGTTTACCGAGTTAGGTGCATAGATAATGCACATAGAGATGCGATTATCGAACCGACTAAAAGTAGAGATTCCTAATGGTTAATTACCTTGAACTGTCAAGTAGGTTAATCTCTAGAAGGAATTTTATGCTTGTAATCCTTTGACCTGAGATCATCACTACTGTTGTATATATGCTTGTTGTGTTTTGATACTGGACTACTAGTGTGTCATAATGCTAGTCGAAAGGATATTGGACACAACTAAGTATATATGCTCCTAGGGATGAGTCAAGATGGAATCTATCAACTCTAGGTAAAGAGTTTGAGTTCTACGATGTCATAAGATTATAACGATTGTATCAAATCCTTGGCCAAGGTGATAGAATGAATGAAGAAAAGAGTTTCTTAGGTCATTCGTCAATCGTTGATAATCGACGTGTAACGTAGTTGATTTTCTAATGGGATTGGACAGTTATACCATATCCCAGGATAATCCGGAGCTGTAAAGATAGAGGGAATACGTGTATGATCCTTTACCAGGTTCTTTGTACGGAGTTATTTCACGTTATCCGGTCGTTGGGGAGTGTTGTTAGACGCCAACCTCGATTAGTAGTTAATTAAGTTAACTACTACCGGTTTAACGATGAACCCACGTAGTCGCACACTAACGAGTGTATTGATCTTGCTTCATGTAGTTAATTAATCTATTATTAGATAATAAGTATTAATTAATTATATACTTGGAATATTGGTATATTAATTTGCTAGCACAAATTAATATTCTAATATAAGACCAATTTAAGACAAAAGAGAAAAAAGGGAAAACATTGACGAGTTCGTGGATCGAACCACGTACCTCTAGTAATGTGAAATGTGTCACTAATCGCTGGGCTAGTCAAGTGTTTTTGTATAATGAAGAAGGTCCAAGTCCACTTTAGAAGTGGTAATGGACCAAATTATTTAGATAATTAAATTCATTATACGTTCCTGACTTTTCATATTCTTTGTCTTTTCATATTCTTTAGTTGGTTTTATAATATAATGAGAGTCATTATATTCTGATCATTAGTTTTTCTTCTAAGAAAAAAACACACAAGAAAGTAAAAGGTTTTTTGTTCCAAGTCAGAATTTTGATTCTACAAGCCAGGCTCAAGCTCGGTGTGCAAAGCGTGGAGGCTTCAAGTGTTTGAAGCTGGAATTAGCCAATTCGATTCTCATACAACGGATTAAGGTATGTAATCGATTTTTTTTGTTTCCCTTTAAAATCTTAAATCGCAACTAGATGCTTTAAAATTGCAATATTTTTCCGCTGCGTATATTCGATATATCTACTATTGCGATTCCTTCAAGGACATTTTATGAGATTAACTCAAGATATAGGGCGATTCGTTGATGGCTAGTGTGGAGAGAGCCAAAAGCTCACTCTAAATTATCCAAATATACTTATCACACCATCCCTAAGCCAACCATTCAAACTTAAATATCTTTTGATTCTTTGCTATGTGATCTAGAAGTGATTGGATCTTTAGAGAGTAGTTAAGTGGATCTTTAGATACTAGTGAGGTTCGATGAATAATCTATAGCCTCTTTGGTAGACTTTGTAAAGAACCCTCTTTCTTACACTGCGAAGCTAATATAATCTTGAATTTAAGTCGTGTTGATCGTGGAAATGACAAGTGTACAGGTAAATCAGTTTGTATATATTACTACATGAAATTTTCTAAGTAGTTTCTTTGAGTTTATTCTATAAATTTAGCTATTTTCTTTCCACTGTTCTTAATTGACTTAGGTGTTTATTTATAGACTTCCCTTTGTTTTTATCTTTATTGTATCGGGACGATACAACTTTGAGTTGGGGGTGTTGATGTCTCCCTATTTGTGATATAATAATCTAGGTTGGAGACATCATTTTAGGTGTATGTTGTTATTTAATTATATATTTTATTCGTATTTTAGTATTTTTTTTATTTCTCGTTTTGATTTGATGATTTATTTTAGAGCATATTGGGTTTAATTTATTTGTTTAGTGTGAATATTTAAAGATATATAGAAATTAATTAGATTTCAAATCAATTTTAAGAAGATAAGGAAAGATGATATGAATGGAAATTAGAGATAATAGGAAGTAGAGATAAAATAGGAAAGGAAAAGCTGCCAAGTAAATTTGAAATTCTGCACCCTCGTCCACTAAAGTGAATATAACTCAAAATCGGCTGGGAATTTGAAGGTGCCGTCTAAAGGAAAAGTGTAGATCTTTTCGACCCGGTAGTTTTGATATAAAGTAGGCGAAATTCAGAGCAATAACGAAGGAGTTACGACCAAAACAAGACAAAAACAGTTTATCTCTTCTCCTATATTTTAGGAAACAAATTTGATTTGGAAAAGGAGTCCAATAACTTGCCTTCTACTCCAAAATTTCGACCTATGGATTCCTTAACACCTATAAATACACTCTTCAATCATTGTAAACATGTCCTTGCTCAGTTCTAAACATTAGCTTAGTCCTTACTTAAATATTAATCCTTAGTATCAAGCTTATCTTCCAGAGAAGCAAGCTGACCTGTAGAGGAAGACAAGAAGCAAGAAGTTGGAGAGTGACAAACTCCTCTTCTACATCTCTCCTTCTCTATGTTTATGGTAATTAGCTATAGATTTGTAGTTTCACCATATTTCTAAACTTTTATTCTGTAAGTTTTACTATTAATTGTTGGGTTATTATTTTGTCTTATATTTCATAATACTGTTTGTTATTTTAATTGATTTGAGCTTGGCGTATATTTGTATTGTGTGCTTTGAATTATTGTTTCCAGCCCTAGATTTGGCCAATCTTAGGACTGTCCTTAGTAATTGAGTTAACACCCGGAAGGGGGATTCAATTATAGACAACATCAGTGTGCGGTAGTGATACTGACGGGCTTACCTAATTAGATAGCCATAAAGGTTTGATTCAACCACTGATCATTACTCAGGGTCCCCTTACCCAAGTCCCCTGGTAGTGGAGAGGTTCTCCTAAGTCCACCCTGACGGGTGTTAGGAAGTGGTGTCGCCTAGGGTGTGATAAAATAAAATAAACAATAAATCAGAAAACAATGCACTCTCACCCTAGACAGGCACAGTACTGCAAGTATTACAGGACGAATGCAAGTTTTAATGATAAGTTGAGTTCGTTCTCAAGGACTTAGTGTGTTAATCGAATGGGTAGAAATACGAGTAAGAAGCAATTAATTAAAAGACAGAAAATAAAGAGAGAATAATTCGAAATAATAAATTAAACTAAGGAAAATAAAGACAGTAAATTAAATACGAAGAAATATGAGATGAGAAGTATAGCTTAGGTTTTGCTAGTATGCACTAATCCTTCTAATTCTTTCTATTAAATTCTAGTTACTAAGGGAGATAATTAGCTCTTAGATACTTAGTCAGGATTCTAAATTCTCATACCTTAGACCTTGAGAGAGACTAAGGCGGCTACGGACACACCACGAGGCTGGTTCAAATAGGGTTTACAAGCGCTACCAAGGCCCTAAGCAATCAATTTCCATACATGGTGATAGTGATTAAATTATACCCTAATGACTATCTAGTTAGAATTAGTGTTGTCAAGACCAATATCGACACTAGACATTATGTGGTGTTTCAATAATTAGACACCCAGCTAAGGCGATCATCTAACTACTATTAAGGTACTCCTATATTCGTGCACTAGCAAGGAAAACAGTCATTAAATCAAAACACATAAACAAATATAAAGGTAAGCAGCTAATATCAGATTAAAACATGAAATTCCCAAAGAAACTTAGATATAAAGAAATTAGAATTCATAGTTTATACATGATGCAAAACCCAAGCTGTGGGAATTTTAGTTCATACCTGAAGGAAATGAACTAAAAGAAATAATAAAAGACATCATCTTGCTCTCTACAATAACTCTGATGAATAAAACCTTAAGAACTAATTACTATGAGGCAAGGATGATTTACAAGTGATATAAGTGTGTATTTTTAGGTGTTTAGAAGACCTAATTTGTTTTCTTGAAGGAGAAGGTAAGTAGTGGACTCCAAGCCCAATTCAAATTCGTAACCCTAAAAATATGAAATCAGACCCGTTTTTGTTTTGTTCCTAGCAGCTTCAATACTCATCCGTTTGACGCGTATGAGTAGTCGAAATTCATCGTCTCGGAAAGATCTCCAACTTTTCTCTTGAACGTTTCTCCAAATTCTACACCGATCTTGAGATATAAGCTGATTTTTGGTCGTAGGTGCTGAAATTCAGATTTAAGACATCTTTTCCTTTTCCATGTTTTTAGCTCTTCTGTCCTTATCTCCAATTACCATGCTTATCTCTTTCCATATCTCGTAGTTTTTGACTTGGAATCTAATTAATCTCCATAATTATCTTTAAAGTTTCACAGTAAATAAATAATTAAACCCAATATGCTCTAAAAATATTAATTTACTAAATCAAGACTCAAAATAGGAAAGTGTATTATTTCTCAAGAAAAATGATTAGAAAGACTTCTAAATCACTAAAAATGATGTCTCATCTTAACATAAATCTATCACAAATGAGGATACATCAAGACCCCCAACTCAAAGTTGTATCGTCCCGATACAATAAAGATAAAAACAAAGGGAAGTCTATAAATACACACTTAGGTAATTTTAACACAATTGGAAGAACATAGCAGAATATATAGAATAGACATAAAGCAATTACTCAGAAAATTTCATGCAGTAATATTCATAAACTACATACCTGTACACTTCTCATATCCATAGTCAACACGGTTTGAATTCAAGATCAGATTAGCTTCGCAATGTAAGAATGATTGAGACTTTACTCAGTTTACCAAGGAAGTTATAGATTGTTCATCGAACTTCACTAGTATTCAAAGATCCACTTAACTACTCTATAATGGCTTAATCACTTCTCAATTACATAGCAAAGAATCAAAAGGTCTTTAAGGTTGTAATTTAGGCTTAGGGACGGTATGATAGTATATTTGGATAATTTAGAGTGAGCTTTGGCTCTCTCCTCACTAGCCATCAACGAATCATCCTAGAACTTGAGTTACTCTAAAAAAACGTTTCTCACTCGACCCAATGACTTCTTTGATGCACAATTTCGCAACCCTAATAACCCAATTAAAGCATAAGATGTTTACTTAAAATTTCACTTTTCCGGTCCGAATATATATATATATATATATTTTTTATTTTCAAATCAATTTCTTAAGCTATGTCTCTCTTTTTAATGTTGAGATATCGCGCTATTTTTGCATATATATATATATATATATATATATATATATATATATATATATATATATATATATATATATATATATATATATATATATATATATATATATATATATATATATATATATATATATATTCTTTCTTCTTTTTATGCCCTTGTTGGCAAATTTAGCTTGTAGCTTCTTTTTCATTCACTATTACCCCGACAAAGGGTTACAATATAAACCTGTGAATCATCATCAATATAATAACAAAGCACAATTAATAAGCTCAAAAATCCCATCCCAATAACAATTCCCATAATGGTGGACCCACCACCCCAAACTCAAGCTCTAAAACAACTGTCTATGCATCGCGATTCAAGTGCGGGTCATATGGAAAAGTCCTATAATCTAAAGGGATATGGCTTATAATGTGTTTCAATAAAAAGCTTTAGAAAGGCTACACGGGGCTCAGAAGGATATAGCATATAAAATCAAATAACAAGGTGAGAAGGTATAAAAAGGCTTCAAGTGGCTTTAATATGAAAGAACTGCCTTAATCACTTTCTACACCATGTAATTTCGTTATTTTCTTACCTTTAGCACTTTCATCAAATGGGCTTGTCAACTAGCTTGGATCTCACGGCCTACACACTTCTCAAGGTTCCCTTGAGATCGAACATACTTTCTATCGCATTGCTCACTAATTTTTTCTTTACTATCAATGTGTGTTTTCCTGCAAATACTCAAAGCATACAAAATACAATAGCTCATATACATACTACTTACTATCATCAATTCACTGAGCTTATGCTTTCGAGCTATTAAACACACTCTACATCTAATTCCCATGTATCAAAAAAATTTAATTTCTACCTAAAAACAGAAAAATGGAGATGAGAGACAACGAATCCCCACACCCCCAACTCAAAAAATGAGTCGTGTCCCCACGTCTTGAAAAAGACTCGAAAAGAAATTAAAATCAGCAGATAAAAGCATTTACAGAAATGGTAAGGAAGAAAGAGAACATACTCTCGAGGCTTATTGCCTCGCATCATCGATATCCAAGGTAGGATTTGCTTGATCTTTCTTTAAATTCTCAAGGAGTGTCATGATGTGCACTTGATTGGCTTTGATTTGTGCCACATCATTGGCTAAGGAAGTTTGAGCTGCTTCGACATTGTTTAAACGCTCCTCCATCTTCTCTTGCCAACTTTGCTCCTTTTCTTCTTTTGAGATTTGCGTCAAAACCGCTCCTCTCAAGACTCTCATGATCCAAGCATTATCAATAGTATTCTTCTTAAATTCGAGTTTCTCTTCTTCACCCAATGTAACATTCGCTTTTTGCACAAGACACGTGATCATAGTAGGATATTTAACATTATAAACTGATTTAGGAGAGACCGAAAATCGCATCACCTCCTCATAGATCAACTGTGCCACATCCACTTCTTCTCCTCTCAAAATATAATCCAAAAGTAGAGTGTTCTTCTTAGTCACATCCGAAGTTCGTGTGTTTCCAAAGACATTAGGAATAAGGAAATTGTGCCAAACTCTCGCATCCTATTGAAGATATTTGTAAGGTCAAGGTGCCTTCAGTTCTCCCTTATTTGATTGCACTTTTTCCTTGTCTAAAACATGCTCAAAAAGTAATTTCTCATCAAAGAATTTTCGTTTAGCAACCGCTTCACTATACTTGCAATGTCCAATTAATTTCTCAAACTGTAAGTGGTTTCTAATCTCATTAACTGTGAAAGGAACTAACTTTCCTTTAATCGAAACACAACCTTTACTATCTTGGCTAAAGAGGCCTAAATAGAATTCTAAAACTAACTCATGACATAATTCAGAACGTCTTACCATGAATGTAGACCAACCCAATTTTTCACCAAGCTCCAAGAATCTCTTATATTCTCCTGTACCAACTTCTTCAGCGAATACTTTCTCATAAGCAAAAGGTAGTTCCTTTAATTGTTTTTCAGCAGAAGCTATCAAGGCCTTTGAAGCTTTCTCTTTATCTATGGGTGTAGGATCTTTGAAGGGAAGAGGTTGTGTTTTCTCCTTTGAGTAAAAGTAAAGCCTTTTTCCCATTAAATCAAACATAGCTAGCTTACCTCCATCTTCAACATCGATTTTACCCTTAGCTTTGGAACTAGAACCTTTGTTATTTGATTTCTTCTCAATTGAACCCAATACCTTGCTTTTCTTCATCTCCCTCATGTTAGCTAATGTTTCTGTTCTTTTAGTCATCTCACTTGACCCCCAACTCAAAGCTTTAACAACTCTTGAAATTTGAACTCTTAAATTATTGGTTGAACAAGCTTGATTTGGTTTAGGACGGGTGAATTGATGATGATTCTCTATGTGGGTAAGATGAATTCTTGATGGATTGGTATGGATTTGAGAAATTGTAAGATGAATTTTGAAAATTTAAGCTTTTGAATCTTCAATTTCAATGGGTTGGTGAGGATTGGGTGCTTGAATCTCCTTTGTAATGATGTGGAGAGAAGCTTTGATGTGTTTTTATGATGATTGGGTAGTGTTTTGATGTTTGGGGAAAGTTTGAATGAGATTTAATGGAGTTGGGAGAGGTTTGGAGAAGAAAGAGAGGCTTAAGGGTTAATAATTTCGGAATAATACCAATCCTCCTTCTTTTATAACCTAAAAACGAAGCTTATTTCTCTCTCCAGCGGCGCTGTACGGTGTACCGGAGCTATGGTCCGGTGTACCGGACCTGCAGCTCTTTGAAATTTTTGAGTTACGGCAAGAAACCCGAACCCTTACTCCGTGGCCACGGGTTTTTGGTCTTGCGGTGTGCCAGAGCTGAAGCTCTGATTTTTTTTCCTTTCGACCAAAAACCCGAGTCTTACCCCGTGGCCACATGTTTTCTGTTCTCCGGTGTATCGGAGGTATGGTCCGGTGTACCAGAGAACTAGTCTTAATTTTCCGTAAACTTTTGTTTCTCCTCCCGAACTCGATTTCTTCAACACCTAAGCATCAAAAACACTAATACCTTTCTCAAATATGCAATATCAACTAAAAGCAACTAAACTAAACATAAACTAACAACGTAAACAGCATAAAAACATAAAAAATTGCGGGTTGTCTCACGTACAACACTTTTATTTAACGTCTTTTAAAGTTAGACGCGTTACCTCTATCAAGATTTGCGAATATAGCCTCCCCAACAACGAGTTAGGCTATGAACGTCAACTAATCTGCGCTTGATCCCCTTCTTTGGTCGGATTTCTATCACCTTGGCTGAAACAACCTTAGAAAGCGGTGTCGCCTAGGGTGTGATAAAATAAAATAAATAGTAAATCAGAAAACAATGCACTCTCACCCTAGACAGGCACAGTACTGGAAGTATTACAGGACGAATGCAAGTTTTAATGATAAGTTGAGTTCGTTCTCAGGGACTTAATATTTTAATCGAATGGGTAGAAATAACGAGTAAGAAGCAATTAATTAAAAGATAGAAAATAAAGAGAGAATAATTCGAAATAATAAATTAAACTAAGGAAAATAAAGACAGTAAATTAAATACGAAGGAATATGAGATGAGAAGTATATCTTAGGTTTTGCTAGTATGCACTAATCCTTCTAATTCTTTCTATTAAATTCTAGTTACTAAGGGAGATAATTAGCTCTTAGATACTTAGTCAGGATTCTAAATTCCCATACCTTAGACCTTGAGAGCGACTAAGGGGGCTACGGACACACCACGAGGCTGCTTCAAATAGGGTTTACAAGCGCTACCAAGGCCCTAAGCAATCAATTTCCATACATGGTGATAGTGATTAAATTATACCCTAATGACTATCTAGTTAGAATTAGTGTTGTCAAGACCAATATCGACACTAGACGTTATGTGGTGTTTCAATAATTAGACACCCAGCTAAGGCGATCATCTAACTACTATTAAGGTAATCCTATACTCGTGCACTAGCAAGGAAAACAGTCATTAAATCAAAACACATAAACAAATATAAAGGTAAGCAGCTAATATCAGATTAAAACATGAAATTCCCAAAGAAACTTAGATAGAAAGAAATTAGAATTCATAGTTTATACATGATGCAAAACCCAAGCTATGGGAAGTTTAGTTCATACCTAAAGAATATAAACTAAAAGAAATAATAAAAGACATCATCTTGCTCTCTACAATAACTATGATGAATAAAACCTTAAGAACTAATTACTATGAGGCAAGGATGATTTACAAGTGATATAAGGGTATATTTATAGGTTTTTAGAAGACCTAATTCGTTTTCTTGAAGGAGAAGGTAAGTAGTGGACTCCAAGCCCAACTCAAATTCGTAACCCTAAAAACATGAAACCAGGCCCGATTTTGTTTTGGTCCTAGCAGCTTCAATACTTATCCGTTTGACGCGTATGAGTAGTCGAAATTCATCGTATCGGAAAGATATCCAACTTTTCTCTTGACCGTTTCTCCAAATTCCACACCGATCTTGAGATATAAGTTGATATATGATCGTAGGTGCTGAAATTCAGATTTAAGGCAGCTTTTCCTTTTCCATGTTTTTAGCTCTTCTTTCTTTATCTCCAATTACCATGCTTATCTCTTTCCATATCTCTTAGTCTTTGACTTGAATTCTAATTAATCTCCATAATTATCTTTAAAGTTTCACACTAAATAAATAATTAAACCCAATATGCTCTAAAAATATTAATTTACTAAATCAAGACTCAAAATAGGAAAGTGTACTATTTCTCAAGAAAAACGATTAGAAAGACTTCTAAATCACTAAAAATGATGTCTCATCTTACCATAAATCTATCACAATTGAGGAGATATCAGGAAGAATTTAGAATCCTGGTTAACATATAATGATCAATTCACCCTTAAAGTTAGAATAACAACTTAGTAAGATAGGCTCATATTAGTAACCCTAATTTACATGACTTAAATTCATATTTATTTATCTGCATTCTTATTTCTTTATTCACATCAGATAAATATTCATCTTATTAAACTTTATTCTAAACATCTAAATTCATCTACGCTTATTGATACAAGTAGATCTAATAGATTAAATCCCTGCGAACGCACTTTACTTATCAAATAAAGTTTCAAACGATACGTAATACTTGCAGTGAGTTTCTCGTGGTAGTAAAGGATATGTATCCTTTATTATTATCGTTATTTATCTGTTTTTTATCACACCTTTCCCCCTACCCAGATAGTTCCAGTTTGATATAAGATATTCCTTCTATGGTATAAGTTATTCGAGACCACTTCAAGTTCAAAGAATTGGTTGTGCCAATAATTTATCATGAGAAAGTAAAGAATATTGCTACTTATGATTGGAATTTGTTGCATGATAATGTGTTACGTGAAGATGGGGTTCAACAAGACAAAAGTAAGTTTAAGGGGTTATGAGTTTGTAGTCATCTTCAACACCAAGCACGAGTATGGACAGGGCCGGTCCGGGCCCAAGACAGCCATGGCGGTCGCCTTGGGCCCCACATTTCTTAGAGCCTCAAAAAATATATAGTATACGGATATAAATATATATCTTTAGACTTGCAATGTTGATATATATAGAAGTTTGGCATAGTGGAAACATAAATATATAGTGAATGTTCTTCTTTAGATCGAATCCCATTATATGTGGCCAAATAAAAAATGGTAAACAAACTAAAAAATCCCATACAATTTTGTTCCAAAAATAAAAAGTTAACAAGTAAATTTTTTATCTACTTTTCATATAATCAATTATTAAATTATATATATTTTTTAAAATTATAAATTTTTATAAAAAAATATAATCAATAAATAATTTTTTTTACCTTTTATATAATTAATTATATTTAATCTTATACCTTTTAAGATTAAATTATATTATTTTTATATATATGTCTCAAGTTTAACTGAATCCACTTCGAAATACAAACGAAATTTAAAAATAAAACTCGAAACGAAAAGTTATTGGGAATGAGTTCGTCAAATAAAATTGTTCATTTATTATACTATTGTTCTATCACTTATTATGATTCGCAAACGAGAATATGGTCATACTGTTTTGTCGACTGAGCAAAATATGATAGACGAATTTAAACACAGAAGTTTAATCATTAACTTTGTATCACAAGAAGTACCAAAAACATTTTAAAGTAAATTTAGTAAATCTTTAATTTTTTTCAAACTTTTTTTATATAATTGTTTCAGATATAATATCTTAATTTATTAGTAACTTTTTTATATATGATTTGTTTGGTCAAAACACGATTTTTTTTATTATACTGTAAAAGGCCTCATTTTTTCGCTCGCCTTAGGTACCCAAGAGGCTTGGGCAGGGCCTGAGTATGGGCCCACTTCATAGAACCAGTGGTCTTTGTCTCTTTGAGAATACTTGAATTTAAGATATGACCCATAAGTTCTTGAAATGTATTTTGAAGGGTGATGAGGTTGATGTATCACAAGTGATCTTTGATTCGGTAATGCGCTTTGCAGGAACACCAAAAAATTGGCACATAATTTGAAGTACCCAATCATGATTACTTGTTTGATTAAAAGGGTAAGGGTGACACTTGGAGATGAGATGGAGATGTACTTATGATGCAATGAAATTGATGATATATGACTAAAAGGCATGTATCGTGGAACGGTGAATACCACCTTGGATAGTTAGCCTGCACGTGTGGAGAATGATAAGGGTCCTACGAGTGGCACCTGCATGAGACAGGTTTTCCACATAGAGTTGAGATGGGATCTACTTCAAGAGGTGAAGATGGGAAATAAATAACGATGGAGATCGATACAAGGTGACTCAGATTTTTTTGGTGGATGATTTGGCGTAAATAAGGTGCGTACTATCACGCTTCTCGAGAAAATTCAACGTGAGATTACGAGACCTTCACATAACCCTACCTTGGGTGAGGAACAAATAAGGCTATGAGCCTGAATATATGTTTTTCTATCCCTCTGTGTTGTTTATTATTGTGTATTATGTGTTTTACTACTGTAGAATCTTTTCCAATTAGGGATAATGACCATTCATGGATAAGGGAGGAGGAGAAAGAAGTACAATTGGTGAGAGATTTTTTTGTAACTTATTTGCATCTTCGGAATCATCACCGTCTTGATTTCTATAACCTCGCTTGAGGAAACTTCCGGATGATGCTTTAGCTTCTCTTGATGGTTCAGTTACTAATGAGGAGGTGTGTATCGTAGTTTTCCATATGAAGCCACACAAGGCGCCGGGTCCCGATGGCCTGACAACAGGTTTGTATCAGAAATGCTGGGATGTGGTAGGGCCCTCGGTGGTTATTATGATCCACCAAGCCTTGAGTGTGGGTTATTTTCTGAAGGAGGATTTGGGAACTCTCATTCACCTTATCCCTAAAGTGGGGAATCTGGAGTATATCACGCAATTTCGTCTGATTAGTTTGATAAATGTTTGTTATAAGATTTGTATGAAGGTTTTGGTGAACCGTATGCGTCCACTCTTAGCGGACTTTATTGGGCCTTTTCAAAGTAGTTTTTTGCCGAATCGCTCCACCATAAATAATGTAGTTCTAGTTAGTGAACTGTATCATCTCCTAAGACATACGAAGGGAAAGAAATGTTACATGGCCATCAAAGTGGATCTCGAGAAGGCATATGATAAAGTCAGATGTGAGTTTATTCAGGATTCTTTGAGGGATATGGGAGTTCCAGAAAGTTGGGTCAAAGTTAGTATATCAGGCATAGCGGATAATGAGCTGAGCGTGCTTTGTCAAGGAACCCCGTTGGATTCGTTTAAGCCCCAAAGGGGTATTCATCAGGGCGACTCAATTTCGTCATATCTTTTCGTGATCTGCATGGAGAGGCTTTCTTTACTCATTCAAAGTTTGGTGGAACAACAGGAATGGCAGCCCATTCGGCTTTCTAAAGGGGGGTTTCCTATTTCACATAATTTTTTTGCGGATGATTTTATTCTTTTCGAAAGTTTCTGTTCGTAATTTGGATGTTTTACATGAATCGCTTTGGATGTTTATTCATGATGCAGGCCAGACGATCGGTAAGGAGAAGTCTCTGATATATTTTTCCCGTAACACGGAGGAGGACCTTGTTAAGGAGATAATATTACGTAGTGGTTATTCGCGAAGTACAGAGCTTGGGAAATATCAAGGTGTTCTTATACTTTCAGGCACACGGACACATGGTTTTTATGGGGAGCTGATTAATAATTTGGAAATCGCATTAGCTAAATAGAAGGCGAGTTCTCTCTCACTGGCAGTGCGCATTACTTTAGCTAAGTCAGTATTGAGTGCAAAACCTATGTATATGATGCAAGTGGTGTTGGACAAATGAGATTCTACCCAAGTGTTGACCATGTTTACGATGTTAGTTGGTGACTCAATTTAATGAAATGATTCGGATATTAATACGTTTATTCAAGCTGTAAATATTAACGTAATAAATTCACTTGGTTAAAATCATTTGCAATTAAATGAGAAATTGAGTCATGTAATTTGGAGAAATTAAAAGGAAAAAAAAACAAAATATGTTATTTTATTTCTTTTTGTTATAAAGCTTTTAAGTAAACGTTGTATCTTAAATTAATACAACGTAACTCTAAAATGAAACATCACAACCTTTGGCAAGCCAACTTGTCATTTCTGTAAATAGTTGGCCAACTAAACCAGTTTTTTCATTCATTTTTCAAAAGCATTAAAATTATAAGAGAGAGATAGGAAGAAGCAGCATTATTAAGTTCGTTGAAATTCTTAAGAATTCGTGTGTCGGTTTCTTTCGAATAGTTTTGTCGTTGTATCCTGGAGGTTGAAGCCAACAAACGTAAGACACCTGTACGTGGCCTAAATACCTTAAAGACATCAGATCCAATTCGAGTCTCGACAAGTAAAGTTATTTATTTATTTACTTTTATTTTATTTCTGCATTAGTTTCTATATTGTTTTACTGGTTTATACAAATAAAATACAACAATTTAAGGTATTTATGATTCACGTTGTATAAACAAGAAAACATTTTCTTTTGCAAAATTTTTGGGTCTGTGTATATAGAACATGAATATTATATTCTATTTCTTTTCTCTTATTCTGATTTCTAGGCTTGTGTATACATACTAGAAAAATACTCGCTTACTAACGTCATATTATGTTGTAATATTAGTGCATTTTTTAACAACTAATATCAATCTTGCTAGTATCTGCATACTTGTCGAACCTTGTGGTTTGAAAAATTTCCGCTTAAAGAATTCTTAATTGATTGAGATTATCCTTTTACATGATTTGATTATCTCTTTAATTTCTTCGATCCTCTACAACAAAATATAAAAACTTGGGGGACTAACAAGAATATAAAAACTTCGGAAATTATAATTAATTTAATAATTTTGTCATAAGAAAGAATTAATTTTTTGTGTTGTCTTTTAGTGAGAAAGGTTGAATAATTCGTTTGTCTGAACATCTATAATATTGTGTAATCCTTGGTGATTAAAATGATGTCTACCAAGATAACCAATATGTCCAGAAATGATGGAATCGGTAACAACATACCATCAGCAATTTCACTTATGGAAAATGCACTTGTGGGACATGATCCCGACTCTTATAGACCCGTTGAGGAGTCTAAGAGGTTAAATAGAAATGACTATCTGTGTAAAGGAATAGATGGACGAAATCACAGAGAAACGGTAAAGGAAATTCCATGAAAGGAAAACAAGACCAAGCAACCATGATTAAGATCAAATAAGATTGATTTTACTAGAGTAGTTTCTAAAGTAAATTTGGTTGGCAATACGAAACACTGGTGGGTGGATACTGGGGCCACCTGAAATGTATGTTCAAGACATAAAAAGTTGCAACTACTGAAGAGACTTTATGTATGGAAAATTTCTCTACATCAAAAGTAGTTGGATCTGGAATCATTATTCTAATAATAACTTCTGGAAAAGAGTTGAGTCTCTATAACGTTCTCCATGTGCCTGACATTAGAAGGAATCCAGTTTTAGGATCATTATTGAGTAATAATGGCTTCAAACTAGTATTTAAGTCTGATAAATTTATTCTCACTAAATGTGGGATATTTCTGGGCAAAGGGTACCTATGTGATAGTTTATTTAAGATGAATGTAATGACCGTGGTACCTACCAAAATGTAACCGAGAAAGTAATATATCCTTGACTCACCTAATTTATGGTACGATAGATTAGGAGATGTTAATTTTGGTTCGTTAAATTAGTTAGTAAAATGTGAACTTCAATTCTCAAAAGAAATATGAAGTATGCGTTGAGTCAAAATTAACAAAAACCTCATTTAAATCTATAGAAAGGACTTCGATACCTTTAGATTTAATTCACAGTGACATATGTGACTTGAAATTTGTGCAAACTAGAAGTGGTAAAAAGTATTTCATAAATTTCATTGACGATTGCACAAGGTATTGTCAAATATACTTGCTTTGAAATAAGTATGACGCCTTAGAAGCATTAATGCAATACAAAACTGAAGTTGAGAATCAACTAAATAAAAAGATTAAGAATCTTAGAACAGATAGGGGAGGAGAATATGTGTCTTTTGCGCTAAACATGGAATCATCCATCAAACCATGGCCTTAGCTTGCCTTAACAAAATGGGATTGTTGAACGCAAGAACCGCACGTTGAAGGAAATGATGAATGCCTTGTTGATTAACTCAGGGTTACCACAGAACTTGTGGGGAGAGGCTTTTCTCACTGCAAATACATCCTCAACAAGGTACCACACAAGAAGGTAGATAAAACTCCTTATGAATTATGGAAAGGGGAACCACCTTCCTTCAAATATTTAAAAGTGTGGGGATGCTTGGAATCAATTCCTGCTCCTAAAATGGTTAAAATAGGACCAGAGACCATTGATTGCGTCTTTATTGGATATGCTCACAACAGTTTTTCATATAGATTCCTGGTACACAAATCTTGTCATGTTGACATTCACGTCAATAGGGCGATTAATTTTAAAAAAATGCACATTTCTTTGAAACAACCTTTCCGTACAAGACCACACCAGAATTTGGTTCCTTGAAAAGAACATGTGATACATTTCAAGAAGAGCAAGATCAAGAATCATTTCCAAATGAAGGAGAACCAAGAAGACGTAAGCGGATGAGAACCTCTACATCTTTTGGTCCTGACTTTCTATCTTACATGCTAGATGACGAGCCATGAACATTCAAGGATGCTATGTCAAACTCTGACACCTCTTACTATAAGAAGCGGTAAATAGCGAGATAGAATCCATTATGCAAAACCATACGTGGGAACTAGTGTATCTCCCTCCTGGGAATAAACCACTTGGATACAAATGGATATTCAAGAAGAAACTAAGGATCGATGGGTCTATTAAGAAATACAAGGCTCGCCTTGTTGGAAAAGGTTATAGTCAAAGAGAAGGACTTGACTATTTTGATACTTATTATCCAGTCACGAGAATATCATCCATTAGAACGCTAATCATTATAGCTTCAATATACAAGCTCGAAATTTATCAAATGGATGTAAAAACAGCTTTCCTAAATGGAGAACTAAATTAAGAGATATATATGGAACAACCTGAGGGTTACGTAGTTCAAGGGAAGGAGATACAAGTATGTAAGCTTGTTAAATCTTTATATGGTTTAAAATAAGCACCGAAGCAATGACATGACAAATTTGATAGATTCATGATCTTGAATGATTTCAAGATCAATGAATGTAACAAATGCGTTTATGTAAAACAAAATGAGACAGGATATGTCATTGTGTGTTTATATGTGGATGATATGTTGGAAGTAACAATGATGTGATTACATTCACCAAGAGGATGCTTTCAAGTAAGTTTGACATGAAAGATCTAGGCCTTGTGGATGTTATTTTAGGTATCAAGATTCTCCAAACATCTGAAGGTATTATAGTATCTCAGTCACACTATATTGATAAAGTATTAAACAAATTTAGTAATGGCGACACAACTATTACCAAGACACCTATTGTGATGTAAATTTACATCTTGCTAAGAACACTGGTGATACGATCGACCAGTTGGAGGTTTACACATAATCCGGGGAAGAACCACTAGATTACTATTGTAAGAGTTCTAAGGTATCATAGATACACTATGAATGAAGGGTTGTTGTACACAGATATCCAGATGTACTAGAAGGATACAGTGATGCAAACTGGATATCAGACTCCACCGACTCAAAATCCACAAGTGGATTTGTCTACATGTTATGAGGAGGAGCTGTGTCTTGGGAATCCACTAAGCAAACGTGCATAGCTAGATCCATTATGGAATCTGAGTTTATAGCTTTAGACAAAGCTACTGAGGAAGCCGAGTGGCTTCGGAATTTCTTAGAGGATATTACTAATTGGCCAAAGCCTGCGTCAGCTATCTGCATACATTGAGATAGTCAAAGTGCCTTTGGTAGGGAACTAAATGAAATGTATAATGGTAAGTCTAGACACATACGTCATAGACACAATACCGTTAGACAACTGCTCTCAAATGGAGTTATCACAGTTGATTATGTTCAATCAAAGGATAATATAGCAGATCCACTGACCAAAGGTCTACAAAGAGAGCAAGTGCGAGTGTTGTCTAGGGGAATGGGTCTTAAGCCTACGAAAGCTGAGTTGCCATGATGGGAACCCTACCTAGCAGAGTAAAGATCCCACAATCTAGGTTCAAGGGAAAACTGAATCGTGAAACTGCAACTTGGTGCGACGTACTGTGGGGAGACCTCCCCAAACCATTCCTAGGACAAAATTAAACAGTGCTACTTCTAAAAGTGAAGGATAAGTTAAAATTTTAATGGTTCTTGTATTTTCGATAACATAAGATAGAGTAATGCATAATACTCTCGACAAGAGACCTCCTATATGAATAACATGGGTAGGGCCGCCCTACGAGAATTTTTAATGGCGAAATTCTCCGACGGTTATTCATGAAATACCAGGAGTTGTCCAGGGCCGTAAATGGACACAACCGTTAGAACCAAATAATGTTTGGAAGTATACTATGTAAGTTCTATTGTCTTGGTTTACACAAAAGTTGAATAGTTCAAGACATCACGTTCACTAGTTAGTAAGTAAATCCGATGGCTCTTACTACAGAAGGTTCAAGGCCAAAAGCTACCTTTCTCGATGTAGTATTCTTCTACGCTTCTCTCTCGCTCTCTCTCAAGTGTTTAGTATTCTTTTTCATAATCTTTTAAGGTGGTTAGTCAATTTCCATTCATGTGGGTATTGTTGGACAAATGAGATTCTACCCAAGTGTTGCCCATGTTTACGATGTTAGTTGGTGACTCAATTTAATGAAATGATTCAGATATTAATACGTTTATTCAAGCTGTAAAGATTAACGTAATATATTCACTTGGTCAAAATAATTTGAAATTGAATGTGAAATTGAGTCATGTAATTTGGAGAAATTAAAAGGAAAAAATATATATATGTTATTTTATTTCTTTTTGTTATACTTAGAATCCATAAATGAAGTAATTCATTAAACGAGCGTTAAAAAGATGGAAATAAACACAAATTACATGGAAATAAACGAGCGTTAAAAAGATATTCCGACGTACCGGTTATCTCTAACAGATAGTTTCTACACTAATAGTTAGAGAAGTAGAAAGTAATTCTTTTGTTTCTTTTTTGATTCGTTTCGTAGCTTAAACAAGTGGAAAGGAGCTTGTATTTATAGGAGAGTAGGTGAGGAGAGCCTTGTCAGAAAACATCCAAATTAATGCCTTTATTGCCTCCATAATTGATTGATGTTTTTAATTGACACATATTGCTACACGTTTTACTTTAAGCAATGAACCTGGACACAATGTTGACTTGGTTCATTCCTGTGTTGACCAAGTTCTGTAACAGTTGTCTTGTGCGTAATTGGTGGACGCTTGTCTTCTGGTGCGTAATTGGTGCACGTTTGTCTTCTGGCTGAAAGGATCTGACTTGTCACCGACTACTATAAGAACTGGTCTTCTTCCACTAGTGCCTCTTCCGAAAAATAATTTCATTTTTCATTTTTTGACTTCCCAACTCCCCCACGAGCCCACGACCCACGCCGCCGCCGCATCACGCCGCGCCGTGCCGGACGGGTGGTGGTGGTGGTGCTGCGCGCGTGTGGGGCTTTGCCTTTCCCTTTTGGCTTTCCTAGCCTTTAGATCTTTTGTTAGGAATAGATAGGTAAGATATTTTAAGCTAATTTATTTTCTAACTCTGCTCCTATGTGGGACATTTTCTTCACAAAAAATGTCTTTTCCACTTCTCCCATAAGAGCCATGAATGGAATTAGTCAATGCCATGTATTAAACATGATTCAAACATAATTTATTAACTTAAATTCCAACAATCCCCCACTCAGGATTTTTGCGAGAGAAGGTGAAAAGGTATCCATAACTGCTAGTATTTTAGTGAATTGTACTTAAGTGGCAATATCTTTCGATTTGAATAGACACGTACTGAAGTGAGGCAACCACCAAATTCCATTTAAGTGAACTTACTCTTGAACTTAATAGTTTTGATAGAGACCCTCACAACACATACTCTACCCTACTGAAAGTTACGGTTGCCTCGAACATCACCCTTCAGTTAGTTCATCAAGTCCTTCTCTAAGGACCACCCCTTGTGGGCCATGAAATTTATGGACTTATTCATATGAGATCATTAAGGACGTCTCTTGAATTTCTATCATTATATGTTGAGTCTCACTTTTTACCATGAATTCATCAAGTCTTTCTCTAAAGGACTACCATATAATGGCTATGAATTCATTATGAGTTGAACAATCATCCTCGAGTTCTTCCTAGAATGATACGCCTTATAAGTGAATTCATCGAGTCATTCTCAATAGGACCACCACGAGTGGCTATGAATTTATTAAGACGATTTATACATTCATGTCATATCCCATAACTGTAAAGTCTATTGTATTCTGTCCAACTGTGACCATACTTAGAACTCGGTAAAACTTTTCTAGATACCCCCACATTTGAGTTGGTGGGCCAGAACCGATTATCATAACCTTTAGCTATGTTATTACGTAGGGTTTTGTAAGGCACTAAGTTCATTGATAATTCCGTTAAAGTCACAAAGCTATCTTAAGGAATTCAGAACAACATGCGCGCCTTAAGTCTTTTGATTTAGCAAAATAGTTGGTTTTCAACCTTGACCTTATATTTTATAAACAGATGCTCCGTTCCACTTTTAGTACTAGGAGATATACTTTCATAAACCTAGAATAGTCTCCTGTGAAGGTTATATAGCATGGGTTTTCTCCTTTACAAGCAGAATTCATAAAAACATTTAGGTCCGAATGTACTAATTCTAGTAGTTTAGAATTCTCATTGTTTCATATTAAAAGGTCGGTTTCTGATGTCTCCATATTTGTTATAAATATTATCCCTTAGGATACATCATTTTAGGTGAATATTTGACTTATTTGATAGAATTTTATGCGTACTTCGTCATATTGCACTTTCTCCACTTGGAATTAGACCATTTTTAGAGCTTTTGTGCATTAATTTGTTTGTTTTTAGTATAAAGTTCTTAGGTTCATGGATTCTATGGAGAACCAAGATAATGAGGAGAAGTGATAATTAAAGTCCTAGATCAAGAAAAGGAGCTAAAGGCAAGAAAAGAATTTCCAAAGAATTGACTAGAGGAGTTGCAGATCTGTAAGGCTGTTACTAATTTCTGTTTTTGGACCACTTAGATGCGGATTCAGCCTTTGGACTGTGAAATAAAGAAAATGCCTATGTGAGTTAGGAAGATTATTAAACTGGAATGAGTCCATTTGGAGTTGCTATGCAAAAGTTACAGCCGTTTTACTAAGGGTTGTACACCAGTTACGGGAATCAAGGAAAAAGATAGGCTTGGCCTTTTTATATTTTGACATAATGCTCTTAACCTAAGACCTAGTCCGAATTTACTAGTATAAATAGACCGTTTAGTCTCCTTTTTACACACACTTCATAAAATTACATCTAACGCTTCATATTTTCAAGTCAGAGCAAGAAGGCAGAGGAGATCCTAGAGCTGGAGGAATTATGTTCTTACAACAACAGCCAACGCAACCCTTAGGTTATCTACTTTCTTTTCTGTAATTGAAAACTATGTCTTTCATTTATTTTATTACAGTTTTTAATTTCGTCATGAACTAATTTCCTTAGTGCTTGAGAATCGCAATAAAGGGACGAATCCTAATTAATTTAGTCTATGTTCTGAATTTGGGATTTTTTATGATTTAAACTGAATTGAGTCTTATATCTTGGATATTACTTTGTTCTTCATTACTATTTCTTTTCTGTACAATTAGAAATAGCTTTTAGTATTTGGGATATTCACTTTAGTGGCAAAAGTGATCATAGGTAATACCCGTGTAATGTCTGTTATTAACCGACATGCTTAACTAATTACATAGCCAAAGAGATAAATACTTCACATCCGAAGAGGCATATTCGCCCATATAGGGGTTTATAGTACTTTAGGATAGCTCCTAGGTCCACCTGACAGGGGGCTAGGAGACAATAGAGTCCCGCAAAATATAATAATACCACCCTTAAACTGAATATTGATTACGTTAATTAGGTGGATTCCTTGCGAGACTCAAGTACATCTCTCATCTCTGAAGTTAGTCCTTTACTTGTTTATTTTCTTTTCAGTTATTTATTTTAATTAGTCTTTATTTTATTTGCATCCTTTAGCTTTTTAAGAAAATAAAAAAAAAACTTTATTTTGTTAAATAATTATTCTTACTACTTGATTAAAACTAGAGTTGTACCTAATCCGTCTCTGAGAACGAAACCCGATTTATTTAATTATTTTTGGAGAACTGTGCACTTGCGGTATTGTGGTTCCTTTGTTTTCAGTATTTAATTTTATAACACCCCAGGACCCACCAAGTTTTTGGCACCGCTGCCGTAGACGATGTTAATCTTTAGTAGTTTAATTGTTATTTTATTTTTCAGTTTTACGCTTTGGTTTGTTCGTTCTTTCTTAGATTTGCAGGTTTGGTGTATGCTCGATAATCCCGAGATATTAGTCAAAATTGCAAATAAGAAAAAGAAGCAAGAAAAAGGAAGAGAGATTAGCCAAAGAAGCAAAAATGGCTGAAGAACTCGAGCTTAATCCTCCTCTTGCTCCACAAGTTCACCCTCCAGTTAATAATGATCCGTGGTTTATACATGGTCCTGAACAAGCTCCGTATCGCGCTCCTGCTCTTGGTATTGGTCCCTCTAATATTAATGTTGCAAGATATATACCGGATCCTGGTATGCTAGCTCAATTCCAAAACTTTGGAAACTTTCATGGATCACCTGGCGAAGATCTGATTTGTGTAGTACAGAAATTTATGCAGATATGTGACTCATATATAACGCAATGTGTGACCAGGGAGAAGATGTATTATGCAAATTTCAGATTTTTCGTGATAGATGCAGCAAGTGTATGACATGATTTACAAGAACCCTGATTAGTTACTAACTGGGATGAGTTACAAACACCGTTCTTTGATCGTTACTATCCGACTAACATGAGAATAAATGCACAAATTGATTTAACGTCATTTGAATAAGGACAAGATGAAACCGTGGGTAAGTGTTGGACAAGATTCCAATTATGCTTGAGAAGAGTTCCTGATCATGGCCTTACAGAACCAGAAAAAATGTCAATATTTTATAAAGACCTTGATGGACAATCAAGAAAAGATTTAGACTTGCTCTGTGGTGGTGGATTCTTGCAAGTACAACCAGCTCACGCTAAGGTTATTTTGAGTAGAACGGTGAAGAATGAGAAAGGTTGAAATACTGTGAGAATCCTTATCCGAGGTGGAGGCTATAAAGAAAGTAGTTCTGTAATTGAGGAAAAACTCACTGCCATGGAGAATAAATTACAGAACACATTTGAGCAACAACTGAAACAGCTTACTCTAGCTGTTACAAAAGGTTTTTTTACGTAGAATAGCATATGTTAATGTTACACAATAAGTGTATGGGTTTTCTAACTGTGGTGTACAAGACCATGATTGGGAGCATTGTCAAAGCAATCCAAAAGCCGTAATGTTTGTTACCAACCGAGGGAACTATAATTCAGGTGGTCAAGGTTATCAACCGAATAGAAATAATCTAGGTTTCCAGTATTCAAATCCAAGTGGGGCCACTAATCCGACATACACATATCAACCGTGTCCCCAAGGCAATAATTACCAACCAAGATCTAGAACAACTACCAAGGAGGACAAGGATACGTAAAATAAGCTCAAAGACAACCTCCTCAAGACACCTATACTGACACTATGAATCAGAAAGCTCTACCTGCTCAATCTCAAGAAGGTGCGTTAGATGTTCAACAAACCCATCTGACATTAATCAACATTCAAACGAAAGCTTGCCAAGATAAACAATCTTCTGCCGCAACAATTAAATTATTAGAAAATCAGATATCTCAAATAGAAAAGAAATTAAGTCAGCGTCCACAAGGACAATTACCCAGTGATACAGAGGCTCCTACCCAATACGAAGATTGTAAGGCTATCACGCTCAGAAGTGGTAAGAAGCTTCCACCACCATCTTTTCTCGTTATGAAAGAAAAAGAAACAACTATGAAAATGAAAACGGTAGAGGATGTGGTGGAAAAAGAAGATGAACCAGAAGTAGTGGAAGTGGAGAAGATTCCAATAAATCCAAAGAAGAAAGATGTTATAGAAGTCCATCCTCCTCCACCATTCCCTTCAAGAGTTCAGAACAAAGAAGATACTGCTGAATATCAGAGATTCATGAATAGGGTGAGTATGCTCAACATTAATATACCTTTATTAGAGGCCATCAAAGGTGTACCAAAATATATGAAATTCCTGAAAAGAGCTATCACCATCAAATACCAGTATCTTGAGAATGAAATGATAGGTCTGCCAAAAGAATGTAGTGCCATCTTCCAGAGTAAGTTTCCACCTAAATTACTCTATCCTAGAAGTTTCACGATTCTGATTTCTATTGGTACTAAGTGGCAAGGAAAATCTTTGTACGACTTGGAAGCGAGTATTAATATTATGCCCAAATCAATTTTTAAGAAATTGGAGATAGGAATCGCAAAACCAACCTTTATGGTTTTGCAAATGGCTGACAGATCACTCTCATATCCAGAGGGACGAGTAGAAGATGTCCTCGTCAAGGAAGGTACGTTAATTTTTCGTATTGATTTTTTTATACTTGATTATGACGCGGATAGGAATGTCCTCATCATCTTGGGAAGACCATTCCTAGCCACAGGGCGTAGTCTTATTGATGTAGAGAATGGAGAAAATATTATGCGTACCCAAGACGAGGAGGTAAAATTCAACGTGTGTAAGCCAATGAAGTTCCCAGATTCCAAGGAGGATTGCTTCTGGTTATATGTGATTGAACAAGTATAAAAAGATCCAACTAAGGTTGTGGAAACTTTACGAATGGAGGACAGAGATCTACGAAAGAAACCACCTAATAAAGATACTCCATATACTAAGGAAAGTCCACACCTTAATCATGCAAGGAAGAAAGATAAGGCGAGTGCTATGAAGGTTCCAAAAGAACCGGAAAGAAAGAAAGAAGAAGGAGTTCAGAGTGGGCGAAGAAGTTGCAATGAAAAAGCCTGATCCTCCTCCGAAAGCACGTGAATCCAAAATTTCTTGGCTAGGACCCTTCACGGTCACAAAGGTTATCTCGGATAAACAAGTTGGAATAAGAGCCAAGGATGCAAATTCTGCGTAGCAAATGTTGATTAACTCACTTACTGCTGGGGAGGTTATGTTAAAAAATGATGCGAGTGGTAACTCGTCGAGCTTAACGACATTAAACAAAAGCCATTTCAATTGTATATTAGTTTATTGCTTTAACGTTTTTTCAATTCCTGGTGTATATTAGAAGTAATTGTCGTGTCTTAATGTCTATTTTTGAAAAGATGAGAAAGGTAGTGTGTTAAGTGTGTAAGAATTGAGTTTGGGGTGTTAAGGAGCGGAAAATAAAAAAAAATCTGCAGAGCTGACCGGCATACCGGGCGAAACCACCGGTATACCGGTGGGTCAAAACCGTCGCACGGTACACGAAATTAGGTACACTTCCGAGACGAAGAGAAAAATCAAAAAGCCTGACCAGTATGCCGGTCAGAGGAGCGTTATGCTTGCGAAACAAGAAAACCGTGGACGGTACGAGACAACGGGTACAGTGCCGAGAGCACCTAGGAAAAACCGTCCCCGCGAACCTCGATACCGTTTGGGACCGGCTAGCCGGTCATCTTACCGGTATGCCGGCCCACTGTTTTGAAAAACAACTGTGCCACGGTTCATGAAATCAGGGTCACAACCGAAAGGAGACTAGCAAAACCGTGGTCGCACATGTCGGCACGGTCTGAGACCGGCTAGCCGGCCATCTAACCGGTATGCCGGCCCGACCAGCAGGGAAATTAACCTAAACCTTATTAATCCCTAGTTTTTGCCTTTTCAACCTAGAATCTTGTGCAATATATCATTATAAACAATCTCAACCCCATTATATACCTGCAACACACCACTACAACACCTATAAACATTTAATCCTTCCTCCTATTTCATTCCAAACACACATCTGGTGGTCCTTTGTGTGTTCTAAAAATAATGCAATAAGGATAAGAGAACCACAACCGCAAGTGTACGGTTGTCCCAAGTAATATATGTGATAATACAGATTCGTTCTCGGGGACGGATTGGTTGACTCTAATGCTTATTGAATAGTAGTTAATTGCACGTAAAAACAGATAGATTGTTTTAAGAATGGTTGTTTGGTTTTTCTAGGACTAAGACAAATAATTAAAATACTAAATTAATGCAAAGATTAAACTAGACGCTAGAAAATAAAGTAGTTTACACAAGGTAGGAAAGGCAGTACTTGAGAGACGCAAGGGTTTCACCTCATTATCATTCATTTCATGTCATGTTTAAGGGACAAATCGGTAAATATGTATTGGTCAGGATTCAGAATTCTCCTTACCCCCGTCAGGGTGGACTAAGGAGCTACTTTTGGGTGCTACGAACCCCGTTAGGGTGATTATAGTCCACCTTCAAGTGATTAAGTCTATTCTACCTAATTGGCCATAGGATTAATTAAGCTCGTCAGAGTCTCTAATTTCTATCCTACATTCATTAATTGGTTCTGTAACCAGACCCCCCGTCAAGGTGATCCATTCGCCACTAAATGGAATAGCTTAGATACTAAGTCCTATGATTGGTTAATTACGTCATTCATAGTAAATAAAAGCAAATTAATGAAAAATACAATTTACCCAATTTGATTTCAATTATAAAAATCCCAAATCCAAACACATGAAACAAAATCAAATTGGGATTAACCCATTATGCGTTCTCAAGCACTATTTAAGTTTACCTCATAATAATTGAAAAGAAAAAAACTATAGAAATAATTGAGTTCATAATTTTTTACAGAATAAAATAGAAGAACCTAATTACGGAGTTGAATTGGCTGAGAATTGGAGATATAGACAGTCTCCAGCTCTTGCTTCTTCTCTTCCTTGCTCTACCTTCTTCACTGGTGTCTGACTCTTAAGCGTATGAAATATTATGAAAAAGGTACTGAAAATAGAAGTCCAAAGCCCTTTTATAAGCTGAAATTCGGACTAGGAATTTTCATAGGGATTAAATGAAAATTAGAAAAGCTCAAGTCCACTAATTAAGCCCAAATCCCGTAACTGCTGCACCACTTTCACTGAATCAGATCTAAACGGCTCGTTTCAACTCGGATTGAGCTTATTCCAGTTTCTAAAGTTCCGTAACTCTATGGGCAACAATTTCTCTTTACAAGTAAGAGGCTAAATCCACTCTTAGATGGCTCGGAATCAGCAACCTTTATCAACTTTCCAGATTTGCAGCTTCAAATGATCAATTCTTTCGAGATATTTCTTCTTGCTTTGACTTCATTACACGATCTTTGAATTTATTCTTTAGTTCCTCTCCTAGCTAGTATTCAAAACCTACAACTTTTCACTCAAAACAAACAATATTTTGCGTAAAAGTTTAATAAATGAAAAATACTAGAATTAAAAGAGGAAAATCGATTTATTACATTTTAATACCAAAAGTCTATCTAAATAGTCGAATAAACACCAAAAATGATGTCTCCCAAGGGCATAAAATTAGAACATTTAGGGAGATATCAAGACCCCCAACTCAAACCTTTGTCGTCCCGACAAAGCAAAACTAAAAACAAGGGGAATGAAGTAGATGCAAGAGAAAATAGAAGCTAGTAAATACACCCTAAAGAATTTTTTTAAATAAATCTCATATAGCAAAAATTAAGAACTAACATACACATACACTAATCATGCAACATCAAACACAAATAACTTCAATCATAAAATTAACTTTGCAATGCTAAAAGGTTACACTTGTACTTATCTCAATATGATGGCTATAGTTTGTTCCTCAATCCTTACTCGCTTTGAACGCTCCACTTAGTATACTCCCTATTAACTTACCATGCACCTAGGAATCACGAGGTCTTTACGTTTTTAGCGTAGGCTTAGGGACGGTGTGGTATATATTTTTGGTAAATTTGAAGTGAGTTTTTGGCTCTCTCCTCACTTACCATCAACAACTGTCCACCAGCTTGAGTTTACACTCGTATAAAGATCTCACTCAACCCATTTTATGCACAAATTTAGCATCCCCAAGTTCACCCAATTAATCTAAGATGATTTCCAGAAACATTCTACTTTGCCGGGTATTTATTCTTTTTCATTTTTTTTCTTTTTTTTATTTTTTTTTTACATCCGACGCAGGCTTCCTTGCGTCAACCGTGACACACTAACCAGAGAGTTAGGATTCCTGGCTCTCGAAACCGGGTTCCCGGTTTCGCCAAAACCGGGTTCCCAGTTTTTGGCGATGGCGTGAATCCCATCGCAGCCCGGACGCAACCTCTCGCGTTAAACTCGACGCACTAACCAGAGAATTGGGGACCTGTAGCCTTCGAAACCAGGTTCCAGGTTTCGCCAAAACCGGGTTCCCGGTTTTGCCCCTGTCTTGGATTCGTTTTTTCTCGTATTTCCATCTTTTCGACCCCAAACTCCGGACCTTTTTACCCCTGAAATCATCAAAAACACTACCCTTCCTTATTTATTTATAATAAACAATAAATTAACGAATTTTATCTAATACACACTACGAAAAATAAAAGACTTGAGTTCCACTAGTTTATTATAATTAGTTTGGTAATAATTAGTTTTATCCCCTCATCTTTTTTGGTAATAATTAGTTTTACCCCCTCAAAAACTAGTTTGAGTCCCACTTTATTAAGAAGAGCTCCAGAAACCAAGTTCCTACGGAGCGAGGGGACACAGAGATCACAGTTTAACTCAAAGGTCTTACTAGAGGTGAGTTTGAGGGTAACCTATCATTTCCCGAAGACCGTAGCAGTGGATGAGTCACCCAGGTACACGCATTCACCATTGGTTGCTTCCTCAAACTTTTTGAACAGATTTTTGTTTGCGCAGAAGTGTCATGAAACCCCGGTGTCAAGGATCCACTCGATTTTGTTTTCCACCAAGTTAGCCTCAAGCATTACCTCGACGATTATTTCTATAGTTTCTGTTAGGCTTGCAGCAGGTTTTGGATCAGGAATGGCTCTAAGCATACACTCAAAATCTTTGTGTTCTTCTATACCACAACAATAACAACCACCCTTAGGTTTCTAAATCTTATCAGAAGTTTTGAACCTTCCACCTTGTTTGTTGGAGTTGTTTCGGTTCTTATTTCCCCCAGATTTGGAATTGTTTGCACCATGATGCTTTCCATTTCATTCGAACCTGTCCTTGTTACCTTGGCCAGAAACTTTTCGACAAGGTTAGCTTTCGAGGAATGATGAGGGAAAGAGAGAGACTTATCCTTGAGTTAATTGGCTTCATCAACTTGCAAATGGCTGATGAGTTCTTGGAGAGTCATTTCCTTCTTTTTGTGTTTGAGATGGTTACGATATTCACTCCAATATGGGGGCAATTTCTCAAGTGAGATATTGTCTTGAAAAACTTCGCACATCATCATGCCTTCGGCGATTACCGCCGCACATAGGTTTTCATACACATGAAGTTGTTCAGTCTTTGGTTTCCGATCGGTGAGAATGAAGTTATACCAATTACCAGTGACGTATTTCTCTTTTGAACTTGATGTCTCCCTAATTGTTCTTATTTTCGACCCTTGGGAGACATCATTATTGATGTTTAAATGAATATTTTGATAGACTTTTGAGTTAAAAATGCAATAATCCGGAATTCCTATTTTATTTCTAGTATTTTTGATTTATTAAACTTTTGCGCGTAATCTTGTGTATTTTAGTGAAAATTTTGTAGGTTTTGAATATTAGCTAGGAAAGGAATCCGAGAAGAGAGTCAAAGATCGTGATATGGAGTCAAAGCTTGAAGATAAATCCCGAAAGAATTATATTTTGGAGCTGCAAATCTGGAAAACAGGCCAACGATTGCTGAATTCGAGGCACTTACGAGTTGATTTAGCCGCTGACCTTTGAAGAGAATATGTTCCTTATCGAGTTACGGAAATTTAGCAAGTGATTTCAGGTCAATCGGAATTATAACGAATCGGCTAGAGCTGTTTTAGTGGAGGTGGTGCAGCAGTTACGGGATTTTGGGCTTAGAAAATGGATTTGGGCTTTTAATTAGTGATTTAATTTTAAGTCCAAGGCCTAATCCGTTTTTATTAGTGTAAAAGGGGCTTTCGACTTCTATTTTTCATACAACTCATTATTCATAAGCAGAAGCATCAGAGAGAAGTCAACGAAGGAAGAAGAAGAAAGTTGTAGAGCTGGAGAGTGTCTATATCTCCATTCTCAGCCAAATCCAATTCTGGAAATTAGGTCTTTCTTTATTTTAATTCTGTAAAATACTATGAGTTCTCTTTCTTTTAATTTAGTTTTATTTTTAATTAGTATGAGCTAATTTCTTCATAGTACTTGAGAATGCATAACGGGTGAATCCATATTCTGTTAAATTTCATATGTCAGAATTTGGGTTTTTAATAAATTAAATTAAATTGGGTTTTTTACATTTTTCTGTAATTTGAGATTATTTACTGTTTTTGGAGTGATCAACTAAGAACAAGTGTTAGTATCTAGACTATTCCACATATGTGGCGTGTGGATCATCCTGACGGAGGGTTTAGGTATGGACTTAATTACTCAATCTAAAATCTAAACTATTTTACTCTGACGAGTTTAGTTAATTTTAGGGCCAATGTGGTAAAATTACTTAATCATTCGAAAGTGGATCATATTTAACCTGACGGGACTAGTGACACTCTAGAGTAGCCTTGTAGTCCACCCTGACGGGGGTACAAGGAATTTAGAATCCCGACCAATGTTAATTGACCAATTTAACCCTTAAACATCATATGTTATGAAATAGAATTAGGAGGACCCCTTGCGTTTCTCAAGTACTGCCTTCTCATATTTGCGTCTTCCCTACATTTACTTGCATTTTACTATTTATTTGCATTTTCTTTATAGTCTTTCATACTTAGAACTAATACAAAACAACCAACCAATCATTATATCTTTTTATTGCTTTCATAAGTGCAACCATTCATTAACTGATAATCATTGTAGTTAACCAACCGTCCCTGCGAACGATCCTAGTATCATTACTACTACTTGGGACAACCGTACACTTGAGGTTGTGGTTCAATTACTTTTCGCATTTATTTTAGAACACACAAAGGACCACCAAGTTTTTGGCGCCGCTGCCGGGGACGGTAGCGTGTGACCACGGTGTTTATCCTTTAGTGATAGTTGCATTTATTTTTATTTTTTATCAGTTTTACGCTTTTTGTTTGTTCTTCTCTTTCAGATTTTAAGGTTTGGTGTATGCGAAGAAGGCTCAGATTTGAACCACCAGTTCAAATCCTTGATAATCCGGATTCGTTAATCAGACTTGCAAATAAGAAAAGAAGAGAACAAGAGAAAGAGGAAAAAGAAATGGCAAATAATCAAGATCCCTGGTTTGTTAACGGTCCAGAAGAAGTTCCATTCTGTGCTCCTGCTTTAGGGGTAGGTGCTCCAGATATAGATGTTCCGAGGTTTCGTCCAGATTCGGGTATGTTAGCTCAATTCCAAAGTTTTGTAAATTTTCGTGGTAAAGCTGGAGAAGATTCCCTCCGAGCAGCACAGAAATTTAAGCAGATATGTGATTCTTACAACACACAAGGAGTTTCAACGGAACAAATGTATTTTGCTGCCTTTCGATTTTTCGTTATTGATGGAGCGAGTGAATGGCACGATTCACAAGAGCCTACGAAGATAACAAATTGGGATCAACTAGAAACTGCTTTCTTTGACAGGTATTACCCAAGTAACATGCGGTTAGAGGATCAACTTGAATTAACACAGTTCCGTCAAGAATATGATGAAACTTTGGGTAAAAGATGGACAAGATTTCAGATGTGCTTACGTAGAGTTTCCGATCATGACCTTTCTGAACAACAACAGCTAAAAAATTTCTACAAAGGTCTTGATGGGACTTCAAGAAAAGACTTAGATTTGCTATGTGGTGCTGGGTTTTTACAAGTTCAACTGGCTCATGTGAAGCTCATCCTAGAGAGAACGGTAAAGAATGAAGTTGGATGGAGTTCAGTAAGAACCCCAGTTAAAGGAGTGAATAAAATTAATATCGAAGAAAAGTTCGTACCCTTGAGAACAAGATTCAAACCACCATAGAGCAACAATTAAAACAGCTCACTTTAGCTGTAAAAGAAGGATTTTCGGGTAAGAAGGTAGCTGTGCAAGCTGCACAAGAAGTTTATATGTGTTCGTATTGTTGTATGAATGATCATGATGAGGAGAGTTGTCCAAATAATCAAGAGCCTGTGATGTTTGTCTTCAACAGAGCAAACTTTAATTCAAGTGGTAATGGATATCAGCCTAACAGAAACCATCCTGGGTTTCAATACTCAAATCCTAATGGGGCAGCCAATCCTACATATGCGTATCAGCCGCGTCCCCAAGGTAACAACTTCAACCCAAGACCACATAATAATTATCAAGGAGGACAAAATCAAGGAAACTATGTGCAAAGACAAGCTCCTCAAGACACTTACAATGAAACCATGAACCAAAAAGCCTTACCTGCCTACCCACAAGAAGGTGTGATTACCCTTCAGAAAACCGTTGAGAACCTAATTGCTCTCCAGACGCACGCTATTCAGAATCAACAAGTGCCCGACGTAAGTATCAAACTGTTACAGAACCAAATGGATCAAATCACAAAACAGCTTAATCAACGTCCACAAGGGAAACTCCCTAGTGACACTGAGAATCCACTCCAAATCGAAGACTGTAAAGCTATTACTCTCAGAAGTGGTAAGAACCTTCCTCCACCTCCTTTTCTGGTTATGAAAGAAAAAGAAGTAAGAAAAGAAAAGGATAAGGTGAGTAAAGAGAAAGAAGTGGAAGTTGAAGAAGTGGAGGGTTCCATTGAGATTCCGAAAAAGAAAAATGATATTATAATTAATCGTCCGCCTCCACCATTTCCATCGCGAGTTCAAAAGAAGGATGACACGGCTGAATATCAGAAATTCTTGGATAAGCTAAGTAATCTTAACATCAACATACCATTTTTAAAAGCTATTCGAGATGTATTTAAGTATGCGAGGTTTTTGAAAAGAGACCTCACCAATAAAAGACCATATTGTGATAATGAAATGATTGGTTTACCCGAAGAATGTAGCGCCATTTGTCAAAGTAAGTTACCTCCAAAGCTACTTGATCCTAGGAGTTTCACAATTCCGATATCTATTGGTGATGAATAGCAAGGTAAAGAACTATGCGATTTGAGTGCAAGCATCAATCTTATGCCCAAATCAATCTTTGATAAGCTGAAAATTGGAAAAGCAAGACCTACTTCTATGGTCTTGCAAATGGCTGATCGATCTCTTGCACATCCAGAAGGCCAAATCGAAGATGTCCTCCTTAAGGCAGGTACATTAATTTTCCCCGCTGATTTCGTTATACTTGATTACGACGAGGATAGGAATGTCCCCATTATTTTGGGAAGACCATTCCTAGCCACGGGGCGTACCTTAATTGATGTAGAAAACAGAGAGATTATTATGAGAATCCAAGACGAGGAAATAAAGTTTAATGTGTTTAGGCTTATGAGATTTCCGGATTCCAAGGAAGAATGCTTTCGTCTAGATGTAATGGAACCGATAAGAAAGGAGCAAATTAATGTTGTGGACACGTTAGGGGTGGAGGAGAAAGAGCTACGAAAGAAACCACCAATTAAAGCTCCTCCATACCCTAAAAATCCACAACTCAATCATGCGAAGAAGAAAGAGAAAGCACGTGCCATGAAGGTTCTGAAGGAACCTAAGAAAGAAAGAAAGAAAGAAAAAGGGGTTCAAAATAGGTGAAGAAGTAGCTAAGAAGAAACCGGACCCCCCTCCAAAGGTATGTGAATCAAAAAGTTCTTGGCTAGGGCCATTCATGGTCACGAAGGTTATCTTAGATAAACTAGTGGGCATAAAGGCTAAGGGATGTAAATTTCGAGTTGCTAATATTGACAACCTCACTCACTATTGGGGAGGTTATGTCAATGACCAATGAATGAGGTTACCCGCCGAGCTTAACGACGTTAAACAAAAGCCATTTCTTGTATATTAAGTTTAAGTTTTTATTTTTCGTAGTTTAAATTTGTTTGATTTTCGTTAATTTAGTGTTTATTAGTAAGAAATGAGGAAGGGTAGTTGTTTTTGAAGATTTCAGAGGTTAAAAGGTCGTGACTTTGGGGTCGAAAGGGCGAAAATAGAGGAAAAAGTGGTGGTGTTCCAGGGGCAAAACCGGGACCCGGTTTCGAAAGCTAAAAATTCCGAGGTTCTGACCCAGCGTCTTGGGTCCCGCCATCTGCTGCGTCACCACCCGCGTGTCCATTCACGCATCGACGCGAACCGGGACCCCGGTTTGCACAAACCGGGTACCCGGTTTTGAGAGCTGGAAAATTCGAGAGTTCTGACCCAGCGTGTTTGGGGTCAGCCCTTCGTTGCGTATCGGGGTTGCGTTTCCAAAAAAAAAAACGGTGCTTTCATTAAGAGCTGATGGTCCCAACATTCTGACCCAGCGTTTTGGGCCCCGCCCTTTGCTGCGTCTCGGGGTTGCGTTTCCACAAAAAAAAACTAATTTTTCGCGCCGACACAGCGACGCGAAACCGGGAACCCGGTTTCTTCTGTGACAGGCCGGTTTTCAGTTTTTTTTAGCCCTAGATTTTTACCTCTTTCTTCAAGCCAGCCTCCAAAACCACTTCCAAAACCCAGAATTTCCCGATAATCATCATCTACAACTACAAAATCATCAAATCTTACCCTTTTTCACCACGAAAACATACAATCAACTCGTCTCCTATCCAAAACACCATAAATTTCCCACTTTTCTCCAATTGTTCTTCATCCAAACTTCAAATTACACCATATTCCCTATTCCCCCACATCAATTAGCCTTTACCCATCTCATATCCCACCATAATCTTCAAGTTTTAAACCTCAAAACCTCAAAGTTCTAAGCTTTTCTCTAAGCTTTTCAATATTTGAAGTTTTGAGTTTGGGGTGGAACGAGAAGGCTAGCAGAACCGATTTGATGTGCACTTATCGAAGGAAGTCTCCTAGAAACAGAAACACTTTTGGGTGTTATTTAAGAACAAGCTGTTAAGATTCCTAATCCAAGGTTATAGCTGCATCCAAGAGGAAAGAATATCTGATTAAGGCTAATCCGAAGAAGAGGAAATTCATTGATGAACCAGAAAGTGAGGAAAAGATTAATCCAATGATGAGTTGGAATCGAAGATTAAAGTGTTGAAAAGAAAAAATTCGGATGCGATGATTGATATTTTGGGAAACGTCACAAACAAGCTGAACTTTATCCGTTCAAAATGCAACTTACGAAAGATAAGGTTCATGGACGCAACGCCGATAACCAGCCACGCGCTGGTTGAGATACGTTTTCTAATCCTTCTCATTTAGTGCAGATTATTTTATTGCTTTGAGTCTTTTTGAGTCGTGGGGACACGACTCATTTTTGAGTTTTGGGTGGGGTTCGTTGCCTCATCCCAATTTTTATGTGTTATTTGTTTTAATTGCTTTCAATCTGAGAATTTTTGGAGTTGCGTTTGACTGTAGAAGATTTTGAATAGCCCTTTAAGCATACTTTTGATGAATCTATGATAGTAAATAGTGGACTTTAGGGATTGATATAAAACGCATTTAGAATTGCATGCAAACGTAGGTAATTGATAGGAAAAATTAATGAACAATGCAAATGAAGTAAGCTTGTACTTAAGGAATATGTTTGGTGTGTAGAGCGTGAAATCCTAATTAGTAGAGAACCCACCTAGATATGAACTAAAGACAAGCTATGTACTTAGGAAAATGATAGGGGCAGTTCTTTGTTAGCCATTTGTGACTTTTTAGCCTTCTATCCCTTGTATTAATTATTATCCGTCTTAGCCCACTTTGAGCCTTTAGCCTTTTATTTGTAGCCACGATATAAGCCATTATCCCTTAGATTGCTAGGCATGACCATATGACCCGCACTTGAATCACAATCCTGAGACATGTCTCGAGCTTGAGTTTGGGGTGGTGGGTCCACTTATGGGGAATTAAATGGGTAGGGATTGATGTGCTTTGTATTGTGGCACAATTGCAGATGATATATACTTGTAACCCTTTGCCGGGAATGAGAAAAAATGAAAAAGAAAGAAAAAAATAAAAATTTCGAAAATCCAATACAGTAGAAACCGGGAACACGGTTTGCAACTGTACAAAAAAAAGAAAAAAAAAAGAAAAGAAAAAGAAAAATATTAAAGAATAACATCCGGAAATTTTTTCTGAAAAATCATCTTAGTTGTAATGGGTAGACACGGGACGCTAAATTGTTGCGTGAATGGGTGAGTGAGAACATTTTTTAGCGTAAACTCAAGCTCGAGGACATTGTTGATGGTAAGTGAGGAGAGAGCCAAAAGCTCACTTCAAAATTACCAAATATACATCCACACCGTCCTTAAGCCAATATTAAAACCATAAAGACCTCGTGATTCCTAAGTGCATAGTGAATTTATGATTCTGTTGATAGGAAATATACTAGGTGGAGCGTTCAAAGCGATTTAGGATTGAGGAACACCCTATAGCCATCATACAGAGATGAGTACAAGTGTAATCTTCAAGCATTGCGACTTTAATTTTATGATTGAGATTATTTGTGTTTGATTTTGCAGTATAGATGTATGTGTATATTAGTTTCTAGAGTTTGCTATATGAGATTTATCATAAGATTTGCTTTAGGTGTACTTGCTAGCTTCTATTTGTTCTTATGTTTACTTCTACCCCCTTTGTTTTGTTTTGTTTTGTTTTACTTTGTCGGGACGACAAAGATTTGAGTTGGGGGTCTTGATGTCTCCCTAATTGTTCTTATTTTCGACCCTTGGGAGACATCATTTTTTATGTTTAAATGAATATTTTGATAGACTTTTGAGTTAAAAATGCAATAATCCGGAATTCCTATTTTATTTCTAGTATTTTTTATTTATTAAATTTTTGTGCGTACTCTTGTGTATTTTAGTGAAAAGTTTGTAGGTTTTGAATATTAGCTAGGAAAGGAATCTGAGAAGAGAGTCAAAGATCGTGATATGGAGTCAAAGCTTGAAGATAAATTCCGAAAGAATTATATTTTGGAGCTGGAAATTTGGAAAACAGGCCAAAGATTGCTGAATTCGAGGCACTTACGTGTTGATTTAGCCACTGACCTCTGAAGAGAATATGTTCCTTATCGAGTTACGGAAATTTAGCAAGTGATTTCAGGTCAATCGGAGTTATAAAGAATCGGCTAGAGCTGTTTTAGTGGAGATGGTGTAGCAGTTACGGGATTTTGGGCTTAGAAAATGGACTTGGGCTTTTAATTAGTGATTTAATTTTAAGTCCAAGGCCTAATTCGTTTTTATTAGTATAAAAGGGGCTTTTGACTTCTATTTTTCATACAACTCATTATTCATAAGCAGAAGCATCAGAGAGAAGTCAACGAAGGAAGAAGAAGAATGCTGTTGAGCTGGAGAGTGTCTATATCTCCATTCTTAGCCAAATCTAATTCCGGAAATTAGGTCTTTCTATATTTTAATTCTGTAAAACACTATGACTTCTCTTTCTTTTAATTTAGTTTTATTTTTAATTAGTATGAGCTAATTTCTTCATAGTACTTGAGAATGCATAACTGGTGAATCCCCATTCTGTTAAATTTCATATGTCTGAATTTGGGTTTATAATAAATTAAATTAAATTGGGTTTTTTACATTTTTCAGTAATTTGAGATTATTTACTGTTTTTGGAGTGATCAACTAAGAACAGGTGTTAGTATCTAGGCTATTCCACATATGTGGCGTGTGGATCATCCTGACGGAGGGTTTAGGTATGGACTTAATTACTCAATCTAAAATCGAAACTATTTGACTCTGACGAGCTTAGTTAATTTTAGGGCCAATGTGGTAAAATTACTTAATCATTCGAAAGTGGATCATATTTACCCTGACGGGACTAGTGACACTCTAGAGTAGCCTTGTAGTCCACCATGACGGGGGTACAAGGAACTTAGAATCCCGACCAATGTTAATTGACCAATTTAACCCTTAAACAGCATATGTTATGAAATAGAATTAGGAGGACCCCTTGCGTTTCTCAAGTACTGCCTTCTCATATTTGCGTCTTCCCTACATTTACTTGCGTTTTACTATTTATTTGCATTTTCTTTATAGTCTTTCATACTTATAACTAATACAAAACAACCAACCAATCATTATATCTTTTTATTGGTTTCATAAGTGCAACCATTCATTAACTGATAAGCATTGTAGTTAACCAACCGTCCCTACGAACGATCCTAGTATCATTATTACTACTTGGGACAACCGTACAGTTGCGGTTGTGGTTCAATTACTTTTCGCATTTATTTTAGAACACACAAAGGACCACCAGAATTTAGCTACGAGGGCAAGATGTCTAGACTGTTCTTCTTTAGTAGGAACTTCGTTTTCCACCATAAGTGGAGGATCTTCAACTATAGCGAAGTCGAGTTTGTATTGTTCAAGACATATCAAGATCTTTTGTGCCCAACGCTTGTAGTTGGAACCATTAAGGGGCTCCAACTTATTCACGTCGGGAAAAGTCTTTGCATTCAAGGATGAAGCCACTACCGATTTTGGAAATGCCATTTCAAAATAAAACCAGTGCTATAAAATAGTATCTTATAAAAAATTTGGAAAAAAGGGAAACTCACCGGTTTAACAATTGAAATGGAAATCCAGATAAGAAATATTTCAGTTTAAAGTAAACTATCTATTACAATAAGTGAAATAATACAAACGAAACTTAAACGGAATAGGAAAACGAACACAAATTACACAAAAATAAACGGGTGTTAAAAAGGTATTACGGTGTACCGGTAATCTCTAACCGAGAGTTTCTATACTAATATTTAGAGAAGTAGAAAGTAATTATTTTTTTTATTTTCTGATTCGTTTCGTAGCTTAAAAAAGTGGGAAGGAGCTTGTATTTGTAGGAGAGTAGGTGAGGAGAGCCTTGTCAGAAAACATCCCAATTAATGCCTTGATTGCCTCCATAATTGATTGATGTTTTTGATTGATACATATTGCTGCACGTTTTAATTTTAACAATGAACCTGGACACAATGTTGATTTAATTCATTCCCGTGTTGACCAAAATCTGAAACAGTTGACTGGTGCGTAATTGGTGGTCTCTTGTCTTTTGGTGCGTAATTGGTGCACGTTTGTCTTCTGGCTAAAAGGATTTGACTTACCACCGATTACTATAAATACTGGTCTTCTTCTACTAGTGCCTCTTCCGAAAACTAGTTTCATTTTTCCTTTTTTGACTCCGCACGAGCCCACGACCCAAAGCTCACGCCGTCGCCGCGCCTAGATGGGCGGGTGGTGGTGGTGGTGGTGTGCGCATGTAGGGATTTGCCTTTTCCTTTTTGGATTTCGTAGCCTTTAGATATTTTGTTAGGAGTAGAGAGGTAAGTTATTTTAAGCCAATTTATTTTCTGTCTCTGCTCCTATGTGGGACATTTTCTTCACAAAAAATGTATTTTCCACTTCTCCCATAAGAGAATGAATGGAATTAGTTAATTCCTTGTATTAAACATGATTCAAACATAATTTATTAACTTAAATTCCAACACTTGCCATCCAAGTATTAATTCTATTAGCATAATGGTTGCAAGTTAGTAAAGTAAATGGTGAAGCAAACCAAACCGTCGTTACCCATTCACAATCAAGTATCATATGTTCAGTAGTTTCAGTGGCTTTATAACATATATCACATATTGGAGAATTTATAATCTTCCTTTTAAACATATTTCCATTTGTAGGTAGTAAATTTTTGACTAGTTTCCAAAATAATTTTTTAATCTTGGGGGAAACTTTAAGGCTCTAAATCCTCTTCTATGTCTTAGATAAGATAATATAGGATGATTTTATTTTATAACCCCTCTTCCCAAATTCAGTTTTATCCTTCTATTCTTTCAATATTTGGTAACATTTTTTAACTGATATATTCCATCTTCACTGTTAACCCAATATGGTTTATCCTTACCATCTGAATGAGGTATGAATGTATTTAATATAATATTGGACATTTCAGAAGAATAGGCTTCATTAACCAAAATTACAGTCCATCTTCTATCATTCATAGCCATAAGGTCCCCTACTTTTCTAATTTCCCCTTTGTTTGGTTTTATTACTTCATCTGAATTATTAATCCATTTATCTGTATGAAGATTAATGCTATAACCATATCCTAATTTCCATTCAATGTCATTTTTCACTATGTCTCTCCTAGTCATTAGGCTCCTCCAACCCCAAGAGGGTGAGCTTTCCATCTGACCTTCAAGGAAAGAGCATAATGGAAAATATTTTCCTTTAAAAATCTTATAAAGTAAAAAAAAATCAGGTTTGTTAATCTAGGTCTTAGCTTGCTTGCGTAATAGGGCAAGATTCATAAGATGTAAGTCTCTAAACCCTAAAAACCTCTAGAATATTTACTTTTAGTAAGTGTATTCAAACTACCCCAATGTATTTTTTTTTGTTTCCATTACTACCCCACCTGAAATTTTCAATCTGAGAGGATATCAAATAGCAAACTTTCTTAGGGTATTAGATAAGATGACATAAAACAATTTGGGAGATTTTTCAATACAACTTTAATTAATATTTTTTTTCTTGCTTCAAATAGGAATAAGTTTTTCCAATTATCCATTCTTTTCAAGGTTATTTTTACTAATATATTAAGATCTTTCACTTTAGATCTTCCACGTTCAATGGAAAGTCCTAAATAACTTCCTAAATTATTGGTAATTTCCATATTCAATTTGTTGCCATTATAATAGTATATAACTTGGTGTATTAGGGCTAAATTTCACACCACATTTGTTATGGTTAAGTTTCATACCAGTTGCATAATATACTTGTTAATTACATCATTAAAACCCTCAATTTATTCATAATTAACCTTCATAAGGAATATACTATAACCTGCAAAAAGTAAGTGTGCAACACTAGGTGCCATTTTTGAAATTTTTATCCCTTCCATGATGTTATTATCTTTTTTATTCTTAATAAAGTATTGATAGTACTTGAGATATCATACAAAATAAGAAAGGAGACAATGGGTCTCCTTGTATTAATCCTCTTTTGTATTTATCTATCTTTATAGGAGAACCAATAATAAGTAAAGAATAACTTACAAAATTTACACATCTCATTATTTTGCTAACAGAATAAGTGTTAAAACCCATTTTTTTCATCATTTTTTCAAAAATTCCCATTCAACATTCTCATAAGCGTTTTGAATACAAAGTTTTACTGTCATATATTATGATTTTGAAGTTCTATCTTCTTTAATATAATTTATAATATCATAGCTACTGTAGTGTTCTCTTGTATATACCTTCTAGGTATGAAAGCTGTTTGGTTTTCATCAACCAGTATTGTCATAACTGGTTGCAATCTATTAAAAAGAATTTTAGCTTTTATTTTATAAATAAAATTAGAACAACTGATGGGTCTATAATGCTTTTTGTTAATAGGTTTAGCAAGTTTTGGTATAGGGAATATAAAAGTGAGATTAATATCCTCTAAACTTCCCTCACTATACCAAAAGTTATTAATAAGTCTTAAAACATGTATTTTAATAATTTTTCAATACTTTTTGAAAAAGAAATTTGGGTATCCATCAGGACCTAGGGCCTTATTGGAACCTAGTTCATAAATAGGTTTTGTAATTTCCTCAAAACCAAAGGTTTATTATGGATATTATTCATATTCTCATTTACCGTAGGGCCTATAAGATTCAAATATTTTTGAAATATCTTGGACCCATACTCTTAAAAATGTTATCAACGTATCCTTTAATTTTATTTTAAATGTGAGGTAAGTTTTCTATCCAACTCCCATCATCCTTAGTAATTTTTACAATTTTATTAACCTTCCTTCTTTCCATAGTAGATGTATGAAAACATGATGTATTTTTGTCCCCTCTTTTTGGCAAGGTAATCCTAGATCTAGAGGCCCAAATATCCTCTACATTTTTTCATACTAATTCTACTTTTTTAAAAGTTTCATTATATTCCTCTCAATTTTATGCATTAGGGTCATTATAAATTTTTTCCAGTTTACACATGTAAGATTCAATAAGTTTTCTATTGTTTTTAGTTTCTTCTTACTCCAAGTAGTAAGTAATTCACTATATTTCTTAAGCTTATAAGTTAGTGCATCTCTTTTTTAACCATAGGTATATTTCTTAACTTCCTACACCTTTTTAATAATTTTTAAACATTCAGCTTCCTTAGTCCATATACTCTCAAAGCATAATCTCCTATCTCTGTTAATATGGTTTTCTTTCATATGTAAAACTTGTGGAGAATGATCAAACCCTACAGTTGGCAACAAAGCTACCCAAGTTGTGTGGAACTGATTAACCCACTTCTTATTATAAAATGCTCTATCTATAAAATATTTTATCATCTCTCCATCCCTTCTTTTATTAGACCAAGAATATTTGCAACCTTTACTCACAATTTATTCTAATTTTTTATGTTTTAAGAAACCGTTAAATTGGGTCATTTATTTTTAAAGTGAAGTCCCCTCCTTTCTTATCAGAAATACTTCTTATATTATTAAAGTCACCAATTAAATTCCAAAGTACATCATTTACAGGGCAACAACTACTATATAAGTCTAAACATTGTTCTTTAAATTTGTCATTTGGGGACCCGTATACAAAAGTTGTATAAAATAGTGTATCCCCATCCTTAATCGAATAATGTATATGATTAATTGATCTACTAAGTATATTAATATCCATATATTCTTTCGCAAATATAGAAAGGACACCACTTAAACCTCGTGGTTCTACCGTGTCCAAAAATTTCATATTAATAGGTTTTTCTAATTTCTTAACTGAAATATAAACGTTCTTAGTTTCCGAAATGAACAATACACGAGACTGATATTTTGTCACAATACCATATAGGGTCTAAACTGTCAAGGTTGTGCCAATACCTTGACAGCTCCAGTCGGGTTGTATCATTATTTGTCTAGGGGTTGATTAAGGCCAACCCCATAAACCTCTTGAGCTACTTCATTGTTACCCACCTACTATTCTTTCTCAACTTCTTCTACCTGAGCTTTATTAACTGTGTTACGAGATGCCCATATAGTTTTTTGTCTCTTCATATTCACTTAAGTTTGATTACGCCTCTTATTCTTCCTTGACCTTGTTTTAATCGTCTACCTTTTTTTTTCAGTCTTCTCAGTTGTTGCAATTTTTTCTCGTGCTCTCCTTAATACTAATAGTTTGGATTGGGTTTTAAGAATCTCTATAAGAGATGAGATTCGAAGATTGTGGTGTATGAATTGGTGTTGTGTACCCATCAGATATGTGAATCTCATGAGTTGGTTTTGTAAAGGGGGCAGATTTGATTGTGTTGGAGGGTGAAGGTGTTTGAACGGGAGAGAAATTATGGTTAATGGAGTTATGTTATGTCAAAAATTATTTGGGTGAAGTGTAGTTGGGTGACTTATTACTAAGGTTAGAATTAACTTGCCTTGGGTATATGATAACCTTAGGACTATTAGTAACCGAGCTAAGTTTGGTAAAGCTACCAAAAAGAAGTTCATTGCTACGTGGGGATGGGGACTTTATTTGTTTGACCATATCCTCTACCAGCTTGGCAAGCCTCACCTCCCCTTCTTTAAATGTTTTTTTTAGCTCCTTTCTCTTTCATAAAACTTCTACTCACAAAAAGCCCAACACCACTCTCGTCCTTCTTCCTATCCATAGCCATTTCTTGTCCTTTCTTAACACCATTACCATTCGTACGGCTAAATTTGAAAACTTTGTTAGTACTTTTAACCCCATCCATGTTGCTGTTACAGGGTTCGATCATTTATTTTAAAAACAACCTAGTTGACTCACTGTTGAAGCTCGTCTCAGTTTTCTTTCGATCTTCCATGGATTTCGTAACTTTCTTACTCGCATCTTTTGTTTTAGCAGTTAGAACCGATTGGGTAAGACATTTTATGGATAATTTCATCCACCCCCTTATTTAGGGGTAACCTTATCGTCGCTCCTAGAGTGTGATAAAAATTAACACTAAAGAAGAGAAGCGACAACCGCAAGTGTACGGGTTGTGCAAGTAATAAGTGAGTAAATCGGGATTATTGTCTCTGTAGAAATTGCAAGGTAAGATTAATATGTTTAAATGATTAGTAGAATTAGTTGCAGAAATAAATAAAGTAGATATTTCTTTTGGTTTTTGAATATTAAAAGACTAAATGCAAGAATATTGAGTAATTAAACTAAACTAAAGTAAATACTAAAGAGATTACGTAGAATATACATAATCTCGCTAGGGAATAATCTAAGTTCATATAGTTAATGCTTTTGTCTAAGGGTAAAATCGGTATTTTATATTAGTCGGGACTCTAATATCCTCCTAGCTCCTTAGTGGTGGTTAGGATGTGATAGATAAATAGTTAAATAACGATATAAATAAGAGAACTAACACCCTAGCCCACTACGAAAAACTCACTGCAAGCGTACGAGTAGTTTGCAAGTAATGTATAAGTAAAACATATATCGATCTCTAGGACTATAAAAGTTAGTTATGACTAATGCAAATATAAAGTGAAATAAAAGAAATTAGAATAATAATACGCTAAAAGACTCTAAAATATTTGGTTGGTTTTCAAGACTCTAATAATTAACTAATTAAACTAAAGACTGTAAAATAAATAAGAAGAGAGATGATGTATGAGTGTTTAGCTCGAGAAACAGCAAGTAATCCCAACTATTATTTTATAATTATTACTAAAGGGAGAATTGTGTGATATCCATAGCCATGATTTTATATTCCTCCTAACCCCCTTCCGGGTGGACATAGGAGGCAACCTAACAATTACCAGGGGACTTGGGTAAGGAGTCCAAATCGTACCAAAATTTGTATTCCTAAATTGTAGGACATGATAAATTCTTGCAGATTGATTTGATCACATCTCTTTCGTTACTTATCGGAATTTAATGTACTTTATATGTAGAAAACCTAAATTTAAGTATCTATATGATTATATAAGGGGTCATGACCGATTTATTAAAACTTTTAAATTAGTGAATGTTAATCAAGCATGGCAGATTCTTTACTTTTCAAATATATCCAAACTTTTCCTTTTTAATTATGACTAAGGGATTTTATTTATTTTTCTTCACTTCTTATAATTATCACAAAATGTAATAGATTCCATTATTTAAGTCCTACACAAATAACACACAACTTACGAGCATAAGCTCACAAAATAGCAAAACACCTAAAACTAGACAAGAAAGTGTAAAGTATAAATAAATGGGGAAAATATTGAAATTAAGTGCTATATACCCCTAAAATGATGTCTCATAACTACATTATTGTAGCACATAAATGGATACATCAAGATCCCCAACTCAAAGTTGTGTCACCCAGACACAATAAAGATAAAAACAGTAGGGTAGTCAACAATAAATATAGAAGAAGAAGAAAAAGAAGAATAGAAAGCAATGAATGATCCTAGATAAAAATATCTAAAAACATGTAGTAATGTCAAAGAAATAATGCACATACATACTTAATATACACATAATCAACAATCCATAAGTTTAAGTCCATATTAATTTCGCAATGCCAGAAGGAGAGGTTTTCACTTAGTTCATGGTTGATGGATATAGGGTAGTCATAGGTCCTAATATAGTATCCATTGGTCCAACTAACTACGCCCTCATTGTTTCTCAATCTATTAGTTAGAAATCCTAATGTTTTTATTTATAACGTTGGCTTAGGGACGGTATGATATATATTTGGATAATGAAAGGTGAGTTTTTGGCTCTCTCCTCACGTTCCATCAACGAATCGCCCTAGATTTCGAGTTCCACTCGAAGATATTCTCACTCAACCCAATTTTTGATGCTTCTTAACATAGCATCCCCAAATAACCCAATAAAACCTTTCAGTGATGATTACATAACAGTTTCCACTTTGCCGATCCAAATCATATTCAATCTTTTTTACATATGTTCTCTAAGTTGGTTATGACTCCTTTTTTTGATGTGAGATGTCATACCACCTTTTTATTTTTCCTCATAATTCTTTTATTTTCAACATATGTATATATTTCTTTTACCCCTGCAAAGGGTGACAATGAACTCATCATCAATATTATCACAATTACAATTAACCAATCCCAATGTTCCCCAATGATGAAACCCACCACCCCAAACTCAAGCTCTAAAAGGACTCATATCAGGTTCGCGATTCGAGTGCGGGTCATATGGATATGTCCTATAAAGTAAGGGGTATGGCTTTAATGTGGCTAATAAAAGACTTTAGAAAGTTTAAGAGGGGGCTAAGACGGATAATAATATATTTAATTTAAAATGGGTGAGAAAGCTTAAAAGGCTTCAAGTGGCCTACATGAAAGAACTACCTTATTCATTTTTTTAACTACTAGATCTCGTCAGTTCACTTTTAGTTCATAGATTAGGCAGGTTATCAACTAATTTCAGACCTCACGTTCTACACACCGCTCAAATCTCCCTTAGATTTAACTTGACAATTCATACGCATTGTTTGTTAATCTTCCCTATCTTTTATTTCCTGTATTCAGGAATGCATACTAAACATGTTTGTGACACTATTCAAAAACATACTACCTACTATCATTGACTTAATTAAAAACATGCTCAATATGGACATTCACTATATTATATGCCAATTCTAACCCTAAAATTTAAATTTTCATGCTAAAACAAAAAGTAAGATGAGGACAACGAATCCCCACCCTTAACGCAAAACTGAGTTGTGTCCCCACGACTCGGAAAAACAATACTCAATAAAGCAAATAAAATTTAACCTAAACGAAACTAACACATAATAAATTAAGGAGAAGGGTTATGAGGTGATACATGGCCAAAAAATATGTTTCTCCATTCATATTTGGAAGAAGAATTATCTTGTATTTCTAGCATAGCCATGATCTTATCAATATTGTAGTTCATCCTTCAAATTTGCATGAAGCAACGGCAATTTTTGTCTTCTAACTTTGTGATTCCTTTCATTAACATATCTGCCCACTCAGGATGTGTAGATACAACCTCCTCTGGATTGACTTGAATATTTGAAGATGAACCTTGATCCTCGGGTATTAGTTTCTTTTCTTTTGGTTTGGCTGGTAGCCTCTTTCTCATGTTATATTTTCGTAGTGGTTCTTGTGTAGTTATCTCAAGCTTTGGTTTCTTTGTAATTGGTTTATCAATTTTGATGGTTTCTAGCACCAAGCAAATTCTATTTCTTCCCTAAGATTTAACGCTTCCTCTTGTAATCCATATCATTAGTTATGTTCGTAATTTTTGTTAACCCACAACTCAAGATGCACCATGTACGAATAAATTTATGAAATATTGATTTGGTTTGAGGTTGTTGTTTGGATGGTGGATTTTGAACAATAGAGGAAGGGAATAGATTTACTTGTAGTGGAAGACATCTTAAAATCTTGATGATCTTTGGTGTTTTTAGTGTTATGGAATGGATGTAACAAAGATTATGTGTTTATGGAGGATGGAGGAAAGATTTAATGGTATTTTTGTGACTTGTTTGAAGGTTTGATCAAGCTTCAAGGTGTTTTATAAGTGTTTTGGACTGAAACTTTTGTATTGGTGAAGTTGAAAGAAGCTAGGTTTAGGTTTTCCATAGTAAGAGACCATAGAGTCTCTTTAATTGAACATAAAACCGCCACCACACCGTACACCAGCCATCTCACCGGCTTGCCGGTGGAATTCTCATTGTTCCCAGACCATGGCACGGATTGTCGAGAATGATGACACGGTTCTTGGTCGGCTAGCCGCTCAGAACGCCAGTAGGCCGGTCCAACCCTTTAATATTTCTGACCTAGACCGTAGTCATAAACCGTCGCGACCCTTCGAAGAAACCAGTAAGCCAGTCCTCCGGTCGGTATGTCGGTCCCTATCTATAAACTTCACTAATTTGGACCGTCACAACCCTTTGGTGCGTGTGACGATACGATTTCTTTACCGGTTAGCCGGCCAGAGTGGCTGATATACCAGTAGTAGATTTTGACTTTTCTTCTTTTGAGAATATTTCACACCGTCGCGGTCCTTGAATGGCCCTGGCATACAGGTCGTGCGACCAGGTAGCCGGCGGGAGCTCCTGAACATGCCAAAATCTCCTCTTTTTCACCCCAAACTCAGAATTTAGTATCCTACTGATGTCTCCCCATTTGTCATGAATTAATCCTAGTTGGAGACATCATTTTAGGTGTATTTATTAGAGTGTAGGTCGATTTTATCATGATTTAGTACAATTTCCTATTTTGTGTCTTGCATTAATTAATTATTATTTTTAGAGCATATTGGGTTTAATTATTTATTTAGTGTGAAGTTTTAAAGATATATGGTAACTAATTAGAGTCTAATTTAATTCTATGAGCTAAAGGAAAGAGGATAAACATGGAAATTGAAGATAAAGACAAGAATTATGAAAAAGGAAAAGATATAGTTGCCATATAAATTTGAATTCTAGCCTCTACTACCAAAAAAGGGCTTATATCTCAAGATTGACTAGGAATTTGGAAAAATGGTCAACATCAAAGTTAAAGAGCTTTCCGAGACGATGAATTTCGATTACTCAAACGCGTCAAACGGATAAGTATTGAATCAGTTACGGCAAAAACAAAACAGCATCAAAATCTTACCTTTTCTAGACTCTAGGGTTACGAATTTGAGTTGGGCTTGGAGTCCAAAACCTACCTTATACTTCAAGAAACGAATTCGGTCTTCCTATACCCTATAAATACAACCTCTTATTACAAGAATATCATCCTTGGCTAAACCTTCAGCCAGGAAGAAGCTTACAACAAGAAGAGAAGTCTGGAGGGATTAGAACACCATATTATGTCATCTTCAACCTTCAAATTTGTAATTCTTTTCTTTTCTTTCATCAGTATGAACTAACTGATTTTAGCTTGGGATTTAGCATATTTTTATGAACCCTAGTTTTTCTATTTGATTCGGGATACTTTGGTATTCAATTTGAATTCATGTTTTATGTTATGTTTATGTGTTTCGATTTAATGACTGTTTTCCTTGCTAGTGCACGAGTATAGGATTACCTTAATAGTAGTTAGATGGTCACCTTAACTGAGTGTCTAATTATTGAAACTCCAGATAACGTCTAGAATAAGGTTTAGACTTGACAAATCAACCTAACTAGATAATCATTAGGGTATGTTTTCACCACTATCACCATGTTTGGAATTGAATTGCTTAGGGCCTTGGTAGCGCTTGATAACCCTAAGTTTAGGCTGCCTCGTGGTGTGTCTATAGCCCCCTTAGTCGCTCTTAAGCTCTAAGGTATGGGAATTTGGAATCCTGATTATTGCATATCGCTTGATTCACCCTTATACGATAGAATAACCAAAACTAGTGGGGATTACTTGCTAATATCTCGAGCTAAACTATCATACTATTTGCTTCTCTATTTTATTTAATTTTTTGTCTTTTAATTTCTTAGTTAATTTCCTTATTTAAAGATCAACAAAAATCTATTTCCTTTTAATTCTTTGCGTATTATTTTATCTAACTTTTTATATCTGCACTTGAATATTTGCATAAATTCTTCCTAACCTTCGTAGTCTCTAAGGAACGAATCTTACTTATTCATTAAAACTTGCATACGTCTTGTATACTTGCAGAACCGTGCTAGGCTAGGGTGTCTATTTTTGCACTTATTTATATCATATTTTTATCACACCCTAGTCGACACCAAGTTTTTGGCGCCGCTGTCGGGAACTACATATCGTCCTTGTGCATTTATTTAGTGATTATATTTCAGTTAGTTCTATTTTACGCTTTTTCTTTTAGGTGTTGTTTTATAGATCTTTAGTCCCAGGCGAGAAGATTTGTTAGGAAAGGGAAGTTTCTTATTATTAGATCCTGCAGAAGCTAATATAATTATGGAGAACGTTCTCGAAACCAAGAGAAGTTGGCCGTTTAAATCAGAAAAACAAAAAGAGACTTTAGAATCTCTAAAGTTCAAAGAGTTAAACCAACAACTTGAGGATTTACGAGAACAAGCGCGAAAACTAGCTCAGGTAAATCTAGTACATACTTTACCTTCATGTCCTAGTTGTGGAGCAAGAAATCACTCGTGGGAGACTTGCATGAATAATCCAGCTTCGATTTCCTTCATATCTCATCAAAGAAACCATTATTATAATGGTTATTATCAATCTCAAGGAAATTACGCTAATTATCAGCCCCCACAGAATCATAATTGGGTAGGAAATCAACAGATATATTATCAACCTCGACCACAATCTTATTATCCTCCACAACCTATCTATCAAGAATCGCCTCTTTATAACGAAACTTATCAAGAACCACCTCGATATTCAATGCAACAATCTATACAAGAGCAACCTTCAAGTTTGAATTCAATCATGGCTAAGATGATGAAACTAGTTGAAGAAAATATGAAGATGAGCCAACAAAGAATCCAAACCCAGTCCAAGGTGATTAAGAATATTGAGCAAACCATATCACAAATGGCGAGTAAACTTCAAAAAATGCCAACAGGTCAACTCCCAAGTGGTACCATTGCTCCTATAGCTGGTGTTTGTCATGCAGTTGAATTAAGAAGTGGAAAACAATTACCTCCACCTAGAGTAGAACCAGAACCAACCTCGAATCCTGAGAAAGTGGTTGAAGACACAATTGAAGATAAGGTGGAAGAGGTAATTGAACAAAAGAGTGTCCTAAAGAAGACACAAGAAAAGAAAGAGAGCCTAGTGGTAACCAATACACGTCCTCCTCCACCAATCCCATCACGTGTCAAGAAGAAGAACAACGAAAAAGACTTCCAGAAGTTCCTTGACATTGTGAACAAGTTAGAGATTAACATCCCGTTTGTAGAAGCTCTCAACAGATTGCCGAAATATCTTAAATTCATGAAGGACATTCTAACTAACAAACGAAGCTTAGAAACTGAGGATATGAGTGTATCACTAGAGGAGTGTAACGCTATCAAGTTACCAGACACACCTTTACCCACGAAATCTTGGATGGCACCATCCATGATTACGAAGAATAGAGCTGAGAAGTTCGTGGGAGTTAGAGGTAAGGGATTTAAATTTCGCAAACCATGACCGAGGTAACACGTCTAACTTTAAAAGACGTTAAATAAAAGTGCTATACGGGAGACAACCCACAATTTTTACGTTTTTAATTCAAGTTTAGTTTAGTTATTTCTAGTTGATATGGAATATTTGAGAATGGTATTAGTGTTTTTGATGTTCACGTATTAAAGAAAGCGAGTTTCGAAGGAAAACAGATTTTTTTGGGACTGTTCTGACCTGCTACCGGTATACCGGGCCTTACCGCCGGTATACCGCATGTCAGAAACATGAGCCCTCGTGTGCGTGTCTCGTGGTCTATGCCGGGGGGACTTTTGAAAACTGACCGCACCGGTATTCCGGGCCATTCCTCCGGTATACCGGACAGACCAAAACCCGAGCCCACGTGTTCGTAATTCGTGTATTTTGTCGAAGCATGAAATTCAAGGAACATCAGCTCCGGTATACCGGGCCATACCGCCGGTATACTGCCCAGCGCTGCTGAAGAGAGAAAAATGGCGTTTTTCAGGTTATACGGAAGAAGAGGTTGGTCTATCACAAATTTTACAACCCTTAAGCCTCTCTTTCTTCTCCAAACCTCTCCCAACTCCATTAAAGCTTCATCAAACCTTCCCTAAACATCAAAACACTACCCAATCACCATAAAAACACATCAAATCTTCTCTCCACATCATTACAAAGAAAATTCAACCACCCAACGCTTATCAAAACACATTGAATCCAAGAATCAAAAGCTTAAATTTTAGAAATTTATCCAACAATTTCTTAGATCCATACCAATCCATCTTACCCATATAGAGATTCATCATCAAAACACCTTCCTTAACCCAAATAAAGCTTGTACAACCAATAATCAAGAGTTTTAAATTTCAAGAGTGGTTAAAGCTTTGAGTTGGGGGTCAATTGAGGTGATTAAGAGAACATAAACAATATCTACTGTAAGGGAGATGAAGAAAAGCAAGGTATTGGGTTCTAGTGAGAAGAAATCAAGTGAGAAAAGTTCTAGTTCCAATACAGAGAGTAAAACAGGTCACGAGAAGAGAGGTTAGCTAGCCGTGTTTGATTTAATGGGCAAGAAGTTTCCAGCTTTCGTGAAGAAAACAACACAACCTCTACAAATTGAAGACCCTACACCCGAGGAAAAAGAGAAAGCTTCAATGGCCATGATAGCTTCTCCGAAGAAACAACTACAGGAACTACCTTTTTCTTATAATAAAGTATTTGAAGAAGAAATGGTAACGGAGAATACAAGAAGATTCTTGGAGATTGGAGAAAGATTGGGTTTGTCTTTGAATGGTCTTTGAATTGTATTTTTAAGGGGGACGAAGAGGATGTGGCACAGTTAATCTATGAGGAGGTGATGCGATTTTTGGCCTCTCCCATGTCGTTATTTAATATGCAATATCCTACAATGATCACGTGTCTGGATCGGAAAGCGAATATCATTTTGGGTGAAGAAGAGACACTTGAGTTTAAAATGAGTAAAAATATTGACAATGCTTGGATCGTTAAAGTTTTGAGAGTAATTACACAACTTTCAAAAGAAGAAAAGGAGCACATCATAACACTCATCGAGCAATTAAAGAAAAATCCAGCAAATCCTATCTGTCGATAATGCGAGGCAATAGCCTCAAAGAGTATGTTTTCTTTCTTCCCTACCATTTCTTTATGTGCAATATGTGTGCTAATTTTTATTTTTATTTCATTCTTGAGTCTTTTTCGAGTCGTGGGGCCACGACTCACTTTTGAGTTGGGGGTGGGGATTCGTTGTCCTCATCTTCCTTTTTGTTTTTGCATAAAATTTAAATTTTTTGGGTTGAAATAGGCATAGAATACGTTGAATGTACCTATTTGAGCATGATTTTATTAGGTCAATGATAGTAAGTAGTATGTTTTTGAAAGATGATACAAATATGTTTAGTATGCATGTATGAAAACAGGAGATAAAAGATAGAAAAGTTAATGAGCAATGCTAAGAAGTTACGTTGAAACTTAGGGAGAGTTATTTGGTGTGTAGAACGTGAGGTTTGAAGTTAGTTGAAAACCCGCTTATCTATGAACTATTAGCGAAAAAGTAACACAATCTGGTAGTTAGAAAAGTGAATAAGGCAGTTCTTTCATATTGAAGCCACTTGAAGCCTTTTTTACCTTCTCACCCTTTTTATTTGATTATTGTTATTATTTATCGGTCTTAGCCCCTCTGAGCCTTTCTAAAGCCTTTTATTTAACCCCATTATAATCCATACCCTTAGTTTGTAGGAATTATCTATATGACCCGCACACGAATCGCAAAACCTAAGACAAGTCGTTTTTCGAGCTTGAGTTTGGGGTGGTGGGTTTCATCATTAGGAAATATTGGGTTTGGGAAATTGTAATGGTGATTTTATTGAAGATGAAAAAGTTATTATTGTAACCCTTTTCCGGGGTAATAGTGAGTGAAAAAAACTAAAAAGCATGAATTGAAAAGAAAAAATATGAGAAAAAAATGGCGTGATATCTCGAACATCAAAAAGAGAGTCATAGCTATACAAAAGAAAAAAAAATTGATATGAAAAGAATATATATTCAGACCGGAAAAGTGAAATTTGTATATCATCATAAAAGTTTTATTTGGGATTATTGGGGATGCACATCAAAAGCATCAAAAAATTGGGTTGCGTGAGAACATCTTCGAGTGAAAACTTGATGGAATATGAGGAGAGAGCCAAAAGCTCACTTTTCATTATTGATGTCTCCTCATTTGTGATAGATTAATATCAGGATGAGACATCATATTTAGTGATTTAGAAGTCATTCTAGTCGATTTTCTTGAGAGATACTACACTTTCCTATTTCTAGTCTTGATTTAGTAAATTATTATTTTTAGAGCATATTGGGTTTAATTATTTATTTAGTGTGAAAATTTAAAGATAATTATGGAGATTAATTAGAGTCCAAATCAAAGACTAAGAGATATGGAAAGAAGATAAGCATGAAAATTGGAGATAAGGAAAGAAAAGCTAAAAATATGGAAAAGAAAAAGCTGCCATAAATCTGAATTTCACCATCCACGACCACAAATCAGCTTATATCTCAATATTGGTGGGGAATTTGGAGAATTGGTCAAGAGAAAAGTTAAATATCTTTCCGAGACGATGAATTTCGACTACTCATGCGCGTCAAACGGATAAAAATTAAAGCTGTTAGGACCAAAACAAAAACGGGCCTCATTTCATATTTTAGGTATACGAATTTGAGTTGGGCTAGGAGTCCACTACTTACCTTCTCCTTCAAGAAAACGAATTAGGGCTTCTATACACCTATAAATACACCCTTATATGACTTGTAAATCATCCTTGCCTCATAGTAATTAGTCCTGAGGTTTATTATCATCAGAATTATTGTAGAGAGCAAGATGAAGTCTTTCATTATTTCTTTTAGTTTATTTCCTTCAGGTATGAACTAATTTTCCCATAGCTTGGGTATTGCATCATGTATATTCTATGAATTCTATTTTCTTTCTATCTAAGTTTCTTTGGAAATTATATATTTTAATCTGATATTAGCTTCTTACCTATATATTTGTTTATGTTTTTTGATTTAATGACTGTTTTCCTTGCGATGCGCAACGTTTAGGATTACTTTAATAGTAGTTAGATGATCACCTTAGCTGGGTGTCTAATTATTGAAACACCACGTAATGTATAGTGTCGATATTGGTCTTGACAACACTAATTCTAACTAGATAGTCATTAGGGTATAATTTAACCACTATCACCATGTTTGGAAATTGATTGCTTAGTGCCCTAGTAGCGCAGGATAACCCTATTTAAACCAGCCTCGTGGTGTGTCTGTAGCCCCCTTAGTCACTCTGAAGGTCTAAGGTATGAGAATTTAGAATCCTGTCTAAGTATCTAAGAGCTAATTATCTCCCTTATTAACTAGAGTTGATAGAAAGAATTAGAAGGATTAGTGCATACTAGCAAAACCTAAGCTATACTTCTCACCTCATATTTCTTATCTTTTATTTATAGTCTTTAATTTTCATTAGTTTAATTAATATTCTCTTAATCAATCCTCTTTATTTTCTGTCATTTAATTAATTGCTTCTTACTCGTTATTTCTGCTCATTCGTTTAACACACTAAGTCCCTGAAAACGAATTCAACTTATCACTAAAACTTGCATACGTCCTGTAATACTTGCTGTGTCGTGCTTGTCTAGGGTGAAGGTGCATTGGTTTCTAGCTTATATTTATCTTAGTTTTATCACACCCGAGGCGACACCAAGTTTTTGGCGCCTCTGCCGGGGACTTGTATCTCATTACCGTGTGAGCTATCTATCTCGATGATGTCTCCTTAATTTTTCTTATTTTCGACCCTTGGGAGACATCATTTTTGATGTTTAATTGAATATTTTGACAGACTTTTGAATTAAAAATGCAATAATCCGGAATTCCTATTTTATTTCTAGTATTTTTGATTTATTAAACTTTTGCGCTTAATCTTGTGTATTTTAGTGAAAAGTTTGTAGGTTTTACATATTAGCTAGGAATGGAATCCGAGAAGAGAGTCAAAGATCGTGATATGGAGTCAAGACTTGAAGATAAATCCCGACCTTAAGAGGCCAAATATTGCTGATTTCGAGGCACTTAAGAGATGATTTAGCCGCTGACCTTTGAAGAGAATATATTCCTTATCGAGTTACGGAACTTTAGCAAGTGATTTCAGGTCAATCGGAGTTATAACGAAGCGGTTAGAGCCATTTTAGTGAAGGTGGTACAGCAGTTACGGATTTTTGGGCTTAGAAATTGGGCTTGGACATTTAATTAGTGATTTATTCTTAAGTCCAAGCCCTAATCCTTTTTTCCTCCTATAAAAGGACCTCTTGACTTCTATTTTCAACACAATTCACTTTTTACAAATTAAAACATCAGAGAGCAGAAGCAGAAGGAAGAAAGAAGAAGCTGTAGAGCTGGAGAGAGTCTATATCTCCATTCTCAGCCAAATCCAATTCCGGAAATTAGGTTTTCTTCATTTTTAATTTTGTAATACATTATGAATTCCATTTCTTTTAATTTAGTTTTCTTTTTAATTAGTATGAGCTAACTCTTTTATAGTACTTGAGAATGATTTATGGGTGAATCCCAATTCTATTGAATGTCTATGTCTGAATTTCGATTTCTGTTAAATTAAATTAAATAGGGTCTTTTACTCATTTCGATAAATTGAGATTATTTACTGTTTTTGGAGTAGCTAACTAAGAACAGGTGTTAGTATCTAGGCTATTCCACATATGTGGCGTGTGGATCATCCTGACGGAGGGTTTAGGTACGGACTTATTTATTCAATTTAATATAGAAGCTATTGATTCTGACGAACTTAGCTAATTTTAGGGCCAATGTGGTAAATTACTTAAACATCTAAAAGTGGATCATATTTACCCTGACGGGACTAGTGACACTCTAGGATAGCCTTATAGTCCACCCTGACGGGGGTATAAGGAATTTAGAATCCCGACCATTGTAATTGACCAATTTAACCCTTAAACGGCATAGGTTATGAAATAGGATTAGGAGGATCTTTTGCGTTCTCAAGTGCTACTTTCTCATATTTGCATTTCACATTTATTTACTTGCGTTTTAGTAGTTAATTGCATTTCCCATTTAGTCTTTCATTACTTAGAAATAATAAAAACAAACAATTAATCATATTATCTTTACTTGCTTTCATAAGTGCAACCATTCATTATTCGATAAGCATTGTAGTTAACCAAACCGTCCCTGCGAACGATCCTAGAATCACTTATTACTACTTGGGACAACCGTACACTTGCGGTTGTGGTTCAATTACTTTTGCATTTCTTTTAGAACACACAAAGGACCACCAAGTTTTTGGAGCCGATGCCGGGGACGGTAGCGTGTGACCACGGTGTTTATCCTTTAGTGATAGTTGCATTTATTTTTATTTCAGTTTTACGCTTTTTGTTTGTTCATCTTTTTCAGGTTTTTAGGTTTGGTGTATGCGAAGGAGACTCTTTAAGGATCTAGAGCCATCACCTCCGATCCTTAATAATCCAGAATCATTAATCAGACTTGCTAACAAGAGAAGGAAAGAACAAGAAGCTAGAGAGGTAGAAGAGTTAATTAACAGAATGGAGAACGTTAATCTTCAGAATCAACAAAAGAATAACGGACAAGTTCAGCTAGACGCGAATGGCCAGCCTATAGCGCCACAAGTTATTAATCCTTTGGTTCCGCCTGGCATTCCTAATCCAGTCCAAGTTGAAATGGCAGTTAACCAAGATCCATGGTTTGTTAACGGTCCAGAAGAAGTTCCATTCCGTGCTCCTGCTCTAGGGGTAGGTGCTCCAAACATAAATGTTCCGAGGTTTCATCCAGATTCGGGTATGTTAGCTCAATTCCAAAATTTTGGGAATTTTCGTGGTAAAGCTGGAGAAGATCCTCTTCGAGTAGTACAGAAATTCAAGCAGATATGTGATTCTTACATCACACAAGGAGTTTCCAAAGAACAAATGTATTTTGCTGTGTTTCGATTTTTCTTTATTGATGGAGCGAGTGAATGGAATGATACGCAAGATCCTACGAAGATAACAAACTGGGAACAATTAGAAACTGCATTTTTCAACAGATATTATCCGTCCAACATGAGGTTAGATGCTGAACTAGAGTTAAAACATTTTAAACAAGAGTATGATGAGGCGTTGGGTAAAAGTTGGTCAAGATTTCAAAAATGTTTACGAAGAGTCCCGAATCATGACCTTACTGAACAACAACAGATGAAGATTTTTTATAATGGTCTTGAAGGTGGATCTAGGAAAGATTTAGATTTGTTGTGTGGTGGTGCGTTTTTGCGAGTTCAACCTGCGTATGCAAGAATTATTTTGGATAGAACAGTTGATAATGAAGTTGGGTGGAATACCGCAAGAACACCAGTTAGAGGAGGAGTTAATAATGTCAATATTGAAGCAAAGTTCAACTCCTTAGAGACCAAGATTCAAACCACACTAGAACAACAATTGAGACAACTTACTCTAGCCGTGAAAGAAGGTTTTTCGAATAAACGAGGTGAGGTAAAGGTTGCACAAGAGGTGTATGGATGTGAGTATTGTGGTGTGAATGATCATAGTTGGGAGAATTGTCAGAATAATCAAGAATCCGTGATGTTTGTCTCCAATAGAGGTAACTTTAATTCGAGTGGTAATGGATATCAGCCTAACAGAAACTATCCTGCGTTTCAATACTCAAATCCTAATGGGGCAGCCAATCCTACATATGCGTATCAGCCGCGCCCCCAAGGTAACAATTTCAATCCAATACCACAAAATAATTATCAAGGAGGACAGAATCAAGGGAATTATGTTCAGAGACAAGCTCCTCAAGACAGTTATAACGAGACCATGAACCAAAAAGCCTTGCCTGCCCATCCACAAGAAGGTGTTGCTACCCTTCAGAAAACCGTTGAGAGCATGATTGCCCTCCAGACGCAAGCTATTCAGAATCAACAAGTAGCTGACGCAAGTATCAAGCTATTACAGAACTAGATGGAACAAATCACAAAACAACTTCATCAACGTCCACAAGGGCAACTCCCCAGTGACACAGAGAATCCGAGACAACATGAAGATTGCAAAGCTGTTACTCTTAGAAGTGGTAAGAACCTCCCTCCACCTCCTTTTCCTGTTATGAAAGAAAAAGAAGTTCCAAGAAAAGAAAAGGATGTGGGTGAGAAAGAGAAAGATGTTGAGGTTGAAGAAATAGAGAAGCCAAGTGAGATTCCGAAGAAAAGAGATGAGGTTATTAGTAATCGCCCTCCTCCACCGTTTCCATCTCGAGTTCAGAAAAAGGGTGGTTTGGCCGAGTTTCAGAAATTTTTTAATAGAGTGAGAGGCCTTAGTATTCATATTCCGTTGTTAGAGACTATTCGAGATATCCCTAAATATACGAAGTTCTTGAAGAGAGCCCTCACTAACAAAAGGCCATACTGTGATAATGAGATGATTGGTCTTCCTGAAGAATGTAGTGTTATTTGTCAAAGTAAATTACCTCCAAAGTTAGTTGATCCGGGGAGTTTCACAATTCCGATATCGATTGGAGAAGAATGGAAAGGTAAAGCACTACGCGACTTGGGTGCGAGCATAAATTTGATGCCCAAGTCGCTTTGATAAGCTAAAAATTGGAGAAGCAAGACCTACTTCTATGGTCTTGCAAATGGCGGACATGTCTCTTGCACATCCAGAAGGCCGAATTGAAGATGTCCTTGTTAAGGCAGGTACGTTTATATTTCCCGTTGATTTCGTTATACTTGAATACGACACGGATAGGAATGTCCCCATTATTTTGGGAAGACCATTCCTAGCCACGGGGCGTACATTGATTGATGTAGAAAATGGCGAATTAACGATGAGGATCCAAGACGAGGAGGTCAAATTTAATGTGTTCCGAGCTATGAAATTTCCAGATTCTCAAGAAGATTGCTTCCGAATGGATGTAGTTGAGCAGGCATCGCAAGAGGTATTTGATTGTTTTAATTATGATGATATTTTGCAGGCCGCTTTAACATTAGACGTACCTGAGATGATGGAAGAGCTTGCCGAAACAGTGGCAACTCTTAATTCTGAGAATCCGAAGTATAGGCGTCTTGCCTATGAACCCGTGAGAGAACCGGGGGAGATTATTCCTAAAAAGAAGCCGTCAATTGAATCTCCTCCGGAATTGGAAGAAAAGCCATTACCAAAACACTTGAGGTATGCGTATTTAGGTACTAATGAAACTCTACCTGTTATTGTTTCAGCGAATTTAACAGGTCCTCAAGAAGATAAACTGTTGCGTGTGTTAAGAGCCAACAAAGAGGCAATAGGTTGGACAATTGCTGACATCAAAGGCATTAGTCCCACCTATTGTCAACACAAAATCATACTTGAAGATGACACCGCACGCTCAGTTGAAGGTCAAAGGAGATTAATGCCCGTTATGAAGGATGTAGTGAAGAATGAAGTTATCAAGCTTTTAGATGCGGGGATTATTTATCCCATCTCGAGTAGTGAATGGGTGAGCCTAGTTCAGTGTGTACCGAAGAAAGGAGGAATGACAACAGTTCTTAATGATAAAAATGAAGCGATTCCTTCAAGAACGGTAGTTGGTTGGAGAGTTTGCATGGATTACAGAAAGCTGAACAAAGCCACCAGAAAAGATCACTTCCCTCTGCCCTTCATTGATCAAATGTTAGATAAATTAGCTAGAAGAGAATACTACTGTTTCTTGGATGGTTATTCTGGGTATAATCAGATTTACGTGGCTCCAGAAGATCAACATAAAACTACATTTACATGCCCCTTATGTACTTTTGCATATCGCAGAATGCCATTTGGGTTGTGTAATGCTCCTGCTACCTTTCAAAGATGTATGATGGACATCTTCTGGGATATGATCGATAATTTTCTTGAAGTTTGTATGGACGATTTCTCCGTGTTTGGTGATGATTTCGATAGATGTTTGGATAACTTGGAGAAAGTGTTAATCAGATGCAAGGAAACAGATTTGGTTTTAAACTGGGAGAAGTGTCATTTCATGGTTCGCGAAGGTATCGTTCTGGGTCACAAAGTTTCAAGTGCTGGATTAGAGGTCGATAGAGCGAAGATAGAGGTAATCAAAACTCTTCCCCCTCCTGTTTCTGTTAATGGGGTAAGACGTTTTCTTGGCCATGCTGGCTTTTATAGGCGTTTTATTAAAGACTTTTCTAAGATTGCTAAACCGTTATGCAACTTACTCGAAAAGGATTCCAAATTCCTTTTTGATGAAGCTTGTTTAGCGGCCTTTCAAGCAATCAAAGAAAAGCTTATTTCTGCTCCTATAGTATTACCTCCAGATTGGAGTTTACCGTTTGAGGTTATGTGTGATGCGAATGATTTGTGTATGGGAGCTATATTGGGACAGAGAAAAGAGAAATTTTTTCATTCGATTTACTATGCTAGTAAAATTTTTAATGGTGCTCAAGTTAATTATACAGTTACAGAAAAAGAGTTGCTAGCAGTTGTGTATTCATTTAATAAATTTCGCCCTTATCTTCTTGGAGCAAAAGTTATTGTTTATACAGATCATTCCGCGATTAGATATCTTATGGAAAAGAAGGATGCTAAACCGAGGTTAATCAGATGGGTTTTATTGCTTCAAGAGTTCGATTTAGAGATCAAAGATAGAAAGGGTTGTGAGAATCAGGTTGCAGATCATCTATCGCGTCTTGAAGGTTCAGAGATGAATAGTGGTACTGAAACAGTTAGAGAAGAATTTCCTAATGATATTTTATTTGTTGTTCGTGATTATGAAGCTCCTTGGTATGCAAATATTGCGAATTTAGTGGTGAGTGATGTTTTTCCTGAAGGGTCTACTTATCAAGAAAGAAAGAGGTTAGCTCATCGTGCTAGACAGTTCTTTTGGGAGGATCCCTTCCTCTACAAAGTTTGTGCTGACCAAATCATACGAAGATGTGTAGCCAGGGAGGAAACAGAAGTTATCATAGCTGGATGCCATGATTCACTCTATGGAGGACATTTCAAGGGAGATAGAACTGCTGCTAAGGTATTCCAATCAGGTTTTTACTGGCCTTCTCTTGTTAAAGATTGTCATGAATATGTTAAGAGATGTACGAGGTGCCAGTTTACCGGAAACATATCCAAGAGGGATGAGATGCCACGTAATAATGTGTTAGAAGTTGAAATTTTCGATGTTTGGGGTATAGACTTTATGGGTCCTTCCGTTCCTTCAAATGGTAACCTCTACATCTTATTAGCTGTTGATTACGTGTCTAAGTGGGTAGAAGCTGTGGCTTTACCCACCAATGATTCACGAGTGGTGATCAAGTTCTTGAAGTCACATATTTTCACTAGACATGGTACACCTAGAGTGATTATTAGCGATGGAGGATCTCATTTTGTTAATAAGTATTTGAAGACTGTTCTAGAGAAGTATGGAGTTAGACACCGTGTATCTACTACATACCATCCACAATCCGATGGTCAAGCTGAAGTATCGAATCGTGAAGTGAAATCAATCCTAGAGAAAACCGTTGGTCCTACAAGAATGATTGGTCAATGAAGTTAGATGATGCGGTGTGGGCCTATCGTACTGAGTTTAAGACTCCAGTTGGTGCATCTCCCTATCGTATGGTGTATGGTAAGGCTTGTCACTTACCTCTTGAGCTTGAAATGGGTGCCTATTGGGCGATTGCGCAGTTGAACTTAGATCCTACTTAGCCGGAGCGAATCGGATGATGAAGCTTAATGAACTTGACGAATTCCGAGAATGCCTATGAAAATGCTAAACTTTATAAAGAAAACACGAAGAAATGGCATGACAATCGGATTCGTACAAAGAACTTTGAAGTGGTACAAAGAGTACTGAAGTATAATTCAAAGTTCAGCAATTATCCGGGTAAGTTAAGGTCTAAGTGGTCAGGTCCATACATTGTGACCAAAGTTACACCTCATGGGGAGATATAAATAGAACATCCGCTAGAGAACCGTACCTTCATGGTGAACGGTCATAGATTAAAGATATACCATGGAGGTGAAGATACCAACCGCTTGGAAGATCCACATCCCGGGGAGGTCATGTATCTCCTCGAGACTCCTTAGAAGCGTGAGGTAACCCGTCGAGCTTAACGACGTTAAACAAAAGCCAATTCTTTGTATATTAGTTTGAGTTTTTAATTTTTGCAATGTAAAATAGTTGATTTTCATAATTTTAGTGTTTATTATTAAGAAATGAGGAAGGGTAGTTGTTTTTGATGATTTCAGGGGTAAAAAGGTAAAGAGTTTGGGGTCGAAAGGGCGAAAAATAGAAGAAAAAGAGGTTGGTGTCCAGGGGAAACCGAGTACCCGGATTTCACAAAACCGGGAACCCGGTTTTGGTGCTGTGATTTGCTAAAGTTTTGACCCAGCGTTTTGGGTCCTGCGTCATCATTGCGTCACCACTGCATCATCATTCGCGCCATCAACGAAAACCGAGAACCCGCATTTTGCAAAACCGGGTACCCGGTTTCGGAGCTGTAATTTTTCAAACTTCTCTGACCCAGCGTTTCGGGGCCAGCCTTTGGCTGCGTCCTGACTCGCATCTTGGTTTGCGCCATCGACGAAAAACCGGGAACCCGCATTTCGCAAAACCGGGAACCCGGTTTCGAAGGGTGAAGTTCTGACCCCGCGTCTTGGGGTCCAGCCATTACTTGCGTGTTGAGGAAAAAAAAATTAATTAAGTAATTTTCCGCGCCGACACAGCGACGCGGAACCGGGTACCCGGATTTCAAAAACCGGGAACCCGGTTTTGAAGCTGTGATCGCGGTTTTGAGATTTTTAACCTAGTTTTCTTAGCCTCTTCTGCAAGTTTTTACCTAAAACGCAACCAATAGCCTCCCCACCTCCGAAAATCATCATTAAAACCAACATATATCTTCAAATCCTACCCTCTTTCACCACAAAAACACAAGATCAACTCACCTCCTCTCCAAAATAACATCAAATCCTTAAGTTTTTCCCAAGATTTTTCTTCACCCAATCCTTAAATTAAACCCAATTCTTTCTTCTCCCATTCAAATTGAACAATACCCATCTCATATTCCACCTTGTTTTTCAATTCCTAAGCCTCAAAACATCAAATTTCTAAACTTTTGTCTAAGTTTCTCACTATTTGAAGTTTTGAGTTTGGGGTGAAAAGAGATGACTAACACAACCGGTGATTTTCAAGAACTGCTCCTAGAAAGAAAACCACCATTGGTGGTTCCCAAGAACAAGCTATTGAGATTCCTGATTCGTGTCCTAAACGAAAAATTGATGAAGTTAAGCTTTCTCCCAAGAGAAAAGAAATCACAGGTCAAAAGAGAAGATTAATTGATGAGCCAGGGAGTGAGGAAGAACATGGAGAAAAGATTGAAAAGGAAATTGAGAATGAAACTGAACAAGAGTTTCCGAAAGTTCCAGTTCAACAGAAACCCCCGCGTATGAAGATGTGGGCCCACAAGCCTAAAAGGGTTTATACTTCTTGGAATGACCAGGTTCGTGAAAGAATTGAATTTTTGAAGTTTGGTGAGGAGACGAATTTTCCTAAGGGTATTATGAGTAGTGCTCACAAGAAATATGTTGTGGCTTGTGACAAGTTTGGTTGGAAAGAATTGCGAGAAAGGAAGCTTGAGTTTATTCCTACCTTTGTGCGAGATTTTTAATGAAGGATTAGCTATTTCCCATGAGGCAATTGAAATTCGCAAAAAGGTAGTTCCTTTCTCTATTGAACTTATTCGGAAATCTTTGAAATTACCCAACTTTACTGGGTTATGTCCATTCCAAGAAACTCTTAATGACCCTTCTTTTGATTTTGAATCCCTTTGGGGGACCGTGCTTGTTAATGCGGCTAGCCCAATTCCTGAAGGAGACAGGTATCCTGGACAGTTTTACAACAGTAATTTGACATCTCATGCGAAGGTTTGGTCTCGTTTCATAATCCCTACTTTCTTTGAAATTAAACACACATCCGAATTGAAGAAGGAACATATAATTTTCCTCAAGTGTGTTTTGGAGGAGAGACCAATAGACGTTGCTAAAATTATTTATAACACAATCATGGAATTTGCGAAATCTCCAATGAAACAACAAAATCTCAAGTTCCCTTGTACTATCACTACTTTGTGCTTAGACGCAAAGATTCCGCGTAGGAACGCAGATATTGACGGTGTTTCAGTTGGTGTGAGTATGGCATTGAGTACGATTTAGAATATCCATGATGAAGCAACACGAGCTACGAAGACTCCTAGAGCTCCTCCATCAAAGAAAGCGAAAACTGCTCTTGAGTTGGAATCAAAGATTAGGGTGTTGGAAGAGAATCAAGAGAAGATGATTGCTACCTTGGGAAACGTTACAAAAGAGTTGGACCTTCTTCGAACTTTGATCTTAGGCGTAAACACACTTCAAAACGCGATATATGATGCTGTTACGCGAGATAAAGGTCCAGAACGCAACACCAGTAACCAGCCACGCGCTGGTTAAGATACATTTTCTAATCCCTCTTTTAGTGTAGACTAGTTTAAATGCTTTATTGAGTCTTTTCGAGTCGTGGGGATACGACTCATTTCTGAGTTTGGGGTGGGGTTCGTTGCCTCATCCCAGTTTTTATGTGTTATTTGTTTCATTTTCTTTCAATAAAAGAATTTTCGGAGTTGTGTTTGACTGTAGAAAATTTTAAATATCCCTTTAAGCATACTTTTGATGAATCTATGATAGTAAATAGTGGACTTTAGGGATTGATATAAAACGCATTTAGAATTGCATGCAAACATAGATAATTGATAGGAAAAATTAATGAACATTGCAAATGAAGTAAGCTTGTACTTAAGGAATATGTTTGGTGTGTAGAACGTGAAATCCTAATTAGTAGAGAACCCACCTAGATATGAACTAAAGACAAGCTATGTACTTAGGAAAATGATAGGGGCAATTCTTTGTTAGCCATTTGTAACCTTTTAGCCTTCTATCCCTTGTATTAATTATTATCCGTCTTAGCCCACTTTCAGCCTTTAGCCTTTTCTTTGTAGCCACGATACAATCCATTATCCCTTAGATTATTAGGCATGACCATATGACCCGCACTTGAATCACAATCCTGAGACATGTCTCGAGCTTGAGTTTGGGGTGGTGGGTCCACTTATGGGGAATTTAATGGTTTGGGATTGATGTGCTTTGTATTGTAGCACAATTGCAGATGATATATACTTGTAATCCTTTGCCGGGAATGAGAAAAAAATGAAAAAGAAAGAAAAAATGAAAAATTTCGAAAATTCATACAGTAGAAACCGGGTACCCGGATTTCACAAAACCAGGAACCCGGTTTGCGTCTGTATAAAAAAAAAGAGCAAAGAAAAGAAAAAGAAAAATATGAATGAATAAAACATCCGACAAAGTGGAATTTTTCTGAAAATCATCTTGTTTATAGTGGATAGACATGGGACGCTAAATTGTTGCGTAAATGGGTGAGGGAGAACATATTTTTTGAGCGTAAACTCAAGCTCAAGGACATTTGTTGATGGTAAGTGAGGAGAGAGCCAAAAGCTCACTTCAAATTTACCAAATGTACATCCACACCGTCCTTGAGCCAATATTAAAACCATAAAGACCTCGTGATTCCTTAGTGCATAGTGAATTTATGATTCTGTTGATAGGGAATATACTAGGTGGAGCGTTCAAAGCGATTTAGGATTCAGGAACACCCTATAGCCATCATACAGAGATGAGTACAAGTGTAATTTTCAAGCATTGCGACTTTAATTTTATGATTGAGATTATTTGTGTTTGATTTTGCATTATAAATGTATGTTTATATTAGTTTCTAGAGTTTGTTATATGAGATTTATCTTAAGAATTGCTTTAGGTGTATTTGCTAGCTTCTACTTGTTCTTACGTTTACTTCTACCCCTTTGTTTTGTTTTTACTTTGTCGGGACGACAAAGGCTTGAGTTGGGGGTCTTGATATCCCCCTAATTGTTCTTATTTTCGACCCTTGGGAGACATCATTTTTTATGTTTAATTGAATATTTTGATAGACTTTTGAATTAAAAATGCAATAATCCGGAATTCCTATTTTATTTCTAGTATTTTTGATATATTAAACTTTTGCGCTTAATCTTGTGTATTTTAGTGAAAAGTTTGTAGGTTTTAAATATTAGCTAGGAATGGAATCCGAGAAGAGAGTCAAAGATCGTGATATGGAGTCAAGACTTAAAGATAAATCCCGAAAGAATTTGATTTTAGAGCTGCAAATCTGGCAAATAGGCCAAAGATTGCTGATTTAGAGGCACTTAAGAGATAATTTAGCCGCTTCCCTTTGAAGAGAATATATTCCTTATCGAGTTACGGAACTTTAGCAAGTGATTTCAGGTCAATCGGAGTTATAACGAAGCGGCTAGAGCCGTCTTAGTGAAGGTGGTGCAGCAGTTACAGAATTTTGGGCTTAGAAATTGGGCTTGGACATTTAATTAGTGATTTATTCTTAAGTCCAAGCCTTAATCCGTTTTTCTTCCTATAAATGGAGCTCTTGACTTCTATTTTCAACACAATTCACTTTTTAGAAATTAAAACATCAGAGAGCAGAAGCAGAAGGAAGAAAGAAGAAGCTCTAGAGATGGAGAGAGTCTATATCTCCATTCTCAGCCAAATCCAATTCCGAAAATTAGGTTTTCTTTATTTTTAATTTTGTAATACATTATGAATTCCATTTCTTTTAATTTAGTTTTCTTTTTAATTAGTATAAGCTAACTCTTTTATAGTACTTGAGAATGCTTTATGGGTGAATCCCAATTCTATTGAATGTCTATGTCTGAATTTGGGTTTCTGTCAAATTAAATTAAATTGAGTCTTTTACTCTTTTCGATAAATTGAGATTATTTACTGTTTTTGGAGTAGCTAACTGAGAACAGGTGTTAGTATCTTAGCTATTCCACATATGTGGCGTGTGGATCATCCTGACGGAGGGTTTAGGTACGGACTTATTTATTCAATCTAAAATAGAAGCTATTGATTCTGACAAACTTAGCTAATTTTAGGGCCAATGTGGTAAATTACTTAAACATCTAAAAGTGGATCATATTTACCCTGACGGGATTAGTGACACTCTAGGATAGCCTTATAGTCCACCCTGACGGGGGTATAAGGAATTTAGAATCCCGACCATTGTAATTGACCAATTTAACCCTTAAACAGCATAGGTTATGAAATAGGATTAGGAGGATCCTTTGCGTTCTCAAGTGCTACTTTCTCATATTTGAGTTTCACATTTATTTACTTGCGTTTTAGTAGTTAATTGCATTTCCCATTTAGTCTTTCATTACTTAGAAATAATAAAAACAAACAATTAATCATATTATCTTTACTTGCTTTCATAAGTGCAACCATTCATTATTCGATAAGCATTGTAGTTAACCCAACCGTCCCTGCGAACGATCCTAGAATCATTTATTACTACTTGGGACAACCGTACACTTGCGGTTGTGGTTCAATTACTTTTGCATTTATTTTAGAACACACAAAGGACCACCACTCGAGTTGTAGTTTTTAATTAGTTTTTATTTTTCAGTATTTAGTTTTTATTTTTCCGGATCTACGCTTGTGGTTTGGTTTAGTATTTTTCAGGTTTTAATCGTGTTTAATTCTTGGCCTCCGTTTCCGGAGCCTGAGAGGAGCTTCAGAGGTTATAACAAACGTCTTCGCGAGGAAAGAGCCTTAAGAAGAGCTATGGCAGACATACCAGACCCAGTAAATCCGAGAAACCTTGGTCCATTAGGAAATTTACAACCACCACCGGTAGGAGGTAACGGAAATAATAATAATAATCAGAACAGGGTGGAGCAAGACCTCCCAGGCTTGGGAGTACCGGTTCATGTTCAACTAATAGGTTACCGTCCTCCAGAGATCCAAAACATCAAATTTAGACCCGATCCGGGTATGCTCAGTCAGTTTCAAGTTTTGGACTCTACAGTGGTACATCAATTCAAGATCCGGTAAGAGCGATTCAGAAGTTTATGCAGATTTGTGATGCTTATGTTACTCCAGGCATTACACGCGAGCAACTGTATTGTCATATGTTTTCGTTCTTTCTGACCGGTAGAGCTGGTGAGTGGCTAGATAGGCAACTACCAGGGACAATTAATTCATGGACTGAACTTCAAGCTGCTTTCTTTAACCGTTTTTATCCGAAAAGTATGAGACTCAAAGACCAAAGCGAGCTTGCAAAGTTTTGTCAAGAAGATGGAGAAGAAGTAGGAGAAGCATGGACAAGGTTTCAACAGAAGATGGCTAGATGTACGCTCCATGGTTATACCCCCTCTCTACAGTTAGGTATATTCTATGAAGGTATCAATAGAGAAAGTAGATTGAAGGTGGATAATCTTGGGAAAGGGAATTTCATCTCCATGGAACCTGCTGAGGCTACCAAGGTGTTAGAAAATTGCATTGACAAAGAAAGGAGTTGGCCCTCTTCGAGAGCTCCTGTTACAAATACCCGAGGTACGCTTCGATTAGACGCAAAAACTGCAAACTCAGCTCAATTATCCGCATTAGAGAATCAAATCAAAGAACTTAAGCTTGAGATGCAGAGAAACTTAGCCGCAGCAAATGTAGTGCAAGAAGCACAAGGTTGTCCACATTGTGGGGCAATAAATCATACATGGGAAGAGTGCGAAGGAAATCCACATTCTGTTTATTTCATATCGAACCGAGGAGGTTGTCAATTTGGTAATAGGAATCATCCGGTTATGCAGTATACAAATCCACATGGGGCCGCTAATCCTGGTCATTATCAACCACGTCCCCAGAATAAATCTTTGCAACCGAGAGGTCAGTATCAAAATCAATATCAGAATAGACCTGCTCCCCCACAACAACCTGTTCAAGATGCCTATACAGATTCATTAGCTCAGAAAGCTTTACCACATTATCCTCAAGAGGTAGATGTGGATAATCAACAATTGACGAAGTTTATGGATCTTATGACCACTAATATGCACGCTCAGGTGAGAAGTTATGAGAACAAGAAGCTTTAATTCAAATTTTAGGTACTCAAGTAGAACAGATGAACAAAGTTCTGACAAGCATTATGGAACAAAAAGAATTGAAGGCTATCGAAGGAGGTGATGACAATGTTGGGTTCGAAGCTTGCAAGGCTATTTGCCTTGATATTGAAGAAAAGAAGGAAGAACCACATGCTGTCATTAGTGTCGTGGAAGTTTCGAGTACCAAAGAAGAACCAACCAATTCTAGCCCCATGGACTCTAACTGTTCTGAGAGTGATGTGTAGGAAGATTCAGAAAAATCCGAATTTATACAGCTTCTGAAGGATATGCAAGAGGAGATTAAATCGGTTATGGAATACCAAGTTGAGTTGGATAAAGACAAAGAGAAAGAAGCCTCAAAGGAGGAACCAAGAGTTGAAGTTGAAGTTGCACCTGCTGTGCAAGAAGAAAAAGAATAAGAGAAGGTGGAATCGCCACCAGTTGTTCAAACAGTGTCATTAACCACTCCTGATATAAATCTGAAAGATGACACTGAACTCAAGACATTTGTAGAGGTGTCACTCCTGAAAATATCAACGCCTAAATGCTTGAGATTGCGAAGAAAGGGCTTACACCGCAACAAGTTTTTACGCAAGTTAAACCTGAGAAAGAAGCGTGTGTAGAAGCCAAGAGAGATAACTTGAGAGTCTCAAGAAGAAGTGAAAGAGAGTTACCATTAAAGCTCAAAGATTCGGGAAGTTTTAACCTTCCTATTCAAATAAATGGTATGCTCAAGGTGAAAGCTATGTACGATGTGGGTTCAGTTGTGAATCTTATGCCTAAGTCCGTGTTCGAGAGACTTGGACTTCAGAAATTAGAGAAACCTCCAGTGAAGTTGCAGTTTGCTGACAACTCAGTTACCAAGAGATGGGGAACAGTGGAGGACGTCCGAGTCCGAACAGGTAGTATCGCCATCGCTACTGTCTTTGTTATACTTGAGTTTGATGCAAATAAGCAGGTTCCAATAATACTTGGACGACCTTTCATGGCCACAAGTCAAAGTGTCATCAATTTCCAAGAAGGGACCATTACCCTTCATGCTAAGAACATATCCGAGACCTTCTATGTCTTGGGTAAGAAACCAAGTAAGTTAGATCCCATCGTTCCTCTCATCCACAGTCTTTCACGTCACAAAGTCCCTACAGAAAAATCCATGTAAAACCTGTGGATACTGAGCCAAACATTGAGTTTGGGGTTGGCCATGAAATTCTATGGAAAGCTCACAAACGCGAAAATAGGCTACGAAATTTCAAAGACTCGTGGATGGGACCATTCATCGTCACTAAGGTTGTTTCAGCTAAGGTGATAGAAATCCGACCCAAGAAGGGGATCAAGCGCAGATTAGTTGACGTTCATAGCCTAACTCGTTGTTGGGGAGGCTATATTCGCAAATCTTGATAGAGGTAATGTGTCTAACTTTAAAAGACGTTAAATAAAAGTGCTGTACGGGAGACAACCCACAATTTTTATGTTTTTATGATTTTCATTTTTTTAGTTTGTGTTTAGTTTAGTTGTTTTTAGTTGATATTGCATATTTGAGAAAGGTATTAGTGTTTTTGATGTTTAGGTGTTAAAGAAATCGAGTTATTGGAAGAAAAACAATTTTTTTGGATATATATAGATGCCAGCACCGGTATGCCGGCCCTTATGGCTGGTAAGCCGGCAGGCAGAAAACCCGAGCCCACGGGTAAGGCCACGTGTTCAAGGTAGAGAGTTAGCTTTCGAGATATTTCATCACCGGTATGCCGGTCAGAATCTCCGGTAAGCCGGCCAGGTCAAAACCCGTACCCACGGGTGTCGTCACGTGTGCAAGATAGAAAGGTTGAAATTCGAAAGAGTCCAGCACCGGTATGCCGGTGCTTCTTCCGGTAAGCCGGCCAGACCAAAAGCCGTGCCCACGTGTCTAGGCCTCGGGTATCTTGACGTAACTCAGATTCCAAGAGCTCCAGCACCGGTATGCCGTGACCTGCGGCCGGTAAGCCGGTCAGCGCTGCTGGAGAGAGAAGAAAGCTTCGTTTTAGGTTACAAATGGGAAATAGGTTGGTATATTCCAAAAGTTTTAATCATTAAGCCTCTCTTTCTTCTCCAAACCTCTCCCAACTCCATTCAAGCTTCATCAAACCTTCCCCAAACATCAAAACACTACCCAATCATCATAAAAACACATCAAATCTTCTCTCCACATAATTAAAAAGGAGATTCAATCACCCAAATTCTCACCAAACACATTAGATTGAAGAATCAAAATCTTAAATTTTCAAAATTCATCCTACAATTTCTTAGATCCATACCAATTCATCAAGAATTCATCTTACCCACATAGAAATTCATCATCAATTCACCTTTCCTAAACCAAATCAAGCTTTTTCAACAAATAATCAAGATTTCAAATTTCAAGAGTTGCTAAAGCTTTGATTGGGGGGTTAACTGAGACGGCTCAAAGAACAGAAACATTATCTAACAAGAGGGAGGTGAAGAAAAGCAAGGTATTGGGTTCAATGTAGAAGAAATCAAGTAACAAAGGTTCTAGTTCCAAAATCAAGGGTAAAATCGATAACGAAAAGGGAGGTAAGCTGGCTATGTTTAATTCTATGGGGAAAAGGGTTCCACTCTATTCCAAGAAGAAAACACAACCTCTTCCATTCAAAGGCCCTACTCCCGAAGATAAAACGAAAGCTTCAAAGGCCTTGATAGCTTCTGCAGAGAAACAACTAAAGGAAATACCTTTTGCTTATGAGAAAGTATTCGATGAAGAAGTTGGTACATGAGAGTATAAGAGATTCTTGGAGCTTGGTGAAAGATTGGGTTGGTCAACATTCATGGTAAGATGTTCAGATTTATGTCATGAGTTAGTTTTAGAATTCTATTCAGGCCTCTATAGCCGAGATAGTGAATGTTGTGATCCAGTTAGAGGAAAGTTAGTTCCTTTCACAGTTAAAGAGATTAAAAACCACTTCCAGTTTAAGAAATTGGTTGGACCATGCAAGTATAGTGAAGTGGTGGCTAAACAAAGAATCTGTGATTGGAATTTACTTTTTGAGCATGTTTTAGAGAAGGAAAAAGTGCAATCACATAAGGGAGAATAAAAGGAACCTTGGCCTTACAAATATCTTCAACCGGATGCTAGAGTTTGGCATAATTTCCTTATCCCTAATGTGTTTGGAAACAAAAGAACTTTGGATGTGACTAAGAAGAACGCTCTACTGTTGGATTTTATTTTGAGAGGAGAAGAAGTTGATGTGGCACAGTTGATCTTTGAGGAGGTGATGCGATTTCCGGTCTCTCCTAAATAAGTTTATAATGTTAAACATCCTACTATGATCACGTGTGCGAAAAGAGAATGTAATATTGGGTGAAGAAGAGAAACTGGAATTTAAAAAGAGTACTATTGATAATGCTTGGATCATGAAAGTATTGAGAGGAGCGGGTTCTACGCAAGTCTCAAAAGAAGAAAAGGAGAAAAGTTGGCAAGAGAAGATGGAGGAGCGTCTAAACAATTTCGAAGAAGCTCAAACTTCCTTAGCTAATGATGTGGCACAAATCAAAGCCAATCAAGTGCACATCATGACACTCCTTGAGCAATTAAAGAAATATCAAGCAAATCCTATCTTGGATGTCGATAATGCGAAGCAATAGCCTCGAGAGTATGTTCTCTTTCTTCCTTACCATTTCTGTAAATGCTTTATCCGTTAATTTTAATTTCTTTTTCGAGTCTTTTTTGAGTCGTGGGGACACGACTCATTTTTGAGTTAAGGGTGTGGGAATTCGTTGTCTCTCATCTCTATTTTTCTGTTTTTAGGTAGAAATTAAATTTTTTGATATATGGGAATTAGATGTAGAGTGTGTTTAATAGCTTGAAAGCATAAGCTTAGTGAATTGATAATAGTAAGTAGTATATTTATGAGCTATTTTATTTTGTATGCTTTGAGCTTTTGCAGGAAAACACACATTGATAGTAAAGAAAATATTAGTAAGCAATGCGATAGAAAGTATGCTCGATCTCAGGGAACCTTGAGTAGTGTGTAGGCCGTGAGATCCAAGCTAGTTGACAAACCCATTTGATGAAAGTGCTAAAGGTAAGAAAATAACGAAATTACATGGTGTAGAAAATGATTAAGGCAGTTCTTTCATATTGAAGCCACTTGAAGCCTTTTTATACCTTCTCACCTTGTTATTTGATTTATATGTTATATCCTTCTCAGCCCCTTCTAGCCTTTCTAAAGCCTTTTTATTTAAACACGTTATAAGCCATGTCCCTTTAGATTATAGGACTTTTCCATATGACCCGCACTCGAATTGCGATGCATAGACAGTTGTTTTAGAGCTTGAGTTTGGGGTGGTGGGTCCGCCATTATGGGAAATATTACTAGGTTGGGATTTTTGAGCTTATTAATTGTGCTCTATTATTATATTGATGATGAATCACATGATTATACTGTAACCCTTTGCCGGGGTAATAGTGAATGAAAAAGAAGCTACGAGCTAAAGTTATGAAAAGGCATAATTTATGAAAAAAATAACGTGATATCTCGAACATTAAAAAGAGAGTCATAGCTATACAAAAGAAAAAAAATGATTTGAAAAGAATATATATTCGGACCGGCAAAGAGGAATTTTTATGTGAACATCATATGCTTTAATTGGGTTATTTGGGATGCTACTTTGTACATCAAGAATTCATTGGGTTGAGTGAGAAAAGTTTTATGAGAGTAACTCAAGCTCTAGGGCGATTCGTTGATGGTTAGTGAGGAGAGAGCCAAAAGCTCACTCTAAATTATCCAAATATACTATCATACCGACCCTTAGCCTAAATTACAACCTTAAAGACCTTTTGATTCTTTGCTATGTAATCTAGAAGTGATTGAGCCAATAGATAGTAGTTAAGTGGATCTTTGGATACTAGTAAAGTTCGATGAACAATCTATAGCTTCCTTGGTGAACTGAGTAAAGTTCCTCTCCTTCTTACATTGCGAAACTAATCTAATCTTAAATTCAAACCGTGTTGACTATGGATATGAGAAGTGTACAAGTATTTAGTTGGTCTCGCCCAGGGTGTGATAAAAATAAGATAAAATAAAGCTTAGAAAACTACGCACTCTCACCCTAGACAGGCACAGTACTGCAAGTATTACATGACATATGCATGTTTTAGTTGATAAGTTGAGTTCGTTTTCAGGGACTTAAGTGTGCTAGTCGAATGGGTAGCAATAACGAGTAAGTAATAATTAATTAAAGACAGAAAATAAAGAGATTGAATTTTGAATTAACTAATTAAAACTAAGAAAATAAAGACAATAAAATAAAATACGAAGAATATGAGATGAGAAGTATAGCTTAGGATTTGCTAGTATGCACTAATCCTTCTAATTATTTCTATTAGATCTAGTTAATAACGGAAGAATATTAGCTCTTGTATAATTAGTCAGGATTCTAAATTCCCATTCCTTAGACCTTGAGAGCGACTAAGGGGGCTACGGCACAACCAAGAAGCTGTTTCAAATAGGGTTATCAAACGCTACTAAGGCCCTAAGCAAACAATTCATTCAATTGGTGATATGGTGATTAAATTATACCCTAATGACTATCTAGTTAGAATCAGTTTTGTCAGGACTAATATCGACACTAGACGTTATGTGGTGCTTCAATAATTAGACACCTAGTTAAGGAGACCATCTAATTACTATTAAGACAATCCTAAAGTGATCAGTTCTAGGACAGGCAATAAATCAAAACACATAAACAAATATAAAGGTAAGAAGCTAATATCAGATTAAAACATGTAATTCCCAAATAAACTTAGATAGAAGAATTAGAATTCATAGATTATACATGATGCAAAACCCAAGCTATGGGGAGTTTAGTTCATACCTGATGGAAATAAACTAAAAGAAATAATAAAAGACATCATATTGCTCTCTACAATAAACTGGAAGAATAAAACCTTAAGAACTAATTACTATGAGGCAAGGATAATTTACAAGTGATATAAGGGTGTATTTATAGGTGTTTAGGACTCCAAGACCAACTCAAATTCGTATGGAAATAAAGATAATGGACTCCAAGCCCAACTCAAATTCGTATAGAAATAAAGATAATTACTGAACTGTTTTGAGCATATGTTCTTCGTTGTTGGTCGGTTTTTGCTCCACAATATACCAAAAGAATCATCACAGAATTATCTACGTCCCTATGAAAGGAATCTTCCAAAATTGGCTTCCTTTTGGAGTTATCACCACTTCTTTAGGCGTAGTTGCAGAAATTCAGATTTAGGCAACTTTTCATTTTCCATGATTTTAGCTTTTATTTCCTTATCTCCAATTACCATGCTAATCTCTTTCCATATCTTGTAGTCTTTGAATTGGACTCTAATTAATCTCCATAATCATCTTTAAAGCTTCACACTAAATAAACAATTAAACCCAATATGCTCTAAAAACATTATTTTACTAAATCAAGACTCAAAATAGGAAAGTGCACTATTTCTCAAGAAAATCGACTATTATGACTTCTAAATCACTAAAAATGATGTCTTATCCTAATATAAATCTATCACAAATGAGGAGACATCAAGACCCCGAAATCAAAGTTGTATCGTCCTGATACAATAAAGATAAAAACACAGGGAAGTCTATAAATAAACACTTATAAAATTCTCAATACAATGGGAAAAGCATAGCAGAATATATAGAATAAACCTAAAGAAACAAATCAGAAAATTTCATGCAATAATATTCATAAACTGCATACCTGTACACTTCTCATATTCACGGTCAACACGTCTTGAATTCAAGATCAGATTAGTTTCGCAATGTAAGAAGGATTGGGACTTTACTCAGTTCCCCAAGGAAGCTATAGATTGTTCCTTGAACTTCACTAGTATTCAAAGATCTACTTAACTACTCTTTAATGGCTCAATCACTTCTCAATTACACAACAAAGAATCACAAGGTCTTTAAGGTTATAATTTAGGCTTAGGGACGGTATAATAGTATATTTTGATAATTTGGAGTGAGCTTTTGGCTCTCTCCTCACTAGCCATCAAAGAATCGCCCTAGAGCTTGAGTTACTCTCATAAAACGTTTCTCACTCAACCCAATGAATTCTTTGATGCACAATGTAGCATCCCCAATAACCCAATTAAAGCATTAGATGTTCACATAGAAATCCACTTTGCCGGTCCGAATATATATATTTTCTTTTCTTTTTAAATCAATTCTTAAGCTATGACTCTCTTTTAATGTTGAGACACTACGCTAATTTTCTCATATATATATATTTTTTTCTTTTAATGCCCTTGTTGACAAATTTAGCTCGTAGCTTCTTTTTCATTCACTATTACCCCGGCAAAGGGTTACAATAAAAATCTGTGAATCATCATCAATATAAAGAACAGAGCACAATAAATAAGCTCCAAAAATCCCATCCCAATAACAATTCCCATAATGGTGACCCACCACCCCAAACTCAAGCTCTAAAACAACTGTCTATGCATTGCGATTCGAGTGCGGGTCATATAGAAAAGTCCTAATATCTAAAGGGATATGGCTTATAACGTGTTTCAATAAAAAGCTTTAGAAAGGCTAGAAGGGGGCTGAGAAGGATATAGCATATAAAATCAAAAATCACAAGGTGAGAAGGTATAAAAAGGCTCAAAGGCTTCAAACATGAAAGAACCGCCTTAATCACTTTCTACACTATGTAATTTCGTTATTTTCTTACCTTTAGCACTTTCATCAAATGGTTTGTCAACTAGCTTGGATCTCACGGCCTACACACTTCTCAAGGTTCCATGAGATCGAACATACTTTCTATCGCATTGCTCACTAATATTTTCTTTACTATCAACGTGTGTTTTCCTGCAAATACTCAAAGCATACAAATAACATAGCTCATAAACATATTACTTACTATCACCAATTCACTGAGCTTATGCTTTCAAGCTATTAAACACACTCTACATCTAATTCCCATATATCAAAAATTTTAATTTCTACCTAAAAACAGAAAAATGGAGATGAGAGACAACGAATCGCCACACCCCCAACTCAAAAATGAACCGTGTCCCCACGACTCGAAAAAGACTCGAAATAGAAATTAAAATTAAAATTAGCAGATAAAAGCATTTACAGAAATGGTAAGGAAGAAAGAGAACATACTCTCGAGGCTATTACCTCGCATCATTGACATCCAAGGTTGGATTTTCTTGATCTTTCGTTAATTGCTCAAGGAGTTTCATGATGTGCACTTGATTAGCGTTGATTTGTGCCACATCATTGACTAAGGAAGTTTGAGCTGCTTCGAATTTTGTTAAACGCTCCTCCATCTTCTCTTGCCAACTTTGCTCCTTTTCTTCTTTCAAGACTTGCGTAGAACCCGCTCTTCGAAATATATCCTTGATCTAAGCATTATCAATATAACTCGTCTTAAACTCGAGGTTCTCTTCTTCACCCAATGTAACATTCGCTTTTCGCACAAGACACGTGATCATAGTTGGAAATTTAACATTATTAACTGATTTAGGAGAGACCAAAAATCACATCACCTCCTCATAGATCAACTGTGCCACATCTACTTCTTCTCCTCTCAAAATACAGTCCAAAAGTAAGGCGTTCTTCATAGTCACATCCAAAGTTCGTGTGTTTCCGAAGACATTAGGAATAAGGAAATTGTGCCAAATTCTCGCATCCGATTGAAGATATTTGTAAGGCCAAGGTGCCTTCAATTCTCCCTTATGTGATTTCACTTTATCCTTGTCTAATACATGCTCAAAAAGTAGTTCCTCATCAAATATTTTTCGTTTAGCAACCGCTTCATCAAACTTGCAATAACCTTTCAATTTCTTAAACTTGAAGTGGTTTCTAATCTCCTCAAATGTGAAAGGGACTAACTTTCCTCTAATCGGAACACAACCTTTACTATCTCGGCTAAAGAGGCCTAAATAGAATTCCAAAACTAACTCATAACATAATTCAGAACGTCTTACCATGAACGTAGACCAACCCAATTTCGCACCAAGATCTAAGAATCTCTTGTATTCTCCTGTACCAACTTCTTCCTTGAATACTTTCTCATAAGCAAAGGGTAGTTCTTTTAATTGTTTCTCTGCAGAAGCTTTCAGGGCCCTTGAAGCTTCCTCTTTCTCCTTGGGTGTAGGACCTTGTGGAAGTTGTGTTTTCTCCTTTGCATAAAAGTAAAGCTTTTTACCATTACGATTAAACAAAGGTATCGCACCTTCATCTTCAACATCGTCTTTACCCTTTGATTTAGAACTAGAACCTTTGTTATTTGATTTCTTCTTGATTGAAACCAATACCTTGCTTTTATTCACCTCCCTCTTGTTAGCTAATATTGTTGTCCTATTAGTCATCCTCAATTGACCCCCAACTCAAAGCTTTAACAACCCTTGAAATTTGAACTTGTGAATTTTTGGTTGAACAAGCTTGATTCGGCTTAGAAAAGATGAATTGATGATGAATCTCTATGTGGGTGAGGTGGATTCTTGATGGATTGGCTTGTATTTAAGAAATTGTAGGATGAATTTTGAAAATTTGAGCTCTTGATTCTTCAATTTAATGTGTTTGGTGAGGATTGGGTGCTTGAATCTCCTTTGTAATGAGGTGGAGGGAAGATTTGATGTGTTTTTCTTGATGATTGGGTAGTGTTTTGATGATTGGTGAAGGTTTTTATGAGCTTTAATGGAGTTGGGAGAGTTGTGGAGAAGAGAAAGAGGCTTGAGGTTTTGTAAATTCGGAATAATGAGCATTTGCCCTCTTTTATAAGCTTGAAACCCGTTTTTCTCTCTCCAGGCGGCGACCTGCGGTGCACCGCGCATATGGTGCGGTGTACCGCAGCTTCTGTTGCTCAAAAAAATTTCGTCTCGTCAAAATACCCGCGGTACATACCCGTGGCACGGGTTTTGGACCTGCGGCATAGGGTGCGGTGCAGGGTCCGGTATACCACACGGATCCTCTTGATTTTTTCTCGTCTCGGTATAAAACCCGCGCTACCTACCCGTGGTACGGGTTTTCTTCCTCTGCGGTACACCGCGGCTGAGGTCCGGTATACCGCAGCGCTGCTTCAGCACTTCCGAAATTTTTTTTTCCTCCTGAACTCGATTTCTCCAATACCTAATCATCAAAAACACTAATCCCTTTCTCAAATATGCAATATCAACTAAAAACAACTAAACTAAACATAAACTAAAAACGTAAAAGACATAAAAACTTAAAAAAATTGTGGGTTGTCTCCCGTACAGCACATTTATTTAACGTCTTTCAAAGTTAGATGTGTTACCTCTATCAAGATTTGCGAATATAGCCTCCCTAAGAACGAGTTAGGCTATGAACGTCAACTAATCTGCGCTTGATCCCCTTCTTGGGTCGAATTTCTATCACCTTGGCTGAAACAACCTTAGTGACAATGAATGGTCCCATCCACGAGTCTTTGAAACTACGTGGCCTATTCTCGCGTTTGTGAGCTTTCCATAGAACTTCATGGCCAACCCCAAACTCAATGTTTGGCTCAGTATCCACAGGCTTTAAGTGGATTTTCTCAGGAGGGACTTTGTGATGTGAAAGGCTGTGGATGACAGGAACGGTGGGATCTAACTTCCTTGGTTTCTTACCCAAGACATAGAAGGTCTCGGATACGTTCTTTGCATGAAGGGTAATGGTCCCTTCTTGGAAGTTGATTACACTTTGACTTGTGGACATGAAGGGCCGTCCAAGTATGATTGGAACCTGCTTATCTGCATCAAACTCAAGTATAACAAAGTCAGTAGAGATGGCGATACTACCTGCACGGACTAAGATGTCCTCCACTGTTCCCCATGTCCTCGGCGAACTGCAACTTCACTGGAGTTTTCTCTGATTTCTGAAGTCCAAGTCTCGCGAACACGGACTTAGGCATAAGATTCACACCAGAACCCACATCGTACATAGCTTTCACCTTGAGCATACCCTTTATTTGAATAGGAAGGTTGAAACTTCCCGGATCTTTTAGCTTTGTTGGTAGCTCTCGTTCACTTCTTCTTGAGACTCTGAGATTCTCTCTTGGGATCTCTACACTCGCTTCTTTCTCAGGAATAACTTGCTTAAAAACTTGTTGCGGTGTAAGTCCTTTCTTTGCAATCTCAAGCATTTGGGCGTTGATATTTTCAGGTGTATACGCCTCTACAAGTGTCTTGAGTTCAGTGTCATCCTTAGGATTTGTATCAGAAATAGTTGGTGACACTGGTTGAACAATAGGTGGCGATTCCACCTTCTCTTCTTCTTTCTCTTCTTGCACAGCAGGTGCAACTTCATCTTCCACTTTCGAATCTAGCTCAGCTTGATAATCCATAACCGATCGAATTTTCTCTTGCATTTTCTTCAGAAGCTCTATAAATTCGGCTCCTTCTGAATCGTCCTCCACATAAACCTCAGAACAGTCAGATTCCACGGGGGCTAGACTCGGTTGGTTCTTCTTCGGTACTTGGAACTTCCACGGCACTAACGGCAGCATACGGTACTTCCTTCTTTTCTTCTTCAATTTCAAGGCAAATAGCCTTACAAGCTTCGAACCCAACATTATCATCACCTTCTTCGATAGCCTTCACTTCTTTCTGTTCCATTAAATTCGTTAGAACTTTATTTAATTGTTCTACTTGAGTACCTAAAATCTGAAGTGCGGCATCTTGTCCTCGGACTTTCTCTTCCTGAGTGTTCATGTTCATGGTCAAACGTTCCAAGATTTTCATTACTTGTTGATTGTCTATAGATCCTTCTTGAGGATACTGAGGTAAAGCTTTCTAATCTAACGCATCGGTATAGGCATCTTGAACAGGTTGTTGAGGTGGAGCAGGTCTATTTTGATATTGATTTTGATACTGACCTCTAGGTTGGAAAGAGTTGTTCTGGGGGCGCGGTTGATAATGACCAGGATTAGCGGCCCCTTGTGGATTTGAATACTGCATACCCGAATGATTTCGGTTACCCCATTGATAGCCTCCTCGGTTGGATATGAAGTACACAGATTGTGGATTTGTTTCGCACTCTTCCCATGTATGATTATTAACCCCACACTGTTGACAACATTGTGCTTCTTGTACTACGTTCGCTGCGGCTAAATTCTTTTGCATCTCTAACTTCAGCTCTTTGATTTGATTCTCTAATGCGGATATTTAAGCTGAGTTCGCAGTTTCTGCATCTAAACGAAGCGTTCCTTGGGTCTTTGCTACAGGAGCTCGCGTTGAAGGCCAACTCCTTTCTTGTTCAATAATATTTTCCAAGACATCGGAAGCTTCATTATGATTCATAGACACAAAATTACCCTTTCCAATGTTATCCACCTTCTCTCTACCTTTATCATTAAGACCTTCATAGAATATAGCAAGTTGTAGAGCAGGGGTATAACCATGAAGCGGACATCTAGCTAATTTATGTTGAAACCTTGTCCATGATTCTCCTACTGTTTCTCCATCTTCTTGACAAAATCTTGCAAGCTCGCTTTGATCTTTGAGTCTCATGCTCTTCGGATAAAAACGGTTAAAGAAAGCGGCTTGAAGTTCTACCCATGTATTAATTGTTCCAGGTTGTTGTCTATCTAGCCATTCGCTAGCTCTACCGGTTAAGAAGAACGAAAACATATGACAATACAGTTGCTCGCGTGTAATGCCAGGAGTAACATAGGCATCACAAATCTGCATAAACTTCTGAATCGATCTTACCGGATCTTGAATTGCTGTACCACTGTAGAGTCCATGACTTTGAAATTGACTAAGCATACCCGGATCGGTTCTAAATTTAATATTCTGGATCTCTGGAGGACGGTAACCTATTGGTTGAACATGAAACGGCACATGGAGACCAGGGAGGTCTTGCTGTACTCGATTTTGATTATTCTGCCCATTACCTCGTTCTAGTGGAGGTTGTTGTTGACCTTGTTATTGTCCATCAAGCGGATTAAGTTGTGGTCCTCCTGGTGGAATTCCTCCAGGTTGGACTCCAAGTGGTGGATTTAGTTGAGGTCCTCCAATTGGGTCCTCGAGTGGTGGATCTAGTTGGGCTGCCATCGCTCTTCTTAAGGCTCTTTCCTCACGAACTCGTTTGTTGTAAGGTTTGAAGCTCCTCTCAGGCTCTGATAAAGGAGGCCAAGAATTAAACACTGTGAAACCTGAAAAAGACTAAAGCAAACCACAAGCGTAAATCTGGAAAAACAAAAACTAAAAACTGAAAAATAAAAACTAAAAATTAATTAAAAACTACTACTCGAAATAGATAACCCACACGCTAACGAGACACAAGTCTCCGGCAGCGGCGCCAAAAACTTGGTGTCGCCTAGGGTGTGATAAAAATAAGATAAAATAAATTCTAGAAAACTATGCATTCTCACCCTAGACAGGCACAGTACTGCAAGTATTACAGGACGTATGCAAGTTTTAGTTGATAAGTTGAGTTCGTTCTCAGGGACTTAAGTGTGCTAGTCGAATGGGTAGCAATAACGAGTAAGTAATAATTAATTAAAGACAGAAAATAAAGAGATTGAATTTCGAATTAACTAATTAAAACTAAGAAAATAAAGACAATAAAATAAAATACGAAGAATATGAGATGAGAAGTATAGATTAGGTTTTGCTAGTATGCACTAATCCTTCTAATTCTTTCTATTAGATCTAGTTAATAAGGGAGAATATTAGCTCTTGTATACTTAGTCAGGATTCTAAATTCCCATTCCTTAGACCTTGAGAGCGACTAAGGGGGCTACGGCACAACCAAGAAGCTGTTTCAAATAGGGTTATCAAACGCTACTAAGGCCCTAAGCAAACAATTCATTCCATTGGTGATATGGTGATTAAATTATACCCTAATGAATATCCAGTTAGAATCAGTTTTGTCAGGACTAATATTGACACTAGACGTTATGTGGTGCTTCAATAATTAGACACCCAGTTAAGGTGACCATCTAATTACTATTAAGACAATCCTAAAGTGATAAGTTCTAGGACATACAATAAATCAAAACACATAAACAAATATAAAGGTAAGAAGCTAATATCAGATTAAAACATGTAATTCCCAAAGAAACTTAGATAGAAGAATTAGAATTCATAGATTATACATGATGCAAAACCCAAGCTATGGGGAGTTTAGTTCATACCTGATGGAAATAAACTAAAAGAAATAATAAAAGACATCATCTTGCTCTCTACAATAAACTGGAAGAATAAAACCTTAAGAACTAATTACTATGAGGCAGGGATAATTTACAAGTGATATAAGGGTGTATTTATAGGTGTTTAGAAGACCTAATTCATTTTATTGAGGGAGAGGTACAGTAATGGACTCCAAGCCCAACTCAAATTCGTATGGAAATAAAGATAATTACTTATGAACTGTTTTGAGCATATCTTCTTCGTTATTGGTCGGTTTTTGCTCCACAATATACCAAAAGAATCCTCACAGAATTATCTACGTCCCTATGAAAGGAATCTTCCAAAACCGGCTTCCGTTTGGAGTATTCACCACTTATTTAGGCGTAGCTGCAGAAATTCAGATTTAGGCAGCTTTTCCTTTTCCATGATTTTTGCTTTTATTTCCTTATCTCCAATTACCATGCTAATCTCTTTCCATATCTTGTAGTCTTTGACTTGGACTCTAATTAATCTCCATAATTATCTTTAAAGCTTCACACTAAATAAACAATTAAACCCAATATGCTCTAAAAACATTATTTTACTAAATCGAGACTCAAAATAGGAAAGTGCACTATTTCTCAAGAAAAATGACTATTATGACTTCTAAATCACTAAAAATGATGTCTCATCCTAATATAAATCTATCACAAATGAGGAGACGTTAGTAGTTTATGAATATTATTGCATGAAATTTTATGAGTAGTTGCTTTATGTCTATTCTATATATTCTGCTATGTTCTTCCTATTGTGTTAAAATTACCTAGGTGTGTATTTAAAGATTTCCCTTTGTTTTTATCTTTATTGTATCTAGACGATACAACTTTGAGTTGGAGGTATTGATGTCTCCTCATTTGTGATAGATTAAGATTAGGATGAGACATCATTTTTAGTGATTTAGAAGTCATTCTAGTCGATTTTCTTGAGAAATACTACACTTTCCTATTTCTAGTCTTGATATAGTTAATTATTATTTTTAGAGCATATTGGGTTAAATTATTTATTTAGTGTGAAGCTTTAAAGATAATTATAGAGATTAATTAGATTCCAAGTCAAAGACTAAGAGATATGGAAAGAAGATAAGCATGGAAATTGGAGATAAGGAAAGAAAAGCTAAAAATATGGAAAAGGTAAAGCTGCCATAAATCTGAATTTCACCACCCACGACCACAAATCAGCTTATACTTAAAATCGGTGGGGAATTTGGAGAAACTGTCAAGAGCAAAGTTAAAGATCTTTCCGAGCCGATGAATTGCGACTACTCATATGCGTCAAACGGATAAGAATTGAAACTATTAGGACCAAAACAAAAACGGGTCTGATTTCATATTTTAGGGTTACGAATTTGAGTTGGGCAAGGAGTCCACTACTTACCTTCTCCTTCAAGAAAACGAATTAGGGCTTCAATACACCCTTATATCACTTGTAAATTATCCTTGCCTCATAGTAATTAGTCCTTAGGTTTATTATCATCAGAATTATTGTAGAGAGCAAGATGAAGTCTTTCATTATTTCTTTTAGTTTATTTCCTTCAGGTATGAACTAATTTTCCCATAGCTTGGGTTTTCCATCATGTATAATCTATGAATTCTATTTTCTTTCTATCTAAGTTTCTTTGGGAATTATATGTTTTAATATGATATTAGCTTCTTACCTATATATTTGTTTATGTGTTTTGATTTAATGACTGTTTTCCTTGCGGTGCACAACGTTTAGGATTACCTTAATAGTAGTTAGATGATCACTTTAGCTGGGTGTCTAATTATTGAAACACCACATAACGTCTAGTGTCGATATTGGTCTTGACAACACTAATTCTAACTAGATAGTAATTAGGGTATGATTTAACCACTATCACCATGTTTGAAAATTGATTGCTTAGGGCCCTAGTAGCGCAGGAAAACCCTATTTAAACCAGCATCGTGGTGTGTACGTAGCCCCGTTAGTCTCTCTCAAGGTTTAAGGTATGAGAATTTAGAATCCTGACTAAGTATCTAAGAGCTAATTATCCACCTTATTAACTTGAGTTGATAGAAAGAATTAGAAGGATTAGTGCATACTAGCAAAACCTAAACTATACTTCTCACCTCACATTTCTTATCTTTTATTTATTGTCTTTAATTTTCATTAGTTTAATTAATATTCTCTTAATCAATCCTCTTTATTTTCTATCTTTTAATTAATTTCTTCTTACTCGTTATTTCTGATCATCCGTTTAACACACTAAGTCCCTGAGAACGAATTCAACTTATCATTAAAACTTGCCTACGTCCTGTAATACTTGCAATGCCGTGCTTGTCTAGGGTGAAGGTGCATTGTTTTCTAGCTTATATTTATCTTATTTTTATCACACCCTAGGCGACACCAATTATCCAAATATACCACACCGTCCCTAAACCCGGTTACAACCATAAAGACCTTAGGATTTCTCACTGCTTGATGGAGAAACAATTGAGCTACTAGGTTGTAGGTAAGTGGACCATTCGATGCTATATTAGGACCTATGAACAACCTATAGCCATTAGCACAAACTGAGTTGAGACCCCTCCTTCTGGCATTGTGAAATTAATCTATCCTTGAATTTGTGGATTGTTGATTATGTGTATATTAAGCATTATTTCTTGAGCATCACTACATGAGACTTTTTAGATACTATTCTCTAGGATCATTCATTTTGTTCTGTTCTTATTTTCCTGCTACTTCTCTCTTCTTGTCTATTTGACTACCCTACTATTCTTTATTTTTACTATATCGGGACGATACAACTTTGAGTTGGGGGTCTTGATGTCTCCCCATTTGTCATGAATTAATCCTAGTTGGAGACATCATTTTAGGTGTATTTATAAGAGCGTAGGTCGATTTTATCATGATTTAGTACACTTTCCTATATTGTGTCTTGAATTAATTATTTATTATTTTTAGAGCATATTGGGTTTAATTATTTATTTAGTGTGAAACTTTAAGGATATATGATAATTAATTAGAGTCCAAGTTAATTTTAAGAGTTAAAGGAAAGAGGATAAACATGGAAATTGGAGATAAAGACAAAAATTATGAAAAAAGGAAAAGATAAAGTTGCCATATAAATCTGAATTCCAGCAGCTACGATAAAAAAGGGCTGCTATCTCAATATTGGCTAGGAATTAGGTAGACTGGTCTACATCAAAGTTAAAGAGCTTTCCGCGAAGATGAATTTCGACTACTCAAACGCGTCAAACGATTAAGTATTGAATCAGTTACGGCCAAAACAAAACAACATCAAAATCTTACCTTTTCTAGATTCTAGGGTTACGATTTTGAGTTGGGCTTGGAGTCCAAAACCTACCTTATACTCCAAGAAACGAATCAGGTCTTCCTATACCCTACAAATGCAACCTCTTATCACAATAAAATCATCCTTGGCTAAACCTTAAACCAGGAAGAAGCTTACAACAAGAAGAGAAGTCTGGAGTGATTAGAACACCATATTATGTCATCTTCAACCTTCAAATTTGTAATTCTTTTCCTTTCTTTCATTAGTATGACCTAAATAATTTTAGCTTGGGATTTAGCATATTTGTATGAACCCTAGCTTTTCTATTTGATTTGGGATACTACGGTATTTAATTTGAATTCATGTTTTATGTTCTATTTATGTGTTTTGATTTAATAACTGTTTTCGTTGCTAGTGCACGAGTATAGAATTACCTTAATAGTAGTTAGATGGTCACCTTAACTGGGTGTCTAATTATTAAAACAACACATAACGTCTAGAATAAGGTTTAGACTTGACAAATCAACCTAACTAGATAATCATTAGGGTATATTTTCACCACTATCACCATGTTTGGAATTGAATTTCTTAGGGCCTTGGTGGCGCTTGATAACCCTAAGTTTAGGCTGCCTCGTGGTGTGTCTGTAGCCCCCTTAGTCGCTCTCAAGGTCTAAGGTATGTGAATTTAGAATTCTGATTATTGCATATCACTTGATTCACCCTTATACGATATAATAACTAAAACTAGTGGGGATTACTTGCTAATATCTCGAGCTAAAACTATTTGCTTCTCTCTTTTATTTAATTTTCTGTCTTTTAATTTCTTAGTTAATTTCCTTATTTAAAAATCAATAAAAATCTATTTCCTTTTAATTATTTGCGTATTATTTTATCTAACTTTTTATATCTGCACTTGAATATTTGCATAAGTTATTCCTAACCTTCTTAGTCTCTGAGGAACGAATCTTACTTACTCATTAAAACTTGCATACGTCATGTATACTTGCAGAACCATGCTAGGCTAGGGTGTCTATTTTTGCACTTATTTATATCATATTTTTATCACACCCTAGTCGACACCACCTACACAATAGAAAAACTACGTTTTTATCCTATTAGCTTGTACACACATTTAAATCATACACTAAATTAAACTAGAAAGCAATTTAAACTAATCTACAATTAACTGACTTTCGTTTGACATCGTTAAGCTCGACGGGTTACCTCGGGTTACTCGTTTTCTAGGAGGTACATGACCTCTTCTTGTGCAAATTCCTCACTATCATGGTATATCTTCAAGCGATGGTCATTAACCATGAAGGTCCTATTCTCTATTAAATGTTTTATTTCTATTGTTCCATGAGGTGTGACTTTTGTAATAACGTATGGTCTTCCCCAACGGCATTTGAGTTTGCCCGGATATTTCAAGAATTTGGAATCGGAGAGGAGAATTCTTTGGCCTATCTCGAACTTCTTCGTACGAATCTGTTTATCATGTCGTCTTTTTGTTTTCTCTTTTTATAGACGTGAATTGTCATAGGCATGAAAATAAAACTCTTTTAACTCGTTCAACTACATCATCATTGGCTTACTCGCTTGTTGTACATTTTGGTTCAGATCTTTTATAGACCAATAAGCACAGGATTCAAGCTCGATAGGAAGATGACAGGCACTGACGTAGACTATGAAGTATGGAGATGCTCCAACTGGTGTTTTGAATATTGTACTGTAAACACAGAGAGAACCATCTAGCTTAAGTGACCAGTCTTTCCTCGTTTTAATTATGGTCTTCTCTAGAATAGATTTGATCTCTCGGTTAGAGACCTCGTCTTGACGTTAGTTTGGGGATAATAACCTGTTGAAATACGGTGTCTCACCTTCAAATTACGAAGAGCGGCTGTCAACTGAACGATGATGAAATGGGTACTTTTATCGCTAATAAGAACACGTGGTGTACCATGTCTTGAGAATTTATTAGTTTCGAGGAACGTGACAACTGTCTTGACATTGTTCTTTGGTGTAGCCACTGCTTCTACCCACTTTGAAACATAATCTACTAATAGATAAATATGAAGATTCCCATGGGAAGGAACGAATGGTCCCATGAAATCTATACACCAAACATTAAAGATTTCTACCTCTAACACATTGTTGAGTGGCATCTCGTCTCTCTTTGATATATTGCAAGTAAATTGGTATCTTTGACAGGTCTGGACGTACCAATGACAATATTTGTGAATGGAGGGCCTATGAAACCCGGATTGAAAATTATTTTAGATGCGGTTCTATCGCCCTTGAAGTGATCACCATATGGTGAGCCATGGCAATTTTCAATGATCTTCTTAGTCTCGTTCTCATAAACACATCTTCTGATTACTTGGTCACTGCAAACTTTGAAGAGGTAAGGATCGTCCTAGAAGAATTGTTTGGCTCTATGTCTTAACCTCTTTCATTGTTGTGAATTGTAATCTGCAGGGAATACACCACTCACTATGAGATTAACTATATCTGCATACCATTGAACAAACGTGTTTTTTACAGCAATGAGGTGTTCATTGGAGAATATCTCTTTGACCAATTCTAGTCATGTGTTGACTATAGGTCCTTCAAGGCGAGATAAATGATCCACTACTTGATTCTTGGTTCCTTTTCGATCTCGAATATCTACATCAAAATCATGTATCAACATTACCCACCTAATAAGATGCGTTTTGGCATCCTTTTTCTCTATAAGGTATTGGATTGCTAAATGATTTGTGTATATGATAGTTGTCATCCCAAGAAGATAGGAAAAGAAATAATCAAAAGCATATACAACGGCTAGTAACTCTTTATCTGTGACTATATAGTTTAATTGGGAAGTTGTGAAGGTATTACTCGTATGAAGGAAACAGTAATACTCTCTTCCTGCAAGCTTGTCTAGAATCTGATTCATGAACAGTAAATGGAAGTGATCTTTCTTCGCGGCTTTGTTGAGCTTACGGTTGTCCATGCATACACTCCACCCCACAACAGTTCTTGATAGAATGACTTCAATTTTATCATTTAGGATGGTAGTGATACCTCCTTTCTTTGGAACACACATTGCACTGGAGTGACCCATTCAATGCTTGAAATTGGGAAGATAATTCCTTCATCTAGTAACTTAATAACTTTTTTCCTTACCACCTCCTCCATCACGAGCATAAGTCTTCTTTGCCCCTTTATAGAACGCCCCTTTTCATCTTCAAAAATGATCTTATGTTGGAAAATGGTAGGACCGATCCCCTTTGTATTGGAGATAGTACTCCCAGTAGCCACTTTGTTGGCTCAAAGTACACGTAACAACTTCTCTTCTTGAGAACCTGAAAGGTTAGCAGAAATAATAACATGCAAATTTTTGTTCGTACCTAGATACGCATACCTAAGATGAGCAGGAAGTGGTTATTCCTCGAGGACATGAGGACATATTATAGATGGTTTCCACATTGGTTCAATGTCTCTTTCCTCTCGGATTTGTTCTTGAACTCTCGTTTTTGGTCTACCATCATCTGAATCTAGAGCAACCACTTCATCGATTAACTCTTCATGCAACTCCGGTGATTCAAATGTTAAGGTTTTTGTTAAGGTGTCTTTAAAACTTGTCTTATTAAAAACCTCTTGTGTAATTTTTCTCATGACATCTACTCGGAAACAATCATCCTTCGTATTTGGATACTTCATGGCCTTAAACACATTGGATGTAACATGTCCGTCTTGGATCCTCATGATCAATTCACCATTCTCAACATCAATTAGTGTTCGCCCCATGGCTAAGAATGGTATACCCAAAATGATTGGGACATTCTTATCGGGGTCGTAGTAAAAAAGGAATAAAAATCAAATAGAAATATAAAAGTACTAGTGGGTACTACCTCTTCTATGTTAAGCTTCTCTAACAAAGACTTAGGCATGAGACTAATACTCGTTCCTAAATAACACAATGCTTTCCTGGTCCATCCTTCACCAATGTCAATGGGATTAGTGAAACTCCTTGGATCTCTCAATTTTGGTGGCAGCTTGCTTTGACATATGGAACTACACTCCTTAGGTAAAACAATCAATTCCCTAGTTTCTAAACTTTGTTTGTTAGAAAGAGTGTCCTTCATGAATTTGAGATATTTTGGAATTCTTTTGAAATCTTCTATGAACGGTATATTGATATCTAAGTTACTCACAATGTCAAGGAACTTCTTGAATTCTTTTTCGTTGTTCTTGTTTTTGATACGTGATGGGAATAGTGGTGGAGGTCGTGGTTTGTTCGCCACTAAATCTTTATTCTTTTCTGGTGTCTTCTCGGTAGGAACATTCACTGGTTCATTTACCTCTTTGATTTTATCTTCAAATGTTTCTTCAACTACCTCTTCTGGAACGAGGGTTGGTTCTTGTGTTTGTTCTTTTCCAATCACTTAGGGATGAGGTAACTGCTTTCCACTTCTCAAAACAATCGCATGGAAAACATCATGTTGTAGATTTATAAGTTTGCTTGGAAGTTGTTCTACTTGTATGGTTTGTATTTTATTTTCAATTTGTGACCCTTGATGCTTTAGTTGTTTGATGATGTTACTTTGTTGCTCGAACCTATCTTGATACATCCTTTGGCTTTCAGCTTAAATTTTGGGAATGCGGGTATCTCTTGCTCCAAGTTTGTAGCTGAAGGTTCTTTGTAGAATGAACATAATTTGCTTGATGCATGGGATTGGGCATGTAAGGTGAAGTTTGAACTCCATAGTTTGGCACTTGTTGGTAGATTGGTTGTGGTTGAGCTTAATAATAATAATTCTGGGGTCAAAGCGAATAGAAGTGATGTCTACCTAATTGTTCTATATATAAGCCCTTAGGAGACAACATTTTAGGTAGAAAATGGTCTTTTTATATTGAATTTTGTGCTTAATTTGTAATATTTTCTTGTCTTGATTTGATGAATTATTATTTTTAGAGCATATTTGGTTTAATTTGTGCGTTAATGTGAAGCTTTAAAGATATATAAAAATAAATTATATTCCAAATCAATTCTAAGAAGATAAGGAAAGAAGATCTTGAAAAAATCAGGAGATAGAAGAAGGAAAAGGTAAACTAGGAAAGGAAAAGTTGCCAAATATTAACGAGTTTAATAAAGTTTGTTTACTTTATGCATTTTGGCGAATGTACTCCCAAGAAAATAATCTATGGAGCAAGTGGACCCACTGTAATATCCTCAAAGGTAATTGTATATGGAGTATTGAAGTAAAGCAACACCACACCTGGATATGGAAGCAGTAAATGAAGGTGAGACACATTGCTTATAGATTCATTCAGCACAAGGTTAAGGATGGTAAAAGCACTTTCATGATTTGGGAAAAATGTCTTGATGGCAAAGAGGTACAAGAGGTCATAAATATTGAGTTTGATAATCAGAATATAAACAGTAACAGGACTATTGATTATTTTTATGGTGGACAGAGATGGAGATTGCCTCCATGTATTGGAAAGCTTCCTGAATTAAGTAATTTCAAATTAACCCTAGGAGAAGACAAAAAGATTTGGAGCGAAAGTAATACAAAGGGCTTTTCCTTTAAGAAAACTCTTTTGTATATCTCTGAGGAAAAAAGAAGTGTTGAGTGGCACAAAATAGTGTGGGGTAAGTGGTGTATCCCACGCTGTTCTTTTATTTCGTGGTTAGCTATTCAAAATAGACTAGCTACTAAAGCAAGAATGTTAGAATGGGGTCTGCAAATAAATCCTTCATGTGCATTCTGCTCCAGCTGCATAGAAGATATTGATCATTTATTAATTGGATGCCCTTTCTCGAATGAAATTCTGGGTAAAATACTTAATAAGTGTGGAGTTCAGAGTTCAGCTTGCGAGTTTAGTGGGTTGGTTAAAAATTGCCTGAATATCCTTGTTGCAGAGCATTTTCAAATTGTAAGTCTTTTATTAACAGTTTACATATATGTAAAGTGGAGTGAAAGAAATTTCAGAGAACATGGTGGAGTGATTTCAAGTGATAAACAGATATGTGCGAAAATCTCTACTCATGTTATTATGAAGTTGAAGAAAAAAGAAGTAATGCTGGAGCTAGTATTGAAGCTACTAAATCAAATTAAAGAATGGGCGTGACTTTGTATTTGTTGAGCGATTTATTTTCTTTTATCTTTTAAGCCCATGTAATAGATAATTAAAAGATAGCCCACTTAAAATGTAGTAGTGTTTATGTGGGTTTGTTTTCTTTTAATGTTTTTAAAGTCTGTGAAAGTTGTAAAAGCAAATGGGAAGCTGATCCTATTTTAATAAAATTTTGATTTGCCGATAAAAAATAAGTTACCAAATAAATCTGAATTTCACCAGCTACATCCACAAAAGTGATCATAAATCATGATTGGATGAAAAGTTGGAAATATCGTCTGAAGCAGAGTTGTAGAGCTTTCCGAGACGATCAGTTTAGATATAAAGATTGCATCAATCGGAGTTGAAACGAAGAGGTTATAGCCAAAACAAAACAACAACAGTTTCTTACCTTTTCTATATTTTAAGGTTACGAATTTGAGTTGGGTTTGGACTCTTTTACTTGACCCCTACTCCAAGATTTCGACCTAGCACCTATATATCAGTTCTAAACCTTAGAAAATCATTCCTTGGCTGCATAAGCTTAATATATATACATAAATTATTATAGAAGCAATCAGGAGGATCTAGAGAAGGAAGAAGCAAGAGCTAGAGCTTAAATACATCAATTCTACACTTCTCCATCTCTATTCTTTGGGTAAATTAGTATTAGATCTATTTTGTCTATGAGGTATTTCTAAGATATTTATTCAAGAGTTTTAGTATGCATAATTTCTCTTTAGGATTGTAATTATATGAATCATGGATTATTGTTTTTCTGTTTTAATTCGAATCTGGGATTTTAGTATTTAATTAAATTGGTTCTTAATTTCCATTGACTATATTCTTGTGCTTGTTTTCTATCATTGACGTCATGAATCAAGGGTAGGTTTTAGTAATTAGGCTATTCACTTAGTGGCAAGTGATCATCCGACAGGGGGTTTAATTACAGAACTAGGATATTGACGCGTGGTGTCCGTTATTGACCGACAGGCTTGACTAACCACGTAGCCAAAGAGGTAAAAGAACTTCACATCCGAAGAGGCATATTCGCCCAAATAGGGGTTCATAGTACTTTAGGATAGCTCCTAGGTCCACCCGACAGGGGGCTAGGAGATTATAGAGTCCCGACTATGGTGAGATTTCCCATTCACCCCTATTCTTAGGAATCATAAATTCAATAGGATAGATTCATACTTGCATCTCCTTATCTTATTCGCATAATTATTTGTTATTAGTTATTCATTATTGATTTTATTATTTAGTTAATTAGAAAACAAACTCCTTTGCTTCTTATCTTTGTAATTAAGACAATTAAATCTATCTATTCTAATATTGAACACGAAGTTAAAATAACTACTTAAATCCATGAGAACGAGACTCGATTTATCGAAGTATTACTTGGACAACCGTACACTTGCGGTCTGTGGATCCTTTACTTTTATTGCTTTATTTTAAAACACCCCAGGACCCACCAAGTTTTTAGCGCCGCTGCCGGGGATTTATTGCGGTTTTTTTTATTTTGTGTTTAAGTTAGTTAAATAGTTTTATTTGTTTTCAGTTTTAAGTTTTATTTGTTTTAGTCTCTTTTCAGGTTTTTGTTTAGGTATGGAGAATTCTCTCTATCAAGAGCCAAATCCACCACAGGCCTGGTGCATTCAAGTATAAAACTTAATTGATAAAACACACATCTTCATGGATCCGAGACGAGGGAGCTTTAGAGATCATGAAGAGAGGCTCAGGAAGTTGGAGGACTCCTTCAATCGTTTCATTAAGGTTACAATGGATAATGTAGTAAAGAGTGAGGTGAAAAGCGATGCTACCATATTAGTAGTGCAAGACATGCAACAACAACATCAATTGATGGAGCAACGATTGACGCAACTCACATAAACAATTCAGAGGCTACAACAAGTACCATCTAGGCAAACTGGCCAAGGTACAAATATTAATCATAAGGCCAATCAAGATAACGATGTTCAATTCGATGTAGTTGAAGAGTTTAGCCTTCAAGAAGAGAAGGAAGTGGAATAGCCACAAGTTACACCTAGTGAACTAGAGATTCCAACAATAGAAGAACCAACCATACTAAGCATAGATGAGACAATTGTTGATAACCGAGTCGAAGTTGAAATTAAACCTTGTGAACGGGAAGATTACATCCATGGAAACCCCAGCCAAGCCACGTTTAGAGGAATCAAATATTGAGATCTTGGTTAGAAAAGAGATAGAAGAAGAAGATACTAGGAGGCATTCTCCACCTAGTACTTCATTGATGTCACCACCCAGCCCTATGAAGATGACTCATTCAAATGGTGACATCGATAAAGCATTCGTAGAGGCGCGCAAAGAAGACGAAACCTACACCCAAATGCTTGAAGGTGATACAAAAGAACTCACACCGCAACAAGTATTCACAGAAGCTATTGCGGAAACAAATGAGAATGCGAGTGTAGAGATTGAAATTGACTCATAACAAAAGAAAGTTCTGAAACATCCCTTGTTTTGGATAAAAAGCTAGAGGAGGTGTTACTTGAGTTCCCCATTATACTAGAAGTATCTAAAGAGGTTAAAGAGAAGGACCACCACCATGAACCCGTGAAGAAGAGAGCTAAAAATGAGTTTGGGGTTGGAACCACGGTTGCTTGGAAGGCTTCCAAACAAGAGAATAGGCCATGAGGGTTAAAAAATGCATGGATGGGGCCATTTGTTGTTACTCGAGTGGTGACAGCAAAATTAATAGAGATACAACCTTCAAGAGGTCAAAGCCTGCGAATGTAGACATTCATAGCCTCACCCACTGCTGGGGAGGCTACATACTCAAGGGATAATGGAGGTAACACGTCTAACTTTGAAAGTCGATAAGAAAGAGCGCTCTTGGGAGACACCCCAAGTATTAATTGCTTTATTAGTTTAGTTTTTTTTAGTGTGTATTAGTTAGTTTACGTATTTTTTAGTTGATATTGCATATTTGAGAACGGTATTAATGTTTTTGATGTGTAGGTATGCTGCAAGGGTTAGCGTTTGGGGTGAAAATTTTGAAAATTTTCGGAGTTGAAAAGGTCTGGACAGAAGTATTTTGCGGTACACCGCAGGTATTCGCGGTGCACCGCACTTATCACCGTGAAATTTTTTAACGAAACTTCGAACGAGCATAACTTTGCGCTCGGGTATCGGAATTCACTTTTTCTCGAGTCTAAATCATGTATTTTTTCGAGATCTATCCAATGGAGCTGAGAAAAACTAATGTGGAGGTAAAATAAAAGACGTATTTTTTCGTGGCATCCAGAGACTTCGTGCGGTACACCGCACGACCAAAACCGTGGCAACTGTTTGGAAATCGGGTAAACTGTCGAGACCTCTTATGCAAAAGCGTGTCGACAATTCACGAACACGGTCTAAAAATCTCGAGTCCGGTACCGCACCATTGCTCCAGTGCACCACAACAATATCCAATTGCAAAGGTTATAAGAAGGGTTCAAAGAGAAGGTTAGTATTAGTTATGAATTTTTAATCCTTAAGCCTCTCTTTCTTCACCAAGGCACCCAAAACCCATGAAACACCATGAAAGCTTCATCAAACCTTCACCAAACATCAAAACACTACCCAATCACCATAAATTCACATCCAAATCCTTCCCTACATCATTACAAATAAGATTCAACCACCCAAATCATATCAAAACACCTGCACATAAGAGAGTATTCATGAAAAACAAGAGCTTTCTAAAGTGTGATTGATTGTGATGGAGCATAATAGGATGTAAGGGAAAGAAAAATGGTGATACTAGAAGGTTACATACATGAAAAAGCACTGCACCCTATTCTGGGTATTGATCAGACGAGGTAAATAGACTCAAAGATTATGTTTTCTTTCTTCCTCACAATTTCTCTAATTGCAATATATGTGTTATTTTATTATTATCGAGTCTGTTTCGAGTCGTGGTGACGTAACTCATTTTTGAGTAAGGGGAGTTGGGATTCATTGTCCCTCATCTCCATTTTATGTGATTTACTGTTTTTTTAGAGAAATTTGAAATTTTGAAATTTTTAAGAGATGGATTAGATGTAGAGTGTGTTTAATAGCTTGAAAGCATAATCTTAGTAAGTTAATGATAGAAAGTAGTATGTTTATGAGCAGCTTTAATTTGTATGCTTTGAGTATTTGTAGGAAAACACACATTGATGGTAAAGAAAATATTAGTTAGTAATGCGATCGAAAGTATGTTCGATCTCAGGGAGCCATGAGTGGTGTGTAGGCCGTGAGATCCAAGCTAGTTGATAAACCCATGTGATGAACGTGTTAAAGCTAAAAGAATGAAGAAACTACATAATTTAGAAAGTGATTAAGGCGGTTCTTTCATAAGACCATTGTTTCCTTTTAGCTTGCTGTCCATTTGTTATATTATATATCCTTCTCAGCCCCTTCCAGCCTTTCTAAAGCCGTTTTATTAGCCACATTATAAGTCATATCCCTTTAGATTATAGGACTTTTCCATATGACCCGCACTCGAATTGCGATGCATAGACAATTGTTTTAGAGCTTGAGTTTGGGGTGGTGGGTCCGACATTATGGGAAATATTATTAGGTTTTGATTTTTGAACTTATTAATTGTGCTCTGTTCTATATTTTGATGAAAATTCACAGGTTTATTATGTTGTAACCCTTTGCCGGGGTAAGAGTAAATAAAAAAAGCTATGAAGAGCTTGAAAAGAAAAGAAAATATGGAAAAGAAATAGCATGATATCTCAACATGAAAAAGAGAGTCATAGCTATACGAAAGAAAAAAAATTGATACGAAAAGAATATAAATATTTGGACCGGCAAAGAGGAATTTTTATGTGAACATCTTTATTCTTTAATTGGGTTATTGGGGATGCTAATTAGTACATAAAGGAAATCATTGAGTTGAGTGATAATGTTTTAGTAACTCAAGCTCTAGGGTGATTCGTTGATGGCTAGTGAGAAGAGATCCAAAATCTCACTCTAAAGATTCCAAATATACTTATCATACCGTCCCTAAGCCAACATTACAACCCTAAAGACCTTTTGATTCTTTGATATGTATCTAGAAGTGCTTGAGCCGTTAGAGAGTAGTTAAGTGGATCTTTAGATACTAGTGAAGTTCGATGAACAATCTATAGCCTCCTTGGTAAACTGAGTAAAAATCCTTCCCTTCTTACATTGCGAAACTAATCCAATCTTGAATTCAAGCCGTGTTGATTGTAGATATGACAAGTGTGCAGGTCTGCAGTTTGTAAATATTATTACATGAAATTTTCAAAGTAGTTGTTTCGAGTTTATTTTATATATTCTGCTATCTTCTTTTCCCCTGTGCTTAATTGACTTAGCTGATATTTTAGAGACTTCCCTATATTCTTATTTCTTATTGTATCGTGACGATACAAATTTGAGTTGGGGGTCTTGATGTCTCCCTAATTGTTTTAAATATAATCCCTTAGGAGACATCATTTTGGTAGAAAATGGTCTTTTTATATTGACTTTTGTGCTTAATTTGTAGTATTCCTATTTTTTTCCTTGATTTGATGAATTATTATTTTTAGAGCATATCTGGTTTAATTTGTGTGTTAATGTGAATCTTTAAAGATATATAGAAATTAATTAGATGCCGAATTAATTCCAAGAGATAAAAGAAAGAAGATCTTGAAGAAATCATGAGATAGAAGAAGGAAAAGATAAACTAGGAAAGAAAAAGTTGTCAAATAAATTTGAATTTCACCAGCTACAACCACAAAAGTGTACATTACTCAAGATTGGATGGGAATTTCGAAGAATGGTATGAAGTTAAAGTGTAGAGATTTCCGATACGATTAGTTTTGATATAAAAAATGCATCAAAAGTTACGTCCAAAACAAAGCAACCGTTCTTACCTTTTCTATATTTTAGGGTTACGAATTTGAGTTGGGCTTGAACTCTTTTCCTTGACCCCTACTCCAAGATTTCGACCTAGCACCTATATGTATCAGTTCTAAACCTTGGAAAATAATCCCTTGGCTGCATAAGTTTAATATACATATACATATCATCATAGAAGCAATCAGGAGGATTTAGAGGAGGAGGAAGCAAGAGCTAGAGCTTATTTACATCAATTCTACACTTCTCCATCTCTATTCTTTGGGTAAATTAGTATTAGATGAGGTAATTATAAGATATTTATTCAAGAGTTTTATTATGCATAATTTCTCTTTAGGAATGTAATTATATGAATCATTGATTATTGTTTTTCTGTTTTAATTTTGAATCTAGGATTTTAGTATATGATTGTTTTTGTTCTTAATTTCCATGGACTATATTATTGTGCTTGTTTATTATCATTGACGTTGCGAATCAAGGGTAGGTTTTAGTAATTAGGCTATTCACTTAAGTGTCAAAGTGATCACCTTGTCGGGGGTTTAATTACAGAACTAGAGTATAGACGTGTGGTGTCCGTTATTTAGACTGCTTCAAGCCACGTTTTGTTTTGGTCATAACTGCTTCAATACTTATCCGTTTGATGCGTTCCAATAGTCGAAACTGATCGTCTCGGAAAGCTCTTTAACTTTACTTCAGACCATTCTTCCAAATTGCTAACCAATCTTGAGTTGTAAGCCCTTTTGTGGTCGTGGGTGCTGGAATTCAGATTTATTTGGCAACTTTATCTTTCCATATCCTAACTTTTCCTTTCTTTTCTCCAATTTCCATGTATATCTTCTTTCTTTTATCTCTTAGAATTGACTTGACATCTAATTAATCTCCATATATATCTTTAAAGCTTCACACTAAATAAATAATTAAACCCAATATGCTCTAAAAATAATAATTTATTAAATCAAGACTAGAAATAGGAAAGTGCACTATATCATGTGAAAATCAAGTATTTAGACTTCTAAAACACTAAAAATGATGTCTCCAACTAATATCAATTCATGACAAATGAGGAGACATCAATCTCTCGATAAGAGACCTCATCTTGATCGTTTGCTTGTGAATGATAAGCAGTAGATACACGGTGTCTCAATTTATACTTCTCTAATACCACTTTCAAGTATTTGTTCACAAACTCCATAACTGATAATAACTCTAGGTGTACCATGTCTCGTGAAGATGTGTGATTTCAAGAACTTTATCACCACTCGCGAATCATTTGTAGGTAGAGCTACAGTCTCTACCCATTTTGACACGTAATGAACATCTAGTAAGATGTAATACAAAAGGACCCATGAAATCAATACCCCATACATCAAATATTTCAATTTCAAAAACATTATTACGTGGCATCTCATCTCTTTCGATATATTACCGGTATATTGGCATTTGTGGCATTATATGACATATGCATGACAATATTTATGTAAAGTGTGGCAAAAAAATCTGGATTGAAGTACCTTTGCAGCTGTACGATCACCTTTGAAATGTACTCCATTGGGTAAATAATGACAACTTGCAACTACCGCACGGACTTCACCTTCAGGTTTGCATCTTCTCACCATCTGATTAGTACATGTTTTGTAGAGTAAAAGATTCTCCCAAAAGAACTATTTTGCACGGTGAACTAATCTCTTCCTCTCATGTGAATTAGCCCCTCCAGGACCCATTCACAATGAGATTTTCTATGTATGCATAAAAAGGAGTACCATTTGCGTGTATCGAAAATAAACTCTCATCAGGAAACTCCTCTTTGACCAACTCTGGTCCACTGTTAACCTTAGAACCTTCAAGACGTGATAAAACCTGATTTTCAATTCCCTTTCGATCTCGAATCTCTAAGTTAAACTCTTGTAACAACAACAACCATTTAATCAATCACACCTTCAAATATTTCTTCTCCATAAGGTATTTGATTGCATAATGATTTGTGTATACAAAAATTTTCTCCCCAAGAAGATAGGAATGAAATTTCTCAAAAGCGTACACAACAGCTAATAGTTCCTTGTCAGTCACGGTATAATTAATCTGGGCACTTGTGAAGGTCTTACTCGCATAGTAAATGGAATGAAATACCTTATCTTTTCTCTGACCCAACATAACACCCATAGCAAGATCACTAACATCACACATAACTTCAAACAGGATGTTCAGATCGAGAGGAAGTACAATCGGAGCGGATATGAGTTTCTCCTTGATTTACAAGAATGCCGCCATGCAAGATTCATCAAAATTGAATTTGATGTCCTTCTCGAGTAAGTTACATAACGGCTTGGCGATCTTAGAGAAATCTTTGATAAAACGATTGTAGAACCCAACATGACCCAAGAAGCTTCTTATCCCTTTAACAAAAACAGGAGGTGGAAGAGTCTTGATCACCTCAATCTTTTGAAGATCAACCTCTAACTCTGCACTTGAAACCTTATGCCCTAACACTATTCCCTCCCAAACCATGAAGTGACACTTCTCCCAATTTAAAACCAAGTTAGTTTCCTTGCATCGAATTAACACCAGGTCTAGATTCTGCAAACAATCATCAAAGTTATCACCAAAAATAGAAAAGGCATCCATAAATACCTCAAGGAATCGATCGATCATGTCCCAGAATATTGCCATCATACATCTATGGAAAGTAGCAGGTGGATTACACAATCCAAATGGCGTCCTTCAATAGGAAAAGGTACCAAAAGGACATGTAAAGGTCGTTTTGTGTTGATTTGAAGGGTCTACACATATATTATTATACCCCGAGTACCCATCGAGAAAACAATAGTATTCTTTTCCGGCTAACTTATCCTACATCTGATCTATGAACGGAAGAGGAAATTGACCTTTTCAGGTAGCCTTGTTTGATTTACGATAATCCATACACACTCTCCATCCCACAATGGTTCTTGAGGGTTGTTGTCTCCCATTTTGTTCTAAATATTATCCCTTCGGAGACATCATTTTTGGTGATTAATTGACTTATTTGATAGACTTTCAAGCTTATTTGGTTAGATTGCGTTTTCTCCCCTTGGATTTGTATTATTTTCATTTTAGAGCTTTTGTGCGTTAATTTGTTTTTTTTTAGTGTAAATTTATTAGTTCCATGGATTAGATGGAGTACCAAGACAAGGAGGAGAAACGGGAATTAAAGTCATAGATCGAGTGTAGAAGTCAAAGGCGAGAAAAGATGATCCGAAGAATTTATTAGAGGAAAGTGAAATCTGGAAGGCTATTACAAATCACTGTTTTTGAGCTACTTAGCCACTAATTCAGCCTTAGAGTCGTGAAATAAGGAATTTGCATCTTTGAGTCAGGAAGATTTTCCAACTGGAACGAAGTGATTTGGAGTCCGGACGCAAAAGGTACAACCGTTTTAGTAACAGCTGTACACCAGTTACGGGATTTCATTTAACCTATTTCCTTTTAAGAGGAGATCCCAATCCGTTTTTTCCATCATATATAAGCCTTAGACTTCCTTTTTTATAACACAACTCATATTAGACAAGTCAGAGACGCCAGAGAGAAGTTAGAAGCAAAAAGGGAGAAGAAGCTGAAGTTGGAGAAGCCTATTTCTTCCATCATCGGTCAAAATCAATCATTTAATTTATGTAATTAGATATGAGTAATTTATCTTTTATTTCAGTTGTTAATTACATTATGAGCTAAATACATTAGTGCTTGAGAATCGCAATAAAAGGGATGAACCCTGATTAATTTATTTCATGTTTCTGAATTTGGGATTTTATAATTTAAATTGAATTGGGTAATTTATATTGGTTATTACTTTGTTATTATTTACTATTTCTTTCGATACAACTAGAAATAGGTATTAGTACTTGGGTTGTTCACTTTAAGTGGCAAAAGTGATCATCTGACGGGGGGTTCAAATACAGAATTAGGTAATCACCGTGTAATGTTCGTTATTGACCGACAGGCTTGACTAGTTACATAGCCAATTAGGTAAGAACTTTGCATCCGAAGAGACATATTCGCCCATATAGGTTAAAGTACTTTAGGATAGCTCCTAGGTCCACCCGACAGGGGGCTAGGAGATTTTAGAATCCCGACTAGTATTAAAATACCGATGCTACCCTTAAATAAACACGTTAATTAAATTGATTAGGCGGAACCCTTGCGAGACTCAAGTACACCTTCTCGCGTCTACTCATTATTTACTTTATTTTCATTTATTTTTCTTTCTTTAATTTAGTATTTTTATTATTTGCATATTAGTTTCATAAACAAAACCCAACAAATATTTTATCATTTATTTTTCTTGTCACATAACAATTATCCTCACTTATTACTTAACTTCATAAGTCATATCCATCCGTCCCTGAGATTGAAAACCCGTTTATCGGATATTTCTTGGACGACCCGTGTAGTTGTAGGTTCGTGTCCCTCCATTTTAGGGTTGTTATTTTATAACACATCAGGAGACACCAAGTTTTTGGTGTCGCTGCTGGGGATGGTAGCGTGTGACCACGGTGTTATCCGTAAGTGATTTAGTTGTATTTTTTATTTTATTTCTCGGTTCTACCCTTTTCTTTGTTTTGTAATTCTCAGGTTTTACAGGTTTGGTGTATGCTCTCGAATTCGAGAGAATAGTCCGAGCTAAAAACAGAAGGGAGAGAGAAGCAAGGGAAAAGGAGAGAGAGAGAGAGAGAGAGAGAGAGAGAGAGAGAGAGAGAGAGAGAGAGAGAGAGAGAGAGAGAGAGAGAATGGAAAACTTGAACATGGTAACCCGATAGTGCCACCAGTTGTGCAAGATCCACCGGCAGGAAATCGAAACGCTCAAATTCAAATTCCTCTGGTAGGTCAACATCAACTCAATAATAATAGTGCAAGAATTCAAGAAGACGCACCAAGGTTCATCCAACCTAACAAATATAGACCTTTTTGTTTACCACCATTAGGACTCCGTCCACCCGCAATTCAAGGAATCCGATTCAGACCAGACACATGTATGATTAATCAGTTTATCAGTGTTGGACAGTATAGTGGTGTAGCATGTGAAGATCCTATTCGATCCATGTTCAAATTTATGCAAATATGCTATGCATATGTCCCTCGTGGAGTAACCCAAGAACAAATGTACTTTCATATGATCCCATTCTATCTCACCGGCGGAGATAGTGAATGGCATGATCAGTACCAACATGATGAAATCTTAACTTGGGATGAACTTCAGACTGCGTTCTTCGATAGCTATTATCCTCAAAGTGTCAAACTTAGTGGACAACTTGATGTAGCAGGATTCTGTCAAGAACAGGGAGAAACTATAAGAGTTACTTGGACTCGTTTTCAAATGTTATTACAAAAATGTCCATTACATGGGTACTCAATCGAATTACAGCTTGGAGCATTTCATTATAGTCTAGATGAAGCCTCCAAAGAGAAAGTAGATACTATGTGTCAAGGTGGCCTCATGGTGGTCACGACTAATCAAGCTTTGGCAATTCTGGATAGAATTGTAGAAAATGAAATGAGTTGGCAACCATTGAGATCATTAGTTCGAATTTCTAAAAAAGGGAACTTTGAATGTAGACACAGAAACAACCTTGAATACAAAGATTGCCGCCCTCGAGAATAAAGTTAAACAATTATCCATATCCAACAAACAAGATATTGTGAATGTTGTGCAAGCACCTGAGATATGTCCTAGTTGTGGGGCAGTTGATCATAGTTGGGAAGAATGTGCTAATAACCCAGGTTCTGTGTGTTTCGTTAACAATCTAGGTAATAATTGTTGAAATGGTCAAGGGTATGGTAATCAATAAAAGAATCATCCATGTTTTCAATATTCGAATCCACAAGGAGCTACTAATCCAGTAACTTATCAATCGATGCCCCAAGGACACAATTATCAATTTAAAAAGAGAAGAATCAATATAAGGGATGTCAAGCCCAACATGATGTTAATACAGAGACTCTTGCTCAAAAGGCACTCCCATCCCATCCACAAGATTGTGCAATTACTGCAAATGAAATAGCTCTCCAAATGAACCAGTTTATGACCATGTCCGTTAAAATGTCAACTAGGATAGAAGAACAACTGCACGCGCTCGTGGGCATATCACGAAAGAGTACACAAGAGCAGCAAGAAACCAATGTAAAGGTAAATGAACAAGTAGCTGCTTTCAAAATTCTTGAAAAGCCACTGTTTCAATTGGCAAAACAGATAAATCAGAGTCCCCAAGGACAATTTCAAACTAACACAGAGATTCCTCGCCAAGTTGAAGATTGTAACGTGATTTCACTTAGTAGCGGTAAGCAATTGCAACCACCTGCCTTCCCGATTATGAAAGAAAAAGAGGCATCTGTCGGACCAAAGGAGGTAGATGATGTGGTTGAGAAAGAAGAGAAACATGTTGTAGTTGAGAATGTAGATCCCTCATGCATCCAAAGGGAAGAATAGAAGATGTCCTCGTCAAGGCAGGTATGTTAATTTTTCCTGTCGATTTTGTTATACTTGATTACGACGCGGATAGGAATGTCCCTATCATTTTCGGAAGACCATTCCTAGCCACGGGGCGTACTCTCATTGATGTAGAGAATGGAGAATTAGTCATGCGTGTCCAAGACGAGGAGGTAAATTTCAACGTTTTTAGGCCAATGAAGTTTCCGTATCCCAAGGTGGAAGTTTCCTGTTGGATGTAATTGAACAGGTAGAGAAGGAGCCAACTAAGGTTGTGGAAACCCTAGGAAAGGAGGAAAGAGAGCTAAGAAAGAAACCACCAAATAAAGCTCCTACATATCCTAATGGAAGTCCACACCTCGATTATGAAAAGAAGAAAGGTAAGAAATATTCTATGAAGGTTCCAAAAGAACCTAAGAAGGAAAGAAAGAAAAAAGAGTTCAGAGTAGGCGAAGAAGTCGCAATGAAGAAGCCTGGCCCTCGTCTGCAATCGCGTGAATCCAAAAGTTCTTGGTTGGGATCATTCGTGGCCAAAAAGGTAATATCTGAGAAACTTGTTGGAATCAAAGACAAGGGATGCAAATTTCGATTAGCCAATGTGGATAACCTTACTCACTGATGGGGAGTTTATGTTAAGAAGTGATCTCAAAGGTAATCTGTCGAGCTTAACGAAGTTAAACAAAAGCCATTTTAATTGTATATTAGTTTATTTCTTTCATGTCTTTTAAATTCTTAGTATAAATTAGAGTAATTGTTATTTATTTAGTGTTTATTTTTAAAAAATGAGAAAGGTTTGGTGTTTTGATGATTCCAAGAGTAAAAAGGTCTTGAGTTTGGGGTAGGTGGTGCGAAAAAGAAAGAAAATTTGGTTGTCAAAACATGAGACAACTGGGAACCCGGTTAGCAATAACCGGTTAGCAGAGCTGGAAGGCCCCAATTCTCTGACCCGTGCGGTAGAGACACAAGGACAATCTTGCGTCGGAATTCGCGCCATCGACAACAACCGCGAACCCAGTTGGTCACTTACCGGGAACCGGTTTCCAACGTTGTGGCTTCCTAATTCTCTGACATGTGCGGTGGAGACGCAACCCACTTGTTGCATTTAAAGTTGCGCTCGTCGACGACAACCGGGAACCCGGTTGCTAGCTGACCGGGAACCCGGCCTCTGGGGGGAATTCTCTGGCATGTGCAGTAGAGACACAAGGTCAATATTGCGTCTGTGAGTAAAAAAAATCATAAACGGGCGCCCGGTTTCTGTCGGCGAAAATTGACCTAAACCTTAAGAAAACCTCGTTTTTCCCTTTCTTTTGGCCTCCCACACATGAAACAGGATTAATGACGAACCCAAGCTCCAGAAACACTTGCAAAACACCATCAAAACACCAAACCATCCCTCCAAACATTCGATCATGTCAAAAATCTTTCCAAAACACCGAAGATCCACACTTAATCCAAATCCTTTTCTCCACCAAGGCTTATAACTATCCATCAAACCTTTCCCAAACCTTAAATATTCATAACCCAGCTCAGAACAAATTATAAAACATATCCATACACCTTCAAAAACACCAAAGTCGCTAATTTCATCTGAAACTTTTGGGGAGTTCTTGAAGCTTTGAGTTTGGGATCATCAGAGATGACCATGAAGGTTGGAAAAGGTACATAAAGAGGAAAGAAGTTGGGTGTTGAAAAGGATTTCTGCAAATGAAATGATGATTTAGAGGGCTAGAAAGAGGTGAAAACTTTGGGAAATACGACAAAAAGAGTTCGAGGTAATGAAGGACAATTTATTCAAGATGAACGCAACAAAGTAATGATCTTTACATCTTGATAAAGAAGAATTCAAAGCCTCAACCTGAACGCAACAACGAAAACCAACCTAGTGTTGATTATGATACGTTTTCCTATTATTTTCTCATTTAGTAGTGTATATTACTTTAATTGCTTTATCAAGTCTTTTCGAGTCGTGGGGACACGACTCGTTTTTGAGTTTAGGGAGGGGTTCGTTACCTCATCCCAATTTTTTGTGTTATTTGTTTTATTTTCTTTCAATAAAATTAATTTTAGGGTTGCATTTGACTGTAGAGCATCTTAAATGTCCCCATTAAGCAAACTTTTTATGAATCTATGATAGAAAATAGTAGACCTTAGGAGTTAGTATAAAACACACTTATATTTCATGCAAACATAGGTAATTGATAGGAGAAATTAATGAACAATGCAAAAGAAGTAAACTTGTACTTAAGGAAAATGTTTGGTTTGTAGAACGTGAGATCCGAATTAGTAGAAAACCACTTAGGTATGAACTAGAGGCAAGATATGTAACTATGGAAAATGATAGAGGTAGTTCTTTGATAGCCATTTGAGACTTTTTAGCTTTCTATTCATTAATCTAATATTATCCGTCTTAGCCCCATTTTTAGCCTTTAAGCCTTTCTTTTGTCGCCACGATATAAGCCCATATTCCATTAGATTATTAGGCATTTCCATATGACCCGCACTCACAATCTTGAGATTTCCTGTCTTGAGCTTGAGTTTGGGGTGGTGGGTGATGTCTCCTCTTTTTTTCTATTTATATGCCCTTAGGAGACATCAAATTAGGTGATTATTTGACTAATCCGATAGAATTTTAGTGATAATATGTTATATTTTATTTTCTCTCGTTAGATTTTAATAATTTTGATTTATTAAGCTTTTGCGCGTAATATGGTTTATTTTAGTGAAAAGTTTGTAGGTTTCTAATACTAGCAAGGATAGGAATCAAGAATAGAAGTCTTAGATCGTGTAAAGAAGTCAAAAGCTACAAGAAATTCACGAGGAGTTGACAAATTTGAGTTTAAAATATGGAAGACTGATGGTAATTGCTGATTTCGAGCCACTTAAAAATGGATTCAACGTCTGAGTTATGAAATAGAATCTTGCCTTATCGAGTTACGAAGAGTTAGAAAGTTGAATGAGTCAATTCGGAGTTATATTGAGAACGTTACACCCGTTTTGGCAAAGGGTGTACAGCAGTTACTGGATTTTGGGCTTGAAGAGTAGACTTGGGTCATTTAATAATCGATTATTCTTTTAATTTAGCCCAAGTCCGAAAATCATAGTATAAATAGGTTTTTTGACTTTATTTTTACACCCAATTCACTTCCACAAAGTCAGAGCGTCAGAGAAAAAGGCAGAAGCAAGGAAGAAGGAAGAAGCCAAGAGCTGGAGACTTCAACATCTCCAATTCAACAGCGAAATCCAACCTCCGAATTAGGTCTTTAATTTTATTCTCTTTCTGTTGAACATGAATTCCATTATTTTAATTTCTTCTTTTATTTTAATTTCAATTATGAGCTAAGTTTTTATTGTACTTGAGAATCGCAACATAAGTTGAACCCATTCTTGAATAATTAGTGTTTTTCCAATTTGGGATTTAATAATTTAAATTGAGTTTTTATTTTACGATGACTTTTACTTTACGATTATTTATTATCCTTGGATTCATGAACTAGGGATAAGTTTTAGTACCTAGGCTATTCCATATAGTGGCGTATGGATCACCTTGACGGGGGGTGTGGGTATAGAACTAGGTAATTGCCATTGGTATCCGCCAATGACCTTGACAGGCTTGACTAGCCAATAGCCAAAGTGGTAAGATTTATTCATCCTAAAGTGGTTTTAATCACCCTGACGGGGTTTAGAAGATCGTAGGAGAGCTTTTAGGTCCACCCTGACGGGGGCTAAGAGATTGTAGAATCCCGACTAGCGTAAGAATAATAACTCAACCCTTAAAAGGAAACATTAATTAGTAAAGTTTGCGGTGAAACCCTAGCGTGACTCAAGTACTACTTTTCTCTCGCGTCTACCTCATTTACTTGCGTTATTTCTATTTTACTTTAATTACTTTAGTATTTAATTTACTTTTTCACTTTAGTTGTTAATCAAAAGAACCCCAACAAATATGCTATCTTTTATTTTTCCGTTATTTGCAATTATTCCGCTAATTGATAACATTAGAGTCAACCAATCCGTCTCTGAGAACGAACTTGTTTATCATATAATACTTGGGACAACTGTACACTTGCAGTTCGTGGTTCCTCTTCTTTATCTGCATCTTTTTATAACACAAAAGGACCCACCAAGTTTTTGGCACCGCTGCCGGGGACGGTAGCGTGTGACCCCGGTGTTTATCCTTTCGTGTTTTAATTGCATTTTTTATTTTTATTTTCAGTTTTACTCTTTTCTTTGACTTTGTCCTTTCTCAGGTCTTACAGGTTTGGTGTATGTACTCAACCCCTGAGAGTTTAATTCGAGAAAGAAACAAAAGATAAAAAGAAGCTAGAGAACAGGCAAAGAGAGAAAGAGAAATGGAGGATTTTATCATTCATCACGTGGATAATCCTGGTGTTCAATTGGATGCTAATGGTTAACCAATAATACCACCAATCATTTCAAATCCCCCAATCATTCCGAATCTAGTTCTCAACAATCAACAAAATCATCCGCATATGCAACAATCTCAACACCCTATGTATTATGATCCATGGTTCGTACATGGTCCAGAGCAAGCTCCCTATCGCGCTCCTGCTCTCGGTATTGGTCCTGCAAATATCAATGTTGCACGTTATAGACCCGATCCTGGTATGCTATCCCAATTTCAAAATTTTGGAAACTTCCGTGGAACTCCTGGAGAAGACCCTATTTGTGAAGTTCAAAAGTTTATGCAAATTTGCGATTCGTATATAACTCAAGGAGTGACCAAAGAGCAGATGTACTTTGCTAATTTCAGATTTTTTGTGATAGACACAGCTAGTGATTGGCACGATTCGCAAGAACCTGGAACAATTAATACTTGGGATGAGTTACAGACAACATGTTTCGATTGCTATTATCCGACGAATATGAGATTAGACGCACAGGTAGACTTGACATCGTTTGTCCAAGAGCAAGATGAAACTTTGGGAAGATTTTGGACAAGATTTCAATCATGTTTGAGAAGAGTTCATGACCATGGCCTTAATGAACAACAAAAGTTGAAAATCTTTTATAAAGGCTTATATGGAGGATCAAGAAAAGACCTTGATTTAATATGTGGTGGTGGATTTTTACAGGTAGCTCTAGTCCATGCAAAGATTATTTTAAATAGAACGGTAACAAATGAACTAGGTTGGAGTATGGTGAGAACACCTATTCGAGGTAGAGAAGAAAGTAATATGGGTATTGATAAGAAATTCTCCTCTTTGGAGGATAAATTAAAGAGTACTTTGGAACAACAAATGAAACAGCTCACGATAGCTGTTAAAGAAGGTTTATCAGGTAAGAAGGCAAGTGTTAATGTGACTCAAGAGGTATATGGGTGTTCAAATTGTGGTGTTTAAGACCATGACTGGGAACATTGTGAGTGTAATACCAAAGTTGTAATGTTTATTTCTAATAGGTGGAATTACAATTCGACTGGTCAAGGATACCAACCTAATAGAAACCATTTGGATTGCGAATACTCGAATCCTAATGGGGTGGCTAATCCTACTTATGCTTATCAACCGCATCCCCTAGGTAACACTTATCAACCTAGACCACAAAATAATTATCAGGGAGGACAAAATTATGGAAACCTTGCTCAGAGACAGCCTCCTAAAAATAATTATAATGACACCATGAATCAAAAGGCCTTACCTTCTCAACCTCAAGAAGGAACAGAAGATCTTCGTATAATGGTACTTCAGGCACAATCAATTCAGAGTCAGCAAGCTAATGAGGCTGCACTTAAATTATTGGGGAATGGTGGTCCTTTGTGTGTTCTAAAATAATAATAACAAAAGCAAATAAGGACAAGAGAACCACAACTGCAAGTGTACAGTTGTCCCAAGTAATATATGTGATAAACAGATTCGTTCGCAGGGACGGAATGGTTGACTCTAATGCTTATCAATTAATGAATAATTGCACTTTGAATGTAAATAAAAGATTTGATAATGTTTGTTTGGTTTTCTAATTCCTAAGATAATTAAAGATTTAAGTAAGAATGCAAGTAATGGAACTAGACGCAAATATGAGCAGACAGTACTTGAGAGACGCGAGGATTTCTCCTAACTCTATTTCATTCCATATGTTGTTTAAGGGACAAATTGGTCAAATTAACATAGGTCGGGATTCAGGAATCTTCGTACCCCCGTCAGGGTGGACTACGAAGCTATTCTAGGGTGTCACAAACCCCGTCAGGGTGATTATGATCCACCTTCGAATGATTAAGCTAAAAATACCCAATAGGCCATAAGATTAATTACGCTCGTCAGAGTCAAATAATTTCTATCCTATATTCTGTAAATAATTCTGTATCTAAACCCCCCGTCAAGATGATCCACACGCCACTATGTGGAATAGCTTAGATACTAATACCTGTTATTAATTAGCTACTTTAAGAACAGTAAATAAATACAAATTACAGAAACATGTAAAAGACCCAATTTGAATTAAATTACTGAAATCCCAAATCCAATCATATGAAATTAAACAAAGTAGGGATTAACCCATTATGCGTTCCCAAGTATTAAATGGATTTAGCTCATAATTAACGGAAAGACAAAAACTAAAGACATAATTGGGTTCATAATGTTTTACAGAATAAAATAGAAGAACCTAATTACGGAGTTGATTCGGCTGCGAAGTGGAGATATAGACAGTCTCCAGCTCTGGGCTTCTTCTTTTCCTTGCTTCTGCTTCTTCTCCGGACACTCTCTTCTAAGGATGATTTAAATTGAAGAATAAAAATGAGAGGTGTTTGACTCTCTCTCTAAGGATTTGTAAATTGAAGAAAATATGAGAGGTGAGAAATACTGAGGTCAAAAGCTCCTTTTATAAGGTTAAAAATCGGATTAGGGCTTTTACTTAAGGATTAAGTAAAAATTAGAAAAACCCAAGTCCACTAATTAAGCCCAAATCCCGTAACTGCTGATACACTTTCACTAAAACAGATTTTCCCACTACGTTATGACTCCGATTGACCTCATTCCAGTTGCTAAAGTTCCGTAACTCGATAAGGAATGTTTTCTCTTCAAAGGTCAGCGGCTAAATCATCTCTTAAGCACCTCGAAATCAGCAATATATGGCCTGGAAAACAGATTTTCAGCTCTAAAAATAATATCTTCGGGATTTATCTTCAAGTCTTGCCTCTATATCACGATCTTTGACTTTCTCCTCGGATTCCTCTTCTAGCTATCATCTAAAACCTGTAAACTTTACACTAAAAATACCAATATTATGCGCAAAAGTTTAATAAATCAAAGTTACTAGAAATAAAATGGAAATTCCGGATTATTGCATATTAGCACCAAAAGTCTATCTAAATAGTCAAATAAACACCAAAAAATGATGTCTCCTAAGGGTCGAAAATACGAACAATTAAGGAGACATCAAGACCCCCAACTCAAACCTTTGTCGTCCCGACAAAGCAAAACTAAAAACAAGGGGAGTGAAGTAGATGCAAGAGATAATAGAAGCTAGCAAATAAACCCTAAAGCAATGCTAAAGATAAATCTCATATAGCAAACATTAAGAACTAACATACACATACACTAATCATGCAACATCAAACATAAATAATCTCAATCATAAAATTAAAGTCGCAATGCTTGAAGGTTACACTTGTACTCATATCTGTATGATGGTTATAGGGTGCTCATTAATCCTAACTCGCTTTGAACGCTCCACCTAGTATATTCCCTATCAACAGAATCATAAATTCACTATGTACCTAGGAATCACGAGGTCTTTATGGTTTTAATAATGGCTTAAGGACGGTATGGATGTATATTTGGTAAATTTGAAGTGAGCTTTTGGCTCTCTCCTCACTTACCATCAACAATGTCCTCGAGCTTGAGTTTACGCTCAAAATGTTGTTCTCACTCACCCATTTGACGCATTAATGTTGCGTCCCCAAGTCAACCCAAATAAACTAAGATGATTTCCAAGAATTATTCCACTTTTCCGATTTATTTATTCTTTCTTTCTTTTTATTTTCTTTTTCATTTTTTTTTGTACAAGATACCCATGACCATCATTTTGATGTGAAAAGTCATGTCTCTTATAATTTTCTTTTTTTTCTTTTTCTCTTTTTTTCTTTTTTTCTTTTCAAATCCTGGCAAAGGGTTACAAATAATAATATCATCTACCTTTTTGTGTCTCAATACAAACACATATAATCCCTTCCCAATGTATCTTCCCAAATATGGTCCCACCACCCCAAACTCAAGCTCGAGACAAGTCTCAGGGTTGTGATTCAAGTGCGGGTCATTTGGTCATGCCTAATAATCTAAAGGATAATGGGCTTATATCGTGGCTACAAAAGAAAAGGCTTAAGGCTCAAAATTGGGCTAAGACGGATAAAATTATAATAAGGGATAGCAAGCTAAAAGGCTTCAAATGGTTAACACAGAACTGCCCCTATCATTTTCCTAAGTACATAGCTTGTCTTTAGTTCATATCTAGGTGGGTTCTCAACTAATTAAGATTTCACGTTCTACACACCAAACATATTCCTTAAGTACAAGCTTACTTCATTTGCACTGTTCATTAATTTTTCTTATCAATTACCTATGTTCGCATGCAATTGTAAGTGCGTTTTATGTTATTCCCTAAAGTCCACTATCTACTATCATAGATTCATCAAAAGTATGCCTAAAAGGGACATTTAAAATCTTCTACAGTCAAACACAACTCCTAATTATTTTATTGAAAGCAATTAAAACAAATAAACACATAAAAACTGGGATGAGGCAACGAACCCCACCCCAAACTCAAAAATGAGTCGTGTCCCCACGACTCGAAAAGACTCAATAAAGCAATTAAACTAATATACACTAAATGAGAAAGGATAGGAAAACATATCTGTATCGGCACTAGGCCGATTACGTGTAGTCTCATGTTGAAGTTTTGAATACTTCGAACTCTCATGTCATATTTTCCAAGTCTTCGTCTTTTCCTAACCCTCTAAATCATCATCTCTTCTACGAAAATCTTTCCTCAACATCCAACTTTTTATCTTCATCATGTTCTTCGTACCTTCTCCAACCTTCATGGTCATCTTTGATGACCCCAAACTCAATTTTTCACCTACTTAAAGATTACTTGCAAAATATATAATATTAATAGGCTCAAACAATTCACAATTCCTCCGCTAAATAACTAAAATAAATCTTAATTCCCAACTGGTAATAGAAATAAAAGAATAGTTCTAGCTATTTTACCGGATTGGCCATGGAATTTATGATGATTTGATACCTTGCACTTGCAATCTCCAACCTTCAAAGTACCAAAGCTATTGATGAAACTTGTGTCTCTTACTATTGTTGAAAGTGGCACAGTAGTGGGATTGGTGATTTATTTGAGATGGGTATTTAATATCTATGGTGTTGGAGAGGTTTAAAGGATATAATTTAAGCTTTGGTGAAGAAATTTTTGGGTTAAAACTTGAATTTCTTGGTGTTTTTGGAAAGATTTGTGATTGATTATGTGTTGGGATAATGTTTAGAGTTAAGGATTGGTGATATATTGGTGTTTTGATGGTGGAATTTAAGTGTTTTTGGAGCTTTGGTTCGTCATCAATGGTGTTAAGTGGAGACGCAACCACGAGACGCAACTAATGGCGGGTCTCAAAACGCTGGGTCAGAAACTTTTAGCTGTTCATACGAAATTTTTGACTTCACCATTGGATAGAGCTCGAAAAGTTATGCGGTTTAGGCTCAAGAAAAAGTTAATTCCGACCTCCGAGCGTCAAGTTATGATCTTCCGAAGTTTTGATACCTGGGGTACAGCACCGAAAACGGGTACCCGCATTCTACAAACCGGGTACCCGGTTTCTACTGTATTGGAACCCAAAATTTTCATTCTTTTTCGTTGTAGGTACCCCAAACTCGTGACCTTCACTCCTGTAATCATAAAAAACACCAACCTTTCTCATTTCTTAAAAATAAACACTAAATAAAGAACCATTACTCTAATTTATACTAGGAATTTAAAAGACATGAAAGCAATTTAAAAACATGGGTTGTCTACCAAGAAGCACTTTTATTTAACGTCATTTAAAGTTTGACGGGTTACCTCCATTATCCCTTGAGTATGTAGCCTCCCCAGCAGTGGGTGAGGTTATGTATGTTTACAATTCGCCGCCTTTGACCTCTCAAAGGTTGTATCTCTATTAATTTTGCTGTCACCAATCGAGTAACAACAAATGGTCCCATCCACGCATTTTTGAAACCTCGTGGCCTATTCTCTTGTTTAGAAGCCTTCCAAGCAACCTTGGTTCCAACCCCAAACTCATCTTTAGCTCTCTTTTTCATGGGTTCATGGTGGTGGTTCTTCTCTTTAACCTCTTTAGGTACTACTAGAACAATGGGTAACTCAAGTTGCACCTCCTCTAGCTTTTTGTCCAAAACAATGGATGTTTCAGAACTTTCTTTTGTTATGAGGGCCACGTCTTCAATCTCAATCTCTACACTCGCATTCTCATTTAATTCTGAAATAGCTTCTGTGAATATTTGTTGCGGTGTGAGTTCTTTTGTATCACTTTCAAGCATTTGGGTGTTGATTCTAGCTTCGCTAAACGCTTCTACAAATGCTTTATTTACTGTATCATCCTTTAACATGTCTATCTTTATCGGATTTGGAGGTGATAAAAGAGGAGTATTAGGTGGAGAATCCATCCTAATCTCTTCTATTTCTTCTGTCTCTTTTTCAACCAAGGACTCAACATTTGATTCCACTAAAACCAGCTTGGTAGATTCTTCTATAGCCGAAATATCATCTTTACAAAATTCAAACTCATCATCATCTTGCTTATCAATAGTTACCTCATCTATTCTTAGCGTGATTGGTTCTTCTCTCATTGGAAGCTCTAGTTCATTAATTGCAACTTGTGGCGATTCCAATTCATCCTCTTCTTGAAGACTAAACTCTTCAAATACATCGAACCAGACATCGCTATCAATTCCAATGGCCTCATCATCAATTGTTGTACCTTGGCCAAGTTGCATAGATGGTGCTTGTTGTATCCTCTCAATTGTCTCTGTGAGTTACATCAATCTTTGCTCCATAATTTGATGTTTTTGTTGCATGTCTTGCACTAATGATGTGGTAGCATTGATTATTGCCTCATCAGTTTTCATATTAACCATTGAAGTGTTGATGAAACCATTGAGTGATTCTTCCAACTTCTTGAGCCTTTCCTCGTGATCTCTAAAGCTCCCTCGTGTCAAATTCTGAAAAGTATATATTCTATCAAAGGAGTCTTGCAGTTGATCCCACCAGGATTGTGGTGGAGTTTGAACTTGATAACGAAAATTCTCCATACCTAAACAAAAACCTGAAAAGAGACTAAAACAAACCAAGCGTAAAATAAATGCAATTAAACACTAAAAGATAAACACCGGGGTCACACGCTACCGTCCCCGGCAGCGGCGCCAAAAACTTGGTGGTCCTTTGTGTGTTCTAAAATAATAATAACAAAAGCAAATAAGGACAAGAGAACCACAACTACAAGTGTACAGTTGTCCCAAGTAATATATGTGATAAACAGATTCGTTCGCAGGGACGGAATGGTTGACTCTAATGCTTATCAATTAATGAATAATTGCACTTTGAATGTAAATAAAATATTTGATAATGTTTGTTTGGTTTTCTAATTCCTAAGATAATTAAAGATTTAAGTAAAAATGCAAGTAATGGAACTAGACGCAAATATGAGCAGACAGTACTTGAGAGACGCGAGGATTTCTCCTAACTCTATTTCATTCCATATGTTGTTTAAGGGACAAATTGGTCAAATTAACATAGGTCGGGATTCAGGAATCTTCGTACCCCCGTCAGGGTGGACTACGAAGCTATTCTAGGGTGTCACAAACCCCGTCAGGGTGATTATGATCCACCTTCGAATGATTAAGTTAAAAATACCCAATAGGCCATAAGATTAATTACGCTCGTCAGAGTCAAATAATTTCTATCCTATATTCTGTAAATAATTCTGTATCTAAACCCCCCGTCAAGATGATCCACACGCCACTATGTGGAATAGCTTAGATACTAATACCTGTTATTAATTAGCTACTTTAAGAACAGTAAATAAATACAAATTACAGAAACATGTAAAAGACCCAATTTGAATTAAATTACTGAAATCCCAAATCCAATCATATGAAATTAAACAAAGTAGGGATTAACCCATTATGCGTTCCCAAGTATTAAATGGATTTAGCTCATAATTAACGGAAAGACAAAAACTAAAGACATAATTGGGTTCATAATGTTTTACAGAATAAAATAGAAGAACCTAATTACGGAGTTGATTCGGCTGCGAAGTGGAGATATAGACAGTCTCCAGCTCTGGGCTTCTTCTTTTCCTTGCTTCTGCTTCTTCTCCGGACACTCTCTTCTAAGGATGATTTAAATTGAAGAATAAAAATGAGAGGTGTTTGACTCTCTCTCTAAGGATTTGTAAATTGAAGAAAATATGAGAGGTGAGAAATACTGAGGTCAAAAGCTCCTTTTATAAGGTTAAAAATCGGATTAGGGCTTTTACTTAAGGATTAAGTAAAAATTAGAAAAGCCCAAGTCCACTAATTAAGCCCAAATCCCGTAACTGCTGATACACCTTCACTAAAACAGCTTTTGCCGCTTCGTTATGACTCCGATTGACCTCATTCCAGTTGCTAAAGTTCCGTAACTCGATAAGGAATGTTTTCTCTTCAAAGGTCAGCGGCTAAATCATCTCTTAAGCACCTCGAACTTAGCAATATATGGCCTGGAAAACAGATTTTCAGCTCTAAAAATAATATCTTCGGGATTTATCTTCAAGTCTTGCCTCTATATCACGATCTTTGACTTTCTCCTCGGATTCCTCTTCTAGCTATCATCTAAAACCTGTAAACTTTACACTAAAAATACCAATATTATGCGCAAAAGTTTAATAAATCAAAATTACTAGAAATAAAATGGAAATTCCGGATTATTGCATATTAGCACCAAAAGTCTATCTAAATAGTCAAATAAACACCAAAAATGATGTCTCCTAAGGGTCGAAAATACGAACAATTAAGGAGACATCAGGGAATCAAATTGATCAGATATCAAAACAGTTAAATCAGCGTCCGCAAGGAAGACTCCCTAGTGATACCGAAGTCCCAAGACAAACCGAAGATTGTAATGCCATTGCATTAAGAAATGGTAAGAAGCTTCCTCCACCTCCTTTTCCACTGATGAAAGAGAAATAAGTGAAAAATAAAGAGAAACCAGTATTAGAGGTGGAAGAGAAAGAAGATGAACCTGAAGTGGTAGAAGTGGAGAAAATTCTGGAAGTTCAAAAAAAGAAAGATATCGTAGAAAACCGTCATCCTCCACCTTTTCCTTCAAGAGTTCAAACAAAAGGAGATATGGCTGAGTATTAGAGATTTTTGAATAGGGTGAGAGGTCTTAACATCAATATTCCGTTGTTAGAAGCTATTAAAGACATACCGAAGTACGTGAAGTTTTTGAAGAGAGTCCTCACCAACAAGAGACCATATTCTGATAATGAGATGATTGGGTTGCTGGTGGTCCTTTGTGTGTTTTAAATAAATGCAAATGTAAATCGAACCACAACCGCAAGTGTACGGTTGTCCCAAGTAGTATAACTGATAATACAGATTCATTCCAAGGACGGAATGGTTGATCACAATGTCTAGCAAATAGTGATTGATGCACTTATGAAAAAAAAAGACAATAATATGTTTGTTTGGTTTTTGTTATAAGACTAAGTAAATGAAAGACAAATATTAAAATGCAAGTAAAAGCTAAGACGCAAGTAAAATGATGTAAAAACGCAATATGAGAAGTAGCACTTGAGAACGCAAGGATCCTCCCTATCCTATTTCTTAGCTTATGTTGTTTAAGGGCTAAATTAGTCAATTACAATGGTCCGGATTCTAATTTCCTTATAACCCCCGTCAGGGTGGACTATAAGGCGATCCTAAAGTGTCACTAGTCCCGTCAGGGTAAATATGATCCACCGTTGGATGATTAAGTGTTATTATCTCATTGGCCCTGTGATTAGCTAAGCTCGTCAGAATCATTAACTTCTATCCTAAATTGAATAAATGGTTCCGTATTTAAACCCTCCGTCAGGATGATCCAATTGCCACTAAATGGAATAGCCTAAATACTATTACCTGTTCCTAGTTCATGACGCTAAAAACAGTAAATATTCATGATTTATCGAAAAGAGTAAAAGCCCTAATTTAGTTTAATTCAATAAAAACCCAAATTCAACATTCGTTAATTAATAAGAATTGGGATTCACCCATTGTTTGTTCTCAAGCACTATATAAAACTTAGCTCATATTAAAATGAAATACTAAATTAAAAATAAAGGAATTCATATTGTTTACAGAATTAAAAAGATAAAAGAACCTAATTTCCGGAATCGGAATGACTACGAACGGAGATATAGACCCTCTCCAGCTCTTGTAGCTTCTTCTCCTTCCTTCAGTTGCTTCTCTCTGGTGTTTTTAATCTTGTAGAATGTGAATTCTCTGTAAAATAGAAGTCCAGACCTCCTTTTATAAGTGCAAATTCGTTCTCGGGCTTGGACCAGAAAATAGAATATTAATTAAATGTCCAAGCCCACTTTCTAAGCCCAAAATCCCGTAACTGCTGATACACCTTCACTAAAACGACTTTTACCGATGCGTTACAACTCCGATTGACCTCATTCCAGTTGCTAAAGTTCCGTAACTCGATAAGGAATGATTTCTCTTCAAAGGTCAACAGCTAGATCATCGCTTAAGAACCTCGAAATTAGCAATCTATGGCCTGGAAAATGGATTTTCAGCTCTAAAAAAAATAATATCTTCGGGATTTCTTTTCAAGTCTTGACTCTATCTTTTGATCTTTGACTTTCTCCTCGGATTCCTCTTCTAGCTAACATCTAAAACCTGTAAAATATTCACTAAAAATACAAATATTACGCGCAAAAGCTTAATAAATCAAAAATGCTAGAAATAAAAGAGGAAAATCATATTATTGCATATTTAGTCCAAAAGTCTATCGAATTGATTAAATAAACACCAAAAATGATGTCTCCTAAGGGTCGAAAATAAGAACATTTAAGGAGACATCAGTTGCCTGAAGAGTGTAGCGCCATTTGGTAAAGTAAGTTGCCACCTATGTTGCTTGAACCTAGGAGTTTTATAATTCCAATATCAATTGGTAATGAGTGGCAAGGAAAAGCTCTATGTGATTTAGGCGCAAGTATCTATCTTATGCCCAAATCAATTTTTTATAAGTTGAAGATGGGAGATGTGAGACCTACCTCTATGGTCTTACAAATAGCTGATCGATCACTCGTACATCCTGAGGGGCGAATCGAAAAGGTCCTCGTCAAGGCAGGTACTTTAGTTTTTCCCGTTGATTTTGTTATTTTTGAATACGACGCGGATAGGAATGTCCCCATCATTTTGGGACGACCATTCCTAGCCACAGGGCGTACTCTAATTGATGTAGAAAACGGAGAATGAACCATGAGAATTCAAGACAAGGAGGTAAGTTCAATTTGTTCAGAGCGATGAAGTTTCCAGATGTTTCAGGAGACTGTTTCTGAATGGATGTAGCTGAACATGCCACACAAGAGGTATTTGATTGTTTTAATTATGATGATATCTTACAGGCTGCTTTGACACTTGACTTACCTGAGTTGATGGAAGAGCTTTCCAAAACAGTGGCATCTCTTAATTATATGAATCCGAAATATATGCGTCCTACCTATGAACCTTTGAGAGAACCGGGGGAGATGGTCATTAAAAATAAACCATCTATTGAATCTCCTCCGAAGTTAGAAGAAAAACCATTGCCAGCACACTTGCGGTATGCGTATTTGGGTACTAATGATACTTTACCTGTTATTGTTTCAGCAAATTTAACAGGTCCTCAAGAAGATAAACTGTTGCATGTGCTAAGGGCAAAAAAGGAGGCGATTGGTTGGACTATTGCTGACATCAAAGGCATTAGTCCTTCCTATTGCCAACACAAAATCATTCTGTAAGATGATAGTGCACGCTCAGTTGAAGGCCAAAGGAGATTAATTCTAGCGATGAAAGAAGTAGTGAAGAAAGAAGTTATTAAGCTACTAGATGCAGAATCATCTATTCCATAGCTAGTAGTGAGTGGGTAAGTCTAGTTCAATGCGTATTGAAGAAGGGAGGTATGACTACCATCCTCAATGCTTAGAATGAAGCCTTTTCCACAAGAACCGTTGTTGGTTGGAGGGTGTGTATGGATTATCGTAAGTTGAACAAGGCGACTAGAAAAGACCATTTTCCTCTTCCTTTCATAGATCAAATGTTAGATAAATTGGCTGGTTGGGAGTATTATTGCTTTTTGGATGGTTATTCAGGGTATAATCAAATCTATGTAGATCCAGTTGACCAACACAAAACCAATTTTACATGTCCTTTTGGTACCTTTGCATATTGAAGGATGCCATTTGGATTGTGTAATGCACCTGCGACTTTTTAGAGATGTATGATGGCGATTTTCTAGGATATGATCGATAATTTCCTTGAGGTATTTATGGATGACTTTTCTTTGTTTGGTTATAACTTTGATGAGTGTTTACAGAACTTGGAGAAGGTATGAATTAGATGCAAGGAAACAGATTTGGTGTTAAACTGGGAAAAATGTCATTTTATGGTTCGTGAAGGTATAGTGTTGGGTCACAAGGTTTCGAGTGCAGGTTTAGAAGTTGATCGCGCAAAGATAGAGGTAATAAAAACTCTTCCCCCTCCCATTTATGTAAAAGGGTAAGAAATTTTTTAGGCCATGCTGGTTTTTACCGCTGTTTCATCAAAGATTTTTCCAAGATTACAAAACCTTTGTGTAACTTACTCGAAAAGGACACCAAATTCCGTTTTGATAAAGCTTGCATGAAGGCATTTCAAGAGTTGAAGGAGAAGCTTATTACTGCGCCTATTGTATTACCTCCTGATTGGAAGATTCCTTTTGAAGTTATGTGTGATGCTAGTGATTTAGCTATGGGTGTTGTGTTGGGTCAAAAAAAGAACAAGGTATTTCACTCTATCTATTATGCGAGTAAGACCTTCACTAGTGCTTAAGTTGATTATACATTGACTGAGAAGGAACTTTTAGCGGTTGTTTATGCTTTTGACAAATTTCGTTCCTATCTTCTTGGGGCAAATCGTTGTATTCACCGATCATTCCACTTTAAAGTACCTTATGGAGAAGAAAGATGATAAGCCAAGGTTAATCAGATAGGTTTTATTGCTTCAAGAGTTTTATTTAGAGATTTGAGATCAAAAGGGTTGTGATAATCAGGTTGCATCATTTATCTCGTCTTGAAGGTTTTGAATCGAATAGTAGTCCCGAGTTAGTTAAAGAGGAGTTCCCAGATGAGAGTTTATTTGCTATTTATAATGGAGCTCCTTGGTATGCCGATATTACAAATCTTGTGGTGAGTGGTTCTTTTCCTGAAGGGGCTACTTCACAAGACAATAAGAGATTAATCAATCGTGCTAAACAGTTATTTTGGGAGGATCCTTTCCTCTACAAAGTATGTGGTGACCAAATGGTAAGAAGATGCATACCTGAGAATGAGATTTATTCAGTAGTTGCAGGTTGTCACGATTCACCCTATGGAGGACATTTTAAAGGCGATCGCACAGCTGCTAAGGTACTACAATCTAGTTTTTATTGGCCTACTTTACATAAGGATTGTCATGAATACGTGAATAAACGTCGTAGATGCCAATTTACTGGTAATATATCCAAGAGGGTTGAGATGCCACATAACAACATTCTTGAGGTAGAAATATTTGATGTTTGGGGTATTGATTTCATGGGTCCCTTCGTACCATCCAATGGAAATTAATACATCCTTTTAGCAGTTGATTACGTGTCTAAATGGGTAGAGGATGTAGCTCTACCAACGAACGATTCGCTAGTAGTAATTAAGTTTTTGAAATCTCATATCTTCACTAGACATGGTACACCTCGAGTTATTATCAGCGATGGAGGTTCATACTTTGTGAACAAGTATTTGAAGACAGTTCTAGAGAAGCATGGGATAAGACATCGTGTATCTACCTCTTATCATCCACAAGCTAATGGTCAAGCTGAGGTCTCTAAACGAGAGTTCAAATCTATTCTGGAGAAGACTGTTGGCCCCATAAGAAAAGATTGGTCAACAAAGTTAGGTGATGCATTGTGGGCTTATCGTACTGCGTTCAAAACTACCGTTGGTGCATTTGCGTATCGTATGCTTTATGGTAAGGCTTGTCAATTACCTCTTGAACTTGAATTAGGTGCATATTGGCTATAGCGCAGTTGAATTTAGATCCTACTTTTGCCGGTGAAAATCGTATGATGAAGTTAAAGAGCTTGATGAATTTCGATTACATGCTTATGAGAATGCTAAACTCTACAAAGAAAACACTAAGAGGTGGCATGATAATCGTATTCGTGTGAAAAAGTTTAAAGTTGGACAAAGGGTCCTTAAATACATCTCGAAGTTCAGTAATTATCCGGGTAAGTTGAGATCGAAATGGTCTGGTCCTTATGTTGTGACCAACGTAATGCCTCATGGAGCTATCGAGATCGAGCATCCAAACAAACAACGCACCTTCATGGTGAATGGTCATCGATTGAAGATTTATCATGGAGGCGAGGATATCAATCGCACGGAGGATCCACATCCCGGGGAGGTCATGTACCTCCTTGAAGCTCCTTAGAAGCGAGAGGTAACCCCTCGAGCTTAACGACGTTAAACAAAAGCCAATTCTTTGTATATTAGTTTTAATTTTTTAGTGTAAATTAGAGTAATTGTTGTTGATTAGTGTTTATTTTTAAGAAATGAGAAAGGGTAGTTGTTTTTGATGATTTCAGGAGTGCAAAGTTCATGAGTTTGGGGTTAAAAATTTGACAAAATAAGAATTTTGGTGGAATTCCAGGAGGAAAACTGGGAACCCGATTTTGCACAAACCGGGAACCCGGTTTCGCGTGCTGAAGACCCTAACCTTCTGACCATTGCATAGGTGGAAACGCAACACCTTGCATCGGGATTCGCGCAGCAAAAAAAACCGGGAACCCGGTTTTGAGAGCTGAAGGAGCTCAAAGGTTCTGACACCCTGCGTGCGCTCAGACGCAAACCGGGATCCCGGTTGCTAGCAAAACCGGGATCTGGTTTCGAAGAGCTGATGCCTCCAACTCTCTGACTAGTGCATGGGCTCAGACGCTAAGGAGGTTGCGTCCAGGTAAAAAATAAATCAATTTAGTAATTCTTTTAGACCGACCTAACAACGAAAACCCGGGAACCCGGTTTGCTCACTGTGTTAGGCGGGTTTTGGCTTTTAAACCCTATTTATTTACCTTCCTTCTCAAGTTAGCCGCCACATTCGATTCCAGCTTTTCACCACTCTAAAAATCATCATCAAAACAGGCTCTAATCATCAAATTTCTACCTCTTTCACCCCAAAAACACATAATCAACTCAAGATCTTTCCAATACCTCACAAAATTTCAACTTTTCCTTCCAACTCCTTCTTCATCCAAACCATCAATTGAACCAATAAACCTCTCCAATCACATAAATTACACCTTACCCATCTCATATCTCACATCGATCTACCTCCATCTTCCCTCAAAACATCAAAGATCGAAGCTTTTCTCTAGTTTTCGACTTTTTGAAGTTTTGAGTTTCGGGTGACAAGCCATGACAAACAGGACAGATTCTTTCGTTATACTCGAAGAAAAAACCCAAGAACAAGATACAATCCTGGTGCTACTCAAGAGAGAGCTATTGAGATTCCAGATTCAGGTCATAAACGCAAGATTGAAGAGGTTAAGACTGCTATGAAGAGAAAAGAAAACCCAAGCAAGGCTACTCCTACTAAGCCTACTTTGGTGGATAAAGAAGAAGAAGAAGAAGAGATTGAAGAGGAAATTCCTAAAGAAACCGTGCCAGAACCACGAGCTCCACGCAGGAAAGATATAGCACAGAAACCCAAGAGGGTAGCCATGAGTCGGCCTGATCAGATTCGTGACAAAATTAGTTATTTGAAGTTTGGTGTTGAGAGAGTATTTCCTTCTGGTATTATGAACAACGAGTTTAAGAGTTATTCTATTACTTGTGATAAGTTTGGGTGGACCGAATTGAGACAGAGAAACCTTACTTTTATCCCCACATTGGTACGTGATTTTTTCAAAGGAGTAGCCTTTTCGAATAAACAACCCATTATTGTCAGTAATAAGGTAGTACCCTTCTCAGTTGAAATTATTCGAAAGACTTTGAAATTGCCAAACTTTACTGGTCCTTGTCCTTATTTTGAAACACTTAATGACCCATCTTTCGAGTGCGAATCTCTTTGGGACAAAGTTTTAGTTCATGGGAAACGCCTGATTCCAAGTTGTGACAGATATGCTGGGCAAGTTTATAGCAGTTATTTGTTACCTTGTGCTAAGGTATGGTCAAGATTCATAATCCCTACTTTCTTTGGTATTACTCATACTTCCGAATTGAAGAAGGAGCATGTAATCTTCATTAAGTTTATTATTGAGAATCAATAGATGGATGTTGCGCGTGTAATTTACAAAACTATAATGGAGTTTGAGAAAATCCCTACCATTCAGCAAAACCTTAAGTTCCCTTGTACCATCACTGCCTTGTGTCTAGACGCAAAAGTACCGCGTCGGAGCGAAGAGGTTGAGCCTTCTAAACAAGGAGACGCAATGAAATTGAATTCCATTGAAAACGCCCAGAATGAAGCGACCCACCCGATAAAAAATCCTACAGCTCCTTCACCAAAGAAGAAGGTACATACTGATAATGGGTTGGAAGATGAGATTCGAGTATTGAAAGAGAATCAAGAAAAGATGATTTCTACGTTAGGAAACGTTACCAAAGAGTTAGACCTTCTTCGAAATATGCTACTTGGGGTGAGAACCATCCAACACGCCACCTATGGTTTACTCACGAAGGATTCTCTACTTGGACGCAACACCGATAACCAGCCTCGCGCTGGTTAAGATACGTTTTCTATCCCTTCTCATTTAGTGTAGATTAGTTTATTTGCTTTGAATCTTTTCGAGTTGTGTGGACACGACTCACTTTTGAGTTTGGGGTGGGGTTTGTTGCCTCATCCCAGTTTTATGTGTTAATTGTTTTAATTGCTTTCAATAAAATTAATTTGGAGTTGCGTTTGACTGTAGAAGTTCTTGAATATCTCTATTAAGCATGCTTTTGATAAATATATGATAGTAAATAGTGGACTTTAGGAGTTAGTATAAAACGCGGTTTAATTGCATGCAAACATAGGTAATGGATAGGAAAAATAAATAAAAAATGCAAAAGAAGTAAACTTGTACTTAAGGAAAATGTTTGGTTTGTAGAACGTGAGATCTAAATTAGTAGAGAACCCACTTAGATATGAACTAGAGACGAACCATGTAACTAGGAGAACGATAGGGGCAGTTCTTTGTTAATCCATTTGAGACATTTTTAGCCTTTTATCCCTTGTATTAATATTATCCGTCCTAGCCCAATTTTAAGCCTTAAGCCTTTTCTTTTGTCGCCACGATATAAGCTTATATCCCCTTAGTTTATTAGACATTTCCAAAATGACCCGCACTTGAATAACGATCCTGAGACCTGTCTCGAGCTTGAGTTTGGGGTGGTGGGTCCATATTTTGGGAATTTATATTGGGAGGGAATTGTATGTGTTTGTATTGAGGCACAAATTCAGATGATGATATTATTTGTGACCCTTTGCCAGGATTGAAAAAAAAAGTGAAGAAAAATTCTCAATACAGTAGGATCCGGGAACCCGGTTTCTCTTGTACAAAAAAAATGAGAAAAAAAAGGAAATTTTGAAAAAGAAAAAAAATATAAAGAATGAATAAAATACTCGGCAGAGTGGAATGTTTCTAAAAACCATCTTAGTATTAGTTGGGTTAACTTGGGGATGCGAAATTAGTGCATCAAATGGGTTGAGTGAGAACGATATTCGAGTGTAAACTCAAACTCGTGGACAGTTGTTGATGGTAAGTGAGGAGAGAGCCAAAAGCTCACTTCAAATTTACCAAATATACATACCACACCGTCCCTAAGCCTACGCTAAAACCTTAAAGTTCTCGTGATTCCTAGGTACATGATAAGTTAATTGGGAATATACTAGGTGGAGCGTCCAAAGCGAGTAAGGATCGAGGAACAACCTATAGCCATCATATTGAGATAAGTACAAGTGTAACCTTCTAGCATTGTGAAGTTAATTTTAAGATTGATATTATTGTGTTTGATTTTGCATGATTAGAGTTTGTGTATATTAGTTCCTAATGTTTGCTATATGAGATTTATTTTAAGTGTTGCTTTGGGTGTATTTATTAGCTTCTGCGTCTCTGCAATCACCTTTTCCCTTTGTTTTTTATTTTACTTTGTCGGGACGACAAAGGTTTGAGTTTGGGGTCTTGATGTCTCCTCTTTTGTTCTATTTATATGCCCTTAGGAGACATCAAATTAGGTGATTATTTGACTAATCCGATAGACTTTAAGTGATAATATGCTATATTTTATTTTCTCTCCTTAGAATTTTAATAATTTTGATTTATTAAGCTTTTGCGCGTAATATGGTTTATTTTAGTGAAACGTTTGTAGGTTTGTAATACTAGCAAGGAAAGGAATAAAGAATAGAAGTCTTAGATCGTGTAAAGAAGTCAAAAGCTACAAGAAATATCTCGAGGAGTTGACAAATTTGAGCTGAAAATCTGGAAGACTGATGGTAATTGCTGATTTAGAGCCACTTAAAGATGGATTCAGTCTCTGAGTTATGAAGAAGATTCGTGCCTTATCGAGTTACGAAGAATTAACAAGTTGAATGAGTCAATTCGGAGTTATATTGAGAAAGTTACATCTATTTTGGTGAAGGGTGTACATCAGTTACGAGATTTTAGGTTTGAAGAGTGGACTTCGGCCATTTAATTTATGATTATTCTTTTAATTTAGCCCAAGTCCGAAAATAATAGTATAAATAGGCTTATTTTTACACACAATTCACTTTCCACAAAGTCAAAGCGTCAAAGAAAAAGGCAGAAGTAAGGAAGAAGGAAGAAGCCAAGAGCTGGAAACTTCAACATCTCCAATTCAACAGCCAAATCTAACCTCCTAATTAGGTCTATAATTTTATTCTCTTTCTGTTGAACATGAATTCCATTATTTTAATTTCTTCTTTTATTTTAATTTCAATTATGAGCTAAGTTTTTATTGTACTTGAGAATCGCAACATTGGGTTGAACCCATTCTTGAATAATTAGTGTTTTTCCAATTTGGGATTGAATAATTTAAATTGAGTTTTTATTTTATGTTGGCTTTTACTTTACAATTATTTATTATCCATAGAGTGATAAACTAGGGATAAGTTTTAGTACCTAGGCTATTCCATATAGTGGCGTATGGATCACCTTAACGGGGGGTTTGGGTATAGAACTAGGTATTTGTCGTTGGTATCCGCCAATGACCTTGACAGGCTTGACTAGCCAATAGCCAAAGCGGTAAGATTTAATCATATGAATGTGGTTTTAATCACCCTGACGGGGTTTTAAAGACCGTAGGAGAGCTTTTAGGTCCACCCTGATGGGGGCTAAGAGATTTTAGAATCCCGACTAGCGTAAGAATAATAACTCAACCCCTAAAAGGAAACATTAATTAGGAAATTTTGCGGTGAAACCCTATCGTGACTCAAGTACCACTTTTCTCTCGCGTCTACCTCATTTACTTGCGTTATTTCTATTTTAGTTTAATTACTTTAGTATTTAATTTACTTTTGCACTTTAGTTGTTAATCAAAAAAACCCCAACAAACATTATATCTTTTACTTTCCGTTATTTGCAATTATTCCTCTAACTGATAACATTAAATTCAATCAATCCGTCCCTTAGAATGAACTTGTTTATCATATATTACCTGGGACAACTGTACACTTGCAGTTTGTGGTTCCTCTTCTTTATCCGCATTATTTTATAACACAAAAGGACCCACTAGTGGGTTTCATTATTGGGAGATTCCATTAGGAGGGAATTTGTGTGCGTTTGTATTTATGCGCAATTGTTGATGATGTATTATTTGTAACCCTTTGTCGGGTTCTTTTTAAAAAACAAAAAATAAGAAAAGAAAGACGAATATATATATATATATAAGAGACATGACCATTCACATCAAAATGATGGTCATGGGTATTTATACAAAAGAAAAGGAGAGAAAGAAAAAAATATATATATATACATGAAAAATTAAAGTAACCGGAAAAGTGGAGTTTTAGGAAATCATCTTCAGTGCTTATTGGATAATTTTGGGGACGCTACATTAGTACGTCAAATGGGTTAAGTGAGAACAATATTCGAGTGCAAAGTCAAGCTCTTGGACAGTTTTTTTTTATGGTAAGTGAGAAGAGAGCCAAAAGCTCACTTCAAATTTACCAAATATACCTTTCATACCGTCCCTAATCCTATGCTATAACCATAAAGTCCTCGTGATTCCTAGATATATAGTGGATCTATAATTCAGCTAATAGGGAATATGCTAAGTGGAGCGTTCAAAGGAAGTGAGGATCGATGAACACCCTATAGCCATCATCTTGAGATAAGTACAAGTGCAACCTTCTAGCATTGTGAAATTAATTTTGGATTAATTATTTGTGTTTTATTTTTGCATGACATGTGTATGTATATATTAATTCCTAGGTCATAGTATATGATTTTTTTTAAAGTTTTGCTTTGGGTGTTATTTGTTAGACTCTACATTTTTGTGTTTCACCTAAGGCGTTTGTTATTATTTTACTTTGTCGGGACGACTGGTGGTCCTACCACCCCAAACTCAAGCTCGAGACATGTCTCAGGATTGTGATTCAAGTGCGGGTCATATGGTCATGCCTAATAATCTAAGGGATAATGGCTTATATCGTGGCTATAAAGAAAAAGGCTAAAGGCTCAAAGTGGGCTAAGACGGATAATAATTAATACAAGGGATAGAAGGCTAAAAAGGCACAAATGGCTAACAAAGAACTGCCCCTATCATTTTCCTAAGTACATACCTTGTCTTTAGTTCATATCTAGGTGGGTTCTCTACTAATTAGGATTTCACGTTCTACACACCACACATATTCCTTGAGTACAAGCTTACTTCATTTGCATTGTTCATTAATTTTTCCTATCAATTACCTATGTTCGCATGCAATTGTATGTGCATTTTATATCAATCCCTAAAGTCCACTATTTACTATCATAGATTTATCAAGAGTATGCTTAAAGGGATATTTAAAAATTTCTACAGTCAAACGCAACTGCGAAAATTCTTTTATTGAAAGCAAATAAAGCAAATAACACATAAAAATTGGGATGAGGCAACGAACCCCACCCCAAACTCAAAAATGAGTCGTGTCCCCACGACTCGAAAAGACTCAAAGCAATAAAATAATCTACACTAAACGAGAAGGGATAGAAAACGTATCTGAACCAGCGCGAGGCTGGTTGTCGGTGTTGCGTCCATGAACTTTATCTTGCGTCTAGACATCGTAAGTTGTGCTATGAACAAGTAAAGTTCAACTTGTTTGTAACGTTTCCCAAAATAGCGCACCTCGTATCCTGATTCTCTTCCAACACCTTGATTTTCGATTCCAACTCATCATCAGATCATTTTCTTCCTCACTTTCAGGTTCCTCAATCACTTTCCTCTTCTTCGGATTAGCCTTAATTTGAACCTCTTCAGTCTTGTGTTTGAAGCGTGAAATAGGAATCTCAACAGCTGGTTCTTGAATAACACCAAAAGTGTTTCTGTTTCTTGGAGAATTCCTTCGATAAGCACACATGAAAACGGTTTTGATAGGCATCTCTTTCCACCCCAAACTCAAAACTTCAAATAGTGAGAAGCTAAGGCTTAGAACTTTGATGTTTTGAGGCTTAAGACTTGAAGATTATGGTGGAATATGAGATGGGTAAAGGCTAATTGATCTGTGGGAAGAGGGAATTGGATTTTATTTGAAGCTTGGATGAAGAACAAGTGGAGAAAAGTGGGAATTTCATGGTGATTTGGGTAGGAGATGAATTGATTGTATGATATTGTGGTGGAAGAGGGTAGGATTTGAGGATTGTATGGTTGTTGATGATGACGTTCAGGAAATTCTGGGTTCTGGGAGTGTTTTTGGTGGCTGGGTTGAAGAAAGAGGTAAAAATATAGGGCTAAAAATCTTCAAAACGGCCCTATCACAGATGCAAACCGGGTTCCCGGTTTCGAAAATCCGGGTTCCCGGTTCCGCGTCGCTGTGACGGCGCGGAAAAAATGAAAATACTCTTTTTTTTTTTCCCTCAGAAATTTCACTCGCCGAAACCGGGTTCCCGGTTCTGTGGAATGCGGGTACCCGGATTTTGTCGATGGCGCGAGTCAAAACGCGCCAAAACGCAGCATCCCAAAACGCTGGACCAGAGAATTTCACCACTTACAGCTCCGAAACCGGGTACCCGGTTTCGCCAAATGCGGGTACCCGGACTTGTGTCGATGCGCGAATCAAAAAGCTGCAAAACGCAAGCCACCAAGACGCCGGGTCAGAACTTTTCAGAAGTTACAGCACCAAAACCGGGTTCCCGGTTCCGACGCTGTGTCGTGAACCCAAAACGCTAAGTGTTGCGTGTATAAGGTTGGTACCAGCTCCAAAACCGGGTTCCCGGTTTTGCGAAACCGGGTTCCCGGTTTCTCCTGGACATCCAACCTATTTTTCTCCTATTTTCGCCTCATCGACCCCAAACTCGTGACCTTTCTACCCCTGAAATCATCAAAAACAACTACCCTTCCTCATTTCTTAATAATAAACACTAAATTAACGAAAATCAAACGAATTTAAACTACGAATTCAAAAGACATGAAAGCAATTTAAAACATGGGTTGTCTCCCAAGAAGCACTTTTGTTTATTACGTCTTTAAGTTCGACGCGTTACCTTCCATGAAGATGGTATTGAGGCCCTTGCGGTTCTCCTCCGCTTGAATTCGCCTCGTCCTTGGCATGTAAGCTTTGAAACCTTCCCCCTTAAAAGTTTATTCAATCGATCTCTGAAAGGGGGAGGGTAGTATCTCCGTTTCGCCTTCTTGCTTTCATGGCGAAACTCGTTCTTCACCACACGATAGTAGATAACCGTTCTCGACGGTATAAGCTCATTTGTATTTTCTTTAATCTCGCGTTCCTCTTTAAAGTATGGTGGGTAGGTGCTTCTCCTTGCCGCTTTACTCTCGCGGTGTAGAACCTTTCTTGCATAGCACCTTTTGATCATTTTTAATAATAGAGGTGGTTCCGATATTTTATCTCTAATGATGACTAGTGGTGGAGATAGGGATTGGTGAACTTTTTGTGGTGGGAATTCGATTTCTCTTTTATTATGAAGCTTTAACTCTTCAATTGATTTCCCAACCACTTCACATTCGTCTTCGCTTTCAATCCAATCTTCCACTATTACTTCATCATATTCTCGATGTGGAATCTGAATCTCGATCACCTCTTCTTCTTGTTTGCGTTCAGTATCTGGATCATGTGCACGCACCATAGGAATAGCAATCTCAGCTTCAATTTCTAGGATTTTTGTTGCTACTCCTTCTTCCACCATGCTAATAGGATTGTTAACCACATGGTGGTCTTCATTTATAACCTGCATGATGGTCATATCACTATCAATAGTATCTTCCTTCAACACCTCCTCCTCAACTACTTCTTCCAGTTGATCTCTTCTATCCCTCGGGGGAAGTGGAATCTTCATAAGACATACTACCAGTTTCAACTAAGTTAGGAGGGTTGTTTCGGGCAGCCATTTCATCTAGGCTCTGTTGTATAAGTGCATGGGTGGCTTTGAATTCCTCATCTCTTGCCTTACGCTCTGGTTCTCCTGCTTGAAATTCCTCGCGTAGGCGATTAACTCTCTCTAGTAGTGTCTCTTGCTGATAGTGTTGAGGTGAGGGTTGTTGAATGTTTTCAACCCAATGGTTGTTCCATCCTTGCTCCTGGGGATAGTGATATGATGATTGTTTTTGATTATTCCCGATCCATTGATTGTTCCATCCTTGCTCTTGCGGGTATTGATATGGTTGTTGGTAAGAATTTATACCCCATTGTTGTTTTCCCGAAGAGTCTTCCCAATAGTCAAATGGACCAGGGTTTGGGTAATGTTCTCTATACATCGTTAATTAAATTTCTTGATCATTACCTGAATAAAGTACCTGTAAAAAAAACAAAACAAGCAAACACAAGCGTAAAACTGAAAAATAAAAATAAATGCAACTATCACTAAAGGATAAACACCGTGGTCACACGCTACCGTCCCCGGCAGCGGCGCCAAAAACTTGGTGGTCCTTTGTGTGTTCTAAAAATAAATGCAAATGCTAATCGAACCACAACCGCAAGTGTACGGTTGTCCCAAGTAGTATGTATGATAATACAGATTCGTTCCAAGGACGGATGGTTGATCACAATGTTTAACAAGTAGTGATTGATGCACTTATGAAAGTAAAAGATAATAAAATGTTTGTTTGGTTTTGTTTATTAAAACTACTAAATGAAAGACAAATTATAAATGCAAGTAAAATCTAAGACGCAAGTAAAATAAGTGAAAACGCAATATGAGATGTAGTACTTGAGAACGCAAGGATCCTCCTAATCTTACTTCCTAACTTATGTTGTTTAAGGGCTAAATCGGTCAATTACAATGGTCGGGATTCTAAATTCCTTATACCCCCGTCAGGGTGGACTATAAGGCGATCCTAAAGTGTCACTAGTCCCGTCAGGGTAAATATGATCCACCGTTGGATGTTTAAGTGTTTTACCTCATTGGCCCTAGAATTAGCTAAGTTCGTCAGAATCAATAGCTTTTATCCTAGATTGAATAATTAATTCTATACCTAAACCCTCCGTCAGGATGATCCACACGCCACTTATGTGGAATAGCTTAGATACTAATACCTAATCTTAGTTCGCGACTCTAAAATCAGTAAATAATCACAAATTATCGAAAAGAGTAATAAACCCAGTCTAATTTAATTTAGCATAAACCCAAATTCAACATTCGTTATTTCATAAAATTAAGATTCACCCATTGTTTGTTCTCAAGCACTATTAAAAGCTTAGCTCATATTAAAATTAAAAACCAAATTGTATGAAAGGGAATTCATATTGTTTACTAAATTAAAATATAAAAAGAACCTAATTTCTGGAATTGGAATGACTACGAACGGAGCTATAGACCCACTCCAGCTCTTGTAGCTTCTTCTTTCTTCCTTCAGTTGTTTCTCTCTGGTGTTTAATCTTGTGGAATGTGAATTGTATTGACACTCTCTTCTAAGGTTGAGTTGATTTGAAGAACAAATTTAGAGGTAAGAAATAATGAGGTCAAAATCTCCTTTTATAAGCTCAAAAACGGATTAGGGCTTGGACCTAATAATAAAACACTAATTAAATGTCCAAGCCCAAATTCTAAGCCCAAAATCCCGTAACTGCTGATACACCTTCACTAAAACGGATTTTCCCGATGCGTTATAACTCCGATTGACCTCATTCCAGTTGCTAAAGTTCCGTAACTCGATAAGGAATGATTTCTCTTCAAAGGTCAGCGGCTAAAGCATCGCTTAAGCACCTCGAAATCAGCAATCTATGGCCTGGAAAATGGATTTTCAGCTCTAAAAATAATATCTTCGGGATTTGTCTTCAAATATTGACTCTAATTCACGATCTTTGACTTTCTCCTCGGATTCCTCTCCTAGCTAACATCTAAAACCTGTAAACTTTCCACTAAAAATACCAATATTACGCGCAAAAGTTTAATAAATTAAAAATGCTAGAAGTAAAAAGGAAATTCCGGAATATTGCATATTTAGTCCAAAAGTCTATCAAATTAATTAAATAAACACCAAAAATGATGTCTCCCAAGGGTCGAAAATCAGAACAATTAGGGAGACATCAACGACAAATATTTGAGTTTGGGGTCTTGATATCTCGTATTTTGTTCTAAATATTAACCCTTAGGAGACATCATTTTTGGTGATTAATTGACTTATTTGATAGACTTTCAAGTTTATTTGGTTATATTGCGTTTTCTTCTCTTGGATTTGTATTATTTGCATTTTAGAGCTTTTGTGCGTTAATTTGTTTGTTTTTAGTGTAAAGTTCTTAGGTCCTTGAATTATATGGATCACCAAGACAAGGAGGAGAAACGGGAATTAAAGTCTTAGATCGAGTGTAGAAGTCCAAGGCGAATTTATTAGAGGAAAGTAAAATCTGGAAGGCTGTTACAAATCAATGTTTTTGAGCTACTTAGCCACTGATTAACCCTTAGATTCGTGACATAAGGATTTTTCATCTTTGATTCAGGAAGATTTTCCAAATGGAACGAAGTGATTTGGAGTCCGGACGTAAAAGTTACAGCCGTTTTAGTAACAGCTGTACATCAGTTACGAGATTTCATTTAAGGATTGGGCTTTTTTTTTTAGTTAACCTATTTCCTTTTAAAAGAAGAGCCCAATCTGTTGTTTCCATCATATATAAGCCTTAGACTTCATTTTTTACAACACAACTCATATTACACAAGTTAGAGACGCCAGAGAGAAGTCTGAAGCAAAAGGGGAGAAGAAGTTGAAACTGGAGGAGCTAATTTCTTCCATCATCAGTCAAAATCAATCATTTAATTAGGTTGCCCATTTCATTTATTTAATTGAATATGAGTAATTTATCTTTTATTTCAGTTGTTAATTACATTATAAGCTAAATACATTAGTGCTTGAGAATCGCAATGAAAGGGATGAACCCTGATTAATTTATTCCATGTTTCTGAATTTGGGATTTTATAATTTAAATTGAATTGGGTAATTTATATTGGTTATTACATTGTTATTATTTACTATTTCTTTTCGGTACAACTAGAAATAGGTATCAGTATTTGGGCTATTCACTTTAAGTGGAAAAAGTGATCATCCGAAGGGGGTGGGGGGTTCGAATACGGAATTAGGTAATAACCGTGTAATGTTCGTTATTGACCGACAGGCTTGACTAGTTATAAAGCCAATGAGGTAAGAACTTCGCATCTGAAGAGACATATTCGCCCATATATGGGTTTATAGTACTTTAAGATAGCTCCTAGGTCCACCCGACAGGGGGTTAGGAGATTTTAGAATCCTGACTAGTATTAAAATAACAATTCTACCCTTAAATATAAACGTTAATTAAATTGATTAGGCGGAACCCGTGCGAGAATCAAGTACACCTTCTCATTCTTGCCTGTGCTCATTATTTACTTTATTTGCATTTATTTTACTTTCTATTTAGTATTTTAATTATTTGCATCTTAGTTTCATAAACAAAACCCAACAAATATTTTATCATTTATTTTTCTTGTCACATAACAATTATCCTCACTTATTACATAACATCATAAGTCATATCCATCTGTCCCTAAGATCGAAAACCCGTTTATCAGATATTACTTGGACGACCCGTACACTTGCGGTTCTTGTACCTCCATTTTAGGGGTGTTATTTTATAACACACCAGGAGACACTAAGGGTATGGCTTCATTCTGATCATTTAGGATAGTATTGATACCACCCTTCTTTGGTACACATTGAACTGCACTCAGCCACTCGATACTAGCTAAGTGAAAGATGATTCCCGCATCTAGTAACTTCATTACTTCTTTACTGACCACCTCCTTCATTGCTGGCATCAATCTTCTTTAGCCTTCAACAGAGCGTGCACTTTCATCTTCCAAAATGATATTGTGTTGGCAAATCGTAGGACTTATACCGTTACTATCAGCAACAGTCCATCTAATTGCCTCTTTATTGGCTCGTAGTACATGCAACAATTTATCTTCTTGAGGACATGTTTATGTAGCTGAAAAAATAATAGGTAGAGTATTGTTAGTACCTAAATAAGCATACCTCAAGTGTAACAGGATCAGCTTCTTTTCTAATTGCGGAGGAGACTCAATAGATGGTTTCTTTTGAGGTTCAATCTCCTCTAATTCTCTCACTAGTTGATAGGCAAGATGCCTAGGCTTCGTATTTTCATAATTTAGAGCTGCCACTGTTTCAGCAAGATCTTCCATCATCTCCGGTAAGTCGAGTGTTAGGACAGCTGGTGGTCCTTTGTGTGTTCTAAAAATAATGTAATAAGTAAAGAAAAACACAACCGCAAGTGTACGGTTGTCCCAAGTAATAATAGTGATAAATAGGATTGTTTGCAGGGACGGATTGATTGACTCTAATGCTGCACTTATGAAAGCAAATAAATGAATTGATAGTTGGTTGGTTTTTTTTTACTAATCCTTAGTATGAAAGACTAATGTAGAAATGCAAATAAATAACTAGACGCAAGGAAATAAAGGCTAAACGCAAATATGAGCAGACAGTACTTGAGAGACGCAAGGCTTTCTCCTAACTCTATTTCATTCCATATGTTGTTTAAAGGACAACTTGGTCAATTAACATAGGTCGGGATTCGGGAATCTTCGTACTCCCGTCAGGGTGGACTACGAAGCTATTCTAGGGTGTCAGAAACCCCGTCAGGGCGATTACGATCCACCTTCGAATGATTAAGCTAAAAATACCCAATAGGCCATAAGGTTAATTACGCTCGTCAGAGTCAAATAATTCCTATCTTATATTCTGTAATTAATTCCGTATCTAAACCCCCCGTCAAGATTATCTACACACCACTATGTGGAATAGCCTAAATACTAACACCCATTATTAATTAGCTACGTTAATAACAGTAAACAATCGCAAATTACAGAAACATGTAAAAGACCCAATTTGAATTAAATTAATGAAATCCCAAATCCAATCATATGAAATAAAACAAAGTAGGGATTAACCCATTATGCGTTCCCAAGTACTAAATGGATTTAGCTCATAATTAAAGGAGAGACAAAAACTAAATTAAAAGAAGAATTCATATTTTTCATAAAAAGAAATAGAAAGAAACCTAATTTCGGATTAGGATTGGCTGATAATCGGAGATATAGACAGTCTCCAGCTCCGTAGCTTCTTCCTTCTTCCTTGCCTTGACTTCTCTCTGATGCTCTGACTTATGAAAATTTAATTGTGTGTAAAATAGAAGTCAAAAGCTCCTTTTATAAGCTCAAATTCGGAATGGGCTTTTAATTAAAGATTAAGTGAATAATAAAAAGTCCAAGTCCACTAATCAAGCCCAAATCCCGTAACTGCTGCACCACCTTCACTAAATCAGCTCTAACCAATTCGTTACAACTCCGATTGACCTCAAACCACTTTCCAAATTTCCGTAACTCAATAAGGAACATAATCTCTTCAGAGGTCAGCGGCTAAATCAACTCGTAAGTGTCTCGAAATTAGCAATCTTTGACAATTTTCCAGTTTTGCAGCTCTAAAACAACTCTTTTTGGGATTTAACTTCAAGCTTTGACTCCATATCACGATCTTTGACTTTATTCTCGTGATCCTCTTTTAGCTAATATTCAAAACCTACAAACTTTTCACTAAAATACACAAGATTACGTGCAAAAGTTTAATAAATTAAAAATACTAGAAATAAAAGAGGAACTTCGGATTATTGCATATTTAGCCCAAAAGTCTATCAAATTAATCAAATAAACATAAAAAATGATGTCTCGCAGAGGTATAAAATAAGAACATTTAGGGAGACATCAGCAGCCTGCAAGGTATCATCAAAATTCATATTATTAAATACCTCTTGTGTGGCTCGATCAATTGCATCCACCTAGAAACATTCATCTTTGGAGTCTTGAAACATAATTTTCCTAAACACGTTGAACTTTACTTCCTCGTTGAACATATATTATTAATTCTCCATTCTCTACATCAATAAGATTACGCCCCGTGTTTAGAAATGGTCTTCCCAAAATGATGAGAACATTCCTATCTGCGTCGTAATCAAGTCTAATAAAAATCACAAGGAAAAATTGAACTAAATGTCTTGACGAGGACATCTTCCATCCTTACTCTGGATGTGCGATGGATCTATCAGCCATTTGTAAGACCATGGTGGTAGGTCTTCGGTTTCCTATCTTCAACTTCTCGAAAATCGATCTAGGCATGAGACTAATACTCGCACCTAAATCACACAGAGCTCTACCTTTCCACTCCTCACCAATAGAAATGGGAATATTATAACTCTCATGATCAACTCATTTAAGTGGAAACTTACTCTGGCATATCGCACTACATTCTTTTGGTAAACCTATCATTTCATTCTCAAAATATGTGGGTTTGATGGTGATAACTCTTTTAAAGAATTGTACATACTTTGGCACTCCTCTAACAACATCTAAGAATGGAAAATTGATATTAAGCTTACTCACCACATTCATGAATTTTTAATATTCACTCATATACCCTTTCTTCTAAATTCTCGAGGGGAAAGGTGGAGGAGGGCGATTCTTTTCCACTACAACATCTTTTTTCTTTGGCTTTTTCAGATTCTTTTCAACTTTCACCTCGATTACTTCTGGTTCACCTACTTTATCCACCACATCCATTACCGTTTTCGTTTTTACAGTTGTTTCTTTTTCTTTCTTAACGGGAAAAGGTGGTGGTAGTGGTAGCTTCTTACCACTTCTGAGTGATATGGCATTACAATCTTCTCTTTGCTTTGAATTTTCATGGTCACTTGGGAGTTCCCCTTGTGGATGCAGATTTAGCTACTTTGCCATCTGAGCTACTTAATTATCTAAAATTTTAAACGCGACTGAATTAGGTTGTGTCTCCAGTTGCATTTTCTATGTTATAGATATGAGTGTCTGTAGAGTCTGTTGAACATCTAACGCACCTTCTCGAGGTTAAGCGGGTAAAGCTTTCTAATTCAAATTATCGGTATAGGTATCTTGAACAGGTTGTCATTGGGCTTGATTTCCATAATGTTTTCCCCCTTAGTAATTATTTTGTGTTCTTTGCTTATAATTATTTCCTTGGGGTCGTGGTTCATATGCATAAGTAGGATTCGCGGCCCCATTCAGATTTGAATATTGGAAACCTGGATGGTTTTTGTTTGCCTGATAACCTTGACCACCTGAATTATAGTTCCCTCGGTTAGAAACAAACATCACGGATTCTGGGTGGCTTTGACAATTCTCCCACTCATGATCCTCTACACCACAATTCGAACATCCATAAATTTCTTTTGGAACATTCACATCAACTCATCTACCTGAAAAACCTTCTTTAACAGCCAAAGTAAGTTGTTTCAATTGTTACTCAAATGTATTCTTCAATTTTTTCTCTAACGAAGAGAACTTCTCATCAATTCCAACACAACTATCTCTATGAATTGCACCTCGGATAGTTGTTGTCACGGTACTCCAACCCATCTCATTCTTCACTGTTTTGTATGATATTATTTTTGCATGACTTGGTAGTACCTGTAAAAATCCTCCACCGCATTACAGATCTAAATGTTTTCTAGAACGTCCCTCTAGCCTTTATAAAATATGGACATATGTTGCTCTTCTGAAAGACCATGATCTGTAACTCTTCTCAAGCATATTTAGAATTTGTCCAACAAGTACCTAGGGATTCACTTTGTTCTTGCTCGAATGATGTCAACTCAATTTGTACGTTCAACCTCATATTCCTCGGATAATAACAGTAAAAACACTGTTTGTAGCTCATCCCAATTATTGTTCTGACCTGGATGTTGTTGATCATGCCATTTACTCGATGTGCATATTAGAAAAAATCTGAAAGTTGTGAAGTACATTTGTTCTCTTGTCACACCTTGTGTAACTTACGCATCGCATATCTGCACAAACTTTTGTATTACACAAATTGCATCTTCTCTAGCCACTCCTCGAAAATCCAAAGTCTCAGAATTGGTTTAGCATACCCGGATCGGGTCTAAATCTTGCAACTTGAATATCTGGAGGGCCAACACCTGTAGCAGGAGCGCGGTATGGTAATTGTTCAGGACCTCTCACGAACCAAGGATCATATCCCAATCAGATTTGAGCATTTCCTACAGGTAGAGGACGATTCCTTGATTTTGATTATTTGGAATTTGAGGAATTGGATGTTGACGAACAGTAGGATTCCCGTTCTCATCCACTTCCACCCGAGGATCATTACTGTTGTTGTTGTTGTTGTTGTTGTTTAAAGCTGCCATTTCTTCTCTTGCTCTCTTTTCTTTCTTCTCTCTTTTACTTTTAGCTTGGAATAATCTCTCAGGTTTTGAGAGCATGCACCAAAACTGTAATATCTAAAAAGGACAAAACAAAAGAAAAGTGTAAAATGAAAAATAACAATTAAAACTACTTAGGGATTAATCACTAGGGTCACACGCTGCAATCCCTGGCAGCGGCGCCAAAAACTTGGTGGGACCTGAGGTGTGATAAAAATCAACAGTAAATAGGTGGACCTACTAACCGCAAGTGTACGGGTCAATTCAAGTAATAGATAGATATAAGGGATTTTGTTCTCTTGGATCGGACTGATATAAGCAAAGTGTTCAATAGATAAGTAGAATTAATTGCAAGTATAGAAAATAAATGATAAAAGATTTTTGTTTGGTTTAGAATTATAAACTAATTGACGCGAATAAATAAATTACCAAAGCTTAACAGAAAGTAAATGAATTAAAACTAAAAGATCTGGACGTACAGATAAGAGGTGTACTTGAGTCTCGCAGGGGTTCCAACTAAATTCAAATAATTAATGCTTCCGTTTAAGGGTAAAGTTGGTATTTATGTATTATTCGGGAATCTAAATTCTCCTAACTCCCGTCAGGGTAGACTTAGGAGCTATCCTACGGTATTACAAACCCCGTTAGGGCGATTATACCTACTTTCGGAAGTTGAAGTGTTTTAAGACAATTGGCTCCTTGGTTAGTCAAGCCTGTCAGGATCATTGACAAATACTATGTGTCTATTACCTAGGTCCGTAATTAAACCCCCCGCCCACCAAGGTGATCACCACCACCAGTTAATAGCCTAATTACTATAACCTATTTCTACTTGATCAGATTAAGAACAATAAATAAGCATACGATAATATTCAATACAATATACCCAACTTAAATTAAATTTAATAATCTCAAATTCGGAAAAACATAAATTATATAAATTAGGGCTTAACAAATAATTGCGATTCTCAAACACTAAATGTTTAGCTCATATTCAAAGTAAAAACAATAGATAAATTAAAGGCATATATTTTTCATAAAACAGAAATAAGAAGGAAAACCTAATTGAATGAATAGATTGAGATGTTGTTGAAGAAAGATGATTTCTCTAGCTCTAACTCGTTCTCTGCCTTTTTGCTCTCTTCTGACTTTTGTGAAAAATGAAGCGCACTAAAAATAAGTATAAAAGGATATTTGTACTACACCAAATCAGATTAGGCTTTAATTTTATTTAATTAAATGATGAAAAACCCAAGTCCAACTAGTAATTCTCGTAACTGCTTTACACACTCTAGTAAAGTGGGCGTAAGTTTTGTGTCTTAAGTCCAAATCACCTGATTCTAGTCCTAAATTCGAGCTAACTCTAAGGCTCACCGTTTTAATTTAAATCACAAGAACTGGATCAGTACCGTTTTGGCTCGAAATCAGCAATAAGTAACATCTTTCCAGATTCGTGTGCTTTTCTTCAACTCTTTATGAATGGATTAACATAAAGCGTAGTAATAATTAGATCAATGAATTAAAAGACAAGAAAAGTAAATACAAATATTGATTGAAGAGAATAATGATTGATTAAACTAAAGACAATAAATAAAAGATGTAAGAATAAGATGAGAAAGATATAGCTCAGGTTTGCTAGTATTCACTTATCCTTCTATTTCTTCTACTAGTTAATAAGGGTGATTAAAGCTCTTAGATAAGTAGCCAGGGTTCTATATTCCTCTTAACCCCCTTCCGGGTGGACTTAGGTAGAGACCTAACAATTACTAGGGGACTTGGGTAAGGGGACCCTGCGCAATGATCAGTGGTTAAATCTCAAATCCTAATGACTATCTAGTTAGGCAAGCCCTTCCGGATCACTACCGCACACTAGACGTTTATGTGGTGGTTTCAATAATTAGACACCCCTTCCGACTAAATATCTAACTACTAGTAAGACAATCCTAACGTGATCATGATTAAGACTGGTAATAAGTCAAAGCACATAAAACAAATATATGGTTAAGAAGCTAGAATCAATTTAAAAAGGCTTTACAAAACAAACTTAGATAGAAGAAAAATAAAATTTAAATATTATACATATGAAAAACCCAAGCTATGGGGAAATTAATTCATGCTAACAATAAATAATCTAAAATAAAGATTCATACTGTCAACTTGCTTCTCTTGAATGACTAAGGATTGAACTAAGTTTTAGAACAGAACAAGGATGGGCAAGGACATGTTTACAATGATAAGAGGGTGTATTTATATGTGCTAAGAAGACCCTAGGTCGAAATTGGTGACTAAAAGGTAAGTAATTTGAGTCCAAGTTCAACTCAAATTTGTTTCCTAAAATATCGAAGAGGATAAACACTGCTCACTATTTTGATCATATCTACTTCGTTATTGGTCCGATTTTCGCCTACTTGTTATCGAAACGACCGCAGCGAAAAACATATATGTTTACACGTGTGAATGCTCATCCAAATACCTAGAAGATTTGAAGTTATATACAATTTAATGGACATAGCTGCAAAATTTCAGATTTACATGCCAGCTTTCCTTTCCTAATTTCTCTCTGCTTCCTTTATCTCTTGATTCCTTCAATACATTCTTTCTTTATCACTTTAAAATTAATTTGGCCTCTATTTATATTCCATATATCTGTAAAGATTCACATTAACACACAAATTAAACTAAATATGATCAAAAAATATTAAATCATCAGATCAAGACAAGAAAAAAAATTATCAAAATATGAATAAAATCATCTATAATAAACTAATCTAATACACCTAAAATGATGTCTCCAACCTAGATTATTATATCATAAATAGGGAGACATCATATCGAAAGCCCGCAAACCAGAGAATAGGCCACACAATCACAAAGATTCGTGGATGGTTACATTCATAGTCACGGGAGTTGTTTCAGGTAAAGTGATAGAAATCAGGCCCAAGAGGGGTATAAAACGAAGATTTGTATACGTTCATATCCTTTCTCGTTGTTGGGGAGTATATATACGTAAATCTTGATAGAGGTAATGCGTCTAACTTTGAAAGACGTTAAACAAAAGTGATGTATGGGAGACAACCTGCAATTTTATATGTTTTTATGTCTTAGTTTATGTTTAGATTAGTTGTTTTAGTAGATATTGCAGTATTGAGGATGGTATTAGAGTTTTTGATGTGCAGATACTTAATAAATCGAGTTAGGGAGAAGAAACGCGAAAAATTGGCGAAAAACATATGTACCATGCGGTACACCGCACCATCGCTGCGGTACACAACAACCCCGAAAAACGTCACAACGGTGGGAGAAATCAGGTTCAAAGTCGAAGCTAGGGTGTCAACCAGTGGTTTCGTGCGATATACCACACGAGCGCTCTGGTGCACCGCATGAAGAAAACCGTAATACGGTCTAAGAAAATGGTCCAGCGTAGAACAGATTGTATCGTCATTCGTGCCAGACCATGACAATGGTCCCGAACAGATCCGCATGACTCGTCTGGTGCAGCGCGCGACAGAAAACCGTGACAACGGTATGCAAAATCAGGGTACTTGCCGAGGCCCCTTAACCTAAACCATTTTGTGAGGACGTGTCATGGGGTCCAACAGAGATTGTCTACGTTACACCGTACCTTACCCGTGGTGCACCGCACGACGCCGCCAGATCAAGTTATAAAATAGTTTAAAGTGAAAGTTAGTTCATAGTTACGAAAATCAAAACTTTAAGCCTCTCACTTCCCCAAATCTCTCCAACTCCATTAAAGCTTCTAGAAACCTTCACTACACATCAGACACTACCCAATCACGATAAATTTACATCCAATTCCTTCCCTACATCATTACGAAGAAGATTCAACCATCCAAATCAAATCAAAACACCTAGAATCCAAGAATCAAAATCCCAAAATTTCCAAATCTTATCCAACAATTTCTTAATCCCATACAAATCTAGCAAGAGTTCATCCTACACACCTAGAGATTCATCATCCTTACACCTTTTTTTTTCTTTTTTTTTTGATCGGCAAATCAAACTTTTTTTATATATGAAGCTTAAACATATATAAGATGAAAAAACCCAAAATCAAGGGGTACGAATTTTCAAAGAGTATTTAAAGTTTTGAGTTGGAGGTCAATTAAGATGACAAAAAGAACAGAAACATTATCCACTATTAGGTAGGTGAAGAAGAATCAAAATAAGGTATTGGGTAATATTGAGGACAAGACAATTGAGAAAAGTTCAAGTTCTAGTATGAAGAAAAAGGGTAAAACAGGTCAAGAGAGTAGAGTAAAGCCGGCTTTTGTCAATTCAATGAGCAAAGAGATTACAACTTTCAAGGAAAAGACACCACAACCTCTACAAATCGAGATTACTATATTTGAGATGAATGAAGCTTCAAAGGCCTTGTTAGCTTCCGCAAAGACACATTTACCGTAACTACCCTTTGCTCATGAGAGAGTATTTGAAAAAGAAGTTGGAGAAGGTGATTACAAGTGATTTCTAGAGATGGAGATAGATTGGGTTGGTCTACATTCAATATAAGACGTTCAAATTTATATATGGAGTTAGTATCTGAGTTATATTTAGGCATCTTTAGCCGAGATAGTAAAGGTCGTGTTCCAGTTAGAGGAAAGTTAGTTCATTTTACAGTTGAAGAGATTAGAAACCACTTCCAGTTCAAGAAATTGGCTGGACCATGTAAATTTAGAGAAACGGTGGATAATATCAAGACTTTTGATTGGAATCAACTTTTTGAGAATGTATTAGATGAAGAAAAAGTGCAATCATTCAAGGGAGAATTGACGGTACCCTGGCCTTACAAATATCTTCAAGCGGATACTAGAGTTTGGCACAATTTTCTCACACCAAACATCTTTGGAAACACGTGAACTTCAGATGTAACTAAGATAAATTCCATCTTTTTGAATTGTGTTTTATGAGGGGAAGAAGTAGATGCGGCACAGTTAAACTTTGAGGAGGTGATGCGATTTTCGGTCTCTCCCCTTTCGTTATTTAATGTGAAATATCCTATGATTACGTGTCTTGTACGAAAAGCGAATGTGATTCTGGGTGAATAAGAAAAACTAATGTAAAGGTAAGCACAATATCGACAATACTCGGATCAAGACAAATTTAAGAGGAGTACGAATTAAGAAACCTCCACAAGATGAATCAAAAGAAGAGGATCTTATTTGGAGAGAAGGGATGGATGTGCAATTGAATAAAGTTGAAGCAACTCAAACCTTCTTGGCCGATGATATGGCATAAATCAAAGATAATCAGGTGCAAATCATGAAACTCCTTGAGCAATTAAAGCGCGATTTACCGAAATATCTAGTGAATCCTATCTTGGATGTTGATAAAGCGAGTCAATAGCCTCAAGAGTATGTTCTCTTTCTTACTTACCAATTTTGCATATGCTTTATTTGCTTGTTTTTAATTTATTTATTGAGTCTTTTTCAAGTCATGGGGACACGCCTTATTTTTTAGTTGGGATTGTGGGGATTCGTTGTCTCTAATCTCCATTTTTATGTGATTTTACTGTTTTTGGAAGAAGTAAAATTTTGGATACATGGGATTATATGTAAAGTGTGTTTAATAGCTTGAAAGCATAAGCTTTGTAAGTTAATAATAGAAAGTAATATGTTTATGAGCTTTTTAATTTTGTATGCTTAGAGTATTTACAGGAAACACATATTGATAGTAAAGAAAAGATTAGTGAGCAATGCGGTAGAAGTATGTTTGATCTTAGGGCGCATTGAGTATTGTGTATGTCGTGAGATCCAAGCTAGTTGATAAACCCATTTAATGAACGTTCTAAAGGTAAGAGAATGACAAAATTACGTAGTTTAGAAAGTGACTCAGGCGGTTCTTCGATAAGCCCCTTGTTGCCTTTTTGCTTGTTGTCAATTTATTATTATTATTATATATATATATATATATATATATATATATATATATATATATATATATATATATATATATATATATATATATATATCCTTTGCTGCCCCTTCTAGCATTTTCTAAATCCTTTATATTTAGCTATATTATAAGCCATATCCCTTTCGATTTTACGACTTTTCCATATGACTCGCATTCGAAACGCGATGCATCGACAGTCGCTTTAGAGCTTGAGTTTGTGGTGGTGGGTCCACTATTATGGGAAATATTAGTGGGTAGGGAATTGTGAGATTATTAACTGTGCTCTATATTTTGATGATGATTCACTGTTTTATTATATTGTAACCATTTTCCAGGATAAAAGTAAATGAAAAAAGTTATGAAAAAGAAAAAAATATGAGAAAAGAAATAGCATGATATCTCACATAAAAAAGAAGGTCATAGCTATATTAAAAAAGAAAAAAAGTAAGAAAAGAATATATGATTAGGACCGACAAAGTGAAATTTTTATGTGATCATCTTTTAAGCTTTATATTGGGTTATTGGGGATGCTAATTAGTACATCAATATCATTGGGTTGAGTGAGAATGTTTTATGAGAGTAACTCAAGCTCGAATGCGATTCGTCGATGGCTAGTGAGGAGAGAGCCAAAAGCTCACTTTAAATTATCCAAATATACTATCATATTGTCCCTAAGCCAACATTACAACCTTAAAGACCTTATGATTCTTTAGTATGTGATCTATAAGTGATTGAACCATTAGAGAGTAGTTAGGTGGATATTTGGATACTAGTGAAGCTCAATGAACAATCTATAGCCTCCTTAGTAAGCTAAGTGAAGAACCTCTCATTCGTGCATTGCAAAGCTAATCCGATCTTGAATTTGAGTCGTGTTGATGGTGAGTATGACAAGTGTACATGTAATTTAGTTTGTAGATTTTATTGCGTGAAATTTTCTGAGTAGTTGCTTCGAGTTTAATTTATACATTCTGCTATATTCTTCCCATTGTGCTTAATTGACTTAGGTGTGTATATAGAGACTTCCCTTTGTTTTAATCTATATTGTATCGGGATGATACAACTTTTAGTTGGGGGTATTGATGTCTCCCTATTTGTGATATAATACTCTAGGTTGGAGACATCATTTAAGGTGTATTTGATTAATTAGTTATGGATTGTTACACATTATTTGATAATTTCTTATTTCTTGTCTTTTGATGTTTTATTACTTTTAGAATATATTTGGTTAATTTGTGTGTAATATGAAGATCTTGAGTTTTATGTAATATAATTATATGCCAAATCAATTCTAAGAAGATAAGGAAGGAATATATGGAAGGAATCAAGATATAAAAGGAAATAGAGATAAAATAGGAATGGAGAAGTTGTCATGTGAATCTGAAAATGCAGCTATTTCCAGTAAAGTGAATATAACTTCATATCGGCTGCGGATTTGGATGAGGATTTAATGAGTTAGATATATCTTTCTGCTGCAGTCGTTTCAATATCTCGTGGGTGAAAATCGGCCCAATAACGAAGGAGATATGATCAAAACAGTGCGCAGACTTTATCATGTCTTATATTTTAAGAAACGAATTTGAGTTGGAATTGGACTCAAATTACTTGCCTTTCACTCAAGATTTCGACCTAGGTTCTTCTTAGCACCTATAAATAAACCCTCTTATAATTGTAAACATGTCCTTGCTCAGATCTAAACCTTAGATCAATCATTAGTCATTAAAGAGAAACAAGTTGACCGTATGTATCTTTATTTTGGATTTATTCTTTTCAGCATGAACTAAATTTCCCATAGCTTGGGTTTTGCATATGTATAATATTTGAATTCTATTTTTTTCAATCTAAGGTTGTTTGGGAAAATCTTTTTAAATTTATTCTAGCTTCTTAACCTTTATATTTGTTTTATGTGCTTTGATTTATTGATCATAGTTCTTGCTAGTGCACGAGTATAGACTACGCCATTAATAGTAGTTAGATGTTCACCTGGAAGGGGTGCCTAATTATTGAAACACCACATAACCCTCTAGCGTGCGGTAGTGATCCGGAAAGGCTTGCCTAACTAGATAGTCATTAGGGTTTGAGATTTAACCACCGATCATTCCGTAAGGTCCCCTTACCCAAGTCCCCTGGTAATTGTTAGGTCGCCACCTAACTCCACCCGATAGGGGGTTAGGAGGAATATAGAATCCTGGCTACTTACTTTAAGAACTTTAATCACCCTTATTAACTAATAGAAGAAATAGAAGGATAAGTGCATACAAGCAAACCTAAGTTATATTTCTCATCTTATTCTTACATCTTTTATTTTATTGTAGTAGTTTTATTAATCATTATTCTCCTCAAACTATTCCTATTTACTTTTCTTGTCTTTTAATTCATTGAGCTAATTCTTATTACACTTTGTTGTAATCTATTTGTATAACACACTAAGTCTCTGAGAAGGAATCTAACTACTCATTAAAACTTGCGTACGACCTGTGATACCTAGAGTGAGTAACGTGATTGGTTAGGGTGATAAGTTGTCGCATTCTTACCTATTAATTTATCACCCTCTACCAGCCACCAAGAACATACCACCTAGCAACGATCTGATGTGTCTCTATTTGTTTTATAATAATCTAGGTTGGAGACATCATTTTAGGTGTATTTGATTAATTAATTATAGATTTTTATTCGAAATTTGATAAGTTCTTATTTCTTGTCTTAATTTAATGATTTATTATTTTTAGAGAATATTTGATTTAATTGTGTGTTAATGTGAAACTTAAAGATATAGGAAATATAATTAGATGCCAAATCAATTTTAAAGTGTTAAGGAAAGAAGATATGGAAGGAATCAAGTGATAAAAAGAAGTGGAGATAAAATAGGAAAGGAAAAGCTGCCAAGTAAATCTAAAATTCTGTAGCTACATCCATTAAAGTGTTGATAACTTCAAATAAGCTGGCAATTTGGATGAGAATTTGAATAATTAAACGTATATCTTTACGTTGTGTTCGTTTCGATATAAAGTAGACGAAAATTGGACCAATAACAAAGGAGATATGATCAAAACAAGACAACAGTTTTTATCCTCTCTAATATTTTAGGAATCGATTTTGAGTTGGAATTGGACTCAAATTACATACCTTTTACTCACCAATTTCGACCTAGTGTCTTCTTAGAACCTATAAATACACCCTCTTATCATTGTAAACACGTCATTGTTCGTCCTTGCTTATTCCTTAGTATTATTCTTCATAGAAGTCATTCCAGAGAAGCAAGTTGACAATATGTATCTTTATTTTAGTTTGTTTATTGTCAGCATGAACTAATTTTCCCATAGCTTGGGTTTTGCATATGTATAATCTTTGAATTCTATTTTCTTCTATCTAAGTTTGATTGGGAAAACCTTTTTAAATTGATTCTAGCTTCTTAACCATATATTTGTTTTATGTACTTTGACTTATTTTCAGCCTAAATCTTGATCACGGTAGGACTGTCTTAATAGCATTTAAATGGTCACCCGGAAGGGGTGTCTAGATATTTAAAACCACCACATAAACTTCTAGCGTGCGATAGTGATCTAGAAGGGCTTGCCTAACTAGATAGTCACTAGGCCTTGAGATTTAACCACCGATCACTACGCAGGGTCCCCTTAACCATGTCCCCTGGTAATTGTTAGGTCGCTACCTCTAAGTCCACCCTGGAGGAGGTTAGGAGGAATATAGAATTCTGGTTATTTATCTAAGAGCTTTAATCACCCTTATTAACTAGCAGAAGAAATAGAAGGATAAGTGCATACAAGAAAACCTGAGCTCTATCTCTCTCATCTTATTCTTACATCTTTAATTTATTGTCTTTAGTTTAATTAATCATTATTCTCCTCAATCATTATTCTTTATTTGTCTTTTATTTTAATTTATTGAACTATTTATTACTATGCTTTCTTGTTATTCAATTCGTATAACACACTATGTCCCTGAGACAGAATCTTAACTTATCATTAAAACTTGCATACGACTTGTGATACTTGCAGTGAGTAACATGTCTGGTTAGGGAAATATATGCATATTTATTTATCATATTTTTATCACACCCTACCAGTCACCAAGTTTTTGGCGCCGCTGTCGGGGACTTGTGTCTCGTTAGCGTGTGGGTTTTATTTTTAGTGTACTAGCTTTTAGTTTTTTTTTTCAGATTTACGCTTTCTCTTTGTTTTTGTCTCTTTCAGGTTTTTAGTGTATGATCGAGAATCCCCAGAGTGGTTTTAAGACTTACAAAAAATGCTCGAGAGAAGAACGAGAACATAGAAAAGACATGACTCAGCAAGAGGATTTAATTCCACCACTTGGGGATAATCTCAACCCCAATGCAAATCAACGTCAAGGATTACATATTTCTAAGGTAATACCTATTACTCAAGCACCACCAAGAGATAACAGAAATAATCAACGTCAAGAACAAAATCTCCCAGGCTTGGGAGCACCTTTTCGAGTTCAACCATTAGGTTATCGTCCTCCAGTGATCCAATATTAAGTTCGGGCCCGATCCGGGTATGCTCAGTTGATTCGCAAGTTATGGACAATATAGTGGTAAAGCAATTCAAGATCCGGTAAGAGAGATTCACAAGTTTATGCAGATTTGTGATGCCTATAATACTCCTGGCATTACACGCGAGCAATTGTATTGTCATATGTTTATGTTCTTCTTGACCGGAAGTGTATGTGACTGAATAGATAGACAACCACCAAAACACAATTAACATTTGGGATGAACTACAACCCGAATTCTTCAACTGTTTTTATCCGAAGAGTATGAGATTAAAAGATCAGATGGAGTTTGCTAGTTTTCGCCAAGAGAATGATGAAGAAGTAGGAGAAGCATGGACAAGGTTTCAACAGAAGTTAGCAAGATGTCCACTCCACGGTTATACCCTTACATTTAGCTATGTTCTATAAAGGTATTTATACAAATAGTAGATTGAGGGTAGATAATCTTGGAAGAGGGTGATTTGTATCCCTGGATCCTACAGAAACCGCTGAAAGTATGGAACGTATTATTGAAACAGAAAGGAGTTGGACACTTTTGCGAGATCCTATTACAAATAACAAAGGTATGCTATGATTAAATATAGAAACTTCTCAATCATCTAATTAACAACATTAGAGAAACAAGTTAAAGAGATAAAGCTTGAGATGCACCAAAAACGTCAGAATTTAGCTGCAACAAATGCAGTGCAAGAAGAACAAGGTTGATGATGTCTCTATATTTGTGATTAATTAATCTATACTAGAGACATAATTTTAGGTTTATTTAGTTATTAATTTGTGTATTTTCCCCATTTATTTATACTTTACACTTTGTTGCCTAGTGTTAGGTGTTTTGCTTTTTTATGAGCGTTTACACGTAATTTGTGTGTTATTTGTGTAGCACTTAGGTATATGGAAGATATTACAACTATGGAAACTAATTTGAAAAAGGAAAACCCTTAGTCAAGTAAAAAATGAAGAGTTTGGATAAGAAGCTTCCAAAACTGCACATATATCCACTAATTAATTTATTGCAGAAAACCGTATGGAGTTAGAGAGATATTTTTATAAGAGCAACTATATATTTCAAACATGGTCGTTTATATATAAATAACGTCAAAATCGGATAAGTAACGAAGGAGATATGACCAACACAAAATATGCTAATGTTTCTCCCTTCCTACAAATTAGGAAACGAATTTTGGTAAGATCTGGACTCCTTAACTTAAGGATTACTCCCAATTTAGACTAAGGGCCTATATATACTCATTCCTACCTTATAGAACTCATCCTTTGTCAGTCTTTAAGATCAAAATACCAAGAGGAAGCCTACATCAAGAGAGGAGAAGACTTGAAGGAATTGGACAACTATTCATGCCTTTCTAATCCTTCAAATTTGTTATTATTTTACTTTCTTTCTATAGTATGAACTAATTCTATTTTAGATTGAGATTAGCATATGGGTATGAAATCTATGCCTTTCTTATATCTATTTTAATTTGGGATGTCTTTTACATTCAATTGAAATGAGTGTTTTATTCTCTTCTTTTATGTATTTTGATTTATTGCTTGTAATTATTGCGGTGTAAAACGTATATGATTACCTTAATAGTAGTTAGATTGTCACCCGAAACGGGTATCTAATTATTGAAACACCACATAAACGTCTTGTGTGCGGTAGTGATCCGGAAGGGCTTGCCTAACTAGATAGTCATTAGGGTTTGAGATTAATCAACGATCATTGGGCAGGGTCCCCTTACCAAAGTCCCCTGTTAATTGCTAGGTCGCCACCTAAGTCCACCCGCAAGGGGGTTAGGAGGAATATAGAATCCTGGCTATTACATATCATAAAATTCTTCCTTACATAAATGGGTTATAACAAGGCTAGTTGGGATCACTTGCTAGATCTCGAGCTAAATTCTCATACTATCTTCTTCTCTTATTTATTTTTTGTCTTTAATTTATTTAGTTAATTGTTAGAATCTTAAAAACCAAACAAATATTTTCATGTATTTTATTTCTAGCGTATTATTCTTCTAGCTTTCTTACTTGCATTTTATATAAGTTCTTCTTTACTTTCGTAGACTCTGAGGAACGAATCTTACTTACCATTAATACTTGCATACGATCTGTGATACTTGTAGTTACTAACGTGTTTAGGCTAGGGTGCTAGTTGCATATTTATTTATCGTTATTTTATCACGCCCTAACCGACATCAGTTATCCATAGTGTGAGGTACCAAATCATACATGAGAAGAGTGTGAAGAAAATCCAACATCTATCTACTTCATATCTAATCGAGGAAATTAACAATTTGGTACCAGAAAACATCCAGTTATGCAGTATTCAAATCCTCAGGGGGCCGCAAATCCAAGTAATTATCAACCTCGTCCCCAGAACATCACTTACCAACTGAGAGGTCAAGGTCCTTATCAAGGAAATCGGAATTTTAATAGACCAGCTCCTCCACAACAACCTACCAATGATGCTTATACTGATACTCTAGCTCATAAGGCTTTACCACAGCATCCTCAAGAAGGAGTAGTGTCAGATAAGAAATTACAGAATTCTATGGATTCAATGACGAGTAATATTCAATCACATAATGAGACGTTTAGAGAACAAGAGGCTAGTATTTAGATCTTATCTACATAAGTAGATCAACTGAAGAAAGTTTTAACTAATATTATAGAAGCACGATATTTGAAGGCCATTAAAGGAGGTGATGCCAATGTTGGGTTCGAAGCTTGTAAGGCAATTTTCCTTGAAATAGACAAGGAAGAGGAAGTATCACATGTTGCAGAAATTGTCGTGGAAGTTCCAAAAATTGAAGATGAACCAACCAAGTCTAGCCCCGAAGACTCTGACTTATCCGAGGATCCTGATTCTACCGAAGAATTTGATTTTGTAAATCTTCTCAAGGACATGAAAGAAGAGATTAGATCGGTTATTGATCTTCAAGTTACAAGAGAAAGAGAGAAAGAGGAAGAAGCCTCAAAAGAGAAGAAAGAAGAAGTTGCACCTGCTCTGCAAGAAGAGAAAGAAGAAGAGAGGGTGGGCTAGCCACCAATTAATCCAGCAATGTCACCATCTATTCCTAAGACAAATCCAAAGGCTTACATTGAACTCAAGACATTTGTAGAGGCATATAATCCTGAAATATCAACGCCTAAATGCTTGAGATTGCGAAGAAAGGGCTTACACCGCAACAAGTATTCACGCAAGTAATTTCAGAGAAAGAAGCGAGTGTAGAAGCCAGAAAAGAGATTGTGGCTCATAATGAGAGAGTCTCAAGAAGAGTAGAAAAGGAGTTGTCACTCAAGCTCAAAGATCCAGGAAGCTTTAATCTTCCTATTAAAATCAGTGGTATGCTCAAGGTGAAAGCCATGTGTGATGTGGGTTCGAGTGTGAATCTTATTCCTAAGTCTTTGTTCGATAGGATTGGACTCAAGGAGATGGAAAAAGCTCCCATAAAGTTACAATTTGCGGATAGCTCAGTGACAAAGACATGGGGATGGTATGATAGTATATTTGGATAATTTAGAGTGAGCTTTTGGCTCTCTCCTCACTATCCATCAATGAATCGCCCGAGAGCTTGAGTTACTCTGATAAAACATTCTCACTCAATCGAATGAATTGATGCACTAATTAGCATCCCTAATTAACCCAATACTTAAGCATAAAGATGATCACATAAAAATTCCACTTTGCTGGACTATTTTTTCATATTTTTCTTTTCATAACTTTTTTCTTTACTTTTACCCCGGCAAAGGGTTACAACATAATAATAGTGAGTCATCATCAAAATATAGAGCACAAATACATTTGCTCACAATTCTCAACCCAGTAATATTTCCCATAATGGTGGACCCACCACCCCAAACTCAAGCTCTAAAATGACTTTCTATGCATCGCGATTCGAGTGCGGGGTATATGGAAAAATCCTAAAATCTAAATGGATATGGCTTATAATGTTGCTAAGTAAAAAGGCTTTAGAAAGGCTAGAAGGGGCTGAGAAGGATATAAATATAATAAATGGACAGCAAGCTAAAAGTAAAAAAGGGTCTTATCAAATAACCGTCTTAATCACTTTCTAAACTATGCGATTTTGTTATTCTCTTACCTTTAGCTCATTCATCAAATGGGTTTATCAACTAGCTCGGATCTCATGACCTACACACCCTTCAAAGCATACAATATAAAACAGCTCACTTATGTCTCCCTTTTTTTTTTCTAATTTTATGCCCTTAGGATACATCTTTTTAGGTTAATAATCGACTAATATGATAGACTTTATGATTATTTTGTTATATTTTAGTTTCTCTTCTTGGAATTTATTATATTTCATTTTTAAAGCTTTTGCACGTTAAATGGTTTGTTTTTAGTGAGAGTTTGTAGGTCCATGAATTAGATGGAGCACCAAGACAAGGAAAGGAATCGAAAATTAAAGTCATAGATCATTTGTAGAAGTAAAACGCGAGAAAAGATGATTCGAAGAATGTATTAAAGGAGAATGAAATCTGGAAGGTTGTTACAAATCACTGTTTTTGAGCCACTTAGCCACTGATTCCGCCTTAGAGTCGTGAAATAAGGAAGTTGCATCTTTGAGTCAGGAAGATTTTCCAAGTTGAATGGAGTGATTTCGAGTCTGGACGCAGAAGTTATAGCTGCTTTAGTAACAGCTGTACACCAGTTACAGGATTTCTAATTTGGATTAGGCTTTTATTTTATTTAACCTATTCCTTTAAGTAAAAAGCCCAATCCGAATTCTCCACTATAAAAAGGCCTTTAGACTTCACTTTTTTTAGACACAACTCATATTACACAAGTAAAAAACGCCAAAGAGAAAGTCAGAAGCAAAAAGGAGAGAAGAAGCTGAAGCTGGAAAAACAATTCTTCCAACAACAGTCAACTCAACCCTTTAATTAGGTTCTTTATTTCATTTCTTTAATTGACTATAAGTTCCTTTAAATTCATTTCTTTAGTTTTTATTTCCATTATGAGCTAAATACTTTAAGTACTTGAAAATCGCTTTAATGGATTGAGCCCCAATTTATTTGATTAATGTTTACGAATTTGGGATTGAAAGATTTAATTTGAATTGGGTTATTTAGTATTGACTATTATCATGAATTCATTTACAGTCTTTGAAGTCATGAATCAAAAATAGGAATTAGTAATTAAGCTATTCATTATAGTGGCGTAATGATCACCTTGACGGGGGGTATAATTACGGACCTATGTAATAGACGCGGGGTCTAAGTCATTGACCCTGACGGGATTGATTAATATTGTAGCCAATTGGGTAAAATACTTGAACATTCGAAGGTAGCTTATAATCACCCTGACGGGGTTCGTAATACCCTAGGATAACTCATAAGTCCACCCTGACGGAGGTTAGGAGAAACTCGAATCCCGACTAATACCAAATCCCGATTCAATCCTTAAACGAAAGCATTGATTAAATAGATTTAGGTGAAACCCTTGCGAGACTCAAGTACCATTCTCAATCTTGTGTCTACTCATATCTACTTTACTTGCGATTTATTTGCATTAGCTATTTAGTATTTTACTTTATTCGCATCTTAGTTATTAAACAACAAAAAAACCAAACAAAATTTATATCTTTTATTTTTTTCGTACTTGCAATTATTTTACTAATGGATTCACACTTGAGTTGTAGCTCTTCCGTCCCTGAAAACGAATTCGATTTATCGGTCTATTACTTGGACAACCGTACACTTGCAGTTTGTGAGTCCTCAACTTTATCACATTATTTTATAACACACCAGGACCTACCAAGTTTTTGGTGCCGATGCTAGGGACGGTAGCATGTGACCCCTGTGTTAATCCTTTAGTGTTAAATTGCATTTTTATTTTCAATTTTACGCTTTCGTTTGTTCTTCTTTTCTCAGGTTTTACAGGTTTGGTGCATGCTCTCAAATCCCGAGAAGTTACTCAGACTTGCAAACAAAAGGAAGAAAGAAGAAAAAGAAGCCATAGAAAGAGAAGAGAGTATAGCTAAAGAAGAAATGAATCTTGAAAATAATCTTGAACCTAGAGGGTTGGAAGGTCCTCCTCCACCTAGACAACAAGCTCAACCTCCCGTTAAAAATGACTCGTGGTTTATAAATGGCCCTGAACAAGATCCATATCGCGCTCCTGCTCTTGGGATTGGTCCATCAGATATTAATGTCGCGAGATACAGACCAGATCCTAGTATATTATCTCAATTCCAAAATTATGGAAATTTCAGAGGAGCACCTGGAGAAGATCCTATTCGTGCAGTACAGAAATTCATGCAAATATGCGATTCATATATAAAGCAAGGTGTAACCAGAGAACATATGTACTATGCAAATTTTAGATTCTTTCTAATAGACGCAGCTAGTGAATGGCATGATTCGCAAGAACCAGGATCGATTAATAATTAGGAAGAGCTGCAAACTGCATTTTTCTATAGATACTACCCAACTAACATGAGATTGAATGCACAGATTGCTCTAACATCCTTTGAGCAAGAACAATAAGAAACTTTGGGTAGAAGTTGGACAAGATTGCAAATATGCTTAAGAAGAGTTCCTGATCATGGCCTTACAGAACCGCAACAAATGAAAATATTTTATAAGGGCCTTGATGGACAATGACGAAAAGTCTTAGACCTACTTTGTGGTGGTGGGTTCTTGCAAGTACAACCAGTTCACGCTAAGGTTATTTTGAATAGAACAGTAAAGAATGAGATAGGTTCGAACACCGTGAAAACACCTAGCCGAGGTGGAGTTTATAGAGAGAGTGGTGGTGGAATCGATGAAAAAATCTCGTTGTTAGAGAATAAGTTGAAGAATACAATTGAGCAGCAACTGAAACAGCTTACCGTAGCTGTTAAAGAAGGTTTTTCAGGTAAAAGAGCAGATGTTAAATGTTACACAAGAGATGTATGGGTGTTCTAACTATTGTGTACAAGACCATGATTGGGAGCATTGTCGAAGTAATCTTGAATCTGTAACGTTTGTTTCCAACCGAGGGAACTATAATTTAGGTGGTCAATGGTATCAACCAATTAGAAACCATCCGGGTTTCTAATATTCCAATCCTAATGGGGCAGCTAATCCTACATACGCATATTAGTCGCGTCCATAAGGTAACAATTATCAACCAAGACCATAGAAAAACTACCAAGGGGGACAAGGTTACGAAAATCAAGCTAAAAAACAACCTCCTCAAGACACCTACAATGAAGCTATGAATCAAAAACTTTACCTGCTCAGCCTCAAGAAGGTGCGGTAGATATTCATCAAACCTTATAAAAATTGATCGCCCTTCAATCAAAAGCATGTCAAGATCAATTATCTTCTGCCGTAGCTATTAAATTGTTAGAAAAATCAAATGGCTCAAATGAAAAAACAGTTACACCAGCGCCCACAAGGGAAACTCCCAAGTGACACTGAAAATCCGAGACAAAAAGAAGATTGTAATACCATAGCACTCAGAAGCGGTAAGAAGCTTCCCCCACCTCCTTTCCCGGTTATGAAAGAAAAAGAGACAACTAGAAAAGAAAAACCGGTAGAGGATGTGGTGGAAATAGATGGTGAACCTGAAGTAGTGGAAGTGGATAAGATTCCGTAAATTCCTAAGATGAAAGATGTTGTAGAAACCCGTCCTCCCCCACCTTTTCCCTCAAGAGTTTAGAAGAAAGGAGATATGGCTAACTATTAGAGATTCTTAAATATGGTGAGAGGTCTTAACATTAACATACCATGTTTAGATGCTATTAAAGATGTACCAAAGTATGTGAAGTTCTTGAAGAGGGCCCTCACCAATAAAAGGCCATATTGTGATAATGAGATGATAGGGTTGCCATAAGAGTGTAGTGCAATCTGTTAGAGTAAGTTTCCACCTAAGTTACTTGATCGTGGGAGCTTTACGATTTTGTTTTCTATTGGTAATGAGTGACAAGGAAAAGCTTTATGCGATTTGGGTGCGAGTATTAATCTTATGCCCAAATCAATTTTTGAAAAGTTGAAGATAGGTTATGCAAGACCGACCTCTATGGTATTGCAAATGGCTGATAGATCCCTCGCACATCTTGAGGGATTAATAGAAGACATCCTCGTCAAAGCAGGTACTTAATTTTTCCTATTGATTTTGTTATTCTTGAACACGACGCGGATAGGAATGTACCTATCATTTTGGGATGACCATTCTTAGCCACAGGGCGTACATTATTTAATGTAGAAAACGGAGAATTGATTATGCGAATCCAAGACGAGGAGGTAAAGTTCAATGTGTTTAAGGCTATGAAGTTTCCAGATTCCCAGGAAGATTGTTTCCGAATGGATGTAGTAGAAGATGCCACGCAAGAGTTATTTGATTGTTTTAATTAGATGATGTTTTGCAGGCTGCCTTAACACTTGACTTACCTGAGATGATGGAAGAGCTTACCGAAATAGTGGCAGCTCTTAATTCTGAAAATCCAAAGTATAGGTGTCTTGCCTATGAACCTGTAAGAGAACCGGAAACCATCCATTGAATCTCCTCCGCAGTTGGAAGAAAAGCCATTACCAACACACTTGACGTATGCATATTTAGGTACTAATGACACTCTACCTATTATTGTTTCAGCTACTTTAACAGTTCCTCAAGAAGATAAACGGTTGTGTGTGCTGAGAGATAATAATGAGGTGATTGGTTGGACTATTGCTGACGTCAAAGGTATTAGTCCTTCTTATTGCCAACACAAAATTATCTTGGATGGTGATAGTGCACGCTTAGTTGAAGGCCAAAGGAGATTGATGCCAGCTATGAAAGAAGTGGTGAAGAAAGAAGTTATTAAGTTACTAGATGGGGGAATCATCTATCACATAGCTAGTAGTGAATGGGTGAGTTTGGTTCAATGTGTGCCAAAGAAGGGTGGTGTCACTACCGTCCTAAATGCTCAAAATGAAGCCATTCCCTCGAGAACCGTTGTTGGATGGAGAGTGTGTATGGATTATCGTAAGTTGAACAAGGCCACCAAGAAAGATCATTTTCCTCTTCTCTTCATAGATCAGATGTTAGATAAATTGAATGGTAGGGAATATTATTTCTTTTTGGATGGGTATTCAGGATATAACTAGATTTATGTAGATCCGAAAGACCAACACAAAACCACCTTTACATGTCCTTTTGGTACCTTTTCCTTTCGAAGGATGCCTTTTGGATTATGTAATGCACATGCTACTTTTCAGAGATGTCTGATGGCGATTTTCTGGGACATGATCGATAACTTCCTTGAGGTATTTATGGATGAATTTTCAGTGTTTGGTGATAAATTTGATGAGTGTTTACAGATCTTGGAGAAGGTATTTATTAGATGCAAGGAGACTGATTTAGTTTTGAACTAGGAAAAATGTGACTTTATGTTTGTGAAGGTATAGTGTTGGGACACAAGGTTTCGAGTTCAGGTTTAGAAGTTGATCGTGCTAAGATTGAGGTAATTAAGACTCTTCCCCCTCCGATTTCTGTAAAAGGGGTAAGAAGCATTTTAGTCCATGCTGGGTTTTATCGTCGTTTCATTAAAGATTTTCTAAAATCGCTAAGCCATTGTGTAACTTACTCGAAGAGGACACCAAATTTATTATTGTTGAAGCTTGCATGATGGCATTTCAAGAGATCAAAGAGAAGCTTATTACTGCGCCTATTGTATTACCTCCTAATTGGAAGATTTCGTTTGAAGTTATGTGTGATGCCAGTGATTTAGCTGTGGGTGCCGTGTTGGGTCAGATAAAAGATAAGGTATTCGATTCGATCTACTATGCAAGCAAGACTTTCACTAGTGCTCATGCTAATTACACTGTGACTGAGAAGGAACTACTAGTTGTTGTGTATGCATTTGACAAGTTTTGTTCGTACTCTCTTGGGGAGAATATTGTCGTGTTTACTAATCATTATGCGATTAAATACCTTATGGAAAAGAAAGATGGCAAGACACGCTTAATCAGATGGGTTTTATTTTACAAGAGTTCGACTTAGAGATTCGAGATCGAAAGGGTTGTGATAATCAAGTTGCAGATCATTTGTCTCGTCTTGAAGGTTCTGAGTCTAATAGTGGGCCTGAGTTGGTTAGAGAAGAGTTTCCTTATGAAAGTTTATTTGCCATAAATTATGGTACTCCTTGGTATGCAGACATCGCAAATCTTATTGTGAGTGCCAATTTTCCTCAAGGGGCCACTTCTCAAGAAAGAAAGAGAATAAGTCAAGGTGCTAAGCAATTCTCTTGGGAGGATCCTTTCCTCTACAAAACATGTAGTAACCAAATGGTGAGAAGATGCATACCTGAGAGAGATGTTCTATCAGTGGTTGCAGGTTGTCATGAATCACCCTATGGAGGACATTTCAAAGGTGGCTGCACAACTACTAAGGTACTACAATCTGGTTATTATTGGCCTACATTACACAAGGATTGTCATAAATATGTTAGAGATGTCATAGATGCCAGTTTACTGGCAAGATATCTAAGAGAGATGAGATGCCACGTAATAATGTGCTTGAGGTTGAGATATTTGATTTCATGGGCCCCTTTGTACCATCTAATGGAAATCAATACATCCTATTAGTTGTTGATTACGTTTCCAAATGGGTAGAGGTTGTAGCTCTACCAACTAATGATTCGCGAGTAGTGATTAAAATCTTAAAATCAAACATCTTCACTAGACATGGTAGCCTAGAGTTGTTATCAGTGATTGAGGGTCTCATTTCGTGAACAAATACTTGAAGACAGCTTTGGAAAAGTATGGGGTAATACATCGTGTATCTACCGCTTATCATCCACAAGCCAATGGTTAGGCTGAGGTCTCTAATCGAAAGGTCAAATCTATACTGGAGAAGATTGTTGGACCCACACGTAAGGATTGGTCTCTAAAATTAGATGATGCGTTGTGGGCATATCATATTACATTAAAACACCTGTTGGTGCATCTTCATATCGTATGGATTAGGGTAAGGCTTGTCACTTACCTCTAGAACTTGAGTTAGGTGCATATTGGGCTATAGCGCAATTGAATAAAGATCCTATTTTAGTCGATGAGAATCATACGATGAAGTTGAATGAACTTGATGAGTTTCGGTTACATGCTTATGAGAATGCTAAACTTTACAAGGAAAATACAAAGAGATGGCATGATAATCGTATACGTGAAAAGAGGTTGGAGTTAGACAAAGGGTCCTTAAATACAACTCCAAGTTTAGTAATTATCAGGGTAAGTTGAGATCGAAATGATCTGGTCCATATATTGTGACCAAACTTACACCTCATGGAGCCATAGAGATTGAACATCCAATTGAACACCACACATTTATGGTGAATGGTCATTGATTGAAGATTTATCATAAAGGCGAGGATATCAATCGCTCGGAAGATCCACATCCCGGAGAGGTCATGTACCTCCTAGAAGCTCCTTAGAAGCGAGAGGTAACCCGTCGAGCTTAACGACGTTAAACAAAAGCCATTTCGTTTGTATAATAGTTTATTTCATTCATATCTTTTAATTTCATAGTGTAAAATAGCTAAATTAATGTTTGTTAGTGTATACGTTTAAAAAGAAATGAGAAAGGTGTAGTGTTTTTTATGATTACAGGTACTTAATCCTTGAGTTTGGGGTTAAAAGGTGTGAGACGCAAGAGATTGTGTGTTCTTGGTCAAAATTTGATCACTCGCACCGGCTAGCCAGTCAACGAGGATCGTCATAGCGCCAAGTCACTGTTGGCTAACCAATTACATGCAGCTTCATTTTGCGTTGCCGAGAAAACGAGTCGCGCGACCGTTAAGCCGGTCCCCTAACCGGTGTACGGTCACTAAAAATTGCGATAACGCGAGCTACTGTTTGTGGAGCAGTTACACTCAGCTTGAAATTGCGTCACCGGAATTTCGAGTTGCGCGACCGGTAGGCCCATCACATGACCGGTATACCGGCCAAGAAAATTCGTCACAACGCGAGCTACAGTTCAGAAGCCACTTACACGCAGCTTTGTTTTGCGTCTTCAATTCGGAAAAGAAAACATGTCGACCAACTCACTTTGCGACCGGTATGCCGGTCATCTTACCGGTATGCTGCTCAAACTCACTGTATTGGGGTACGATACACGTGGTGCGTCCTTGTGTGTTATAAAATAAAGCGCAAAGATTAAGGACTCACAAACCTCAAGTGAACGGTTGTCCAAGTAATAAACCGATAAATCGGATTTGTCGCAGGGACGGATTATGTACAACTCAGGTGTGGATCAGTCAGTTATTTAATTGCAAGTACTGAAAAAGTAAATGATATAAAAGTTTGTTTGGGTTTTTGTTTAAGAACTAAGATGCAAAAATTATTTAAAGACTTAATTAATTAAACTGAGATGAAAATAATGCTAGTAAAATAAATAGATGCAAGGAGAGAAGTAGTACTTGAGTCTCGCTACGGCTTCACCTAAATCTATTCAATCAATGTTTCTGTTTAAGGGCTGAATTGGTATTAAGTACTAGTCGGTATTCTAGCTTCTCCTAACCCCCGTCAGGGTGAACTTAGGAGCTATCCTAGGGTGGTACAAACCCCGTCAGGGTGATTATAATCCACCTTCTAACGATCAAGTATTTTACCCAATTGGCTATAAGGTTAACCAAGCCCTTCAGGATCAATGATTTCTACCTTACGTCTATTACCTAGTTTCGTAATTAAATCCCTCGTCAAGGCGATAACTTTTCCACTTAAGTGAATAGCTTAATTACTAATTCTTATATTTGATTCATTACTTCAAAGACCGTAAATAAATGAAAAATAATAGTCAATACAAAATTACCCAATTCAATTTAAAGTTTTCAATCCCAAATTCAAAAAAACATTACTTCAATAAATTGGGGCTCAACCCATTAAAGTGATTATCAAGTACAATTAAATTTAGATCATAATTGAAATAAAAACTAAAGAAATAAAATTAAAGGACTTCATGTTTTACAAAAAGAAAACACGAAGGAACCTAATTAGGAATTTTGTTTGGCTGCGATTTGGAGAAAATGACTTTCTCTAGCTCTTAGCTCTTTCCTTTTCCTTGCTTCTGACTTTCTCTCTGACACTTCTGACTTGTATGAATTGAGTTTGGTATAAAATAAAAGTCCAAAGGTCTATTTCGAAGCTTAAATTCGGAATTGGGCTTTACTTAAGTGAATTAGTGAAATATTAAAAAACCCAAGTCCAATCTTTAATTACAAATCCCATAACTGGTGTACACCCTTCACTAAAACGAATGTAACTTTCTCAAATCAACTTTGAATTGACCCTTTCAACTTGCTAAATCTACGTAACTCGATAAGGAACAAGTCTTCTTTACAACCCAGGGGCTGAATCCACATCTAAGTAGCTCGAACTCAGCAATTACCATCAGCCTTCCAGGTTTGCAGCTTCAACTTGTCAACACTTCGGGATATTTCTTCTCGCCTTTGACTTCTTTGCACGATCTAAGACTTTAATTCTTGATTCCTCTCCTTGCTAGCATCATGTACCTACAAACTTTGCACTAAAACAACCAATTTAACGTGCAAAAGCTTAATAAATGAAAAATACTAAAATCTAAGGAGGAAAAATAAAATATAACGAATTAATAACAAAGGTATATCAAATTAGTCAAATAATCACCCAAATGATGTTTCCTAAGGGCATATAATTATAAAAAAAGAGGAGACATCAAGACCCCAAACTCAAACATTTGTTGTCCCGACAAAGTAAAATTAAAAACAATGGTCTAAGGTGAATGCAGAAATGCAGAAGCCAGTAAATACACCCAAAGCAACACTTAAAATAAATCTCATATAGCAAACATTAGTATTATTATACACATACATTTATCATGCAAAATCAAAAACAAATAATATCAATCTTAATATTAACTTCATAATGCTAGAATATTACGCTTGTACTTATCTCAATATGATGGCTATAGGGTGTTCATTGATCCTAACTCGCTTTGAACGCTCCACTTAGTATACTCCCTATTAGCTGAATTACAAACTTACTATGCTCCTAGGAATCACGAGGACTTAATGGTTTTAGCTTAGGCTTAAGGACGGTGTCGTATGTATATTTGGTAAATTTGAAGTGAGCTTTTGGCTCTCTCCTCACTTACCATCAACAATTGTCCACGAGCTTGAGTTTACACTCGTATAATGTTCACTCAAACCATTTGACACGCTCATTTAGCGTTCCCATGTTAACCCAATACAAACTAAGATGATTTTCAGAAAATTCCACTTTGCCGGATATTTATTCTTTCTTTATTTTCTTTTTCAATTCTTTTCTTTTTCTTTTTTTTTTGTACAGGAGCAAATCGTTTTCCGGGTTAGTGATGGTCGGGTTCCCAGTTTCTACTGTATTGGTTTTCGATTTTTTTTTCAATCCCGGCAAAGGGTTACAAATAATAATGTCATCCGAAATTGTGCCTCAATACAAACACATATAATTCCCTCCCAATGTAATTTCCCATAGATGGACCCACCACCCCAAACTCAAGCTCGAGATGGGTTTCAGGATCGTAATTCAAGTGCGGGTCATATGGAAATGCCTAATAAACTAAAGGGATATGGTCTTATATCGTGCTGACAAAAGAAAAGGCTTTAAGGCTCGAAATTGGGCTAAGAGGGATAAAATTAATACAACGGATGGAAGGCTAAAAAGGTCTCAAGTGGCTTAACAGAGAACTGCCCCTATCATTTCCCTAGTTACATAGCTTGGCTCTAGTTCATATCTAAATGGGTTATCTACTAATTTGGATCTCACGTTCTACAAACCAAACAATTTCCTTAAGTACAAGTTTACCTCTTTTGAATTGTTCATTAATTCTTACTATCAATTACTTATGTTTGCATGCAATAAAAGTGCGTTTTATACTAACTCCTAAAGTCCACTATTTACTATCATAGATTTATCAAAAGTATGCTTAATGGGGACATTTAAAATCTTCTACAGTCAAACGCAACCCCTAATTAATTTTATTGAAAGAAAATAAGACAAATAACACATAAAATTGGGATGAGGCAACGAACCCCACTCCAAACTCAAAAAATGAGTCGTGTCCCCATGACTCGAAATGACTCGATTAAGCGATTTAAACTAATATACACTAAATGAGAAAGGATAGAAATTGTATCTCAACCAGCACTAGACTGGTTACCATTGTTGCGTCCAAGTTGGGCTTCTTTTGTAAGTATGGTGTAAATGACGTGTTGCATATTGCTCACCCCAAATAACATGTTTTTCAGTATCTCCAACTCCTTTGTGACGTTTCCTAAACTGGCAATCATAGCGTCTTGTTTCTCCTCCAACTCTTCAATTTGAGCACAATCAACTCCAGTAGTTGCCTTCTTCTTGCGTGGAGGAATTCTAGGTCTCCTCATTTCTCTTGTAGCTTCTTCATGGGCATTCTCAATTGATCTCATCGTCATTTCTTCCCCTTTTTCTGTAGGTTCAATCTCTTCGCTCTTGTGTGGTATTTTCGCGTCTAAGCAAATGGCAGTTATAGTGCACGGGAACTTGAGATATTTTTGAAGAATAGGGGATTTCTTGAATTCAATGATAGCGTCATAAATCATACAGGCAACATCCATAGTTTTCTTTTCAAGGATACACTTAATGAAAATAAGGTGTTCCTTTTTCAACTCGGAAGTGTGATTGTTGCCAAAGAAGGTACGAACTATGAAACGAGACCATACCTTCGCAGAAGGTACTAAATCACTGCTATAAACTTGGCCCGCATAGCTTTCACCTTTGGGGATGGGAGTTCTTCCATGAATAAGTACCAAATCATAAAGGGAATCCCATTCAAAAGATGGATCGTTAAGCGCTTCGTGATATGGGAAAGGGCCAGTCAAGATTGGTAATTTCAACGTATTTCAAATAACTTCAACTGAGAAAGGTAGTACCTTTTTGCGTAGGATGATCGACTGTTTATTCGCAATGGAAAGTTTTTCGTAGAACTCACGAACTAAAGCAGGGATGAACATCATGGTTCACTTTTTCAATTCTTTCTAACCAATCTTGCCACACGTAATAGCATAATATTTAAAAGTACTATTCATAATACCTAAAGGAAATCCTTTCTCAACACCAAACTTCAAAGATCCTATTCTATCGAGAACCTGCTCCTCCTAACCAACGATGAATCTTTTTGGCTTATTCGCACTCATCTTTCTCCGAGTGAATCGTTGTTCTGGAATGGGTTCGCTAGGATTTTCTTCACCAACCTCTTCTTCTTCATCGACCAAGGTAGGCTTTTTAAAATTAGCCTCACTTGGGTTTTCTTTCCTCTTCATGGCAGTCTTAACCTCTTCAATATTGCATTTCGGACACGAATCTGGAATCTCAATTGCTCTCCCTTGCATAGAACCAGGATTGTTTCTTGTTCTTGGATTGTTTCTCCGAGTATTGCTGAAAGAATCTGTCCTGTTTGTCATCTCTACTCACCCCAAACTCAAAACTTCAAAAATTCCAAAACTAGAGAATTTTTTTGAAATTTGATGTTTTGAGGGTAGAAGGAAGAAGATTAAGGTGAGATATGAGATGGGTAAGAATTATTTTGTGTGATTGGAGAGGTTTTATGTTTCAATTTATGGTTTGGATGAGGGAGGATTCTTGGAAAAAAGTTGACAATTGTTGGTGTTTTGGAAGCATTTGGAGAGAATTTTTTTTTATGTGGTGTTGTAGGAGAGGATTTGATGATTTTGGTGTTTTGATGATGATTTCGCAGGTGTATGGAGCTTGTAAATGGAATAGTAGTTGTCTTGTGAAAGGAGGCAAAAATATAGGTTAAATAAGCTTGGAAACCACCTCTCTGTTGCGCAACCAGGTTCCTGGTTTGGGTCGATGTATCGACGCAAACATTTCCAATTTCCATATATATATATATATTAGACCTCAGATGCAAGAATTACCTCGCGTTTCCACCACGGAGGTCAGAACTTTTGGCCTCCGAAACCGGGATCCCGGTGAGCTGGTAACTGGGTTCCCGGTTGCTGTCGCTTGGGGCGAACCCAGACGCAACAATTGGGTCGCGTTTCCACCATAGAGGTCAAAGAGTTGGAGCTATAGCGCTTGAAACCGGGTTCCAGGTCAGCTGGCAACCGGGTTCCAGGTCAGCTGGCAACCGGGAACCTGGTTGTCGTCGCTTGGCGCAAACCAAGACGCGCCTTTCTGTGCATGTGATGGGTTGGTCAACAGTTGCTCAACGGGTTCTCTATTTGCTCTTGTCTTGCAACCCATTGTTTCATTGTTTTTCAACTTTTGCACCCCAAACTCGTGACCTTTTCACTCCTTAAATCATCAAAACACCAAACCTTTCTCATTTACTACACAACAATTACTCTAATTTACACTATAAAATTGAAATACATGAAACTAATATACAATGAATTGGCTTTTTTTTAACATCGTTAAGCTTGACGGGTTACCTCTCGCTTCTACGGAGCTTCAAGGAGGTACATGACCTTCCCGGGATGTGGATCTTTAGAGAGATTGATATCCTCGCCTCCATGATAAATATTCAATCAATGACCATTCACCATGAAGGTGTGGTGCTCGATTGGGTGTTCAATCTCTATGTCTCAATGAGGCGTGACTTTTGTTACAATGAAGGGGCCAGACTATTTCGACATCAACTTACCCGGATAATTGCTGAACTTGGAGTTATATTTAGGACCCTTTGTCCAACTTCAAACCTCTTTTCACGGATACGATTATCATGCCACCTCTTAGTATTCTCCTTATAAAGTTTAGCATTCTCATAGACATGTAATCGAAACTCATCAAGTTCATTCAACTTCATCATACGATTCCCTCCGGCTATAGTAGGATCTAAATACAACTGCGATATAGCCCAATATGCACATAATTCAAGTTCAAGAGGTAAGTTACAAGCCTTACCATACACCATACGATACAGAGATGCACCAAATGGAGTTTTGAACGCAATACGATAAGCCCACAATGCATCATCTAACTTCATTGACCAATCTTTTCTTGTGGGACCAACAGTCTTCTCTAGGATAGTTTTGACCTCTCGATTAGAGACCTCAGCTTGACCATTTGATTGTGGATGATAATAGCAGTCGATACGCGATGTCTTATCCCATGCTACTCTAGAACTGTCTTCAAATATTTGTTCACAAAGTGTGAACCTCCGTCACTTATAATAGCTCTATGTGTGCCATGTCTAGTGAATATGTGTGATTACAAAAACTTAATTACTACTCGCAAATCATTAGTTGGTAGAGCTACAACCTGTACCCATTTAGAAACTTAATCAATGGCTAATAGGATGTATTGATTTCCATCGGATGGTACGAAGGGACGCATGAAATCAATACCCCAAACATCGAATATTTCCACTTCTAGAACATTATTACGTGGCATCTCATACATCTTGGATATATTACCAGTAAACTGGCATCCATGACATCTCTTTACATACTCATGACAATCCTTATGTAATGTAGGCCAATAAAAATAAGATTGTAATACCTTAGCAGCTGTGTGATTGCCTTTAAAATGTCCTCCATAGGGTGAATCGTGACAACCCGCAACTACTGACAAAACCTCATTCTCAGGTATGCATCTTCTTACCATTTGGTCACCACATACTTTATAGAGGAAAGGATCCTCCCAAAATAATCGTTTAGCACGACTTAATAATCTCTTCTTATCTTGTGAAGTAGTTCCTTCAGGAAAAGAACCACTCACAATAAGATTTGCGATGTTTACATACCTAGGAGCCCCATCATAAATAGCAAAAAAACTCTCATCTGGAAACTCCTCTCTAACCACCTCGGGACCACTATTAGATTCAAAACCTTCAAGACGAGACAAATGATCTACAACTTGATTATCACACACTTTCTTATCTTGAATCTCTAAATCGAACTCTTAAAACAACAAAACCCATCTGATTAAACACGGCTTAGCTTCTTTCTTCTCCATAAGGTACTTAATAACAGAATGATCGGTTAAGAAAACATTTTTCGCCCCAAGGAGGTAGGAACGAAATTTGTCAAATGCATAAACAACCGCTAAAAGTTCCTTCTCAGTCACCGTATAATAAATTTGAGCACTAGTGAAAGTCTTACTCGCATAATAGATAGAATGAAATACCTTATCTTTTCTCTGACCCAACACAGCACCCATAGCTAAATCGCTAGCATCACACATAACTTCAAACGAAATCTTCCAATCAAGAGGTAACACAATAGGCGCAGTAATAAGCTTCTATTTTATCTCTTTAAATACCTTCATGCAAGCTTCATCAAAAAGAAAATTGAAATCCTTTTTGAGTAAGTTACACAAAGGTTTTGCGATCTTAGAAAAGTCTTTGATGAAACGGCGATAGAAACCAGCATGGCCTGAAAAGCTTCTCACCCCTTTTACAGAAATAGGAGGGGGAAGAGTCTTAATTACCTCAATCTTAGCACGATCAACTTCTAAAGCTGAACTCAAAACTTTGTGTCCCAACACTATACCTTCATATACCTTCTCCTAGTTCACATCAATTTCCTTGCATCTAATCAATACCTTCTCCTTGTTCTGTGAACACTCATCAAAGTTATCACCAAACACTTAAAAGTCAACCATAAATACCTCGAGGAAATTATCGATCATGTCCCAGAAAATCGCCATCATACATCTCTGAAAAGTAGCAGGTGCATGACATAGTCCAAATGGCATCCTTCGAAAGGCAAAGGTACCAAAAGGACATATAAAAGTGGTCTTGTATTGGTCTTGTGGATCTACATAAATTTGATTGTACCCTAAATACCCATCCAAAAAACAATAATATTCCCTACCAGCCAATTTATCCAACATCTGATCTATGAAACGAACAGGGAAGTGATCTTTTCTAGTAGCCTTGTTAAACTTACGATAATCCATACACACTCTCCAACCAACAATGGTCCTCGAGGGAATGGCTTAATTTTGAGCATTTAGGACGGTAGTTATACACCCTTCTTTGGTACGCATTGAACTGGACTCACCCATTCGCTACTAGATATGGGATAAATGATTCCCGCATCTAGTAACTTAATAACTTCTTTCTTCACCACTTCTTTCATAGCTGGAATTAGTCTCCTTTGGCCTTCAACTGAGTGTGCACTACCATCTGATGTCTCCCTAATTGTTCTTATTTTAGAACCTTGGGAGACATCATTTTTGGTGTTTATTTGATTATTTAGATAGACTTTTGGTGCTAATATGCAATAATCCGGAATTTCCATTTTATTTCTAGTAATTTTGATTTATTAAACTTTTGCGCGTAATATTGGTATTTTTAGTGTAAAGTTTACAGGTTTTAGATGTTAGCTAGAAGAGGAATCCGAGGAGAAAGTCAAAGATCATGATATGGAGTCAAGACTTGAAGATAAATCCCGAAGATATTATTTTTAGAGCTGAAAATCTATTTTCCAGGCCATAGATTGCTGATTTCGAGGTGCTTAAGAGATGATTTAGCCGCTGACCTTTGAAGAGATTATGTTCCTTATCAAGTTACGGAACTTTAGCAACTGGAATGAGGTCAATCGGGGTCATAACGAAGCGGGAAAAGCCGTTTTAGTGAAGGTGTATCAGCAGTTACGGGATTTGGGCTTAATTAGTGGACTTGGGCTTTTCTAATTTTTACTTAATCCTTAAGTAAAAGCCCTAATCCGATTTTATGATTATAAATAGGTCTTTAGACCTCATTATTCAGTACCTCTCATTATATTCTTCAAATTAAAACATCATTAGAAGAGAGCGTCAAGAAGAAAAGAAGCTTGGAGCTGGAGACTGTCTATATCTCCACGTTGCAGCCAATTCACCTTCCTAATTAGGTTTCTATTTTCTTTTTTGTAAAACAATTATGAATTCCTTTTTATTTATTTTTTTAGTTTTTCCAATTATGAGCTAATTTTAATTAGTGCTTGAGATCGCATTATGGATTGATTTTGATTCTATTTTATTCTATGCTTTTGTATTTGGGATTTTTACAATTGAAATCAAATTGGGTATTAGGTATTTTTCATTAATTTGTTCTTAATAACTATAATTGACGTAATTAACCAATCATAGGTCTTAGTATCTAGGCTATTCCAATTAGTGGCGATTGGATCACCTTGACGGGGGGTTTAGGTACAGAAATAATTAATGAATGTAGGATAGAGATTATTTGACTCTGACGAGCATAATTAATCCTATGGCCAATTGGGTAAAATAAACTTAATCACTTAAGAATGGACTATAATCACCCTGACGGGGTTTGTAGCATTTAAGAGTAGCTCCTTAGTCCACCCTGACGGGGGTAAGGATGACCTTAGAATCCCGACCATTACTTTTTACCAATTTGTCCCTTAAACGAAACATGGAATAAATAAGAGTTAGATGAAATCCTTGCGTATCTCAAATGCTACTTTCTCATACTTGCGTTTTACTTTTATTTACTTGCGTCTTAGTTAACTATTTGCATTTTAGCGTTAGTCTTTCATACTTAGGATTAATAGAAAACAAACAATCAATCATATTACTTTTATTTGCTTTCATAAGTGCAACCAATCATTAATAGATAAGCATTGTAGTCAACCATCCCGTCCTTGGAACGAATCTGTTTTATCAACTATATTACTTGGGACAACCGTACACTTGCGGTTGTGGTTCGATTATTTATTGCATTTATTTTAGAACACACAAAGGACCACCAAGTTTTTGGCGCCGCTGCCGGGGACGGTAGCGTGTGACCACGGTGTTTATCCTTTAGTGATAGTTGCATTTATTTTTATTTTTCAGTTTTACGCTTGTGTTTGTTTTGTTTTGTTTTTACAGGTGCTTTATTCAGGTAATGATCAAGAAATTTAATTAAAGATGTATAGAGAACATTACCCAGATCCCGATTCATATGACTATTGGGAAGACTCTTCGGGACAACAACAATGGGGTAGTAACTTCTACCAACAACCTTATCAATACCCGCAAGAGCAAGGATGGAACAATCAATGGATCGGGAGTACTCAACAACAAACACCATATCACTATCAACAAGAACAAGTATGGAACAACCAGTGGGTTGAAAACATTCAACATTATCCACCTCAAGATCAACAAGATATACTACTAGAGAAAGTCAATCGCCTACTCGAGGAAGTCAAGGCAGGAGAGCCAGAACGTAAGAAAAGAGAAGAGGAATTCAAAGCCACCCATGCACTCATACAACAGAGCCTAGATGAATGGGATGCCCGAAACAACTCTTTTAACTTAGCTGAAAGTGGTAGTAAGTCTTATGAAGGTCCCACTCCCTCGAGGGATGGAACAGATCAACTGGAAGAAGTAGTTGAGGAGGAGGTGTTGAAGGAAGATACTATTGATAGTGATATGACCATCATGCCGGTTATAAATGAAGACCACCATGTGGTTAACAATCCTATTAGCATGGTGGAAGAAGGAGTAGCAACAAAAATCCTAGAAATTGAAGCTGAGATTGCTATTCCTATGGTGTGTGTACATGATCAAGGTATAGAACGAAAAAGGGAGGAAGAGGTGATCGAGATTAGAGAAATTTCACAGAAAGAATATTATGAGGTAATAGTGGAAGATTGGGTTGAAAGTGAAGATGAATATGAAATGGTTGGAGAATCAATTGAAGAATTAAAGGTTAAAGATAAAATAGAAATTGAATATCCGCCACAAAAAGTTCACCAATCACCATCTCTACCACGAATCATTATTAAAGATGAAAAATCAGAATCACCTCGACTACCACAAATGATCAATATGTGTTATAAGGTGCCACACCGCGAGAGCAAAAAGGCAAGGAGAAGCACCTACCCACCACATTTTAAAGATAAATCCGAGATTGAAACGAGGAATAAAAATGATCTTATACCGTTGAAAACGGTTATCTACTCTAATGTGGTGGAAAATGAGTTTCGTCATGAAAGTAAGAAGGCGAAACGAAGTACTTACCCACCTCCTTTTAGAGATCGATTGAATAATATTCAAAGGGGGGAGGTTCTTAAGCTTTTACATCAAGGAAGAGGCGAGTTTAAGCGGAGGAACACCGCAAGGGCCTCAATACCATCTTCATGGAAGGTAACGCGTCGAACTTAAAGACGTAATAAACAAAAGTGCTTCTTGGGAGACAACCCATGCTTTAAATTGCTTTCATGTCTTTTTAAAATTTTTAGTGTAAATTAGAGTAATGGTTATTGATTTAGTGTTTATTTGTAAGAAATGAGGAAGGTTGGTGTTTTTGATGATTACAGGAGTGAAGGTCACGAGTTTGGGGTACCTAGAACGAAAAAGAATGAAAATTTTGGGTTCCAATACAGTAGAAACCGGGTACCCGCATTCTACAAACCGGGTACCCGTTTTTGGTGCTGTACCCCAGGTATCAAAACTTCGGAAGATCATAACTTGACGCTCGGAGGTCGGAATTAACTTTTTCTTGAGCCTAAACCGCATAACTTTTCGAGCTCTATCCAATGGTAAAGTCAAAAATTTCGTATGAATAGCTAAAAGTTTCTGACCCAGCGTTTTGAGGCCCGGCATTAGTTGCGTCTCGTGGTTGCGTCTCCACTTAGCACCATTGATGACGAACCAAAGCTCCAAAAACACTTAAATTCCATCATCAAAACACCAATATATCACCAATCCTTACCTCTAAACATCATCCCAACACATAATCAATCACAATTCTTTCCAAAAACACCAAGAAATTCAAGTTTTAACCCAAAAATTTCTTCACCAAAGCTTAAATTATATCCTTTAAACCTTTCCAACACCATAGATATTAAATACCCATCTCAACTAAATCACCAATTCCACTACTGTGCCACTTTCAACAATATCAAGAGACACAAATTTCATCAAAAGCTTTGGTAAGTTGAAGGTTGGAGATTGCAAGTGCAAGGTATCAAATCATCATAAATTCCATGGCCAATCCGGTAAAATAGCTAGAACTATTCTTTTATTTCTATTACCAGTTGGGAATTAAGATTTATTTTAGTTATTTAGCGGAGGAATTGTGAATTGTTTGAGCATATTAATATTATATATTTTGCAAGTAATCTTTAAGTAGGTGAAAAATTGAGTTTGGGGTCATCAAAGATGACCATGAAGGTTGGAAAAGGTACGAAGAACATGATGAAGATAAAAAGTTGGATGTTGAGGAAAGATTTTCGTAGAAGAGATGATGATTTAGAGGGTTAGGAAAAGATGAAGACTTGGAAAATATGACATGAGAGTTCGAAGTAATGAAGAACACTTTATTCAAGATGAACGCAACAAACATGATCTTTTAAGCTTGATAAAGAAGTATTCAAAACTTCAACATGAGACTACACGTAATCGGCCTAGTGCCGATACAGATATGTTTTCCTATCCTTTCTCATTTAGTGTATATTAGTTTAATTGCTTTATTGAGTCTTTTCGAGTCGTGGGGACACGACTCATTTTTGAGTTTGGGGTGGGGTTCGTTGCCTCATCCCAGTTTTTATGTGTTATTTGCTTTATTTGCTTTCAATAAAAGAATTTTCGGAGTTGCGTTTGACTGTAGAAATTTTTAAATATCCCTTTAAGCATACTTTTGATAAATCTATGATAGTAAATAGTGGACTTTAGGGATTGATATAAAACACACTTACAATTGCATGCGAACATAGGTAATTGATAGGAAAAATTAATGAACAATGCAAATGAAGTAAGCTTGTACTCAAGGAATATGTTTGGTGTGTAGAACGTGAAATTCTAATTAGTAGAGAACCCACCTAGATATGAACTACAGACAAGCTATGTACTTAGGAAAATGATAGGGGCAGTTCTTTGTTAGCCATTTGTGCCTTTTTAGCCTTCTATCCCTTGTATTAATTATTATCCGTCTTAGCCCACTTTGAGCCTTTAGCCTTTTCTTTGTAGCCACGATATAAGCCATTATCCCTTAGATTATTAGGCATGACCATATGACCCGCACTTGAATCACAATCCTGAGACATGTCTCGAGCTTGAGTTTGGGGTGGTGGGACCACATATGGGGAATTTAATGGGTTGGGATTGATGTGCTTTGTATTGTAGCACAATTGCAGATGATATGTACTCGTAACCCTTTGCCGAGAATGAGAAAAAAAAAGTGAAAAAGAAAGAAAAAAATAAAAAAATGAAAAATCCATACAGTAGGAACCGGGAACCCGGATTCGTCAAAACCGGGAACCCGGTTTGCTTCTGTACAAAAAAAAGAAAAGAAAAAGAAAAAGAAAAATATGAATAAATAAAACATCCGGCAAAGTGGAAATTTCTGAAAATCATCTTGCTTATAGTGGGTAGACATGGGACGCTAAATTGTTGCGTATATGGGTGAGTGAGAACATCTTTTTGAGCGTTAACTCAAGCTCGAGGACACTGTTGATGGTAAGTGAGGAGAGAGCCAAAAGCTCACTTCAAATTTACCAAATATACATCCACACCCGTCCTTAAGCCAATATTATAACCGTAAAGACCTCGTGATTCCTAAGTGCATAGTGAATTTATTATTCTGTTGATAGGAAATACACTAGGTGGAGCGTTCAAAGCGAGTTAGGATTAATGACCACCCTATAGCCATCATACAGATATGAGTACAAGTGTAATCTTCAAGCATTGCGACTTTAATTTTATGATTGAGATTACTTATGTTTGATGTTGCATGATTAGTGTATGTATATGTTAGTTCTTAAAGTTTTGCTATATGAGATTTATCTTCAGAATTGCTTTAGGTTTATTTGCTAAGCTTCTATTTGTTCTTGCGTTTACTTCTACCCCTTTGTTTTGTTTTACTTTGTCGGGACGACAAAGGTTTGAGTTGGGGGTCTTGATGTCTCCCTAATTGTTCTTATTTTAGAACCTTGGGAGACATCATTTTTGGTGTTTATTTGATTATTTAGATAGACTTTTGGTGCTAATATGCAATAATCCGGAATTTCCATTTTATTTCTAGTAATTTTGATTTATTAAACTTTTGCGCGTAATATTGGTATTTTTAGTGTAAAGTTTACAGGTTTTAGATGTTAGCTAGAAGAGGAATCCGAGGAGAAAGTCAAAGATCATGATATGGAGTCAAGACTTGAAGATAAATCCCGAAGATATTATTTTTAGAGCTGAAAATCTATTTTCCAGGCCATAGATTGCTGATTTCGAGGTGCTTAAGAGATGATTTAGCCGCTGACCTTTGAAGAGATTATGTTCCTTATCAAGTTACGGAACTTTAGCAACTGGAATGAGGTCAATCGGGGTCATAACGAAGCGGGAAAAGCCGTTTTAGTGAAGGTGTATCAGCAGTTACGGGATTTGGGCTTAATTAGTGGACTTGGGCTTTTCTAATTTTTACTTAATCCTTAAGTAAAAGCCCTAATCCGATTTTATGATTATAAATAGGTCTTTAGACCTCATTATTCAGTACCTCTCATTATATTCTTCAAATTAAAACATCATTAGAAGAGAGCGTCAAGAAGAAAAGAAGCTTGGAGCTGGAGACTGTCTATATCTCCACGTTGCAGCCAATTCACCTTCCTAATTAGGTTTCTATTTTCTTTTTTGTAAAACAATTATGAATTCCTTTTTATTTATTTTTTTAGTTTTTCCAATTATGAGCTAATTTTAATTAGTGCTTGAGATCGCATTATGGATTGATTTTGATTCTATTTTATTCTATGCTTTTGTATTTGGGATTTTTACAATTGAAATCAAATTGGGTATTAGGTATTTTTCATTAATTTGTTCTTAATAACTATAATTGACGTAATTAACCAATCATAGGTCTTAGTATCTAGGCTATTCCAATTAGTGGCGATTGGATCACCTTGACGGGGGGTTTAGGTACAGAAATAATTAATGAATGTAGGATAGAGATTATTTGACTCTGACGAGCATAATTAATCCTATGGCCAATTGGGTAAAATAAACTTAATCACTTAAGAATGGACTATAATCACCCTGACGGGGTTTGTAGCATTTAAGAGTAGCTCCTTAGTCCACCCTGACGGGGGTAAGGATGACCTTAGAATCCCGACCATTACTTTTTACCAATTTGTCCCTTAAACGAAACATGGAATAAATAAGAGTTAGATGAAATCCTTGCGTATCTCAAATGCTACTTTCTCATACTTGCGTTTTACTTTTATTTACTTGCGTCTTAGTTAACTATTTGCATTTTAGCGTTAGTCTTTCATACTTAGGATTAATAGAAAACAAACAATCAATCATATTACTTTTATTTGCTTTCATAAGTGCAACCAATCATTAATAGATAAGCATTGTAGTCAACCATCCCGTCCTTGGAACGAATCTGTTTTATCAACTATATTACTTGGGACAACCGTACACTTGCGGTTGTGGTTCGATTATTTATTGCATTTATTTTAGAACACACAAAGGACCACCACCATCCTATAGAATAATCTTGTGTTGGGAATAAGAAGGACTAATACCTTTAATGTCAGCAATAGTCCAACCAATCGACTCTTTATTAGCTCTTAGTACACGCAACATTTTATCTTCTTGAGGACCTGTTAAATTTGTTGAAACAATAACAGGTAGAGTGTCGTTAGTACCTAAATACGCATACCTCAATTATGCTGGTAATGGTTTCTCTTCCAACTACAGAGGAGATTCAATGGATGGTTTCTTTTTAGTAACTATCTCCCCCGGTTCTCTCACGGGTTCATAGGCAGGACGCCTATATTTCGGATTCTCAGAATTAAGAGATGCCACTGTTTTGGCAAGCTCTTCCATCATCTCAGGGAATTCAAGTGTTAAGGCAGCCTACAAGATATCATCGTTATTAAAACAAATACCTCTTGTGTGGCATGTTCTGCTACATCCATTCAGAACCAATCTCCTGGAACATCTGGAAACTTAATAGCCCTAAACACGTTGAACTTTACCTCCTCGTCTTGGATTCACATAGTCAATTTCTCCGTTTTCTACATCAATTAAAGTACGCCCCGTGGCTAGGAATGGTCCTCCAAAAATGATAGGGACATTCCTATCCACATCGTATTCAAGAATAACAAAATTAACGGGAAAAATTAAAGTACCTGCCTTGACGAGGACATCTTCTATTCGTCCCTCAGGATGCACTGGGGATCTGTCAACCATTTGTAGGAGTATAGAGGTAGGTCTCGCATCTCCCATCTTCAACTTATCAAAAATTGATTTGGGCATGAGATTGATACTCGGACTCGTAAAACTCCCAGGATCAAGTAACTTAGGTGGCAACTTACTCTGACAGATGGCACTACACTCTTCTGGCAGTCCTATCATCTCATTATCACAATATAGCCTCTTATTGGTAATGGCCCTCTTCAAGAACTTCACATACTTCGGTATATCTTTAATAGCTTCTAACAACGGTATGTTGATGTTAAGACCTCTCACCCTATTTAAAAATCTCTGATAATCAGCCATATCTCCTTTTTTCTGAACTATTGAGGGAAAAGGTGGAGGAGGACAGGTTTCTACAACATCTTTCTTCCTGGGAACTTCCGGAATCTTCTCCACTCCTACCACTTCGGTTTCATCATCTTTTTCTACCACATCCTTTACCGGTTTTTCTTTGTTGGTAACTTATTTTTCTTTCATAACAGGAAAAGGAGGTGGAGGAAGCTTCTCACCACTTCTTAGCGCGATAGCATTATAATCTTATGTATGTCTCGGATTTTCAGTGTCACTAGGGAATTGCCCTTGTGGACGCTGACTCAATTGTTTCGACATCTGAGCTATTTGATTCTCTAATAACTTAATCACGGCTTCAGAGGCTTGTTGATTTTGGATCTATTGTGTTTGAAGTACGATTAATTTTTCTATAGTTTGACGAAGATCATTCGCACCTTCTTGAGGTTGAGCAGGAAAAGCTCTTTGATTCATGGTGTCATTATAATTATCTTTAGGAGGCTGTCTCTGAACATGATTTCCTTAACCTTGTCCTCCTTGGTAATTATTTTGTGTTCTAGGTTGATAATTGTTACCTTGGGGACGCGGCTGATATATATATGTAGCATTATGTGCCCCATTAGGATTCGAATATTGGAAACCAAGATGGTTTCTATTTGTTTGATACCCTTGACCACTATAATTGCAATTCCCTTGATTAGAAACAAACATTACATATTCTGGATTACCTTGAAAATACTCCCACTCATGATCTTGAACACCACAATTCAAACACCCATATATCTCTTGAGTAACATTAACACCTGCCCTCTTACCTGAAAACCCTTCTTTAACAGCTAAAGTAAGTTGTTTCAATTGTTGCTCCAATGTATTCTTCAATTTATTCTCCAAAGAGGAGAATTTCTCATCGATTCCCATACTACTTTCTTTTCCACCTCGAATAGGTGTTCTTACTGTATTCCAACCCTGCTTATTCTTCACATTTTGATTCAAAATAATCTTAGCATGTGCTGGAGCTACCTGTAAGAATCCACCACCACATAATAAATCAAGGTCTTTTCTTGATCCTCCATAAAGGCCTTTATATAATTTATTCAATTGTTGTCGTTCTGTAAGGCCATGATCAGGAACTCTTCTCAAACACAACTGAAATCTTGTCCAACATCTTCCCAAAGTCTCTTCTTGTTCTTGGACAAATGATGTCAAATAAACATGTGCATCTAATATCATGTTACTCGGATAGTAACGATCAAAAAACGCTGTTTGTAGCTCATCTTAATTGTTTATTGCTCATGGTTCTTGTGAATCATGCCACTCACTAGCTGCGTCTATAATGAAAAATCTGAAATTAGCATAGTACATCTGCTATTTGGTCACTCCTTGCGTTATTTACGAATCATATATTTGCATGAACTTCTGTATTACACGAATAGGATCTTCTCCAGGTACTCTACGAAAGTTTCCGAAATTCTGAAATTGGGATAACATACCAGGGTCGGGTCTATACCGTGCAACATTAATATTTGCAGGACCAATACCAAGAGCAGGAGTGTGATAAGGAACTTGTTCTGGACCATGTATGAACCATGGATCATTATTCAATGGGGGTTGAGCTTGTTACATATGTGGATGATTGTGTTGATTGTTGAGAATTGGATGATTAGGAATAACTAGTGGAACTAGCGGATGGCCATTCGCATCCAACTCAATGCCAAGATCTTCAACATTATGAATATTCAAATCCTCCATTCCTCTTTCTTTCTTTTTTTCTTTCTCTTGCCTCTTTCTCTCTCTTGTTTTTATCTCGGATTCAACTCTCGGGGTTTGAGTGCCTACACCAAACCTGTAAAACCTGAGAAAGAACAAAAACAAAGAAAAGCGTAAAACGAAAAATAAAAATAAAAATGTAATTAAACACTAAAGGATTAACACCAGGGTCACACGCTACCGTCCCCGGGAGCGGCGCCAAAAACCTGGTGGGTCCTTGTGTGTTATAAAATAAAACGCAAATATTAAGGACTCACAAGCCGCAAGTGTACGGTTGTCCAAGTAATAAAACGATAAATTGAATTCGTTCACAGGGACGGATTAGGTACAACTCAGGTGTGGATCAATCAGTGATTTAATTGCAAGTATAGAAAAAGTAAATGATATAAAAGTTTGTTTGGGTTTTTGTTTAAGAACTAAGATGCAAAAATAATTAAACGACTAAATTAATTAAACGGAAATGAAAATAATGCTAGTAAAATAGTTGGACGCTAGGAGATAAGTAGTACTTGAGTCTCGCTAGGGCTTCACCTAAATCTATTCAATCAATGTTTCTGTTTAAGGGTTGAATTGGTATTAAGTACTAGTCGAAATTCTAGCTTCTCCTAACCCCCGTCAGGGTGGACTTAGGAGCTATCCTAGGGTGTTGCAAACCCCGTCAGGGTGACTATAATCCACTTTTGTTTGATCAAGTATTTTACCCAATTGGCTATAAGGTTAACCAAGCCTGTCTGGGTCAATGATTTCTACCTTACGTCTATTACCTAGTTTCGTAATTAAACCCCCCGTCAAGGCGATCACTTTTCCACTTAAGTGAATAGCTTGATTACTAATTCCTATATTTGATTCATGACTTCAAAGACAGTAAATAAATGCAAAATAATAATCAATACGAAATTACCCAATTCAATATAAAGTTTTGAATCCCAAATCCAAAAACCGTAATTCAATAAATCAGGGCTCAACCCATTAAAGCGATTCTCAAGTACAATTAAATTTGGCTCATAATTGAAATAAAAACTAAAGAAATAAAATTAAAGGAATTCATGTTTTATAGAAATAAAATTTGAAGGAACCTAATTAGGGAATAGGGTTTGGCTGTGATTTGGAGAAGATGACTTTCTCCAGCTCTTAGCTTTCTCCTTTTCCTTGGGTTTGACTTTCTCTCTGGCGCTTCTGACTCGTATGAATTGAGATTTTTGTAAAATAAAAGTCCAAAGGTCTATTTATAAGCTTAAATTCGGACTTGGGATTTACTTAAGTGAATTAGTGAAATATTAAAAAGCCCAAGTCCAATCTTTAATTACAAATCCCGTAACGGGTGTACACCCTTTACTAAAACAGTTGTAACTTTCTCAAATCAACTCTGAATTGACCCGTTCAACTTTCTAAATATTTGTAACTCTTTTTTTTTTTGTAGAAAACTAAAATTTAAATAGAAGCAAATAAAACATGATACAATAAGTTTGGATTGTTTCTATCCTATACCCGAAGCTATAAGATCAGATAAGAATAAATTACAAAGGGTGGGGGGGAATGAAACCGCCCAGTTACAAGGATGAGTAGAAGAAACATTCTTTTTTGCAACCCAATCCGCAGCTTGATTTGACTTCCGAGGTATGAGGTGGAAATCAACTGTAGTGTAATGCAGTAGTGTTTGAATATCTTCAAAAATGTGTGAAAGATGACGATTTTCAAACCTTGTGCTTTTCTTGAGCTTGTTGATGAGACTAGAACAATCATTCTTCAAAATAAAATTGGAGTAGGGTTGAGAAGCGGCTTCTTCAATAGCAAAATGAATGTCAATTGCTTCAGCTTCCTCAGGGGATCTAGCTTTGAAATTCCATGCTTTAGCTTTCAAAATTTGGCCTTGTGAGTCAGTGAAAATACATCCAACATCTGCTTTATAAGATAAGTTAAGAAAAGATGCATCAACAAAGATATATATATAGGATTAGAGTAATTAAACTTCCTGTTATCATGGTTTATTTCAGTCTTTTCGTGAGATAATATATGATTAGCTTCAGAGTTAAATTTTGTGTACTTAGTAAACTCATCATAAGCTGAGTATGCCTTGGAGGCATTAAGAAAGGGACTGATATTTACATTTTCGAATAATTTTTTGTTCCTAGATTTCCAAATAAACCAGAGAATCCAAGTTGCCATCTCTACTATGGTTCTTTCTCTTTCATCATTAGGATGTTTAGCTTCCATAAGATCTTGAAGCCATTTATCAATTCTAAGATTTAAATCATTAGAGAAAAGAAACCTCATAGGAGTTGCAAACCATGTAGCTCTAGAGCTAGAGCAATAATAGAATAGATGCTCAAGGTTTTCATTATCAGAATTACAAACTTTACAAGTGCTATCAGATGCACATTTTCTAGTAAACTTGTTAGTTTCAGTAGGAAAGGAATTATTCATTATTCGCCATAAAAAAAATTTAAGTTTGGGTGGAATATTAAGTTTCCAGATATCATCCCAAAACGAGTCATTAAGTTTAAAAGATGAAGAAGGAAGCGAGTTGTAATCCTTTTTATAATCAATGACAGTGGTTGTACTAAGTTTTTGATAGACACTTTTGACAGTTAAGATACCATTCTTAGAATGATTCCAAGTAAGAGTGTCATGAGCTCCTGTACAACTAATGTTGAGAGCCAATATTTATTCCTTGTACTCATTTGAAAATAAATTTGAGATAAGACTGCTGTTCCAATTAAATTCAGGGGTAATAAGTTCAGAGACATTAGTTATTGAGGTATTTAGGGTGTTTAAAGGTTTATCCATATTTGGAATCCAATTATCAGTCCAAATATTGATGGATTTACCATTCCCAACTGTCCAACTAGTATCTGAGATATAATTATCTCTGCCTAATAGAAGACTTCTCCATCCCCAAGATGGATTGTTTCCTAAATTGGCAGTATTAAAGCAACCATTTGGAAAGTAAATTCCTTTTAATATAGAATGAACAATTGAGTTTTTATTAAGGTTAAACTTCCATGCCGATGAAGTAAGAAGTGAGAGGTTCATATGTTTGAAGTTTTTAAAGTTTAATCCCCCTTCTCTTTTAGGCATTTCTAGGTATTTCCAATTTTTCCAATGTATCCTGTTTTGACCATTTTTGCACCACCAATAATTTGAGATAAGAGATGAAATATTTTCGCAAATAGCTTGTGGAATATGGAAGATGGTCATGATGTAAACTGGGATAGATTGAATGATAGCTTTAATCATTACTTCTTTCCCAGCTTCAGAGAAGGTTTTATAGTTCCAGTTATCAAGTTTAGTGATTATTCTTTCAATGAGCCACTCAAGAGCTTTTATTTTTGACCTACCCCAATCAGAGGGAAGGCCTAAGTAACTGCCCAAATTAGTGAGGTGATTCATTTGAAGTATATAAGTGAGATTTCGAGCAACATTTGATGGAGTGTTAGTGCTAAAAACAACTCCACTTTTATTTAGATTAATATGCTGACCTGAGGCTACACTATAAGCATTTAAGATATCTTTAAAGTTTTTGAATTCATATTCATCAACCTTGAGAAAAAAAAGGCTGTCATCAGCAAATAAAATGTGTGTTAAAGTAGGACAGTGTCTACTTAATTTAATACCTTGAATAAGATTTTGATTGACTTTATCATTTATTAAGGATGAAAGGGCCTGAGTAACTATGCAAAAAAGGAATGGGGATAGGGGATCCCCCTGTCTCAGACCTTTAGAAGGGTTTTTAATACTTTTAGGTTGGCCATTGATGAGAATAGAATAAGATACAGTGGTAACACATTGAGAAATCTAATATATCCAAGTATTAGAAAAACCCAAGGCTTTCATTGTGTCAAATAGGAAATCCCACTCAACACTCTCAAAGGCTTTTGAGATGTCAATTGTTATAGCAGCAGAATAATTTTTAGAGGTCCTTTTATTCTTGGGATGATGAACAACCTCATGAGCAATTAGAAGATTATCAGTGATATTTCTAGAGTTTATAAAAGCTGATTGCTCAGGGGCTATTATAGAGTTCATGAAAGGTTTGAGTCTTTTAGTAAAAATGGCTGCAATGATTTTATAATTAAAATTTGGGCAACTGATAGGCCTAAAATGAGTTATAGAGGCAGGAGAAGTTATTTTTGGAATGAGGGTGATGTAGGTGTTATTAATGGGAGTGAGATCACCTTTATTCCTTAAGAATTCAGATATGCTTTTCATGAGATCATACTTAATAATATTCCAATATTTTTTGTAAAAATGATCAGAGTATCCATTAGGGCTTGGGAATTTGTTACTTCCGAGGGCCCAGATAGCATCTTTGATCTCAGTGATAGAAATAGGTTTTTCAAGGGTATCATTAATGTATTTAATAACAGTAGGTTTAATTTTTTTCAATAACACTTTGATAATTTACTAGGGCCAATAGTAGTATATATATTACTATAGTGATTAAGGATAATATTCTCAATACCACCTATAGAGTCACACCAAGTGCCATCAGTTTTAAGGATTCTAAGTATTTTGTTGTGTTTTCTTCTTGTTTTGGTAGAATTTTAGAAGAATCTGGTATTTTTATCACCATGACTAGTCCATTGAATCCTGGATTTTTCTTTCCAATATAATTCTTCTCTATTCCAGTAATCCTCAAGTTAATTTGTCACAAGAAAATGTTCATCCCAATCAACTTGAGGTGATGAATAGAGATTTTCACGTTTTTTCATAAGAGTTTGGATAATTTTCCTGTTATTGTGCCTTCTTTTTTTATTCCAAGAAGTCAGAACATGTGAGATATGGTGAAGCTTATGACCAAATTTCACAATGCCCCTGTAGATATTAGAGGAGAAGGAATTCCTTTGATTTTTAATGATATTATCAACTTCAATTTCAGAGATCCATGCTTTTTGATACATAAATCTATTAAGGCCTTTTTGTTTAGGAATATCATTAAAGAAGATGAGTAGGCTATGATCAGAGCCTAGTGGAGGGAGAGCAGCTATCCAAGAATTTGGATAAATTTTATCCCATTCAAGGTTAGAAATTCCTCTATCAATTTTTTCTTTAATAATTTTGTTACCACCTCTTTTATTACTCCATGTGAAGTGACATCCTTTAGTAGCAATGTCATTTAAGTTATGAAGATTAATAAAAGTGTTAAGTTCATTAGTGGAGGTATTAGGATAATCATTTCCCCCTAGTTTTTCAGAGTTATACCTAACAAGATTGAAGTCTCCTATGAGGAACCAGGGCTTATTAGTATTCTTTTCAATAAGGTCAGTAATTTCATTCAAGTTTTTTCCTTTTTCTTTATCAATAGAGGAGATATAGACATAGGTAGCTAAGGTTTCATTTCCTAAATCATCAGCAATCATACAGTGAATATATTTTTTACAATTTTTAAGGACAGTTAATTTTAAATCATTTTTAGTTAAGAGAAGGAGCCCACCCGCTTTACCTAAGGGTTCAACAGTGCAAGCAATATTCATGTGAAGTTCTTTAGCTAATGAATTAGTTTTAAGAATTGAATTTTGAGTTTCGCAAAGAAAGATTACCTCAGGGTGGTGCAATTTAATTGCATCCTTGAGTGTTAGAATTGTCAAGGGGTTACCAATCCCTTGACAATTCCAACTAAAATGTATCATTGACCATTGTGGGTTTGTTCAGGGACAAACCCGCAAACCACTTTAGCAGCATCATTTTCTTTAGTCTCCATCTCCGTATCCAAAATTTCAGAGTTTTCCATTTTAGCAGAAGTATCGGCTTCAAGATTTTCTGGGATAGTTTATATAGATTCATTTGGAGCGAGGACAGTTGTAGTTGTATTTTCTTTCCATCGAGTTACCCACAATTTATTGAACCTAGCTTGTTCACGTAGAGGTTTGGTGGTGCTTTTAGTTTCAGAGATGACTTTGTAATCAGAGGCTCGGTGATGTTGAGGAGTTTCAGATTCATCATCTAGGTAGTAAGGGTTAGGGTTTTGATTTGAGGGAAGATTGTTATTTGGTGTTTCGATTAGTTTGTTTTGATTATCAGAAATGTTGTTGTTGTTGATTTCTTGGGTAATTTGGGTTGGGCTGAAAGGAAGATAGTGTTTTGGGGTTATTTGAATGGGCTCCTCTTGTGAACCGAAAGTAAGAGTGGTGGGTGTTAATGGGCTGATGAGGTTTACTTTAAGTTGTTGGGCTGGGGTTTTGAAAACATTTTGCTGGACTTCTTGTCTTATTTCGGCCCATGACTTAATTGGCCCATTATAAGAAATGGGTTTAAGGTTCTGATTAGATAACCTTTCTCTTACCAGGGTAAGAGCGTGAGATTTTTCATTTCGTTTTCGTGAAAGCTGAGATACCGAGGATGCTTCTTCATCAGAATTATTTCCATTTTCTGCTCTAATGTTTCCAGAGGCATTAAATGTAAGGTGAGTTGTCTCTATCTGATGTGGATTTTGTTCAGGTTGACTAGGGTTTTGAATATTTTGGGCGGGATTTTTTTTTGGTTTCAAATTTTGGGTGAGTTTTTGTTGAGTAGCGAGTTAGGTGGTGAGTCGAGTGGTTTTGAGTTGTTGGGTTTTTCTTTTCAGCTTTTGATTCAAGAAATTTTGGCTCAAAGCCAAAAATGTTTTTGATGAGCTTGAATTGCAGTTTGTTCTTATTTTTTCATTCGGATTCTTCATGGTCTAGAAGGCCACATCGAAAGCATAGGTCACATAACTTTTCAAACTTAAGGATGCCTCTAGTTCGTTGACCATTTTCGAGATTTATATTGTAGGTACCTTGAATCGGCTTGAAGATATTCCAATCTACCCTAATTCGAATAGCGTTAAAATATTTGAATGTTTCAATTGCAGGTAGAAAAAAATCTTCAACTTTACCAAGTTGTGTTCCGATTTTAAGAGCATTGTCTTGATTGATGAGAGTTGGTGGGATGTCGTGGATTTGGACAACGAAAGAAGTGGTTGTTAGTTGAACATCGTTGAAGAGTTTAGCAGTATCCCATTTTTGGAGTAGAACGTGTTTACCAACCAAATTCCATGGCCTGTTGCTCCGAATTCTTTGAAGATCTTCTTTAGTTTCAAGAGTAATAATACAGGTATTAAATCCACGTTTTTCAGTGTGTATTTTACCTTTAACTCCCCAGGATTGACTGATATTTTTTCTCAGGTAATTGAAACTTACTGGCTTATCAGAGATGATTTTTGCGTAGAGTTTTGGGCCTTGGAATTGTGCATAAATCGAGTTAGGATCTTCGGTGAGAATCAGAGGTTCATCAGCGGTATTTGTGTGTTGACGAGTGTAGAATTCCATATTTAGAGGTAGATGAAAGACAGGAAATGTAATAAATGAGAGAATTAAAAGCGAGAGCTAGAGGTTAGGTGAGAACTAGAAAATTAAAGTGATGGTAAATGTAATAAAGAAGTTAAGGTTTATGTGAATGTAGGTTAATTTAGCTATGTGCATGAAAGTAAGAGTGAAGGACATGATTAAGGGTTGGGGAAGGTGGTGGTGGAATAGTAGTATAGTGGTGGTTGTTTCAAACTTAGCTTTCCATCGGGGAATGTGCTTGAGAGTGTTTTCTAATTGCAACTCTCTTTCTTTTTCATTCATATTAACCCGATAAGGAACAAACCTTCTTTACAACTCAGAGGCTGAATCCACTTCTATGTAGCTCGAAATCAGCAATTACCATCAGCCTTCCAGATTTGCAGATTCTTCGGGATATTTCTTCTCGCCTTTGACTTCTTTACACGATCTAATACTTTAATTCTTGATTCCTATCCTTGCTAGCATATGTATCCTAAGGGCATATAAATATAACAAAATAGGAGAGATCAAGACCCCAAACTCAAACATTTGCCGTTCCGACAAAGTAAAATTAAAAACAATGGTCTAAGGTGAATGCAGATATGCAGAAGCTAGTAAATACACCCAAAGCAACACTTAAAATAAATCTCATATAGCAAACATTAGGAATTAATATACACATACATTTATCATGCAAAATTAAACACAAATAATATCAATCTTAAAATTAACTTCACAATGCTAGAAGATTACGCTTGTACTTATCTCAATATGATGGCTATAGGGTGTTCATTGATCCTCACTCGCTTTGAACGCTCCACTTAGTATACTCCCTATTAGCTAAATTGCAAACTCACTATGCTCCTAGGAATCATGAGGACTTTATGGTTTTAGCTTAGGCTTAGGGACGGTGTGGTATGTTTATTTGGTAAATTTGAAGTGAGCTTTTGGCTCTCTCCTCACTTACCATCAACAATTGTCCACGAGCTTGAGTTTACACTCGAATAATGTTCTCACTCAACCCATTTGACACGCTAATTTATCTTCCCCATGTTAACCTATACATAGTAAGATGATTTTCAGAAAATTCCACTTTGACGGATATTTAATTTTTCTTTAATTTCTTTTTCATTTCTTTTCTTTTTCTCTTCTTTTTGTACAGGATCAAACCGGGTTCTTTTTTTTTTTTTTTTTTTTGATCGGCAAATCAAACTTTTTATAAATTGAAGATCAAACTGTCAAAACATTACAACTTTTACTCAATTATTATGAGTAAACACCTAAACACCTATTTCATAAGCTATTACAATCATGAATGAAATAGAGACATTACAATGACTTTTAAATTAAAAGAGAACTAATGTCTAACTATTACATAAGTCATCAATAACCTTCCTCACTTTGCTATTCTTGAACCTTCTATCTTTAAGTCTAACAGCCATATATGTTATAATTTTGTTGTAAAGTCTATCTTCACTAGCTGCATACTCTCCATGCTCACGCCTATTCCTTTCATTCCATACAAAATAAATGTAAGTAGTTACGCAAACACCAATAACATTAATAACTTCCAAACTAGCTCCAACTTTTAATTTTACTAGCAGGTCCTCCACATTACTAATATTTATATTAAAGTCACAAGCTGCCAATAAGCGTTTAAGTATAGCATTTGAAAATTTACAGTTAACAAACACATGCTCATTACTTTCATCCTCCTTTTCACATAACAGACAAATAGGGTTAATATTCAATCCCCACTCCAACATCCTATCTTTAGTAGGAAGCCTGCTCATCGCAACTTGCCAAGAGACAAATGAACACCTTGGAATACAAGCTTTTGCCCATACAATATCAAACCACTCCACCTGAGGATCATGTACTGAGATTTTCATAAGAGTTTTCTTAAAAGAAAACTTGTTTTTTATACTCTCAGTCCAGATAATCTTATCATTAGCATCATTGAGTATAATTCCTTGTATTTTAGGGACAATTTGCGCAATATAAGGTGGTATTCTCCACCTACCTCTACCAAAACATTCCTTCACTTTTTTATTGCAGCTAATATTAGCCTCATCTATTTTAACCCCTAAAATTTCTTGAATATCCATTTTATCCACCCATTTGTCCCACATAATGTAAGTTAGTTCACCATTTCCCACTTCATGATATATAAGGTCAAAGGCAAACTTTCTTACCTTTAACATCTGTTTCCACATCCAAGAGTGATACTGCTTTTGACTAATACTCCAGATGCATCTGTTTTTAAGAATGTTTACATTAACCCATTTACTCCATAGGTTTTGTTCATGAGAATAAAACCTCCAAAAGTTATATAATAAACAAACCCTATTCAGCTGTTCAATATTAGGTATATTAAGTCCTCCTTCTTCCTTTGGACTACAAATTTTAGCCCAAGATACTCTCGCACCATGAGCATTATTATTAGAGCCCCAAAGGAACATTGATAATTTTTGATTTAATTTATATATAACTTGTTTAGGAAGCAAGAATACTCTGCTCCAAAACAATATTTTACTTATAAGTACAACTCTTATTAACTCCACTCTACCTGCATAAGAGAGCATTTTCGAGCTCCATTGCATAATACTTTGCCAAATCCTCTCAATTAAAACATTCCCATCAGATACACTCATTTTCTTAGAATTTAAAGGAATGCCCAAGTATCTAACAGGCAAACTTCCAATTTTAATATTAAGAATCTGAGAAATATCCTTTTTACTTTTCTCATTTACTCCACCACTAAAATATAATTCACTTTTAGTAAAATTTATGTTTAATCCAGAGCATCTAGAGAATAAACTCAAGGCCTCCTTCACCACACCAGCAGATTCACTATTACTTTTCATAAATATTAAAACATCATCAGCAAATACCAGGTGATTCAGGTTAATTTCCTTACATTTTTGATGAAATGTAAATTCCTTGTTCTGAGCAACCCTGTAAAATAACATAGAGAACACCTCCATACATATTGCAAACAAATAAGGTGAGAGAGGATCTCCCTGCCTCAACCCTCTCTTCCCCTTAAAAAACCCACAGGAATCTCCATTAATACATATAGAGTAATAAGGGGTACTTATACACATATGTATCTAATTTATAAATTTTCCAGGAAACTTTAAGGCATGAAGAGTGTTAATTAAAAACTGCCAATTTACACTATCATATGCTTTTTGCAAGTCAAAGTTAATGGTACAAGAAGATTTAATAGATTTCTTCTCATAGCCAGTAACAATTTCTTGCGCAACAAGAATATTATCACTTATATTCCTCCCACTAACATAGGCACCTTGATTCAATGATATTATTGAACTCATCACTTTCTTTAACCTATTCATAATAACTCTAGAAATGGTTTTATATGTAATATTAGTGCATGATATAGGTCTGAACTTTCTCACACAGGATGGGTTCTTTTCTTTAGGAATCAAAACAATATTTGTTGCATTAATTTGTTTAAGAATTTTACCTGATTCAAAGGTTTGTTTAATAGCTGAGCAAAAGCTATCACCAATTATGTCCCATGATTGTTTAAAAAAGCAAGCAGTGAAACCATCAGGCCCTGGGCTTTTCGCATCACCCATAGCAAACAAAGAATCTTTTATTTCTTTATCTGTTATGGGGGCAATCAAGCCATCTATAAGATTTTCAGGGACTACTTTATTTAATATAGCTTCAATAGTATCCACTGAACATAATTCTTGATTACATTCCTCCATACCAAGTAAAGACTTATAATAGCATACAAATTCATTTTTTATCTCTTCTTGCTCAGTTAAAATCCTTCCATCATCACAAGTGATAGTAGAGACAAAATTCTTTGCAACCCTCCCTTTAATCATTCTGTAATAATAAGCAGAACTAATATCATAGTCATTAATAAACAGGGCTCTAGACTTTTGTTTAAGCACCTCATGATGAGTAATTACAGATACCTCTAGTTGTTTAATAATTATCTTTTCCTCAGATATATCAGCTTCACTAGCAATACCTTTCATTATTCTTACTTGCACAATCTCAAGCTGAGATTTTAAGTTTTCAATATCTTCAGAATTTCTTCTAAAATATTTGTTATTAAACTTTTTAAGCTCACTTTTTACCAATCTCAACTTCATACAAAGCTGAAACATCTTATTGCCATTAATTTCTGTATCCCACATATTCTTAATGATATCTTTAAATTTCTCATGCCTAGTCCATATATTGAAAAATTTAAAGGAACAAGGCCCAGCTTTTTCTTTTCCATCAATAAGTATTTTTATTGCACAGTGGTCAGAAGTAGAGGGAGGCACAATAATAGCATTTGATTGATATGTGTTCATCCATTTAGTGTTGACAAACACTCTATCAATCTTACTTGCGCGCAGTTGCCCACTATCATTCTTATTTGTCCACGTGAAGTATTGACCTGCATATTGGTGTTCATATAAATTAGCATCCTCAATGCAGTTTGCTAAAAAAATAGAACTAGTAGGTATAGTATCACAATTCAATCTATCCTCAATTTTAAGAATCTCATTGAAATCACCAGTATAGCATATACACTGATCCTCATAATCATTACTCAAATTAACTATATCATTCCATAGTATCTTTCTCTCATCATCATCATTACTCGCATACACATAACCCACATAGTATGAAATATTTGATTGTAATATTTTGACATTAATAAACATAATCTGAGAAGTTTCAAACACTTTTAGAACCTCAACATAGTTTTTATCCCACATTATCCAAATCCTTCCACTATCACATTTATTATAGTTGTGAATCATTTCCAAGTGAGAGAAATGATCACTTATTATCTTTAAGCTATTATGAACCCTTACTTTTGTTTCCAGAATTCCAATAAGCTTAATTTTATTACTAATCATAAAATCTTTAACATCCAACTGTCTGAGAAGGCTGTTAAACCCTCTTACATTCCATGAGGCTATACTCATATATTAGGTGGTCTAGTAACTTCTCCTTCCCCACCATTGTTAATGAATTTCAAAACATCTTTATCAATATCACTAACCACAGTTTCCTGTAGCTTTTCATATGAGTTAGAGCAAGATACTCTATTTGATGATTGATCATAATGTTTTTTGTCCTGAGACTTACTCCCCACCATTTGCCATTCTTTATCATTAACTTTTCCTTTTCCTTTATCCTTCTTTTCATTAATACCAGCTTTTGGAACCCACACTTTAGTTATATTATTGCATTTGTTCTCTAAGTGCCCAATTTTATTGCACTTAGTACATATCTTAGGCTTCCAATCATACACAACATTAACAATTTGAAGCTCCTCTAATCCAATATCAACATACAATTCATCAGGCAACTCTTCCTTAGTATCAATTTCCACACAAACTCTCGCATAACCCAATCTAGTCATAGATTCAGTCATACTATCCATCTGTAATGGCTTTCCAATACCACTTGCCATATAACCTAAGCCTTTTTTAGTCCACATAACCATAGGTATGTTAACTAATTTAGCCCAGATTGGGATTTTTGATACATCAAGTTTCTCAAACTGCATACCTATCTTCCACGGCCGTAATAACAGAGGTGAGCCATTAATATGCCACATCTGCTCTAAAACTCTAGCATAACTCTGTTCATTCTCAAATTTAAAGATAAACGTACCATTACTACTAGATTTAACAACAATCTTACCAAATTTTGACCATTGAAACTTAACAAAATTATCAACATTATAGAACAAAGGTGGAGTGTCAAGAAATTGACCGATTAAACAATTTTCCCACTGAGCATAGCCCTCATTAAGAACATCCTTATCAGGAGTTATGATTCTTTTACCTTCCTTACGCATCGGGACATGATACTCCAGATTCAGCGCTGGATTGTCATTTTTTCCGAATAACTTTGACCAATCTTTAGATTTCGGCGCTACCTCAGTCTGATTTTCATCAATCTGGGCAACTAATACCGAAACCTCACCTTGGGTAACCGATTTCCGTGATTCATCCTCCTCACTATATGAATCCTTATTATTAGGGCTCATCGGAGGAGTGACCACGCTACCTTCACTTTGGGGTGAGAACATCATCTTTGTAATATCAGTGTATTTGGTTTTGGTTCTCGGTTTGGTATTTGTACCGCTAACTCTGTTTGAGTTTATCATTTTAGTCATTACCGATCTGAGATTCAACCTAGAAAGAGAAAAATCAAAAAGATAAAAGAGGTGAAAGGATAAGAAATGGGTGGGCTAGGGTTTTTTAAGACTGGTGCTAAGAAATCAGATGAATGTTAGATCCCAGATTTGGGAAATAACACTCAATCTGAGTAAAAGAAAAGCAAAAAACGTAAGAAAGAAAGGGTTTAGTGGTTCGGGTAGTGGATTTTTAGGATGGAATAATATTAGAGGCTAAGAATGAGTTGAGAGAGAAATTTTTATGGTTGACTCTCATTTGATTGCCAAACTCTCTTTTGATCAAACCGGGTTCTTGGTTAGTGATGGCCGGGTTCCCGGTTTCTACTGTATTGGTTTTCGATTTCTTTTTTATTTCAATTCCGGCAAAGGGTAACAAATAATAATATCATTCTAAATTGTGCCTCAATACAAACACATATAATTCCCTCCCATTGTAATTTCCCATAGATGGACCCACCACCCCAATCTCAAGCTCGAGACAGGTCTCATGATCGTGATTCTAGTGCGGGTCATATGGAAATACCTAATAAATTAAGGGGATATGGGCTTATATCGTGGTGACAAAAGAAAAGGCTTTAAGGCTCAAAGTTGGGCTTAGAAGGATAAAATTAATACAAGGGATAGAAGTCTAAAAGGTTCTCAAGTGCTTACAAAGAACTGCCCCTATCATTTTCCTAGTTACATAGCTTGCCTCTAGCTCTTATCTAAGTGGGTTCTCTACTAATTTGGATCTCACGTTCTACAAGCCAAACACTTTCCTTCAGTACAAGTTTACTTCTTCTTCATTGTTCATTAATTCTTCCTATCAATTACCTATGTTTGCATGCAATTAAAGTGTATTTTATAGTAACTCCTAATGTCCACTATTTACTATCATAGATTTATCAAAAGTATGCTTAATGGGGACATATAAAATCTACTACAGTCAAATTCAACCCCTAATTAATTTTATTGGAAGAAAATAAAACAAATAACACTTAAAATTGGGATGAGGAAACAAACCCCACCCCAAACTCAAAAAAATGACTCGTGTCCCCACGACTCAAAAAGACTCGATAAAGCGATTTAAACTAATATACGCTAAATGAGAAAGGATAGAAAACATAACTCAACCAGCACTAGGCTGGTTACCATTGTTGCGTCCAGGTTGGGCTTCTTTTGTAAGTATGGTGTAAATGACGTGTTTCATATTGCTCACCCCAAATAACATGTTTTTCATTATCTCAAACTCCTTTGTGAAGTTTCTAAAAGTGACAATCATCGCATCTTGTTTCTCCTCCAGTTCTTTAATTTGAGCACAATCAACTTCAGTAGTTGCCTTCTTCTTGCGTGGAGGAAGTCTAGGTCTCCTTATTTCTCTTGTAGCTTCTTCATGGCCATTATCAATTGATCTCATCGTCATTTCTTCCCTTTTTTCTGTAGGTTCAATCTCTTCGCTCTTGCGTGGTATTTTCGCATCTAAGCAAATTGCAATTATAGTGCACGGGAACTTGAGATTTTGTTGAAGAATAGGGGATTTCTCGAATTCCATGATAGCGTCATAAATCACACGGGCAACATCAATAGTTTTCTTTTCAAGGATACAGTTAATGAAAATAAGGTGTTCCTTTTTCAACTCAGAAGTGTGATTGTTGCCAAAGAAGGTAGGAACTATGAAACGAGACCATACCTTCGCAGAAGGTACTAAATCACTGCTATAAACTTGGCCCGCATAACTTTCACCTTCGGGGTTGGGAGTTCTTCCATGATTAAGTACCAAATCATAAAGGAAATCCCATTCGAAAGATTGATCGTTAAGTGCTTCGTGATATGGGAAAGGGCCAGTCAAGATTGGTAATTTCAATGTATTTCGAATAACTTCAACTGAGAAAGGTAGTACCTTTTTGCGTAGGATGATCGACTATTTATTCGCAAAGGCAAGTTTTTCGTAGAACTCACGAACTAAAGCAGGGATGAACGTGAGGGTTATCTTTCTAAATTCTTTCCAACCAATCTTGTCACACGTAATAGCATAATCTTTAAATGTACTGTTCATAATACCTGAAGGAAATCCTTTCTCAACACCAAACTTCAAAGATTCTACTCTATCGCGAACCTGCTCCTCCCAACCAACTATGACTCTTTTTGGCTTATTCGCACTCATCTTTCTTCGAGTGAATAGTTGTTCTGGAATGGGTTTGCTAGAAATTTCTTCATCAACCTCTTCTTCTTCATCGACCAAGGTAGGCTTTTTGAGCTTAGCCTCACTTGGGTTTTCTTTCCTCTTCATGGCAATCTTAACCTCTTCAATCTTGCGTTTAGGACCCGAATCTGGAATCTCAATAGCTCTCTCTTGCATAGAACCAGGATTGTTTCTTGTTCTTGTATTGTTTCTCCGAGTATAACTGAAAGAATCTGTTCTGTTTGTCATGTCTACTCACCCCAAACTCAAAACTTCAAAAATTCAAAAACTAGAGAAAAGTTTTTAAATTTGATGTTTTGAGGGTAGAAGGAAGAAGATTAAGGTGAGATATGAGATGGGTAAGGATTATTTTGTATGATTGGAGAGGTTTTATGTTTCAATTTATGGTTTGGATGAAGGAGTATTCTTGGAGAAAAGTTGAATTTTTTTGGTGTTTAGGAAGGATTAGGAGTGAATTACGTGTTTATGTGGTGTTGTAGGTGAGGATTTGATGATTTTGTTGTTTTTTGATGATGATTTTTGCAGGTGTATGGATCTTGGAAACGGAATAGTACTTGGCTTGCAAAAGGAGGCAAAAATATAGGTTAAATAAGCTTGGAAACTGCCTCTCTGTTGCGCAACCGGGTTCCCAATTGGTGATAACCGGGTTTTCGGTTTGCGTCGCTGTGTCGGCGCAAAAGTTTCCAATTTCCATATATATATATATATATATTTAGACCTCAGACACAAGAATTACATCGCGTTTCCACCACGGAGGTCAGAACTTTTGGCCTCCGGAATTGGGTTCCTGATGAGCTGGAAACCGTGTTCTCGGTTGCTGTCGCTTGGCGCTAACCTAGACGCAACAATTGGGTAACGTTTCCACCGTGGAGGCCAGAGAGCTGGGACCTACAGCGCTTGAAACAGGGTTCCCGGTTGTCGTCGCTTGGCACAAACCATGACGCGCCTTTATTTGCGTGTGATGGGTTGGTCAACAGTTGCTCACCGGGTTTGCGGTTGGTGACAACCGGGTTCCCGGTTTGCTCCTGTCTTGCAACCCATTTTTTCATTGTTTTTCAACTTTTGCTCCCCAAACTCGTGACCTTTTCACTCCTGAAATCATCAAAACACCAAACCTTTCTCATTTACTACACAACAATTACTCTAATTTACACTATAAAATTAAAAGACATGAAACTAATATACAATTAATTGGCTTTTGTTTAACGTCGTTAAGCTTGACGGGTTACCTCTCGCTTCTAGGGAGCTTCAAGGAGGTACATGACCTCCCCAGGATGTGGATCTTAGAGAAATTGATATCCTCGCCTCCATGATAAATCTCAATCGATGAAAATTCACCATGAAGGTGCGGTGCTCGATTGGGTGTTCAATCTCTATGGCTCCATGAGGCATTACTTTTGTTACAATGTAAGGACAAAACCATTTCGACCTCAACTTACCCGGATAATTGTTGAACTTGGAGTTATATTTTAGGACCCTTTGTCCAACTTCAAACCTCTTTTCATGGATACGATTATCATACCACCTCTTAGTATTCTCCTTCTAAATTTTAGCATTCTCATAGGCATGAAATCGAAACTCATCAAGTTCATTCAACTTCATCATACGATTCTCACCGGCTAAAGTAGGATCTAGATACAACTGCGCTGTAGCCCAATATGCACCTAATTCAAGTTCAAGAGGTAAGTGACAAGCCTTACCATAAACCATACGATAAGGAGATGTACCAACTGGAGTTTTGAACGCAATACGATAAGTCCACAATGCATCATCTAACTTCATTGATCAATCTTTTCTTGTGGGACCAACAGTCTTCTCTAGGATGGATTTGACCTCTCAATTAGAGACATCAGCTTGACCATTTGATTGTGGATGATAAGCAGGTGATACACAATTTCTTATCCCATGCTTCTCTAGAAATGTCTTCAAATATTTGTTCACAAAGTGTGAACCTCCATCACTGATAATAACTCTAGGTGTGCCATGTCTAGTGAAGATGTGTGATTTCAAAACTTAATTACTACTCGTGAATCATTAGTTGGTATAGCTACATCATCTACCCATTTAGACACGTAATCAATAGCTAATGGGATGTATTGACTTCCATTTGATGGTACGAAGGGACCCATGAAATCAATACCCCAAACATCAAATATTTCCACTTCAAGAACATTATTACGTGGCATCTCATACCTCTTGGATATATTACCAGTAAACTGGCATCTATGAGATCTCCTAACATACTCATGACAATCCTTATGTAATGTAGGCCAATAAAAACCAGATTGTAATACCTTAGCAGCTGTGTGATCGCCTTTGAAATGTCCTCCATAGGGCGAATCATGACAACCCGCAACTACTGACGAAACCTCATTCTCGAGTATGCATATCATACTACATTTTTGGTTATTTGGTGGTGTTTTGATGTACGGTGAAGTTTATGTAAAGTTTTAATCGAGTTTGGGAAGCTTGGGGAAGAAAGAGAGGCTTAACGTTTAAGAATTGTATAGGTATATGGTGGGTCCTGGGGTGTTATAAAGTTAAGTACATAAATAAAAGGAACCACAATACCGCAAGTGCACGATTGTCCAAGTAATACTCTGATAAATCGGGTTTCGGTCTCTGGGATTGGACTGGTATAACCTAAGTGTTCAATAAATAAGTAATAGTAATTGCTAATACAGAAAATAAAAGATAAAAGATATTTGTTTGGTTTCGAGTTATTAAACTACTAGACGCAAAGAAACAAACTACTGAAAATAAATACTAAAATATTAAGACACAGATATGAGCTATACTTGAGTCTCTCTAGGGAATCACCTAAACTTACGTAATTAATGATTTCGTTAAGGGTATAATTGATATTTCTATATTAGTCATGACTCTATAATCTCCTAGCCCCCGTCAGGGTGGACCTAGGAGCTATCCTACAGTATTACAAACCCCGTGAGGGAGATTATAAGATACGTTCAGATGGTTTTAGTCTCTTACCACATTGGCTACGTGGTTAGTCAAGTTGTCAGGATCATTGACGAACACCACGCGTTTATTATCTAGTTCGGTGATTAAATCCCCCCTCCAGATGATCATATCCACTAGTGAATAGCTTAATTACTATGACCTATCTCCGATTAGCTAATTCATTGATAGTGAAATTAATATAAAATAATAAGCAATATGAAATACCCAATTCAAATTAAAAGAAACTAATCCCAAATTAAAATACATGAATTAAATAAATTAGGGTTCATCCCATTACGCGATTCTCAAGTAATTGAAGTTTAGCTCATAATTGAAATAAAAACAATATATAAATTAATAATATACATGTTCCTAATAACAGAAATAAAATAAGAATCTAATAAGAGGAATTGACTTGAGCTGTTGTTGAAGGAAAGCTTTTGCTCTTGCTTCCGCATCTTGACGCTCTCTCTAAGGATGATTTAATATGAAGGTTTAATGAGAGGTGCTAATAATAAGGTCTAAAGGAGCTCATATAGGTGCTCAGATTCGTTTTAGGGCTTAGGTTTAGAGGATTAGGTCAAATTATAAAAAACCCAAACCCATCTTTTCTTTTAATTCTCGTAACGGGTGTGCAGCCCTTAGTGAAACGGCTGTAACTTTTGCATAACAACTCCAAATGATCTCATTCAACTTGGAGAATCTTCCTAACTCAATAGGCAATTAAACCATGGCTCATGGCCCAATGCTAAATCCGCTCCTAAGTAGCCCAAAAACAGCAATCTTTAATAGTCTTTCAGATCTGCAACTTCTTTAATTAAGTTTTTGGAACTTCTTTTCTTTCCTTCAGCTCCTCCACTCGATCTAAGACTTTAATTCTCACTTCTCCTCCTTGTATTGGTTTCTTTATGAATTCATAAACTTACTAAATTTTCACTAAAACAAACAAACTAACGCACAAAAGCTCTAAAAATGCAAATAGTCTAGTTACAAGGGGAGAAAGTGCAATATGACGAAATAAGCATAAAAGTCTATCAAATAAGTAAATTATTCACCTAAAAAGATGTCTCCTAAGGGCTAATATATAGAACAAATAGGGAGACATCAAGACCCCAAACTCAAACCTTTGTCGTCCCGACAAAGTAAAATAAAAACAAAGGCCTTTTAGGTTAATGCAGAAGGTATTCCCAAAGCACAACTTAAAACAAATCTCATATAGTATGATATAGGAATTAATATACACATACACATATCATGAAAAATCAAACACAAATAATATAAATCCAAAATTAATTTCACAATGCTAGAAGGTTACGCTTAGTACTTATCTCAAGATGTGGCTATAGGGTGTTCATCGATCCTTACTTGTTTTGAACCCTCCACTTAGCATACTCCCTATTAGCTGAATCACAGACTCACTATGTATCTAGGAATCACGAGGTCTTTATGGTTTTAGCGTAGGCTTAAGGACAGTGTGGTATGTATATTTGGTAAATTTGAAGTGAGCTTTTGGCTCTCTCCTCACTTACCATCAATAAAGCGTCCAAGAGCTTGAGTTTACACTCGAATATGTTCTCACTCAACCCATTTGACGCGCTAATTTAGCGTCCCCAGATTTAACCCAATAAGCACTAAAGATGATTCACATAAAAATTTCCTCTTTGCCGGTCCAAATATGTATTATTTTCTTATGAAATTTCTTTTTTCTTTTGTGTAGCTATGACTCTCTTTTTGATGTTGAGACATCATTCTATTTTTTCATAAACTTTTTTCTTTTCATATCTTTTTTTTTTCATTTACTCTTACCCCGGTAGAGGGTTACAATATAATCACTATGAATCATCATCAAAATATAAAACAGAGCACAATTGATAAGCTCAAAAATCCCAACCCAATGTAAATTCCCATGATAGTGGACCCACCACCCCGAACTCAAGCTCAAGACGGGAAGTCTCAGGATCGTGATTCAAGTGCGGGTCATATGGAAATGCCTAATAAACTAAAGGGATATTGGCTTATAATGTGGCGACAAAAGAAAGGCTCAAAGGCTAAAAATTTGGCTAAGACGGATATAATTAATTCAGGGATAGAAGGCCAAAAAGGATTCAAAGGGTTAACAAAGAACTGCCTCTATCATTTTCCTATTTATACAGCTTGCCTCTAGTTCATACCTAAGTGGGTTCTCTTCTCATTCAGATCTCACGATCTACAAACCACTCATTTTCCTTAAGTACAAGTTTACTTCTTTTGCATTGTTCATTAATTTATCCTATCAATTACCTCATATTTGCATGCAATCTAAGTGTGTTTTACACCAACTCCTAAAGTCAACTATTTTCTATCATAAATTCATAAAAAGTATGCTAATTGGGACATTTAAAACACTCTACAGTCAAAACATTCCTCAAACAAATTTTTATTTGATTTTTTAAATTTTTGAAAAAGCAGTAAAAACCATAAAATTGGGATGAGACAACGAACCCCACCCCAAGCTCAAAAATGAGTCGTGTCCCCACGACTCGAAAAAGACTCAAGAAAGCAAATAATAATACATTAATATATTTGAAAAAGGGAGAAGGAAACATATCTGGATCGGCACTAGGCCGATTACATGTGGTATTGCATCGTGGTTGTGAAATCTTCTAAGTCACGATGTATAAATCATACACCGTGGAATTCATCCTCTGTAATGTACGTTTCATCAACTCGAACTCACGTCTCCTCTAATTAATTATCTCCAAGCCCTCTAAATCATCACCTTCTTTATGGAAATCTTCCCTCAACACCCAACTTTCTTTTCTCTTCATGTTCTTTGTACCTTTCCCAACCTTCATGGTCATCTCTGATGAACCCGAATTCAAAGCTTCAAGTACTCCCAACAGTTTTGGATGAAATTTTGTGACTTTTGATGTTCTTGAAGGTGTATTGATATCTCCTCTTTTGTTCTATATTTATATGCTTAGATGACATCAAATTAGGTGATTATCTGGCTATTTCGATAGACTTTTAGTAATAATATGCAATATTTCATCTTATCTCCTTCGATTTTAGTATTTTTTATTTATTAAGCTTTTGCACGTAATATGGTGTATTTTAGTGAAAATTTTGTAGGTTTCTAATACTAGCAAGGAGAGGAATCGAGAATAGAATTCAAAGATCGTGTCAAGAAGTCAAAAGCTACAAAGAATATCCCAAGGAGTTGACAAATTTAAGCTAAAAATCTGTAAGGCTGATGGAAAGTGCTGATTTCGAGCAACCTAAAGATAGATTCAGCCCCTGGGTTATGAAGAATATTCGTACCTTATCGAGTTACGAAGAATTATCAAGTTGAATTAGTCAATTTGGAGTTCTATTAAGATAGTTACAACCGTTTCCATGAATGGTGTACAACAGTTACAGGATTTTGGGCTTGAATAGGGGACTTGGGCTTTTAATATTTGCTTCTACTTTTAATTAAAAGCCCTATCCGTATTTATGAGTATAAAAGAGCTTTTGAACTTCTATTTTCACACACAATTCATTATTCACAAAGTCAGACAACGAGAGAAGAAGCAGAAGCAAGGAAGAGAAAAAGCCAAGAGCTGGAGACTGTCTATATCTCCAATTCGCAGCCGAATCAGCTCCTCAAGTAGGTTTCTTATCTTTATTTATGTAAAACAATTATGAATTCCTTTCAATTTATTTTCTTAGTTTTTACGATTATGAGATAATTTCAGATGGTACTTGAGAGCGTATAATGGGTTGAACCCTAATCTTTTCATTCGATGTTTTTGGATTTGAGATTATTATAATTGAAATCGAATCGGGTAATTAATATTTTTCTTTAATTTACTCTTATTGACTATTATTGAAGTAATTAATCAACAATAGGGCTTAGTACTTAGGCTATTCCATTTAGTGGCGAATGGATCACCTTGACGGGGGGTCTGGGTACGGAACTAATTAATGAATGTATCATAGAAATTATTTGACCTTGACATGCTTAATTAATCATATGGCCAATTGGGTAGTGAGACTTTAATCATTCAAAGGTGGACTATATTCACCCTGACGGGGTTTGTAGCACCTGAGAAGAGCTCCTTAGTCCACCCTGACGAGGGTAAGGAGATAATTGAATCCCGACCAATATTATTTACCGAATTCGTCCCTTAAACAATACATGGAATGAATAGATTTAGGTGAAATCCTAGCGTTGCTCAAGTACTACCTCTCATACCTTGCATCCAGTTATTTTATTTACTCCCGTCTAGTTTATTATTTGCATTTAATTAGTCTTTTAATTAATTGTCTTAGTTTTAGAGAAACCAAACAAACATTCTTAAAACAATTTACTTTCTTTTACGTGCAATTAACTACTATCTGACAAGCATTAGAGTCAACCAATCCGTCCCTAAGAATGAATCTGTTTTATCACATATATTACTTGGGACAACTGTACACTTGCAGTTGCGGTTCTCTTTTCCTTATTGCATTTATTTTAGAACACACAAAGGACCACCAAGTTTTTGACGCCGCTGCCGGGGACGGTAGCGTGTGACCTCGGTGTTTATCCTTTAGTGTTAGTTGCATTTTTATTTTTCAGTTTTACGCTTTGTTTGTTCATCTTTTTCAGGTTTTTAGGTTTGGTGTATGCGAAGGAGACTCTTTAAGGATCTTGAGACATTACCTCTGATCCTTGATAACCCTGAATCATTAGTCAGACTTGCTAACAAGAAAAGAAAAGAACAAGAAGCACAAGAGTTAGAAGAGAGATATTCTAGACAGATGGTTGACATTCCGGTTGAGAACAATGGTCAGAATGGTCAGAACGGCTTAGTCCCACCTCTTAATCCTCCTAATCCTCTAGTTCAAGCCCAAGTAGTTGATCCATGGGTTTGTTAACGGTCCAGCACAAGAACCATTCCTTGCTCCTCCTCTTGGGATTGGCCCAGCTAATATTGATGTTTCGAGATTCCGTCCAGATTCAGGTATTTTAGCTCAATTTCAAAATTTTGGACATTTTCGTGGCAAGCCCAGAGAAGATCCTATTCGCGCAGTATAGAAATTTATGCAAATCTGCGATTCGTACATCACTCAAGGAGTAACAAAAGAGCAAATGTATTTTGCTACATTCAGATTTTATGTGATACATGGAGCGAGTGATTGGCATGATTCACAAGAGCCTGGAAAGATTACGAATTGGGAACAGCTACAGACTGCATTTTTCGACAGATATTATCCGTCTAACATGCGATTAGATGCTCAACTTGAATTAACTCATTTCTAAAAAGAGTATGACGAAGGTTTGGGTAAAACTTGGTCGAGATTTCAGCAGTGTTTACGAAGAGTCCCTGATCATGGCCATTCAGAACAACAACGAATGAAAATATTTTACAAAGGCATCGATGGGAAATCAAGAAAAGATTTAGATTTATTATGTGGTGGTTCATTTTTACAGGTTCTACCCGTTCACGCAAGGATTATTTTGGATAGAACGTTAACTAATGAAGTGGGCTGGAATACTGTAAGAACACCTGCTAAAGTGGTAGTCAATAACGTCAATATTGAAGAAAGGTTTACCTGCTTAGAGAACAATATACAAACCACATAGGAACAACAATTGAAGCAACTTACGTTAGTTGTGAACGAAGGTTTTTCGAGTAAAAGGGTTGAGGTGAATGCTACGTAAGAATTTTATGGATGTTCGTATTGTGGTGTGAATGATCATGAATGGGAGAATTGTCAGAATAATCAAGAGTCTGTGATGTTTGTTTCCAACCGGGGAAATTTCAATTCGAATGGTCAAGGATATCAACCTAACAGAAACCACCCTGGGTTTCAGTATTCAAATCCTAATGGGGTAGCAAATCCGACTTACGCATATCAGTCGTCTCCCCATGGTAACAACTATAATCAAAGACCGCAGAATAATTATCAAGGGGGGCAACACCAAGGAAATTACGTTCAGAGACAACCTCCTCAAGACAATTATAATGACACCATGAATCAAAAAGCTTTAACTGCTCAACCACAAGAAGGTACAAATAATCTTCAGAAAACCGTAGAAAGTTTGATTTCACTTCATGCACAGTCAATTCAAAGGCAACAAGCTTTTGAAGCACACATCCATATTTTAGAGAATCAAGTTTTTCAAATGTCAAAATAACTGAATCAGCGTCCACAAGGGCAACTCCCTAGTGACACAGAAAATCCTATACATAAAGAAGATTGCAATGCCATAGAGTTGAGAAGTGGTAAGAAACTTCCTTCACCCCTATTTCCGGTCATGAAAGAAAAAGAAGTGACAAATAAATAAAAACCAGTAGTGGAGGAGATAGAAAAAGAGAATGAACCTGAAGTAATAGAGGTGGAGAAAATTCCAGAAGTTCAGAAAAAGAAAGATATTGTGGAAAACCGTCCTCCTCCGCCTTTTCCTTCGAGAGTTCAGTAAAAAGGAGATATGGCTGAGTATCAGAGATTCTTTAATAGGGTAAGAGGTCTCAACATCAACATTCCATTAATAGAAGCTATTAAAGATATACCGAAATACGTGAAGTTTTTGAAGAGAGCCCTAACCAACAAAAGGCCGTATTGTGATAATGAGATGATTGGTTTACCCGAAGAGTGCAGCGCTATCTGCCAAAGTAAGTTGCCTCCTAAGTTGCTTGACCCTGGGAGCTTTACAATTCCGATATCGATTGGTAAGGAGTGGCAAGGAAAAGAACTATGTGATTTGGGTGCAAGCATTAATCTTATGCCCAAATCGATCTTTGATAAGCTGAGAATAGGGGATTTGAGTACTACTTCTATGGTCTTACAAATGGCCGATAGGTTCCTCGTCCATCCGGAGGGACGAATCGAAGATGTCCTCGTTAAGGCAAGTACTTTAGTTTTTCCCATTGATTTTGTTATTCTTGAATACGACTCGGCTAGGAATGTCCCCATCATTTTGGGACGACCATTCCTAGCCACGGGGCGTACTTTAATTGATGTAGAAAACGGAGAATTAACCATGAGAATCCAAGACAAGGAGGTAAAGTTTAATGTGTTCAGAGCCATGAAATTTCCAAATGTTCCAGGAGATTGCTTTCGAATGGATGTAGCTGAACATGCCATGCAAGAGGTATTTGATTGTCTTAATTATGATGATATCTTGCAGGCTGCTTTGACACTAGACTTACCTGAGATGATGGAAGAGCTTGCCGAAACAGTGGCAGCTCTCAACTCGGGAAACCCAAAATATAGGCGTCCTGCCTATGAGCCTGTGAGAGAACCGGGGGAGATGGTCGTTAAAAATAAACCATCCATTGAATCTCCTCCGAAGCTAGAAGAGAACCCATTGCCAGCTCACTTGAGGTATGCGTATTTGGGTACTAATAATACTCTACATGTTATTGTTTCAGCAAATTTAACAGGTTTTCAAGAAGATAAACTGCTACGTGTACTAAGGGCGAATAAAGAGGCGATAGGTTGGACCATTGTTGATATCAAGGGCATTAGTCCATCCTATTGTCAACACAAAATAATTCTTGAAGATGATAGTGCACGTTCAGTTGAAGGTCAAAGGAGATTAATGCCAGCAATGAAGGAAGTGGTGAAGAAAGAAGTGATTAAGCTACTAGACGCGGGAATCATCTTTCCCATATCTAGTAGTGAATGGGTTAGTCCAGTTCAGTGCGTACCGAAGAAAGGAGGAATGACTACCATCCTCAATGCTCAGAATGAAGCCATCTCCACAAGAACAGTTGTTGGTTGGAGGGTTTGTATGTATTACCATAAGTTGAACAAGGCGACTAGAAAAGACCATTTTCCTCTTCCGTTCATTGATCAGATGTTAGACAAATTGGCTGGTAGGGAGTATTATTATTTCTTGGATGGTTATTCGGGGTATAATCAGATTTATGTAGATCCAACTGATCAACACAAAACCACATTCACATGTCTTTTTGGTACCTTTTCCTATCGGAGGATGCCTTTTGGATTATGTAATGCACCTGCTACCTTTCAAAGATGTATGACGGCTATTTTCTGGGATATGATAGATAATTTCCTCGAGGTATTTATGGATGACTTTTCCATATTTGGTGATAACTTTGATGAGTGTTTACAGAATTTGGAGAAGGTGTTAATAAGATGCAAGGAAACAGATTTGGTGTTAAACTGGGAAAAGTTTCATTTTATGGTTCGAGAAGGTATAGTGCTGGGTCATAAAGTTTCAAGTGCAGGGTTAGAAGTTGATTGCGCAAAGATTGAGGTAATAAAAACTCTTCCCCCTCCCATTTTTGTAAAAGGGGTAATAAGTTTTTTAGGCCATGCTGGATTCTATCGTCGTTTCATCAAGGATTTTTCAAAGATTACAAAGCCTTTAAGTAACCTACTCGAGAAGGACACCAACTTCCTTTTTGATGCGGCTTTCATGAATGCATTTCAAGAGTTGAAGGAGAAGCTTATCACTGCACCTATTGTGTTACCTCGTGATTGGAAAATTCCTTTTGAAGTTATGTGTGATGCAAGTGATTTAGCTATGGGTGCTGTGTTGGGTCAAAGGAAGAACAAGGTATTTCCCTCTATCTATTATGCGAGTAAGACCTTCACTAGTGCTCAAGTTAATTATACAGTGACTGAGAAGGAACTTTTAGCGGTAGTTTATTCTTTTGATAATTTCGTTCCTATCTTCTTGGAGCGAAAATTGTTGTATTTACCGAGCACTCCGCTATTAAGTACCTTATGGAAAAGAAAGATGCTAAGCCGAGGTTAATCAGATGGCTTTTATTGCTTCAAGAGTTTGATTTAGAGATTCGATATCGAAAGGGTTGTTAGAATCAGGTTGCAGATCATTTATCTCGTCTTGAAGGTTCTGAATCAAACACTAGTCCCAAGTTAGTTCGAGAAGAATTCCCAGATGAAAGTTTATTTGCTATCTTTACTGGATTACCGTGGTATGCTGATATTGCAAGTCTTGTGGTAAGTGGTTCTTTTCCTGAAGGAGCTACTTCACAAGACAAGAAGAGTTTAAGTACACGTGCTAAACAGTTCTTTTCGGAGGACCCTTTCCTCTACAAAGTGTGTGGTGGTCAAATGGTAAGAAGATGCATACCTAAGAATGAGATTTATGCAGTTATTGCAGGTTGTCATGATTCACCCTATGAGGGCAGTTCAAAGGTGATCGCACAGTAGCTAAGGTACTTCAATCTGGTTTTTATTGGCCTACGTTACATAGAGATTGTCATGAATATGTAAAGAAGTGTAACAGATTTCAATTTACTGGAAATATATCCAAGAGGGATAAAATGCCACGTAATAACATTCTTGAGGTAGAAATATTTGATGTATGGGGTACTGATTTCATGGGTCCCTTCGTACCAACCAATGGAAATCTATACATCATGTTAGCTGTTGACTACGTGTCCAAATGGGTAGAGGCTGTAGCTCTACCAACGAATGATTCGCGAGTGGTAATGAAGTTTTTGAAATCTCATATCTTCACTAGACATGGCACACCTCTAATAATTATAAGTGATGGAGGTTCACACTTTGTGAACAAATATTTGAAGACTGTTCTAGAGAAGCATGGGATTAGACATCGCGTTTCCACCGCTTATCATCCACAAGCCAATGGTCAAGCTGAAGTTTCAAATCGAGAGGTAAAATCTATCCTTGAAAAGACTGTTGGTCCTACGAGAAAAGTTTGGTCACTGAAGTTAGATGATGCATTGTGGGCTTATCGTACTGCTTTCAAAACTCTTGTTGGTGCATCTCCGTATCGAATGGTGTATGGTAAGGCTTGTCATTTACCTCTCAAACTTGAATTGGGTGCATATTGGGCCATAGCTGAAATGAATTTAGATCCTACTTTAGCCGCTGAGAATAGAATGATGAAATTAAATGAACTTGATGAGTTTCGATTACATCCTTATGACAGTGCTAAACTGTACAAAGAAAATACGAAGAGATGGCATGATAATCGAATCAGAGTGAAGAAGTTTGAAGTTGGACAAAAGGTCCTTAAGTATAACTCGAAGTTCAGCGATTATCCGGGTAAGTTGAGGTCAAAATGGTCTGGTCCTTATGTTGTAACAAAAGTCACGCCTCATGGAGCTATTGAGATTGAGAATCCGATCGAGCACCGTACCTTCATGGTAAATGGTCATCGATTGAAGATTTATCACGGAGGCGAAGATATTAATCGCGCGGAGGATCCACATCCCGGGGAGGTTATATACCTCTTTGAAGCACCTTAGAAGCGTGAGGTAACCGTCGAGCTTAACGACGTTAAGCAAAAGCCAATTCTTTGTATATTAGTTTAGTTTAAGTGTTTTCGTTATTTCCTAGTGTAAACTTAGTAAATCATTGTTGATTAGTGTTTATTTTTAAGAAATGAGAAAGGGTAGTTGTTTTGATGATTTCATGAGTGCAATCCCATGAGTTTGGGGTGCAAAGTGTGAAGAAAACGAAAGAAATTAGTGAGGATTCCAAGAGATAACCGAGAACCCGGTTTGGAGCTGACCGGGTACCCGGTGGCGTGAGCTGCTGGTCCCAAAGTTCTGACCATGGCGTGGCTCGAGACACAGTACGCTTGCGTTTGGGTTTGCTCCAGCGACAAAACCGGGAACCCGGTGGAGGTGTTGTAGTGATTTCGAAAGTTCTGACCCCTGCGTCGCACGAAACGCAAGGGGTTGCGTCCAACCTTCTCGCACCCAGTCTCAGACGCAGATTGGGAAACCGGTGGCTGCGATGACCGGGAACCCGGTCATGACCATCAAATCTTTGACCACTGCGTGGCTCGAGACGCAAGAAGCGAGCGTCTAGGGTAAACAAAATCGAATTTAGTAATTTTGCGCCGACACAGCGCAATAACCGGGAACCCGGTCGGCGACTTTGTTAGGCGATTTTGGTTTTTAAAACCCTATATCTTTAGCCTCTTCCACAAGTTAGCCTCCACATCCAATTTCAGCTATCAACCACTCCGAAAATCATCATCAAAACAGGTTTTATTCATCAATTCTTGCTCTCTCTCTTCCCAAAAACACATAATCAACTCAAGTTCTTTCCAAAACTTCACCAAATTCCTACTTTTTCTTCCAATTCTTTCTTCACCCAAACCTTAAATTGAACAACTAAACCTCTCCAATCTTTCCAATAAATCCTTACCCATCTCATAACTCACACAAAATCACCTTACTCTTCTCTCAAAACATCAAAGATTGAAACTTTTCTCTAGTTTTCGACTCTTTGAAGTTTTGAGTTTGGGCTGAAAAGACATGACTAACAGGATAGATTCTTTCAATTACACAAGAAGAAATAACACAAGAACAAGAAACAATCCTGGTGCTACACAAGAGAGAGCTATTGAGATTCCAGATTCGGGTCCTAAACGAAAGATTGAAGAGGTTAAGATTGCTATGAAGAGAAAATAAAACCCAAGTAAGGATAATCTTGCTAAGCCCACCTTGGTTGATGAAGAAGAAGAGGAGGAAATTGAAGTGTAAATTCCCAAAGAACCTTTTCTAGAACCGCGAGCTCCACGAAGAAAAGCTATTGCACACAAACCCAAGAAGGTAGATATGCGTTGGGATGACCAGGTTCGTGATCGAATTAATTACTTGAAGTTTGGTATTGAGAAAACATTCCCTTCTGGTATTATGAATAACGAATTTAAGAATTATGCAACTACTTCTGATAAGTTTGGGTGGACTGAATTGAGACAGATAAAGCTTACACTTATCCCCACCTTGGTCCGTGATTTTTACGAAGGAGTAGCCTTTTCGAATAAACAATCGATTATCGTCCGCAAAAAGGTATTACCCTTCTCAGTTGAACTTATTCACAAAAGCCTTGAAACCACCCAACTTTACTGGTCCTTGTCCTTATTTCAAAACGCTTAATGACCCATCTTTTGAGTGGGAATATCTTTGGGACATAGTTTTAGTTCATGGAAAACGCCCTATTCTGAATGGTGAAAGATATGCTGGGCAGGTTTATAGTAGTTGTTTGCTACCTTGTGCTAAGGTATGATCAAGATTCGTAGTACCCACTTTCTTTGGTATTAATAACACTTCCGAATTGAAAAAGAAGCATGTTATCTTTATTAAGTACATTGTTGAGAATCGAGATATGGATGTTGCGCGTGTAATTTACGAGACGATAATGGAGTTTGAGAAAATCCCTACTAGTCAAAAAAACCTAAATTTCCTTGTACCATCACTACCTTGTGTCTAGACGCAAAAATACCGCGTAAGAACGAAGAGGTTGACGCTTCAGAAGAGGGAGACGCAATGACATTGAATTCCATCGAAAACGCCCACAATGAAGCAACTCATCCAATTAAGAACCCTAGAGCTCCTCCACTAAAGAAGAAGGTACATACTAATAATGGGTTGGAAGAAGAGATTCGAGTGTTGAGAGAGAATCAAGAAAAGATGATTGCTACTTTAGGAAACGTCACCAAAGAGTTAGATCTTCTTCGCAACATGCTACTTGGGGTGAGCACCATCCAGCACGCCACCTATGGTTTACTCGCGAAGGATTCTATACCTGGACGCAACACTGATAACTAGCCTTGTGCTGGTTAAGATACGTTTTCTTTCCTTTCTCATTTAGTGTAAATTAGTTTTATTCGCGTTGAGTCTTTTCGAGTTGTAGGGATACGACTCATTTTTTATTTTGGGGTGGGGTTCGTTGCCTCATCCCAGTTTTATGTGTTATGTGTTTTTATCGCTTTCAATAAAATTAATTAGGAGTTGCATTTGACTGTAGAAGCTCTTAAATGTCCCCATTAAGCATACTTTTGATGAATCAATGATAGTAAATAGTGGACTTTAGGAATTAGTATAAAACGCACTTTAATTGCATGAAAACATAGATATCGGATAGGAAAAATTAACGAACAATGCAAAAGAAGTAAGCTTGTACTTAAGGAAAATGTTTAGTTTGTAGAACGTGAGATCTAAATTAGTAGAGAACCCACTTAGATATGAACTAGAGACGAACCATGTAACTAGGAAAATGATAGAGGCAATTCTTTGATAGCCATTTGAAGCCTTTTAGCTTTCTATCCCTTATATTAATATTATCTAGCCTTAGCCCAATTTTGAGCCTTAAAGCCTTTTCTATTGTAGCCACGATATAAGCCCTTATCCCCTTAGTTTATTAGTAATTTCCAAAATGACCCGCACTTGAATCACGATCCTAAGACATGTCTCGAGCTTGATTTTGGGGTGGTCGGTCCATCTCTAGGGAAATTACATTGGGAGGGAAAAGGTGTGTGTTTGTAATGAGGCACAAAAAGAAAATTCAGATGATATTGTTATTTGTAACCCTTTGCCGGGATTGAAAAAAAATATTCAAAAGTCAATATATTAGTTGACCGGGAACCCGGTAAACGCAAACCCGGGAACCCGGTTATCCACTGTACAAAAAAAAAAGAGTTATGAGAAAAAGAAAAGAAAAAGAAAAGTAAAGAAAGAAAAAAATACCCGGCAAAGTGGAAGTTTCTGGAAATCATCTTAGTATAGATTGAGTTAACTTAGGGATGCTAATTTAGTGCATCGAATGGGTTGAGTGAGAACATTATATGAGTGTAAACTCAAGCTCGTGGACATTTGTTAATGGTAAGTGAGGAGAGAGCCAAAAGCTCACTTCAAAATTACCAAATATACATACCACACCGTCCCTAAGCCTACGCTAAAACCGTAAAGTCCTCATGATTCCTAGGTACATGGTAAGTTAATAGGGAGTATACTAAGTGGAGCGTTCAAAGCGAGTAAGGATCGAGGAACAAACTATAGCCATCATGTTGAGATAAGTACAAGTGTAACCTTTTAGCATTGCGAAGTTAATTTTATGATTGAAGTTATTTGTGTTTGATTTTGCATGATTAGTGTATGTGTATATTAATTCCTAGTGTTTGCTATATGAGATTTCTTTTTAGTAATGCTTTGGGTGTATTTGGTTGCGTCTGCATCTCAGCAATCACTTTTTCCCTTTGTTTTTAATTTTACTTTGTCGGGACGACAAAGGTTTGAGTTTGGGGTCTTGATGTCTCCTCTTTTGTTCTATATTTATATGCTTAGGAGACATCAAATTAGTTGATTATCTGGATATTTCGATAGACTTTTTGTAATAATATGCAATATTTCATCTTATCTCCTTCGATTTTAGTATTTTTAATTTATTAAGCTTTTGCACGTAATATGGTGTATTTTAGTGAAAAGTTTGTAGGTTTTTAATACTAGCAAGGAGAGGAATCGAGAATAGAAGTCAAAGATCGTGTCAAGAAGTCAAAAGCTACCTCGATTCAGCCCTTGGGATATTCTTTATAGCTTTTGACTTCTTGACACGATCTTTGACTCGATTCCTCTCCTTGCTAGTATTAGAAACCTATAAACTTTTCACTAAAATACACCATATTACGCGCAAAAGCTTAATAAATCAAAAATACTAAAATTGAAGGAGAGAAAATGAAATATTGCATATTATTACTAAAATTCTATCAAAATAGCCAGATAATCACCTAATTTGATGTCTCCTAAGCATATAAATATAGAACAATAGAGGAGACATCAAGACCCCAAACTCAAACCTTTGTCGTCCCGACAAAGTAAAATTAAAAACAAAGGGAAAAGGTGATTACGGAGAGGTAGACGCAAATAAAAACACCCAAAGCATTACTAAAAATATATCTCATATAGCAAACATTAGGAACTAATATACACATACACTAATCATGCAAAATCAAACACAAATAAATTCAATCGTAAAATTAACTTCACAATGCTAAAAGGTTACACTCGTACTCATCTCAATATGATGGCTATAGGTTGTTCCTCGATCCTTACTCGCTTTGAACGCTCCACTTAATAAACTCCCTATTAACTTACCATGTACCTAGGAATCACGAGGACTTGTACGGTTTTAGCGTAGGCTTAGGGACAGTATGGTATGTATATTTGGTAAATTTGAAGTGAGATTTTGGCTCTCTCCTCACTTACCATCAACAAATGTACACGAGCTTGAGTTTACACTCATATAACGTTCTCACTCAACCCATTTGATGCACTAAATTATTATCCCCAAGTTAACCCAATCTATACTAAGATGATTTCCAGAATCTTCCACTTTGCCAGGTGTTTTATTCTTTCTTTATTTTTCTTTTTCTTTTCTTTTTCTCATAAATTTTTTTTGTACAATAGCTAACCGGGTTCCCGGTCAACTACTGTATTGACTTTTTGAATATTTTTTTTTCAACCCCGGCAAAGGGTTACAATTAACAATATCATCTATATATTCTTTTTGTGCCTCAATACAAACACATACTTTTTCCGCCCCAATGTAATTTCCCAAAAGATGGACCCACCACCCAAAACTCAAGCTCGAGACATGTCTCAGGATTGTAATTCAAGTGCGGGTCATTTTGGAAATGCCTAATAAACTAAGGGGATATGGGCTTATATCATGGCGACAAAAGAAAAGGCCTTAAGGCTCAAAATTGGGCTAAGGCGGATAATATTAATATAAGGGATAGAAAGCTAAAAGGCTTCAAATGGCTATCAAAGAACTGCCCCTATCGTTTTCCTAGTTACATGGTTCATCTCTAGTTCATGTCTAAGTGGGTTCTCTACTAATTTAGATCTCACGTTCTACACACCAAACATTTTCCTTAAGTACGAGCTTACTTCTTTTGCATTGTTTGTTAATTTTTCCTATCCAATATCTATGTTTGCATGCAATTAAAGCGCGTTTTATACTACTTCCTAAAGTCCACTATTTACTATCATTGATTTATCAAAAGTATGCTTAATGGGAACATTGAAGAGCTTCTACAGTCAAACGCAACTCCTAATTAATTTTATTGAAAGCGATAAAAACACATAACACATAAAACTGGGATGAGGCAACGAACCCCACCCCAAACTCAAAAATGAGTCGTGCCCCCACGACTCGAAAAGACTCAACGCAAATAAACTAATATACACTAAATGAGAAAGGAAAGAAAATATATCTTAACCAGCACGAGGCTGGTTATCAGTGTTGCGTCCAGGTATAGAATCCTTCGCGAGTAAACCATAGGTGGCGTGTTGGATGGTGCTCACCCCAAGTAGCATGTTGCGACGAAGATCTATCTCTTTTGTGACATTTCCTAAAGTAGCAATCATCTTTTCTTGATTCTCTTTCAACACTCGGATTTCTTCTTCCAACCCATTATCAGTATGTACCTTCTTCTTTGGTGGAGGAGCTCTAGGGTTCTTAATCGGATGGGTTGCTTCATTGTGGGCGTTGTTGGTGGTCCTTTGTGTGTTCTAAAAATAATGTAATAAGGAAAAGAGAACCACAACCGCAAGTGTACAGTTGTCCCAAGTAATATATGTGATAATACAGATTCGTTCTCAGGGACGGTTAGGTTGACTCTAATGCTTATCAGGTAGTAGTTAATTGAACGTAAAACAGGTAAATGATATTAAGATTGATTGTTTGTTTTTCTAATAACTAAGACATTTAATTAAAAGACTAAAGTAATGCAAATAATAGACTAGACGCAAGTAAATAATAGATGGACGCAAGGCATGAGAGGTAGTACTTGAGCAACGCTAGGATTACACCTAAATCTATTCATTCCATGTATTGTTTAAGGGACGAATTCGGTATTTAATATTGGTCAGGATTCGGAATTCTCCTTACCCCCGTCAGGATAGACTAAGGAGCTCTTCTTAGGTGCTACAAACCCCGTCAGGGTTAATATAGTCCACTTCGAATGATTAAAGTCTAACTACCCAATTGGCCATATGATTAATTAAGCATGTCAAGGTCAAATAATTTATATCCTACATTCGTTAATTAGTTTCGTACCTAGACCCCCCGTCAAGGCGATCCAATTGCCACTAATTGGAATAGCCTAAGTACTAAGTCCTAATGTTGAGTCGCGAATTCAATACTAGTAAATAAAAGCTAATTAAAGAAAAATATTAATTACCGAATTTGATTTCAATTAAAATAATTCCAAATCCAAAAACACAGAATGAAACAGATTGGGGTTCAACCCATTACGCGTTCTCAAGTACCAAATGAAATTGGCTCATAATTGTAAAAACTAAGAAAATAAATTGAAAGGAATTCATAATTTTTTTACAAAAATAAAGATAAGAAACCTAATTGAGGAGTTGATTCGGCTGCGATTTGGAGATATAGACAGTCTCCAGCTCTTGACTTCTTCTCTTCCATGCTTCTGCTTCTTCTCTCGTTGTCTCTGACTTTGTGAATAATCAATTGTGTGTGAAAATTGAAGTTCAAAAGACCTTTTATACTCATAATTTCGGACTAGGTCTTTTAATTAAAAGAATAAGCAAATATTAAAAGCCCGAGTCCACTCTTCAAGCCCAAAATCCTGTAACTGTTGTACACCCTTCACGAAAACGGACGTAACTCACTCAATATAACTCTGAATTTACTAATTCAACTTTCTAATTCTTCCTAACTCAATAAGGTACGAATCTTCTTCATAACTCAGAGGCTGAATCCATCTTTAGGTTGCTCGAAATCAGCACTCTCCATCAGCCTTCCAGATTTTTAGCTTAAATTTGTCAACTCCTCAGGATATTCTTTATAGCTTTTGACTTCTTGACTGACTTCTATTCTCGATTCATCTCGTTGCTAGTATTAGAAACCTACAAACTTTTCACTAAAATACACCATATTACGGGTAAAAGTTTAATAAATCAAAAATACTAAAATCGAAGGAGAGAAAATGAAATATTGCATATTATTACTAAAAGTCTATCGAAATAGCCAGATAATCACCTAATTTGATGTCTCCTAAGCATATAAATATAGAACAAAAGAGGAGACATCAAGACTCCAAACTCAAACCTTTGTCGTCCCGACAAAGTAAAATTAAAAACAAAGGGAAAAGGTGATTACGGAGAGGTAGACGCAAATAAATACACCCAAAGCATTACTAAAAAGAAATCTCATATAGCAAACACTAGGAACTAATATACACATACACTAATCATGCAGAATCAAACACAAATAAATTCAATCGTAAAATTAACTTTGCAATGCTAGAAGGTTACACTCGTACTCATCTCAATATGATGGCTATAGGTTGTTCCTCGATCCTTACTCGCTTTGAACACTCCACTTAATATACTCCCTATTAACTTACCATGTACATAGGAATCACGAGGACTTTTACGGTTTTAGCGTAGGCTTAGGGACGGTATGGTATGTATATTTGGTAAATTTGAAGTGAGCTTTTGGCTCTCTCCTCACTTACCATTAACAATTGTCCACGAGCTTGAGTTTACACTCATATAACGTTCTCACTCAACCCATTCGATGCACTAAATTAGCATCCCCAAGTTAACCCAATCTATACTAAGATGATTTCCATAAACTTCCACTTTGCCGGGTGTTTTATTCTTTCTTTATTTTTCTTTTCTTTTTCTCATAACTTTTTTTTGTACAGTAGCTAACCGGGTTCCCAGTTTGCGTTGACCGGGTTCCCGGTCAACTACTGTATTGACTTTTTGAATTTATTTTTTCCAACCCCGGCAAAGGGTAACAATTAACAATATCATCTGAATATTCTTTTTGTGCCTCAATACAAACACATACTTTTTCTCTCCCAATGTAATTTCCTAAAAGATGGACTCACCACCCCAAACTCAAGCTCGAGACATGTCTCAGGATTGTGCTCAAAGTGCGGGTCATTTTGGAAATGCCTAATAAACTAAAGAGATATGGGCTTATATCATGGCGACAAAAGAAAAGGCTTTAAGGCTCAATATTGGGCTAAGGCGGATAATATTAATATAAGGGATAGAAAGCTAAAAGTCTTCAAATGGCTATCAAAGAACTGCCCCTATCATTTTCCTAGTTACATGGTTCGTCTCTAGTTCATTTCTAAATGGGTTCTATAGTAATTTAGATCTCACGTTCGACACACCAAACATTTCCTTAATTACGAGCTTACTTCTTTTGCATTGTTTGTTAATTTTTCCTATCCAATATCTATGTTTGCATGCAATTAAAGCGCGTTTTATACTACTTCCTAAAGTCCACTATTTACTATCATTGATTTATCAAAAGTATGCTTAATGGGGACATTTAAGAGCTTCTACAGTCAAACGCAACTCCTAATTAATTTTATTGAAAGCGATAAAAACACATAACACGTAAAACTGGGATGAGGCAACGTACCCCACCCCAAACTCAAAAATGAGTCGTGTCCCCACGACTCGAAAAGACTCAACGCAAATAAACTAATATACACTAAATGAGGAAGGAAAGAAAACGTATCTTAACCAGCGCGAGGCCGGTTATCAGTGTTGCGTCCACGAATAGAATCCTTCGCGAGTAAACCTTAGGTGGCGTGTTGGATGGTGCTCACCCCAAGTAGCATGTTGCTAAGAAGATCTAACTCTTTGGTGACGTTTCCTAAAGTAGCAATCATCTTTTCTTGATTCTCTTTCAGAACTCGAATCTCTTCTTCCAACCCATTATCAGTATGTATCTTCTACTTTGGTGGAGGAGCTCTAGGGTTCTTAATTGGATGGGTTGCTTCATTGTGGGCGTTATCAATGGAATTCAATGTCATTGCGTCTCCCTCTTCTGACGCATCAACCTCTTTGTTCGTACGCGGTATTTTTGCGTCTAGACACAACGTAGTGATGGTACAAGGAAACTTTAGGTTTTGTTGACTAGTAGGGATTTTCTCAAACCCCATTATAGTCTTGTAAATTACACGCATAACATCCATTTCTATTCTCAACAATACACTTAATAAAGATAACATGCTCCTTCTTCAACTCGGAAGTGTGATTAATACCAAAGAAAGTGGGTACTATGAATCTTGACCATACCTTAGCACAAGGTCGCAAACAACTACTATAAACCTGCCCAGCATATCTTTCGCCATTCGGAATAGGGCGTTTCACATGAATCAAAACCGTGTCCTAGAGAGATTCCCACTCAAAAGATGGGTCATAGTGTTTCGAAATATGGACAAGGACCAGTAAAGTTGGGTAGTTTCAAGTCTTTGCGAATAATTTTAACTGAGAAGGGTAGTACGTTTTTGCGGACGATAATTAATTGTTTATTCGAAAAAGGCTACTCTTTCGTAAAAATCACGGACCAAGGTGGGGATAAATGTAAGCTTTCTCTGTCTCAATTCAGTCCACCCAAACTTATCACAAGTAGTTGCATTACTCTTAATTTCGCTATTCGTAGTACCAGAAGGGAATGTTTTCTCAATACCAAACTTCAAGTAATTAATTCGATCACGAACTTATTCATCCCAACGCATAGCTACCCTCTTGGGTTTGTGTGCAATAGCTTTTCATCGCGGAGCTCGCGGTTCTGGAACAGGTTCTTTGGGAATTTCCTCTACAATCTCTTCCTCTTGTTCTTCATCAACCAAAGTAGACTTAGCAGGAGTAGCCTTACTTGGGGTTTCTTTTCTCTTCATAGTAGTCTTAACCTCTTCAATCTTTCGTTTATGACCCGAATCTGGAATCTCAATAGCTCTCTCTTGTGTAGCACCAGGATTGTTTCTTGTTCTTGGGTTGTTTCTTCTTGTGTAACTGAAAGAATCTGTCCTGTTAGTCATGGCTTTCCACCCCAAACTCAAAACTTCAAAGAGTTGAAAACTAGGGAAAAGTTACAATCTTTGATGTTTTGAGAAAAGATTAAGGTGAGTTTATGTGACTTATGAGATGGGTAAGGGTTTATTTGAAGGATTGGAGAGGTTTAGTGGTTCAATTTAAGGCTTTGGTGAAGAAAGAATTGAAAGGAAAAGTAGGAATTTGGTGAAGTTTTGGAAAGATTTTGGGTTGATTATGTGTATTTAGGGAGAAAGAGAGCAAGAATTGGTGAATAAAACCTGTTTTGATGATGATTTTTGGAGTGGTTGATAGCTGAAATCGGATATGGAGGCTAACTTGTGGAAGAGGCTAAAGATATAGGGGTTTAAAAGCCTAAACCGCCTAACACAGTCGCCAACCGGGTTCCCGGTCCGTGATAACCGGGTTCCCGGTTATTGCGGTGTGTCGGCGCAAAAATAATTACTAAATTTGATTTTTTTTACCTTAGACGCTTGCCTCTTGCGTCTCGAGCCACGCAGTGGTCAGAGATCTGAAGATCATAACCGGGTTCTCGGTCAGTGCAGCCACTGGGTTCCCGGTCGGCGTCTGAGGCTGGGACAAAATCGAGCTGGACGCAACCCCTTTCATCTACGGCCACGCAGGGGTCAGACTTTTTAATATCCTACAGCACCTCCACCAGGTTCCTGGTTAGCAGCCACCGGGTTCCCGGTTTTGTCGCTGGCGCGAACCCAGACACAAGGGTACTGCGTCTCGAGCCACGCCATGATCAGAATGTTGGGACCAGCAGCTCGCAGCCACCGGGTTACCGGTCAGCTCCAGACCGGGTTCCCGGTTATCTCCTGGAATCCTTACCAATTTTTTTTCGTTTTCTTCACACTTTGCATCCCAAACTCATGAATTTGCACTCCTGAAATCATCAAAAAAACTACCATTTCTCATTTCTTAAAAATAAATACTAATCAACAATGATTTACTAATTTACACTATGAAATAACGAAAAAACTTACACTAATATACAAAGAATTGGCATTTGTTTAACGTCGTTAAGCTCGACGGTTACCTCACGCTTCTAAGGTGCTTCAAAGAGGTACATAACCTCTCCAGGATGTGGATCCTCCGCGCGATTAATGTCTTCGCCTCCGTGATAAATCTTCAATCGATGACCATTTACCATGAAGGTACGGTGCTCGATCGGATTCTTAATCTCAATCGCTCCCTGAGGCGTGACTTTTGTTACAACATAAGGACCAGACCATTTTGACCTCAACTTACCCGGATAATTGCTAAACTTGGAGTTATATTTAAGGACCTTTTGTCCAACTTTAAACTTCTTCACTCTGATTCGATTATCATGCCATCTCTTCGTATTTTCTTTGTACAGTTTAGAATTCTCATAAGCATGTAATCGAAACTCATCAAGTTCATTTAATTTCATCATTCTATTCTCAGCGGCTAAAGTAGGATCTAAATTCAATTCAGCTATGGCCAATATGCACCCAATTTAAGTTCGAGCGGTAAATGACAAGCCTTACCATACACCATTCGATACGGAGATGCACCAACAGGAGTTTTGAAAGCAGTACGATAAGCCCACAATGCATCATCTAACTTTAGAGACCAATCTTTTCTCATAGGACCAACAGTATTTTCAAGGATAGATTTTACCTCTCAATTTGAAACTTCAGCTTGATCATTAGCTTGTGGATGATAAGCGGTGGAATCGCGATGTCTAATCCCATGCTTCTATAGAACAGTCTTCAAATATTTGTTCACAAAGTGTGAACCTCCATCACTTATAATCACTCGAGGTGTGTCATGTCTAGTGAAGATATGATATTTCAAAAACTTAATTACTACTCGCGTATCATTCGTTGGTAGAGCTACAGCCTCTACACATGTGGACTCGTAATCGACAGCTAACAGGATGTATAGATTTCCATTGGATGGTACGAAGGGACCCATGAAATCAATACCCCATACATCAAATATTTCTACCTCAAGAATGTTATTACGTGGCATTTCATCCCTCTTGGATATATTACCAGTAAATTGACATCTGTTGCACTTCTTTACATATTCATGGCAATCTTTATGTAACGTAGGCCAATAAAAACCAGATTGAAGTACCTTAGCAGCCGTACGGTCACCTTTAAAATGTCCTCCATAGGGTGAATCGTAACATCCTGCAATAACTCCATAAATTTCATTCTCAGGTATGCATCTCCTTACCATTTGATCACCACACACTTTGTAGAGGAAAGGGTCCTCCCAAAAGAACTGTTAAGCACGTGTACTTAACCTCTTCTTGTCTTGTGAATTAGCTCCTTCAGGAAAAGAATCACTTACCACGAGATTTGAAATATCAGCATACCATGGTATAACATTAAAGATAGCAAATAATCTCTCATCTGGGAATTCTTCTCGAACTAACTCGGGACTAGTGTTTGATTCAGAACCTTCAAGACGAGACAAATGATCTGCAACCTGATATTCACAACCCTTTTGATCTCGAATCCCTAAATCAAACTCTTGAAGCAACAAAACCCATTTGATTAACCTCGGCTTAGCATCTTTCTTCTCCATAAGGTACTTTATAGCGGAGCGGTCGGTATATACAACAATTTTCGCTCCAAGAAGATAGGAACGAAACTTGTCAAAAGCATAAACTACCGCTAAAAGTTCCTTCTCAGTCACTGTACAATTAACTTGAGCACTATTGAAGGTCTTACTCGCATATTAAATAGAGTGAAATACCTTGTTCTTCCTTTGACCCAACACATCACCCATAGCTAAATCACTTGCATCACACATAACTTCAAAAGGAATTTTCCAATCAGGAGGTAACACAATAGGTGCAGTAATAAGATTATCCTTCAACTCTTGAAATGCCTTCATGCAAGACTCATTGAAAAGGAATTTGGTGTCCTTCTCGAGTAGGTTACACAAAGGCTTTATAATCTTTGAAAAATCCTTGATGAAACGACGATAGAATCCACATGGCCTAAAAAACTTCTTACCCCTTTTACAGAAACGGGAGGGGGAAGAGTTTTTATTACCTCAATCTTTGCACGATCAACATCTAACCCTGCACTTGAAACTTTGTGACCCAACACTATACCTTCTCGAACCATGAAATGACACTTTTCCCAATTAAACACCAAATATGTTTCCTTTCATCTTATTAACACCTTCTCCAAATTCTGTAAACACTCATCAATGTTATCACCAAATACAGAGAAGTCATCCATAAATACCTCAAGGAAATTATTTATCATATCCCATAAAATAGCCATCATACGTCTTTGAAAGGTAGCGGGTGCGTTACATAATCCAAAAGGCATCCTCCGATAGGAAAAGGTACCAAAAGGACATGTGAATGTGGTAATATCTTCGTTTCGCCTCCTTGCTCTCATGGCGAAACTCGTTTTCCACCACATGATAGTAGATAACCGTTCTCAACGGTATAAGCTCATTTTTATTCCTTGTTTCAATCTTGTATTCATCTTTAAAATGTGGTGGATAGGTGCTCCTCCTTGACGCTTTACTCTCACGGTATGGAACCTTGCTTGTATAGCACATGTTGATCCTTTGTATTGGTGGTGGAGGTAATTCTACAACTCTATTTTCATTCAAGATTCATGGTGGAGATGGTGAATGGTGTGGTTTTTGTGGAGAAGATTCAACTTCTATTTTATTGTGAACCTTTATTTCTTCAATTGATACCTCAACCACTTCACATTCATCTTCGCTTTCAACCCAATCTTCCACTATTACCTCATCATATTTTTGCTTTGTAATTTCTATAATCTCGATCACCACCTCTTCTTGTTTGCGTTCTGTATCCTGATTATGTGCATACTCCATATCACTATCACAATTGGCATATTTCAATACCTCATCAACTACTTCTTCCGTTTGGTTAATATCATCCTGCAAGGGATTGGAATTTTCATAAGACTCGCTACCGTTCTTGGCTAAGGCAGGATAGTTGCTTCGGGTAGTCATTTCATCTAGCATCTGTTTTATTCTTTCAAGGCTGGCATCGCTTTCGTCATCTCTTGCCTTTTGCTCTTGATCTCTTGCCATGATTTTCTCTTCTAGACACGTGATTTCAAAAAGTGGTGAATAATTCATTTTTATACCAGGAAGAGTAATATGGGGAGGTTGTTGGTAGTCTCCATTTATACTCGGCACGGTGGTCATGTCACTATCACTAATATTTTCCTTCAACACTTCCTCCTCAACTACTTCTTTAAGTTGGTCTCTTTCATCCCTTGGGGAAGTTGACTCTACACAAAACTTGCTACAATTGGCAACATATTCATCTAGTGCCTTTTGTAATTTGGCACTGCTTTCCTCGCTCTCGCGCCTGTATTTAGCAAGTGTTTCATTCAAATCGGCCAGGGTAATTTGTGGAGGTTGTTGAATGTTCCATCTTTGATCTTGTTGATAGTGATATGATGGTTGTTGTTGATTGTTCTCAACCCAATGGTGGTTCCATGCTTGTTCTTGTTGATAGTGATAAGGCGATTGTTGTTGATTGTTCCTTGTCCATTGGTTGTTCCATCCTTGCTCTTGTGGGTGTTGATAAGGTGGTTGGTAGAAGTTACTACCCCATTGTTGTTGTCCCGAAGAATCTTCCCAATAATCGAATGGACAAGGATTTGGGTAATGTCCTCTATACATCTTTAAATAAAACTCTTGATCATTACTTGAATAAAGAACCTGTAAGACAAAACAAAAACAAGGACAAGCGTAAAAGGGAAAAAAATTAAACAATTATAACTACTTAGGGATTAAACACCAGGGTCACATGCTGCAATCCTCGGCCGCGGCGCCAAAAACTTGGTGGGTCCTGGGTGTTATAAAGTTAAGTACATAAATAAAAGGAACCAAAATACTGCAAGTGTACGATTGTCCAAGTAATACTCCGATAAATCGGGTTTCGTTCTCAGGGATTGGACTGGTATAACCCAAGTGTTAAATAAATAAGTAGTAGTAATTGCTAATACAGAAAATAAAAGATAAAAGATATTTGTTTGGTTTCGAGTTATTAAACTACTAGACGCAAAGAAACAAACTACTGAAAATAAATACTAAAATATTAAGACACAAATATGAGCTATACTTGAGTCTCGCTAGGGAATCACCTAAACTTACGTAATTAATGCTTTCGTTAAGGGTAGAATTGATATTTCTATATTAGTCAGGACTCTATAATCTCCTAGCCCCCATCAGGGTGGACCTAGGAGCTATCTGATGTCTCCCTAATTGTTCTTATTTTCGACCCTTGGGAGACATCATTTTTTATGTTTAATTGAATATTTTGATAGACTTTTGAGTTAAAAATGCAATAATCCGGAATTCCTTTTTTATTTCTAGTATTTTTGATTTATTAACTTTTGCGCGTAATACTGTGTATTTTAGTGAAAAGTTTGTAGGTTTTGAAAATTAGCTAGGAGAGGAATCCGAGAAGAGAGTCAAAGATCGTGATATGGAGTCAAGACTTGAAGATAATCCCGAAAGAATTTTATTTTGGAGCTGCAAATCTAGAAAACAGGCCAAAGATTGCTGATTTCGAGGCACTTAAGAGATGATTTAGCCGCTGACCTTTGAAGAGAATATATTCCTCATCGAGTTACGGAAATTTAGCAAGTGATTTCAGGTCAATCGGAGTTATAACGAAGCGGCTAGATCCGTTTTAGTGAAGGTGGTGCAGCAGTTACGGGATTTTGGGCTAAGAAAATGGGCTTGGACATTTAATTAGTGTTTTATTCTTAGGTCCAAGGCCTAATCCGAATTTCACCTTATAAAAGGAGCCCTTGACTTCTATTTTTCATACAATTCACTTTTTACAAAATAAAACATCAAGAGAGAAGAAGCAAAAGGAAGAAGAAGAAGCTGAAGAGCTGGAGAGAGTCTATATCTCCATTCTCAGCCAAATTCAATTCCGGAAATTAGGTCTTTCTTATTTTAAATTCTGTAAAAAATTATGAATTCCATTTCATTTAATTTAGTTTTCATTTTAATTAGTATGAGCTAATTTGTTCATAGTACTTGAGAATGCTTTATGGGTGAATCCCGATTCTATTAAATTTCTATGTCTGAATTTGGGTTTCTGTTAAATTAAATTAAATTGGGTCTTTTACTCTTTTCGATAATTCGAGATTATTTACTGTTTTTTGAGTCATGAACTAAGAACAGGTATTTGTATCTAGGCTATTCCACATATGTGGCGTGTGGATCATCCTGACAGAGGGTTTAGGTACGGAATTAATTATTCAATCTAAAATAGAAGTTATTGCTTCTGACGAACTTAGCTAATTTTAGGGTCAATCTGGTAAAACTACTTAAACATCTAAAAGTGGATCATATTTACCCTGACGGGACTAGTGACACTCTAGGATAGCCTTATAGTCCACCCTGACAGGGGTATAAGGAATTTAAAATCCCGACCATTGTAATTGACCGATTTAACCCTTAAACAACATAAGTTATGAAATAGGATTAGGAGGATCCCTTGCGTTCTCAAGTGCTACCTTCTCATATTTGCGTTTCACATTTATCTACTTGCGTCTTAGTATTTAATTGCATTTTCCATTTAGTCTTTCATTACTTAGAATTAATAAAAACAAACAATCAATCATTATATCTTTACTTGCTTTCATAGGTGCAACCATTCATTATTTGATAAGCATTCTAGTTAACCAAACCGTCCCTGCGAACGATCCTAGAATCACTTATTACTACTTGGGACAACCGTACACTTGCGGTTGTGGTTCAATTACTTTTGCATTTATTATAGAACACACAAAGGACCACCAAGTTTTTGGCGCCGCTGCCGGGGGACGGTAGCGTGTGACCACGGTGTTTACCCTGTAGTGATAGTTGCATTTATGTTTATTTTAGTTTTACGCTTTTTGTTTGTTCATCTTTTTCAGGTTTTTAGGTTTGGTGTATGCGAAGGAGACTATTTAAGGATCTAGAGCCATCACCTCCGATCCTTAATAATCCAGAATCATTAATCAGACTTGCTAACAAGAGAAGGAAAGAACAAGAAGCTAGAGAGGTAGAAGAGTTAATTAACAGAATGGAGAACGTTAATCTTCAGAATCAACAAAACAATAACGGACAAGTTCAGCTAGACGCGAATGCCCAGCCTATAGCGCCGCAAGTTATTAATCCTCTAGTTCCACCTGGCATTCCTAATCCTCAAGTCCAAGTTCAAATGGCAGTTAACCAAGATCCATGGTTTGTTAATGGTCCAGAAGAAGTTCCGTTCCGTGCTCCTGCTCTAGGGGTAGGTGCTCCAAACATAAATGTTCCGAGGTTTCGTCCAGATTCGGGTATGTTAGCTCAATTCCAAAATTTTGGAAATTTTCGTGGTAAAGCTGGAGAAGATCCCCTTCGAGCGGTACAGAAATTCAAGCAGATATGTGACTCTTACATCACACAAGGAGTTTCAAAAGAACAAATGTATTTTGCTGTGTTTCGATTTTTCGTTATTGATGGAGCGAGTGAATGGCACGATACACAAGATCCTACGAAGATAACAAATTGGGAACAATTAGAAACTGCGTTTTTCAACAGATATTATCCGTCCAACATGAGGTTAGATGCTGAACTTGAGTTAACACATTTCAAGCAAGAATATGATGAAGCGTTGGGTAAAAGTTGGTCGAGATTTCAGAAATGTTTACGAAGAGTCCCAAATCACGATCGTATTGAACAACAAAAGATGAAGATTTTTTATAATGGTCTTGAGGGGGGCTCTAGGAAGGATCTAGATTTGTTGTGTGGTTGTGCGTTTTTACGAGTTCAACCCGCGTATGCAAGAATTATTTTGGATAGAACAGTTGATAATGAAGTTGGGTGGAATACCGTAAGAACACCAGTTAGAGGAGGAGTTAATAATGTCAATATTGAAGAAAAGTTTAACTCCTTAGAGACCAAGATTCAAACCACACTAGAACAACAATTGAGACAACTTACTCTAGCCGTGAAAGAAGGTTTTTTGAATAAAAGAGGTGAGGTAAAGGTTGCCCAAGAAGTGTATGGATGTGAGTAAGTTGGGAGGATTGTCAGAAAAATCAAGAGTCCGTTATGTTTGTCTCCAATAGAGGTAACTTCAATTCAAGTGGTAATGGATATCAGCCTAACAGAAACCATCCTGGGTTTCAATATTCAAATCCTAATGGGGCAGCCAATCCTACATATGCGTATCAGCCGTGTCCCCAAGGTAACAACTTCGATCCAAGACCACATAATAATTATCAAGGAGGACAGAATCAAGGGAATTATGTGCAAAGACAAGCTCCTCAAGACAGTTATAACGAAACTATGAACCAAAAAGCCTTACCTGCCCATCCACAAGAAGGTGTTGCTACCCTTCAGAAAACCGTTGAAAGCTTAATTACTCTTCAGATGCAAGCTATGCAAAATCAACAAGCGTCTGACGCAAGCATCAAGCTACTACAGAACCAAATGGATCAATTCGCAAAACAGCTGCATCAACGTCCATAAGGTCAACTCCCTAGTGACACAGAAAATATGAGACAACATGAAGATTGCAAAGAAGTTACTCTTAGAAGTGGTAAGAACCTCCCTCCACCTCCTTTTCCTATTATGAAAGAGAAAGAAGTTCCAAGAAAAGAAAAGGATGTGGGTGAGAAAGAGAAAGATGTTGAGGTTGAAGAAATAGAGAGGCCAAGTGAAATTCCAAAGAAGAAAGATGATGTTATTAGTAATCGCCCTCCTCCACCGTTTCCATCTCGAGTTCAGAATAAGGGTGATTTGGCTGAGTTTCATAAGTTCTTTAATAGAGTGAGAGGCCTTAGTATTAATATTCCGTTGTTAGAGGCTATTCGAGATATTCCTAAGTATACGAAGTTTTTGAAGATAGCCCTCACTAACAAAAGGCCATATTGTGATAATGAGATGATTGGTCTTCCTGAAGAATGTAGTGCTATTTGTCAAAGTAAATTGCCTCCAAAGTTAGTTGATCCGGGGAGTTTCACAATTCCGATATCGATTGGAGAAGAATGGAAAGGAAAAGCACTATGCGATTTGGGTGCGAGCATCAACCTGATGCTCAAATCGAACTTTGATAAGCTAAAAATTGGAGAAGCAAGACCTACTTCTATGGTTTTGCAAATGGCGGACAGATCTCTTGCACATCCAGAAGGCCGAATTGAAGATGTCCTCGTTAAGGCAGGTACGGTTATATTTCCTGTTGATTTCGTTATACTTGAATACGACGCGGATAGGAATGTCCCCATTATTTTGGGAAGACCATTCCTAGCTACGGGGCGTACATTGATTGATGTAGAGAATGGCGAATTAACGATGAGGATCTAAGACGAGGAGGTCAAATTTAATGTGTTCCGAGCTATGAAGTTTCCAGATTCTCAAGAAGATTGTTTCCGAATGGATGTAGTTGAGCAGGCATCGCAAGAGGTGTTTGATTGTTTTAATTATGATGATATTTTGCAGGCCGCTTTAACATTAGACTTACCTGAGATAATGGAAGAGCTTGCCGAAACAGTGGCAGCTCTTAATTCTGAGAATCCGAAGTATAGGCGTCTTGCCTATGAACCTGTGAGAGAACCGGGGGAGATTATTCCTAAAAAGAAGCCTTCATTAGAATCTCCTCCGGAATTGGAAGAAAAGCCGTTACCAGCACACTTGAGGTATGCGTATGTAGGTACTAACGAAACTCTACCTGTTATTGTTTCAGCGTGTGTTGAGAGCCAACAAAGAGGCAATAGGTTGGACAATTGCTGACATCAAAGGCATTAGTCCCTCCTATTGACAACACAAAATCATACTTGAAGATGATAACGCACGCTCAGTTGAAGGTCAAAGGAGATTAGTGCCCGTTATGAAGGATGTAGTGAAGAAGGAAGTTATCAAGCTGGTAGACGCGGGGATTATTTATCCCATCTCGAGTAGTGAATGGGTGAGCCCAGTTCAGTGTGTACCAAAGAAAGGGGGATGAAAACGGTTCTTAATGATAAAAATGAAGCGATTCCTTCAAGAATGGTAGTTGGTTGGAGAGTTTGCATGGATTACAGAAAGCTGAACAAAGCCACCAGAAAAAATCACTTTCCTCTGCCCTTCATTGATCAAATGTTAGATAAATTAGCTGGAAGAGAATACAACTGTTTCTTAGATGGTTATTTTGGGTATAGTAAGATTTACGTGGCTCCAGAAGATCAACATAAAACTACATTTACATGCCCCTTTGGTACTTTTGCATATCACAGAATGCCATTTGGGTTGTGTAATGCACCTGCTACCTTTCAAAGATGTATGATGGCCATCTTCTGGGATATGATCGATAATTTTCTTGAAGTTTTTATGGACGATATCTCCGTGTTTGGTGATGATATCGATAGATGTTTAGATAACTTGGAGAGAGTGTTGATCAGATGCAAGGAAATAGATTTGGTTTTAAACTGGGAGAAGTGTCATTTCATGGTTCGCGAAGGTATCGTTCTGGGTCACAAGGTTTCGAGTGCTGGATTAGAGGTCGATAAAGCGAAGATAGAGGTAATTAAAACTCTTCCCCCTCCTGTTTTTGTTAAAGGGGTAAGAAGTTTTCTAGGCCATGCTGGTTTTTATAGGCGTTTTATTAAAGACTTTTCTAAGATTTCTAAACCGTTATGCAACTTACTTGAAAAGGATTCCAAATTCCTTTTTGATGAAGCTTGTGTAGTGGCCTTCCAAGCAATCAAAGAAAAGCTTATTTCTGCTCCTATAGTATTACCTCCAGATTGGAGTTTACCGTTTGAGGTTACGTGTGATGCGAGTGATTTGTGTATGGGAGCTGTATTGGGACAGAGAAAAGAGAAAAAATTTCATTCGATTTACTATGCTAGTAAAACTTGTAATGTGGTAGGTCCTAGGGTGTTATAAAATAAAGTGCAAAATAGAGGAACCACTTAACCGCAAGTGTACGGTTGTCCCAAGTAATATATGATAATCAAGTTCGTTCTCAGGGACAGATTAGGTTCAACCCAAATATTAATCAGATAGTAGAGATAATCGCTAAGCAGAAAATAAAAGATTATAATTTTTGTTTGGTTTTTGGAAATTAAAAGATGCAAATAAAGTAAAGACTAGAATTAAATTAACAGAAAGGAAATAAATCAAATAACGACTAACTTCAGATAAGGGAGATACTTGATCCTCGCAAAGGAATCCACTTAATCAATATAATCTATGCTATGATTAAGGGTAGAATTGGAATTATAATATTAGTCGGGACTCTAATATCTCCTAGCCCCCTGTCGGGTGGACCTAGAAGTTATCCTAAAGTATCATAAACACCTGTATGGTCGAATATGCCTCTTCGGAATGATATGATTTTACCTCTTTGGCTATGTAACTAGTTAAGCCTGTCGGTCAATAACGGACATTACACGGGTATTACCTAGATCTGTATTCAAACCCCCTTGTCGGATGATCACTTCGCCACTAAAGTGAATAGCCCAAATACTAACAGCTAATTCTAGTTGTTCCTAAAAGAATTAGTAATGAAAACAAAGTAATATCCAATATATAAAACTCAATCCTATTTAAATCTAAACAATCCCAAATTCGAAATAGATTCATTAATTAAGGTTCATCCCTTTTATGCAATTCTAAAGTATAAAGAAATTTAGCTCATAATGAAATTAAAGACTAACATAAAATAAAAGGAATTCATGTTCAAATACAAAAGATAAATGAAAAACCTAAAGGGTCGAATGACTATGGATGGAAGAACAGGATTCCTCCAGCTTCTAGCTTATTCTCTCCTTCGTGCTCTCACTTGAAAACCTTAAGCCTCTTGTTTAATTCTCTGAAGTGTATGAAAGTAGGAGGTTAAGGGGTGTATTTATAGGTGTTGGAAGACCCTAGGTCTAATTTGCTTGGAGTGGAAGACAAGTCAAGGACTCTCAAATTCGTAGCTCTAAAAGATAAGATTCTGCTGATTTGATTTGGTCATACTGATTTGATTTGGTCATATCTTTTTCAATACTTATCCGTTTGAGAAGTTCCAATATATGAAACTGCTTGTCTTGGAAAGCTCTTTCTATTGGTGCAGACCATTAGTCCAGAATCCATGCCAATCTTTTATTATGATTTAATCTCTAAAACGTGGCTGGATTTTCAGATTTCAAAAGGCAGCTTTATCTTTTCCTCATTTGAATAAATCTTTCCTAAATCTTCTTATTTCCATGTAAATCTTCTTTCCTTTCATCTTTATCTTGACTTGGCTTCTAAGTAATTACCATTTATCTTTTAAAGCTTCACATTAAATAAATAATTAAACCGCATATGCTTAAAAAGAATAAATCAATAAATCAAGAAATCGAAATAGGAAAGTGTACTCTAAAAATAGAAACTCGACTAAAAATCACTTCCTAACACTCTAAAATACACTAAGACTTTATTCTCACTTTTTCTCCTTGGATTGGTCTTTCATGAGATTCAAGAACCAATTAACTTTGCATTAAAAATAGTCAAATTTACGCACAAAAGCTCAGATTCTGCAATTAGCTAATTTCCAAGGGGAGAAAGTGTAATATGATCAAATAAGCTTAAAAGTATATCAAACAAGTAATTTATTCACCTAAAAGGATGTCTCCAAGGGGCTAATAATTAGAAAAAATCGGGAGACATCAAGACCCCAAACTCAAACCTTTGTCGTCCCGACAAAGTAAAATAAAAACAAAGGATCTTTTAGGTGAACGCAGAAGGTAGAATCTAGAAAATAATCCCAAAGCAAAACTTAAAACAAATTTCATATAGTCTAATCTAGGAATTAATATACACCTACACTTATCATGCAAAATCAAATACAAAACAATATCAATCCAAAATTAATTTCACAATGCTAGAAGGTTACGCTTAATACTTATCTCAAGATGGTGGCTATAGGGTGTTCCTCGATCCTTACTTGTGTTGAATGTTCCACTTAGAATAATCCCTATTAACTCACTGTGTATCTAGGAATCACGAGGTCTTTACGGTTTTAGCATAGGATGAAGGACGGTATTGTATGTATATTTGGTAAATTTGAAGTGAGCTTTTGGCTCTCTCCTCACTTACCATCAACAAAACTGTCCAAGAGCTTGAGTTTACACTCGAATTACGTTCTCACTCAACCCAATTGACGCGCTTAATTAGCGTCCCTAAATTAACCCAATAAGCACTAAGGATGATTCACCTAAAATTTTCCACTTTGCCGGTCCGAATATGTATATTCTTTTCAAATCATTTGTTTTTTCTCATAGTTATGACTCTCTTTATGATGTTTGAGATATCATGCTATTTTTCATATTTATGCTTATTCATAACTTGAGCTCGAAGCTTCTTTTCCATTCACTATTACCCCGGCAAAGGGTTACAATACAATACACCTGTGAATCATCATCATGTATAGCACAAAGTATCATTGATAAGCTCAAAAACTCCCAACCCAATGTAAATTCCTATATAGTGGACCCACCACCCCAAACTCAAGCTCAAGACAGGAAGTCTCAGGATCGTGATTCAAGTGCGGGTCATATGGTCCTGCCTAACAATCTAAAGGGATATTGGCTTATAATGTGGCGACAAAAGAAAGGCTTAAAGGCTAAAAATTTGTCTAAGAAGGATAAAATTAATTCAGGGATAGAAGGCCAAAAAGGATTCAAAGGGCTAACAAAGAACTGCCTCTATCATCTTCCTATTTACACAACTTGCCTCTAGTTCATACCTAAGTGGGTTCTCTACTCATTTAGATCTCACGTTCTACAAACCACCTATTATCCTTAAGCACAAGTTTACTTCTTTTGCATTGTTCATTAATTTTTCCTATCAATTATCTCATATTTGCATGCAATTAAAGTTCAGCTTCATACTAACTCCTAAAGTCAACTATTTTCTATCATTAATTCATAAAAAGCATGCTTGATGGGGGCATTTAAAATTCTCTACAGTCAACGCAACCCTAAGATTAATTTTATTGAAAGCATGTAAAACACACAAAATTGGGATGAGGCAACGAACCCTACCCCAAACTCAAAAGTGAGTCGTGTCCCCACGACTCGAAAAAGACTCAATAACGCAATAAAATTAAACTAAAACTACCTAACTAGTGCCTACCATCAATTAAGAAGAAGAATCAGAACGGGGTACCTGGCCATGAAGATCCATCGTGTCCTCCTCCGAAGGGGGAGAATAATTATCAATATCCATGAACAAAGTTACCTCTTCCAGTGTTGACTTAATCTGTGTAATTTCCTTCCATAGTGCTCCGATGTCTAGTCGTAAAAGTTCGAATTCTTGTTGCAAATTGTGAGCCCATGGAGGAATACTAGAATTAGTTTGAGAAGAAGAAGAACCTTGAACTTGAATTTGTATCTTGTCTCTAGGATTTGATGATACCCTCATCCTTGCTGTTAATTTCCCGTGTTGTGGTGGTACAGGTGCCTTTTCTTCTTGTGTTTCTTCAGTAGGCTCATCAAGATTGATGGCCTTTTCAAGTGTAGAACCTGGCAAATTCTTGTTCTTCCCTAGGATACAACACTTCCTCTTATAATCCAAAGCATCTGTTCTGTTTGTCATGGTTGAATTGACCCCAAACTCAAGTTATACCAAGGATAGAATAAAGTTAAGAAAACTTGGTGTAGCTTGAGTTTCTTGCTTGGATTAGATGAAGTAAGGTGTTTTCTTGATGAATCTTGGAAGAACTCTTGAAATATTGATGATCTCGATTGTGTTTAATGGTGTTTTGTGATGAATTTGATGGATAGGTTATGTTTATGGAGGATGGAGGAGAGATTTAATGATGTTAATGTGTTTGTTGTGGAGGTTTAATCAAGCTTCAAGGTGTTTTTATAAGGTTGGGAGCTGGAAATTTCGTTTGGAAGAGGCTAGGGTTTATCTCTTTAAAGTTAGAAGTTGACTGGGCTTTGAACTCTTCACAAACCGCCAGGCGCGGTGCATCCCTGCGGTGCATGGGGTATACCGCGGGGTACACCGCAGGCTGTGGTGTGTATTTTTTTTGCTTCTGCCTTCTACCCGTGCTAGCACCCCGTGGCACGCGTTTTTGCCGTGCGGTGCATGGGGTAGTCCGCACGTGCTCCGTGAAAAAACCCGCGGTACACACCCCATGGCACGCGTTATGGGCGTGCGGTGTAGGGCGCGGTGCACCGCGGCTATCAGCTTCTATTTTTCTCGCTTCTGGATAAGACCCGTGGTGAGCGACCCGTGGTACGGGTTTTTGGGGCGCGGTACATCCCTGCGGTATAGGGGGTACACCACGGGGTAGTCCGCGCCAGCCTTGAATTCTCCAAAAAATTTCTCCTAGCACCCCAAACTCGATTCCTGCACCATTAACACAATACCCTTCTCATTTCTTAAAAGTAGACACTAAAACTCGACACTAACTTAGAATTATACACTAGGAATTGAAAAACTGAAAGCAATAAACTAATATACATTGAAATGGCTTTTGTTTAACGTCGTTAAGCTCGACGGGTTACCTCTCGCATCTATTCAGCTTCAAGGAGGTACATGACCTCCCCCGGATGTGGATCAATTCTGCGATTGGTATCCTCGCCTACATGGTACATTTTTAGACGATGCCCATTCACCATGAAGGTGCGTTGCTCGTCTGGATTCTCGATCTCTATCGCTCCATGAGGCGTAACTTTGGTCACCACGAACGGACCAGACCACTTTGATCTCAACTTGCCCGGATAGTTGCTGAACTTGGAATTATACTTGAGGACCATCTGTCCAACTTTGAATTTCTTCTCACGAATGCGATTATCATGCCATCTCTTCGTTTTTTCTTTGTAAAGTTTGGAATTCTCATAGGCATGAAATCGAAACTCGTCAAGTTCATTCAACTTCATCATACGATTCTCCGCAGCTAAGGTTGGATCCATGTTCATCTCCGCAATTGCCCAATAGGCACCCATTTCAAGCTCAAGAGGTAAGTGACAAGCCTTACCATAAACAATACGATACGGAGATGCACCCACAGGCGTCTTGAACGCAGTACGATATGCCAACAACGCATCATCTAATTTCATTGACCAATCCTTGCGTGTGGAACCAACTGTCTTCTCAAGAATGGATTTGATCTCTCGATTAGAGACCTCAGCTAGACCATTGGCTTGTGGATGATACGCGGTAGATACACGATGTCTCACACCATACTTCTCTAGAACTTTCTTCAGATATTTGTTCACAAAATGTGAACCTCCATCACTGATAATAACTCGAGGTGTACCATGTCTAGTGAAGATGTGTGATTTCAAGAATTTAATCACTACTCACGAATCATTAGTTGGTAGAGCTACAGCCTCTACCCATTTAGACACGTAATCAACAGCTAGTAGGATGTACAGGTTTCCGTTAGAAGGTACAAAAGGACCCATGAAATCAATACCCCGTACATCAAATATCTCAACTTCCAGAACATTATTACGCGGCATCTCATCTCTCTTAGATATATTACCAGTAAACTGGCATCTGTGACACTTCTTGACATACTCATGACAATCCTTATGTAAAGTGGGCCAATAAACCGGATTGTAGTACCTTTGCAGCTGTGCGGTCTCCTTTGAAGTGTCCTCCGTACGGTGAATCATGACAACCCATAATAATGGATAGAATATCTTTATCTGGTATGCATCTCCTCACCATCTGATCACTGCATGTTTTGTAGAGGAAAGGATCCTCCCAAAAGAATTGTTTAGCTTGGTGGGCTAGTCTCTTTTTCTCTTGTGAAGTAGCTCCTTGAGGAAAAGAACCACTCACAATAAGATTTGCAATATCCGCATACCAAGGAGTCTCTAATGAATAAACTAAAAACAAACTCTCGTCAGGGAACTCTTCTCTAACCAGCTCAGGTCCTCCATTAGACTCAGAACCTTCAAGACGTGACAAATGATCAGCAACCTGATTATCACAACCCTTTCAATCCCGAATCTCTAAATCAAACTCTTGCAACAGTAAAACCCATCTAATCAACCTCGGCTTCGCATCTTTCTTCTCCATAAGGTATTTAATTGCAGAATCGTCGGTAAACACCACAACTTTCGCCCCAAGGAGGTAGGAACGAAATTTGTCAAATGCATACACGACAGCTAGTAATTCCTTCTCAGTTACGGTATAATTAATTTGAGCACTTGTGAAGGTTTTACTAGCGTAGTAGATGGAGTGAAATACCTTTTCTTTTCTTTGACCCAGAACAGCACCCATCACAAGATCACTAGCATCACACATAATCTCAAACGGAATCTTCCAATCAGGAGGTAAAACAATAGGTGCAGAAATAGGCTTCTCCTTAATCTCGTTGAATGCCTTTATGCAAGCTTCATCAAAAAGGAATTGGTGTCTTTCTCAAGTAAGTTGCACAACGGCTTAGAGATTTTGGAGAAGTCCTTGATAAAACGTCGGTAAAAACCAGCATGACCCAAAAAGCTTCTTACCCCTTTTACAGAAATAGGAGGGGGAAGAGTCTTGATTACCTCAATCTTCGCACGATCAACTTCCAAACCAGCACTTGAAACCTTGTGACCCAACACTATACCCTCTCGAACCATAAAGTGACATTTCTCCCAATTCAACACCAAATCCGTCTCCTTGCATCTAATCAATACCTTCTCCAAGTTCCGTAAACACTCCTCAAAGTTATCACCAAACACAGAAAAGTCATCCATAAATACCTCAAGGAAATCATCAATCATATCCTAGAATATTGCCATCATACATCTTTGAAAAGTAGCAGGTGCATTACATAATCCGAATGGCATCCTTCGGAAGGCAAAGGTACCAAAAGGACATGTAAAGGTTGTCTTGTGTTGGTCTTTTGGATCTACATAAATCTGATTGTATCCTGAATATCCATCCAAAAAGAAATAATATTCTCTACCAGCTAGCTTGTCCAACATCTGATCAATAAATGGAAGAGGGAAGTGATCTTTTCTGGTGGCCTTGTTCAACTTCCGATAATCCATACACACTCTCCAACCAACAACGGTCCTTGAGGCAATGGCTTCATTTTGCTCGTTCAAGATGGTAGTAATACCACCCTTCTTTGGTACGCATTGAACTGGACTCACCCATTCGCTGCTATCTATGGGATAGATGATTCCCGCATCTAGCAACTTGATAACCTCTTTCTTCACTACTTCCTTCATAGGTGGCATCAATCTTCTTTGTCCTTCAACTGAGCGCGCGTTTTCATCGTCTAGAATGATTTTGTGTTGGCAATAGGAAGGACTAATACCTTTGATATCAGCAATAGTCCAACCAATCGCCTCTTTGTTAGCTCTCAGTATGCGCAACAGTTTGTCTTCTTGAGGACCTGTTAAAGTAGCTGAAACAATAACAGGTAGAGTGTTGTTAGTACCTAAATACGCATACCTCAAGTGTGATGGAAGCGGCTTTTCTTCTAGTTGTGGGGGAGACTCGATAGATGGTTTCTTTTTAGATACTATCTCCCCAGGTTCTCGGAATGGCTCATAGGCGAGATGCCTATGTTTCATAGATCCGGAATTCAAAGCAGCTACGGTTTCGGTTAGTTCTTCCATCAATTCCGGTAAGTCAAGTGTTAGGGCTGCTCGCAAGATATCGTTAAAATTAATAAAATCAAACGTTTCTTGCGCAGTTAAATCAAGTACATCCATTTGGAAACACTCTTCAGGAATATCTGGAAACTTCATGGCCCTAAACACGTTGAACTTTACCGTCTCGTCTTGGATTCACATAGTTAATTCGCCGGTTTCTACATCAATAACAGTACGCCCCGTGGCTAGGAATGGTCGACCCAAGATGATGGGGACATTCCTATCCGCGTCGTATTCAAGAATAACGAAATCAACTGGAAAGATTAATGTACCTTCCTTGACGAGGACATCTTCGATTCGTCCCTCTGGATGAGCGAGGGATCTATCAGCCATTTGTAGGATCATGGAAGTTGGTCTAGCGTTTCCTATCTTCAATTTCTTGAAAATTGACTTGGGCATCAAATTGATACTCGCGCCCAAGTCACACAAAGCTTTTCCTTGCCACTCATTACCAATAGAAATAGGAATTGTGAAACTCCCAGGATCAAGTAGTTTAGGTGGCAACTTACTTTGGCATATAGCGCTGCATTCTTCTGGCAATCCTATCATCTCATTCTCACGGTATGGTCTCTTGTTGGTAATGGCTCTTTTCATAAATTTAACGTACTTCGGAACATCGCGTATAGCATCTAAGAACGGAACGTTAATATTGAGACCACGTACCATATTCAAGAACTTCTGATATTCGGCCATGTCTCCTTTCTTCTGAACTCTTGAGGGAAAAGGTGGAGGAGGACGGGTTTCTGTAACATCTTTGGATTTTGGCTTCTCCGGAATCTTCTCCACTTCAATTATCTCAGGCTCATCTTCTTTCTCTTCCACATCTTTTACCGGTTTCTCTTTCACAGTTGTTTCTTTTTCTTTCATCACGGGAAAAGGAGGTGGAGCGAGCTACTTACCACTTCGAAGTGTCACTGCATTACAATCTTCTCTTTGCTTAGGTTCTTTAGTGTCACTCGGTAGCTGTCCTTGCTGACGTTGATTTAATTGTTTATTTATCTGAGCCATCTGAGTTTCCATTAATTTGAGTGCTGCGGCTGTAGATTGTTGAATACTGATTAGTGTTGTCAAGGTTTGCTGAACATCTAAAGCGCCTTCTTGAGGTTGAGTAGGTAGAGCTTTTGGTTCATGGTTTCGGTATAAGCATCTTGAGGAGGTTGTCTCTGAGCTTGATTTCCGTATGCTTGTCCACCTTGGTAGTTGTTCTGAGGTCTTGGTTGAAAGTTGTTTCCTTGGGGACATAGTTGATATGCATAAGTTGGATTAGCAGCCCCATTTGGATTCGAATATTGGAAGCCCGGATGGTTTCTGTTTGGCTGATAACCTTGACCACTTGAGTTATAATGTCCTCGGTTGGACATGAACATTACGGATTCTGGATTATTTTGACAGGTCTCCCAATCATGATCTTGTGTACCGCAGTTAGAACATCCATAAATTTCTTGTGTAACATTAACATCTGCTCTTCTACCAGTAGCACCTTTTGTAACAGCTAGAGTAAGCTGTTTCAGTTGTTGTTCGAGTTTGTTTTCCATGGCGGTGAATTTTTCTTCAAGTAGTGCAATATTTCCACCTCGGACAGGTGTTCTTACGGTGTTCCAACCCAGTTCATTTGTTACTGTTCTATTCAAGATAATCTTAGCATGGACAGGTTGTACCCGAAGAAATGCACCACCACAAAGTAAGTCTAGATCCTTTTTCGAAGAGCCATCAAGTCCTCGGTAAAATATCTTCATCTGTTGTATTTCTGTGAGGCCATGATCAGGGACTCTTCTTAAGCAAATCTCAAATCTCTTCCAACTTCTACCCAAAGTCTCGTCTTCCTCTTGTTTGAATGACGTTATTTCAACTTGCGCATCTAATCTCATGTTTGCTGGGTAGTATCTATCGAAGAACGCGGTTTGTAATGCGTCCCAATTTGTAATTGTTCCGGGTTCTTGAGAATCATGCCACTTGCTTGCTCCATCAATAACGAAGTATCTAAAATGAGCAAAATACATTTGCTCTTTAGTCACTCCTTGCGTAATATAAGAATCGCAAATTTGCATGAACTTCTGTACAGCACGGATTGGATCTTCGGTAGGTGCTCCTCGGAAATTGCCATAACTTTGAGCTGAGATAACATACCAGGATCGGGTCTGAATCTCTCGACATTAATATTTGCAGGGCCAATTCCGAGGGCAGGAGCTCGAAACGGAGCTTCTTCAGGGCCATTGATGAACCACGGATCATTGTTTTGAGCAACAGGAGCAGCTGGAGGGTTGAGTTGTTGTCGATTGTCAACTGGATCTTCAGCCATTGTTTTTCTTGCTAATTGCTCCTCTAACTATTTTTCTTTAGCGTCTCTCTTTCTTTTGTTTGCTTCACGAATTAGGTTTTCGGGATTTGCAAGAATCACGGTATCTTCACGCATAAACCAAAACCTGTAAACCTGAGAAAGAAAAACAACCCAAAGCGTAAAACTGAAAAATAAAACTAAAACTAAACTAACAATTAAACTACTAAAAGATTAACACCGGGGTCACACGCTACCGTCCCCGGCAGCGGCGCCAAAAACTTGGTGGGTCCTAGGGTGTTATAAAATAAAGTGCAAAATAGAGGAACACTTAACCGCAAGTGTACGGTTGTCCCAAGTAGTATATGATAATCAAGTTCGTTCTCAGGGACGGATTAGGTTCAACCCAAATATTAATCAGATAGTAGAGATAATCGCTAAGCAGAAAATAAAAGATTATAATTTTTGTTTGGTTTTTGGAAATTAAAAGATGCAAATAAAGTAAAGACTAGAATTAAATTAACAGAAAGGAAATAAAGCAAATAACGACTAACTTCAGATAAGGGAGATACTTGATCCTCGCAAAGGAATCCACTTAATCAATATAATCTATGCAATGATTAAGGGTAGAATTGGAATTATAATATTAGTCGGGACTCTAATATCTCCTAGCCCCCTGATGTCTCCCTAATTGTTCTTATTTTCGACCCTTGGGAGACATCATTTTTGGTGTTTATTTACTTAAATTGATAGACTTTTGGACTTTTTTTTTTTTGACAAGATAAAGACAACGCTAGCTATTACAACATCTAGTAAGAAAAATCGTAGAACTAATCACTGAGAAGTCCCTCCATCCATCTAAATTGATATTCCTTCTCGCACATTTTGGACTTAATATGCAATAATCCGGAATTACCTTTTTATTTCTAGCATTTTTAATTTATTAAACTTTTGCGCGTAATATTGGTATTTTTAGTGTAAAGTTTACAGGTTTTAGATGTTAGCTAGGAGAGGAATCCGAGGAGAAAGTCAAAGATCGTGAATTAAGAGTCAAGACTTGAAGATAAATCCCGAAGATATTATTTTTAGAGCTGAAAATCCATTTTCCAGGCCATAGATTTCTGATTTCGAGGTGCTTAAGCGATGATTTAGCTGTTGACCTTTAAAGAGAAATCATTCCTTATCGAGTTACGGAACTTTAGCAACTGGAATGAGGTCAATCGGAGTTGTAACGCATCGGGAAAAGCCGTTTTAGTGAAGGTGTATCAGCAGTTACGGATTTTGGGCTTGGAAATTGGGCTTGGACATTTAATTAGTCTTTTATTTTCTGGTCCAAGCCCTAGTCCGAATTTATGCTTATAAAAGGAGGTCTGGACTTCTATTTTTCACACAATTCACATTCCACAAGATTAAAACACCAGAGAGAAGCAACAGAAGGAAGAAGGAAGAAGCTACAAGAGCTGGAGTGGGTCTATAGCTCCGTTCGTAGTCATTCCAATTCCGAAAATTAGGTTCTTTCAATTTTAATTTTGTAATCAAATATGAATTCCATTTCTTTTAATTTAGTTTTTGCATTTAATATGAGCTAAGCTTTACATATTGCTTGAGAACGCATAATGGGTTAATCCCAATTTGATTTCGTTTTATACATTTGGATTTGGGATTATTATTATTTAAATCAAATTGGGTAAATTGTATTTTTCTTTAATTTGCACTTTAATTACTATTTTTGACCTGATCAATCAATGATAGGACTTAGTATCTAAGCTATTCCAATTAGTGGCGATTGGATCACCTTGACGGGGGGTTTAGGTACCGAACTAGTTAATGAATGTAGGTTAGAAATTATTTGACTCTGACGAGCTTAATTAAACCTATGGCCTATTGGGTAAATTGAATTTAAGCACTTGAGAGTGGACTATAATCACCCTGACGGGGTTTGTAGCATTTGAGAGTTGCTCCTTAGTCCACCCTGACGGGGGTAAGGAGATTATTGAATCCCGACCAATACAAATTTACCGATTTGTCCCTTAAACAATGTATGAAATGAATGATAGTTAGGAAAACCCTTGCGTCTCTCAAGTACTACATCTCATATTGCGTTTTCACTTATTTTACTTGCGTCTTAGCTTTTACTTGCATTTTAATATTTGTCTTCCATCCATTAGTTCTAATAACAAAACCAAACAAACATTTTACTTTTATTTGTTTACATAAGTGCATCAATCATTAATAGGTAAGCATTGTGATCAACCATTCCGTCCTTGGAACGAATCTGATTTATCAGTTATACTACTTGGGACAACCGTACACTTGCGGTTGTGGTTCGATTAGCATTTGCATTTATTTTAGAGCACACAAAGGACCACCAAGTTTTTGGCGCCGCTGCCGGGGACGGTAGCGTGTGACCACGGTGTTTATCCTTTAGTGATAGTGCATTTATTTTTATTTTTTTTGTTTTTATCAGTTTTACGCTTTTTGCTTGTTTAGTTTTCTCAGGTTTTTAGGTTTGGTGTATGCGAAGGAGACTCTTTAAGGATCTAGAGCCAACACCTCTGATCCTTAATAATCCAGAATCATTAATCAGACTTGCTAACAAGAGAAGGAAAGAACAAGAATCCTTAGAAGTAGAAGAATTAATTCACCAAATGGAAAACGTTAATATTCAGAACAATAACGGACAAGCTCAAATCGTGATGAATCAAGATCCTTGGTTTACTAATGGCCCACCAGAAGTCCCATTCCGTGCCCCTGCTATAGGAGTAGGTGCTCCAGATATAAATGTTCCGAAGTTTCGTCCAGATCCGGGAATGTTAGCTCAATTCCAAAACTTTGGAAATTTTCGTGGTAGAGTTGGAGAAGATCCTCTTAGAGCGATACAGAAATTCAAACAGATATGTGATTCTTACATCACACAAGGAGTTTCAAAAGAACAGATGTACTACGCTGTGTTTAAATTTTTTGTTATTGATGGAGCAAGTGAATGGCACGATACGCAAGATCCGATGAAAATTACTAATTGGGATCAATTAGAGATTGCTTTCTTTGACAGGTATTACCCAAGTAACATGAGGTTAGATGCTGAATTAGAGTTGACACAGTTCCGTCAAGAATATGATGAAACTTTGGGTAGGAGTTGGACAAGATTTCAGATGTGCTTACGTAGAGTCCCCAATCATGGCTTTTCAGAACAACAACAATTAAAAATATTTTATAGAGGCCTTGATGGGACTTCAAGAGAGAAATCGGATATGTTATGTGGTGCAGGTTTTCTTCAAGTTCAACCCGCGCATGCAAAGATCATCTTAGAGAGAACAGTCAAGAATGAAGTTGGGTGGAGTTCCGTAAGAACACCAGTTAGAGGAGGAGTAAATAATGTTAATATGGAAGAGAAATTTGCTACGCTTGAGAATAAGATTCAAACCACATTAGAACAACAATTGAACTCACTATAGCCGTGAAAGAAGGTTTTTCGAATAAAAGAGGTGAGGTAAAGGTTGCACAAGAGGTATATGGATGTGAGTATTGCGGTGTTAATGATCATAGTTGGGAAAATTGTCAAAATAACCAAGAATCCGTGATGTTTCTCTCCAACAGAGGTAACTTTAATTCAAGTGGTAATGGATATCAGCCTAACAGAAACCATCCTGGGTTTCAATACTCAAATCCTAATGGGGCAGCCAATCCTACATATGCGTATCAGCCGCGTCCCCAAGGTAACAATTACAATCCAAGACCACAAAATAATTATCAAGAAGGACAGAATCAGGGAAATTACGTTCAGAGACAAGCTCCTCAAGACAAGTATGATGACACAATGAATCAGAAAGCCTTACCTGCCCATCCACAAGAAGGAGTTACCCTTCAGAAAACAGTTGAAAGTTTGATTGCTCTTCAGACACAAGCTTTGGAACGTCAAAATGCAGTCGAAGCAAATATGAAGTTGTTACAGAATCAGCTGAGTCAAATTAATAAACAACTGAATCAACGTCCACAAGGGCAACTCCCTAGCGATACTGAGAATCCAATCCAAATCGAAGATTGTAAGGCTATTACTCTCAGAAGTGGTAAGAACCTTCCTCCACCTCCTTTTCCCGTTATGAAAGAGAAAGAAGTCCCAAGAAAAGAAAAGGAAGTGGTTGAAAAAGAGAAAGAGAAAGAGAATGAGAAAGATAGTAAGGTTGAAGAAATAGTGAGGCCAAGTGAGATTCTAAAGAAGAAAGATGATACTATGATTAATCGTCCTCCTCCACCATTTCCATCGAGAGTTCAAAAGAAGGGCGATATGGCTGATTATCAAAAATTCTTTAATAAGGTACGAGGTCTTAGCATAAATATTCCGCTACTAGAAGCTATTAGAGATGTACCCAAGTATGCTAAGTTTCTGAAAAGAGCCCTCACTAACAAAAGGCCGTATTGTGATGATGAGATGATTGGTCTCCCCGAGGAATGTAGTGCTATTTGTCAAGGTAAATTACCTCCAAAGTTAGTTGATCCTGGGAGCTTCACAATTCCGATATCTATTGGTAATGAATGGAGAGGTAAGGCACTATGTGATTTGGGTGCAAGCATAAATCTTATGCCCAAATCACTCTTTGACAAGCTTAATATTGAAGCAAGACCCACTTCTATGGTCTTGCAAATGGCGGATCGATCTCTTGCACATCCAGAAGGCCGAATCGAAGATGTCCTCGTTAAGGCAGGTACGTTAATTTTTCCCGCTGATTTCATTATACTTGATTACGACGCGGATAGGAATGTCCCCATTATTTTGGGAAGACCATTCCTAGCCACGGGGCGTACCTTGATTGATGTAGAGAACGGAAAAATGATTATGAGAATCCAAGACGAGGAGATGAAGTTTAATGTGTTTAGACCTATGAAGTTTCCGGATTCCAAGGAAGAATGTTTTTGTATAGATGTAAGGGAACCTGTAAGAAAAGAGCCAAGTAATGTTGTGGACACTTTAGGGGTGGAGGAAAAAGAGCTACGAAAGAAACCACCAATTAAAGCTCCTCCATATCCTAAAAATCCACAACTCAATCATGCAAAGAAGAAAGAGAAAACACGTACCACGAAAGTTCCGAAGGAACCTGAGAAAGAAAGAAAGAAAAAGGGGTTCAAAGTAGGTGAAGAAGTAGCTATGAAGAAACCGAACCCCCATCCAAAGGTACGTGAACCCAAAAGTTCTTGGATAGGACCATTCATGGTCGCGAAAGTTATCTCAGATAAACTAGTGGGAATAAAAGCAAAGGGATGCAAATTTCGAGTTGCGAATATTGACAACCTCACTCACTGCTGGGGAGGTTATGTCAATGACTAATGAATGAGGTAACACGTCGAGCTTAACGACGTTAAACAATAGCCAATTCTTTGTATATTAGCTGAGTTTTTAAATTTTTGCAATTTAGAATAGTTTGATTTTCGTAATTTTAGTGTTTATTATTAAGAAATGAGGAAGGGTAGTTGTTTTTGATGATTTCAGGGATAAAAAGGTCATGAGTTTGGGGTCGAAAAGGCGAAAATAGGAGAAAAATTTGTGGTGTTCCAGGGGCCAAACCGGGTCCCCGCATTTGCAAATGCGGGTACCCGGTTTCGAAAACTAAAAATTCTAAATTTCTGACCCAGCGTCTTGGGTCCCGCGTTTTGCTGCGTCACCACTGCGTTTTGCTGCGTTTTGGATTCGCGCCATCGACACAAACCGGGTCCCCGCATTTGCAAATGCGGGTACCCGGTTTCGGAGCTGTACTTTTCCAAATTCTCTGACCCGGCGTCTTGGGAGGTTGCGTTTTGGTGCGTCTTGGCTCGCGCCATCGACGAGAATGCGGGTACCCGCATTTGCAAATGCGGGAACCCGGTTTCGAAGGGCAATTCTCTGACCCCGCGTTTTGGGTCCCGCGTTTTGGCTGCGTTTTGAGGTAAAAAAAAAAAAAATTATTATTATTATTGCGTCATTTATTGCAAAAAAAAAAAAAAAATTAAAAATTATTTTTTCGCGTCGACACAGCGACGCGAAACTGGGGCCCCGCATTTGCAAATGCGGGTACCCGGTTTCATCTGTGACAGGGCCGTTTGAAGCTTTTTAGCCCTAGATTTTTACCTCTTTCTTCAAACCAGCCTCCAAAAACACTCCCAAAACCTAGAATCTTCCGAAATTATCATCTACAACCACATAATCATCAAATCCTACCCTCTTCCACCACAATAACATACAATCAATTCATCTCCTATCCAAATCACCATGAAATTCCAACTTTTCTCCACTTGTTCTTCATCCAAGCTTCAAATAAAATCCAATTCCCTCTTCCCACACATCAATTAGCCTTTACCCATCTCATATTCCACCATAATCTTCAAGTCTTAAGCCTCAAAACATCAAAGTTCTAAGCCTTAGCTTCTCACTATTTGAAGTTTTGAGTTTGGGGTGGAAAGAGATGCCTATCAGAACCGGTTTCATGTGTGCTTATCGAAGGAATTCTCCAAGAAACAGAAACGCTTTTGGTGCTATTCAAGAACAAGCTATTGAGGATCCTATTTCACAAGACTGAAGAGGTTCAAATTAAGGCTAATCCGAAGAAGAGAGAAGTGATTGAGGAACCTGAAAGTGAGGAAGAAAATGATCCGATGATGAATTGAAATCGAAAATCAAGGTGTTGGAAAAGAATCAGGATACGAGGTGCGCTATTTTGGGAAACGTTACAAACAAGTTGAACTTTACTTGTTCAAAGCACAACTTACGATGTCTAGACGCAAGATAAAGTTCATGGACGCAACACCGAAAACCAGCCACGCGCTGGTTCAGATACGTTTTCTATCCCTTCTCATTTAGTGTATATTATTTTATTGCTTTGAGTCTTTTCGAGTCGTGGGGACACGACTCATTTTTGAGTTTGGGGTGGGGTTCGTTGCCTCATCCCAGTTTTTATGTGTTATATGTTTGATTTGCTTTCAATAAAATAATTTTCGGAGTTGCGTTTGACTGTAGAAATTTTTAAATATCCCTTTAAGCATACTTTTGATAAATCGATGATAGTAAATAGTGGACTTTAGGGATTGATATAAAACGCATTTAGAATTGCATGCAAACATAGGTAATTAATAGGAAAAATTAATGAACAATGCAAATGAAGTAAGCTTGTACTCAAGGAATATGTTTGTTGTGTAGAACGTGAAATCCTAATTAGTAGAGAACCCACCTAGATATGAACTAAAGACAAGCTATGTACTTAGGAAAATGATAGGGGCAGTTCTTTGTTAGCCATTTGAAGCCTTTTAGCTTGCTATCCTTTATTATAATTTTATCCGTCTTAGCCCACTTTGAGCCTTAGCCTTTTCTTTGTAGCCACGATATAAACCATTATCCCTTAGATTATTAGGCATGACCATATGACCCGCACTTGAATCACAATCCTGAGACATGTCTCGAGCTTGAGTTTGGGGTGGTGGGACCACATATGGGGAATTTAATGGGTTGGGATTGATGTGCTTTGTATTGTAGCACAATTGCAGATGATTTATAATTGTAACCCTTTGCCGGGAATGAGAAAAAGTGAAAAAGAAAGAAAAAAATGAAAAAAAATGAAAATCCATACAGTAGGAACCGGGAACCCGGATTCGTCAAAACCGGGAACCCGGTTTGCTCCTGTACAAAAAAAAAAGAGAAGAAAAAAAGAAAAGAAAAATAAAAATATGAATGAATAAAACATCCGGCAAAGTGGAATTTTCTGAAAATCATCTTATTTATAGTGGGTAGACATGGGACGCTAAATTATTGCGTATATGGGTGAGTGAGAACATCTTTTTGAGCGTTAACTCAAGCTCGAGGACACTGTTGATGGTAAGTGAGGAGAGAGCCAAAAGCTCACTTCAAATTTACCAAATATAAATCCATACCGTCCTTAAGCCATTATTATAACCGTAAAGACCTCGTGATTCCTAAGTGCATAGTGAATTTATGATTCTGTTAATAGGGAATATACTAGGTGGAGCCTTCAAAGCGAGTTAGGATTAATGACCACCCTATAGCCATCATACAGAGATGAGTACAAGTGTAACCTTCAAGCATTGCGACTTTAATTTTATGATTGAGATTATTTATGTTTGATGTTGCATGATTAGTGTATGTGTATATTAGTTTCTAGAGTTTGCTATATGAGATTTATTTTGGAGAATTGCTTTAGGGTTTATTTGCTAGCTTCTACTTGTTTATACGCTTACTTCTACCCCTTTGTTTTGTTTTACTTTGTCGGGACGACTAAGGTTTGAGTTGGGGGTCTTGATGTCTCCCTAATTGTTCTTATTTTCGACCCTTGGGAGACATCATTTTTGGTGTTTATTTACTTAAATTGATAGACTTTATGACTTAATATGCAATAATCCGGAATTACCTTTTTATTTCTAGCATTTTTAATTTATTAAACTTTTGCGCGTAATATTGGTATTTTTAGTGTAAAGTTTACAGGTTTTAGATGTTAGCTAGGAGAGGAATCCGAGGAGAAAGTCAAAGATCGTGAATTAAGACTCAAGACTTGAAGATAAATCCCGAAAATATTATTTTTAGAGCTGAAAATCCATTTTCCAGGCCATAGATTTCTGATTTCGAGGTGCTTAAGCGATGATTTAGCTGTTGACCTATGAAGAGAAATCATTCCTTATCGAGTTACGGAACTTTAGCAACTGGAATGAGGTCAATCGGAGTTGTAACGCATCGGGAAAAGCCGTTTTAGTGAAGGTGTATCAGCAGTTACGGATTTTGGGCTTGGAAATTGGGCTTGGACATTTAATTAGTCTTTTATTTTCTGGTCCAAGCCCTAGTCCGAATTTATGCTTATAAAAGGAGGTCTGGACTTCTATTTTTCACACAATTCACATTCCACAAGATTAAAACACCAGAGAGAAGCAACAGAAGGAAGAAGGAAGAAGCTACAAGAGCTGGAGTGGGTCTATAGCTCCGTTCGTAGTCATTCCAATTCCGGAAATTAGGTTCTTTCAATTTTAATTTTGTAATCAAATATGAATTTCATTTCTTTTAATTTAGTTTTTGCATTTAATATGAGCTAAGCTTTACATAGTGCTTGAGAACGCATAATGGGTTAATCCCAATTTGATTTCGTTTTATACATTTGGATTTGGGATTATTATTATTTAAATCAAAGAGGGTAAATTGTATTTTTCTTTAATTTGCACTTTAATTACTATTTTTGACCTGATCAATCAATGATAGGACTTAGTATCTAAGCTATTCCAATTAGTGGCGATTGGATCACCTTGACGGGGGGTTTAGGTACCGAACTAGTTAATGAATGTAGGTTAGAAATTATTTGACTCTGACGAGCTTAATTAAACCTATGGCCTATTGGGTAAATTGAATTTAAGCACTTGAGAGTGGACTATAATCACCCTGACGGGGTTTGTAGCATTTGAGAGTTGCTCCTTAGTCCACCCTGACGGGGGTAAGGAGATTATTGAATCCCGACCAATACAAATTTACCGATTTGTCCCTTAAACAATGTATGAAATGAATGATAGTTAGGAAAACCCTTGCGTCTCTCAAGTACTACATCTCATATTGCGTTTTCACTTATTTTACTTGCGTCTTAGCTTTTACTTGCATTTTAATATTTGTCTTCCGTCCATTAGTTCTAATAACAAAACCAAACAAACATTTTACTTTTATTTGTTTACATAAGTGCATCAATCATTAATAGGTAAGCATTGTGATCAACCATTCCGTCCTTGGAACGAATCTGATTTATCAGTTATACTACTTGGGACAACCGTACACTTGCGGTTGTGGTTCGATTAGCATTTGCATTTATTTTAGAACACACAAAGGACCACCACCCCCTGTCGGGTGGACCTAGAAGCTATCCTAAAGTATCATAAACACCTGTATGGTCGAATATGTCTCTTCGGAATGATATGATTTTACCTCTTTGGCTATGTAACTAGTTAAGCCTGTCGGTCAATAACGGACATTACACGGGTATTACCTAGATCTGTATTCAAACCCCCCTGTCGGATGATCACTTCGCCACTAAAGTGAATAGCCCAAATACTAACAGCTAATTCTAGTTGTTCCTAAAAGAATTAGTAATGAAAACAAAGTAATATCCAATATATAAAACTCAATCCTATTTAAATCTAAACAATCCCAAATTCGAAACATAGATTCATTAATTAAGGTTCATCCCTTTTATGCGATTCTCAAGTATAAAGAAATTTAGCTCATAATGAAATTAAAGACTAACATAAAATAAAAGGAATTCATGTTCAAATACAAAAGATAAATGAAAAACCTAAAGGGTAGAATGACTATGGATGGAAGAACAGGATTCCTCCAGCTTCTAGCTTCTTCTCTCCTTCGTGCTCTGACTTGAAAACCTTAAGCCTCTTGTTTAATTCTCTGAAGTGTATGAAAGTAGGAGGTTAAGGGGTGTATTTATAGGTGTTGGAAGACCCTAGGTCGAATTTGCTTGGAGTGGAAGACAAGTCAATGACTCACAAATTCGTAGCTCTAAAAGATAAGATTCTGCTGATTTGATTTGGTCATATCTTTTTCAATACTTATCCGTTTGAGAAGTTCCAATATATGAAACTGCTTGTCTTGGAAAGCTCTTTCTATTGGTGCAGACCATTAGTCCAGAATCCATGCCAATCTTTTATTATGATTTAATCTCTAAAACGTGGCTGGATTTTCAGATTTCAAAAGGCAGCTTTATCTTTTCCTCCTTTGAATAAATCTTTCCTAAATCTTCTTATTTCCATATAAATCTTCTTTCCTTTCATCTTTATCTTGACTTGGCTTCTAAGTAATTACCATTTATCTTTTAAAGCTTCACATTAAATAAATAATTAAACCGCATATGCTTAAAAAGAATAAATCAATAAATCAAGAAATCGAAATAGGAAAGTGTACTCTAAAAATAGAAACTCGACTAAAAATCACTTCCTAACACTCTAAAATACACTAAGACTTTATTCTCACTTTTTCTCCTTGGATTGGTCTTTCATGAGATTCAAGAACCAATTAACTTTGCATTAAAAATAGTCAAATTTACGCACAAATGCTCAGATTCTGCAATTAGCTAATTTCCAAGGGGAGAAAGTGTAATATGATCAAATAAGCTTAAAAGTCTATCAAACAAGTAATTTATTCACCTAAAAGGATGTCTCCAAGGGGCTAATAATTAGAACAAATCGGGAGACATCATAATGGTGCTCAAGTTAATTATACAGTTACAGAAAAAGAGTTGCTGGCAGTTGTGTATTCATTTGATAAATTTCGCTCTTATCTCCTTGGAGCGAAAGTTATTGTCTATACAGATCATTCCGCGATTAGATATCTTATGGAAAAGTAGGATGCTAAACCAAGGTTAATCAGATGGGTTTTATTGCTTCAAGAGTTCGATTTAGATCTCAAAGATAGAAAGGGTTGTGAGAATCAGGTTGCAGATCATCTATCGCGTCTTGAAGTTTCAGAGAGGAATAGTGGTACTGAAGCAGTTAGAGAAGAATTTCCTGATGAGAGTTTATTTGCTGTTCGTGACGATGAAGCTCCTTGGTATGCAGATATTGCGAATTTAGTGGTGAGTGGTTCCTTTCCTGAAAGATCTACGTATCAAGAAAGAAAGAGGTTAGCTCATCGTGCTAGACAGTTCGTTTGGGAGGATCCTTTCCTCTACAAAGTATGTGCTGACCAAATGATACGAAGATGTGTAGCCAAGGAGTAAACAGAAGCCATTATAGCTGGATGCCATGATTCACTCTATGGAGGACATTTCAAGGGAGATAGAACTGCTTCTAAGGTATTCCAATCAGGTTTTTACTGGCCTACTCTTGTTAAAGATTGTCATGAATATGTTAAGAAATGTACGAGATGCCAGTTTACCGGAAACATATCCAAGAGGGATGAGATGCCACGTAATAATGTGTTAGAAGTTGAAATATTCCATGTTTGGGGTATAGACTTTATGGGTCCTTTCGTTCCTTCAAATGGTAACCTCTGTATCTTATTAGCTGTTGACTACGTGTCAAAATGGGTAGAAGCTGTGGCTTTACCAACCAATGATTTACAAGTGGTGATTAAGTTCTTGAAATCACAGATTTTCACTAGACATGGTACACCTAGAGTGATTATTAGCGATGGAGGATCTCATTTCGTTAATAAGTATTTGAAGACTTTTCTAGAGAAATATGGAGTAAGACACCGTGTATCTACTACATACCATGCACAATCCAATGGTCAAGCTAAAGTATCGAATCGTGAAGTGAAATCAATCCTAGAGAAAACCGTTGGTCCTACAAGAAAAGATTGGTCAATGAAGTTAGATGATGCATTGTGGGCCTATCGTACTGCGTTTAAGACTCCAGTCGGTGCATCTCCCTATCGTATGGTGTATGGTAAGGCTTGTCACTTACCTCTTGAGCTTGAAATGGGTGCCTATTGGGCGATTGCGCACCTTAGCCGGAGATAATCGTATGATGAAGCTTAATGAACTTGACGAATTCCGATTGAATGCCTATGAAAATGCTAAACTTTACAAAGAAAACACGAAGAAATGGCATGACAATCGGATTTGTACAAAGAACTTTGAAGTGGGACAAAGAGTATTGAGGTATAATTCAAAGTTCAGCAATTATCGGGGTAAGTTAAGGTCTAAGTGGTCAGGTCCATACATTGTGACCAAAGTTACACCTCATGGGGCGATAGAAATAGAACATCCGCGCGAGAACCGTACCTTCATGGTAAACGGTCATCGGTTAAAGATATACCATGGATGTGAAGATACCAACCGCTTGAAAGATCCACATCCCGGGGAGGTCATGTATATCCTCGAGACTCCTTAGAAGCGTGAGGTAACCTGTCGAGCTTAACGACGTTAAACAAAAGCCAATTCTTTGTATATTAGTTTAAGTTTTAAATTTTCACAATGTAAAATAGTTTGATTTTCATAATTTTAGTGTTTATTATTAAGAAATGAGGAAGTGTAGTTGTTTTTGATGATTTCAGGGGTAAAAAGGTCAAGAGTTTGGGGTCGAAAGGGCGAAAATTAGAAGAAAAAGAGGTTGGTGTCCAGGGGAAACCGGATACCCGGTTTCGCAAGAACCGGGAACCCGGTTCTAACGCTGTGACCAACCACCAACACGCAAGATGACGCGTGTTCATTCGCGATATCGACGGAAACCGGGTACCCGGATTTCACAAAACTGGGAACCCGGTTTTGGTGATGTGGTTTTCAGACCTCTCTGACCCAGCGTTTCGGGTCTAGCCTTTGGCTGCGTCTTGGCTCGCGCCAGCGACACAAACCGGGTAGCCGGATTTGCCAAAACCGGGAACCCGGATTTGAAGGGCAACTCTCTGACCCAGCCTTTTGGGGTCCAGTCATTACTTGCGTATCGAGGTAAAAAAAATTATTAAGTATTTGTTTTCGCGCCGACACAGCGACGCGAAACCGAGTACCCGGATTTTCGAAACCGGGAACCCGGTTTTCATGCTGTGGTGGCGGTTTTGAGATTTTTAACCTAGTTTTCTTAGCCTCTTCTGCAAGTTTTTACCTAAAACGCACCAATAGCCTCCCCACCTCCGATAATCATCATTAAAACCTTTATATATCATCAAATCCTACCAAGAGAAAAGAAATCACAGGTCAAAAGAGAAGATTAGTTGATGAACCAGAAACGGAGGATGAACATGAAGGTAAGATTGAGAAAGAACTTGAGGATGAAATTGAACAGGAAGTTCCAGAAGTACCAGTTCAACAGAAACCCCCGGGAAGAAAGATGTGGGCCCAAAAGCCTAAGAGGGTTTATACTTCATGGAATGAACAAGTTCGTGAAAAAATTGAATTTTTGAAGTTTGGTGAAGAGATGGACTTTCCTAAGAATATTATGAGTAGTGCTCATAGAGAATATGTTGTTGTTTGTGACAAGTTTGGTTGGAGAGAATTAAGAGAAACGAAGCTTGAGTTTATTCCTACTTTTGTGTGAGAATTTTATGAAGGTTTAGCACTTTCCCATGAGGCAATTGAAATTCTCAGAAAAGTAGTTCCTTTCTCCATTGAACTTATTCGGAAATCTTTGAAATTACCCAACTTTACTGGTTCATGTATGTTCCAAGACACTCTTAATGACCGTTCTTTCGATTATGAATCCCTTTGGGGTACTGTGCTTGTTAATGGGGCTAGCCCAATTCCTGAAGGAGAAAGATATCCTGGACAGTTTTACAGCAGTAATTTGACACCTCGTGCGAAGGTTTGGTCTCGTTTTATAATACCTACTTTCTTTGGAATTAAACACACATCCGAGTTGAAGAAAGAGCATATCATTTTTATTAAGTGTATTATTGAGGGGACGCAGATGGATGTTGCTAAGATTATTTATGACACCATCATTCAATTCGCGAGAGCTCCGATGAAACAACAGAATCTCAAGTTTCCTTGTACTATTACTCAGTTGTGCCTAGACGCAAAGATTCCGCGTAGGAACGCAGAGGATGATGGTGTAACAGTTGGAGTTAGCATGGCATTGACTACAATTCAGAATATCCATGATGAAGCAACACGAGCTACGAAGACTCCTAGAGCTCCCCCACCAAAGAAAGAGAAGAATGCTCCTGAGTTGGAATCAAAGATTAAGGTGTTGGAAGAGAATCAAGAGAAGATGATTGCTACCTTAGGAAACGTTACAAGAGAATTGGACCTTCTTCGAACTTTGATCTTAGGCGTAAACACACTTTAAAACGCGATTTATGATGCTGTTACGCGAGATAGAGGTCCAGAACGCAACACCGGTAACCAGCCACGCGCTGGTTAAGATACGTTTTCTAATCCCTCTTTTAGTATAGATTAGTTTAATTGCTTTATTGAGTCTTTTCGAGTCGTGGGGACACGGCTCATTTTTCAGTTTGGGGTGGGGTTCGTTGCCTCAACCCAGTTTCTATGTGATATTTGTTTTATTTGCTTTCAATAAAAGAATTTTCGGAGTTGCGTTTGACTGTAGAAAATTTTAAATATCCCTTTAAGCATTATTTTGATGAATCGATGATAGTAAATAGTGGACCTTAGGAATTTATATAAAACGCATTTAGAATTGCATGCAAATGTAGATTATTGATAGAAAAAATTAATGAAAAATGCAAATGAAGTAAGCTTGTACTTAAGGAATATGTTTGGTGTGTAGAACATGAAGTCCTAATGAGTAGAGAACCCACCTAGATATAAACTAAAGACAAGCTATGTACTTAGGAAAATGATAGGGGCAGTTCTTTGTTAGCCATTTGTAACCTTTTAGCCTTCTATCCCTTGTATTAATTATTATCCGTCTTAGCCCACTTTGAGCCGTTAGCCTTTTCTTTGTAGCCACGATATAAGCCATTATTCCTTAGATTATTAGGCATGACCATATGACCCGCACTTGAATCACAAATCCTGAGACATGTCTCGAGCTTGAGTTTGGGGTGGTGGGGAATTTATTGGGTTGGGATTGATGTGCTTTGTATTGCAGCACAATTGCAGATGATATATACTTGTAACCCTTTGCCGGGAATGAGAAAAAATGAAAAAGAAAGAAAAATTGAAAAAAATTGAAAATTCATACAGTAGAAACCGGGTACCCGGATTTCACAAAACCGGGAACCCGGTTTACATCTGTACAAAAAAAAGAGAAAAAAAAAAGAAAAATATGAAAGAATAAAACATCCGGCAAAGTGGAATTTTTCTGAAAATCATCTTATTTATAGTGGGTAGACATGGGACGCTAAATTGTTGCGTAAATGGGTGAGTGAGAACATTTTTTGAGCGTAAACTCAAGCTCGAGGACATTTGTTGATGGTAAGTGAGGAGAGAGCCAAAAGCTCACTTCAAATTTACCAAATATACATCCACACCGTCCTTAAGCCAATATTAAAACCATAAAGACCTCGTGATTCCTAAGTATATAGTGAATTTATGCTTCTGTTGATAGGGAATATACTAGGTGGAGCGTTCAAAGCGATTTAGGATTGAGGAACACCCTATAGCCATCATACATAGATGAGTACAAGTGTAATCTTCAAGCATTGCGACTTTAATTTTATGATTGAGATTATTTGTGTTTGATTTTGCATTATAAATGTATGTGTATATTAGTTTCTAGAGTTTGCTATATGAGATTTATCTTAAGAATTGCTTTAGGTGTATTTGCTAGCTTCTACTTGTTCTTACGTTTACTTCTACCCCTTTGTTTTGTTTTACTTTGTCGGGACGACAAAGGCTTGAGTTGGGGGTCTTGATGTCTCCCTAATTGTTCTTATTTTCGCCCCTTGGGAGACATCATTTTTATGTTTTATTGAATATTTTGATAGACTTTTGAGTTAAAAATGCAATAATCCGGAATTCCTATTTTATTTCTAGTATTTTTTAATTTATTAAACTTTTGCGCGTAATCTTGTGTATTTTAGTGAAAAGTTTGTAGGTTTTGAATATTATCTAGGAGAGGAATCCGAGAAGAGAGTCAAAGATCGTGATATGGAGTCAAGACTTGAAGATAATCCCGTAAGAATTTTATTTTGGAGCTGCAAATCTGGAAAACAGGCCAAATATTGCTGATTTCGAGGCACTTAAGAGATGATTTAGTCGCTGACCTTTGAAGAGAATATATTCCTCATCGAGTTACGGAAATTTAGCAAGTGATTTCAGGTCAATCGGAGTTATAACGAAGCGGCTAGAGCCGTTTTAGTGAAGATGGTGCAGCAGTTACGGGATTTTGGGCTTAGAAAATGGGCATGGACATTTAATTAGTGTTTTATTCTTAGGTCCAAGGCCTAATCCGAATTTCACCTTATAAAAGGAGCCCTTGACTTCTATTTTTCATACAATTCACTTTTTACAAAATAAAACATCAAGAGAGAAGAAGCAGAAGGAAGAAGAAGAAGCTGTAGAGCTGGAGAGAGTCTATATCTCCATTCTCAGCCAAATTCAATTCCGGAAATTAGGTCTTTCTTATTTTTAATTATGTAAAACAATATGAATTTTATTTCTTTTATTTATTTTTCTTTTTAATTAGTATGAGCTAATTTATTCATAGTACTTGAGAATGTTTTATGGGTGAATCCCGATTCTATTGAATTTTTATGTCTGAATTTGGGTTTCTGTTAAATTAAATTAAATTGGGTTTTTTACTCTTTTCGATAATTCGAGATTATTTACTGTTTTTTGAGTCATGAACTAAGAACAAGTATTAGTATCTAGGCTATTCCACATATGTGGCGTGTGGATCATCCTGACGGAGGGTTTAGGTACGGAATTAATTATTCAATCTAAAATAGAAGCTATTGATTCTGACGAACTTAGCTAATTTTAGGGCCAATGTGGTAAAACTACTTAAACATCTAAAATTGGATCATATTTACCCTGACGGGACTAGTGACACTCTAGGATAGCCTTATAGTCCACCCTGACGGGGGTATAAGGAATTTAGAATCCCGACCATTGTAATTAACCGATTTAACCCTTAAACAACATAAGTTATGAAATAGGATTAGGAGGATCCCTTGCGTTCTCAAGTGCTACCTTCTCATATTTGCGTTTCACATTTATCTACTTGCGTCTTAGTATTTAATTGCATTTTCCATTTATTCTTTCATTACTTAGAATTAATAAAAACAAACAATCAATCATTATATCTTTACTTGCTTTCATAGGTGCAACCATTCATTATTTGATAAGCATTCTAGTTAACCAAACCGTCCCTACGAACGATCCTAGAATCACTTATTACTACTTGGGACAACCGTACACTTGCGGTTGTGGTTCAATTACTTTTGCATTTATTATAGAACACACAAAGGACCACCACTATCCTACAGTATTACAAACTCCGTAAGGGCGATTATAAGATACGTTCAGATGGTTTTAGTCTCTTACCACATTGGCTACGCGGTTAGTCAAGCCCGTCAGGATCATTGACGAACACCACGCGTTTATTATCTAGTTCAGTAATTAAACCCCCCGTCAAGATGATCACCGCCACTAGTGAATAGCTTAATCACTATGACCTATCTCCGATTAGCTAATTCATTGATAGTGAAATTAATACAAAATAATAAGCAATATGAAATACCCAATTCAAATTAAACTAGAAACTAATCCAAATTAAAATACATAAATTAAATAAATTAGGGTTCATCCCATTACGCGATTCTCAAATAATTGAAGTTTAACTCTTAATTGAAATAAAAACAATAAAGAAATTAATAATATACATGTTCCTAATAACAGATATAAAATAAGAATCTAGATATAGGAATTGACTTTAGCTGTTGTTGGAGGAAAAGGATTCTCTAGCTTCTGCTCTTTCTTCCGCCTCTTGACGCTCTCTCTAAGGATGATTTAATATGAAGGTTTAATGAGAGATTTGAATAATGAGGTCTAAAGGAGCTTATATAGGTACTCAAATTCGTTTTAGGGATTAGGTTAAGAGGATAGGTCAAATTATAAAAAAACCAATCTCATCTTTTCTTTTAATTCCCGTAACTGGTGTGCAGCCCTTAGTAAAACGGTTGTAACTTTTGCATAACAACTCCAAATGAGCTCATTCAACTTGGATAATCTTCATAATTCAATAGGCTATCAAACCATGTCTCATGGCCCAATGCTAAATCCGCTCCTAAGTAGCCCAAAAACAACAATCTTTAATATCCTTTCAGATCTGCAACTTCTTTAATTAAATTCTTGGAAATTTTTTTCTTTCCTTCAGCTCCTCCACTCGATCTAAGACTTTAATTTTCACTTCTCCTCCTTGTAGTGGTTTCTTTATGAATTCATAAACCTACTAACTTTGCACTAAAACAACAAATTAACGCACAAAAGCTCTAAAAATGCAAATAGTCTAATTCTGAGGGGAGAAAGTGCAATATGACGAAATAAACATTAAAGTCTATCAACTAAGTAAATTATTCACCTAAAAGGATGTCTCCTAAAGGATTATATTTAGTAAAAATAGGGAGACATTAGTATAATACTAACCACTTCTTTAATCTCTTTTATTGCTTCTTCTGGCGGCGCCGTGCGGTGCACCGGGCTTAACCTGCAGTGTACCGCATGTACAATCTTCCTTTTTTCCGATATTTTATTTTATCTCCAAACCAAGTTTTATCTACTCCATTGGATAGATCTAGAAAAAATACGCGATATAGACTCGAGAAAAAGTAAATTCTGATACCCGAGCGCAAAGTTATGCCAATTCAAAGTTTTGGTAAATTTTTACCAAAGATAGGTGCGGTGTACCTTGAAAAGCTTCTGTCCAGCCCTTTTTAACTCTGAAAAATTTCCATTTTTCACCCCGAACTCAAACTCTTGCATACCTACATATAAAAAACACTCATATCTTCCTCATTACTGCAATATACACTTAAAAACACATAAACTCATTAATCTAAACAAAAAGCAAAAACATCAAAACATAAAATATTGTGGGATGTCTCCCAAAAAGCACTTTTTTAACGTCTTTCAAAGTTAGACGTGTTACCTCGATTATTTCTTGATTATATAGCCTCCCCAACAGCGGGTGAGGCTATGCACATCTTCTATCTGAAGTTTGTCACCCTTCTTAGCTTGTATTTCAATCCGTTTTGCCGAAACCACTCTTGTAACTACAAACAGACCCATCAACGAATTCTTGAATCCCCGTGGTCTATTTTCTCTCTTGGGGGCTTTCCATGCAACCTCGTCACCGACCCCAAACTCACTTTTGATTCTCTAGTTCACAGGTTTACTGTGGACTTTCTTTTTAGCTTCCTTGATCACAATACGGTGTGTTGGGATCCCTCGTGACTTCTCATGCTTGTCTTTCACAAAGTGGAAAGTTCTGGATTATTTTTCAGTTCGGAGAGTCACGGTTCCCTCATGAATTATTTCAACCTCATCCTTACTATAACAATATTTTATTATTACCTCGATTAATTTCAACTTGATTGGTGATGATGGTTGTGTAGGTGGCGGCTCCACCTTACTTTCTTCCTATTGCACTTTTGTGCGGTGATGTCTCCCGATTTGTTCTAATTATTAGCCCCTTGGAGACATCCTTTTAGGTGAATAAATGACTTGTTTGATAGACTTTTAAGCTTATTTGATCATATTGCACTTTCTCCCCTTGGAAATTAACTATTTGCAGAATCTGAGCTTTTGTGCGTAAATTTGACTATTTTTAATACAAAGTTAATAGGTTCTTGAAAGACCAATCCAAGGAGAAAAAGTGAGAATAAAGTCTTAGTGTATTTTAGAGTGTTAGGAAATGATTTCTAGTCGAGTTTCCATTTTTAGAGTACACTTTCCTATTTTGATTTCTTGATTTATTGATTTATTCTTTTTAAGCATATGCGGTTTAATTATTTATTTAATGTGAAGCTTTTAAAGATAAATGGTAATTACTTAGAGGCCAAGTCAAGATAAAGATGAAAGGAAAGAAGATTTACATGGAAATAAGAAGATTTGGTAAAGATTTATTTAAAGGAGGAAAAGATAAAGCTGCCTTTTGAAATCTGACATCCAGCCACGTTTTAGGAATTAAATCATAATAAAAGATTGGCATGGATTCTGGACGAATGGTCTGCACCAATAGAAAGAGCTTTTCAAGACAAGCAGTTTCATATATTGGAACTTCTCAAACGGATAAGTATTGAAAAAGATATGATCAAATCAAATCAGCAGCAAATCTTACCTTTCCTAGAATTTAGAGCTACGAATTTGAGAGTCTTTGACTTGTCCTCCACTCCAAGCAAAATTCGACCTAGACTCCTCCAACACCTATAAATACACCCCTTAACCTCCTACTTTCACACACTTCAGAGAATTACACAAGAGGCTTAAGGTTTACAAGTCAGAGCAAGAAGGCAAGGAGAAGCTAGTGCTGGAGGAGTCCTGTTCTTCCATCATCAGTCATCTTAACCTTTAGGTTCTTTATTTTCTTTCTGTAATTCGAAACTATGAATTCATTTATTTTAATTTTAGTTTTCCATTCCGTTATGAACTAATTTCTTTAGTACTTGAGAATCGCTATATGGGTTGAACTTAATTCTGTTTAGTTTATGTTTTCTGAATTTGGGATTTAATATTTTAAATTAGACTAGGTATTTTGTGTTGACTATTATTTTGTTTTAATCACTAATTTTGAAGTCATGAATCAAACTTAGCTCATAGTAATTAGGCTATTCCATATAGTGGCGTATGGATCACCTTGACGGGGGGTTTAATTACAGACTTAGATAATAGACGCATAGTATCCGTTATTGACCTTGACAGGCTTAACTAACCATGCAGCCAATGAGGTAAATTATTATTCATCTGAAAGTAGCTTATATTCACCCTGACGGGGTTTGTAATACCGTTGGATAGCTCTTAGGTCCACCCTGACGGGGGCTAGGAGATATTAGAGTCCCGACTAGCATAATAATACCAGTTTAGCCCTTAAACAGAAGCATGAATTAGATAGATTAGGTGAAACCCTTGCGAGGATCAAGTACTCTTTCTCATCTGAAGTTTCAAATCTCTTTTATTTGCTTTCTTTTAATTCAGTAGTTTATTTTCTTGCATCTTTTAATTTATAAAAACAAAACAAAAATCTTTATTTTATTTTCTGTTAAGCAATTACTCTTACTTTTCGATTAATACCTGAGTTGTGCCTAATCCGTCCCTGCGAACGAACTCGATTTATCGAATATTACTTGGACAACCGTACACTTGCGGTGATTGTGGTTCCTTTACTTTCGCATTAATTTAATAACACACCAGGACCCACCAAGTTTTTGGCGCCGCTGCCGGGGACGGTAGCGTGTGACCCCGGTGTTAATCTTTAGTAGTTTAATTGTTAGTTTAGTTTTAGTTTTATTTTTCAGTTTTACGCTTTGGGTTGTTTTTCTTTCTCAGGTTTACAGGTTTTGGTTTATGCGTGAAGATATCGTGATTCTTGCAAATCCCGAAAACCTAGTTCGTGAAGCAAACAAAAGAAAGAAAGACGCTAAAGCAAAAGAGTTAGAGGAGCAATTAGCAAGAGAAACAATGGCTGGTCAACTCAATCCAGCTGCTCCTCGAAACAATGATCCGTGGTTCGTCAATGGCCCTGCAGAAGCTCCGTTTCGTGTTCCTGCCCTCGGAATTGGCCCTGCAAATATTAATGTCGAGAGATTCAGACCCGATCCCGGTATGTTATCTCAGTTTCAGAGTTATGGCAATTTCCGAGGAGCACCTACCGAAGATCCAATCCGTGCTGTACAGAAGTTCATGCAAATTTGCGATTCGTATATTACGCAAGGAGTAACTAAAGAGCAAATGTATTTCGCTCATTTTAGATACTTTGTTATTGATGGAGCAAGTGAGTGGCATGATTCTCAAGAACCCGGAACAATTACAACATGGGACGCATTACAAACCGCGTTCTTCGATAGATACTACCCAACGAATATGAGATTAGATGCGCAAGTTGAACTAACCTCATTCAAACAAGAGGAAGACGAGACTTTGGGTAGAAGTTGGAAGAGATTTCAGATTTGCTTACGAAGAGTCCCTGATCATGGCCTCACAGAAGTTCAACAAATGAAGATATTTTACCGAGGACTTGATGGCTCTTCAAGAAAGGATCTAGACTTGCTTTGTGGTGGTGGATTCCTACAGGTACAACCAGTTCATGCGAAGATTATTTTGAATAGAACTGTAACAAATGAACTTGGTTGGAACACTGTAAGAACACCTGTTCGAGGTGGAAATACTGCGTCAATTGAAGAAAAATTCACCGCCATGGAAAACAAACTCGAACAACAACTGAAACAGCTTACTCTAGCTGTTACAAAAGGTGCTACTGGTAGAAGAGCAGATGTTAATGTTACACAAGAAGTTTATGGATGTTCTAACTGCGGTACACAAGATCATGATTGGGAGACCTGTCAAAACAATCCAGAATCCGTAATGTTCATATCCAACCGAGGAAATTATAATTCAAGTGGTCAAGGCTATCAACCTAACAGAAACCATCCGGGTTTCCAATATTCAAATCCAAATGGGGCTGCTAATCCAACTTATGCATATCAACCACGCCCCCAAGGAAACAACTTTCAACCAAGACCTCAGAACAACTACCAAGGTGGACAAGCATACGGAAATCAAGTGCAGAGACAACCTCCTCAAGATGCTTATACCGAAACCATGAACCAGAAAGCTTTACCTGCTCAACCTCAAGAAGGTGCTCTAGATGTTCAACAAACCTTGACAACACTAATCAGCATTCAACAATCTACAGCCGCAGCACTTAAATTGATAGAAACTCAGATGGCGCAGATAAATAAGCAATTAAATCAACGTCAGCAAGGACAATTACCAAGTGACACTGAAGAACCCAAGAAAAGAGAAGATTGTAATGCAGTGACACTTAGAAGTGGTAAGAATCTCCCACCACCTCCTTTTCCCGTAATGAAAGAAAAAGAAACAACTGTGAAGGAAAAACCGGTAAAAGATGTGGGGGAGAAAGAAGATGAACCTGAAGTAATAGAAGTGGAGAAGATTCCGGAAAAGCCAAAGAAGCCAGATACTACAGTAACCCGTCCTCCCCCACCTTTTCCCTCGAGAGTTCAGAAGAAAGGCGATATGGCTGACTATCAGAAATTCCTGAATGTGGTACGTGGGCTTAATATTAACATTCCATTCTTAGATGCCATTAGAGACGTGCCGAAATATGTCAAATTCCTGAAGAGAGCCATCGCCAACAAAAGACCACACCTTGAGAATGAGATGATAGGTTTACCTGAAGAATGTAGTGCCATATGCCAAAGCAAATTGCCACCAAAACTACTTGATCCTGGGAGTTTTACAATTCCTATTTCCATTGGCAATGAGTGGCAAGGTAAAGCTTTGTGTGATTTGGGAGCGAGCATCAATCTCATGCCCAAATCAATTTTCGAGATGTTGAAGATAGGAGAAGCAAGGCCGACATCCATGGTCCTACAAATGGCTGACAGATCCCTCGTACATCCAGAGGGACGCATAGAAGATGTCCTCGTCAAGGCAGGTACTTTAATTTTTCCTGTCGATTTCGTTATTCTTGAATACGACGCGGATAGGAATGTCTCCATCATTTTGGGACGACCATTCCTAGCCACGGGGCGTACGGTTATTAATGTAGAAAACGGAGAATTGACAATGCGAATCCAAGACGAGGAGGTAAAGTTCAACGTGTTTAGGGCAATGAAGTTTCCAGATTTGCAAGAAGACTGTTTCCAATTGGACATGATTGACTTAGCCACACGAGAAGTATGGGAATACATGAACTTCGGTGATATCTTGCAAGCTGCCCTAACACTTGACGTACCAAAACCAATTGAAGAGTTAGTCGAAACAGTGGCAGCTCTTAACTCTGGATATCCGAAGCAGAAGCGTCTCACTTATGAACCTGTCAGAGAACCGGGGGAGATAGTTCTTAAAAATAAACCATCTATCGAAGCTCCCCCGAAATTAGAAGAAAAGCCGCTTCCGACACACCTGAGGTATGCGTATTTGGGTACTAACAAAACTCTGCCTGTTATTGTTTCAGCTACTTTAACAGGTCTTCAAGAAGAAAAACTATTGCGCATCCTACGAGCTAACAAAGAGGCGATTGGTTGGACTATTGCTGACATCAAAGGCATTAGTCCTTCCTATTGCCAACACAAGATCATTCTGGACGATGAAAATGCGCGCTCAATCGAAGGACAAAGAAGATTGATGCCAGCTATGAAGGACGTAGTGAAGAAAGAGGTTATCAAGTTGCTAGATGCGGGAATTATCTATCCCATAGCTAGCAGCGAATGGGTGAGTCCGGTTCAATGCGTACCAAAGAAGGGTGGTATTACTACCATCTTGAATGAACAGAATGAAGCCATACCCTCGAGGACCGTTGTTGGTTGGAGAGTGTGTATGGACTATCGTAAGTTGAACAAGGCCACCAGAAAAGATCACTTCCCTCTTCCGTTTATTGATCAGATGTTAGACAAGCTAGCTGGTAGAGAATATTATTGCTTTTTGGATGGATATTCAGGATACAATCAGATTTATGTGGATCCAAAAGACCAACACAAGACAACCTTTACATGTCCTTTTGGTACCTTTGCCTTCCGAAGGATGCCATTTGGATTATGTAATGCACCTGCTACTTTTCAAAGATGTATGATGGCAATTTTCTGGGACATGATCGATGATTTCCTTGAGGTATTTATGGATGACTTCTCTGTATTTGGTGATAACTTTGAGGAGTGCTTGCGGAATTTGGAGAAGGTGTTAGTTAGATGCAAGGAAACTGATTTGGTTTTGAACTGGGAAAAATGTCACTTTATGGTTCGTGAAGGTATAGTGTTGGGACACAAGGTTTCGAGTTCAGGTTTGGAAGTTGATCGCGCAAAGATTGAGGTAATTAAAACTCTTCCCCCTCCAATTTCTGTTAAAGGGGTGAGAAGTTTCTTAGGTCATGCTGGTTTTTACCGACGTTTCATCAAGGATTTCTCCAAGATCTCTAAACCATTATGTAACTTACTTGAAAAGGACGCCAAATTCCTTTTTGATGAAGCTTGCATGATGGCCTTTCAACAGATTAAGGAGAAGCTTATCTCTGCACCTATTGTATTACCTCCTGATTGGAAGATTCCGTTTGAAGTTATGTGTGATGCTAGTGATCTTGCTATGGGTGCTGTTCTGGGACAACGAAAAGATAAGGTATTTCACTCCATCTACTACGCTAGTAAGGTCTTTACAAGTGCTCAAGTAAATTATACCGTAACTGAGAAAGAGTTACTAGCTGTAGTATATGCATTCGACAAATTTCGTTCCTATCTTCTTGGGGCGAAAGTTGTTGTTTTTACTGATCATTCTGCAATTAGATACCTTATGGAAAAGAAAGATGCTAAGCCGCGTTTAATCAGATGGGTGTTATTGTTGCAAGAGTTTGACTTAGAAATCCGAGATCGAAAGGGGTGTGAAAATCAGGTTGCAGATCATCTGTCACGTCTTGAAGGTTCAGAGCTTAATAATGATCCTGAGTTGGTTCGAGAAGAGTTTCCTGATGAGAGTTTATTTGCTATACATGATGGTACTCCGTGGTATGCTGACATTGTAAATCTTATTGTGAGTGGTAACTTTCCTCAAGGAGCCACATCACAAGACAAGAAAAGATTGATCCATCGTGCTAGACAGTTCTTTTGGGAGGATCCCTTCCTCTACAAAATGTGTAGTGATCAAATGGTGAGGAGATGCATACCTGAGAAAGAAGCTTGGGCAGTGGTTGCGGGTTGTCATGATTCGCCATACGGAGGACACTTCAAAGGAGACCGCACAGCTGCTAAGGTACTACAATCCGGTTTTTATTGGCCTACTTTACATAAGGATTGTCATGAGTATGTTCAGAAGTGTCATAGATGCCAGTTTACTGGTAATATATCCAAGAGGGATGAGATGCCGCGTAATAATGTGCTTGAAGTTGAGATATTTGATGTATGGGGTATTGATTTCATGGGTCCTTTTGTACCATCTAACGGAAATCTCTACATCCTACTAGCTGTTGATTACGTGTCTAAATGGGTAGAGGCTGTAGCTCTACCAACTAACGATTCGCGAGTAGTGATTAAATTCTTAAAATCACACATCTTCACTAGACATGGGACACCTCGAGTTATTATCAGTGATGGAGGTTCACACTTTGTGAACAAATATCTAAAGACAGTGTTAGAGAAGTATGGTGTGAGACATCGTGTATCTACCGCGTATCATCCACAAGCCAATGGTCAAGCTGAGGTCTCTAATCGAGAGGTAAAATCTATTCTGGAAAAGACTGTTGGCCCCACAAGGAAGGATTGGTCTATGAAGCTAGATGATGCGTTGTGGGCTTATCGTACTGCGTTTAAAACTCCAGTTGGTGCATCTCCGTATCGTATGGTTTTTGGTAAGGCTTGTCACTTGCCTCTTGAACTTGAATTAGGTGCGTACTGGGCGATAGCGCAGTTGAATTTAGATCCCACTTTGGCCGGTGAGAATCGTTTGATGAAGCTGAATGAACTTGATGAGTTTAGATTACATGCCTATGAAAACGCGAAGCTGTACAAAGAAAACACGAAGAGGTGGCATGATAATCGTATCCGTGCAAAGACATTCGAAGTGGGACAGAGGGTCCTAAAATACAACTCCAAGTTCAGTAATTATCCGGGAAAGTTGAGATCAAAGTGGTCTGGTCCCTACATTGTGACCAAAGTTACGCCTCATGGAGCTATCGAGATTGAACATCCAACTGAACACCGCACCTTTATGGTGAACGGTCATCGTTTGAAAATCTATCATGGAGGCGAGGATACTAATCGCATGGTGGATCCACATCCGGGAGAGGTCATGTACCTCCTCGAAGCTGAATAGATGCGAGAGGTAACCCGTCAAGCTTAACGACGTTAAACAAAAGCCATTTCATTGTATAATAGTTTATTGCTTTCAGTTTTTCAATTCCTAGTGTATAATTCTAAGTTAGTGTCAAGTTTTAGTGTCTACTTTTAAAGAAATGAGAAGGGTATTGTGTTAATAGTGCAGGAATCGAGTTTGGGAAGCTTGGAGAAATTTTTTGGAAAATCAAAGGCTGGCGCGGACTACCCCCGCGGTGTACCCCCTATACCGCAGGGATGTACCGCGCCCCAAAAACCCGTACCACGGGTCTGTACCACGGGTTTTATCCAGAAGCAAGAAAAAAATGAAGCTGATAGCCGCGGTGCACCGCGCCCTATACCGCGCCTCAAAAACCCGTACCACGGGTTGTGTACCGCGGGTTTTTTGACGGAGATGGTGCGGACTACCCCATGCACCGCACCCCTGCACCGCAGGGCAAAAACCCGTACCACGGGGTGCTAGCTCGGGGTCAAGACAGAAGCGAAAAAAAAAAAAAAAATCAATAGCTGTTGCGCGCGGACTACCCCCGCGGACTACCCCGCGGACTACCCCCTGCACCGCAGGGATGCACCACGGACTGGCGGTTTGTGAAGAATTCGAAGCCCAGTCAACTTCTAACCTTAAGGAGATAAACCCTAGCCTCTTCCACACGAATTTTCCAGCTCCCAACCCTATAAAAACACCTTGAAGCTTGATTAAACCTCTACAACAAACCCATTAACATCATCAAATCTCTCCTCCATCCTCCATAAACACATCCTCTACATCAAATTCACCATTAAACACAATCAAGATCATCAAGCTTTCAAGAGTTCTTCCAAGATTCATCAAGAAAACAACTTCCTTCATCTAATCCAAGCAAGAAACTCAAGCTATACCAAGTTTTCTTAACTTTATTCTATCCTTGGTATAAACTTGAGTTTGGGGTCAATTCAACCATGACAAACAGAACAGATGCTTTGGATTATAAGAGGAGGTGTTGTATCCTAGGGAAGAACAAGAGTTTACCTGGTTCCACAATTGAAAAGGCCATCAATCTTGATAAGCCTACTGAAGAAACACAAGAGAAGGCACCTGCGCCACCACAACACGGGAAATTAACAGCAAGGATGAGGGTATCATCAAAGCCTGAAGACAAGCTACAATTTCAAGTTCAAGGTTCTTCTACTTCTCAAACTGATTCTGGAATTCCTCCATGGGCTCACAATTTGCAACAAGAGTTCGAACTTTTACGATTAGACATCGGAGCACTTTGGAAGGAAATTACACAGATTAAGTCAACATTGGAAGAGGTAACTTTGTTCATGGATATTGATAATTATACTCCCCCTCCGGAGGAGGACACTATGGATCTTCATGGCCAGGTACCCCGTTCTAATTCTTCTTCTTAATTGATGGTAGGCACTAGTTAGGTAGTTTAGTTTAATTTTATTGCTTTATTGAGTCTTTTTTCGAGTCGTGGGGACACGACTCACTTTTGAGTTTGGGGTGGGGTTCGTTGCCTCATCCCAATTTTTTGTGATTTACATGCTTTAAATCTTAGGGTTGCGATGACTGTAGAGAATTTTAAATACCCCCATCAAAGCATGCTTTTTGTGAATTAATGATAGAAAATAGTTGACTTTAGGAGTTAGTATAAAACTTTACTTTGATTGCATGCAAACATGAGTAATTGATAGGAAAAATTAATGAACAATGCAAAAGAAGTAAACTTGTGCTTAAGGATAATAGGTGGTTTGTAGAACGTGAGATCTAAATGAGTAGAGAACCCACTTAGGTATGAACTAGAGGCAAATTGTGTAGATAGGAAAATGATAGAGGCAGTTCTTTGTTAGCCCTTTGAATCCTTTTTTGGCTGTCTATCCCTGAATTAATTTTATCCTTCTTAGACAAATTCTTAGCCTTTAAGCCTTTCTTTTGTCGCCACAATATAAGCCAATTTCCCTTTAGATTGTTAGGCATGACCATATGACCCGCACTTGAATCACGATCCTGAGACTTCCTGTCTTGAGCTTGAGTTTGGGGTGGTGGGTCCACCATATGGGAATTTATTGGGTTGGGATTTTTGAGCTTATCAATTGTGCTCGGTTATATATTTTGATGATTCACAAATTTATTGTATTGTAACCCTTTGCCGGGGTAATAGTGAATGGAAAAGAAGCTATAAAGCTAAAATCATGAATAGGCATGAAGAAAAATAGCATGATATCTCAACATTAAAGAGAGAGTCATAGCTATAAAAAAAAAATATATATATATATAAAGAAACAAAAAGTTATATGAAAAGAATATATATTTGGACCGGCAAAGTGGAAAATTTTAGGTGAACCATCCTTAGTGCTTATTGGGTTAACTTGGGGACGCTAATTAAGCGCGTCAATTGGGTTGAGTGAGAACGAAATTCGAGTGTAAACTCAAGCTCTTGGACAGTTGTTGATGGTAAGTGAGGAGAGAGCCAAAAGCTCACTTCAAATTTACCAAATATACATACCATACCGTCCTTCAGCCTATGCTAAAACCGTAAAGACCTCGTGATTCCTAGATGCACAGTGAGTTAATAGGGATTATTCTAAGTGGAACATTCAACACAAGTAAGGATCGAGGAACACCCTATAGCCACCATCTTGAGATAAGTAATAAGCGTAACCTTCTAGCATTGTGAAATTAATTTTGAATTGATATTGTTTTGTATTTGATTTTGCATGATAAGTGTAGGTGTATATTAATTCTTAAGTTAGACTATATGAAATTTGTTTTAAGCTTTGCTTTGGGATTATTTTCTAGTTTCTACCTTCTGCATTCACCTAAAAGATCCTTGTTTTATTTTTATTTTACTTTGTCGGGACGACAAAGGTTTGAGTTTGGGGTCTTGATGTCTCCCGATTTGTTCTAATTATTAGCCCCTTGGAGACATCCTTTTAGGTGAATAAATGACTTGTTTGATAGACTTTTAAGCTTATTTGATCATATTGCACTTTCTCCCCTTGGAAATTAACTATTTGCAGAATCTGAGCTTTTGTGCGTAAATTTGACTATTTTTAATACAAAGTTAATAGGTTCTTGAAAGACCAATCCAAGGAGAAAAAGTGAGAATAAAGTCTTAGTGTATTTTAGAGTGTTAGGAAATGATTTCTAGTCGAGTTTCCATTTTTAGAGTACACTTTCCTATTTTGATTTCTTGATTTATTGATTTATTCTTTTTAAGCATATGCGGTTTAATTATTTATTTAATGTGAAGCTTTTAAAGATAAATGGTAATTACTTAGAGGCCAAGTCAAGATAAAGATGAAAGGAAAGAAGATTTACATGGAAATAAGAAGATTTGGTAAAGATTTATTTAAAGGAGGAAAAGATAAAGCTGCCTTTTGAAATCTGACATCCAGCCACGTTTTAGGAATTAAATCATAATAAAAGATTGGCATGGATTCTGGACGAATGGTCTGCACCAATAGAAAGAGCTTTTCAAGACAAGCAGTTTCATATATTGGAACTTCTCAAACGGATAAGTATTGAAAAAGATATGATCAAATCAAATCAGCAGCAAATCTTACCTTTCCTAGAATTTAGAGCTACGAATTTGAGAGTCTTTGACTTGTCCTCCACTCCAAGCAAAATTCGACCTAGACTCCTCCAACACCTATAAATACACCCCTTAACCTCCTACTTTCACACACTTCAGAGAATTACACAAGAGGCTTAAGGTTTACAAGTCAGAGCAAGAAGGCAAGGAGAAGCTAGTGCTGGAGGAGTCCTGTTCTTCCATCATCAGTCATCTTAACCTTTAGGTTCTTTATTTTCTTTCTGTAATTCGAAACTATGAATTCATTTATTTTAATTTTAGTTTTCCATTCCGTTATGAACTAATTTCTTTAGTACTTGAGAATCGCTATATGGGTTGAACTTAATTCTGTTTAGTTTATGTTTTCTGAATTTGGGATTTAATATTTTAAATTAGACTAGGTATTTTGTGTTGACTATTATTTTGTTTTAATCACTAATTTTGAAGTCATGAATCAAACTTAGCTCATAGTAATTAGGCTATTCCATATAGTGGCGTATGGATCACCTTGACGGGGGGTTTAATTACAGACTTAGATAATAGACGCATAGTATCCGTTATTGACCTTGACAGGCTTAACTAACCATGCAGCCAATGAGGTAAATTATTATTCATCTGAAAGTAGCTTATATTCACCCTGACGGGGTTTGTAATACCGTTGGATAGCTCTTAGGTCCACCCTGACGGGGGCTAGGAGATATTAGAGTCCCGACTAGCATAATAATACCAGTTTAGCCCTTAAACAGAAGCATGAATTAGATAGATTAGGTGAAACCCTTGCGAGGATCAAGTACTCTTTCTCATCTGAAGTTTCAAATCTCTTTTATTTGCTTTCTTTTAATTCAGTAGTTTATTTTCTTGCATCTTTTAATTTATAAAAACAAAACAAAAATCTTTATTTTATTTTCTGTTAAGCAATTACTCTTACTTTTCGATTAATACCTGAGTTGTGCCTAATCCGTCCCTGCGAACGAACTCGATTTATCGAATATTACTTGGACAACCGTACACTTGCGGTGATTGTGGTTCCTTTACTTTCGCATTAATTTAATAACACACCAGGACCCACCATGCGGCTGTCTCTTCTTTCTTAGTCTCTTTTTCATCTTCTCTAACCACATGCTTGAGTTCTTGTTCAGCCTCTTTCAAATTCTGATCTTTAACAATTACTTCTTCTAAGCTAAGCTTGGTTGGTTCTTTTATGGTTGAAACTTTGAACCGAACATTGCTATCGCCCTGTTTCATATGTAGTTCTTGTTGTAATTGTTGATTGATCATAGTGACTTGCATCAATATTTGCTCCATCGCTTAAATTTGTTGTTACATGAGTTGCACTAGTGATTTGGCGATGTTGAGCTTTTCGTCACTTTCTCTCCTTTTATCGGTTGAATCTTTGATGAATTGTGTAAGAGTATCTTTTGAATTAATTAGTTCCGCTGAGTGCTTTATGACTTTTTTAGATACTTGCATCAAGTTGTTTACTATTTTTTCCATGGCGTCGTTCTGGCTTTGATATGCCTTTATACTTGTCTCTCCGTATATCTGGAGGCTAGCTTGCGTTTTGTCCATGATTTTTTCCAATTCTGAGACTTTATTGTTGGAGTCTTCTTGCGGAATATGCATGGGCTGTGGTGGAGCTTGAACTTGATAGTCGAACCTTCTTGATTAAAATTCTGGCCTCAGACCCCATGCATATTTGGTGCATAATACTTCTCCATACCTAAGAAACTTGAAAAGAGACTAAAAGGAAAAGCGCGTAAAATTGAAAACAAACAAATAAAAACTTCTACACTAAATAAACACAAACAAAACTAACTTAAAGATAAATCCCCGGCAGCTGCGCCATAAAATTGGTGGGGGCAAAGGTGTGATAAATAAATAGATAAATAAATATAATAATAAATGACACACCCTTGACAATCACGAGAAACTCACGGCAAGTATTGCAGATCGTTCGCAAGGATTTGATCTGTTAGATATACTTATGTATATGAGGAAGTGTATAAGATATTACTTGTTTGATAAAAAAACAATAAAAGAAATAAATTTTATTTGGTTTGTTGATAGAAAAGATAATAATACAAATAAATAATATAACAAATAATGGCGATGAGAAATATAGCTTAGGGTTGCTAGTATGCACTTATCCTTCTAATTCTAATTCTAGCTATAAGGGTGATTAAAGCTCTTAAATAAATAGCCAGGATTCTACATTCCTCCTATCCCCATTCTGGGTGGACTTAGGTGGTGACCTAACAATTACCAGGGGACTTTGGTAAGGGTATCCTGTGCAATACTCAGTGGTTAAGTCTCAATCCCTAATGACTATCAAGTTAGGAAAGCCCTTCTGGATCACTACCGCACACTAGACGCTTATGTGATGTTTCAATAATTAGACACCCCTTCTGGGTAACAATCTAACTACTATTAATGGGGTAGTCTATACTCGTGCACTAGCATGAACAACGGTCAATAAATCAAAGCATATAAAACAAATATATGGTTAAGAAGCTAGGATCAATTTAATATTTTCCCAAATAACATAAAAGCAAATAAAGAATTAGAAATAAAAGATTATACATATCCAACCCCAAGCTATGGGAAAATTAGTTCATATCTAAAGACATAGAAATAAAATAAGGATAAAAGTAATTAGAAACAAAGATAAACCAAATAATCTAATACAAATTACTCTAATGATAGAGGGAGATGATGGAGAAGAGGAGTTTGCTGCTTTCCAACTTCTTGTCTTCCTCTCAACAGGTTTTATTGCTTCTCTTGAATGACTAAGGATTGATCTAAGGTTTAGAACTGAGAACGGACATGTTTATAATAGTAAGAGGGTGTATATGTAGGCTTTTATATAACCATAGGTCGAAATCTTGAGTGAAAGACAAGTAATTGGAATCCTTTTCCAGTTCAAATACGTTTCTTAAAAGATAGAAGAGGATAAACACTACTCACTATTTTGATCATATCTCCTTTGTTATTGGTCAGATTTTCACCTACTTTATATCGAAACAATCGCATCAAAAAGATATACGTTTACACTTTTGAATGCTCATCCAAATTCCTAGCCAATTTGAAGTTATCTTCATCTTAGTTGACGTAGCTGCAGAATTTCAGATTTACTTGGCAGCTTTTCCTTTCCTATTTTACCTCTACTTCCTTTTATCTCTTGATTCCTTCCATATCTTCTTTCCTTAACTCTTTATAATTGATTTGGAATTTAATTATATCCCATATATCTTTAAAGCTTCACATTAATACACAAATTAAACCAAATATGCTCTAAAAATAACAAATCATCAAATCAAGACTAGAAATAAGAATTTATCAAATACAAATAAAAATATATAATTAATTAATAAAATACACCTAAACCGATGTCTCAAACCTATATTATTATATCAAAAATAGGGAGACATCACCATTTCTGTATATGCTTTATTTTCTTGTTTTAATCGATTCGTGGAGACACGCCTCATTTTTAAGTTGGGGGTGTGGGAATTCATTGTCTCTCATCTCCATTTTTCTGTGATTTTACTATTTTTGGAAGAAACTAAATTTTTTGATTATGGGATTTAGATGTAGAGTGTGTTTAATAGCTTGAAAGAATAAGCTTAGTAAGTTGATGATAGAAAGTAATATGTTTATGAATTGTTTTATTTTGTATGCTTTGAGGATTTACAAGGAACACATATTGGTAGTAAAGAATAGATTAGTAAGAAATATGGTAGAAGTTTGTTTGATCTTAGGGTACCGTGAATGGTGTGTTGGCTGTGAGATCCCATCTAGTTGAACCCATCTAATGAACGTGCTAAAGGTAAGAGAATAACAAAATCGCATAGTTTAGAAAGTGATTAAGGCGGTTCTTTGATAAGCCCCTTGTTGCCTTTTAGCTTGTTGTCCATTTATTATATTTATATCCTTCCTAGCCCCTTCTAGCCTTTCTAAAGCCTTTTTATTATCCATATTATAAGTCATATCCCTTTAAATTTTAGGACTTTTCCATATGACCCGCACTCGAATCGCGATGCATAGACAATTTTTTAGAGCTTGAGTTTGCGGTGGTGGGTCCACCCACCATTATGGAAATATTATTGGATTGGGAATTTTTTAGCTTATTAGTTGTGCTCTATTCTATATTTTGATGATAATTCACTGTTTTATTATTGTAACCCTTTGCCGGGGTAGGAGTAAATGAAAAAAGTTATGAAAAGAAAAATATGAGAAAAGAATTGCATTATATCTCACATCAAAAAGAGATTCATAGATATATTACAAAAGAAAAAAGTAGATATGAAAAGAAATAATTTATTTGGCCCGGCCAAGTGGAATTATATGTGATCATCTTTACACTTTAGTATTGGGTTATTGAGGATGCTAATTAGTGCATCAAAATCGTTGGGTTGAGTGAGAACGATTTATGAGAGTAACTCGATCTCTAAGGTGATGCGTTGATGTCTAGTGAAGAGAGAGCCAAAACTCATGCTAAATTACCCAAATATACTATCATACCATCCCTAAGCCAAAATTACAAACCTAAAAGACCTTTTGATTCTTTCTATGTAATCAAGAAGTGATTAAGCCGGTAGAGAGTAGTTAGATAGATATTTGGATACTAGTGAAGCTTGGAACAATCTATAGCCTCCTAGGTAAGCTAAGTGAAGAGCCTCTCTTTCGTGCATTGTGAAGCTAATTTGATCTTGAATTTGAGTCGTGATGATTGTGAATATGACAAGTGTACAGGTAATCCAATTTGTAAATATTCTTACATGAAATTTTCTGAGTAGTTTCTTTGAGTTTATTATATATATCATGCTATCTTCTTCCCACTGTGCTTAATTGACTTAGGTGTGTATTTAGAAACTATCCTTTGTTTTTATCTTTATTGTATTGGGACGATACAACTTTGAGTTGGGGGTCTTGATGTATCCCTATTTGTGATATTATAATCTAGGTTAGAGACATCATCTTAGGTGTATTTGATTAATGAATTATAGATTTTTATTCGTATTTTGATAAATTCTTATTTCTTGTCTTGATTTGATGATTTATTATTTTTAGAGCATATTTGGTTTAATTTGTGTGTTAATGTGAAGCTTTAAAGATATATTGAATATAAATATATTCCAAATCAATTCTAAAGTGATAAGGAAAGAAGATATGGAATGAATAAGAGACAATAGGAAGTGGAAATAGGAAAGGAAAAGTTGTCAAGTAAATCTGAAATTCTGCAGCTACGTCCATTAAAGTGAATATAACTTCAGATCAGATGGGAATTTGGATGAGATTTAAAATAAGTAAACGTATATCTTTCGCTGCGGTTGTTTCGATATAGAGTAGGAAAAATCGGACCAATAACGAAGGAGATATGATCAGAACAAGACGGAAGTGTTTATCTTCTTCGGTATTTTAGGAAACGAATTTGAGTGGGACTTGGACTCAAATTACTTACCTTTTACTCACCAATTCCGACCTAGGGTCTTCTTAGCACCTATAAATCTACCCTCTTATCATTGTAAACAAGTCCTTGCTCGTCCTTGCCTAGTCATTAGTATTATTCTTCATATAAGTCATTCCAGAGAAGCAAGTGGTGGGTCCTAAGGTGTTATAAAATAAAGTGATAAATAAAGAGGAACCACTTAACCGCAAGTGTACGGTTGTCCCAAGTAATATATGATAATCAAGTTCGTTCTCAGGGACGGATTAGGTTCAACCCAAATATTAACCAAGTAGTAAGAATAATTGATACACAGAAAATAAAAGATAAGAAGTTTTATTTGGTTTTTGTAAATTAAAATTGCAACTAAAGTAAAGACTAAAATTAAATAAACAGAAAGGAAATAAAGAAAATAAACGACTAACTTCAGATAAGAGAGATACTTGAGTCTCGCAAGGAATCCACTTAATCAATATAATCTATTCTATGTTTAAACGTAGAATTGGAATTATAATATTAGTCGGGACTCTAATATCTCCTAGCCCCCTGACGGGTGGACCTATGAGCTATCCTAAAGTATCATAAACACCTGTATGGTCGAATATGCCTCTTCGGATGATATGATTTTACCTCTTTGGCTATGTAACTAGTTAAGTCTGTCGGTCAATAACGGACATTACACGGGTATTACCTAGATCTGTATTCAAACCCCCCTGTCGGATGATCACTTCGCCACTAAAGTGAATAGCCCAAATACTAACAACTAATTCTAGTTGTTCCTAAAAGAATTAGTAATGAAAACAAAGTAATATTCAATATATAAAACTCAGTCCTATTTAAATCTAAACGATCCCAAATTCAAAACATAGATTCATTAATTAAGGTTCATCCCTTTAAAGTGCTCTGTTGTCTTCTCCCAAAAGTTCGATTTCTTGTTGCAATTTGAGAGCCCATGGAGGAATACAAGAATTAGTTTGAGAAGAAGAAGAACCTTGATCATGAACTTGTGTCTTGACTTTAAGCTTTGATGATACCCTCATCCTTGCTGTTAATTTCTTGTGTAACGATGGTGCAGGTGCCTTTTCCTCTTGTTTCTCTTCAATAGGCTCATCAAGATTGATGGCCTTTTCAATTGTAGAACCAGGAAACTTCTTGTTCTTCCCTAGGATACAACACTTCCTCTTATAATCCATAGCATCTGTTCTGTTTGTCAAGGTTGATTTGACCCCAAACTCAAGTTATACCAAGGATAGAATAAAGTTAAGAAAACTTGGTGTAGCTTTAGTTTCTTGCTTGGATTCGATGAAGGAAGGAGTTTTCTTGATGAATCTTGGAAGAATTCTTGAAAGCTTGATGATCTTGATGGTGTTTAATGGTGTTTTGTGATGAATTTGATGAAGAGGTTGTGTTTATGGAGGATGGAGGAGAGAATTATTGATGTTATTGTGTTTGTTGTGGAGGTTTAATCAAGCTTCAAGGTGTATTTATAAGGTTGGGAGCTGGAAAATTCATATGGGAAAGGCTAGGGTTTGCTTGTAATAAGGTAAGAGTTGTATTAGGTAACAATCTCTTCAAAACTGACCTCGTTGCGGTATACCGGACCTGAACGTATCTCTTTTTCACTCCTCGGCAAAAAACCCGAGTCTTCTACCCGTGGCCACGGGTTTTTTCTCCTGCAGTATACCGGACGTGAGGCGCGGTATACCGGACCTGTGACCCTTCGATTTTCAAACTCTCGGCAAAAAACCCGAGTTATCAACCTGTGGTCACGAGTTTTCCATGGCGCGGTATACCGGACGTTAGGCGCGGTATACCGGAGCTGACCTCGAATTTTTCCACGTGATTCCTTTTGCGTTTCCTAGCACCCCAAACTCAATTACTGCACCAATAACACATTACCTTTCTCATTTCTTTTAAAAGTAGACCCTAAAACTCGATACTAACTTAGAATTATACAGTAGGAATTGAAAACATAAAGAAATAAACTAATATACAATGATTTGGCTTTTGTTTAACGTCGTTAAGCTCGACGGGTTACCTCATGAATCATTTTTTCACATAACCTCCCCAGCAGTGAGTAAGGTTATCAACGTTTGCTACACGGAATTTGCATCCATTGGCTTTTATGACCACCAGTTGATTCGAAATAACCCTTGTGACCATGAATGGTCCTTGCCAAGAACTCTTGGCTTTGCGCGTTTTCGGAGGAGGATTAGGCTTCTTCATCGCAACCTCTTTGCCTACTCTGAACCCCCTATTCTTTCTCTCCTTCTTAGGTTATTTTGGAACCTTCAGAGCACGCCCTTTTTCTTTCTTCTTCGCATGGTCAAGGTGTGGATTTTCCTTAGGATATGGAGGATTTTTATTAGGTGGTTTCTTTCTGAGCTCTCTTTCCTCCATTCCTATGTTTTCCACAACCTTAGTTGGCTCCTGTTCAATCACATCAATACGGAAGCAATCCTCCTTGGGATCCGGAAACTTCATTGGTTTAAACATGTTAAATTTTTCCTCCTCGTCTTGAATACGCATAATAAATTCACCGTTTTCTACATCAATCAAAGTACGCCTCGTGGCTAGGAATGGTCTTCCAAAAATAATGGGGACATTCCTATCCGCGTCGTAATCAAGTGTAACAAAATCAACAGGAAAGATTAACGTACCCGCCTTTACGAGGACATTTTCTAGTCTTCCCTCTGGATGTACGAGGGATCTGTCAGCCATTTGCAAAACCATAGAGGTGGGTTTTGCGTTTCCTATTTTCAACTTTTCGAACACAGACTCTGGCATGAGATTAATACTTTCTCCCAAATCACACAAAGCTTTCCCTTGCCACTTAGCACCAATGGAAATCGGGATCGTAAAACTTCCAGGATCAAGTAATTTGGGTGGCAACTTACTTTGGCAGATGGCACTACACTCCTCTGGCAAACCTACCATTTTATTCTCAAGATACTGACGCTTGCTGGTGATAGCTCCTTTCAAGAATTTCATGTATTTCGGTACACCTTTGATAGCCTCTAAGAAAGGTATATTAATGTTAAGCTTACTCACCATGGTCATGAATCTCTGATATTCCGCAGTATCTCCTTTTTTCTGAACTCTTAAAGGGAATGGTGGAGGAGGACGGACTTCTATAGAATCTTTATTTTTTTGTTTTTTCCGGAATCCTCTCCTCTTCCACTACTTCTGGTTCATCTTCTTTTTCCCCTACATCCTCTACCGTTTTCTCTTTCACAGTTGTTTCTTTTTATTTCATAACGGGAAAAGGTGGTGGTGGAAGCTTCTTACCACTTCTAAGCGAGATAGCGTTACACTCTCTTCGTACTGCTTAGGTTCTTCAGTATCACTTGGTAACTATCCCTGTGGACGCTAATTTAATTGCTTTGCCATCTGAGCTATCTGAGTTTCCATCAATTTAAATGTTGTGGCCGTGGTTTGTTAAATGTTGATTAGTGTCGTCAAGGTTTGCTGAACATCTAATGCGCCTTCTTGAGGATGAGCAGGTAGAGCTTTCTGGTTCATGGTCTCGGTATAAGCATCTTGAGGGGGTTGTCTCTGAGCTTGATTTCTGTAAGCTTGTCCACCTTGGTAGTTGTTTTGAGGTCTTGGTTGATAGTCATTGCCTTGGGGACGTGGTTGATATGCATGTTGCGGATTAGCAGCCCTATTTGGATTCTAATATTGGAAACTCGGATGGTTTCTATTCGGTTGATAACCTTGACCACTTGAGTTATAATTTCCTCGGTTGGAAACAAACATAACGGATTCTGTATTGTGTGGACAATTCTCCCAATCATGATCTTTTGTACTGCAGTTAGAACATCCATAAACTTCTTGTGTAACATTAACTTCTGCTCTTCTACCTGCCACACTCTTTGTAACAGCTAGAGTAAGCTTTTTTAATTGTTGCTCGAGTTTATTTTCCATGGCGGTGAATTTTTCTTCAATCAACGCACTATTTCCACCTCGAATAGGTGTTCTCACAGTATTCCAACCTAGTTCAATCGTTTCAATTCTATTAAAATAATCTTAGCATGGACTGGTTCTACCTGTAGAAATCCACCACCACAAAGAAAGTCTAGATCCTTTCTTGAAGAGCCATCAAGTCCTCGGTAAAATATCTTCATCTGTTGAACTTCTGTGAGGCTATGATCAGGAACTCTTCTTAAACAAATCTGAAATCTCTTCCAACTTCTACCCAACGTCTCGTCTTGATCTTGTTTGAATGATGTTATTTCAACTTGAGCATCTAATCTCATATTCGGTGGGTAGTATCTATCGAAGAACACAGTTTGTAATGCGTCCCATGTTGTAATTGTTCCTGGTTCTTGAGAATCATGCCACTCACTTGCTCCATCAATAACGAAGTATCTAAAATTAGCAAAGTACATTTGCTCTCTAGTTACTCCTTGCGTAATATAAGAATCGCAAATTTGCATGACCTTCTGTGCAGCACGGATTGGATCTTCGCCAGGTGCTCCTCGGAAATTACCATAACTATGAAATTGAGATAACATACCAGGATCGGGTCTGAATCTCGCGACATTAATATTTGCTGGGCCAATTCCGAGGGCAGGAGCTCTAAATGGAGCTTCTTCAGGGCCATTGATGACCCACGGATCATTGTTCTGAGGAGGAGCTTGTGGAACAGCAGGAACAAGAGGAGGGTTGAGTTGATTTTCAGCCATTGTCTCTCTTGCTAATTGCTCGTCTAACTCTTTTGATTTAGCTTCTCTCTTTCTTTTATTTGCTTCTTGAACTAGGTTTTCGGGATTTGCAAGAATCACGATATCTTCACGCATAAACCAAAACCTGTAAACCTGAGAAAGAAAGACAACCCAAAGCGTAAAACTGAAAAATAAAACTAAAACTAAACTAAAAATTAAACTACTAAAAGATTAACACCGGGGTCACACGCTACCGTCCCCGGCAGCGGCGCCAAAAACTTGGTGGGTCCTAGGGAGTTATAAAATAAAGTGATAAATAAAGAGGAACCACTTAACCGCAAGTGTACGGTTGTCCCATGTAATATATGATAATCAAGTTCGTTCTCAGGGACGGATTAGGTTCAACCCAAATATTAACCAAGTAGTAAGAATAATTGCTAAACAGAAAATAAAAGATAAGAATTTTTATTCGGTTTTTGTAAATTAAAATTGCAACTAAAGTAAAGACTAAAATTAAATAAACAGAAAGGAAATAAAGAAAATAAACGGCTAACTTCAGATAAGAGAGATACTTGAGTCTCACAAGGAATCCACTTAATCAATATATTTTATGCCATGTTTAAAGGTATAATTGGAATTATAATATTAGTCGGGACTCTAATATCTCCTAGCCCCCTGTCGAGTGGACCTAGGAGCTATCCTAAAGTATCATAAACACATGTATGGTCGAATATGCCTCTTCGGATGATATGATTTTACCTCTTTGGCTATGTAACTAGTTAAGCCTGTCGGTCAATAACGGACATTACACGGGTATTACCTAGATCTGTATTCAAACCCCCCCTGTCGGATGATCACTTCGCCACTAAAGTGAATAGCCCAAATACTAACAGCCCCTGTTGGATGATCTCTTCGCCACTAAAGTGAATAGCCCAAATACTAACAGCTAATTCTATTTGTTCCTAAAAGTATTAGTAATGAAAACAAAGTAATATCCAATATAAACAAAAACCAAAACCCTGAGCGATATCAGAAATGAGAGTCTTTGTACGCGCCTCATGCGCTGCTGAATAAAATTCATTTTGTTGGTGTCAAAGTAGTTAACGCGTTTTGTTTCTTTTCATTTCCTTCTTTTCCGTTCGAATCTCTAACCAAAAAACCCCTAAATCTCACATTTTTGGGATTCTTCTCTTCGAATCAATTGTTATTCTCCATATTTTCTGGGATCTAACAATTGTTCATACCATTTCAAGCCAAGTTCATCAGAGATTTGAATTTCTAAACCTAACCAAAACTTCCGCTTCTTCTTTTCATCTATCTAAACCTAATCGCTAGCTATGGCACCGAGAAAGAGAATTGTTAAGGCTGATATTACGAGGCAGATGTTTGAAGATGCTCAGTTGACTAAAGAGACAAAGGAGCAGCAGAATAATACAAAAGGGGAGAGATCGGCGTTGGGCAAATCGGTGACGGGAAAATCAACGGTGGGTAAATTGGTGACGGGTAATGCGGTGGCGGTGAAATCGGTGACGGGAATTAACGAGAATAGCGGAGTGGTGAAGAGCGTAACAAAGGAGACGGGAAAAATTCCTGTTACTCCACTCAGAAACAAGGAGAACAATGAAGTGTGGAAGATGATAGCTAAGGAGACGAGAAATTCTATTGTAAGTTCGAGCAAAAACAGTGAGGAAATTCAAAGCACACCGAGGAATAAGGTGAGTAATCAGAAGGAGAACCTAAGTCCGATTGCTGTTACTGATAAAACAGAGAATGAAGTACAGTGTGAGGTAAATGTTGCTAAACCTTGGGTCAAGTTGTTTGAAAGTAGAGATGCAGCTAAACTTGAATTAGATTTTCATGAGCCAATTGTCCATGAGGGTAAGATGATAATTAAACCCCCTAAACAAGTGTTTGATAATGGGGGCAAGGTATGGGAGAATTGCCTAATAGGACAATTCATAGGTCAAGCTCCTCAGTTCCATGCGATTATAAACTTTGTGAAGTACCAATGAAGGGAGTTTGGGAAGGTGGATGTGAAATCTAAAGGGAATATGTATGTGTTTACATTCGATGAATTAGAAATGAAAGTTAAAGCACTGGAGCAGATTTGGCATATTAGTGGTAGGCCTCTTTTCTTGAGAGAGTGGTCAGCTGATATGAAATTTGGCAAAATTGAACTGGATAGAGTCCCATTATGGATTAGGTTAAGAGATGTATCCATGAATCTGTGGAATAGGGATGGTTTAAGCTATATAGCTAGTGGTGTAGGAAACCCCTTACAAATGGATTCAATAACTGAATCAAGAACAAGATTAGGTTATGCAAGGGTGTGTGTGGAAGTGAACTTGAAGAAGGAATTGCAGAGGAAAGTGTATGTGGACACAGGGGTGAGTGAATTACATGAAGTAGATGTTCTTTATGAATGGGCACCAAGAAAATGTGAGAGGTGCCAGAGTTATGATCATGACATATGCAAACCTTAGAGAAAAGTGTGGGTTCCTAAACTAAATCAGAGTATGAAGGAGAAGGAAGAAGCAAGAATTTTAGATAAAGGAAAAGCTGTTGTGAGTGAGGAAGTAGTGCAAAATGAAGGTGGGAAATTAGGTAAGCAAAATGAGCAATGGAGTCTGGTGCCAGGTAAGAATAGAAGTGGAAGTAGCAAAATTGAGTCCCCCTACTACTAACAACTCATTTAGTGTATTAAGAAGCCCCCTATCTGCTCTAGATGAAGATATTGAGAAGTTGATTGGTAGTGCACAGTTAGAGGATGTGCACAAACATAAACCCCCTGATCCATGATCATTGGATCATGGAATGTTAGGGGTTTGAATATGACCCTAAGACAACTTGATGTCTTGAACTACATATTCACAAATAAGGTTCAGATCATGTGCTTACTGGAAACAAAAGTCACATATGAGAACATGATTCAAATAAAGAAAGAGAGATTTCAACACTATAATATGATTCACAATTATGCTAAGGACCCTAGAGGTAGAGTTTGGGTGTTGTGGAAGGAGAATGAGTGCAAGGTGGATTTAATTGAAGAGACTTATCAAGCTGTGCTACTAAAAATTGAGGATGTCAGTAATAACATTAATATATATTTGAGTGTGGTTTATGCAAGTAATGATGAGAAGGAAAGGAGATTGTTGTGGAAAGATCTAGTGAGGTGGAGCAAGTTATATAGTGGAGAGAGTTTTGGGTGTGTTGGTGATTTCAATGAGATTATGAAGATAGAGGATAGATTGAATTGTGAAGAGATTAATCAATATACTCAAGAGTTTATAGATAGTGTAGAAGAAGCAGAAATGTTTGAACATAATTCAGTGGGTAACTATTATACTTGGACAAATAGGAGTGTGGTAAATCTGAGAGCTAGTAGAATAGATAGGTTGCTAATAAATATAAAATGGATGGATTCAGTGTATTCTAATGTGCTATACTTGGCCCCTTCAACATCTGACCATTGTGTAGTACAACTGGAGATTGGAAAAGTGCAGAAGAGGGGTCCCTCACCTTTTAGATTTTTCAACATTTGGTGCAGTCATGAGAGGTTTTTAGAGGTAGTAGATAAGGCTTGGAGAACTGGAGTTGAAGGTTCAGCTATGTTCAAATTATGTACTAAGCAGAGAATTGTAAAAAAGGCACTTAAAGCCTTTAATATTATGTATTTTAAAAAGGACCCTTTATATATTACTAATATGAGGTTAAAATTGCGAGAGGTGAAGGACATTATTATGCAGGGGAATTTTGATGAAGCTATATTAACTGAGGAGGAGATTATTTTACACAAACTGGAAGAAGCTATCATTCAGGAGCATGAGGTACTGAAACAAAAAGCTCGAGCAGCCTGGACAAAAGATAGTGATGCGAGTACAACTTATTATTTCAAGCTAATCAAGGGGAGGCAAGCTAAGAATAGAGTCACTACTTTGATCAATGATAATGGTGAAGTGTTAAACAAACCTGAGGAGATTAAGAGAGAATTTATATCTTTTTATCAAAAATTAATTGGTACTGAAGATAATATGGAGGAAAATTGCAGTATAGAGAGTATAAACAAGCTCATACAAACCAGCCTTACAGAGGAGCAAAGAGAAAAGCTGATCAGACCTATTACACCTGAAGAGGTAAAAAAAGCATTTTTTTTCTATTAGTGAAGATAAATTCCTGGGTCCTGATGGTTTTACTTCCAAGTTTTATAAAGTTTGCTGCAGTATTGTAGGTGATGAATTTTGTGAGGCAATTATGGAAATATTTGAGAGTAGGAAAATGCTGAGGGAAGTAAACACTACAAATATTACTTTGATCCCAAAAGTAGCTAACCCCTCAAATGTAAGATTGTTTAGGCCAATATCCTGTGTTAACACAACTTATAAGACACTTTCAAGGATTTTAACTGAGAGATTAAGTGAAGTTATGAATTATATTGTATCCAACAATCAGGCAGCGTTTGTGAAGGGGAGGTATATATGTGATAATATCATAATAGCTCAGGATGTTTTACATGATTATGAGAAAAATAATGTGGGTCCTAGTTGCACTATTAATGTAGATATTCAAAAAGCTTATGACAGCTTGAATTGGAACTTTATTTTCAAGACCTTAGGTGCAATGGAATTTCCAAATACATTCATTAAATGGGTAGAGATGTGTGTGACAACTCCTAGCTACTCTATAGGTGTTAATGGAGAAATGGTGGGGTTTTTTCAAGGCAGAAGGGGCTTAAGACAAGGGGACCCATTGTCCCCTTATCTATTTGTCTTGAGCATGGAAGTGTTAACTTCAATTTTCAAGGTTTGTGATCAGAATCAAAGATTTTCCTTTCATCCAAGATGTGAAGAACTTAAACTTAACCACATGATGTTTGCTGATGATTTGCTAATCTTCATGAAAGCTAATGTGGAATCAGCTGAGGTGATAACGGAAGGTTTAAATATCTTTTCTAGAATGTCAGGATTAAGAATAAATAGTAGTAAAAGTGAGGTTTATTTTGGTGGAGTATCTAATGAGAAGATTGGGAGAATTGTGCAGATCTTGGGAATTAGGGAGGGTAAGTTACCTGTAAGATATTTGGGGGTACCCCTAAGTACTCGGAAATTGAGTGTAGGTGATGCAAATAAGTTAGTAGAAAAAATTTGCAAGACTATTAATAATTGGAGTAATAAAATGCTGACTTATGCAGGCAGACTTGAGCTTATAAAGGTAGTGCTTGTGAGTAAAGTTCTCTATTGGTGTAGAGTGTTTTTGCTCCCAAAGCAGGTTATTTACAAGCTGAATAAAAAATTCACTAGCTTTCTGTGGAGGGGTAATTTGGAAAGGGCAAGAGGAGCTAAGGTTGCTTGGAAGAAGATTTGCACCCCTATAGCTGAAGGTGGATTAAATGTGCCTGACCTGGAGGTATAAAACAAAGTTTGTTTACTTAGCCTATTCTGGAGAGTTTATAAGAATAGTGATAATTTGGTGAGTTGTTGGGCCCACAAGAATGTGTTAAAAGGGCAATGCATTTGGGGTATGTGTGAGAGACAGGATATGGCGTGGATTTGGAAGAAACTTCTCAAGGTTAGAAGTATACTTATGAGTTTATAACTCATGAGGTAAGAGATGGAGGAAGTACATTTTTGTATTGGGATAGGTGGATTGGAGGTAAGAATGTTAATGAAGTGTTGAGTAGAGGAATGGAGTTTAGTAGTTTGTGGGTAAACAAGACAGTTAAGAGCTGTTACAATAGAGGGAGGTGCCACTTCTCTAAGGAGTTAAGAGGCTTAGCTGAAATTGCTCCTAAACTGAGTAATGGGGAGGATAGGAAAAGGTGGACAGCAAATTGTAAAGGTAACTTCTCTTTCAAGAAAACCTTACAAATTATTAGAGGTACAGGGACTATTTTGGAGTGGACTAGAATTGTATGGTATAAAACCAATGTACCTAAGTGTAAATTTATAACTTGGTTTGCAAGTCTTGATAGATTACCCACAAAATACAGGATGAGTGAGTGGGGTTTGGAGGTGGATAGTAAATGCAGTATGTGTTTGAATGGTGTGGAAGATAGGGACCACGTGTTTGTGGTTTGTCCTTATGCGAGAAGGATCTTGATTCAATGTATAGAAAGGTGTGGAGTAGTTTGGCCTGACTGCAAAACTTGGGATGAAGTGCTGGAGTTGATAATTAATAATGCTCAAACAAAATTCCTGAATTTTATCCATGGAGGTTGGTTTACAGCTTATGTTTATTATACTTGGTTGAACAGGAACTCAAAGATACATGATGGGAAGATAAAGAATGAAGAGGAGCTGCTGCACAATATACAAAATTTGTTATATATTAAATCTTGTGACTGCGGGAGATATAGTGAGAATAGTAGGAGTAAAGAAATTGTTAAAAATTGGAAATTATGTAATGTGTTTAGTTAGTTATGTTTTGTAATAGATAGTAGCACTGCATAATTGAGACAATGTCCTGTTAAAGGGGTTTTTTAATAAAAGTTTGCTTAGCGAAAAAAAAAGTAATATCCAATATATAAAACTCAATCCTATTTAAATCTAAACAATCCCAACTTCAAAACATAGATTCATTAATTAAGGTTCATCCCTTTAATGCGATTCTCAAGTATAAAGAAATTTAGTTCATAAGAAAATTAAAGACTAAAAATAAATAAAATGAATTCATGTTCAAATACAAAAGATAAATTAATAACCTAAAGGGTAGGATGACTGTTGATGGAAGAACAGGATTCCTCCAGCACTAGCTTCTCCTTGCCTTCTTGCTCTGACTTGAAAACCTTAAGCCTCTTGTGTAATTCTCTTAAGTGTGTTAAAAGAGGAGGCTAAGGGGTGTATTTATAGGTTTTAGGGAACCCTAGGTCGAATTTACTTGGAGTGGAAGACAAGTTAAGAACTCTCAAATTCGTAGCCCTAAATTCTAGGAAAGATAAGATTCTGCTGCTGATTTGATTTGGTCATATCTCATTCAATACTTATCTGTTTGAGGAGTTCCAATATATGAATCTGCTTGTCTTGAAAAGAGCTTTCTATTGGTGGAGACCACTCGTCCAGATTCCTAGCCAATCTTAAGTTATGGGATCATTTTTGAAACGTGGCTGGAATTTCAGGTTCATAAGGCAGCTTTATCTTTTCCTTCTTTGCATATATCCTTCCTAAATCTTTTTATTTCCATGTAAATCCTTTTTCCTTTACTTATTTATCTCGACTTGGCCTCTAAGTAATTACCATTTATCTTTTAAAGCTTCACATTAAATAAATAATTAAACCGCATATGCTTAAAAAGAATAAATCAATAAATCAAGAAATAGAATTAGGAAAGTGCACTCTAAAAATAGAAACTCGAGTAAAAACATTTCCTAACACTCTAAAATACACTAAGACTTTAATTCTCACTTCTCCTCCTTGGCTTGGTCTTTCATGAAATTCAAGAACCGATTAACTTTGCATTAAAAATAGTTAAATTTACGCACAAAAGCTCAGATTCTGCAAATAGTTAATTTCCAAGGGGAGAAAGTGCAATATGATCAAATAAGCCTAAAAGACTATCAAACAAGTCATTTATTCACCTAAAAGGATGTCTCCAAAGGGCTAATAATTAGAACAAATAGGGAGACATCAGCAAGTTGACAATATGAATCTCTATTTTAGTTTATTTCTTGTTAGCATGAACTAATTTTCCCATAGCTTGGTTTTTCATATGTATAATATTTAAATTCTAGTTTCTTCTGTCTGTGTTTGTTTGTAAAACCTTTTTGAATTGATTCTACCTTCTTAACCATATATTTGTTTTATATGTTTTGACTTATTTTCAGCCTTAATCTTGGTCATGTTAGGACTGTCTTAATAGTAGTTAGATGGTCACATGGAAGGGCTGTCTAATTATTGAAACCACCACATAAACGTCTAGTGTGCGGTAGTGATAAGGAAAGGCTTGCCTAATCAGATAGTCATTAGGGTATGATATATATAACCACCGATCATTGCGCAGGGTCCCCTTATCCAAGTCCCCTGGTAATTGTTAGGACACCACCTAAGTCCACCTGGAAGGAGGTTAGGAGAAATACAGAATCGTGACTACTTATCTAAGAGCTTTAATCACCACCCTTATTAACTAGTAGAAGAAATAGAAGGATAATTCCATACTAGAAAACCTAAGCTATATCTCTCTCATATTATTCTTACATCTTTAATTTATTGTCTTTAGTTTTATTAATCATTATTCTTCTCAATCATTATTATTTACTTTTCTTGTCTTTTGATTCATTGAACTATTTATTACTACACTTTCTTGGTAATCTCTTCTTATAATACACTAAGTCCCTGAGAATGAATCTTAATTTATTATTAAAACGTGCATACGACCTGTAATACTTGCATTGAGTAACGTGTCTGGTTAGGGTGATAGTTGCATATTTATTTATCATATTTTTTCACACCCTACCAGCCACCACGATCATATTAGATATATGGCCAAAGCATACGTTCAAGTGAGATGGAAATATGTTATTATGGTGCTACGCCATATGGGATTCAACCAAGTCTAGTTATAGTAGATCTGGAATTGCATTTTGACCTATTCTTCCAGCTTAACCTTAATGGAGAAAGGTTACCGGCTTTTGAATCTAGCATAGGATTAAGGCAAGGTGACCATCTTTCTCCTCTTCTCTTTTCTCTTTTGACATAATCTATTACTAGTATATTATTAATCAAAAAGATTTTGAAGAAACTATTAAGGGAATCAAAATATATAGGTATTGCTTGGTTATTTATCACTTACTTTTTATGATTCACTATTTTCTCTTACGTTAGAATGGAAAAAGATTAAAGAATTTTAGGAATGTATTGAAACTTATTGCGCAAGCTCAGGTCAAAGAGTGAACATTGCTAAATCTCCGGTTTGTTTTAGCAAAGGTACTCCAGACCTTATCAGAACGGAGACTATCAATTTTATACATATCAAAGAAACCACTGATTTGGGAAAATACTTGAGAATTTCTTAATGACACATACGTTTGAAGATTGAAGCTCTGGCGTGGATAACAGCGTATAAAGTTTTCTCAAAAGCGCAGGGGTGGATTGCCAAACTACTATCATAAGAGGGAAAAGAAGTACGCAGTAAAGCGGTACTACATGCAATACCTGCATACCCATGTCCATTTTCTCCTTCACTGACACTTTTTGCATGAAACTGACATCTATTATCGCCAACTATTGGTACAACTCGCTCGAGGGACGGAATATTCATTGGTTAACTTGGGAAAAAATGTCGCTAGCCAAAGTCATTGGGTGGGATCGAATTTAGAGATTTGTAAAAGATGAATATCTCTCTGCTTGCGGAACAGGCGTGGAGACTATTACAGAATCCTAACTAGCTAGTGGACAAAGTACTGAGTGAAATCTACCACCTGCAACACTGAAACAGAGCAGATACTGGTCATGGGAGAGTCTCATTGGGGGACGGGATTTGTAGATTTAAGAGGGAATCCTTCAAATTGGAAACGGTGAAAATAGTATTATTTGGGACCATTGGTGGCTAAAATCGGGATGTATTCATGATAAACCAACTACTTCGGGCATTCAGACAGTGAATCAACTTATGTTATTAGAGGAAGAGGCATGGAACATGAAGATCATCGATACAATGTCCTCGTATTCGGTTTGCATTGAAATTGAAAAGATGCATACTCTTAGAAATAAGGTTAAGATACGTTTACATGGTCCCACACCTAGTCCGGATAATACACTACGAAATCCGGCTATCAGACGTTGACCAATAATGCCATAGCCAGTACAACACAAACGTCCACTCAAGGTGAAATGAACAACCTCAAAGTCTAAGAGTTAGTATGGAAATCTAATGTGCCTAACAAAGTCCGCATTTTTGTTTGGAAGGCGTGGGTGGACATATTACCAACTCAGGAAAATCTAAAGACAAGAAACTATGCGACTAATAACTGGTTTTACTGGTGTGACGAACAAGAAGAAACAATTAACCATTTCTTACTTCATGTGTATTGTGTAAACAGACCTGGACTGGTTCTACTCTTCACTACAATATATCTTACTCATGTTATGGAACATTTGGAAACAAAAATTGAAGATCGTACTTGAAAACACACAATTTGAACCAGATATGATCATCCTGGCAATGAACTCCATGATGAAGGAACTTTTTTTGGTAATGATCGGGACCACGAGTCTAGAAGCGTGGTTCAAGAAATGATCCCCAGAGACAACAAGACCTGGAATGAGACAGGACTAGAAGAGTTACACACAATTGTTACATGTCACGTATCAAACGAATTCGAGGAGTATCGGGATTGTGCATCATGAAATGAGCTCACATAATAGACGGTTTATATTACAATCTGTTATGCCAGATTCGGCATATGAAGGTGAGGCAAGGGCTTTACTAGATACTAGATTGAGTTGTTCTAATGATCCAGCTTTCAAAACTATTATTTGTTCTGATAACCTCGAGATCAAGGTATTAGGTACCACGGGGGCAGAGGCAGGGCGATTGAGAGGGATCCATGGCCCCCCTTATTTTTCTAAAAAAAATATATAACTATCATTAAAAAAAATTATAATTAATTGATCCCCAAAATTTTTTAGAATCTTAATTTGGCCTCTCTAACTTTTAAAATTTAATATATTAGGTTATAATTTAATTTATAAGATTTTTAATTAATTTACAACAAATATATATTGTTTTTTATAAAAAAAAATAAAGAAACTTATAGGATAATTAATAAAAAATAATAGGATTTATATTTCAACCTTTACATAATATAGCCACCTATAGTGCAATTTTTCATAATATATAAGGACCTATTTAAAATTTTTGTATATTATATTGACTTATAGTGCAAATTAAGGCAAAAAAATTCAAAGGCGTTGTCCCGAACACCCTTGGCCCCCCGTAACAAAAATTTCTAGCGCCGGACCTGGAAACCGTCAGCTGCATGGTGGCAGCACATGGTGCAGTGTTGCGGATTAGAGAGTTTGACGAACGACATGGAAACGTGTGGTTCAATGATATCACGTGACGTCTTGACGGTCTGACCGACAAGACTGCGCGCTCAGCTAGATGGAGTGCCAGATGGATAGTGGGGCATTGGGTGCCCCGAATCTCTCAACTTGGGTTTGGCTGATCTCCGTCGTGTTTGTCTTTGTATAGTACCAATCCAAAAGATAAAAAATAAATATAAATATAAATATAAATATAATTATACACTCAACATTATTAATTTCTTTCTTATTCATCTTTAGCATTAAACAAAAAATAGAAAAAATATAATTATTTATTTTTCTTTCTTCTTTTCATTTTACTATAATAAATGAAAAAAAAAAGATTATTTTTCCTTTTCTTTCTTTCCTTTTCATTTATTTTTAATTATCTTTAATCAAACCAAATATTAACCAGGGTATTACTTTTTCTGTCCACTTTTGGAAAGAAAAAATATTAGTTATCCTATCACCCGTATTTCACGTGGATAATGTACTTTCTTTGGCAATAAAGCTTTATGCACCGTCAGCCCATAATCATAGTTTACCCTTAAATTAAAATAACTGCCATTTATGTGTGTGTAATTAAGTTACCAATATTTTTGTATGTAAATAATTATCCATTCCAACATATATCTATCCAACTAATATTGGTCAATTGACCAAAAAATAGAAGGTAATGACAGAGAATCATTTCCATATTAATAGGATGACAAAGAAAATTAATTATTGTTTATCCAAAAAATACTCCAAAAAATGTGGACAACCCTCAAAAAAAAACTTCAAATAATCGAGATCTTGGTATCCAAAGTCTATATAAACCCAGAAAACATATTAAACAAAATATATGTTGTCAATGTAGACGAGGGAGTTACACTTCAATAAGAGAGAACGTTTTATAAGAACTCATAGGCTTCTTCCCAAATACATTAAGTTTTTTCAGAAGCCTATGTTAATCCTCAATCTTTTGAAGTTCGATGCCCATTATCTCAAAAAACCTAAAAGAAATATAGATATATATATACTATAATAATTGTTTAAAAAATGGCTGGAGGAGGTATAGCTGCGGGGCCTGTGGGTAACTACGATGGCCGAGTTACTGGATTTGTTATTATGAGTTGTTTAGTTGCTGCAACTGGTGGTCTGCTCTTTGGATATGATATCGGTATCTCAGGTTGGTATATTTTATAATATCTCGTTTCATGTTGATTAATTAAAGAGTACTAATGTTCCAAAAAAAAAAAAAAAAATGCAGGAGGAGTCACATCTATGGATGAATTTTTGATTAAGTTTTTCCCACATGTATACGCAAAGGAACAAAGTAACACTGGAGATAATCAATACTGTAAATTCGATGATCATATGTTGACCCTCTTCACTTCATCACTTTACCTGGCTGCACTTGTTGCTTCATTCATTGCATCTGCAACAACAAGAGCTTTCGGTCGTAAAGTTTCCATGACTATTGGAGGGTTGGTTTTCCTTGTTGGTGCTATTCTTAATGGAGCTGCCATGAATATAATGATGTTGATCGTTGGAAGATTATTGCTTGGTGTGGGTGTTGGTTTTGCTAATCAGGTAATACTTATTCTCTCTAGCATAAATTTTGATTTTTCGTCTCCTTTGTTTGACCTTGTGTTATTTATAATGCAGTCCGTGCCAGTTTATCTATCAGAAATGGCCCCAGCCAGGCTAAGGGGTGCTCTTAACATTGGTTTCCAAATGGCTACGACAATTGGTATTTTCGTGGCTAATATGGTTAACTTAGGAACAGCACAAATGAAGGAGAATGGATGGAGAGTTTCATTGGCTCTTGCAGCAGTTCCTGCAATCATCATGACCCTTGGATCTTTGTTCCTCCCTGATACTCCTAACTCACTTATCATGAGAGGCAAGACCGAGCAAGCCAAGGTTATGTTGAAGAGAGTTCGTGGAACTGATAACATCCATGATGAGTTCCAAGATCTCGTTGATGCACATGAGATGGCTGAACAAATCCAAGACCCATGGAAAAATATCTTTAGAAGACAATACAGGCCTTCACTTGTATTCTCTTTTCTCATTCCATTCTTTCAGCAAGTCACTGGTATTAATGTGATCATGTTTTATGCACCGGTTCTTTTCAAGACTCTTGGTTTTGGTGATGAAGCTGCCCTTATAACCGCTGTACTTAGTGGCCTTGTCAATGTCTTTGCTACACTTGTTTCAATCTTTACTGTTGACAAGTTTGGCAGAAGAAAATTGTTCCTTGAGGGTGGAATTCAGATGCTCATTTGCCAGGTAACTTATACATATCAGAATTAAACACTATATATGCTCATATTGTTTTATATTTCCTTAACAGATTGCTGTTGGTACACTCATTTACCAAGCCTTCGGCACATCAGGCTCAGGTTCCTTCACCAAGACTAACGGATACCTTGCAGTATTTTTCATCTGTGTATACGTCGCAGGATTTGCATGGAGTTGGGGACCATTGGGATGGTTGGTACCAAGTGAAATATCTCCCATGGAAGTACGATCTCCAATGCAATCCATCAATGTTTCTGTAAACATGCTCTTCACATTCATCATTGGACAAATCTTTCTCAAAATGCTTTGCTACTTGAAATTCGGACTGTTCTTCTTTTTCGGTGGATGGGTATTGATTATGACTATATTCATATACTTCTTCTTGCCCGAAACAAAGGGTGTACCCATCGAAGAAATGAACAGAGTATGGAAGGCTCACTGGTTCTGGGGTAAGTATATTCCAGATGATGCTGCGGGTCTTGAAGGACACAAGCATGCCCCTATGTAAACTGCTTTAGTTCAAAAACTTTCTTGCAAAAGTTCTCCAGCCAAAAAAACAAAAGAACAAAACAATTGTTAAACTAAACCATCTTTTGTAATTTCTTTTATCATTGACATCAATTTTGTAATGATAAGTATCATTTTATCATATATATATGAAATATAATATTGTCCAATATATATATTCCTTAATTTTTTGCCTTATTTGTTTATTGTGCTATTTCTCTTTCTTCTTTTTAACATACGAGGTCTAAACTACCAGTGTATTGAGGGTATCTTCTCGATGGAAGGAGATAGCCATGAAACCATTGAAATCATCTGACAATGTTTTGATACAATTCACATCTGAAATTGAAATTGTTGTAAAAACTCTTAGCAAAACGTAATAAATCTTTGGCGAAAATAGATCAAATAGATCTATGGTTGAAAAACAAATCAAACCCAGAAAAAGATAAATGCAGAAATTAAAGAACACAAGGATATATCGTGGTTCAGCAATATGCCTACATCCACGTTGAAGCCACCCTCAGATGATGCTTCGCTTACTATATGAACACGGTTACAACTTCAGATTACAGGATTTACAAGAATAGAACAGCACAAGAGTTTCAGCGTGAAACCCTAAGATCAATCGAGAACAGCTACTCAATCTACAAGTATAATACTTGATTACAACTATTCTAATTATCAATCTTATAAGATAGATTGATAATGTTTACAAAACCCTAAAAGATATCTGAAGAACAAGAGAGAGAAGAGAGCGAAGAGTCAAATACGAGAGAGTGAGTTATGACCAAGTCTGAAGACTTGGGTCTTTTATATGGCCCTCAAAGGGTTTTAATCTGAGCCGTCCAAAGTGGTACTTGATCAACGCGTGAGATTAAGTCTCATAAGTAAGGCGGTGCAAGTTATAACCCGATAAATAGCCCATATCACTTGCTGAAGTGTATAGCCACATAAGATGCCAACTGGACCATTTGACCAACCTTTTGACTTTACCAAATATCAACAATCTCCACCTTAAAGTCAAACTTCATAGCTCTTCATCATTAGTTGTCCTCCACGTGTTCAAGTAAGCTTAGCACCATCTGGTTGCTTCAAAATAATTAAATCTGCAATAATTATTAAAACCACAAGTTAATAATTTATAATTATCAAAATCAGAAAATAGAGAGTTAGAGAATATTCAGCAGATTCAAGCAATGCTTAAATTTGCTAACTGTAACAATTTTAGTTCCCATATCTGCTGGATTCTCTTCAGTCTTTATTTTCAACAGTTTAATTCCTTCCGTCACAAGCCAAGTTCTGATAAAATGGAACTTCACATCTACATGTTTAGTTCTCTCATGGTACACAGGATTTTTGCTCAATTGTATAGCACTTTGACTATCACTAAATATAGTAGCAGTTGACTTAGTCAACTGTAATTCCTTAGTCAAACCTTGTAACCAAATGGCTTCTTTGAAACAATCACAAATAGCAACATATTCAGATTCAGTGGTTGATAAAGCCACTAAGGGCTGTAACTGAGATTTCCATGTAACACAATTATTCCCAAGTACAAAACAATAAGCTGTAGTAGATTTTCTACTATCTCTATCACCAGCATAATCAGCATCCACAAAACCATGTAATTCAAAAGGTACCTCATACTTACCATACTGTAATCCAACATTTATAGTACTGCTAATGTAAGAAACTACCCATTTTAAAGTTGTCCAATGTTCAGGACCAGGATTGGACATAAATCTGCTGAGTAATGATATTGAATATGATAGATCAGGCCTTGTACTTATCATTGCATACATGATAGAACCAATAACATTTGAGTAAGGTATATAACTCATTTTTACTTTCTCAGTAGCATTTTGAGGACATTGATTCTTACTTAAGATGAAATGCCCAGCTAATGGCATTTCTACTTTCTTACAATTCAGATTACCAAATTTCTCAACTAGCTTAAGGTTTTTGATGCAACTTAAGTCTGATTTTATTTCTATCTCTTTCTATGATCATACCCAAAATTTTCTTGGCCTTACCTAAATCCTTCATTTCAAATTCAGAATTTAGATTTGCTTTTAAATCATTTATACTCTGCAAAGAATTGCTAATTAGTAACATATCATCAACATATAATAGCGAAAATATCACATTCTTTGAATCAGTGTTAAAGTACAAACAATTGTCATAAGCACTTCTTTTAAAACCAAGGCTCAAAACAAAATTATCAAACTTTTTATACCATTGCCGAGGGGATTGTTTAAGACCATATAAAGATTTTTGAAGCAAACAAACATGTTCAGGATGTTTAATATCAAGAAAACCCTCAGGTTGTTTCATATAGATTTTCTCCTCAAGTTCACCATGTAAAAAAGCAGTTTTAACATCAAGTTGTTCTAATTCCAAATTATAACAAGCTACATATGAAAGCATGATTCTTATAGTTTTAAATTTCACAACAGGAGCAAATATTTCATGAAAGTCAACACCTTCCCTTTGTGTATAACCTTTTGCTACAAGTCTAGCCTTAAATCTAGGGGGATCAGATTCATTAACACCCTCTTTTTAATTTAAACAACCATCTACAATCAACAAGTTTTTGTCCAGGTGGGTTTTTAACAAGAATCCAAGTTTTGTTAACATGTAAAGATTGCATTTTTCATAGCTTTTAACCATTCATGTTTATCACTAGACTTAAGCACCTCACTATAAGTTTCAGGTTCAGAATGTATTACCTCAGAAGCTGCAATTAAGGCAGTATAGACTAACTCAGCATAAGAATACCTTGTAGAGGGCTTAGGATCCCTCTTTTCTCTATCTCTAGTTAGCTGATAGTTTGAGAGACTTTGTTGAAGTGATTTTTTGAAGATCCTCAGTTTCTGAGTGTGGCTCAGTGTTACCTGGCTGCTCAGATGGCTGAGGTTCTGAATCTTCTTCTTCTGTAGCTGGATCAGGATTGCTCTCATCATTTCCAGCTTGTAAAGGCTAAACCTCAAACTCTGTTCTATCAGTAGTGACCTTTTCAGGTGTAGTATCTGCCTTATTTGAGTCAATACCTGAAATCACAGAATCATTCTTGCAAGGAAAGTTAGATTCATCAAATATTACATCCCTACTTATAATGATTTTAATGCCTTTAGCACTTTTATCCCACAATCTATAACCTTTAGTACCCTGCATAGTTTGATAACCAAAGAAAACACATTTAAGAGATCTAGGATCTAATTTTCCTTCCCTATTATGAGCATATGCAGCACAACCAAATATGCGCAAATTAGACAAATCAGGTTTTTTTATTGTTCCACAATTCCATGGGACATTTCATACTAAGAGATCTATTGGGACTTCTATTTATCAAATAGGTAGCAGTATATAGTGCTTCACCCCAAAAAGATTTAGGCATACCAGATGTGAATAAGAGGCATCTAACTTTTTCTAATAAAGTTATATTCATTCTTTCAGCTACACCATTTTGTTGTGGTGTTTTTCTAACAGTTATATGTCTTAATATGCCTCGCAATTTACAAAATTATCAAATTCTTCATTGCAAAATTCAAGACCATTATCAGTTCTAAAAGTTTTAACATGCTTTCCAGTTTGGTTTTCATACAAGATAAGCCAATCTTTTATTGTTTCAAAAGTATCACTTTTATTTTTCAACAAAAAAGTCCAAACACGCCTAGAATAATCATCTACAAGGGACAAGAAATATTTTCTACCCCCATGTGTTTCATACTTATCAGGACCCCACAAATCAGCATGTATGTATTCAAGTATTGATTTAGACATATGAACACCCACATTAAATTTCATTCTGTGTTGCTTAGCTAACACACAAGGCTCGCAAAAAGAAAGATTAGAGATAGTATCTTTACCAAACATTCCATCCTTACTTAGCACATTCAAGCCTAATTGGCTCATATGGCCAAGTCTTAAATGCCACTTAACAGTAGTTGCATTATCAAGGTTAGTACTAACAGAGTTCATATCATTTTCAATACACATACCATCAAGAATGTATAGGCCAGACATTTTCTTACCACATAAAACAAGTTTATCATTTTTAAACACATTTATAACACCATTTGAAACTTTATAAACACAACCCAAGTCATCTAAAACACCTAAAGAGATAAGGTTTCTTTTTAGATCAGGAATCCATCTAACATCAGTAAGGGTCACATTTTTACCATTATTAAGTCTCAAATTTATTTTACCAATACCAGCTACCTGACATGTATTATTATTACCCATATACACAGTTTCAACATTAGTTTCAATCAAATCCACAAACCAATCTTTATTAGGGCTCATGTAAAATGTACAACCAGAATCTAAAATCCAATTAGACTTACAAGCAATGTCTGAAACATTAAGGACCTCACAAGTATCATCAATCTTATGGGGCATACATGCAATATTGGTTTCAATATTATTATTGTTATTTTTGTTCTTAAGCGCATAACAATTCTTCTTAATATGGCCTGGTTTACCACAATGATAACATTTACGAGTTTCCTTATTCTTATTTCCCTTATACTTTTTCTTATTCTTATTGTTCTTAACATGCTCATGATTATCAGTTTTATGATTCACAAACAAATTATTTCCCACACGTTTAATATTCTTTAATTCAAGTTCCCTAGTTTTCAGAGAGGCAACAATTTGATCAAATGTAGGAATAACAGTAGAATATTGAAACGCATCTTTAACTACTTGATAAGAGTCAGGAATAGCATTCAAAAGGATCATGCATTTAGAGGTCTCATCTAAAGCCATATCAGAACCTTTAAGAACAAGATTAAGTTTTAAAAACTCATCAACATTTTCATCAATTGTCTTAGAAGAATCCATTTTATACGAAAACAAGTTTCCTTTCAAGAAAGCAAGATTAGGAGCAGATTGTGAAGAGTAAAGAGATTCAAGCTTACCCCATAAGTCAAGTGCAGTATCTACTCCATCTACTTTTCGTATAACATTATCTGATAGGTTTAAGAACAGGAGATTATAAGCTTCTTCTCTTATTTCGTTTGTTCTTTTCAAAGATTCTTCGGACCATTTTTCAAGATCAGGCTCGAGAGCATTTATGACCTTGTTATGTGAAAGTAATACTCGCATTTTCTTCTTCCATAAACTGAAATCACCTTTTCCATCAAATACAGATATTTCAAGCCGTGTTGTTGCCATTCCTTAAATTCTGTATATAAGAAACAAAGAGAAACAACACATGCAACACACTATTAGGGTTAATTAAATCGAAAAACCCTAGAAAAAATTATTCAAGGATTTTAAGTTTTCGGAAAACCCTAAAGATTTTAGATCTGTGAGTTACAATACAAGATTAAGAAATTGTATTGTTGAGAAAAGATTTTCAGAAAAATTTAACACGCCAAAACACAGATCTGTAAAGATTAGAACCAAATCTTTTCTTAAAACGTTTTTAAAGATCAATCGAACAAAGCTCTGATACCACTGTTGTAAAAACTCTTAGCAAAACGTAATAAATCTTTGGCGAAAATAGATCAAATAGATCTATGGTTGAAAAACAAATCAAACCCAGAAAAAGATAGATGCATAAATTAAAGAACACAAGGATATATCGTGGTTCAGCAATATGCCTACATCCACGTTGAAGCCACCCTCAGATGATGCTTCGCTTACTATATGAACACGGTTACAACTTCAGATTACAGGATTTACAAGAATAGAACACCACAAGAGTTTCAGCGTGAAACCCTAAGATCAATCGAGAACAGCTACTCAATCTACAAGTATAATACTTGATTACAACTATTCTAATTATCAATCTTATAAGATAGATTGATAATGTTTACAAAACCCTAAAAGATATCTGAAGAACAAGAGAGAGAAGAGAGCGAAGAGTCAAATACGAGAGAGTGAGTTATGACCAAGTCTGAAGACTTGGGTCTTTTATATGGCCCTCAAAGGGTTTTAATCTGAGCCGTCCAAAGTGGTACTTGATCAACGCGTGAGATTAAGTCTCATAAGTAAGGCGGTGCAAGTTATAACCCGATAAATAGCCCATATCACTTGCTGAAGTGTATAGCCACATAAGATGCCAACTTGACCATTTGACCAACCTTTTGACTTTACCAAATATCAACAATCTCCACCTTAAAGTCAAACTTCATAGCTCTTCATCATTAGTTGTCCTCCACGTGTTCAAGTAAGCTTAGCACCATCTGGTTGCTTCAAAATAATTAAATCTGCAATAATTATTAAAACCACAAGTTAATAATTTATAATTATCAAAATCAGAAAATAGAGAGTTAGAGAATATTCAGCAGATTCAAGCAATGCTTAAATTTGCTAACTGTAACAATTTTAGTTCCCATATCTGCTGGATTCTCTTCAGTCTTTATTTTCAACAGTTTAATTCCTTCAGTCACAAGCCAAGTTCTGATAAAATGGAACTTCACATCTACATGTTTAGTTCTCTCATGGTACACAGGATTTTTGCTCAATTGTATAGCACTTTGACTATCACTAAATATAGTAGCAGTTGACTTAGTCAACTGTAATTCCTTAGTCAAACCTTGTAACCAAATGGCTTCTTTGAAACAATCACAAATAGCAACATATTCAGATTCAGTGGTTGATAAAGCCACTAAGGGCTGTAACTGAGATTTCCATGTAACACAATTATTCCCAAGTACAAAACAATAAGCTGTAGTAGATTTTCTACTATCTCTATCACCAGCATAATCAGCATCCACAAAACCATGTAATTCAAAAGGTACCTCATACTTACCATACTGTAATCCAACATTTATAGTACTGCTAATGTAAGAAACTACCCATTTTAAAGTTGTCCAATGTTCAGGACCAGGATTGGACATAAATCTGCTGAGTAATGATATTGAATATGATAGATCAGGCCTTGTACTTATCATTGCATACATGATAGAACCAATAACATTTGAGTAAGGTATATAACTCATTTTTACTTTCTCAGTAGCATTTTGAGGACATTGATTCTTACTTAAGATGAAATGCCCAGCTAATGGCATTTCTACTTTCTTACAATTCAGATTACCAAATTTCTCAACTAGCTTAAGGTTTTTGATGCAACTTAAGTCTGATTTTATTTCTATCTCTTTCTATGATCATACCCAAAATTTTCTTGGCCTTACCTAAATCCTTCATTTCAAATTCAGAATTTAGATTTGCTTTTAAATCATTTATACTCTGCAAAGAATTGCTAATTAGTAACATATCATCAACATATAATAGCGAAAATATCACATTCTTTGAATCAGTGTTAAAGTACAAACAATTGTCATAAGCACTTCTTTTAAAACCAAGGCTCAAAACAAAATTATCAAACTTTTTATACCATTGCCGAGGGGATTGTTTAAGACCATATAAAGATTTTTGAAGCAAACAAACATGTTCAGGATGTTTAATATCAAGAAAACCCTCAGGTTGTTTCATATAGATTTTCTCCTCAAGTTCACCATGTAAAAAAGCAGTTTTAACATCAAGTTGTTCTAATTCCAAATTATAACAAGCTACATATGAAAGCATGATTCTTATAGTTTTAAATTTCACAACAGGAGCAAATATTTCATGAAAGTCAACACCTTCCCTTTGTGTATAACCTTTTGCTACAAGTCTAGCCTTAAATCTAGGGGGATCAGATTCATTAACACCCTCTTTTTAATTTAAACAACCATCTACAATCAACAAGTTTTTGTCCAGGTGGGTTTTTAACAAGAATCCAAGTTTTGTTAACATGTAAAGATTGCATTTCTTCTTTCATAGCTTTTAACCATTCATGTTTATCACTAGACTTAAGCACCTCACTATAAGTTTCAGGTTCAGAATGTATTACCTCAGAAGCTGCAATTAAGGCAGTATAGACTAACTCAGCATAAGAATACCTTGTAGAGGGCTTAGGATCCCTCTTTTCTCTATCTCTAGTTAGCTGATAGTTTGAGAGACTTTGTTGAAGTGATTCTTGAAGATCCTCAGTTTCTGAGTGTGGCTCAGTGTTACCTGGCTGCTCAGATGGCTGAGGTTCTGAATCTTCTTCTTCTGTAGCTGGATCAGGATTGCTCTCATCATTTCCAGCTTGTAAAGGCTAAACCTCAAACTCTGTTCTATCAGTAGTGACCTTTTCAGGTGTAGTATCTGCCTTATTTGAGTCAATACCTGAAATCACAGAATCATTCTTGCAAGGAAAGTTAGATTCATCAAATATTACATCCCTACTTATAATGATTTTAATGCCTTTAGCACTTTTATCCCACAATCTATAACCTTTAGTACCCTGCATAGTTTGATAACCAAAGAAAACACATTTAAGAGATCTAGGATCTAATTTTCCTTCCCTATTATGAGCATATGCAGCACAACCAAATATGCGCAAATTAGACAAATCAGGTTTTTTTATTGTTCCACAATTCCATGGGACATTTCATACTAAGAGATCTATTGGGACTTCTATTTATCAAATAGGTAGCAGTATATAGTGCTTCACCCCAAAAAGATTTAGGCATACCAGATGTGAATAAGAGGCATCTAACTTTTTCTAATAAAGTTATATTCATTCTTTCAGCTACTTTATTTTGTTGTGGTGTTTTTCTAACAGTTATATGTCTTAATATGCCTCGCAATTTACAAAATTATCAAATTCTTCATTGCAAAATTCAAGACCATTATCAGTTCTAAAAGTTTTAACATGCTTTCCAGTTTGGTTTTCATACAAGATAAGCCAATCTTTTATTGTTTCAAAAGTATCACTTTTATTTTTCAACAAAAAAGTCCAAACACGCCTAGAATAATCATCTACAAGGGACAAGAAATATTTTCTACCCCCATGTGTTTCATACTTATCAGGACCCCACAAATCAGCATGTATGTATTCAAGTATTGATTTAGACATATGAACACCCACATTAAATTTCATTCTGTGTTGCTTAGCTAACACACAAGGCTCGCAAAAAGAAAGATTAGAGATAGTATCTTTACCAAACATTCCATCCTTACTTAGCACATTCAAGCCTAATTGGCTCATATGGCCAAGTCTTAAATGCCACTTAACAGTAGTTGCATTATCAAGGTTAGTACTAACAGAGTTCATATCATTTTCAATACACATACCATCAAGAATGTATAGGCCAGACATTTTCTTACCACATAAAACAAGTTTATCATTTTTAAACACATTTATAACACCATTTGAAACTTTATAAACACAACCCAAGTCATCTAAAACACCTAAAGAGATAAGGTTTCTTTTTAGATCAGGAATCCATCTAACATCAGTAAGGGTCACATTTTTACCATTATTAAGTCTCAAATTTATTTTACCAATACCAGCTACCTGACATGTATTATTATTACCCATATACACAGTTTCAACATTAGTTTCAATCAAATCCACAAACCAATCTTTATTAGGGCTCATGTGAAATGTACAACCAGAATCTAAAATCCAATTAGACTTACAAGCAATGTCTGAAACATTAAGGACCTCACAAGTATCATCAATCTTATGGGGCATACATGCAATATTGGTTTCAATATTATTATTGTTATTTTTGTTCTTAAGCGCATAACAATTCTTCTTAATATGGCCTGGTTTACCACAATGATAACATTTACGAGTTTCCTTATTCTTATTTCCCTTATACTTTTTCTTATTCTTATTGTTCTTAACATGCTCATGATTATCAGTTTTATGATTCACAAACAAATTATTTCCCACACGTTTAATATTCTTTAATTCAAGTTCCCTAGTTTTCAGAGAGGCAACAATTTGATCAAATGTAGGAATAACAGTAGAATATTGAAACGCATCTTTAACTACTTGATAAGAGTCAGGAATAGCATTCAAAAGGATCATGCATTTAGAGGTCTCATCTAAAGCCATATCAGAACCTTTAAGAACAAGATTAAGTTTTAAAAACTCATCAACATTTTCATCAATTGTCTTAGAAGAATCCATTTTATACGAAAACAAGTTTCCTTTCAAGAAAGCAAGATTAGGAGCAGATTGTGAAGAGTAAAGAGATTCAAGCTTACCCCATAAGTCAAGTGCAGTATCTACTCCATCTACTTTTCGTATAACATTATCTGATAGGTTTAAGAACAGGAGATTATAAGCTTCTTCTCTTATTTCGTTTGTTCTTTTCAAAGATTCTTCGGACCATTTTTCAAGATCAGGCTCGAGAGCATTTATGACCTTGTTATGTGAAAGTAATACTCGCATTTTCTTCTTCCATAAACTGAAATCACCTTTTCCATCAAATACAGATATTTCAAGCCGTGTTGTTGCCATTCCTTAAATTCTGTATATAAGAAACAAAGAGAAACAACACATGCAACACACTATTAGGGTTAATTAAATCGAAAAACCCTAGAAAAAATTATTCAAGGATTTTAAGTTTTCGGAAAACCCTAAAGATTTTAGATCTGTGAGTTACAATACAAGATTAAGAAATTGTATTGTTGAGAAAAGATTTTCAGAAAAATTTAACACGCCAAAACACAGATCTGTAAAGATTAGAACCAAATCTTTTCTTAAAACGTTTTTAAAGATCAATCGAACAAAGCTCTGATACCACTGTTGTAAAAACTCTTAGCAAAACGTAATAAATCTTTGGCGAAAATAGATCAAATAGATCTATGGTTGAAAAACAAATCAAACCCAGAAAAAGATAGATGCATAAATTAAAGAACACAAGGATATATCGTGGTTCAGCAATATGCCTACATCCACGTTGAAGCCACCCTCAGATGATGCTTCGCTTACTATATGAACACGGTTACAACTTCAGATTACAGGATTTACAAGAATAGAACACCACAAGAGTTTCAGCGTGAAACCCTAAGATCAATCGAGAACAGCTACTCAATCTACAAGTATAATACTTGATTACAACTATTCTAATTATCAATCTTATAAGATAGATTGATAATGTTTACAAAACCCTAAAAGATATCTGAAGAACAAGAGAGAGAAGAGAGCGAAGAGTCAAATACGAGAGAGTGAGTTATGACCAAGTCTGAAGACTTGGGTCTTTTATATGGCCCTCAAAGGGTTTTAATCTGAGCCGTCCAAAGTGGTACTTGATCAACGCGTGAGATTAAGTCTCATAAGTAAGGCGGTGCAAGTTATAACCCGATAAATAGCCCATATCACTTGCTGAAGTGTATAGCCACATAAGATGCCAACTGGACCATTTGACCAACCTTTTGACTTTACCAAATATCAACAGAAATGGTGACAGCTTTTGATCACAAGAATATATCTCTTCAATTCGGCTTATTTTTCTAGTATAATAATATGTTATTTATGTAAGATCTTTTACCTAGAGGTAGTTTACATGATAAATTTCATGGTACTAAAAGAGTGAAATTTCGGATGGAAAGAGATACAAGGTAGTAATTAATGGGTGTTTCCGAGGGAGCTGAACTATTTTCCTATTCAAGCACCGAAATAACTATAAAATCTTCAAACATCCTTCTTTCAGACGACTTTGAGCCACGTCTTTCAGATTTCGGACTTGCTAAATTAGCTCCGAATACTTGTTCGCACATGGATAACTTTGATATTTCCAGAATATTTGGTTACGTGGCTCCAGAATATTTGATTCATGGACGATTAAACGAAATATTGATGTATATGCCTTCGGTGTTGTACTCCCCCGGACTTTTATCTGGTCGAAAACCAATTGATAATCAAACTTTGAAGGCTCGAGGAAGCCTATTCATGTGGGCAAAACAAATTATCAAGGTCGATAATTTGTAACACTTGTTAGATCTGGGGTTGAATAATTCGTAAGACTATGTTTAATTCGAGTGAAGGTACTTATAAGTGCGATAAGTGAATAAGTATTATGAGAAAGTCAATGCAGCTGAGCAGGTTTTTGAAGTTCTATGGAATACGAGACTTGAGGGGTAAGATTTATAACCATTTGTTGAATGCTTAAAAGAGGGAGTGTTACACTTGAAATAAACAAGAAGGTTTATTAGATAAACCTTATACGCATCGGATTGGAATGAAGAGTCCAGAATTCTGACTTCTTGTACTTGATTGAATTGGAATGAATGAATCGCTTCTGCTATCTGGTCGTAGAACTAAACTTTTTTGTTTTCACAACCTAAATGTCTCAGAATTATTTGTGGTGTATTCTTGATTTGGAGAGAAAAGAAAAGTACGCTTGTGAGTTGTTGATTGTGTTTTTTGTGTTGTGATTTTGTGAGAAAGAAACGCTCTATTTATAGAGCTGGAGAGTTGGTTTATTAGCTGTTAATAAACCACTCTCCCACTTTCTCCACTTCCTCCACCATCAAAGTGGAAAGTTATCAAAGATAACTTCCCTGTACGTTCATGCTTTTCCCATCATGGGTGACATGAAAATAAAAACTTATTTTTATTTCTTTCAGGGAGAATAGGTTCCAATGATCAATTCTATACTTAGTATATATAGACATGGATTAGAATTGAAGATTTATACGTATAACATTCTTTTGAAAACTTTGTGCAAGAGTAATAGAATGGATGATGCTCATAAGTTTCATTACGAAAAGAGTGCTCACTTGAAGAGGTAAACTATGTAAGCTTGGTGAGAATAAAGATGCTCGTGAAATATCACAGAGATTCAACATGAGTGTGCCTGCGTATTAATTCTTTGATACACGAATTTTGCAAATAATGTGAGATTGAAGTATTTTTTTGAGTTGTTTTCTGAAATGCGTAGTAAGGGAGTTGATAATTATTTCATCATGTACACAACAATAATAAGTGTATTATTTGAGTTAGAGAATAATTCTTGGTTTCAGAGGAGAGTGTTAAGTTAATATGGAGTAGTCTTATAGGGCTGAAACTGAAGTGAAAAAAAGAACTAATAATTGAATTCAGATGTTGAAGGACTTTGAAACATGCCGACACTGTTTGGGAGATAAGCTTTAGAAATTTTAGGGTAGAAATGATTCCCTATATGAGTAAAGCGAATTTGTTTTCAACATTTATGTAATGAGTAAATAAAAGAGGTTTTCTACATTTCAGAGAGAAGTTGAAAGACGAGGTTAGTAGCTGAAAAAAAAAAGAATTATTTGAGGAGTTAATTAGGATGAAAAAGAGGGTAAAACCAAGTGTGGAGATGGCGATCTTACGACGTTTAGAAACAGGAGGTCGGCCATCTCTCCACTAGTTACTTCGCCCACCACCTCACATGATCTTGTGCTTCATTTCAATGTATTGCGGAAGCTGAAAATAAAGAGGTTGTGTGAATACAGTTAGCTTTAGTGCTGATGGTGCGGTTGCCAGAAGAATCATACCTTAGTACTGGGAAACTGAAAATATTAAACTTTATTCCATTTGAGTCATCATAACAATGTTTTTCAAGCCAATATTATGCCCTTCTCTACAGACAAAAGTATTGTTACTTGTGTTGCTGATGGGAAGGTACGACATGCACATATTTGAGAAAATGGGAAAGTGGATATAAGTTACTGCGTGTCCCATAGCTCGAAGAAACTCTAAAAAGAAATTAAAAGCAAACAAATAAAACATATACAAAAATGGTAATGAAGAAAAAGAACATACTCTTGAGCCTATTGCTTTGCTTTATCAACATCCAAGATAGGATTTACTTGATCTTTCGCTGAGTCACGCTTTAATTGCGCAAGGAATGACATGATGTGTACCTGATTAGTTTTGATTTGTGCCACATCATCGTCCAAAAAGGTTTGCGCTACTTCAACTTTACTCAATTACTCTTCTACCCTTTCTTGCCAAATAAGATCCTCTTCTTTTGATTCTTCGTGTGGAGGTTTCTTAAATTCTACTCCTCTTAAAATTGTCTTGATCCAAGTATTGTCGATATTATTGCTTACTTTATACATTAAATTCTCTTCTTCACCCAGAATCACATTCGCTTTTTGTACAAGGCACGTGATCATATTAGGATATTTCACATTAAATAACAAAAGTGGAGAGACCAAAAATCGCATCACCTCATCAAGGATCAACTGTGCCACGTCTACTTCTTCCCCTCTTAAAACAAAATTCAAAAAGATGGTGTTTCTCTTAGTTACATCTGAAGTACGCGTGTTTCCAAAGGCATTTGGTTTGAGTAAATTGTGCCAAATTCTCGTATCGGCTTGGACATATTTCTAAGGCCAAGGTGCCTTCAATTCTACCTTGTGTGATTGCACTTTTTCTTCATCTAATACATGCTCAAAAGTTGATTCCAATCGGAAGTCTTGATATTTTTTACCGCTTCTCTAAACTTACATTGTCCAACCAATTTCTTGAACTGGAAGTGGTTTCTAATCTCTTCAACTATAAAAGGAACTAACTTTCCTCGTACTGGAACACGACCATCACTGTCTCGGCTAAAAGAGGCCTAAATTAAACTCGGAAACTAACTCCATACACAAATTCGAACGTCTCATCATGAACTTAGTCCAACCCATCTATCTCCCATCTCTAAGAATCTCTTATAATTACCTTTTCCAACTTCTTTTCCGAATACTCCCTCATGAGCAAAAGGCAAGTCCGGTAAGTTTGTTTTTGCGGAAGCTAACAAGGCCTTTGCAGCTTCATTCGTCTCGGGCATAGGAATCTCGATTTGTAAAGTCTGTGGTGTCTTCTCCTTGAAAGTTGTAATCTTTTTGCTCTTTGAATTTACCACTGCATGCTTTCATCTACTTTCTTGACCTGTTTTACCCTTTTTCTTCATACTAGAACTTGAACCTTTTTCAATATTCTTCTTCTCTATAGAACCCAATACCTTATTTTGATTCTTCTTCATCTCCATAATAGTAGATACTGTTTCTGTTCTTTTCGTCATCTCAATTGACCTCCAAATCAAAGCTTTGAACACTCTTGAAATTTTGTACCCCTTGATTTTGGGTTGAACAAAGGTTATTTGGGTTAGGAAAGGTGTTAGGATGATGAATCTCTATGTGGCTAGGATGAACTCTTGCTTGATTGGTATGGGTTTAAGAAAATGTTTGACTTTGGAAATTTTGGGTTTTATTCTTGGAGTATAGGTTTTATGATATGATTTGGGTGGTTGAATCTTCTTTATAATGATGTGGGGAAGGATTTGGATGTGAATTTATGGTGTTTGGGTAGTGTTTTGATGTGTAGTGAATGTTTGTAGAAGCTTTAATGGAGTTGGGAGAGCTTTGGGGAAGAAAGAGAGGTTTAAGGTTTTGATTTTCATAACTAATACTAACCTCTTCTCTTCAAATCCTTTTATAACATGATCAGGCAGCGTCGTGCGGTGCACCGCGGGTGAGCTGCGGTGTTCCGCAGGTATCTTCTGTTGGACCCCGTGCCACGGTCTTGGTTTAGGGGTCTCGGCAAGGACCCTGATTTTGCACACCGTGGTGACGGTCTTGGGATGGTGCAGTGTACAGCATGGAAGTTCTGTTCGGGACCGTTGTCACGGTCTGGCGCCAGTGACGATATGGTTCTCTGCGCTGGACCGTTTTGCTGAACCTTGATACACTTTTCTTCGGGTGCGGTGCACCACAAGGATGGTGTACAATCTGTTTTTTGCCAATTTTTCGCGTTTCTTCTCCTTAACTCGATTTCTTAAGTACCTACACATCAATAACACTACTACCTTCCTCAATACTGCAATATCTACTAAAAACAACTAATATAAACATAATTAAAACATACAAACATAAAAGTTTGCGGGTTGTCTCTCGTACAACACTTTTGTTTAACGTCTTTCAAAGTTAGACATGTTACCTCTATAAAAATTTCTGTATATACTCTCCACATCAACGAGCAAGGCTATGAACATCTACTAATCTCTGTTTAATACCCCTCTTAGGTCTAATCTCTATCACTTTAGTTGAAACAACTTCCGTAACTATGAATGGTCCCATCCACGAATCTTTGTGATTGTGTGGCCTATTCTCTAGTTTGCGGGCTTTCCATACAACTTCATGGCCGACCCAAAACTCACTCATTGGTCTAGTATCCACATGATATGTGTGGGTTTCTTCTGGGACTCTATATTTTGCAACTGTGTGGATGAGAGGAACTGTGAGGTCCAACTTCCTTTGTTTCTTACCCTAAACATAGAATGTCTCAGATACGTTTTTTGCATGGAGAGTAATTGTTCCCTCTTGTAATTTGTTGATGCTTTGACTTGTGGCCAAGAACAGCCTTCCAAGTATGACTGGAACCTACTACTGCTAATCTGCATCATAATCAAGAATAACAAAGTCAGTAGGGATGGTGATATTACCTGTTTGGACATGAACGTACTTTAATGTTACCCATGTCTTTGTCACAGAGCTATCCGCAAATTGTAAGTTCACGGTGTTTTTTCCTCCTTTTTCAGTCCAAGCCTATGAACAAAGACTTGGGCATAAGATTCACACTCGACCCCACATCACACATGACTTTCACTTTGAGCATACCACTAATTTGAATAGGAAGATTAAATCTTCCTGGATCTTTGAGCTTGAGTGGTACCTCCTATTCAACTTTTCTTGAGGCTCTCTCAGTATGAGCCACAGTCTCTTTACTGGTTCTACACTCGCTTCTTTCTATGGAATAACTTGTGTGAATACTTGTTGCGGTGTAAGCCCTTTTTTCGCAATCTCAAGCATCTGGGCGTTGATATGTTTTGGACTATATGCATCTACACATGCTTTGAGTTCAATGTCATCCTTTGGATTTGTCTTAGGAATGGATGATGACATTGCTTGATCAATTGGTGGTGAGCCCGCCTTCTCTTCTTCTTTCTCTTCTTGAACAACAGGTGCGACTTCTTATTTCTTTTCTTTTGAGGCTTCTTCCTATTTCTCTTTTGGTCTACTATCTTATAGTTCAATAGTTGGTCTAATATATTCTTGCATGTCCTTGAGAAGATTTACAAACTCATATTCTTCGGAAGAATCAGGATCTTCAGAAAAGAGAGAGTCTTCGGGGCTAGACTTGGTTGGTTCTTAACTTCCACGGTAATTTCTGCAGCATGTGGTACTTCCCTTTCCTTTTCTGTTTCTAGGCGTATTGCCTTACAAGCTTCGAACCCAACATTTTCGTCACCTCCTTCTTCAATGGACTTCACTTCTTTTGCTTCTATATATTTATTTATTTGATCTAATTGTGTACTTAATATTTGAATTGTGGCCTCTTGTTCACTGAACTTCTCACTTTGTTATTGAATATTATTTGTAACTAGATCCATGAAAGTTCGTAATTTCTTCTCTGATACTACTCCTTGTTGAGGATATTGTGGTAAAGCCTTCTAAGCTAGATTATTGGTATAAGAATCATTGGTTGGTTTTTGTAAAGGAGCTGGGTCTAATAAAATTCTGGTTTCCTTGATAAGGACCTAGATCTCTGGTGTCTCCTGGTGTGTGATAAAATCACCATCCTAAATGAGAGAGACATTACCCACAATTGCACGGGTCATTCCAAGTAATGTGTAAATAATACAGATTTCTTTCTCAGGGACGGATAGTTATAACACAGATATTAATCAGATTAGTAGTAGTAATTGTTTAAAACAAAAAAGTAATTTGATTAGATTGGATTTGATTAAGAACAACCAATGCAGTAAGATAAAGTAAAGAAATTTTTAATTGAAAAGAAATAATGCAAGTAAATAAGGTTGGACGCAAGAATGAGAGAGGTACTTGAGTCTCACAAGGGTTTTACCTAAATCTCTATGATTAATGCTTCTGTTTAAGGGCTAAACAAGTATTATTTTTTTAGTCGGGACTCTAATATCTCCTAACCCCCGTAAGGGTGGACTTAGGATCTCTCCTACGGTATTATAAACCTTGTCAGGGCAATTATATCTACTTTTGAATGGTTAAGTCTCTTACCTCATTGGCTGCGTGGTTAGTCAAGCCCGTCAGAATCATTGACAAACACCACGCGTCTATTACGTAGGTTCGTAATTAAACCCCCCGTCAAGATGATCACTTCGCCACTAAAGTGAATAACCTAATTATTGTAACCTGCCTTTGATTCATGACTTCAAAAATAGTAGATAAAATTAAGATAATAGTCAACACAAAATACCGAGTTTAAATTGAATAATTAAATCCCAAATTCAGAAAACATCAATTAAATATATTAGGGCTTAACCATAATGCGATTCTCAAGTACTGAATAATTTAGCTCATGTTCATACTAAAAACTGAAATAAAATAATTAAAAGACATTGTTTTCAATTAAAGAAAATATTAGGTAACCTAAGGGTTGGATTGGTGTTTGTTGAAAGAAAGGAATTACTTCAGCTTTAACTTTTATTCTGCCTTCGTGCTCTTCCTTGAAAATAATGAAGCGTAAAATGTATTTCTCTGAAGTGTGTGTAAAAAAGAGGTCTAAAGGTCTATTTATAACGGAGAATTCGGATTTGCCTTTTTACTTAAGATAAATAAATTAAATAGTAAAAAGCCCAAATCCATCTTCTAAATCCCTTAATTGCTATACAGTTGGTAAAACGGTCGTAACTTTTGTGTCTCATATCCAAATCACCTAATTCCAGTCCTCAAAACTTCCTAACTCAGAGGCACAACTTTCTCTTTCAGATTTCCAGGCCTGAATCAGTGTCGAAGTGGCTCGAAATTAGCAATTAGCAACAGCTTTCCAGATTTCCATCTCTTTTAGTCAACTCTTCGGGTGATACTTTCTCGCCTTTTCCCTTTCCGCTTGATCTAAGACTTCAATTCTCACTTCTCCTCTTTGTCTTGGTGATCCATAGCATCCATGGACCTAAAAACTTTGCACTAAAAACAAACAAATTAACGCACACAAACTCTAAAAATTCAATTAACATATTTCCAAGGGAAGAAAGTGCAATATAACGAAATAAGCATAAAAGTATATCAAATAAGTCTAATATTAACCTAAAATGATGTCTCCTAAGAGTACTTTATTAGAACAAAACGGGAGACATCAAGACCTCAAACTTAAATTTTTTTCGTCCTGGCAAAGTAAAATAAATACAAAGACCTAAGGTGAAACGCAAAAATACAGAGTATAGTGAATAATACCCAATGCAATCTCATATAGTATGACCTAGGAATTAATATACACATACACCTATAATGCAAAATCAACACATATAATATCAATCCAAAATTAAATTCACAATGCTAGAAGGTTACATTTATACTTATCTCAATATGGTGGCAATAGGGTGTTCATTCACTCAGTTTGAACGCTCTACTTAGCTTACTCCCTATTAATTGAAATATAAATCCACTATGTATTTAAGAATCACGAAAACTTTATGGTTTTAGCGTAGGCTTAGGGACGGTATGGTATGTATATTTGGTAAATTTGAAGTGATTTTTTGGCTCTCTCCTCACTTACCATTAAAAACTGTCCAAGAGCTTGAGTTTATAATCAAATTTTCTCGCTCAACCCATTTGACACACTAATTTAGCATCTCTAGGTTCATCCAATAAACACTAAAGATGATTTCTAAAAATTCACTTTGCCGGTTACTTTATATATATATATATATATATATATATATATATATATATATATATATATATATATATATATATATATATATATATATATATATACTAGGTATGAACCCGTGCCTGAAGGCACTACAAAAAATTTAAGTAATAAAAAAAAGAGGTTCTAAGCAATAAAAAAGAAAATACAATAAAGACCAAATTATTCACTCCAATAGTCAAGGTAAATCATGGGACTTACCTTGTACAGGAGAGCGGCTTGGTGGGAGGTGTCTTATAAAGAAAATAAAATAAAATTTGAACTTTACCAATCTATAATCCGCGATAGATATACATCCTCTTGGCCAAATCCACACGTAAGCCATCATCCCTTTGAAAAAACTCCCTGGCAAAGTATCTTAGCTGAGATTCAACGTTTTGGTGAGTGTAAAACTTAATTGATGGACTGGATTTTGTTGCATTACATAGTGCAAATTATCAAGGGCTATGAACCAAAAAAACTAAAAGACTAACAGAAAAAGATAAAATTCTATCAAAATTTTGACGCTTAATAATAATATACAATACATGAGCTCACTCTTACACTTCATCCGATTATAAAATATGATAATAAAATCTTTAATATTCCAAAAATTACTCAATTTATTAAATAATTCTTTTCCACGAAATTTAGACAGGGGCATACTTCCGGGTGCACTATGTGCTCTTCTTCTATCTTCTTTCCTCTTATTTGCTTCAGTCATTACACGCCTTAGAGCATGTGCTTTATATATCGGCCTTGGTAAATATCTATGCCTACAAAATATTATTCATTTCATTAAGTCCCTTACATTTTTACTATTGACTAAAATACCCCTAGACTATTTATGTACCTGACAATTCATTTAACTTCAGGAAGATGTTTGTATCGATTTTTAACAGCTTCTAAATACTCGTGTTGTTTACGATCTCTTGATAGAATCTATAATAAGCAAAATATTTATGTTTAAATTTAAATTTAAAAAAAAAGGATATTAAGAGAGGGGTAGATTCGTACAACTCCCATTTGTTCAGATGCGAAGATTTGTGTCATCACTTCCTGAAATAACGTAACTTGCATCGCAACTAAAGTTGACACAAAATACCCTGTACAATAAATTAATGTAGGGACCTTTAGTGCAATTTTTTAATAATACGAGGACCAAGACTGTAATTAAACTCAAAAAAGTACTTCATGGAATTTGATATGGGGATTAAAAATGGTATAAAAACAAAGTCCAGGGACTATTATGACGTTCGATGACTAAACCGCAAATATCCTATAGTTCAGGGACCATTTAGCAAACATGAGGAAAAATTAACCTTTGCATTCTCTTAGTGTGATAAATCTCCCTGCTATGACCTCCATTATACGGGAATATTCTCACCTGTACAGAGAAAAATTTATACTCATTGATAGTAAGAGTAAAATACCAAATATACCCATGTAGTTTGAAAAAATATGAGATATACCATTATCATATAAAAAATTAGGATTAAATTGGAGAAAAATACGAATACCGACTTGTTTGATTGATTTGTTATGTTCCTCAATAGCAAATTTGGCAAGCTCACAACAATGATTTTTTTCCTGAGTAAATTTATTTAAATTGAGCGGAATTATTGTAGTCTGACTGCAAACGCCTGGAAAATCGGTGAACCTATTAAATTTTATAATAGATATATAAATTTGATATATAAAAAAGCTAATTACATGCTCAAAATTCACCATCGATCTTCCAAATCTTTTTGCAGAGATATAATTGTTTTCGATGTAATATCTTCATATGCTGATTCAACCTCCTCAACTGAATTTAAATCAAAGAAATAAAAAAAGTGTTGTGAAGAGATAAGTTGTATAGTTTCACGGGTAAAAACAATTATGAGTCATTACGGTCAATAGAATCAAAATCTCAGAAAGCTTCATACGGTAAAAGGCTTAAATGGCTAAAAGTAATGAGTTTACATTAAAATTAATTTTCTACCTGAATGGAGGGTTTGCAAGTAGCGGCGGTTTTCTTGTGAAGGAGAGCGGCTCTTTTAGTGGGAAGGTTGAATGGGAGCTGGAGAAAATGTGAATCATAAAAGGGGCAGAAGGGGGAGTGCAATTTTGCAGAAGTTTTTTTAACTACTACTTACTTGGCGTAACTTTTCCTCTGCTCTCTCCTTCTTTATATGTTAAAAAATACATTAATAGAAGCAACCGGGTTATGATGGTGGAGAATGGTCTCTGGGTGGCGGCTCTGGCAAAACATTTTAAAAAATGTAGTATAAGACCACATTGTTCACTCATCATATACGCACAATATTAACATATTTTAAAAAAGGTAAAAAGTAAAAGAATATATAATATACCCGAAAGTTCGACAAATCCAAAAAATGAGCATGGTCCAAAAGCAACCAAGATAAGAATCAGAGATGTAGCCCCCAAGCAATGCAAGTATAAAGATTGTACCGGAAGTCCAGATAGTGTAGCTTTTAAAGGCCTAAAGTTTGACGTATAAATATCCACATCTCCATATTCTTTCACAGCCTACATAATCATCATTCACACATTTTAAGTATAATAAACTAATAATTAATCACAAAGCATCTAAATCACCTGTTCTTCAGTAAGACCAACATGTCCAATAGGTGGCTGAGAAAACAGTGCTGCAGGTACATCTCTACATAACAAAATCTATTAACTTCTTTCTATGCACACTTTTTAGGTTTATGCTTTATTTACTCTTATATAATATACACACACCTGTGATCTCCTTTTGTTGGTTCATTACCAAAAACTGTTTTAGCAAAGGCACCTCCCTCCATAAGGGCAATAGGTGTCAAATTAATTCTATCAGTAATATCTCCAACTGCCCAAATAGATGGAACTGATGATCGCGAATATTCATCAACCTGAGAATGGGACATTAACATAAGATGGTTCGGAAGCTTGTTAAGGTTACAAAATTGAAGAAAACTTAATCATCCAACACCTGTGAATTTCAATAAGAAGCTTTCTAAATCGAATATACATATATTACCCAAGGGAATAGATGAAGAAGTAGAGAGAAGAGGTAAAGTTGTAGAGGAAAAGCTGTACGGATTGAGGAGAGTTTGCCGAAGGGGAGGCGCGTGTACGGATTGAGGAGGTGACAGATTCTTTGATTCAGATTGGGTTTGTGGAGGGGACGGTTTGCCGACGGGGAGCCCCATGCCGGCGCGTACAACAACGGTGTTTCCACCGATGATTCTGGATGCCAAGTGTTGCGCCAAGTCGGTTGATGATGGTGGATGCTTGGCTATGCGTGCTTGGCTATGTGATTATCGGAGCTGGAGATTGGGTAGAGCTGGAGATTGGGTGGGTGGAGGGTTCTTCAATTTCTTCGTTTCTTCGATTCAGATTGGGTTTGTGGAGGGCGGCTTGGTGGGAGAGACGAAGTGGCGAAGTGAGCCGTGAAAAACTAAAGCGGTGAAGTGATTTCTTTTTGTTTTTTGTTTTAAATTTTGAATTTTAAAAATAAGTAATCCAAGGGTTGAAAAATATAAAGGAGACATCAAAGATATTTTAATCCGTGGATTGAATTTAGATAATCTGGACCATTAATTATAATTGATCTAAAGGACGAAAATGATTGAAATTTGATCCAAAGGCTAGAAAATATGGAGAAAAATAGGAGACATTTCGGGCCGTTGGCCCTTCTCCAATATTATATAGATATATATTCATATACATTTTTTTGTATAAGATATCCCTAACCATCATTTTAAGGTGAATGGTCATGTCTCTCAATTTTTTTTTTACTTTTCTCTTTTTTTTAAAGACCCCGACAAAGTGTTACAAATAATACATCATCTACAATTGCGCATAAATACAAACATATTTAAATTCCCTCCCAAATGTAAAATACCAAAATGTAACCCACCACCCCAAACTCAAGCTCAAGCTCAAGACAGGAAGTCTCAGGATCGTGATTCAAGTGCAGGTCATATGGAAATGCCTAATAAATTAAGGGGATATAGGCTTATATCGTGGCGACAACAGAAAGGATTAAAGGCTAAAAATGGGGCTAAGAAGGATACTATTAAATTAAGGGATAGAAAGCTAAAATATCTCAAATGGCTATCAAAGAACCGCCTCCTTGCCTCTAGTTCATACCTAAGTGGGTTCTCTACTTATTCAGATCTTACGTTCTACAAATCACTCATTTTCCTTAAGTACAAGTTTACTTCTTTTGCATTGTTCATTAATTTTTTCTTATCAATTACCTAATGTTTGCATGCAATCAAAGTGAGTTTTACATTAACTCTTAAAGTATACCTTTTTCTATCATAAATTCATACAAAGTGTGCTTAGTGGGGTCATTTAAAATACTCTACAGTCAAAGAAACCCCTTAAATTAATTTTGTTAAAAGCAGTAAAAACAAATAACACGTAAAATTGGATGAGGCAACGAACCCCACATCAAACTCAAAAATGAGTCGTGTCCCCACGACTCAAAAAGACTCAATAAAGCAATTAAACTAATGTATACTACTAAATGAGACGGGAAAGGAAAACGTATCTCAACCAGCACTAGGCTGGTTTTCACTGTTGCGTCCAGGTTGGGTTACTTTCTTAAGCATTGTGTAGGTGACATGTTGTGAATCGCTCACCCTATCGAGTATGTTCTTCATAAAAACCAACTATCATGTAACTTTTCACAAAGTTGTTAACACCTCTTCATACTTTTCCTCTAATGCTTTCATCCTTTCAATTACCTCATGATCTTTGGAAACTCTAGTCTTACGTTTATGAGGTCTAGATTTGTTTTCTTCTCAAATGTCTTGTCTAACTCCATACCCTTTGTCTTGGCCTCAGTGTGAATATTTTAAATTGAAATTAATTTGAGATTTTCACCTTTTTCTACCGGTTCATCCTCAGTGTTCCTAAGTGGCACATTTGCTTTCATACAGATTTTTGTGATAGTGCATGGGAACTTGAGGTTGCGTGTGTCAATGGGAGATTTTGTGTAAACCATGATGGAGTTATAAATGACACGAGCTATATCAATCTCCTTCTCAATAATACATTTAACGAATATGTGTTTCTCACTTGTTACCTCGGATATGTGGTTCTTACCAAAGAAAGTAGGAATAATGAAACGAGACCATGCTCTAGCACGCGGTAATAAATCACTAATAAATACATGACCTTCATATCGAGCACCCTTGGGGATGGGTTGTATCCCATGAATCAGAATATGTTTATAAAGCGACTCCCATTCGAATGCTGGATCATTAAGTTCCTCCAGGTATTTGCAAGGACCTTTCAAGTTTGGTGAATTAAATACTTCACGAATTCTCTCAACTGAGAAAGGGACAATTTTCCTACAGACTTCAATAACATTACCTTCCCCAAAGCCCAAGTCTTCATAAATTTCTCGAACCAAGGCCGGAATATAACTCAAGTTTCTCTTTCTCAACTTTTTCCATCCAAACTCGTCACATACAATCGCGTAATCTTTGAATACACCGACAATTATATTCATCGGAAATTCTTTCTCAACACCAAAAGACAAACTAGCAAACCGCTCACGAACTTGATATTTCCAAGTCACAAATGTCCGTTATTGACCGACAGGCTTAACTAGTTACATAGCCAAAGAGGTAAATTCTTATCATTCGAAGAGGCATATTCGCCCATACAGGGGTTTATAGTACTTTAGGATAGCTCTTAGGTCCACCCTAACGGGGGATAGGAGATATTAGATTCCCGACTAATATACTAATACCAATTCTACCCTTAAACATAGCATAGATATTCTTAATTAGGTGGATTCCTTGCGAGACTCAAGTATCTCCCACATCTGAAGTCGTCTTTTATTTGCTTTTATTTAATTTAATTTAGTCTTTATTTTATTGCATCTTTAGTTTTAAGAAAACCAAACAAAAATTTATTATTTTACTTTTCTGTCAAGTAATTATTTCTACTATCTGATTAATATTGGAGTTGAACCTAATCTGTACTTGAGAACGAAACTCGATTTATCGAATATTACTTGGACAACTGTACACTTACGGTAATTTTAGTTCCTTTATTTTCTTACTTAATTTAATAACACACCAGGATCCACCAAGTTTTTGGCGCCGCTGCCGGGGACGGAAGTGTGAGACCCCGGTGTTAATCTTTAGTAGTTTTAAATTTTTTTTTTGTTTTACGCTTGGTTTTTGTTTTTGTTTTTGTTGTACATATTTTTATTCAGGTAATGATCAAGAGGTTTTATTGAAGATGTATAGAGGACATTACCCAGATCCCGATCCATACGACTATTGGGAAGACTCTTCGGGACAACAACAATGGGGTAGTAACTTCTACCAACAATCTTATCAATACCCGCAAGAACAGGATTGGAACAACCAATGGATCGGGAATAATCAACAACAAACATCATATCACTATCAGCAAGAGCAAGAATGTAACAACCAGTGGGTTGAAAACATTCCACAACCTCCACCTTCACCACAAAGTTCTGAAATAAATAGAGCACTTAAAGAACTCATGCACTTACATGAACAAACACCTGAGGCAGTAGAGGAAAAGGATTCAGAACAATGGGTTGAAAGCACTCAACACTCTCCACCTCATCACTATCATCAAGAAATCGACAATGAGATAAGTTCTAAACTCAAGCGCCTAGTAGAGGAAACCAACGCCACCCATGCACGCATACAACAGATGGCAGAAGAATGGGGTAGTATTTCTTATGAAGATTCCACTCCCCCGAGGGATGGAAGAGATCAACCGGAAGAAGTAGTTGAGGAGGAGGTGTTGAAGGAAGATACTATTGATAGTGATATGACCACCATGCCAGTTACAATTAAAGACCACCATGTGCCTGATAATCTTCTTAGCATAGTGGAAAAAGGAGTAGCAACGAAAATCCTAGAAATTGAATCTGAGATTTCTATTCTTATGGTGCGTGCACATGATCAAGATACATAACGCAAACAAGAAGAAGAGGTGATCGAGATTAGTAAGTGGTGGGGCCTAGGGTGTGATAAAATAAGATGTAAAATAAGTGCAAAAACACCCTAGAACTACACGGTTCTGCAAGTATACAGATCGTATGCAAGTTTTAGATAAAGATTCGTTCCGCAGAGACTACAGAGGTTAGGAGAATCTTATGCAAATAGCAAGTGCGAATAATTAAAGCTAGAACAACTAAACGTAAATAAAAGTAAAGACAAATAGATTTTTGTTGATTTTCTAATTAACTAAATTAAACTAAGAATTTAAAAGATAGAAAAATAAATATGAAAGAGAAGTGATATGAGAATATAGCTTAAGTTATTAGCATGTAATCCCCACTAGTTTTGCCGTTCTAAACATGTAAGGGTGAATCATGTAGTATTTCCCTAATCGGTCCCAATATGCTATCGGTAGTTTAAAATAGGATTTACCTGTGTCAATAAGGCTTCCTAAGCAAACTTTTCCTGTAATTGGTAAAGAGTCACAAGACTCAACCATATTGATTATCTAGCTAGGTTGGGTTGTCAGATCAAACCTAAGACTAAACGTTATGTGCTAAACATGTAATTAACACCGTTGTCAATGGTATCCTAATTACTAGATGGTAATTCTAATGGCGGCCGTCCACAAGAACACAGAATATAAATTCAAACACATAAACAGAGAATAAAAACTATAATTCTATTTAAAACATTGAATCCCAAATTAGATAGATGTCAATCAAAACTAGGGTTCATACATTAATGCTAAAACTTAAGCTAAAGAAATTTAGTTCATGAAAGAAAAGAAAGAAATTACAAATCTAATCTAATGGTAGAAGAAGACATTGTTGATGACAGCTCCTTCCAGACTTCTCTCTTGTGTTCTAAGCTTCCTCTTGGTTTAAGGTTTCACCAAGGATGATTTAAGAGTGTTAAGAGGCTGTATTTATAGTGTAGAGGTTGACCTAATTCGTTTCTTGGAGATAAACTTAAGTAATGGACTCCTGGCCCAACTCAAATTCGTAAGGAAAACACTGCTGCGTTGTTTTGAGTGTATCTTCTTCGTTATTGGTCGGATTTTGCTCCACAAGATACCAAAAGAATAGCAACAGAATTATCTAGGCCCTGTAGAAGGAAATTACCAAATTCGGCCTATTTCTTAGGTAAAAACACCAATCTTTAGACGTGTGTGCAGAATCCCAGATTTAGGCAGCTTTTCCTTTTCCATCTTTTTAGCTTTTATTTCCTTATCTCCAATTTCCATGCATATCTCCTTCCATGAGTTGTTGTCTTTGACTTGGACTCTAATTAATCTCCATAATTATCTTTAAAGCTTCACACTAAATAAACAATTAAACCCAATATGCTCTAAAAATAATAATTCTACAAATCAAGACCCAAAATAGGAAAGTGCACTAAATTAAGCTAAAATAAACCTATAAACTAATAAATAAGCCTAAAATGATGTCTCATGAGTATATTTTACTATCACAAATGAGGAGACATCAAGACCCCCAACTCAAAGTTGTATCGTCCCGATACAATAAAAGTAAAGAACAGTAGGGTAGTCAAAATAAACAAGAAGAAGTCGGAGGAGAACAAGAACAAAAATATAATGAATGATCCTAGAGCATAAACACCAAAAAATCTCATGTAGTAATGCTCAAGAAATAATGCACAAATATGCCTAATATACATGTAATCAACAATCCATAAATTCAAGTTAAGATTAATTTCGCAATGCCAGAAGGAGAGGATGATAACTTAGTTCAGGTTATTGGCTATAGGTTGTTCATAGGTCCCAAATAAAGCATCCAATGGTCCACTTACCTACTACCTAATAGCTCAATTGTTTCTCCACCTAGTAGTTAAAAATCCTAAGGTCTTGGTTATAACTTGGCTTAAGGACGGGTGTGGTATATTTGGATAATGAAAAGTGAGCTTTTGGCTCTCTCCTCACTAGCCATCAACGAATCGCCCTAGAGCTTGAGTTTTCACTCGAAGATGTTCTCACTCAACCCAATTTATTGATGCTTTTTAATGTGCATCCCCAATAATCCCATTTAAAACCTTTGATGATATAAAATCCACTTTGCCGGTCCGAATATATATTCTCTTTTCACATCAATTTTTTTTCTTTTGTATAGCTATGATTCTCTTTTGGTGTTGAGATATCACACTATTTTCTTTTTTCATATATATATTCTTTTTATGCCCTTGTTGGCAAAATTAGCTCGTAGCTTCTTTTTCATTCACTATTACCCCGGCAAAGGGTTACAATAATAACAATTCATCATTAATAAAATCACAAAGATAATTCCAAAATTCCCAAAGTTCCCTAATGCTGAAACCCACTACCCCAAACTCAAGCTCTAAAACGAATGTCTCAGGTTTTGCGATTTGAGTGCGGGTCATATAGATAAGTCTTACAAACTAGGGTATGGATTATAATGTGTTTCAATAAAAAGGCTTTAGAAAGGCTCAGAGGGGCTAAGACGGATAAATAACAATACTATCAAACAAAAGGGTGAGAAAGTCTAAAGGCTTCAAGTGTTTTATCATGAAAGAACTGCCTTAGTCATTTTTCTAACTACCGGATTTCGTTACGTTTTCATTATTAGTTCATAGACAAGTGGGTTTTCAACTAATTTTAAACCTCACGTTCTACACACCAAATAACTATTCCTAAGTTTCAACGTGTTTTCTTAGCATTGCTCATTAACTTTTCTATCCTTTATTTCCTGTTTTCATACATGTATCTAAACAAATTTGTTGCATCTTTCAAAAGCATACTACCTACTATCATTGACCTAATAAAATCATGCTCAAATAGGTACATTCAATATATTGCCTTAATTCAACCTAAAAATTTTAAATTTTATGCAAAAACGAAAAGAAGATGAGGACAACGAATCCCCACCCCCAACTCAAAAGTGAGCCGTGTCCCCACGACTCGGAAAAGACTCAAGCATGAAATAAAATTTAAAATAAAACTAACTAAACTACCTAATGCATACAAGCTATTAAGAAAAATTAGAATGACCTACCTGGCTGGCCATAGAGATCCATCATGTCATCCTCATCTTCTGAAGCTGAGGGATCAATGTAATCATCTATATCCTTGTACAATGTCGAATTCTCTACCTTTGTTTCCAACTGCATGATTTCTACCCAAAGGTCTTTGTTATCTTCATGTAGTCTTTCAACTTCGTTCTGTAACTGAATAGCCCAAGGAGGAAGATCATAAGCAATTTTGGAAGAAGAGGTAGAAGAACCTTGGTCTTGGATTTTTATCTTGTCTAAAGGCCTCCTTGATGGTGTTGACATTCTAGCAGTTAATCTCTTCTTTGGTAGTGGTTGTTCAGGTGCCTGATCTATTGATTCTTCAGAAACCTCATCAAGATTGATGGGTTTTTTAATGGTGGCTCCAGGCAATTTCATATTCTTCCCAAGGATTGAACACTTTCTCTTGTATTCCATAGCTTCAGATCTGTTAGTCATGCTTGATTCACCCACAACTCAAGTTATACCAAGGATGGATTAAAAGTTTAAGGAAAATTTGGTTTAGCTTGATGTTGTTGCTTGGAATTAATGAAAGAGAAAGGTTATTTGATTGATCTTGGAAGAAAAACTTTAAAGCTTGATGAATTTGATGGTGTTTTAATGGTGTAGTGTGATGACTTTGATGAAGGATTGTGTTTATGGAAGATGGTGGAGAGGATTTGATGAGTTGTTGTGTTAATTGTGAAGGTTTGCACAAGCTTTAAGATGTTTATATAGGGTTTGGGTCTGAAAAATTCGTATGTGGAAGGCTAGGGTTAATCTCATAAGGTAAGAATTTGATTAGGAAAAGAATTCCTTCACAAACCGCCTCCTAGCGGTGCACCGGATGAAACCTGCGGTGCACCGCAGCTTCTGTTGCTCCAAATTTTTGCCCACTGGATAATACCCGAGCTAGCACCCCGTGGTACGGGTTTTTGGGTCGCGGACCAAGGGTGCGGTGCAGGGGGTAGTCCGCGGCATGTCCGTCAAAAAACCCATGGTATCCAACCCGTGGTACGGGTTTTGACCGTGCGGACTAGGGTCCGGTGTACCGCGCCAGGCCCCGCGATTTTTTTCGACATTCTGGATAAAACCCGAGCTAGCCAACCCGTGGTACGGGTTTTTGGGGCGCGGTGCATCCCTGAGGACCATGGGGTAGTCCGCGGGGTAGTCCGCGCCAGACTTGAAGTTCCTCCAGATTTTTTTCCTTTTGACCCCAAACTCGTTTCCTGCACAATAACACACTACCTTTCTCTCCCATTAGCTTGAAAACACAATTAAAAATATACACTAACTTAAAATTAAACACTACAAAGCAAAAATAACTAATCTAAAAAGAAATTAAAACAAGGGGTGTCTCCCAAGAGCACTTTTGTTTAACGTCTTTGAGTTAGACGTGTACCTCAGGCAAATCGCATTCGACAAGGTATATTTTCTCCCCTTACCCAAAGTCCTCACTGTCATAGTATCTCTTCAAACGCTGGCCATTCACCATGAATGTCCGTTGCTCGGCTGGATTTTCAATCTCAATCGCTCCATGGGGTGTGACTTTGGTAACAATGTAAGGTCCTTCCCAACGGGATTTAAGCTTTCCTGGGTAGTTCTAAAATCGAGAGTTGTACAATAAAACTTTCTGTCCAATCTCGAAATGCTTTGGACGGATCCGTTTATCATGCCATCGCTTTGTTTTCTCCTTATAGAGACGTGAATTTTCATAGGCATGATAACGAAGCTCCTCCAATTCGTTCAATTGCATCATCCTTTGCTTCTCGGCCAAGTCTGGGTCTAGATTCAGAGTTTTAATAGCCCAGTAGGCTCGATCTTCTAGTTCAATCGGTAGATGACACGCTTTGCCGTAGACCATGCGATATGGAGATGCCCCAACTGGTGTTTTAAATGCTGTTCTGTATGCCCAGAGAGCATCATCTAGCTTTAAAGAGCAGTCTTTTCTTGATTTGTTCACGGTCTTCTCCAGAATAGATTTAATTTCCCGATTGGAAACTTCAGCTTGACCGTTAGTTTGTGGGTGATAACCGGTTGAAGTTCGGTGCTTCACTCCAAACTTTTTAAGAAAATGTCTCACGGGAGCATTAAGAAAATGGGTATCTTTATCACTGATTAGCACACGTGGCGTACCATGTCTTGAAAAGATGTTTGATTTTAAGAACTTAATCACTGTTTGAGCATCGTTCTTTGGTGTTGCCACTGCTTCTACCCATTTCGATACGTAGTCTACTGCAAGCAAAATATAAAGATTTCCATAAGAAGTGATGAAAGGTCCCATGAAATCTATTCCCCATACATCAAAGATTTCAACTTCAAGAATGTTATTAAGCGGCATCGCGTCTCTTTTTGATATATTGCCAGTGTGCTGGCATCTGTCACATGACTGGACGAAACGATGACAATCTTTGTGTATGGTGGGCCAATAGAACCCGGATTGAAGAATTTTAGCTGCGGTTCTATCGCCTTTAAAGTGACCTCCATAAGGTGAACTATGACAACCTTCAATGATTTTCTCCATTTCACCTTCATGTACACATCTTCTAACCACTTGGTCACTACATATCTTCCAGAGGTACGGTTCATCCCAATAATACTGTTTGGCCTGGTGGTTCAATCTTTGTCTTTGTTGTGGGTGGAAATCTTTGGGAAAGACACCACTCACAATGAGGTTGACTAGATCTGCATACCACGGCACAAAAGCACGTTTAATAGCAAAAAGTTGTTCATCAGGGAATACCTCTTTAACCAATAATGGTTCTTTGTTCGCATTAGATCCTTCGAGCCTTGATAAGTGATCAGCAACTTGATTATCGCATCCTTTTCGGTCTCGAATATCTATGTCAAATTCTTGAAGCAATAGTACCCATCTAATAAGACGCGGCTTAGCGTCCTTTTTCTCCATGAGGTACCTAATAGCTGAATGGTCCGTGTATACAATAGTTTTCTTCCCAACCAGATAGGGACGAAATTTATCGAAAGCATAAACTACGGTCAACATCTCTTTCTCCGTTACTGTATAATTCATCTGGGCAGCGTTAAAAGTCTTACTTGCATAATAAATCGTGTGGAAAATCTTGTCTTTCCTCTGTCCCAACACAACACCCATAGCGTGATCACTAGCATCGCACATAAGTTCAAACGGAGCTTTCCAATCAGGAGGTATAACAATAGGTGTAGAGATCAGTTTTTCCTTGATCGTCAAAAATGCTTGAAGACGTTCTTCAATAAAATTAAAAGGAGTATCCTTTTCAAGTAAAGAGAAAAGCGGTTTGACGATCTTGGAGAAATCTTTAATAAATCTTCGATAAAATCCTGCGTGACCTAAGAAACTTCTCACTCCTTTAACAGAAACTGGAGGTGGTAGTGTTTTGATAACCTCAATTTTAGCACGATCAACTTCCATTCCTGCTTTCGAAACTTTATGTCCCAACACAATTCCCTCTTGAACCATGAAGTGGCATTTTTCCCAATTAAGCAGGAGATCTTTTTCTCTACATCTCACAAGGACTTTCTCAAGATTACTCAAACAATCATCAAAACTGTCTCCAAACACCGAAAAATCATCCATAAAAACCTCCAAATATTTATCGATCATGTCCCAAAATATAGCCATCATGCACCTCTGGAACGTGGCAGGCGCATTGCATAAACCAAACGGCATTCTTCTGTAAGCAAAAGTACCAAACGGACATGTAAAAGTTGTTTTGTGTTGGTCGAGGGGATCCACACAAATCTGATTATAACCCGAATATCCGTCTAGGAAACAATAATATTCTTTCCCTGCAAGCTTGTCTAGCATTTGATCAATGAAAGGTAATGGGAAGTGATCTTTCTTTGTTGCTTTGTTTAGTCTTCGGTAATCCATGCACACGCGCCACCCCACAACTGGTCTTGATGGTATGGCTTCGCCTTGCTCATTAAGGATGGTAGTGAAACCTCCTTTCTTAGGAACACACTGCACTGGACTAACCCAATCACTGCTAGCAATCGGATAGATAATTCCTGCGTCTAACAACTTGATAACTTCCTTCCTCACTACTTCTTTCATAGCTGGCATGAGTCTTCTCTGTCATCCTATAGATCGCCCACCTTCATTCTCAAGAATGATTTTGTGTTTGCAAACGGAAGGACTAATTCCCTTGATATCAGCAATAGTCCATCCAATTGCTTCTTTGTTTGCGCGAAGTACTTGAAGTAGCTTCTCCTCTTGAGGACCTGAAAGGTTAGCAGAAATAATAACAGGCAAAGTTTTGTTCGTACCTAGATATGCATAGCGTAGGTGATCTGGAAGTGGTTTTTCTTCGAGAACAGGTGGACATATTATAGATGGTTGTTTCATTGGTTCAATGTCACCTGGCTCTCGAAGTAGTTCTCGCACATTTAGTCCCAATGCCGCAACATCTTCAGGGGGAATCTCGAGTTCTGGTGTTTCAGGTGCTAAGGCTTTGTCAAGATCATCATTTACGTTCTCTTCATTGAAGACTTCTTGCGTAATCTTTTCGATGACATCCACCTTGAAGCACTCGTCTTTCGCTTTAGGATATTTCATAGCCTGAAACACATTAAATCGTATCTGTTCGCCTTGTACTCTCATGATCAACTCACCATTTTCAACATCAATTAGTGTACGCCCCGTGGCTAAGAATGGTCTACCCAAAATGATGGGGACATTCTTATCCGCGTCGTAGTCAAGGACAATAAAATCGCAAGGAAAAATAAAAGAGCCCGCGTCAACTAAAACATCTTCAATTTTACCTACTGGTCATGAGAGGGAGCGATCCGCCATTTGTAGTACCACAGATGTAGGCACTACTTCTCCGATATTAAGCTTCTCGAATAGGGATTTAGGCATGAGATTGATGCTCGCACCTAAATCACATAATGCTTTCTCGGTCCAATTTTCTCCAATGCCGATAGGTATTGTGAAACTTCCGGGATCTTCTAGTTTCGGTGGCAACTCATTTTGACATATAGCACTGCACTCCATAGGTAATCCAATTGGTTCCCCAGTCTCTATACTTCGCTTGTTGGAGAGAATGTCTTTCATAAATTTCATGTAGCTTGGCATCCTCTTGAGAGCTTCAACAAGGGGTATATTGACTTCCAGTTTCTTCAACATGTCAATGAACTTCTTGAATTCCAGGTCATTGTCCTTCTTCCTGACACGTGAAGGGTATGGTGGTGGAGGGCGTGTATTGCGTTCCCCTGGTTGTCTTGGCGTTTCAGCTTGGACACTCTTTGGTTTAACTACCTCCTTGCCTGTGTCTTTGATTGTTTCTTTCCCCCTTTGTTCTGGAATAGGGACAGGTTCTGGTTCTGGTCTCGGTGGAGGCAGTTGCTTCCTACTTCGCAATTCAACTACATGGCAAGAATTATCCCTAGGAGCAACAGTATCACTTGGGAGTTGCCCTTTCGGCCTAGTTTGTAATGTACTCGCCATCTGTGATATAGTATGCTCTAGTTGCTTTATAACCTTCTCCTGAGTTCGAACTTTCTGTTGGCTATGATTTATTTTCTTCTCAACTGTTTGCATTAATTTAGTCATACTTGAAGTCAAACTCTGGAGTTGTTCTTGTTTTGCCAATTGCATTGATTGTTTAGGTGGATCTTTCTTCGGTTCTTGACAAGTTTTAACAATGGGGGTCTTTTTCAGAATAGGTTGTGGTGGATTATAAGGTTGAAGTTGGGATTGCTGATTAGTTTCTTGTTTTCTGTCCCCACTCTTTTGTTGTGGAGGTTGTTGATAATTAGTGTAGCTTTCTTGAGGATCATTATAACCATTAGAGTAATAGTTATCTTGAGGATATTGAATGGAAGCTACTGCTGGATTATTCATACATCCTGCCCACACATGATTTCTTGATCCACAACCAAGACACGAAGGAATTGTGCGTACCGCATTCACCTGAGCAATTGTTCGGGCTTGTTCTGTTAGCTCTTCGAGTTGTTTAGCCAATTCCTTAAGCTTTAGAGATTCTGAATTGTTCTCCTTTACTGATTTCCTTGGCCAACTTCTCTCGTTCTCAAGAATTCTCTCCATCCCCAACTCAGCTTCTACAGGATCTAGCAACACAAAACCTGCGTTTCCTAACGAATCAGCCTTCTCTCTTGATTTATCATTGAGGCCTCCATAAAACAAGGTTAAATAATATTCTGGCGAGGATCTATGATAAGGACACCTCGCTTTCTTCTCTGTAAATCGTAACCATGCTTCACCCAAACTCTCTTCCTCTTTCTGCATAAATTGTTCAAGCTCCAACATATCTTTTAAACGTCTACTAACCGGATAGAAACGGTCTAGGAATCTTGCTTGAAGCTTGTCCCAATCTGGAATAACATGAGGGTATTGGGCATCATACCAATCGCTTGCACATCCGGTCAAGAAGAACTGGAACATCAGGTAATATACTTGCTCCCTAGTAACTCCTCTTACGATATAAGCATCACAGATCTGCATGAATTTCTGAATATATCGGATCGGATCTTGATGTGCATCTCCGCTGAATAATCCATGAGATGCAAATTGAGTTAGCATCCCCGGATCAGGTTTAAATTTAGCGGCTTGGATTTCTGGAGCGCGAATTCCTCGTGGCTCCACTCTGAACTCGATGGGTAGCTCAAGTCTCCTTGGGTTCTCCATCTGTAACTTAATCTGAAAACTAAAAACTAAAAACAAAAAGCGTAAAATAGAACTAACTAAAAATAAAAGCACAAGATATATGCACAAGGACTAACGATGTAGTCCCCGGCAGCGGCGCCAAAAACTTGGTGGGGCCTAGGGTGTGATAAAATAAGATGTAAAATAAGTGCAAAAACACCCTAGAACTACACGGTTCTGCAAGTATACAGATCGTATGCAAGTTTTAGATAAAGATTCGTTCCGCAGAGACTACAGAGGTTAGGAGAATCTTATGCAAATAGCAAGTGCGAATAATTAAAGCTAGAACAACTAAACGTAAATAAAAGTAAAGACAAATAGATTTTTGTTGATTTTCTAATTAACTAAATTAAACTAAGAATTTAAAAGACAGAAAAATAAATATGAAAGAGAAGTGATATGAGAATATAGCTTAAGTTATTAGCATGTAATCCCCACTAGTTTTTCCGTTCTAAACATGTAAGGGTGAATCATGTAGTATTTCCCTAATCGGTCCCAATATGCTATCGGTAGTTTAAAATAGGATTTACCTGTGTCAATAAGGCTTCCTAAGCAAACTTTTCCTGTAATTGGTAAAGAGTCACAAGACTCAACCATATTGATTATCTAGCTAGGTTGGGTTGTCAGATCAAACCTAAGACTAAACGTTATGTGCTAAACATGTAATTAACACCATTGTCAAATGTATCCTAATTACTAGATGGTAATTCTAATGACGGCCGTCCACAAGAACACAGAATATAAATTCAAACACATAAACAGAGAATAAAAACTATAATTCTATTTAAAACATTGAATTCCCAAATTAGATAGATGTCAATCAAAACTAGGGTTCATACATTAATGCTAAAACTTAAGCTAAAGAAATTTAGTTCATGAAAGAAAATAAAGAAATTACAAATCTAATGGTAGAAGAAGACTTTGTTGATGACAGCTCCTTCCAGACTTCTCTCTTGTGTTCTAAGCTTCCTCTTGGTTTAAGGTTTCACCAAGGATGATTTAAGAGTGTTAAGAGGCTGTATTTATAGTGTAGAGGTTGACCTAATTCGTTTCTTGGAGATAAACTTAAGTAATGGACTCCTGGCCCAACTCAAATTCGTAAGGAAAACACTGATGCGTTGTTTTGAGTGTATCTTCTTCGTTATTGGTCGGATTTTGCTCCACAAGATACCAAAAGAATCGCAACAGAATTATCTAGGCCCTTTAGAAGGAAATTACCAAATTCGGCCTATTTCTTAGGTAAAAACACCAATCTTTAGACGTGTGTGCAGAATCCCAGATTTAGGCAGCTTTTCCTTTTCCATCTTTTTAGCTTTTATTTCCTTATCTCCAATTTCCATGCATATCTCCTTCCATGAGTTGTTGTCTTTGACTTGGACTCTAATTAATCTCCATAATTATCTTTAAAGCTTCACACTAAATAAACAATTAAACCCAATATGCTCTAAAAATAATAATTCTACAAATCAAGACCCAAAATAGGAAAGTGCACTAAATTAAGCTAAAATCAACCTATAAACTAATAAATAAGTCTAAAATGATGTCTCATGAGTATATTTTACTATCACAAATGAGGAGACAACAGTAATATTCCACATCAAGAATATGATGAGGTAATAGTGGAAGATTTGGTTGAAAACGAAGACGAACGTGAAGTGGTTGAGGAATCCATCGAAGAATTCAAAGTTCACAATAAAAGAGAAGCCGAATCTCCGCCACAAAAATTTCACCAATCACCATCTCCACCACAAATCATCATTAGAGCTGAAAAATCGGGATCACCTCTATTACTAAAAAAATCAAGAAGTGCTACGAAAGAAAAGTGCTACACCGCGAGAGTAAAGCCGAAAGGAAGAGCACCTACCCACCATATTTTAAAGAGGAACGCGAGATTAAGGAGAATACCATACCGTTGAGGACGGTTATCTACTATCATGTGGTGAAGAATAAGTTTTGTCGTGAAAGTAAGAAGGCGAAACGAAGACACTACCCTCCCCCTTTCAGAGATCGATTTAATAAAATTTTAAGGGGGAAGGTTTCAAATCTTACATGCCAAGGACGAGGCGAATTCATGCGGAGGAGAACCGCAAGGGCCTCAATACCGTCATCATGGAAGGTAACGTGTGTACTTAAGACGTAATAAACAAAAGTGCTTCTTGGGAGACACCCATGTTTTAATTTGCTTTATGTTTTTCAATTCCTAGTGTATACTTCTAAGTAATTGTCGAGTCTTAATGTCTGTTTTTTAAATGAAATGAGAAAGATAGTGTGGTATTGGTGCAGGAATTGAGTTTGGGGTGCTGAGGCACGAAAGAGGAATAATCTGATGCACTGACCGGTATGCCGGCCATATTTCCGGCAAGCCGGTGGAGCAGAAACATGTGCCCACGGGTCTAAGGCTCGGGTTGTTTTCCTAGAGGGAGAGAAAAGTTCACGAAGCGCACCGGTATGCCGGCAAGATTTCCGGTATGCCGGCCAGAAGAAAAACACGTGCCCACGGGTTGCTCGACACGGGTATTTTGACGGAGCGCGAGTCTGTGCAAACCAGCGCACCGGAATATGTTGGTGAACACCGCCGGTATGTCGGCGCCTAAGAATACGTGGCCTTGGATATGGATTCGGGTTCAAGGCAGAATGTTACAACAAGGAAGACCTCCAGCACAGGTATGCAGGCGATTCCGCCGGTATGCCGGTCAATAGGTCGGTTTTGAAGAGTTTTTTGCCTTATACACTTCTTACTTCATCAAGAAGAAACCCGAGCCTCTCCAATACGAATTTTTCAGACCCTAACCCATTATATACCTGCTCAAAGACCACTACAACACCCAAGAACATTAAATCTTTCCTCCTAATCAATTCCAAACACACATCCAACACCACAATCCTTCAAGAAAATCAAGAATCTTCTCCTTCAACCTCAAAGCCTCTTCATCAAAGCTTTAATCCTAGTCATTAAACCTTCCCCAATCCACTACATAATCATTACCCATCTCATATAACACCTTAATCCTTCATTACAAATCCTCAAAACATCAAAATTCAAAACTCTTCTCTAGTTTTTGATTATTTGAAGTTTTGAGTTTGGGGTTCATTGGGATGACGAAGCTTGGGAGGTCAAGGATACCATGAAGAGGAATAAGAAGTTGAAGAACCTCTCATTACTTAAGGGTGTTGAAAGATGTAGTTGAAAGAATGGAAATTTTGGAGGATAATCATGAAGAGGTATTACAAACCATAGAAAAAATCACAAAAGAGTTGGAGCTTATGCAAATCATATTACATGGAGTGAGCAATGTTCCACATGCCACCTACGCAACACAAGGAGCTCAACCTACACGCAACCATGGAAACCAGCTTCGTGCTGGTTCAAATACGTTTTCCTATCCCTTTTCTCATTTGTTTTATTAAGTTTTTATTTGCTTTCTTGAGTCTTTTTCGAGTCGTGGGGACACGACTCACTTTTGAGTTTGGATTGGGGTTTGTTGCCTCATCCCAATTTTTTGTGTTTTACATGCTTTAAATAAAATTAATCTAAGGGTTGCGTTGACTGTAGAGTATTTTAAATGCCCCCATCAAGCATGATTTTTATGAATTTATGATAGAAAATAGTTGACTTTAGGAGTTAGTGTACAACGCACTTAGATTGCATGCAAATATGAGGTAATTGATAGGAAGAATTAATGAACAATGCAAAAGAAGTAAACTTGTGCTTAAGTATAATGAGTGTTTTGTAGAACGTGAGATCTAAATGAGAAGAGAACCCACTTAGGTATGAACTAGAGGCAAGCTGTGTAAATAGGAAGATGATAGAGGCAGTTCTTTGTTAGCCCTTTGAATCCTTTTTGGCCTTCTATCCCTGAATTAATTATATCTTTCTTAGCCAAATTTTTAGCCTTTAAGCCTTTCTTTTGGCGCCACATTATAATCCAATATCCCTTTAGATTGTTAGGCATGACCATATGACCCGCACTTGAATCACGATCCTGAGACTTCCTGTCTTGAGTTTGAGTTTGGGGTGGTGGGTCCACTATATGGGAATTTAAATTGGGTTGGGATTTTTTGAGCTTATCAATTGTGCTCTGTGCTATATTTTGATGATGATTCACAGGTTTATTATATTGTAACCCTTTGTCGTGGTAATAGTGAATGAAAAAGAAGCTATGAGCTAAATTTATGAAAAGGCATAATTATGAAAAATAGCATGATATCTCAACATTAAAAAAGAGAGTCATAGCTATACAAAAGAAAAAAATAATGATTTGAAAAGAAAATATATTTGGACCGGCAAAGTGGAAATTTTTATGTGAATCATCCTTAGTGCTTATTGGGTTAATTTGGGGACGCTACATTAGCGCGTCAAACGGGTTGAGTGAGAACGTTATTCGAGTGTCAACTCAAGCTCTTGGACAGTTTGTTGATGGTAAGTGAGGAGAAAGCCAAAAGCTCACTTCAAATTTACCAAATATACATACCATACCGTCCTTCAGCCGATATTAAAACCGTATAGACCTCGTGATTCCTAGATACACAGTGAGTTAATAGGGAATATTCTAAGTGGAGCGTTCAAAGAAAGTAAAGATCGAGGAACACCCTATAGCCACCATCTTGAGATAAGTAATAAGCGTAACCTTCTAGCATTGTGAAATTGATTTTGGATTGATATTATTTTGTGTTTGATTTTGCATGATAAGTGTATGTGTATATTAATTCCTGGATTAGACTATATGAGATTTGTTTTAAGTTGTGCTTTGGGAATATTTACTAGATTCTACCTTCTGCGTTCACCTAAAAGATCCTTTATTTTTATTTTACTTTGTCGGGACGGCAAAGGTTTGAGTTTGGGGTCTTGATGTCTCCCTATTTGTTCTAATTATTAGCCCTTTGGAGACATCATTTTAGGTGAATAATAGACTATTTTGATAGACTTTTATGCTTAATTTGTCATATTACACTTTCCCCCCTTAGAATTATACTATTTGCATTTTTAGAGCTTTTGTGCGTCAATTTGGATATTTTTAGTGCAAAGTTAGTAGGTTCTTGAAATTCATGAAAGACCACTACAAGGAGAAGAAGTGAGAAGTAAAGTCTTAGGGTATTTTAGTGTGTTAGCAAGTATTTTTATTCGAGTTTCTAATTTTAGAGTGCACTTTCCTATTTCTAGACTTGAATTATGGATTTATTATTTTTAAAGCATATGCGGTTTAATTATTTATTTATTGTGAAGCTTTAAAAGATATATGGTAATTAATTAGAGACCAAGTCAAGTCAAAGAAGTAAAGTAAATAGATATACATGGAAATAAGAAGATTAATGAAGGATATATGCAAAGAAGGAAAAGATAAAGCTGTCAAATAAATCTGAAATTTCAGCCACGTTCTAAAGACGAGCTCATAAGTTAAGATTGGCTAGGAATTTGGGATAATGGTCTGGACCAATGGAAAGAGATTTCCGAGACAAGCGGTTTCAACTATTGGAACGCGTCAAACAGATAAGTATTGAAGGAGATATGACCAAAACAAATCAGCAGCAGAATCTTACCTTTCCTAGATTATAGGGTTGCGAATTAAAGAGTCCTTTACTTGTCTTTCACTCTAAGTAAAACGAATTAGAGTTTCCTAACACCTATAAATACACCACTTAGACCTCATAATTCAGCACCTCTCACTATTCATTCAATATATAATATCCTTAGAGAGAGAGAGTCAAAGACTTTAAGAGCAAGAAGGCAGAGGAGAAGCTAGAGCTGGAGGAAGTCTATTCTTCCAACAAAAAGTCATCCAAACCTTAGGTTATCAATCTCTTTTATGTAATTAAATGTGATGTATTTCTATTTAGTTTCAGTATTTAATATTCCTATGAGCTAAACTTTTATATACTTGAGAATCGCATTAAAGGGATGAACCCTAATTAATTTAATCTTTGTTTTGAATTTGGGATTGTTATGATTTAAATTGAATTGAGTCTTAGATATTGGATATTACTTTGTACTTAATCACTATTTCTTTTCCGCGCAACTAGAAATAGATTTTAGTATTTGTGCTATTCACTTTAGTGGCGAAGTGATCATCCGACAGGGGGGTTTGAATATAGACTTAGGTAATAACCGTGTAATGTCCGTTATTGACCGACAGGCTTAACTAGTTACATAGCCAAAGAGGTAAATTCTTATCATCCGAAGAAGCATATTCGCCCATACAGGGGTTTATAGTACTTTACGATAGCTCTTAGGTCCACCCTAGCGGGGGCTAGGAGATATTAGATTCCCGACTAATATACTAATACCAATTCTACCCTTAAACATAGCATAAATATTCTTAATTAGGTGGATTCCTTGCGAGACTCAAGTATCTCTCACATCTGAAGTCGTCTTTTATTTGCTTTTATTTAATTTAATTTAGTCTTTATTTTATTGCATCTTTAGTTTTAAGAAAACCAAACAAAAATCTATTATTTTACTTTTCTGTCAAGCAATTATTTCTACTATCTGATTAATATTGGAGTTGAACCAAATCCGTCCCTGAGAACGAAACTCGATCTATCGAATATTACTTGGACAACCGTACACTTGCGGTAATCATGGTTCCTTTATTTTCGTACTTAATTTAATAACACACCCGGACCCACCAGCATCCCTATCATTACCTTTCTTGGACCTTAATTCTGACTCTCCTTCAAGCTGGTGGTGGAGGAGACATATCCTCCTTTCTATCCCATGTGTAAGATCTAATATGAGAGCTAAAATCCTCGCTTACTCGTTTCCTAATACCAAATAACGGTTGATCAAGTGTATCCTTGATGACATTCTCCATTCTCCACGTTACAAATCTAAGTTTCAACTCTGACAAACCATCTCTCTCACTGTATCACCACAATTCTCACGCTTATGTCCTAACTTTCCACATGCAAAATAGAACAATCATACATTCTCATACTTAAAAGTTACCCATGCAACTCCATCTTCCTGACATAGATATACTCCTGGGGGATGGGTCAAGTACATGAATCCTAACCCTAAATCTAAGAGTTTTCACTATAGCATTATCGGCCTCCTGGAAATCTATCTCCTCTAAGTCACTTTATCAATCGCATAGAATATACGAGTCTTCGTGTACGTCTTATTCCGTGCGCATGAGATTCTGGAGAGTCCATCCTCCACCAATTTATATCATCTATGGGCCGACTACACGTACTCCACCTTCCTTGCTCAGTCTAGAACTGGCATAACAGACCTAAAAAGTAATTCATTCAGGCTGAAGGAAAAAGATAGAAATGATTGTAAAGAACTCTCTAGCAGGCGTATGCTCAGTTCCGGATCCATTAAAATACCTAGTAATATTCTTAATAGTTCTAATAGTATTTTGAATAGGTGCTAGACCATTTACATGTACCCAAACAGAAGAATAATTGGATTTTGTATACGTACCGTTGAACTCGCCACTGCCTTTTGTAAACCCAACATGAAATCCAATCATATTCCCTTGTATCAAACCCCAAAGCCTTTCTCGTTCTCTCTTACTGTCAATCTCAAGTCTGAAATAATTTGTACCAACTTCTAAAATAGACACGTTTCCACGAACTAGCCATTCGGTCGAAAACCCATTTTCTAAAGCCCGCCAAATCGACCCTCTCGTAACCCATTACTCTTACCATCAAAAATCCTTCTCTGTCTAAGTGTTCTACGCTGCGAACCCTGATGTCCAAGCTAATTTCCTTATGTCTTCATCCTCCTATTCATGGAGTTGAGTAATAGGTAGTGCGTGTTTTTAGTGTGTTTCCATATGATTGTAGAATCTGCACAAGTACTTAGAAGAGCAACCGTAATCTATAGATAATATGGTACTAGTATGTTTGTACCGGTAAAGGATGTTAGATTTGTTAAAAATATATGAGAGAAAAGAAATAGATAGCTTAAGAAGTAAGAATATTTTTTAGAGAGGATTTCACCTTATAAGCCTTGTTATTGTGAAGGTAAGAATGTATACGGTGATTTTGATCAGGATTAGTGGCCAGATGTCTATTACCCATGCCATTAGTGTCCTTAAGACTCTTGGTTTGCCTTCCCACGTGTCACTAGTGAAATCGAAGGGTCTTATGTACTTCGTTTCTCGTACATTTTCTCTGACCATTATGTACACCCCTTCTTGGAACTTGCATGCACACCAGGTGTGATAATTCCAATCCTCATAACCTATCGCATGTCTCTTTTCGTCGTTCCATGTGTAATTGGAGTCCAAAAGGTTCGTGTATCTTTCTTTCATCTTGATGTTACTAGAAGGTCCTCCAATCTCCTCCGTCTCCATAATAGCAGATTTCGAAAAACTCCTTACTCTATTCTTATCCATCTTGTGAACCCCGATAATATATTTGCTAGTATCATAACCTTTTTCCTGTGAATTCATCTCCGTAATACACTCCTTCTGCGAATCCCATTCTTCCATCCTATTCAAATTTCCATTACAATTTCTCTTCCCCTCTCCGATGTATACCTTTAATGTAATCATCATTCTGATGTTGACATCTCTAAACCTATACTCTTTCATATCAAAAAACCTATCAAATCTATTACTGAAACTAGGGTTGTATTCTTCAGTAAGAGTTACTATCTTCTCTCTAATCGGAACCAACGCTTAGTGTAACACATACTCTGATTTGGTTCACTATAGCATTCCCTTTAATCACCGTCCATCAGGTTGTGAATTACCCACACCCACCTCGTAAAATCTCAAACTGAAGCTAAAACAACGGTGTTGTAACGTCATACCTTTGTTATTGTGAAGAGATTCAATAGTGAAGTGGACTTGTCTTAGTTTCTGCCTCCGTTCTTTAACCTTGTAGAGTTTTGGTGTCTTCTCTGTAACCGTGTATCTCTGAGGTAGACCCACTCTCTTATTCTCTGGGTCCAATAACCCCAACCCTAATTCTATGAAACTCGTCGCTTTTATGTACTCTGTTTCCATAAGATCGATTAGCCTAACGATTTTCTAGAATAGAGTTTACCCTTAATATCTTCTTCGATCGGTTGATTCGATGGACTCATGAAACCATCTGTAGACTAACCCATAACAACCTAATGTAGTACTACCACCTCCAAAAAAATTGGAAGCCGATGAAATAAAGCGATGAAAGGCTTAAAATCGAAACTTAATCACCCCCAAAATCATACCTAGTCAAGGTGTGATGTGTGAATTATTAAAGAGTGAGTTTTTATCTGACGTGCGTTATTATTTTTTGAGCCAATTGTTGATTGATGCCTATTAAAAAACTTATTTAGAAAAAGGTGCCTAGAAAAAAATATTTATTGAAAACAGCCCCCTTATAATTAACAATTAAAAAATAAGAAAAAAACTAATAAACACGCGCGTGCGTCCGTGAAATTTTTTTAAAATCGTCATAACTAATTCAAAAAAAATCAAAAAATCAAAAAAAATTATATTTGGATAAATCAAATTAATATTTACGTCTATGATTTTTTTCGGAATTTTCTGAATTTTTTGATTTTTTTTTATTTTTTTAATTTTTTTTTTCGCAGACACGAAATTCCATGTTTAAAACATGGAATTTCCTGTTTGAAACATGGAATTTCATGTTTAAAACATGGAATTCCATGTTTATTTCACGGTTTAAACACATGGAATTCCATGTTTAAAACATGGAATTCCGTGTTTGCGAAAAAAAAATTAAAAAAATTCGAAAAAATTCAAAAAATTCAAAAAAAATCAAAAAAATTCATAGACGTAAATATTAATTAGATTTATTCAAAATTTTTTTTTTTTAATTTTCTGATTTTTTTTTGAATTAGTTATGACGATTTTAAAAAAATTTCACGGACGCGCGCATGTGATGGAATTAATAAAGGTATAGAAAATATAAAGGGGATGTTTTCTATAAATAATTATTTCATTAGGCATTTTTTTATAAATAAGATTATTGAAGGCATAAAAAAACAATTAGAGAGTTTAAGGAGGATGTTTTCAACAATAACCCCTTATTTTTTCTATATATGACTTCATTAGTAACGTGATAGGTTGAAATTTCCTATTTTACGAATTTACCCTAATTTGTATTTGCATGATCATGTAAATAGATACTTTTTTCAGAAAGAAAAAATGTCATTCCGGACCCGATTTCAACGTGGGTAATTATCCAAAATGAGGTCTCTCCAAAAACCTCTCTTCTCTTTCAAAACTTTCTAAACTTTTCTAAAAAACCTCAACTTTGATTCACAGTTTCCTTCATCCTTCTATTTCCTCTCCTCTGTTTTTCCAGTCCTCTTTCCTGTTTGTTTTCCCTCCACCGTTCCTGCCTACTTCTCAGTTTTTTTTTCTTCTTCACTTTTTCTTTCCAGTAACCTTTTCAGAAATTTTTTATCTTCTTTTCGTTCAAACCTCTTTAAGTCTTTAAGACCTTCAATTATTGGCATTTAATCCCGCACAATGAATATATATGCTATAAATCATCCATCAGCTATAAATGAGGTCACTTTATCTACAAAAAGTGCAAAATACTACCAAGAAATGGATGAGCCAAAGCTTTTGGCTAAGGTGCTCACCAAGGAACTCATGAACTTCGGTTTTATGAGAAATCATATCCAAAAACATTGGGGTATAAAGGGCAAAGTTCAAACTATAAAGCTTGGCCACAATGAACTCATCCTCAAATTCGAGAATGAGGAAGACAAAGAAATTGTTTGGAATAAAAGGCCCTGGACAATCATGCAAAAACAAGTAGCTCTAAGAGAATTCCAAGCAAATACAAAGGTTACACACACTCTTGTTTGGCTTAGGCTATATGGCTTACCTGGTACTCTCCTCAACTCCAAGAGTATTTCAGAAATGCTACACGATATAGGTAAAGTTCATGATGTTCATCTTCCATCTGAGATAAGAATCACAGACCAAACCTTTACGAGGGTAAAAATTGAATGGGAAGTGCATAGGCCTGTTGTAGCTGGCTTCAAATTTTGGTTTAACATTCACTCCTCCAAATAGATCAAAATGAAATATGAAAATCTGGGTCAAATCTGCTACAAATGTGGCCACTTTGATCACGAAGAAATGGAATGCGATGTCCCTCATCGAGTAACTCCTCATCTAGGTGGATGGATCAAGATCTCCACTAGACATGATCAAACCTCCATTCATGGTCAAACTTCAAGAAATGCAGGCAAGCAGAGAATGGGGCCCTACACCAGAAACAATCAACAAAATGGAAAAAAGGAGGCTGCACAAATGAACCTGCAACCTGACACAACCAAAAATAACAAAGGAAAAGAGATTTGTTCACAAAAACCAATCTTTATCTTTAAAGCTGCAGAAACTTTAAATTATCCTATGGATAATAACAAGGTTTCAAAAGATACCTCTACTGGAAAAAAACCTACTACCGAAGAGGGGTCCACACCTACTCAACAACAATTCTATCACAAGAAAGATCAAGAAATGCTAGATATTCCACATCAGAATCCGACCATTACAACTCACCAATCAAAAAAGGCTTTGACTATTCTCACAGCTGAAGCTTCTAAAGGCTCCACCTCCTCAACAGGTACAACTAGATCCAAACTATCCTACTCCGAAGCTTTACTATCCCCTGCACATGTTAACACTGTTAAACGAACTAACTTTTCAAACCACAAATCACCAAACAACATAACACCTTCAAAAAACTCACCCATAGCTGTTACTCCCTTCAACCCCTTATTTAAACCAAAAGCTCTCAGTAACAGTAAACTCGCATTTTCATCAAACTCCACCACACCACCACCAATCATAACCACTCCTATTATTACCAAAACACTTGAAACCATAAACAATCAACCTCAATCTAACAACTCAGCTGTTTTACCCTCCTCACCTTTTACACCAACACCACAAAAATTAATTTTATCCCCCACCTCTCCAAAAACCTCTTTACAGATAGCCAACACAATTACACAATCTGAACCAATACAACACACCTTCAACAACAACATAATTTCAACCTACCTGCAGAAATCATTAAATATTCAATTGAGAAAGGAGAAGCGAGTAATACAAAAGAAATTTTTCTTTTTAAACATGATAATTCTAATTCATTGGCTGAATCATCAACAATTCGTAACATTGAAAGAATCAGAGAAAGAATTAATCAAGATAGCTGGATTAATCAGAAAGCTATTACCCGAAATTCTCGATTTGAAGATCATACTTGTCATTCGGATAAAATGAGATACAAGGCAATTTGGGAAAAAAGAAGAAATTCGAAACAAAAACTTTCGAATGAGAGGAGAATCAACAAAAAAGAAAGAGATAGTATTGAGGAAATTCGAAATTCTGGGAAGAAACTATTCGACAAATATAAGATAATCAATGGTGATTTACCTGCTTTGGATTTTGAGGAAGAAGTAACAAAACAGAAAGAATTAATTGAAGAAGAACTGTCTGATACAGAGATGAACCGTCACGCTGATGAAGAGGAAGGGTCTTCCAGGGTTGAACCTGATCAACCCCACCACTCTCAACGATACATATCGCCTGGAACTGCCAGGGAGTTGGCAATCCCCTGACAGTCCAGGCCGCCGGGGACCTCTGCGCTAAACACTGCCCTGAGGTACTGTTCCTTTCCGAGACAAAGAATGAATCTAATAAGCTTGATGTTATTGCTAGAAATCTAGGTTTAAATTTGATTACCACCGTCGAACCTGTCGGAGCGAGAGGTGGTTTGGCCTTGATGGTGAAGAAAGATATAAAGATAAAAGTGATTAAAAAAAACCCTAATTTTATTCACACAAAAATTATAAGTGATAATCTTGACCCCATATTTTACACTTATATTTACTTAAACCCCTATGATATTAATAAAGAGGTTTCCTTCAATTTTTTAAATAATTTAAAGCCCCAAAATTATGCTTGGAATTTAATTGGTGACTTTAATCGTATTAAATATCTTAATGAGAAATTAGGTGGTAATGTTTGCCTTAAACAATCTACTAAGAATTTTAATAGCTTCATTAACCAACACAATCTTAAAGATACTATTTCTTATGGGTGTAGATTTACCTGGACAAATAAAAGAGCCGGTAATAAACTTATTAAAGCTATCCTAGACAGAGCTATTCATAACTCTGAATGGGATAAGCTATTTCCAAATGCTTGGGTAGCAATTCTACCAGCTATTGGTTCAGATCATTGCCCTTTAGTTTTGCATCATGATAAAGTTGATAGCAAAAAGAAAAGAAGATTTTATTTTGAAAATTTCTGAACAACAGAAATTGATTGCCTTAATATCATCAAAAAAGTTTGGGTTGAATATAGCTCACTTAGGGGAAACCCTAATGCTATAATTAACCATAAACTTAGGAAATGTAGCCAGGCTTTAAGAGACTGGAATAGGAAAAAATTTGGGAATAATAAAATCCAAATAGAAAAACTTATTAAAAAATTAGAAACAATATCTAATTCTAATGCCCTAATTTTAATTGGGATGAGTATAATACTGTAACCAAAGAAATTGAAGAAACTTGGAAAAGGGAAGAAAGTTTTTGGAAAGATAGATCTAGCAATTTTTGGCTTAAAAAGGGTGATAAAAATACTAAGTATTATCATGCTTGTACAAAAGAAAGAAGGTGTAGAAACAAAATTCTTAACATTACTAATGATAATGGTGAATGGATTGACAAGAAAGAGGATATTAATATTGAAATAATTAACTATTTTGATAATATCTTTACTACAGTAGGTAAAAGAGATTACAACAATACCATTAATCTCATTACTAGCAAAATTGATAAAAAATCAGCAGATAATTTAAATAAACATATTAATGAAGAAGAAGTTAAAAAAGCAACTTGGGAACTTGGACCTAATAAGGCTCCTGGGCCTGATGGGTACAATGGAAATTTCTTCAGAACTTATTGGGAAATTATTAAACTAGATCTTATGAGGGTAATAAATAATTTTTGGAATAATAATGGGAGTCTTGTTGAGATCAACCAAACTCTCATTACTTTAATACCAAAAATTGCTAAACCTACTAATATTAAACATTATAGACCAATTAGCTGCTCAAATTTTATTTATAAAATTATTGCTAGAATTTTGGTTAATAGATTACAACCTCACATGACCTCCCTGGTAGGAGAAAACCAAAGTGCTTTCATCCCTGATAGAATGATACTGGAAAATACGATGATTACACATGAATTAATTTCCCACATTAAAAGAAGGAAAAAAACCAAAAAATATATGGTTGCGGTTAAAGCTGATATTAAAAAAGCATATGAATACATTGAATGAGACTTCTTACAAGATCTCCTAATTAAAATAGGTTTCAATCAAGATTGGGTTAGGAAACTAATGTTTTGTATCACAACTGTAACCTACTCAATACTAATTAATGGGGATATCCACCAAATTAAAAAACCCACCAGAGGAATTAGACAAGGTGATCCTCTTTCGCCCTTAATCTTCTGTCTAATTTCACAAACTCTAAATGACTTGATTAAAGATAAAAAAGAGAATATCATTCTCAATGGAATTAAAATTGGAAATTGAAAGTCCTAGAGGGGGGGTGAATAGGATTACTAATAAGATTAATGCCTAATTAAAAATCTTTTGGACAATTATAAGTTTAAGTGAAAACTTCTAAGTCAACTAAATATATCAAACACTTATAGGATCATGCAAAGGATAAGTTAGAGGTTCGATATATAAGTATAACAAGTAAATCGACAATCTAATATCTTACTACTCTAGAAGACTATATGTTAGATAAACTAGATAATCAATATCACAATAATCATGCTAGCATATTATCAAACATATAAAGTGTGGAAAGTAAATAGAGTAGGGATAGAAAGATACACGCGATTTATAGTGGTTCGGTTTCCCTACATCCACTACCTAAGGAAGCCTCCTTAGGATTTTAAGCTTTTCACTAAGCTCCCGTGTCTCTCTTAACCGGGTCGAGAACACAATAACCCTTACAACCTCTTCGATAACACGAAAGACAAACTCTTGTGTAATCACAACACAAGGATACCAAGTATACTCCCTATACTTGAATTCTCTCTTAACCTATCTGTTGGCATATAGCCTTCCTTATTAGGTTGTTTTAATGTGACAAATCCTCTTGTGTTTAGTATGCTAACTTCTATTGTTATTGACATTCTTTCTTGCACTCTATTTTCATCAAATAGCTCTTTCTTTATCTTGTTGTTCATATCTATTGTTTTATCTTAAGAAACTAATTCTCACACAAATGCTATTAACCTTATCTTTATGTATATTGAGAATTAGCTTTAGTGTTCAACTTCAAAGATTCTTAGAATGATGATTACAACAACTTTCGTGAAGAAGATTTATTGATCCAAGTCATTATCCTTCAAAGATTACCTGGCGCGGTACACCGGTGCGGTACACCGGACCAAGGTTGCGGACCAGGGTTGCGGTACATTGATTAGTCCGAACAGTAAGCTCAAAGTTAAGTCGAATAGCTCTGCGGTGCACCAGACCATATCCGCGGTACACCGCACAAAAGGGTTTTATGCACAAAAGACAAGCCATAAGGAATATATCCGTTGGGAAATTAATAGATCCGTTGGACCCAAGTCTTATGACCGTTGGAAGCCATTTTCTTCTATAAATTGAAGCTCTTTGAAGGCTACAACTACACCAACTAATTACAAACATTAAGGGGCTTAATTGCTATCATTCAAGAAGGTGTCAAGTGCTATACATAGTCAAATTCAATCCTAGTGAGCTTATAAATCCTTTCAAGGAGTTAATCAACTAAGCCACAAGGTTTTATCCACTCAAGAGGAGTAAACAAGCTTATAGTCATATCCACTCTTTTAGGAGTTTTAGTTACAAGCTTTAATTAGCAAACCTTTAAACACTTTGTTGCTATCCTCTTAAGTCTAGGTCTTGTAATAGATAGATTAAGAGAGAATTCAAGTATAGGGAGTATACTTGGTGTCCTTGTGTTGTGATTACACAAGTGGTTTGTCCTTCGTGTTATCGAAGAGTTTGTAAAGGTTATTGTGTTTTCGACCCGGTTAAGAGAGACACGGAAGCTTAGTGAAAAGCTTAAAATCCTAAGGAGGCTTCCTTAGGTAGTGGATGTAGGGAAACCGAACCACTATAAATCGTGTGTATCTTTCTATCCCTACTCTATTTACTTTCCGCACTTTATATGTTTGATAATATGCTAGTATGAATATTGTGATATTGATTATCTAGTTTATCTAACATATTGCCATCTAGAGTTGTTAGAGATTAGAAACTCGTTTTACTTGTATCAATTATATATCAAACCTCTTAGCTTATCCATTGCATGATCCCTTAAGAGTTTGTTATATTAGTTGACTTAGAAGTTTCTTTCTTAAACTTATTATTGTCCAAAAGATTTTTTATTAGGCATTAATCTTATTAGTAATCCTATTCACCCCCCCTCTAGGACTTTCAATTGGTATCAGAGCCTAACTCTACGTGAATAGCTTAATCGTTAGTAGAGTAAACGATATGGAATTTAATCTTTTGGAAAGTTCGTCTTCTACTCGACCTCCACTTTTTGTAGGAACTTACTATTTTGCTTGGAGAACAAAAATGGAGGAATTTATAAAAACCGAAGATCCCGATCAATGGAGAATCGTAAAGGAAGGTCCATTTGTCCCTTATAAAGAAGAGTTAAATGAAGAGGGAGTTCTTAAGCCAAATCAAGAAGAAAAAGATTTTGATGAACTCACCATTGAGGAAAAAGCTAAGCTCACTCAAAATGCAAAACCAATGTACACTCTCATTCGTGGAATTTCCGAAGAAATTTTCTCACAAATGTTAGATTGTAAATCCGCAAAAGAGCTTTGGAATCGTTTGGAGTTTTTATATGGAATTGTCGAAAATGACGAAGAAGAAGAAGTCTCAATCCATGATGAATCTCATAACGAGTTTAAACCAAATCATGAGGTAGCTCTTTATCCTAACTCTTTATCTCTTCCTTATAATTATAGTGATATTAGGCAAATTTCATCCCTTCTCAAAATTCTTGATTCTCAAATCCATTTGAACAATCTTATGTTAAAAAAGGGTAAAATTGAGCTAAAGAATTGTTTTAAATGTTGTATCACTTTGGATGATAATCTTGGCAATACTAAAAACCCGTGTTTTGAAAACATCTTTATTTTAAACAAATGGAAACATCCTATGAAGAAAAGCATAGAAGGTTTTAAAAAATTGGATGAAGCTTTTTCCCTTGCTCTTGATACTTTAAAAAATCATCCTTTCTCAAATGTCACTCCTTTTGATCCAAATGGCTTTTTCAAAGAAAAATTATTTGTTGGTGATAATTTGGATGTTGGAAAGAATGTGGAAACTTCTTGTTCAAAACCTTTACATGGTTACTCTATTCAAAAAAGAAGTTCTTGCAACTATTGTGGTAAACCCGGTCATCATGCTTCTACGTGTCATTACCATGAACAACTTATTAGTGGATCGTTGATACCTTCATGGGAAAAACCAATATGGATCGTGACAAATGCTAACAACATTTCCGGATCCATTCCACCTCGGTTACCATAATAATATGCATTGAAGGTGTTGAGCGTCAAGAAAATGGAATCTTATGCAAAAGGACGTTCAAACCTCATAAAAGGAAAATACGGTGAAATTCTTTCCTCTCTTGTTCGAGTTTATGTTTTTATATTGTATTTTATGTGTTTTATCAACTTGTGCTATTTTCTTGAAGTTCTTGACCTCTTACATGCTTAAATGTTGCTTTATTCTTGCATTGGGTCTTTTTGCACTTTTAGAAAACTTTAGGTTTTTTGTGAAATTAACTGTTATATGAGTTTTTAGGTTCTCCTTGGCTTGTCTTTTTAAAACAAAGATGCTCAAAATTATTTTATATCATTCCGAGTCATTTGGGGTAGTTTCGATTGTGTTTCGGGTGTTTTTAAAAGAATCAAAAATTTCATTTTTGTTGACCAAACCGAACACTCGTGCGGTGCACCGGACGATTCCCGCGGTACACCGCACGTAAGGGTTTTAACAGGTTTTGAAGGCCGTTTTTCATTCTAGTCTCTTCATTCCTTCATTAAAACTTCTCCTCTCCTCCTCCTTGGCGATTTCCGGCCACCCACACTCCGTTTCCACCACCAAAACACCCTCCTTCACCACTTAAATCACTCCTCCTTCTCCTTCCTTCATTACCCATCTTGTCTTTCACCATGGTTAGAACTAAATCTATTGCTAACAAGAAGAAAGCCACCACCGGAGCCTCCTCCAGCCGCCACCGTGAACCATCTCCGGCGAGGTCACCAACACCACCTCCACTCCGGCCATTCGATGCTCTTCCGGGTAGAACGATTTGCCCTTCGGCTTTTCCCTCCGGTGAAAATTCTCTCTTTAGACTCCTTTCATTTCAAAAATGTCATAAAATCTTTGCTTTTTCGGGTAGTCATTTGGCAATCGGGTTAATCGAAGATTTTTATACTAATTTTGAATATAATCATGCTACTACTTCGATTAAATCAACCGTTTCGGGTACCGTTTTACGTTTAAAGTCAAATACTTTGTGCTCAAAATTTGATATTCCTTCGGATGGTTTTAGCGGATTTTGGTCTAGTGGTTGGGATAACTCGAATATTGATATAGTTGCTCAAAATGAGGTGAATGATTTTGTTAATAGTAGAATGGTTGTACCCGATGGAAGTTGGAATATTCGTAACTTTGATCCGGAATTTATCGTGGCTCACAAGTTTCTTATCTCGGCCATAATTCCGAAAGACAAGCATGATGCAAAACTTATCCCTTATGAAGCTTATCTTTTATATTTGATCTTCACCAAACAACCGATAAACATTATTGCGATAATGTTCAAATGGATGAATCACGCTCGAGCCTCTCGGGATAAAGTCCCTTACGGTATTTTTCTTTCCAAAATCTTTGAAGCTAATGATATTTCTTTTGGAGGGACTAATGTGAAACCAATCAATAAGTCATGGAGTTTCGATTATCACACTATTCTAAGAATGAAATTTGTTATTTATAACAACACCTATGTTTCGGCTTCCACTATTAATCGTATCTCGGATACCACTATTCGTAATCGCATCCTTGAAGCAAAAAGTAGCACCGATGGTCCGGAGCTTGATACTCTTCATTTATTAGATAACCCGGCCCAACAAAATCCTATTCCTAATGAGCCCACTCCAAGCCAACCCACCAATGTAAACCCTCCTAATCCATCCGGTTTTGAAAGCGCTATGTCTCGTTTCATGGATTATATAGGAAGTAAATTTGTGGCTTTGGAAGATAAAATAGAAAGGAAATTTGGAGTTTTGGAAGAAAAAATAGGGCATCTTGCGAATGAGCTATCGTGTATGAAAAATGATGTCTCGTGTATTCGTGATGATATTGGGAATGGAAGAAGGTCTAGGAGCCGCTCTCCTCGTGATAATCGTTAAAAAATCCTTACTTTGGTGTTTGGTGTTTAAATTTCTCTTCTTATCGTTCTTGGTGGTTTACGGGTCTATTTGCTTATGTGGTTATTTTAGAACTTGTTTTTTATGATGTTTTTATGCTTTTTAATTATGTTTGGGTCCGTGTTTTGGACATCTAGGATATTGCTTCTTGGAATTATTTGAATATTGTGTTTGGATGATTTGTGTTTTATTTGGATTATTGGTTAAATTTAGTTCGTATTTATCTTGATTGTTAGTTGCGTTTAATCCTTGGATTGTTTTGTTGCTAACATTTTCTTTGATGGTTTAGGAACTACTTCTAATCCTTGATATTTGCTCATTGGTCCCTATAGTTTGTGCTTTCTAATTTTATTCTCAAAATATTTGGAAATTGCATTTCGGTCCCCAAAAAATTTTTTTTTACATGTAGTTCCCAAAATTTTGAAAAATACATTTTGACCCCTTGCTTTTCAAAAATTACATTTTTCCCTTTACCTTCTTCAAAATGATTTTAAGTGTTCTTATTAGGGAAAAATTGTCAATCAAACTTTTACATAAATTGAAAAAAACTCTATGCATTATGTAAGGGGGAGACTTTGTTTAAATTTTTTATTACAACTAATCGTTTGTGTCATTAGAAAGCATATGCAATGAAAATCTATCGATCAAGGAGTTGGTAAAAATCTCTATCCTTAGCTCTTGCTTTACTATTCTCTATCTTTGTGCATCTCATTCTAAAAAAAAAAATTTTATCCTAAACTCGTGCACACTCTCTAAATCATTGTTTAAAATCTATTCACTCGAGTTTTAGCTCTTCTACTTTTAGTTGTTTTTACCCCGTCTTTTTGATGAAGACAAAGGAGGAGAAATATTATGTGCACTAAAACACTAAAACTTTCAAAACTTGCACGTTTTTAAACACTCACAAATACATCTCAAAACTTATGCTTTTTGTGAGGGGGAGCTTTATTTCATTAGTGCTTAAACTTTCATATCATTCCTAAGGTGTTTTAGTGTAGGATTTGTCATCATCGAAAAGGGGGAGATTGTTGGCATATAGCCTTCCTTATTAGGTTGTTTTAATGTGACAAATCCTCTTGTGTTTAGTATGCTAACTTCTATTGTTATTGACATTCTTTCTTGCACTCTATTTTCATCAAATAGCTCTTTCTTTATCTTGTTGTTCATATCTATTGTTTTATCTTAAGAAACTAATTCTCACACAAATGCTATTAACCTTATCTTTATGTATATTGAGAATTAGCTTTAGTGTTCAACTTCAAAGATTCTTAGAATGATGATTACAACAACTTTCGTGAAGAAGATTTATTGATCCAAGTCATTATCCTTCAAAGATTACCTGGCGCGGTACACCGGTGCGGTACACCGGACCAAGGTTGCGAACCAGGGTTGCGGTACATTGATTAGTCCGAACAGTAAGCTCAAAGTTAAGTCGAATAGCTCTGCGGTGCACCGGACCATATCCGCGGTACACCGCACAAAAGGGTTTTATGCACAAAAGACAAGCCATAAGGAATATATCCGTTGGGAAATTAATAGATCCGTTGGACCCAAGTCTTATGACCGTTGGAAGCCATTTTCTTCTATAAATTGAAGCTCTTTGAAGGCTACAACTACACCAACTAATTACAAACATTAAGGGGCTTAATTGCTATCATTCAAGAAGGTGTCAAGTGCTATACATAGTCAAATTCAATCCTAGTGAGCTTATAAATCCTTTCAAGGAGTTAATCAACTAAGCCACAAGGTTTTATCCACTCAAGAGGAGTAAACAAGCTTATAGTCATATCCACTCTTTTAGGAGTTTTAGTTACAAGCTTTAATTAGCAAACCTTTAAACACTTTGTTGCTATCCTCTTAAGTCTAGGTCTTGTAATAGATAGATTAAGAGAGAATTCAAGTATAGGGAGTATACTTGGTGTCCTTGTGTTGTGATTACACAAGTGGTTTGTCCTTCGTGTTATCGAAGAGTTTGTAAAGGTTATTGTGTTCTCGACCCGGTTAAGAGAGACACGGAAGCTTAGTGAAAAGCTTAAAATCCTAAGGAGGCTTCCTTAGGTAGTGGATGTAGGGAAACCGAACCACTATAAATCGTGTGTATCTTTCTATCCCTACTCTATTTACTTTCCGCACTTTATATGTTTGATAATATGCTAGTATGAATATTGTGATATTGATTATCTAGTTTATCTAACATATTGCCATCTAGAGTTGTTAGAGATTAGAAACTCGTTTTACTTGTATCAATTATATATCAAACCTCTTAGCTTATCCATTGCATGATCCCTTAAGAGTTTGTTATATTAGTTGACTTAGAAGTTTCTTTCTTAAACTTATTATTGTCCAAAAGATTTTTTATTAGGCATTAATCTTATTAGTAATCCTATTCACCCCCCCTCTAGGACTTTCACTATCTATTACAAGACCTAGACTTAAGAGGATAGAAACAAAGTGTTTAAAGGGTTGCTTATAAAAGATTGTAACTAAACTCCTAAAAGAGTGTATATGAACTATATAGCTTGTAAACTCCTCTTGAGTAGATAGAACCTTGTGGCTTATTTGATTAACTCCTTGGAAGGACTTATAAGCTCACTAAGATTGATTTTGACTATGTATAGCTCTTGACACCTTCTTGAATGATAACAATTAAGCTCCTTAATGTTTGTAATTAGTTGGTGTGTTTGTAGCCTTCAAAGAGCTTCAATTTATAGCAGAAAATAGCTTCCAACGGTCATAAGGCTTGGGTCCAACGGATCTATTAATTTCCCAACGGATATATTTCTTATGACTTAACTTTTGTGCAGAAAAACCTCTCTTGCGGTGTACCGCAAGTTTCGTGCGGGTGTACCGCACCTCAACGGTTAGATTTTCTAACTCTCTGACGGGCTAGCCTATGCACCGCGCCCTGGTCCGCATTCTTGGTCCGGTGTACCGCGCCAAGTATCTTTGAAAGAATTTGACTATGCTATGATGCTCGGATCAATAAATCTTCTTCACGAAAGTTGTAGATAACATCATTCTTATAAACATTGTAGTTGATCATTAAAGCTATATCTCAAAGTACATAAAGATATGAATAAAAGTGAATGCAATGAGATATAATAAGAATGATATGAAAAGTGTTTTTGATGAAAAATAGTGCAAGATAGGATGAATATAATAAGAGTAATTAGCACACTAATCATAAGAGGATTTGTCACATTAAAACAACCTATTAAGGGAGGCTATATGCCAACAGAAATAGCTGCCCAGATATAACTCATTTACTCTTTGCAGATGACAACCTTTTTTTCTTAAATGCTAATAATATTGAAATACAATCATTAATGATATTATGAACAAATATAAAAATTCCACTGGGTTATGCCTTAACCTAAATAAATGTGGGGTTATCTTTAGCCCTAATACTCCTACTTTCATCCAAAAAGTAATGGCTAAAAGTTTAAATATGAATAGAACTAATAACCTAGGAAACTACTTAGGCATACCAACTGAATGGAGTAGATCAAAATCTAAAGACCTTCAATTTCTAATTGATAGGATCTTATAAAAATTTGAAAATTGGAAAACACTCTTTCTTTCTGAAGGAGGAAAAGAAGTTTTGATTAAAGCAATCATTCAAAGTTTACCAAATTACATCATGTCTAATTTTGTAATTCCTAAGAATATAATTAATACAATCCACTCCATTATTGCTAAATTTTGGTGGGGTGATAAAGGTAAAAAAAAGAATACACTGGGCTAGTTGGGAACAACTTACTACCTCAAAATTTGAGGGTGGATTAGGATTTAGAGATCTACACCTTATGAATAAAGCCTTGCTTGGAAAATAAGCTTGGAACCTAATTAATAAAAAAGAATCCCTACTTTATAGACTTCCCAAAGGAAAATATTTCAAAAACAGTTCTTTTCTAGAAGCTAAAATTGGAAGCTCACCATCTTGGGGATGGAAAAGCATACTTATAGGTAGAGATACTTTCAAGAATAACATAAAATGGAAACTAGGCAATGGTCATGACATTAATATTTATGATCATAAGTGGATTTGTAATGAAAAAAATCTAATTAAGCCTACAAACTCAAACCTATATGGGTTAAACAACTTATTAAAAACGACAAATCCTGGGATATAGACCTACTTAACAAAACTTATCCTAAGGAAATCAAAGAAAAAATAGAAAAAATGATAATACCTAAGATCTTTTGTAAAGATCAAATTAGTATTGACTATTGTAAAAATGGGACATATACAGTCAAAGAAGCCTATCATAGAATGAAAGAAGATGATAGGATCATAGAAATTTCTAAAAATATAAATAAACCTTCAACTTCAACTGATAGGGAAAAAATATCTGGAAATTAATATGGAAAATGGAATCCCCACCAAAAATTAGGAATTTCATGTGGAGAACAGTTAAAAATCTTTTATCCACTGAAGAAAATCTTTTTAACAGAAAATGTAGGACCAACAACATTTGTAAAATTTGTGATAATAGTATTGAAACAGTAGAGCATATGCCTTTTAGATGCCCATGGTCTAAAAGTGTATGGTTTACTTGTCCTTTAAATCTTAAAAATGATAATGACTTAACTCTGAAACTAGACCAGTGGCTGTTAAGTCAAGTAAAAAACATAGAAGAAAATTTTAACAAAAATGATAGGATCTTATAACTTATATGCATGATAATGTGGCATATCTGGAAAGATAGAAATAATTTTATCTATAATGGCAAAAAATGTGACCCTTTAATCACTATTAATAAAGCTATTGAAGCTTGGAAAGAATATTATAAAATATCAAACCCTAATGACTTCAATTTCCTTGATACTGAAATTAGGAATAACAAAATTTTTAACCCTATTAATATTAATAGGGACAATACTATACAGAATAGTAAATTTAAAGATAAATGAAAAAACCCTCTCCTAATAAATTTAAAATTAACTGTGATGCGGCTTTTTCGGATAAAGGAGCTGCAATTGCTTGTATTGTAAGAAACTCTAATGGTGAATTTGTTACAGGTAATAGTTGGAAAATTGGAGCAGATTCGGTGTTAGAGGCAGAGGCCATGGGCATTTTGAAAGCTACATAATTGGCTTCAAATTATCCTTTTGATAGTGTTATAATTGAGAATGACTCGGCTACTATTATGAGACCACTTGCATCTGGTCGTCCTGTTTTGAGTCATTCGATTAGAAACGTTATTTGTAATATTTATTTTTTTGCTGAACAATCTTCCCCTTCTATTTCTTTTATTACTAGGGGTGGAAACGGGATAGCCGACTGGGTTGTCAAACAAGAGTTTCTAAGCACTTTGTTGGATAACTGGAATACTTGTATCCCGACCCAGTTAGCTACTATGCTTTGTATTGAAGCCGACCCCTAGAGGTAGGGTAACTCTTGTAACCGGTTTCTTATTTATCTATAATATTATAATTTCGAACAAGAAAAAAAAACGTGGGTAATTAAGGATTCAAATGGAATATTAAATCCCCAGGTTTTGAATCGTCGAATGGGATGCCGATGTTACAGATTTTAATTTAACCAACTCAAATATTCGAGAGCACCAATGGCGCTTTCAAATAGACTCACTAAAAGAACTTCAACTCTCAGTTACATTCTGTTCTTCATATCAACCAAAGAACAAACCCCTTCTCCTAAGATCAAACAATATTCACAACTAATTTTCACAAATACTTCAGACTATTCACGAACAACAGCCGATGAACTCACTTCAATCTTCACAAAACGACCATTTTCTGTAGAAAGCCAAAAACTTCAAGAGTTGGGGTTAAGTCTCAACACCAACATCGTTGAAACTGTTTTGAAAAGCTTCAACAGTTGGAAAATAGCTCAAGAATTCTTTTATTGGTCTTCAAATCAACATGGGTATGCACACAATTGCTATACATTTAATACTATGGCTAAAATCTTATCAACTGCTCGACAAAATGACTCACTGAGAGCTTTGGCAATAGATGTTGTGAAGTCAAGGTGTTATATGACACCGGGTGCATTGGGTTTCTTTATTAGGTGTTTGGGTAGTCAAGGATTAATCCAAGAGGCTAATATGATGTTTGATCAAGTGAAAAAATTAAAACTCTGTGTTCCGAATAATTATAGCTATAATTGCCTGTTAGATGCAATTTCAAAGTCTAGTAATGTTGATTTGATTAATATGAGACTAAATGAGATGATTAATTTTGGTTGGGTGCTAGACAAATATGCTTTAACTCCTGTATTGCACTGTTACTGTAATGCTGGTATGTTAGACAAAGCTTTGGATGTTTTTAGTCAAATGTATGAGAAAGGTTGGATAGATGGTTATGTATTGTCTATATTAGTGGTGTCTTTAAGTAAGTGGAAAAAAGTGGATAAGGCGTTTGAATTTATTGAGAAGATGGAGGATCAAAAGATTTTCTTAAACGAAAAGACTCTTTGTATTTTAATTCATGGGTTTGTGAAGGAGGGTAGAGTAGATAAGGGGCTAGAATTATTGAATAAAATGCGTAATTTGGGTTATAGTCCTGATATTTCGATCTATGGTGTGTTAATCGGAGGTTTATGCAAAATTAACAAGTTTGAAAAAGCTTTACAGTTGTGTAAGCAAATGAATGAGTTGAAGATTTACCCTGATGTGAAAATACTTTGTGAGCTTATATCATGTGCTCCTGAAGAGAAAGACATGATTGAGGTATTAGAAACAAAGTTGGAAAATCTAGACAGTGAAGCTAAGCTTTTGTTGTTTAATTCTATTTTAAAAGCTTTACTTAATTACGGTTCTGTAGATAAAGCTTGTAATCTGCTGATGTCATCAATGGAAGATGGATCAAAATGTGATTTTATCTTCCATGGAGAATTTATAATTCCAGATACCACTTGTTTCGAAACAGTTATAACTGGTTTGTGCAAGGCTAATAAGTTAGATATGGCATTAGAATTGTTCCGAAAGATGGATGAAAAAAGTTGCAGAAGAAGTGTATTATTGTACAATAATTTAATAGATTGTTTAAGTAATTGTGATAGATTGAGTGAGTGTTACGTTCTTTTAACTGAGATGAAAGATTTGGGATTTCGACCAACACAATTTACTCACAACTCTATATTTGGATGTTTATGTAAGCGAGAAGATTCATTACAAGCCATTCATATGATAAAGGAGATGCGTATTTATGGACATACTCCTTGGATAAAGTACTATACTCTTCTTATACATAAACTCTGTAAACATGGTAGATCAATTGAAGCGTGTAATTTTCTTTCTGAAATGATTAAATTAGGGTTTTACCCTGATGTGATTGCTTATTCTTCAGCTATTTATTGGCTTTTCCAGTTTCATGAACCAGAAAGAGCTTTGCAACTGTTTAAAAACCTTTATTCTCATGGTTATTCACCTGATATTATTGCTTATAATATAGTGATAAACGGTCTTTGTAAATCTAACAAGTTAGCAGAATCCGAGGATGTTGTAAAAAAGATGTTGGATAAAGGAATTATTCCATCTGTGGTGACTTATAATCTACTAATTGATGGATGGTGTAAAGTGAGTAATATGGAGAAAGCTATTGAATGTTATTTAAGGATGATTGAGGTTGAAAGAGAACCAAATGTTATTACTTATACAAGTTTAATTGATGGATTTTGTAATGATGGAAAACCAAATGAAGCTCAGAAACTATGGGTTGAAATGAAAAGAAATACATGTTTTCCAAATAGAATTGCATTTATGGCTCTTATAAATGGACTTTGTAAATGTGGGAAACCTGATGAGGGTATAGTATATTTACGTGAGATGGAGGATAATCAAATGAAACCTGATGGTTTCGTTCTTGTATCTTTGGTTAATGCTTTTATATTAAATTCCGAACCAGATATGGCGTATCAAATATTGATGAAGATTGTTGATAATAAGAATTTCCCTCACTTCAATGATAAGAAGCATGTTATTCTAAAAAATGCAATAATTTTCTTGTCCAAAGATCCAAGAACCTCGTGTAAAGTTAAATCTCTTATGGATCAGGGAAGCATACCTGTACATCTTTGTTACTCTTGAAAGCAAAATCACAAACTTGTTTATATAACACACAAGGACTTTAAGAAGTTGACGCAGTGCCAAGTAATCCAAATGCAATATGAGGCTCAGAATTCATGGAATTTAAATGTTTCCTTTTGGATTACTATTTTTAGTGTTTAGTTATTTAGTTGACGTTAGTTTTGTAATTTAAGAAAATATTGTTTTTAGTATTTTTTTTCTTTTTGGCTGTATTTATAATATAAGATTATAGTCTCTCAAAGCGAAAAAAAATTATTAAAACGGTTAGTGAAGGAATGAAAAACTTTAGTGGAAATGTCTGGAACAATATACTTCCAACTACGGGTGGGAATCGGAAAGAACGGATCGAAAAAAGGGTATTTCGGAAAAATTCCAATTTTTTTCGGAATAGATTTTTTCTGTTCCAATTCCTATCAAATTTTTCGGAACTGTGAAAAACAATTCCTAATTCGGAATTTCGGAACTTACTGGAAATTCGGAAATTTCGGCACGGAAGTTTCGGAACTTTTGGTTCGGAAAATTCGGAACTTTAGGGTGGAATTTCGGAACTTTTGGTTCGGAAATTGCGGAACTAAGGGTTATAAATCGGAACATTACTTTAAAACTTACACGATGAGTAACGGTAGTAAAAAACTAAACTTATAAAACTTACACGAGTAACAATAGTTAAAAACTAAACTTCAAATTTACATGAATTAACAAAATAACAGTAGTTAAAAAAATAATGCTAAACCGATGTTACTTTTCCAATAACATGAAAAAATAAATATTGCAAAAATGCCTCAGAAAATTATCCTACAATATTACATGTTTCAAGGACCAAAGAAACAGGTCATCGATTTTCATGTTTCAAATACTCCATGCAAAATTATTTTGAAATATAATTTATAATTCGGTAATATATTTCAGGAAAATAAAATCGGATCGGAAATAAAATCGGATCGTAAAACCCGTAAATTTCGGAAATTTATATGTAGTTCCAATTCCGATCCGATTTTTTCGGAAAAATCGGAATTTCAGAATTTCGGAACCTTAAAATCTATTACGAAATCGGAATTTTCGGATCAGAAAAGTCGGAAATCGGAAATTTCGGATCCGATTTCCACCCCTACTTCCAACATACCTATACCATACGGGGGGGAGGCACATAACAAAGACAGAGGTATAGAGTAGATAGCAAATGAATTAGCGGGAACAAAGATTATTATTAAATGCGACATGTCTTTCAAGTGTAGATTAGAACCAAGCGGGATCAAGATTGTACGGCAGGATACCAGGGACGGAGACAAATTTTATTTAAGACAATAAGGGTGGATACAATAGTCAAAGAAGAGTCAAGATTGATCCTTGAAGCAGCTAAGACTGACTTGACCAGCTAAGACTTGTCAAGATGAGGCAGGAATTATAACTATCACATGTTCAGATAACCTTAATATCATTCAAGGTAAGGCCAACGTCAGTTGCGTAATGGCGTGTCAGACCTTATGCGAAATGGATTGGAGAAATTTTTAAATCGTATAGAAACATGCTCTTCAAACATATTTCACGTCGCTATAATAGGATGGACGATCATACTGCGTATAGTTAGGCGGATGAATTGAAAGTGAAGTGGGACAATCGTCTTTGGTGCCCTGGTTTTCAAGATTAGAAATTGGCTAATAAGAGTTGGGAAATTGGCTAATAAGAGTTGGATGCATATTTATTACATAGTTAAGAAAAAAGTCTCTTAAAGAGTTGAGAAATTGGCTAATAAGAGTTGGATGCATATTTATTACATAGTTAAGAAAAAAGCCTCTCAAAGTGGGTTTTTAACGACAATAAACAAGGTAAAATGGAAAATGTCTTATTGTATTGAGCATGCACTCTTGTTTATCAAAAGGTGAAACCTTGATGCAATAATTTCTTGTTTTGACACATATATTTTTTTTTACAATAATTTAAATTACAATTGGTTCTCTTGATAAGGACCTTGAGATATTTTTGAAAATTGTTGTTTTGAGGTTGTGGTTGGTAAGAATTACCTTAATTCACGGTCGGATTAGACCATTGAATTCCTGGATAATTGTGATTGCCAAATTGGTAATTTTCGCGATTTGACGCGAAACAAACAGCTTCCGGATTTCTTTCACACTTTTCCCATACATAATCATTGACCTCACAACGCGGAAAACCTTGTGCTTCTTGCACTACTTTCATCTCAACTAAATTTTTTGGAAACCTTTCTCCATCGTGACATTCGCTTCATTTGATTCTTCATCGCGAAGATTTTAGCTTCTAAAGCAGTTTCAACATCAAATCGCAGCGTGTTGTGATAGGGTTCGCGACTCTGGCCAACTCTTTTCTGTTTCAACTTTTCGTGCCATACGGAAAACTCGTCTCCACAGGTATTGCGAGGTTATGATTAAGTGTTTAAATAGCAAGTAGAATTGGTTGCTGAAACAAGTAAAGGAAATATTTGTTTGGTTTTTGTGTTTATAAGCTAGACGTAAGAAAGTAAACCTAAAGATGACTAAATGTGACACTAAATTAACTACTAAGATGTTACGCAAATATGAGAGATATACTTGAGTCTTGCTAGGGAATCACCAAAGTTAACAATCTAATGTACTCGTTTAAGGGTAAAGTCGGTATTTTACTATTAGTCGGGACTCTAATATCTTCCTAACTCTCGTCAGGGTAGACTTAAGTTATTCTATGGTATTATTGACCCCTTCAGGGTGACTATAAGCTACTACCAAATAATTAAGATTATACCCAATTAGCTACGTGGTTAGTTAAGACCGTAAAGCTCAATACAGACACCACACGTCTATATTTTAGTTCTGTAATTAGACCCCCCCTTCTGGATGATTGTCGCCACTAACAAATAGCCTAATTACTAAAACCTATCCCTGATTAGCTAAGTCATTAATAGTAAACAATCACAAAAATATAGTCAATACAAAATACTTCGACTTAATTTTAATTAAATAATCATAAATTTAAAAAGTATTAAATTAGAAAGCTTAGGGTTTATCCCTTAATTAAAAATTCTCAAGTATAATGAATTTAGCACATAAAAGTTACTTGAATAACATAAATAAATAAATTCATGCTTTGGTGTTGATTTGTTGAAGACTAGTCGAAGACCAGTCTTCTTCTCTTTTGCTCCTACTCCAAGCGTTGTTGGCTTTTCCCTTTCTTAAAAATTAGTAGTATCATGAAGTGTACTGATCAATGAGGTCTGATAAGTCTTATATTGAGGTAAAAAATGGATTAGGTCTAACTTGGGCTTAATTAAGTGATTTAGTGGCCTAAGTCCTTTTTAATAAATTTGCACTGTTGTACACCACTTTAGTATAAAGGTTGTAACTTTCGCATCGTAAGTCCAAATCCACTAATTCCACTTCTCAAATTTTTCTAACTCAATGACCAATCTTTTTCATTGGAACCACCAACTCTGAATCCTAACCTCTTGGGCTCAGGAAAGGCAACAAGTGACGACTTGACTCAATCTAAAACTCATCCACCTAAACTGAAGTGATTTCTTTTACTTCTTTAATGCTTTTGTAAACTTGAATCTTCACTTATTCACTTATTCTATTCATCTTGATGCCTCCTAACATCCATATACCTAAAAACTTCCCATTAAACACACGAATTAATGCACAAAAGCTTTAAAAGTACAAATAATTCTAAAATGAAGGAAGAAAGTGTATTACCGCGAAATACGACTATTGATATCAAACTAATTCCAATTTACACCTAAAATGATGTATCCTAAGGGAATTTTATATCACAAAAAGGGAGACATCAAGACCCTCAACTCAAACCTTTGTCATCCCGACAAAGTAAGAACAAAATTTGAGGTCTAATGTAAGAAGCAAATGCAAAATCTAAAGAATGATACCAAAGCAAAATTTAAAATGAATCTAATATAGTACAACCTAAGAAATAATGCACACATACACCATCCTACATAATCAAACACATATATAATTTCAATTCCAAATTAATTTCACAATGCTAGAAAGTTAGACATGACGTTCTTTTTTATGTGAAGTGTCATGCTAACTTATTTTCTCATATATATTTTTCTTTATTTCTTTCTTTCTTTTTCTTTTCTCTCTTTTTTTTCTTTTAGAAACCAGAATGTAATAACATATTTCCTCACCCCAAGCTCAAGCTCAAGGACAACTAGTGTTAAGCATCACGATTCAAGTGCGGGTCATATGGTATAGTCCTAATGATCTAAAGGATAAGCTTATAATGTTGCTTCAAAAGAAAGGCTTAAAGGCTTAAAAATGGGGCTAAGAAGAATATAAATTAATTACGGGATAGAAATCTAATAAGGTCTCAAGTGCCTATCAAGGAACTGCCTCTGTCATTTTCCTAGTTACAAACTTTCGCTCCATTCTAGTTAATAATTAAGTGGTTTCTCAACTTGCTTAGATCTCACATTCTACACACCACTCATTAATACTAAGTTCAAGTACAATTTTTTTGCATTGTTCATTAATCTTTCCTATCTACAATCTAGTGTTTCATGCTTTCAAGGGTGTTATGCACTAACTCTAAGGTCTACTATTTTATATCATTAATACACAAAACGTGTGCTTATGGGGACATTCAACAAACTCTACAACCAAATTATCTCTTAAACTAGTTTTTATTTGATTTTTTAAAATTTTTGAAACCGACAAAAACAGAAAACGGGGAAGAGAACAACGAGTACCCCACTCCCAACTCAAAACTGAGTCGTGTCCCCACGACTCGAAAAGACTTTTTAAGAAATAGATTTAATAAGATACATTAATAATGATAAGAGAGTTAAGGAAACATATCTTTACAGTCACTAGGCCTGTCTCTATCAACATCATATCGAGGCTTAAAATTTGTTCAACTTTTTATGGTTCTCCTCGCACTTTGATCTTCCTAAACTACTCATGTTTTGTTCATTAAAATCTTGGTGATATGAATCACCCCAACTCAATTATGAAACACCTGATTTAAAATACTTGCACATACTAGAGCACGGGGATCATATACAATTCATAATTCCAAATAACATAACTAAATTTCTCGATTCCCAAATTGGCCAGAAATAGAAAAAGAGGCGTATTAGCTATTATACCGATGTTAATTGCTTGAATTTAAATTGCTATGATGCCGTGGATAATTACTTTGCAAGCTCCAATCTTCAAAACTAAAAAAGTATTGATTTCAAACTTCTTTAAGGTTTGAAATTCTTGGATGATTTCATGTCTTTTGATGTTTTTGGAGATGTATTTGATATTTTTATGGCGACTGAGGAGTTTGGTAATCGATATATTGTGGCATTATGGAAGATTTGATGGTGTTTTGTTGCATTTTAATGGTGGATTGTAGGTGTTTTCAGAGCTTGGGTTCGTCAATTATGGAGTTCCTTGTGTAAGAGGCGAAAGGAAAAGGAAGAATAAGGTTTCAATAAGGATTAGGCAATGCTGGTTAGCTGACTGGGTTGCCGGTGGAATAGTTTCTTTTTCTTTTTTGCGTTCACAACTATCAGTTGTGTGTGGGTGGACAAAAACCAGTAACTACGACTTGTAGGACCAGCATGCCAGTTAGCTGACCAAGTTACCGGTCGTGAAGGTCGCATGTCGCTGACGCGCATATGAGCTGCGTCCAAGTTTCCATTTTCTAGGGGTGAAACGTTGTAGCCTGTGTAACGGACTGGCATATTCCGGTTAGCTGACCGGGTCGCTGGTCGCATTTTGACTTTTCTCGTTGACGCAACTTTGAATTCGTCTTTACTTTCCTCACTGACGCAAATTACACGTGCGTCTACGTAGGTCTTTTCCAGGAGCTTTTCCGAGAGTCAGACTGGCATTGCCGGTTAGTTGACTGGGTTTCCGGTTGTGTATTTTCTTCAAAAACCACTTAGACACATTATATCTCTGTCTCACACTTTTTGAACCCCAAACTCGTTGATTTTAACACTTGCAAACATACAAAACACTCCAACTTCTTATATTTTAAAAATTTAAACTAAAACATGATTTTAAACTTACTAATTTACACTAAGACCATAAAATTAACTAAGAAAGCATTCTAAACATGGGTTGTCTCCCAAGAAGCACTTTTGTTTATTACGTCATAAAGTTCGATGCATTACCGTCCTCGAAGATTTTCTTGAGTCTCTTGTGGTACTCCTCAGCTTAAACTCGCCTCTCGCTTGATATAGAAGCTTTGGTACTTTCCCACCTAAACTTTGACTTACTCAATCCTTGAAAGGGGGCGGGTAAGTTCCCCGTTTTGCCTTCTTACTTTCATGACGAAACTCGTTCTCCACCGCTTGATAATAGATGACCGTATGGAAAGGTATAAGCTCATTATTCTTTTTTTCCAATCTCGCGTTCGTCTTTTAGGGGCCATGGGTAGCTTCCCCTCAGTGTCTCCTTACTCTCACGGTGTGGCACCTTACTTGCATAATACATGTTGATCATTGTGGTGGTATAGGTGATTCTGATTTGTCTTCACCTCTACTTTTATTCATGATTTGTGATGGAAATGGTGATGGGTGAACTTTTTGTGGTTTAGGTTAAACTTTTATTTTATCGTGAACCTCGAGCTCTTCAACTGACTCCTCAACCACTTCATATTCGTCTTCATCTTCAACCCAATCTTCCACTATTACCTCATCATATTCTTGCTTCAGAATATTTCTAACCTCGATCACCACTTATTTAGGTTCGTATTCTCTGTCTTGATCATGTGCACACTCCATAGGAATATCAATCTCAGTTTCAACTTCTAGGATTTGTGTTGTTACTTCTTCTTCCACCATGCTAACAAGATTCTCAACCACATGGTGGTTCCCATTTACATTTGGCACGATGGTCATATCACTATGACAAGTGTCTTCTTTCACTTACTCCACCTCAACTACTTCTTCCGGTTGATCCCTTCCATCCCTCGGGGGAGTGGAATCTTGATAAGACTTGCTACTACTCTCGGCGAAGGCAGGAGAATTATTTTTTGCAAAAACTTCGTATGGAATCTGTTGTATTCTTTACAACGTGGCATTGCTTTCCTCTCAGCTTGCCTTTCCCTCTTGATCTTTCTCATTGTCTTCCTCGCATTGGCGTCTGAATTTTGCAAGTGTTTCATTTAGTTTGAAAGCTCAAATTATAGGTGGAGGTGGTTGCCTGTTCCATCCTTGATCTTACTGATAGTGGTAAGGTGGTTGTTGTTGACTGAAGATGATCCATTGGTTATTTCATCCTTGCTCTTGCAGGTATTGATGAGGTGGTTGGTAGAAGGTACTACCCCATTATTGGTATATAGAAGACTCATTCGTATAGTTAAATGGAGTGGGATTTGGATAATGTCCTCCATACATATTTAATGGAATCTCTTGAGCATTACCCAGCATATAGATCTGTGAAAGAAAACAAAACAACCCCAAGCGTAAAATAAAAACAATTAATTTTACTAAATAAAATAAAGACAAAACTTAACGTTGTAACTCCCGGCAGTGGCGCCAAAAACTTGGTCGCTCCTAGAGTGTGATATAAATTCAATACTAAAGAAAAGAAGTAACTAACCACAAGTGTACGGGTCGTTCCAAGTAAAAGATAAGTAAATACGGGAAATTCTTCTCCACGAGGATTACGAGATTATGATTAAATGTTTAAATGGAAAGTAGAATTCATTTCTAAAACAAGCAAAGGAAATATATGTTTGGTTATTGTGTTTATAAGCTAGATACAAGAAATATGTTACATAAATATGAGAGGTATACTTGAGTCTCGCTAGGCAATCACCAAAGTTAATTAACTAATGCATTTGTTTAAGGGTAAAGTCGGTATTTTAATTTTAGTCAGGACTCTAATATTTTCCTAACTCCCGTCAAGGTAGACTTAAGAAGCTATTCTACGGTATTACTGACCCCATCAGGGTGACTATAAGCTACTTTCGAATAATTAAGATTATACCAAATTGGCTATGTGGTTAGTTAAGGCCACCAGGCTCAAAACGGACACCACACGTCTGTATCCTAGTTCTGTAATCAGACCCCCCTTCTGGATGATCGTCTCCACTAACGAATAGCCTAATTACTAAAACCTATCTCTGATTAGCTAAGTCATTAATAGTAAACAAGTAAAAGAATATAGTCAATACAAAATACTTTGACTTACTTTAAATTAAATCATCCCAAATTCAAAAAACATTAAATTAGAAAAGTTAGGCGTCATCCGTTAATTGCGATTCTCAAGTATAATAAATTTAGCACATAAAAATTACGGGAATAACTGAAATAAATAAATACATGATTTGGTGCTGATTTGTTGAAGATTGGTCGAAGACCAATCTTCTTCTCTCTGCTCCCTACTCCAAGCAATGTTGGCTTTTCCCTCTCTTAAAAATTAGTATCATGAAATGTACTGATTAATGAGGTCTAATAAGCCTTATATAGAGGTAAAAAATGGATTAGGTCTAACTTGGGCATATATTGGTGATTAAGGGGGCCAAGTCCATTTTAATAAATTTGCACTGTTGTACACCACTTCAGTAAAAGGGCTCTAAATTGCGTATCGTAAGTCTTAATCCACTGATTCTACTTCTATAATTTTTCTAACTCGATAACCTATCATTTTTATTTGAACCACCAAGTCTGAATCCTAACCATTTGGGCTCATGAAGGGATACAAGTGACGAGTTGACTCAATCTTAAACTTCTCCACCTTCACTAGAATGATTTCTTTTGCTCCTTTAATGCTTTTACTTGTAATTGGACTTGAATATTCACTTCTTCTCTTCATCTTGATGCCTCCTAACATCCATATACCTAAGAACTTCACACTAAATACACAAATTAACGCACACAAGCTCTAAAAGTACAAATTATTCTAAAACAAATGGAGAAAGTTCATTATCACAAAATACGACTATTAATCTCATAACTAAGTCCAATTTACACCTAAAATGATGTCTTCTAAAGGGATTTTTGTATCACAAAAAGGAGACATCACAGCTGCAACTTCTATAGGATCCATGGACACAAAATCTCCTCTTCCAAGATTATCTACCATCAATCTTCCTTCGACATTAATACCCTAATTGAACAGTTCTAATTGAATTGCTGAGGTGTAACAATGAAGTGGACATCTAGATAATTTATGTTGGAACCTTGTCCATGTCTCTTCTACACTCTCGTCATTCTCTTAGCGAAAACTTGCGAGTACCATTTGATCCTTATTCTCATACTTAGGGAATAATAACGATCAAAGAACTTGACTTGTAAGTTATCCCATGGCGTAATCGAATCTTATGGTTGACAATCCAATCATTCACTAGCACATTTGGTCAAGAAAAACAGAAACATGAAGTAATATATTTGATCGCGTGTAATGCCCTGAGTAATGTAGGCATCACAAATCTACATAAACTTCTCGATTTCACCGGATCTTGATGTATTGCACCACTGTAGTGTCCAAAGCTCAAAAACTAACTAAGCATGCCCTGATTGGGCTTGATTCTCTCGGTTTGGATCACTGGAGGGTGAATCCCTATTGGTTGTACTGGAAAAGGTGCTCCTAGACCAGGAAGATCTTGTTTACGGAGTTGATTATTAGGTGGATTCCCTCCATGTGGTACTACTTGGGGGATTGGATTTTGTTGATTGTTCACCCCAAGTGGTATGTTGTTATCTAACCCTACATTATCTACGACTTCAACCATCGCTTCTGTCTTATTTTTCTCTCTTTGTATTTTCCCTATATAACCACGAGAAACTCACAGCAAGGTCACAGATCGTATGCAAGTTATAGTTAATAACTAATATTCGTTCTCAAGGATTTGTCGATTAGCTCAAACTCGTGCTAAGATGAGAAAGCGTAGTAGAGATCAATTGTTTAAATTAAAAGACTAACTAGAAAGAAACATCTAATAGCTATGAATGCTAATAGGAATGAAACTACTAGTGCAAATAAATAAACTAAGAGAATGGAGATGAGAAAATAGCTTAGGTCTTCTAGTATACACCTATCCTTCTAAATCAATATTCTAAATATAAGGGTGATTTAAGCTCTAAAAATGTATAAAGATTCGGGAATCCTCCTAACATCCATCAGAGTGGACTTAGGAGGTAACCTCAATACTACCAAGGGAGTTGGGTAAGGGCACCCTGCACAATAATATGTGGTTAAATAAAACCTTATTGACTATCTAGTTAAGCAAGCCCATCAGGATCAATATCGCACACTAGACGATTATGTGGTGTTGTCTATAATTGAATCCCCCGCCAGGATGACTATCCAACTAGTAAGGACAGTCGTAAGATTGGCCAGATCTAGGGTTGGAATAAGTCAAAGCACATAATACAGATATGTAAATAAGAAGCTTAATCAATTAACTATCATTTTTTCAAATAACATAGAAATAAATAGAAATAAATAGAAATATAATTCAAGGATTAGCGTAGTTTAATCCCAAGCTATGTGATAATTAGTTCATACTTGAAGAAATAAAACTAAAGATAAAATACATAATATCAACTTGCTTCTCTGGATGATTAAATTTGATAGTAAGGATGTAAGTACAAGCAAGGAAATGTTTACAAAGGTAATTAGTCATATATATAGGTGTATGGTCGAAATCTAGAGTGCTCCCGAAGTTATAGAGTCCCAATTCAACTATAACTTGCTTTCCTTAACCGCAGGACATGATAACCTTTGGAGTTTGTAAAATTCATAACTCCTTCGTTACAGCTCGTAATCCAGTGATCTTTTTATTGAAACGACCAAAATTCAAAGACCTTTCTGAATCTAAAAGGGATCCTTCAGATTCCTTGTCGATATTGTGCAGCATCAAGAATACTACACGTCTTTACAGTTGCATATTAACTTTTGGCAGCTTTTCATCTTTCTTAAATAAACTTTCTTTCCTTTTAACTCTTGATTTCGTCTTGGATCTTCTTTCCTTAACTCTTCAACATTTATTTGGCATCTAATATAATCAATGTACCAAAGAGCTTCACATTTAATACACAAATTACACTAAAGACACTCTAAAAGTAATAAACCTCCAAATCAAGGCATAAATTGAGAAACTAACAATTAATATGAAATAATCCCTCAACTAAGAACATAATACACCTAAAATTGTGTCTCTAAACTAGATTAATATATAAAAAATATGGAGACATCCTTGCGTAGACCTTGCCACGGTCTGGGAACCACGTGATGAAAGACCGGCAAGCCGGTTCACAGTCGGTTAAGAGGATTATAAAAGAGGCCTTAGGGTCTCTAAACACCACAAACTGTAATCCTACCTATTTCAACTTCACCAAAACAAATATATCAGTCCAAACTTATTTAAAACACCAATGAAGCTTGATCAAACCTTCAAACAAACACCATAACACCACAAAATCTCTCCAACATCTTCCATAAACACATAATCTTCGTCAAATCTATTCCATAAACACCAAAAAACACCAAACATCATCAAGTCTTCAAGATTTCTTCCATTACAATAAATATTATTCTCTTCCTTTATACTTTATAATCCATCATCTAAACACCATTAAAAATACCACACACCCTCAAGAAACCCCAATAATTCAAATTTAATTCATATTTGGTGCATATTAAGTTGTGGGTTAGTGATGTCTCCTTAAATGTTCTAATTTTATACCCTTGGGAGACATCATTTTTTTGTGTTTATTCGACTATTTTGACAGACTTTTGGACTAAATATTCAATAATCCAATTTTTCTCTTTAATTTCTAGCATTTTTATTTATTAAACTTTTGCACGTAATATTGTCTATTTTAGTGAAAATTTTGTAGGTTTTGAATACTAGATAGGAGAGGAATCCGAGAATAAAGTCAAAGATCGTGGTATGGAGTCAAAGCATGAAGACAAATCCCGAAAGAATTGATACTTTAAAGCTGCAAATCTGGTAAACTGATAAAGATTGCTGATTTCGAGCTACCTAAGAGTAGATTTAGCCGCTGACCTTTGAAGAGAAATTGTGCCCCATTGAGTTACGGAACTTTAGCAACTGCAATGAGGTCAATCCGAGTTGAAACGAACCGGATAGAGCTGATTTAGTGGAGGTGGTGCAGCAGTTACGGGATTTTGGGCTAAGATAATGGACTTGGGCCTTTATTATTTCATTTATACATTAGCCTAAGGTCCAAGTCCGATTTTGAGAGTATAAATAAGGCTTTTGACTTCTATTTTACACACAATTCACTTTTTACAAGTCAGAGCATCAGAGAGAAGTCAAGGCAAGGAAGTGGAGAAAGCTACAGAGCTGGAGACTGTCTATATCTCCAAATCATAGTTAATCTAATTCCAAAATTAGGGTTTTCTTTTATTTCTTTCTGTAAAACAATATGAGTATTTTTATTTCTTTTAATTTAGTAGCATGAGCTAATTTCATTAAGTGCTTGAGAACGCATAATGGGTTAATCCCAATTTGATTGTATTTCATGTGTTTGGATTTGAGATTTTAATAATTGAAATCAAATTGGGTAAATTGTATTTTTCTTTAATTTGCTTTTATTTACTTTTATTGATATCGCGACTCAATATTAGGACTTGGTACCTAGGGTATTCCAATTAGTGGCGATTGGATCACCTTGACGGGGGGTTTAGATACGGACCTAGTTAATGAATGTAGGTTAGAAATTAGAGACTCTGACGAGCTTAATTAAACCTATGGCCAATTGGGTAGAATAGACTTAATCACTTGAGAGTGGACTATAATCACTCTGACGGGGTTTGTAGCACTTGAAAGTAGATCCTTAGTCCACCCTAACAGGGGTAAGGAGAATTCCAAATCCCGACCAATGCATATTTACCGATTTGTCCCTTAAACATGCCATGAAATGAATGATAGTTAGGTGAAACCCTTGCGTCTCTCAAGTACTGTCTTTCCCATCTTGCGTAAACACTTTATTTTCTTGCGTCTAGTTTAATTCTTGCATTAATTTAGTATTTTAATTATTTGCCCTAGTTATAGAAAACCAAAACAACCATTCTAAAAATCATTTACTTGTTTTCACGTGCAATTAACTACTATCTGATAAGCATTAAAGTCAACCATTTCGTCCCTGAGAATGAATCTATTTTATCACTTATATTACTTGGGACAACCGTATACTTGCGGTTGTGGTTCTCTTATCCTTATTGCATTTATCTTAGAACACACAAAGGACCACCAAGTTTTTGGCGCCGCTGCCGGGGACGGTAGCGTGTGACCCCGGTGTTTATCCTTTAGTGTTAGTTTCATTTTTATTTTCCAGTTTTACGCTTTGTTTGTTCATCTTTTTCAGGTTTTTAGTTTTGGTGTATGCGAAGGAAACTCTTTAAGGATCTTGAGACATTACCTCTGATCCTTGATAATCCTGAATCATTTGTCAGACTTGCTAACAAGAGAAGGAAAGAACAAGAAGCACAAGAATTAGAAAAACTAGCTAACGAAATGGAAAATCTTATTCTCCACAACAATCATGAACCAGGAGTTCAGCTAGACGTGAATGGTCAGCCAATAGTGCCAACAATTATTCCTGATCCTCCACTTCAAGTCCAAGTAGCTGATCCATGGTTCCTTGCCGGTCTAGCACAAGAACCATTCCTTGCTCCTCCTCTTGGTATTTGCCCAGCTTATATTGATGTTCCGAGATTCTGTCTAGATTCGGGTATGTTAGCTCAATTTCAGAATTTCGGGAATTTTCGTGGCAAGCCTGGAGAAGATCCTATTCGCGCAGTACAAAAATTTATGCAAATCTGCGATTCGTACATCACTCAAGGAGTAACAAAAGAGCAAATGTATTTTGCTACATTCAGATTTTTCGTGATAGATGGAGCGAGTGATTGGCATGATCAACAAGAGCCGGGAAATATTACAAATTGGGAACAGTTACAGGCTGCGTTTTTCGACAGATACTATCCATCCAACATGAGATTAGATGCTCAACTCGAGTTGACACATTTCCGACAAGAATTTGATGAAGATTTGGGTAGGAGTTGGTCGAGATTCCAGAATTGTTTAAGAAGAGTCCCGAATCATGACCTTTCAAAACAACAACAATTGAAGATTTTTTATAATGGTCTTGATGGGAGATCAAGTAAAGACTTAGATTTGTTATGTGGTGGTGATGTCTCCCGTTTTGTTCTAATTATTAGCCCCTTGGAGACATCCTTTTAGGTGAATAAATGACTTGTTTGATAGATTTTTAAGCTTAATTGATCATATTGCACTTTCTCCCCTTAGAAATTAACTATTTGCAGAATCTGAGCTTTTGTGCATAAATTTGACTGTTTTTAATGCAAAGATAATAGGTTCTTGAAAGACCAATCCAAGGAGATAAAGTGAGAATAAAGTCTTAGGGTATTTTAGAGTGTTAGGAAATGATTTTGAGTCGAGTTTCTATTTTTAGAGTACACTTTCCTATTTTGATTTCTTGATTTATTGATTTATTCTTTTTAAGCATATGCGGTTTAATGATTTATTTAATGTGAAGCTTTAAAGAGATAAATGGTAATTACTTAGAGGCCAAGTCAAGATAAAGATGAAAGGAAAGAAGATTTACATGGAAATAAGAAGATTTGGTAAAGATTTATTTAAAGGTGGAAAAGATAAAGCTGCCTTTTGAAATCTGAAATCCAGCCACGTTTTAGGAATTAAATCATAATAAAAGATTGGCATGGATTTTGGACGAATGGTCTGCACCAATAGAAAGAGCTTTCCAAGACAAGCAGTTTCATATATTGGAACTTCTCAAACGGATAAGTATTGAAAAAGATATGATCAAATCAAATCAGCAGCAAATCTTACCTTTCCTAGAATTTAGAGCTACGAATTTGAGAGTCTTTGACTTGTCTTCCACTCCAAGCAAAATTCGACCTAGACTCCTCCAACACCTATAAATACACCCCTTAACCTCCTACTTTCACACACTTCAGAGAATATACAAGAGGCTTAAGGTTTTCAAGTCAGAGCACGAAGGAGAGAAGAAGCTAGAAGCTGGAGGAATCCTGTTCATCCATCCATAGTCATTCTACCCTTTAGGTTTTTCATTTATCTTTTGTATTTGAACATGAATTCCTTTTATTTAATGTTAGTTTTTAATTTCATCATGAGCTAAATTTCTTTATACTTGAGAATCGCATAAAAGGGATGAACCTTAATTAATGTTTTCTATGTTTGAATTTGGGATTGTTAGATTTAAATTGAATTGAGTTTTAGGTATTGGATATTACTTTGTTTCATTACTAATTCTTTTAGGAACAACTAGAATTAGCTGTTAGTATTTGGGCTATTCCATATAGTGGCGTATGGATCATCTGACAGGGGGGTTTGAATACAGATCTAGGTAATACCCGTGTAATGTCCGTTATTGACCGACAGGCTTAACTAGTTACATAGCCAAAGAGGTAAATGCATATCATCCGAAAAGCCATATTCGACCATACAGGTGTTTATGATCCTTTAGGATAGCTTCTAGGTCCACCCGACAGGGGGCTAGGAGATATTAGAGTCCCGACTAACATTATAATTCCAATTCTACCCTTAAACATAGCATAGATTACATTGATTAAGTAGATTCCCTTGCGAGGATCAAGTATATCTCTCTTATCTGAAGTTAGTCTTTTATTTGCTTTATTTCCTTTCTGTTTATTTAATTTAGTCTTTATTTTATTTGCATCTTTTAATTTACAAAAACCAAACAAAAATTGTTATCTTTTCTTTTCTGTTTAACAATTATCTCTACTATCTGATTAATATTTGGGTTGAACCTAATCCGTCCCTGAGAACGAACTTGATTATCATATATTACTTGGGACAACCGTACACTTGCGGTTAAGTGGTTCCTTTTATTTGCACTTTATTTTATAACACCCCAGGAACCACCAAGTTTTTGGCGCCGCTGCCGGGGACGGTAGCGTGTGACCCCGGTGTTAATCTTTAGTAGTTTAATTGTTAGTTTAGTTTTAGTTTTATTTTTCAGTTTTACGCTTTGGGTTGTCTTTCTTTCTCAGGTTTACAGGTTTTGGTTTATGCGTGAAGATATCGTGATTCTTGCAAATCCCGAAAGCCTAGTTCGTGAAGCAAACAAAAGAAAGAGAGACGCTAAAGCAAAAGAGTCAGACGAGCAATTAGCAAGAGAAACAATGGCTGGTCAACTCAACCCAGCTGCTCCTCGAAACAATGATCCGTGGTTCGCCAATGGCCCTGCAGAAGCTCCGTTTCGAGCTCCTCCCCTCGGAATTGGCCCTACAAATATTAATGTCGAGAGATTCAGACCCGATCCTGGTATGCTATCTCAGTTTCAAAGTTATGGCAATTACCGAGGTACACCCAGTGAAGATCCGATCCGTGCTGTACAGAAGTTCATGCAAATTTGCGATTCGTATATTACGCAAGGAGTAACTAAAGAGCAAATGTATTTTGCTAATTTTAGATTCTTCGTTATTGATGGAGCAAGTGAATGGCATGATTCGCAAGAACCCGGAACAATTACAACATGGGACGCATTACAAACCGCGTTCTTCGATAGATACTACCCAACGAATATGAGATTAGATGCGCAAGTTGAACTAACCTCATTCAAACAAGAGGAAGACGAGACTTTGGGTAGAAGTTGGAAGAGATTTCAGATTTGCTTACGAAGAGTCCCTGATCATGGCCTCACAGAAGTTCAACAGATGAAGATATTTTACCGAGGACTTGATGGCTCTTCAAGAAAGGATCTAGACTTGCTTTGTGGTGGTGGATTCCTACAGGTACAACCAGTTCATGCGAAGATTATTTTGAATAGAACTGTAACAAATGAACTTGGTTGGAACACTGTAAGAACACCTGTTCGAGGTGGAAATACTGCGTCAATTGAAGAAAAATTCACCGCAATGGAAAACAAACTCGAACAACAACTGAAACAGCTTACTCTAGCTGTTACAAAAGGTGCTACTGGTAGAAGAGCAGATGTTAATGTTACACAAGAAGTTTATGGATGTTCTAACTGCGGTACACAAGATCATGATTGGGAGACCTGTCAAAACAATCCAGAATCCGTAATGTTCATATCCAACCGAGGAAATTATAATTCAAGTGGTCAAGGCTATCAACCTAACAGAAACCATCCGGGTTTCCAATATTCAAATCCAAATGGGGCTGCTAATCCAACTTATGCATATCAACCACGCCCCCAAGGAAACAACTTTCAACCAAGACCTCAGAACAACTATCAAGGTGGACAAACATACGGATATCAAGCTCAGAGACAACCTCCTCAAGATGCTTATACTGAAACCATGAACCAAAAAGCTTTACCTGCTCAACCTCAAGAAGGTGCTCTAGATGTTCAACAAACCTTGACAACACTAATCAGCATTCAACAGTCTACCACGGCAACACTTAAGATGATGGAAACACAAATGGCTCAGATAAACAAGCAATTAAATCAACGTCAGCAAGGACAACTACCGAGTGATACTGAAGAACCTAAGCAGAGAGAAGAATGTAATGCAGTAACACTTCGAAGTGGTAAGAAGCTCGCTCCACCTCCTTTTCCCGTTATGAAAGAAAAAGAAACAACTGTGAAGGAGAAACCGGCAAAAGAGGTGGAAGAAAAAGAAGATGAACCCGAAATAGTGGAAGTGGAGAAGATTCCGGAGAGGCCAAAATCCAAAGATGTTACAGAAACCCGTCCTCCTCCACCTTTTCCCTCAAGAGTTCAGAAGAAAGGAGACATGGCCGAATATTAGAAGTTCTTGAATATGGTACGTGGTCTCAATATTAACGTTCCGTTCTTAGATGCTATACGCGATGTTCCGAAATACGTTAAATTCCTGAAAAGAGCCATTACCAACAAGAGACCATACCGTGAGAATGAGATGATAGGATTACCAGAAGAATGCAGCGCTATATGCCAAAGTAAGTTGCCACCTAAACTACTTGATCCTGGGAGTTTCACGATTCCTATTTCTATTGGTAATGAGTGGCAAGGAAAAGCTTTGTGTGACTTGGGCGCAAGTATCAATTTGATGCCCAAGTCAATTTTCGAAAAATTGAAGATAGGAAACGCTAGACCAACTTCCATGATCCTACAGATGGCTGATAGATCCCTCGCTCATCCAGAGGGACGAATTGAAGATGTCCTCGTCAAGGCAGGTACGTTAATCTTTCCAGTTGATTTCGTTATCCTTGAATACGACGCGGATAGGAATGTCCCCATCATCTTGGGCCGACCATTCCTAGCCACGGGGCGTACTGTTATTGATGTAGAAAACGGCGAATTAACCATTTGAATCCAAGACGAGAAGGTAAAGTTCAACGTGTTTAGGGCTATGAAGTTTCCAGATCATCCTGAAGAGTGTTTCCGAATGGATATACTTGATTTAGCTACGCAAGAAACGTTTGACTGTATGAATTTTAATGATATCTTGCGAGCAGCCCTAACACTTGACTTACCGGAATTGATGGAAGAACTAACCGAAACCGTAGCTTCTTTGAATTCCGGAACTATGAAACATAGGCATCTCGCCTACGAGCCATTCCGAGAACCAGGGGAGATAGTATCTAAAAAGAAACCATCTATCGAGTCTCCCCCACAACTAGAAGAAAAGCCGCTTCCATCACACCTGAGGTACGCGTATTTAGGTACTAACAACACTCTACCTGTTATTGTTTCAGCTACTTTAACAGGTTCTCAAGAAGACAAACTGTTGCGCATACTAAGAGCTAACAAAGAGGCGATTGGTTGGACTATTGCTGACATCAAAGGTATTAGTCCTTCCTATTGCCAACACAAAATCATTCTAGACGATGAAAACGCGCGCTCAGTTGAAGGACAAAGAAGATTGATGCCAGCTATGAAGGAAGTAGTGAAGAAAGAGGTTATCAAGTTGCTAGATGCGGGAATCATTTATCCCATAACTAGCAGCGAATGGGTGAGTCCAGTTCAATGCGTACCAAAGAAGGGTGGAATTACTACCATCTTGAACGAGCAAAATGAAGCCATTCCCTCAAGGACCGTTGTTGGTTGGAGAGTGTGTATGGATTATCGGAAGTTGAACAAGGCCACCAGAAAAGATCACTTCCCTCTTCCGTTTATTGATCAGATGTTAGACAAGCTAGCTGGTAGAGAATATTATTGCTTTTTGGATGGATATTCAGGTTACAATCAGATTTATGTAGATCCAAAAGACCAACACAAGACAACCTTTACATGTCCTTTCGGTACCTTTGCCTTCCGAAGGATGCCATTTGGATTATGTAATGCACCCGCTACTTTTCAAAGATGTATGATGGCAATTTTCTGGGACATGATTGATGACTTCCTTGAGGTATTTATGGATGACTTTTCTGTGTTTGGTGATAACTTTGAGGAGTGTTTACGGAACTTGGAGAAGGTTTTGATTAGATGCAAGGAGACTGACTTGGTTTTGAACTGGGAGAAATGTCATTTTATGGTTCGAGAGGGTATAGTGTTGGGTCACAAGGTTTCAAGTGCTGGTTTGGAAGTTGATCGTGCGAAGATTGAGGTAATCAAGACTCTACCCCCTCCTATTTCTGTAAAAGGAGTAAGAAGCTTTTTGGGTCATGCTGGTTTTTACCGACGTTTTATCAAGGACTTCTCCAAAATCTCTAAGCCGTTGTGCAACTTACTTGAGAAGGACACCAAATTCCTTTTTGATGAAGCTTGCATAAAGGCATTCAACGAGATTAAGGAGAAGCTTATTTCTGCACCTATTGTATTACCTCCTGACTGGAAGATTCCGTTTGAAGTTATGTGTGATGCTAGTGATCTTGCAATGGGTGCTGTTCTGGGACAACGAAAAGATAAGGTATTTCATTCCATCTACTATGCTAGTAAGGTATTTACAAGTGCTCAAGTGAATTATACCGTAACTGAAAAAGAGTTACTAGCAGTAGTATATGCATTCGACAAATTTCGTTCCTATCTTCTTGGGGCGAAAGTTGTTGTTTTTACTGACCATTCTGCGATTAAATACCTTATGGAGAAGAAAGATGCGAAGCCGAGGTTGATTAGATGGGTTTTACTGTTGCAAGAGTTTGATTTAGAGATTCGGGATCGAAAGGGTTGTGATAATCAGGTTGCTGATCATTTGTCACGTCTTGAAGGTTCTGAATCTAATGGAGGGCCTGAGTTGGTTAGAGAAGAGTTTCCTGACGAGAGTTTGTTTTCAGTTTATTCATTAGAAACTCCTTGGTATGCGGATATTGCAAATCTTATTGTGAGTAGTTCTTTTCCTCAAGGAGCTACTTCACAAGAGAAAAAGAGACTAGCCCACCGTGCTAAACAATTCTTTTGGGAGGATCCTTTCCTCTACAAAGTATGCAGTGATCAGATGGTGAGGAGATGCATCCCAGATAAAGATATTTTATCCATTATTATGGGTTGTCATGATTCACCATACGGAGGGCACTACAAAGGAGACCGTACAGCTGCAAAGGTACTACAATCCGGTTTTTATTGGCCCACTTTACATAAGGATTGTCATGAGTATGTCAAGAAATGTCACAGATGCCAGTTTACTGGTAATATATCTAAGAGAGATGAGATGCCGCGTAATAATGTTTTGGAAGTTGAGATATTCGATGTATGGGGTATTGATTTCATGGGTCCTTTTGTGCCTTCTAACGGAAACCTGTACATCCTACTAGCTGTTGATTACGTGTCTGAATGGGTAGAGGCTGTAGCTCTACCAACTAACGATTCGCGAGTAGTGATTAAATTCTTGAAGTCACACATCTTCACTAGACATGGTACACCTCGAGTTATAATCAGTGATGGAGGTTCACACTTTGTGAACAAATATCTGAAGAAAGTTCTAGAGAAGTATGGTGTGAGACATCGTGTATCTACCGCGTATCATCCACAAGCCAATGGTCAAGCTGAGGTCTCTAATCGAGAGATCAAATCCATTCTTGAGAAGACAGTTGGTTCCACACGCAAGGATTGGTCAATGAAATTAGATGATGCGTTGTGGGCATATCGTACTGCGTTCAAGACGCCTGTGGGTGCATCTCCGTATCGTATTGTGTATGGTAAGGCTTGTCACTTACCTCTTGAGCTTGAAATGGGTGCCTATTGGGCAATTGCGGAGATGAATATGGATCCAACCTTAGCTGCGGAGAATCGTATGATGAAGTTGAATGAACTTGACGAGTTTCGATTTCATGCCTATGAGAATGCCAAGCTTTACAAAGAAAAAACGAAGAGATGGCATGACAATCGGATTCGTGAGAAGAAATTCAAAGTGGGACAGATGGTCCTCAAATATAACTCCAAGTTCAGCAACTATCCGGGCAAGTTGAGATCAAAGTGGTCTGGTCCGTTCGTGGTGACCAAAGTTACGCCTCATGGAGCGATAGAGATAGAGAATCCAGACGAGCAACGCACCTTTATGGTGAATGGGCATCGTCTAAAACTGTACCATGTAGGCGAAGATACCAATCGCAGAATTGATCCACATCCGGGGGAGGTCATGTACCTCCTTGAAGCTGAATAGATGCGAGAGGTAACCCGTCGAGCTTAACGACGTTAAACAAAAGCCATTTCATTGTATATTAGTTTATTGCTTTCAGTTTTTCAATTCCTAGTGTATAATTCTAAGTTAGTGTCAAGTTTTAGTGTCTACTTTTAAAGAAATGAGAAGGGTATTGTGTTAATGGTACAGGAATCGAGTTTGGATTGCTTGGAGAAATTTTTTGGAAAATCAAAGGCTGGCGCGGACTACCCCCGCGGTGTACCCCCTATACCGTAGGGATGTACCGCGCCCCAAAAAACCCGTACCACGGGTCTGTACCACGGGTTTTATCCAGAAGCAAGAAAAAAATGAAGCTGATAGCCGCGGTGCACCGCGCCCTATACCGCGCCTCAAAAACCCGTACCACGGGTTGTGTACCGCGGGTTTTTTGACGGAGTATGTGCGGACTACCCCATGCACCGCACCCCTACACCGCAGGGCAAAAACCCGTACCACGGGGTGCTAGCTCGGGGTCAAGACAGAAGCAAAAAAATCAATAGCTGTTGCGCGCGGACTACCCCCGCGGACTACCCCGCGGACTACCCCCTGCACCGCAGGGATGCACCGCGGACTGGCGGTTTGTGAAGAATTCGAAGCCCAGTCAACTTCTAACCTTTAGGAGATAAACCCTAGCCTCTTCCACACGAATTTTCCAGCTCCCAACCCTATAAAAACACCTTGAAGCTTGATTAAACCTCTACAACAAACCCATTAACATCATCAAATCTCTCCTCCATCCTCCATAAACACATCCTCTACATCAAATTCACCATTAAACACAATCAAGATCATCAAGCTTTCAAGAGTTCTTCCAAGATTCATCAAGAAAACAACTTCCTTCATCTAATCCAAGCAAGAAACTCAAGTTATACCAAGTTTTCTTAACTTTATTCTATCCTTGGTATAAACTTGAGTTTGGGGTCAATTCAACCATGACAAACAGAACAGATGCTTTGGATTATAAGAGAAGGTGTTGTATCCTAGGGAAGAACAAGAGTTTGCCTGGTTCCACAATTGAAAAGGCCATCAATCTTGATGAGCCTACTGAAGAAACACAAGAGAAGGCACCTGCACCACCACAACACGGGAAATTAACAGCAAGGATGAGGGTATCATCAAAGCCTGAAGACAAGCTACAATTTCAAGTTCAAGGTTCTTCTTCTTCTCAAACTGATTCTGGAATTCCTCCATGGGCTCACAATTTGCAACAAGAGTTCGAACTTTTACGATTAGACATCGGAGCACTTTGGAAGGAAATTACACAGATTAAGTCAACACTGGAAGAGGTAACTTTATTCATGGATATTGATAATTATACTCCCCCTTTGGAGGAGGACACTATGGATCTTCATGGCCAGGTACCCCGTTCTAATTCTTCTTCTTCTTAATTGATGGTAGACACTAGTTAGGTAGTTTAGTTTAATTTTATTGCTTTATTGAGTCTTTTTCGAGTCGTGGGGACACGACTCACTTTTGAGTTTGGGGTGGGGTTCGTTGCCTCATCCCAATGTTTTGTGATTTACATGCCTTTAATAAAATTAATCTTAGGGTTGCGTGACTGTAGAGACTTTTAAATGCCCCCATCAAGCATGCTTTTCATGAATTAATGATAGAAAATAGTTGACTTTAGGAGTTAGTATAAACTGAACTTTGATTGCATGCAAACATGAGATAATTGATAGGGAGAATTAATGAACAATGCAAAAGAAGTAAACTTGTGCTTAAGGATAATAGGTGGTTTGTAGAACGTGAGATCTAAATGAGTAGAGAACCCACTTAGGTATGAACTAGAGACGAGTTGTGTAGATAGGAAAATGATAGAGGCAGTTCTTTGTTAGCCCTTTGAATCCTTTTTAGCTGTCTATCCCTGAATTAATTTTATCCTTCTTAGACAAATTTTTAGCCTTTAAGCCTTTCTTTTGTCGCCACATTATAAGCCAATTTCCCTTTAGATTATTAGGCATGACCATATGACCCGCACTTGAATCACGATCCTGAGACTTCCTGTCTTGAGCTTGAGTTTGGGGTGGTGGGTCCACTATATGGGAATTTACATTGGGTTGGGATTTTTGAGCTTATCAATGATGCTTTGTGCTTTACATGATGATGATTCACAGGTTTATTGTATTGTAACCCTTTGCCGGGGTAATAGTAAATGGAAAAGAAGCTTCGAGCTCAAGTTATGAATAGGCATAACTATGAAAAATAGCATGATATCTCAACATCATAAAGAGAGTCATAGCTATAAGAAAAGAAAAAACGAATGATTTGAAAAGATTATATATTCGGACCGGCAAAGTGGAAATTTTTATGTGAGTCATCCTTAGTGCTTATTGGTTTAATTTGGGGACGCTAATTAAGCGCATCAATTGGGTTGAGTGAGAACGTAATTCGAGTGTAAACTCAAGCTCTTGGACAGTTTTGTTGATGGTAAGTGAGGAGAGAGCCAAAAGCTCACTTCAAATTTACCAAATATACATACCATACCGTCCTTCAGCCTACGCTAAAACCGTAAAGTCCTCGTGATTCCTAGATGCACAGTGAGTTAATAGGGATTATTCTAAGTGGAACATTCAACACAAGTAAAGATCGAGGAACACCCTATAGCCACCATCTTGAGATAAGTATAAAGCGTAACCTCCTAGCATTGTGAAATTAATTTTGAATTGATATTGTTTTGTATTTGATTTTGCATGATAAGTGTAGGTGTATATTAATTCCTAGGTTAGACTATATGAAATTTGTTTTAAGCTTTGCTTTGGGATTATTTACTAGTTTCTACCTTCTGCATTCACCTAAAAGATCCTTGTTTTATTTTTATTTTGCTTTGTCGGGACGACAAAGGTTTGAGTTTGGGGTCTTGATGTCTCCCGTTTTGTTCTAATTATTAGCCCCTTGGAGACATCCTTTTAGGTGAATAAATGACTTGTTTGATAGATTTTTAAGCTTAATTGATCATATTGCACTTTCTCCCCTTAGAAATTAACTATTTGCAGAATCTGAGCTTTTGTGCATAAATTTGACTGTTTTTAATGCAAAGATAATAGGTTCTTGAAAGACCAATCCAAGGAGATAAAGTGAGAATAAAGTCTTAGGGTATTTTAGAGTGTTAGGAAATGATTTTGAGTCGAGTTTCTATTTTTAGAGTACACTTTCCTATTTTGATTTCTTGATTTATTGATTTATTCTTTTTAAGCATATGCGGTTTAATGATTTATTTAATGTGAAGCTTTAAAGAGATAAATGGTAATTACTTAGAGGCCAAGTCAAGATAAAGATGAAAGGAAAGAAGATTTACATGGAAATAAGAAGATTTGGTAAAGATTTATTTAAAGGAGGAAAAGATAAAGCTGCCTTTTGAAATCTGAAATCCAGCCACGTTTTAGGAATTAAATCATAATAAAAGATTGGCATGGATTCTGGACGAATGGTCTGCACCAATAGAAAGAGCTTTCCAAGACAAGCAGTTTCATATATTGGAACTTCTCAAACGGATAAGTATTGAAAAAGATATGATCAAATCAAATCAGCAGCAAATCTTACCTTTCCTAGAATTTAGAGCTACGAATTTGAGAGTCTTTGACTTGTCTTCCACTCCAAGCAAAATTCGACCTAGACTCCTCCAACACCTATAAATACACCCCTTAACCTCCTACTTTCACACACTTCAGAGAATATACAAGAGGCTTAAGGTTTTCAAGTCAGAGCACGAAGGAGAGAAGAAGCTAGAAGCTGGAGGAATCCTGTTCTTCCATCCATAGTCATTCTACCCTTTAGGTTTTTCATTTATCTTTTGTATTTGAACATGAATTCCTTTTATTTAATGTTAGTTTTTAATTTCATCATGAGCTAAATTTCTTTATACTTGAGAATCGCATAAAAGGGATGAACCTTAATTAATGTTTTCTATGTTTAAATTTGGGATTGTTAGATTTAAATTGAATTGAGTTTTAGGTATTGGATATTACTTTGTTTCATTACTAATTCTTTTAGGAACAACTAGAATTAGCTGTTAGTATTTGGGCTATTCCATATAGTGGCGTATGGATCATCTGACAGGGGGGTTTGAATACAGATCTAGGTAATACCCGTGTAATGTCCGTTATTGACCGACAGGCTTAACTAGTTACATAGCCAAAGAGGTAAATGCATATCATCCGAAAAGCCATATTCGACCATACAGGTGTTTATGATCCTTTAGGATAGCTTCTAGGTCCACCCGACAGGGGGCTAGGAGATATTAGAGTCCCGACTAATATTATAATTCCAATTCTACCCTTAAACATAGCATAGATTACATTGATTAAGTAGATTCCCTTGCGAGGATCAAGTATATCTCTCTTATCTGAAGTTAGTCTTTTATTTGCTTTATTTCCTTTCTGTTTATTTAATTTAGTCTTTATTTTATTTGCATCTTTTAATTTACAAAAACCAAACAAAAATTTTTATCTTTTCTTTTCTGTTTAACAATTATCTCTACTATCTGATTAATATTTGGGTTGAACCTAATCCGTCCCTGAGAACGAACTTGATTATCATATATTACTTGGGACAACCGTACACTTGCGGTTAAGTGGTTCCTTTTATTTGCACTTTATTTTATAACACCCCAGGAACCACCAGGTGGTGCGTTTTTACAGGTTCTACCCATTCACGCAAGAATTATTCTGGATAGAACGGTAACTAATGAAGTGGGTTGGAATACTGTAAGAACACATGTTAAAGGGGGAGTTAATAACGTAAACATTGAAGATAAGTTCACCTCCTTAGAGAACAAAATACAAACCACATGGGAACAACAATTGAAGCAACTTACCTTAGCTGTGAAAGAAGGTTTTTCAAATAAAAGGGTTGAGGTTAATGCTGCACAAGAAGTTTATGGATTTTCGTATTGTGGTGTGAATGATCATGAATGGGATAATTGTCAGAATAATCAAGAGTCCGTGATGTTTGTTTCCAATAGAGGGAATTTCAACTCGAATGGTCAAGGATATCAACCTAACGGAAACCATCCTGGGTTTCAGTATTCAAATCATGAAGGGGAAGCAAATCCGACTTACGCATATCAGCCGTGTCCCCAAAGTAACAACTATAATCCAAGACCTCGGAATAATTATCAAGGGAGACGGAATCAAGGAAATTATGTTCAGAGGCAACCTCCTCAAGACAATTATAATGACACCATGAACCAGAAAGCCTTACCTGCTCGACCACAAGAAGGCACAAACAACCTTCAGAAAACCGTAGAAAAGTTGATTGAACTTCATGGACAATCAATCCAAAGACAACAAGCTTCTGAGGCACACATTCAGATGTAAGAGAATCAAGTTTCGCAAATGTCAAAACAACTGAATTAGCGTCCACAAAGGCAACTCCCTAGTGACACAGAAAATCCTATACAGAAAGAAGATTGCAATGCTGTGACTTTCAGAAGTGGTAAGAATCTTCCTCCACCTCTTTTTCCTGTTATGAAAGAGAAAGAAGTTACTAGAAAATAAAAGGATGTGGTGGAAAAGAATAAAGATGATGAATTTGAGGAAGTGGAGAGGCATGTTGAAATTCCGAGAAAGAAAGATGATGTTGTAAGTCGTCCTCCACCACCATTTCCCTCTAGAGTTCAAAAGAAAGGTGATATAGACGAGTATCAAAAGTTCTTCAATAGAGTGAGAGGCCTTAGTATTAATATTCCGTTGTTGGAAGATATCCGATAATGAGATGATTGGTTTACCAGAAGAATGTAGTGCTATTTTCCAAAGTAAGCTAGCTCCGAAGTTACTTGATCCTGGGAGTTTCACAATTCCTATTTCGATTGGAGAAGAATGTAAAGGTAAAGCACAATGTGATTTGGGTGTGAGCATTAATCTTATGCCCAAGTCAATCTTTGAAAAATTGAAAATTGGAGTAGCAAGACCCACTTCCATGGTCTTGCAAATGGCGGATTGATCCCTTGCACATCCTGAGGGTCGAATAGAAGATGTCCTCGTCAAGGCAGGTACTTTAGTATTTCCCGTTGATTTTGTTATTCTTGAATACGACGCGGATAGGAATGTCCCCATTATTTTGGGAAGACCATTCCTAGCCACGGGGCGTACTTTAATTGATGTAGAAAACGGAGAATTAACGATGCGAATCCAAGACGAGGAAGTGAAGTTCAACGTGTTCCGAGCTATGAAGTTTCCAGATTCTCAAGAGGATCGTTTCCGAATGGATGTAGTTGAGCATGCCACGCATGAGGTATATAATGAATTTACTTATGATGATGTTTTGCAGGCAGCCTTGACACTCGACTTACCTGAATTGATGGAAGAGCTTGCCGAAACAGTGGCAGCTCTTAACTCTGAGAATCCAAAGTATAAGCGTCTAGCCTATGAACCTGTGAGAGAACCGGGGGAGATTGTAAATAAAAAGAAACCTTCAGTAGGATCTCCTCCGCAATTGAAAGAAAAGCCTTTTCCATCACACTTGAGGTATGCGTATTTAGGTACTAATGAAACTCTACCTATTATTGTTTCAGCAAATTTAACAGGTCCTCAAGAAGATAAACTGTTGCGTGTGTTAAGAGCGAACAAAGAGGCGATAGGATGGACTATTGACGATATCAAAGGCATTAGCCCCTCCTATTGTCAACACAAAATCATACTTTAAGATGATAACGCACGCTCAGTTGAAGGTCAAAGGATATTAATGCCAGCCATGAAGAAATTTGTAAAGAAAGAGGTGATTAAGCTGTTAGACGCAGGGATTATCTATCCCATTTCAAGTAGTGAATGGGTGAGTCCGGTTCAGTGTGTTCCGAAGAAAGGAGGAATTACAACAATTCTTAACGATCAAAATGAAGCTATTCCCTCAAGAACTGTTGTTGGTTGGAGAGTATGCATGGATTATCGCAAATTGAACAAGGCCACCAGAAAAGATCACTTTACTCTTCCCTTCATAGATCAAATGTTAGACAAGTTAGCTGGTAGAGAGTATTACTGCTTTTTAGATGGATATTCCGGATATAATCAAATTTACGTGGCACCAGAAGATCAACATAAGACAACCTTTACATGCCCCTTTGGTACTTTTGCATATCGCAGAATGCCATTTGGGTTATGTAACGCACCTGCTACGTTTCAAAGATGTATGATGGCAATCTTCTGGGATATGGTCGATAACTTCCTTGAGGTATTTATGCATGATTTCTTTGTATTCGGCGATGACTTTAATAAGTGTTTACAGAATTTGGAGAGAGTTTTGATTAGATGCAAGGAAACTGATTTGGTTTTAAATTGGGAGAAGTGTCATTTTATGGTTCGAGAAGGTATCGTATTGGGTCACAAGGTTTCGAGTGCTGGTTTAGAGGTTGATCGCGCAAAGATAGAGGTAATAAAAACACTTCCACCTCTTGTTTCTATTAAAGGGGTGAGAAGTTTTCTTGGCCATGCTAGCTTTTATAGGAGGTTTATTAAAGATTTTTCTAAGATTGGTGATGTCTCCCTAAATGTTCTAATTTTATGCCCTTGGGAGACATCATTTTTGGTGTTTATTTGACTATTTAGATAGACTTTTGGTGCTAATATGCAATAATTTAATTTTCCTCTCTAGATTCTAGTATTTTCGATTTATTAAACTTTTGCACGTAATATGGTTTGTTTTGAGTGAAAAGTTGTAGGTTTTGAATACTAGCTAGGAGAGAAAGCAAAGAATAAAGTCAAAGATCGTGTAATGAAGTCAAAGCAAGAAGAAATATCCCGAAAGAATCGATAATTTGAAGCTGCAAATCTGGAAAGTTGTCAAAGATTGCTGATTTCGAGCCATCTAAGAGTGGATTTAGCCTCTGACTTGTGAAGAGAAAATGTTTCCAATTGAGTTACGGAAATTTTGCAACTGGAATGAGGTCAATCCGAGTTGAAATGAGCCGGTTAGAGTTGTTTTAGTGGAGGTGGTGCAGCAATTACGGGATTTGGGCTTAATTATGGATTTGGGCTTTTCTAATATTCACTTAATCCTTAAGAAAAGCCCTAATCCATTTTTAACATTATAAATAGGCTTTAGACTCCTATTTTTACACACCTTTTTCATAATTTAATATACGCTTAAGAGTCAGACACCAGAGAAGAAGCTAGAGGCGGGAAGAGAAGAAGCAAGAGCTGGAGACTGTCTATATCTCCAATTCTCAGCCAATTCAACTACGTAATTAGGTTCTTCTATTTTATTCTGTAAAACATTATGAACTCAATTATGTCTTTAGTTTTTGTCTTTTCAATAATTATGAGCTAAACTTAATTAGTGCTTGAGAACGTAGAATGGGTTAATCCCAATTTGATTTTATTTCATGTGTTTGGATTTTGGATTTTAATAATTGAAATCAAATTGGGTAAATTGTATTTTTCATTAATTTACTTTTATTAACTGTAATTGGAGTGATGAACCAATCATAGGACTTAGTATCTAGGCTATTCCAATTAGTGGTGATTGGATCACCTTGACGGGGGGTTTAGATACAGACCTAGTTAATGAATGTAGGTTATAAATTAGAGACTCTGACGAGCTTAATTAAACCTATGGCCTATTGGGTAAATTAGACTTAATCACTTGAGAGTGGACTATAATCACCCTAACGGGGTTTGTAGCACTTGATAGTAGCTCCTTAGTCCACCCTGACGGGGGTAAGGAGAATTCTGAATCCCGACCAATGCATATTTACCAATTTGGTGAAACCCTTGCGTCTCTCAAGTATTGCTTTCCCACTTTGCGTAAACACTTTATTTACTTGCGTCTAGCTTTATATTTGCATTATTTTAGTCTTTTCATTATTTGTCTTAGTTATTAGAAAAACAAACAACAAATCTTAAAATCATTTACTTTCTTTACGTGCAATTAATCACTATCTGATAAGCATTAGAGTCAACCAATCCGTCCCTGAGAACGAATCAGTTTTATCACTATTATTACTTGGGACAACCGGTACACTTGCGGTTGTGGCTGTAGCGTGTGACCCCGGTGTTTATCCTTTAGTGTTAGTTGCATTTTTATTTTTCAGTTTAACGCTTTGTTTGTTCATCTTTTTCAGGTTTGTAGGTTTGGTGTATGCGAAGGAGACTCTTTAAGGATCTTGTGACATTACCTTCGATCCTTGATAATCCTGAATCATTAGTAAGACTTGCTAACAGGAGAAGGAAAGAACAAGAAGCACAAGAAGTAGAAAGAATAGCTAACGAAATGGATAATCTTAACATCCAAAACAACAATGGACAAGGAGTTCAGCTAGACGCGAATGGCCAGCCAATCCTCAACCCTCCAGTTGTCCCTAATCCTCCGGTTCAAATCCAAGTAGCCGAACCACGGTTCCTTACCGGTCCAGCACAAGAACCATTCCTTGCATTTCCTCTTGGGATTGGCTCAGCTAATATCAATGTTCCGAGATTTTGTCCAGATTCGGGTATGTTAGCTCAGTTTCAGAATTTCGGAAATTTTCGTGGCAAGCCCGAAGAAGATCCTATTCGCACTATACAAAAGATTATGCAAATCTGCGATTCATACATCACTCAAGGAGTAACAAAAGAGCAAATATATTTTGCTACATTCAGATTTTTCGTGATAGATGGAGGCAGTGATTGGCATGGTTCACAAGAGCCGGGAAAGATTAATAATTGGGAACAGTTACAGGCTGCTTTTTTCGATAGGAATTATCCGTCCAACATGAGGTTAGATGCTCAACTCGAGTTAACACATTTTCGACAAGCATATGATGAAGTGTTTGGTAGAAGTTGGTCGAGATTTCAGAATTGCTTACGAAGAGTCCCCAATCATGGCCTTTCAGATCAACAACAATTGAAAATTTTCTATAACGGTCTTGATGGTGGATCACGAAAAGTTTTGGATTTATTATGTGGTGGTGTGTTTTTACGAGTTCAACTCGTTCACGCAAGAATTATTTTGGAGAGAACGGTCGACAATGAAGTGTGTTGGAATACTGTGAGAATACCAGTAAAAGGGGGAGTTAATAATGTCAACATTGAAGAGAAGTTCACCTCCTTAGAGAACAAAATATAAACCACTTTAGAACAACATTTGAGACAACTCACGTTAGCCGTGAAAGAAGGTTTTTCGAGTAAAAGGGTTGAAGTAAACGCTGCACAAGAAGTGTATGGATGTGAGTATTGTGGTGTGAATGATCATTCATGGGAGAATTGTCAGAATAATCAAGAGTCCATGATGTTTGTTTCCAACAGAGGAAATTTTAATTCGAATGGTAATGGATATCAACCTAACAGAAACCATCCTGGGTTTCAGTATTCAAATCCTAATGGGGCAGCAAATCCGACATACGCATATCAGCCGCATCCCCAAGGTAACAACTATAATCCTAGACCTCAGAATAATTATCAAGGGGGACAGAATCAAGGAAACTATGCTCAGAGACAACCTCGTCAAGACAATTATGATGACACCATGAACCAGAAAGCCTTACCTGCGCAACCATAAGAAGATACAAATAACCTTCAGAAAACTGTAGAAAAATTAATCGCGCTTCAGATCCAAAGTCATCAAACTTCTGAGGCCGCAATTAACAGGTTAGAAAATCAGATAACTCAGATGGAAAAACAATTGCAACAGCGGCCACAAGGACAACTACCTAGTAATACAGAGGCTCCTGTCCAATACGAAGATTGTAATGCTATCTCACTCAGAAGTGGTAAGAAGCTTCCCCCACCTCCATTTCCTGTTATGAAAGAGAAGGAATTTGTTAGAAAAGAAAAAGATGTGGTGGATAAGGATAAAGAAGTTGAAGTAGAAGAAGTGGAGAGACTTATTGAAGCTCCAAAAAAGAAAGATGATAACATAATTAACCGTCCTCCTCCACCATTTCCATTGAGAGTTCAAAAGAAGGGTGATATGGCTGATTATCGAAAATTCTTTAACAAGGTAAGAGTTCTTAGCATAAATATTCTGTTGATAAAAGCTATTAGAGATGTACCCAAGTATGCTAAGTTTCTGAAAAGAGCCCTCACCAACAAACGACCATATTGCGATAATGAGATGATTGGTTTACCTGAAGAATGTAGCACAATATGTCAGAATAAGTTACCTCCCAAACTACTTGATCCTGGGAGCTTTACAATTCCGATATCTATTGGTAATGAGTGGAAAGGAAAAGCACTATGCGATTTGGGTGCAAGTATTAATCTTATGCCCAAGTCAATCTTTGAGAAGTTGAAGATAGGAAAAGCGAAACCAACATCTATGGTCTTACAGATGACTGACAGATTCCTCGTACATCCAGAGGGACGAATAGAAGATGTCCTCGTCAAGGCAGGTACGTTAATTTTTCCCGTTGATTTTGTTACAATTGATTACGACGCGGATAGGAATGTCCCTATTATCTTGGGAAGACCATTCCTAGCCACGGGGCGTACTTTGATTGATGTAGAAAACGGAGAAATGATTATGAGAATCCAAGACGAGGAGGTAAAGTTCAACGTGTTCAGACCAATGAAATTTCCAGATTCCAAGGAGGATTGCTTTCGTGTAGATGTAGTTGAACAGGTACTAAAAGAGCCAACTAAGGTTGTGGAAACCTTAGGAGTGGAGGGAAAAGGAGCTAAGAAAGAAACCACCAATTAAAGTTCCTCCAAATCCTAAGGGAAGTCCACACCTCGATCATGCAAAGAAGAAAAATAAAGCACGTGTCACGAAGGTTCCAAAAGAACCTAAGAAAGAAAGAAAGAAAAAGGAGTTCAAAGTGGGCAAAGAAGTCGCTATGAAAAAGCCTAAACCTCCTCCAAAAACACATGAAGCAAAGAACTCTTGGCTAGGACCTTTCATGGTCGCAAAGGTTATCTCAGACAAATTAGTTGAAATAAAAGCCAGGGGATGCAAATTTTGAGTAGCAAATATTGACAACCTCACTCACTACTGGGGAGGTTATGTTAAAGAATGAAACACGAGGTAACCCGTCGAGCTTAACGACGTTAAACAAAAGCCAATTCTTTGTATATTAGTTTAAGTCTTTTGATTTTAGTAGTGTGTATTAGATAAAAGTCGGTAATTTAGTATCTATTATTAAGAAATGAGGAAGGGTAGTTGTTTTTGATGGTTTCAGGGGTAAAAGAGTCGTGAGTTTGGGGCCAAAACGACGAGAAAACGAAAGAAAACGAAAAAAATTTGGAGTCAACAGCAGGTCTGACCGACTTGCCGGCGAGCAGGCCGGCATACCGGCCAAACGAGCTGAAGACCCCAAACTCTCTGATCACTGCGTCAGCTTTGACGCAACAACGCTGCGTCTGAGAAAGCGCCAGCGACACGCGACCGGCATGCCAGTCAGATGATGAAGGATCTTCTGACTACTGCGTCGGCATTGACGCAACGAGGCTTGCGTCAGAGGTAAAAAAAAGGGAAAATTTTCTTTTTCGTAATTTTTTTTCGCCGACACAGCGATCGGCATGCCGGTCAGCCACCGGCTTGCCGATCAACTAAAGTGATAGGAATTTTAAGGGTCAAAACCCTATATTTTTAGCCTCTTTCCCCAAGCCTACCACTTATTACGAATCCTAGCCTCCACCTACTCTGACAATCATCATCAAAACACCAATATCCCACCAATCCTTCTCTCTAAACATCATCCAAATACACAATCATACCATAAAACTCCCAAAATACCAAAGATTTACACTTTAATCCAAATTTTTCTTTCACCAAAGCTTGAATTTTATCTATTAAACATTTCCCAAACCTTGAAATATCCATGACCCAGCTCTAAACAATCCATTATTCATATCCAAACCTTCAAGAACACCAAAATCATTAATTGCATCCTAACCTTTGAGAGTTCTTGAAGCTTTGAGTTTGGGGTCATCAGAGATGACCACGAAGGTTGGAAAAGGTACGAAGAACGTGATAAAGAAAGAGAATTGGGTATTAAGGGAAGACTTTCGAAGAGGAGATGATGATTAGAGAGCTGGAAATAGATGAAAACGTGAAAAATTTGACGGAAAGTTAGAGGTAATGAAGAACACTATACGATCTTTACAACTTGATGAATAAGAATTCAAAACCTCAACCTAGACGCAACACTGACAACCAGCCTCGCGCTGGTTAAGATACGTTTTCTCTTCTTTCTCATTTAGTGTAAATTAATTTTATTGCTTTGAGTCTTTTCGGGTCGTGGGGACACGACTCATTTTTGAGTTTGGAGTGGGGTTCGTTGCCTCATCCCAATTTTTATGTTTTATTTGTTTTTAATTGCTTTCAATAAATTAATTAGGAATTGCGTTTAACTGTAGAAGATTTTAAATGTCCCTTTTAAGCATACTTTTGATGAATATATGATAGTAGATAGTGTACTTTAGGGAATAACATGAAACACACTTTAATTACATGCAAACATAGATAATGAATAGGAAAAATTAATGAACAATGCAAAAGAAATAAGCTTGTACTTAAGGAAAATGTTTGGTTTGTAGAACGTGAGATCTAAATTAGTAGAGAACCCAATTAGATATGAACTAGAGATGAACCATGTAACCAGGAAAATGATAGGGGAAATTCTTTGATAGCCATTTGAAGCCTTTTAGCTTGCTATCCCTTATATATTAATTTTATCCGTCTTAGCCCAATTTTGAGCATTAAGCCTTTTCTTTTGTAACCACGATATAAGCCCTTTATCCCTTAGATTATTAGGCACGACCAAATGACCCGCACTTGAATCACGATCATGAGACCTGTCTCGAGTTTAAGTTTTGGGGTGGAGGGTCCACATTTGGGAAATTTCATTGGGTGGGATTTATGTGTTTGTATTGAGGCACGAAAATAAAAAATGATATTATTATTCGTAACCCTTTGCCAGGATCTGAAAAAAGAAAAGAAAAAAAATTATAAGAGACATGGCCTTTCACATCAAAATGATGGTCATGGGTATCTTGTACAAAAAAAGGAGAAAATAAATGAAAAAGAAAATAAAAAGAAAGAAAGAATAAAATAAACCGGCAAAGTGGAATATTTTGAAAAATCATCTTAGTTTATATTGCGTTGACATGGGGACACAACATTAGCGCGTCAAATGGGTTGAGTGAGAACATTAAATGAGTGTAAACTCAAGCTCGTGGACAGTTGTTGATGGTAAGTGAGGAGAGAGCCAAAAGCTCACTTCAAATTTACCAAATATACATACCACACCGTCCCTAAGTCTACGCTAAAACCGAAAAGTCCTCGTGATTCCTAGGTGCATGGTAAGTTAATAGGTTGTATACTAACTGGAGCGTTCAAAGCGAGTAAGGATCGAGGAACAAACTATAGCCATCATAATGAGATAAGTACAAGTGTAACCTTCTAGCATTGTAAAGTTAATTTTATGATTGAAGTTATTTATGTTTGATGTTGCATGATTAGTGTATGTGTATGTTAGATCTTATTGTTTGCTATATGATATTTATTTTAAGAACTGATTTAGGGTATATTTGCTAGCTTCTATTTTCTCTTGCACCTGCTTCATTCCCCTTGTTTATAGTTTTGCTTTGTCGGGACGACAAAGGTTTGAGTTGGGGGTCTTGATGTCTCCCTAAATGTTCTAATTTTATGCCATTGGGAGACATCATTTTTGGTGTTTATTTGACTATTTAGATAGACTTTTGGTGCTAATATGCAATAATTCAATTTTCCTCTCTAGATTCTAGTATTTTTGATTTATTAAACTTTTGCGTGTAATATGGTTTGGTTTGAGTTAAAAGTTGTAGGTTTTGAATACTAGCTAGGAGAGGAACTAAAGAATAAAGTCAAAGATCGTGTAATGAAGTCAAAGCAAGAAGAAATATCCGGAAAGAAGCGATAATTTGAAGTTAAAAATCTGGGAAGTTGTCAAAGATTGCTGATTCCGAGCCATCTAAGAATGGATTTAGCCTCTGACTTGTGAAGATAAAATGTTACCAATTGAGTTACGGAAATTTAGCAACTTGAATGAGGTCAATCCGAGTTGAAATGAGCCAGTTAGAGCTGTTTTAGTGGATGTAGTGCAGCAGTGACGGGATTTTGGCTTAATTATGGATTTGGGCTTTTCTAATATTCACTTAATTCTTAAGAAAAGTCCTAGTCCGTTTTTAACATTATAAATAGGCTTTAGACTCCTATTTTTACACACCTTTTTCATATATTTAACATACGCTTAAGAGTCAGACAACAGAGAAGAAGTTAGAGGCCGGAAGAGAAGAAGCAAGAGTTGGAGACTGTCTATATCTCCAATTCTTAGCCAATTCAACTCCGTAATTAGGTTCTTCTATTTTATTCTGTAAAACATTATAAACTCAATTATGTCTTTAGTTTTTGTCTTTTCAATAATTATGAGCTAAAGTTAATTAGTGCTTTAGAACGTATGATGGGTTAATCTCAATTTGATTTTATTTCATGTGTTTGGATTTGGGATTTTAATAATTGAAATCAAATTGGGTAAATTGTATTTTTCATAAATTTGCTTTTATTAACTGTAATTGGAGTGATGATCCAATCATAGGACTTAGTATCTAGGCTATTCCAATTAGTGGCGATTGGATCACCTTGACGGGGGGTTTAGATACAATCATAGTTAATGAATGTAGGTTAGAAATTAGAGACTCTGACGAGCTTAATTAAACCTATGGCCTATTGGGTAAATTAGACTTAATCACTTGAGAGTGGACTATAATCACCCTGACGGGGTTTGTAGCACTTAATAGTAGCTCCTTAGTCCACCCTGACGGGGGTAAGGATAATTCTGAATCCCGACCAATGCATATTTACCAATTTGTCCCATAAACAATACATGAAATGAATGATAATTAGGTGAAACCCTTGCGTCTCTCAAGTACTGCTTTCCTAGTTTGCGTAAACACTTTATTTACTTGCGTCTAGCTTTATATTTGCATTACTTTAGTCTTTTCATTATTTGTCTTAGTTATTAGAAAAACAAACAACAAATCTTAAAATCATTTACTTGCTTTACGTGCAATTAATCATTATCTGATAAGCATTAAAGTCAACCAATTAGTCCCTGAGAACGAATCTGTTTTATCACTATTATTACTTGGGACAACCGTACACTTGCGGTTGTGGTTCTCTTTTCTCCTTGCATTTATTTTAGAACACATAAAGGACCACCAATTGCTAAACCACTGTGTAACTTACTTGAGAAGGACACCAAATTCCTTTTCGATGAAGCTCGCATGGTGGCCTTCAAAGCAATCAAGGAAAAACTCATTACCGCTCCTATTGTATTACCTCTGGATTGGAATTTACCGTTTGAAGTTATGTGTGATGCTAGTGATTTAGCTATGGGGGCTGTTTTAGGCCAAAGGAAAGATAAGATATTTCATTCGATCTATTATGCAAGCAAAACTTTCAATGGTGCTCAAATAAATTATACTGTTACAGTGAAAGAATTGCTAGCTGTGGTTTATTCATTCGATAAGTTTCGTTCCTATCTTCTTGGAGCGAAAGTTGTTGTTTATACAGATCATTCTGCTATTATATCTTATGGAGAAGAAAGATGCCAAACCACGGTTAATAAGATGGGTTTTATTGCTTCAAGAATTCGATTTAGAGATTAAAGATAGAAAGGGGTGTGAGAATCAAGTTGCAGATCATCTCTCTCGTCTTGAAGGATCGGAATCAAATGGTAGACCTGAAGTAGTTAGAGAAGAATTTCCTGATGAGAGCTTATTCACGATTCACCTAGAGAATACACCTTGGTATGCTGATATAGCAAATTTAATTGTAAGTGGTTCTTTCCCTGAAGGTTCTACTTATCAAGAGAGAAAAAGATTAGCTCACCGTGCTAGACAATTCTTTTGGGAGGATCCTTTCCTCTACAAAGTGTGTGCTGATCAAATGGTGAGAATATGTATACCAAAGGAAGAAACTGAAGCGATTATAGCGGGTTGTCATGATTCACCTTATGGAGGACATTTCAAAGGAGATCCGAACTGCTGCTAAGGTATTACAATAAGGTTTTTACTGGCCTTCTATTATGAAAGTTTTTCATGAGTATGTTAAGACATGTGAAAGATGTCAATTTACGGGAAATATATCCAAGAGGGATGAGATGCCACGTAATAATGTTCTTGAAGTAGAGATATTCGATGTATGGGGTATAGATTTTATGGGTCCGTTTGCTCCTTCTAATGTGAACATTTGGATCTTATTAGCTGTTGATTACGTGTCTAAGTGGGTAGAAGTCGTTGCTCTACCAACCAATGATTCGCGAGTAGTAATTAAGTTTTTGAAATCACACATCTTCACTAGGCATGGTACACCGAGAGTAATTATTAGTGATGAAGGTTCTCATTTCGTGAATAAGTACTTGAAGACAGTGCTAGAGAAGTATGGGGTGAGACATCGTGTATCTACCTCTTATCATCCACAAGCCAATGGTCAACCTGAAGTCTCAAATCGTGAAGTAAAATCTATTTTAGAGAAGACTGTTGGTCCTACAATAAAAGATTGGTCAATGAAGTTAGACGATGCATTATGGGCTTATCGTACTGCGTTTAAAACTCCAGTTGGTGCATCCCCGTATCGAATGGTTTATGGTAAGGCTTGTCACTTACCTCTTGAGCTTGAAATGGGTGCATATTTGGTGGGTCCTAGGGTGTTATAAAATTAAGTGCAAAATAAAGGAACCACTTAACCGCAAGTGTACGGTTGTCCCAAGTAATATATGAAAATCAAGTTCGTTCTCAGGGACGGATTAGGTTCAACCCAAATATCAATCAAGTAGTAAGAATAATTGCTAAGCAGAAAATAAAAGATAAGAATTTTTGTTTGGTTTTCTTAAAACTAAGATGCAAATAAATAAAGACTAAAATTAAATTAACAGAAAGGAAATAAAGCAAATAAACGACTAACTTCAGATAAGAGAGATACTTGAGTCTCGCAAACGAATCCACTTAATCAATCTAATCTATGCTATCTTTAAGGGCAGAATTGGGATTATAATATTAGTGAGAGGAATCGAACTGGTACTTCGCCCCCTTCCCTTCGGGACTCTAATATCTCCTAGCCACCTGTCGGGTGGACCTAGAAGCTATCCTAAAGTATCATAAACACCTGTATGGTCGAATATGGCTCTTCGGATGATATGATTTTACCTCTTTGGCTATGTAACTAGTTAAGCCTGTCGGTCAATAACGGACATTACACGGGTATTACCTAGATCTGTATTCAAACCCCCCCGTCGGATGATCACTTCGCCACTAAAGTGAATAGACCAAATACTAACAGCTAATTCTAGTTGCGCGGAAAAGAATTAGTAATAAAAACAAAGTAATAACCAATATATACAACTCAATCCTATTTAAATCTAGCAATCCCAAATTCAAAACATAGATTAACTAATTAAGGTTCATCCCTTTAATGCGATTCTCAAGTATAAAGAAATTTAGCTCATGATGAAATTAAAAACTAACATAAAAGAAAAGGAAATCATGTTTCAACTACAAAATATAGATAAAAACCTAAAGGGTTGAATGACTATGGTTGGAAGAACATGATTCCTCCAGCTTCTAGCTTCTTCTCTCCTTCGTGTTCTGACTTGAAAACCTTAAGCCTCTTGTGTAATTCTCTGAAGTGTATGAAAGTAGGAGGTTAAGGGGTGTATTTATAGGTGTTGGAGGACCCGAGGTCGAATTTTCTTGGAGTGGAAGACAAGTTAAAGACTCTTAAATTCGTATCTCTAAATTCTAGGAAAGGTAAGATTTTGCTGCTGATTTGATTTGGTCATATCTTTTTCAATACTTATCCGTTTGAGAAGTTCCAATATATGAAACCACTTGTCTTAGAAATAGCTTTCTATTGGTGCAGACCACTCGTCCAGAATCCATGCCAATCTATAATTATGATCTAATCTCTAAAACGTGGCTGGATTTTCAGATTCACAAGGTAGCTTTATCTTTTCCTCCTTTGAATAAATCTTTCCTAAATCTTCTTATTTACACGTAAATCTTCTTTTCTTTCATCTTTATCTTGACTTGTCCTCTAAGTAATTACCATTTATCTTTTAAAGCTTCACATTAAATAAATAATTAAACCGCATATGCTTAAAAAGAATAAATCAATAAATTAAGAAATAGAAATAGGAAAGTGTACTGTAAAAATAGAAACTCGACTAAAAATCATTTCCTAACACTCTAAAATAAACTAAGACTTTATTCTCACTTTTTCTCCTTGGATTGGTCTTTCATGAGATTTAAGAACCGATTAACTTTGCATTAAAAATAGTCAAATTTACGCACAAAAGCTCAGATTCTGCAAATAGTTAATTTCCAAGGGGAGAAAGTGCAATATGATCAAATAAGCCTAAAAGTCTATCAAATAAGTCATTTATTCACCTAAAAGGATGTCTCCAATGGGATAATAATTAGAACAAATAGGGAGACATCAAGACCCCAAACTCAAACCTTTGTCGTCCCGACAAAGTAAAATAAAAACAAAGGTTCTTTTAGGTGAACGCAGAAGGTAGAATCTAGTAAATAATCCCAAAGCAAAGCTTAAAAAAAATTTCATATAGTCTAACCTAGGAATTAATATACACCTACACTTATCATGCAAAATCAAATACAAAACAATATCAATCCAAAAATTAATTTCACAATGCTAGAAGGTTACGCTTATTACTTATCTCAAGATGGTGGTTATAGGGTGTTCCTCGATCTTTACTTGCTTTGAACGCTCCACTTAGAATACTCCCTATTAACTCACTGTGCATCTAGGAATCACGAGGACTTTACGGTTTTAGCATAGGCTGAAGGACGGTATGGTATGTATATTTGGTAAATTTGAAGTGACCTTTTGGCTCTCTCCTCACTTACCATCAACAAAACTGTCCAAGAGCTTGATTTTACACTCGAATAACGTTCTCACTCAACCCAATTGACGCGCTAATGTAGTGTCCCCAAATTAACCCAATAAGCACTAAGGATGATTCACTTAAAAATCTCCACTTTGCCGGTCCGAATATCTATATTCTTTTCAAATCATTCGTTTTTTATTTTCTTTTCTTATAGCTATGACTCTCTTTATGATGTTGAGATATCATGCTATTTTTCATAGTTATGCCTATTCATAACTTGAGCTCAAAGCTTCTTTTCCATTCACTATTACCCCGGCAAAGGGTTACACTATAATAAACCTGTGAATCATCATCTATAGCACAAAGCATCATTGATAAGCTCAAAAATCCCAACCCAATGTAAATTCCCATATAGTGGACCCACCACCCCAAACTCAAGCTCAAGACAGGAAGTCTCAGGATCGTGATTCAAGTGCGGGTCATATGGTCATGCCTAACAATCTAAAGGGAATTTGGCTTATAATGTGGCGACAAAAGAAAGGCTTAAAGGCTGAAAATTTGTCTAAGAAGGATAAAATTAATCCAGGGATAGAAGGCCAAAAAGGATTCAAAGGGCTAACAAAGAACTGCCTCTATCATCTTCCTATTTACACAACTTGTCTCTAGTTCATACCTAAGTGGGTTCTCTACTCATTTAGATCTCACATTCTACAAACCACCCATTATCCTTAAGTACACGTTTACTTCTTTTGCATTGTTCATTAATTTTTCCTATCAATTATCTCATATTTGCATGCAATTAAAGTTCAGCTTCATACTAACTCCTAAAGTCAACTATTTTCTATCATTAATTCACAAAAAACATGCTTGATGGGGGCATTTAAAATTCTCTACAGTCATCGCAACCCTAAGATTAATTTTATTGAAAGCATGTAAAACACAAAAAATTGGGATGAGGCAACGAACCCCACCCCAAACTCAAAAGTGAGTCGTGTCCCCACGACTCGAAAAAGACTCAATAAAGCAATAAAATTAAACTAGACTACCTAACTAGTGCCTACCATAAATTAAGAAGAAGAATTAGAACGGGGTACCTGGCCATGAAGATCCATAGTGTCCTCCTCCGAAGAGGAAGAATAATTATCAATATCCATGTACAAAGTTACCTCTTCCAATGTTGACTTAATCTGTGTAATTTCCTTCCAAAGTGCTCCGATGTCTAGTCGTAAAAGTTCGAATTCTTGTTGCAAATTGTGAGCCCATGGAGGAATACCAGAATTAGTTTGAGAAGAAGAAGAACCTTGAACTTGAATTTGTATCTTGTCTCTAGGCTTTGATGATACCCTCATCCTTGCTGTTAATTTCCTGTGTTGTGGTGGTGCAGGTGCCTTTTCTTCTTGTGTTTCTTCAATAGGCTCATCAAGATTGATGGCCTTTTCCAGGCAAATTCTTGTTCTTCCCTAGGATACAACACCTCTTCTTGTAATCCAAAGCATCTGTTCTGTTTGTCATGGTTGAATTGACCCCAAACTCAAGTTTATACCAACGATAGAATAAATTTAAGAAAACTTGGTATAGCTTGAGTTTCTTGCTTGGATTAGATGAAGGAAGTTGTTTTCTTGATGAATCTTGGAAGAACTCTTGAAAGCTTGATGATCTTGATTGTGTTTAATGGTGTTTTGTGATGAATTTGATGAAGAGGTTATGTTTATGGAGGATGGAGGAGAGTTTTAATGATGTTAATGTGTTTGTTGTGGAGGTTTAATCAAGCTTCAAGGTGTTTTTATAGGGTTGGGAGCTGGAAAATTCGTTTGGAAGAGGCTAGGGTTTATCTCCTTAAGGTTAGAAGTTGACTGGGCTTTGTTCTCTTCACAAACCGCCTGGCGCGGTGCATACCTGCGGTGCATGGGTGTACCGCGGGGGGTACACCGCAGCGCTGTTGGTGCGATATTTCTTGCCTCTGCCTTGTACCCGTGCTAGCACCCTGTGGCACGCGTTTTTTCCGTGCGGTGCAGGGGTGCGGTGCATGGGTAGTCCGCACGTGCTCCGTGAAAAAACCCGCGGTACATACCCCGTGGCACGCGTTTTGGGCGTGCGGTGTAGCGTGCGGTACACCGCGCCTATCATCTTCTCTTTTTCTCGCCTCTGGATAAGACCCGTGGTGCGCAACCCGTGGTACGGGTTTTTGGGGCGCGGTACATCCCTGCGGTATAGGGGGTACACCGCGGGGGTAGTCCGCGCCAGACTTGAATTTCTCCACAAATTTTCTTTGCGTTTCCTAGCACCCCAAACTCGATTCCTGCACCATTAACACACTACCCTTCTCATTTCTTTAAAAGTAGACACTAAAACTTGACACTAACTTAGAATTATACACTAGGAATTAAAAAAACTTAAAGCAATAAACTAATATACAATGACATGGCTTTTGTTTAACGTCGTTAAGCTCGACGGGTTACCTCTCGCATCATTTTTTCACATAACCTCCCCAGCAGTGAGTGAGGTTATCAATGTTTGCTACACGAAATTTGCATCCCTTAGCTTTTATGACCACCAGTTGATTTGAAATAACCTTTGTGACCATGAACGGTCCTTGCCAAGAACTCTTGGCTTCGCGCGTTTTCGGAGGAGGATCAGGTTTCTTCAACGCAACCTCTTCGCCTACTCTGAACCCCCTTTTCTTTCTCTCTTTCTTAGGTTCTTTAGGAACCTTCATAGCTCGCCCCTTCTCTTTTATCTTCGCACCGTCAAGGAACCACAGATTTGGTGGATTTTCCTCAGGATCTGAATGGAGGAACCACGGATTTGGTGGTTTCTTTTTTAGCTCTTCTTCCTCCATTCCTAAGGTTTCTACTACCTTAGTTGGTTCCTTGTCTGTTTGTTCAATCACATCAATCCGGAAGCACTCCTCCTTGGAATCCGGAAACTTCATTGGCTTAAACACATTAAATTTTACCTCCTCGTCTTGGATACGCATAATCAATTCACCGTTCTCTACATCAATCAAAGTACGCCCCGTGGCTAGGAATGGTCTTCCCAGAATAATGGGAACATTCCTATCCGCGTCGTAATCAAGTAATACAAAATCAACAGGGAAGATTAACGTACCAGCCTTGACGAGGACATCTTCTAGTCTTCCCTCTGGATGTACGAGGGATCTGTCAGCCATTTGCAAAACCATAGAGGTGGGTTTTGCGTTTCCTATCTTCAACTTTTCAAACACGGATTTGGGCATGAGATTAATACTTGCTCCCAAATCACACAAAGCTTTCCCTTGCCACTTAGCACCGATGGAAATCGGGATCGTAAAACTTCCAGGATCAAGTAATTTGGGTGGCAACTTACTTTGGCAGATGGCACTACACTCTTCTGGCAAACCCACTATTTCATTCTCAAGATACTGACGCTTGCTGGTGATAGCTCATTTCAAAAATTTCATGTATTTCGGTACACCTTTGATAGCTTCTAAGAAAGGTATATTAATGTTGAGCTTACTCACCATGGTCATGAATCTCTGATATTCTGCAGTATCTCCTTTCTTCTGAACTCTCGAAGGGAATGGTGGAGGAGGACGGACTTCTATAGCATCTTTCGTTTTTGGATTTTCCGGAGTCTTCTCCACTTCAATTATTTCAGGTTCATCTTTTTTCTCTTCCACCTCTTTTACCGGTTTATCTGTCACAGTTGTTTCTTTTTCTTTCATAACGGGAAACGGTGGGGGTGGAAGATTCTTACCACTTCTAAGGGAGATCGCGTTACATTCTTCATATGGTTTAGGTTCTTCAGTATCACTCGGTAATTGTCCCTGTTGGCGCTGATTTAATTGCTTTGCCATCTGAGCTATTTGATTTTCCATCAATTTAAGTGCTGTGGCCGTGGATTGTTGAATTGTGATTAGTGTTGTCAAGGTTTGTTGCACATCTAATGCACCCTCTTGAGGTTGAGCAGGCAGAGCTTTCTGGTTCATGGTATCGGCATAAGCATCTTGCGGAGGTTGTCTCTGAGCTTGATTTCCGTAAGCTTGTCCACCTTGGTAGTTGTTCTGAGGTCTTGGTTGAAAATTATTGCCCTGGGGGCGTTGTTGATATGCATGTTGCGGATTAGCGGCCCCATTTGGATTTGAATATTGGACACCCGGATGGTTTCTATTCGGTTGATAACCTTGACCACTTGCGTTATAATTTCCTCGCTTGGATACAAACATTACGGATTCTGGATTGTTTTGACAGGTCTCCCAATCATGATCTTCTGTACCGCAGTTAGAACATCCATAAACTTCTTGTGTAACATTAACTTCCGCTCTTTTACTTGCAACACTCTTTGTAACGGCTATAGTAAGTTGTTTCAGTTGTTGCTCGAGTTTGTTTTCCATGGCGGTGACTTTTTCTTCAATTGACGCAGTATTTCCACCTCGAACAGGTGTTCGTACAGTGTTCCAACCAAGCTCATTTGTTACAGTTCTGTTCAAAATAATCTTCGCATGAACTGGTTGTACCTGTAGGAATCCACCACCACAAAGTAAATCTAGATCCTTTCTTGAAGATCCATGAAGTCCTCGGTAAAATATCTTCATTTGTTGAACTTCTGTGAGGCTATGATCAGGGACTCTTCGTAAGCAAATCTGAAATCTCTTCCAACTTCTACCCAAAGTCTCGTCTTGATCTTGTTTGAATGAGGTTAGTTCAACTTGCGCATCTAATCTCATATTCGTTGGGTAGTATCTATCGAAGAACGCGGTTTGTAATGCGTCCCATGTTGTAATTGTTCCGGGTTCTTGAGAATCATGCCACTCACTTGCTCCATCAATAACGAAGTATCTAAAATTAGCAAAATACATTTGCTCTTTAGTTACTCCTTGCGTAATATAAGAATCGCAAATTTGCATGAACTTCTGTACCGCACGGATCGGATCTTCGCTAGGTGCTCCTCGGTAATTGCCGTAACTTTGAAACTGAGATAACATACCAGGATCGGGTCTGTATCTCGCGACATTAATATCTGCAGGGCCAATTCCGAGGGCAGGAGCTCAAAACGGAGCTTCTTCAGGGCAATTGATGAACCACAGATCATTGTTTTGAGCTTGGGGAGCAGCAGGAATAACAGGGTTGAGTTGTTGATCTTCAAATTGGTCTTCAGCCATTGTTTCTTTTGCTAATTGCTCCTCTAACTCTTTTGCTTTAGCGTCTCTCTTTCTTTTGTTTGCTTCACGAACTAGGTTTTCGGGATTTGCAAGAATCACGATATCTTCACGCATAAACCAAAACCTGTAAACCTGAGAAAGAAAAACAACCCAAAGAGTAAAACTGAAAAATAAAACTAAAACTAAACTAACAATTAAACTACTAAAGATTAACACCGGGGTCACACGCTACCGTCTCCGGCAGCGGCGCCAAAAACTTGGTGGGTCCTAGGGTGTTATAAAATTAAGTGCAAAATAAAGGAACCACTTAACCGCAAGTGTACGGTTGTCCCAAGTAATATATGATATCAAGTTCGTTCTCAGGGACGGAGTAGGTTCAACCCAAATATCAATCAAGTAGTAAGAATAATTGCTAAGCAGAAAATAAAAGATAAGAATTTTTGTTTGATTTTCTTAAAACTAAGATGCAAATAAATAAAGACTAAAATTAAATTAACAGAAAGGAAATAAAGCAAATAAACGACTAACTTCAGATAAGAGAGATACTTGAGTCTCGCAAAGGAATCCACTTAATCAATCTAATCTATGCTATGTTTAAGGGCAGAATTGGGATTATAATATTAGTCGGGACTCTAATATCTCCTAGCCCTCTGTCGGGTGGACCTAGAAGCTATCCTAAAGTATCATAAACACATGTATGGTCGAATATGGCTCTTCGGATGATATGATTTTACCTCTTTGGCTATGTAACTAGTTAAGCCTGTCAGTCAATAACGGACATTACACGGGTATTACCTAGATCTGTATTCAAACCCCCCTGTCGGATGATCACTTCGCCACTAAAGTGAATAGCCCAAATACTAACAGCTAATTCTAGTTGCGCGGAAAAGAATTAGTAATAAAAGCAAAGTAATCACCAATATATAAAACTCAATCCTATTTAAATCTAGCAATCCCAAATTCAAAACATAGATTAACTAATTAAGGTTCATCCCTTTAATACGATTCTCAAGTATAAAGAAATTTAGCTCATGATGAAATTAAAAACTAACATAAAAGAAAAGGAATTCATGTTTCAATTACAAAAGATAGATAAAAACCTAAAGGGTTGAATGACTATGGTTGGAAGAACAGGATTCCTAGCTTCTTCTCTCCTTCGTGTTCTGACTTGAAAACCTTAACCCTCTTGTGTAATTCTCTGAAGTGTATGAAAGTAGGAGGTTAAGGGGTGTATTTATAGGTGTTGGAGGACCCTAGGTCGAATTTGCTTGGAGTGGAAGACAAGTCAAAGACTCTTAAATTCGTAGCTCTAAATTCTAGGAAAGGTAAGATGTTGCTGCCTATTTGATTTGGTCATATCTTTTTCAATACTTATCCGTTTGAGAAGTTCCAATATATGAAACCACTTGTCTTGGAAAGAGCTTTCTATTGGTGCAGACCACTCGTCCAGAATCCATGCCAATCTTTAATTATGATTTAATCTCTAAAACGTGGCTGGATTTTCAGATTCACAAGGAAGCTTTATCTTTTCCTCCTTTGAATAAATCTTTCCTAAATCTTCTTATTTCCATGTAAATCTTCTTTCCTTTCATCTTTATCTTGACTTGGCCTCTAAGTAATTACCATTTATCTTTTAAAGCTTCACATTAAATAAATAATTAAACCGCATATGCTTAAAAAGAATAAATCAATAAATCAAGAAATAGAAATAGGAAAGTGTACTCTAAAAATAGAAACTCGACTAAAAATCATTTCCTAAAACTCTAAAATACACTAAGACTTTATTCTCACTTTTTCTCCTTGTATTGGTCTTTCATGAGATTTAAGAACCGATTAACTTTGCATTAAAAATAGTCAAATTTACGCACAAAAGCTTAGATTCTGCAAATAATTAATTTCCAAGGGGAGAAAGTGCAATATGATCAAATAAGCCTAAAAGTCTATCAAATAAGTCATTTATTCACCTAAAAGGATGTCTCCAATGGGCTAATAATTAGAACAAATAGGGAGACATCAATATTGGGCTATTGCAAAGTTAAACTTAGATCCTACTTTAGCCGGTCAGAATTGAATGATGAAACTTAATGAACTTTATGAATTCCGATTACATGCTTATGAAAATGCTAAACTTTACAAAGAAAATACTAAGAGGTGGCATGATAATCGTATTCGTGAAAAGAACTTTGTAGTGGGGCAGAAAGTAATGAAGTATAACTCAAAGTTCAGCAACTATCCGGGTAAATTAAGATCAAGGTGGTCAGGTCCTTATGTTGTGACCAAGGTTACACCTCATGGAGCAATAGAGATAGAACATCCACTCGAGAACCGTACATTAATGGTGAACGGTCATCAATTAAAGATATACCATGGAGGTGAAGATACCAATCTCTCGAAAGATCAACATCCCGGAGAGGTCATGTATCTCTTCGAAGCTCCTTAGAAGCGTGAGCTAACCCGTCGAGCTTAACGACGTTAAACAAAAGCCAATTCCTTGTATATTAGCTTAATTATTTTGATTTTAGTAGGGTATATTAGATAAAATTCGTTAATTTAGTATTTATTAGTAAGAAATGAGGAAGGGTAGTTGTTTTTGATGATTTCAGTGGTAAAAGAGTCATGAGTTTGGGGTCGAAACGATGAGAAAACAAAAAAATATGGAGTTAAAAACCGTGCTCGCCGGCATGCAGGTCATGACCGGCTAGCCGGTCAAACACGCTGAAGACCCCCAAATTATCTGACTAGTGCATCCACTTTGACGCACGACGTAGCGTCCATGTTTGCGCCAACGAGATTCCACCGGCATGCCGGTCAGCCACCGGCTAGCCAGCCAGCAAGGCAAAAAAGTTTTGACTAGTGCGTCGAGTTTGACGCAAGGTGCTGCGTCTGAGGTTGCGCAAGCGACACGCGACCGGCATGCCGGCCCGCGACGAAGGAATTCTCTGGTTAGTGCGTCATGTTTTACGCAATGAAGCTTGCGTCAGAGGTAAAAAAAATCGAATTTTCAAATTTTTTGCCGAGACCGCGACCGGCATGCCGGTCAGCCACCGGCTAGCCGGTCCGCTGTTACGTGGAGGCGGTTTGTGAAGCTTTAAACCTATTTTTGCTTCTTTTCCAAGCTAACCTCTTATTCCTAATCCTAGCCTCCACCTACTCCGAAAATCTTCATCAAAACACTACACAATCATCATAACAAGCCCTCTTCCATCACAAAAACAACAATCAACTCAAATTCTCTCAAAAACATCATCAAATTCCCACTTTTCCCCAAAACTTTCTTCTTCCTATACTTCAAATTAAACCCAATTCCTTCACAATTCTTCTCAATTAGCCTCTACCCATCTCATATTCCACCATATTCTTCAAGTTTTAAACCTCAAAACATCAAAGTTCTAAGCTTTTCTCTAGCTTTATCACTATTTGAAGTTTTGAGTTTGGGATGAAAAGAAATGACTAACATAACTGATTCCATGTGTACTTATCAAAGAAACATACCAAGAAACAGAAACACTGTTGGTGTTAGCCTAGAACAAGAAATTGAGATTCCGGATTCGCGTCCCAAACACAAAATTGAAGAAATCCCAGCTGCTCCAAAAAGGAAAGAAAATCCAATTAAGGCTAATCCGAAAAGTAGACTAATTGATGAACCAGAAAGTGAGGAAGAAACTCCGCAAGCACCTGTTCAAGAACCAAGGTTTACAAGAAGAAAGGTGTGTGCTCAGAAACCGAAGAGAGTTTCTATAACTTGGAATGATTAAGTTCGTGACAGTATTAATTACTTGAAAGTTGGTATTGAGAAGGGTCTTCCAAAGGGTATTATGAATAGTGCTTTTAAGGATTATGCTATTACTTGTGACAAGTTTGAGTAGAAAGAGTTAAGAGAAAGAAAGCTTGAATTTATTCCTACATTGGTGCGTGATTTTTACGAGGGACTAGCTTTTTCAAAAGAAGCTATTATTGTACGCAAAAAGGCAATTCCTCTCTCTGCTGCTTATTCAAAAATCCTTGAAATTACCCAACTTCACCGGCCCTTGCCCTTACCAAGAAACCCTTACCGATCCTTCATTCGATTGAGAATCTGTTTGGTGAAAAGTACTTATTTCTGGGACCCTCCCAATTCCAGTAGGAGAGCGTTATCCTGGACAGTTTTATATTAGCAATTATTGACTTGTGCTAAGGTTTGGTCCCGTTTCATAGTCCCTACCTTCTTTGGTATTACACACACTTCCGAACTGAAAAAGGAACATATTATATTCATCAAGTGTATTGTTGAGGAAAAACATATGGATGTGGCTCGTGTGCTTTATGACAATATTATGGAATTCGAAAAATCCCTTACTACCCAACAGAATCTGAAATTTCCTTGTACCATCACTACCCTGTGTCTAGACGCTAAAATCCCGCGTAGGAGTGAAGAGGTTGAATCTTCCGTAGTTGGGGACCAAATAACTTTAGTCTCGATTCAGAATGCACATGACGAAGCCACACAAGTTGTAAGGACTCCTAGAGCTCCTCCAAAGAAGAAGATACATACCGATAACGAGTTGGAAGCGAAAGTCAAAGTGTTGGAAGAGAATCAAGTGAAGATGATTGCTACTTTAGGGAACGTTACAAAAGAGATGGACCTTATCCAAAACATGATAATGGGGAAACACGCCACCTATGGTCTACTTATGAAGGATAAAGTCCATGGACGCAACACCGATGACCAGCCACGCGCTGGTTAAGCTACGTTTTCTATCCCTTTCGCATTAGTGTAGTTTATTTTATTGCGTTGAGTCTTTTTCGAGTCGTGGGGACACGGCTCATTTTTTAGTTTGGGGTGGGGTTCGTTGCCTCATCTCAGTTTTAATGTGTTATGTGTTTTTATTTGCTTTCAATAAAATAATTTCGGAGTTGCGTTTGACTGTAGAAGATTTTAAATGTCCCTTTAAGCATAGTTTCGATAAATCTATGATAATAAATAGTGGACTTTAGGGAATAATATAAAACTCACTTAGAATTGCATGCGGACATGGGTAATTGATAGGAAAAATTAATGAACAATGCAAATGAAGTAAGCTTGTACATAAGGAATATGTTTGGTGTGTAGAACGTGAAATCCTAATTAGTAGAAAACCCACTTAGATATGAACTAAAGACGAGTTATAAACTTAGGAAAATGATAGGGGTAGTTCTTTGTTATCCATTTGTAGTCTTTTAGCTTGATATTGGTGGTCCTTTGTGTGTTCTAAATAAATGCAATAAATAATCGAACCACAACCGCAAGTGTACGGTTGTCCCAAGTAGTATAATTGATAAAACAGATTCGTTCCAAGGACGGGATGGTTGACTACAATGTTTAACAAATAATGATTGATTGCACTTATGAAAACAAGTAAATAAAATATGTTTGATTGGTTTTTGATATTAGAGCTACTAAATGAAAAACAAATTATAAATGCAATTAAAAGCTAAGACGCAAGTAAAATGATGTAAAACGCAATATGAGAAGTAGCACTTGAGAACGCAAGGATCCTCCCAATCTTATTTCCTAACTTATGTTGTTTAAGGGCTAAATTGGTCAATTACAATGGTCGGGATTCTAAATTCCTTATACCCCCGTCAGGGTGGACTATAAGGCGATCCTAGAGTGTCACTAGTCCCGTCAGGGTAAATATGATCCACTTTTGGATGTTTAAGTTTTATTACCTCATTGGCCCTAGAATTAGCTAAGTTCGTCAGAATCAATAGCTTCTATCCTAGATTGAATAAATGGTTGTGTATTTAAACCCTCCGTCAGGATGATCCAATTGCCACTAATTGGAATAGCCTAAATACTAACACCTGTTCCTAGTTCATGACGCTAAAAACAGTAAATAATCTCAATTTATAGAAAAGAGTAAAAGCCCCAATCTAATTTAATTTAACATAAACCCAAATTCAACATTCGTTATTCAATACGATTGGGATTCACCCATGAATTGTTCTCAAGCACTATGAAAAGTTTAGCTCATATTAAAAAGAAAAACTAAATTAAAATAAATGGAATTCATATTTGATTACAAAATTAATGATAAAAAAAACCTAATTTCCGGAATTGGAATGACTACGAACGGAGATATAGACCCTCTCCAGCTCTTGTAGCTTCTTCTTTCTTCCTTCTGTTGCTTCTCTCTGGTGTTTAATCTTGTGGAATGTGAATTGTATGAAAAATAGAAGTCCAGACCTCCTTTTATAAGTACAAATTCGGACTTGGACCTAGGCTTTTAATTAAATGAAATATAAAAGGCCCAAGTCCACTAACTTAGCCCAAAATCCCGTAACTGCTGATATGCTTTCACTAAAACGGCTTTTCCCGATGCGTTATGAGTCCGATTGACCCTATTCCAGTTGCTAAAGCTCCGTAACTCGATAAGAAACGTTTTCTCTTCAAAGGTCAGCGGCTAAATTATCGCTTAAGTACCTCGAAATCAACAATATATGGCCTGGAAAATGGATTTTCAGCTCTAAATATAATATTTTCGGGATTTATCTTCAAGTCTTGACTCTATCTCGTGATCTTTGACTTTCTCCTCGGATTCCTCTTCTAGCTAACATCTAAAACCTGTAAACTTTACACTAAAAATACAAATATTACGCGCAAAAGCGTAATAAACTAAAAATGCTAGAAATAAAAGAGGAAAATCATATTATTGCATATTTAGTCCAAAAGTCTATCAAATTGATTACATAAACACTAAAAATGATGTCTCCTGAGGGTCGAAAATAAGAACAATTAGGGAGACATCAAGACCCCCAACTCAAACCTTTGTCGTCCCGACAAAGCAAACAAAACAATACAAGGGGTAGAAGTAAACGTATAAACAAGTAGAAGCTCTAGAAACTCTAAAACAAATAAACCCTAAAACAATTCTCAAAATAAATCTCATATAGCAAGCTCTAGAAACTAATATACACATACATCTAAAATGCAACATCAAACATAAATAATCTCAATCATAAAATTAAAGTTGCAATGCTTGAAGGTTACACTTGTACTCATCTCTGTATGATGGCTATAGGGTGGTCATTAATCCTAAATCGCTTTGAACGCTCCACCTAGTGTATTCCCTATCAACAACAGAATAATAAATTCACTATGCACTTAGGAATCACGAGGTCTTTACGGTTATAATATTGGCTTAAGGACAGGTGTGGAATATTTGGTAAATTTGAAGTGAGCTTTTGGCTCTCTCCTCACTTACCATCAACAATGCCCTCGAGCTTGAGTTAACGCTCAAAAGATGTTCTCACTCACCCATATACGCAACAATTTAGCGTCCCATGTCTACCCACTATTACAAGATGATTTTCAGAAAAATTCCACTTTGCCGGGTGTTTTATTCATTCATATTTTTCTTTTTATTTTCTTTTATCTTTTTCTCTTTTTTTGTACAGAAGCAAACCGGGTTCTCGGTTTTGACGAAACCGGGTTCCCGGTTCCTACTGTATGATTTTTCGAAATTTTTCATTTTTTTTCTTTCTTTTTCATTTTTCTTCATTCCCGGCAAAGGGTTACAAGTATATATCATCTGCAATTGTGCTACAATACAAAGCACATGAATTGCTACCCATTTAATTCCCCATAAGTGGTCCCACCACCCCAAACTCAAGCTCGAGACATGTCTCAGGATTGTGAATCAAGTGCGGGTCATATGGTCATGCCTAATAATCTAAGGGATAATGGCTTATATCGTGGCTACAAAGAAAAGGCTAAAGGCTCAAAGTGGGCTAAGACGGATAATCATTAATACACGGGATAGAAGGCTAAAAGGCACAAATGGCTAACAAAGAACTGCCCCTATCATTTTACTAAGTACATAGCTTGTCTTTAGTTCATATCTAGGTGGGTTCTCTACTAATTAGGATTTCACTTTCTACACACCAAACATATTCCTTGAGTACAAGCTTACTTCATTTGCATTGTTCATTAATTTTTCCTATTAATTACCTATGTTTGCATGCAATTCTAAATGCGTTTTATATCAATCCCTAAAGTCCACTATTTACTATCATAGATTCATCAAAAGTATGCTTAAAGGGATATTTAAAAATTTCTACAGTCAAACGCAACTCCGAAAATTCTTTTATTGAAAGCAAATAAAGCAAATAACACATAAAAACTGGGATGAGGCAACGATCCCCACCCCAAACTCAAAAATGAGTCGTGTCCCCACGACTCGAAAAGACTCAATAAAGCATTTAAACTAATCTACACTAAGAGGAAAGTTTAGAAAACGTATCTTAACCAGCGCGAGGCTGGTTATCGGTGTTGCGTTCTGGACCTTTATCTCGCGTAACAGCATCATAAATCGCGTTTTGAAGTGTATTTACGCCTAGGATTAAATTTCGCAGTAGGTCCAATTCTTTTGTAACGTTTCCCAAGGTAGCAATCATCTTCTCCTGATTCGCTTCCAACGCCTGAATCTTCGATTCCAACTCAGGAACAGTCTTCGCTTTCTTTGATTGAGGAGTTCTAGGAATTTTGGTAGCTCGTGTTGCTTAATCATGGATATTCTTGATCGTGCTCAAAGCTATACTTACACCAACTGAAACAACGTCAATATCTGCGTTCTTACGCGGAATCTTTGCGTCTAGAGACAACTGAGTAATAGTACAAGGAAACTTCAGATTTTGTTGTTTCATTGGTGATTTTGCGAACTCCATGATTGTATCATAAATGATCTTAGCAACATCACATGGTTTCTCCTCCAAAATACACTTAATAACAAATACGTGCTCTTTCTTCAACTCGGAAGTGTGTTTAATACCAAAGAAAGTGGGTATTACGAAACGAGACCAAACCTTCGCACGAGGTGTCAAACTACTGCTGTAAAACTGTCCAGGATATCTTTCTCCTTCAGGAGTTGGGCTAGCCCCATTAATAAGCACGGTCCCCCAAAGGGATTCAAAATCGAAAGAAGGGTCATTAAGAGTTTCTTGGAAAGGGCATGTTCCAGAAAAGTTGGGTAATTTCAAGGATTTCCGAATACGTTCAATAGAGAAAGGAACTACCTTTTTGCGGATATCAATTGCATCACGGGAGGTAGCTAAACCTTCGTAAAATTCTCGCACCAAAGTAGGAATAAACTCAAGCTTCCTTTCTTGCAACTCTTTCCAACCAAACTTAGCACATGTCACAACATATCCCTTGTGTTCACTACTCATAATACCCTTAGGAAAATTTGTCTCCTCACCAAACTTCAAAAATTCAATTCTTTCACGAACCTGAGTATTCCAACAAGTATAAACCCGCTTAGGCTTGTGGGCCCACATCTTCATACGCGGAGGTTTCTGTTGAACTGGTACTTCCGGAACCTCTTGTTCAGTTTCCTTCTCAATGTTCTTCGCAATTTCTTCTTCTGGTTCCTTCTCACTTTCTATCTCATCAATTAATCTTCTCTTTTGACCTGTGATTTCTGTTCTGTTAGAATCAAGCTTAACTTCATCAATTTTTCGTTTAGGACGCGAATCAGGAATCTCAATAGCTTGATCTTGGGAACCACCAATGGTGGTTTTTCTTCTAGGAGCAGTTCTTCGGAAATCACCGGTTCTGTTAGTCATCTCTTTCCACCCCAAACTCAAAACTTCAAATAATGAAAAACTTAGAGAAAAAGTTTAGAATTTTGATGTTTTGAGGCTTAGGAATTGAAGAACTAGGTGGAATATGAAATGTGTCTTGTTTAATTTGGATGGGAGAAGAAAGAATTGGGTTTAATTTAAGGATTGGGTGAAGAAAAATCTTGGGAAAAAACTAAGGATTTGATGTTATTTTGGAGAGGAGGTGAGTTGATTTTGTGTTTTTGTGGTGAAAGAGGGTAGGATTTTATGATATATAGTGTTTTGGTTGATGAATTCCGGAGGTGGGGAGGCTATTGGTGCGTTTTAGGTAAAAACTTGCAAAAGAGGCTAAGAAAACTAGGTTAAGGCCCCCAAAACCGACATCACAGCTTCAAAACCGGGTTCCCGGTTCCGCGTCGCTGTGACGGCGCGGAAAAATGACTTGATGATTTTTTTTTCCGAAACGCACCAACACGCTGGACCCCAAGACGCGGGGTCAGAGATTTTACTCGCCGAAACCGGGTTCCCGGTTCTGTGGAATACGGGTACCCGGATTTTGTCGATGGCGCGAGTCAAAACGCGCCAAAACGCCACTTCTCAAAACGCCGGTTCAGAGAAATTTGAAGATTACAGCTCCGAAACCGGGTACCCGGTTCTGCCAAATGCGGGTTCCCGGTTTTGTGTCGATGGCGCGAGTCAAAACGCAGCAAAACGCAAGCCACCATGACGCTGGGTCAGAGAATTTCAGAAGTTACAGCACCAAAACCGGGTTCCCGGTTCCGACGCTGTATCGTGAACCCAAAACGCCAAGTGTTGCGTTAAAATGGTTGGTACCAGCTCCAAAATCGGGTTCCCGGTTTTTGCGAAACCGGGTTCCCGGTTTCTCCTGGACATCCAACCAATTTTTCTCCTATTTTCGCCTCATCGACCCCAAACTCATGACCTTTTTACCCCTGAAATCATCAAAAACAACTACCCTTCCTCATTTCTTAATAATAAACACTAAAATTACGAAAATCAAACTATTCTAAATTGCGAAAAATTAAAAACTCAGCTAATATACAAGGAATTGGCTTTTGTTTAACGTCGTTAAGCTCGACGGGTTACCTCACACTCTTAAGGAGTTTCGAGGAGATACATGACCTCCCCGGGATGTGGATCTTCCGAGCGATTGGTATCTTCACCTCCATGGTATATCTTCAATCTGTGACCGTTAACCATAAAGGTGCGGTTCTCTAGCGGATGTTCTATTTCTATCGCCCCATGAGGTGTAACTTTGGTCACAATGTATGGACCTGACCACTTAGATCTTAACTTACCCGGATAATTGCTGAACTTTGAGTTATACTTCAATACTCTTTGCCCCACTTCAAAGTTCTTTGTACGGATCCGATTGTCATGCCATTTCTTCGTGTTTTCTTTGTAAAGTTTGGCATTTTCATAAGCATGCAATCGGAATTCGTCAAGTTCATTAAGCTTCATCATACGATTCTTTCCGGCTAAGATGGGATCTAAGTTCAACTGCGCAATTGCCCAATAGGCACCGATTTCAAGCTCTTAAGGTAAGTCACAAGCCTTACCATATACCATACGATAGGGAGATGCACCAACTGGAGTTTTGAACGCAGTACGATAGGCCCACAACGCATCATCTAACTTCATTGACCAATCTTTTCTTGTAGGACCAACGGTTTTCTCTAGGTTTGACTTGACTTCACGGTTCGATACTTCAGCTTGACCATTGGATTGTGGATGATATGCAGTAGATACACAGTGTCTTACTCCATATTTCTCTAGAACATTCTTCAGATATTTATTAACGAAATGAGATCCTCCATCGCTAATAATCACTCTAGGTGTGCCATGTCTAGTGAAAATATGTGATTTCAAGAACTTGATCACCACTCGTGAATCATTAGTGGGTAAAGCCACCGCTTCTACCCACTTAGACACATAATCAACAACTAATAAGATGTAGAGGTTACCATTTGAAGGAACGAACGGACCCATAAAGTCTATACCCCAAACATCGAATATTTCAACTTCTAACACATTATTACGCGGCATCTCATCCCTCTTGGATATGTTTCCGGTAAACTGGCATCTCGTACATTTCTTAACATATTCATGACAATCTTTCACAAGAGAAGGCCAGTAAAAACCTGATTGAAATACCTTCGCAGCAGTTCTATCTCCTTTGATATGTCCTCCATATAATGAATCATGGCATCCAGCTATAATGGCTTCAGTCTTCTCCCTTGCTACACATCTTCGTATCATTTGGTCAGCACAAACTTTGTAGAGGAACGGATCCTCCCAAAAGAACTGTCTAGCACGATGAGCTAACCTCTTTCTTTCTTGATAGGTAGAACCTTCAGGAAAAACACCACTTACCACTAAGTTCGCAATATCTGCATACCACGGAGCTTCATAATCTCGAACAACAAATAAACTCTCATCAGGAAACTCTTCTCTAACTGCTTCAGTACCATTATTCATCTCTGAACCCTCTAAACGCGATAGATGATCTGCAACCTGATTCTCACAACCCTTTCTATCTTTGATCTCTAAATCGAACTCTTGAAGCAATAACACCCATCTGATTAACCTTGGTTTCGCATCCTTCTTTTCCATAAGATATCTGATCGCGGAATGATCTGTATAAACAATAACTTTCGCTCCAAGAAGATAAGAGCGAAATTTATCAAATGAATATACAACTGCTAGTAACTCTTTTTCTATAACTGTGTAATTAATCTGAGCACCACTAAAAGTTTTACTAGCGTAGTAAATCGAATGAAAAACCTTCTCTTTTCTCTGTCCCAATACAGCTCCCATACACAAATCACTCGCATCACACATAACCTCAAACGGTAAATTCCAATCTGGAGGTAACACTATAGGAGCAGAAATAAGCTTTTCTTTGATTTCTCTGAAGGCCGTTAAACAAGCTTCATCAAAAAGGAATTTGGAGTCCTTTTCGAGTAAGTTGCATAACGGTTTAGCAATCTTAGAAAAATCCTTAATAAATCGTCTATAGAAGCCAGCATGGCCAAGAAAACTCCTTACCCCTTTAACAGAAATAGGAGGGAGAAGAGTTTTAATTACCTCTATCTTCGCTCTATCAACCTCTAACCCAGAACTCGAAACTTTGTGACCCAGAACAATACCTTCACGAACCATGAAATGACATTTCTCCCAGTTTAACACCAAGTCTGTTTCCTTGCATCTTACCAACAATTTCTCCAAGTTATCCAAACATTTATCGAAATCATCACCAAACACGGAGAAATCGTCCATGAACACTTCGAGGAAATTATCGATCATATCCCAGAAGATGGCCATCATGCATCTTTGAAAAGTAGCGGGAGCGTTACACAACCCAAATGGCATTCTGCGATATGCAAAAGTACCAAATGGGCATGTAAAGGTAGTCATATGTTGATCTTCTGGAGCCACGTAAATCTGATTTTACCCGGAGTAGCCATCCAAGAAACAGTAATATTCCCTTCCGGCTAATTTATCTAACATTTGATCGATGAAGAGTAAAGGGAAGTGATCTTTTCTGGTGGCCTTGTTCAGCTTTCTATAATCCATGCAAACTCTCCAACCAACTACCGTTCTTGAAGGAATCGCCTCATTTTTATCGTTAAGAACTGTTGTCATTCCTCCTTTCTTCGGTACACACTGAACTGGACTCACCCATTCACTACTCGAAATGGGATAGATAATCCCCGCATCTAAAAGCTTGATCACCTCTTTCTTCACCACATCCTTCATCACGGGCATCAATCTCCTTTGACCTTCAACTGAGCGTGCGTTGTTATCTTCAAGTATAATTTTGTGTTGACAATAGGATGGACTAATGCCTTTGATGTCAGCGATTGTCCAACCTATTGTTTCTTTGTTGGCTCTCAACACACGCAACAGTTTATCTTCTTGAGAACCTGTTAAATTAGCTGAAACAATAACAGGTAGAGTTTCATTAGTACCCAAATATGCATGCCTCAAGTGTGCTGGCAATGGTTTTTCTTCCAATTCCAAAGGAGATTCAATTGAAGGCTTCTTTTTAGGAATAATCTCCCCCGGTTCTCTCACAGGTTCATAGGCCAGACACCTATACTTCGGATTTTCAGAATTAAGAGCTGCCACTGTTTCGGAAAGCTTTTCCATCATCTCAGGCAAGTCTAATGTTAAAGCGGCCTGAAAAATATCATCATAATTAAAACAATCAAATACCTCTTGCGATGCCTGCTCAACTACATCCATTCGGAAACAATCCTCTTGAGAATCTGGAAATTTCATAGCTCGAAATACATTGAATTTGACTTCCTCGTCTTGAATCCTCATCGTTAATTCGCCATTCTCAACATCGATCAATGTACGCCCTGTAGCTAGGAATGGTCTACCCAAAATAATGGGGACATTTCTATCTGCATCGTACTCAAGTATTACGAAATCAACAGGAAATATAAGTGTACCTGCCTTAACGAGGACATCCTCAATTCGGCCTTCAGGATGTGCAAGAGACCTGTCCGCCATTTGCAAGACCATAGAAGTGGGTTTTGCGTCTCCAATTTTAAGCTTATCAAAGATTGACTTGGGCATCAAATTTATGCTCGCACCTAAATCACATAGCGCCTTTCCTTTCCATTCTTCTCCAATCGATATCGGAATCGTAAAACTCCCAGGATCAACTAACTTTGGAGGTAATTTACTCTGGCAAATCGCACTACACTCTTCAGGAAGACCAATCATTTCATTATCACAGTAAGGTCTTTTGTTAGTGAGGGCTCTCTTAAAGAACTTCGTATACTTAGGGATATCTCGAATCGCCTCTAGTAACGGAATATTAATACTTAGACCCTTCACTCTATTAAAGAATTTCTGAAAATCACCCAAATCACCCTTTTTCTGAACTCGAGATGGAAACGGTGGTGGAGGGCGATTGATCACAATATCATCTTTCTTTTTCGGAACTTCTCTGGGTCTTTCTATTTCTTCAACTTCACTATCTTTCTCATTCTCTTTCTCTTTCTCACCCACTTCCTTTTCTTTTCTTTGAACTTCTTTCTCTTTCATAACGGGAAACGGAGGTGGAGGAAGGTTCTTACCACTTCTTAATGTAACAGCTTTGCAATCTTCGCGTTGTATTGGATTTTCAGTATCGCTAGGGAGTTGCCCTTGTGGACGTTGATTCAGTTGTTTATTAATTTGACTTAGCTGATTCTGTAACAGCTTCATGTTTGCTTCAGATGCATTTTGACGTTCCATAGCTTGTGTTTGAAGAGCAATTAAACTTTCAACTGTTTTCTGAAGGGTAACTACTCCTTCTTGTGGATGGGCAGGTAAGGCTTTTTGGTTCAATGTTTCATCGTACGTATTCTGAGGAGCTTGTCTTTGTACATAATTACCCTGATTCTGTCCTCCTTGAAAATTGTTGTGTGGTCTTGGATTATAGTTGTTACCTTTGGGACGCGGCTGATACGCATATGTAGGATTGGCTGCCCCATTAGGATTTGAGTATTGAAACCCAGGATGGTTTCTGTTAGGCTGATATCCATTACCACTCGAATTGAAATTACCTCTGTTGGACACAAACATCACAGGCTCTTGGTTATTCGGGCAATTTTCTTCATCATGATCATCTACTCTGCAAATCGAACACATATAAACCTCTTGTGCAGCATGCACAGCTACCTTCTTACCCGAAAATCCTTCTTTCACAGCTAAAGTAAGCTGCTTCAATTGTTGCTCTATAGTATTCTGAATCTTATTCTCAAGCGTAGCAAATTTTTCTTCCATATCAACATTATTCACTCCTTTAATCGGCGTCCTTACTGAATTCCACCCAACTTCATTCTTGACTGTTCTTTCTAAAATTATCTTAGCATGCGCGGGTTGAACTTGAAGAAAACCTGCACCACATAACGTATCTAATTTCTCTCTTGATGTCCCATCAAGGCCTCTGTAAAAGATTTTAAGCTGTTGTTGTTCTGAAAAGCCATGAGCGGGAACTCTTCGTAAACACATCTGGAATCTTGTCCAGCTCTTACACACAGTTTCATCATATTCTTGACGGATATGCGTCAATTCTAATTCAGCGTCTAATCTCATGTTACTTGGGTAATACCTGTCAAAGAAAGCAGTCTCTAATTGGTCCCAGTTGGTTATCTTCGTAGGATCTTTTGTATCGTGCCATTCACTCGCTCCATCAATAACAAAGAATTTAAACGCAGCAAAATACATCTGTTCTCTTGAAACTCCTTGTGTGATATAAGAATCACATATCTGCTTAAATTTCTGTACCGCTCTAAGAGGATCTTCTGCTGGTCTACCACGAAAATTTCCAAAGTTTTGGAATTGAGCCAACATACCCGGATCTGGACGAAATCTTGGAACATTAATATCTGGAGCACCTACTCCTATAGCAGGAGCACGGAATGGAACTTCTGGTGGACCATTAGTAAACCACGGATCTTGATTCATCACTATCTGAACTTGAGGATTAGGATTTAATGGTGGAATTGGAGGAATTTGGCCAGGTGGAGCTACAGGTTGGCCACCTGCGCCTAGTTGACCTGGTAGATTATTTTGTTGACCTTGAAGATTTATCTCATCCATTCTGTTAATTAATTCTTCTACTTCTAAAGCTTCTTGTTCTCTTCTTTTCTTGTTAGCAAGTCTGATCAACGATTCTGGATTACTAAGGATCGGAGGTGTTTGGCTCTAGATCCTTGAATAGCCTTCTTCGCATACACCAAACCTAAAAACCTGAGAAAGATAAACAAACAAAAAGCGTAAAACTAAAAAAAAAATGCACTATCACTAAAGGATAAACACCGTGGTCACACGCTACCGTCCCCGACAGCGGCGCCAAAAACTTGGTGGTCCTTTGTGTGTTCTAAATAAATGCAATAAATAATCGAACCACAACCGCAAGTGTACGGTTGTCCCAAGTAGTATAACTGATAAAACAGATTCGTTCCAAGGACGGAATGGTTGACTACAATGCTTATCTATTAATGATTGATGCACTTATGAAAGCAAATAAAGATAATATGTTTGTTTGGTTTTGTATTAATACTAAAGAAATGAAAGACAATTATTAAAATGTAAATAAAAGCTAAGACGAAAGTAGAATGAAGTAAAACGTAATATGAGAAGTAGCACTTGAGAACGCAAGGATCCTCCCAATCTATTTCCTAACTTATGTTGTTTAAGGGCTAAATTGGTCACTTACAATGGTCGGGATTCTAAATTCCTTATACCCCTGTCAGGGTGGACTATAAGGCGATCCTAAGGTGTCACTAGTCCCGTCAGGGTAAATATGATCCACCGTTGGATGATTAAGTTTTATTACCTCATTGGCCCTAGAATTAGCTAAGTTCGTCAGAATCAATAGCTTCTATCCTAAATTGAATAAATGGTTCTGTATCTAAACCCTCCGTCAGGATGATCCAATCGCCACTAATTGGAATAGCCTAAATACTAACACCTGTTCCTAGTTCATGACGCTAAAAACAGTAAATAATCTCCATTTATAGAAAAGAGTAAAAGCCCCAATCTAATTTAATTTAACATAAACCCAAATTCAACATTCGTTATTCAATACGATTGGGATTCACCCATGAATTGTTCTCAAGCACTATGAAAAGTTTAGCTTATATTAAAAAGAAAAACTAAATTAAAATAAATGGAATTCATATTTGATTACAAAATTAAAGATAAAAAGAACCTAATTTCCGGAATTGGAATGACTACGAACGGAGATATAGACCCTCTCCACCTCTTGTAGCTTCTTCTTTCTTCCTTCTGTTGCTTCTCTCTGGTGTTTAATCTTGTGAAATGTGAATTGTATGAAAAATAGAAGTCTAGACCTCCTTTTATAAGTGCAAATTCGGACTTGGACCTAGGCTTTTAATTAAATGAAATATAAAAGGCCCAAGTCCACTAACTTAGCCCAAAATTCCGTAACTGCTGATATGCCTTCACTAAAACGGCTTTTCCCGATGCGTTATGAGTCCGATTGACCCTATTCCAGTTGCTAAAGTTCCGTAACTCGATAAGAAACGTTTTCTCTGCAAAGGTCAGCGGCTAAATTATCGCTTAAGTACCTCGAAATCAACAATATATGGCCTGGAAAATGGATTTTCAGCTCTAAATATAATATTTTCGGGATTTATCTTCAAGTCTTGACTCTATCTCGTGATCTTTGACTTTCTCCTCGGATTCCTCTTCTAGCTAACATCTAAAACCTGTAAACTTTACACTAAAAATACAAATATTACGCGCAAAAGCGTAATAAACTAAAAATGCTAGAAATAAAAGAGGAAAATCATATTATTGCATATTTAGTCCAAAAGTCTATCAAATTGATTACATAAACACCAAAAATGATGTCTCCTGAGGAACGAAAATAAGAACAATTAGGGAGACATCAGATATCCCTTATATGAATATTATCCGTCTTAGCCCAATTTTAAGCCTTAAGCTTTTTCTTTTGTCGCCACGATATAAGCCCATTATCCCTTAGATTATTAGGCATGACCAAATGACCCGCACTTGAATCACGATCCTGAGACCTGTCTCGAGCTTGAGTTTGGGGTGGAGGGTCCACATTTGGGAAATTCATAGGGAGGGAATTATTGTGTTTGTATTGAGGCACAAAAATAAAAGATGATATTATTATTTGTAACCCTTCGCCAGGATTTGAAAAAAAAAAGAGAAAAATCTATAAGAGACATGGTCTTTCACATCAAAACGATGGTCATGGGTATCTTGTACAAAAAAAGGAAAAGAAATGAAAAAGAAAATAAAAAGAAAGAATAAAATAACCGACAAAGTGGAATATTTTTGGAAATCATCTTAGTATATATTGGGTTGACATGGGGAAGCAACATTAGCACGTCAAATGGGTTGAGTGAGAACATTATATGAGTGTAAACTCAAGCTCGTGGACAGTTGTTGATGGTAAGTTGGGAGAGAGCCAAAAGCTTACTTCAAATTTACCAAATATACATACCACACCGTCCCTAAGCCTACGCTAAAACCGTAAAGTCCTCGTGATTCCTAAGTGCATAGTGAATTTATGATTCTGTTAATAGGGAATATACTAAGTGGAGCGTTCAAAGCTAGTTAGGATTGAGGAACACCCTATAGCCATCATACAGAGATAACTACAAGTGTAACCTTCAAGCATTGCTACTTTAATTTTATGATTGAGATTATTTGTGTTTGATTTTGCATGATAGGTGTATTTGTATACTAGTTCCTAGAGTTTTGCTATATGAGATTTATTTTGAGAATTTCTTTAGGTCTACTTGCTAGCTTCTACTTTCTCTTGCAATGACTTCTTACCCTTTTGTTTTAATTTTACTTTGTCGGGACGACAAAGGTTTGACTTGGGGGTCTTGATGTCTCCATAAATGTTCTAATTTTAAACCCTTGGGAGACATCATTTTTGGTGATTATTCGACTATTTTGATAGACTTTTGGACTAAATATGCAATATTCCGATTTTTCTCTTTAATTTCTAGCATTTTTAATTTATTAAACTTTTGCGCGTAATATTGTGTATTTTAGTGAAATGTTTGTAGGTTTTGAATACTAGCTAGGAGAGGAATCCGAGAATAAAGTCAAAGATCGTGATATGGAGTCAAAGCATGAAGACAAATCCCGAAAGAATTGATATTTTAAAGCTGCAAATCAGGAAAACTGATAAAGATTGCTGATTTCGAGCCACCTAAGAGTAGATTTAGCCTCTGACATTTGAAGAAAAATTGTGCCCCATTGAGTTACGTAACTTTAGCAACTAGAATGAGGTTAATCCGAGTTGAAACGAACCGGCTAGAGCTGATTTAGTGGAGGTGGTGCAGCAGTTACGGGATTTTGGGCTAAGATAATGGACTTGGGCCTTTATTATTTCATTTAAACATTAGCCTAAGGTCCAAGTCCGATTTTGAGAGTATAAATAAGGCTTTTGACTTCTATTTTACACACAATTCACTTTTTACAAGTCAGAGCATCAGAGAGAAGTCAAGGCAAGGAAGCGGAGAAAGCTACAAAGCTGGAGACTGTCCATATCTCCAAATCACAGCTAATCTAATTCCGAAATTAGGTTTTTATTTTATTTCTTTCTGTAAAACAATATGAGTATTTTTATTTCTTTTAATTTAGTTTTTCGCATTAGTATGAGCTAATTTCATTAAGGGCTTGAGAACGGATAATGGGTTAATCCCAATTTGATTTTATTTCATGTGTTTGGATTTGGGATTTTAATAATTGAAATCAAATTGGGTAAATTGTATTTTTTTTCTTTAATTTTCTTTTATTTACTGTTATTGAATTTGTGACTCAATATTAGGTCTTGGTAACTAGACTATTCCAATTAGTGGCGATTGGATCACCTTGACGGGGGGTTTAGATACGGACCTAGTTAATGAATGTAGGTTAGAAATTAGAGACTCTGACGAGCTTAATTAAACCTATGACCAATTGGATAGAATAGACTTAATCACTTGAGAGTGGACTATAATCACCCTGACGGGGTTTGTAGCACTTGAAAGTAGCTCCTTAGTCCACCCTGTCGGGGGTAAGGAGAATTTCGAATCCCGACCAATGCATATTTACCGATTTGTCCCTTAAACATGACATGAAATGAATGATAGTTAGGTGAAACCCTTGCGTCTCTCAAGTACTGCCTTTCCCATCTTGCGTAAACACTTTATTTTCTTGCGTATTCTTGCATTAATTTAGTATTTTAATTATTTGCCCTAGTTATAGAAAACCAAAACAACCATTCTAAAAATCATTTACTTGTTTTCACGTGCAACTAACTACTATCTGATAAGAATTAGAGTAAACCATTCCGTCCCTGAGAACGAATCTGTTTTATCACTTGGGACAATCGTACACTTGCGGTTGTGGTTCTCTTATCCTTATTGCATTTATCTTAGAACACACAAAGGACCACCAGTTAGTTGAGATGACAAGAAGAACGGATGCTTTGGATTTCACATCACATAAGGAAGAAAAACAAGAATTTGCTCGGGGAAACAATTGAAAAAGCAATACTCATAGATGAACCGATTGAGAAGAAACCAAAGCCCGATGTACCTACACAACCACTACAAAAGTATAACATGAGAAAGAGAGTTTTGGCCAAACCAAAAGAGAAGGATCCAGTAATCAATGATAAAGGTTTATCTTCAAACTCACAAGAAAGATCGGATGAAGTTGAACCCAAACCTCGACAGTGGTAAGTGATATTGATAAATAGAATTACCAAGTTATAAACAAGGAACCACTACAACATCATGCACTAGCTGAAGATAGCCAACAATATTGATAGGATCATGGCTATGCTAGAGATACAAGACGATTCTATTATTCTTGACTACGATGCAAAAAAGAATGTCCTCATCATCTTGGGTAGACCATTCTTAGCCACAGGGCATACACTAATAGATACTGAGAATGGTGAATTGATCATGAGGGTCCAAGACGAACAGGTACGATTCAATGTGTTTAAAGCTATGAAATAATATTCAGATACGAAAGATGAATGCTTTAAAATAGATGTCATAAGCAAAATTACGCAAGAAGTTTTCAATGAATCAAGCTTTGATGACACTCTAAGAGCGACCTTAGCACTTGAATCCCCAGAGATATATGACGATATAGCTGAAATTGTTGCATTAGATTCAGTTGACGGTAGACCAAAAGCAAGAATACATGAACAACTTCTAAAGGCAGGAGACATTGAACAAATGAATAAACCATCTATCATATTCCCTCCTATTCTTGAAGGAAAACCGTTTCTAGCTCACTTGCGTTATGCGTATTTAGGTATTAACAACACTTTGCATGTTATTATTTCTGCTAACCTTTTAGGTCCTCAAGAAGATAAGTTACTGCGTTTGCTTCGAGCCGACAAGGAAGCAATTGGGTGGACTACAACCGATATAAAGGGAAATAGTCCTACCATTTTCCAACATAAAATCATTCTTGAATATGAAGGAGGGCGTTCTATAGAAGGGCAAAGAAGACTTATGCCAGCAATGGAGGAGGCCGTAAGAAAAGAGATGAGCAAGTTACTAGATGCGGGTATTATCTTTCCGATTTCAAGTAGCGAGTGGGTTAGTCCAGTGCAATGTGTTCCAAATAAATTAGGTATCACTACCATCCTTAGTGATCAAAGAGAAGTCATTCCATCAAGAACATTTTTGGGGTGGAGGGTATGCATGGACTACCGCAAGCTCAACAAAGCCATGAAGAAAGATCACTTTCTTTTACCGTTCATTGATCAAATGTACAAGCTTGCTGAGAGAGAGTATTACTGTTTCCTTGACGGATATTCAGACTATAATCAGATTAGTGTAGATCCAGCTGATCAACACAAAAAAACTTTCACTTGTCTGTTTGACACCTTTGCTTGTTGTTTGGGTTAAGCAATGCACCTGCCACGCTCCAGAGGTTTTGATTTCTCCCTTTTTATTCTAATTTTATTCCCTTAGGAGACATCATGTTAGGTGAATAATTGACTAATATGATAGACTTTTAGTATTAATTCTCTATATTTCGTTTTCTCTCCTTGGAAATTTTTATTTTTCATTTTTAAGGCTTTTGCACGTTAAATGGTTTGTTTTTAGTGCAAAGTTGTAGGTCCATGGATGTTAGGGAGAATAAATACAAGGAGAGTAATCGAGAATTAAAGTCTTAGATCGAGTAGAGAAGTCAAAGGCGAGAAAAGATATCCAGAGAGATGACTAGGAAAGCTGCAAATCTGGAAGACTAATGTTAATTGCTGATTTCGAGCTACTTAGACGTCGATTCAGCCTCTGAGTTGTGAATAAGATTTAGTCCTTATTGAGTTATGAAGATTTAGAAAGTTGAATGAGTCGATTTGGAGTTGATATGCAAACGTTACAACCGTTTTACCAACTGTTGTACACCAGTTACAGAATTACCAATTGGACTTGGGCTTTTAATTACTTAATCAAGCCCAAGATTAGCCCTAATCCGATATTCTCCCCTATAAATACACCTTTAGACCTCTTTATTCAGCCCCTCTCAATTAAACTTCAATTTAAATCATCTTTAGAGAGAGCAAAAAGGCAGAACGCTTGGAAGAGGCAAAAGTAGAAATTGGAGAAGTCATTCTTCCTCCAACAACAGCTTAACCATTCCATTAATTAGGTTATTTATATGTTATTCTCAGTAATTAGGAATTATTTGTACTTTTAATTTATTTATTTATTTCAATTCAAATATGAACTAAACTAATTAATACTTGAGAATCGCAAATTGTGTAAAGCCCTAGTTCATATATTTAATGTTTTCTTTTAGTTTTGGGATTTGTTAATTTAATTCTAGCTTGGATATTTTATATTGACTATTATTTCATGCTTGTTTACTAATTCTAAATGGTACACTTAGAATTAGGTATTAGTAGTGAGGCTATTCACTAGTGGCAGTGATCACCTTGACGGGGGGTTGAACTACTGAACTAAATAATAGACGCGAGGTGTCCGTTATTGACCCTGACGGGCTTGACTAACCTTGTAGCCAATTGGGTAAAATCATTAATCACCTGAAAATAGCTTATATTCGCCCTGACGGGGTTTGTAATATTGTAGGGTAGCATCTAGGTCCACCCTGACGGGGGCTAGATTGATTTTAGAGTTCCGACTAGTATAATTATATCCATTTGACCCTTAACATAAAGCATTAAGTATATGAATTGAGGTAAATCCCAAGTGAGGCTCAAGTACTTATCTCATATTTGCATATTATCATAATTCTTGCATTTGCCCTTTATTATTAATTGAAAATCAAAACAAATATCTATTTTACTTATCACTACAAATAATTCTATTTCTCATTTGAACACATTTATTTACCTCGCAATCCCTGTGGAGACGATAATCCCTATTTACTTACTTTATTACTTGGAACGACCCGTACACTTGCGTTATGTGGATCCTCTACTTTATTGCGTAAATTTATAACACCCCAGGGCCCACCAAGTTTTTGGTGCCGCTACTGGGGATTGCAGCGTGTGATTTTTGTGTTTAATTTTTGGTAGAGTTAATTGTTTTTATTTTACGCTTGGGTTGTTTTAGTCTCTTTTCCGGTTAATCTTTATGTATGGAGAATTCTCGTTACCAATTTCAAACTCCATCACAGTCCTGGTTTGATCAACTGCTAGACTCCTTTGATAAAATATATACATTCGAGAATTTGACACGAGGGAGCTTTCGAAATCATGAGGAAAGACTCAAGAATTTGGAAGGCTCACTCAATTGTTTCATCAACACTTTAATGGTCAATATGAGAAATAGTGAGGCGAAAATCAATGCTACCACATCATTAGTGCAAGAGATGCAACAACAACATCAAATTATGGAGCAAAGATTGATGCAACTCACAAAAACAATTGAGAGGCTACAACAAATACCTTTTATGCAAACTGTCCAAGGTACAAATTTTGATGATGATGCCATTCAAATTGATAGCGATGTTTGGTTCGATGTAGTTGAAAATTTTAGCCTTCAAAAAGAGAAGGAAGTGGAATCGCCACAAGTTGTTATTAGTGAACTAGAGATTCCAATGCGAGAAGAATTAAACACGTTAAGCATAAATGAGGTAACTGTTGATAAGCAAGTTGATGATGAGTTTGAACCTTGTATAGATGATTTTTCAGCCATGGAAATACTTACCGAGTAGCATTTAGAGGAATCAAAGATTGAGTCCTTGGTTGAAAAAGAGATAGAAGAAAAAGAGGAGACTAGGATGGATTCTCCACCTAATACTCCATTGTTATCACCACCAAATCCGCAAAAGTTTGACATGTTAGAGAGTGATACTGTATTTGAAGCATTTGTATCGGCGTTCAGTGAAACTAGAATCAACGCTCAAATGCTTGAGATATTTAAAAAGGGACTCACACCGCAACAAGTATTCACAGAAGGTATCTTAGAAACGAGTGAGGATGCGAGTGTAGAGATAGAAGAAGAACAAGTGGCCCTAATGATTGAATAAAAGTCTGAAACATCACTTGTTTTGGACAAAAAGCTTGAGGAGGTGTCACTTGAGTTCCCCATTGTTCCAAAATTTCCTAAGAAGGTTAAAGAGAAGGACCACCATAATGAACCCGTGAAAAAAAGAGTTAAATATGAGTTTGGGGTTGGAACCAAGGTTGCTTGGAAGGCTTCTAAACAAGAGAATAGGCCAAGAGGTTTCAAGAATGAGTGGATGAGACCATTTGTTGTCACTCGAGTGGTGACGGAAAAACTGATAGAAATACAACCTTTGAGAGGTCATAGGCTTCGAATTGTAGATGTTCATAGACTCACCCACTACTGGGGAGGCTACATACAAAAGCGATAATGGAGGTAACCCGTCGAGCTTAACGACGTTAATCAAAAGTCATTTCAATTGTATATTAGTTTTTCGCTTTCATGTCTTTTAAATTATTATTGTAAAATAGAGTAATTTATGTTTATTAGTGTATAATTTTAAAGAAATGAGAAGGGTGTAGTTTTTTGATGATTTGCAGGTGTTAAGAATTGAGTTTGGGGTGTTAGGTATAAGAAACGATCACTTTCGCACCTTCTAGATGCGTATAATAAGCTGTTTTACAGAAGCTAAACCGGGTTCCCGGTTTGTGAACTGATACAGTTCGTGCTCAAAAGGGGAAAATTTCGGAAGACCATAACTTAACGCTCGGAGGTCGGAATTAACTTTTTGTCGAGCCTAAACCGCTTATTTTTTCTATATCTATCCAACGGTGAAGTCAAAAATTTCTGATTAACAGCTAAAAGTTTCTGACATGTGTGGTGGAGACGCAATTCGTTGTGCGAAATGAAGAAAAACAGAATTTTGAGAAAAATAGGTACCTCCAATGGAAAATCTGAGTAGTCCGATGGATCAGGTGCACGATTTCTAATAAAAATGAATATAAATTTTGCGAGAATCCGAGGTGTAGGCAAGGAGAAATCGGAAAAGTAAGATGGAAATTTTCTGCGCGAATACGCAACCCTTTGCGTCCAACGAGTTGGCAATTCGCGTGCGAATACCCAACCCGTTTTTCACAAGTCGGGAACCTGGTTTCAAAAAACCAACTATCTGACCTTTGCGTAACTATAGATGCAAGGTCGAGTGGCGTCCGAAAAAAAAAATCAAAACTGGGTACCCGGTTTCCAAAAACGGGCGCCCGGTTTCCGTCGGTGAATATTGACTTAAACCTTAAGAAAACCTTATTTTTTCCTTTCCCTTGGCCTCCCACACAAGGAACACCATTAATGACGAACCTAAGCTCCAAAAACACCTAAATTCCATCATCAAAACACCAAAATAACATCAATTCATCTCTCTAAACATCATCCAAACACACAATCATATCATAAATCTTCCCAAAACACCAAAGATTCACACTTTAATCCAAATCTTTTCCTCCACCAAAGCTTAAAGTTTATCCATTAAACCTTTCCCAAACCTTGAAATATTTATGACCCAGCTCAAAACACACCATAATTCATATACATACACCTTCAAGAACACCAGTCATTTCATCCAATACTTTGTGAGAGTTCTTGAAGCTTTGAGTTTGGGGTCATCCGAGATGACCATGAAGGTTGGAAAAGGTACGAAGAACATGAAGAGAAAAGAAGCTTGATGTTAAGGGAAGATTTTCGTAGAGAAGATGACATTTAGAGGGCTAGGAGGAGATGGTTAATAAAAGGAGACATGAATTCGAGTTGATGAAACGCACTTTACAGAAGATGAATTCCACGGTATATGATATATACATCGCAACTAAGAAGACTTCATAACCTCGACGCAAAACTACATGTAATCGGTCTAGTGCCGATCCAGATATTTTTCCTTCTCCTTTTTCTCATTTAGTAGTGTATATTTTTTTTATTCGCTTTATAGAGTCTTTTTGAGTCGTGGGGACACGACTCTTTTTTTAGTTTGGGGTGGGGTATCGTTGCCTCATTCCAACTTTATGTGTTACGTGTTTTTACTGTTTTTTTTTTGTAAAAAAATTTTAAAATCAAATAAAAATTAGTTTAAGGAATGATTTGACTATAGAGTTTGTTGAATTCCCCCACAAGCATACTTTTTGTAAATTAATGATAGAAAATAGTATACCTTAGAGTTAATGTAAAATGCAACTTGAATGCATGCAAACACTAGATGATTAATAAGAAAAATTAATGAACAATGCAAAAGAAGTAAGCTTGTAATTGGTCAGAATGAGTGGTGTGTAGAACGTGAGATCTAAATGAGTAGAGAACCCACTTAATTATGAACTAAAGGTGAACTATGTAACTAGGAAAATGATAGAGGCAGTTCTTTGATAGCCATTTATGACCTTTTTAGCTTTCTAACCCGTGATTAAATGTTATATCATTCTTAGCCCCATTTTTAAGCCTTTAAGCCTTTCTTTTGAAGCCACATTATAAGCTTATCCTTTAGATTTTAGGACTATACCATATGACCCGTACTTGAATCACGATTTCTTAAGACTAGTTGTCCTTGAGATTGAGTTTGGGGTGAGGAAATCTGTTATTACATCTCTTGGGTAGATTTGTGATATACTTGAATGATTATGTACTTTATTGTAAATTCCTTTTCCGATTTCAGAAAAGAAAAGAAAAGAAAAAAAATTGATTGAGAAAATAAGTTAGCATGACACTTCACATTAAAAAGAATGACATGTTTAACTTACAAAAAAAAGATTGAAATATTGTTGAGATAAAAGAAACGGCAAAGGAATATTTTTGTAATCATATTGATAGGTTGGGTTTATTTTTCGGATGCTAAATTTGTGCATCAAGTGAGTGAGATCATATGTGAGTGTAAAAACAAGCTCTAGACAATTTGTTGAATGCTAGTGAGGAGAGAGCCAAAAGCTCACTTTTCATTATCCAAATGTACCAGACCGTCCCTAAGCCTAAGTTAAAATCGTAAAGTCCTCGTGATTCCTAGTTACATAGTGAATTAACAATTCTATTAATATGGAGTAAGTTAAGTGGAGCGTTCAAAGCGAGTAAAGATTGATGACCACCCTATAGCCACCATCTCGAGCTAAGTATCAAGTGTAATCTTCTAGCATTGTGAAGTTAATTTTGGATTGAAATTATTTATGTGTTTGATTTTGTATGATAGGTGTATGTGTGCATTAATTCTTAAGTTGTATTATATGAAATTTATTTTGAGTTTTGCTTCGGGTTTATTCTTCAAATTTTGCATGTTGCTTCTTACCTCGGGCCTCTGTTTTATTTTACTTTGTCGTGACGACAAAGGTTTGAGTTTGGGGTCTTAATCTCTCCCTTTTTGTTCTAATTTTATGCCCTTAGGAGACATCATTTCAGGTGAATAATTGACTAATATGATAAAATTTTAGTATTAATTCGCTATATTTCATTTTCTCTCCTTGGAAATTTTTATTTTTCATTTTTAAAGCTTTTGCACGTTAAATGGTTTGTTTTTAGTGCAAAGTTGTAGGTCCATGGATGATAGGGAGCATAAATACAAGGAGAGGAATTGAGAATTAAAGTCTTAAATCAAGTAGAGAAGTCAAAGGCGAGAAAAGATATCTCGAAGAGTTGATTAGGAAAGCTGCAAATCTAGTAGACTGATGTTAATTGCTGATTTCGAGCTACTTAGACATGGATTCAGCCTCTGAGTTGCGAAGAAGATTTATTCCTTATTTAGTTATGAAGATGTAGCAAGTTGAATGAGTCGATTTGGAGTTGACATGCAAAAGTTACAACCGTTTTACCAACAAATGTACACCATTTACGGGAATTACCAATTGGACTTGGGTTTTTAATTACTTAATTAAGCCCAAGATTAGCCCTAATTCTATTTTCTCCCCTATAAATACACCTTTAGACGTCTTTATTCAGAACCTCTCAATTAAACTTCAATTCAAATCATCTTTAGAGAGAGCAAAAAGGCAGAACACTTGGAAGAGGCAAAAACAAAAATTGGAGAAGTCATTCTTCCTCCAACAACAGCTCAACCATTCCATTAATTAGGTTCTTTATATTTTATTCTCAGTAATTAGGAATTATTTGTGTTTTTAATTTATTTATTTCTTTCAATTCAAATATGAACTAAACTAATTAATACTTGAGAATCGCAAATTGGGTAGCCCTAGTTCATATAATCTAATGTTTTCTTTAGTTTTGGGATTTGTTAATTTACTTCTAGCTTGGATATTTTATATTGACTATTATTTCATGCTTGTTTACTAATTCTAAATGGTACAAGTAGTGAGGTTATTCACTAGTGACGGTGATCACCTTGACGGGGGGTTGAACTACTGAACTAAATAATAGATGCGAGGTGTCTGTTATTGACCCTTATGGGCTTGACTAACCTTGTAGCCAATTGCGTAAAATCATTAATCACCTGAAAATAGCTTATAATCGCCCTGACGGGGTTTGTAATATTGTAAAGTAGCATCTAGGTCCACCCTGACGGAGGCTAGATTGATTTTAGAGTCCCAACTAGTATAATTTATATCCACTTAACACTTAACATAAATCATTAAGTATATTAATTGAGGTAAATCCCTAGCGAGGCTCAAGTACTTATCTCATATTTGCATATTATCTTAAATCTTGCGTTTTCCCATTATTATTAATTGAAAATCAAAACAAATATTTATTTTATTTATCACTACAATTAATTATATTTCTCATTTAAACACATTTATCTTACCTCGCAATCCTTGTGGAGACGATAATCCCTATTTACTTACTTTAATACTTGGAACTACCCGTACACTTGCGGTCTGTGGATCCTCTATTTATTGCGTAATTTTATAACACCCTAGGACCCACCAGGTTTATGATGGCTATATTTTGGGACATGATTGACAAATACTTATAAGTTTTTATGGATGATTTTTCAGTATTGGGAGATAGTATTGATGAGTGCCTCAACATTCTTGAAAAGGTACTTATGTGATGTAAAGAAACATATCTTGTTCTTAATTGGGAAAAATGCCACTTTATGGTTCGAGAAGGAATTGTGTTGGGACATAAAGTTTCGAGTGCAAGATTGGAGGTGTATCGTGCTAAAACTGAAATTATAAAAACCTTACTGCCTTTGGTTTCTGTGAAAGAGGTTAGAAGTTTCTTGGGTCACGCAGGATTTTACAGAAGATTTATTAAAGATTTCTCCAGGATCACTAAGTCGCTTTGTGCTTTACTTGAGAAGGATACTCCCTTCAGTTTTAAAGACGCATGTCTTTAAGCGTTCTTAACAATTAAAGAGAAACTCATCTCCATGCCGAATGTTATACCTCCAGACTGGAATACTCTGTTTGAACTTATGTGCGATGCAAGTGATCACGCCATGGGTGTTGTGTTAGGCCAAAGGAAAGCGAAGATCTTCCACACGATATATTATTCAAGTAAGACCTTTAACGCTGCCCAATTGAATTATTCCTTGACTGAGAAAGAATTATTAGTTGTAGTATACACTTTTGATAAGTTTTGTTCATATCTGCTTGGAATTGAAACTATTGTATACACGAATCATTCAGCAATTTAGTATCTTATGGAGAAAAAGGATAATAAGTCATGTCTTATTAGATGGATACTGTTTCTACAAGAATTTGAATACGAGAATCAAGTAGCTGATCATTTCAGGCTCGAAGGATCTGATGTCAACAAAGAACCATAATTGGTCAAAGAGGTATTCCCGGATAAACAACTTTTTACTATTAAAGATGTATTTGTTCCTTGGTATGAAGATATAGCTAATCTCATAGTGAGTGGTGTATTCCTACAGATTTCAATCCACAACAAAGAAAGAGGTTAAGCTATATAGTCAGACAATTCGTTTGGGACGAGCCCTACCGCTTTAAGTTTTGCAGTGACCAAATTATTAGGTGATGCATCCATGAGGGCAAAACAAGGAAAATCATTGCAAGCTTCCATGGTTCACCATATGGTGGCCATTTCAAATGCGATAGAACCGAAACTAAAATTCTTCAATCAAGATTCTATTGGATACCCTAAACAAATATTGTCATCAATTTGTCCAGACTTGTCAAAGATTCCAATTTACTGACAATATATCAAAAAGAGACGAGATGCCACTCAACAATGTTTTAGAAGTCGGAATCTTTGATGTATGGGGGTTAGATTTTATGGGACCATTCATCTCTTCCCATGGTAATCTTTATATTTTGCTAGTAGTAGATTATGAGTCCAACTGGGTGGAAGCTGTGGCAACACCGAAGAACGACGCCAAAACAGTCATTTCGTTCCTCAAATCCAATATCTTTTCAAGACATGGTACGCCACGTGTTCTTATTAGTGATTAAGCTACCAACTTTATAAATTTTCAGCTGAGAGCTGCCCTTCGTAAGTTGGGTGAGACACCACACTTTAACAAGTTATCATCCTCAAACTAACGGTCAAGCCGAGGTTTCTAACCGAGAGACCAAATCTATCCTAGAGAAGACAGTGAACAAAACGAGGAAGGACTGGTCTTTAAAACTAGATGATACTCACTGGCTTACTAACATCATTCAAAACACCAATTGAGGCATCTCCCTATCGCATGGTCTACGACAAAGCTTGTCATCTTCCTATTGAGATTGAATCCTGTGCTTTTGGGGCTATTAAAGATCTGAATTTAAACGTAGAGTTAGCGGGTAAGCGAAGGATGATGCAGTTGAATGAATTAGATGAGTTTCATTTTCATGCCTATGATAATTCACGTCTCTATAAGGAGAATACAAAAAAATGGCATGGTAATCGGATTTGTCCAAAGATATTCGAGAGAGGACAAAAAGTGCTCCTATACAATTCAAGATTCTTGAACTACCCGTGTAAGCTTAAATCCCGTTAGGGAGGACCATATGTTGTTACGAAAGTCACACCTCATGGCGCAATAGAAATTGTACATCCAACCGAGCAAAGGACCTTCATAGTGAATGGTCATCGCTTAAAGTTATAACATGACAATGAGGAATTCGGAAGATAGGAGACAATACATTTCCAAGAACACGCTTAACCCGAGGTACACGTCTAACTTTGAAAGATGTTAAACAAAGTGCCCTTGGGAGACATCCCTTGTTTTAAATACATTTTAGTTACTTTTATGTTTTGTAGTGTATAATCTTAAGTTAGTGTATATTTTTAAGGATTATTGCCCAAGAAACACCTCAAATTAGAATTAATGCCCCCTCACCCCCGCCGCTTTCTTCTTGCCCATAAAAGGCACTCTTTTTTTTCTTTCCTATTTTACCCCCTCACCCCAGCCGCCGTCCGTTGATTAGTCGTTAGTTCGTATACATTGAGTTAGTTATATATATATATCTCCTCTGTCTCTCTCTCTTTCTCTTTCATCTCTATCTCTTTTCCTTGGCAGCAGCAGACAGTATAAAAGTGTACTTGCACGAGTGTTGGGAAACATTCCCATTACTCAACATTAGCCCACAAGTACAAAAGTGTATTTGCACGAGTGCTGAGAAACATTCTCATTACTCAACATTAGCCCACAAGTACAAAAGTGTACTTGCACGAGTGCTGGGAAACATTCCCATTACTCAACATTAGCCCACAAGTACAAAAGTGTACTTGCACGAGTGTTGGGAAACATTCTCATTACTCAACATTAGCCCACAAGTACAAAAGTGTACTTGCACGAGTGCGAAACATTCCCATTACTCAACATTGGCCCACAAGTACAAAAGTGTACTTGCACGAGTGCTGGGAAACATTCCCATTACTCAACATTAGCCCACAAGTACAAAAGTGTACTTGCACGAGTTCTAGGAAACATTCCTATTACTCACCCTTTACAAAAGTGTACTTGCACGAGTGTTGGGAAACATTCCCATTACTCGCCCTTGGCAGCAGCAGTAGACATCAGTAAGGGTATTAAGGTATATTTACCTTAAGTGCCTTTTATGGGCAAGTAGCTAAGGTGGTAGGTTCTTATTGGACATTTACCCTATTTTTAATGTGTTTACGAGCTAATAAGAGAGAACGGTAGTGTGTTAATGTGCAGGAAAAGAGTTTGGGGTCAAAAAGAAGGGAAAATGTGGGCCAACCAGCAGCTTGGTGCGGTATTACCTGATGTCTCCCTTTTTGGTCTAAATATAAGCCCTTAGGAGACATCATTTTAGGATGAAAATGGTCTTTTTACATTGACTTTAGTGCTTAAATTGCAATATTACACTTTCTCCCCTTGGAATTAGACTATTTGCATTTATAGAGCTTTTGTGCGTTAATTTACTTATTTTTAATGCAAAGTTAGTAGGGTTATGAATTTCATGAGAAACCAATCCAAGGAGGAGAAGTGAGAATTAAAGTCTTAGAATATTTCTAGTGTGTTAGTCGAGTTTCCTGAATTTAAATTGCACTTTCTTATTTCTAGTCTTGATTTATTATTTTATAAAGCATATGCGGTTTAATTATTTATTTAATGTGAAGCTTTAGAGATAATATGGAAATAAATTAGATGCTAAATCAATGCTAAGGAGATAAGGAAAGAAGATCTTGAAGAAATCTGGAGATAGAAGGAAGTAGAGTTCAATTAGGAAAAGATAAAGCTGCCTTGTGAATCTGAAATTCCAGCCACGTTTTAAAGATAATTCCATAACTAAAGATTGACATGGATTCTGGACGAATGGTCTGCACCAATGGAAAGCTCCTTCCGAGACAAGCAGTTTCATATATTGGAACTCCTCAAACGGATAAGTATTGAAAACGATATGACCAAATCAATTCAGCTTACCTTTCCTAGATTTTAGGGTTACGAATTAAAGAGTCCTTGACTTGTCTTCCACTCCAAGTAATTCGACCTAGCACCTATAAATACCAGCTCTAAACCTTAGAAAATCATCCCTTGGCTGCATAAGCTTAATATACACATATAATTCATCATAGAAGCAATCAAGAGAATCTAGAGGAGGAAGAAGCAAGAGCTAGAGCCTAAATACATCAATTCAACACTTCTCCATCTCTATTCTTTGGGTAATTTAGTATTAGATCTATTTTGTCTATGAGGTATTTCTAAGCTATTTATTCAAGAAATTTTATTATGCATAATTTCTCTTTAGGATTGTAATTATATGAACCTTTGATTATTGTTTTTCTGTTTTAATTTGAATCTGGGATTTTAGTATTTAATTGAATTGGTTCTTAATTTCCATTGAATATATTCTTGTGCTTGTTCACTATCATTGAAGTCATGAATCAAGGGTAGGTTTTAGTAATTAGGCTATTCACTTAGTGGCGAGTGATCATCCGACAGGGGGGTTTAATTACAGACATAGAATATAGACGCGTGGTGTCCGTTATTTGACCGACAGGCTTGACTAACCACGTAGCCAAAGAGGTAAAAGAGTATTCATCCGAAGAGGCATATTGTCCCATATAGGGGTTTATAGTACTTTAGGATAGCTCCTAGGTCCACCTGACAGGGGGCTAGGAGATATTTGATTCCTGACTATCGTGAGATTTCCCATTCACCCTTATTCTTAGGAATCATAGATTCAATAGGATAGATTCATACTTGCATATCCTTATCTTTCTTGCATAATTATTAATTGTTTATTTTATTGTCTATATTATTATTTAGTTATTAGAAAACAAACTGCTTTATTATTTATATCTAGCAATTAAAACTATCTATTCTAATATTGAACATGAATTTAGAATAACTTCTTAAATCCCTGTGGAGACGATAATCCCAATTTTACTTATCTATTACTTGGTACGACCCGTACACTTGCGGTCTGTGGATCCTTTATTCCTTTGCTTTTATTTCATTATTTTATAACACACAAGGACCCACCAAGTTTTTGGCGCCGCTGCCGGGGATTTATAGCGGTTATTTTATTTTGTGTTTAAGTTAGGTTGGTAGTTTTAGTTGTTTTCAGTTTTACGTTTGTTTTGTTTCAGTCTCTTTTCAGGTTTTTCTTTAGGTATGGAGATTTCCCCCTATCAAGAGCAAGATCCACCACTTGTGACGCCTAGTTATCAAGGTCAAATACCACCACAATGGTGGTTGGACCAACTGGAAGACTCTTTGAATATTCACTTTCGCGATCTTTATAATAGGGTCACCAAGTTGGAGGACTCCCTCAGTTGTTTAATTAAGGCCACACAGGAGAACATAGTAAAGAGTGATGCGAAAATCGATGCTACCATATCACTAGTGCAAGTCATGCAACAAAGCCATCAATTAATGGAGCAACGATTGACGCAACTCACAGAAAAGATTGAGAAATTACAACAAGCACCATCTATGCAACCGGGCCCAAGTACAAATTTAGATGATGAAGCTAGTCAAATTGATAGCGATGTGTTATTCGATGTAGCTACAAATTTTAGCCTTCAAAAAGAGAAGGAAGTGGAATCACCACAAGTTGCACCTAGTGAACTAGAGATTCCAACAATAGAAGAATCAACCACGCTAAGCATAGATGAGTCAATTGTTGGTAATGGAGTCGAAATTGAATTTACACCTTGTGAAGGGACGATTACATCCATGGAAAACCCAGCCAAGGCGTGTTTAGAGGAAGTAAATATTGAGGTCTTGGTTAGAAAAGAGATAGAAGAAGAAGATACTAGGATGGATTCACCACCTAGCACTCCATTGATGTCACCTCCCAATCCAATAACGACGAATCATTCAAACGGTGATATCGATAAAGCATTTGTAGAGGTGTGTAAAGACAAAACCTACACCCAAATGTTTGAAGTTGATACAAAAGAACTCACACCGCAACAAGTATTCATAGAACCTATTCCAGACGAGTGTAGAGATCGAGGTTGAATACATGGCCCTCATAATAAAAGCAAGTTCTGAAACATCCCTTGTTTTAGACAAAATTCTAGAGGAGGAGCCACTTGAGTTCCCCATTATTCCAGAAGTATCTAAAGAGGTTAAAGAGAAGGACCACCACCATGAACCTGTGAAGAAGAGAGCTAAAGATGAGTTTGGGGTCGGAACCATGGTTGCTTGGAAGGCCTCCAGACAAGAGAATAGGCCACGAGGTTTCAAAAATGAGTGGATGGGACCATTTGTTGTTACTCGAGTAGTAACACCAATATTAATAGAGATACAACCTCAAAGAGGTCAAAAGCTGCGAATTGTAGACATACATAACCTTACTCACTGCTGGGGAGGTTACATACTCAAGGGATAATGGAGGTAACCCGTCAAACTTTAAATGACGTTAAATAAAAGTGCTCTTGGGAGACACCCCAAACTTTGATTGCTTTCTTAGTTTAGTTTTTAGTGTATATTATTTAGTTTACGTATTTTTTTTAGTTGATAGTGCATTATTGAGGAAGGTATTAGTGTTTTTGATGCTCAGGTATTGGAGAAATCGAGTTAGGGAAGCGAGCAAAATTTCTCGGAACGGAGAAACTTCGGCAAGTCATATCTTTGCGCTCGGATGTCGAAATCAGGTGATCTTTGAGCCTAAACTGCATAACTTTTCGAGATCTAGCTGTTGGGGAGGTTTTTTCCGAGTGCGGTACACCAGACCTCAGCCGCGGTGCACCGCAGAGGAGAAACCCGTGCCACGGGGTAGAGCCACGTGTTTTATCCAGAGACGAAAAAAATTGGAGCTGTTGGCTGCGGTACACCGGACCCTAGTCCGTGCCCTGCACCGCAAGCCAAAAACACGTGCCACGGGGTTGCTTCCACGGGTATTTTGATGAAGGATGCTACAGAGCCGCGGGGTACCCCTGCGGACTACCCCCTAGTCCGCACCATGGTCCGCACGAAGCCGCTGGAGAGAGAAAAAGTTGCGTTTTGAGCTTATAAAGGGAGGAAATTAGGTATTATTCCGAAATTACAAATCCTTAAGCCTTTTTTTTTTCTTCTCCAAACCTCTCCCAACTCCATTAAATCTCATTCAAACCTTCACCAACCATCAAAACACAACCAAATCACCATGAATTCAAATCTAAATCCTTCCCTACATCACTACAAAGAAGTTTTAATCACCCAAATCATATCAAACACCTAGAACCCAAGAATCAAGATCTCTAAAGTGTTATTGATTGGGATGGAGCACAAGAGGATGTAAGGGAAAGCGAAATTGGTGATACATGGAGTTTACATACAAGGAAATCACTGCACCCTATCTTGGGTATTAAGCACGCGAGGCAATTGCCTCGAAGAGTATGTTTTCTTCCTTCCTTACCATTTCTCTATATGCACTATTTGCTATTTTTATTTTATTGAGTCTTTTCGAGTCGTGGGGACACGGCTCATTTTTGAGTTGGGGGTGGGGATTCGTTGTCCCTCATCTCCATTTTTATGTGATTTACTGTTTTTTTAGAGAAATTTGAAAAAATTTGAAATTTTTAAGAGATGGATTAGATGTGGAATGTGTTTAATAGCTTGAAAGCATAAGCTTAGTAAGTTAATGATAGAAAGTAGTATGTTTATGAGCTTCTTTATTTTGTATGCTTTGAGTATTTGCAGGAAAACACATTGATAGTAAAGAAAAGATTAGTTAGCAATGCGATAGAAAGTATGTTCGATCTCAGGGAACCATGAGTGGTGTGTAGGCTGTGAGATCTAAGCTAGTTGATAAACCCATTTTAATGAACATGCTAAAGGTAAGAGAATGACGAAATTACATAGTTTAGAAAGTGATTAAGGTGGTTCTTTCATAAGCCCCTTGTTGCCTTTTAGCTTGTTGTCCATTTTATTATTATATATCATTCTCAGCCCCTTCTAGCCTTTCTAAAAGCCTTTTTATTAGCCACATTATAAGCCATATCCCTTTATATTATAGGACTTTTCCATATGACCCGCACTCGAATCGCGATGCATAGACAATTGTTTTAGAGCTTGAGTTTGGGGTGGTGGGTCCACCATTATGGGAAATATTATTGGGTTGGGATCTTTGAGCTTATTAAGTGTGCTCTATTCTATATTGATGATGATTCACAGGTTTATATTGTAACCCTTTGCCGGGGTAATAGTAAATGAAAAAGAAGCTAAAAAGCTAAAGTTATGAAAAGGCATAATTTATGAAAAATAGCGTGATATCTCAACATCAAAAAGAGAGTCATAGCTATACAAAAGAGAAAAAATTGAAATGAAAAGAATATATATTTGGACCGGTAAAGAGGAATGTTTTATGTGAACATCTTATTGCTTTGATTGGGTTATTAGGGATGCTAATTTGTGCATCAAGGAATTCATTGGGTTGAGTGAGAACATATTATGAGAGTAACTCAAGCTCTAGGGCGATTCGTTGATGGCTAGTGAGGAGAGAGCCAAAAGCTCACTCTAAATTATCCAAATATACTTATCATACCGTCCCTAAGCCAGCATTACAACCCTAAAGACCTTTTGATTCTTTGCTATGTAATCTAGAAGTGATTGAGCCATTAGAGATTAGTTAAGCGGATCTTTGGATACTAGTAAAGTTCGATGAACAATCTATAGCCTCCTTGGTGAACTGAGTAAAGATCCTCTCCTTCTTACATTGCGAAACTAATCCAATCTTAAATTCAAGCAGTGTTGATTGTAGATATGACAAGTGTGCAGGTATGTAGTTTGTAAATATTATTGCATGAAATTTTCTAAGTAGTTGCTTTGAGTTTATTCTGTATATTCTGCTATCTTCTTCTCCCCTGTGCTTCATTGATATAGCTGATATTTTAGAGACTTCCCTATGTTTTTATTTTCTATTGTATCGGGACGATACAAGTTTGAGTTGGGGGACTTGATGTCTCCCTTTTTGGTCTAAATATAAGCCCTTAGGAGACATCATTTTAGGATGAAAATGGTCTTTTTACATTGACTTTAGTGCTTAAATTGCAATATTACACTTTCTCCCCTTGGAATTAGACTATTTGCATTTATAGAGCATTTGTGCGTTAATTTACTTATTTTTAATGCAAAGTTAGTAGGGTTATGAATTTCATGAGAAACCAATCCAAGGAGGAGAAGTGAGAATTTAAGTCTTAGAATATTTCTAGTGTGTTAGTCGAGTTTCCTGAATTTAAATTGCACTTTCTTATTTCTAGTCTTGATTTATTGATTTATTATTTTATAAAGCATATGCGGTTTAATTATTTATTAATGTGAAGATTTAGAGATAATATGGAAATAAATTAGATGCTAAATCAATGCTAAGGAGATAAGGAAAGAAGATCTTGAAGAAATCTGGAGATAGAAGGAAGTAGAGTTCAATTAGGAAAAAATAAAGCTGCCTTGTGAATCTGAAATTCCAGCCACGTTTTAAAGATAATTCCATAACTAAAGATTGGCATGGATTCTGGACGAATGGTCTGCACCAATGGAAATCTCTTTCCGAGACAAGCAGTTTCATATATTGGAACTCCTCAAACGGATAAGTATTGAAAAAGATATGACCAAATCAATTCAGCTTACCTTTCCTAGATTTTAAGGTTACGAATTAAAGAGTCCTTGACTTGTCTTCCACTCCAAGTAATTCGACCTAGCACCTATAAATACCAGCTCTAAACCTTAGAAAATCATCCCTTGGCTGCATAAGCTTAATATACACATATAATTCATCATAGAAGCAATCAAGAGGATCTAGAGGAGGAAGAAGCAAGAGCTAGAGCCTAAATACATTAATTCAACACTTCTCCATCTCTATTCTTTGGGTAATTTAGTATTAGATCTATTTTGTCTATGAGGTATTTCTAAGCTATTTATTCAAGAAGTTTTGTTATGCATAATTTCTCTTTAGGATTGTAATTATATGAACCTTTGATTATTGTTTTTCTGTTTTAATTTGAATCTGGGATTTTAGTATTTAATTGAATTGGTTCTTAATTTCCATTGAATATATTCTTGTGCTAGTTCACTATCATTGAAGTCATGAATCAAGGGTAGGTTTTAGTAATTAGGCTATTCACTTAGTGGCGAGTGATCATCCGACAGGGGGGTTTAATTACAGACATAGAATATAGACGCGTGGTGTCCGTTATTTGACCGACAGGCTTGACTAACCACGTAGCCAAAGAGGTAAAAGAGTATTCATCCGAAGAGGCATATTCGCCCATATAGGGGTTTATAGTACTTTAGGATAGCTCCTAGGTCCACCCGACAGGGGGCTAGGAGATATTTGATTCCTGACTATTGTGAGATTTCCCATTCACCCTTATTCTTAGGAATCATAGATTCAATAGGATAGATTCATACTTGCATATCCTTATCTTTCTTACATAATTATTAATTGTTTATTTTATTGTCTATTTTATTATTTAGTTATTAGAAAACAAACTGCTTTATTATTTATCTTTAGCAATTAAAACTATCTATTCTAATATTGAACATGAATTTAGAATAACTTCTTACATCCCTGTGGAGATGATAATCCCGATTTTACTTATCTATTACTTGGTACGACCCGTACACTTGCGGTCTGTGGATCATTTATTCCTTTGCTTTTATTTCATTATTTTATAACACACAAGGACCCACCATTACCGCACCCTAGCTGTGGTGCACCGCCCCCCAAGGACTGTTACAACAGGGTACAGATCGGGTGTAATACCAAGAAGGGGGTATTGGACACCGTGTCGTCAAGGTGCGCAAGACCGTGGCCACACAGTCATCCGGAACTTACCTATGGTACACCACGGGTATGGTCCAGTGCACCGAGCCTCACAAAACCGTTACAATTGTAAGGAAATCATGTCCATTTCCGAGGCTCCATGTGTCCACTGTATTGTCAAATGCGAAGACATGTCGCCACGGTAACCATGAGGTCACCTGCGGTACACCGTAGGGTTCGTCTGGTGCACCGCATGAGGCGGTTTAAAGAAGGGAATTTGATTCCTAATTGGACTCTTACCTTACCAAAGCTAACCCTAGCCTCTTCCAACCTTTACATCACAAAATTTTCAGACCCAAACCCTATAAATACACCTTGGGACTTGATTAAATCTTCAAACAAATACAACTACATCATAAAATCTTTCCTCCATCTTCCATAAACAATATTCTTCATCAAATCCATTACACAACACCACAAAACACCAAAGATCATCAAGTTTTCAAGAGTTATTCCGATATAAATCAAGAAATCCTTCTTCTCCCATTGATAATCATTCATCCAAGCAACAACCTCAAGCCACACCAATCTTTCATAACTATGTTCTATACTTGATGACAAATAGAACAGATGAAGAACAAGAATTTGCCTGGAGCTACAAAAGAAAAGGCCATTGATCTTGATGAGCCTATTGAAAATAAACCAAAGCTCGAGGCAATAGCACAACCACTATGAAGAAAACTTACAAAGGGAATGAGTGTACCACCAAGGCCTAAATCAAAGACACCTATCCAAGATCAAGGTTCACCTTCAAATATTAATGAGAAATTCATAAAATATATATATCCACACCACCAGCATGGGCAGTTGAATTGATGGAAGAGATCAGTAATTTAAAAATAGATTTCAACACCTGCTGGATGGAGATTCTAAGGGTGGATTACGTGATGAACAAAGTGACAGAAGACCTGGATATAGATAATGACCATCCCTTAGAAAAGGAATGGCAAGAGATACTTTATGGCAAGGTACCACGTTCTAATCCTTCTCCTTAATTGCTTATACACATTAGTTTGTTTTAGTTTAAAATTTATTGCTTTATTGAGTCTTTTTCGAGTCATGGGGACACGACTCACTTTTGAGTTGGGGGTGGGGATTCGTTGTCCTCATCTTCCTTTTTGTTTTTGCATAAAATTTAAAAGTTTTAGGGTTAGAATTGGCATAGAATATGGTGAATGTACCTATTGAGAATGTTTCAATTAAGTCAATGATAATAAGTAGTATGTTTTTGAACAGTGTCACAAATATGTTTAGTATGTGTGTATAAAAACTGGAAGTAAAAGATAGGGAAGATTAATGAGCAATGCGTAAGAAGTGTCAAGTTGGAACTGAGGGAGAGTTAATTGGTGTGTAGAACATGAGGTTTGAAAGTAGTTGAAAACCAGCTTGCCTATGAACTAATAGTGACAATGTAACAAAATCTGGTAGTTAGAAAAGTGAATAAGGCAGTTCATTCATATTTAAGCCACTTGAATCCTTTTTAGCTTTCTCACCCTTTTTATTTGATTATTATTATACATGTCTTAGACCCTCTGAGACTTTCTAAATCCTTTTATTAACCATATTACAAGCCATACCTCTTAGTTTATAGGATTTATCTACATGACCCGCACTAGAATCATAAAACCCGAGACAAGTTGTTTTAGAGCATGAGTTTGGGATAGTGGGTTTCATCATTGGGGTCATTGGGATTGGGAAATTGTAATTGTGATATCATTGATGATGATAAGTTTATTATTGTAACCCTTCGCGGGGGTAAGTATAAATGAAAAAAGTATTGAAAAAGAAAAAAAATTATGAGAAAAAGTAGCATTATATCTCACATTAAAAAGAGAGTCATAGCTATCTATCAAAAGTTAAAAAAAAGATTAAAAATATTTGGACTGGCAAAGTGGAATTTGTTATGTAATCACAATGAAAATGTTTTATTGGTATATTTGGGGATGCAAATCAAGGCATCAAAAATTGGGTTGAGTGAGAACATCTTCGAGTGAAACTCAACCTCTAGGGCGACTCGTTGAGGAATGTGAGGAGAGAGACAGAAACTCACATTTCATTATCCAAATATATTATACCGTCCCTAAACCACGTTATAATCGTAAAGACCTTAGGGTTTCTAGCTACTTGGTCGAGGAACAATGGAATAATTAGGGTATAGATAGATGGACCATTGGATGCTATATTAGTACCTATGGTCACCCAATAGCCATTAACAAGAACTGGGTTGAAAACCTCTCCTTCTGGCATTGCGAAATTAATCTGGACTTGAATTCATGGAATGTTTATTATGTGTATATTAAGCATACATGTGCATTATTTATTTGACATTACTACATGAGACTTTTTAGATATTTTTCTCTAAGATCATTTATTGTTTTCTATTCTTCTTCTTATTCTTCTTCTATATTTATTGTTGACTACCCTACTGTTCTTATCTTTATTGTATCGGGACGATACAACTTTGAGCTTGGGGTCTTGATATCTCCCTATTTGTGATAAATTAATCTATACTAGAGACATCATTCTAGGGTTATTTAGCTATTAGTTTCAGGATTTTCCCTCATTTATCTCTACATTGCACTTTCTTGTCTGGTTTTAGGTGTTTTGCTATTTTATGAGATTTTGCGCGTAATTTGTGTGTTATTTGTGTATCACTTAGATATATGGAAGATATTACACATATGGAAATGATTTGAAAAGGAAAAGTAAAGGAAAATCCTTAGTCAAAGTTAAAAAGGAAGAGTTTGGATATATTTGGAATGTAAAGAAGCTGCCAAAACTGCAGATACGTCCACTAATTAATTTACTGTAGAAAAACGGTCAAGAATTATGGAGATATTTTTATACGAGCAGCTAGATCTTTTCAGCGCGCTCGTTTTTATATAAAGTACGTCAAAATCCGAAAGTAACGAATGAGATATGCCCAAAACAAAATATGCTAAGGTTTATCCCTTCCTACAAGTTAGGAATACGAATTTTGGTAAGATCTGGACTCCTTAACTTGGGGATTACTCCTAATTTCAACCAAGAGCCTATATATACCCATTCCTACCTTAGAATATTCATCCTTGGCCAGCCTTTAATCATCTTAGGAAACTTACATCAAGAGGAGAGAAGACCAAAAGAAGTTGGACAACGAATCATGCCTTCCTAGTCCTTCAAAATTGTAATTGTTTTTCTTTCTTTCTCTAGTATGAACTAATTCTTTTTAGCTTGAGATTAGCATATGAGTATGCACCCTAGACTTGTTTTATATCAATTTTAATTTGGGATGTCTTTTACATTTAATTGAAATTACAGTTTTATTGTCTGCTTTTATGTGTTTTGATTTATTGTCTGTAGTTCTTGTGGTGTACAACGTATAGGATCACCTGAATAGTAGTTAGATGATTACCCGGAAGGGGTGTCTAATTATTGAAACACCACATAAACGTCTAGTGTGCGGTAGTGATCCGGAAGGGCTTGCCTAACTAGATAGTCATTAGAGTTTGAGATTAACCACCGATCATTGCGCATGATCCGCTTACCCAAGTCCCCTGGTTATTGTTAGGTCGCCACCTAAGTCCACCCGAAAAGGGTTTAGGAGGAATATAGAATCCTGTCTATTGCAAATCACACAATTCTCCCTTACATAAATAAATAGGTTATAACAAGGCTAGTGGGGATTACTTGCTAGATCTCGAGTTAAACTCTCATACTTTCTTCTTCTCTTTATTTATTTGACTGTTGTTACTTTATTGTAGTTAATTGTTTAGAGTCTTAAAACCCAACAAATATTTCCTAGTCTTTAATTTCTAGCATATCATTCTTCTAACTTTCTTATTTGCACTTTATATTGCATAAGTTCTACTTATCATTAAAACTTGAGAACGATCTGTGATACTTGAAGTGTGTCACGTCTTTAGGTAAGGGTGTTTATTTGCATCTTATTTAATCGTTATTTTATCACACCCTAACCGACACCACATTAGTTTATAGGACTTATCCATATGACCCGCACTCAAATCGCAACCTTGATACAAGTCGTCTTTAGAGCTTGAGTTTGGGGTGGTGGGAATTATCATTAAGAAACATGGGGTTTGGGAATTTATGAAGTATAATTGTGCTATTATTGACGAGTATCATTATTGTAACCCTTTGTAGGGGTAAAAGGTAAAATATTGAAAAGAAAGAAAAAAATGGCATGATATCTCACATAAAAAACAGAGTCATAGCTAACTTACAAAAGAAAAAAATGATATGAAAAAGACCGAAAAAGTGGAATTGTTATGTAATCGTCATGAAAAAGATTTATTGGGTTATTTGGGGGATGCAAAAAAAAATATCGAAATTGGGTTGAGTGAGAACATTTTCGAGTGAACTCAAGCTTTAGGGCGATTCGTTGATGGAACGTGAGGAGAGAGCCTAAAGCTCACTTTTCATTATCCAAATATACATATCACACCGTCCCTAAGCCAACATTACAACCGTAAAGACCTTATGATTTCTAACTACTTGGTTAAGAAACGATTGAACGATTAGGGAGTAGTTAGGTGGACCATTGGATACTACTATAGTAGTACCTATGATCACTTATAGATACCATGTCAAACTTAAGTGAAAACCGCCCCTTCTAGCATGCAAAATTAATCTGGACTTGAATTTATGATATGTTGATTGTTTTTATATTAGGTTTATATGTGCATTAGTTCTTTAACATTACTACATGAGATTTGCTAAGATAGTTTTTCTAGGATCATTCATTTTTTCTGCTACTTCTTATTCTTCTATATTTATTAGTGACTACCCTACTGTTCTTATTTCTATTGTGTAATGGAGACACAACTTTGAGTTGGGTCTTGATGTATCCATTTATGTGATTGTTAATCTAGTCACAAGACATCATTCTAGGGGTATTTAGGGCTTAGTTTATGGATTTCCCCCATTAATTCATGTTTTACACTTTCTTATCTAATTTAGGTGTTTTGCTATTTTTGAATTTTTGCACATAATTTATGTGTTATTTGTATAGAACTTAGATACTTGGAAGCTAATACACCTTTGGATGATTATAAGAAGCGAATAAATAATGCAAATACCTTAGTTATGGCGAAAAAGGAAGCTTTGGATAGGTTTGGAAAGTAAAAGTTGAGTTGGCCAGATTTAGAAACGTGTAGTATTTCTAATGTTGCGAAAAATAGAAAGATAATTTGAAAGAGTCCTTTTATGTCCAGAAATGTCTTGTAATTGTGGTCGTTTGACCACCAATTTCAAGTGATTTGAAGCTATAACGAAGAAGTAATGAAGGTTTCAACTGCAATGGGCTAACCAACCTAATAATTTAGGAAACGTTTTTTGAGTTGGACTAGGAGTCTAATACTTAGCCCTAGACTTTATATATAGCAACTCCTATCTTAGTAAAATCATCGTTTCTCAGTTCATAATCAATATAACACTTAGAAATCTCTAGGATCAAGTGAGAAAAAGAGAAGAAGGCGTTTGAAAATTGTTCATGCCATTTCAACCCTTCCCTTTATCAATTTTTGCCAATTAGTATAGTATTCTTATTTTGTTTTGTCTTCTGAACATGTATATTATATTTGTAATTGCTTGTTTTATTTTCCTTAGTGTGATTATCTAAAGCTGGAGAATAGCATGAGTATGATCCATAGACTTGATTTATGTTTTATTTGAATTTGGAATTTACATTTAAATGAATTGTGCGTGATAACTCTTTATTTTCTGTGATAGTTGTTTGTAGTCCTTTCTTTGCCTAGAGTATAGGGCTTAGTAGTTGGATTGTCACCCTGGCGGGTGATTCAATTATAAAAACAACACTTAGTCCTCTAGTGTGTTGTAGTGATCTTGACGGGCTTGCCTAACTAGATAGTCAATAAGGTTTAATTTAATTACCGATCATTTCGTAGGGTCCCTTACCAAAGTCCCTTGGTAGTATGACGTTGTTTCCTAAGTCTACCCTAACGGGAATTAGGAGAAATTTAGAATCCCGGCTATTGCTTATATATCACACAATTCTCCCTTAAATAATAATAATAAAACAAGGCTAGTGTGGATTACTTGCTAATTCTCGATTTAAACTCTCATAAATCTTCTCTTTCATATTTTATTTTATTGTCTTTGATTTAAGTATTGGTTATTAATTGTTTAAAGTCTTAAAAACCAAACAAATATTTTAATGTCTTTGCGTATTATTTTATCAACCTTTTCTAAACCAATTAGTATTCATTCTATACATAAACATACTTTCGTAGTCCTTGAGATCGATGTCTATTTTATTTATCTATTACTTACAAACGATCTATTCACTTGCAGAGAATTTATCGTAGTTGTCTTAGGTGTACCTGCTTTATTACCTTATTTATTAGTTATTTTTCACACCTTTGCTCCTACCAGTTACAAACACACGTGATCACTTATGTTTTGCAACCACGTCTGAGTAACCGCGTCCTCGACCTCCACCTCTCAATCCACCAACCATCTTACCTTTGATCCTAAGATACTCCTTGCAAAACTCACTAACACCCTCATGCTCCGGCACAATCTCCTCACCACCCCTATCTGCCTCGCTATTCATTCTCGTTCTCATTCTCACGTACTTCCTCTTCTCGGGTCCTCATCGGAGTTCTCCTCCAAAACCTACGCCCCAACGTCAGGCAAACGAAATCATCGTCACTCAAGTCCTCATTGGAACCATGGCCTTCGTGTTCCACTAAAGGTGAAGAAGTAAGGTCAATATCCATATCTTTCTTCTCCACCCTTTTTCCTTTCGCTACGAAACCCTTCTCCTTCTTCTACTAAATTTTACTCTTCATATCATTCAAATTCAAGCGGTTTAGCCGTCTATAGAGCATCGCCTTCTTGTATGATTAGGGTTAAGTAATGTTTTTTATTATATTTTATATAATAAGAAAAAAGTTTAAAAGTTTTAACAATAGAGTAACTAAATAATTATCAGATCAAAAAACTGGTATAAATATACATGTGAAAAACATGTAAGTGATAATTGAAGTTATAATTCGATTTAATTGGTGACACTTACGGTGTAAAATTATGTACTTTCTACCTTGTTTTAAGTTAAAATAAGACTAAAAGTTTCAAAAAGAAATCATGGTTACATTCTCATTTCCATGACTAGAAAAGTGATACAAGTATTTCTAAAATGTGAAATTCAAATTTAAATTGAGTATTAAGTAAAACAACAAGGAGGCACATTAATGGCACTTGAATATGTAGTGATCAATACCAGTAGAGCAGTACAAGGAATATAAGTAAGTTCAATCAGGGAAAGCATTTCATTCTCTGCAAAATGATAATAAATTGGTGACTGATGCGCTTTAACTTTTAAGACCAAGAAAATCCAAAATATGTAACTATACCTGTTTTTCAATTTCAATAGCAGAGGCTGAAAGTTTCCTTTTTAATATTGACCTCTCTCGCTCACAAGATTCCATTTCAGTATCTGAAGCAAGATAAATAAGAGAATATTTTAGGATTTAATATCAGAAAACAAAACAATAAATTCATACCATAATAGTATGATGAGAGTATGGTGATACGCTCTTTTGGCTGAAAAAAGAATTAAAAAAAGAAACATTAGAAAAAAGTCTCGGTTATATGTATAAGTATTTCACATACCATTACAAAAATCCCTTCACGACGTGTTGGGAGCTCCTCAAATTTACTCAATGTTTCTTCACCTTTAGTAACTTTACCAAATATTGCGTACTGAAGTAAATTAAATTAAAGGTTATACATTACATTTTGGAAAAGATATAAATAACTAAAATACCACCTTGCCATCAAGATGAGGTGCATTCCCTAAAAGCATTGAAAATGATGATGAAGCACTGTCTGGATCATCATATCTTTACCACATATAAAAACATCACATCAAATAATCTTGACACAATTTGAAATATAAGTTATAAATTGTTTTTAAGTAGAAAAATTTATACCTTCCCATTGATAGAATACCTTTAACATGTTTGACACTACTAAATTCACCAACAACAGTTTTTACAGCTTCCGCTTTTTGCTCTTCATTCATAGGAGCACTTCTTCCACCAGAAACATCAGCTACTTGAGCAACAAATCCTTTATCTACCTGCACTTTTTTTGTAACACTTTTATACCCCATTTTAACACTTGAATATTAAAATATCACCATTACCCGGAAAAAGTGATTGGTGTTGAAGCATCCTAATCGAACCAGCTTGAAAATATGTTCAACTGTTTTTGGTGCAACACTAGGATAGAAACCAAATTCAATATCGCCATAGTTTGTCTGCATATGAGGAAATACAAATTTAATATTAGAGGACATATATTGCATATTTACTAACACAAGACTATTTGTTTATTTCAGATATCACAAGGACTAATTTTACAATTTACCCAAATATATTCATCATGTCTACCCATGTATGAAGTCATGTAATTTACATACACTAATTGTACAATTAGTTATAAACATCAAATATTTTTAACATAATTTAAGATATATTATAGAAATTATCAACCTGAAAGACAACCCGAGTGGAGTCCATTTCGGGTTCAGAAGAAGCAACGACGCCATTGAAGGCACACCTGAAAAGCCCCATATATATGCACATAATAGAGATCAATTTGGGTTTCTTTATCTCCATTGACTTTTGCCTCTTGAACTGGAATTCGTGATCGATCGATTGGCTTCGATAGTGTGATTTGAAGTAAACGAGTAGAGCTCACTTTATTTCAAAAATGTTAAAAATTAAAAATAAGTTATTTTAGTCGGATCGAGGGATGAAATGAGATTTTTTTTTTTTTGGTCGAAGGAAGCATAGATTAAAAAACTTCAAAAATACAAGTTACCCTATCCCCGTAGGGTTATAGTCAAGAGCAAGTAAAGAGGCAAGCTTGGGAGGTGGAAAACAACTCCAAAGACTAAACAAGGAATTTTTAATTTCCTGTTTAGCCACCCAATCTGCACAAGTGTTTTTTGATCTCCTAACATAGGAGATTTTAAGATTACAAAAATTCTTAATCCTACGAATACAATTAACAAACACTCTAATGTTACAAAAGGTTTTAACATTTTTAGACAATTGATGAACAAGAACTTGACAATCACACTCCACTTCCACATTGCCACTAGGGAGAGTTGAAGCTAGCTCACAAGCATGTAGGAGTCCTCTAGCTTCTGCCTCAAGTGGGGAGTTTGCAAAAAAATTTTTAGAGCTTCCATCAATAAGTCTTCCTCGAGAATCCCTGAGAATACAAGCATAAGAAGCCTTATTAGTATTATTTTCGAAAGATGCATCACAATTTACTTTGAAACATCCTGATAATGGTGGATTCCAATTAACATTAATGCCCTCTCTCAAGGTTTGCACCTGAGTTGCATTATTTTGTAAGATATTATGGTTGAGAACATCCTCATTTCTTACAATAAATCTGTTATCATTCTTAGCCTCAGAAAATTTTCTTAAGGACAATAAGAATTCATCATTGGCTTTTATAGCTTCTGATAAAATTTTCAAAGGGTCAGGTACACATCCTCTAAAAATAGCCTCATTCCTTCCTTTCCAAATACTCCATACCACATAAAAAGCTAATTCCCCCAGACCTCTATCATGAAATGCAGTCTCAGATAGACTAAGTCTTATAAAATTAATCCATTTCTTGAAATTAACCGAGGCTGGAGTTAAAGAGCAAAAGTTCAATGGACTAGCAAGCCACACTGCCCTAGCCCAAGAGCAGTGAAAAATCATATGTTCTACATTTTCAATCTCCATCTCACATATAGAACACACAGCTGAATCACAAGACTTTCTAGCTTTCCTATTCTCATTTGTAGGTAATGCATTTTCACAACATTTCCATACAAAATTCTTTACTTTGGGAGCCACTTTCATATTCCATACTGTTCTCCAGTCCTTAGCCTGTAACATAAAAGATTGTTGACCTTTAGTTTTACCATTATTTAATTCCTTCTTTTGTTGAGCCCTCCATAGCCTCTGGTACATTTCCTTCACAGATACCCTACCTGTTGAAGAGAAAGGCCAAAAAGGCACATCTTCAAGGTTGTATTGTGTTAGAAATGTTGAGGCTATAGTTGCTACAACTTGTGAAGGAAAATATAAATTAAGCAAATCAAGTTTCCAAGAACAAGTCAGAGGATCAATTAATTCAGCTACATTGTTCAGAGAACAATTAGTTGGTTTAACAAGAATATCATTATTTGGAATCCATCTGTCCTCCCAAATATTCAAACTTTTACCATTACCAACATTCCATTTCAAGTCTTTAACAAAACAGTTCCTCCCTTCAATGAGGCTTTTCCACCCCCAAGAGCAATTACAACCTGTTTCAGCTTTAAGAAAGTCAGTAGAAGGGAAATACTTCCCTTTAAAGATTTTGAACAGTAAAGAGTTTTTATTCAAGTTAAATTTCCAAGCATTTGAAGCTAAAAGGGCAAGATTTTGACAATGAAATTCTTTGAATCCTAGCCCTCCATCATCTTTACTATTCATAAGAGATTGCCATTTAACCCAATGGCACCTCCCTTCACCTTGATTATCCCAATAAAAATTTGAGATTAATGAAGTTAAATGTGAGGTTATTTTTTTTGGTATAAGAAAGACTGACATAATATAGTTAGGGATAGCCCCAACCACTGCCTTAATCAACACTTCTTTCCCACTCTTTGTAAGCATTTTAGTATCCCACCTTTCCATATTCTTCATCACCATTTCTATAAGCCATTCAAGAGATCTAACCTTAGATTTCCCCCAAGAAGAGGGTATTCCAAGGTATTTTCCCAAGTGTTCTATATTATTCATTCTCAGAAGAGCTGAGAGTTTAATTCTCTCATTATGTGGAGTATTTTTACTAAAGAAGACCCCACTTTTATTGAGATTTAATTTCTGCCCTGAGGCAAAAGTATACCAGTTCATGATATTATTAAAAATATCAATGTTATTCTCATTTGCTTCTAGAAAGAAAAGGCTATCATCTGCAAACAGGACATGAGTAACCATTGGTGCTTTTCTAGATATTGTAATCCCTTTAAATAATCCCATATCAACATAGAAATCAATCAAGTGAGTAAGAGCTTGGGTCACAATGCAGAATAGGTAAGGGGATAGTGGGTCCCCCTGCCTTAATCCTTTGTGAGGTTTTTCAACCTCATGAAGTACTCCATTGATTTGTACTTTATAAGTTACAGTTGATACACAGTTCATGATCCACCCCACCCAAGTAGGGTGGAATCCCATTTTGCTGAGAATATCCTTCAAAAAATCCCATTCTATGTTTTCATAGGCTTTACTCATATCTGCCTTAATTGCTAAAGAGTACTTTTTAGTATCTCTCTTATTATTCAAGAAGTGAGACACTTCCTGAGCTATAAGAACATTTTCAAAAATGGACCTATCAGGAATGAAGGCAGTTTGAGTTTCAGATATCAAACTACCAATCCATACCTGAAGTCTGAGAGTCAAGATTTTAGAGATAACCTTGTAAATAAAGTTAGCACAGCTAATAGGTCTAAATGAGGCAACAGTATCAGGATTGTCACACTTAGGAATGAGTGCTATTATAGTACCATTGATTTCTTCCAAAGAAGAGTTGTTCACTATAAAATCTGAGATCAAGGCTACAATATCAAGCTTGAGAACATCCCAAAATTTCTTAAAGAAGAAGCCTCCAAACCCATCAGGTCCAGGGGATTTGTCACTCCCCAAGGATCAAATGGCTTGTTTAACTTCTTCAATATCCACACTTTTAGTCAATGCACAATTCATCTCATCTGTGACTACTTTCTTAACTTTGTTAAGAATAGGAGAGTAGTCCCTATAACCCACAGTTTTGAATATGTTATTATAATATCCCACTATTTCTTTTGAAATTTCTTTAGTATCTGAAGTCCAAACCCCATTTTCATCCTTAATTTTAGAGATTCTATTTCTAGTTCTCTTTATTTTGGTAGAAGCATGGAAATACTTAGTATTTTTATCCCCAAGTCTCAGCCAATTTTTTTTAGATCTCAAAGACCAGTATAACTCTTCTTTCTTCCAGAACTCTTCTAGTTCCATACTCAGAGAATGAAAAATGGCTTCATTTTCTTCATTGTATGGTTCATTAAAGATAAATTCCAACTTTGCTATATTCTTGTTGATTAGAATCCTATTATTTAGGATTCTTTTCCGAGCCCACATGGAGATATGTTTTTGAATTTGAGATAATTTGTATTTCATTGCTGAAATACCTCTTAAATCCATCATATGCCCTCTTTTCCATTTATCAGTAATAATATTACATAAATTTGTGTCAAAAATCCAACCTTTTTCCAATATAAACCTTTTTTTATGCATCTCAGAAAAGATACCAAAATTTAGAATAATGGGAGAATGGTCAGACCCCAAAGGGGGTAGAACTTCATTCCAAGAATTAGGATAAAGTACCAACCATTCCTGATTCACTAATATTCTATCAAGTCTTTGTTTTATCAGCTGGTTGCCATTCCTCTTATTGGACCAAGAGAAATTACAGCCGAGAGCTGGTAAATCAATCAAAACATTCGAGTCAATAAAGGCATTAAATTGGGACATATTCCTCTTATGTAATGAATTTATATTTCCTCCACTCTTCTCAGATGGGAACCTTATCAAGTTAAAATCCCCTAGAAAACACCAATGTTTTTCAACATGAATCAGATCATTCATTTTTCTCAAGAATGAACTTTTATCCTCATCTGCAGTAGGTCCATATACAAAATTTAGCTCACATAATTCAATTTTAGAGCTGAAATAAGTGCATTGAATAATATTCTTGTCAGAGAAAACAAGATTAAAGTTACCTGATTCTTTAACAAAAACTGCCAATCCTCCAGATAAACCAATAGGGTCCACTTGTGAGACAAGTGTCATATTGATTTTAGAACCAAGAGAAATTAAAAAATCAAATTTTTGTTTAGTTTCAGATAGAAAAAGTACCTCTATATGATGAGCCTTGATTGAATCCACCAAGCTCATTTCTGTCAAGGCTGTCCCCATGCCTTGACAGTTCCAAGCTTGTATCATTGAGGGTTTTGGGGTTGATTTGGGTCAACCCCGCAAACCACTTCAGCTTCCATATCTTCCAGTAGCCCTTCCTCATACCAATTTTCAATATTTTCCTCTGTATCATTCTTTTCTAGCTCCAAAGTATCAGCCATCTCATCATCACCACCAGAGGTTGGGGCAACAAGAGTTGCTGACACTTGAGAGCATAGGTCATCATCAGTTAAGAGGCCAAGGTCCTCTCTAACTTGTTTAGTTCTGGTTCTATTCCTTTCTAAAGAACCAAAGCAAATAGTTTTATCAGAGTTATCTGTAATAGAAGGGTCAATTTTGACTTTATTTTCCAACTCAATCAAAGGACTGAGCTTAACATTAGATTCATTTGTACCACACAGACTCAACAATTCATCACCTTTAAGAGGCCTCATTTCAGTTTTAAAAGAAACCCCTTGGATCAGGGTTTGATCTAGCTTAACTGTAGGAATAATAAGAGAGTTTTGAATAGAGTTCATTACCCCTTTCTTATTAGCTTCATAACCTTCATAAGTGCCTATCTCTCCTTCTTCAAGCACTTCAGTTCTCTTTTTGAATTTGTTTTTCAAAGGTTTTTTTGTCCTTTGAATAATATCCTTATTCTTAACAGCCTTAAACACAAATTCTTTCTCCCTTTTCCCATTCTCTGTGAATCTGATCCAGTTTCCCAAACTGTTAGTGAGGGTGTTAGGATTATCACAATTTTTCTCTTCATGGGATATAATACCACATTTAAAGCAAAAGTCGAAAAGCTTTTCAAACTTAAAGGAGATCCAGACACTCTGGCCTTTAGATATTTTAAAGTTGAAACCTTCCAATAGAGGAGTTAGAATAGAGCGTTCAACTCTAGCTCTAACACTTGGGTCCTCTTTATATTTTAACGGGTCTGGTAAGCTAATATCAGTGACTCTGCCTACCTTTGATGCAATCTTTCTAACATTAGACTCTTTAATGAAGAGAGGAGGGATACCATAAATGCGAATCCAGAATGCAGTCTCATCTAGGAGAGATGGATTAAGAATTGTTTCCTCATGCTTTTGAACCAACACATGAAAACCAAATATGTGGTATGGTCTATTACTCCACACATTCTCATAATCTTTTTCTTTCTCAAATTGAACCGTACAGAGGTTCATTCCTTTCTTGTCTAACGTAATCCTACCTGAAATACCCCAGTGTTGTATTATAATTTTCTTCAAGTAGCTTAGGTTAACAGTACCTGTAGCTATAATACGTAGTATAAGTTTAGGTTCATCAAACTTAGAATATACCGCATCTTTGTCAGGAGATAGACAAAATTCGTCTTCATCCTCTTCTTGCTTACCCTCATTGATGTTCAAGAGTGAAGACATCTTGAGGTATGCTTAGAAGATAAAAGTAAACGAAAACTCTAAAAAGCACTTGAAAGTAACTTTTAGATAATGAATCCTTGCAAGAGTAATAAATAGGATGCTTAGTTTCATAGATCGGATCCGATCTTAAGTTGAAACTAATCAGAAGTGCGAGAAAAAAAAAAAAAAAAACCGGCGAAGAGAGGGTTACGATTGGGGTAATTGGAGGAGAACGAGTGGAGGAGGGGTAAGAAAACCAAGAGAGAGGGTGGGTTCGTGATGTGAGCGGAGAGAGGGTTTTTGGACGGTGTTATACGGTGGAGGGAGGAGTCGGATCGAGTTTCAGATGAGGGTTTGGTATTTCTCGTAAAACGTGCCTGAGAGCATTTTGGATCCCATGGCTTTAATTTAGGGATGAAATGAGATTAAAAATTAATAACAACCTTTTCTTTAAGTCGAAAAAAGAAACTTCATTAGAACACAAAATATTACAACTTAGTCAATTCTTATTCGTTCAAAATTCTGATCAATCAAATTAGCTAATTGGGAAGGAGGAAACACGCTCTCTAAGGCCAAACAAACATGTTTGAAGAGTTTGTTTAACAACCCAATTAGAAATCCTATTTTTAGATCTCTTAATAGTTTTTTTTAATTTTAACATATTTTTTATAAATAATTGGCAATTTGGCATAGAAAGGAAAGTATTTATAGAAAAAATGTTAACCTCAAAAAAAAACTCTCTCTTAACAAAAAAGATTTTCAGTTTATATAACTCTTTACAAAATAAGATGTTCTTCACTAAGACCTTAGTGATATTAACTACTTTACACTTAACATTAATTTGATTTACAATATTCAAATTATCACTCTCAATAGTATTTCTTCCAAAAAGGTAGTTTGAAGCCATTTTGCAAGCAAATAAGATTCCCCTTCCTTCTGCATATTCTATTGAAGTAGTGGAAATATCCTTAGCAAAACTTTCAACTATTTTACCTGTAGAATTGCGCAAAACACAAGCAAAAGCAGCTTTGTTAGTTTTTAAATTAACCGAGACTGTACAGTTAATTTTAAAGTTTCCACAAGGTGGGGGGGACCAATTGTTATCTCCTTCAGGATCATAAGCACCAAGATTAAGAGCAGTAACATTAACATTTGGATTTATATTCATTCTAGCCTCAGTGTTAATATCATAGACGACTGTTAACATTTTTTTCAAAGTAAAGAGAGGGTCAGGGACTGCCTTTGAATAAAAATTCATTTCTACCTTTCCAAATAAACCAAGTAAGAAAACAAGAAATTTCTCCCAAGTCTGGTATAATATCTACTCTATCAATATAGCATAATCTGACAAATGAGATCCATTTGTAAATTAAAAGTTGGTTCCACAAGTGAAACAAAACTCATAGGGCTAGCTAACCAAACAGCTCTAGCCCAGGAACACTGGAAAATTAGATGCTCAACAGTTTCATCTTTCTCCCCACATATTTCACATAAAGGAGATTGTATAGTCTTCCTTTTAAATCAGTTATAATTAGTAGCAAGCCAATTTTCACTTCATTTCCACATGAAATTCTTAATTTTTGGAATAATATTGAGTTGCCAAATGAATTTTCAGTCCTTAGTTTCAAATTTAAAGAACAACTTCCTTTATCCTTATGTTTCTCAGCCTCATGAAACTGTTGAGCCCTCCATATCTTATTGTAACACTCCTTTACTGTGACATCACCACTCTTGGAACCAGTCCAATAAGGAGTGTCATCACAAGCAAAAGCAGGAATGTCAATTTTGATAATGGTTGCTACAACATTTTCATCAAATAATTAAAGTAACAGATCCACATTCCATTCTGTACTTGTTTGTTTAAATAACTCAGACACAAATTCCACTAAACAAGAATCAGGTTTATTAATTTGTATTTCAATTGGAATCCATTTATCCAACCAAACATTTATTTTATTACCATTACCAATTGTCCAAAATATTTCATTCTTGAAATAATTTCTTCCTTCTATTAAACTCTTCCATCCCCATGAACCATTAGATTACAAAGGGGCATTCACAAAGTCTGTATTAGGAAAGTACTTCCATTTAAAAACCTTAAAGAGTAAAGAGTTTTCATTATTTAAAATTTTCCACGCATTCGAAGCCAAAAGTGAAAGGTTTTGTGTATGAAAGTCTTTAAATCCTAACCCTCCTTCCTCTTTAGAAGTCATAAGTGTTTTCCATTTTATCCAATGGCATCTTGCTTCTCCTTGGTTATTCCAGTAAAAATTTGACACAAGAGAAGTAATATGAGATGTCAGTTTTTTGGGGATTAAAAAAATTGACATCATAAAGTTAGGAATTGACCCTATGATAGCCTTGATAAGGATATCCTTACCACTTTTCGAGAGCATTTTAGTGTCCCAGCTCTCCATTCTTTTTAGAATCATCTCAATCAACCATTCCATTGATTTTACCTTAGAAATACCCCATGAGGATGGAATACCTAGGTATTTACCCAAGTCTTGTAATTTATTCATTCTAAGAATAGAACATAATTTATTTCTTAAGGTTGGTGAAGAATTTTTACTAAAAAGAACACCACTTTTATTGAGGTTAATTTTCTGCCCTGAAGCAAAACAATACCAGTTCAGTGCTGTAATGAAAATTTCAATATTATATTCAAATGCCTCAAGGAAAAACAAACTATCATTAGCAAATAAAAGGTGAGTGGTCATTGGTGCTTTCCTAGCAATATAAATACCTTTCAAAAGCCCTGGTCGAACATAATACTCAATAAGTGAAGAGAGAGCTTGAGTTACCAAACAAAATAAATAAGAAGATAGGGGATCATCCTGTCTTATACTTTTTTGGGGCTTTTCAACATCATATAATTGCCCATTTATTTTGATTTTATAAGTAAATCGAAGAGGTACAGTTTTGAATCCACTCAACCCATTTTTTATGGAAACCCATTTGATTTAGAAGATCAAGAAGGAAGTCTCATTCAATATTTTCATAAGCTTTGCTCATGTCAGCTTTCACAGCTAAACAAATGTTTTGAGAAGTTCTTTAATTTTTAAGAAAGTGACAAGCTTCCTGGGCAATTAAAATGTTTTCAAATATTGATCTTCTTGGAATAAATATTGTTTGTGTTTCAGAAATTTAATCTCCTATCCATAGTTGAAGTCTATTAGATAAGATTTTCGAAATAACTTTATAGATAAAATTAGCACAACTAATAGGCATGAAAGAGGTCACCATATCTAGATTAGTGCATTTGGAATAAGTGCAATAATAATTTCATTGATATCTTCGAATGAAGCATTATTGTTCATAAAATCCTCAACTAGATTCAGCCAATCTAATTTAATATCTTCTCAGGATTTTTTAAAAAAGAATCCTCCAAAACCATCAGGCCCTGGGGATTTATCACTACCCAAGGACCATACTGCTTCTTTTATTTCATCAAGTGTGACTTCAGCAAACAAGCAGGAATTCATTTCATTAGTAACCACTTTTTTGGTCTTATGTAAAATAGGATCATAATATCTTTCTCCATTTGATTTAAACACATTATTATAATATGTTATAATCTCATGGATAATATCCTCTTTCTCATGAATCCATTCGCCATCTTCTTTCTTAATAGAAGTGATGCGATTAATAGGTCTCTTTAGCTTAGTAATAGCGTGATAATATTTAGTGTTCTTATCACCCAACTTAAGCCATGTATTACGAGATCTAAGTGCCCAGTACATTTCTTCTTTTTTCCACAAAGTTTCTAGATTCTTATTCAAACTTTCCAACCTTTCTTTAATTGAAACCGAGTAGGGATAGTTAAATAGCTTCTCCTTCTGAGCTAGTGAAGATGTTATGAGTAATCTATTATTTAGAACTCTCTTCCTAGCCCAAAGAGAAACATATTTATTAATATGTTTGATCTTGCAACCAAATTTTTTAATTCCTATACATGAATCAAATATTTTAGTCTTCCAATTATCGTAGATAATTTGACAAAAAGAGTCTTCAAGAAGCCAACTCTTATCAATCATAACTCTATTATTCTTAAAAACATTAGACATACCATGATTAAGGATAATAGGAGAGTGATCTGACCCTACTGGAGGGAGAACATAGCACCATGAGTCAGGAAATTTAGTCATCCAAGCTTGTTCACAAGAATTATCTTCTGCTTAATGAGCTGGTTGCCATTCCTCTTATTAGACCAAGAGAAATTACATCCTTTAGAAATCAGCTCAAAAAGATTATTAGTTGAAATAACAGAATTAAAGAGGTCTATATTACTCTTATGTAAATTACCAATTTCTCCTCCCATTTTATGAGAAGGAAATCTAATTAGATTAAAGTCTCCCAAAATACATCTACAAAGGGCTGTATCAGGAAGGTCAAAGAGTCTATTAATAAAATTAGATTTATCAGCATCTACAGGGGGCCATAAACAAAAACAACTTCATAGAAACCCATAACCAGAAAATCATAGGTATAGTGAATCATATTATTATCAGAGCTAATAAGCTTGAAATTATCAGTGATTTTAGCAAAAACAGCTAATCCACTAGAAAGTCCTTCAGGGTCTATATGAGCCACAAGACTCATATTAGTTTTAGAGCTTAATTTAGACACAAAATTAAATTTATTCTTAGTTTCAGAAAGGAAAATTACCTCAAGATGGCAAGCCTTAACCATGTCAACTAGGCTCAGTCCTGTCAAGGGCGTTCCAACCCCTTGACAGTTCCAAGCTTGTATCATTGATGGTCAAGGGGTTGAAGAGGGTCAACCCCGCAAACCACTTCTGTATCAAGCTCTTCTGAGATGATTTCTTCCTCCCATTTGTCTTCATACTCAACATTACCATTCTTATCATAGATGTTTGACTCTGCCATCTCATCATCATCCCCATAAATAGGGATGTTGAGAGTTGCAGAGACTTGAGAGAGTTCATCATCTTCAAGAGGTAAATCCAAGGTCCTTTCTAACTTGCAAAGTACGATTCTTATGCCTTTCAAGTGAACCAAAACAGATGTTGTTATCAGAGTTTTTGGTTATAGAGGAATCTATCACAACCTTAGGGCTATGACTTTTAGTTGGGCTACAATTAGGCCCACAAAGTTTATGCACCTCTCTTGGGCTAAGAGGCCTAATTGAGGATTCAAAAGCCACTCTATCCATCAGAACTACAAAGGCCCAAGTTAACTTTAGGCAGAATAAGAAGAGATTGGACCACATTAGAATGGACCACATTAGAATTTCCCACATTAATCAAAGAAACATCATCTTAAAAAGCCCTCTGATTCTGAACTCTATTTTTAATCTTCAAAGGTTTTTTAGCTTTCTTCTTGACAGAGTTTCCACCACTTTCAGCTTTAAACACAAAATCATTGGATTTCTTTTCAATATATGTGTATCTAACCCAATTACCCTGTTTATTAATAAGCTTATGAGGGTTGTCACAGTTTCTCTCCTCATGGGAGACTATACCACAGACGTGACAAAGTCAAAAAGCTTCTCGTATTTGAATGAGAAGCAAACCGATTGACCACTGGAGATCTCAAACATAAACCCATATAAAAGGGGTTTAGAAATAGGACAACTAATGCGAGTTCTCACTGTAGAATTATCCTTAAAATTATCAGGTTTAGAAAGCTCAATCTCAGAGTCCGAACCAAGTTTAACAGCAGTTTTTTACACATTTCCTTTTTTAAAAAGAGAGGGGGGATACCCAAAATCCTGACCCAGTAGGAAGTTTCATTTAAAATACCAGGGTTCTTAATACATTCATCATATTTTTGAACAAGAACATGGAATCCGAAAATGTGATAACGTTGATTCTCCCAAACAGTATTTAAGTCCTTTTGTTTCTCAAAATTAACAACACATAGGTTCAACCCACGTTTATCAACAGAGATTCTACCAGAAATGCCCCAATGTTGGATAATTTTTTTTAAGATAGTTCAAGTTGATATTACATGTAGCAATAACTCGAATAAACAGTTTAGGTTCTTCAAAAGCAGCATAAATTGCCTCTCTATCAGGAGAGAGGGTTAGTTCCTCGTCAGATCTAACCTTCCCATCATCTTTAATGTAAGCCATAAAGACTAAAGAGAGAGAAAAGGCGAATCCTAGAAGATGAGAGTAAATGAGAAGTCAATAAAACACGAAATCAAAATCCGTATATATCTAAACCCTAGGATATATATATATATATATATAAGATCAATCTTCATAAAGCGAAGTAAGAGTGAGAAAGAAGCGTGATTTAGATCACCAGAACAGACTGGAAGGAGGACGTTTAGGTCGGAGATCGGTGGCGAAGGGGGGTAGGGTTTCCATCTCGGGAGTAGTGCCATAGAGTGTCTACTTACCAAAAATAACAATTTATTTTTTCTGATTAAGAAGGTAAGATTGTAAGGTATTTTTATTTATAAAGTAGAAATAACAACCAAATGTTTAATTTTAGAGTTAATAACGTTTTTAGTTAAAATTTAAATATTTATAAAAAATATAAAAAATATTTTAACATTTTTAATTTAATAATCATATATTTGGTATTTTTCTAAATTGATTTTAAAGGTCTAATTTTTTTAAAGATCTAAAATCACTTTCAAATGATTATTTTAAAAACAATCTCAAACGGGTATTAAGTCTAATAGTTTTTCACTTTTTTGCTTGAATTGTGGTTAATCTTTTTATCAAATAACAACTCTTTAAATAGTGTGATTTAAAGTAAACGAGTAGAGCTCACATAATTTTAAAAAACTCTATTATATCTTTATTTCAATATTTTTTTATAATTAATTTATTAATTTTTTAAATTGTTATTGAGTTTTTTTTATCAATATGTCTAGTTCTTTAACTTGTTATAAAATATTTAAAAATAGTAAAATACTTTAAATATTAATATACGAATTACTATAGATAATAATACAATTTTTCTAAATTAAATATATTTATTTTTCATGTATAATAAAATATTTTTTTTATAAATCCTATTATTCTATTTATTCTAGTTGAAAAAAAGAAAACTGTAACTACAACTTTCAAATTAAAAAAAATTATGACTAAATATTTTAATGTGAAAACAAATAAAAAAAAGTAAAGCTTTCAATGCTAGAGCGAAATAAAAAGAAAAAGAAAAAATTGTAACTAAACTTTGCTGCTGTCAAAACGAATTGAAACAAGAGGAAATTACTTTGTAAAGCCTCAAATTTACAAAGTTTATATTAAACATCCCAACTAAAAAACAATTCTATAAACATCCACTTTTCCAACTAGCTGGTTAGATTTTTTACCATACTACCCCCGTTCGTAATGGGCACAGACCCATCAAGTGTTGTACAATTTTTCCATGTATTACATATTTCTCGATGGGTACATACCTGCGAAGTGTTCTTTAAATTTTCTTTACTTGGTTCTTATAAATTCATTACACTTAAAGCCTATAAGGCATGGACCCATATAGTTTGTTTTTCAACAAGTCTTTTCTTAAAGGCCTAAGAAGCATTTCAGATATTTAATGGGGCTGAACCCTTATTGCCCAAATCCTTACAACACTCCTAATGGGCCTGGACCCAACAAGAACAAAAATTCTTTTTGGGCTGGCCCCTCCATGCCCAATTAACCAATTAGCAAAGTCCAAAGGGATTTTTATACTGGACAAAAAACACAACATCAAATTCAAACTAAATTCAACGAACCCAGATCAACAATTGAAGAACAACAATGGAGGTACAACCGAGAATGTTTCATATACAAGAATTGAAGATTACAAATCACGTATTGAAATCAGTAAAACAATGAGAAAAATAAAAATCATGTTCAAAATTCCAAATCGCCGATGGTGGAGATTGGACCCATCACGGGATGAGATGCCTCAACGTTTGGACCCATCAACAGAATCGGCTTCGAAGGTATGGACCCATGGTGGTGTTGCAGATGGTGGGAAGCGGATATTCTAGGTGGTTAGCGGTGGTCCATGAAGATGAAACTAATTCGAAATTAATTCGAATTTTGATTCAGCCGGAGAACCCAATGACGATGACGAGATGGGATGGGGTTGATGGTGTTGATTTGATAGAGATGGTTTAAGTTGTTCATGGCGGTGAGCAGGTGAACAGATTTGGTAGTGATTTGGTTTCGGGTGGTGGTGGCTGCTGGTGTGGAGGTAAGTAACGATGGTGGATGGTTGTTGATGGGAGCTGTGGATGCCGATGCTGGTGGTGATGGGAGGTGGTGTTGGGTGGGTGGTGGGAGGTGGTGATGTCGACAGCTATTGGTGTGGAGGTGGGGGTGGGTTGGTGTCGGTTTGGTCAGACATTGGTGGTGATTAGAGGTGGGGTTGGGTGGGTGGTGTTGGTTAGATCAGACAGGGTGGTGGTGATTAGAGGTGGTGTTGGGTGGCCGATGGTGGTTTGGTCAGATTTGGTGGTGATTAGAGGTGGTGGTGGTTTGGTATTGGTTAGATCAGAGAGAGTGGTGGTGATTAGAGGTGGTGTTGGGTGGGTGATGGTGGTTTGGTCAGATATTGGTGGTGATTAGAGGTGGTGGTGGTTTGATGCCGAGGGGGGATGGTGGCTGGTTTGATGATGATGGTGGCGGAGATGGGAGGTGGTGGTGGATTGGTGTCTTCTTGGTCAGATAGTGGTGGGTCGGTGGCGGGTCGGTGCAGTTACAGTGAACTGGAGGGGAGTTAAGGGGAGGGGGGTAGGTTATGCCGAGGGAGAAGAAAGGGGATGGGGGTGGGGTTTATATAATGGTCTTACAGGATTTGTTTGGACATTTTGCCCATATTAGTTGGTTTCTAATTTCTAGTTGGGCTGGTGGAGGTATTTTGTAAACAGAGAGGAGTGATAGGCCTTTAAAACTTAATGGCCCTTGAAACAAAAGATAAACTGATTGTGCTGTCAAAACGAATTAAAAAAAACTAATAGTAGCACATATGTAAAACAAGCCCCAAGTAGTGAAAGTTTGGGAAAAAAATTAGACATACAATTGGGATCCATTTTCTTGAGAGTTGTTGAAGTATTAAAAATTAATTTTCAACCCCCAATTCTAGTTAAAATTCTTTAGGATTTAGTCTTAAGTGTTAGGAAAGTATGAGTTAGTGGAACGTCGTAGTCACATGTAATTGGTTAGTATTTTTTGTCTTTTTGTGTTCTTTATGCTTTTTTCTTCTCTTTTCTTGGTTTCAACAATTTCTAAAACCAATTCAAAAAAAAAAAAAATACTTTGATTTCTATAATTTTTAAGGATCGCTTTTCCAGATTTTTTGTTTTTCCCATATTTTCTGGGATATACAAAGAATCTTTATCTTTTTTAACAATTTTTTTTACCTGAGTTGGATTCTTTCTCACCTAAACCTAACTTTTACCACTTTCGCTTTTTCTATTCTCTAAAAAAGCTAACCAACGAGACATCACTCGATTAATATTCGACGACTGTAATAAGAATGTTAAGAACAACACGGCTACTAGAAATCAAAATACAGCCAAAGACAAGACATGACAAAGCAATCAAACTGTGAACAAAAGCTCATCAACTAGGGTGGAACAGTTGAGTAACGGAAACCAATTTGAAGAGCGGAGAAATCCAAAAATGATTGTTCAGACTAGTGAAACGAGTCTGACTGAAGTTCACCAAGTAACAGAGAAGCAATCGATCTAGTTAAGGTGAAAGAATAGGTAATGAGAAAACCAAATGGGCGACTCTGTTTGAAGGCAAAATAAAAGCACATCTCAAGCCCGATTACCATGAATCAACTGTTAATGAGGGTAAAATGACTATTAATCTGCCTTAAGACGTGTTTGATGAAGGTGGTAAAGTATGGTTGAACAGCTTAGTGGTGCAATTCATAGGAGCGGCTTCGCAGTTTTATATGTTAACTACTTTTGTGAGGTATCAATAGAAAGGTTTTGGTATAATCAACATCAAATCGTTTGGTAGGATGTATATCTTTCAATTTGACAGTCATGTTAATTGTACCAAAGCTTTGGAACAGATCTGGCATGCAGGTGGTAAACCATTTTGAGTGGGATGGGATATATTACTAGTGTGGTGGGTAAACCGGTTCAAATGGACTCAGTTGCAGAGTCTAGAACGAGACTAGGATATGCCCAAGTTTGTGTGGAGGTCAATTTGAATACAAAGCTTCCTAAAGTGGTTTATGTGGATACATGAAGAAGTGAATTGCATGACGTAGAGTTTGTGTGATTGGAGACCTAATTGGTGTCCTACGTGCCAGAGTTTTGATAATTATATGTGTAAAAGTGAAATGAAAGTTTGGGTTAAGATGGAAACTAAGGAAAGTAGGTAGCTAAAGGAGGGATAAAAATTAGAGATATAGTGACCTTCAAAATGATAAAGAAAAGAGATTTGATACTGATGTTGATACTCCTTATAGTATTGAGGAGAATTAGAAGATCTAAAATAAATGAGGAAGCAAGTTGCAGCTATATTTCTCCTGTCATAGAGAATAATTCCTTTAAAGTATTGAACAGACCACTCTCAACAGTAGATGAAGATGTGCTTAGATTGATAAAGAGTGTTGATGGTAGTGGAATAAACAAGCCACCTGATCCATGATCATAGGATCATGGGATGTTAGGGGCTTGAACATGGCACTGAGACATGATGATGTCTCCAAATTTATGTTTAAAAGGGGAGTACAAGTGATGTGTCTATTAGAAACAAAGGTACACTATCATAATATGGATAAATTCATGAAAGAAATTCATAATAACTACAAGATTACACACAACTATAACAAGTAGGGATGGCAACAAATTGGATTTTTGCAAAAAAAATTCAAAACCATATCCATAACCATATAATCTATCAAAAACAAAATCCTAAAGAATATAACCATCAGACTTACTTTTTTAAAACCATAACCGAATAATTCGGATTCGGTTTATTAAGCGGTTTTTTGGATTTTAACCATAACCAAACTATAACTCTATAAATATATTAAAAAATTTATAAAAATATTACAAATACAAGAAAATATATAAAATATTATGTTGATCCTTAATTAAATAACATATTTGTTACTTTTTTTAAGATTTAATATTTAGATTTTAGTTTTGAGATATGAAATTAATTTTTTATCTATATTATTATAAAATATACAAAATAGATGATAAGAAACAGATTTTTGGTTGTTAAACATCGGTTACACTTTTCAAAACCATAACCTAACTATTTTATCCATGGTTACATAATCAGTTTTTAATCGATTTGGATTTCCATCTGTTTCGATTTTAAACCATAACCATTGCCATCCCTAATAGCAAGAATACTAGAGGTAGAGTGTGGATTTTGTGGAAAGAATCTGAGATAGAAGTTGTTCAAATTGAGGAAACGTTTCAAGGGGTTTTGGTGGAAATCACTGAGATCCAGAGTAATACCAAGGTCACATTATGTGCTATATGTGCTAGTAACAATGAAAGAGAGAGACATATACTTTGGAGAGACATTATAAGATGGAGTGCATATAATATGAATAGTATTTTTGGTAGTATTGGAGACTATAATTAAATACTAAGAGTGGAGGATAGACTACATTGTGATGAGATTAATGAGTATGCACAACAGTTTATTAATTCTGTAGAGGCAGCTGAATTACATGAACCAAAACTGTGGTAACTTTTACACATGGAGTAATATGAGCTTAACTAATCTCAGAGCTAGTAGGATTGATAGACTCCTAATAAATGAAAATTGGTTTGGTAAATTACACTCTAATGTGCTATGCCTTGCTCCATTTACTTTAGACCATTGTGCACTACATGTAACAATTGGTTCACAACAAATTAGATGTCCATGCTTATTTAAATTATTTAATGTTTGGAGTAAACATGTTTCTTTTCAGGATGTGGTTAAACAGGCCCAGGAATTGAAATGACTGGTTCTCATATGCACATCTTATACACCAAACAAAAGGAAGTCAAGAAGGTCCTTAAGGTATTTAACATTAAATACTTTTAGAGAAATCCTCAATATGTGTCACAACTTAGATAAAATCTTAAAGAGCTGCAAAACTTTATAATGAATGGCCATGGTAATGATATAATCATGGAGAAGGAGAAGATTTCTCTCAAGAATTTGGAGGTAGTTATATATGAACAAAGTGTGCTGAAACAAAAGGCAAGGGCGATGTGGGCTGATAAAAGTTACTACAGCTCAACTTATTACTATAATATAATTCAAGGAAGGCGGATAAAAAATAAAATTAGTACCTTGGTTGATGATGAAGGGAATATCCTCTCTACACCTATACAAATCAAAGAGGAGTTTATCAAATTCTACAAGCAACTAATTGGAACTGAGGATGATGATAAGGAGGTTTGTTCAAATGTAATTAAATAATTACTTAACATCAGTCTCTTCGGAGAACAAATTAAAAGCTTAGAACAACCTTTCACGAAGGAAGAGATTAAAGAAGTTTTATTATCTATAGATGATAATAAGAGCCCGGGTCCTGATGGGTTTACATCATGCTTCTATAAACAAGCTTGCAATTTGTGGGGGGAGATTTCTGCAAAGCTATTCAAGAAACATTTGATACAAATTACATGTTTAGAGGAGTAAATGCAACAAACATCACTCTTATACCCAAAGTTTAAACACCTACAAATGTAAGCCAGTTTAGACCAATATCTTTTGTCAGTACTTCATATAAAATAATGTCTAGACTGATTTCAGATAGAGTAAAGAAGGCACTACATACTATAATTTCAAACAACAAATCTAAATTTGTGAGTGATGTTCCCTTTGTATGATAAATATATGCCCTTAAAATACATCATTTTAGGTTGAAATTGGACTTATTAGATAGACTTTTGAGCTTATTTCATATTGCACTTTCTCTCCTTAGAATTATGATAATTGTTTTTTTAGAGATTTTATGCGTCAATTTGTGTGTTTTAGTATGAAGTTCTTAGTAACATGTATGCTAGGAAGCACCAAGATGAGGAATAGAAGTGAAGTATAAAGTCTTAGATCAAAAGGAGAGGTCAAAAGAGAAAAAGGTACCACTCAAAGAGATGAAGAGGAGTATAAGAAACTGGAAAGTCGCCACTTCCTGCTGATTTCGAGCCCAAACGGTGCTGATATAGGCCTGGTGGTTCAAACAAGAAAGTTACGCTTCTGAGTTAGCTCGACTTGAGAAGTAGAATCGGGTAATTTGGACGTAAGACACAAAAGTTACGCCTACTTTACTGGAGTGTGTACAACAGATGCGATAAATTACTAATTTGACTTGGGCCTTTAATCATTTAATTAAATAAGATAAGGCCCAATCTGATTTTACTTAGTATAAAAAGCTATTCAGACCTCACTTTTTAGTACGCTTTATGTTTTTCAACTTTTAGAAGACAGAAAAAATACAGAGAGAAGATCAGAAGCTGGAAAAATTCCTTTCTCCAACAACAGCTTAAAATATCTCTATTTAGGTTTTAGTTTTGTTTTTAGGAAAATGTATTCTGTTAATTTCTTTTCTGTATTTACTTTCATTATGAGCTAAACTTACATATACTTGAGAATCGTGTAATGAGTAAAGCCTAGTTTATTTAATTTAGTATTTTCGAATTTGGGATGATCTTAATTTAATTCAAGTTAGGTTTTTCATATTGTTTATTATTTCATTCTTATTTACTAATTTTAATGGAGCTGGGAATTAGAATTATGTTATAGTAATTAGGTTATTCACTAGTGGCGGTGATCACCTTGATGGGGGGGGGAGGTTAAATACTGAACTAATTAATAAACGCGTGGTATTCATCAATGATCCTGACGGACTTGACTAACCGCGTAGCCAATTGGGTAAAAATCTTAATCATCTAAACGTAGCCTATAATCACCATGATGGGGTTGTAATATTGTAAGATAGCTCCAAAGTCTACCCTGACGGGAGTTAGGATATCGTAGAGTCCCGACTAGTACAAAATTACCAACTTGGCCCTTAAACTAAAGCACTAAATCTATGAGCTCAGGTGGCTCCCCTAGAGATACTCAAGTATAGCTCTCATTTTTGCGTCTACAACTTTAAGTATTTAATTTATTTACTTTCAGTGATTTAATTCTTTGCGTCCAGTAGTTTAATAATCGACAAACAAACAAATATATCTTTTATCTTTTATTTCCATATTTGTAATTAATTCTACTTATACTTTAACCACATTGGTTATACCTCCCAGTCCTTGAGACGAAATCCCTTATATCTTATCTATTACTTGGAATGACCCGTACACTTGCGGTCAGTTGTTCCTCCTAACCTAATTTTAATTGGCCAAATTTAAAGTGGTAAATGAGATTGCGATAATAGTCAATACAAAATACCCAACTTAAAATAAATTATACAATCCCAAATTCGGAAAAACATCAAATTGTATAAATTAGGGCTTAGCCCATGTTGCGATTCCCAAGCACTAAATGTTTAGCTCATATTCAAAGTAAAAAAGAATAAATATATTAAAAGCATACATGTTTCCTAAAAACATAAATAAGGCTGAGAACCTAATTATAGGAATGGATTGAGCTGTTGTTGAAGAAAGATGATTTCTCCAGCTCTAAGTCTTTCTCTGCCTTTTTACTCTCTTTAGACTTTTGGAAAAAATGAAACGTACTAAAAAATGAGGTCTAAATGGCTTTTTATACTAAGTAAAATCGGATTAGGCCTTTATCTTATTTAAAAATAATTGAAGGCCCAAGTCTAATTAGTAATTCCCATAACTGTTGTACACACTCTAGTAAAACAGGCATGACATCTTCCTCTTATGTCCAAATCACTTGATTCCAGTCTACAATTCGAGCTAACTTAGAGGCACACCTTTTTCATTTGAACCACCAGGCCTGGATCAGCACCGTTTGGGCTCAAAATCAGCTGGAAGTGACAACTTTCAAGTTTCTTATGCTCCTCTTTATCTCTTTGAGTGGTACATTTTGCTCTTTTGACCTCTCCTTTTGATCTAAGACTTGAAACTTCCATTTCTCCTCCTCATCTTGGTGCTTCCTAGCATCCATGTACCTAATAAATTCATGCTAAAACAAAATAAATTAATGCACAAAAGCTCTAAAAACGCAAATAATATAAGTCTAAGGGAAGAAAGTGCAATATGACAAAATAAGCTCAAAAGGGATACATCAACCACATATTTCTTCACATTCTCCTTTGTAGCTTTAATAGGCTCCTCAATCACATCTTCACTCACATCATCAACCACATCTTCAACTACCTCTTCAACTACATCTTCCACTACAACAGACTCCACTTCTTTTTCAGTCCCATCCTTTACCTCTTTCGGCTTGACAGTTGTCTATTTCTCCTTCATGACTAGGAAAGTAAGTGGTGGGAGTTTCTTCCCACTTCTGAGAGAAATTGCTCTACACTTTTTGAAGTGACGAGAAATCTATGTATCACTGGGTAGTTATCCTGGTGGATGCTGATTTAGTTGTTTTTCCATTTGGGATACTTGATCTTAAATGCGACACTCTGTTCGTTAAATTTGTCACAGAAAGATTGCTGTGTTAGTTGCACCCTATGTGTAATAGAGATTAGCGTTTGTAAATATTGTTGAACATCCAACGCACCTTCTTAAGGTTGAGCAGGTAAGGCATTCTGATTCATACTTTTGGTGTAAGCGTCTTGTACAAGTTGCTGTGGTTGGTTTCCATAATTGTGTCCCCCTTGGTAGTGATTATGTGGTTTAGGTTGGTAGTTTTCCCTTGGGGATGCGGCTGATATGCGCTAGTCTGATTCGCGGCCCCATTCGGATTTGAATATTGGAAACCAAGATGATTTATGTTTGGTTGATAATCCTGAACACTTGAATTATAGTGCCCTCGGTTGGAAATAAACATTACGAAATCTGGATTGATTTGATAACTCTCCCAATTATGATTATTTAGTCCACAGTTTGAACACCCATACACCTCTTGTGTAACATTCCCATCTGCCCTTCTACCTGTAAAACCTTATTTGATAGCCAAAAAAAGTAAGCTTTCTCAATTGTTTCTCAAGTGTATTCTTCAGTTTATTCTCTAATGAAGAGATCTTTTCATCAATTCCGTCACTACTATCTCGATATACTGCACCTCGGTTAGGTGTTCTCACGGTACTCCATCTGGTCTCATTCTTCATTGTATGGTCTAATATTATATTTGCATGATTTGGCATTACCTGTAAGAACCTCCTCCGCATAACAAATCTAAATCTTTTCTAGAACGTCGTTCAATGCCTTTATAAAAAGATGGAGATCTTCTGTTCTTTGGAAAACCCTTGATATGGTACTCTTCTTAGGCATATTTGAAATCTTGTACAACATGAACCTAGGGGTTCACCTTGTTCTTGCTCAAATGATGTCAATTAAAGTTGTGCGTTCAACCTTATATTTCTCGGATAATAACGATCAAAGAACATTGTTTGTAGCTCATCCGAATTAGCGATTTGACCTCTTTTTTGTTGATCATGCCACTCACTTGCTCAATCTATAAAAAAATCTAAAAATCGTGAAGTACATTTGTTTTCTATTCACACCTTGCGTAATACACGCATCAAATATCTGCATAAAAGTCTGTACTGCACGAATTGCATCTTCTCCAGGCACTCCTCGAAAGTTTTAGAAGTCTCGGAATTGATTTAGCATACCCGGATCGGGTCTAAATTTAGAAACTTGAATATCTGGGGGCCAACACCTATAATAGGTGCTCTGAATGGTTGTTGTTCATGAACTTGCATGAACCATGGATCATATCCTAATTGGAATTGAGCATGTCCTCCAGGTGGAGGTGGAATTCTTGATTGACTGACTGGAATTTCTTGGTTATTTGCCATCTCTTTCTGCAATACCTGAATAACTGAAAGAGACAAAAACAAAAGAAAATGTAAAACGGAAAATTACAACTAACTCTAATTGAAGGGATAAACACAAGGGTCACACACTGCAATCCTGGCAGCGGCGCCAGAAACTTGGTCGCTCTTCGAGTGTGATAAAAATCAACACTAAATAAGAGAAGCGGCTTGTGTTTTTGTATTTTTCAGGTCCATAGATTTTGGTGTATGTACTCGGACCCTGAGGGTGTAATAAAAGATGCTAGGAAACGTTAAATAGTACAACGCAAGCTAGAGAAATAAATGGACGACTTAAACAACAACAATCTGTTAGCCTTACCTTGTTTTTATTCCCGTTTTAATATTCGACAAATCATTCTTTAACTAAAATTCATTTGGTATCACTTTTAAATGTTTTCCAAAACCCCTCATTAGATTAGTCATCTTAAAATCCTTGAACTTGAGCTTCATTAGTACAGTGGCGCGGTACACCGGACAACATCTGCGGTACACCGCAGTACCACGGACCAAAGGCGCGGTGCACAGCTAGTCCGAACAGAAAGTAAGAAAATGTGCGGTACACCGGACTGAAGGCGCGGTACACCAGACCAAGGGTGCGGACCAAAAACACGGTGCATGGGGTAGCCCGTCAGTCAGCTATGAAATCGATACGAGGAAAAGTGCGGTACACCGCACCATATCCGCGGTACACCGCGAGAAAGGGTTTCCTGCACTTTAGAACAAGACAAAGCTTATATCCGTTGGAGTTTAAATCTATCCGTTAGATAGAAGCCTTTTTACCGTTGGAAGCTTATTTCAGCTATAAATTGAAGCTCATTCAAGACACATATCATCCCTTTCATCTACCAATCTTAAGAGCAATTAATATTATCATTCAAGAAGGTTTCAAAGGAGCATTCAAGTCATATTCATTCCTCAAGCTACATAGTTTATATCCACTCATTTAGGAGTCTAGTTACAAGCTATTATAACACCCCTAAACACTTTTCATTTCCTCTTAGTTCTTGTAATAGATTAAGAGAGAAGTGTGAGTATAGGTTCTATACTTGGTTCCTTGTGTTGGTGATAACACAAGTGTATTTCCTTCAAGGTTTTGAAGTGGTTGCAAAGGGTTTGTAATCTCACCCGGGTTAAAGAGTTACGAAGATTAGTTGAGAATCTTGCAAATCCTAAGGAGGCTTCCTTAGGTAGTGGATGTAGGGAAATCGAACCACTATACATCGTTGTGTATCTCTCTATCCCTACACTCTTTACTTTTCCGCACTCTATATGCTTGATAAAATGCTTATATTAATAGTTTGATAATATTGTCTTTTAGGATTATCTAGTTCTTGACTATTTAGTTAGCTAAAACAATAGGATTCAAATTAGCTTTTAATTTTATTTACTTGAAATAAAATTAGCCGATTAATTTCCATTGTCCTATTCAACCCCCTTCTAGGACGCATATAGAATATCAATTGGTATCAGAGCCTAGCTCTATTGTACTTACTCGTTTATAGAGTTAATACGATATGGACTCTAATCAACCGGAGGTTCATGTTCTACTAGACCTCCGCTTTTTGTAGGAAAAGATTACTTTGGATGGAAAAAGAAAATGGAGATTCATGTCAAAGGAATTGATTACTTTTTGTGGCTTGCTATCAAGAAGGGTCCTTACATTCCTTATGTTGATGGTAGTCAAACGGTTGAGAAAGATGAAGATGATTACAATGCTCAAGACATAGCCAAACTCACCAAAAACAACAAATCTATGAACATACTCATAAATGGGTTAAGTGTCACGGAATATGCTAGAGTTAGTGAATGCAATTCGGCTCATGAAATGTGGCAACTCTTGGAACTATCATATCAAGGAACGGAAGATGTCAAGGAAACTAAGATCGGTCTTTTTATCACTAAGTATGAGCTATTTCGTATGGAGCCCGATGAAGCCTTAAATGCTATGCATCAAAGATTTTCTAACATTGTCAACACCTTGAAGACTCTTGGTCAAGAGTACACCAACAAAGAACAATGCCGAAAAATCTTATTTGCTCTTCCAAAGAAATACAAATCAAAAATCAACTCTATAAGAGATACTAAAGATCTTTCAAAGATGACGGTTCATGAACTCATTTGCAACCTCATGACGGAAGAGCTCGTGCTTGAAGAAGAAAAGATAAGAGATGATGAGGAGAAGAAGATTAAGAAATCCATTGCCTTCCATGCCTTGAGTAGCAAGTTGAAAGAACGAAAAGAAAGGAAGGAAAGTGAAGAAGAAGAAAATTCACATGAAGAAGAAACTAGTGAAGATGAAGGAGTAGTTATGTTGGCAAGAGATATGAAAAAATTTATGAGATACAAACGTTTTGCCAAGAAAGGAAGTTCTTCCACACCCTATAAGAAGAATGTGAGAGCTATCAAACAAGATGATCCCACTTGCTATCATTGCAAGAAAGTTGGTCACATCAAAACTTATTGTCCTCTTCTTCAAAAGGAGAAACCAAAGAGACCAATGCATGCTAATATCACTTGGGATACTCAAAACTCGGATGAAGAAGAAAGTGATAATGAGAATGTTAATCTTGTTGCCTTTATGGGAGAACTTGGAAATGATGAAGATACTTCTTGGGATGATGATCATACTATCCAAGAACTAAGCAATGCCGGTTCAACTCACTTTGCCTTTATGGCAAATCATGATGAGGTAACTCCTAAATCTAAACTTTCTTTATCTAATGATGATGCTAGTGAGCAAGATATTCATGAGGCATTTGATTCTCTTTACAATGATTTTTTAAACTCTATTGAAACAAACAAAGTTTTAACAAAAGATTTAGAAATTGAAAGAAATAGAAGTAAAGAGATTTTAAAAGCTTTGGAAGATTGTCAAAATCTTAGTGATGAATGTATAGATGAAAATGAGAAACTTCATCTTATTGAGAAAAGTCTTTTGGAAGAAAAAGCTTTGTTAGAGAAAAAGATTGAGGATCAAAATGCTATTATTTTAAAATTTACAAATGGGCAAGAAAACTTGGATTTGAGTTTAGGTTCTCAAAAATTAGCTTTTGAAAAAAGTGGTGTTGGATATGATCCATCAACTAAACAAAAACTCTTAAAAAATGTTTTTGTTAAATCAAAAATTTCAAATGCAATTTCGTCTTCTTCAAAATCTTCTATCACTTGCACTTATTGTGAAAAACTTGGTAATAATGCATCTCATTGTTACTATCGAAAATTAATGGATTTGGGATCTCTTGTGCCACTTTGGAAAAGGCCTATATGGGCTATAAAAAGAAAATCCACTAACCCTCATGGACCCAAACCAAATTGGGTACCTAAAGCCTAAATTATTTTTGTGTGTAGGGATTGAGTATCAAGAAGCAAAATATATGGCTCCTTGATAGTGGATGCTCAAGACATATGACCGGGAACCCTTCATTATTTACACATCTCTATAAAACAAAAGGTGATAGAGTTACTTTTGCCGACAATACTAAAAAACGTGTTTTGGGTAAAGGTAATATTGGTAATATGAATTCTTTACTTATTTCAAAAGTTTTGCTTGTTGAGGGTCTATCTTTTAACTTGCTTAGTATTAGTCAACTTTGTGATGTTGGTTATTGTGTTAAATTTGAAGCATCTAGATGCATTGTTTTCAAAAATGATGAGTTAGATACTATCTTTATTGCTAAAAGATCGGATAATGTTTTTGTAGTTGATCTTGAGAGTCTTATGTGTCAACGTATAAAATGCTTGTCCGTGGTTAATGAAAGTTGGCTTTGGCATAGACGTTTAGGACATGCTAGCATGGATTTAATTTCAAAATTGTCTAGAAAAAATCTTGTTGTTGGTTTGCCTATTTATAAGTTTGATAAAGATAAACTTTGTGATGCATGTCAACTTGGTAAACAACATCGTTCATCTTTTAAACCCATAAATAAGGTCATCACCGTTAGGCCACTTTAATTATTGCATATGGATCTTTTTGGTCCCGTTGATGTCACTAGTCTAGGAGAGTCTAGATATGTTTTTGTTGTTGTTGATAATTACACTAGATATACATGGGTGATGTTCCTTGCTTTAAAAAATCAAGCCTTCAATGAATTTGCAAAACTTTGTAGAAAGGTGCAAAATGAGAAAGGCTACTCTATTACATGCATTCGTAGTGATAATGGTAGTGAATATGTGAATTCTCCTTTTGTGCATTTTTGTGATGAATTTGGCATTGAGCATAATTTTTCGGCTCCTAGAACTCCCCAACAAAATGGGGTAGTGGAAAGGAAAAACCGAACTCTACAAGAAATGGCAAGAACAATGCTAAAAGAACATAGCTTGCCTACATACTTTTGGGGTGAAGCCGTTCATACGGTTTGTTATGTGTTAAATAGAGTTCTAATTAGACCCCTTATTAAGAAAACCCCTTATGAGCTTTGGAATGGTAGACCACCAACTATTGCATATTTTCGTGTTTTTGGGTGCAAATGTTTTATCTTAAACACTAGGGATTATTTGGGCAAATTTGATGCAAAATCGGATGAAGGTATTTTTCTTGGCTATTCCACTAAGGGAAAAGCCTATCGTATTTTCAATAAACGCACTCGTACCATTGAAGAATCTATGCATGTTGACTTTGATGAGACTAACCCTTTTTGTATCAAGAAAGTAGTAGATGTTGAAGATACTCCACAAGATCAACCCTTAGAATCTCCTACTCAAGAATTAAAATCTCATGATGAATCTCTTAAGGAAAATGGTCAACTCTCAAATGAAGCTAATACGGATTTACCAAAGTGTTGGAAAAACATCAAAGATCACCCAAGTGAATTAATTCTAGGTGATCCAAATGAAGGTGTAACCACTCGTTCTCGTATAATTGCTCTATGTGCTTATCAAACATTCTTATCTCAAATTGAGCCCAAGAATATTAAAGAAGCCTTGCTAGATGATCATTGGATAAACGCTATGCATGAGGAATTAAATCAATTTGAGCGTAGTAAAGTTTGGACTTTAGTTGAGAAACCAATTGGCCCTACTATTATTGGCACAAAGTGGGTGTTTCGCAACAAGATAGATGACACCGGTATAATCACTAGAAATAAAGCAAGGTTAGTTGCTCAAGGATATAATCAAGAAGAAGGTATTGATTTCGATGAAACTTTTGCTCCGGTAGCTAGACTTGAATCTATTCGTATGTTGCTTGCTTTTGCTTGTTATATGAATTTTAAACTTTACCAAATGGATGTCAAAAGTGCTTTTTTAAATGGTTTTATAGATGAGGAAGTTTTTGTTAAACAACCACCGGGTTTTGAAGATCCAAAATTTCCAAATCATGTTTTTAAACTTTCAAAAGCTTTATATGGTTTAAAACAAGCACCTCGTGCTTGGTATGAATGTTTAAGCAAATTTTTGTTAGAAGATGGTTTTAAACGAGGAAATATTGATTCCACCTTATTTATAAAAAGGTCTTCAAAAGATATCCTTCTTGTTCAAATTTATGTGGATGATATAATATTTGGTGCTACTAATGAAAATCTTTGTGAGAATTTTTCTAAAAGCATGCATAAGGAATTTGAGATGAGCATGATGGGAGAATTGAATTACTTTCTTGGACTTCAAATCAAGCAAATGAAGGATGACATCTTTGTAAATCAAGTCAAATACACAAAAGAATTGATCAAAAAATTTGGACTTGAAGATGCAAAGGAAATTGGAACTCCAATGAGCACATCCACCAAATTAGACAAAGATGAAGATGGTAAGGATGTTGATGAGAAAACATATCGAGGTATGATTGGTAGCTTACTTTATTTAACCGCTTCTAGACCCGATATTATGTTCTCCGTGTGTCTTTGTGCTAGATTTCAATCCTCTCCTAAAGAATCTCATCTTAGTGCCGTTAAGCGTATTTTTAGGTATTTAAAAGGAACCCTAATTCTAGGACTTTGGTACCCAAAATTTACCTCTTTTGAACTAATAGGTTATTCGGATGCCGATTATGCCGGTTGTAGACTTGATAGGAAGAGTACTAGTGGAAGTTGCCAATTCTTAGGTCAATCCCTTGTATCTTGGTCTAGTAGAAAACAAAATAGTGTTGCTTTATCCACGGCCGAAGCCGAATATGCTGCGGCCGGAAATTGTGTTACTCAAATTCTTTGGATGAAACAAACCTTACTAGATTTTGGCCTAGAGTATGATTGTGTTCCCATTCGTTGTGATAACACTAGTGCTATCAATCTTACCAAAAACCCTATTCAACACTCTAGAACGAAACACATAGAAATCCGTCATCATTTTATCCGTGATCACACTCAAAAAGGGGATATTGTGCTTGAATTTGTCACTTCGGAAAATCAACTAGCCGATATTTTTACCAAACCTCTACCCCAAGATCTTTTTGAGAAAATTCGTTGTGAGATTGGCATGCAAATTCTCTAAACTTCTTATCTTGCCGTTATTGTTATTGCTTTTGGTGTATATTATCTTGTTGCTAACATTTTCTTGGTGTTATAGGGTCCTTGAAGCTTCTAATTGTTATCCATTTACTCCTTGTTTTTACTCAAATGTATTTTGACCCCTTAAATTTTCAAAAATCTTATCATTGATTCTTTTTGTTGTTGACAAAGGGGGAGAAATTTTAGTTAAACTTTTTCAAATGCATTTTGTGAGGGGGAGTTTTTCTAAAAACTCTAGTGATTAGTTTGAGGGGGAGTTTTTGATTAAAACTTTATCTAAGGCATCTTCAAAAGTTTATGATTTGTCAAACATCAAAAAGGGGGAGATTGTTAGCCTTACCTTGTTTTTATTCCCGTTTTAATATTCGACAAATCATTCTTTAACTAAAATTCATTTGGTATCACTTTTAAATGTTTTCCAAAACCCCTCATTAGATTAGTCATCTTAAAATCCTTGAACTTGAGCTTCATTAGTACAGTGGCGCGGTACACCGGACAACATCTGCGGTACACCGCCGTACCACGGACCAAAGGCGCGGTGCACAGCTAGTCCGAACAGAAAGTAAGAAAATGTGCGGTACACCGGACTGAAGGCGCGGTACACCGGACCAAGGGTGCGGACCAAGAACACGGTGCATGGGGTAGCCCGTCAGTCAGCTATGAAATCGATACGAGGAAAAGTGCGGTACACCGCACCATATCCGCGGTACACCGCGAGAAAGGGTTTCCTGCACTTTAGAACAAGACAAAGCTTATATCCGTTGTAGTTTAAATCTATCCGTTAGATAGAAGCCTTTTGACCGTTGGAAGCTTATTTCAGCTATAAATTGAAGCTCATTCAAGAGACAAATCATCCCTTCCATCTACCAATCTTAAGAGCAATTAATATTATCATTCAAGAAGGTTTCAAAGGAGCATTCAAGTCATATTCATTCCTCAAGCTACATAGTTTATATCCACTCATTTAGGAGTCTAGTTACAAGCTATTATAACAGCCCTAAACACTTTTCCTTTCCTCTTAGTTCTTGTAATAGATTAAGAGAGAAGTGTGAGTATAGGTTCTATACTTGGTTCCTTGTGTTGGTGATAACACAAGTGTATTTCCTTCAAGGTTTTGAAGTGGTTGTAAAGGGTTTGTAATCTCACCCGGGTTAAAGAGTTACGAAGATTAGTTGAGAATATTGCAAATCCTAAGGAGGCTTCCTTAGGTAGTGGATGTAGGGAAACCGAACCACTATACATCGTTTTGTATCTCTCTATCCCTACACTCTTTACTTTTCCGCACTCTATATGCTTGATAAAATGCTTATATGAATAGTTTGATAATATTGTCTTTTAGGATTATCTAGTTCTTGACTATTTAGTTTGCTAAAACAATAGGATTCAAATTAGCTTTTAATTTTATTTACTTGAAATAAAATTAGCCGATTAATTTCCATTGTCCTATTCAACCCCCCTTCTAGGACGCATATAGAATATCACAATCCTCAGGTAGAAGTGGATGAGAATGGGCATCCTATAGCTCCTCAACATCCAGTTCCTCAAATCTAATCAATCAAAATCAAGAAATTCGTCCTCCACCTGCAGGAAATGCTCAACTCCAATTTGGTTATAATCCATGGTTTGTACAAGCTTCTAAACAATTACTATATAGAGCACCTGCTACAGGTGTTGACCCTCCATATATTAAAGTTGCAAGATTTAGACCTGATCTGGGTATGCTAAATCAATTCTGAGACTTTAGAAATTTTCGAGGAGTGGCTGGAGAAGATGCAATTCATGCAATATATAAATTTATTCAAATATGTGACGCGTGTATTACGCAAGGTGTGAGTAGAGAACATATGTACTTTGCGAATTTCAGATTTTTCCTTATAGACGTAGCGAGTGAGTGTCATGATCAATAACAAAGAGGTTAGATCACTAATTGGGATGAGTTACAAATAGCGTTTTTCACCGTTATTATTCGAGAAATATGAGATTGAACGCACAACTTGAATTGACATCATTCGAGCAAGATCAAGGTGAACCCTAGGTACATGTTGGACAAGGTTCCAGATATGTTTAAGAAAAGTACCAAATCATGGTTTTTCTGAAGAACAACAAATGTCCAGTGAAGAATGAGATGGGATGGAGTACCGTGAGAACACCTACCCGAGGTGCAATATATCGAGATAGTGGTATTGGAAGTGATGAAAAGTTCTCTTCATTAGAGAACATACTGAAGAATACACTGGAGCAACAAATGAAACAACTTACTTTGGTTGTTAAAGAAGGTTTTACGGGTAGAAGAGCTGATATGAACGTCACACAAGAAGTTTATGGGTGTTTGAATTGTGGCGTACATGATAATGATTGGGAGCATTGTCAAAGCAATCCAGAGTCTGTGATGTTTGTTTCCGACCGAGGGAACTATAATTCAGGTGGTCAAGGTTATCAGCCAAACTGAAACCATCATCATTTCCAGTATTCAAATCTGAATGGGGCCGTAAATCCTACTTATGCATATCAGCCACGACCCAAAGGGAATAACTATCAACAAAGACCACATAATAATTACTAAGGGGGACAACATTATGGAAATCAAGCCCATAGACAACCTGTTCAAGATACCTATACCGATAATTTAAATTAGAAAGCCTTACCCGCTCAACCTCAAGAAGGTGCGTTGGACGTTCAACAATCTTTACAAATGCTCATTTCTATCTCACATGAAGCACAAGAAGAACAACAATCTTTCAATGAAAAATTTATCGAACAGAGTGTCGTGTTCAAAATCTTAGAGAATCAAGTAGCTCAGATTGCAAAGAAGCTAAATCATCATCCACAAGGGCAACTCCCAAGTGACACTGACATTCCGAGACAGAGAGAAGATTGTAATGCCATTACGCTTAGAAGCGGTAAGAAATTACCACCACTACCTTTCCCCGTTATGAAATAAAAAGAAAAAACTGTGAAAACAAAAATGGTAAAGGATGTGGTGGAGAAAGAAGGTGAACTGGAAATAATGAGGTGGAAGTTGAGAAAATTCCAAAAAAGCAAAAGAAGAAAGATGTTGCAGTGGAAGAGAATCGCCCTCCTCCACCTTTACCCTCGAGAGTTCAGAAGAAAGGAGATATGAATGAAGATCAGAAATTCATGAATGTGGTGAGTAAGCTTAATATCAATTTGCCATTTTTAGATGTCGTTCGAGAAATGCCAAATTATGTAAAATTCCTGAAAATAGATATCACCAATAAACACATATATCTTGAGAATGAAATGGTAGGTTTGCCAGAAGAATGTAGTGCAATATGCCATAGTAGGTTGCCACCTAAATTGGTTGATCTTGGGATTTTTAATATTAGCATTTCTATTGTTGAGGATTGTCATGGGAGAGCTCTTTGTGATTTGGGATGAGTATTAATCTCATGCCTAGATCGGTTTTTGAGAAGTTATAGATAGGAAATTCAAGGCCCACCACCATGGTCTTGCAAATGGCAGATAGATCCCTCGCACATCCAGAGGGAAGGGTGGAAGATGTCCTCATCAAGGCACGTAGCTTAATTTTTCCTTGTGATTTTATTATACTTGATTATGACGTGAATAGCAATGTCCTCATCATTTAGGAAGACCATTCCTAGCCATGGGGTGTACCATTATTGATGTAGAGGATGGAAAATTAATAATGTGTGTTCAAGATGAGGAGGTAAAGTTCAACGTGTTTAGGGAAATGAAGTTTTTAGATTCCAAGGACGAGTGTTTCCGGGTGGATGTCATTGATCATGCTACGAAAGAGGTATTTAGTGAGATAATTTTTGATTATATCTTCTAGGCTGCCCTAACACTTGATTTACCAGAGATGATTGAAAAGCCTTGTAAAACAGTGGCAACTCTAAATTCTGAAAAATACAAAGCCTAGGTGTCTTGCCTATGAGCTAGTGAGAGAATCAGTGGAGATTGAACCTCAAAAGAAACCATCTATTGAATCTCTTCTGCAACTCCACATCCATCACACTTGAGGTATGCTTATTTGGGTACTAACAATACTTTACCTGTTATTGTTTCAGCTACTTTAACAGTCCTTCTAGAAGATAAACGGTTGCGTGTACTACGAGCCAATAAAGAGGCAATTGGATGGACTATTGCTAATAGCAAATGTATTAGTCCTACCAGTTTCCAACACAAAATCATTCTGGAAGATGAAAGTGCACGCTCAGTTGAAAGACTTGGAGGTTGATGCCAGTAATGAAGGAGGTGGTCAGGAAAGAAGTAATGGTGGGTCCTAGGGTGTTATAAAATTAAGTGCAAAAATAAAGGAACCACTTTACCGCAAGTGTACGGTTGTCCCAAGTAATATATGATAATCAAGTTCGTTCTCAGGGACGGATTAGGGACAACCCAAATATCAATCAAGTAGTAGGAATAATTGCTAAACAGAAAATAAAAGATAATAATTTTTTGTTTGGTTTTTCTAAATTAAAAGATGCAAATAAACTAAAGACTAAAATAAATTAAAAGAAAGGAAATAAAGCAAATAACGACTAACTTCAGATAAGAGAGATACTTGAGTCTCGCAAAGGAATCCACTTAATCAATCTAATCTATGCTATGTTTAAGGGTAGAATTGGAATTATAATATTAATCGGGACTCTAATATCTCCTAGCCCCCTGTCGGGTGGACCTAGAAGCTATCCTAAAGTATCATAAACACCTGTATGGTCGAATATGGCTCTTCGGATGATATGATTTTACCTCTTTGGCTATGTAACTAGTTGAGCCTGTCGGTCAATAACGGACATTACACGGGTATTACCTAGATCTGTATTCAAACCCCCCTGTCGGATGATCACTTCGCTACTAAAGTGAATAGCCCAAATACTAACAGCTAATTCTAGTTGCGCGGAAAAGAATTAGTAATGAAAACAAAGTAATAACCAATATATAAAACTCAATCCTATTTAAATCTAACAATCCCAAATTCAAAACATAGATTAATTAATTAAGGTTCATCCCTTTAATGCGATTCCCAAGTATAAAGAAATTTAGCTCATAATGAAATTAAAGACTAACATAAAATAAAAGGAATTCATGTTCAGTTACAAGAAAGAAATAAATAACCTAAAGGGTTGAATGACTATTGTTGGAAGAACAGGATTCCTCCAGCTTCTAGCTTCTTCTCTCCTTCGTGCTCTGACTTGAAAACCTTAAGCCTCTTGTTTAATTCTCTGAAGTCTGTGAACGTAGGGAGTTAAGGGGTGTATTTATAGGTGTTGGAGGACCCTAGGTCGAATTTGCTTGGAGTGGAAGACAAGTCAAGGACTCTTAAATTCGTAGCTCTAAATTCTAGGAAAGGTAAGATTTTGCTACTGATTTGATTTGGTCATATCTTTTTCAATACTTATCCGTTTGAGAAGTTCCAATATATGAAACCACTTGTCTTGGAAAGAGCTTTCTATTGGTGCAGTCCACTCGTCCAGAATCCATGCCAATCTTTTATTATGACTTAATCTTTAAAACGTAGCTGGATTTTCAGATTTCAAAAGGCAGCTTTATCTTTTCCTCCTTTGAATAAATATTTCCTAAATCTTCTTATTTCCATGTAAATCTTCTTTTCTTTCATCTTTATCTTGACTTGGCCTCTAAGTAATTACCATTTATCTTTTAAAGCTTCACATTAAATAAATAATTAAACCGCATATGCTTAAAAAGAATAAATCAATAAATCAAGAAATAGAAATATGAAAGTGCACTCTAAAAATAGAAACTCGACTAAAAATCATTTCCTAACACTCTAAAAATACATTAAGACTTTATTCTAACTTCTCCTCCTTGGATTGGTCTTTCATGAGATTCAAGAACCAATTAACTTTGCATTAAAAATAGTCAAATTTACGCACAAAAGCTCAGATTCTGCAAATAGTTAATTTCCAAGGGGAGAAAATGTAATATGATCAATTAAGCCTAAAAGTCTATCAAATAAGTCATTTATTCACCTAAAAGGATGTCTCCAAGGTGTTAATAATTAGAACAAAACGGGAGACATCAAGACCCCAAACTCAAACCTTTGTCGTTCCGACAAAGTAAAATAAAAACAAAAAGGATCTTTTAGGTGAACGCAGAAGGTAGAATCTAGAAAATAATCCCAAAGCAAAACTTAAAACAAATTTCATATAGTCTAACCTAGGAATTAATATGCACCTACACTTATCATGCAAACTCAAATACAAAACAATATCAATCCAAAATTAATTTCACAATGCTAGAAGGTTACGCTTAATACTTATCTCAAGATGGTGGCTATAGGGTGTTCCTCGATCTTTACTTGCTTTGAAGGCTCCACTTAGAATATTCCCTATTAACTCACTGTGCATCTAGGAATCACGAGGTCTTTATGGTTTTAGCATAGGCTGAAGGACGGTATGGTATGTATATTTGGAAAATTTGAAGTGAGCTTTTGGCTCTCTCCTCACTTACCATCAACAAACTGTCCAAGAGCTTGAGTTTACACTCGAATAACGTTCTCACTCAACCCAATTGATGCACTTAATTAGCGTCCCCAAATTAACCCAATAAGCACTAAGGATGATTCACTAAAAAATTTCCACTTTGCCGGTCCGAATATATTTTCTTTTCAAATCATTTGTTTTTTTTTCTTTTCTATAGCCATGACTCTCTTTTAATGTCGAGATATCATGCTATTTTTCATAGTTATGCCTATTCATAACTTGAGCTCGAAGCTTCTTTTCCATTCACTATTACCCTGGCAAAGGGTTACAATACAATGAACCTGTGAATCATCATCATGTATAGCACAAAGCACAATTTATATGCTCCAAAAATCCCTACCCAATGTAAATTCCCATATGGTGGACCCACCACCCCAAACTCAAGCTCAAGACAGGAAGTCTCAGGATCGTGATTCAAGTGCGGGTCATATGGTCATGCCTAATAATCTAAAGGGATATTGGCTTATAATGTGGCGACAAAAGAAAGGCTTAAAGGCTAAAAATTTGTCTAAGAAGGATAAAATTAATTCAGGGATAGAAGGCCAAAAAGGATTCAAAGGGCTAACAAAGAACTACCTCTATCATCTTCCTATTTACACAACTTGCCTCTAGTTCATACCTAAGTGGGTTCTCTACTCATTTAGATCTCATGTTCTACAAACCACCTATTATCCTTAAGTACAAGTTTACTTCTTTTGTATTGTTTATTAATTCTTCCTATCAATTACTTCATATTTGCATGCAATTAAAGTTCAGCTTCATACTAACTCCTAAAGTCAACTATTTTCTATCATTAATTCATAAAAAAGCATGCTTGATGGGGGAATTTAAAATTCTCTACAGTCAACGCAACCCTAAGATTAATTTTATTGAAAGCATGTAAAACACAAAAAATTGGGATGAGGCAACAAACCCCACCCCAAACTCAAAAGCGAGTCGTGTCCCAACGACTCGAAAAAGACTCAATAAAGCAATAAAATTAAACTAAACTACCTAACTAGTGCCTACCATCAATTAAGAAGAAGAATTAGAACGGGGTACCTGGCCAGGAAGATCCATCGTGTCCTCCTCCGAAGGGGAAGAATAATTATCAATATCCATGTACAAAGTTACCTCTTCCAATGTTGACTTAATCTGTGTAATTTCCTTCCAAAGTGCTCCGATGTTTAGTCGTAAAAGTTCGAATTCTTGTTGCAAATTGTGAGCCCATGGAGGAATACCAGAATTAGTTTGAGAAGAAGAAGAACCTTGAACTTGACTTTGTATCTTGTCTCTAGGCTTTGATGATACCCTCATCCTTGCTGTTAATTTCCCGTGTTGTGGTGGTGCAGGTGCCTTTTCTTCTTGTGTCTCTTCAATAGGCTCATCAAGATTGATGGCCTTTTCAATTGTGGAACCAGGCAAATTCTTGTTCTTCCCTAGGATACAACACCTCTTCTTGTAATCCAAAGCATCTGTTCTATTTGTCATGGTTGAATTGACCCCAAACTCAAGTTTATACCAAGGATAGAATAAAGTTAAGAAAACTTGGTATAGCTTGAGTTTCTTGCTTGGATTAGATGAAGAAAGTTGTTTTCTTGATGAATCTTGGAAGAACTCTTGAAAGCTTGATGATCTTGGTTGTGTTTAATGGTGTTTTGTGATGAATTTGATGAAGAGGTTATGTTTATGGAGGAGAGAGGAGAGATTTGATGATGTTAATGTGTTTGTTGTGGAGGTTTAATCAAGCTTCAAGGTGTTTTTATAGGGTTGGGAGCTGGAAAATTCGTGTGGAAGAGGCTAGGGTTTATCTCTTTAAGGTTAGAAGTTGATTGGGCTTTGGACTCTTCACAAACCGCCTGGCGCGGTGCATACCTGCGGTGCATGGGGTATATGGTGGTCCTTTGTGTGTTCTAAAAATAAATGCAAATGCTAATCGAACCACAACCGCAAGTGTACGGTTGTCCCAAGTAGTAATAAGGATAATACAGATTCGTTCCAAGGACGGAATGGTTGATCACAATGTCTAGCAAATAGTGATTGATGCACTTATGAAAATAAAAGATAATAAAATGTTTGTTTGGTTTTCGTTTATTAAAACTACTAAATGAAAGACAAATTATAAATGCAAGTAAAAGCTAAGACGCAAGTAAAATGAATGAAAACGCAATATGAGATGTAGTACTTGAGAACGCAAGGATCCTCCCAATCTTATTTCCTAACTTATGTTGTTTAAGGGCTAAATCGGTCAATTACAATGGTCGGGATTCTAAATTCCTTATACCCCCGTCAGGGTGTACTATAAGGCGATCCTAAAATGTCACTAGTCCCGTCAGGGTAAATATGATCCACCGTTGGATGATTAAGTGTTTTACCTCATTGGTCCTAGAATTAGCTAAGTTCGTCAGAATCAATAGCTTTTATACTAGATTGAATAATTAATTCTATACCTAAACCCTCCGTCAGGATGATCCACACGCCACATATGTGGAATAGCTTAGATACTAATGCCTGTTCTTAGTTCGCGACTCTAAAAACAGTAAATAATCGCAAATTATCGAAAAGAGTAATAGACCTAATCTAATTTAATTTAACATAAACCCAAATTCAACATTCGTTATTTCATAAAATTGGGATTCACCCATTGTTTGTTCTCAAACACTATGAAAAGCTTAGCTCATATTAAAATTAAAAACTAAATTAAAAGAAATGGAATTCATATTGTTTACAAAATTAAAATATAAAAAGAACCTAATTTCCGGAATTGGAATGACTACGAACGGAGCTATAGACCCACTCTAGCTCTTGTAGCTTCTTCTTTCTTCCTTCTGTTGCTTCTCTCTGGTGTTTAATCTTGTGGAATGTGAATTGTGTGAAAAATAGAAGTCCAGACCTCATTTTATAAGCATAAATTCGGACTAGGGCTTGGACCAGAAAATAAAACGCTAATTAAATGTCCAAACCCAATTTCTAAGCCCAAAATCCCGTAACTGCTGATACACCTTCACTAAAACGGCTTTTCCCGATGCGTTATGACTCCGATTGACCTCATTCCAGTTGCTAAAGTTCCGTAACTCGATAAGAAATGTTTTTTATTCAAAGGTCAGCGGCTAAATAATCGCTTAAGCACCTCGAAATCAGCAATATATGGTCTGGAAAATGGATTTTCAGCTCTAAAAATAATATCTTCGGGATTTATCTTCAAGTCTTGACTCTAATTCACGATCTTTGACTTTCTCCTCGGATTCCTCTCCTAGCTAACATCTAAAACCTGTAAACTTTTCACTAAAAATACCAATATTATGCGCAAAAGTTTAATAAATTAAAAATGCTAGAAATAAAAAGGAAATTCCGGATTATTGCATATTAAGTCCAAAAGTCTATCAAATTAATTAAATAAACACCAAAAATTATGTCTCCCAAGGGTCGAAAATAAGAACAATTAGGGAGACATCAAGACCCCCAACTCAAACCTTTGTCGTCCCGACAAAGTAAAACAAAACAAAGGGGTAGAAATAAGCGTATAAACAAATAGAAGCTAGCAAATAAACCATAAAGCAATTCTCAAAATAAATCTCATATAGCAAGCTCTAGAAACTAATATACACATACATCTAAAATGCAACATCAAACATAAATAATCTCAATCATAAAATTAAAGTTGCAATGCTTGAAGGTTACACTTGTACTCATCTCTGTATGATGGTTATAGGGTGGTCATTAATCCTAAATCGTTTTGAACGCTCCACCTAGTGTATTCCCTATTAACAGAATCATAAATTCACTATGCACTTAGGAATCACGAGGTCTTTACGGTTATAATATTGGCTTAAGGACGGGTGTGGATGTATATTTGGTAAATTTGAAGTGAGCTTTTGGCTCTCTCCTCACTTACCGTCAACAGTGTCCTCGAGCTTGAGTTAACGCTCAAAAAGATGTTCTCACTCACCCATATACGCAACAATTTAGTGTCCCATGTCTACCCACTATTAACAAGATGATTTTCAGAAAATTCCACTTTGCCGGATGTTTTATTCATTCATATATTTTTTTTTCTTTTTCTTTTCTTCTTTTTTTGTACAGAAGCAAACCGGGTTCCCGGTTTTGACGAATCTGGATTCCCGGTTCCTACTGTATGAATTTTCAACTTTTTTCATTTTTTCTTTCTTTTTCATTTTCTTTTCATTCCCGGCAAAGGGTTACAATTATATATCATCTGCAATTGTGCTACAATACAAAGCACATCAATCCCAACCCATTAAATTCCCATAAGTGGTCCCACCACCCCAAACTCAAGCTCGAGACATGTCTCAGGATTGTGATTCAAGTGCGGGTCATATGGTTATGCCTAATAATCTAAGGGGTAATGGCTTATATCGTGGCTACAAAGAAAAGGCTAAAGGCTCATAGTGGGCTAAGACGGATAATAATTAATACAAGGGATAGAAGGCTAAAAAGGCACAAATGGCTAACAAAGAACTGCCCCTATCATTTTCCTAAGTACATAGCTTGTCTTTAGTTCATATCTAGGTGGGTTCTCTACTAATTAGGCTTTCACTTTCTACACACCAAACATATTACTTGAGTACAAGCTTACTTCATTTGCATTGTTCATTAATTTTTCCTATTAATTACCTATGTTCGCATGCAATTCTAAATTCGTTTTATATCAATCCCTAAAGTCCACTATTTACTATCATAGATTCATCAAAAGTATGCTTAAAGGGATATTTAAAAATTTCTACAGTCAAACGCACTTCCGAAAATTCTTTTATTGAAAGCAAATAAAGCAAATAACACATAAAAACTAGGATGAGGCAACGAACCCCACCCCAAACTCAAAAATGAGTCGTGTCCCCACGACTCGAAAAGACTCAATAAAGCATTTAAACTAATCTACACTAAGAGGAAAGTTTAGAAAACGTATCTTAACCAGCGCGAGGCTGGTTATCGGTGTTGCGTTCTGGACCTTTATCTCGCGTAACAGTATCATAAATCGCGTTTTGAAGTGTATTTATGCCTAGGATTAGATTTCGCAATAGGTCCATTTCTTTTGTAACGTTTCCCAAGGTAGCAATCATCTTCTCCTGATTCTCTTCCAACACCTGAATCTTCGATTCCAACTCAGGAATAGTCTTCGCTTTCTTTGATTGAGGAGTTCTCGGACTCCTTGTAGCTCGTGTTGCTTCTTCATGGATATTCTTGATCGTACTCAAAGCTATACTCACACCAACTGAAATAGTATCAATATCTGCGTTCTTACGCGGAATCTTTCCGTCTAGACACAACTGAGTAATAGTACAAGGAAACTCCAGATTTTGTTGTTTCATTGGTGATTTCGCGAACTCCATGATTGTATCATAAATGATCTTAGCAACATCAAATGGTTTCTCCTCCAAAATACACTTAATAACAAATACGTGCTCTTTCTTCAACTCGGAAGTGTGTTTAATACCAAAGAAAGTGGGTATACCAAACCTTAGCACGAGGTGTCAACTCACTGCTGTAAAACTGTCCAGGATATCTTTCTCCTTCAGGAATTGGGCTAGTCCCATTAACAAGCACGGTCCCCCAAAGGGATTCAAAATCAAAAGAAGGGTCATTAAGAGTTTCTTGGAAAGGGCATGTTCCAGAAAAGTTGGGTAGTTTCAATGATTTTCGAATACGTTCAATAGAGAAAGGAATTACCTTTTTGTGGATATCAATGGCATCACGGGAGGTAGCTAAACCTTCGTAAAATTCGCGCACAAAAGTAGGAATAAACTCAAGCTTCCATTCTTGTAACTCTTTCCAACCAAACTTAGCACATGTCACAGCATATTCCTTGTATTCACTACTCATAATACCCATAGGAAAATTCGTCTCCTCACCAAATTTCAAAAATTCAATTCTTTCACGAACCTGAGTATTCCAACAACTATATACCCTCTTACATCTTCATACGCGGAGGTTTCTGAACTGGTGCTTCTGGAATCTCTTGTTCAGTTTCCTTCTCAATGTTCTTTGCAATTTCCTCTTCTGGTTCCTTCTCACTTTCTATCTCATCAATCAATCTTCTCTTTTGACCTGTGATTTCTTTTCTGTTAGACTCAAGCTGAACTTCATCGATTTTTCGTTTAGGACGCGAATTAGGAATCTCAATAGCTTGATCTTGAGAACCACCAATGGTGGTTTTTCTTCTAGGAGCAGTTCTTCGAAAATCACCGGTTCTGTTAGTCATCTCTTTCCACCCCAAACTCAAAACTTCAAATAATGAAAAACTTAGAGAAAAAGTTTAGAATTTTTGATGTTTTGAGGCTTAGGAATTGAAGAACTAGGTGGAATATGAGATGGGTCTTGTTTAATTTGGATGGGAGAAGAAAGAATTGGGTTTAATTTAAGAGTTGGGTGAAGAAGAATCTTGGGAAAAACTAAGGATTTGATGTTATTTTGGAGAGGAGGTGAGTTGATTTTGTGTTTTTGTGGTGAAAGAGGGTAGGAATTGATGATATATAGTGTTTTGGATGATGAATTTCGGAGGTGGGGAGGCTATTGGTGCGTTTTAGGTAAAGACTTGCAAAAGAGACTAAGAAAACTAGGTTAAGGCCCAAAAACCGACATCACAGCTTCAAAACCGGGTTCCCGGTTTTGGCAAACCGGGTTCCCGGTTCCGCGTTGCTGTGAGGGTGCGGAAAATTAACTTAAAGACTTTTTTCTTTTTTTTTCTTTTTTTTAATTTTTTTTTCAAAACGCTGGACCCCAAGACGCTGGGTCAGAGATTTTCCTCGCCGAAACCGGGTTCCCGGTTCTGTGGAATGCGGGTACCCGGATTTTTCTCGATGGCGCGAGTCAAGACGCGCCAAAACGCAGGACTCCAAGACTCTAGGTCAGAACTTTTGGACGATTACAGCTCTGAAACCGGGTACCCGGTTCTGCCAAATGCGGGTTCCCGGTTTTGTGTCGATGGCGCGAACCAAAACGCAGAAAAACGCAATCCACCAAGACGCTGGGTCAGAGAATTTCAGAAATTACAGCACCAAAACCGGGTTCCCGGTTCCGAAAATCTGGGTACCCGGTTCCGACGATGTGTCGTGAACCAGGACGCCAAGTGTTGCGTTAAAGAGGATGGTACCAGCTCCAAAACCGGGTTCCCGGTTTTTGCGAAACCGGGTTCCCGGTTCCTCCTGGACATCCAACCTCTTTTTCTCCTTTTTTTCGCCAAATCGACCCCAAACTCATGACCTTTTTACCCCTGAAATCATCAAAAACAACTACCCTTCCTCATTTCTTAATAATAAACACTAAAATTACAAAAATCAAACTATTCTAAAATGCAAAAATTAAAAACTCAGCTAATATACAATGAATTGGCTTTTGTTTAACGTCGGTAAGCTCGACGGGTTACCTCACGCTTCTAAGGAGTCTCGAGGAGATACATGACCTCCCCGGGATGTGAATCTTCCGAGCGATTGGTATCTTCACCTCCATGGTATATCTTTAGTCTATGACCGTTAACCATAAAGGTACGGTTCTCTAGCGGATGTTCTATTTCTATCGCCCCATGAGGTGTAACTTTGGTCACAATGTATGGACCTGACCACTTAGATCTTAACTTACCCGGATAATTGCTGAACTTTGAGTTATACTTCAATACTCTTTGACCCACTTCAAAGTTCTTTGGACGAATCCGATTGTCATGCCATTTATTTGTGTTTTCTTTGTAAAGTTTGGCATTTTCATACGCATGCAACCGGAATTCGTCAAGTTCATTAAGCTTCATCATACGATTCTTTCCGGCTAAGATAGGATCTAAGTTCAACTGTGCAATTGCCCAATAGGCACCCATTTCAAGCTCTAAAGGTAAGTGACAAGCCTTACCATACACCATACGATAGGGAGATGCACCTACGGGAGTCTTAAACGCAGTACGATAGGCCCACAACGCATCATCTAACTTCATTGACCAATCTTTTCTTGTAGGACCAACGGTTTTCTCTAGGATTGACTTGACTTCACGGTTCGATACTTCAGCTTGACCATTGGATTGGGGATGGTATGCAGTAGATACACGGTGTCTAACTCCATACTTCTTTAGAACAGTCTTCAGATATTTATTAACGAAATGAGATCCTCCATCGCTAATAATCACTCTAGGTGTGCCATGTCTAGTGAAAATATGTGATTTCAAGAACTTGATCACCACTCGTGAATCATTGGTTGGTAAAGCCACCGCTTCTACCCACTTAGATACATAATCAACAGCTAATAAGATGTAGAGGTTACCATTTGAAGGAACGAAAGACCCCATAAAGTCTATACCCCAAACATCGAATATCTCAACCTCTAACACATTATTACGCGGAATCTCATCCCTCTTAGATATGTTTCCGGTAAACTGGCATCTCGTACATTTCTTAACATATTCATGACAATCTTTAATAAGAGAAGGCCAGTAAAAACCTGATTGAAATACCTTCGCAGCAGTTCTATCTCCTTTGAAATGTCCTCCATATAGTGAATCATGGCATCCAGCTATAATGGCTTGAGTCTCTTCCCTTGCTACACATCTTCGTATCATTTGGTCAGCACAAACTTTATAGAGGAAAGGATCCTCCCAAAAGAACTGTCTAGCGCGATGAGCTAACCTCTTTCTTTCTTGATAAGTAGAACCTTCAGGAAAGACACCACTTACCACTAAATTCGCAATATCTGCATACCACGGAGCCTCATAATCTCGAACAACGAATAAACTCTCATCAGGAAACTCTTCTCTAACTGCTTCGGTACCACTATTCATTTCTGACCCCTCTAATCGCGATAGATGATCTGCAACCTGATTCTCACAACCCTTTCTATCTTTGATCTCTAAATCGAACTCTTGAAGCAATAACACCCATCTGATTAACCTTGGTTTCGCATCTTTTTTCTCCATAAGAAATCTGATCGCGGAATGATCTGTATAAACAATAACTTTCGCTCCAAGAAGATAGGAGCGAAATTTATCAAACGAATAGACAACTGCTAGCAACTCCTTTTCTGTAACTGCGTAATTAATCTAAGCACCACTGAAAGTTTTACTAACATAGTAAATCGAATGAAAAACCTTCTCTTTTCTCTGTCCCAATACAGCTCCCATACACAAATCACTCGCATCACACATAACTTCAAATGGTAAATTCCAATCTGGAGGTAACACTATAGGAGCAGAAATAAGCTTTTCCTTAATTGCTTGGAAAGCCGCTAAACAAGCTTCATCAAAAAGGAATTTGCAATCCTTTTCGAGTAAGTTGCATAACGGTTTAGCAATCTTAGAAAAATCCTTAATAAAACGCCTATAAAAGCCAGCATGGCCAAGAAAACTCCTTACCCCTTTAACAGAAACAGGAGGGGGAAGCGTTTTAATCACCTCTATCTTTGCTCTATCAACCTCTAAACCAGCACTCGAAACTTTGTGACCCAGAACAATACCTTCGCGAACCATGAAGTGACACTTCTCCCAGTTGAGCACCAAATCTGTTTCCTTGCATCTCACTAACACTTTCTCCAAGTTATCTAAACATATATCAAAATCATCACCAAACACGGAGAAATCATCCATAAATACTTCAAGGAAATTATCTATCATGTCCCAGAAGATGGCCATCATACACCTTTGAAAAGTAGCGGGAGCGTTACACAACCCAAATGGCATTCTGCGATATGCAAAAGTGCCAAATGGGCATGTAAAGGTAGTCTTATGTTGATCTTCTGGATCCACGTAAATCTGATTGTACCCGGAGTAGCCATCCAAGAAACATTAATATTCCCTTCCGGCTAATTTATCTAACATCTGATCGATTAAGGGCAAAGGGAAATGATCTTTCCTGGTGGCCTTGTTCAGCTTTCTGTAATCCATGCAAACTCTCCATCCAACTACCGTTCTTGAAGGAATCGCCTCATTTTTATCATTAAGAACTGTTGTCATTCCTCCTTTCTTCGGTACGCACTGAACTGGGCTCACCCATTCACTACTCGAAATGGGATAGATAATCCCCGCATCTAAAAGCTTGATCACCTCTTTCTTCACCACATCCTTCATCACGGGCATGAATCTCCTTTGACCTTCAACTGAGCGTGCGTTGTTATCTTCAAGTATAATTTTGTGTTGACAATAGGATGGACTAATGCCTTTGATGTCAGCAATTGTCCAACCTATTGCTTCTTTGTTGGCTCTTAACACACGCAACAGTTTATCTTCTTGAGGACCTGTTAGATTAGCTGAAACAATAACAGGTAAAGTTTCATTAGTACCCAAATATGCATACCTCAAGTGTGCTGGCAATGGTTTTTCTTCCAAATCCGGAGGAGATTCAATTGAAGGCTTCTTTTTAGGAATAATCTCCCCCGGTTCTCTCACCGGTTCATAGGCAAGACGCCTATACTTCGGATTTTCAGAGTTGAGAGCTGCCACTGTTTCGGTAAGCTCCTCCATCATCTCAGGTGAATCTAATGTCGAAGCAGCATGCAAGATATCATCAAGCAATTAAATACCTCTTGCGATGCTTGCTCTACCACATCCATTCTGAAGCAATCTTCCTGAGAATCTGGGAATTTCATAGCTCGAAATACATTGAATTTGACTTCCTCATCTTGTATCCTCATTGTTAACTCGCCATTCTCTACATCGATTAGTGTTTGCCCTGTAGCTAGGAATGGTCTACCCAAAATAATGGGGACATTTCTATCTGCATTGTACTCAAGTATTACGAAATCAACAGGAAATATAAGTGTACCTGTCCGCCATTTGCAAGACCATAGAAGTAGGTCTTGCGTTTCCAATTTTAAGCTTATCAAAGATTGACTTGGGCATCAAATTGATGCTTGCCCCCAAATCACATAACGCCTTTCCTTTCCATTCTTCTCCAATCGATATCGGGATCGTGAAACTCCCCGGATCAACTAGCTTCGGAGGTAATTTACTCTGGAAAATCGCACTACACTCTTCAGGAAGGCCAATCATCTCATTATCACAATAAGGCCTTTTGTTAGTGAGGGCCCTCTTTAAAAATTTCATGTACTTAGGAATATCACGAATCGCCTCTAGTAAAGGAATATTAATACTTAGGCCCTTCACTCTATTAAAGAATTTCTGAAAATCACCCAAATCACCCTTTTTCTGAACTCGAGATGGAAACGGTGGTGGAGGGCGATTGATCACAATATCAACTCTCTTTTTCGGAACTTCTCTTGGTCTTTCGATTTCTTCAACCTCACTATCTTTCTCATTCTCTTTCTCTTTCTCACCTACTTCCTTATCTTTTATTGGAGGTTCTTTCTCTTTCATAACGGGAAAAGGAGGTGGAGGAAGGTTCTTACAACTTCTTAATGTAACAGCCTTGCAATCTTCACGTTGTATCGGATTCTCAGTATCGCTAGGAAGTTGTCCTTGCAGACGTCGATTCAGTTGTTTATTAATTTGACTTAGCTGATTCTGAAACAACTTCATATTTGCTTCGGCTGCATTTTGACGTTCCATAGCTTGTGTCTGGAGAGCAATTAAACTTTCAACCGTTTTATGAAGGGTAACTACTCCTTCTTGTGGATGGGCAGGTAAGGCTTTCTGGTTCAAGTTTTCATCATAAGTACTTTGAGGAGCTTGTTTTTGTACATAATTTCCTTGATTTTGTCCTCCTTGATAATTGTTGTGTGGTCTTGGATTATAATTATTACCTTGGGGACGCGGCTGATACGCGTAGGTAGGATTGGCTGCCCCATTAGGATTTGAGTACTGAAACCCAGGATGGTTTCTGTTGGGCTGATATCCATTACCACTTGAATTGAAGTTACCTCTATTGGACATAAACATCACGGACTCTTGATTATTTGGACAACTTTCCTCATCATGATCATCTACCTTATAAATCGAACACATATACACCTCTTGTGCAGCATGCACAGCTACCTTCTTACCCGAAAACCCTTCCTTTACAGCTAGAGTAAGCTGCTTCAATTGTTGCTCTATGGTATTCTGAATCTTATTCTCAAGCGTAGCAAATTTCTCTTCCATATCAACATTATTCACTCCCTTAACTGGTGTTCTTACTAAATTCCACCCAACTTCATTCTTGACTGTTCTTTCTAAAATGATCTTAGCATGAGCGGGTTGAACTTGAAGAAAACCTGCTCCACATAGCGTATCCAATTTTTCTCTCGAAGTTCCATCAAGGCCTCTATAAAAGATCTTTAATTGTTGTTGTTCTGAAAAGCCATGATTGGGAACTCTACGCAAACACATCTGAAATCTTGTCCAACTCTTACCCACAGTTTCATCATACACTTGACGGAAATGCGTCAATTCTAATTCAGCATCTAATCTCATGTTACTTGGGTAATACCTGTCAAAGAAAGCAATCTCTAATTGGTCCCAGTTGGTTATCTTCGTAGGATCTTGCGTATCGTGCCATTCACTCGCTCCATCAATCACAAAAAATTTAAACGCAGCAAAATACATCCGTTCTCTTGAAACTCCGTGTGTGATATAAGAATCACATATCTGTTTAAACTTCTGTACTGCTCTAAGAGGATCTTCTGATGGTCTTCCACGAAAATTTCCAAAATTTTGGAACTGAGCTAACATACCCGAATCTGGACGGAATCGCGGAACATCAATATCTGGAGCACCTACTCCTATAGCAGGAGCGCGGAATGGAACTTCTGGAGGACCATTAGTAAACCACGGATCTTGATTCATCACTATCTGAACTTGAGGATTAGGAATCACTGGTGGAACTGGAGGAATAACGCCTGGAGCTAAAGGTTAGCCATTCGCATCTAGCTGGGCTTGTCCATTATTCTGTTGACCTTGAAGATTGATATTCTCCATTCTGTTACTTAATTCTTCTACTTCTAAAGCTTCTCGTTCTCTTCTTTTTCTGTTCGCAAGTCTGATCAACGATTCTGGATTACTAAGGATCGGAGGTGTTGGCTCTAGATCCTTGAATAGCCTTCTTCGCATACACCAAACCTAAAAACCTGAAAAAAAAGCTAACAAACAAAAAGCGTAAAACTGATAAAATAAAATAAATGCACTATCACTAAAGGATAAACACCGTGGTCACACGCTACCGTCCCCGGCAGCGGCGCCAAAAACTTGGTGGTCCTTTGTGTGTTCTAAAAATAAATGCAAATGCTAATCGAACCACAACTGCAAGTGTACGGTTGTCCCAAGTAGTAATAAGGATAATACAGATTCGTTCCAAGGACGGAATGGTTGATCACAATGTCTAGCAAATAGTGATTGATGCACTTATGAAAATAAAAGATAATAAGATGTTTGTTTGGTTTTCGTTTATTAAAACTACTAAATGAAAGACAAATTATAAATGCAAGTAAAAGCTAAGATGCAAGTAAAATGAATGAAAACGCAATATGAGATGTAGTACTTGAGAACGCAAGGATCCTCCCAATCTTATTTCCTAACTTATGTTGTTTAAGGGCTAAATCGGTCAATTACAATGGTCGGGATTCTAAATTCCTTATACCCCCGTCAGGGTGGACTATAAGGCGATCCTAAAGTGTCACTAGTCCCGTCAGGGTAAATATGATCCACCGTTGGATGATTAAGCGTTTTACCTCATTGGCCCTAGAATTAGCTAAGTTCGTCAGAATCAATAGCTTTTATCCTAGATTGAATAATTAATTCCATACCTAAACCCTCCGTCAGGATGATCCACACGCCACATATGTGGAATAGCTTAGATACTAATGCCTGTTCTTAGTTCGCGACTCTAAAAACAGTTAATAATCACAAATTATCGAAAAGAGTAATAGACCTAATCTAATTTAATTTAACATAAACCCAAATTCAACATTCGTTATTTCATAAAATTGGGATTCACCCATTGTTTGTTCTCAAGCACTATGAAAAGCTTAGCTCATATTAAAATTAAAAACTAAATTAAAAGAAATGGAATTCATATTGTTTACAAAATTAAAATATAAAAAGAACCTAATTTCCGGAATTGGAATGACTACGAACGGAGCTATAAACCCACTCCAGCTCTTGTAGCTTCTTCTTTCTTCCTTCTGTTGCTTCTCTCTGGTGTTTAATCTTGTGGAATGTGAATTGTGTGAAAATAGAAGTCCAGACCTCCTTTTATAAGCATAAATTCGGACTAGGGCTTGGACCAGAAAATAAAACACTAATTAAATGTCCAAGCCCAATTTCTAAGCCCAAAATCCCGTAACTGCTGATACACCTTCACTAAAACGGCTTTTCCCGATGCGTTATGACTCCGATTGACCTCATTCCAGTTGCTAAAGTTCCGTAACTCGATAAGGAATGTTTTCTCTTCAAAGGTCAGCGGCTAAATCATCGCTTAAGAACCTCGAAATGAGCAATATATGGCCTGGAAAATGGATTTTCAGCTCTAAAAATAATATCTTCGGGATTTATCCTCAAGTCTTGACTCTAATTCACGATCTTTGACTTTCTCCTCGGATTCCTCTCCTAGCTAACATCTAAAACCTGTAAACTTTTCACTAAAAATACCAATATTACGCGCAAAAGTTTAATAAATTAAAAATGCTAGAAATAAAAAGGAAATTCCGGATTATTGCATATTAAGTCCAAAAGTCTATCAAATTAATTAAATAAACACCAAAAATGATGTCTCCCAAGGGTCGAAAATAAGAACAATTAGGGAGACATCAGTATAACCGCGGGGGTACACCGCAGCGCTGTGGTGTGTATTTTTTCGCTTCTGCCTTGTACCCGTGCTAGCACCCCGTGGCACGCGTTTTTACCGTGCGGTGCAGGGGTGCGGTGCATGGGGTAGTCCGCACGTGCTCCGTGAAAAAACCCGCGGTACATACCCCGTGGCACGCGTTTTGGGCGTGCGGTGTAGGGTGCGGTGCACCGCGCCGATCCTCTTCTCTTTTTCTCGCCTCTGGATAAGTCCCGTGGTGCGCAACCCGTGGTACGGGTTTTTGGGGCGCGGTACATCCCTGCGGTATAGGGGGTACACCGCGGGGATAGTCCGCGCCATTCTTTGAATTTCTCCACGAATTTTCTTTGCGTTTCCTAGCACCCCCAAACTCGATTCCTGCACCATTAACACACTACCCTTCTCATTTCTTTAAAAGTAGACACTAAAAACTTTACACTAACTTAGAATTTTACACTAAGAATTGAAAAACATAAAGCAATAAACTAATATACAATGAAATGGCTTTTGTTTAACGTCGTTAAGCTCGACGGGTTACCTCTCGAATCATTTTTTCACATAACCTCCCCAGCAGTGAGTGAGGTTATCAACGTTTGCTACACGGAATTTGCATCCCTTAGCTTTTATTACCACCAATTGATTTGAAATAACCCTTGTGACCATGAAAGGTCCTTGCCAAGAACTCTTGGCTTCGCGCGTTTTCGGAGGAGGATCAGGCTTTTTCAACGCAACCTCTTCGCCTACTCTGAACCCCCTTTTCTTTCTCTCTTTCTTAGGTTCTTTAGGAACCTTCATAGCTCGCCTCTTCTCTTTTATCTTCGCACCGTCAAGGAACCACAGATTTGGTGGATTTTCCTCAGGATCTGAATGGAGGAACCACGGATTTGGTGGTTTCTTTTTTAGCTCTTCTTCCTCCATTCCTAAGGTTTCCACTACCTTAGTTGGTTCCTTGTCTGTTTGTTCAATCACGTCAATTCGGAAGCACTCCTCCTTGGAATCCGGAAACTTCACTGGCTTAAACACGTTAAATTTTACCTCCTCGTCTTGGATACGCATAATCAATTCACCGTTCTCTACATCAATCAAAGTACGCCCCGTGGCTAGGAATGGTCTTCCCAAAATAATGGGAACATTCATATCCGCATCGTAATCAAGTAATACAAAATCAACAGGGAAGATTAACGTACCAGCCTTGACGAGGACATCTTCTAGTCTTCCCTCTAGATGTACGAGGGATCTGTCAGCCATTTGCAAAACCATAGAGGTGGGTTTTGCGTTTCCTTTCTTCAACTTTTCAAACACGGATTTGGGCATGAGATTAATACTTGCTCCCAAATCACACAAAGCTTTCCCTTGCCACTTAGCACCGATGGAAATCGGGATCGTAAAACTTCCAAGATTAAGTAATTTGGGTGGCAACTTACTTTGGCAGATGGCACTACACTCTTCTGGCAAACCCACCATTTCATTCTCAAGATACTGACGCTTGCTGGTGATAGCTCGTTTCAAAAATTTCATGTATTTCGGTACACCTTTGATAGCTTCTAAGAAAGGTATATTAATGTTGAGCTTACTCACCATGGTCATGAATCTCTGATATTCCGCAGTATCTCCTTTCTTCTGAACTCTTGGAGGGAATGGTGGAGGAGGACGGACTTCTATAGCATCTTTCTTTTTCGGATTTTCCGGAGTCTTCTCCACTTCAATTATTTCAGGTTCATCTTTCTTCTCTTCCACCTCTTTTACCGGTTTCTCTGTCACAGTTGTTTCTTTTTCTTTTATAACGGGAAACGGTGTGGGTGGAAGATTCTTACCACTTCTAAGGGAGATCGCGTTACATTCTTCATATGGTTTAGGTTCTTCAGTATCACTCGGTAATTGTCCCTGTTGGCGCTGATTTAATTGCTTTGCCATCTGAGCTATTCGATTTTCCATCAATTTAAGTGATGTGGCCGTGGATTGTTGAATTGTGATTAGTGTTGTCAAGGTTTGTTGCACATCTAATGCACCCTCTTGAGGTTGAGCAGGTAGAGCTTTCTGATTCATGGTGTCGGCATAAGCATCTTGAGGAGGTTGTTTTTGAGCTTGATTTCTGTAAGCTTGTCCACCTTGGTAGTTGTTTTGAGGTCTTGGTTGAAAATTATTGCCTTGGGGGCGTTGTTGATATGCATGTTGCGGATTAGCGGCCCCATTTGGATTTGAATATTGGAAACCTGGATGGTTTCCATTCGGTTGATAACCTTGACCACTTGCGTTATAATTTCCTCGGTTGGATACAAACATTACGGATTCTGGATTGTTTTGACAGGTCTCCCAATCATGATCTTCTGTACCGCAGTTAGAACATCCATAAACTTCTTGTGTAACATTAACTTCCGCTCTTTTGCTTGCAACACTCTTTGTAACGGCTATAGTAAGTTGTTTCAGTTGTTGCTCGAGTTTGTTTTCCATGGCGGTGACTTTTTCTTCAATTGACGCAGTATTTCCACCTCGAACAGGTGTTCGTACAGTGTTCCAACCAAGCTCATTTGTTACAGTTCTGTTCAAAATAATCTCCGCATGAACTGGTTGTACGTGTAGGAATCCACCACCACAAAGTAAATCTAGATCCTTTCTTGAAGAGCCATCAAGTCCTCGGTAAAATATCTTCATTTGTTGAACTTCTGTGAGGCCATGATCAGGGACTCTTCGTAAGCATATCTGAAATCTCTTCCAAATTCTACCCAAAGTCTCGTCTTGATCTTGTTTGAATGAGGTTAGTTCGACTTGCGCATCTAATCTCATATTCGTTGGGTAGTATCTATCGAAGAACGCGGTTTGTAATGCGTCCCATGTTGTAATTGTTCCGGGTTCTTGAGAATCATGCCACTCACTTGCTCCATCAATAATGAAGTATCTAAAATTAGCAAAATACATTTGCTCTTTAGTTACTCCTTGCGTAATATAAGAATCGCAAATTTGCATGAACTTCTGTACAGCACAGATCGGATCTTCGCTAGGTGCTCCTCGGTAATTGCCATAACTTTGAAACTGAGATAACATACCAGGATCGGGTCTGTATCTCGCGACATTAATATCTGCAGGGCAAATTCCGAGGGCAGGAGCTCGAAACGGAGCTTCTTTAGGGCCATTGATGAACCACAGATCATTATTTTGAGCAACGGGAGCAGCTAGAGGGTTGAGTTGTTGTTGATTGTCAACTGGGTCTTCAGCCATTGTTTCTTTTGCTAATTGCTCCTCTAACTCTTTTGCTTTAGCGTCTCTCTTTCTTTTGTTTGCTTCACGAACTAGGTTTCCGGGATTTGCAAGAATCACGATATCTTTACGCATAAACCAAAACCTGTAAGCCTGAGAAAGAAAAACAACCCAAAGCATAAAACTGAAAAATAAAACTAAAACTAAACTAACAATTAAACTACTAAAAGATTAACACCGGGGTCACACGCTACCGTCCCCGGCAGCGGCGCCAAAAACTTGGTGGGTCCTAGGGTGTTATAAAATTAAGTGCAAAAATAAAGGAACCACTTAACCACAAGTGTACGGTTGTCCCAAGTAATATATGATAATCATGTTCGTTCTCAGGGACGGATGAGGTTCAACCCAAATATCAATCAAGTAGTAGGAATAATTGCTAAACAGAAAATAAAAGATAATAATTTTTTGTTTGGTTTTTCTAAATTAAAAGATGCAAATAAACTAAAGACTAAAATAAATTAACAGAAAGGAAATAAAGCAAATAATGACTAACTTCAGATAAGAGAGATACTTGAGTCTCGCAAAGGAATACACTTAATCAATCTAATCTATGCTATGTTTAAGGGTAGAATTGGAATTATAATATTAGTCGGGACTCTAGTATCTCCTAGTCCCCTGTCGGGTGGACCTAGAAGCTATCCTAAAGTATCATAAACACCTGTATGGTCGAATATGGCTCTTCGGATGATATGATTTTACCTCTTTGGCTATGTAACTAGTTAAGCCTGTCGGTCAATAACGGACATTACACGGGTATTACCTAGATCTGTATTCAAACCCCCTTGTCGGATAATCACTTCGCTACTAAAGTGAATAGCCCAAATACTAACAGCTAATTCTAGTTGCGCGGAAAAGAATTAGTAATGAAAACAAAGTAATAACCAATATATAAAACTCAATCCTATTTAAATCTAACAATCCCAAATTCAAAACATAGATTAATTAATTAAGGTTCATCCCTTTAATGCGATTCCCAAGTATAAAGAAATTTAGCTCATAATGAAATTAAAGACTAACATAAAATAAAAGGAATTCATGTTCAATTACAAGAAAGAAATAAATAACCTAAAGGGTCGAATGACTATTGTTGGAAGAACAGGATTCCTCCAGCTTCTAGCTTCTTCTCTCCTTCGTATACTGACTTGAAAACCTTAAGCCTCTTGTTTAATTCTCTGAAGTCTGTGAACGTAGGAGGTTAAGGGGTGTATTTATAGGTGTTGGAGGACCCTAGGTCGAATTTGCTTGGAGTGGAAGACAAGTCAAGGACTCTCAAATTCGTAGTTCTAAATTCTAGGAAAGGTAAGATTTTGCTGCTGATTTGATTTGGTCATATCTTTTTCAATACTTATCCGTTTGAGAAGTTCCAATATATGAAACCACTTGTCTTGGAAAGAGCTTTCTATTGATGCAGACCACTCGTCCAGAATCCATGCCAATCTTTTATTATAATTTAATATTTAAAACGTAGCTGGATTTTCAGATTTCAAAAGGCAGCTTTATCTTTTCCTCATTTGAATAAATATTTCCTAAATCTTCTTATTTCCATGTAAATCTTCTTTATTTTCATCTTTATCTTGACTTGGCCTCTAAGTAATTACCATTTATCTTTTAAAGCTTCACATTAAATAAATAATTAAACCGCATATGCTTAAAAAGAATAAATCAAGAAATCAAGAAATAGAAATAGGAAAGTGCACTCTAAAAATAGAAACTCGACTAAAAATCATTTCCTAACACTCTAAAATACATTAAGACTTTATTCTCACTTCTCCTCCTTGGATTGGTCTTTCATGAGATTCAAGAACCGATTAACTTTGCATTAAAAATAGTCAAATTTACGCACAAAAGCTCAGTTTCTGCAAATAGTTAATTTCCAAGGGGAGAAAGAGTAATATGATCAATTAAGCCTAAAAGTCTATCAAATAAGTCATATATTCACCTAAACGGATGTCTCCAACGGGCTAATAATTAGAACAAAACGGGAGACATCAAGTAAGTAATCAAGTTCCTAGATGAATGGATCATCTTTTCTATATCTAGTAGCAAGTGGGTGAGTCCAGTTCAATGTGTGCCAAAGATGGGTGGTATCAATACTATCCTGAATTATCAGAATGAATCCATACCCTCGAGAACCATTGTTGGTTAGAGAGTGTGTATGTATTATCGTAAGTTGAACAAGGCCACCAGAAAAGATCACTTTCCTCTTTCGTTCATAGATCAGATGTTGGATAAACTAGCAAGAAGAGAGTACTATTATTTTCTTGATGGGTATTCAGGGTACAATCATATATGCGTAAACCATGCAGATCAACGTAAAATGACTTTTACTTGTCCTTTTGGTACCTTTGCCTATCGAAGGATGTCATTTGGATTGGGTAACGCACTTTCTACTTTTCTGAGCTGTATGATGGAAATTCTCAGGGACATAATCGATCGATTCCTTGAGGTATTTATGGATGACTTTTCTATTTTTGGTGATAACTTTGATGATTGTTTGCAGAATCTAGAAAAGGTGTTAATTCGATGCAAGGAAACTGGCTTGGTTTTGAATTGGGAGAAAATGTCACTTCATGGTTCTTGAGGGAATAGTGTTGGGGCATAAGGTTTCAAGTGCATGTTTGGAAGTTGATCGTGCAAATATAGAAGTGATCAAGACTCTTCCACCTCCTATTTCTGTTAAAGGGGTAAGAAGTTTCTTGGGTCACGCTGGGTTCTTCTATCGTTTCATTAAAGTTTTCTCTAAGATGACCAAGCCGTTATGTAACTTACTTGAGAAGGATACCAAATTAATTTTTGATAAAACTTTCATGGAGGCGTTCTTATGGATCAAGGAGAAAGTCATATTCGCACCGATTGTACTTCCTCCCGATTGGAATATTTCGTTTGAAGTTATGTGCAATGCTAGTGATCTTGCTATAGGTGCTGTGTTGGGTCAGAGAAAATAGAAGGTATTTCACTCCATATAATATGCTAGTAAGACCTTCACAAGTTCTTAGATTGATTATACCATGACAGAGAAGGAACTATTAGCTGTTGTGTAAGCCTTTGACAAATTTCATTCTTATCTTCTTGGGGCAAAAATTGTTGTATACACAGATCATTCTGCGATCAAATACCTTAAGGAGAAGAAATATGTGAAGCCGCGTTTGATTAGATGGATATTATTGGTGTAAGATTTTAACTTAGAGATTCAAGAGCAAAAGGGCAGTGAAAATCAGGTAGCAGATCATTTTTTGAGTCTTGAAGGTTCTAAGGTTATTAGTAGACTAGTGTTAGTCATGGAGGAGTTTCCCGATGAGAGTTTATTTTCGATAACCGTAACGGTTGGTATGCAAATATAGCAAATCTCATTGTGAGTGGATCCTTTCCTGAAGGGCCCAACTCACACGAGAGGAAAATATTAGTTTATCGTGCGAAGCAGTTCTTTTGGGAGGATCCTTTCCTCTACAAAACATGCAGTGATCAGATGGTGAGAAGATGCATGAAGGTGATGTCCGTGCAGTAGTTGCAAGTTGTCATGATTCACCTTATGGAGGACATTTCAAAGGTGATCGTACAACTGCAAAGGTACTTTAATCTGGTTTTTATTGGCTTACTTTACATAAATATTGTCATTCATATGTCAAAGTATGTCACATATGACAATATACCGGTAATATATCGAAGAGAGATGAGATGCCAAGTAATAATATTCTTGAAGTTGAGATATTTGATGTATGGGGTATTTATTTCGTGAGTCCTTTTGTATCATCCAATGGAAATCATTATATCCTACTAGCTATTGATTACGCGTCAAAATGGATAGAGCCTGTAGCTCTACCTACGAATGATTCGCGAGTGGTGATAAAGTTCTTAAAATCACACATCTTCATGAGACATGGTATGCCTAGAGTTATTATCAGTTATGGAGGTACACATTTTGTGAACAAATATTTGAAGGCAGTATTAGAGAAGTATTGGGTGAGACATCGTGTATCTACTGCTTATGATTCACAAGAAAATAGTCAAGCTAAAGTTTCTAATCGAGAGAACAAATCCGTTCTAGAGATGATTGTCGGACAAACACGTAAGGATTAGTCAGTGAAGATAGATGATGCATTGTGGGCATATCGTATTGTGTCCAAGAGGCCCATTGGTGCATCTCCGTGTCGCATGGTTTATGGTAAGGCTTGTCACTTACCTCTTGAGCTTGAATTAGGGGCATATTGGGCGATAGCGGAGTTAAACTTAGATCCTACTTTAGCCGGTGAGAATCATATGGTGAGGTTGAATGAACTTGATGAGTTTCGATTTCATGCCTATGAGAATGCTAAACTTTAAAAAGAAAAGACGAAAGGATGGCATGATAATTGTATTTGTGAGAAGAGATTTGAAGTTGGACAAATGGTCCTTAAATACAACTCCAAGTTCAATAATTATCCGGAGAAGTTGAGATCAAAGTGGTCTGGTCCTTATATTGTGATCAAAGTTACACCTCATGGAGTTATAGATATTGAACATTCAAACGAACATTGCACCTTCATGGTGAATGGGCATCGATTGAAGATCTACTTGATGTTTGGTGCAGAGAAAGGATTTCCTCCACGTATTATGAACGGTGAATTTAAAGATTATGCAATAACTGGTGACAAGTTTGGGTGGCAAGAATTGAGAAAGAGAGATCTCACGTACATTCCTACCTTGGTTGGTGAATTTTATGAAGAATTGGTTTTTTCGAATGTTGACGCAGTTTAATCACACAAAAAGGTAAAATCTCTCTCAATGGAGTTTATTCGCGAAACATTAAAATTACCAAACTTGAAATTTTGGAGTTTGTAAATTTTTGAGATATTAATTCCAGATATTAATTTCGCAAGATATAGACCCGATCCGGGTATGCTAAATCAATTCCGAGACTTTGGAAATTTTCAAGGAGTGGCTGGAGAAGACCCAATTCGTGCAGTATAGAAGTTCATGCAGATATGTGATGCGTATATAACGCAAGGTGTAACAAGAGAACATATGTACTTTGTAAACTTTAGAATTTTCGTAATAAACACAACGAGTGAATGGCATAATTCATAGCAACCAGGTACGATCAATAATTGGGAGTAGCTACAAACAACGTTCTTTGACCGTTACTATTCGAGGAATATGAGGTTGCACGCACAAATCGAGTTGACATCATTCGAACAAGAGCAAGGTGAGTCCACAGGTACTTGTTAGACGACATTTCAATTATGTTTGAGAAGAGTTCTAGATCATGGTCTCTCAAAAGAGCAATAGATGTCGATATTCTATAAAGGTCTCGAGGGGCATGCAAGGAAAGATCTAGACTTACTATGCGGTGGAGGATTTCTACAGATACTACAAGCTAATGCTAAAATAATATTGAACATAACAGTGAAGAACAAGCTGGGGTGGAGTATTGTAAGATCACCTACCCGAGGTACATGTCATAGAGAAAGTAGTGCTGGAATTGATGAGAAATTCTCTTCGTTAGAGAATAAATTGAAGAACAAACTTGAGCAACAGTTTAACCAGCTTACTTTAGCTGTTAAAGAGTGGTTTTCAGGTAGAAGAGCCGATGTGAATGCTACAGAAGAAATTTATAGGTGTTCAAATTGTGGTGTACAAGATCATGATTGAGAGAACTGTCAAAGCAATCTTGAGTCTGTTATATTTGTTTCCAACTGAGGGAATTATAATTCAAGTTTTCAAGGTTATCAGCCAAACAAAAACCATTCGGGTTTCCAATATTCAAATCTGAATAGGGCTGCAAATCCGACTTATGCATATCAACCACCACACCAAGGAAATAACTACCAACAGAGATGATGTCTCCCTATTTGTGATGAATTAATATTAGTTGGAGACATCATTTTTAGTGATTTAGGAAGTCTTCTAGTCGATTTTCCCATTAAATATTGCACTTTCCTATTTCTAGTCTTGATTTGATGAATTATTATCTTTATAGCATATTTGGTTTAATTTCTGTGTTAATGTGAAGCTTTAAAGATAATATGGAAATACATTAGATTCCAAGTCAATTCTAAAGAGATAAGGAAAGAAGATCTTGAAGAAATCTGGAGATAGAAGGAAACAGAGTTCAATTAGGAAAAGGAAAAGCTACCAAATAAATTTGAATTTCTGCAGCTACGTCTAAAGAAGTGATGATAACTCTAAATCCGAGACGATTCTGGAAGATCCCTTTCATAGGTAGATAGATAATTCCGTGAGTATTCTTTTGATATCTTACGTGCCAAAAACGGTCCACTAACGAATAAAATATGGTAAAAACAAGTCAGCAGTAATTATCCTTATCTACTTACGAATTTGAGTTGGGCTAGGAGTCCACTACTTACCTTCTCCTTCAAGAAAAGAATTAGGGCTTTCAAGACACCTATAAATACACCCTTAAACCATTGTAAACATGTCCTTGCTCAGTTTCAAGTGTAGTCTTAGTCCTTGCTTGTATTTTCTCAGTTTTAAATAATAGCTTAGTCTTTATATTTATTATTCATCCTTAGAATCAAGTTATTTATCCAAGAAGCAAGCTGACCTATAGAGGAAGACAAGAAGCACGAAGTTGGAGAGTGACAAACTCCTCTTCTACATCTCACCTTCTCTATATTTAGGGTAATTAGCTATAGATGTGTGGCTTCACCATATTTCTAAGCTTTTATTCAGTAAGTTTTACTTTTAATGGTTGGGTTATTATTTTGTCTTTAATTAATACTATTTGTTATTTTAATTGATTTGAGCTTGGCGTATATTGTTATTATGTGTTTTGACTTATTGCTTTAAGCCCTAGATTTGGCCAATCTTAGGACTATTCTTAGTTATTGAAAACACCACATAATCGTCTAGTTTAGATCCTTTGCCTAACTAGATAGCCTTAAAGGTTTGATTTAACCATCAATCATTATTTAGAATCCCGGTTAATATATAATTCTCGATGTGTGACAGATTAGAATAACTTAGTAATAGACTCATATTAGTAACCTTAATTTATCTAGACTTACATTCATATTTATTTATCTGCATTCTTATTTATTTATTTATTTATTCATATTAGATATTTGATTCCTCATATTATATTTTTATTCAAAACATCTAAATTCATCTACACCTATTTAATACAAGTAGATCTAACGGATTAAATCCCTGCGAACGAACTTGACTTATCATTAAAACTTGCAAACGATTTGTGATACTTGCAGTGAGTTCCATGGTTCTCAAGGGTGTGTGCTCTTTATTATTATTATTATCTTATTTATCTATTTATTTATCACACCTTTTCCCCCACCAAGTTTTTTGGCGCCGCTGCCGGGGAATTATATTTAAGTTAAATCTATTTTGTGTTTATTAGTGTAGAAGTTTTTATTTGTTTTTAGTTTTACGCGTTTTCTTTTTGTTCTAGTCTTTTTCAGGTTTTAGATGGCTATCAACGGTTAGAGATAGGTTTTCCTGGCCAATTCCGAGTAAAACCTATTGGGATTCGCATCCCAACTATTCAAGCCGTTCGATTCAAGCCCGATCCTGACCTGATTAATCAATTCGCGAGCTTTGGGAAATACAGTGGTGATACACATCAAGATCCGGTCCGATCTGTTCAGAAATTCATGCAAATGTGTGATGCCTACATTAATGAAGGTGCTATGCAAGAACAGATGTATTATTTAATGTTTCAATTTTTCTTGACTGGGAAAGCAAGCGATGGTTAGATGATCAACCTCCCGAGCTAATAACAAATTGGGACAAACTTCAAGAAAGATTCCTTGATAAATTTTATACTACAAGTATGCGAGTGAAGGAATTATTGGAGCTTATACATTTCTTACAAGAAACTGGAGAGACTGTTGGCGAAGCATGGACGAGATTTCAAAAGAAGGTGGCACGATGTCCAATACATGGATACATGCCAGAATTACAATTATCCATGTTCTATAATGGACTCAATAGAGAGTCAAGGCTGAGAGTAGATGATATGGGTCGTGGTAGTTTTGTCTCTATGGATCCGAAAGAAGCAAAGAGTGGTATGGAAACAATCATCGAGACCGACATAAGTTGGCCACAAGAACAAACTCCTATCACTAACGAAGAAACATAAGTGAGGTTTTCAAGCTTGCAAGATCAAGTACAACAACTCGCTATAACAGTTAAGGAAAGCATCCCAATGCCACCTCAACAGTTATACCTACAAGAACAAGCCTATGAAAATCAAGCTAAACAACCACCAGGCTGCAATGTGCATAATGTGAGTCAAGCTCAATCACGTCCTCAAGAAGAAATCACTGAGTTAAAAGAGACGATTAGTCAATTCATCAACTTCTCAAAGGACAATATGAGCAGACTTGAGTCAAAGATCGATGCATCAGTAGTGCAAAGCCTGCAACAACAGAATCAAGATCTGAAACAACATAATAACCTTTTAGCGAAGAATGTGATGCGGCTCACTACAATCATAGAACAAATGCAAAGTCAACTCCTACAATCGACCCAAGATACAACTTTTAACATGAAGAAGATCCAACACGTTGATGACAAGGTTAAGACTATTCGTCTTCAAGCTCGAAAGATGAAAGAACACAACGAGATAATCGTTGAAGTGCTACCATCTCCATCAAAAGGGGATGTTCTACCAAACACGTCAAGCGTAGATAGGATGAACTGAGATGAGATAATTGTTGAAGATTGGGTTGAAGAGGTTGAACAAGGTAAAAGTAAGAAGCCAATAGTGGTTGATAAACCAAGAATTGAAGAGAGAAGTAGAGTAAGACAACCACCCATACATTACCACTATCCCGCTTATCCAAAGGAGCAACAACAGAAGTGTATAGAGGCGTTCAACCAAGTAAAAATTAACGTCCCTTTACTCGAAGCTATGAAAGGAAGGAGAAAATATGATCGATTCTTTATGAAGGCACTCTCCAATAAAGAATCAATGAAGGGATATCAGCACAAGTTCAGCAAAGATTACCACCGAAGCTTAAAGATCCTGGAGATTTCAACCTCCCAATAAAAATAGGTGGCATATTTCATGGAAAATCCATGTGTGATTTAGGGGCAAGTGTGAATATCATGCCCAAAAATATATTCAAGAAGATTGGTATTAGTGATGTGAAACCGACATCCGTAATCTTACAACTTGCGGATCAATCAACAGCCAAGCCGTGGGGAGTAATCGAGGACGTGCTCGTCCAAGTAGGTAACCTTGTTATTCCCACAGACTTTATTATTCTTGACTATAAAGCAGATAAGAACGTCACATTCATTCTTGGGCGTCCATTCCTAGCCACCAGCGATACCATAGTGAATGTGAATGAGGGAACCGTGACTCTCCGTATTGAAGATAACTCTGAAACATTCTATGTTTAGGGGAAGAAGAAAAAGAAAAATGAGTCAAAAGAACTATATCCAATCAGAGTTGTAACCAAGAAGCCAGAACCTGTAAGCCCCCAAGAAACCATGGAAAAAAAAACTAAGTTTGGGGTAGGAGACGAGGTGGCATGAAAATCTCCCAACCTCAAACATAGTAGATCTTAGAAGGGGCCATACATTATCACACAAATCATCTCAGAAGGAGTGGTCGAAATAAAAGCTATCGAGGATTGCAAGCTCAAGTTGGTAAGTGTTAATCACCTCACTCACTGCTGGGGAGGCTATAAAAATAAATAACCGAGGTAACTCGTCTAACTTTGAAAGACGTTAAACAAAAGTGCCCTCGGGGAGACATCCCATAGTAATTTATGTTGTTATATTTTAGTTTGGATTAGTTGTTTTTAGTTGATATTGCGTATTTGAGAAAGGTATTAGTGTTTTTGATGTTCAAGTAGTAAGAAATCGAGTTTGGGAGGCAAAACGAATTTTTTGGGCATGTTCTGACCTACCACCGGCATGCCGGCCCAAACCGCCAGTAAGCCGGCGGGTCAGAAACACGAGCCCTTGGGTACTCGTCACGTGTTTAATGCCGAGAGGTGATTTTCAAGAGATGACAACACCGGTATGCCGGGCCATTCCGCCGGTATGCCGATCAAGACAAAACCCGAGCCCACGTGTACGCGGTTCGTGTTTTTTTCCGAAGCATGATTTTCAAAAGACCAGCGCACCGGCATGCCGGCCCATACCGGCGGTATGCCGGTTAGCGCCGCTGGAGAGAGAAGAAAGTGTGTTTTTTAGGTTATAAAGAAGAAGAGCTTGGTCTATTACGAATTCCACAATCCTTAAGCCTCTCTTTCTTCTCCAAACCTCTCCCAACTCAATTAAAGCTTCAACAAACCTTCACCTAACATCAAAACACTACCAAATCACCTTGAATTCACATCCAAATCCTTCCCTACATCATTACAAAGAAGATTCAACCACCCAAATCATATCAAAACACCTAGAATCCATGAATCAAGAGCCTAAATTTTCAAAATTCATCCAGAATTCCTTAAACCCATATCATCAAAGCTTGATTCCATCATACCCACATAGATATTTATCATCCTAACACCTTTCCTAACTCAAATAAAGCTTGTTCCACCTATGATAAGGAATTACAAATTTCAAGAGTGTTCAAAGCTTTGAGTTGGGGGTCAAAAGAGATGAGGAAAAGAACAAAGATATTATCAAGTGTTATGGGTGATGAAGTATCAATGCAAGGTATTGGGTAAGTTCTAGAAGAAATCAATTGAGATGGGTACTAGTTCGGGAATAAATTACAAGATAATTCGAGTCAAGCAATTAGAGAGGAACCGGTTTTTGGTGGATTCAAATCCTAAAAATCAAGCAATTGTGATTAGGGAGTAGAAGACGTGGATACCTCTTCCAATCAAAGATTCCTATATCAGAGATGAACAAAGCTTCTAGGACGCTAGTAGCTGTTGCCATAACATATTCCTAGATGAAACACCTTCACATGAGAGAGTATTCGAGAGCAAAGTTGGAAAAAGATAAACAAGAGATTTCTAGAGTGTGATTAATTGGGATGGAGCATAAAAGGATGTAAGGGAAAGAGAAATTGGTGATACATGAAGTTTTCATACAAGAAAAGCACCGCACCCTATTTCGGGTATTAATCAGGCGAGGCAATTGCCTCGAAGAGTATGTTTTCTTTCTTCTTACCTTTTCTTTATGTGCAATATATGTACAATTTTATTTTTTTATTTTATTTTTTAGTCTTTTCGAGTCCTGGGGACACGACTCATTTTTGAGTTTGGGGTGTGGGGATTTGTTGTCCTTCATCTCCATTTTTATGTGTTTTATTGTTTTTAGGTAAAATTAAAATTTTTATGAGAAGGAGTAGATGTATGTAGAGTGTATTTAATTGCTTGAAAGCATAAGCTCAGTAAGTTAATGCTAGAAAGTATTATGTTTATGAGCTGCTTTATTTTGTATGCTTTGAGTATTTGCAGGAAAACACATATTGATAGTAAAGAAAAGATTAGTTAGCAATGCGATAGAAAGTATGTTCGATCTCAGGGAGCCTTGAGTGGTTTGTAGGCCGTGAGATCCAAGCTAGTTGATAAACCCATTTGATGAATGTGCTAAAGGTAAGAGAATAACGAAATTGCATGGTGTAGAAAGTGATTAAGGCAGTTCTTTCATATTGAAGCCACTTGAAGCCTTTTAAACCTTCTCACCCTGTTATTTGTTTTAATATTTTATATCCTTCTTAGCCCCTTCTAGCCTTTCTAAAGCCTTTTTATTTAACCACATTATAAGCCATATCCCTTTAGATTATAGGACTTTTCCATATGACCCGCACTCGAATCGCGATGCATAGACAATTGTTTTAGAGCTTGAGTTTGGGGTGGTCGGTCCACCATTATGGGAATTATTATTGGGTTGGGATTTTTGAGCTTACCGTGGTGCTTTGTTATTATATTGACGATGATTCACATGTTTATATTGTAACCCTTTGCCGGGGTAAGAGTAAATAAAAAAAAGCTAAAAAGCATGAAAAGAAAAGAAAAGAAAAAAATCTATGAGAAAAATAGCGTGATATCCCAACATCAAAAAGAGAGTCATAGTTATACAAAGGAAAAAACTGGTTTGAAAAGAATATATATTTGGACCAGCAAAGTGGAATTTTTATGTGAACATCTTATTGCTTTATTGGGGATGATGCTACCTTGTGAATCAAGAAAATCATTGGGTTGAGTGAGAAACGTTTTATGAGAGTAACTCAAGCTCTAGGGCGATTCGTTGATGGCTAGTGAGGAGAGAGCCAAAAGCTCAGTCTAAATTATCCAAAAATACTTATCATACCGTCCCTAAGCCTAAATTACAACCTTAAAGACCTTTTTATTCTTTGCTATGTAATCGAGAAGTGATTGAGCCAATAGAGAGTAGTTAAGTGGATCTTTGGATACTAGTGAAGTTCGATGAACAATCTATAGCTTCCTTGGTGAACTGAGTAAAGTTCCTCTCCTTCTTACATTGCAAAGCTAATCTGATCTTGAATTCAAGCCGTGTTGACTGTGGATATGAGAAGTGTACAGGTATGTAGTTTGTAAATATTATTATATGAAATTTTCTGAGTAGTTCCTTTAGTCTATTCTATATATTCTGCTACCTTCTTCCCTCTGTGATTAATTGACCTAGGTGTGTATGTAGAGACTTCCCTTTGTTTTATCTTTATTGTATCGTGAAGATACAACTTTGAGTTGGGGGTATTGTTGTCTAGCCATTTGTGATGAATTAATATTAGTTGGAGATATCATTTTTAGTGATTTAGGAAGTCTTCTAGTTGATTTTCCCATTAAATATTGCACTTTCCTATTTCTAGTCTTGATTTGATGAATTATTATTTTTAGAGCATATTTGGTTTAATTTGTGTGTTAATGTGAAGCTTTAAAGATAATATGGAAATAAATTAGATTCTAAGTCAATTCTAAAGAGAATGGAAAGAAGATCTTGAAGAAACCTGGAGATAGAAGGAAACAGAGTTCAATTAAAAAACAGAAAAGCTGCCAAATAAATCTGAATTTCTGCAGCTACGTCTAAAGAAGTGATGATAACTCCAAATCCGAGATGATTCTGAAAGATCCCTTTCATAGGTAGATAGATAATTCCGTGAGGATTCTAGTAGAAATTATCCTTATCTACTTACGAATTTGAGTTGGGCTAGGAGTCCACTACTTACCTTCTCTTTCAAGAAAACGAATTAGGGCTTCTAAGACACCTATAAATACACCCTTGAACCATTGTAAACATGTCCTTGATCAGTTCCAAGTATATGCTTAGTCCTTGCTTGTATTTTCTCAGTTTTAAATAATAGCTTAGTCATTATATTTATTATTCATCCTTAGAATCAAGCTGACCAATAGAGGAAGACAAGAAGCACGAAGTTGGAGAGTGACAAACTCCCCTTCTACATGTCACCTTCTCTATATTTAGGGTTGGTGTCTCCTAGGGTGTGATAAGAATAAGATAAAATTAAGTCAAGAAAACTACGCACTCTCACCCTAGACAGGCACAGTACTGCAAGTATTACAGGACGTATGCAAGTTTTAGTTGATAAGTTGAGTTCGTTCTCAGGGACTTAGTGTGCTAGTCGAATGGGTAGCAAGAACGAGTAAGCAATAATTAATTAAAAGACAGAAAATTAAAGGAATAGATTCGAAATTAATTAATCAAACTAAAGAAATAAAAGGCAATAAAATAAATACGAAGAATATGAGATGAGAAGTATAGCTTAGGTTTTGCTAGTATTCACTAATCATTCTAATTCTTTCTATTAAATCTAGTTAATAAGGGAGATAATTAGATCTTGTATACTTAGTCAGGATTCTAAACTCCAATACCTTAGACCTTGAGAGCGACTAAGGGGGCTACGGACACACCATGAGGCTGGTTTAAATAGGGTTATCAAACGCTACCAAGGCCCTAAGCAATCAATTTCCATACATGGTGATAGCGATTAAATCATACCCTAATGACTATCTAGTTAGAATCGGTTTTGTCAGGACTAATATCGACACTAGACGTTATGTGGTGTTTCAATAATTAGACACCCATCTAAGGCGATCATCTAACTACTATTAAGGTGATCCTATACTCGTGCACTAGCAAGGAAAACAGTCATTAAATCAAAACACAAAAACAAATATAAAGGTAAGCAGCTAATATCAGATTAAAACATGTAATTCCCAAAGAAACTTAGATAGAAAGAAATTAGAATTCATAGATTATACATGATGCAAAACCCAAGCTATGGGAAGTTTAGTTCATACCTGAAGGAAATAAACTAAAAGAAATAACTAAAGACATCATCTTGCTCTCTACAATAACTTGGAAGAATAAAACCTTAAGAACTAATTACTATGAGGCAAGGATGATTTACAAGTGATATATGGGTGTATTTATAGGTGTTTAGAAGGCCTAATTCGTTTTCTTGAAGGAGAGGTTAAGTAATGGACTCCAAGCCCAACTCAAATTCGTAACCCTAAAAACATGAAATCAGGCCCGATTTTCTTTTGGTCCTAGCAGATTCAATTTTCATCCGTTTGACGCGTATGAGTATACCAAATTCATCGTCTCAGAAAGATATTCAACTTTGCTCCTGCCGTTTCTCCAAATTCCACACCGTTATTGAGATTTAAGCTGATTTGTGGTCATAGGTGCAGGAATTCAGGATTAAGGCAGTTTTTCTTTTTCCATGTTTTTAGCTTTTGTTTCCTTAACTCCAGTTTCCATGCTTATCCCTTTCCATATCTTGTAGTCTTTGACTTGGACTCTAATTAATCTCCATAATTATCTTTAAAGCTTCACACTAAATAAATAATTAAACCCAATATGCTCTAAAATTATTATTTTACTAAATCAAGACTCAAAATAGGAAAGTGCACTATTTCTCAAGAAAAACGACTATTATGACTTCTAAATCACTAATAACGATGCCTCATCCTAATATAAATCTATCACAAATGAGGAGACATCAAGACCCCCAACTCAAAGTTGTATCGTCCCGATACAATAAAGATAAACACAAAGGGAAGTCTATAACTACACACTTATGAAATTTTCAACACAATGGGAAGAACATAGCAGAATATATAGAATAAACCTAAAGCAATTAATCAGAAAATTTCATGCAATAATATTCATAAACTACATACCTGTACACTTCTCATATCCATAGTCAACACGGCTTGAATTCAAGATCAGATTAGTTTCGCAATGTAAGAAGGATTGGGACTTTACTCAGTTCCCCATGAAAGCTATAGATTGTTCATCGAACTTCACTAGTATCCAAAGATCCACTTAACTACTCTCTAATGGATCAATAACTTCTTGATTACATAGCAAAGAATCAAAAGGTCTTTAAGGTTGTAATTTAGGCTTAGGGACGGTATGATAGTATATTTGGATAATTTAGAGTGAGCTTTTGGCTCTCTCCTCACTAGCCATCAACGAATCGCCCTAGAGCTTGAGTTACTCTCATAAAACATTTCTCACTCAACCCAATGAATTCCTTGATGCACAATTTAGCATCCCCAATAACCCAATTAAAGCATAAGATGTTCACATAAAAATTCCACTTTGCCGGTCTAAATATATATATTTTCTTTTCAAATCAATTTTTTCTATAGCTATGAATCTCTTTTTAATGTTGAGATATCACGCTATTTTTAACATATATATATATTTTTTTCTTTTTATGCCCTTGTTGGCAAAATTTAGCTCGTAGCTTCTTTTTCACTCACTATTACCCCGACAAAGGGTTACAATAAAATCTGTGAATCATCATCAATATAAAGAACAGAGCATAATTAATAAGCTCAAAAATCCCATCCGAATAACAATTCCCATAATGGTAGACCCACCACCCTAAACTCAAGCTCTAAAACAACTGTCTATGCATCGCGATTCGAGTGCGGGTCATATGGAAAAGTCCTATAATCTAAAGGGATATGGCTTATAACGTGTTTCAATAATAAGCTTTAGAAAGGCTAGAAGGGGCTGAGAAGGATATAGCATATAAAAAAATAAAAAGGTGAGAATGTATAAAAAGGCTTCAAGTGGCTTCAAATATGAAAGAACCGCCTTAATCACTTTCTACACTATGCAATTTCGTTATTTTCTTACCTTTAGCACTTTCATCAAATGGTTTTGTCAACTAGCTTGGATCTCACGACTTACACACTTCTCAAGGTTCCCTGAGATCGAACATACTTTCTATCGCATTGCTCACTAATCTTTTCTTTACTATCAACGTGTGTTTTCCTGCATATACTCAAAGCATACAAATAACATAGCTCATAAACATATTACTTACTATCATCAATTCACTGAGCTTATGCTTTCAAGCTATTAAACACACTCTACATCTAATTCCCATGTATCAAAAAAATTTAATTTTTACCTAAAAACAGGAAAATGGAGATGAGAGACAACGAATCCCCACACCCCCAACTCAAAAATGAGACGTGTCCCCACGAATCGAAAAAGACTCGAAACAGAAATTAAAATTAGCAGATAAAAGCATTTACAGAAATGGTAAGGAAGAAAGAGAACATACTCTCGAGGCTATTGCCTCGCATCATTGACATCCAAGGTTGGATTTGCTTGATCTTTTATTAATTGCTCAAGGAGTTTCATGATGTGCACTTGATTAGCGTTGATTTGTGCCACATCTTTGACTAAAGAAGTTTGAGCTGCTTCGAATTTGTTTAAACGCTCCTCCATCTTCTCTTGCCAACTTTGCTCCTTTTCTTCTTTCAAGATTTGCGTAGCACTCGCTCTTCGAAAGACATCCTTGATCCAAGCATTATCAATATAAGTCTCCTTAAATTCGAGTTTCTCTTCTTCACCCAATGTAACATTTTCTTTTCGCACAAGACACGTGATCATGGTAGGAAGTTTAACATTATAAACTGATTTGGGAGAGACCGAAAATCGCATCACCTCCTCATAGATCAACTGTGCCACATCCACTTCTTCTCCTCTCAAAATACAATCCAACAGTAGAGCGTTCTTTTTAGTCACATCCAAAGTTTGTGTGTTTCCAAAGACATTAGGAATGAGGAAATTGTGCCAAACTATCGCATCCGGTTGAAGATATTTGTAAGGCCAAGGTGCCTTCAATTCTCCGTTATGTGATTGCACTTTTTCCTTGTCTAAAACATGCTCAAAAATTAATTCCTCATCAAAGATTTTTCGTCTAGCAACCGCTTCACTATACTTGCAATATCCAATTAATTTCTTAAACTTGAAGTCGTTTCTAATCTCATTAATTGTGAAAGGAACTAACTTTCCTCTAATCGGAACACAACCTTTACTATCTCGGCTAAAGAGGTCTAAATAGAATTCCAAAACTAACCCATGACATAATTTAGAACCTCTTACCATGAACGTAGACCAACCCAATTTATCACCAAGCTCGAAGAATCTCTTGTACTCTCCTGTACCAACTTCTTCCTTGAATACTTTCTCATAGGCAAAAGGTAGTTCCTTTAATTGTTTTTCTGCAAAAGCTTTCAAGGCATTTGAAGCTTCCTCTTTATCCATGGGTGTAGGACCTTTGAAGGGTGGAGGTTGTGTTTTCTCCTTTGCATAAAAGTAAAGCCTTTTACCATTGCGATCAAACATAGCTAGCTTACCTCCATCTTCAACATCGTTTTTACCCTTAGCTTTAGAACTAGAACTTTTGTTATTTGATTTCTTCTCAATTGAACCCAATACCTTTCTTTTCTTCACCTCCCTCTTCTTAGCTAATATTTCTATTCTATTAGTCATCTTCAATTGACCCCCAACTCAAAGCTTTAACAACTCTTGAAATTTGAACTTGTGAATTTTTGGTTGAACAAGCTTGATTTGGTTTAGGAAAGGTGAATTGGTGATGAATCTCTATGTGGGTAAGGTGAATTCTTGATGGATTGGCTTGGATCTAAGAAATTGTAGGATGAATTTTGAAAATTTGAGCTGTTGATTCTTCAATTTGATTGTGTTTGGTGAGAAGTGGGTGTTTGAATCTCCTTTGTAATGATGTGGAGAGAAGATTTGATGTGTTTTTATTGATGATTGGGTAGTGTTTAGATGATTGGGGAAGGTTTATATGAGCTTTAATGGTGTTGGGAGAGGTTTGTAGAAGAAAGAGAGGCTTAAGGATTTGTAAATTCAGAATTGTACCCACCTCTTGCTTCTTATAACATAAAACGCAGCTTTTTCCCTCTTCAGTCGGCGACCTGCGGTGTACCAGAACAGGGGCGCGGTGTACCGCAGCTTCTGTTCCTCAAAATTTTTAATCCTCGTCAAAATACCCGCATCTCCTACCCGTAGCATGGGATTTTGGTCCTGCGGTGCACCGGAGCTTGAGGCGCGGTATACCGGACTGATGGTCCAGATTTTTTTTTCTTCTCGGCACAAAACCCGAGTTACCTACACGTGGTACGGGTTTTCTCCTCTGCGGTGTACCAGAAGGGTAGTTCGGTGTACCAGACTGATAGTTAGAATTTTTCGAATAACTTCGTTTTCTCCTCCCGAACTCGATTTCTCCAATACCTAAGCATCAAAAACACTAATACCTTTCTCAAATACGCAATATCAACTAAAAACAACTAAACTAAACATAAACTAAAAACGTTAAAAACATAAAAACTTTAAAAAATTGCGGGTTGTCTCCCGTACAGCACTTTCATTTAACGTCTTTCAAAGTTAGACGTGTTACCTCTATCAAGATTTGCGAAAATAGCCTCCCCAACTACGAGTTAGGCTATGAACGTCAACTAATCTGCGCTTGACCCCCCTTTTGGGTCGAATTTCTATCACCTTGGCGGAAACAACCTTAGTGACAATGAATGGTCCCATCTACGAGTCTTTGAAACTACGTGGCCTATTTTTTGCGTTTGTGAGCTTTCCATAGAACTTCATGGACAACCCCAAACTCAATGTTTGGATCAGTATCCACAGGCTTTAAGTGGATCTTCTCAGGAGGGACTTTGTGATGTGAAAGGTTGTGGATGACAGGATCGGTGGGATCTGACTTCCTTGGTTTCTTACCCAAGACATAGAAGGTCTCGGATATGTTCTTTGCATGAAGGGTAATTGATGTCTCCCTAATTTTTCTTATTTTCGACCCTTGGGAGACATCATTTTTTATGTTTCATTGAATATTTTGATACACTTTTGAGTTAAAAATGCAATAATCCGGAATTCCTATTTTATTTCTAGTATTTTTGATTTATTAAACTTTTGCGCGTAATCTTGTGTATTTTAGTGAAAAGTTTGTAGGTTTTGAATATTAGCTAGGAAAGGAATCCGAGAAGAGAGTCAAAGATCGTGATATGGAGTCAAAGCTTGAAGATAAATCCCGAAAGAATTATATTATGGGAGCTGCAAATCTGGAAAATAGGTCAAAGATTGCTGATTTCGAGGCCCTTACGAGTTGATTTAGCCGCTGACCTTTGAAGAATATGTTCCTTATCGAGTTACAGAAATTTAGCAAGTGATTTCAGGTCAATCGGAATTATAACGAATCGGCTAGAGCTGTTTTAGTGGAGGTGGTGCAGCAGTTACGGGATTTTGGGCTTAGAAAATGGACTTGAGCTTTTAATTAGTGATTTAATTTTAGGTCCAAGGCCTAATCCGTTTTTCCTCTTATAAAAGGAGCTTTTGACTTCTATTTTACATACAACTTATTATTCATAAGCAGAAGCATCAGAGAGAAGTCAACGAAGGAAGAAGAGGAAAGCTGTAGAGCTGGAGAGTCTATATCTCAATTCTCAGCCAAATCCAATTCCGGAAATTAGGTTTTCTTTATTTTTAATTCTGTAAAACATTATGAGTTCCTTTTCTTTTAATTTAGTTTTAATTTCTTTTATCATGAGCTAATTTCTTCATAGTACTTGAGAATGCTTAATGGGTGAATCCCTATTCTGTTGAATTTCATATGTCTGAATTTGGGTTTTTATAAATTAAATTAAATTGGGTCTTGTACATTATTCTGTAATTTGAGATTATTTACTGTTTTCAGAGTGATCAACCAAGAACAGGTGTTAGTATCTAGGCTATTCCACATATGTGGCGTGTGGATCATCCTGATGGACGGTTTAGGTATGGACTTAATTACTCAATCTAAAATCGAAACTATTTGACTCTGACGAGCTTAGTTAATTTTAGGGCCAATGTGGTAAAATTACTTAATCATTTGAAAGTGGATCATATTTACCCTGACGGGACTAGTGACACTCTAGAATAGCCTTGTAGTCCACCCTGACGGGGGTACAAGGATTATGGAATCCCGACCAATGTTAATTGACCAGTTTAACCCTTAAACAACATATGTTATGAAATAGAATTAGGAGGATCCCTTGCGTTTCTCAAGTACTGCCTTCTCATATTTGCGTCTTACCTTCATTTACTTGCGTCTTAGTATTTATTTGCATTTTTACGTTAATCTTTCATTACTTAGAATTAATACAAACAACCAACCAATCATTATATCTTTTATCTGCTTTCATAAGTGCAACCATTCATTATTTGATAAGCATTGTAGTTAACCAACCGTCCCTGCGAACGATCCTGTTATCACTAATATTACTTGGGACAACCGTACACTTGCGGTTGTGGTTCAATTACTTTTTGAAATTATTTTAGAACACACAAAGGACCACCAAGTTTTTGGCGCCGCTGCCGGGGACGGTAGCGTGTGACAACGGTGTTTATCCTTTAGTGATAGTTGCATTTATTTTTATTTTTATCAGATTTACGCTTTTTGTTTGTTCTTGTCTTTCAGATTTTTTTTAGGTTTGGTGTATGCGAAAAAGGCTCAGATTTGAACCACCAGTTCAAATCCTTGATAATCCGGATTCGTTAATCAGACTTGCAAATAAGAAAAGAAGAGAACAAGAAAAAGAGGAAAAATAAATGGCGAATAATCAAGATCCCTAGTTTGTTAACGGTCCAGAAGAAGTTCCATTCCGTGCTCCTGCTCTAGGGGTAGGTGCTCCAAATATAGATGTTCCGAGGTTTCGTCCAGATTCGGGTATGTTAGCTCAATTCCAAAGTTTTGGAAACTTTCGTGGTAAAGCTAGAGAAGATCCCCTCCGAGCAGTACAGAAATTCAAGCAGATATGTGATTCTTACATCACACAAGGAGTTTCGAAGGAACAAATGTATTTTGGTGCATTTCAATTTTTCGTTATTGATGAAGCGAGTGAATAGCACGATACACAAGAACCGACGAAGATAACAATATTGGAACAACTAGAAACTGCTTTCTTTGACAAGTATTATCCAAGTAACATGCGGTTAGATGATCAACTTGAATTAACTCAGTTCCGTCAAGAATATGATGAAACTTTGGGTAAAAGCTGGACAAGATTTCAGTTGTGCTTACGTAGAGTTCCCGATCATGACCTTTCAGACCAACAACAACTAAAAAAAATCTACAAAGGTCTTGATGGGACTTCAAGAAAAGACTTAGATTTGCTATGTGGTGCTGGGTTTTTACAAGTTCAACCTGCTCATGCGAAACTCATCCTAGAGAGAACGGTAAAGAATGAAGCTGGATGGAATTCAGTAAGAACCCCAGTTAGAGGAGTGAATAAAGTTAATATCGAAGAAAAATTTGCTACCCTTGAGAACAAGATTCAAACCACCATAGAGCAACAATTAAAACAGCTCACTTTAGCTGTAAAAGAAGGATTTTCGGGTAAGAAGGTAGTTGTGCAAGCTGCACAAGAAGTTTATATGTGTTCGTATTGTGGTATAAATGATCATGATGAGGAGAGTTGTCCGAATAATCAAGAGCCTGTGATGTTTGTCTCCAACAGATGAAACTTTAATTCAAGTGGTAATGGGTATCAGCCTAACAGAAACCATCCTGGGTTTCAATACTCAAATCCTAATGTGCAGCCAATCCTACATATGCGTATCAGCCGTGTCCCTAAGGTAATAACTTCAACCCAAGACCACATAATAATTATCAAGGAGGACAGAATCAAGGAAATTATGTGCAAAGACAAGCTCCTCAAGACACTTACAATGAAATCATGAACCAAAAAGCCTTACCTGCCCATCGACAAGAAGTTGTGGTTACCCTTCAGAAAACCGTTGAAAGCCTAATTGCCCTCCAGACGCAAGCTATGCAGAATCAACAAGTTTCTGACGCATGTCTCAAACTATTACTGAACCAGATGTAACAAATCACAAAACAACTTAATCAACGTCCACAAGGGCAACTCCCTAGTGACACAGAAAATCCGAGACAACATGAAGATTGCAAGGCTGTTACTCTCAGAAGTGGTAAGAACCTTCCTCCACCTCCTTTTCTTGTCATGAAAGAGAAAGAAGTTCCAAGAAAAGAAAAGGATGTGGGTGAGAAAGAGAAAGATGTTGAGGTTGAAGAAATAGAGAGGCCGAGTGAGATTCCAAAGAAGAAAGATGATGTTACCGTTTCCATCTCGAGTTCAGAAAAAGGGTGATTTGGTCGATTTTCAAAAGTTCTTTAATAGAGTGAGAGGCCTTAGTATTAACATTCCGTTATTGGAAGCTATCCGAGATATTCCCAAGTACACGAAATTTTTGAAGAGAGCCCTCACTAACAAAAGGCCATACTGTGATAATGAGATGATTGGTCTTCCTGAAGAATGTAGTGCTATTTGTCAAAGTAAATTGCCTCCAAAGTTACTTGATCCGCGGAGTTTCACAATTCCAATATCGATTGGAGAGGAAGGGAAAGGTAAAACACTATGCGATTTGGGTGTCAGCATAAATCTTATGCCCAAATCGATCTTTGATAAACTGAAAATTGGGGAAGCAAAACCTACTTCTATGGTCTTGCAAATGGCGGACAGAAATCTTGCACATCCAGAAGGCCGAATTGAAGATGTCCTTGTTAAGGCAGGTACGTTAGTATTTCCCGTTGATTTCGTTAGACTTGAATACGACGCGGATAGGAATGTCCCCTTTATTTTGGGAAGACCATTCCTAGCCACGGGGCATACATTGATTGATGTAGAAAACGGCGAATTGACGATGAGAATCCAAGACGAGGAAGTCAAATTTAATGTGTTCCGAGCTATGATGTTTCCGGATTCTCAAGAAGATTGATTTAGAATGGATGTAGTTGAGCAGGCATCACAAGAGGTATTTGATTGTTTTAATTATGATGATATCTTGCAGGCCGCTTTGACATTAGACTTACCTGAGATGATGGAAGAGCTTGCCGAAACAGTGGAAGCTCTTAATTCTGAGAATCCGAAGTATAAGCGTCTTGCCTATGAACCTGTGAGAGAATCGGGGGAGATTATTCCTAAAAAGAAGCCTTCAATTGAATCTCCTCCGGAATTAGAAAAAAAGCCATTACCACCACACTTGAGGTATGCGTATTTAGGTACTAATGAAACTCTACCTGTTATTGTTTCAGCAAATTTAACAGGTCCTCAAGAAGATAAACTGTTACGTGAGTTAAGAGCCAACAAAGAGGCAATAGGTTGGACAATTGCTGACATCAAAGGCATTAGTCCTTCCTATTGTCAACACAAAATCATACTTGAAGATAATAACGCACGCTCAGTTGAAGGTCAAAGGAGATTAATGCCCGCTATGAAGGAAGTAGTGAAGAAGGAAGTTATCAAGCTTTTAGATGCGGGGATAATTTATCCCATCTCGAGTAGTGAATGGGTGAGCCCAGTTCAGTGTGTACCGAAGAAAGGAGGAATCAAAACAATTCTTAATGATCAAAATGAAGCAATTCCTTCAAGAACGGTAGTTGGTTGGAGAGTTTGTATGGATTATCGTAAACTGAACAAGGCCACCAGAAAGGATCATTTTCCACTTTCTTTCATTGATCAAATGTTAGATAAATTGGTGGGTCGAGAGTATTACTGTTTCTTAGATGGTTATTCTGGGTACAATCAGATTTATGTGGCTCCAGAAGATCAATATAAAACAACATTTACATGCCCCTTTGGTACTTTTGCATATCGCAGAATGCCATTTATGTTGTGTAATGCACCTGCTACCTTTCAAAGATGTATGATGGCCATCTTCTGGGACTTTGGGTAAGAGTTGGACAAGATTTCAGATGTGTTTACGAAGGGTACCCGATCATGGCTTTACAGAACAACAACTAAAAATATTTTACAAAGGCCTTGATGGGACTTCGAGAGAGAAATTGGATTTGTTATGTGGTGCAGGTTTTCTTCAAGTTCAACCCGTTCATGCTAAAATCATTTTGGAAAGTACAGTCAAGAATGAAGTTGGGTGGACTTCGGTGAGAACCCCGGTTAAAGGAGTGAATAATGTTAATATCGAAGAAAAATTTGCTACGCTTGAAAATAAGATTCAAACTACTATAGAGCAACAATTGAAACAACTTACACTAGCTGTGAAAGATTGATTTTCGGGTAAGAAGGTAGCTATGCAAGCTGCACAAGAGATTTATATGTGTTCGATTTGCAAAGTAGATGATCATGATGAGGAAAATTGTCCGAATAACCAAGAGCCTGTGATGTTTGTGTCCAATAGAGGTAACTTTAATTCAAGTGGTAATGGATATCAGCCTAACAGAAACCATCCTGGGTTTCAATACTCGAATCCTAATGGGGCAGCCAATCCTACATATGCGTATCAGCCGCGTCCCCAAGGTAATAACTACAATCCAAGACCACACAACAATTATCAAGGAGGACAGAATCAGGGTAATTATGTACAAAGACAAGCTCCTCTAAATACTTACGATGAAACATTGAACCAAAAAGCTTTACCTGCCCATCCACAAGAAGGAGTAGTTACCCTTCAGAAAACCGTTGAAAGTTTAATTGCTCTTCAGACACAAGCTATGGAACGTCAACAAGCGTCTGAAGCAAATATGAAATTAATACAGAATCAAATGGAGCAATTTGCAAAACAGCTGAATAAGCGTCCACAAGGGCAACTCCCTAGTGACACGGAAAATCCGAGACAACATGAAGATTGTAAAGCTGTTACACTAAGAAGTGGTAAGAACCTCCCTCCACCTCCTATTCCCGTTATGTAAGAGAAAGAAGTTCCAAGAAAAGAGAAGGAAGTGGGTGAGAAAGAAAAAGAGAAAGAGAAAGATGTGGAAATTGAAGAAATAGAGAGGCCAATTGAAATCCCAAAGAAGAAAGATGATATTGTCACTAATCGCCCTCCACCACCATTTCCATCTCGAGTTTAGAAAAAGGGTGATTTGGCCGAGTTTTCAAAATTCTTTAACAGAGTGAAGGGCCTAAGTATTAATATTCCGTTACTAGAGGCGATTCGAGATATTCCTAAGTATACAAAGTTTTTGAAGAGGGCCTCACTAACAAAAGGCCTTATTGTGATAATGAGATGATTGGTCTTCCTGAAGAGTGTAGTGCGATTTGCCAGAGTAAATTACCTCCAAAGTTAGTAGATCCTGGGAGTTTCACGATTCCGATATCGATTGGAGAAGAATGGAAAGGAAAAGCGCTATGCGATTTGGGAGCGAGCATCAATTTGATTCCCAAATCAATCTTTGATAGGCTAAAAATTGGAGAAGCAAGACCTACCTCTATGGTCTTGCAAATGGCGGACAGGTCTCTCGCACATCTAGAAGGCCGAATTGAAGATGTCCTCGTTAAGGCAGGTACACTTTTATTTCCTGTTGATTTCGTTATCCTTGAATACGACGCGGACAGGAATGTCCCCATTATTTTGGGGAGACCATTCCTAGCCACGGGGCGTACTTTGATTGATGTAGAGAATGACGAATTAACAATGAGGATACAAGATGAGGAGGTCAAATTCAATGTATTTCGAGCTATAAAATTCCCAGATTCTCAGGAAGATTGCTTCCGAATGGATGTAGTTGAGCAGGCATCGCAAGAGGTATTTAATTGCTTAAATTTTGATGATATCTTGCAGGCTGCTTTGACATTAGATTCACCTGAGATGATGGAAGAGCTTGCCGAAACAGTGGCAGCTCTCAATTCAAAAAATCCAAAGTATAGGCGTCTTGCCTATGAACCTGTGAGAGAACCGGGGGAGATTGTTCCTAAAAAGAAGCCTTCAATTGAATCTCCTCCGAAATTGGAAGAAAAACCGTTACCAGCACACTTGAGGTATGCGTATTTAGGTACTAATGAAACTCTACCTGTTATTATTTCAGCTAATTTAACAGGTCCTCAAGAAGATAAACTGCTGCGTGTGTTGAGAGCCAACAAAGAGGAAATAGGTTGGACAATTGCTGACATCAAAGGCATTAGTCCCTCCTATTGTCAACACAAAATCATACTTGAAGATTACAACGCACGCTCAGTTGAAGGTCAAAGAAGATTAATGCCCGTTATGAAAGATGTAGTGAAGAAAGAGGTGATCAAGCTTTTAGATGCGGGGATTATTTATCCCATATCGAGTAGTGAATGGGTGAGCCCAGTTCAGTGTGTACCGAAGAAAGGAGGAATGACAACAATTCTTAATGATAAAAATGAAGCGATTCCTTCAAGAACGGTAGTTGGCTGGAGAGTTTGCATGGATTACAGAAAGCTAAACAAAGCCACCAGAAAAGATCACTTCCCTTTGCCCTTCATCGATCAAATGTTAGATAAATTAGCCAGAAGAGAATATTACTATTTCTTGGATGGCTACTCCGGGTACAATAATATTTACGTGGCTCCAGAAGATCAACATAAAACTACGTTTACATGCCCTTTTGGTACTTTTGCATATCGCAGAATGCCATTTGGGTTATGTAACGCTCCCGCTACTTTTTAGAGATGTATGATGGCAATTTTCTAGGATATGATCGATAATTTCCTTGAAGTGTTTATGGATGACTTCTCCGTGTTTGGTGATGATTTTGATAAATGTCTAGATAATTTGGAGAAAGTGTTAATCAGATGCAAGGAAACAGATTTGGTTTTAAACTGGGAGAAGTGTCATTTTATGGTTCGCGAAGGTATTATTCTGCGTCACAAAGTTTCGAGTGCGGGGTTAGAGGTCGATAGAGCGAAGATAGAGGTAATTAAAACTCTTCCCCCTCCTGTTTCTGTTAAAGGGGTAAGAAGTTTTCTCGGCCATGCTGGCTTTTATAGGCGATTTATTAAAGATTTTTCTAAGATTACTAAACCATTATGCAACTTATTCGAAAAGGACTCCATATTCCTTTTTGATGAAGCTTGTCTAGCGGCCTTCCAAGCAATTAAGGAAAAGCTTATTTCTGCTCCTATAGTGTTACCTCCAGATTGGAATTTACCGTTTGAGGTTATGTGTGATGCGAGTGATTCGTGTATGGGAGCTGTATTGGGACAAAGAAAAGAGAAGGTTTTTCATTCGATTTACTATGCTAGTAAAACTTTTAATGGTGCTCAGATTAATTACACAGTTACAGAAAAGGAGTTGCTAGCAGTTGTATATTCATTTGATAAATTTCGCTCTTATCTTCTTGGAGTGAAAGTTATTGTTTATACAGATCATTCCGCGTTAAGATATCTTATGGAAAAGAAAGATGCGAAACGAAGGTTAATCAGATGGGTGTTATTACTTCAAGAGTTTGATTTAGAGATCAAAGATAGAAAGGGTTGTGAGAATCAGGTTGCAGATCACCTATCGCGTTTAGAAGGTTCAGAGATGAATCGTGGTACTGAAGCAGTTAGAGAAGAGTTTCTGGATGAGAGTTTATTCGTGGTTCGTGATTATGAAGCCCCTTGGTATGCAGATATTGCGAATTTAGTGGCGAGTGGTGTTTTTCCTGAAGGTTCTACTTATCAAGAAAGAAAGAGGTTAGCTCATCGTGCTAGACAGTTCTTTTGGGAGGATCCTTTCCTCTACAAAGTTTGTGCTGACCAAATGATACGAAGATGTGTAGCAAGGGAGGAAACTGAAGCCATTATAGCTGGATGCCATGATTCACTATATGGAGGACATTTCAAAGGAGATAGAACTGCTGCTAAGGTATTCCAATCAGGTTTTTACTGGCCTTCTCTTATTAAAGATTGTCATGAATATGTTAAGAGATGTACAAGATGCCAGTTTACCGGAAACATATCCAAGAGGGATGAGATGCCACGTAATAATGTGTTAGAAGTTGAAATATTTGATGTTTGGGGTATAGACTTTATGGGTCCTTTCATTCCGTCAAATGGTAACCTCTACATCTTATTAGCTGTTGATTATGTGTCCAAATGGGTAGAAGCGGTGGCTTTACCTACCAATGATTCACGAGTGGTGATTAAGTTCTTGAAATCACATATTTTCACTAGACATGGCACACCTAGAGTAATTATTAGCGATGGAGGATCTCATTTCGTTAATAAATATCTGAAGACTGTTCTAGAGAAGTATGGTGTATGACACCGTGTATCTACTGCATATCATCCACAATCCAATGGTCAAGCTGGAGTTTCGAATCGCGAAGTCAAGTCAATTCTAGAGAAAACCGTTGGTCCTACAAGAAAAGATTGGTCAATGAAGTTAGATGATGCGTTGTGGGCTTATCGTACTGCGTTTAAGACTCCAGTTGGTGCATCTCCCTATCGTATGGTGTATGGTAAGGCTTGTCACTTACCTCTTGAGCTTGAAATGGGTGCCTATTGGGCGATTGCGCAGTTAAACTTAGATCCTGTCTTAGCCGGAAAGAATCGTATGATGAAGCTTAACGAACTTGACGAATTCCGATTGCATGCTTATGAAAATGCCAAACTGTACAAAGAAAACACGAAGAAATGGCATGACAATCGGATTCGTACAAAGAACTTTGAAGTGGGGCAAAGAGTATTGAAGTGTAATTCAAAGTTCAGCAATTATCCGGGTAAGTTAAGATCTAAGTGGTCAGGTCCATACATTGTGACCAAAGTTACACCTCATGGGGCGATAGAAATAGAACATCTGCTAGAGAACCGTACCTTCATGGTAAACGGTCACAGATTGAAGATATACCATGGAGGTGAAGATACCAATCGCTCGGAAGATCCACATCCCGGGGAGGTCATGTATCTCCTCGAAACTCCTTAAAAGCGTGAGGTAACCCGTCGAGCTTAACGACGTTAAACAAAAGCCAATTCTTTGTATATTAGTTGAGTTTTTGAATTTTCGCAATGTAGAATAGTTTGATTTTCGTAATTTTAGTGTTTATTAGTAAGAAATGATGAAGGGTAGTTGTTTTTTATGATTTCAGGGGAAAAAGGTCGAGAGTTTGGGGTCGAAAAGGTGAAAAACAAGAAAAAAAAGGGTGGTGTCCAGGAGCTAATCGGGAACCCGGTTATCGCTGACCGGGAACCCGGTCAAACCGTTGATAACCCACCCTTGAAACGCAAGATGCTGCGTGCGGGTTCACGCCAGCGACACAAACCGGGAACCCGGTTGGCGCTGACCGGGAACCCGGTCACGGAGCTGGACTTTCTGACCCGGCGTATCGGGTCCTGCCATTTGCTGCGTCTTGTACTGCGTCACACCTCACGTCAGCGACGCTGACCGGGAACCCGGTTGACGAGAGGGTGCTCACTGACCCAGCGTCTTGAGATCCAGCCAAAAGTTGCGTCTTGAGGTAAAAAAAAAAATAAATAAATTGCGCGTTTTCGCTCCGATACAGCGACGCTGACCGGGAACCCGTTTCGCGTCTGTAGTATGGCGGTTTTGGGATTTTTGACCTAATTTTCTAGCCTCTTCTGCAAGTTTTTACCATAAAACGCACCCATAGCCTCCCCACCTCCGAAAATCATCATTAGAACCTATACATACCATCTTATTCTACCCTCTTTATCACAGAAACACAAAATCAACTCACCTCTTCTCCAAAATAACATCAAATCCTTAGTTTTCCCCAAGATTGTTCTTCATCTAATCTTTAAATTAAACCCAATTCTTGGTTCTCCCACACAAATTGAACACTACCCATCTCATATTCGACCTTGTACCTTCATTCCAAAGCCTCAAAACATCAAAGTTCTAAACCTTTCTCTAGTTTCTCACTATTTGAAGTTTTGAGTTTGGGGTGGAAAGAGATGACTAACAGAACTGGTGATTTCCGAGGAACTGCTCCTAGAAGACAGACCACCATTGGTGGTACTCAAGAACAAGCTATTGAGATTCCTGATTCGCAGCCTAAACGAAAAACTGATGAAGTTAAGCTTGCTCCCAAGAGAAAAGAAATCACAGGTCAAAAGAGAAGATTAATTGATGAGCCATAAATTGAATATGACCATGAAGATGAGATTGAGAAAAACATTGAGGATGAAACTGAACAAGAAATTCCAGAAGTACCAATTCAACAGAAACCTCCGCAAAGAAAGATGTGGGCCCAGAAGCCAAAAAGGGTTTTTACTTCATGGAATGACCAGGTTCGTGAAAGAATTGAATTTTTGAAATTTGGTGAAGAGATGGACTTTCCTAAGAATATTATGAGTAGTGCTTATAGAGAATATGCTGTTGTTTGTGACAAGTTTGGTTGGAGAGAATTAAGAGAAAGGAAGCTTGAGTTTATTCCTACTTTTGTGCGAGAATTTTACGAAGGATTAGCTATTTCCCGTGAGGCAATTGAAATTCGCAAAAAGGTAGCTCCTTTCTCTATTGAGACTATTCGGAAATCTTTGAAATTACCCAACTTTACTGGTTCATGCCCGTTCCAAGACACCCTTAATGACCCTTCTTTCGATTATGAATCCCTGTGGGGTACGGTGCTTGTTAATGGGGCTAGTCCAATCCCTGAAGGGGAGAGATATGTTGGACAATTTTACAGCAGTAATTTGACACCTAGTGCTAAAGTTTGGTCTCGATTTATAGTACCTACTTTCTTTGGAATTAAGCACACATCCGAGTTGAAGAAGGAGCATATCATTTTTATTAAGTGTATTGTTGAGGAGAAACAGATGAATGTTGCTAAAATCATTTATGACACCATCATGGAATTCGCGAGAGCTCCCATGAAGCAGCAGAATCTTAAGTTTCCTTGTACTATTACTAAGTTGTGCCTAGACGCAAAGATTCAGCGTAGGAACGCAGAAGATGAAGGTGTAACAGTTGGAGTGAGCATGGATTTGACTATAATTCAGAATATTCATGATGAAGCCACACGAACTACGAGAACTACTAGAACTCCTCTATCAAAGAAAGCGAAGACTGTTCCTGAGTTGGAATCAAAGATTCAGGTGTTGGAAGATAATCAAGAGAAGATGATTGCTACCTTGGGAAATGTTAAAAAAGAATTGGACTTTCTTCGAAAGTTGATCTTAGGCGTAAATACACTTCATAACGCGATTTACAATGCTGTTACGCGAGACAGAGGTCCAGAACGCAACACCGGTAACCAGCCTCGCGCTGGTTAAGATACGTTTCCTAATCCTTCCTTTTAGTGTAGATTAGTTTAATTGCTTTATTGAGTCTTTTCGAGTCGTGGGGACACGACTCATTTTTGAGTTTGGAGTGGGGTTCGGGGCCTCATCCCAGTTTTTATGTGCTATTTGTTTTTAGTTGCTTTCAATAAAATAATTTTCGGAGTTGCGTTTGAGTGTAGAAGATTTTAAATGTCCCTGTAAGCATACTTTTGATGAATCTATGATAATAAATAGTGGACTTTAGGGATTGATATAAAACGCATTTAGAATTGCATGCAAACATAGGTAATTGATAGGAAAAATTAATGAACAATGCAAATGAAGTAAGCTTGTGCTTAAGGAATATGTTTGGTGTGTAGAACGTGAAATCCTAGTTAGTAGAGAACCCACCTAGATATGAACTAAAGACAAGCTATGTACTTAGGAAAATGATAGGGGCAGTTCTTTGTTAGCCATTTGTAACCTTTTAGCCTTCTATCCCTTGTATTAAGTTTTATCCGTCTTAGCCCACTTTTGAGCCTTTAGCCTTTTCTTTGTAGCCACGATATAAGCCATTATCCCTTAGATTATTAGGCATGACCATATGACCTGCACTTGAATCACAATCCTGAGACATGTCTCGAGCTTGAGTTTGGGGTGGTGGGTCCACTTATGGGATATTTTATGGGTTGGGATTGATGTGCTTTGTATTGTAGCACAATTGCAGATGATATACACTTGTAACCCTTTACCGGGAATGAGAAAAAAATGAAAAAGAAAGAAAAAAAATAAAGAAATCGAAATCCCATTACAGTAGCTAACCGGGAACCCGGTTTCACTAAACGGGAACTCGGTTTGCATCTGTACACACAAAAAAAAAACAAAAAAAAAGAGAGAAAAAGAAAAGAAAAAGAAAAATACATATGAATAAACACCCGGCAAAGTGGAAATTCTCTGAAAAATCATCTTATCTATAGTGGGTAGACATGGGACGCTAAATTGTTGCGTATATGGGTGAGTGAGAACATATTTTGAGCGTTAACTCAAGCTCGAGGACATTGTTGATGGTAAGTGAGGAGAGAGCCAAAAGCTCACTTCAAATTTACCAAATATACATCCACACCGTCCTTAAGCCACTATTAAAACCGTAAAGACCTCGTGATTCCTAAGTGCATAGTGAATTTATGATTCTGATGATAGGGAATATACTAGGTGGAGCGTTCAAAGCGAGTTAGGATTGATGACCACCCTATAGTCATCATACAGATATGAGTACAAGTGTAACCTTCAAGCATTGCGACTTTAATTTTATGATTGAAATTATTTATGTTTGATGTTGCATTTTAGATGTATGTGTATATTAGTTTCTATAGTTTGCTATATGAGATTTATCTAATACTTGCTTTAGGTATATTTGCTAGCTTCTATTTGTTTATACGTTTACTTATACCCCTTGTCTTCTTTTGTTTTGCTTTGTCGGGACGACAAAGGTTTGAGTTGGGGGTCTTGATGTCTCCTTAATTGTTCTTATTTTCGACCCTTAGGAGACATCATTTTTGGTGTTTATTCGTTCATTTTGATAGACTTTTGGACTAAATATGCAATAATATGATTTTCCTCTTTTATTTCTAGCATTTTTAATTTATTAAGCTTTTGCGCGTAATATTGGTATTTTTAGTGAAAAGTTTACATGTTTTGGATGTTAGCTAGAAGAGGAATCCGAGGAGAAAGTCAAAGATCGTGATATGGAGTCAAGACTTGAAGATAAATCCTGAAGAAATTATTTTTAGAGCTGAAAATCTGTTTTCCAGGCCATAGATTGCTGATTTCGAGGTGCTTAAGAGATGATTTAGCCGCTGACCTTTGAGAGAAAACATTCCTTATTGAGTTACGGAACTTTAGCAACTGGAATCAAGTCAATCGGAGTCATAACGAAGCGGGAAAAGCCGTTTTAGTGAAGGTGTATCAGCAGTTACGGGATTTTGGGCTTGGACATTTAATTACTGTTTTATTCTTAGGTACAAGCCCTAATCCGTTTTTCCACTTATAAAAGGAGCCTTTGACTTCTATTTTCATGACAATTCACATTCCACAAGATTAAACACTAGAGAGAAGCAACAGAAGGAAGAAAGAAGAAGCTGCAAGAGCTGGAGAGGGTCTATATCTCTGTTCTCAGTCATTCCTATTCCGAAAATTAGGTTTTTTTTATCTTTAATTTTGTAAAACAATATGAATTCCATTTTCTTTAATTTAGTTTTATTTTCAATTAATATGAGCTAAACACATTTTAGTGCTTTAGAATGCTATATGGGTAATTCCAAATCTTATTGAATTTCATATGTTGAATTTGGGTTTCCGTTAAATTAAATTAGATTGTGTCTTTTACTCTTTTCGATAAATTAAGAATATTTACTGTTTTTAGAGTCATGAACTAGGAACAGGTGTTAGTATCTAGGCTATTCCAATTAGTGGCAATTGGATCATCCTGACGGAGGGTTTAGATACAGAACCATTTATTCAATCTAGGATAGAAGCTATTGATTCCGACGAACTTAGCTAATTCTAGGGCCAAAGAGGTAATTAACTTAAACATCTAAAAGTGGATCATATTTACCCTGACGGGACTAGTGACACTCTAGGATAGCCTTATAGTCCACCCTGACGGGGGTATAAGGAATTTAGAATCCGGACCATTGTAATTGACCAATTTAACCCTTAAACAACATAGGTTATGAAATAGGATTAGGAAGACCCCTTGCGCTCTCAAGTGCTATCTTCTCATATTTGCGTTTTACATCGTTTTACTTGCGTCTTAGCTTTTAATTGCAATTTCCATTTAGTCTTTATTTACTTAGCATTAATACAAAAATCAAATCAATCATTTTATCTTATTTGTTTTCATAAGTGCAATCATTCATTAGTGGATAAGCATTGTAGTCAACCATCCCGTCCTTGGAACGAATCTGTATTATCACTACTATTACTTGGGACAACCGTACACTTGCGGTTGTGGTTCGATTATTTATTGCATTATTTTTTAGAACACACAAAGGACCACCAGATGCCAGTTTACCGGAAACATATCCAAGAGGGATGAGATGCCACGTAATAATATGTTAGAAGTTGAAATATTCGATGTTTGGGGTATAGATTTTATGGGTCCGTTCGTTCCTTCAAATGGTAACCTCTTCATCTTATTAGCTGTTGATTACGTGTCCAAATGGGTAGAAGATGTGGCTTTACCAACCAATGATTCACGAGTGGTGATTAAGTTTTTGAAGTCACATATTTTCACTAGACATGGTAAACCTAGAGTGATTATTAGCGATGGAGGATCTCATTTCGTTAATAAGTATTTGAAGTCTGTTCTAGAGAAGTATGGAGTAAGACACCGTGTATTTACTGCATATCATCCACAATCCAATGGTCAAGCTGAAGTATCGAATCGTGAAGTGAAGTCAATCCTAGAGAAAACCGTTGGTCCTACAAGAAAAGATTGGTCAATGAAGTTAGATGACGCGTTGTGGACCTATCGTACTGCGTTTAAGACTCCAGTTGGTGCATCTCCGTATCGTATGGTGTATGGTAAGACTTGTCACTTACCTCTTGAGCTAGAAATGGTGCCTATTGGGCAATTGCGCAGTTGAACTTAGATCCTACCTTAGCTGGAGAGAATCGTATGATGAAGCTTAACGAACTTGACGAGTTCCGATTGAATGCCTATGAAAATGCTAAACTTTACAAAGAAAACATGAAGAAATGGCATGACAATCGGATTCGTGTAAAGAACTTTGAAGTGGGACAAAAAGTATTGAAGTATAATTCAAAGTTCAGCAATTATCCGGGTAAGTTAAGGTCTAAGTGGTCGGGTCCATACATTGTGACCAAAGTTACACCTCATGGGGCGATAGAAATAGAACATCCACTCGAGAACCGCACCTTCATGGTGAACGGTCATCGTTGAAAGATATACCATGGAGGTGAAGATACCAACTGCTTGGAAGATCCACATCCTGGGGAGGTCATGTATCTCCTCGAGACTCCTTAGAAGCGTGAGGTAATCCGTCGAGCTTAACGACCTTAAACAAAAGCCAATTCATTGTATATTAGTTTGACTTTTTAATTTTCGTAGTGTAAATTATTTCAATTTTCATATTTTTAGTGTTTATTAGTAAGAAATGAGGAAGGGTAGTTGTTTTTGATGATTTCAGGGGTAAAAAGGTCGTGAGTTTGGGGTCGAAAGGGCGAAAATAAAAAAAAATTGGTGGTGTTCCAGGGGCAAACTGGGAACCCGATTTCAAAAGCTAAAAATCCCGAAGTTCTGACCCAGCGTTTTGGGTCCCACCAAGTTGCTGCGTCATCACTGCGTCTTCATTTGCGCCATCGACGAAAACCGGGATGCCGGTTTCACACAAACCGGGTACCCGGTTTTGGAGCTGATATTTTTCGAACTTTCTGACCCAACGTCTTCGAGCCCGCCTTCTGCTGTGTCTTGGTTCGCGTCTTCATTCGCGCCGTCGACACGAACTGGGGCCCTGGTTTCACCAAAACCGGGTACCTGGTGTCTCCTTAATTGTTCTTATTTTCGACCCTTAGGAGACATCATTTTTTATGTTTAATTGAATATTTTGATAGACTTTTGAGTTAAAAATGCAATTATCCGGAATTCCTATTTTATTTCTAGTATTTTTAATTTATTAAACTTTTGCGCGTAATCTTGTGTATTTTAGTGAAAAGTTTGTAGGTTTTGAATATTAGCTAGGAATGGAGTCCGAGAGAAGAGTCAAAGATCACGAGATAGAGCCAAGACTTAAAGATAAATCCCGAAAGAATTCGATTTTAGAGCTGCAAATCTATTTTCCAGGCCAAAGATTGCTGATTTCAAGGTGCTTAAGAGATGATTTAGCCGCTGACCTTTGAAGAGAAAACATTCCTTATCGAGTTACGGAACTTTAGCAACTGGAATCAAGGCAATCAAAGTCATAACGAAGCGGGAAAAGCCGTTTTAGTGAAGGTGTATCAACAGTTACGGGATTTTGGGCTTAGAATTTGGGCTTGGACATTTAATTAGTGTTTTATTATTAGGTCCAAGCCCTAATCCGTTTTTCTACTTATAAAAGGAGGCCTTGACTTCTATTTTTCATACAATTCATTCTTTACAATTAAAAACATCAGAGAGAAGCAACAGAAGGAAGAAAGAAGAAGCTGCAAGAGCTGGAGAGAGTCTATATCTCCGTTCTCAGTCATTCCTATTCCGGAAATTAGGTTTCTTTTATCTTTTATTTGTAAGAGAATATGAATTCCTTTACATTTAATTTAGTTTTTGTTTTAATTAGTATGAGCTAAACATTTATTAGTGCTTGAGAATGCTTTATGGGTGAATCCCAATTCCATTGAATTTCATGTCTTGAATTTGGGTTTCTGTTAATTAAATCGAATTGGGTCTTTTACATTTTTCTTTAATTTGTGCTTATTTACTATTATTGACCTGATCAATTAATAATAGGGTTTAGTATCTAGGCTATTCCAATTAGTGGCGATTGGATCACCTTGACGGGGGGTTTAGGTACAGAAATAATTTCAGAATATAAAATATAAACTATTTGACTTTGACGAGCGTAGTTAATTTTATGGCCAATAAGGTAATTTAGCTTAATCATTCGAAAGTGGATCATATTTACCCTGACGGGACTAGTGACACTCTAGAATAGCCTTGTAGTCCACCCTGACGGGGGTACAAGGATTATTGAATCCCGACCAATGTCAATTGACCAATTTGACCCTTAAACAGAATAGGTTATGAAATAGAATTCGGAGGATCCCTTGCGTTCTCAAGTGCTATCTTCTCATACTTGCGTTTTACATTCATTTACTTCCGTCTTAGCTTTTAATTGCATTTTCCATTTAGTCTTTTATCACTTAGAATTAATAAAAACAATCAATCAAACATTAAATCTTTATTTGCTTTCATAAGTGCAATCATTCATTAGTGGATAAGCATTGTGATTAACCAAACCATCCCTGCGAACGATCCTAGATCATTATTACTACTTGGGACAACCGTACACTTGCGGTTGTGGTTCGATTACATTTGCATTTATTTTAGAACACACAAAGGACCACCAAGTTTTTGGCGCCGCTGCCGGGGACGGTAGCGTGTGACCACGGTGTTTATCCTTTAGTGATAGTTGCATTTATTTTTATTTCAGTTTTACGCTTTTTGTTTGTTCATCTTTTTCAGGTTTTTAGGTTTGGTGTATGCGAAGAAGACTCTTTAAAGACCTAGAGCCAACACCTCCGATCCTTAATAATCCAGAATCATTAATCAGACTTGCTAACAAGAGAAGAAAAGAACAAGAAGCCTTAGAAGTAGAAGAATTAATTAATAGAATGGAGAACATTAATATTCAGAATCAACAAAACAATAACGGACAAGCTCAGATAGTGATTAATCAAGATCCTTGGTTTGTTAATGGTCCGAAAGAAGTTCCTTTTCGTGCTCCTGCTCTAGGAGTAGGTGCTCCAAATATAGATGTTCCGAGGTTTCGTCCAGATTCGGGTATGTTAGCTCAATTCCAAAACTTTGGAAATTTTCGTGGTAGAGTTAGAGAAGATCCCATTCGAGCAGTACAGAAATTCAAGCAGATATGTGATTCTTACATCACACAAGGAGTTTCAAAAGAACAAATGTATTTTGCTGTGTTTAAATTTTTCGTTATTGATGAAGCAAGTGAATGGCACGATACACAAGATCCTACGAAGATAACAAATTGGGACCAATTAGAAACTGCTTTCTTTGAGAGGTATTATCCAAGTAACATGAGGTTAGATGATCAACTTGAATTAACACATTTCCGTCAAGAATATGATGCAACTTTGGGTAAAAGATGGACAAGATTTCAGATGTGCTTACGAAGAGTTCCCGATCATGGCTTTACAGAACAACAACAGCTAAAAATCTTTTACAAAGGCCTTGATGGAACTTCAAGAGAAAAATTGGATTTGCTATGTGGTGCGGGATTCCTTCAAGTTCAACCCGTTCATGCAAAAATCATCTTGGAAAGAACAGTAAAGAATGAAGTTGGGTGGAATACCGTAAGAACACCAGTTAGAGGAGGAGTTAATAATGTCAATATTGAAGAAAAGTTCAACTCCTTAGAGAACAAGATTCAAACCACGCTAGAACAACAATTGAGACAACTCACTTTAGCCGTGAAAGAAGGTTTTTTGAATAAAAGAGGTGAGGTAAAGGTTGCACAAGAGGTGTATGGATGTGAGTATTGCGGTGTTAATGATCATAGTTGGGAGAATTGTCAAAATAATCAATAATCCGTGATGTTTGTCTCCAACAGAGGGAATTTTAATTCGAGTGGTAATGGATATCAGCCTAACAGAAACCATCCTGGGTTTCAATATTCAAATCCTAGTGGGGCAGCCAATCCTACATATGCGTATCAGCCTCACCCCCAAGGTAACAATTTCAATCCAATACCACAAAATAATTATCAAGGAGGACAGAATCAGGGAAATTATGTTCAGAGACAAGCTCCTCAAGATAGTTATAATGAAACCATGAACCAAAAAGCCTTACCTGCCCATCCACAAGAAGGTGTAGTTACCCTTCAGAAAACCGTATAAAGTTTAATTGCTCTTCAGACACAAGCTATGGAACGTCAACAAGCATCTGACACAAACATGAAGTTATTACAGAATCAGATAAATCAAATTAATAAACAACTGAATCAACGTCCACAAGGGCAACTCCCTAGCGATACTGAGAATCCAATTCAAATCGAAGACTGTAAAGCTATTACTCTCAGAAGTGGTAAGAACCTTCCTCCACCTCCTTTCCCTATTATGAAAGAGAAGGAAGTTGCTAGAAAAGAAAAAGAGGTGGTGAATGAAGATAAAGAGGTTGAAGTAGAAGAAGTGGAGAGGTCTAGTGAAGTTTCGAAAAAGAAAGATGATACTATACTAAACCGTCCTCCTCCACCATTTCCATCGAGAGTTCAAAAGAATAGTGATATGGCTAATTATAAAAAATTCTTTAACAAGGTAAGAGGTCTTAGCATAAATATTCCGTTGCTAGAGGCTATTCGAGATGTACCCAAGTATGCTAAGTTTTTGAAACGAGCCCTCACTAACAAAAGGCCGTATTGTGATAATGAGATTATTGGTCTCCCTGAGGAATGTAGTGCTATTTGTCAAGGTAAATTACCTCCAAGGTTAGTTGATCCTGGGAGTTTCACAATTCCGATATCGATTGGAGAAGAATGGAAAGGTAAGGCACTATGTGATTTGGGTGCAAGCATAAATCTTATGCCCAAATCAATCTTTGACAAGCTTAATATTGAAGCAAGACCCACTTCTATGGTCTTGCAAATGGCGGATCGATCTCTTGCACATCCGGAAGGACGAATCGAAGATGTCCTCGTTAAGGCAGGTACGTTAATTTTTCCCGCTGATTTCGTTATACTTGATTACGACGCGGATAGGAATGTCCCTATTATTTTGGGAAGACCATTCCTAGCCACGGGGCGTACCTTGATTGATATAGAGAACGGAGAAATGATTATGAGAATCCAAGACGAGGAAATAAAGTTTAACGTGTTCAGGCCAATGAAATTTCCAGATGCAAAGGAGGATTGTCTTCGTGTAGATGTAGTTGAACAGGTACCAAAGGAGCCAACTAAGGTTGTGGAAACCTTAGGAGTGGAGGAAAAAGAAGTAAGAAAGAAACCACCGATCAAAGTTCCTCCAAATCCTAAGAGCAATCCACAACTCAATCCTGCGAAGAAGAAAGAGAAAACACGTGTCACGAAGGTTCCAAAGGAACCTAAGAAGGAAAGAAAGAAAAAGGAGTTCAAAGTAGGCGAAGAAGTTGCTATGAAAAAGCCTAAACCTCCTCCAAAGACATGTGAATCAAAGAATTCTTGGCTAGGACCATTCATGGTCACGAAGGTTATCTCGGATAAGTTAATTGGAATAAAAGCTAAGGGTTGTAAATTTCGAATTGCAAATATTGACAACCTCACTCACTGCTGGGGAGGTTATGTCAATAACTAAAGAGTGAGGTAACCCGTTGAGCTTAACGACGTTAAACAAAATCCAATTTCTTGTATATTAGTTTAAGTTTTTATTTTTCGTAGTTTAAACTAGTTTGATTTTCATTAATTTAGTGTTTATTATTAAGAAATGAGGAAGGGTAGTTGTTTTTGATGATTTCAGGGGTAAAAAGGTCATGAGTTTGGGGTCAAAATGATGAGAAAACGAGAAATTATGGAGTCAACAGCAGGTTTGACCGGCTAGCCGGCATACCGGCCAAAACGAGCTGAAGACCCCAAAGCTTCTGACCACTGTGTCAGCAATGACGCAGCACTATTGCGTCACGGAATGCGCCAGCGATATTTCGCCGGCATGCCGTTGAAACCACCGGCTAGCCGGCCGATGACGAACGAGGTTCTGACCACTGCGTCAGCAACGACGCAAGCACGCTGCGTCTCAATTCCCGCCAGCGAAATGCCGCCGGCATGCCGGTCAGATGACCGGCTAGCCGGCCAGCGAAAGAGAACTTTCTGATCACTGCGTCAGCAATGACGCAAGGAGGCTGCGTCAGAGGTAAAAAAAAAGAGTAAAATTTTCAATTTGGAAATTTATTTTTCGCCGACACAGTGACCGGCATACCGGTCAGCCGCCGGCTAGCCGGTCAGCTGCTGTGAGCGGCGATGTTAAGGGTTAAAACCCTATATTTTTAGCTTCTTTCCTAACCAAGCCTCCACCTACGAATCCTAGCCGCCAACTACTCCGAAAATCATCATCAAAACAACATTATACCACCAATCCTTCCCTCTAAACATCATCCAAGCTCACAATCATACCATAAACCTTCCAAAATACCAAAGATTCACACTTTAATCCGAAATTTTCTTTCACCAAAGCTAAAGTTTATCCGTTAAACCTTTCCCAAACCTTGAAATATCCATGACCCAGCTCTAAACAATACATAATTCACATCCAAACCTTCAAGAACACTACAATCACAATTTTATCCAAATACTCTTGAGAGTTCTTGAAGCTTTGAGTTTGGGGTCATCAGAGATGACCATGAAGGTTGGAAAAGGTACGAAGAACATGATGAAGAAAGAGAATTGGTTATAGAGGGAAGATTTTGATAGAGCAGATGATGCTTAGAGGGCAAGTAATAAATGAAAACGTGGGAAATTTGAAGAAGTTCGAGGTGGTGAAGAACACTTTAAACGCAACCATTGATGAAGAAGAATTCAAAACCTCGACCTGGACACAACATTGACAACCAGCCTCGCGCTGGTTAAGATACGTTTTCTAATCCTTTAGTGTAAACTATTTTATTGCTTTGAGTCTTTTCGAGTCGTGGGGACACGACTCATTTTTGAGTTTGGGGTGGGGTTCGTTGCCTCATCCCAGTTTTTATGTGTTATATGTTTTATTTGCTTTTAATAAAATAATTTTCGGAGTTGCGTTTGACTATAGAAGATTTTAAATGTCCCTTTAAGCATACTTTTGATGAATCAATGATAGTAAATAGTGGACTTTAGGGAATAATATAAAACGCACTTAGAATTGCATGCGAACATAGGTAATTGATAGGAAAAATTAATGAACAATGCAAATGAAGTAAGCTTGTACTTAAGGAATATGTTTGGTGTATAGAACGTAAAATCCTAATTAGTAGAGCACCCACCTAGATATGAACTAAATACAAGCTATGTACTTAGAAAAATGATAGGGGCAGTTCTTTGTTAGCCATTTGAAGCCTTTTAGCTTGCTATCCCGTATTATAATTTTATCCGTCTTAGCCCAATTTTGAGCCTTAAGCCTTTCTTTTGTAGCCACGATATAAGCCCATTATCCTTTAGATTATTAGGCATAACCAAATGACCCGCACTTGAATCACAACCCTGAGACTTGTCTCGAGCTTGAGTTTGGGGTGGAGGGTCCACATTTGGGAATTTACATTGGGAAGGGATTATTATGTGTTTGTATTGAGGCACAAAAATAAAAGATGATATTATTATTTGTAACCCTTTGCCGGGATTTGAGAGAAAAATAAAAGAAAAAAAAAGAGAAAAAGAAAAAAAAATTATAAGAGACATGACCTTTCACATCAAAATGACGGTCATGGGTATCTTGTATTAAAAAAAATTGAAAAAGAAAATAAAAAGAAAGAATTAAATAAACCGGCAAAGTGGAATATTTTTGGAAATCGTCTTAGTTTTACTTGGGTTGACATGGGGACGCAACATTAGTGCGTCAAATGGGTGAGTGAGAACATTTTTGAGCGTAAACTCAAGCTCGAGGACATTGTTGATGGTAAGTGAGGAGAGAGCCAAAAGCTCACTTCAAATTTACCAAATATACATCCATACCGTCCTTAAGCCATTATATAAACCGTAAAGACCTCGTGATTCCTAAGTGTATAGTGAATTTATGATTCTGTTGATAGGGAATATGCTAGGTGGAGCGTTCAAAGCGAGTTAGGATTAATGACCACCCTATAACCATCATACAGATATGAGTACAAGTGTAACCTTCAAGCATTGCGACTTTAATTTTATGATTGAGATTATTTATGTTTGATGTTCCATTCTAGATGTATCCTTGACCACTCGAATTGTAGTTCCCCCTATTAGAAACAAACATTACAACTCCGGGATTACTTTCACAATATTCCCAGTCATGGTCTTGAACACCACAATTCAAACACCCATAGACCTCTTGAGTCACATTAACACTTGCCTTCTTACCTGAAAAACCTTCTTTAACAGCTATCGTGAGCTGTTTCATTTGCTGTTCCAAAGTACTCTTAAATTTATCCTCCAAAGAGGAGAATTTCTCATCAATACACATATTACTTTATTTTATACCTCGAATAGGTGTTATCACTATACTCCAACCTTGCTCATTTGTTACCATTCTATTTAAAATAATCTTCGCATGGACTGGAGCTACCTGTAAAAATCCACCACCACATAATAAAGCGAGGTGTTTTCTTGATCCTCCATATAAGCCTTTATAAGTGATTTTCAACTTTTGTTGTTCATTAAGGCCATGATCAGGATAAACATGACTGAAATCTTGTCCAACATCTTCCCGAAGTTTCATCTTGCTCTTGGACAAACGATGTCAAATCTACATGTGCGTCTAATTTCATATTCATCGAATAATAGCGATCAAAAAATGATGTCTGTTTCTCATCCCAAGTATTGATTGTTCCAGGTTCTTGCGAATCGTGCCACTCACTAGCTGCGTCTATCACAAAAAATCTGAAATTAGAAAAGTACATATGCTCTTCGGTCACTCCTTGAGTTATATACGAATCGCAGATTTGCATAAACTTTTGAACTGCACGAATAGGGTCTTCTCCAGGTGTTCCACTAAAGTTTCCAAAATTTTGAATTTGGGATAGCATACCAGGATCGAGTCTATAACATGCAACATTGATATTTGCAGGACCAATACCGAGAGCAGGAGCGCAATAGGGAGCTTGCTCTGGACCATGCACGAACCATGGATCATAATACATAAGGTGTTCAGCTTGTTACATAGGCGGATGATTTTGTAGATTGTTGAGAACTGGATTCAGAATGATTGGGGGATTCGGAATGATTGGCGGTATTATTGGTTGACCATTCGCGTCCAACTGAACGTCAGGATCTTCAACGTGATGAATGTTCAAATCCTCCATTTCTCTTTCTCTCTTTGTATGTTCTTTAGCTTCTTTTTCTCTTTTTTTTTTCTCGAATTAACCTTTCGGGGTTTGAGTACATGCACCAAACCTGTAAGACCTGAGAAAGAACAAAGACAAAGAAAAGCATAAATCTGAAAAATAAATACTAAAAACGCAATTAAAACACTAAAGGATAAACAACGGGGTCACACGCTACCGTCCCCGGCAGCGGCGCCAAAAACTTGGTGGGTCCTTGTGTGTTATAAAATAATGCGGATAAAGTAGAGAAACCAGGAACTGCAAGTGTACAGTTGTCCCAAGTAATATATGATAAACAAGTTCATTCTCAGGGACGGATTGGTTAACTCTAATGTTATCAGATAGTGGAATAATTGCAAATACAAGAAAATAAAAGATATAATGGTTGTTAGGGTTTTTGATTAACAACTAAAGTGCAAAAGTAAATTAAATACTAAATTAATTATACTAGAATGGAAATAATGCAAGTAAATGAGGTAGACGCGAGAGAAAAGTAGTACTTGAGTCATGCTAGGGTTTCACCGCAAACTTTCTTAATTAATGTTTCCTTTTAAGGGTTGAGTTAATATTCTTACGCTAGTCGGGATTCTAAAATCTCTTAGCCCCCGTCAGGGTGGACCTAAAAGCTCTTCTACGCTCTTCTAAACCCCGTCAGCGTGATTAAAACCACTTTCAGATGATTATATCTTACCACTTTGGCTAATGGCTAGTCAAGCTTGTCAAGGACATTGGCGGATACAATCGGTAAATACCTAGTTCTATACCCAATCCCCCCGTCAAGGTGGTCCATACGCCACTATATGGAATAGCCTAGGTATTGAAACTTATTCCTAGTTCATGACTCTAAGAATAATAAATAAGCATAAAGTAAGAGCCAACGTAAAATAAAAACTCAATTTAAATTAATTCAATCACAAATCGGAAAAACACTAATTATTCAAGAATGGGTTCAACCCATGTTACGATTCTCAAGTACAATAAAAACTTAGCTCATAATTGAAATTAAAACGAAAGAAATTAAAATAACGGAATTCATGTTTAACAGAAAGAGAAATAAATGAAAGACCTAATTAGGATGTTGGATTTAGCTGTTTATTTGGAGATGTTGAAGTCTCCAACTCTTGGCTTCTTCCTCTTTCCTTGCTTCTGCCTTTTTCTCTGACGCCCTGACTTTGTAGAAAATGAGTTGTGTGTAAAAATAAAGTCTAAAAGTCCATATATACTATTAAATTCGGACTTGGACTATTTTAAAAGAATAATTAAATATTAAATGGCCCGTTCACTTTTCAAGCCCAAAATCCCGTAATAGTTTACACCCTTCACTAAAACGGCTGTAACTTTCTCAATTTAACTCCGAATCGACTCATTCAACTTGCTAATCCTTCGTAACTAGATAAGGCACGAATCTTCATAACGCAAAGGCTCAATCCATCTTTAATTGGCTCAAAATCAGTAATTACCATCAGACTTCTAGATTTTCAGCTCAAATTTGTCAACTCCTCGGGATATTTCTTCTAGCTTTTGACTTCTTTACATGATCTAAGACTTCTATTCTTGATTCCTCTCCTTGCTAGTATTAGAAACATACAAACTTTTCACTAAAACACACCATATTACGCGCAAAAGCTTAATAAATCAAAAATACTAAAATCGAAGGAGAGAAAATGAATTATGACATATTATTGCTAAAAGTCTATCGAATTAGTCAAATAATCACCAACTTTGATGTCTCCTAGAGGAATATAAATAGAACAAAAGAGGAGACATCAAATGTCTCACCCCATACTTCTCTAATATCGCCTTCAAGTATATATTCACAAAATGAGAACATCTATCACTAATAATAACCCTAGGCGTACCATGTCTTGTGAAGATGTGTGATTTCAAGAACTTTATCACCACTCGTGAATCATTCGTTGGTAGAGCTACAAGCTCTACCCATTTAGACACGTAATCAACAGCTAATAGGATGTATTGATTTCCATTAGATGGTACAAAGGGACCCATGAAATCAATACCCTATACATCAAATATCTCGACTTCAAGAACATTATTACGTGGCATCTCATCTCTCTTAGATATATTACCAGTAAATTGGCATATGTGGCATTCTTTGACATATTCATGACAATCTTTATGTAAAGTAGGCCAATTAAAACCGAATTTAAGTACCTTTGCAGCTGTACGATCACCTTTGAAATGTCCTCCATAGAGTGAATCATGACAACTAGCAACTACCGCACGGACTTCAACTTCAGGTATGCATCTTCTCACCATCAGATCACTACATGTTTTGTAGAGAAAAGGATCCTCCCAAAAGAACAGCTTTGCACGGTGAATTAATCTCTTCCTCTCTTGTGAGGTAGCTCATTCAGGAAAGGAACCACTTAGAATAATATTTTATATGTCTGCATACCAAGGAATACTCGTTTCGTGTATCAAAAATAGAGTCTCATCAGGGAACTCTTCTTTGACCAACTCTGGTCCACTATTAAACTCAGAACCTTCAAGACGCGACCAATGATTTGCAACTTGATTCTCACTACCCTTTCAATCTCGAATCTCTAATTTAAACTCTTGTAACAACAATACCCATCTAATCAAACACATATTTGCATCTTTCTTATCCATAAGGTATTTGATTGTGGAATGATCTGTATACATAATAATTTTCGCCCCAAGTCAAATGCATACACAACAGCTAATAATTCCTTCTCCGTCATGGAATAATTGATCTGAGCACTTGGTGGGTCCTGGGGTGTTATAAAATAAAGTGCAAAATAGAGGAACCACTTAACCGCAAGTGTACGGTTGTCCCAAGTAATATATGATAATCAAGTTCGTTCTCAGGGACGGATTAGGTTCAACCCAAATATTAATCAAGTAGTAGAGATAATTGCTAAACAGAAAATAAAAGCTAAGAATTTTTGTTTGGTTTTTGGAAATTAAAACATGCAAATAAAGTAAAGACTAAAATTAACAGAAAGGAAATAAAACAAATAACGACTAACTTCAGATAAGAGAGATACTTGATCCTCGCAAGGGAATCCACTTAATCAATGTAATCTATGCTATGTTTAAGGGCAGAATTGGAATTATAATATTAGTCGGGACTCTAATATCTCCTAGCCCCCTGTCGGGTGGACCTAGAAGCTATCCTAAAGTATCATAAACACATGTATGGTCGAATATGGCTTTTCGGATGATAAGATTTTACCTCTTTGGCTATGTAACTAGTTAAGCCTGTCGGTCAATAACGGACATTACACGGGTATTACCTAGATCTGTATTCAAACCCCCCTGTCGGATGATCACTTCGCCACTAAAGTGAATAGCCCAAATACTAACAGCTAATTCTAGTTGTTCCTAAAAGAATTAGTAATGACAACAAAGTAATATCCAATACCTAAAACTCAATTCAATTTAAATCTAAACAATCCCAAATTCAAAACATAGAAAACATTAATTAAGGTTCATCCCTTTTATGCGATTCTCAAGTATAAAGAAATTTAGCTCATAATGAAATTAAAGACTAACATTAAATAAAAGGAATTCATGTTCAAATACAAAAGATAAATGAAAAACCTAAAGGGTAGAATGACTATGGATGGAAGAACAGGATTCCTCCAGCTTCTAGCTTCTTCTCTCCTTCGTGCTCTGACTTGAAAACCTTAAGCCTCTTGTTTAATTCTCTGAAGTGTGTGAAAGTAGGAGGTTAAGGGCTGTATTTATAGGTGTTGGAGGAGTCTAGGTCGAATTTTGCTTGGAGTGGAAGACAAGTCAAAGACTCTCAGATTCGTAGCTCTAAAAGATAAGATTCTGCTGATTTTGATTTGGTCATATCTTTTTCAATACTTATCCGTTTGAGAAGTTCCAATATATGAAACTGCTTGTCTTGGAAAGCTCTTTCTATTGGTGCAGACCATTCGTCCAGAGTCATAGCCAATCTTTTATTATGATTTTATCTCTAAAACGTGGCTGAATTTCAGATTTCAAAAGGCAGCTTTATCTTTTCCTCCTTTGAATAAATCTTTCCTAAATCTTCTTATTTCCATGTAAATCTTCTTTCCTCTCATCTTTATCTTGACTTGGCCTCTAAGTAATTACCATTTATCTTTAAAAGCTTCACATTAAATAAATAATTAAACCGCATATGCTTAAAAGAATAAATCCGTAAATCAAGAAATCCAAATAGGAAAGTGTACTCTAAAAATAGAAACTCGACTCAAAATCATTTCCTAACACTCTAAAATACACTAAGACTTTATTCTCACTTTTTCTCATTGGATTGGTCTTTCATGAAATTCAAGAACCAATTAACTTTGCACTAAAAACAATCAAATTTACGCACAAAAGCTCAGATTCTGCAAATAGTTAATTTCCAAGGGGAGGAAGTGCAATATGATCAATTAAGCCTAAAAGTCTATCAAATAAGTCATTTATTCACCTAAAAGGATGTCTCCAAGGGGCTAATAATTAGAACAAAACGGGAGACATCAAGACCCCAAACTCAAACCTTTGTCGTCCCGACAAAGCAAAATAAAAATAAAACAAGGATCTTTTAGGTGATTGCAGAAGGTAGAAACTAGTAAATAATCCCAAAGCAAAGCTTAAAACAAATTTCATATAGTCTAATCTAGGAATTAATATACACCTACACTTATCATGCAAAATCAAATACAAAACAATATCAATCCAAAATTAATTTCACAATGCTAGAAGGGTACGCTTAATACTTATCTCAAGATGGTGGCTATAGGGTGTTCCTCGATCCTTACTTGTGTTGAATGTTCCACTTAGAATAATCCCTATTAACTCACTGTGTATCTAGGAATCACGAGGTCTTTACGGTTTTAGCATAGGCTGAAGGACGGTATGGTATGTATATTTGGTAAATTTGAAGTGAGCTTTTGGCTCTCTCCTCACTTACCATCAACAAAACTGTCCAAGAGCTTGAGTTTACACTTGAATTACGTTCTCACTCAACCCAATTGACGCGCTTAATTAGCGTCCCCAATTTAACCCAATAAGCACTAAGGATGATTCTCCTAAAATTTTCCACTTTGCCGGTCCGAATATGTATATTCTTTTCAAATCATTCGTTTTTTCTTTTCTTTTCTTATAGCCATGACTCTCTTTTTAATGTTGAGATATCATGCTATTTTTCATAGTTATGCCTATTCATAACTTGAGCTCGAAGCTTCTTTTCCATTCACTATTACCCCGGCAAAGGGTTACAATACAATAAACCTGTGAATCATCATCATATATAGCACAAAGCATCATTGATAAGCTCAAAAACTCCCAATCCCAATGTAAATTCCCATATAGTGGACCCACCACCCCAAACTCAAGCTCAAGACAGGAAGTCTCAGGATCGTGATTCAAGTGCGGGTCATATGGTCATGCCTAATAATCTAAAGGGAAATTGGCTTATAATGTGGCGACAAAAGAAAGGCTTAAAGGCTAAAAATTTGTCTAAGAAGGATAAAATTAATTCAGGGATAGACAGCTAAAAAGGATTCAAAGGGCTAACAAAGAGCTGCCTCTATCATCTTCTTATCTACACAACTTGTCTCTAGTTCATACCTAAGTGGGTTCTCTACTCATTTAGATCTCGCGTTCTACAAACCACCTATTATCCTTAGGCACAAGTTTACTTCTTTTGCATTGTTCATTAATTTTTCCTATCAGTTACTTCATACTTGCATGCAATCAAAGTTCAGTTTACACTAACTCCTAAAGTCAACTATTTTCTATCATTAATTCATAAAAAGCATGCTTGATGGGGGCATTTAAAATTCTCTACAGTCATGCAACCCTATGGTTAATTTTATTGAAAGCATGTAAATCACAAAAAATTGGGATGAGGCAACGAACCCCACCCCAAACTCAAAAGTGAGTCGTTTCCCCACGACTCGAAAAAAAAAGACTCAATAAAGCAATAAAATTAAACTAAACTACCTAACTAGTGTCTACCATCAATTAAGAAGAAGAATTAGAACGGGGTACCTGGCCATGAAGATCCATAGTGTCCTCCTCCGAAGAGGGAGTATAATTATCAATATCCATGAATAAAGTTACCTCTTCCAATGTTGACTTAATCTGTGTAATTTCCTTCCAAAGTGCTCCGATGTCTAATCGTAAAAGTTTGAACTCTTGTTGCAAATTGTGAGCCCATGGAGGAATTCCAGAATCAGTTTGAGAAGAAGAAGAACCTTGAACTTGAAATTGTAGCTTGTCTTCAGGCTTTGATGATACCCTCATCCTTGCTGTTAATTTCCCGTGTTGTGGTGGTGCAGGTGCCTTCTCTTGTGTTTCTTCAGTAGGCTCATCAAGATTGATGGCCTTTTCAATTGTGGAACCAGGCAAACTCTTGTTCTTCCCTAGGATACAACACCTCCTCTTATAATCCAAAGCATCTGTTCTGTTTGTCATGGTTGAATTGACCCCAAACTCAAGTTTATACCAAGGATAGAATAAAGATAAGAAAACTTGGTATAGCTTGAGTTTCTTGCTTGGATTAGATGAAGGAAGTTGTTTTCTTGATGAATCTTGGAAGAACTCTTGAAAGCTTGATGATCTTGATTGTGTTTAATGGTGTTTTGTGATGAATTTGATGAAGAGGATGTGTTTGTTGTAGAGGTTTAATCAAGCTTCAAGGTGTTTTTATAGGGTTGGGAGCTGGAAAATTCGTGTGGAAGAGGCTAGGGTTTATCTCCTTAAGGTTAGAAGTTGACTGGGCTTCGAATTCTTCACAAACCGCCAGTCCGCGGTGCATCCCTGCGGTGCATGGGGTAGTCCGCGGGGTAGTCCGTGCGCAACAGCTATTGATTTTTTTCGCTTCTGTCTTGACCCCGTGCTAGCACCCCGTAGTACGGGTTTTTGCCCTGCGGTGCATGGAGTAGTCCGCTCCAACTCCGTCAAAAAACCCGCGGTACACACCCCGTGGTACGGGTTTTGCGCACGCGGTATAGGGCGCGGTGCACCGCGGCTAATTTTTTCTTGCTTCTGGATAAGACCCGTGGTGCGTACCCGTGGTACGGGTTTTTGGGGCGCGGTACATCCCTGCGGTATAGGGGGTACACCGCGGGGTAGTCCGCGCCAGCATTGAATTCTCCACAAAATTTTTCCTAGCTTTCCAAACTCGATTCCTGCACCATTAACACAATACCCTTCTCATTTCTTTAAAGGTAGACACTAAAACTTGACACTAACTTAGAATTATACTCTATGAATTGAAAAACTGAAAGCAATAAACTATTATACAATGAAATGGCTTTTGTTTAACGTCGTTAAGCTCGACGGGTTACCTCTCGCATCTATTCAGCTTCGAGGAGGTACATGACCTCCCCCGGATGTGGATCAATTCTGCGATCGGTATCCTCGCCTACATGATAGGGTTTTAGACGATGCCCATTCACCATGAAGGTGCGTTGCTCGTCTAGATTCTCGATCTCTATCGCTCCATGAGGCGTAACTTTGGTTACCACGAACGGACCAGACCACTTTGATCTCAACTTGCCCGGATAGTTGCTGAACTTGGAATTATACTTGAGGACCATCTGTCCAACTTTGAATTTCTTCTCACGAATCCGATTGTCATGCCATCTCTTCGTTTTTTCCTTATAGAGTTTGGCATTCTCATAGGCATGAAATCGAAACTCGTCAAGTTCATTCAACTTCATCATACAATTCTTCGCAGCTAAGGTTGGATCCATATTCATCTCCGCAATTGCCCAATAGGCACCCATTTCAAGCTCAAGAGGTAAGTGACAAGCCTTACCATACACAATACGATACGGAGATGCACCACAGGCGTCTTGAACGCAGTACGATATGCCCATAACGCATCATCTAATTATATTGACCAATCCTTGCGTGTGGAACCAACTGTCTTCTCAAGAATGGATTTGATCTCTCGATTAGAGACCTCAGCTTGACCATTGGCTTGTGGATGATACGCGGTAGATACACGATGTCTCACACCATACTTCTCTAGAACCTTCTTCAGATATTTGTTCACAAAGTGCGAACCTCCATCACTGATAATAACTCGAGGTGTTCCATGTCTAGTGAATATGTGTGATTTCAAGAATTTAATCACCACTCGCGAATCGTTAGTTGGTAGAGCTACAGCCTCTACCCATTTAGACACGTAATCAACAGCTAGTAGGATGTACAGGTTTCCGTTAGAAGGTACAAAAGGACCCATGAAATCCATACCCCATACATCGAATATCTCAACTTCCAGAACATTATTACGTGGCATCTCATCTCTCTTAGATATATTACCAGTAAACTGGCATCTATGACACTTCTTGACATACTCATGACAATCCTTATGTAAAGTGGGCCAATAAAAACCGGATTGTAATACCTTTGCAGCTGTACGATCTCCTTTAAAGTGTCCTCCGTATGGTGAATCATGACACCCCATAATAATGGATAGAATATCTTTATCTGGGATGCATCTCCTCACCATCTGATCACTGCATACTTTGTAGAGGAAAGGATCCTCCCAAAAGAGTTGTTTAGAACGGTGGGCTAGTCTCTTTTTCTCTTGTGAAGTAGCTCCTTGAGGAAAAGAACCACTCACAATAAGATTTGCAATATCCGCATACCAAGGAGTTTCTAATGAATAAACTGAGAACAAACTCTCGTCAGGAAACTCTTCTCTAACCAACTCAGGCCCTCCATTAGATTCAGAACCTTCAAGACGTGACAAATGATCAGCAACCTGATTATCACAACCCTTTCGATCCCGAATCTCTAAATCAAACTCTTGCAACAGTAAAACCAATCTAATCAACCTCGGCTTCGCATCTTTCTTCTCCATAAGGTATTTAATCGCAGAATGGTCAGTAAAGACAACAACTTTCGCCCCAAGAAGATAGGAACGAAATTTGTCGAATGCATATACTACTGCTAGTAACTCCTTCTCAGTTACGGTATAATTCACTTGAGCACTTGTAAAGACCTTACTAGCATAGTAGATGGAATGAAATACCTTATCTTTTCGTTGTCCCAGAACAGCACCCATCGCAAGATCACTAGCATCACACATAACTTCAAACGGAATCTTCCAATCAGGAGGTAATACAATAGGTGCAGCAATAAGCTTTTCCTTAATCCCGTTGAATGCCTTTATGCAAGCTTCATCAAAAAGGAATTTGGTGTCCTTTTCGAGTAAGTTGCACAACGGCTTAGAGATTTTGGAAAAGTCCTTGATAAAACGTCGGTAGAAACCAGCATGACCCAAGAAGCTTCTTACCCCTTTAACATAAATAGGAGGGGGAAGAGTCTTGATTACCTCAATCTTCGCACGATCAACTTCCAAACCAGCACTTGAAACCTTGTGACCCAACACTATACCCTCTCGAACCATAAAGTGACATTTCTCCCAGTTCAAAACCAAGTCAGTCTCCTTGCATCTAATCAATACCTTCTCCAAGTTCCGTAAACACTCCTCAAAGTTATCACCAAACACAGAAAAGTCATCCATAAATACCTCAAGGAAGTCATCAATCATGTCCCAGAAAATTGCCATCATACATCTTTGAAAAGTAGCGGGTGCATTACATAATCCAAATGGCATCCTTCGGAAGGCAAAGGTACCAAAAGGACATGTACAGGTTGTTTTGTTTTGGTCTTTTGGATCTACATAAATCTGATTGTACCCTGAATATCCATCCAAAAAGCAATAATATTCTCTACCAGCTAGCTTATCTAACATCTGATCAATAAATGGAAGAGGGAAGTGATCTTTTCTGGTGGCCTTGTTCAACTTTCGATAATCCATACACACTCTCCAACCAACAACGGTCCTTGAGGGAATGGCTTCATTCTGCTCGTTCAAGATGGTAGTAATACCACCCTTCTTTGGTACGCATTGAACTGGACTCACCCATTCGCTGCTAGCTATGGGATAGATTATTCCCGCATCTAGCAACTTGATAACCTCTTTCTTCACTACTTCCTTCATAGCTGGCATCAATCTTCTTTGTCCTTCAACCGAGCGCGCGTTTTCATCGTCTAGAATGATTTTGTGTTGGCAATAGGAAGGACTAATACCTTTGATGTCAGCAATAGTCCAACCAATCGCCTCTTTATTAGCTCTTAGTATGCGCAACAGTTTGTCTTCTTGAGGACCTGTTAAAGTAGCTGAAACAATAACAGGTAGAGTGTAGTTAGTACCCAAATATGCATACCTCAAGTGTGATGGAAGCGGCTTTTCTTCTAGTTGCGGGGGAGACTCGATGGATGGTTTCTTTTTAGATACTATCTCCCCTGGCTCGCGGAAGGGCTCATAGGCGAGATGCCTATGTTTCATGTTTCCGGAATTCAAAGCAGCTACAGTCTCGGTCAGTTCTTCCATCAATTCCGGTAAGTCAAGTGTTAGGGCTGCTCGCAAGATATCATTAAAATTCATACAGTCGAACGTTTCTTGCGTAGCTAAATCAAGTATATCCATGCGGAAACACTCTTCAGGCATATCCGTAAATTTCATAGCCCTAAACACGTTGAACTTTACCGTCTCGTCTTGGATTCGCATGGTTAATTCACCATTTTCTACATCAATAACAGTACGCCCCGTGGCTAGGAATGGTCGACCCAAGATGATGGAGACATTCCTATCCGCGTCGTATTCAAGAATAACGAAATCAACTGGAAAAATTAAAGCACATGCCTTGACGAGGACATCTTCTATGCGTCCCTCTGGATGAGCGAGGGATCTATCAGCCATTTGGAGGATCATGGAAGTTGGTCTAGCGTTTCCTATCTTCAATTTCTCGAAAATTGACTTGGGCATCAAATTGATACTCGCACCCAAATCACACAAAGCTTTTCCTTGCCACTCATTACCAATAGAAATAGGAATCGTGAAACTCCCAGGATCAAGTAGTTTAGGTGGCAACTTACTTTGGCATATAGCGCTGCATTCTTCTGGCAATCCTATCATCTCATTCTCACGGTATGGTCTCTTGTTGGTAATGGCTCTTTTCTGGAATTTAACGTACTTCGGAACATCGCGTATAGCATCTAAGAACGGAACGTTAATATTGAGACCACGTACCATATTCAAGAACTTCTGATATTCGGCCATGTCTCCTTTCTTCTGAACTCTTGAGGAAAAGGTGGAGGAGGACGGGAATCTGTAATATCTTTGGATTTTGGCTTCTCCGGACTCTTCTCTACTTCCACTATTTCGGGTTCATCTTCTTTTTCTTCCACCTCTTTTACCGGTTTCTCCTTCACAGTTGTTTCTTTTTCTTTCATAACGGGAAAAGGAGGTGGAGCGAGCTTCTTACCACTTCGAAGTGTTACTGCATTACATTCTTCTCTATGCTTAGGTTCTTCAGTATCACTCGGTAGTTGTCCTTGCTGACGTTGATTTAATTGCTTGTTTATCTGAGCCATTTGTGTTTCCATCAGCTTAAGTGTTGCCGTGGTAGACTGTTGGATGCTGATTAGTGTTGTCAAGGTTTGTTGAACATCTAGAGCACCTTCTTGAGGTTGAGCAGGTAAAGCTTTTTGGTTCATGGTTTCAGTATAAGCATCTTGAGGAGGTTGTCTCTGAGCTTGATATCCGTATGTTTGTCCACCTTGATAGTTGTTCTGAGGTCTTGATTGAAATTTGTTTCCTTGGGGGCGTGGTTGATATGCATATGTTGGATTAGCAGCCCCATTTGGATTTGAATATTGGAAACCCGGATGGTTTCTGTTTGGTTGATAGCCTTGACCACTTGAATTGTAATTTCCTCGGTTGGATATGAACATTACGGATTCTGGATTGTTTTGACAGGTCTCCCAATCATGATCTTGTGTACCGCAGTTAGAACATCCATAAACTTCTTGTGTAACATTAACATCTGCTCTTCTACCAGTAGCGCCTTTTGTAACAGCTAGAGTAAGCTGTTTCAGTTGTTGTTCGAGTTTGTTTTCCATGGCGGTGACTTTTTCTTCAATTGACACAGTACTTCCACCTCGAATAGGTGTTCTCACAGTGTTCCACCCAAGTTCGTTTGTCACAGTTCTATTCAAAATAATCTTCGCATGAACTGGCTGTACCTGTAGGAATCCACCACCACAAAGCAAGTCTAGATCCTTTCTTGAAGAGCCATCAAGTCCTCGGTAAAATATCTTCATCTGTTGAACTTCTGTGAGGCCATGATCAGGGACTCTTCGTAAGCAAATCTGAAATCTCTTCCAATTTCTACCCAGAGTTTCGTCTTCCTCTTGTTTGAATGAGGTTAGTTCAACTTGCGCATCTAATCTCATATTCGTTGGGTAGTATCTATCGAAGAACGCGGTTTGTAATGCGTCCCATGTGGTAATTGTTCCGGGTTCTTGCGAATCATGCCACTCACTTGCTCCATCAATAACGAAGAATCTAAAATTAGCAAAATACATTTGCTCCTTAGTTACTCCTTGCGTAATATAAGAATCGCAAATTTGCATGAACTTCTGTACAGCACAGATCGGATCTTCACTGAGTGTTCCTCGGTAATTGCCATAACTTTGAAACTGAGATAGCATACCAGGATCGGGTCTGAATCTCTCGACATTGATATTTGCAGGGCCAATTCCGAGGGGAGGAGCCCGAAACGGAGCTTCTGTTGGGCCATTTGCGAACCACGGATCATTGTTCTGAGCAACAGGAGCAGCTGGAGGGTTGAGTTGATTTCCAACTTGACGATTGTCAACTGGGTCTTCAGCCATTGTTTCTCTTGCTAATTGCTCTTCTAACTCTTTTGCTTTAGCGTTTCTCTTTCTTTTGTTTGCTTCACGAACTAGGCTTTCGGGATTTGCAAGAATCACGATATCTTCACGCATAAACCAAAACCTATAAAACTGAGAAAGAAAGAAAACCCAAAGCGTAAAACTGAAAAATAAAACTAAAACTAAACTAAAAATTAAACTACTAAAGATTAACACCGGGGTCACACGCTACCGTCCCCGGTAGCGGCGCCAAAAACTTGGTGGGTCCTGGGGTGTTATAAAATAAAGTGCAAAATAGAGGAACCACTTAACCGCAAGTGTACGGTTGTCCCAAGTAATATATGATAATCAAGTTCGTTATCAGGGACGGATTAGGTTCAACCCAAATATTAATCAAGTAGTAGAGATAATTGCTAAACAGAAAATAAAAGCTAAGAATTTTTGTTTGGTTTTTGGAAATTAAAACATGCAAATAAAGTAAAGACTAAAATTAACAGAAAGGAAATAAAACAAATAACGACTAACTTCAGATATGAGAGATACTTGATCCTCGCAAGGGAATCCACTTAATCAATGTAATCTATGCTATGTTTAAGGGCAGAATTGGAATTATAATATTAGTCGGGACTCTAATATCTCCTAGCCCCCTGTCGGGTGGACCTAGAAGCTATCCTAAAGTATCATAAACACATGTATGGTCGAATATGGCTTTTCGGATGATAAGATTTTACCTCTTTGGCTATGTAACTAGTTAAGCCTGTCGGTCAATAACGGACATTACACGGGTATTACCTAGATCTGTATTCAAACCCCCCTGTCGGATGATCACTTCGCCACTAAAGTGAATAGCCCAAATACTAACAGCTAATTCTAGTTGTTCCTAAAAGAATTAGTAATGACAACAAAGTAATATCCAATACCTAAAACTCAAATCAATTTAAATCTAAACAATCCCAAATTCAAAACATAGAAAACATTAATTAAGGTTCATCCCTTTTATGCGATTCTCAAGTATAAAGAAATTTAGCTCATAATGAAATTAAAGACTAACATTAAATAAAAGGAATTCATGTTCAAATACAAAAGATAAATGAAAAACCTAAAGGGTAGAATGACTATGGATGGAAGAACAGGATTCCTCCAGCTTCTAGCTTCTTCTCTCCTTCGTGCTCTGACTTGAAAACCTTAAGCCTCTTGTTTAATTCTCTGAAGTGTGTGAAAGTAGGAGGTTAAGGGGTGTATTTATAGGCGTTGGAGGAGTATAGGTCGAATTTTGCTTGGAGTGGAAGACAAGTCAAAGACTCTCAGATTCGTAGCTCTAAAAGATAAGATTCTGCTGATTTTGATTTGGTCATATCTTTTTCAATACTTATCCGTTTGAGAAGTTCCAATATATGAAACTGCTTGTCTTGGAAAGCTCTTTCTATTGGTGCAGACCATTCGTCCAGAATCATAGCCAATCTTTTATTATGATTTTATCTCTAAAACGTGGCTGAATTTCAGATTTCAGAAGGCAGCTTTATCTTTTCCTCCTTTGAATAAATCTTTCCTAAATCTTCTTATTTCCATGTAAATCTTCTTTCCTTTCATCTTTATCTTGACTTGGCCTCTAAGTAATTACCATTTATCTTTAAAAGTTTCACATTAAATAAATAATTAAACCGCATATGCTTAAAAGAATAAATCCGTAAATCAAGAAATCCAAATAGGAAAGTGTACTCTAAAAATAGAAACTCGACTCAAAATCATTTCCTAACACTCTAAAATACACTAAGACTTTATTCTCACTTTTTCTCCTTGGATTGGTCTTTCATGAAATTCAAGAACCAATTAACTTTGCACTAAAAACAATCAAATTTACGCACAAAAGCTCAGATTCTGCAAATAGTTAATTTCCAAGGGGAGGAAGTGCAATATGATCAATTAAGCCTAAAAGTCTATCAAATAAGTCATTTATTCACCTAAAAGGATGTCTCCAAGGGGCTAATAATTAGAACAAAACGGGAGACATCAGCACTTGTGAAGGTTTTACTAGCATAGTAAATGGACTGAAATACCTTCTCTTTTCTCTGACCCAAAATAGCACCCATAGCAAGATCACTAGCATCACACATAACTTCAAATAGGATATTCCAATCAGGAGGTAATACAATAGGGGTAGATATGAGTTTCTCCTTGATCTCTTTGAATGCCTCCATGCACGCTTCATCAAAAGGAAATTTGGTGTCCTTCTCGAGTAAGCTACACAACAGCTTAGCGATCTTATAGAAATCTTTAATGATCGGCGATAAAACCCAGCATGACCCAAGAAGCTTATCACCCCTTCAACAAAAATAGGAGTGGGAAGAGTCTTGATTACCTCAATCTTTGCACGATCAACCTCTAAGCCTGAACTCGAAACCTTTGTTTTGTCTATGAGAACCGCATAAATCTACCTACCACTATTACACATATTAACTAAAAACATATTAGATGCAATAAGTGAATAATCCTTCCAACCAGTTAAGTCCAAAATTCTTCTCGTGCATTTAGCCAAAGCACCCACTGTAGAATTGTATCTTCGATCAATGTGAGTAGCGTTCCATTTGGAACCTTGACCTAACCATTTTCTAACTTCCGAAAGAATAGGTTTAAGACTCCAGTGGAGCCCGGTCTTACATTTGCCTCAACACTATTCCCTCACGAACCATGAAGTGACATTTCTTCCAGTTTAAAACTAAGTCAGACTCCTTGCATCTAATCAAAACCTTTTCTAGATTCTACAAACAATCATCAAAGTTATCACCAAAAACAGAGAAATCATCCATAAATACCTCAAGGAATATATTGATCATGTCCTAGAAGATGCCATTATGAATCTCCGCAAAGTAGCAGGGGTGTTACATAGTCCAAATGGCATCCTTCGAAAGGCAAAGGTACCAAAAGGACATGTAAACGTCGTTTTATGTTGGTCTTTTGGATCTACATATATCTGATTGTATCTTGAATACCCATCTAGAAAGAAATAGTACTCTCTTCTATCTAACTTATCTAACATCTGATCTATGAAAGGAAGAGGAAAATGATCTTTTCTGGTGGCCTTGTTCAGCTTACGACAATCCATACACACTCTCCAACCAACTACAGTTCTCGAGGGTATGGCTTCATTCTGATCATTTAGGATAGTAGTGATACCACCCTTCTTTGGTACGCATGAACCGGACTCAGCCACTCACTACTAGCTATGGGAAAGATGATTCTCGCATCTAGTAGTTTGATAACTTCTTTCTTTACCACTTCCTTCATAACTGGCATCAGCCTCCTTTTTCCTTCAACTGAGCGTGCACTGTCATCTTCCAGAATAATTTTGTGTTGGCAAATGGTACGACTAATACCTTTGATATCAGCAATAGTCCATCCAATTGCCTCTTTATTGGCTCTTAGTACATGCAACAGTTTATCATCTTGAGGACCTGTTAAAGTAGCTGAAACAATAACAGGTAAAGTATTGTTAGTACCTAAATACGCATACCTCAAGTGTGACAGAAGCGACTTCTCTTATAATTGCGAGGGAAATTCGATAGATGGTTTCTTTTTAGGTTCCATCTCCCCCTGTTCTCTCACTTGTTCATACGCTAGACGCCTATACTTTGGATTTTCAGATTTTAGAGTTGCCACTATTTCGGCAAGCTCCGCCATTAACTCCGGTGAATCAAGTGTTAGGGTAACCTGTAAGATATCATCAAAATTCATATCATCAAATACCTCTTGCGTGGCATGATCATTGCATCCACCCGAAAACATTCCTCCTTGGAATCCGGAAACTTCATTGCCCTAAACACGTTGAGCTTTACCTCCTCGTCTTGAATACGCATGATTAATACTCTGTTCTCTACATTAATAAGAGTACGCCCCGTGGCTAGGAATGGTCTTCCCAAAATAATGGGGACATTCCTATCCACGACGTAATCAAGTATAACAAAATCAACAGGAAAAATTAAAGTACTTGCCTTGACGAGGACATTTTCTATTCTTTACTCTGGATATGCGAGGGATATATCAGCCATTTGCAAGACCATAGAGGTAAATTTTGTGTTTCCAATATTCAACTTCTCAAAAACTGTTTTAGGCATGAGATTAATACTCGCACCCAAATCACACAGAGCTTTCCCTTTCCAATTATCACAAATAGAAATAGGAATAGTAAAACTCCCAGGATCAAGTAATTTAGGTGGCAACTTACTCTGGTATATTGCACTACAGTCTTTTGGCAAACCTATCATTTCATTCTCAAGATATGGGTGTTTGTTGGTGATAGCTTGTTTTAAGAATTTCACATATTTTGGTACATCTTTGATAGCATCTAAGAATGGTACATTAATGTTTAGATTTATCACATATTCACGACTCTCTAATAATCATACATATCTCATTTCTTCTGAAATCGTGAGGGAAAGTTGGAGGAGGACGATTCTTTTCCACTACAACATCTTTCTTCTTTGTCTTTTCCAAAATTTTCTCAACTTCCACCTGTTCTACTTATGGTTCACTCTCTTTCTCCACCACATCCTCTACCGTCTTTGTTTTCACAGTTGTTTCTTTTTCTTTCATAACAGGAAAAGGTGGTGGTAGTAGTTTCTTACCGCTTCTGAGCGCTACAGCATTACAGTCTTCTCTTTGATTCATATTTTCAGTGTCACTTGGGAGTTTCCCTTGTGGATGCCGATTCAACTGTTTTTCTAACTGAGCTACTTGGTTCTCTAACATCTTAAAAGATGCGGAAGAAGCTTGTTTATCTTGTATTGATTTAGTTTGAAGGGCTGTTAATGTTTTCAAAGCTTGTTGAATATTAATCACACCTTCATGTGGTTGTGCAGGTAAAGTTTTATGATTCATAGTATCAGTATTGGTGTCTTGAGGAGGTTGTCTCTAGGCTTGATTTCTGTAATTTTGTCTCCCTTGGTAAATATTTTGTGGTCTCTTGATGGGGGCAAAGGTGTGATAAATAAATAGATAAATAAGATAATAATAACAAAGAGCACACACCCTTGAGAACCACGGAACTCACTGCAAGTATCACGAATCGTTTGCAAGTTGTAATGATAAGTCAAGTTCGTTCGCAGGGATTTAATCCGTTAGATCTACTTGTATTAAATAGGTGTAGATGAATTTAGATGTTTTGAATAAAAATATAATATGAGGAATCAAATATCTGATATGAATAAATAAATAAATAAGAATGCAGATAAATAAATATGAATGCAAGTCTAGATAAATTAAGGTTACTAATATGAGTCTATTACTAAGTTATTCTAATCTGTCACACATTGAAAATTATATATTAACCGGGATTCTAAATAATTATTGATGGTTAAATCAAACCTTTAAGGCTATCTAGTTAGGCAAAGGATCAAAACTAAACGATTATGTGGTGTTGTCAATAACTAAGAATAGTCCTAAGATTGGCCAAATCTAGGGCTTAAAGCAATAAATCAAAACACATAATAACAATATACGTCAAGCTCAAATCAATTAAAATAACAAATAGTATTATGAAATTAAAGACAAAATAATAACCCAACAATTAAAAGTAAAACTTACAGAATAAAAGCTTAGAAATATGGTGAAGCCACAAATCTATAGCTAATTACCCTTGATGTCTCCTCATTAGTGATAGATTTATATTAGGATGAGACATCATTTTTAGTGATTTAGAAGTCATAATAGTCGTTTTTCTTGAGAAATAGTGAACTTTCCTATTTTGAGTCTTGATTTAATAAAATAATATTTTTAGAGCATATTGGGTTTAATTATTTATTTAGTGTGAAGCTTTAAATATGATTATGGAGATTAATTAGAGTCCAAGTAAAAGACTACAAGATATGGAAAGAGATAAGCATGGAAATTGGAGATAAGGAAACAAAAGCTAAAAACATGGAAAAGGAAAAACTGCCTTAATCCTGAATTTCTGCACCGACGACCACGAATCAGCTTATATCTCAAAAAAAGTGTGGAATTTTGAGAAACGTTCAAGAGCAAAGTTGAAGATATTTCCGAGACGATGAATTTGGTATACTCATACGCGTCAAACGGATGAAAAATGAAGCTGCTAGGACCAAAAGCAAATCGGGCCTGATTTCATGTTTTTAGGGTTACGAATTTGAGTTGGGTTTGGAGTCCATTACTTAATCTCTCCTTCAAGAAAACGAATTAGGTCTTCTAAACACCTATAAATACACCCTTATATCACTTGTAAATCATCCTTGCCTCATAGTAATAAGTTCTTAAGGTTTTATTCTTCCAAGTTATTGTAAAGAGCAAGATGATGTCTTTAGTTATTTCTTTTAGTTTATTTCCTTCAGGTATGAACTAAACTTCCCATAGCTTGGGTTTTGCATCATGTATAATCTATGAATTCTAATTTCTTTCTATCTAAGTTTCTTTGGGAATTACATGTTTTAATCTGATATTAGCTGCTTACCTTTATCCTTGTTTATGTGTTTTGATTTAATGACTGTTTTCCTTGCTAGTCCACGAGTATAGGATCACCTTAATAGTAGTTAGATGATCGCCTTAGATGGGTGTCTAATTATTGAAACACCACATAACGTCTAGTGTCGATATTAGTCCTGACAAAACTGATTCTAACTAGATAGTCATTAGGGTATGATTTAATCACTATCACCATGTATGGAAATTGATTGCTTAGGGCCTTAGTAGCATTTGATAACCCTGTTTGAACCAGCCTCGTGGTGTGTCCGTAGCCCCCTTAGTCGCTCTCAAGGTCTAAGGTATGGGAATTTAGAATCCTGACTAAGTATACAAGAGCTAATTATCTCCCTTATTAACTCAATTTAATAGAAAGAATTAGAAGGATTAGTGCATACTAGCAAAACCTAAGCTATACTTCTCATTTCATATTCTTCGTATTTATTTTATTGTCTTTTATTTCTTTAGTTTGATTAATTAATTTCGAATCTATTCCTTTAATTTTCTGTCTTTTAATTAATTATTGCTTACTCTTTCTAGCTACCCATTCGACTAGCACACTAAGTCCCTGAGAACAAACTCAACTTATCAACTTAAACTTGCATACGTCCTGTAATACTTGCAGTACTGTGCCTGTCTAGGGTGAGAGTGCGTAGTTTTCTTGACTTAATTTTATCTTATTCTTATCACACCCTAGGCGACACCAAGTTTTTGGCGCCGCTGCCGGGGACTTGTGTCTCGTTAGCGTGTGGGCTATCTATTTCGAGTAGTAGTTTTTAATTAATTTTTATTTTTCAGTATTTAGTTTTTATTTTTCCGGATTTACGCTTGTGGTTTGCTTTAGTCTTTTTCAGGTTTCACAGTGTTTAATTCTTGGCCTTCATTACCGGAGCCTGAGAGGAGCTTCAGATCTTATAACAAACGTGTTCGTGAGGAAAGAGCCTTGAGAAGAGCTATGGCAGGCATACAAGAGCAGTTAGATCCACCACTTGGAGTCCCACCTGGAGGATTACCATTCGTTCCACTAGGAGGACCACCACCACTTGTCCCACATGGTGGACAACAACAAAGACAACAACAAGGACAACATCCACTAGGACAAGGTAATGGGCAAAATCGAGTTGAGCAAGACCTGCCTGGTCTCCACGTGCCGTTTCATGTTCAACCAATAGGTTACCGTCCTCCAGAGATCCAGAATATTAAATTTCGACCCGATCCGGGTATGCTCAGTCAATTTCAAAGTTATGGACTCTACAGTGGTACAATAATTCAAGATCCGGTAAGAGCGATTCAGAAGTTTATGCAGATTTGTGATGCTTATGTTACTCTAGGCATCACACGCGAGCAACTGTATTGTCATATGTTTTCGTTCTTCCTGACCGGTAGAGCTAGTGAGTGGCTAGATAGACAACCACCTGGGACAATCAATTCATGGACATAACTTCAAGCCGCATTCTTTTACCATTTTTATCTGAAGAGTATGAGACTCAAAGATCAAAGCGAGCTTGCAAGGATTTGTCAAGAAGATGGAGAAACAGTAGGAGAATCATGGACAGGGTTTCAACATAAGTTAGCAAGATGTCCGCTCCATGGTTATACCCCCTCTTTACAATTAGCTATATTCTATGAAGGTCTCAATGATAAAGGTAGAGAGAAGGTGGATAACATAGGAAAGATAAATTTCGTGTCCATGAATCATAATGAAGCTTCAGAGGTCTTGGAAAATATTATTGAACAAGAAAGGAGTTGGCCTTCTACGCGAGCTGCTGTAGCAAAGACCCGAGGTACGCTTCGTTTAGATGTAGAAACTGCAAACTCAACTCAAATATCCGCATTAGAAAATCAAATCAAAGAACTTAAGATAGAGATGCAGAAAAATTTAGCCGCAGTAAACGTAGTACAAGAAGCACAAGGTTGTCAACAATGTGGGGTTAATAATCATACATGGGAAGAGTGCGAAGGAAATCCACAATCTGTTTACTTCATATCCAACCGAGGAGGTTATCAATTTGGTAACCGAAATCATCCGGGTATGCAGTATGCAAATCCTCATGGGCCGCTAATCCTGGTCATTAACAACCACGCCCCCAGAACAACTTTTTCCAACCAAGAGATCGGTACCAAAATCAACATCAAAATAGACCTGTTCCCCCTCAACAACCTGTTCAAGATGCCTATACCGTTGCGTTAGATCAGAAATCTTTACCACAATATCCTCAAGAAGGATCTATGGACAATCAACAATTAGTAAAAGTCTTGGACCGTTTGACCACGAATATGAACGCTCAGGATGAAAAGTTACGAGGACAAGATGCCGCAATTCAGATTTTAGGTACTCAAGTAGAACAGTGGAACAAAGTTCTAACGAATTTAATGTAACAAAAAGATTTGAAGGCTATCGAAGGAGGTGATGACAATGTTGGGTTCGAAACTTGTAAGGCTATCTGCCTTGAAATTGAAGAAGAAAAGAAGGAAGTACCACATGCTGCCATTAGTGTCGTGGAGGTTCCGAGTACCGAAGAAGAACCAATCAAGTCTAGCCCCGTGGAATCTGACTGTTCTAAGGTTGATGTGGAGGACGATTCAGAAAAATACGAATTTATACAGCTTCTGAAGGATATGCAAGAAGAGATTCAATCGGTGATGGATTACCAAGCTGAGCTGGCTAAAGAGAAAGAGAAAGAAGCCTCCAAGGAGGAATCAAGAGTTGAAGTTGAAGTTGCACCTCCTGTGCAAGAAGAGAAAGAAGAAGAGAAGGTGGAAACGTCACCTGTTGTTCAACTAGTGTCACCAAGTATTCCTGATACAAATCCTAAGGATGACACTGAACTCAAAACATTTGTAGAGGCGTATACACCTGAAAATATCAACGCCCAAATGCTTGAGATTGCAAAGAAAGGACTTACACCGCAACAAGTTTTACGCAAGTTATTCCTGAGAAAGAAGCGAGTGTAGAGATCCCAAGAGAGAACCTGAGAGGCTCAAAAAGAAGTGAACGAGAGTTACCAACAAAGCTTAAAGATCCGGGAAGTTTTAACCTTCCTATTCAAATAAATGGTATGCTCAAAGTGAAAGCTATGTATGATGTGGATTCTGGTGTGAATTTTATGCCTAAGTCCGTGTTCGAGAGACTTGGACTTCAGAAATCAGAGAAAACTCCAATGAAGTTGCAGTTCGCTGACAACTCAGTTACCAGGACATGGGGAACAGTGGAGGACGTCTTAGTCGGTACAGGTAGTATCGCCATCCCTACTGACTTTGTTATACTTGAGTTTGATGCAGATAAGCAGGTTCTAATCATACTTGGATGGCCTTTCATGGACACAAGTCAAAGTGTCATCAACTTCCAAGAAGGGACCATTACTGGTGGTCCTTTGTGTGTTCTAAAATAATTGCAAAAAGTAATTGAACCACAACCGCAAGTGTACGGTTGTCCCAAGTAATATTAGTGATAACAGGATCGTCCGCAGGGACGGTTGGTTAACTACAATGCTTATCAAATAATGAATGGTTGCACTTATGAAAGCAGATAAAAGATATAATGATTGGTTGGTTGTTTGTATTAATTCTAAGTAATGAAAGATTAACGTAAAAATGCAAATAAATACTAAGACGCAAGCAAATGAAGGTAAGACGCAAATATGAGAAGGCAGTACTTGAGAAACGCAAGGGTTCCTCCTAATTCTATTTCATAACATATGTTTTTAAGGGTTAAACTGGTCAATTATCATTGGTCGGGATACTATAATCCTTGTACCCCGTCACGATGGACTACAAGGCTATTCTAGAGTGTCACTAGTCCCGTCAGGGTAAATATGATCCACTTTCGAATGATTAAGTAATTTTACCACATTGGCCCTAAAATTAACTAAGCTCGTCAGAGTCAAATAGTTTCGATTTTAAATTGAGTAATTAAGTCCATACCTAATCCCTCCGTCAGGATGATCCACACGCCACATATGTGGAATAACCTAGATACTAACACCTGTTCTTGGTTGATCACTCCGAAAACAGTAAATAATCTCAAATTACAGAATAATGTAAAAGACCCAATTTAATTTAATTTATAAAAACCCAAATTCATACATATGAAATTCAACAGAATAGGGATTCGCCCATTAAGCATTCTCAAGTACTATGAAGAAATTAGCTCATGATAAAAGAAATTAAAACTAAATTAAAAGAAAGGGAACTCATAATGTTTTACAGATTTAAAAATAAAGAAAACATAATTTCCGGAATTGGATTTGGCTGAGAATGGAGATATAGACACTCTCCAGCTCTACAGCTTTCTTCTTCTTCCTTCGTTGACTTCTCTCTGATGCTTCTGCTTATGAATAATAAGTTGTATGTAAAATAGAAGTCAAAAACTCCTTTTATAAGAGGAAAAACGGATTAGGCCTTGGACCTAAAATTAAATCACTAATTAAAAGCCCAAGTCCATTTTCTAAGCCCAAAATCCCGTAACTGCTGCACCACCTCCACTAAAACAGCTCTATCCGATTCGCTATAACTCCGATTTACCTGAAATCACTTGCTAAATTTCCGTAACTCGATAAGGAACATATTCTCTTCAATGGTCAGCGGCTAAATCAACTCGTAAGTGCCTCGAAATCAGCAATATTTGGCCTGTTTTCTAGATTTGCAACTCCCAAAATATAATTCTTTCGGGATTTATCTTCAAGCTTTGACTCCATATCACGATTTTTGACTCTCTTCTCGGATTCCTTTCCTAGCTAATATTCAAAACCTACAAACTTTTCACTAAAATACACAAGATTACGCGCAAAAGTTTAATAAATCAAAAATACTAGAAGTAAAATAGGAATTCCGGATTATTGCATTTTTAACTCAAAAGTCTATCAAAATATTCAATTAAACATCAAAAATGATGTCTCCCAAGGGTCGAAAATAAGAAAAATTAGGCAGACATCAAGACCCCCGACTCAAACCTTTGTCGTCCCGACAAAGTAAAACAAAACAAAACAAAGGGGTAGAAGTAAACGTAAGAACAAATAGAAACTAGCAAATACACCTAAAGCAATTCTCAAGATAAATCTCATATAGAAAACTCTAGAAACTAATATACACATACATCTATAATGCAAAATCAAACACAAATAATCTCAATCCTAAAATTAACTTCGCAATGCTTGAAGATTACACTTGTACTCATCTCTGTATGATGGCTATAGGGTGTTCCTCAATCCTAAATTGCTTTGAACGCTCCACCTAGTATATTTCCTATCAACAGAATTATAAATTCACTATGTACTTAGGAATCACGAGGTCTTTATGGTTTTGATATTGGCTTAAGGATAGTGTGGATGTATATTTGGTAAATTTGAAGTGAGCTTTTGGCCCTCTCTTCACTTACCATCAACAATTGTCCTCGAGCTTGAGTTTACACTCATAATTGTTCTCACTCACCCATTTACGCAATAATTTAGCATCCCATGTCTAACCATTACAATTAAGATGATTTTCAGAAAATTCCACTTTGCCGGATGTTATTTATTTCATATTTTTCTTTTCTTTTGTTTTCTCTTTTTTTTTTGTACAGTTGCAAACCGGGTTCCCGGTTTTGCGAAACCGGGTTCCCGGTATCTACTGTATTGGATTATCGAATTTTTATTTTTTCTTTCTTTTTCATTTTTTCTCATTCCCGGCAAAGGGTTACAAGTATATATCATCTGCAATTGTGCTATAATACAAAGCACATCAATCCCTACCCATTGAATTCCCCATAAGTGGACCCACCACCCCAAACTCAAGCTCGAGACTTGTCTCAGGATTTTGATTCAAGTGCGGGTCATATGGTCATGCCTAATAATCTAAGGGATAATGGCTTATATCGTGGCTACAAAGAAAAGGCTAAAGGCTCAAAGTGGGCTAAGACGGATAATAATTAATACAAGGGATAGAAGGCTAAAAAGTTACAAATCGCTAACAAAGAACCGCCCCTATCATTTTCCTAAGTACATAGCTTGTCTTTAGTTCATATCTAGGTGGGTTCTCTACTAATTAGGATTTCACGTTCTACACACCAAACATATTCTTTGAGTACAAGCTTACTTCATTTGCATTGTTCATGAATTTTTCCTATCAATTACCTATGTTTGCATGCAATTCTAAATGCGTTTTATATCATTCCCTAAAGTCCACTATTTACTATCATAGATTCATCAAAAGTATGCTTAAAGGGATATTTAAAATTTTCTACAGTCAAACGCAACTCCGAAAATTCTTTTATTGAAAGCAAATAAAAAAAACACATAAAAACTGGGATGAGGCAACGAACCCCACCCCAAACTCAAAAATGAGCCGTGTCCCCACGACTCGAAAAAGACTCAAAGCAAGTAAACTAATCTAGACTAAAAAGGAAGGATTAGAAAACGTATCTTAACCAGCGCGTGGCTGGTTACCGGTGTTGCGTTCCGGACCTTTATCTTGCGTGAGAACATTATAAACCGCGTTTTGAAGTGTGTTCACGCCAAGGATTAAGTTTCGAATAAGGTCCAGCTGCTCTCTTGTAACTTTTCCTAAGGTAGCAATCATCTTCTCTTGATTCTCTTCCAACACCCTAATTTTTTATTCCAACTCAGGAATAGTCTTTGCTTTCTTTGATGGAGGTGCTCTAGGAGTCTTCGTAGCTCGTGTTGCTTCATCATGGATATTCTGAATCGTACTCAATTCCATGCTCACTTCAACTGAAACACCGTCAATATCTGCGTTCCTACGCGGAATTTTTGCGTCTAGGCACAAAGTAGTAATAGTACAAGGAAACTTGAGATTTTGTTGTTTCATCGGAGCTCTCGCGAATTCCATGATGGTGTCATAAATAATTTTAGCAACGTTCATCGGTTTCTCCTCCATAACACACTGGATAAAAATTATATGTTCTTTCTTCAACTCGGATGTGTGTTTAATTCCAAAGAAAGTAGGGATTATGAAACGAGACCAAACCTTCGCACGAGGTGTCAAATTACTGCTATAAACTGTCCAGGATACCTTTCTCCTTCTGGAATTGGGCTAGCCCCATTAATAAGCACAGTTCCCCAAAGGGATTCATAATCAAAGGATGGATAATTAAGGGATTCTTGGAACGGACATAACCCTGTAAAGTTGGGTAACTTCAAAGATTTCCGAATAAGTTTAATGGAGAAAGGAACTACCTTTTTGCGAATTTCAATTGCTTCACGGGAAATAGCTAAACCTTCATAAAATTCTCGCACAAAAGTAGGAATGAACTCAAGCTTCCTTTCTCGGAATTCTTTCCAACCAAACTTGTCACAAGCCACCTCATATTCTTTGTGAGCACTACTCATAATACCCTTAGGAAAATCCGTCTCCTCACCAAACTTCAAAAATTCAATTCTTTCACGAACCTGGTCATTCCAAGAAGTATAAACCCTCTTTGGTTTGTGAGCAATCATCTTTCTTCACGGGGTTTCTGTTGAACTGGTACTTCCGAAACTTCTTGTTCGTTTTCATCCTCAATTTCTTTCTCAATCTCTTCTTCATGTTCTTCCTCACTTTCTGGTTCATCAATTAATCTTCTCTTCTGACCTGTGATTTCTTTTCTCTTGGGAGCAAGCTTAACCTCTTCAATCTTGCGTTTAGAACGCGAATCAGGAATCTCAATAGCTTGTTCTTGAGTACCACCAATGGTGGTCTTATTTCTAGGAGCAGTTCTTCGGAAATCACCAGTTTTGTTAGTCATCTCTTTCCACCCCAAACTCAAAACTTCAAATAGTGAGAAACTAGAGAAAAGTTTAGAACTTTGATGTTTTGAGGCTTAGGAACGGAAGAATAAGGTGGAATATGAGATGGGTAATGTTTAATTTGTCTGGGAGAAGAAAGAATTGGGTTTAATTTAAGGATTGGGTGAAGAAAAATCTTGGTGAAAAACTAACGATTTGATGATATTTTGGAGAGGAGGTGAGTTGATCTTGTGTTTTTGTGGTGAAAGAGGGTAGGATTTGATGATATATATAGGATTTAATGATGATTTTAGGACATGGGAAGTGTGTGGTGTGATTTAGGTAAAAACTTGCAGAAGAGGCTAAAGAAACTAGGTTAAAAGAGTCAAAACCGCCTCTCACACGTGAAAACCGGGTTCCCGGTTTTTGAAATCCGGGTACCCAGTTCCGCGTCGCTGTGTTGGTGCGGAAAATTACTTAATTGAATTTTTTTACCTCAAAACGCAAGGAAAGGCTGGACCCCAAAACGCTGGGTCAGAACTTTTACCCTTCGAAACCGGGTACTGGTGGTCCTTTGTGTGTTCTAAAATAAATGCAAATGTAATCGAACCACAACCGCAAGTGTACGGTTGTCCCAAGTAGTAATAATGATCTAGGATCGTTCGCAGGGACGGTTTGGTTAATCACAATGCTTATCCACTAATGAATGATTGCACTTATGAAAGCAAATAAAGATATAATGTTTGATTGATTGTTTTTATTAATTCTAAGTGATAAAAGACTAAATGGAAAATGAAATTAAAAGCTAAGACGCAAGTAAATGAATGTAAAACGCAAGTATGAGAAGATAGCACTTGAGAACACAAGGGATCCTCCGAATTCTATTTCATAACCTATTCTGTTTAAGGGTCAAATTGGTCAATTGACATTGGTCGGGATTCAATAATCCTTGTACCCCTGTCAGGGTGGACTAAAAGGCTATTCTAGAGTGTCACTAGTCCCGTCAGCATAAATATGATCCACTTTCGAATGATTAAGCTAAATTACCTCATTGGCCATAAAATTAACTACGCTCGTCAAAGTCAAATAGTTTATATTTTATATTCTGTAATTATTTCGTACCTAAACCCCCCGTCAAGGTGATCCAATCGCCACTAATTGGAATAGCCTAGATACTAAACCCTATTATTAATTGATCAGGTCAATAATAGTAAATAAGCACAAATTAAAGAAAAATGTAAAAGACCCAATTCGATTTAATTAACAGAAACCCAAATTCAGGACATGGAATTCAATGGAATTGGGATTCACCCATAAAGCATTCTCAAGCACTAATAAATGTTTAGCTCATACTAATTAAAACAAAAACTAAATTAAATGTAAAGGAATTCATATTGTCTTACAAATAAAAGATAAAAGAAACCTAATTTCCGGAATAGGAATGACTGAGAACGGCGATATAGAACCTCTCCAGCTCTTGCAGCTTCTTCTTTCTTCCTTCTGTTGCTTCTCTCTGATGTTTTTAATTGTAAAGAATGAATTGTATGAAAAATAGAAGTCAAGGCCTCCTTTTATAAGTAGAAAAACGGATTAGGGCTTGGACCTAATAATATAACACTAATTAAATGTCCAAGCCCAAATTCTAAGCCCAAAATCCCGTAACTGCCGATACACCTTCACTAAAACGGCTTTTCCCGCTTCGTTATGACTCCGATTGCCTTGATTCCAGATGCTAAAGTTCCTTAACTCGATAAGGAATGTTTTCTCTTCAAAGGTCAGCGGCTAAATCTTCTCTTAAGCACCTTGAAATCAGCAATCTTTGGCCTGGAAAACAGATTTGCAGCTCTAAAATCGAATTCTTTCGGGATTTATCTTTAAGTCTTGACTCTATCTCGTGATCTTTGACTCTTCTCTCGGACTCCATTCCTAGCTAATATTCAAAACCTACAAAATTTTCACTAAAATACACAAGATTACGCGCAAAAGTTTAATAAAATCAAAAATATTAGAAATAAAATTTGAATTCCGGATTATTGCATTTTTAACTCAAAAGTCTATCAAAATATTCAATTAAACATAAAAAATGATGTCTCCTAAGGGTCGAAAATAAGAACAATTAAGGAGACATCAAGACCCACAACTCAAACCTTTGTCGTCCCGACAAAGCAAAACTAAATAAAACAAGGGGTAGAAGTGAACGCAAGAACAAATAGAAGCTAGCAAATACACCTAAAGCAATTCTTAAGATAAATCTCATATAGCAAACTCTAGAAACTAATATACACATACCAACCCAACAGAAACCATCCGGGTTTCCAATATTCGAATCCTAATGGGGCAACTAATCTTACTTATGCTTATCAACCGCGTCCCCAAGGTAACACTTATCAACCTAGACCACAAAAAAATTATCAGGGAGGACAAAATTATGGAAACCATGCTCAGAGACAACCTCCTCAAAATAATTATAATGACACCATGAATTAAAAAACCTTACCTTCTCAACCTCAAGAAGGTACAGAAGATCTTCATCGAACCGTAGAAAGATTAATGGCACTTCAGGCACAATCTATTCAGAGTCAGAAAGCTAATTAAGTTTCACTTAAATTACTGGGGAATCAAATTGATTAGATATCAAAACAGATAAATCAGCGCCCGCAAGGACGACTCCCTAGTGATACTGAAGTCCCAAGACAAACCGAAGATTGTAATGCTATCGCGTTAAGATGTGGTAAGAAGCTTTCTCCACCTCCTTTTCCAGTTATGAAAGAGAAAGAAGATAAAAATAAAGAGAAACCAGTGGTAGAGGTGGAAGAGAAAGAAGATGAACCTGAAGTGGTAGAAGTTGAGAAAATTCTGGAAGTTCAGAAAAAGAAAGATGCTGTAGAACCCCGTCCTCCTCCACCTTTTCCCTCAAGAGTTCAGAAAAAAGGAGATATGGCTGAGTATCAAAGATTTTTGAATAGAATGAGAGGTCTTAACATTAACATTCCGTTGTTAGAAGCTATTGAAAATATACCAAAGTACGTGAAGTTTTCGAAGAGAGCCCTCACCAAGAAGAGACCATATTGTTATAATGAGATGATTGGGTTGCCTAAAGAGTGTAGCGCCATTTGTCAAAGTAAGTTTCCACCTAAGTTGCTTGACCTTGTGAGTTTTACAATTCCGATTTCAATTGGTAATGAGTTGCAAGGAAAAGCTCTATGTGATTTGGGTGCAAGTATCAATCTTATTCCCAAATAAATTTTTGATAAGTTGAAGATGGGATATCTGAGACCTACCTCTATGGTCTTACAAATGGCTAATCGATCCCTCGTACATCCTGAGGGACGAAACGAAGATGTCCTCGTCAAGGCAGGTACTTTAGTTTTTCCTGTTGATTTTGTTATTCTTGAATATGACGCGGATAGGAATGTCCCCATCATTTTGGGACGACCATTCCTAGCCACGGAGCATACTTTAATTGATGTTGAAAACAGAGAATTAACCACGAGAATCCAAGACGAGGAGGTAAAGTTCAATGTGTTCAGAGCTATGAAGTTCCCCGATGTTCCACGAGATTGTTTTTGAATGGATGTAGCAAAACATGCCACGCAAGAGGTATTTGATTGTTTTAATTATGATGATATCTTACAGGCTGCTTTGATACTTGACTTACCTGAGCTGATGGAAGAGCTTGCCGAAACAGTGGCAGCTCTTACTTCTGAGAATCCAAAATACAGGCGTCCTGCCTATGAACTTGTGAGAGAACCGTGAGAGATGGTCATTAAAAATAAACCATCCATTGGATCTCCTCCGAATTTAGAAGAAAAACCATTTCCATCACACTTGAGGTATGCGTATTTGGGTACTAATGATACTTTACCTTTTATTGTTTCAACAAATTTGACAGGTCCTCAAGAAGATAAACTGTTGCGTGTACTAAGGGCGAAGAAAGAGGAGATTAGTTGGACTATTGCTGACATCAAAGGTATTAGTCCTTTATATTTCCAACACAAAATCATTCTTGAAGATGATAGTGCATGCTCAGTTGAAGGCCAAAGGAAACTAATGCCAGCGATGAAAAAAGTGGTGAAGAAAGAAGTTATTAAGCTACTAGATACATGAATCATCTATCCCATAGCTAGTAGTGAGTGGGTAAGTCCAGTTCAATGCGTACCAAAGAAGGGAGGTATGAATGCCGTCCTCAATGCTCAGAATGAAGTCATTTCCACGAGAACCGTTGTTGGTTGGAAAGTGTGTATGGATTATCGTAAGTTGAACAAGGCGACTAGAAAAGACCACTTCCCTCTTCCTTTCATAGATCAGATGTTAGATAAATTGGCTAGTAGGGAGTATTATTGCTTCTTGGATGGTTATTCAGGGTATAATCAAATCTATGTAGATCCAGTTGACCAACACAAAACCACCTTTACATGTCCTTTTGGTACCTTTGCCTATCTGAAGATGCCATTTGGATTGTGTAATGCACGTGCGACTTTTCAGAGATGTATGATGACAATTTTCTGGGAAATGATCAATAATTTCCTTGAGGTATTTATGGATGACTTTTCTGTGTTTGGTGATAACTTTGATGAGTGTTTACAGAACTTGGAGAAGGTGTTAATTAGATGCAAGGAAACAGATTTGGTGTTAAATTGGAAAAAGTGTCATTTTATGGTTCGTGAAGGTATAGTGTTGGGTCACAAGGTTTCGAGTGCAGGTTTAGAAGTTGATCGTGCTAAGATTGAGGTAATAAAAACTCATCCCCCTCCCAATTCTGTAAAAGGGGTAAGAAGTTTTTTAGGCCATGCTGGATTTTATCGCTGTTTCATCAAAGATTTTTCCAAGATTACAAAACCTTTGTGTAACTTACTCGAAAAGGACACCAAATTCCTTTTTGATGAAGCTTGCATGAAGGCATTTCAAGAGTTGAAGGAGAAGCTTATCACTGTACCTATTGTATTACCTCCTGATTGGAAGATTTCTTTTGAAGTTATATGTGATGCTAGTGATTTATCTATGAGTGCTGTGTGGGGTCAAAGAAAGAACAAGGTATTTCACTCTATCTATTATGCGAGTAAGACCTTCACTAGTGATCAAGTTAATTATACAGTGGCTGAGAAGGAACTTTTAGTGGTTGTTTATGCTTTTGACAAATTTCGTTCCTATCTTCTGGGGGCGAAAATTGTTGTATTCACCGATCATTCCACTATAAAGTACCTTATGGAGAAAAAAGATGCTAAGCTAAGGTTAATTAGATGGGTTTTATTTCTTCAAGATTTTGATTTAGAGATTCGATATCGTAAGGGTTGTGATAATCAGATTGCAGATCATTTGTCTCGTCTTGAAGGTTCTGAATCGAATAGTAGTCCGGAGTTAGTCAAAGAGGAGTTCCCAGAGTTTATTTGCTATATATAATGGAGCTCCTTGGTATGCAGGTATTGCAAATCTTGTGGTGAGTGGTTCTTTTCCTGAAGGGGCTACTTCACAAGACAAGAAGAGATTAATCAGTCGTGCTAAACAGTTCTTTTGGGAGGATCCTTTTCCTCTACAAAGTATGTGGTGACCAAATGGTAAGAAGATGCATACCTGATTATAGGTTTAAGGTTTTGTGTTTATGGTTTAGGGTATAATGTTAGAGATTTTAGAAATTAGGGTATAATGTTATGGTAGGTAAAACCCTAACGGACCCAAAATATGACACCCTGTAAAAAATATAAAAAACAACCTAAAAGTCAACTAAATAAATCTCAAAACGTAAAATGGACGATCTTAGATGGCGAAGCCATCTGCTGGTCCCAGAAGACATATTTTTTGCCCCATCTTAAGAAAGTAGCAAAAGTTAGCAAAAACACTCCCGGAAACTTCAAAAATCTTGGAAACGGTTTTCAGAGTGTTTAAATGATACAAACGAACCAAAATCTTCACGTTATTGGACCATTTAATTTTGAGGACTAGAGTAAAATTTTAAGGTGGCTCATCATATAATAATAAATACATAAAGTTGAGGATAAAAAATAAAGTTGGCAGACTATTTTGTTAATTTTAAATCTTGAGGATTAAACTGGGAAATGACATATAGTTCAGGGATAATTTTGGGACTAAACACTTTAGAATATATGCAACACAAAAAATAAATTTTTCAAAGTGATGGCGGAGGAGAGTTTATTAATCAAAATGTCAAGGATCTATTTAATTTACATGGTATTATGCATCATATATCTTTTCCAGGAACTCCACAAATAATGGTTATGATGAACAAAAACATTGGCACATCGTTGAGTCTCTAAGTTGTCAAATATTTTTTGGAATCATACTTTTGTTATGACTGTGTTTTTGATAAACAAAATACCAAAATAAATTGGAAAGAGGAAATCACCATTGGAAATATTTTTTGGGTCGAAGAAAGAGTATTCCTCACTTTGTGTGATTGGATCTACTTGTTACCAATTTCTATGGCTAATTTTCTAGTAAATCATATAAAGGTTACAAGTGTTTCAATCCTTCTACAAGAAAATCAATCATATCCATTGTTTATTCTTCGCCTAACATACAGACTCTTGAAAAAGAATCAGCTGATCCATTCCCATCACAACGTTTGTCTCAAATCCTGAATAATACATAAATACATACTCCAGTTGAAAAATATTATATTTCCTACTATCTATCAACCAAACTCCAATCAAATCACTTTAAATATAAGTCTTTTGGCACCTTCCACCAACATTGAAAGTCACCCTCATCAAGATATCATTCAACCGATTAAACCTTATTTCTATTCCATCTACACAACCTATATGTACAACTTATATGATCACATGAAAATTAGATAGAACCAGAGTACCGAAATCTTCCTTTGCCACCTGCCACCCTTTGCAACCTGCCACCCTTTACCAACATGCCTTCTTTCTAAAACAACAATGTTGCCTTTTGAAAGTACATGTTATTCCCAAGTTGTTAATGAAAATAGTAGAGTGCAGGTATGGACGAAAATTTTTATTCTCTCATAAAAAATAATACTTGGAAACTTGTGATGGTATTGCTAAATATGAATATTATTGGATGTAAATGGATTTTCAGGGTTAAAAAAAATGCAGGTCTCTTGAACGATACAAAGCTCAACTTTTAGAAAAAGGTTATTCACAACAAACTGGTGTTGATTATGGTGATACTTTTAGTCTGGTGGTGTGTCTTGGAACAATCATAATTATTCTCTATTTAGCAATTTCTCAAAATTGGAGACTTCGCCAACTAGATGTAAAAACTACATTTTTACATGGAGACTTATCTAAAACTATATATATGTGCCACCCTCAATGATTTTGTGATTCTGATCGTCCAGATTATGTTTGCAAGTTGGAAAAATCTCTTTATGGGTTGAAACAAGCACCTCGTGCCAGGTATCATAAGTTTAGCAGTTTCATTTTATAGCATGGTTTTCGTCATTCTCACCACGATGCATCATTATTTGCAAGAAAATATGAGAATCATTTAATAGTTTAATCATTTACGTGGCTTGATATTATCGTTACAGGTGATTCTAAAGTTCATATTTCTATATTTATTGATCGGTTGTCTCAGGAATTTGAAACGAAGGATCTTGGACAGCTTAATTGTTTCCTTGGTATAGAGGTCACACTCAACAAAATGGATTGCTTCTTAGCCAGACACATTATTCAATTAAATTGCCCACTCAGATTGGTTTAGATGGTGCAAAATCTGTGACTACTTGAATGCAAAGTTCACAACTTCCTCACGAGACGGTCAATTGCTCAATGATCCTACCGAGTAATGCAAATTAGTTGGAGCTCTTCAAAATTTGTGCATCACCTATCCAAATATTGATATGATGTGAATTCGGTTTCTAAATATATGCATCAACCACAAATTCCGCATCATGTTGCAGCTAAACAGATCCTTCGTTATGTTAAACACACAATTCATCATAGTTTATGATATTCCTCATGTACAAACTTCTCTCCTACTAGTTTCAGCGATGCTGATTGGTTGCTAGGACAAATAAAGATTTACTTTAGGTTATGCAAAATTTATTTTGGTCCAAACTTAGTTGCCTGGGGTTTGAAGAATCAACAAACTATTTCAAAGTCAAATTTTGAAGTTGAATATAGAGACTCGCATTGCTTGGAACAGAAATCAATGGGTCCTTCACATTTTAAAATTTCACAACATATCATATAAAGGACCTCCAATGATATTTTCTGATTATGTAAGTTCCATTTACATGGAAATAAATCCAATTATTCATCAAAGCACATATTGAAATCGATATTCACTTCATTAGAGAATAGACCAGCAACGGTATCTTCAAACTCAAATACATCAACACAGATGCAAAAAAAGCTAATATTTTCACCGAACCGCTATGCCAACCGAGGTTCGAAATCATTCGCGACAAGTTATCTCTCGTTTCAATCCCATCAAATTATAGGGGGTATTCACGGATCAAGAAAATAAATTCATTGTAGATTTACAGTTATAATTTAAATTTTAATTATCTTTTATATAAGATTATAAAGTAATATTATGTTGTAATAAACTGCTATGAATGCAACCACACAAAGTGTGAAACAATTCATCTTCTTCTTTCATGAATGATTCTATATTTTCAACCTCTATATCCATCATAACTCTTATAAATGATGGTTTCAAACATTTTTTTCATATAGTTACTAGATTTCTTTATCTCAATATTTTGAAACAAATTGTGTCTTCACCTGTGAATGATTGTTCATTCTTTTAAACAAAAGGTTCTAAAATATTTAGATTCTCCAAAACAGTGTGAGGGCTATTAACAAATTAGACACCACCATAGAATAAACCTTTGTTGGTTTTTAGACAAACATAAACTTTTTCCGATAAACTTCCAATACTTTTCTATTGTATTTTCTAATTTTTAATTTGTATTTTCTAGGGTCGTGAGTCTGAATATTTGCGACGTCTCATCTTGAAACTTTTTAAGAGCCTCATACATCCACTTGAATAGAGTACCATCCACCATAGAAACTCAATGAATAAAAGAACAAAATTTATAATAAATTTGGATGAATGCACAAATTTTATTGATCTGATTTATGTACAACAATTAAAGACAACAATTATTTTTTGAATGATTTATCTTGTCTTCATATGGATCTATATACATAGAGCCTACTTTAACAAGTAACATAGCATACTATTATAAAAAGAATATGAAGAAGTATGATTACACACTCTTGCCCGTGTTTGTAAAGTATGGTAAACAAGCATACTATTATTAGATTGGAGGGGTTAAGACTTACCAAGTGGATTACACAATATGTCCTCCTTTGTTGAAATGCCATGCATGGAGACCATTTTCCTGAGATGGGAGATATGGTCCAAGACCTTTAAACAAAAAATTAAACTGTCAAAATGTACAAAATAAGTAATGAAGTAAGTTATATAGTGAATCAGTTAAACGGGAAGACACATAAAATCTCGAGTCATCTCTAAGGTGACAATCTCAATCCAAATAAAGAAAAAATGCAAAGTTTCACCAAATGTACTTGGATCCTCGTTTTTTTTCTTTAAATAGCATATATTTGCCTCAAGTGTTGCCTCATGAGCATGTTTTACGAGAACCCTCTGTTTTATCATGACAATTATTTTGTTTGGCTTGAAGAGAAAGTCTAGAAGTTTACTTTTTTTTTATTCCATAGCCTCTGTTATATTCTGTCTCTCGAACTTTGACACAATATTTATAACCAATGGTTGAGGATTGTATTCCTTCATTTCACCAGAATCAACCAACTGATTAGAGCTACTTCAATTGCTCAGTCCTTGAGTCCAATAAGGACCACTGTTAGTTCCACCACCATCAAAGTGTTGGACCCTTATTTTATCTCTAGAAAAAAGAAAATAATAAAATCATAAGCGAATATTATATGGTAAACAAGTACCAATATAGTAGAATTTTATCACGAGCACCAAAACAATAAAATGCTTGTATCACCATTAAAATGATACAAATAAATAAATAAATATATCTCTAAATTTCTTCTATTATGAATTATGATATGAAATATTTAGCAGCTACATTATGGCGATATGTATTTATAAAAGATGATTAACACAACACTTTGATAGTTCTAATTAGTGAGACTTAACAAAATTACATACTTTCAAAACTAAATTATCTCATTAAAACTCAAATTTCTTTATATCTAAATATGTGTCGAGTAAGTCCTATCATGACAAGTGAGAATGAAATGAATTCGACTAAAAGGAATTTGACTAAATGTCATGGCTAATAAGCTTATCATTTTATTGGGTATCTTGATATGGCATTAAACTATATCTTAATTAGTGAAAATGAAAATAGACATGTGTACATAATGTGAAAAATATAAAAGTAGTTAGTTTGAATTCGGTCTACCCTTATGCTGATATACTATTTAGTTTGAATGTAAAACGGTTTTGATTATTTGGTCAGCAAACATCACTGTACATGTTGTTTATGTTTTGTTACATGTAAAGAAACTTCAGAGGTCCCCAAAAAAAATCAACCAATCCCTAGTCCCGAAACATCATTTTTTCAAAGCATAGCCTATCATAATTTTTTTTAAAATATTAAACATCAAGATACTTAATTATATGTATAAAATAATCTGGTTAGAATTGAACAAATATATAAATAACATAAAAAATTACTATTTTTTATTCGCTTAACTATTTGTTTATGTTTTATGTGTAGATAGAGAAGAAAAATGTAAGAAGTGAACTTGTACTTGTAGATTTACGATATATTAGGGTTTGAGGAGGGCTAGTAGTCTTTCAAAGAACTTCTTTAGTTGTGTTTGGGGAAGATGATCCAAACATTTACAATTTTGATTTGAACAAGTAGGATATCTCGGACTAATATGAACAAGTAGTCTAATGTTTTAAGAATTAGTTTTGGGTAACCTTCAAGGTTTTAGTAGTGCTTTCTCCTATGAGCCAAATTATATTTTTTACCCATAAAACCAAAAGGTACTTGTTAATGGGTTTGTATTTTTTATTGATTTTCCTATTTCCAAAAATAGGTTATCTATTTTTTAAAATAGGTTGCATGTTTTCTTAATTGGTCGGGTGTGGTTTTTTAATGATTTATGTGTATTTATAATGGATTTTATGCATGTGTTTACTAGTTAAATCATTTGTTAACTGAATCTCTTGTGTTCCTTTTTCAGTTTTGGTTTCTAAGGTCAATTTTGTAGGTTAATTGATGGATGCTTGTCAGCTTTGATTTATTTGGTGGATAAAATCCCCTCGATTTTTATAGATTGTGTGCTCATGTAGGATTTTTTTTGTCTCTAAAATACCTAGTGTTATTTTGACTTCGGTTCACAAAAAATTGTTTTGGTTTAGTGGATGGATCTTTGGTAGTTTTAATCATTTTGTTGGTTTTGAGTTTCCTTAGTTCCATTGCAGTTGGAGATATTCATTGTGAGGTTCTTTTAAAGATTTATTTATCGACCATACCTAACTGCTAATATTGTTAGTTTTAGCATTGTTACCATCTCGGGTGATAACATGTCTAATTATTCTCTTGCATCATCTCTTGACTGCTTAAACTTCTGAAAACGAGATGGAGAATACACATTGAAGTAACAGTAGTTTTGTACAAAAATACATACCGAAATAATTTTGTAAATATTCAGATTAGGGAATCTCCAAGTTGTTCAAAATAAGAAATTTCAACTCTATTACTCACACATAATTTTATTTTAATGGTTCATCCAGCACTTTCACATTATGCTCCAGAAACTAAGTAAATGAAGCATTGAGTGACAAATAAATTACTTAATCTTCAATTCTATTCCTTGTTCGACTACTCTATTTAGGCAATCCAACATTCTAAAATAAATTAAAATAAAGAAAAAATTATATATACTGTACATACCGAAACAAATGTAACATCTTGGAGAAACAGGGACCAATGGTATATAAACATATAATAATTTAATTTATTTCTTAGTTTCGTTTTTATTTGATGATTTTTTTTAGAAAAGTAGAAAAAAAATAAACGAACATTATGTAAATTTACACAAACTAAGATAGATAGATGATCTTTCAATGAACTTCTAGCTAAATGATCATCTTTCAGCTTAAAGTGTGACACAGGTGCTGGAATTGAATTTTTCAAGGTTTGAACTGCAAAAAAACCAAATAATGCATTACTGCCATCTTAAAACCCCTAAACTTTAAAGAATTTTCTTTACTACCCTAACGTTTTTATAAAAATATTTTATTTCCACCTGCAGGTGAAAAATATAAGATCAATACACCGACTAATAAACTGGATAATCAAAGTGATGCTCAATTAATAGTCGTATCATAACATACTATATCAGTGATAAACAAACAAATCTGAAGTGATTTTGGAGAAACCTATAAAGAGACAAAAAACAATTTCTGAAGTGTCCATCCTTCAACTATACCCCACCATCAATTTACAACAACTCCATCTACATTTAAAGATATTAGATGTTAGTAATTCTTGTTTAACACCTTCAGGATCCATTTACTGAATTTTTTTGTTAATTTAACAGATTGTAACAATGGAAAAAGTAATAAATCAGTAATACATGGTGAACTAGAGTTGAGCTTTTAAAGCTTACAATAAGTATAACGTAACCTCTACACACACAGATCCTCAAACTCAACACAAATCACATGAACAGACACGCACACAGTTTATCACCTAAAATATTATAAATTTAAACAAATTTGAACATCGTATATAAAAAATATACCAGATACGAAGTGACGGAGCTCCAACATAAGCTTTATTGGTAACATCTTACCCATCTCTGAATATAATACTGTTGACCTCCAGTTGGGTGGATATCTCTAGATAAAAAAATGAAACTGATTTTGATTTTAAATATTCTAGATCGACCTTTAGTAATGGAAAATATGTTGTTTTTCACTTGCAGAAACAAATGATGCTATAGCAGTTTAGTGAATAACAAATTATGTAGTTTACTAGACATCTTTTGGCTGGAAAAGGAACAATACACGATGTTGCTAAGACTTTGGACAAGCAATGGTAAAACATTATATTTAAACGACATAACTTGTCCGGACAATATTAAAAAAAAGCATTACCTGCTTGAAAGTTACATTATTGATAATACTTTGTCAAATATCAGGAAAATTCTTATTTTTAAGTGTTATTATTTGCTTTTAATAGTAAATTACATTCCAAAAAAAAACTTTCCTTTAGTGCTGATAGAATTGTTTTATGGATATAAAGTAAAAATTTCATCATTCTCGTTTAACTCTAAAAGACTCATCCATTGAACCAAAGATAATTTGTGAAATAGTGAACTCTTGGGTGGTGATGGAACAGTCATTTTCTCTACATAAATCAAGTTCAATCCATAACTCATAAATATTTAGTCAACACCTAAAAATATTACTTAATTGACACTAAACAATTAACACCCTAACATCTACTAATATTACTCACTGTCTTTGATCTTTTTCTAGTAGTAACACTGAGCCAATACATTATCATTTCATATGTTGTAAATCCAATCGCCACAAAAGAACAATCTATAACCAAAACTGCACAAACATGTTACTTTTAGGAACACTATCAAAACAACACCAAATATTAATAAATCTCTAACAATTATGATCTTTTACCTTAATATAATTAATACTCAGTCCAGCAAATATTTGTCTCCACCCTTCTTTACCTTATTAGTACTCAGTCTAGGAAATATTTGTCTCAACCCTTGATCACGAATAAGATTAGTAAGCCATGAATTGAGTTTCCTAAATGGAGCCCACTTTTAGCCAAAGGTAAAAAATGCTCAAGTTTAACCAAAAACACATATTATCCATAATTTCTACAATTCAACATGCTTAAAAGGTTAATAATTAAAGAATTAACATACCTACCTTTGCCTACTAACAACAATTAAAGGATACGTTATAGTTTGTCTGAATAAACCAGCAATGGTTTGTCTGAATAAACCAACAAGAGCTCCACATGAAAGACGCGTCAATGTAGAGCATTGTTGATCTTCAGGAACATGAGTCTTTGAGTTTTTAGTAAACGCACTAATTAGGATAATCTATAAAAGTTAAAGTATGAAATTTGAGCCTTTTCGATTCACTAAACCCGTAAACAATTTTGGATCATATCACTGAGAAAACATGATCGCGTATTTAAGTTCAAAAACCACAATAAAAAGCAAGATATAGTGGACATACCAAATTAAAAGCGTGTTAGGCTCTTGGTATGGAAATAGAAACATTAACTATTGCAAACAACATTTTTGGTAAATTGATAGTTTAATGTTATTTGTAATAATTAGTTTTTCTATTTCCATACCAAGAGCCTAATCATGTCGTATAGTTTTTATATTGAGATATAAGCGCCTAAAATGAAGTTTGAACCAACCGAGACAATAATGATTTGTATTCTTCTATACTTCAAAATCAATTAAGATCTTTCAAAATTAACAATGAGTGTTAAAATTTCTTATACTCTTCAAAATAGACTACATTTTGAATGGAAGAACTATGCTTTGTGACTTTGAATGAATTGACAAATAGATCAGTGAAAGAAATTGGTTTGGGCCTGGCCCATATTGTGGTGCCCATGATAGTTTAGCCCGGCCCATATTGTGGTAGTTATTATTTGAATAAATAATATATAAATAAATTTAGGAAGTTATTTCACAATGAGAAAATTAGAAATCAATTTGCAGACTTCCGTTTCTTTTTCATTCTTTCTGCTCTTGTCTTATACTTTAAAGAAACAAAACTCAATAGAAATTCTTTCAAGATCTCATTAACATATCACTCGATATCCAAAGGCATTTATGTTGTTGAATAGTAATCTTCTTCGTCATGTAAGTAGATTCAACACCGGAAAGCATTTCGATTCTTAATTCCGCCTAAAAGGTTTGTCTGTAACCTTTAATTTTCTTACAAATGGTATCAGAGCTTTGTGTTCGTTTTTCGAAATGCTTTTTTATGCCGTAAATGTTTAATACATGTCTATATATTTGATCTGATATGTATTTAATTTTATGAGAGTCTTAAAATTAAATTAAAGTTATAGATTTATATTCTATTCGAAATAAGGAATTTAATGGTGAAAATTTCGTTAAATTTGGATTTAAAACGAAAAAGATACGATTTTTTGAAGTTTTTTCATGGGGTTCTCGGATTCTGGACTGGTGGAGAAGACGGTTAAAAACGCCGTCGTTTTTTGCATTCGGATTTTAGAAAAATTAAAAAAAAAAAAAAAAAAAAAAGGGAACTGAGCGGCAAAGTGACTGCCATGGATCGAACCGTAGACCTCTCAGTCCATAATAAACTATTACTCCGCTGCGCTCCTTTAAACTTTCTATCTGATAGGCGCACTACCTTACTTTGTTTACTGATCTGTTTTTTTAAAAAAAAAAAAAAAAAGGTCAAAATATGTGCAACTGCCGTGTATTGAACTTGAGACTAGGGGTGTGCATCGGGTTAGAAAACCCGCATAACCCGACCAACCCGCTCACACTAACCCGAAATTATACGGGTTAGTTTTTAATTGGATGGGTTGCGGTTTACATTTTTGAAAAAATATACACATTTTTGCGGGTTGTGGATTGTAAACTTGAAACCCGCAAACCCGCATATACTCGATTACCTTGTAGTATAAAAATTAGAAAAATCCGTATTACTCATTTTATTCAAATAAAATAGTGGGGATCATGTGCTTTACACTCTACATTTTTTTTATTCCTCCCCCTTTTCTAAAAATATTTTGAAATCCCTCAATATTTCAATATTATTTTATCTAATGAATACATTTTTCATTTCAATTATGATATTATCTGTACTCTTTGTTCAATTAATATATTTAGTTTCCTAAAATCTCATTTTATATCTTTTAATCATAGATGATTTGAAATGCGTATGCGTATCCTAAACAATATATTTCGTTATAATTCTAATTTGTAATATAAATTTGACTCGCCAAATGAATATGAATACAAATTCGTCTTCTTTATCGAACTAAATCACCCGCAATACACCCGCAACCCACCTAACCCGAAACTCAATGGTTTAAGTAAAGTATTGGGCGGGTGCGGGTCTTATTTTTCAAAATCCGCACAAGAACGGGCGGTTTGTGGGTTGAACATTTTTCATACAAAACCGACCCGCGCACACCCCTACTTGAGACCCGTTGGTCAACGAGAAGTTAGTAGTGCATTCCGTTGCGCTGCAACCATTTTCTGGTCTACATGGCGCAATGCCACATTTTGTTGAAAGATTTGTTCTGAAAATGAAAAATATTTTGACAGTTATGTGGTACGAACTATTGACCTCAAAGCAAAGCATGTGATTGACTAACCGTTTGGCTAGGAGTTGGTTTTAGTTCTTTATTGCATCTGTTGGTAGATGATGTGGACCACATTTGTTTTGTTTTTTATCCTACCTGATCAAAGATAAAGATAAAAACATCCTACTGTTACACTAGTTTTTTAACTAGTTATATTGTACAAATAGGACAATTTTTTTTGGTTTTGTCTTTAACCCCTAAATCATATATTTTGTTTAAATTCACCATTGGTTTTATTATTTGGATATATTTTTTTTACTATATGACTGAGACTTATATATGAGAGTAATGTAATATGAACAATAGGTTATTTTATCATGTTTTGATGTATATACCTATATGTTTAACTTATAAGTATGTGTACTTATGATCTTATTATGTTAAACATGAATTTGATATTTGTGTATAGAATGAGTTAACCATGTTTTCACATAACCCAATAAATGTGAAACTCTAGATATTTTGTATGAGTTAATTAGTGTATCTTAAATGCGTTTGATACATTACTTGTTAGTTAATATAATATATTTTGTCAATTGCATATGTATATATATATATATATTGAAACTTCAGTTATTTTATGGATAAGTTTGATTCCATAACCACTAGATCATACGGGTCTAATGTATTCAATCTTGATTGATTGTATTAGAATAGTGGGAGTTCTGTAGAGAACTTATCATTTTGTCTTGATGAAATTGAATTATAATTAGATAAAAAAAAGTATGGTGATTCATGATTGGGAACATAGTGAACTTTCTGTTTCACTTCTTTTGTTTTCTATTTACGAGTTTAATTTGCATTTTGAGAGAATAGTATCATTGAATATATTTTATATATATTAATGAAAGTCTCTAGATATACTAGAAAATGGCTATGAGTAACATCTTTTAGACGTTTAAAGAAGGACAAAGATGAATGGTGATATAACTATACCCTAAGATGACTTGAATTACATTGAGTACTAGAATTTGAGGTTGTTAATAATGTGATGCTTGAGCTTGAGGAAGGCTTCCAATTCATCACATGAGAAGCATATGGACTTATCAAGTTTTTGAGGTATACAGACTCTATTATTTTAGAAATAGTGATAAGTTATATGGATGGTTTAGTTTATGAGTATCACAAGTATCCTACCACTTATGATATGTGTGTATACTCTTAAGGAGATGATCAAGGGTACTACCATGTCGGTGTTGCGTTAGATGACATGAAAGATTATACTCATAAAAGGACACCTAGTCATGTCATTTAATACACCTAAGAGTGATGTTTTAAAGTGACTAAGACAGTCTAGACATCAGATGTTTTTAAAGTGACTAGGGCAGTCTAGACATCTGGTGATATCCTCAATTAAGAACAACAAATTCAAGTAATCATCGATCTCTTTCAAATAGTTGAGAGTATTAGAAAGTGAGTGACTCGTAATAACATCAATATGTTTGATGATGCTACTTGTGTTGTACTCAAGAATGAGTATATTTGAGGTTTCTTGACTTCATACTTGAACATATATTACTGAGTCTATCTCTCATACGAAAATGCAGTGTAGAGCCAGAGGATTGAAAGAAAAAGGATGATATATCTGGCTCTAAGAAGATCAAGATAATTAGTCACAAGGAAATAAAGTATGATCATAAGAAATAAAAGAGTAAGATGAGATACTACATCTATGACAAGTTGTGTCACTTAGCTTACGAGCTAAAGATGGTAGCATTATCTTTTTCTTATGATTTTCTTTTTTTATCTATCGCTAGCACATGTTGCTAATTTGATCTTTTCCTATGTGGATTATGGACTTAGGATCAATAGACCTTATGACAAGAGATTGAGAGACCTATATATAGTGTACCATGAATGAAAATTTGAGTTGGTATAAGATGGATATATGTAGATGATAACAATAATGTTGAAGTCAATGGTTTTGGCATAAGTAGTTAAGCTTGTGAAGTGGTCAAACCTTGTATCTACATGATATCTTAGGTGTGCAAACTTTTGGCACAACTTGGTCTCAATCATTGTTCTTCTGTGATTAAATCCAGTACACATGTTCATGACAAACAATAAGTGTTCTACATAATATGAAACTATCTTTAGAACAATGGTTCTTTGGTATTTGAAAAAGATTGAGTACAAGAGCTATTATTTTAATAGTAGTTGATTTTCTATGATTTTATATTACTAAAGATATTGGAAAATTTTATAAAATGTTAGGCTATGTCATAATAGTTATGACCTGAACCACATTGTTGGTGAAGGATATTCATTTTATTTACTTGATAAAATTCTTTAGCCAAACTGTGGATACTGCCTAGTAACGAAAGTAATATGATTTTTTTTGAAAGCTTCATTTCAATATCCGTTGGAACTGATTCATGCTAACATATGTAGACTCGTTAATTAACAAAATGTGGGGTATACTATTTCATCACCTTAAGATGATTTTACATGGTTTCGTGATTACTATCAGATTTCTCGCAAATTAGAAGCACTGAGATGCTTCACAAATTTGTGAATTAGAAATTTAAGAATCAGATAGAGAGGAAGGGTAAAACCTTGAGAAGAAACCATGATCACGAATATCTATTTGAGGGATTTTTTTAAGAAGGTTGTGATGAGAATGAGATCATAAATAAGTTTATGATTTTTCACATGCCACGGTATGGAATAGTAGGTAAAAGGAGGAATGTAACTCTCCTGATTAAGGTGTATGATAGCTCAAATAAATCTCTCAATATATGGTTGGGAGATAAGTTTTTTATTGCTACTCATATACTTATTCGTTTACCCACAAATTTAATTCCATAAACTTTGTACGAACTATGGATAAAAGAAATATCACCTTTCATACTTGATCTCCTGGGAGTTGGTATGTTTGTGACTTATCCAATGAGTATGGAAAGTTTGTTCACAAAAAGGTAAGAATGATTTCTTTGGAAGATTTTCAAAGACTCTAAAGGATATGTGTTCAAGGATGAAAATAATGATGGAATTTGTTAAGACTGAGTTACACGATATTTCATTTGGATAGTAATGTTTTTCCTAAATAAAGGTGTGGTTATTGAAAATCTCATTTTACATGAATTAAATGAGGTTGATGAAGATGTATGCAATTAAACATGTTACTAGATAAGGTACCACATGCACGAGGAAGGCAAGATTGCCTCGAATTTGACTCGAAAGAAATTATTGCATCACATAATGAATCTGTTTCACAATAACTTCACCTAGAGGGAGTCATCGAGGGATATTTTTTGTTGCCGATTTAAGATCCATGGATAAATCTGTATGATTTGTCCATAAGACAAAGAAGAACCTCAGAGAGTACATGAACTCTTTATATCCTACTAGGAAAGATGGAGCCAATGAAGAGAAATCAATTCAGAAAGTTGGTTGATCTTCCGAAGGACACAAGTGATTGAGAATAAATAGATTCTTGAAATGAGAAGAAAACTAGACACTTCATTTGAGAGGTACGAATCTCGTCTAATGGCAAAAAGGCTATATTATATGGAATAATTTTTTTTTGGAATAAACATTTTTCCTATAGTTGAGAGATTTACCTCATTTGGTTATATACTAGCTGTTGTGGTGCATCTTGATTATGATTTGCACTAGAGGATTTCAAAACGATTTTTCTCAATGGAGAATAAAAGAATAGAGTAAATTCATTGGAACAATATTTAGAATATGATGTTAAAGACCAAGAAAATACAATGTGTAGATTGAATAAGACAATCTATGGTCTCACACAAGCCCAAAGACAATGATTTTTTTTGAGATTCACGAGTCATTTCAATAATTTTTTTTAAAATGATATGTGAATATCACTTTGTCTACATATCAAAAGTTCCACAAGGGAAGTTTATGAATTTATTCTCTATGTAGATGATATCCTACAAGTTAGGAATGACACTTGATTTGTCAAAATTAAGGAGTTGTTATCTTTCAAATCTTTGTTGATGTGAAAGGTATGTGAAATACGAGCTCTATTCTTTATGTTATGATTCATTGAGAATGTTTGAATTTCCATAGTCCCTGTCTAAATAATTATACATCAAGAAGAGATGTGAGCGCTTTTACATGTCAGACTTTAATGTCATTAACACTCCAAATAGATGAGAGAATAAGCTCTAATCTTCTTATGTGTCCTAGTACTCTATCAAAAAAAAAAAAAAAAGGTAAACAATGTCATATTAGTAATTACATACCGATGATAGTATTATGTATGTCATGATGTGTTGTACTATGCCATGCATTTTGTTATGCTTTGGGTTTAGTTATCCATTTGTCAGTGATGTTTGCTAGACCAGACATTAGTTATGTCGTGGGTTTAATTAGTCCATTTTAAATTGAATTATGGACATAAGTATTGAAAACCTGAAATATGAGCAATGAGATGTCTTAAAAGGATTAGGGTTCATGCTATATGTTTTCAAATATAACATTTACACCTAAAGTATATCCATATGTTAATTGGTTAAACAAAATGGATGAGTGTAAATGTCTTTAGGTTGTGTATTCTTGCTGAAATATTGTGTTATATCCATGGAGTAGCAAGAAATAAACCTATATATTGCTATGTCCATTGTGAATGTTGAGCTTACTCAACTAAAATTCAAAATATTTGTTTGGTTTAAAAAGTTTGTTTGTACTTTTTATGATTCTCAAGTGATAGTGGGAGTTCAGTTTTGAAATACTGTAATAAAGAAATGGCAATGACTTATGTGATGGGAACATAGTATTACAGTATAACCAAACATATTGATATAAAGTATATCGTGATAAGAGACATTATTGCACAAAAGATTATGAGAATTTGCAGTTAAAATCCACACGTGATATTCTTGTGAATATATTTTTGGAACAAATTGCAAGTTATGCAATTCTAGATCATGTTGGATCTATATTGTTATGTATACTGCAAAATAATGTGCAATGCTATATTTCCATTATTGAGTGGTAATATATACGTGTGGATAAGTATGTCCAATAGACTATGATTGGCCTTCTCACACGGGCAATCGCCTTTGGCATTAGAGGATGCGCAAGGATGAGACTAACTCATGTTAAAGAGTAACCCTTCATGTAAATAACGTGAGTTACGAAAGTCGCCTTAACACATGTTAAGATGAGATCACAAACATGTAGCGCAACATGTTAATTTTAATTTGTGATCGAAGTAGATCCCCACTATCTACTTAGTCTATGAAAGCCAGATATGCAATTCTTAATTGATTTCAGAGAGGGTTGATCAATTGAAGGATTCGTTTTTAGACAACGAGGAATGTCTAATTATATATCTGTACGATATTAATGAATAAATGACATATGACATGAATAAATGAATAATATCGTAGCACGCGAGTCATACCGCGTGTGCATGTGACCAAAAGGAAGTGAAGAATTGATCCCCGTTTCTTCATTGTGTGAGACCTTTGAATAGTACCCTTATTACTTTTGACTTAATTTTGATGTTTTGATCTGGTGTTTGCTACTTTAGCATATTACCGATGGTCATGAATGATTCGACCTAACGGGATACGTCTGGGAAAGCAGCTGGGTCATTATAGAAAGATTCAAGTGCAAAAGGAAGACTAAAATAGATATCAAAGTGTGTGCTTGCAGGTCGACCAATCATGTATGTCATCTAGGACTATGACATGATAGTGAGACACACGATGTTATGCTAGTGAACTCTTTCAATCACAAAGATGATGTGATATGAATCTGAGGGGTCAGAGTTACTATGATATTGATATTATAATTTTTAGTCTAGGGAACTGCAAGATATGAAAGGATTTATGAATCGTTCGAGTAGCTATCTACCCTAACAGGTTTATAGCAAAAGGAATGCTCGTATGCTTGCCGGTCGCACGACCTATTTGCCAAGTATGATGGATTTTATGTGGATATGTTTTGATATAAGAGAAAGAGTACCTTGATGCATATAACATGGGTATGGGAGTAGACCCATCATGTGCAAGTGGGAGAATGAAAGAAATTGGTTTGGGCCTGGCCCATATTGTGGTGCCCGTGATAGGTTAGCCCGGCCCATATTGTGGTAGTTATTATTTGAATAAATAATATATAAATAAATTTAGGAAGTTATTTCACAATGAGAAAATTAGAAATCAATTTGCAGACTTCCGTTTCTTTTTCATTCTTTCTGCTCTTGTCTTATACTTTAAAGAAACAAAACTCAATAGAAATTCTTTCAAGATCTCATTAACATATCACTCGATATCCAAAGGCATTTATGTTGTGGAATAGTAATCTTCTTTGTCACGTAAGTAGATTCAACACCGGGAAGTATTTCGATTCTTAATTCCGCCTAAAAGGTTTGTCTGTAACCTTTAATTTTCTTACAATCAGAAATTAATTACCCCCTAATTAGTGCATTCATGTGGAGCTATGAGACATCACATTTGCACAATAGCTCCAGGTATATCTATGTTTCCAGTTTCAGTATACATACACGTCATATCGTTACATGAAATTAGAAATTGATATGTGCTAGGATTTTACCTAAGGCAGTGAAATTTTTAAGCACGTCCTAGTCTCTTTCACTATCTCACTATACGATTGATACATATAGGCCTTTGTATCTAAGTGAATGCTGAAGCATTCTAGATCGGACTAAATGTATGATAATTCGTATTAAAAGCCCAAACAGTTGCTATTCAGGAATAAAAAAATAAAATAAACTTCACCGAAATTATTAATTTAATTACACAATTACAAAATTAAAATCCAACCCTGATTTAATAATCCTAATTAACACCTTTACTTATCTTCTATCTTTAACATACCTTAGAATCTGCTGTGCTGGGCTTTCAATTTTTTTTTTGTTTCTTCATTTTTTGGTGATTGGAGTTGTTTAGTTATACTTATTCATCCATATGAAAGTTTTTTTGACAGTAGATGAATTTATTATAGTTTACTGATTTGTGTTATTTTTCCTTTTTGTCTGTGATGCAACATGTGGAGTGTTTGTAATTAGTTATTTTTATTACAATTTATGTAATTAGTTAGTGGAGGTGAAATTTTTTAATGAATTACTAATATTTTTTTTTTAAAAGTTGATGAATAAAAATATATAGGTATATAGATAAACTGTAAAGTGTGGTTAAAATAAATTCATTAATATAGCATTGTTCAAAAAGTATAATTTAAATTTCAAAAAATATAAATTCATAATTTACATGGCAATCATATATGATTAGCATGTTAAATATTCTTCTAAATGGAAATAAAAATAGGCAGATGTACATCGAGAAAAAGTAAAAGATGAAATTTAACATTTTGTAATCAATCCATAAAAAGAATATAAAGAAGTATGATTACACACTTTTTTCCGTGTTTGTAAAGCATGTTAAACAAGCATACTTTTATTAGATTAGAGGGGTTTAGACTTACCAAGTGAATTACACAATATGTCCTTCCTGTTAAAATGCCATACATGGATACCTTTTTCCTGAGATGGGAGATATGGTCCAAGACCTTTAAACAAAGATTAAACTGTCAAAATGTACAAAATAAGTAACGTAATAAGTTATATAGGAAGAAACATAAAATCTCGAGTCACCTCTAAGGTGACAATCTCAATCCAAATAAAGTAAAATGAAAAGTCTTACCAAATGTACTTGGATCCTCTCATTTTTTTACTTAAATACCATATATTTGCCTCATGAGTCATGTTTTACGAGGACACTCTATTTTCTCATGACAATTATTTTGGTTGGCTTGAAGAGAAAGTCTAGAAGTTTACTTTTTTGTTATTGCATAGCCTTTGTTATATTCCGTCTCTCCAACTTTGACACAATATTTATAAACAATGTTTGAGTATTGTATTCGTTCATTTCACTAAAATCAACCAATTTATAAGAACTACTTCAATAGCTCAATCCTTGGGTCCAATAAGGACCACTGTTAGTTCCACCACCATCACGAGACATTCATTTTCTCTCTAGAAAAAATAAAATAATAAAATCATAAGCGAATATCTCATGGTAAACACATACCAAAATAGTAAAATTTCATCTTGAAGCACCAAACCAATAAATTGATTTATATACACTCATTAAAATGCTCGTATCACCATTAAAAACATACAAATCCATAAATAAAGATATCTCTAAATTTCTTCTCGTATGAATTATGATATGAAATATTTAGCAGCTACATTACGGCGATATGCATTAATAAAAGTTGATTGACACAACTCTTTGAAAATCCTAATTAGTGAGACTTAACAAACTTACATACTTTCAAAACTAAATTATCTCATTAAAACTCAAATTTATCTTTATCTTAATATGTGTCAAGTAAGTCTTATCATGACAAATGAGAATGAAAAGAATTGTCTAAAATGAATTTGACTAAAATGTCATGGCTAATGAGCTTATCATTTTATTGGATATCTTGATATGACATTATACTATATCTTAATTAGTGAAAAGTGAAAATAGACATGTCTACATAATGTGAAAAATATAACATTAATTAGTTTGAATTTGGTCTACTTCTATGCTGATATACTATTTAGTTTGAATGTAAAATGGTGTTGATTATTTTGTTAGCTAAACATCATTGTACATTTTTTTTATGTTTTGTTACATGTAACCAAACTTCAGAGGTCTCGGAAAATCAACCAATTTTTACTCTTGAAACATTTTTTTCAAAACATAGTCTATGATAATTATTTTTAAATATTAAATCAAGATATTACTCAAGTATATGTATAATATAATCTGGTTAGAATTGAACAAATATATAAACGAAATACTTAATATATAATACTTAATTAGCCAAATTACTATTTTCTTATTCGCTTAACTATTAGTTTATGTTTTATGTGTAGATTTGGAAGAAAAACGTAAGGAGTGAACTTGTACTTCTAGATTGACGATATATTTGGGTTTGAGGTCGTCTTCAAAGAACTTCTTTAGTTGTGTTTGGGGAAGATGATCCAAAAATTTATAATTTTGATTTGAACAAGTAGGATATCTCGGAATAATGTGAACAAGTACTCTAATGTTTTAAGATTTAGTTTTGGGTGACCTTCAAGGTTTTTGTAGTGCTTTCTCCTATGAGCCGAATTATTTTTTTACCCAAAAATCCAAAAGTTACTTCTTAATGGGTTTTTATTTTTTAATGAGTTTCCTATTTTTAAAATTGGTTATCTCTTTCTTAAAATAGGTTGCATGTTTTCTTAATTGGTCGGGTGTGGTTTTTTAATGAGTTGTGTGTATTTATAATGGATTTTATACATGTATAACAGTCTAAAATTGTTCTGGTATCTATTAGTTTAATCATTTGTTAAATGAATCTCTAGTGTTCCTTTTTCAGTTTTGGTTTCGAAGGTCAATTTTGTGGATCAATTGATGGATGTTTGTCAGCTTTGATTTATTTGGTGGATAAATTCTCCTCGATTTTTTAGATTGTGTGCTCATGTAGGATTTTTTTGACTCTGGAATAACTAGCGTTGTTTTGACTTCGGTTCACCAAAAAATTATTTTGATTTAGTGGGTGGGTCTTTGGTAGTTTTAATCTGTTTGTTGGTTTTGAATTTCCTTAGTTCCATTGCACAGTTGGAGATTTTCATTTTGAGGTTCTTTTAAAGATTTAATTATCGACCACATCTAACTGCTAATATTGTTATTTTAGCATTGTTACCATCTCGGGTGATAACATGTCTGCTTTTTGTGATGCTCAATTACCACTAGAGAACTTAAGAGAATTCTTGCCACGTTTAAGTCCAGCATGGTCCCTAAGCCTATTATTCTCTTACATCATCTCTTGACTGCTTAAACTCCTCAAAAATATGTGGAGGAAACACATTGAAATAATAGTAGTTTTGTACAAAAGATACATACCGAAATAAAGTTTGTAAATATTCAAATTAAGGAATCTCCAAGTTGTTCAAATGAGACCTTTCAACTCTGTTACTCACACAAAATTTTCTTTTAATGGTTCATCCAGCACGACACGTTATGATCTAGAAACTATGTAATATGAAGCATTGAGTGACAAATTAATTACTTAATCTTCAATTCTATTCCTTGTTTGACGACTACTCTATTTAGGAAATCCAACATTCTAAAATAAATTACAATAAAGAAAAAATTGTATATAATATACATACCGAAAAGAATGTGACGATTTGGAGAAACGGGGACCAATGGTCTATAAGCATATAATAATTATAATTTAATTTATTTATGAATTTTGTTTTTATTTGATGATGTTTTTTTAGATAAGTAGTACAAAAATTAAAGACCATTATGTAAATTTACACAAATTAAGATAGATGATCTTTCAATGAACTTCCACCCAAATGATTAACTTTCAGCTTAAAGTGTGAAGGAGGTGCTGGAATTGAATTTTCCAAGGTTTGAACTGCAAAAAAACCAAATAATACATTAAGGCCATCTTAAAACCCCTAAACTTTACAGAATTCTCTTTACACCCCTAACGTTTTTATAAAAATATTTTATTTCCATCTGCAAGTGAAAAATATAAGATATACACCGAGTAATAACCTGGATAATCAAAGTGATGCTCAATTAATAGTCGTATTATAACATACTATAACAGTGATAAATAAACAAATTTGAAGTGATTTTGGAGAAACCTATAAGGAGACAAAAAACAATTTATGAGCTGTCCATCGTTCAACTATACCCCACCAACAATTTACAACAACTCCATCTACATTTAATGTTTTCAGATGTTATTAATTCTTTTTTAACACCTTCAGGATCTATTAGCTAAAAAAATTGTTAATTTTAACAGGTTGTAACAATGGGAAAAGTAATAAATCAGTAATACATGGTGAACTAGAGTTGAACTTTTAAAGCTTACAATAAGTATGACATAAACTCTACATACACAGATCCTCAAACTCTACACAAATAACATGAAGTCACACGCACACAGTTTATCATCTTCCCCGTTTCTGAATAGAATATTGTTGACGTCCGATTGGGTGGATATGTCTAGATCAAAAAATGAAACTGATTTTGATTTTAACTATATTAGATCAACCTTTAGTAATGGAAAATATGTTGTTTTCACATGCAGAAACAAATGATTCGATATCAGTTTAGTGAATAACAAATTATGTAGTTTACCAAACATCTTTTGGCTGGAAAAGGAACAATAAATGATGTTGCTAAGACATTGGCCAAGCAATGGTAAAACATTATTCTTAAACGATATAACTTGTCCGAACAATATTAAAAAAAAAGCCATAATCTGCTTGAAAGTTACACTGTTGATAATATTTTATCAAATATCAGGCAAATTCTAATTTTTGAGTGTTATTCTTTGCTTTTAACAGTAATTTACATGCCAAAAAATTCTATCCTCTAGCGTTGATAGGATTGTTTTATGGAAATCAAGCAAATATTTCATCATTCTCGTTTAACTCTAGTTCTAGAAGTCTCATCCATTGAACCAAAGATCATTTGTGAAATAGTGAACTGTTGGGTGGTGATGGAACGTCATTTTCCCTACATAAATCAAGTTTCATCCATTACTCATAAATACTAAGTCAACACCTACAAATATTACTTAATTGAAACTAAACAATTAACACCGTAACAAATATAAATATTACTCACTGTCTTTGATCTTTGTCTTGCAAAAACACTGAGCCAACACATTATCATTTCATATGTTGTAAATCTAATCGCCACAGAAGGAACAATCTATAACCAAAACTGCACAAACATGTTACTTTTAGTCACGCTATCAAAACAACACCAAATATTAATCAATTTCTAATAATTATGATCTTTTACCTTAATGTAATTAATACTCAGTCCAGCAAATATTTGTCTCCACCCTTCTTTACCTTAATGTAATTAATACTCACTCCAACAAATACTTGTCTCCGCCCTTGATCACGAATAAGATTAGTAAGCCCATCAATTGAGTTTCAGAAATGGAGCCCACTTTTTGCCAAAGGTAAAAAGTGCTTAACCCTAACCAAAAAGACATATTATCCATAATTTCTACAATTCAACATGCTTAAAAGGTTGATAATTTACGAATTAACGTACCTACCTTTGCCGACTAACAACATCTAAAGGATACGTTATAGTTTGTCCAAATAAACCAGCAAGAGCTCCACATGAAAGACGCGTCAATGTAGAGTATTGTTGATCTTCAGGAACATGAATCTTTGAGTTTTTAGTAAAAGCCCTAATTAGGATAATCTCTAAATGTTCAGGTGTGAAATTTGAGCCTTTTCGATTTAGTAAACCTGTAAACAATTTTGGGTCATATCACTGAGAAAACGCATATTCAAGTTCAAAAAGCCCAATAAAAAGCAAGAGATAGTGGACATAACAAATTAAAATCGTGTATTCATTTCATTCTTTTGAAAATAGCGTCTCAGCTTTTAATTTTCTACAATTTCACCTTGATAACAACGAAAAGATCCTTCTATAATGTTGCACCGGTAATTAATTGTTGATCTATTTCTCAATTCATTCAAACTCAAAAGCATAGCCCTTCTTTTCTAAATGTAGTCTATTTTGAAGCTATTGTATAAAATTTTTAACACTCATTGTTAATTTTGAAAAAGCTTATTTGATTTCAAAATATAGAAGAATACAAATCATTATTGTCTGGTTGGTTCAAACTTCATTTTATGGGCTTATATCTCAATATAGAAACAATGAGACATGATTAGGCTCTTGCTATAGAAATTGAAAAACTAATTATTACAAACAAAATTTTTGGTAAAATGAGAGTTTAACTCGTATGTCAATTGTATTTTATTTCTAGAATTTTGAATTAGATTTTGCAAATTCACTAAGTAATTACAATTTTCAATTCAATCGTTCAACAATGAAAAAGGGGTCATGTCGTCACTGTGGCACTGATAGTAAGTGTCTTATTTCATATCTAGGCTGTAATCTATTCATTGCTATGTTTGTGTCATTTTTTAGCAATTAATAGATTATGGTTGAGATATGAAATAGGACATTTACTATCAATGCCACAGTGATGACATGACCCCTTTTTCATTGTTGAGGGACTAATTAAAAATTGTAATTACTCGTGAATTAGCAAATTCGAATTCAAAATTCTAGAAATAAAATAGAATTGACACACGAGTTAAACTCTCAATTTATCAAAAATGTTGTTTGTAATAATTAGTTTTTCTATTTCCATACCAAGATCCTAATCATGTCTCATTGTTTCTATATTGAGATATAAGCGCCTAAAATGAAGCTTTAACCAATGGAGACAATAATGATTTGTATTTTTCTATACTTCTAAATCAATTAAGCTTTTTCAAAATAAAAAATGAGTGTTAAAATTTCTTATACAATAGCTTCAAAATAGACTACATTTAAAATCGAAGAACTATGTTTTTGAGTTTGAATGAATTGAGAAATAGATCAGAAATTATTTATCCCCTAATTAGTGAATTCATGTGGAGCTATGAGACAGCACATTTGCACAATGGCTCCAGGTATATCTCTGTTTCCAGTTTCACTTCATATTATTACTTGAAATTAGAAATTGATCTGTGCTAGGATTTTACCTAATGCAATGAAATTTCTATTCTCTAGATCAGACTGATATCAAAAGGCCGAATAGTTGTCATTCAGAAATAAAAAAATAAAATAATCTTCATCGAAATTATACGTTCAATTATACAATTACAAAATTAAAATCCAACCCTGAACTAATAATCCAAAGCAACACCTTTACTTATCTTCTATCTTTAGCTTACCTTCGAATCTGCTCTGCTGGGCTTTCAATTTATCTTTTTGTTTCTTCATTTTTTGGCGATTGGAGTTGTTTTGTTATACTTATTCATCCATATGAAAGTTTTTTTTGTCTATGATGCAATGTGTGGAGTGTTTGCAATTAGTTATTTTTATTACAATTTATGTAATTAGTTAGTGGAGGTGAAATTTTTTAATGAATTACTAATATTCTTAAAAAAAATATATTGATGAATCAAAATATATAGGTATATAGATAAATTTTAAAGTGTGGTTAAAATAAATTCATTAATATAACATTGTTCAAAAGGTATAATTTAAATTTCAAAAAATATAAAATCATAATTTACATGGCAATTAAATATGATTAGCATGTTAAATTTTCATCTAAATGGAAATAAAAATAGGCATACATCGAGAAAAACATAAAATATGAAATTTAACATTTTGTAATCAATCCATAAAAACAATTTAAAGAAGTATGATTACACACTCTTTCCCGTGTTTGTAATGTATGGTAAACAAGCATAGTATCATTAGATTAGAGGGGTTTAGACTTACCAAGTGATTACTGATTTCTCCTCTTTTGTTCTATATTTATATGCTTTGGAAACATCAAATTAGGTGATTATCTGGCTACTTTAATAGACCTTTAGTAATAATATGCAATATTCCAATTTCTCTCTTGTGATTTTAGTATTTCTGATTTATAAAGCTTTTGCGCGTAATATTGTGTATTTTAGTGAAAAGTTTGTAGGTTTTGAATACTAGATAGGATAGGAAGTCGAGAATAAAGTCAAAGATCGTGATACGGAGTCAAAGCATGAAGACAAATCCCGAAAGAATTGAGATTTTAGAGCTGTAAATCTGGAAAGTTGTCAAAGATTTTTGATTACGAGCCACCTAAGAGTAGATTTAGCCGCTGACTTGTGAAAAGAAAACGTGCCCCATTGAGTTACGGAACTTTAGCAACTGGAATTGGGTCAATCGGAGTTGAAACGAGTCGGTTAGAGCTGTTTTAGTGGAGGTGGTGCAGAGTTACGGGATTTTGGGCTAAGATAATGGACTTGGCCTTTATTATTTTATTTAATCATAGGCTAAGGTCCAAGTCCGATTTTATTAAGGGCTTTTGACTTATATTTTTCACACAATTCATTATTTACAAAGTCAGACAAGAAGAAAAGAAGCAGAAGCAAGGAAGAGAAGAAACTTGGAGCTGGAGACTGTCTATATCCCCATCTTTCAGCCGAATCAACATCCTAATTAGGTTTCTAAATCTCCTTTCTGTAAAAAAATTATGAATTCCTTTTTATTTATTTTCTTAGTTTTTCTAATTATGAGCTAAATTTCATTTAGTACTTGAGAACGCGTAATGGATTGAACCATGAATTATTTCATTCTATGTTATTGAATTTGGGATTATTTTAATTTAATTCAAATTGGGTACTTATTAATTTTCTTTAATTTACACCTATTGACTATTATTGAAGTCATGAATCAATTTTAGGAATTAGTACTTAGGCTATTCCAATTAGTGGCAATTAGACCACCTTGACGGGGGGTCTAGGTACGGAACTAGTTAATGAAAGAAAGATATAAATTATTTGACCTTGACAGGCTTGATTAATCTTACGGCCAATTGGGTAATTAGACTTGAACCTTTCGAAGGTGGACTATATTCACCCTGACGGGGTTTGTAGCACCTAAGAAGAGCTCCTTAGTCCACCCTGACGGGGGTAAGGAGATAATTGAATCCCGACCAATAGTAATTACCGAATTTATCCTTAAACTACATGGAATGATTTGATTTAGGTGAAATCCTAGCGTTACTCGAGTACTTTTTAATTATTGTCTTAGTTCTTAGAAAACCAACAAACAAACTTAAAATCATTTATTTGCTTTTACGTGCAATTAAACACTACTTAATAAGCATTGGAGTCAACCAATCCGTCCCTGAGAACGAATCTGTTATCACTATTATAACTTGGGATAACCGTACACTTGCGGTTGTGGTTCTCATTACTTACTGCATTATTTTAGAACACACAAAGGACCACAAAGTTTTTGGACAACCATACACTTGCGGTTGTGGTTCTCTTTACTTATTGCATTATTTTAGAACACACAAAGGACCACCATGTTTTTGGCGCCGCTGCCGGGGACGGTAGCGTGTGACCACAGTGTTTATCCTTTAGTGACTAGTTGCATTTATTTTTTATTTTTATCAGTTCTACACTTTTTGTTTGTTCATCTTTTTCAGGTTTTTAGGTTTGGTGTATGCGAAGGAGTCTCTTCAAGGATCTTGAGCCATCATCTCCGATCCTTCATTTCACCATAATCAACCAATTGATAAGAGCTACTTCAACAAATCAGTCCTTGAGTCCAATAAGGACCACTGTTAGTTCCATCACAATCAAATTGTTGGACATCCATTTTCACTCTAGAATAAAGAAAACATTAAAATCATAAGCGAATATCTTATGACAAACAAGTACCAAAACTGTAAAATTTCATCACGGAGCACAAAAAAAATAAATTTCTTTATATACAATTATTAAAAGGCTTGTATCACCATTAAAAACATACAATTTAATAAATAAAGATATCTCTAAATCTCTTCTCTTATGAATTATGATATGAAATATTTAGCAGCTACATTATGGCAATATGCATTTATAAAAGTTGAATGACAAAACTCTTTGAAAATCCTAATTAGTGAGACTTAACAAACTTACATACTTTCAAAACTAAATTATCTCATTAAAACTCAAATTTATTTTTATCTTAATATGTGTCACGTAAGTCTTATCATGACAAATGAGAATGAAATGCATTCGACTAAAAGTAATTTGACTAAAATGTCATGGCAATGAGCGTATCATTTTATTGGGTATCTCGATAAGGCATTACACTATATCTTAATTTGTGAAAAGTGAAAATAGACATGTGTACATAATGTGAAAAATATAAAAGTAATTAGTTTGAATTTGTTATACCTCTATGCTGCTATACTAAATAGTTTGAATGTAAAACGATGTTGATTATTTGGTCAGCTAAACATCATTGTACATGTTGTTTATGTTTTGTTACGTTTAAAGAAACTTCAGATGTCTCGTAAAATCAACCAATTACTAGTCTCAGAACATCATTGATTCAAGGCATACCCTATCATAATTTTTTAAAATATTAAACATCAAGATATTACTCAATTATATGTATAAAATAATCCGGTTAGAATTGAACAAATATTTAAACAAAATACTTTATATATAATACTTACTATTTTTTATTCGCTTAACTATTAGTTTATGTTTTATGTGTAGATAGAGAAGAAAAACTTAAGGAGTGAACTTGTACTTGTAGATCGATGATATATTTGGGTTTGAGGAGGGGAAGTCGTCTTTCAAAGAACTTCTTTAGGTGTGTTTGGGAAAGATGATCCAAAAATTTATAATTTTGATTTGAACAAGTATGATATCTCGGACTAATGTGAATAAGTAGTCTAATATTGTAAGAATTAGTTTCGGGGGACCTTCAAGGTTTTACTAGTGCTTTCTTCTATGAGCCGAATATATTTTTTTACCTAAAAATACAAAAGGTACTTGTTAATGGGTCTGTAGTTTTAATGAGTTTCCTATTTTTTTTTAAAATAGGTTATCTATTTTTTTAAATAGGTTGCATGTTTTCTTAATTGGTCGGTTGTGTTTTTTTAATTAGTTGTGTGTATTTGTAATGGATTTTATGCATGTGTAACAGTCTAAAATTGTTGTGGGATTTATTAGTTAAATCATTTGTTAAGTGAATCTCTTGTGTTCCTTTTTCAGTTTTGGTTTTTAATGTCAATTTTGTTGGTCAATTGATGGATTCTTGTCAGCTTTGATTTATTTGGTGGACAAAATCTCCTCGATTTTTTTAGATTGTGTGCTCATGTAGGATATTTTTTTCTCTGAAATAACTAGCGTTGTTTTGACTTCGATTCACCAAAAAATTATTTTGGTTTAGTGGATGGGTCATTGGTAGTTTTAATCTATTTGTTGGTGTTGAGTTTCCTTAGTTCCATTGCAGTTGGAGAATTTTATTATGAGGTTCTTTTAAAGATTTAGGTATCGACCACATCTAACTACTAATATTGTTATTTTAGCATTGTTACCATCTAGGGTGATAACATGTCTGCTTTTTGTGATGCTTAGTTACCACTAGAGAACTTGGAAAGTTCTTGCCACATTTAAGCCTAGCATGGTCCCTAAACTAATTATCTCTTGCATAATCTCTTGACTACATAAACTCCTCAAAAATATGTGGAGAAAACACATTGAAGTAATAGTAGTTTTGTACAAAAGATACATACCGAAATAAAGTTTTTAAATATTCAGATTAGGGAATCTCCAAGTTGTTCAAAATAAGACCTTGCAACTCTGTTACTCACACAAAATTTTATTTTAATAGTTCATCTAGCACCTCACATTATGCTCCAGAAACTAAATAATATGAAGCATTGAGTGAAAAATTAATTATTTAATCTTCAATTCTATTCCTTGTTAGACGACTACTCTATTTAGGCAATCCAACATTCTAAATAACTTACAATAAAGAAAAAATGGTATATAATTTACATACCGAAACAAATGTGACAGCTTGGAGAAACGGGGACCTATGGTATAGAAGCATATACTGATTTCATTTATTTCTCAATTTCGTTTTTATTTGATGATGTTTTTTTAGAAAAGTAGTAAAAAATAAACGACCATTATGTAAATTTACACAAACTAAGATCGATCTTTCAATGAACTTCCAGCTAAATGATCATCTTTCAGCTTAAAGTGTGAAGGAGGTGCTGGTATTGACTTTTCCCTGGTTTGAACTGCAAAAAAACCAAATAGTGCATTATGTCCATCTTAAATCCCCTAAAATTTACAGAATTCTCTTTACACACCTAACGTTTTTATAAAAATATTTTATTTCCATCTGCATGTGAAAAATATAACTTCAATAGACTGAGTAATAACCTGAATAATCAAACTGATGCTCAATTAATATTCGTATCATAACATACTATATCACTGATAAACAAACAAATCTGATGTGATTTTGGAGAAACCTATATGGAGACAAAAAAAATTTTCTGAGTTGTCCATCCTTCAACTATACCCCACCAACAATTTACAACAACTCCATCTACATTTAAAGATTTTAGATGTTAGTAATTCTTGTTTAACACCTTCAGGATCCATTGGCTGAAAAAGATTGTTAATTTAACAGCTTGTAACAATGGAAAAAATAATAAATCAGTAATAATATGGTGAACTGGAGTTGAACTTTCTAAGTTTACAATAAGTATCATGTAAACTCTACACACAGATCCTTAAACTCTGCACAAATCACATGAATTTGCACGCACACAGTTTATCATCTAAAATCTTATAAATTTAAACAAATTTGAACATCGTATATAAAAATAGGAAGTGACGGAGCTCCAATATAAGCTTTATTGGTAACATCTTCCCCATCTTTGAATATAATATTGTTGACCTCCAATTAGGTGGATATCTGTAGATCAAATAATGAAACTGATTTTGATTTTAACTATTCTAGATCAACCTTTAATAATGGAAAATATGTTGTTTTTCCACTTACAGAAACAAATGATGTGATAACAGTTTAATGAATAACAGATTATGTAGTTTACTATACGTCTTTTGGCTGGAAAAGGAACAATACATGATGGTCCTAAGACTTTGGCCAAGCAATGGTAAAACATAATTTTTTAACGACATAACTTGTCCAGACAATATTAAAATAAGGCATGACCTTCTTGAAAGTTACACTGTTGATAATATTTTGTTAAATATTAGGCGAATTCTTATTTTTAAGTGTTATTCTTTGATTTTAACAGTAAATTACATGCCAAAAAACTCTTTCACATGCCAAAAAACTCTTTCCTTTAGCGCTGATAGAATTTTTTTATGGATATCAAGCAAAAATTTCATCATTCTCGTTTAACTCTAGCTCTAGAAAGCTCATCCATTGAACCAAAGATCATTTGTGAAATAGTGAACTCTTGGGTGGTGATGGAACAGTCATTTTCCCTACATAAATCAAGTCCAAGCCATGACTCATAAATATTAAGTCAACACCTACCAATATTACTTAATTGAAACTAAACAATTAACATCCTAACAGCTACAAATATTACTCACTGTCTTTGATATTTGCCTAGCAGAAACATTGAGCCAACACATTATCATTTGATATGTTATAAATCTAATCGCCACATAAGGAACAATCTATAACCAAAACTGCACAAACATGTTACTTTTATTCACACTATAAAAACAACACCAAAATTAATCAATCTCTAATACTTATGATCCTTTACCTTAATGTAATTAATACTCAATCCAACAAATTTTTGTCTCCACCCTTCTTTACCTTAATGTAATTAATACTCAGTCCAACAAATATTTGTCTCCACCACGAATAAGATTAGCAAGGCCATCAATTGACTTTCGGAAATAGAGCCCACTTTTAGCCAAAGGTAAAAAATGCTCAAACTTAACCAAAGAGACATATTATCCAAAATTTATACAAGTCATCATGCTTAAAAGGTTAATAATTAAAGAATTAACATACCTACCTTTGCCGACTAACAACATCTAAAGGATACATTATAGTTTGTCTGAATAAACCAGCAAGAGCTCCACATGAAAGACGCGTAGAGGCATCATTGATCTTCAGGAACATGAGTCTTTTAGATTTTAGTAAACACACTAATTAGGATAGTCTCTAAAAGTTCAAGTGTTAAATTTGACTCTTTTCCATTCAGTAGACCCGTAAACAATTTTGGGTCATATCATTAAGAAAATATGATTGCGTATTCAAGTTCAAAAAGCCCAATAAAAATCAAGAGATAGTGGACATACCAAATTAAAAGCGTGTATTCATTTCATTCCTTCAAAAATAGCGCATCAAGTTTTCATTTTCTACAATTTTACCTTGGTTTCAACAAAAGGATCCTTTTATAGTGTTGCACGGGTAATTAATTTCTGATCTATTTCTCAAATCATTCAAACATAATACCATAGCTCTTCCTTTCTAAATGTAGTCTATTTTAAAGCTATTGTATAAGAAAATTTAACACTCATGGTTAATTTTGAAAAAGCTTAATTGATTTTGAAGTATAGAAGAAATACAAATCATTATTGTCTCGGTTGGTTCAAACTTAATTTTAGGCGCTTATATATCAATATAGAAACAATGAGACATGATTAGGCTCTTGCTATGAAAATAGAAAAAATAATTATTGCAAACAACATTTTTGGTAAATTGAGAGTTTAACTCATATGTCAATTGTACTTGTTTTGTAGAATTTTGAATTAGATTTTGCCAATTCACGAGCAATTACTATCATTGTTGAGCGGCTAAATTGAAAATTGTAATTACTCGTGAATTGGAAAAATCTAATTGTAATTACTCGTGAATTAGCAAAATCTAATTCAAAATTCTACAAAACAAGTACAATTGACATATGAGGTAAACTCTCAATTTACCAAAAATGTTGTTTGCAATAATTATTTTTTCTATTTCCATAGCAAGAGCCTAATCTGTTTCATTGTTTCTATATTGAGATATAAGCGCCTAAAATTAAGTTTGAACCAGACAATAATGATTTGTATTTCTTCTATACTTCAAAATCAATTAAGCTTTTTCAAAATTAACAATGAGTGTTAAAATTTCTTATACAATAACTTCAAAATAGACTACATTTAGAATGGAAGAGCTATGTTTTTGAGTTTGAATGAATTGAGAAATATATCATAAATTAATAACCCCCTAATTAGTGCATTCATGTGTAGCTATGCGACATAATATTTGCACAGTAGCTCCAGGCATATCTCTATTTTTAGTTTCAGTATACATATACGTCATACCATTACTTGAAATTAAAATTTATTTGTGCTATAATTTTACCTAAGTGAAGTTTTTAAGCACGTCGCAGTCTCTATTCATGGTATGGTACAATATGATTGATACATATAGGCCTTTGTATTGAAGTGAAGGCTTAATTGATTCTTGATGGGACTGAATGTATCAATATTCCAAATCATTGTCATTCAGAAATAAAAATATAAAAAAAATTCACCTAAATTATATGTTTAATTACACAATTACAAAATTGAAATCCAACCCTGATCTAATAATCCTAATCAAAACCCTTACTTATCTTCTATCTTTAACTTACCTTCGAAAAACACACACACACACCTAAAACACACAATCCTCTCCCTTCTCTCTTCTTTTTGTCTCTAGGGTTTTGAAGTTTTAGTTAATGTTTGACTAAGATTTGACTCCCGTTGACCAAAGTTGACCCCACCATCACCGATGACTTTCTGATGCTATGGTTGGAGTTTGACCGACGATTGACAGGTGGTTTGACCACAGTTGACCGGAGTTGAAAATTCTTCATATCCTATTTTTTTTAATCTCATTGGTTTTAATTCCCTTTTGGTACAATCTGATTGGAGCTGGAAATTAAATCAATTAGAAGATAGTGGAAAGCTGAGTAGGACGGATTGTGAAGGTAAGGAAGGTTGAGTGTAAGAAACGCGTTTGATAAGTGGGCGTGAGGTTTACGCACGGGGAGTTGATTAATCCGATTTGTTTGGAAAATAAAGTTGGAAAATGGGTAATCATTTAGTAATAATCACGTAATAATTGCAATAAAGTGGGGGAATCTGCATTTAATTCTATGCTCGAATCAACAATTATATTTGTGCAAAATCAATTCCGATTTCTGTGCTTTCAATATCCGAGTTGAGCCCCTTTTTTGCTGTTTTCTTGCTGAATTCTTCACCGTTTTAAGTGATTCTTTTTTTACTGATTTTCTATTTGCAAGCTTGATCCAATGGCGCCGAGAAAGAATTTTGGTAACAAGGAAACAAAGGGTAATTCTGAAACAAAGGAACCTAGAGCACTTATAAAAGGGAAATACATACCTGCAACCCCTGTAATCCAAGCAGCAAAACGAGTTAATATGATGAATAAAGCTACTGAGGAGGGTGTGGGGTATGATTCCAGTATGGAGGAAGGTATTTCAAGAGGTGTTGATAACCTGTTTAATAAAAGTTCCAAGAGAGGAACAGAAATTGTACTAGCTGATTTAACCTTACTTAGCTCCAGTGAAAGTATCCAAGCTACTCAAATCATTGAGTGTACAATGGTTGAGGGGATGAATGGCCAAGATGGTGTCCTAATTGAGGGTGAGGCTCCTATCCTCTTGAGAATAGCTTGAGTGTGAGTCACAAGGAGGATTACTCCACTTTAGGTGCAGGAATTGGGATAATTTCTCCACCTAGTGAAAGTACCCTCTTGGGAGTAGCACAAGGTCAAAGTGTGGAGGATGAGGATGGATCTGAGGTAGAAATTATTGAGGAAAACAATGGGAAGCAAGGTAAATGGACAGAATTATTCAAGAAAAGTGATCAAGATTTGAAGCTATAATACTATGCTCCTAGTCAAGTATAAGATAAGCTCATGGTTAAACCACCTAGAGATATAGTGAAGAGTGGAGTTGAGGAGTGGGATAATTGCTTAGTTGGACAATTCTTCGGAGAAGCTCCTGAATATCACATGGTTAGAAGTATGGTTAATGCTCAATGGAGAAATTGTGGTCAAGTTGAAATAAAGCGTACCGATATGGAAGTGTTCTATTCAAATTCAAAGGTGAGCAAGAATGTAACAATATACTAGAGCAAGTTTGTCATGTTAATGGTAGAATTATGATTTTGAGAAAGTGGGAACCTAACATGAAATTTGATAAGCTTGATTTGACTAAGGTTCCACTATGGGTTAAATTGAGAAAGGTACGATTACAATTATGGACTATTGATGGGTTAAGCTACATTAGTAGTGCATTGGGTATTACACTCCAAATGGACCCTATTACTAAGACAAAAAATAGGCTAAGCTTTGCTAGAGTATGTGTTGAAGTAGATATGACAAAGGAGCTAGTTAAAAGGGTGATGGTTGATCTTGAGGAGGATGAGATTCATGTGGTGGAGGCTTACTATGAGTGGTTACCTCCAAGATGTTCTAATTCAAGGCTTTGGGGCATAAGGAGATTAATTGTAGTCAAGGAAGGAGAGAGCCTAGACCTAAACAAAACCAAGCCTACAACCAATCTAAACCAAACCAAGTAAACCACCAACCTAACCCAAACCAAGCTAATCACCAACCAAACCAATACAAAGTTCAAAAGAGAGTTGAAGAATGGAGGGTAGTGCAAAGAAAGAAAAAAGAGAATAAGGATGATGAAGTTCAGATTCCTAACACCAAAAATACGCCTACAACTCCATCTCAAAGTGTGGTAAGTAGTAATGCAAAGGGGAAAGAAAATACCCCTAGTACACCTAGGGGAAGTGCTTATAATTCTAATATTTTTGAAGGGGGGTTAAGTAACTCATTTTGTGCTTTAAATATGGCTAATGAAAACCTTGAAAAGGCTTTGAATAGGTTTGTGGGAAGTACCCATAGTGAAGGAGAACCTACCGATTTAAATGATAACTCTCTCTTGGAATGTAAGAGTTTGAATCAAAGCCTCAAACAAAAAGAAGTTATTCATGTTATACAAGATAAAAAAGTTGATCTAGTTGGTTTATTGGAGACTAAAATGACTCTACAAAGCTACAATAAGTTTCACAATACTTATTCGAGCAATTGGGATACTATAACTAATCATGATAAGGATGAAAGAGGGAGAATATGTGTAAAGTGGATAAGAATGTTTTGGATGTAAAGTGTCTTAATTCAACTAGCAAAGCCATCTTCCTTGATATACATGATAAATATAATAAGAAAACATTTAATTGTGTGATGGTATGCAGAAAATGATGATGATAAAAGGGTGCTTCTTTGGGAAACACTTGGTGAATGGATGGTTAATAATGGGGACTCTCCTTGTATTTGGTGTGGGGATTATAATGAAATTACTAAAGTTGATGAAAGAATGGGTTGCACTAGCCTTCATAAGAGTTCTCATGAATTTGTGGATTGTATTAATGATAATGGGATGGTTGAACATCCTAACCAAGGATATTATTACACTTGGACTAATAGAAGAATAGAAGGGTTTATATCTAGTAAAATTGACAATTTTTTTATAAATGATACTTGGTTCACTTGTTTCAAGTCTCATTTGATGATTGAAGCTCCTGGAATTTCAGATCACTCTATTCTTATCCTCAAAATTCAGGGGAGTTCAAATACTAAACCTTCATCATTTAAATTTTTTAATGTTTGGATTGATCATGATGAGTTTCTACCTTTGATTGAAAAGGTGTGGAAATATGAAGTTAAAGGGAGTATGATGTATGAAGTGGTGAATAAATTGAAGGAAGTAAAGAAATATTTGAAGATCTTCAATAGGAAATATTTTCATCACTCTACTAAAGAAATAATGGAGCTCAAAGAGGAGCTTGAGAAGGTACAAACAAATCTTATGAATGGTGATCAATCTATGCTCATCATTGAGAAGGAGCTAAGAGATAAACTTATGCATCTTCTTAATATTCAAGAGGAGATCTTAAAGCAAAAATCTGGAATTACTTGGGCTCAAAAGGGTGATTGTAGCACTACCCTTTATCATAAGAGCATCAAGGCAAGAATCACTCAAAACCGAGTTGCCTCTATTGTGACTGAAAATGGTGACATTGTTGTTGAAGATGAGGCTATTAATGATGAATTTATCAAGTACTACACTAGCTTAATTGGTACTAAGGATGTTTATGAAGAAAGTGTTAGCTCTAGTTGTTTAAACAAGCTTGTTGATAAAGCTATCACTAAGGAAGAAGCAAAAGAAATGGTGAAAGACATTAATAGTAAGGAGATTAAAGAAGCTATTTTCTCTATTGATATCTCAAAAGCTCCAGGTCCAGATTGTTTGAATAGTGATTTATTCAAAGCTACTTGGAATATTATTGGGGATGATGTTTGTATGCTATAAAGGAAACTTTCAAGAATAGACAAATCTTGAAGCAAATTAATGCTACTAATCTTGTTCTTATTCCCAAGGTTAAAAACCCCACTTCAGTGAAGAGTTTTAGGCCCATTTCTTGTTGTAATATCCTCTATAAAGCTATATCTAAAATAATTGCTAGTAGGATGAAGAAAAGCCTTGAGGAGCTTATATCTAAAAATCAAGCTGCTTTTGTGGGAGAAGGAAGTATTTCGGACAATATATTGGTTGCTCAAACTGTTGTGGCAGATTATGATAGGAAGGACTTGAGTCCAAGATGTACATTAAATATTGATCTTCAAAAGGCTTTTTATACAATTAATTGGAGGTACCTTTTCCAACTAATTCAAACTATGTGATTTAATAAAAAGCTTATATCTTGGATCAAGATGTGTATTTCAACACCTATGTTCTCTTTGTGCATTAAATGGAGTGTGTGTGGTTATTTCAAAGGAGAAAGAGGATTAAGACAATGTGATCCTTTATCTCATTATCTATTTGTTATATGTATGCAAGGTTTCTCTTCTATTCTTAAGAAAGTGGCAAATAATAAAGCTTTTACGTATCACCCTAATTGTGCTAGAATGGATCTGAACCACCTTATATTTGTTGATGATTGTTTAGTTTTCTTTAATGGTGATAAAGACTCGGCTATGAGACTTAAACAAGGCCTTGATCTCTTCTCTAGACTTTCTGGCCTTAAAATAATTCTGAAAAGAGAGAGCTATATATGGGAGGTTGTAACAAAGACCTTCATGATGATTTGAGTAGTATTATCAATGTTAAGAAGGGTAAACTTCATGTTAGATATCTTGGGGCTCCTTTAACTACAAAAGGCCCTAATAGCTTAATGTGTGCTACCCTTATTAATAATATAGTTGGAAGTGTTGAAGGGTGGATGCATAGATTTCTTACATTTGCTGGAAGGCTTCATTTAATCAAGAGTGTTTTGCAAAGTAAATCTAGATATTGGTGTAATGTAATGATCCTTCCAATGGGAGTTATTCATGAGATAGAATCACTCTTGAGTAGGTTTCTTTGGAAGGGTAATACTTATGATTTTCATGGTGCTAAAGTGGCTTGGAAAGAATTATGTCAAAGTAAAGAAAATGGAGGACTAGGCATACCTAATCTTCTCCATATTAATCAAGTTGCTATTATTAAACCTTTTTAGAGAATGTATGGATATTAAGATAATATTTGGTCTCAATGGGTCTACTCGAATTGGCTATGGAACAAGAGTATATGAAGCATTACATATGATAATAAACTTCCTTGGACATGGAGAGCTGTGCTAAATGTGAGGTACCTTGATTTTAAATATATTATACATGATATTGGAAATGGAAAGAGAACCTATATGTTAGATGATAGATGGATAAAAGGAAAGTGTGTATGTTATATTTGTGAACAAAAGGATGCTATTTCTTTGCGTAATTATAATATTAACAAAAAGGTGATGGACTATTATGTGGGGAAGAGGTGGAGATTTCCACTTAGGTTTAACAAGGTGTATGAGGTGGTAAAAGATATGGTGCTTAATGATAAGCATGACACTATAAGATGGCGAGATAAAGGCTTTAGGACCTCGGATGTTATGTATGACCTAAGGGGTCCTAATGAGAAAACATAATGGTATAGTGTGGTGTGGCATAAATGGAGTATGCCAAAGCACAAGTTTTATGCTTGGTTAATTTGTAAGGATAGATTAAGCACTAAAGATAGGCTTAGGAAGTGGGGAATGGAAGTAGACAAGATGTGATACCTTTGCTTTGAAGAACATGAATCTAGGGATCACTTATTTGTGAATTGCAAATTCACTACTTTGGCTTGGAAGAAGATTTGTGCTCTTCATAATTGACACAACTCGGGTAATACTTGGGAGGAAAGGCTTGATTTTATGCTTAAGTCTGATAGTAACACCTTAAAAGATACCATATCAAACATTACTTTGCTTAGCTTTCTTTATTGTATTTGGGATGTGAGGAATAAAAAAGAGTTTAAGAAGATGGATCCTAAATATGAGCATATTGTGAAAATAGTTGTGAAAGATGTTCAATACACACTTTGGAATAGAAAGTTATTTAAAAGGAGTGTTGAGAATATGAGATTGATAGCATTATAGAAGCTACATGGAGTACTCAAGGGAGGAGAACAAGAAGATCAAGGAAGATAGCTTGGAGCTTGGACCTAGTATAAGACTTTAGCAATTGTTGTATAGGGTTTAATTTCCTAGCAATAGTTGTATAGGGTGCTTCTACTTTGATTTATTTTTCTAGCAATGGTTGTATAGGTTGTCTTGCAAGTTGATAGGTTTACTTTCTAGTAAATGTTGTATAGGGTTTGTTTTCCTAGCCATGCTTGTTTTTGAGTAAAAAACAAGTAGGGGTTTGATTTGTACTTGTCATTTTGTGAATATAAAATTGTAGGTTTGATAAAAAAAAAACTTACCTTCGAATCTGCTGTGCTTTCAAATTTTCTTTTTGTTTATTCATTTTTTTTAGCTTGGAGTTGTTTGGTTATACTTATTCATCCATATGAAAGTTTTTTTTGAATGTAGATGAATTTTATATAGTTTACTGATATGTGTGATTTTTCTTTTTTGTCGGTATTGATTTAGTTTTATAGTTACTTTTTTTCATCTTCTCCTATGATGCAACGTGTGGATGTTTGCAGTTTGTTATTTTTATTACAATCTATGTAATTAGTTAGTGGAGGTGAAAATTAAAAATGAATTACTATTTTTTTTTAAATTTGATAAATCAAAACATATAAGTATATAGAAAAATTTTAAAGTGTGGTTAAAATATATTCATTAATATAACGTTAGTCAAAATTATAATTTAAATTTTAAAAAATATAAAATCATTACATGGCAAGCATATATGATTAGCATGTTAAATATTCATCTAAATGGAAATAAAAATGGGCAGATGTACATCAAGAAAAACATAAAAGATTAAATTTAACATTTTGTAATCAATCCATAAAAATCATATAAAGAAGTATGACTACACACTCTTTCCCGTGTTTGTAAAGTATGGTAAACAAGCATACTATTATTAGATTAGAGGGGTTTAGACTAAACAAGTGAATTACACGATATGTCCTCCTTTGTTGAAATGCTATGCATGACGGCCTTTTTCTTGAGATGGAAGATATGGTCCAAGACCTTTAAACAAAGGATTAAACTGTCAAAATGTACAAAATAAGTAACAGAATAAGTTATATAGAGAATCAGTTAAATGAGAAGAAACATAAAATCTCGAGTCACCTCTAAGGTGACAATCTCTAACCAAATAAAGTAAAATGCAAAGTTTCACCAAATGTACTTGCATCCTCTCATTTTTTTTCTTTAAATAGCATATATTTGCCTCAAGTGTTGCCTCACGAGTCATGTTTTATGAGGACCATCTGTTTTCTCATGACAACTATTTTGGTTGGCTTGAATAGAAAGTCCAGAAGTTTACTATTTTGTTATTGCATAGCCTCTATTATTTTCCGTCTCTCCAACTTTGACGCAATATTTATAACCAATTATTGAGGATTGTATTCCTTCATCTTACCACAATCAACGAATTGATAATAGCTACTTCAACAATTCAGTCCTTGAGTCCAATAAGGACCACTGTTAGTTCCACCACCATCAAAGTATTGGACATTCATTTTCTATCTAGAAAAAAGAAAATAATAAAATCATAAGCGAATATCTTATGGTAACAAGTACCAAAACAGTAAAATTTCATCACGGAGCATTAAAACAATAAATTTCTTTATATACACTTATTAAAATGCTTGTATCACCATAAAAAACATAGAAATTAATAAATAAAGATATCTCTAAATTTATTCTCTTATGAATTATGATATGAAATATTTAGTAGCTACATTATGCCGATATGCATTTATAAAAGTTGATTGACACAACTCTTTGAAAATCCTAATTAGTGAGACTTAACAAACTTACATACTTTCAAAACTAAATTATCTCGTTAAAACTCAAATTTATTTTTATCTTAATATGTGTCAAGTAAGTCTTATCATGACAAGTGAGAATGAAATGAATTTGACTAAAATGTCATGGCTAATGAGCTTATCATTTTATTAGGTATCTTGATATGGCATTACACTATATCTTAATTAATTAAAAGTGAAAAATAGACATGTGTACATAATGTGAAAAATATAAAACTAATTAGTTTGAATTTGGTCTACCTCTATGCTGATATACTATTTTGTTTGAATGTAAAACAGTGTTGATTATTTGGTTAGCTAAACATCATTGTACATGTTGTTTATGTTTTGATACATGTAAAGAAACTTCAGAGGTCTAGAAAAATCAACCAATCCCTAGTCTCGAAACATCATTTTTTCAAAGCATAGCCTATCATAATTTTTTTAAATATTAAACATCAAGATATTACTCAATTATATGTATTAAATAATCCTGATAGAATTGAAAAAATATATATACAAAACACTTAATGTATAATAATTAATTAGAAAAATTACTATTTTTTATTCACTTAACTATTAGTTTATGTTTTATGTGTAGATAGAGAAGAAAAATGTAAAGAGTGAACTTATACTTGTAGATTGACGATATATATGGGTTTGAGGAGGGCCAGTCATCTTTCAAAGAACTTATTTAGTTGTTTTTGGGGATGATGATCCAAAAATTTTTAATTTTTATTTGAACAAGTAGAATATCTCGGACTAATGTGAACAAGTAGTCTAATGTTTTAAGAATTAGTTTTGGGTGACCTTCAAGGTTTTAGTAGTGCTTTCTCCTATGAGCTACTTCTTAATGGGTTTGTATTTTTTAATGAATTTTCTATTTTTTAAAATAGGTTGCATGTTTTCTTAATTGGTCGGGTGTGGGTTTTAAATGAGTTGTGTGTATTTTTACTGGATTTTATGCATGTGTAACAGTTTAAAATTGTTGTGGGCTTTATTAGTTAAATAATTTGTTAAGTGAATTTCTTGTGTTTCTTTTTCAGTTTTGGTTTCTAAGGTCAATTTTGTGGGTTAATTGATGGATGCTTGTCAGCTTTGATTTATTTGGTGGATAAAATCACTTCGATTTTTTTAGATTGTGTGCTTATGTAGGATTTTATGTTTCTGAAATAACTAGCGTTGTTTTGACTTCGGTTTACCAAAATATTATTTTGGTTTAGTGGATGGGTCTTTGGTAGTTTTAATCTGTTTGTTGGTTTTGAGTTTCCTAGTTCCATTGTAGTTGGAGATTTTCATTGTGAGGTTCTTTTAAAGATTTAGTTATTGACAACATTTAACTGCTAATATTTTTATTTTAGCATTGTTACCATCTCGGGTGTTAACATGTCTGTTTTTTGTAATGCTCAGTTACCACTAGAGAGCCTGAGAGAATTTTTGCCACGTTTAAGTCCAGCATGGTCCCTAAACTAATTATTCTCTTGCATCATCTCTTGACATCTTAAACTCCTCAAAAAAATGTGGAGAAAACACACTAAGTAATAGTAGATTTGTACAAAAGATACATACTGAAATAAAGTTTGTAATATTTAGATTAGGGAATCTCCAACTTGTTCAAAATAAGACCTTTTAACTCAGTTACTCACACAACATTTTCTTTTAACGGTTTATCCAACACGTCATATTATGCTCTTGAAACTAAGTAATATGAAGAATTGAGTGAAAAATTAATTACTTAATCTTCAATTCTATTCCTTGTTAGACCACTACTCTATTTAGGCAATCCAACATTCTAAATAAATTACAATAAAGAAAAAATGGTATATAATACACATACCGAAACGAATGTGACGGCTTGGAGAAACGGGGACCAATGGTATAGAAGCATATACTAATTTAATTTATTTCTCAATTTCGTTTTTATTTGATGATGTTTTTTTAGAAAAGTAGTAAAAAAATAAACGACCATTATGTAAATTTACACCAACTATGATAGATAATTTTTCAATGAACTTCCAACTTAATTATCATCTTACAGCTTAAAGTGTGAAGGAGGTGCTGGAATTGAATTTTCCAAGGTTTGAACTGCAAGAAAACCAAATAATGCATTATGGCCATCATAAAACCCCTATACTTTACAGAATTCTCTTTACACCCCTAACGTTTTTATAAAAATATTTTATTTCCATCTGCAAGTGAAAAATATAAGATCAATACACCGAGTAATAACCTGAATAATCAAAGTGATGCTCAATTAATAGTCGCATCATAACATACTATATCAGTGATAAACAAAAAAATTTGAAGCAATTTTGGAGAAACCTATAAGGAGACAAAAAACAATTTCTGAGCTATCCATCCTTCAACTATAGCCCACCAACAATTTACAACAACTTAATCTACATTTAAAGATTTTAGATGTTAGTAATTTTTTTTAACACCTTAGGATCCATTAGCTGAAAAAATTGTTAATTTAATAGGTTGTAACTGTGGAAAAAGTAATAAATCAATAATACATGGTGAACTAGAGATGAACTTTTTAAGTTTACAATAAGTATCACCTAAACTCTACACACACAGATCCTCAAACTCTACACAAATCCCATGAATTCACATACACACGGTTTATCATCTAAAATCTTATAAATTTAAACAAATTTGAACATTGTATATAAAAATATACCAGATAGGAAGTGACGGAGCTCCAACATAAGCTTTATGGGTAACATCATTCCCAAGTCTAGATATAATATTGCTTACCTTTGGTTTGGTGGATATCTTTAGATCAAAATATGAAACTGATTTTGATTTTAACTATTCTAGATCAACCTTTAGTATTGAATAATTTTTTTTTCACTTGCAGAAACAAATGATGCGATAGCAGTTTAGTGAATAACAAACTATGTAGTTTACTAGACATCTTTTGGCTGGAAAAGGTACAATACATGATGTTGCTAAGACTTTGGCCAAGCAATGGTAAAACATTATTTTTAAACGACATAACTTGTCCGGACAATATTAAAAAAAGGCACGACCTGCTTGAAAGTTACACTATTGATAATATTTTGTCAAATATTAGGCGAATTCTTAATTTTAAGTGTTATTATTTGCTTTTAACAATAAATTACATTCCAAAAAACTCTTTCATCTAACGCTAATACGACTGGTTTATGGATATCAAGAAAAAATTTCATTATTCTCGTTTAACTCTAGCTCTAGAACGCTCATCCATTGAACCAAAGATCATTTGTGAAATAGTGAACTGTTGGGTGGTGATGGAAAAGTCATTTTCCCTACATAAATCAAGTTCAATCCATGACTTATAAATATTAAGTCAATGCCTACAAATATTACTTAACTGAAACTAAACAATTAACACCCTAACAACTACAAATATTACTCACTGTCTTTGATATTTTTCTAGCGGAAACACTGAGCCAACACATTATCATTTCATATGTTGTAAATCCAATCGCCATAAAAGGAACAATCTATAACCAAAACTCTACAAACATGTTACTTTTAGTCACACTATCAAAACAACAAAAAATATTAATCAATCTCTAATAATTATGATCCTTTACCTTAATGTTATTAATACTCAATCCAACAAATGTTTTATCTCCACCCTTCTTTACCTTAAAGTAATTAATACTCAGTCTAGTAAATATTTGTCTCCACCCTTGATCATGAATTGAGTTTCGGAAATAAAGCTCACTTTTAGCCAAAGATAAAAAATGCTCAACCTTAACCAAAAAGACATATTATCCATAATTTCTACAATTCAACATGCTTAAAAGGTTAATAATTAAATAATTAACCTACCTACCTTTGACTACTAACAACATCTTAAGGATACGTTATAGTTTGTCTGAATAAACCATCAAGAGCTCCACATGAAAGATGTGTCAATGTAGAGAATTGTTGATCTTCAGGAACATGAGTCTTTGAGTTTTTAGTAAACACACTAATTAGGATAATCTCTAAAAGTTCATGTGTGAAATTTGAGTCTTTTTTATTCAGTAAACCAGTACACAATTTTTGGCCATATCACTGAGAAAACATGATCGCGTATAACGTGTATCCATTTCATTCTTTCGTAAAGAGCGCCTCAACATTTTATTTTCTACAATTTCACCTTGGTTTCAACGTAAAAATCTTTCTACAGTGTTGCACGCGTAATTAATTTCTAATATATTTCTCAATTCATTCAAACTCAAAATTATAGCTCTTCTTTTCTAAATGTAGTCTATTTTGAAGCTATGGTATAAGAAATTTTAACACTCACTGTTAATTTTGAAAAAGTTTAATTGATTTCGATGTATAGAAGAATACAAATCATTATTGTCTCAGTTGGTTCAAGCATCATTTTATTATAGTTTGTCTGAATAAACCAGCAAGAGCTCCACATGAAAGATGCGTCAATGTAGAGAATTGTTGATCTTCAGGAACATGAGTCTCACACTAATTAGGATAATCTCTAAAAGTTCATGTGTGAAATTTGAGCCTTTTTTATTCAGTAAACCCGTAAACAATTTTTGGTCATATCACTGAGAAAACATGATCGCGTATAGCGTGTATCCATTTCATTCTTTCGAAAAGAGCGCCTCAACATTTCATTTTCTACAATTTCACCTTGGTTTCAACGAAAGGATCTTTCTACAGTGTTACACGCGTAATTAATTTCTGATCTATTTCTCGATTTATTCAAACTCAAAATCATAGCTTTTCTTTTCTAAATGTAGTCTATTTTGAAACTATTGTATAATAAACTTTAACAGTCATTGTTAATTTTGAAAAAGCTTAATTTATTTTGAAGTATAGAAGAATACAAATCATTATTGTCTCAGTTGGTTCAAGCATCATTTTAGACGCTTATATCTCAATATAGAAACAATGAGACATGATTAGGCTCTTGCTATGGAAATAGAAAAAATAATTATTACAGCCAACATTTTTGGAAAATTGAAAGTTTAACTAATATTTCAATTGTACTTCTTTTGTAGAATTTTGAATTAGATTTTGCCAATTCAAGAGTAATTACAATTTTCAATTCAGCCGTTCAACAATGAAAAAGGGGTCATGTTGTCAATGTGGCTCTGATAGTAAGCGTCTTATTTCATATCTCGGTCGTAATCTATTAATTGCTAAGTTTTTTTGGCAATTAATATATTATGGCTGAGATATGAAATAGGACACTTAATATCAGTGCCACAGTGACGACATGACCCCTTTTTCATTGTTGAGCGGCTGAACTGAAAATTGTAATTACTTTTAGTTGGCAAAATCTAATTCAAAATTCTGTAAAAAAAAGTACAATTGACATATGATATAAACTCTTAATTTACCAAAAATGTTTTTTGTAATAATTAGTTTTTCTATTTCCATACCAAGAGCCTAATCATGTCCCATTGTTTCTATAGTGAGATATAAACGCCTAAAATGATGCTTGAACCAACTGAGACAATAATTATTTGTATTCTTCTATACTTCGAAATCCATTAAACTTTATCAAAATTAACAATGAGTGTTAAAATTTCTTATACAATAGCTTTAAAATAGACTATATTTAGAATGGAAGATCTATGTTTTTGAGCTTGAATGAATTGAGAAATATATTAAAAATTAATTACCCCCTAACTAGTGCTTTCATGTAGAGTTATTCCACAACATATTTACATAATAGCTCCAGGTATATCTCTGTTTACATATACATCATACCATTACTTGAAATTAGAAATTGATCTGTTCTATGATTTTACCCAAGGCTGTGAAATTTTTTGAGCCCATCTTTGTTCACCTTATGGTACAATACGATTGATACATATATGCCTTTGTATCGAAAGTGAAGGCGATTCTATATCGGACTGAATCATACTATCAAAAACCCAAATCGTTGCTATTCAGAAATAAAAAAATAAAACAAACCTCACCGAACTTATATGTTTAATTACACAATTACGAAATTAAAATCCAACCCTGATATAATAATCCTAATCAAAACCCTTACTTATCTTCTATGTTTAACTTACCTTCAAATCTGTTGTGCTGGGCTTTCAAATTTCCTTTTTGTTTCTTCATTTTTTGTCTCTTGGATTTGTTTGGTTATACTTATTCATCCATATGAAAGTTTTTTTTACCGTAGATGAATTTTATATAGTTTACTAATTTGTGTCTTTTTTCCTTTTTGTCCTTATTGATTTAGTTTTATAGTTACTTTTTTTCTTCTTCTCTTGTGATGCAACGTGCGGAGTGTTTGCAATTAGTTATTTTTATTACAATTTATGTAATTATTTAGTGGAGGTGAAAATTGTTAATGAATTACTAATATTGTTTTTTTTTTAAAATTGATGAATTAAAATATATATGTATATATAGTTTTTCTAAGTGTGGTTAAAATAAATTCATTAATTAGCATTATTCAAAAAGTATAATTTAAATTTCAAAAAATATAAAATCATAATTTATATGCCAAGCATATTAATAAAAAATATTTTACATTATTTTTTATATTTATATTTATAAAAAATATCAAATATAATACATATTGAATATATTATATATTTAAATATAATATCTGAAGCGTTATGATTCATAATTTGATACTATAAACGATTTAAAAAAGTATCATTTTGATTCACGATACATTCACGATCCGAGAATTATGGTCTCAATATAAGTAAATTGTTGCTAAACAAATGAAAAGACCATTGCTGCGGGTGGTCAATGGATGAACGGCGGTCTGAATAGTTTCTCCAGCCTTGATTTTTTTCTTCCTATGAGCTGTAACATGGAGTAATAAGTTTAAAATGTAATATAAATTGGAGTTGAAAGAATAGGTGGAGAGTGAGAGGTTACGTAAGGGCGTTAAGATATGGTGGTGGTGGTGGGTGAGGTTGTGACGAGAAATGGGAAGGGAGTAGAATGCTTCATGAGAGACAGCTAACACAAAGAATAAGTAGTAGCCATTAGAATTAACAACAATAGAACCAATGGTCTTACCTATTCTTCAATAGAACAACAACAAAATAAATTTCAGGATATGATATGATCGGATATTGATATATCAAGATGGATTTAAATTGATCATTAGTTTATCAAAGTGGGTTCCCAATAGACCAATATTTTATAAAAAATGATCACAAATTGACTATTATATCATGGATAATCTCAAAAGACTGGGTTGGACGCATTCCCACTCAGTAGTTAAGAATAACGAGTCAAGTGTAAACATACAAATTTCCTAGCATAGAGTTAAGATAATAAATGCCTAAATTAAATCCATATAACTGAACCCATGATTTATTTACCTATTCTTGCATACTTATCCAACTTAAATCCAGCCATCTCTGCCTCTTGTCAAACATCCCTACACTTAGCTAGTCTCCCAAAAGCCGCATAAATCTTAATCACATACCTATATATACCAAAAGTGGGTGCAAGACATGTATCCTTAATTTCGCAAAATAACACACAGTCCTTGTAAAATAATTCAACACAACAAAAATCTTTATCAACAAACAATACCCCGGAAGATCAAGTAAGCACTCTTAACTGTCCATTTCCCATAAAACAGCCATCGCCTCCCAATATTTTTCTCATAAAACCGACTGTGAATCAAAGTAGTGTACAACACAAAACTCGGGTCTGCACAAGAATTTCTCCCATGACCTTGGTATAGTCAAATCGAGACTTATTTTTCAAAAGAAGGCTTTCATAAATGTCCATATGAGCTCACATATAGTAAGTGTCGAGAGACTCTTTTGTTTTCGCAAAAAATATGACAAAAATGAAGTACTATTGGCCTAAATGAAGTATAGTAAAGAGACTCTTTCTAAGGAATGCCACACACCCTAGTCAAAATGGTATTTGAACTAGATAATAGTTACTCGTGAGATAACTTGGTTTAAAGACTTGAACTAAAGGTTTTATATAAGAGAGACTGTCATACAAAGCCATGTAGTCCTACAATTATCAGATTCTTGAAGGTTCTAACACGATGTGGTGGTAATGCATTATATTAGGCTATAGTCAACCATGCAATTAAGCAGTTTGTACATAAGTAACAACAAACATAAATAAATAAAAATTCTGTAATTTAAATGGTACAAGAAATGAAAAAATCACTAAATCATGTGTCACTCAAAAATTATTTCATACAGATCACCAACAATATAACAAAAAGCACATTTACATAAACAACAGAAGGAAAACGAAACGGAAAATTCTTTCATCGTGAATTACACAAAATATCCTCCTTGTTGAAATTCCATGGCCAAGAACCTTTTGGATTTAACTCCGAAGAAGCAAAAACTACTGATTATTAATGAGTCATCCAATGTAGAGCATATTAGCTCTAGTACTCAAGAAGGTATCAACATTTCACTCAATTCAAATGGAGCTCCTTCAATGGATATCCTTTTCCTTTTTTGTTATTGCATAGCCTCCACTATATTCAATCTCTCCACTATGTTCTTCTCTATAAAAAAAGTTCCACTATCATGTTTTACAATGTTTGCAGCTTGAACTCTTCCTTATCTCGATAAAGCTATGAACGATAAGCTTAGATTTAGGAATATTCATAAAACCATACTTGAGCGCTTTATACGATTTATGCAGTGAAACAGGAATGAAATCCAGATTGATGACAAGGAAAAATTTGCTGACAAGGAAAAAGCTGCCATGTTTGAGCGGCGCAGATATTGTCAACAGGGAAAGGAGTTTTTCATAGAGTAGACCGCATCATCAGATTTTGCATGCACTATTGATGTCTAACATCAACAAATCTTTTCAATTTGAAACTCCTATTTTACACCTTCCAGAAGCATGTTCAGAGACCTCATAAAATTACTATTCTTCCTAGAAAAAAGAAAATAAGAAAATCATAAGCATGAGATCAAATACCAAAAACAGTAAAATTTTATCACGAAACACAAAATAACAATCACTTTTCTTGAATGCGCTTATATAAAAGTGTGTATTACAATCGCAAACATACAAGTTAGGTAATAAACTCATCTCTTGGATATTTTTTATGTATTTTTCTAAATCTTCTCGCTTATGAATTAGAATATATGAAATATTTAGGCACAAGAATATGAATAATTAATAGCAAGAACATCAAAAATTTAACTTTTAGATGAATTTTACAGCTAGACGAAAGTTTTTACAGCAACTACATCACGAAGATATGCATTTATAAAAGCTAATTGACAATAACTAATTTTAAAAATCATAATCAGTGACACATAACAGTCTTACATAATTACCAAACCAAATTATCTTAATGAAGATCAAATCCATCAAATATACGAACAATCTAAGGTGTTTTTATGAAAATATACAAGTTTAGTAATAAATTTATGTCTTAGATATTTTCTAATTATTTTTCTAAATTTCATTACTTATGAATTAGCATAAGTGATGTGAAATATAAAGCTATGAGAAGATGGATAATTAATTTCCTGACAATTGAATATTTCATGAACTTTTAGATGAATATTACAACAAGACTATGGATTTCACAGCAAGACTATAGATTTTACTATACTATGGCTATATGCATTTATAAAAGCTAAGGGACAACAACTAATTTTGAAAATCATAATTAGTGAGACTTAAAAAACTTATAACTGAACTATCTCAATAAAATTCAAATTCATCAAACATAACAGCAATCTAAGGAATTCTATCTTAATACCCTAACAAGTAATTCTTACCATAAGGACTGAAATGCCATGACTAACTATCTTCTCATTCTATTATTTGGTAATCCGATATCCAAAGGGCATATCTTATGGTCATGTGTAAAAAAATTAAAACTAATTAGTTTAATTTAAAAAAACAATTAGTTCGAGTGTAAAACGATATTGATTTTTTGGTTGCTAAACTTTAATGATTCAAAAAATGGTTAGCGTATCATTACTTTAAGAGAATACTCAATTACATGTATAATAAAATTCGGTTAAAATTGATCAAAAATATACAGAAGTACAATTAATTAGCCAATTACCTTTTTCAATTCGTTTTACTATTAGTAACTAAATATCTGGTTGTATTGATAAGAGACTTATAGAGTGTGTTTTGTGTGTAGATACAGAAGAAAAATTAAGGAGTGAAATTATTCTTTCAGATTTACGAAGATAAAATTGGCTTTGGAGGAGGCTTCAGTCGTCTTTTAGAGAGCTATTTTGTCTTTTGGTTGAGGCCAATCATAAATTTAGAAATTTATCTTTTGATTACATGCCAATTCTGAATTGGTCTCAGTTTGCCAGTGCAAAATTGGTCTTATAATTATTTTTTTATATATTTTCAGGTTTGGAATTTTTATTGAATCAGCTATTGAAGCTTTCAACAGCCCTGAGATGGAAAAGAGTGTGTAGGAGACCATTTCTGGCCATCTTTCTCGTTTGTTGGTTATAGTATTAAATTTTTTATGAAAGTAGTAAATTTGATACTATAGTTTATGGTTGTTCAACATCGATCTTATCCTCGTCCATATGCTAGTTCCCTAAGAGAATTTAAATATTATTCTCTTGCACGCTACTGATCATTTAAGATAAAGACCATGCCATAGGGGTTGCAAGTTTTACTTATGAGTCAATACTCAAAAATAGTGGGGTTGTAGTTGTGTTTAATACTGGTACAAGTGAGGCTAGGAAGAATATAGGGACTTCAGGTGATTTCTACAAGATTTGTGTTTAATACCGGTATATGGTATATGTGAGACTAAGAAGTATTAGGGACTTCAGATGATGGCTACAAGATTACATGGATCAATGTGACAATTCTAGAAAATATAGGGGATGTTAGATCGGTTCTCAATGGTGGCGATGCTAATAGCCATTTACAAAAAAGCGCAAGGGACTTTTCGTGCAATAACAACAAATAAGCCCCTGAATTTGGATTTAAAAAGGTTGTAACTTTTGTACAACATCAAAATTGCAAAGCTAGGGGCTGAACTATAAACTTCAACTAGCAGGCTCACATAGATGAAAAATATACAAAATTCGGGGGTCCAATATGTCAAACTATTTACGTGGAATCGGGTCCCGGAAACAACTTTTAAGGGCAGAATTTCACCACGGAAATACAAATTTGAACCTGATTTATAACCCAAATTATATCTGCTTCAGATATAAGATACGCTCATTAGTTATATTACCTTGGATGTTAGTCAAATGGGCTCAATAGTAGAGGTGGAGACATTTACCATTGTCATGAAAATCAACACTAAGAAATGGGGAACAAACACAATGTCTTTGCTAAAACCCCTTCTATCAAAAAATAGACGGCACTCGCCCAAAAATGGATAGGTGGGTATTTTTCTTTCAAATTTTTACTTTTTATTGGCGTGGTCTTTTACCCCTAAATCATCTTCTACAAAGACCCAAACTCTTCTCTTCACAAGCAAGAATACTTAAATTCAAAAAATGCGTAGCAAATAACTCACTCCAACAGCAGGAATTCCATCTCCATTTATATGCTTTTTCAATTACAATTGAAAGTACATATGAATACTCAAAGTAAAAAAATCCTCTGTGTTTATATGTTTTTTTCAAATATGGAAGTAAAAGATACACTATATGATTTCCATCTCGAGCAAAAATTTGAAAATCATTGTCATCCCCTCTCATTCCCATTGAAAGATGAAACACGTATCTTCATAAATATTCAAATAAAAGAAGAAACAAAGAAACTCATTGGTATCCCCTTCCACTCACATTCAAATGAAACACATTTATATACAAATAAAATAATTAAAAACAAATTTATTAGCATCCTTTCCCAATTTTCATAGAAGATTTTTGGACAGAAGTATCAGTAGTTTACCACTAAATAGATTAAAAATAAAAATAAAGTACTATATAATTAAAAAAATATTGTATTTTTTATGTAATATTATAATAAAATGTGAGGTTGCGACATATCCGCAATTTTTTTAAAACATGGGTGTATGGGCAAGTTTTCTTACACCACGACTAATCCTATGAAAAATATACACAACTTCTTGTACATATTCCTAAGGTAAAGCAGAATTAGGTTACTCATATTCGGGGAGGGGATTCGAACCATGTACCTCTTACTTTAACATATTTGTCATTTATTTATACAAGAAGGGAGGTGACATATTCAAAAGAGCTTACAATCCTCATATTAACCTACAAATGGAAAAATCACATTAAAAAAATATCAAAAAATTAATCTCAAATTTTTATGGATATAAAATCCTTAAGATTCTAATTTTCTATGCTCGATAATATTTTTAATTCTCGAAGATTTTTCGCACCTCAACTAAAAAATATTAATTTCACACCTTATGTAGTATGCATTATTTTTATTATCTAAATAGTATGATAAAAATATTCGTTCATGGTCTTTAAATTCCCAAAATCTGTGATACTGTACCACATTCTACAAAATGAGAAGAGTATCGTTATGATATGAGGTTAGGGGAGAACTCATGCTTTGTCAAGAGGGAATTCAGCCCACCTAGAATTTTTTTTTACATATAATTAATTGAGAATACGGTAATTGAATCAAGATGTCTGGAGACTCTTTAATGAAGGAATGATTATCCAAATTTCTATAAATCTAACTAGGTAGTTAGAGATATACTAGAGTGGTATTCGGGTGAGACGGACAAATTTACAACTCGAAGGAAGCCATTGAAGATTACCTAGAGGGAAATAATGATAATACTTGGGTTTGAGTGTGGTGAAGAAGAATTTCCAAAGAATGTTTTGAAGGCACGACTAAATAGTGATTGGTTTATTCAACAGTACAGTTATATAAGCAAGGTGACGACAACGAATATAGAAAGACAGACATAAAAGATACTTAAGGGTGATCAGACCATGGAAAGAAAAGTTGATTTTGCAAAACCGATGTCAATAATGATCCTTACGATAGTGTGCGTCACAAAACAGAACTATCGAGTGGAGGGTTGGCAATTTGATGTGTGCGAAGACTTAGATTGGTTGAAGCACTATATTTGGGCATTTGAGATGCTCAATTTCATGACAAATTCAATGAAGAGTTACGAGAATATTGAATCTATAGTAGGATATGTGTTCGTGTTGCTCGTAAGTATTTTTAGCCTTAGTGCAAACGAATTCTAACTGTAATATTATATACTGGATATTTTTCAACTTGTACAAATGCAATTTTAGTTTTATGAACATGTATCCGTTGGAAAGGAGCGAGTACTTAGCGCAATAACTAGTTTTATAAGATGGCACTATCTCATTCGCGCAACCAGAATAATCGGGTGAAAAAATGTCAGGTAGTGGCGTCAAACTCAGTAACTTAATCGACATATTGTAATGAATATTGTATTATAATTACTTTTCCTAACCTATTATTTGCATTTTAGGTTAAACACAAAGAACTGGTGCCATATTTTGCCGAGTAGGAGTGGCTGGGAGGAGCCAGGGAGGTTAATGTTGATAAGAGCAGTGGAAATGAAGGGGAAAATTTAGCCGAAAGAATATATTTGTTAGTAAATGCTATTTAGGATGTTGAAGGTTTAGAATAACAAAGAACGGACAAAGAAGAGGGTGAAAAGGAAAATGATAAGGGTGATTTAGAGTGAGAAAGGGAGAGTGAAGAGGGGTTGGATGATGATGTGATAAATGACTAGTTAAATGATAATGGTGAAGGTGTGGATGCTGATGAAGATGATGTAAACCAGACAAGAAATGTAAGTCTTGGAGTGTCGGATGGGCGCAGTCAATAAAAAGAGATAATGTTCGAAGGTTCCATAGATGATGATCCACCATGAGGGGGAATGATTTAGATGATAAATGCGGTTAAAAGGGGTTAAGGTTAATAGTGGGAAAGAAGCGACATCAAAAAGCACGTTTGCAAAATCGCCGGGGGAGGGGGGAGGATTAACAACACATATTCCATGAGCCATAACCGAGCAAATATAGATTTATAGGTTTAAACAAGGATGGAGAGGGGTCAAAGGACATGTTAGTTGTAATACTTCTGGATCGATTAGACAAATCTACTAATAAAAAACGAGTTGGTGATCGAGATCGAGAAACTAGTAGAGTCCAAAAAATTCTACCAAGGAAGGATCCTGCGTTATGAGACTGGTGCATCAAGGCTATGTTCCAAACGCTAGGTTAAAAGTGAAAAATGAGAAACTTCCTAATAATGTGAAGTCATTGAGCTGAAAATTCCATGTCGCCAAAATGAAGGCGATGGAGGCCGACGAAAAGTTATTGGAGATATGAGAGGAAATGAAGCGATTATTCGTGGAGAAAGAAATGGTTGAGAATGTGATGAGGGATCAACAAAGGAAGCTGGAAATCCAAAAAAAATAGATAGATAATTTTACTGAATTGTATGAGAGATTATTGGAGAATCTCAAGATTAATAAAGATTAGAATTAAAACCTGGTAGCTAGTATAAAGTTGATCTTAGACGATGCACAAGCTGAAAACGAGGAAGATGGTGAAGGCAAGGGACTAACAACTATAGAGGAAGAAACACTGAATAAAGTAGTTACCCAAACATGTGATTCAATGATGGAAGGTGAATAGGTAGATGGGTGCAATAAGGTTGAACGGGTGGTAGAACAAAGAAAAATCTATTGAGTTTTCACTTTGGGGTCGATAATGAGGAATGTTAAAATAAATAAATGGAAGAAAGCTACACAAAAGGACGAACATATAGATTTCGTCGAGGAACCTCGTTTGAAATTACATGCAAAAAAGCCAAAGATAGTCGGGTGAGAAACCAAAAAATAATGAATATGACTGGGCAAATTATAAGGAAATGAAGATTAAACTGAGAAAAAAAACTAGAGAAAACAGAAAAGAAGAAGAATGAAGCTAAAAAGTTAGTAAAGAAGGGGACAAGAATGAATGGAAGAAAGAAGACAGAAAGGTAGACAAGAAGAAAAATAAGAAGAATAAGGATGAGGATGACGAGAAGAAAGAAGAGGATAAGGAAGATAATAAAGGAAAGAAGAAGGAAATGGTTTCCAAGGTCGATGATAAGAGAAAAGATAAGCTAATAAAGTAGAACATTGTGGCCGAAGAGATAGATCATTCGTGGTTGACGCAAATGAGCGACACCAAGTTAAGTGAAAACATTTGGATAAATTATGAATGTATAATTGTTACTGGGAGAGATGCATTAAATGTTGCATACAAGAAGGAGTTGGAGGTCTAGTTAAAATACTTTATAAACTAAAAATGAAAGTTAATATAAAGTGAATCTAACACAAATGGAAACAAAAATATGTAATGGATGCAATGTTTTATATTCTATATGAAGAATACGACAAACAAAAAAGCGAGCCAAACCATAACGTTAATGATCAAAATTGCGGGTATATAGTAATTCTCACGCTATATAATCTTATATATGATTAGCATGTTAAATATTCATCTAAATGGAAATAAAAATGTGCAGAATATCGAGAACAACATAAAAGATGAAATTTAAAATTTTGTAATCAATTCATAAAAAGAATATAGAAGTATGATTACACACTCTTGCTCGTGTTTGTAAAGTATGGTAAGCAATCATACTATTATTAGACTAGAAGGGTTTAGACTCACCATGGCAACATTTTTCCTGAGATGGGAGATATGGACCAAAACCTTTAAACAAAGGATTAAAGTGTCAAAATGTACACAATAAGGAACTGAATAAGTTATATAGAGAATCAGTTAAAATGGGAAAAAACATAAAATCTCGAGTCACCTCTAAGGTTACAATCTCAATCCAAATAAAGTAAAATGCAAAGTTTCACCAAATCTACTTGGATCATCTCACTTTTCTCTTTAAATAGCATATATTTGCCTCACGTGTTTCCTCATGAGTCTTGTTTTACGAGGACGATCTGTTTTCTCATGACAATTATTTTGGTTGGCTTGTAGAGAAAGTCTAGCCGTTTCCTTTTTAGTTATTGCATAGCCTCTGATGTATAACATCCCTCCAACTTTGACACAATATTTATTACCAATGGTTGAGGAGTGTATTTCTGCATTTCACCAGAATCAGCCAATTGGAAAGAGTTCAGTCCTTGAGTCCAGTAAGGACCACTGTTTGTTCCACCACCGTCAAAGTGTTGACATTCATTTTCTCTCTAGAAAAAATAAAATAATAATTGATTATTTGGTCAGCTAAACATTATTGTACATGTTTTATGTTTTGTTACATGTAAAGAAACTTAAGTGGTCCCGAAAAATAAACCAATCCCTAGTCTCGAAACGTCATTGATTCAAAGCATAGCCTATCATAATTTTTTTATATTAAACATCAAGATATTACTCAATTATATGTATAAAATAATCTGATTAAAATTGAACAAACATATAAACAAAATACTTAATATATAATACTTAATTAGTCAAATTACTATTTTTTTATTTATTTAATTATTAGTTTATATTTTATGTGTAGTTAGGGAAGAAAAAGGTAAGGAGTAAACTTATACTTGTAGATGGACGATGAATTTGGTATTGAGGAGGACTAGTAGTCTTTCAAGAATTTTTTAGTTGTGTTTGGGGAAAATGATCCAAAAATTTATAATTTTGATTTGAACAAGTAGGATATCTCGGACTAATGTGAACAAGCAGTCTAATGTTTTAAGAATTAGTTTTGGGTAAGCTTTCAAGGTTTCAGTAGTGCTTTCTCCTATGAGCCTAATTATATTTTTTACCCAAAAATCCAAAAGGTACTTGTTAATGGGTTTGTATTTTTTTAATGAGTTTCCTATTTTTTTTTAAAATAGGTTATCTATTTTTTAAAATAGATTGCATGTTTTCTTAATTGGTCGGGTGTGGTTTTTTAATGTGGTGTGTGTATTTGTAATGAATTTTATGCATGTGTAACAGTCTAAAAATAGTTGTGGGCTTTATTGGTTAAATCATTTGTTAAGTGAGTCTCTTATGTTCCTTTTCCAGTTTTGGTTTCTAAGGTCAATTTTGTGGGTTAATTTATGGATGATTGTCAGTTTTGATTTATTTGGTGGATAAAACTCCTCGATTTGTTTAGAGTGTGTGCTCATGTAGGATTTGTTTTGTCTCTGAAATAACTAGCGTTGTTTTTACATCTATTCACAAACAATTATTTTGGTTTAGTAGATGGGTCTTTGGTAGTTTTAATATGTTTTTTGGTTATTAGTTTCCTTAGTTCCATTGCAGTTGGAGGTTTTCATTGTGAGGTTCTTTCAAAGATTTAGTTATCGACCATGAATATTGTTATTTTTGCATTGTTACCATCTCAGGTGATAACATGTTTGCTTTTTGTGATGCTCAGTTACCACTAGTGAACTTGAGAGAATTCTTTCCACGTTTAAGTCCAGCATGGTCCCTAAACTAATTATTCTCTTGCATCATCTCTTGAATGTTAACCTCCTCAAAAATATGTGGAGAAAACACACTGAAATTAAAATTTTGTACAAAAGATACATACCAAAATAAAGTTTGTAAATTTTCCATATTAGGGAATCTCTAGAAGTTGTTCAAAATAAGACCTTTCAAATCTGTTACTCATACAAAATTTTCTTTTAATGGTTCATCATGCACGTCACATTATGCTCCAGAAACTAAGAAATATGAAGCAACCGGTGACAAATTAATTACTTAATCTTCGATTCTATTCCTTGTTCGACGGCTACTCTATTTAGGCAATCCAACATTCTAAAATAAATTACAATAAAGAAAAAATTGTGTATAATATACATATAATAATCTAATTTATTTCTAAATTTCGTTTTTATTTGATGATGTTATTTTTTGGAAAAGTCGTAAAAAATTAAACGACCATTATGTAAATTTACCCCAACTAAGATAGACTATCTTTCAATAAACTTCTAGCTAAATGATCATATTTTAGTTTAAAGTGTGAAAGTGATCCTGGAATTGAATTTTCAAAGGTTTGAACTGAAAAAAACCAAATAATGCATTACGGCCATCTTAAAACCCCTAAACTTTACATAATTCTCTTTACACCCCTAAAGTGTTTATAAAAATATTTTATTTCCATCTGCAAGTGAAAAATATAAGATCAATATACCTAGTAATAACATGAATAATCAAAGTGATGCTCAATTAATAGGCGTATCATAACATACTATATCAGTGATAAACAAACAAATCTGAAATGATTTTGGAGAAACCCATAAGGAGACAAAAAACAATTTCTGAGCTTTTAAAGCTTACAGTAAGTATCACATAAACTCTACACACGGATCCTCAAACTACACACGGATCCTCAAACTCTACACAAATTACATGAACTCACACGCACACAGTTTATTATCTAAAATCTTATACATTTAAACAAATTCGAACATTGTATATAAAAAGTATACCAGATAGGAAGTGACGGAGCTCCAACATAAGCTTTATTGGTAACGTCTTCCCCAACTCTGAATATAATATAGTTGACCTCCGGTTGGGTGGATATCTCTAAATCAAAAAATGAAATTTATTTTGATTTTATAATGAGTGAACTTATACTTGTAGATTGACGATATACTTGGGTTTGAGGAGGACCAGTGTCTTTCAAAGAACTTTTTAGTTGTGTTTGGGGAAGATGATCCAAAAATTTATAATTTTGATTTGAACAAAGTAGGATATCTCGGACTAATATGAACAAGTAGTCTATTCACTACTGGATTCGCGCTGTTTACCAACGAAAATTTAGCGACGACCCGTAATTCGATGCTATTTTTTCAAAATTAGCGACGATAAGATCTTACCGGCGAAATATTCGCCGTAGTTAATTAGCGACGCAAGGATTCGTCGTTGACTAATAGTTTTTCGCCGCTAATTATTTTTTATTTGGTTTTGATTTTTTTTTATCGCCGATGTGTTGTCGCTATATTTGCGACACATTATGTCGTCGTTATATTGTTGATAACCGAAGACATGTGTTAAATTAGCGACGAATTACGGGTCGTCGCTAATTAAAAATCTTATTGAATGGATATAGCCGGTTTTTTAACTCACAAAACCCAAAAACCCCAAAAAATTCCTCCGATTTTCTCCCAAAAACACAACTAAAATCCGTTTTTTATTTGTAATTGCTTCTTAACTTCATCTTGCATCATTCTAGGTTTAATAATCAAGGTGGGACTCCATTAATATCCACTTTTATCACACAATATATGGTAATTGCATGAAATTCACCTTTTAATTAATTTTTTTTATTTCTAATTGTGTTTTATTCTTTCTATATGGTTTGATTAGGTGAATTTATACAATTTCTTGGTGGGGAATTATCATCACTCTTCATTTTATCCATCCAATTCAAGGTATTTTCATTAAATTTCATGCTTTTTAAATTTTTTATTCTTTTGATCATATGAGCTAGTTGATATAACATATGATTATGTTCATGAATTAAATGTTTGTTGGTTGATTATGCATGTGTTGTGTTAATTTATATTTTGTGCTCATATATTTTTATTTGTTTATTTAATTTTTTTTTATATATTCATTCATTTAATGGTTTGTAATATTTATTCATTCAATGGATTGTAATTTTTATTCATTCAATGGTTTGTAATATTTATTCATTCAATGAGTTTGTAATTTTTATTATGTTATTTATTGTGTTGTAATTTTTATTCATTGGATTGTAATAATTATGTATTTTATTTTTTGATATGAATGTAGTCGCATAGTTTATTAAAATTGTTGCTAAGAGATGGAATCGAGTACGGACATGACTATCGATAAGAGTTGGATCGAAACGACGAATTATTTCACGGGAGAATATTGTTTTGGGGTTTTTAAGTTTATCGAATTTGCTAAGAAAATGAAAGGTTATACCAGTTACTTGTCTTGCCTGTGTAAGAAGTGTAATAATTACCGTCGATTAAAAACCGAAGTTGTTATGGCCCACCTTCTAAAAGAGGGGTTTAACCATGATTATAAGGTTTGGACAAAACACGGTGATGATGAGATACAAACACATACACCCCATGCAAGTAAAGATCCAATTATAGTAAATGAAATTCAGCATGTTTATGACGATGTGAGACAGAGTTACGATGTTGGTGGACATTCAGGAGACACCGAGATGAGAGATGCACATATTCCAAGTCGAAGCAGATTTGAAACATTGTTCGAAGAATTGGAGACAGAATTATATCTTGGTTGTAAATCGATGAGTTCGTTGAATTTCATTGCCAAGTTAATGCACGTAAAAGTAAAGAACAAATGGACTAACACCTCATTCACCAAGCTATTGGAGTTGTTGGGTCGTATTTTGCCTAAACCTCACAATTTGCCCGATTCTCATGAAGCATGCAATAAGAAGTTGAAAAGTTTGGGTATGGGGTATATAACTACCGATGTTTGTTTGAAAGATTGTGTCATACAAAGAAAAAAAAGACCTCGATAAGTGTCTAGTTTGTAGCGAGTCTAGATGGGACCCAAAGAAGGGTATCAAAGTACCGCATAAGAAGCTTCGATACATTCCGATTGCTCCTAGATTGCAGCGTCTATACGCTTCGAAGCACACCGCTGAAGACATGATATGGCACCATACCGGAAAGAGTGCCGATCCAGATGTGTTGCGTCATCCGGTTGATGGTGATAGTTGGAAGAGATTTGCAACGCTACATCCTGAGTTTGCTAGCGAACCTCGTAACGTATATTTGGGTCTCGGAATCGACGGGTTTTGTCCTTTCTCTATGCAGAACAACTCGTACAGCATGTGGCCTGTCATATTAACCGTCTATAACTTTTCACCGTGGGTATGCATGAAGGAAACCACATTCCAGCTTTGTTTGTTGATTCCGGGACCCCGTTCACCCGGTAAGGACATGGATGTCTTTCTTCGTCCTGTTATAGATGAGTTGGAAGAGTTGTGGGATAAAGGGATCGTTACGTATGATGCCCACAAGAAGGAAGAGTTTACGATGAAGGTTTGTTTGTTGTCTATGACTAATGATTTCCCCGCTAGGTCATACACTTCGGGATGGTCGGGTCAAGGTTACAAAGCTTGTCCAGAAAGCATGGATTATACTCTGTCATTGAGTGTGAAGAAAGGGATTGTTTACTTTGACCATAGACGTTGGTTACCTACCGGACATCGATTTAGAAGCGAAAATGTTTTGTACAAGAAATCCGATTATAGGGGCCTACCGAAGAAATATAGTCCTGCCGATATTCAGACACAGTTAGATGGGCTTCCCATTGTGTTTCCCGGTAAACACAAGGATTTTGGGGGAAAGATCGTGAAGCAAGATGTTAGTCGGCGATTCAGTTGGAAGAAAAAGAGTATTTTCTATCGTTTACCTTATTGGTCCGAAAACTTGTTGAAACAGAACATTGACGTTATGCATTTTCGAGAAAAATATGTGTGATGCTCTTCTCGGTAAAGTTATAGGTGTGGATGGGAAAGTTAACAAAGACAACGTGAAAGCGAGAATGGATCTTAAGAATAGGAACATTAGGAAAGAATTGTGGTTGACATCGAGAAATGGTAAACAAATATTGAACCTGGGAAATTACACTTTAACAACGGAAAAACGGACTATATTTCTTGACTGGTTGAAGACACAGAAGTTTCCCGACGGTTTCACATCTAGTATGAGAAACAATGTTCAAAGTGATACGGAAAAGATTATCGGCATGAAATCTCACGACTGTCATGTGATGATGCAGTATCTTTTCGTGGCTAGTCTCCCAGGGCTTATTGAAGACAAAGCGGTTAGTGATGTGTTTATTGGGTTAGCGAACGTGTTTAGAGTCGTTTGCAATAAAAATACAAGCAGGAAAGAGTTAGAATCGGGAAAGAAGAAAGTGGTAGAAGTTATGTGTAGGCTGGAAATGATTTTGCCTCCTGCGTTTTTTGATATAATGATCCACTTGGTGATACACTTATACGATGAAGCATTGCTAGGGGGCCCGGTCCAAATGCGGTGGATGTACCCATTTCAAAGGTATTTGAAAAAGTTGAAATAGTATACTCGAAATCCGGCCTGACCAGAGGGTTCAATAGCCGAGGGCTACGTTGCGGAAGAGACGTTGAATTTCATATCAAGGTATCTTAGTGAAGAAAAAACAAAGTTCAACGATCCAGGTAGATACAATGAAGCACCGCCGGTCCCAAAAGAGCTATCCGTTTTCAATTCCCAATGCACTCCAGTTGGCAAGATAGAGTATGTTTCTTTACCATATAAGAAGAAGGAACACATAAGTTGGTATATTTTGCATAATTGCGACGAACTCGAAGCATACATGACGTAAGTAAATATTATTATCTTTATTTATATTTATATTTATTTGAATATTTTTATATTTATATTTATATGAATATATTTTTATATTTATATTTATATGAATATATTTACATATTTATATATTTATATATTTATATATTTATATATTTATATATTTATATGAATATATTTATATATTTATATATATGTATATGTATATTTATATTTATATATTTATATGAATATATTTCTATATTTATATATTTATATGTATATATTTATATTTATATTTATATGAATATTTTTATTTATATATCTATATGAATATATTTATATAAATATATTAATTTATTTATACTCATTTACAATTTTAGTGAACACAAATCCACACTTACGAGAACGAGTGAGGAAATAGATATTAGGCATCGTCGAATGTTTAAGGAATGGTTTTTGGATAAGGTATGTAATTTTAGGCATTGGTTTAAAAATTATATATTTATTATCAAAGTATTAACTATTATTTTTGTATAACAGATTCATGTAATGCATTCACGTGGAGATCCATTAGCTACCCCCGAGATGGTGTCCTTGGAAAACATGTCTTTTGGTTCGGTGCATAAATATGATTCGTGTGTGGTGAACGGTCTCAAGTGGGTAACTAAGTCCAAAGGAGAAAAAAGAGTGACGCAGGATTACGGAGTTTGTACCATGTACGAGGAAAAACCCTATTACGGTGAATTAATTAAAATCTTCGAGGTTATGTACACAGGAGGGTGCTCGGTTGTGTTATTTGTCTGTAAGTGGTACAAAAAGTCTGAATCAAAGCCAGAACATGGGGTAACCTTTATCAACACATCAAACTTTAAGTGGGCTGATGAAAACGAGGAAATTGATGATGACATCTTGGATGAATACGGCGATGAAGAAGAACCTATAGAGGTTGATAGCGATGATGAACCCATAGTTATTAGTGGATATGATACTGATTAGACTATTTTTTATTTTGGTTTATTTGTATTAAAACATTTTGTTGGTTTTTGGATCTCAATTTGAATTTGAACACCCTAAATACTCAACTTTGACTCTAACAGTTGTCTAAACACCTCAAACACTCAAGTTTGACTCTAATAGTTGACTAAACACCCCGAACACTCAACTATGACTCTAACAGTTGACTAAACACCCCAAACACTCAACTTTGACTCTAACAGTTGACTAAACACCCCCAAACACTCAACTTTGACTCTAAATGTTGACTAAACACCCCGAACACTCAACTTTGACTCTAATAGTTGACTAAACACCCCGAACACTCAACTTTGACTCTAACAGCTGACTAAACACCCCGAACACTCAACTTTGACTCTAAATGTTGACTAAACACCCCGAACACTCAACTTTGACTCTAACAGTTGATTAAACACCCCCAAACACTCAACTTTGACTCTAAATGTTGACTAAACACCCCGAACACTCAACTTTGACTCTAACTGTTGACTAAACACCCCGAACACTCAAATTTGACTCTAACAGTTGACTAAACACCCCGAACACTCAACTTTGATTCTAAATGTTGACTAAACACCCCAAACACTCGAGTTTGACTGTAATAGTTGACTAAACACCCCGAACACTCAACTTTGACTCTAAATGTTGACTAAACACCCCGAACACTCAACTTTGACTCTAAATGTTGACTAAACACCCTAAACACTCAACTTTGACTCTAACAGTTGACTAAACACCCCGAACACTCAAGTTTTACTCTAATAGTTGACTAAACACCCCGAACACTCAACTTTGATTCTAAATGTTGACTAAACACCCTAAACATTCAACTTTGACTCTAACAGTTGACTAAACACCCCAAACACTCAAGTTTGACTCTAACAGTTGACTAAACACCCCGAACACTCAACTTTGACTCTAAATGTTGACTAAACACCCCCAAACACTCAAGTTTGACTCTAAATGTTGACTAAACACCCTAAACGACATGTAATTGGACTTTGTTTAAAATTAGGGTAGATTTTTGGATTTTTATTGTAATAGTTGTTGTGTTATTTTGATTTGATTGTGTTTTAAGATATAGGGACCTATTTGCAATATGGGTAAATTTGTATGTTTAAGGCATAAAATGCAATTTTTATAAAAAAAAGGACCTATTTGCAATTTCATAAAAAATAGGACTACAATGCAATTTCATAAAAAAATAGGACTAAAATGCAATTATATAGAAAGTATGACTAAAATGCAATTTTATAGAAAATAGGACTAAGATGAAATTTTTTAAAAAATAGGACTAAAATGCTTTTTTTTTTAAATCAGGATAAAAATGCAATTTTTTATAAAAATAAGGACAAAAATACAATTTTTAAAAAAATTAGGACTTATTTGCAATGTTTAAAAAAAGGACAAAAATGCAATTTTATAAAAAATTAGGACTTATTTGCAATTTTTTAAAAAATAAGGACAAAAATGCAATTTTTTAAAAAATTAGGATAAAAATGCAATGTTTAAAATATTGGACAAAAATGCAATTTTAAAAAAAAAATGACTTATTTGAAATTTTTAAAAAAGTAAGGACAAAAATGCAATTTTTTAAAAAATAGGACAAAAATGCAATTTTAAAAAATATTAGGACTTGTTTGCAATTTAAAAAAAAAATTAGGACAAAAATGCTATTTTTAAAAAATTTAGGGTTAATTTGCAATTTTATAAAATTTGGAATTATTTGCTATTTTATAAAATTTTATAAGGACTAAAATATAATTAGTAAATGACTAATTAGTAAATTTTATAGATGGCTGCTGGTATGGGTAGAGGTCACGGCGGAGACGGGATAGGTAACGATCCCCCGAGGGGTCCTAACCATCCTATGGCCGATTGTGCCCAACCATGTAATAAAAAATTCAATTAATATAATTTCAATTAAGAAAATATATAATTAACAGTAAAATAGGTGAACGTAAAAGAAGACGCCCTAAAGCTGCCACATCTATCCGGACAGCTCATGAGACCTTGAAGAGAGTCGGCTGGCCCATTCCAGTTGACTTTTCTGTTATAGACGGCACGTGGAACTTTGTCGGCCCACATAGCAAACACGTGGGTCAGGTGGTAGGGAATGCAGTACGAGAAGCTGTTCCTCCGTGCTACAGAGGATGGTCAGTTGTCCCCGACCATAACAAAGGGGTAATTATGCAGCGACTGCACCAGTTTTTTGAGTTGGAGGAGTGGAGGAGGCGAGATGATTGGAATGAGATTGTTAAGAGATTGAATACGATGACTTCTATGACCTACATTCGATGTAAGTCGGATTTGAAGAACGACTACTACTACACGAATGAAGATCCACCAGATGTTCTACCGGAGCATTGGACGGCGACGAAGAAGATGTTGGATGACGAGGCAGGTAGAAAATAATAATTTATTAATTATTTTATACGTCTTTCTTTATTAATTTTCTAACTATTTATTTATTATTTGTAACAGAGTCAGGCTGAGATAAACAAGAAGAATCGAGAGCTGCAGACAGTTCTGAGCAAGGCGGGGTCAAGGAACTCCTCCCAGACTCGGGAGGTGATTATAGAGGTATATTTTTTAATAATAAAAATATAATTTACTATTTTATTTAATTTAATTTTTTTACTAATTAATATTTGTTATTGTATACTGTCCAGGGGAAGCTGAAGACGGAGACGAAGGAGCCGTTGACTTTTTTAGATGATCAAACCCAGGAGGAGATGGAGCTTCCTCCTTTAAGCAGCTATTTCGACCACCTGTCTTACGATACAGCTACAGATATCTGGCGTGACCAGCGTTTGGAGAAAGCTAATGCAAGTTTTTTATAAATTGTTTTAAATTAATTATTTATTTTTAACTTTACTTTTTTATTAATCTAATTTATTTTTAAATTGAAATCTAATTACAGGGTGTTCTTCGGGAGAAGATAAAGAAGAAGGTTGTGCAGGCTGGAGCGGAGGGAGCTGAAGTTACTGTCCAGGAGCAGATGGATGCCATGCTCGAGACTATTATGGAGGTCCTGCACCCACCCAAGACAAAATACTGGGTGCCTACCATTGGTCCGGTCCGAAAATGATCCAGGACTCCTTCACAGCCGGACAGGGAGAACGAGGAGCTACTTAAGGCAATTCTGGCTGGGATGAACGAGCTTCGTGCGGCTCAAGGACTTGAACCTATACCGGATCCAACCTCCTCATCGACCGGGCCCACAACTTCTTCTAGTCGGCCGAGTCAACCCCGAGCATGGCTGACACTCTCTTCGAAGCGTTAAACGACATGAGAATCGCCCAAGGACTTCAGCCGATCAGCAAACCCGGGCCCACTAGTTAAGAGAGAGGAGATGAAGAGAGAGAAGATGAAGATGAAGACGAGCACCATTTGGGTGACGATTGATTTATGTTTGACTTTTGAGACTTTAAGTTTGAATTCTATTCTTATGGTTTGTAATTTTGAGACTTTAAGTTTATTTCGTATGTTTGACTTTTATTTTGACTACGTTTGACTTTGACTTTGACTCCACGTTTAATTTTCGTATCGAATTATCGTATTTTATATATATTTTTGGATTTTTATTTATTTGTAAATTATGCATTATATTTAAAATAAAAATAAATAACAAAAATTAAAATCTAAATTAAAAAAATAAAAATGATTTAAAAAAAAAATAATATTGAATAGCGACGACAATTGTGTCGTCGCTAACATGTAAATTAAAAAATTAAATAAACAAAAAAATAATAGCGACGACGTTACCGTCGCTAGTATTTTGTGGTTAGAGGATTTAAAAAAAGTAAAAATATATAATTAATAAGCGATTAAAAAAAAGTAATTCATTATTTAGCGACGATGGGTCTCGTCGCTAACTTGTAAAATTCACGACGCCAGGCCTCGTCGATAAAAGGCTGAGTGATTAGGGGCGAAATCACAACAATTCGTCGCTAATGGGACAAATAGCGACGAAGGGATAGAGACAACAGATTAGCGACGAGTTGTCGTCGCTAACCACAATTAATGACGAAATACGGGTAATTCGCGACGACCCGTGTCGTGGTTAAACATCGCGAATCCAGTAGTGATTGTTTTAAGAATTAGTTTTGGGTGACCTTCAAGGTTTTAGTAGTTTTTCTCCTATGAGCCTAATTATGTTTTTTTACCCAAAAATCCAAAGGTACTTGTTAATGGGTTTGTATTTTTTAATTAGTTTCCTATTTTTTAAAATAGGTTATCTATTTTAAAAATAGTTTGCATGTTTTCTTAATTAGTTGGGTGTGGTTTTTTAATGAGTTATGTGTATTTGTAATGGATTTTATGCATGTGTAACAGTCTAAAATTGTTGTGGGCTTTATTGATTAAATAATTTGTTAAGTGAATCTCTTGTTTTCCTTTTTCAGTTTTGGTTTCTAAGGTCAATTTTGTTGGTTAATTGATGGATGATTGTTAGCTTTGAGTTACTTGGTGGATAAAATCTCCTCGATTATTTTAGAGTGTGTGCTCATGTAGGATTTGTTTTGTCTCTGAAATAACTAGCGTTGTTTTGACTTATGTTCACAAAAAATTATTTTGGTTTAGTGGATGGGTATTTGGTAGTTTTAATCTGTTTGTTGGTTTTTAGTTTCCTTATTTCCATTGCAGTTGGAGATTTTCATTGTGAGGTTCTTTTAAAGATTTAGTTATCGACCACATCTAACTGCTAATATTATTATTTTAGCATTTTACCATCTCGGGTGGTAATATGTCTATTTTTTGTGATGCTTCGTTACCACTAGAGAACTTGAGAGAATTCTTTCCACGTTTAAGTCCATCATGGTCCCTAAGCTAATTATTCTCTTGCATCATCTCTTTACTGCTTAAAATCCTCAAAAATATGTGGAGAAAACACACTGAATCAGTATTAGTTGTTTTGTACAAAAGATACATACCAAAATAAAGTTTGTAAATATCCAGATTAGGGAATCTCCATAAGTTGTTCAAAATAAGATCTTTCAACTTTGTTACTCACAAAAAATTTCCTTTTAGTGGTTCATCCAGCACGTCACATTATGCTCCATAAACTAAGTAATATGAAGCATTGAGTGACAAATTAATTACTTAATCTTCAATTATATTCCTTGTTCGACGGATACTCTATTTTGGCAATCCAATATTCTAAAATAAATTACAATAAAGAAAAAATTGTATATATTATGCATACTGAAACAAATGTGACGACTTGGAGAAACGGGACCAATGGTATATAAGCATATAATAATTTAATTTATTTCTCAATTTCGTTTTTATTTGATGATGTTTTTTTGGAATAGTAGTACAAAAATAAACGACCATTATGTAAATTTACACAAACTAAGATAGATGATCTTTCAATGAACTTCTAGCTTAATGATCATCTTTCAGCTTAAAGTGTGAAAGAGGTGCTGGAATTGAATTTTCCAAGGTTTGAACTTCAAAAATACCAAATAATGCATTACGACCATCTTAAGACCCCTAAACTTTACAGAATTCTCTTTACCTAACGTTTTTATAAAAATATTTTATTTCCATCTGCAAGTGAAAAATATAACATCAATACACCGAGTAATAACCTGAGTAATAAAATTGATGCTTAATTAGTAGTCGTATCATAACATACTAAATCAGTGATATGTCCATCCTTCAACTATACACCACCATACATTTTACAACAACTTCATCTATGTTTGAAGATTTTAGATGTTAGTAATTCTTGTTTAACACCTTCAGGATTCATTGGCTGAAAAAGATTGTTAATTTAACAGGTTGTAACAATGGAAAAAGTAATAAATCATAATACATGGTGAACTGGAGTTGAACCTTTAAATCTTACGTTGAACCTTTAAAGCTTACAGTAAGTATCACATAAACTCTATACACATAGACCCTCAAACTCTACACAAATCACATGAACTCACACGAACACAGTTTATCATCTAAAATCTTATAAATTTAAACAAATTTGAACATCGTATATAAAAAATATACCAGATAGGAAGTGACGGAGCTCCAACATAAGCTTTATTGGTAACATATTCCCAAGCTCTGAATATAATATTGTTGACCTCCGGTTGGGTGGATATCTTTAGATAAAAAATGAAACTGATTTTGATTTTAACTGTTCTAAAATTCAACCTTTAGTAATGGAAAATATGTTGTTTTTCACTTGCAGAAATGAATGATGCGATAGTAGTTTAGTGAATAACAAATTATGTAGTTTACTAGACCTCTTTTGGCTGGGAAAGGAAGAATACATGATGTTGATAAGAATTTGGCCAAGAAATGGTAAAACATTATTTTTAAACGACATAAATTGTCCGACCAATATTAAAAAAAGGCACAACCTGCTTAAAAGTTACATTGTTGATAACATTTTGTCAAATATCTTGCGAATTCTTATTTTTTTCTTTTAACGCTAAATTACATGCCAAAAAACTCTTTCCTCTAGAGCTTATAGTATTTTTTATCGATATCAAGCAAATTTTTTATCATTCTCGTTTAACTCTAGTGGTAGAAAGCTCATCCATTCAACCAAAGATCATTTGTAAAATGGTGAACTCTTGGTTGGTGATGGAACATTCATTTTCCCTACATAAATAAAGTACATTCCATGACTCATAAATATTTAGTCAACACCTACAAATATTACTCAATTGAAACTAAACAATTAACATCATAACAGCTACAAATATTACTCAGTCTTTGATCTTTGTCTAGAAGGAACACTGAGCCAAACACATTATCATTTCATATGTTGTAAATCTAATCGCCATAGATGGAACAATCTATAATTAAAACTACACAAACATGTTACTTTTAGTTACACTATCAAAACAATACCAAATATTAATCAATCTCTAATAATTATGATTATTTACCTTAATGTAATTAATACTCAGTCCAACATATATCTGTCTCCACCCTTCTTTACCTAAATGTAATTATTACTTAGTCCAGCAAATATTTGTCTCCACTCTTGATCACAAATAAGATTAGTAAGTCCATCAATTGAGTTTCAAAAATGGAGCCCTCTTTTAGCCAAAGGTAAAAAATGCTCAACCTTAACCAAAAAGACATATTATCCATAATTTCTATGCATTATTAAACAATTCAACATACTTAAAAGTTTAATAATAAAAGAATCAACTTACATGCCTTTCCTACTAACAACATCTAAAGGATACGTTATAGTCTGTCTGAATAAACCAACAAGAGCTCCACATGAAAGACGCGTGAATAAACCAACAAGAGCTCCACATGAAAGACGCGTCAATGTAGAGCATTGTTGATCTTCAGGAGTCTTTGCGTTTTTAGTAAACGCATTAATTAAGATAATCTCTAAAAGTTCAAGTGTGAAATTTGAGCCTTTTTTATTCAGTAAACCCGAAAAAAAATTTGGGCCACATCATTTAGAAAACATGAAAGGATATTCAAGTTTAAAAAGCTCAATAAAAAGAAAGAGATAGTGGACATACCAAATTAAAAGCGTGTATTCGTTTTATTCTTTCAAAAATAGCGCCTCAACTTTTCATTTTCTACAATTTTACCTTGGTTTCGACGAAAGGATCCTTTTGCAATGTTGCACGGGTAATTGATTTCTGATTTATTTCTCAATTCATTCAAACTCAAAAGCATAACTTTTCCTTTCTAAATGTAGTCTATTTTGAAACTATTGTATAAGAAATTTTAACACTCATTGTTAATTTTGAAAAAGATTAATTGATTTCGAAGTATAGAAGAATACAAATCATTATTGTCTCGGTTGCTTCAAGCTTCATTTTAGGTGCTTATATCTCAATATAGAAACAATGAGACATGATTAGGCTCTTGTTATGGAAATAGAAAAACTAATTTTTGCAAACAACATTTTTGGTAAATTGAGAGTTTAACTCATATGTCAATTGTACTCCTTTTGCAGAATTTTGAATTAGATTTTGCCAATTCACGAGTAATTACAATTTCCAATTCAGCCGCTCAACAATGAAAAAGGGTCCATGTCATCATTAGATTTTGCTAATAATGATTTTGTTTAGTATTATTAGTATTAGTATTAGTAGAATCATTCCCACTTTATTTCTTCTTTGCATTATCATTATCATGCTTGTGCGATTCTTCATTTCCATTTGTAGGAGCTGCTACTTCTAATACAATACTTGCCTTCTTCTTTTCTCTTTTTCCTTGAGGAAAAAATATCCCCAAAAAGTATATTTATCAATGCCACGCTATTACAAATTTACAATACTAAAATTAGTCAAACATGTTACTCTTCAAACCTCATAATTTAAAAAAAAAACACTTACTCTGAGAATTGTTGTCTAAGACAGTTGATGGAAATACAAGTAGCTGCTATCCATGTACACATATACTCATCACTAAATCCTTTGCTACTAAATACTCCAACAAGAACAAGTATTTCTCACATCTAAGTATCATATACATAACATAAAATGAATAAACCTGATATAATTGATTGATAATGTTTATCAGGAAGAAAATACTCTTGATTCTTAAAGTAATTCCCACGAGGTATAAGTTGAAATTGAAGAAGTCCAGACATTATTTTTGAGAGATAGCCTTTAAGTATACCTTGTTGGGTTTTTTTTTTGGTCATTGACAGGTCATGACCTAATAAAGTTGGGATCATGGAAAATAATGAAACTCAGTATTAAAATTGTGAAATAATATATTGAAGATACTTATAAATGTATTTTGATATCTTCACTTAGTAAACTAAATGCTGAATGGTCTTTCATCTTCTTTTCCTCTAAGACTTATATAATAAAAATATGTAGTACACTAACCTGCCAGTTCAACTCCACCAACCATAACATTTCCCTGCCCTTGCCCATCCTGGTGCACATGCTCACACTTTAACCGTAGTTCTACCAGTGTAATACGGCGTTCCAGGTCAATAACCTACATTATCCACGAACAAGTTGTTAATCATGTATATAAAATATAACTTAAGCTATAAACATGCATGGTTTACTTGATGTCCCTTAACCCAGTTGACGGTATTACTCTAAGGCTTCTTTGTCACATACTTTATCTTCCAATTCAGGAACCTCGGGTACCAGTCACGGTACTTGGGCTCCATCACCGTGATGTGTTCGAGAAATGAAGACTGCAAATATTGATAACTTTTAGCGGGTTTTCCAATTTAATAATTACACTACTAAAAATACAGAATACGCATCGTGAAATATTGTAGATCATACATGAATGAATAGGATTCAGCACAAAATCTACTATTGTGGCCTAATCGTAATAACCAACATGTATGCTCAACTTCCTGCTTATAGCAAAACCGCATTGTTCTGTGTTGTAGCATTTCAAGATCTCGCATATATACTTGCCATCTTTCTTAAAAAATCTCGCACTTCAAGATTTATCATATATTTCCTTGTCGTATGGATACCTCGTATCAAGAGATAAAAGGGTAGGACACACATCCATGAACATTGATCACCGCCTCAAGTGATGATCTATATTGGATTTCTGCAACACCTGGATGGCCTACACACAAATCAATACACCAGATCAACATATTACTTATCAATGTGTAATGTATATTTTAGAGGTCCATCAAAAAGCGTACATGCATTCCCAATTGATGGGTTATACATAAAAAAACATGGTATTACTCGTGGATTTATATAAAACGAAACACACATCATACAATAGCGTAAAACATATTTATCATATCATGTTCCTTGCATTAAAGTGGGTTAAACACTTTTTAACAATGAGTGTAAAGACTTTTCTGGCAAACACTAAACAATATCGGCTCATATGCACAAACCAAAAACGAAACACAATTATCACCACATGCAAAACATCTTAATAACAACAAACTATAAACACCTTGTACCCTGAACTACCTTTTTGTCGATTTTATCCAACATTAATGATCAGAATGTGTGCAGACTTGATTACATAATAAAACTGTTATTCTTTATTGTGTATTTAATATTTCTCCACATAACTTTTAATAGTGTATACATAATCTTTAACCTCCCACACTTTGTTACTTGCTTTTACTCCCTTAATCCAAATTAAACACATACTCATTACCAAACTAAAATTGACAATCTTTAGAAAATTAAGTACAACATTAATGGTTGTCATTTGTTATTAACCACCACCAATGAGAAAGCATATGTTAAGAATTATGACGCAACAAAATTCCATATTTGAAGAACCAAGCAAATTAATAGAGTTACCTGGTTTATTATAGTAAATGTCCAATTTGATTGAAATTTCATAACCAACAATCATTGTCCTATAAATTAAATAATATTATAAATTATGCATCATTGAAAATATAATCTTAACACTAGTAACACAAACAACTTTTTTTGTGAATTATATAGCATGACTTTCTATTAAAAAAATGGAACAATCTAATCTCATATATGTGTTATATTTTTATGATGAGTTAATAAAGTAATGGTCTTTAAACCGATTACAAAACATCAATATCTAAATCAAATACCTAAACTTGAGAAAGTACATTTTTTCGACACTAATATTTTTCGCTTTAATATCTTCTATGTTAGTGGTTTCATTAATTAAGTCATGCATTTTAATGTAAAAAGTTCATATGTTGCTCAAAAAAATTAGGATATGCTAAGATCAGGCTGGCCTAAGTTTATTAAAACAAATAAACTACACCTTAGTTTTTTAAATTTATGGTATATAATGATTATATATATATATATATATATTTTGCATAAATGTGTTTTTTTCTCTATTAAAATATAAGTTATTTTGCATATATAACAAATTAAAGTGAAATTCATTCAAAAAATAATAATATGTGAGACCTATAGTGCTATTTTTTTATAGTATAGACACATATATTTGGGTTTTTACATTTTATACGAATTTATAGTGAAATTCATGTAAGAGTGATTGTGAGAACTATCCCTTGAAAAATGTCGAGGCTAAGATAAATCACACACCTTTATTAAGAGAATATCTCATGGGTTTCACCTTAAAATCTTTCTTGTTATTATCAATTTATGGGTTTCACCTTCATATAATTTTTTTTTTGACATTCTAATAGATTTTTCACCATGCTGAGAGCCTTTATATGATGAGGAATTTTTTGAACTTACTTAAAGACTTTTTCGGGTTTAGAGATTTTTCATGCTCAAATACTTTTATGCTCATAAATATTTATGCTCAAATATATTTAGATATTATTGATATTTAAGTTGGAAGCTTGAAATCTATGTTATCGTACCAATTAAAATTATTTGAGTAATAAAATGATACTTAAACATGATGTGGACTTTAAAGTCTACCAGTGGGTTACTAGAGGAAAATATGGTCAATTCAAACATGGTAGGTCATTTTGTGTACATTTTGAGATATACAAGACATCATTTTGATGTGTTTATAAGTTTGATAAGGGATTTATCCTTTTATTTGACAAGTTTTGAGTTGTTAATTAATAAATATGTTTGTGGAGCAATTTAAGATAATGTGTGCGCTAAGTGTCCAACTTCTAGGAACACGGATTATACGAGACCCCAAAATGAAACTAAAAAGTCAGAAAGTCAAGGAAAAACTCAAGTGAAGTCGTAAATGAGCCAAATGTTTTGTGAAAAACTCAATAAAAATTAACCGCAAAACATCTCCATCAACTTTGAAAATTTACAAAAAGTAATTGGTGAGAATTATGATCATTATACTTACAAATAAGATAGATCTTGGAGTTTAATTCACGTGAGTCGAACTATTCGCAAATCATAGATGAATCGAAGAAATTGTGGACATTTTATAATGAATACCCACTTAACATATTGGAGAGCTTAGGAACGCTTGGAGCAAGGAAAGAAGTATGGGAAAGACCAATTTCATCAAATCTTTCTTAAACAGTAATTTTTTCCCCTTTTAATTATAAATATCCTTTTTATTGTTTTTCTTTCTCCATATATAAATCTTTAGCTAGAGATTAAACATATATCAAACCTTTCTGAAATTGGAATATATTTTAGAAATTTTGGATTACATGTAAATTAAATAAGATTTTGGATATATTGTTGATTATATGTCTTATGCTTAATATTTACTCAAATGATTTGGCCAATTAATTGAATTTTTTAGGTACTATATTACGCCCATGAGGAGGGGCTTATTTTTAAGAAATAAATTTAACGTTTTAGTAAAATTTTAGAACTGAAAGATGTAAACTAGCTAGATACTTTCACAGGGTTAGTACGTTATGCGTTTTATAATTATATATGGTCACTCACGAAAGGTTACTAAGATTTGATTAAGTCCCTCCACTTATTTGGAAGGAACTTAGGGTGTCTTTAGAATCCGATTTAGAAAGTGAAATACTCAGTTTACTCTTAAATCAACAATAGTCACATGTTATGCTAGTGGTGAATAAGCTATCTTGAGATATATCTCAGCATATCTCATCTTATTATTTTTTTATTCTTTAGTTTCATCTTCATAAATACTTATCTATTTATTTCATAGTTAATATTTTATATTTCTTAAAACTAACACAAAAGGCTTTCCTTTATTTTAGTTTTCTTTTAACGACAATATTGATTAAAGCTAAAAGTACACATATAACTCTTAATTCACTGAAGACTATATATTATCTTTTTTACTAGTTGTTGTGACTCGTACAGTTGTGAGTTATCCTTTTGTAGGAGAAGATTAGTTTATATTAGGAGACACTAACATTGGTTGTTTAAATTGATCCTCTATAATACAAAGTATTTTCCAATAGGATTTGAGTCAGGATTCCACAGTGGAGCAGTTTGACAATTTTTAGTTGAATAATAACTTTATCCTAGTACGTGGATAAACTAAGGGTAAATATATCTTTTTGACCCTCTTAGTAATCTTATTTAATTTATGCTACTATAATTATAGTAAAATTTCCAAAAATATATTTAGATGGAAACAAATACAGAAAATAATTTTTTAATTATTATTTTATGTGATTTAAGAATAAATATTATTTCTTATATTAGAATAAATTAATAATTCAAATTCAAATGAAAAGAAAATAATATTTTATTATTACCTTGTTTTATGATTAGTTATCAAGGGTGACTGAAATATATGGGGTCTTGGAGACAAATTACATGGCATAAAAGAACTTATTAATAAATTATTTTCTTCAAAGAGATAATGCAAAAACTTTGATCTTTTGACCTTTGATCCAAACTTTGTATCTATGTGATATTTGCAAACAAGAAAGGCTTGATGGTAGTAATTAAACATCATGGTTTCAAGAATTTCGTAAATGATCTTGCTTTAGGCGATAGTATGGAATAGAGAAGCGCAAAAACTATAATAGAGAAAATAAATGATAAAGATGAAAACTAAAATAAATTCATTATCGTTTGCAAAAATAATATATAAGTATATAGCGATGTATACATGGAAGGCAATGTGTATTTACCGAAAAGAAAAATCTTGGAATTCTTATATAGGCAATGATGATTATCCTTTTTATGTAATGATGGAAAATCTTAAAAATGTAACGAAAACGAAGAGACATGTTAGCTATTTCGTTGATAATCTCGTTTCCCATTGAAAAGGACCATCCCAGTTCTATCATAATTATTTGAAATGTAATATGTATCTTAAATCAGAAGGATCATTATAGTGAAGTATCCTGAAAAAAGCACACTTTCATAAACGCTAATCTATTTAAAAGAATATATTACAATTTAATGGGGTATTTGATAAGTCGAAATGTCTTTGACCTGATATTTTAAAGTATGGGGTATCCAGACTTGACAAAGTTATGCATAAAAGCAAATAAATATTCCAATGGTTGGAAACTCATACAAAATATCAAAGATATGAGGATAATTGAAACGATTTAATCTTATCATTTGTACAGCTGATATCATATGTGGTTTTATCAATGACAACCTCAGATTCGTGTCGATCTCAAAGAAGACAAGAGTCCAATTGTTGATCTTCGTAGATATATTTATAACCACCCTATGAACCTATAAATACATACATATTGTAAAGTATGATGAATCAGAAATATTGTATAACAAAATTTATACAAAAATCTTTATTTCTTACTATTTTATGTATGTGGTAGAATATGCTCTATTAGATGGCTTAGTTGTAATCTTTGGTTAAATAGTTGAAATGGAGAAATTAAAGATGTAATTTATTTAAAAAGTGGTGTTAGAGGGGCTTTGCAGCTCAATTTCGTTTAGTGATAGAGTGATCCAACAAGGGATGTCAATGGAGTAGGTCTAGGACATGTGTACCTAACCACACACTTCACCATCCAAAAGAAAAATATGTCTCACAACACCTCCCATCCCACGTCTTCATCTCGCCTCGTTCTTTAGACCTCAGTGGGATTGGGTTCTACATGCGATTCACCTATAAAACAAAAACTAAGTTATACTAAGAAAGACATTAAGGTACAAAATTTGTTTTAAATTCAGGATTATACAAATAATAAATAATCTAAATAGTCTAGTACGGAAGGCTAAACAAAAGTGTTAGAGAAATATAATCTCTGTATCTCATTCATGATTATGATCCAATGCTATGTTTACACTACAGCGCGCGTGGTCTTTTGCGAGGAACGATTCCGTCGCTAAAGACCGAAAAGGTCCTCGCTAAATACCTGTTTGGTCTTTTGCGAAGAGAAGTCCTCGATAAGACTTCGTCTCGAAAGGCCCCCCCAATTGGGACGACTTCACGTGTCGTCGTAATTAACAAGCTCTTTTACGACGACTTTGTCCTCGCTAAAGACCTGGTCAATTGCGACGACTAAGTCGTCGCGATTGCTATTCAACTCTTTAGCGAGGACTTTGACCTTCTTTCTTGCGACGAAAGTGTCCTCGCTAAATAGCTATATTTAGTTTTTATTTAATTTTTATTTCAATTATATAATTTTTTTTTCTTTTTTTCTTTTTTTCTTTTTTTCTTTTTATTTTTATTTAAATTTGAATTTTATTTTTTTATTTCTATGTATGAAAAGAGAAAAAATTATACAATACGAAAATTAAATAAACCGATATTCAAAGTCATACAAACGAATGTCAAAGTAATAAAAAGTAAAAAATTACAAACCATAAATCAAAAATAGTAAAAGTCATAAGAAGTCAACATAAAGTCTAAATAAAACAAACTATCAACCAAATAACACACCATCTAAGGATTAGATAAATCTTCCTCTTCATCTTCATCTTCTTCTTCACCTTAGTCTATAAGATGGAGTCGCGAGCTGGACGGAGCAGAGGTAGTTGGTCGGGCTCGGGGTCGGGCTCCAAAGGGACTAGCATGAGAACCGGATGGATTGCTGGATGGAGGGACTAGTGCTTTCTCGTGACCACGTTCCTCTCGGCACCTGTTGATCAAGGTGATGGGTGTACTCATCCATGAGTCCATCGCCTCCTTAACAGTGGAAGCCGAGGATCTCGAAATATCGTCTAACAACGGGTCCTTGCTTATGGAGACAAGAAACTCGTTCAGGGACTTCATCAACCAATCGTAGTTCCGAAGCATGATATCTCTTAACGGATCCCAAGCATTAAAAGACCTCCTCTTCTCCGGAAGCGGGTGGCCAACTACCGGGATCTAGTAGCAGGTCCCGTCTCCTAAACAGAGTCGAGACGCCTCCATCACGGCGTCTACGTGCTCCTGTTGCGTCATGGGAGGGGTACAAGATAAGTCTTAGCTTTGGCTTTGTGATTCCCGAACTCTATTCTCAAGAATCTCCCTCAACGCTCCCTGTACAATAAAATAAATATATTAAAATAATAAATTGTACGATATATTAAAATATTAAACTTACGTCTGCTCTTACGTACTTGGGACTCCTCCACCCGTTCTTTTTCTTGCTCTACACGATCTTGAAGAAGAATTCGTTTATCTTTGGTAGAGGCACCGATTCGATGTTATCCCCAGCCACTGGAGGAGGTTGACTACTCCCCTATCCCTGTAAAAAGTCAAACAGTCAAAAAAATTTATTTTAATAAATATTTTTAAATTTTTTATTACGTCCATCAGATTATCCCTCCACCTAGTATAGCTCTTAGACCCGGCATCGCTTAGGTTTTTAAGTAGCTCCCTATTATCCTTATTCACTTGAGCTTGATGTTACTTTTAAAACAACGAATTAGTCAATTAAGATAATTTTTTAATTAATACAAGTTAAAAAGTACAATCACCTGAGCTCGCTCAGAGTCGCACATCTCCAAGGTGAGCTCCTGGAAAATCTAGAAACTTTTGCACCTTCAACCACTCTAGAAACTCACGTCGCTTATCGACTGTCATCACATACTTTGCACGTGGCATAATCGTCTTACCACGTGAATCGACAAATAATCACAAATCAGACTTGATGTTCATGGCTTGCAGATCTTTGCTCAACTTCACGTTATCTTTGTTAATTTTCCCATCTAAACCCACAACTGTGCCTAGAAGAGCATCACAAACATTCTTCTCACAATGCATCACATCGATGTTATGTTTTGACAAGTTTTTAGACCAATACGGTAAACGGTTGAATATACTCTTTTTCTTTCAATTCGACTCGCGCGACCCCATTCTCTTTACCACTTTGCCACCGAAGTCCTTGTGTTTCCCAGGAAACACAATCAACAACCCATCTCACTGCGTCTGAATATCTGCAGGAGTAATTTTTCGGGGGGGGGAGGGGGCTATTATAAGCTTTAATGTACGCAATATCGTTTGTCCGAAACCGATGGTTCAGGGGCAACCACCTTCTGCAATCAAAATAAACAACTCCTTTTTAACCTGCACGGAAGGGGTATATTCCATGCATTCGGGGCAAGCTAAGTATCCTTGACCCGACCATCCTAAAGTGTACGATCTCGCTGGAAAATCATTCGTCGTGAACAACAAACCAACCTTCATCACAAATACCTCCTTCTTATGTACATCCCATGTAACTATCCATGTACCCCACAATGTTTCCAACTCATCTATAGCCGGATGGAGAAATATATCCATATCTTTTCCAAGCGAATGAGGACCCGTAATCAAGAGGGTAAGCATAAACGTGGATTCTTTCATGCATAACCAAGGCGGCAAGTTGTATATCGTCAATATAACCGGCCACACGATGTATGGGTTGTTTTGCATGGAGAAAGGACAAAACCCATCGATACCCAAACCAAGGCGTACGTTACGTGGTTCACTAGCAAACTCAGGATTTCTCTTGTCAAATGTTTTCCAACTATGACCATCAATAGGATGACTCAACATGTTTTCGTCGGTACTCTTTCTGGTATGGTGCCAAATCATATCTTTTGCGGTGTGTCTAGAAGAATACATTCTATTATAACCTAGGCGCAATCGGAAAATAACACGGCTTTTTATGCGCCACCTTCTTCCCCTTCTTCGGGTCCCACCTTGATTCTCCACAAACTGGAAATTTCTCAAGATTCTCATTCTCTTTGTAAAACAATGCACGATCATTCACATACACGTCGATCGTGGTGTATCCCATGCCCAAACTTTTCAACTTTTTGTTACAGTATGCATAAGAACCTGGTAAGTTATGAGGTTCTGGCAAAATATAACCCAACAACGGAAGAAGTTATGTAAACGAGGTGTTCGTCCACTTGTTCCTCACTTTCACATGCATAAGCTTTGCTATGAAATCCAAAAAACTCATCTTAGTACAACCGGGGTACAAATCTGTCTCCATTTCCTAAACAACGCGTCGAACGACCCACGATCACTTTCATTGACATTCTCGTCATGCATCTCGGTGTTACCAGAATTCCCACCAGTTTCAAACGTTGGTCCCAAATCATGAATTACATTACCCATTACATTATCTTTATTTGGTTGATCCACGGGAATTGCTACCTCCTCGTATTTCGTCCAAACCTCATACTCTGACCAAATACTCCACTTATATAGAAGCCCTTGAACAACGGCTAGTGTAAACTTTCGATTATTATAACAACGACTCCACGGACAATGTATTCTACCAGCGTGATCCGAACTATTGGATGCAAACTCAATGAACTGTATTATACCATTTATATATTTCTCGTAACCTTATTCTTTGATTTAATCAAACTCTTGTCCATTCTCTAAAGTAAATTAAGACACTAATTATTATTTCAAATGGATAAATGTAAATACTACTTAAATCATACGATTACAAAGATTTACATCAATCCCAATATGTTATGAAAAAGTAATTCTGGCCCCTAAATTTTATAAAATTGTCAATTATACCCCTAAAGTTCTTTATATGTCACTAATGAACCTAAAGTTTAATAAATTTCACTAAGGCACCTTAAACTTCAATAAACATCCAATTTTACCACTAAAATTTATTAAATTTCTATAAGGCACCTCAAGTTCAATAAATATCCATTTTTTACGACTAATGTTTATTAAATCTCTCTAAGGTACCTAAAGTTCAATATATATCCATTTTTTACAACGAATGTTTATTAAATTTCTATAAGGCACCTAAAGTTTAATAAAATTACAATTTTACCACAAAATTTTACTAAATTTCTATAAGGCACTTAAAGTTTATAAATATTACACTTTAACCAATAAGGTTTATTAAATTTCAATAAGGCACCTAAAGTTTAATAAAATTACATTTTTACCACTAAATTGTATAAAAATCACTTAAAGGCAAGTAAAGTTTTTAAACAATACTCTAAACCACCTAAAGTTTATTCAAATATTAGTTTTACCTCTAAAATTCTATTAATACAATACGACTCCTAAAGTTTATTATTATTACAATTTAACCCCCATATTTAATTAAAAATATACTAATGCATCTAAAGTTTAATAAAACTACAATTTTATCCCTAAGGTTTTTAAAAATTATAAAAAGACCTATAAAGTTTATTAATTTGTCATTAAATTAATTATAATCATAAATAATTATAAAGATACCCCTAAAAAATCTAAGTAGTTCCAAAACACCCTTAGATTAATTTTCAACTAAAAAAAATTCATCCAAATTTTTTATAAATCAATAACGAAATTAAAATTGAAACACAGAATTATTGAATAATTACTATATAACAAATCGAACAATATATCTCACATAAATCAATAAACACAAATTCTTTAACTTATATAATACAATATATAACAATAATTTTACAATATAAACAAATGAAATAAAAAATATAGAAAATACCTTTTTTGGAGTAATTGATGAAATATAATTGCTTGAAAAAGTGCCAAAGAATAGTTAGAAGAATCGTAGAAGCTTCGTTATTAGTTGATCCAGAATTTTTTTGGGGATTAGGGAAACAAATTGGGAGAACTTTGGGGGTTTTTTGAAGGTTTTGTTCGCAATTAGTGGTCAACTGCAGAGTGGCTGTATTTAATACGTCGAACTCTTTAGCGAGGACAAGGAGTCGTAGCTAAAGACCTCCAAATTCGTCGCAAAAGACACCCTTAGGCGAGGACCACATAGTCGTTGCAAAAGATGTGACCCTTTTGCGACGACTTGTAATGGTCACTTTCTTTTTTCTTTTTTTTTTAATTGCGTGAATTCTCCCGATTTATATGCGACGACTTTGTCGTCGCAAATAGTGTCCTCGCTAAAGACACCGCGTGTAGTAGTATTACCTACTTAGAAATTTTTATTTATTTGGGAGTTGAAATTTAGCAAAGATCATGAATTCCTGATCATAATGCAATGCTACTATATTTTATAATATTAAAGAACGTGTAAAGTCTTTTATATAGAGTGTGTGATAAATAAGTAAAAGAATAGACAAAATATTATTAATTATTATTTTGCTTACATCAGTATGAAATTACTATTATTTTACTTAAAACTTATATTTATACTATATATTTTAGGTTTTAAATTCAATTTTAATTAATTGTAAGTGTAGAATTTCAATCGGGTTTGGAAAATAATCCCTGGAACATACCAGTTACCTATTTATAACTGGGTGGGGTGATTTAGAAAAATCGCACCCTATTGACATTTCTAGATCCAATGAATATATGCGAGCTGCAGATGTGTAACCTTCGGCGGCAGATGTAAATTTTCGGACCAATAAGGTAAACGATAGAAAATACTCTTTTTCTTCCAGTTCGTCTCGCGAGGACCTGTTGTCTTCATCACCTTGCCTCCAAAATCCTTTTGTTTGCCGGAAAACACAATGGGAAGGCCATCTAATTGTGTCTGAATACTAGCTGGACTATATTTATTCGGTCGCTTAGTAGAATTGGTTGCCGGGTACAAAACACATTCTTTTCTAAACCGATGTCCAGTGGGTAACCAACGTCTATGGTCAAAGTAAACTACACCTTTTTTCACACCCAATGACGGTGTGGAATCCATGCATTCTGGCCAAGCCATGTAACCTTGACCCCGACCATCCTGAAGTGTATGACCGAGCGGGGAAATCATTAGTCGTGGACAACAGACAAACCTTCATAGTAAACTCTTGCTTTGTATGGGCTTCATACGTAAGGATCCCTTTACTCCACAACTCGTCCAACTCATCTATCATAGGACGGAGGTAAACATTTATGTCCTTACCGGGTGAACGAGGACCCGGAATCAACAAACAAAGCTGAAATGTGGTTTCCTTCATGCATACCCACAGTGGCAAGTTATAGACGGTTAATATGACAGGCCACATGCTGTACGAGTTGTTTTGCATAGAGAAAGGACAAAATCCGTCGATACCGAGACCCAAAAATACATTATGAGGTTCGCTAGCAAACTCAGGGTGTAGCGCTGCAAATCTCTTCCAACTATCACCATCAACCGGATGACGCAACACATCCGGATCGGCACTCTAACCGGTATGGTGCCAAATCATGTCTTCAGCGGTGTGCTTTGAAGCATATAGTCGCTGTAATCTGGGAGCAATCGGAAAATAGCGGAGCTTCTTATGCGGTACTTATATACCCTTCTTTAGGTCCCATCTAGACTCGCTACAAACTGGATACTTATCGAGGTCTTTATACTCTTTATAAAATATGGCACAATCGTTCAAAAAAACATCGATAGTAATATACCCCATACCCAAGCTTTTCAACTTCTTGTTGCATGCATCATACGAATCGGGCAAAGTGTGAGGTATGGGAAAAATACGACCAACCAACTCCAATAACTCGGTGAATGACGTGTTAGTCCACTTGTTCTTTACTTTTACGTGCATAAGCTTGGCAATGAAGGTCAATGAACTCATCGCTTTACAACCCGGATATAATTCTGTATCCAATTCGTCAAACAGTTTTTCAAAACTACTTGGAATTTCTGCGTCTCTCATCTCGGTGTCACCCTGATGACCGCCAACATCGTAACTGTGTCTCACATTGTCATAAACCTCAGCAATTTCATTAACTATATTCGGAATAGGGTTTTCTTCGGGAACGACGGCTGCTCACCATGTTTTATCCAAACCCGATACGACTTCATAATCCCTTCATTATAAAGGTGGTTTGTAACCGTCCGAGAGGGTAATCGACGATTATTTTTACAATAGTTACACGGACAATAAATATGATCTTTATGTTTCAAATGTTGTTTTGCATATGCGATAAAATCCAGAACCCCAATCCGTAGCATCCATCGAACTCTTATCCAAAGCCATCTCTTTACAACAATTTTAGATAACTAGACAACTACATTCATATGAAAATAAAATAAATAATTATTATAACCCAATTGATAAAATGAAAAAAAATTACAACACAATGAATAAAAATAACACAAATTACAAACCAATGGCTTGAATATAATTACAAACCAATAAATAAATAAAATCACATCAAATAAATAAATAAATAAAATTACATCACAATAAATAAATAAATAAAATTACAACACAATAAATATATAAACAATTTCATATAATTAAATACACAAATACAAAAATATATGAAACATAATATATGAAATAAATGAATGTATGCATGATTTATACACAATATATAACAAGACAATCAAAAAATATACAAAATCATAACCTATAACAACTAATACACAATTCAAAATTCATGCATAAAAAAAATTAAAAAGTTTGAAATTTAGGAAAATACCTTGCATTGATGGAAGAAATTGGAGATTGATTATGAAGTCCCAACCTTGATGATGTATTACTAAACCTAAGTCCATAATATTGCAAGAATTAGACCAAATATGATCATAATAAAAAAAAAATATTCAAGAATTTACCTAATATTTGTGGATGAAATTGTGTATTGAGGATGCCCCACCTTGATTATAAGCTTGCAAATAGTTAAAGATGAATTGGAGAAGGTATTGCAAAAAATTTGAATGAGATTGATTGATGTTTTTGGGAGAAATTGGGAGAAAAAATGGGGTTTTTGGGGTTTAAGGAGATAAAAATACAGTCTGTCCTGGCATATATGCACGTCAAATTTACCGACGACACGTAAAACCGTCGATAAACATAATCTGTCGTCGGTAATTTTTAAACTTACCCACGACTTTCAAAGTTGTTGGTAAATTACCGACGACAATTCAAAACAAAAAAAAATTAAAAAAATAAAAGGAATTAGCGACGGCGTTTGTCCTTTATCCACGAGACTTGTCGTCGGTAAATTACCGGCGAAAGTTTCTCGTGGGTAATTTCTTGTCGTCGGTAAATAACAAAAGTAAACCGACGAGTTTACGTGTCGTCGGTAAACAGTCGTGCGTAAATCCCCGATCTGTAGTAGTCCTATACTATGAAAAAATTGCATTATATGTCCCTATTTTATGAAAATAACCATACCAGGTACCTATGCAGCCAAAAATGAACAATAGATTCCTATTTTATACTAAAAAATGATCTATAGGTCCCTGTATTATGCAAAACAGAATACTAGGACCCTATACTATAAAAAAATTCCATTATAGGATCCTATATTATGCAAAAAAAATACTAGGTCTCTATAGTATGCAAAGTATGCACGTAAGTCCCTATCTTATGAAAAACTGTATCTAGCCCCTATACTATGCAAAAATTGAATGATAAGTCCCTATATTATGAAAAAATCGTACGAGGTTCCCAAAAGTGCACGATAGGTCTATATATTATGCATAAACAATACTACATGTTTCTATATTATGAAAAGAATTACCAGGTCCTTATACTATGCAAAAATTGCAGAATAAGTCCAGTCCCTCTAACATGCAGAAACCATACGCGATTCCTATATTATGCAAATATTGTACTATATGGTCATATGTTTAAACATTTCAACCATAGGGAGTTTTTTGACGTTTTGTCATACCAAAGGGATATTTAATATATTATCGTTGACTAGTTTGTTCTATGCACTATTTACAACACTATATAAACACTTCAACTTTTCCTAAACAATCCTAACAAAACATTACTAAACATTTTTTGAGAAACCCTCCATTATTTCACGCATTTGCGTAACATTATTGAGTAAATAAATAAAAATCAACTCAAGTTTTGAATATATATATATATATATAATATTTTATTAAGTCAGTGTTTAGTTCATATAACATAAAATTCATCAAAAAATTTATGTTATGCAAAAAAATATTAAGTTTTGCAAGAGGATTTGCTGGTATTACCAGTCAATTTTAATTGTGTTTTTTTCTAGAAAAAAAGATAGTGAAGTTTGTTTAATGACAAACTAAATTCATATTGGATCTTTAAGTACTACCAAATACATTTACATCATTAGATATTTTAACTTAACAAAAAAAAAATAACATAAAATAAATATAAATAATTGACTTTTATTTTATATTTAATAAAAAGTATGAAATGGGAAAATAGAAGGATTGTTTAAATAAAGTTTCTATATATACCTAAAGTACTCATTTTCTCATTTTGTTTAAATTTCATTTACTCAATTTATTTTAGTAAATTTAGAATAAATAAAGATAATGTAAATGTAAATTGAAAGATAAGAAAATACAAACACACTTATTAAAAACTATATATTTAAGTACATCATCAATTAATTTTTAAAACCAAAATACTCAGTGCATGTATAATTAAAAAATGAAAGAACATAATTAATATTTATGTTGTAAATAAATAACCTAATGATTAATGACAAAGTAAAAAACAACTGGAACAATTATAAAAAGATTATATAAAGTTGAACTTGTCGAGAGATAGCCAACGTTTCAAATGATGCAATGAAAATATATTTTGAAAGGAAAGCAGAAGGAACAAGCAACACGCAAAGAAAGATGATGATTAAGAGAATATAAAGGAGTAGAAGAAAATAATACAATAGCTGTGTAATCAATATATATATTTAGAGGCGGGCGTTTAGGGTTTCATGGTTATATTCATCAATAACAATATAATTTTTTTTCTTTTTAAATGATTATCTATTATATTCTCAGTAAAACAATCTCGAGATTCTCACGAGATTCAAGTTTCACGTCTCTAGGCTGAAAGATCTATTTCCAAACTTTGTCCAAATAGTCCAAAACTTCACATCATGTATGGAAAATATGTGTAGTCTCTAGATCTAAATGCATAGGACCTATGATAGGACATATGTAAAATGAGGAAGCACAATACCCATAAATCATGCCCAAAGGAATATGTGTATGGAAGATATTACCGAAGTAGAGAAGGTCGGGATCAACTACGATCAAAAAATTGTGTCGACAAATTTATAATAGTGAACCTAACACTTGTAGGATAGTCAATAAATATATGCCGAGAATACTTGTGCTGCCAAGTATCACGCCAAGTATCACACCAATTGATATTCATCTGGTACCGACATGCACATACATTACGTCTAAAATATGGTGTTCATTACAAAATTAAAAAATTCTTATAACTGAGTCTTTCCATAGGTTATAGTATTTCGGACTATAGCACACTCTATCTAAAGTTTTACCCAACTTACAAATCAACGGAGAGCACAATTTTTGTACAAGATAGTCTTACCGAAATATTACTCACTCTAACCTTTTCCCAAAATAAGGATATAGACTACAATCCTACGTATATAAGTTTTTCATTGAAACTTGCAAATATGAGAATTTTAGACCAAGTTATGGTTTATCTTGATTTCACTCGAGTCCTGCCAAACTATGAGCTTCAAATTCGTTTATTATACCAGCCACATTACGGCTCATAAAAGCGGAATAAGAAAGGGTGTGGGGTCAAGAAAAATTCTCCAAACACACTCGACTTCTATCGTAGTGAATAAATAGTCAAATAACATTTCAGTGATGGTCTACAAAAAATAGGGTCGATCAATACATAAACTCTCTACTTTTCCTCCTCGTCCGCGTAAGATTATCTATTAACTCGTTAGCGTGAATTGCTAATAAATAACCTCCCATAAAGTTTAACGCCAATATTCTAATATACTCTTGTTTCCTCTACTTTCCTTCATATACATGCAACATATCATCAACACTATACTTCGTAATCCCCAAAGATTCAAGATCATCAGTCGAACAATCATACTCAAACTCAAACTACTCGTATTCAAATTCTGGAGTCTTAAAAACATCATAATAAACATTTATTTTTGAAATGGATTTTTTGATACATTTGGTGTTGTATTGTTCAAGTTGCTTTTAGTACTGTGGAGATTCACGTAATCCTCTTAAATATGAACCTTGCATGGTGTTCATATAATGTCAATTTTTTGGCTCTTACACAAAAAAGAAACAATTTACGGCAGTTTCAGCTAGGATATCATAACCACACTTCGATGATTGCACACGAACGTGTGAATATGATCAATATAGGAACGGGTATTCGCCACAACTAACTCAATATAATGACTTCATGCCTTTTCGATTCATTAGGCGACAACTATTAAAAAATCAAGGGTGTTTTTTTTAACAAAAACCAATCACTATCATATGGATACTGCCCATTGTTTTTCAAAACACACAAGCAATTATCGCCGCATCTTTCAACAAAACTACATTCCCCTACAAGGGATTTTGAAGCTTTTTATAGACCACCTCTCAACATTTCGAGATAAGGGTGCTTTTCAGATTTTTGGACTCTATATTTGATTGAGCCAAATCCCCATTGTATAGACTTTGATGTGAATGATATTATATCATTTTCTCAAGGGTTGGACCATTTATGTTTGAAGACTAGACTAAAATTTTTAGGTTGCTCATCATATAATAAGAAAAACATAAAGTTGAGGAACAAAAATAAAGTTGGCGGACAATTTTGTTAATTTTAAAGCTTGAGGATTAAACTGAGAAATGGCATATAGTTCAGGGATAATTTTGGGACTAAACCCTTTAGAATCTACGCAACACAAAAATTAAAATTTTCAAAATGATGGCGGAGGAAAGTTTATTAATCAAAATATCAAGGATCTATTTTATTTACATGGTATTATGCATCATAATCTTTTCCAGGAGCTCCACAAAAAAATGGTTATCCTGAACAAAAGCATTGGCACATTGTTGAGTCTGGTGTAACCTCCTCGCTCACTCTAAGTTGCCAAATATATTTCGGAATCATACTTTTGTTATGACTGTATTTTTGATAAACGGAATATCAAAATAAATTGTAAAGAGTAAATCATCATTGGAAATATTTTTTGCGTCAAAGAGACAGTATTTCTCACTTTGTGTGCTTGCATCTACTTGTTACCAATTTCTACGACTATTTTTCTAGTAAATCACATAAAGGTTACAAGTGTTTCAATCCTTCTACTAGGAAAACAATCATATCTAGGAATGTTGTTTATTCTTCACCTAACATTAGACTTCTGAAAAAGAATCAAATGATCCATTCCCATCACAACCTTTGCCTCAAATCCTGAATAATACATAAATACCTACTCACGTTAAAAATATTATATATCCTACTATCGATCAACCAAACTCCAATCAAATCACTTCAAATATAAGCCTTTTCTCACCTTCCACCAACATTGAAAGTCGCCCTCATCAAGATATCATTCAACCGATTAAACCTATTTATATTCCATCTACACAACCTATATGTACAACTTATATGATCACATGAAACTTAGATTGAACCAGAGTACCAAAATCTTCCTTTGCCACCTGCCACCCTTTGCAACCTGCCACCCTTTACCAACACGCCTTCTTTCTAAAACTTTAATGTTGCCTTTTGAACATACAAGTTATTCCCAAGTTGTTAGAGAAAATAGTAGAGAGCAGGTATGGACAAAGAATTTTATTCTCTCATAAAAAATAATACTTGGAAACTTGTGCCCATTCACAGGGTTAAATAAATGCAGATTTCTTGAACGATACAAAGCTCAACTTTTAGAAAAAGGTTATTCGCAACAACCTGGTATTGATTATGGTAATAATTTTAGTCTGGTGGTGTGTCCTGGAACAATCATAATTATTCTCTATTTAGCAATTTCTCAAAATTGGAAACTTCGCCAACTAGATGTAAAAATTACATTTTTACATGAAGACTTATCTAAAACTGTATATAGGTGCCACCCTCAATGATTTTGTGATTCTGATCATCCGGATTATGTTTGCAAGTTGGAAAAATCTATTTATTTGTTGAAGCAACCACCTCGTGCCAGGTATCATAAGTTTAGTAGTATCATTTTATAGCGTGGTTTTCGGTGCATTATTATTTGCAAGAAAATACGAAAATCATTTAATAGTTTACTCATTTACGTGGCTGATATTATCGTTACGGGTGATTTAAAGTTCATATTTCTATATTTATTGATCGGTTGTCTCAAATATGAAATGAAGGATCTTGGACAGTTTAATTTTTTCCTTGGTATAGAGGTCACACTCAACAAAATAGATTGTTTCTTAACCAGACACAATATTCAATTAAATTTCTCACTCAGATTGGTTTAGATGGTGCAAAACCTGTGACTACTCGAATGCAAAGTTCGTGACTTCCTCACGATATGGTGAGTTGCTCGATGATCCTACCGAGTAATGCAAATTAGTTGGAGTTTTTCATTATTTGTGCATCACCTATCCAAATATTGATATGCTGTGAATTCGGTTTGTAAATATATGCATCAACTACAACTTTCGCATCATGTTGCAGTTAAACATATCCAAACACACAATTCATCATAGTTTATGATATTCCTCATGTACAAACTTCTCTCCTACTGGTTTCAGGGATGCTGGCTGGTTGCTAGGACAAATAAATATTTACTTTAGGTTATGCAATTTTATTTTGGTCCAAACTTAGTTGCCTGGGGTTCGCAGAATCATTTTACTATTTCAAAGTCAAATTTTGAAGTTGAATATTGAGCACTCGCATTGTTTGGAACATGAATTCTGTTGGTCCTTCACATTTTAAAATTTCACAACATATCATATAAGGGACATGCAATGATCTTTTGTGATTATGTAAGTTCAGTTTACATGGAAATAAATCCACTTATTCATCAAAGAACATATTGAAATTGATAATCACTTCATTAGAGAAAAGATTAGAAATTGTATCTTCAAACTCCAATACATCAACACAGATGCAAAAAAAGCTAATATCTTCACTGAACCGCTATGCCAACCGAGGTTCGAAATCCTTCACAACAAGTTATCTCTCGTTTCAGTCCCATCAACTTATAGGGGGTGTTCACGGATAAAGAAAATAAAGTCGTTGTAGATTTACTGTTATAATTTTAATTTTAACTATCTTGTATATAAGATTAAACAGTTATCTTATGTTGTAATAAATTGCTATGAATGCAACCAAACAAAGTGTGAAACAATTCATCTTCTTCTTTTATGAACGATTCTATATTTTCGACATCTATATCCATCATAACTCTTATAAATGTTGGTTTCCAACATTATTTTTCATATAGTTACTAGTTTTATTTATCTCAAATATTTTGAAACAAATTGTGCCTTCACATGTGAATGATTGTTCATTCTTATGAGCAACAGGTACTAAAATATTTAGATTCTCCAAAAAAGTGTGAGGGTTATTAACAAATTAGACGCCACCATAGAATAAACATTTGTTGGTTTGTAGACAAACATAAACTTATATGGATAAACTTTCAATAATTTTGAAATTGTATTTTTTAGGGTCGTGAGTCTGAATATTTGTGACGTCTCATCTTGAAACTTTTTTAGAGCCTCATCCATCCACTTGTGTAGAGTACCAGCCACCATAGAACTCAATGAATAAAAGAACAAAATTAATAATAAATTTGGATGAATGGACATATTTTATTGATCTGATTTATGTACAAGAAATAATGCAATAATATAAAACAGACTTTACTTAAATAGATAAAATATAAATTAAAGACAACAATTATTTTTTGAATGATTTATCTTGTCTTCGTATGGATCTATATACATAGATACTAATTTAACAAGTAACATAGCTGACTATTATAAAAATAATATAAAGAAGTATGATTACACACTCTTGCCCGTGTTTGTAAAGTATGGTAAACAAGCATACTATTATTAGATTAGAGGGGTTTAGACTTACCAAGTGAATTACACAATATGTCCTCCTTGGTTGAAATGCCATGCATGGCGACCATTTTCCTGAGATGAGAGATATGGTCCAAGACCTTTAAACAAAGGATTAAACTGTCAAAATGTACAAAATAAGTAACGAAATAAGTTATATAGAGAATCAGTTAAATATGAAGAAACATAAAATCTCGAGTGACCTCTAAGGTGACAATCTCAATCCAAATAAAGTAAAATTTAAAGTTTCACCAAATGTACTTGGATCCTCTAATTTTTTCTTTGAATAGCATATATTAGCCTCAAGTGTTGCCTCGTGAGTCATGTTTTACGAGGACCCTCTGTTTTCTCATGACAATTATTTTGGTTGGCTTGAAGAGAGAGTCTATTAGTTTACTTTTTTTGTTATTGCATGGCCTTTGTTATATTCCGTCTCTCCAACTTTGATACAATATTTATGACCAATGGTTGAGGATTCTTTTCCTCCATATCACCAGAATCAACCAATTGATAATAGCTACTTCAACAGCTCAGTCCTTGAGTCCAATACGGACCACTGTTAGTTCCACCACCATCAATGTGTTGGACATTCATTTTCTCTCTAGAAAAAAGAATATAATAAAATCATAAGCGAATATCTTTTGGTAAAGAAGTACCAAAATAGTAAAATTTTAACACGAAGCACCAAAGCAATAAACTTTTTATATACACTTATTAAAATACTTGAATCACCATTAAAAATATACAAATTAATAAATTAATATATCTCTAAATTTCTTCTCTTATGAATTATGATATGAAATAATTAGTAGCAACATTATCGCGATATGTATGTATAAAAGTTGATTGACACAACTCTTTGATAATCCTAATTAATGAGACTGAACAAACTTACATACTTTCAAAACTAAATTATCTCATTAAAACACAAATTTATTTTTATCTTCATATGTGTCGAGTAAGTCCTATCATGACAAGTGAGAATGAAATGAATTCGACTAAAATAAATTTGACTAAACTGTCATGGCTAATAAGCTTATCATTTTATTGGGTATCTTGATATGGAATTACACTATATCTTAATTAGTGAAAATGAAAATAGATATGTGTACATATTGTGAAAAATATAAAACTAATTAGTTTGTATTTGGTCTACCTCTATGCTAATATACTATTTAGTTTAAATGTAAAACGGGTTTGATTATTTGGTCAGCTAACCATCATTGTACATGTTGTTTATGTTTTGTTACATGTAAAGAAACTTCAAAGGTCCCGAAAAATGAACCAATCCCTAGTCTCGAAACATCATATTTTCAAAGCATAGCCTATCATAATTTTTCTTTAAATATTAAACATCAAGATATTACTCAATTATATGTATAAACTAATATGGTTAGAATTGAACAAATATATAAACAACATACTTAATATATAATATTTAACTAGCCAAATCACTACTTTTTATTCGCTTAACTATTAGTTTATGTTCTATGTGTAGATAGAGAAGAAAAACGTAAGAAGTGAACTTGTACTTGTAGATTTATGATATATTTGGGTTTAAGGAGGGCCAGTAGTCTTTCAAAGAACTTCTTTAGTTGTGTTTGGGGAAGATGATCTAAACATTTATAATTTTTATTTGAACAAGTAGGATATCTTGGACTAATATGAACAAAAAGTCTAATGTTTTAAGAATTAGTTTTGGGTAACCTTCAAGGTTTTAGTAGTGCTTTCTCCTATGAGCCGAATTATATTTTTTTACCCAAAAATCCAAAAGGTACTTGTTCATGGGTTTGTATTTTTAATGAGTTTCCTATTTTCTTAAATAGGGTATCTATTTTTTAAAATAGGTTGCATGTTTTATTAATTGGTCGGGTGTGGGTTTTTAATGATTTATGTGTATTTGTAAGGGATTTTATGCATGTGTTTAATAGTTAAATCATTTGTTAAGTGAATCTCTTGTGTTCCTTTTTCAGTTTTGGTTTTTAAGATCAATTTTACGGGTTAATTGATGGATGCTTATCAGGTTTGATTTATTTGGTGGATAAAATCTCCTCGATTTTTATAGATTGTGTGTTCATGTAGGATTTTTTGTCTCTAAAATAACTAGCATTGTTTTGACTTCAGTTCACAAAAAAATGATTTTGGTTTAGTGGATGGATCTTTGGTAGTTTAAATCTGTTTGTTGGTTTTGAGTTTCCTTAGTTCCATTACAATTAGAGATATTCATTGTGAGGTTCTTTTAAAGATTTAGTTATCGACCACATCTAACTGCTAATATTGTTATTTTAGCATTGTTACCATCTCTTTGTGATGCTCAGTTACCATTAGAGAACTTAAGAGAATTCTTGTAACGTTGAAGTCCAGCATGGTCCCTAAACTAATTATTCTCTTCAATAGTCAAGAGTGACTGCTTAAACTCCTCAAAAATATATGGAGAAAACAAACAAAAGTAATCGTAGTTTTTTACAAAAGATACATACCAAAATAAAGTTTGTAAATATTCAGATTAGGGATCTCCATGTTGTTCAAAATAAGACCTTTCAACTTTGTTACTCACACAAAATTTTCTTCTAATGGTTCATCCAGCGCGTCACATTATGCTTTATAAACTAAGTAATATGAAGTATTGAGTGACAAATTATTTAATTAATCTTCAATTTTATTCCTTGTTTGGCGACTACTCAATTTAGTCAATCGAACATTGTAAAATAATTTATAATAAAGAAAATATTGTATATAATATACATACCCAAAAAAATGTGACAGCTTGGAGAAAAAGGACCAATGATATATAATCATATAATAATTATAATTTAATTTATTTATGAATTTCGTTTTTATTTGATGATTTTTTTTAGAAAAGTAGTAAAAAAATAAACGACCATTTTGTAAATTTACACAAACCAAGATAGATGATCTTTCAATGAACTTCCAGCTTAAAGTGTGAAGGAGGTGCTGGAATTGAATTTTCCAAGGTTTGAAGTGCAAAAAAACCAAATAATGCATTACGACAATCTTAAAACCCCTAAACTTTACATAATTCTCTTTACACCCCAAACGTTTTTATAAAAATATTTTATTTCCATCTGCAAGTGAAAAATATAAGATCAATACAGCGAGTAATAACCTGAATAATCAAAGTGATGCTCAATTAATAGTCGTATCATAACATACTATATAAGTGATAAACAAACAAATCTGAAGTAATTTTGGAGAAACCTATAAGGAGACAAAAAATTATTTCTGAGGTGTCCATCCTTTGACTATACCCCACCAACAATTTACAACAACTTCATCTACATTTAATGTCTTTAGATGTTAGAAATTCTTTTTAAACACCTTCAGGATCTATTAGCTGAATTTTTTTGTTAATTTAACAGTTTGTAACAATGGAAATAGTAATAAATCAGTAATACATGGTGAACTGGAGTTGAACTTTTAAAGCTTACAATAAGTATCACATAAACTATACACGCACAGATTCTCAAACTCTACACAAATCACATGAACTCACGCGCACACAGTTTAGCATCTAAAATATTATACATTTAAACAAATTTGAACATCGTATATAAAAAATATACCAGATAGGAAGTGACGGAACTCCAACATAAGCTTTATTGATAAGAACTTCCCCATCTATGAATATAATATTGTTAACCTCTGGTTGGGTGGATATGTCTAGATCAAAAAAATGAAACTGATTTTGATTTTAACTATATTAGATCAACCTTTAGCAATGGAAAATATGTTATTTTTCACTTGTAGAAAAAAATGATGCGATAGAAGTTTAGTGAATAACAAATTATGTAGTTTACTAGACATCTTTTGGCTGGAAACAGAACAATACATGATGTTGCTAAGACTTTGGCCAGGCAATGGTAAAACATTATTTTAAACGACATAACTTGTCCAGACAATATTAAAAAAAGGCATAATATTCTTGAAAGTTACACTGTTGATAATATTTTGTCAAATATCAGGCGAATTCTTATTTTTAGTGTTATTCTTTGCTTTTAACAGTATATTACATGCCAAAAAACTCTTTCCTCTAGCGCTGATAGAATTTTTTTATGAATATCAAGCAAAAATTTCATCATTTTCGGTTAACACTAGCACTAGAGGCTCATCCATTGAACCAAATATTATTTGTGAAATAGTGAACTCTTGGGTGGTGATGGAACAACCATTTTCCCTACATAAATCAAGTTCAATCCATGACTCATAAATATTAAGTCAACACCTACAAATATTACTTAATTGAAACTAAACAATTAACACCCTAACAACTAAAATATTACTCACTGTCATTGATCTTTGTCTAGCAGAAACGCCGAGCCAACACATTATCATTTCATATGTTGTAAATCTAATCCCCACAGAAGGAACAATCTATAACCAAAACTGGACAAACATTTTACTTTTAGTCACACTATCAAAACAACACAAAATATTAATCAATCTCTAATAATTATGATTTTTTACCTTAATGTAATAAATACTCAGTCCAACAAATATTAGTCTCCACCTTTCTTTACATTAATGTAATTAATACTCAGTCCAGCAAATATTTGTCTCCACCCTTGATCACGAACAAGATTAGTAAGTCCATCAACTGAATTTCGGAAATGGAGCCCACTTTTAGCCAAAGGTAAAAAATGCTCAACCTTAACCAAAAAGACATTTATCCATAATTTCTACAATTCAACATGCTTTAGAGGTTAATAATTAAATAATTAACGTATATACCTTTGCCTACTAACAACATCTAAAGGATACGTTATAGTTTGTCTAAATAAACCAGCAAGAGCTCCACATGAAAGACGCGTCACTGTAGAGCATTTTTTATCTTCAGGAACATGAGTATTTGAGTTTTTAGTAAACGCACTAATTAGGATAATCTCTAAAAGTTCAAGTGTGAAATTTGAGCCTTTTCGATTCAGTAAACCCGTAAACAATTTAGGGCCATATCACTGAGAAAACATGATGCATATTCAAGTTCAAAAATCCCAAAAAGAATGCATATTCATTTCATTCTTTTGAAAATAGCACCTCAACTTTTCATTTTCTACAATTTCACCTTTGTTTCAACGAAAGGATCCTTCTACAGTGTTGCACGGGTAATTAATTTCTTATCTGTTTCTCAATTTATTCAAACTCAAAATCATAGCTCTTCCTTTCTAAATGTAGTCAATTTTGAAGCTATTGTATAAGAAATTTTAACACTCATTGTTAATTTTGAAAAAGCTTATTTGATTTTGAACTATAAAAGAATACAAATCATTGTTTTCTCGATTGGTTCAAGCTTCATTTTAGGCACTTATATATCAATATAGAAACAAGGAGTCATGATTAGGCTCTTGCTATGGAAATAGAAAAAATAATTATTTCAAACAACATTTTTGGTAAATTGATAGTTTAACTCATATGTATATTGTACTTCTTTTGCAGAATTTTGAATTAGATTTTGCCAGTTCACGAGTAATTACAATTTTGAATTCAGCCGCTCAACAATGGAAAAAGGGGCTATGTCGTCACTGTGGCATTGATAGTAAGTGTCTTATTTCATATCTCGTAAGCTATTAATTGCTAATTTTGTGTTATTTTTCAAGAAATTAATAGGTTATGGCTAAGATATAACATAGGACACTTACTATTAGTGCCACAGTGATAACATAGCCCCTTTTCATTATTGAGCGGCTAATTGAAGATTGTAATTAATCCTGAATTGGCAAAATCTAATTCAAAGTTTTGCAAAAAAATACAATTGACATACAAGTTAAACTCTCAATTTACCAAAAATGAGCCTAATCATGTTTCATTGTTTCTATATTGATATATAAGTGCCTAAAAATGAAGTTTGAACCAACAGAGACAATAATGATTTGTATTCTTCTATACTTCGAAATCAATTAAGCTTTTTTAAAATTAACAATTAGTGTTAAAATTTCTTATACAATATCTTCAAAAAATAGACTACATTTCGAATGGAAGAACTGTGTTTTTGAGTTTGAATGAACTGAGAAATAGATCAGAAATTAATTACCCCCTAATTAGTGCATTCATGTGGAGCTATGAGACAGCACATTTGCACAATAACTCCAGGTATATATCTGTTTCCAGTTTCAGTATACATATACGTCATATCATTACTTAGAATTAGAAATTGATCTGTGCTAGGATTTTTTCTAAGTCAGTGAAATTTTTAAGCACTTTGCAGACTTTGTTTATGGTAGTATCATACAATACGATTGATACATATAGGCCTTTGTATCAAGGCTGAATATATTCTAGATCGGACTGAATCTGTATCAAAAGCCCAAATCCTTGAGATTCAGAAATAAAAAAATAAAATAAACTTCACCAAAATTATATGTTTAATTACACAATTACAAAATTAAAATCTAACACTGATCTAATAATCCTAATCAACACCTTTACTTATCTTCTATCTTTAACTTACCTTCAAATCTGTTGTGGTGGGCTTTCAAATTTTCTTTTTATTTCTTTATTTTTTGTCTCTAGGAGTTGTTTGGTTATACTTATTCATCCATATGAAAGGTTTTTTGTCCTTAGATGAATTTTATATAGTTTACTGATTTCTGTCTTTTTAAATTTTTGTCCGTATTGATTTAGTTTTATAGTTACTTCTTTTCTTCTTCTCATGTGATGCAACGTGTGGAGTGTTTCCATTTAGTTATTTTTATTACAATTTATGTAATTAGTTAGTGAAGGTGAATTTTTTTAATAAATCACTAATATTTTTTTTTAAAGTTGTTGAATCAAAATATATAGGTATATAGATAAATTTTAAAGTGTGATATAATAAATTCATTAATATAACATTATTCAAAAAGTATAATTTAAATTTCAAAAAATATAAAATCATAATTTACATAGCAAGCATATATGATTATCATGTTAAATATTCATCTAAATGGAAATAAAAATGGAAAAATGTACATCGAGAAAAACATAAAAGATGAATTTTAACATTTTGTAATCAATCCATAAAAAGAATACACAGTATCGTACAATAGTATTGATACATATAGGCCTTTGTATAGAAGTGAAGGATGAATCTTTCTAGGGACGTATCAAAAGCCCAAATCGTTGATTCAGAAAAAAATGAAAAAAATAAATTTCACCAAAATTATACGTGTTTAATTACTCAATTACAAAATTAAAATCCAACCCTGATCTAATAATCCTAATCAACACCATTATTTATCTTCTATCTTTAACTTACCTTCGAATTTGTTGTGCTGGACTTTCAATTTTTCTTTTTGTTTCTTCTTTTTTGGAAATTGGAGTTGTTTGGTTATACTTATTCATCCATATGAAAGTTTTTTAGACTATAGATGAATTTTATATAGTTTACTAATTTGTGTCTTTTTTTTTTCTGTGATGCAATATGTGGAGTTTTTGCAATTAGTTATTTTTATTACAATTTATGTAATTAGTTAGTGGAGGTGAAATTTTTTAATGAATTACTAATATTTTTTTAAAAAAAAGTTAATGAATCAAAATATATAGGTATATAGATAAATTTTAAAGTGTGGTTAAAATAAATTCATTAATATAACATTGTTCAAAAAGTATAATTTAAATTTTCAAAAAATATAAAATCATAATTTACGTGGCACTCAAATATGATTAGCATGTTAAATTTTCGTCTAAATGGAAATAAAAATAGGTAGGTGTACCATTACAACACTATCTAGCGACTAAATTTCTCGCGACTACGTGACGTAGTCGCTAAAGAAAAGCACCATTAGCAACTACATCTCTTTTACGACTACATGGCATGTTTCTCGACTACTTAGTAGTCGTTAGTAATTTTTGTTTTTAACGACTATATGAAGTAGTCGTTAAAACGTAGTACGTAGTCGCTAGTATTGTTTTTATTTTTTAATTATATTTCCACCGCCAATGAGTAGTCGCTAGTGGTTGGTTTGTTTAATGACTACTTTTTAGTCTTCGGCGACTACTCGTGTAGTCGCGATTAGTGGTAGCGAATTTATTACAACAAGTTGCGAATTGGGATCCTCAAAACACCATTCTTTTATAAGTTCTCTTTCTTTCTCTCAAAACTCTTCCAATTTTTTTCCACAATTCATCATCAAATATTATTTCAAGACTTGGAAAATTTTCCTGGATCAATAAAAAACGTGGGACCTCCTCAATTGTCAATTTTTCCTTCTGAATTTGCCCAAAAGTAGGTATGTTTTTTTTCATAAAACTCTCTCAAATTTCTTTTATTTGCATGCAATTGTGTAGTTAATGGTAAATAGTATTACTTATTAGGTATTTCAACACGTGAAAAAGCTTTCCCGGGTCAATCAACAACGTGGAACCTCCTCAATTATCATTTTTTCTTTCTAAATTTGCCCAAAAGTAGGTATCTTTTATTCCATAAAATTTTTTTAAATTTCTTTTATTTGATTATAATTTTATAGTTAATGGTAGATAGTATTAATTATTAGGTATTTCAACACGTGGAAAAGCTTTCCTGGGTCGATCAACAACGTGGGACCTCCTCAATTATCATTTTTTTCTTCTAAATTTACCCAAAAGTAGGTATCTTTTGTTCCATAAAACTATTTTCATCTCTTTTTTATTTGATTACAATTGTATAGTTAATTATAAATATGTAGTATCACTATGTATCTCTAATCATCTTATAATTTTATATGACATATATATATATATATATATATATATATATATATATATATATATATATATATATATATATATATATATATTATTCTATGAGACATAAATGCATAAATGAGATATATTTTTATTTAGTGATGTTATATTTTGTATGTTTTTCAATTTATATTTATGTATTTATTTGCTGATATTATATTTTGTATGCTTTTAAATTTTATATTTATGCATTTATTTGCTGATGTAATATTTTGTGTGCTTTTAATTTTATATTTATTTAATTGGTGATGTAAATGTTTTTTTCAATTATATATTCATGTATTTAATTGGTGATGTAATAATTTTTTTTTATATTTATGTATCTAATTGGTGATGTAATAATTTATTTTCATTATATTTATGAGACATTTATGTTGTATTCTTTTATATTGGAGTAATTGATTATGGATTCGGATATTGATAAAAGTTGGATTGCTTCCGCTCATAAAGTATCGCGTGAATTTATTAAGGGGATAGAAGCATTTCTCGTTTTTGCTCAAAAAAATAAAGATCTTGAAGAAACAATTTTTTGTCTGTGTAATGGGTGTTCGAATTATTGTCGGTTTCACGTGGTCAAAGTTAGGGCACATCTTTTACAATTTGGGTTTTTTTCCACGTATGAGATTTGGACAAAGCATTGTGAGAGCGAGGAAATTCCCAAGACTCGATATGAAGATAATGAAATGTTGGATGTCTACGAAGATTTGAGACCTAATTATGAGGGTGGTGGTCAATCCGGTGACACCCAGATGATAGACTCAAATAGTTCAGCATGTGACAAATTCAAAACGATGTTTTCCGAATTAAAGACCGAGTTATACCCTGGTTGTACAGTAATGAGTTCATTAAATTTTATTGCGAAGCTAATGCACGTGAAGGTGAAGAACAAGTGGACTAACACGTCTTTCACCGAGTTGCTTGATCTTCTGTGTCGTGTGTTGCCCAAACCTCATACCTTGCCCGAGTCATACGAGGAGTGCAATAAAAAGTTAAAAAGTTTAGGTATGGGTTACAATACCATCGATGTTTGCGAGAATGATTGTGCTTTATTTTTAAGTAGAATAACTCCCTCGATAAGTGTCCAGTATGTAGTGAATCCAAATGGGACACGAAGAAGGGTCAGAAAGTAGCGCATAAGAAACTCCGATATTTCCCGATTGCGCCTAGGCTGCAGCGACTATATGCTTCGAGACACATTGCAGAAAATATGATCTGGAACCAAATAGGGAAGAGTACAGATCCAAATTTGTTGCGTCATCCAGTGGATGGCGATAGTTAGAAGAGATTTTTTCATTTACATCCTGAGTTTGCTAGTGAACCTCGGAATGTGTTCTTGGGTTTGGGTATCAATGGTTTTTGTCCTTTCTCTATGCAGAACAACACGTACAGCATGTGGCCGGTTATATTGACCGTCTACAACTTACCACTGTGGGAGTGTATGAAGGAGATGACATTCCATCTTTGTTTATTGATTCTTGGACCCCGTTCACCCAACAAGGACATGGACGTCTTTCTTCGACCTGATATAGATGAGTTGGACGAGTTGTGGGATAAATGGATCCTTACGTATGATGCCCACAAGAAGGAAGATTTTACGATGAAGGTTTGTTTGTTGTCTACGACTAATGATTACCCCGCTAGGTCATACACTTCGGGATGGTCGGGTCAAGGTTACTTAGCTTGTCTAGAATGCATGGATTCTACTCCATCATTGAGGGTGAAGAAAGGGGTTGCTTACTTTGACCATAGACGTTTGTTACCTATCGGGCATCAATTTAGAAGCAAAAAGGTTTTGTACTCGAAATCCGGTCATAGGGGCCCACCGAAGAAATATAGTCCACACGATATTCAGACACAGTTAGATGGGCTTCCCATTGTGTTTCCCGGTAAACACAAGGATTTTGGGGGAAAGTTCGTGAGGCAAACTGGTCCACGTCTATTAATTGGAAGAAAACGAGTCTCTTTTATCGTTTACCTTATTGGTCCGAAAATTTGTTGAAACATAACATTGATGTCATGCATTGCAAGAAAAACGTGTGTGAGGCTCTTCTCGGCACAATTATAGGTCATGATGGGAAAGTTAACAAAGACAACGTGAAAGCGAGAATGGTTATGAAAATCATGAAAGATTTGTGGTTGACATCGAGAGGCGGTAAATAAATACAGAGTCGAGAAAATTATACGTTATCAACGGAAAAGCGGAAATTATTTCTTGACTGGTTGAAGGCACATAAGTTTCCCGATGGCTTCGCATCGAGTTTGAGAAATAATGTTCCAAGTGACTTGGGCAAGGTTATAGGAATTAAATCTCACGATTGTCACGTGATGATGCAGTATCTTTTCGTTGCTAGTATCCCAGGGCTTATCGAAGACAAAGCGACTAGTGATGCAATTATTGGGCTAGCTAACGCGTTTAGAGTCGTTTGTAATAAAAATCTCAGTAGGAAAAAGTTAGAATCGGGTAAGATAAAAGTGGTTGAAGTTATGTGTCGATTGGAAATGATTTTGCCTCCCGCGTTTTTCGATATAATGATCCACCCGGTTATACACTTATACGACGAAGCTTTGTTAGGTGGGCCGGTTCAGATACATTGGATGTACCCGTTTGAGCGGTATCTAAAGAAATTAAAGGAGTACATACGAAACCCGGCTAGGCCGGATGGTTCAATCGCCGAGGGGTACGTTGTAGAGGAGACTTTGACTTTCATATCGCGTTATCTTCAAGGAGAAAAAAAAAGTTCAATGGACTTGGTAGATATACCGAGATCAAAGCTCAACCTAAAAATTTGTCCGTATTTAAGAGCCAATGTATTCCTTTAGGTAAAAAATGGTATGGTAATTTGCAATACAACGAGAAGGAGCAAATCGACTGGTATATCCTACTTAATTGCGATGAAATCCAACATTTGATGACGTAAGTTTTCAATTTATTTATTATATGTTTATAAATTATGAAAAATGTATTCAATTTGCTCGTCAAATGTGCAGAGAACAAAAAGCCACGCTATCGGGTCCTGTAGCTGATAAAGTTAGGAAACACCGGCAAAATTTCCGAGATTGGTTTATGCATAAGGTAAAGATCCATTCAAATACCAAATTAAGATTCCATTTTAGACAACATTGTTATAATTGTTTATGCTTGTAGGTTTATGAAATGAAAAAAGAAGGTGATGCATTTGCTACAAGTGAGATGATTTCATTGGCTAGTAAGTCTCATGGTGCAATTTATAAGTACGATTCATGTGTTTTGAATGGTGTTAAATGGGTTACTCGTGAAAAGGGTGAAATAAGGGTGACACAAGATTATGGGGTATGCACCATGTACGAAGGATAATCGTATTACGGTGAATTAGTCAAGATTGTAGAGGTAACATTTGATGATGATTGTTCGGTTGTGCTATTCGAGTGTAATTGGTATAACACGAGTACCGCGAGGACAGAGGATGGGGTAACTATTATTAACACGTCTTAATTTTTTGGGAAGGAGAGCAATACATCTTAGCTACTGAAGCAAAAAAAGTATTTTACATCAATGATATTAACTCAAGGAAATCACAAAAAGGGTGGAAAGTAGTATGGGAACTCAATGATAGACATGGATGGAGTCCCAAATTATGGGGTGCAGAATCACTACCTACTGAAGACGCGAGTGTCATGATCCCTTTAGTGAACACCGAGATGGTTTCCGATCCGGTGAACTTGGCATCCACCGAGGAGATCGAGATTAACCCTACTCATTTTTGTATTGATTTGGCTTTTATAATGGTTATTGATGAAAACGAGGAAATTGATGATGACACTTGGGACGAATACGGGGATGAAGAAGAACCAATAGAGGTTGATAGCGATGATGAACCTATAGTTATTAGTGGATATGATAGTGATTAGAAGATTTTTTATTTTGGTTTATTTGTATTAAAACATTTTGTTGGTTTTTGAGGTTGAATTTAAATTTATTTTGATACACTTAAACTTTGACTCTAAATGTTGACTAAATACCCCAAATACTTAAACTTTGACTCTAAATGTTGTCTGAATACCCAAAACACTTAACTTTGAATCTAAATAGTTGACTAAATACCCCAAACACTCAAGTTTGACTCAAATAGTTGATTGAATACCCCAAACACTTAACATTGACTCAAATAGTTGACTGAATAGCCCAAACACTCATGTTTGACTCAAATAGTTGACTGAATACCCCAAACACTCAAGTTTGACTCAAATAGTGGACTGAATACCACAAACACTTAACTTTGACTCAAATAGTTGACTGAATACCCCCAAACACTCAAGTTTGAATCAAATAGTTGACTGAATACCCCAAACACTCAAGTTTGACTCAAATAGTTGTCTGAATACTAAAACACTTAACTTTGACTCAAATAATTGACTAAATACCCCAAACACTCAAGTTTGACTCAAATAGTTGACTAAATACCCCAAACACTCAAGTTTGACTTAAATAGTTGACTGTATACCCCAAACACTTAACTTTGACTCAAATAGTTGACTAAATACCCGAAACACTCAAGTTTGACTCAAATAGTTGACTGAATACCCCAAACACTCAAGTTTGACTCAAATAGTTGACTGAATACCCAAAATATTTAACTTTGACTCAAATAGTTGACTAAATACACCAAACACTCTAGTTTGACTCAAATAGTTGACTGAATACCCCAAACACTCAAGTTTGACTCAAATAGTTGACTAAATACACCAAACACTTAACTTTGACTCAAATAGTTGACTAAATACCCCAAACACTCAACTTTGACTCAAATAGTTAACTAAATACCCCAAACACTCAAGTTTGACTCAAATAGTTGACTGAATATCCCAAACACTTAACTTTGAGTCAAGTAGTTGACTCAATGCCCCAAACACTCAAGTTTCACTCAAATAGTTAACTAAATACCCCAAACACTCAAGTTTGACTCAAATAGTTGACTAAATACCCCAAACCCTCAAGTTTGACTCAAATAGTTGACTAAATACCCGAAACACTCAAGTTTGACTCAAATAGGTTACTTAATACCCCCCAAACACTTAACTTTGACTCAAATAGTTGACTAAATACCCCAAACACTCAAGTTTGACTCAAATAGTTGACTGAATACCCCAATCATTCAAGTTTGACTCAAATAGTTGACTGAATACCCCCAAACACTTAACTTTGACTCAAATAGTTAACTAAATACCCAAAACACTCAAGTTTGACTCAAATAGTTGACTGAATATCCCAAACACTCAAGTTTGACTCAAATAGTTGACTGAATACCCCCAAACACTTAACTTTGACTCAAATAGTTAACTAAATACCCCAAACACTCAAGTTTGACTCAAATAGTTGACTAAATACCCCAAACCCTCAAGTTTGACTCAAATAGTTGACTGAATACCCCAAACACTTAACTTTGATTCAAATAGTTGACTAAATACCCGAAACACTCAAGTTTGACTCAAATAGTTGACTGAATACCCTAAACACTCAAGTTTGACTCAAATAGTTGACTGAATACCCCAAACAATTAACTTTGACTCAAATAGTTGACTAAATACCCCAAACACTCAAGTTTCGCTCAAATAGTTGACTGAATACCCCCAAACACTCAAGTTTGACTGAAATAGTTGACTGAATACCCCAAACACTCAAGTTTGACTCAAATAGTTGACTAAATACCCCAAACACTCAAGTTTGACTCAATTAGTTGACTGAATACCCCCAAACACTTAACTTTGACTCTTAATGTTGACTAAATATATTGATTGTTTGGAGTTGAATTGAATTATGTTATATGATTATTTAGAATTGGGTTAAATTAAAAAAAACTAGCGACTACATCAATTCTTTCGCGACTAGTTCATCTTTATGAACTAGTCGTTAATGATAACATATCACTAGCGACTAGTAAGTAGTCGCGAAAAAGAGAATTAATTTCCCACTACGCGATGACGGTCCATTTTCCCGCCCACGAAAGGACACATGTTTTAATTTGACCTCTAGCGAATACAAAGTAGTCGCGAAAAACCTGTTGACGTGGTCAACTTACTGACACGTGTATGTCATCACACCACTAACGACTACTTCCCTTATATCTAGCGACTACTTGAAGTAGTCGCTAGAAAGAAAGCCCTATATCTTCACTGAGAGCTTATTCTGCTCATTCAATCCTTACACAAAAAACCCAAAAAATGAGCTCTCTCTATTTCACCCACTCAAATAGTCGATTCCAGCAGCAAAGCAACACCAAATCTTCATGAAAGGTAATGAAATCCAAACCTCAATCTTATTTTCTTCCATTTTCTTAAGGTTTTTTTTTTCCATTTTCAGTTTCTAATCAATTTTTTTTATTTGTGTTTAAATCCGAATGACTATGGCCTGGATTCATCATCAAATCAGCTTCAATTTCAGCTTCTAAGGTAATTTTTTCAACTTTTTTTTTGTGGTTTAATTTTCATGTTTCATTTTTAATATTTTTTACTTAGATTATTACATGTGTATTTGAAATCCGAATATAACTAGTGCTATTTTTTTTTTTCGTACGAGGGTTCTAGGCTTACACCCGACTAGTCCCACAGGAGACATGACTGCCTCCCCAACCATACCTCCAGGCAATTCAGAACTAGGTTGCCCATGTTCTGGGCAGGGTTTCGAACCTTGGAAACTTTTCAAACTTTTAATAACTTTCTTTCCAAACTTTAATAACTTTCTTCCGCCTGCGGGATTAGAACCCTGTACATCTCACTTGAGAGACACAGCCCTGGCCAAATGAGCTACCTTACCTGGTTAACTAGTGCTATTAATTTGTTGTTTGTGATATTTAAACACAAAATTGATGCTAAATGGGTAAAAAAATTAATTTGAGTAATTGAAATAATTTTTTTTCCATTTTTGGTTTCTTTTTTATGAAATCCGAATTTAAGTTGTGTTATTAGGGTTAAGTTTATGTTAATTTAAACATATATTTCATGCTTGATTATGAAAAATAATTAGTAAGAAGTTATTGTTTTATTATGATTTTTTTTGGGAAATTTATATAAAAAAAGTGTTAGTATGAAATTAAAGATGGAATGATATTTGAGTTTATTTGGCCTAAAATTGTATAAAAAACATATGAGGACTAAAATGCAATTTTAAAAGACTTTGTATGAATTTTGGGGTTTTTTAGGGTTTTATATAATTTTAGAAAATTAAAATTAGTAATGTTTAATTAAAAAAATACATGTACTTTGATATTTTTGGCCTAAAAGTGTTTATTAAAAAAATAGAGGGACCAAAGGGTAATTTTAATAAAATCAAAAGATTATAATAAAATTAAAAGGATAAAAATTTAATTATTTAAAAAAATAGAGGGACGAAAGTGCAATACTAAAAAACTTAAAGGGACTTTATAACAATAGATTTTTAAATATTAAAAAAATTATAATTTATTTTACTATATGACTAATATAATTATTTTTGTATAATACAGATTGTACGTGTGCTATATTGGATGTTAAAGCTTACCAATTATATATTTACTTTATTTAATTTATTTAATTTATAATTGTAATAATGTATTTATTTTTATTTTCATGTTTTTCTTTTTTGTGATATAATAATTTATTGTTTTTTATTTTATTTTTATTTCTATATTTTAATTACACTACAAAATGTTAGATGGCCGATGTGATGACTAGACAGCACGGAGGGGACGGTGGGGGTAGGGATCCAAACCAGAATCCGAATCTGTGAAAGTCAACCCAATAAATAAAATAATTTACATAGAAAAAGGGGGAACGCGGCCCTAAAAACTGTAGGGCACTCAAAGCGGTCGGGTGGCCTTTGCCGGTCGATTTCTGCATTCTTGACGACATGTAGAATACCTCCGGCAAGTACGGGCACAACGTTTCCCAAGTGGTCGGGATAACTGTCTGAGAGAGGATTCCACCATGTTACCGTGTGTGGTCAAAAGTTCCAGATGCTGACAAAATCGTCGTTATTAAGATTTTATCGGTAAAGATAAATTTATTAATATTTTAATAAAATAATTTAATATTCTAATTTAAATTAAAATAATATTTTTTTATAGAAATTTTTCGACATAGCGAATCGGAAGAAAAGGATAGATTGGACTTTGATTGCTGGTAATTTGGACGACACGATGAGAATAGGGTATAAAGATTATAAGCATAACACGAAGAGAGACTACTAGAGAAAGGGTTTGAAGCCGGATTGGTTGTCCGATGAGATTTGGGAAAGATGTTGTGAGCATTGGGGTTCTAGGAAAGCAAGGGTATAAACTCAATTTTTTTTATTAATTTTATTATTTAAATTTTAATTGATGTTATTAATAATTGAATTTTGATTTTTTTCAGCATCAAGCGAGTGAAAATAAAAAGAATGGAGAAAAACAGAAAAATAAGAGTGGAGCGGGGTCGAGAAAATTCCCGAACTCGGGATATGCTTTATGAGGTACTTTTTTATTTATTATTTATTTAATATTTAATTATTATTTATTTTGAATATTTTTTTAATGAAGCAGAGTGAGGATTTAATCCTAGGGAAGGTGGTAGTCAGGGATGAGGGGACACAAGTAGACATCCAAATTCCGCGTATGGACGGTTTTTTTGAGGTGGTGGGTAAAACAAAGAAGACGAACAAGTGGAGGTCGGAGGGCTACGAAAAAGCTGATGTAAGTTTTTTTATTATTAAATTATTAATTATATTTTTAATCTTAAATCAATTTTAATATTCTTTTATTGTTTAATATGTAACATAAATTTCTCAAGGATGCCATGAAGGAGCAGGTGACTCAGAGTCAATCTGAGTCAAACGACGGTCAAGGCATGACTCAAAAGGAGCAAGTCAACTACGTGAGGAACACCTCGAAGAAGGCTATCGGGTCGCCAAAGAGGAGCTGGACACCAGGCATTGGTTAACCGAAAAAGGCGAAGAAGAGTCCTTCGACTACTCCAGCCCAAGCCGAGCAGCATGCGGAGATGATGGGGACAATTAATGAGCTCCGATTAGCCAGTGGTCTTCCACAGTACCCCCGCCCTGAAGTGTCCTCTACCAGCACCGAGCCTCCTGTTTATTCCCAGGCTGTTGTGACTGATGCCATGTCGTGGATTAACGAGTTGAGGGCACAGAAAAGAATGCCCTCTACTAGGCTATGACTGTGGACCCCACTCCTCCTATCAGTAATGAAGATGTTGAAGAAGATGGTGAAGATGATAGTGATGAAGACGAATCCGAGAATAAAGACGATGTTTATAGCCAGATCAGACTCTAGTGATTGTTGGTGTTTATCTATTTGATCTATCGGTTATGTATTAAGACTTTTACTTTATTTTGGTTTGGTTTGACTTTTGTTGACCTTGACATTATCTTGACTTGGTTTGACTTATGTTGACTTTGGTTGAATTTGGTTGATTTTCATATTTTAATTAATTATTTTGAATTATTAATTGTATTTTAAAAAAAATAAAAATTATGATTTTTGAATTAAATTTAATTGCAGTATTGCAATTAAAAATAATTTAGAATCATATTTTTTTATTTTAAAAAAAAATCAATAGCGACTACATGTAATCGAGATTGACTACAAAAAGTAGTCGCTAAGTAGAAGGTCAATAACGACTACCTTGTAGTCGTAAATAAATCTTACTAATAACGACTACTAAATAGTCGCAGATAATAAGATTAATAGCGACTACAATGTAGTCACTAATAACACCTAATATCTAACGACTACAAAGTAGTCGCTAATAAGACCACAACCTCTAACGGCTACTTTTTGATACGTAGTGGTTAGGTTTGACTTCTAATGACTAGTTTCTAGCAAGTAAGTATTAACGACTACTTGTAGTCGTTAGATCCATATCCCTGTATCTAGCGACTACTTACCGATATATTAGCGACTACTCGTGTAGTCGCTAGAAGCCTTGTGCGGCGTAGTGTACATCGAGAAAAACATAAAAGATGAAATTTAACATTTTGTAATCAATCCATAAAAAGAATATAAAGAAGTATGATTATACACTCTTTCCCGTGTTTGTAAAGTATGGTAAACAAGCATAATATTATTAGATTAGAGGGGTTTAGACTTACCAAGTGAATTACACAATATGTCCTCCTTTGTTAAAATGCCATGCATGGAGAAATTTTTCCTGAGATGGGAGATATGGTCCAAGACCTTTAAACAAAGTATTAAACTGTCAAAATGTACAAAATAAGTAACGTAATAAGTTATATAGAGAATCAGTTAAATGGGAAGAAACATAAAATATCGAGTCAGCTCTAAGGTGACAATCTCAATCCAAATAAAGTAAAATGCAAAGTTTCACCAAATGTACTTGGATCCTCTCATTTTTTTTCTTTAAATAGCATATATTTGCCTCAAGTGTTGTATCATGAGTCATGTTTTACGAGGAAACTCTGTTTTCTCATGACAATTATTTTGGTTGGCCTGAAGAGAAAGTCTTGAAGTTTACTTTTTTGTTATTGCGTAGCCTCTGTTATATACCGTCTCTCCAACTATGACACAATATTTATAACCAATGGTTGAGGATTGTATTCCTTCACTTCACTAGAATCAACCAATTTATAAGAGTTACTTCAACAGCTTAGTCCTTGAGTCAAATAAGGACCACTATTAGTTCCACCACCATCAAAGTGTTGGACATTCATTTTCTCTCTAGAAAAAATAAAATAATAAAATCATAAGCGAATATCTTATGGTAAACAAGTACCAAAACAATAAAATTTCATCACAAAGCACCAAACTAATAAATTTATTTATATACACATATTAAAATGCTTGTAACACCATTAAAAACATACAAATCAATAAATAAAGATATCTCTAAATATCTTCTCTTATGAATTATGATATGATATATTTAGCAGCTACATTATGGCGATATGCATTTATAAAAGTTGATTGACACAACTCTTTGAAAATCCTAATTAATGAGACTTAACAAACTTACATACTTTCAAAACTAAATTATCTCATTAAAACTCAAATTTATTTTATCTTAATATGTGTCAAGTAAGTATTATCATGACAAGTGAGAATGAAATGAATTGTCTAAAATGAATTTGACTAAAATGTCATGGCTAATGAGCTTATCATTTTATTGGGTATCTTGATATGGCATTATACTATATCTTAATTAGTGAAAAGTGAAATAGACATGTGTACATATTGTTAATAATATAAAACTAATTATTTTGAATTTGGTCAACCACTATGTTCATATACAATTTAGTTTGAATGTAAAATGGTGTTGATTATTTGGTCAGCTAAACATCAATGTACATGTTGTTTATGTTTTGTTACATGTAAAGAAACTTCAGAGGTCCCAGAAAATCAACCAATCCCTATTCTCGATACATCATTTTTCAAAGTATAGCCTATCATAATTTTTTTAAATATTAAATATCAAGATATTACTCAATTATATGCATTAAATAATCCGGTTAGAATTGAACAAATATATAAACAAAATACTTAATATAATACTTAATTAGCCAAATTACAATTTTTTATTCGCTTAACTATTAGTTTATGCTTTATGTGTAGATAGAGAAGAAAAATGTAAGGAGTGAACTTGTACTTGTAGATTGACGATATATTTAGGTTTGAGGAGGGCTAGTCATATTTCAAAGAACTTCTTTATTTGTGTTTGGGGAAGATGATCCAAAAATTTATAATTTTGATTTGAACAAGTAGGATATTTCAGACTAATGTGAACAAGTAGTCTAATGTTTTAAGAATTAGTTTTGGGTGACATTCAAGGTTTTAGTAGTGCTTTCTCCTATGAGCCGAATTATATTTTTTTACCCAAAAATCCAAAAGTTACTTGTTAATGGGTTTTTATTTTTTAATAAGTTTCCTATTTTTTAAAATAGGTTTAAAAATAGGTTGCATGTTTTCTTAATTAGTCGGGTGTGGTTTTTAATGAGTTGTGTGTTTTTGTAATGGATTTTATACATGTGTAACAATCTAAAATTGTTGTGGATTTATTAGTTAAATCATTTGTTGAGTGAATCTCTTGTGTTCCTTTTTCAGATTTGGTTTCTAAGGTCAGTTTTGTGGGTTAATTGATGGATGCTTGTTAGCTTTTATTTATTTGGTGGATAAAATCTCCTCTATTTTTTTAGATTGTGTGCTCATGTAGGATTTTTTTGTCTTTGAAATAACTAGCGTTGTTTTGACTTCGGTTCACCAAAATATTATTTTGGTTTAGTGGGTGGGTCTTTGGTAGTTTAAAATTAGTTTGTTGGTTTTGAGTTTCCTTAGTTCCATTGCAGTTGGGGATTTTCATTGTGAGGTTCTTTTAAAGATTTGGTTATCGACCACATCTAACTGCTAATATTGATATTTAGCATTATTACCATATCGAGTGATAACATGTCTGCTTTTTGTGAGACTCAGTTACCACTAGAGAACTTAAGAGAATTCTTGCCACCTTTAAGTCCAACATGGTCCCTAAGCTAATTATTCTCTTGCATCACCTCTTGACTGCTTAAACTCGACAAAAATATATGGACAAAACAGATTGAAGTAATAATAGTTTTGTACAAAAGATACATACCGAAATAAAGTTTCTAAATATTTAGATTAGAAAATCCCCATGTTGTTCAAAATAAGACCGTTCAACTCCGTTACTCACACATAATTTTCTTTTAATGGTTCATCCAGCTCGTCACATTATGCTTCGGAAACTATGTAATATGACGCATTGAGTAACAGATTAATTACTTGATATTCAGTTATGTTACTTGTTTGACGACTACTCTATTTAGGCAATCCAACATTCTAAAATAAATTACAATTAAGAAATTTTTTTATATAATATACATATCGAAACAAATGTGACGGCTTGGAGAAACGGGGGCCAATGGTATATAAGCATATAATAATTTCATTTATTCTGAATTTAGTTTTTATTGGATGATGTGTTTTTAGAAAAGTAGTAAAAAAATAAACGAAGATAATGTAAATTTACACAAACTAAGATAGATGATCTTTCAATGAACTTCAAGCTAAATGATCATCTTTCATCTTAGAGTGTGAATGAGGTGCTAGAATTGAATTTTCCAAGGTTTGAGTTGCAAAAAAACCAAATAATGCCTTACGGCCATCTTAAAACCCCTAAACTTTACATAATTCTCTTTACACCCCTAACGTTTTTGTAAAAATATTTTCTTTCCATCTGCAATTGAAAAATATAAGATCAATACACAGAGTAATAACCTAAATAATCAAAGTGATGCTCAATTAATAGTCGTATCATAACATACTATATCACTGTTAAACAAAAAAATCCTAAGTGATTTTTGAGAAACCCATAAGGAGACAAAAAACAATTTATGTGGTGTCCATCCTTCGACTATACCCCACTAAAATTTTTACATCAACTCCATCTTCGTTTGAAGATTTTAGATGTTAGTAATTCTTGTTTAACACCTTCAGGTTCCATTGGCTGAAAAATATTGTTAATTTAACAGGTTGTAACAATGGAAAAAATAATAAATCAGTAATACATGGTGAACTGGAGTTGAACTTTTAAAGCTTACTGTTACTATAACATAAACTCTACACAAAGATCCTAAAACTCTACACACAGATCCTAAAACTCTACACAAATTACATGAACTCACACGCACACACAGTTTATCATCTTCCCCATCTCTGAATATAATATTGCTGACCTCCGGTTGGGTGGATATCTTTAGATCAAAAAATGAAATTGATTTTGATTTTCACTATTCTAGATCAACCTTTAGTAATGGAAAATATGTTGTTTTTCACTAGCAGAAACAAATGATGCGATAGCACTAGACATCTTTTGACTGGAAAAGGAACAATACATGATGTTGCTAAGACATTGGCCAAGCAATGGTAAAACGTTATTTTTAAACGACATAACTTGTCCGGCCAAAAAATTATTTTTAAACATTATTTTGAAAGTTACACTGTTGATAATATATTGTCAAATATCAGGCGAATTCTTATTTTTAAGTGTTATTCTTCGCTTTTAACAGTAATTTACATGCCAAAAGACTCTTTCCTCTAGAGCTAATAGGATTTTTTATGGATATCAAGCAAAAATTTCCTCATTCTCGTTTAACTCTAGCTCTAGAAGGCTCATCTATTGAACCAAATATCATTTGTGAAATGGTGAACTCTTGGGTGGTGATGCAATAGTCATTTTTCCTACATAAATCAAGTGCAATCCATGACTCATAAATATTAAGTCAACACGTACAAATATTACTCAATTCAAACTAAACAATTAACACCCTAACAGCTACAAATATTAATCACTATCTTTGATCTTTTTCTAGCAGAACACTGAGCCAACACATTATCATTTCATATGTTGTAAATCCAATCCCCACAGAAGGAAAATCTATAACCAAAACTGCACAAACATGTTCACACTACCAAAACAACACAGAATATTAATCAATCTCCAATAGTTATGATCCTTTACCTTAACATAATTAATACTCAGTCCAGCAAATATTTGTCTCCCCCCTTGATCACGAATAAAATTAGTAAGCACAGTAATTCAGTGAAATGGAGCCCACTTTTAGCCAAGGTAAAAAATGCTCAACCTTAACAAAAAAGACATATTATCCTTAATTTATATGCATTATCGAACAATTCAACATGCTTAAAAGGTTAATAGTTAATTCTTGCGTTTGCCTACTAACAACATCTAAAGGATACGTTATAGTCTGTCTTAATAAACCAACAAGAGCTCCCCATGAAAGACGAGCTCCACATGAAAGACGTGTCAATGGAGAGCATTGTTGATCTTCAGGAACACACTAATTAGGATAATCTCTAAAAGTTCAAGTGTGAAATTTGAGTCTTTTTGGTTCAGTAAACCCTTAAAACAATTTTGGGCCATATCACTGAGAAAACATGTTAGCGTATTCAAGTTCAAAAAGCTCAATAAAAATCAAGAGATAGTGGACATACAAAATTAAAAGCTTGTATTAGTTTCAATTTTTCAAAAATACAAGCTTTTAATTTGGTATGTCCACCATTTCTTGTTTTTTATTGGGCCTTTTGAACTTGAATATAGATCATGACCAGAATTGTTTAAGGATTTACTGAATAAAAAAGGCTCAAATTTCACACCTTGAGCTATGCTACAGGTATACATATACATCATATCATTACTTGAAAGTAGAAATTGATCTGTGCGATACATATATGCCTTTGTTTCGAAGTGAAGGATGAATCGACCAAGACCGGATTGAATCGAACTACTATAAAAAACCCAAATCCTTGCTATTAAAAAATAAAGAAATAAAAAAACTTTACCAAAATTATACATTTAATTAGAAAATTACAAAATTAAAATCCAACCCTAATCAAATAATCCTAATCAAAATCCTTATTTATCTTCTATCTTTAACTTACCTTTGAATCTGCTGGGCTGGGCTTTCAAATTTTCTTTTTGTTTCTTCATTTTTTGTTGCTTTGAGTTGTTTGGTTATACTCATTCATCCATATAAAAGTTTTTTTGATAGTAGATGAATTTTATATAGTTTACTGATTTGTGTTTTTTTTTCTTTTTTGTTGTATTAATTTAGTTTCATAGTTACTTTTTTTCTTCTTCTCCTGTGCTGTAACATGTAACATGTGGAGTGTTTGTAATTACTACCATTTTATTTAATTAGTTAGTGGACGATGAAAATTCTTAATGAATTATTTGGTTTGTAAAAACATTTTCTGTTTTTGTTTTCAGAATATATTTTCAGAAAATGATTTTTGTTTTCTTTTAAAATTTTCAAAAAATATGGAAAAGGTCGATTTCATGTAATATAGCAGTGTTTTTATTAAATTTTCCAGAATTATGTTTTCATTTTCTCTAGCCAAACATGTTTTTATCAATGTTTTGGAAAATATAGAAAATGAAAACAGAAAACACAAGGCCTAATGTTTTTTTTTTAAAAAGTTGATGAATCAAAATATATACGTATATAGACAATTTTCAAAGTGTTGTTAAAATAAATTCATTAATATAACTTTATTCAAAAAGTATAATTTAAATTTCAAAAAGTTTAAAATCATAATTTACATGGCAAGCATATTAATAAACAAGATTTACATTATTTTTTATATTTGTATTCATAAAACATATGAAATATAATACATATTGAATATATTATATATTTAAATATAATATCTGAACCGTTACGATTCACGATTCGATGCATGATTTAAAAAATCATTTTGATTCACGAAACATTCACCATTCGTGAACTATGATCTTAATATAAGTAAAATGTTGCTAAACAAATGAAAAGACCATTGCTGCTGGTCGGTCTAAATAGTTTCTCCAGCCTTGATTTTTTCTTCCTAAGACATGTAACAAGGAGTAATTAGTTTAAAACGTAATATAAATTGGAGTTGAAAGAATAGGTGGAAAGGTGAGAGGTTACGAAAGGGCGGTAAGATATGGTGGTGGTGGGTGAAGTTGCGACGAGAAATGGGAATGGAGAAGAACGCTTCATGAGACACAACTAACACCAAGAATAAGTCGTAGCCACTTTAATTAACAACAATAGAACCAATATTCTTTCACATTCTTCAATTAAACAATAGCAGAATCTTTTTTCAAGATATGATATGATCGGAAATTGATATATCAATATGGATTTAAATTGATCATTAATTTATCAAAATGGGTTCCAAATAGACCATTATTTTATCAAAATGATCTCATATTGACCATTAAATCATGGATAATCTCACAAGACTAGGTTGGATGCATTCCCACACAGTCGTTAAGAATAAAAATTCAAGTGTAAACATACAAATTTGCTATCATAGATTTAAGATAATAAATGCCTAAATTAAATCCATATAACTGAACCCATGATTTATTACCTATTCTTACATACTTATCCAACTAAAATCCAACCATCTCTGCCTCATGTCAAACATCCCTACACTTAGCTAGTCTCTCGGAAGCCGCATAAATCTTAATCACATCCCTATATATACCAAAAGTCGGTGCAAGACCTGCATCCTTAAGTTTCACAAAATAACACAGAAATTTCCATATGAGCACACATACAAAAAGTGTTAAGAGACTCTTTTAATTTGTTTTCGCAAAAAATAGGACTAAAATGAAGTAGTATTTGCCTAAATGAAGTATAGTAAAGACACTCTTTCTAAGGAATGCCACACACCGTAGTCAAAATGGTATTTGAACTAGATAATAATTACTCGTGAGATAAATTGGTTTAAAGACTTGAACTCAAGGTTTTATATATAAGAGGCTATCATACAATTCCATGTATTCCTACAATTATCAGATTTCCGAAGGTTCTAACACGATGCGGTGGTAATGCATTATATTAGGCTTTATTCAACCATGCAATTAAGCAGTCTATACATTATATTAGGCTTTATTCAACCATGCAATTAAGCAGTCTATACATAAGTAACAACAAACATAATTAAAAGAAATTTGTAATTTAAATGGTAGAAGAAATTAAAAAATCACTAAATCATGTGTCACCTAAAAATCATTTCATACAGATCACCAACAATATAACAAAAAACACATTTACATGAAAAACAGAAGGAAAATGAAACATAAAATTCTTTCATCGTGAATTACACAAAATCTCATCCTTTGTTGAAATGCCATGGCCAAGATCCTTTTGAATTTAACTTTGAAGAAGAAAAAACTATTGATGACTAATGAGCCGTCCAATGTAGAGCATATGAGCTCTAGTACTAGATAATGTATCAACAAATCACTCAATTCAAATGGTGCTCCTTCAATAGATCTCCTTTTCCTTTTTAATTATTGCATAGCCTCCACTATATCCGATCTCTATAAAAAAAATTCCCCTAACATGTTTCACAATGTTTGCAACTTGAACTCTTCCTTATCTGGATCAAGCTATGAACGATAAGCTTAAATTTTGGAATTTCATAGGACCGTACTTGAGCGCTTTATACGATTTATGAAGCTAAACAAGAATGAAATCTATATTGATGACAAGGAAAAAGCTGCCATGTTTGTGCGACAGATTGCAGATATTGTCAACAAGAAAATGAGTGTTTCATAGAGCGGACGCATCATCAGATTTTGCATGCACCATTGATGTCTCAACATCAACAAAGCTTTTCAATTTGAAACTCTTATTTTAAACCTTCCAAAAGCATGTTCAGGGACCTCATAAAATTATTATTCTTCCTAGAAAAAAGAAAATAAGAAAATTATAAGCATGAGATCAAATACCAAAAACAGTAAAATTTCATCACGGAACACAAAAAAACAATCACTTTTCTTGTATGGGCTTTTATAAAAGTGTGTATCATAGTTGCAGACATACAAGTTAGGTAATAAACTTATCTCTTGGATATTTTTTATTTATCCTTCTAAATCTCTTCGCTTATGAATTAGCATATATGAAATATTTAGGCATGAGAATATGAATAAATAATAGATGATCATAAAAAATTTAACTTTTAGATGGATTTTACAACTAGACTAAAGATTTTACACCAACTACATCACGAAGATATGCATTTATAAAAGCTAATTGACAATAACTAATTTTGAAAATCATAACTAGTGACACATAACAATATTACATAATCACCAAACCAAATTATCTTAATGATGATCAAATCCATTAAACATAACAACAATCCAAGGATCGTTTATGAAAACATACAAGTTTAGTAATAAATTTATCTCTTAGATATTTTCAATTTATTTTTCTAATTTTCTTTACATATGAATTAGCATAAGTGATATGAAATATATAGCTATGAGAAGATGGATAACTAATGCCTTGACAATTGAATATTTCATGAACTTTTAGATACATTTCACATCAAGACTATGGATTTCATCGTAAGACTATATATTTTACTATAATATGTCTATATGCATTTATAAAAGCTAAGGGACAACAACTAATTTTGAAAATCAGTGAGACTTAACAAACTTATAACTGAACTATCTTAATAAAATTCAAATTCATCAAACATAACAACAATTTAAGAAATTTTATCTTAATACCATAACAAGTAAATCTTACAATAAAGACTAAATGTCATGACTACGATTTCCTCTTTCTATTCTTCGGTAATCCCATATCCAAAGCAAAACATCTTATGGACCTGTGAAAAAAATGTAAAACTAATTAGTTTAATTTAACAAAAAACAATTAGTTCGAATGTAAAACGATATTGATTTTTTGGTTGCTAAACTTCAATGATTCAAAAAATGGCTAGCTTATCATTACCTTAAGAGAATACTCAGTTACATGTATAATATAATTCGGGTAAAATTGATCAAAAATATAAATAAATACAATTAATTAGCCAAATTATCTTTTTTAATTCGTTTTACTATCATTAGCTAAAAATCTGGTTATATAGACAAGAGACTTAGAGAGTGTGTTTTGTGTATAGATAAAGAAGAAAAAGTAAGGAGTGAAGTTATATTTACGAAGATAAAGTTATCTTTCAAGGAGGCTTAGGTCGCCTTTTCAGAGAGATATTTGGTCTTTTGGTTGAGGCCAATCAGAAAATTAGAAATTTAACTTTGGATTACATACCAATTCTGAATTGGTCTTAGTTTGCCAATGAAAAATTGGTCTTATAATTTTTTTTATAATCTATACACATATTCAGGTCAGGAATTTTCGAAGAGTGTGTAGGAAACCATTTTTGGCCATCTTGCTCGTTTGTTGGTTATAGTGTTCAACTTTAAATGAAATTAGTAAATTTCATACTATAGTTTATGGTTGTTCAGCATCTATGTTATTCTCGTCTATATGCTAGTCCCTCAAGAGAATTTAATTATTATTCTCTCGCATGCTACTGATCCTTTCAGATAAAGACCATGCCACAGGGGTTGCAAGATTTAGTTATGAGTTAATACTCCAAAATAGTGGGGTAGTAGCTGTGTTTAATACTGGTACATGTGATACTAAGAAGAATATAGGGACTTCAGGCGATGGCTACAAGATTTGTGTTTAATACCAGTATATGTTTGGCTAAGAAGAATATAGGGACTTCTGGTGATGGCTACAATATTACAGGGGTCAATGTGACAATTCTAGAAAATATATGGTATATTGGATCGGTTCTCAATGGTACCGGTGCTAATAGCCATTTAAAAGCGCAGCAAGTGGGGTTCATTTAGGATTGGATGCACACTCATTTTTGAAGCAAGGGACTTTTCGTGCAATAACTAAAATAAGCCCCTGAACTTGGATTCAAAAAAGTTGTAACTTTTGGACATCAGCATCAAAATTGCAAAGCTAGGGGCTGAACTACAAACTTCAACTAACAGGCCCCATTGAGGTGGTCTAAGATGTCAAACTATTTACGTGGAATTGGGTCCCAGGAAGAAACTTTTAAATTGACAATTTCACCCCCAAAATACAAATTTAGAGCTGATTTATAACCCAAATCATATACGCTTCGAATATAAGATACGATCATTTGTTATATTACCTTGGATGTTGGTCAAATTGGCTCAATAGTAGTGGTGGAGCCGTTTACCATTGTCAAGAATATCAACAGTAAGAAGTGGAGAACAAACACAATGTCTTTGCTAAAATCCACTCTATCCAAAAATAGACGACACTCGCCCAAAAATGGATAGGTGGTTATTTTTCTTTTCAAATTTTTACTTTTAATTAGCGTGGTATTTTACCCTTAAATCGTCTTCTCGAAAGACCCAAACTCTTCTTTTCACAAGCATGAATACTTAAATTCAAAAAATGCATAGCAAATAACTCACTCCAACAACAGGAATTCCATCACCATTTATATGCTTTTTCAATTACAATTGAAAGTACATATTTATACTCAAAGTAAATAATTCCTCTACGTTTATATGTTTTTTTCAAATATGGAAGTAAAAGATACACTATATGATTTTCATCTCGAGAAAAAATTTGAAAATCATTGCTATCCACTCTCATTCGCATTGAGAGATGAAACAAGGGTCTTCATAAATGTTCAAATAAAAGTAGAAATAAAGAAACTCATTTCCATCCCCTTCCACTCAGATTCAAATGAAACATGTTTGTTTAAAAAAAAATCAAATTCATTGGCATCCTTTCCCAATTTCCAAAGAAGATGTTTGGACAGAAACATCAGAAGTTTACCATTAAATAAATTAAAAATTATTAAAAATACTATACAATTAAATAATATTATATTTTTATGCAAGATTTCACTAAAATGTGAGTTTGCAACATATTTGTAATTAAGTTTAATACATGGGTGTCCGGGCAAGTTTATGCGCACCACAACGAATTCTATTGAAAATATACACACCTTCCCATACAATGTGTCAATACGGTGGAATTTCTAGAATCTTTTGCGCTTTCCATATTCCCCATTTTAACTTATTGATTATTAAGAAAATTTTGCCTTTCAGTGAGTAGATTAAACAAAAAAGGACAAAGTGTTACAACTTAACGAAACTCACGTGACAGGGTAAAATACCTCAAGGTATCTTAATTAACCTTTATATGATACAAAACCATATATGCACAATCTATCACCTATATAATCCATATAAAAGAAAACTCTAGTTTAGAAACAACCAATTCCAGAAAATCCTAGTGAGCTCAGTCATACTCTTTACTCATGTCCAACATAAAGGAATCATGATGTTTTTTTTGGATTGTCTTTTTATTCCGATAAAATATGTATCATCCTAAGGAATAATGATATTGTCTTGAATAATCCTACCCTAATAGAGTTTGATTTAGTATATGAATGGATGTTATTAATCAACATATATAACTGAGAGAACTAATATCCAAAGTTTGACCAAGTTATTAGTCTTGAATGAGAAACTCATACAAATAATATTCTTTTTGTGCAAGTGAAATAGACATGTGATTTATGTGAGATACGAAGTAAAAATCCTATAAAAAATTAAACACCATGTTAAAGAGATCAAGTCAATCATATCCTAGTTCTCTTGGTTGGCTAGTCCTAAATATAAATCAAGACCTATCACTTTTTACGTCCCATACTAAATGTATCACTTCTAACTTATTTTAAATCCTGGGAGTTCATTTTTAATATCAAATTATGCTTCTCACAAACCCGGCCACACAATTAAACATTCATAGTTTTCATCTCTGAGACTTGTTAATTATTTATTGGTATGTGTTGTACAATAGTGAAATGAGAAAAAATGTTATATTTTTGCCCCTTTCATTTACCCACTTAACATAAGTGTATCCCACCCATAACTTCTCTCTTCCTCCCATATACTATTCAGATCATAATGAATATCCATAATTTTTCCTTTCGTATCAACCAATGGATACTGCATTAGCACAATCATTTACCAACACAATGGAGGTTTTAAGGAAGGATATAGAATCTTGACCAATTCCTTATGCCTATAACCTTAGTTTCAAATAAAGAAGCTGCTTCCAAAATCCACGCATCATATGCAACAAGGTCTCCATGTTACTTTGTAATAATACAAGGACCGCAAGCTTGTTTAGTAAGATTGAATAAAGCAAGCTTCAACATTAAATAAATATTTAAACTTATTAGTAGTGTTAGTAACTGATGTCTCCCGTTTTGTTCTAATTATTAGCCCCTTGGAGACATCCTTTTAGGTGAATAAATGACTTGTTTGATAGACTTTTAGGCTTAATTGATCATATTACACTTTCTCCCCTTGGAAATTAACTATTTGCAGAATCTGAGCTTTTGTGCATAAATTTGACTGTTTTTAATGCAAAGTTAATAGGTTCTTGAAAGACCAATCCAAGGAGAAAAAGTGATAATAAAGTCGTAGTGTATTTTAGAGTGTTAGGAAATGATTTCTAGTCGAGTTTCTATTTTTAGAGTACGCTTTCCTATTTTGATTTCTTGATTTATTTGATTTATTCTTTTTAAGCATATGCGGTTTAATTATTTATTTAATGTGAAGCTTTAAAGAGATAAATGGTAATTACTTAGAGGCCAAGTCAAGATAAAGATGAAAGGAAAGAAGATTTACATGGAAATAAGAAGATTTGGTAAAGATTTATTTAAAGGAGGAAAAGATAAAGCTGCCTTTTGAAATCTGAAATCCAGCCACGTTTTAGGAATTAAATCATAATAAAAGATTGGCATGGATTCTGGATGAATGGTCTGCACCAATAGAAAGAGCTTTCCAAGACAAGCAGTTTCATATATTGGAACTTCTCAAACGGATAAGTATTGAAAAAGATATGATCAAATCAAATCAGCAGAATCTTACCTTCTAAAGAGCTACGAATTTGAGAGTCTTTGACTTGTCTTCCACTCCAAGCAAAATTCGACCTAGGTTCCTCCAACACCTATAAATACACCCCTTAACCTCCTACTTTCATACACTTCAGAGAATATACAAGAGGCTTAAGGTTTTCAAGTCAGAGCACGAAGGAGAGAAGAAGCTAGAAGCTGGAGGAATCCTGTTCTTCCAACCATAGTCATTCTACCCTTTAGGTTTTTCATTTATCTTTTGTATTTGAACATGAATTCCTTTTATTTAATGTTAGTTTTTAATTTCATCATGAGCTAAATTTCTTTATACTTGAGAATCGCATAAAAGGGATGAACCTTAATTAATGTTTTCTATGTTTTGAATTTGGGATTGTTAGATTTAAATTGAATTGAGTTTTAGGTATTGGATATTACTTTGTTTTCATTACTAATTCTTTTAGGAACAACTAGAATTAGCTTTTAGTATTTGGGCTATTCCATATAGTGGCGTATGGATCATCCGACAGGGGGGTTTGAATACAGATCTAGGTAATACTCGTGTAATGTCCGTTATTGACCGACAGGCTTAACTAGTTACATAGCCAAAGAGGTAAAATCTTATCATCCGAAAAGCCATATTCGACCATACAGGTGTTTGTGATACTTTAGGATAGCTTCTAGGTCCACCCGACAGGGGGCTAGGAGATATTAGAGTCCCGACTAATATTATAATTCCAATTCTACCCTTAAACATAGCATAGATTACATTGATTAGGTGGATTCCTTTGCGAGGATCAAGTATATCTCTCTTATCTGAAGTCAGTCGTTATTTGCTTTATTTCTTTTCTGTTTATTTAATCTTTAGTCTTTACTTTATTTGCATCTTTTAATTTACAAAAACCAAACAAAAATTATTATCTTTTCTTTTCTGTTTAGCAATTATCTCTACTATCTGATTAATATTTGGGTTGAACCTAATCCGTCCCTGAGAACGAACTTGATTATCATATATTACTTGGGACAACCGTACACTTGCGGTTAAGTGGTTCCTTTTATTTGCACTTTATTTTATAACACCCCAGGACCCACCAAGTTTTTGGCGCCGCTGCCGGGGACGGTAGCGTGTGACCCCGGTGTTAATCTTTAGTAGTTTAATTGTTAGTTTAGTTTTAGTTTTATTTTTCAGTTTTACGCTTTGGGTTGTTTTTCTTTCTCAGGTTTACAGGTTTTGGTTTATGCGTGAAGATATCGTGATTCTTGCAAATCCCGAAAACCTAGTTCGTGAAGCAAACAAAAGAAAGAGAGACGCTAAAGCAAAAGAGTTAGAGGAACAATTAGCAAGAGAAACAATGGCTGGTCAACTCAATCCAGCTGCTCCTCGAAACAATGATCCGTGGTTCGCCAATGGCCCTGCAGAAGCTCCATTTCGAGCTCCTCCCCTCGGAATTGGCCCTGCAAATATTAATGTCGAGAGATTCAGACCCGATCCTGGTATGCTATCTCAGTTTCAAAGTTATGGCAATTACCGAGGTACACCCAGTGAAGATCCGATCCGTGCTGTACAGAAGTTCATGCAAATTTGCGATTCTTATATTACGCAAGGAGTAACTAAGGAGCAAATGTATTTTGCTAATTTTAGATTCTTCGTTATTGATGGAGCAAGTGAGTGGCATGATTCGCAAGAACCCGGAACAATTACAACATGGGACGCATTACAAACCGCGTTCTTCGATAGATACTACCCAACAAATATGAGATTAGACGCGCAAGTTGAACTAACCTCATTCAAGCAAGAGGAAGACGAGACTTTGGGTAGAAGTTGGAAGAGATTTCAGATTTGCTTAAGAAGAGTCCCTGATCATGGCCTCACAGAAGTTCAACAGATGAAGATATTTTACCGAGGACTTGATGGCTCTTCAAGAAAGGATCTAGACTTGCTTTGTGGTGGTGGATTCCTACAGGTACAACCAGTTCATGCGAAGATTATTTTGAATAGAACTGTAACAAATGAACTTGGTTGGAACACTGTAAGAACACCTGTTCGAGGTGGAAATACTGCGTCAATTGAAGAAAAATTCACCGCCATGGAAAACAAACTCGAACAACAACTGAAACAGCTTACCCTAGCTGTTACAAAAGGTGCTACTGGTAGAAGAGCAGATGTTAATGTTACACAAGAAGTTTATGGATGTTCTAACTGCGGTACACAAGATCATGATTGGGAGACCTGTCAAAACAATCCAGAATCAGTAATGTTTGTATCCAACCGAGGAAATTACAATTCAAGTGGTCAAGGTTATCAACCGAATAGAAACCATCCTGGTTTCCAGTATTCAAATCCAAATGGGGCTGCTAATCCAACCTATGCATATCAACCACGCCCCCAAGGAAACAACTTTCAACCAAGACCTCAGAACAGCTATCAAGGTGGACAAACATACGGATATCAAGCTCAGAGACAACCTCCTCAAGATGCTTATACTGAAACCATGAACCAAAAAGCTTTACCTGCTCAACCTCAAGAAGGTGCTCTAGATGTTCAACAAACCTTGACAACACTAATCAGCATTCAACAGTCTACCACGGCAACACTTAAGATGATGGAAACACAAATGGCTCAGATAAACAAGCAATTAAATCAACGTCAGCAAGGACAACTACCGAGTGATACTGAAGAACCTAAGCAGAGAGAAGAATGTAATGCAGTAACACTTCGAAGTGGTAAGAAGCTCGCTCCACCTCCTTTTCCCGTTATGAAAGAAAAAGAAACAACTGTGAAGGAGAAACCGGCAAAAGAGGTGGAAGAAAAAGAAGATGAACCCGAAATAGTGGAAGTGGAGAAGATTCCGGAGAAGCCAAAATCCAAAGATGTTACAGAAACCCGTCCTCCTCCACCTTTTCCCTCAAGAGTTCAGAAGAAAGGAGACATGGCCGAATATCAGAAGTTCTTGAATATGGTACGTGGTCTCAATATTAACGTTCCGTTCTTAGATGCTATACGCGATGTTCCGAAGTACGTTAAATTTCTGAAAAGAGCCATTACCAACAAGAGACCATATCGTGAGAATGAAATGATAGGATTGCCAGAAGAATGCAGCGCTATATGCCAAAGTAAGTTGCCACCTAAACTACTTGATCCTGGGAGTTTCACGATTCCTATTTCTATTGGTAATGAGTGGCAAGGAAAGGCTTTGTGTGACTTGGGCGCGAGCATCAATTTGATGCCCAAGTCAATTTTCGAAAAATTGAAGATAGGAAACGCTAGACCAACTTCCATGATCCTACAGATGGCTGATAGATCCCTCGCTCATCCAGAGGGACGAATTGAAGATGTCCTCGTCAAGGCAGGTACGTTAATCTTTCCAGTTGATTTCGTTATTCTTGAATACGACGCGGATAGGAATGTCCCCATCATCTTGGGTCGACCATTCCTAGCCACGGGGCGTACTGTTATTGATGTAGAAAACGGCGAATTAACCATGCGAATCCAAGACGAGAAGGTAAAGTTCAATGTGTTTAGGGCTATGAAGTTTCCAGATCATCCTGAAGAGTGTTTCCGAATGGATATACTCGATTTAACTACGCAAGAAACGTTTGACTGTATGAACTTTAATGATATCTTGCAAGCAGCCCTAACACTTGACTTACCGGAATTGATGGAAGAACTAACCGAAACCGTAGCTGCTTTGAATTCCGGAACTATGAAACATAGGCATCTCGCCTACGAGTCATTCCGAGAACCAGGGGAGATAATATCTAAGAAGAAACCATCTATCGAGTCTCCCCCACAACTAGAAGAAAAGCCGCTTCCATCACACCTGAGGTATGCGTATTTAGGTACTAACAACACTCTACCTGTTATTGTTTCAGCTACTTTAACAGGTTCTCAAGAAGATAAACTTTTGCGCATACTAAGAGCTAATAAAGAGGCGATTGGTTGGACTATTGCTGACATCAAAGGTATTAGTCCTTCCTATTGCCAACACAAAATCATTCTAGACGATGAAAACGCGCGCTCAGTTGAAGGACAAAGAAGATTGATGCCAGCTATGAAGGAAGTAGTGAAGAAAGAGGTTATCAAGTTGCTAGATGCGGGAATCATCTATCCCATAGCTAGCAGCGAATGGGTGAGTCCAGTTCAATGCGTACCAAAGAAGGGTGGTATTACTACCATCTTGAACGAGCAAAATGAAGCCATTCCCTCAAGGACCGTTGTTGGTTGGAGAGTGTGTATGGATTATCGGAAGTTGAACAAGGCCACCAGAAAAGATCACTTCCCTCTTCCGTTTATTGATCAGATGTTAGACAAGCTAGCTGGTAGAGAATATTATTGCTTTTTGGATGGATATTCAGGATACAATCAGATTTATGTAGATCCAAAAGATCAACACAAGACAACCTTTACATGTCCTTTTGGTACCTTTGCCTTCCGAAGGATGCCATTTGGATTATGTAATGCACCCGCTACTTTTCAAAGATGTATGATGGCAATTTTCTGGGACATGATTGATGACTTCCTTGAGGTATTTATGGATGACTTTTCTGTGTTTGGTGATAACTTTGAGGAGTGTTTACGGAACTTGGAGAAGGTATTGATTAGATGCAAGGAGACGGATTTAGTTTTGAACTGGGAGAAGTGTCATTTTATGGTTCGAGAGGGTATAGTGTTGGGTCACAAGGTTTCAAGTGCTGGTTTGGAAGTTGATCGTGCGAAGATTGAGGTAATCAAGACTCTTCCCCCTCCTATTTCTGTTAAAGGGGTAAGAAGCTTCTTGGGTCATGCTGGTTTCTACCGACGTTTTATCAAGGACTTTTCCAAAATCTCTAAACCGTTGTGCAATTTACTCGAAAAGGACACCAAATTCCTTTTTGATGAAGCTTGCATAAAGGCATTCAACGAGATTAAGGAAAAGCTTATTGCTGCACCTATTGTATTACCTCCTGATTGGAAGATTCCGTTCGAAGTTATGTGTGATGCTAGTGATCTTGCAATGGGAGCTGTTCTGGGTCAAAGAAAAGATAAGGTATTTCATTCCATCTACTATGCTAGTAAGGTCTTTACAAGTGCTCAAGTAAATTATACCGTAACTGAGAAAGAATTACTAGCAGTAGTATATGCATTCGACAAATTTCGTTCCTATCTTCTTGGGGCGAAAGTTGTTGTCTTTACTGACCATTCTGCGATTAAATACCTTATGGAGAAGAAAGATGCGAAGCCGAGGTTGATTAGATGGGTTTTACTGTTGCAAGAGTTTGATTTAGAGATTCGGGATCGAAAGGGTTGTGATAATCAGGTTGCTGATCATTTGTCACGTCTTGAAGGTTCTGAATCTAATGGAGGGCCTGAGTTGGTTAGAGAAGAGTTTCCTGATGAGAGTTTGTTTTCAGTTTATTCATTAGAAACTCCTTGGTATGCGGATATTGCAAATCTTATTGTGAGTGGTTCTTTTCCTCAAGGAGCTACTTCACAAGAGAAAAAGAGACTAGCCCACCGTGCTAAACAGTTCTTTTGGGAGGATCCTCTCCTTTACAAAGTATGCAGTGATCAGATGGTGAGGAGATGCATCCCAGATAAAGATATTCTATCCATTATTATGGGGTGTCATGATTCACCATACGGAGGGCACTTCAAAGGAGACCGTACAGCTGCAAAGGTACTACAATCCGGTTTTTATTGGCCCACTTTACATAAGGATTGTCATGAGTATGTCAAGAAATGTCACAGATGCCAGTTTACTGGTAATATATCTAAGAGAGATGAGATGCCGCGTAATAATGTTCTCGAAGTTGAGATATTCGATGTATGGGGTATTGATTTCATGGGTCCTTTTGTACCTTCTAACGGAAACCTGTACATCCTACTAGCAGTTGATTACGTGTCTAAATGGGTAGAGGCTGTAGCTCTACCAACTAACGATTCGCGAGTAGTGATTAAATTCTTGAAATCACACATCTTCACTAGACATGGTACACCTCGAGTTATTATCAGTGATGGAGGTTCACACTTTGTGAACAAATATCTGAAGAAAGTTCTAGAGAAGTATGGTGTGAGACATCGTGTATCTACCGCGTATCATCCACAAGCCAATGGTCAAGCCGAGGTCTCTAATCGAGAGATCAAATCCATTCTTGAGAAGACAGTTGGTTCCACACGCAAGGATTGGTCAATGAAATTAGATGATGCGTTGTGGGCATATCGTACTGCGTTCAAGACGCCTGTGGGTGCATCTCCGTATCGTATTGTGTATGGTAAGGCTTGTCACTTACCTCTTGAGCTTGAAATGGGTGCCTATTGGGCAATTGCGGAGATGAATATGGATCCAACCTTAGCTGCGGAGAATCGTATGATGAAGTTGAATGAACTTGACGAGTTTCGATTTCATGCCTATGAGAATGCCAAACTTTACAAAGAAAAAACAAAGAGATGGCATGACAATCGGATTCGTGAGAAGAAATTCAAAGTGGGACAGATGGTCCTCAAATATAACTCCAAGTTCAGCAACTATCCGGGCAAGTTGAGATCAAAGTGGTCAGGTCCGTTCGTGGTGACCAAAGTTACGCCTCATGGAGCGATAGAGATCGAGAATCCAGACGAGCAACGCACCTTCATGGTGAATGGGCATCGTCTAAAACTGTACCATGTAGGCGAGGATACCAATCGCAGAATTGATCCACATCCGGGGGAGGTCATGTACCTCCTTGAAGCTGAATAGATGCGAGAGGTAACCCGTCGAGCTTAACGACGTTAAACAAAAGCCACTTCATTGTATATTAGTTTATTGCTTTCAGTTTTTCAATTCCTAGTGTATAATTCTAAGTTAGTGTCAAGTTTTAGTGTCTACTTTTAAAGAAATGAGAAGGGTATTGCGTTAATGGTGCAGGAATCGAGTTTGGATTGCTTGGAGAAATTTTTTGGAAAATCAAAGGCTGGCGCGGACTACCCCCGCGGTGTACCCCCTATACCGTAGGGATGTACCGCGCCCCAAAAAACCCGTACCACGGGTCTGTACCACGGGTTTTATCCAGAAGCAAGAAAAAAATGAAGCTGATAGCCGCGGTGCACCGCGCCCTATACCGCGCCTCAAAAACCCGTACCACGGGTTGTGTACCGCGGGTTTTTTGACGGAGTATGTGCGGACTACCCCATGCACCGCACCCCTACACCGCAGGGCAAAAACCCGTACCACGGGGTGCTAGCTCGGGGTCAAGACAGAAGCGAAAAAAATCAATAGCTGTTGCGCGCGGACTACCCCCGCGGACTACCCCCGCGGACTACCCCCTGCACCGCAGGGATACACCGCGGACTGGCGGTTTGTGAAGAATTCGAAGCCCAGTCAACTTCTAACCTTAAGGAGATAAACCCTAGCCTCTTCCACACGAATTTTCCAGCTCCCAACCCTATAAAAACACCTTGAAGCTTGATTAAACCTCCACAACAAACACATTAACATCATCAAATCTCTCCTCCATCCTCCATAAACACATCCTCTCCATCAAATTCATCACAAAACACCATTAAACACAATCAAGATCATCAAGCTTTCAAGAGTTCTTCCAAGATTCATCAAGAAAACCACTTCCTTCATCTAATCCAAGCAAGAAACTCAAGCTATACCAAGTTTTCTTAACTTTATTCTATCCTTGGTATAAACTTGAGTTTGGGGTCAATTCAACCATGACAAACAGAACAGATGCTTTGGATTATAAGAGGAGGTGTTGTATACAAGGGAAGAACAAGAGTTTGCCTGGTTCCACAATTGAAAAGGCCATCACTCTTGATGAGCCTACTGAAGAAACACAAGAGAAGGCACCTGCACCACCACAACATGGGAAATTAACAGCAAGGATGAGGGTATCATCAAGGCCTACAGACAAGCTACAATTTCAAGTTCAAGGTTCTTCTTCTTCTCAAACTAATTCTGAAATTCCTCCATGGGCTCACAATTTGCAACAAGAGTTCGAACTTTTACGATTAGACATCGGAGCACTATGGAAGGAAATTACACAGATTAAGTCAACATTGGAAGAGGTAACTTTGTTCATGGATATTGATAATTATACTCCTCCTTTGGAGGAGGACACTATGGATCTTCATGGCCAGGTACCCCGTTCTAATTCTTCTTCTTCTTCTTAATTTATGATAGGCACTAGTTAGGTAGTTTAGTTTAATTTTATTGCTTTATTGAGTCTTTTTCGAGTCGTGGGGACACGACTCACTTTTGAGTTTGGGGTGGGGTTCGTTGCCTCATCCCAATTTTTTGTGATTTACATGCTGTCAATAAAATTAACCATAGGGTTGCATGACTGTAGAGAATTTTAAATGTCCCCTCAAGCATGCTTTTTATGAATTAATGATAGAAAATAGTTGACTTTAGGAGTTAGTGTAAACTGAACTTTGATTGCATGCAAGTATGAAGTAATTGATAGGAAGAATTAATGAACAATGCAAAAGAAGTAAACTTGTACTTAAGGATAATGGGTGGTTTGTAGAACGTGAGATCTAAATGAGTAGAGAACCCACTTAGGTATGAACTAGAGACAAAGTTGTGTAGATAGGAAAATGATAGAGGCAGTTCTTTGTTAGCCCTTTGAATCCTTTTTGGCCTTCTATCCCTGAATTAATTTTATCCTTCTTAGACAAATTTTCAGCCTTTAAGCCTTTCTTTTGTCGCCACATTATAAGCCAATTTCCCTTTAGATTGTTAGGCATGACCATATGACCCGCACTTGAATCACGATCCTGAGACTTCCTGTCTTGAGCTTGAGTTTGGGGTGGTGGGTCCACCATATGGGAATTTATTGGGTTGGGATTTTTGAGCTTATCAATTGTGCTCGGTTATATATTTTGATGATTCACAGGTTTATTGTATTGTAACCCTTTGCCGGGGTAATAGTGAATGAAAAAGAAGCTATAAAGCTAAAATCATGAATAGGCATGAAGAAAAATAGCATGATATCTCAACATTAAAGAGAGTCATAGCTATATAAAAAAATATATATACCAAAACGAAAAGTTATATGAAAAGAATATATATTTGGACCGGCAAAGTGGAAAATTTTAGGTGAATCATCCTTAGTGCTTATTGGGTTAATTTGGGGAGGCTAATTAAGCGCTTTAATTGGGTTGAGTGAGAACGTTATTCGAGTGTAAACTCAAGCTCTTGGACAGTTTTGTTGATGGTAAGTGAGGAGAGAGCCAAAAGCTCACTTCAAATTTACCAAATATACATACCATACCGTCCTTCAGCCTACGCTAAAACCGTAAAGTCCTCGTGATTCCTAGATGCACAGTGAGTTAATAGGGATTATTCTAAGTGGAACATTCAACACAAGTAAAGATCGAGGAACACCCTATAGCCACCATCTTGAGATAAGTATAAAGCGTAACCTTCTAGCATTGTGAAATTAATTTTGAATTGATATTGTTTTGTATTTGATTTTGCATGATAAGTGTAGGTGTATATTAATTCCTAGGTTAGACTATATGAAATTTGTTTTAAGCTTTGCTTTGGGATTATTTACTAGTTTCTACCTTCTGCATTCACCTAAAAGATCCTTGTTTTATTTTTATTTTGCTTTGTCGGGACGACAAAGGTTTGAGTTTGGGGTCTTGATGTCTCCCGTTTTGTTCTAATTATTAGCCCCTTGGAGACATCCTTTTAGGTGAATAAATGACTTGTTTGATAGACTTTTAGGCTTAATTGATCATATTACACTTTCTCCCCTTGGAAATTAACTATTTGCAGAATCTGAGCTTTTGTGCATAAATTTGACTGTTTTTAATGCAAAGTTAATAGGTTCTTGAAAGACCAATCCAAGGAGAAAAAGTGATAATAAAGTCGTAGTGTATTTTAGAGTGTTAGGAAATGATTTCTAGTCGAGTTTCTATTTTTAGAGTACGCTTTCCTATTTTGATTTCTTGATTTATTTGATTTATTCTTTTTAAGCATATGCGGTTTAATTATTTATTTAATGTGAAGCTTTAAAGAGATAAATGGTAATTACTTAGAGGCCAAGTCAAGATAAAGATGAAAGGAAAGAAGATTTACATGGAAATAAGAAGATTTGGTAAAGATTTATTTAAAGGAGGAAAAGATAAAGCTGCCTTTTGAAATCTGAAATCCAGCCACGTTTTAGGAATTAAATCATAATAAAAGATTGGCATGGATTCTGGATGAATGGTCTGCACCAATAGAAAGAGCTTTCCAAGACAAGCAGTTTCATATATTGGAACTTCTCAAACGGATAAGTATTGAAAAAGATATGATCAAATCAAATCAGCAGAATCTTACCTTCTAAAGAGCTACGAATTTGAGAGTCTTTGACTTGTCTTCCACTCCAAGCAAAATTCGACCTAGGTTCCTCCAACACCTATAAATACACCCCTTAACCTCCTACTTTCATACACTTCAGAGAATATACAAGAGGCTTAAGGTTTTCAAGTCAGAGCACGAAGGAGAGAAGAAGCTAGAAGCTGGAGGAATCCTGTTCTTCCAACCATAGTCATTCTACCCTTTAGGTTTTTCATTTATCTTTTGTATTTGAACATGAATTCCTTTTATTTAATGTTAGTTTTTAATTTCATCATGAGCTAAATTTCTTTATACTTGAGAATCGCATAAAAGGGATGAACCTTAATTAATGTTTTCTATGTTTTGAATTTGGGATTGTTAGATTTAAATTGAATTGAGTTTTAGGTATTGGATATTACTTTGTTTTCATTACTAATTCTTTTAGGAACAACTAGAATTAGCTTTTAGTATTTGGGCTATTCCATATAGTGGCGTATGGATCATCCGACAGGGGGGTTTGAATACAGATCTAGGTAATACTCGTGTAATGTCCGTTATTGACCGACAGGCTTAACTAGTTACATAGCCAAAGAGGTAAAATCTTATCATCCGAAAAGCCATATTCGACCATACAGGTGTTTGTGATACTTTAGGATAGCTTCTAGGTCCACCCGACAGGGGGCTAGGAGATATTAGAGTCCCGACTAATATTATAATTCCAATTCTACCCTTAAACATAGCATAGATTACATTGATTAGGTGGATTCCTTTGCGAGGATCAAGTATATCTCTCTTATCTGAAGTCAGTCGTTATTTGCTTTATTTCTTTTCTGTTTATTTAATCTTTAGTCTTTACTTTATTTGCATCTTTTAATTTACAAAAACCAAACAAAAATTATTATCTTTTCTTTTCTGTTTAGCAATTATCTCTACTATCTGATTAATATTTGGGTTGAACCTAATCCGTCCCTGAGAACGAACTTGATTATCATATATTACTTGGGACAACCGTACACTTGCGGTTAAGTGGTTCCTTTTATTTGCACTTTATTTTATAACACCCCAGGACCCACCAGTAACATGGACTTGAGTCAGAGTCGACACAATAAACTAAATTATGCTTAGCTACCTAAAACAAGATTTCATTTTTGGGGTCTTTCGTAACTATAAAAAAGTTGTTTTGATACATTTTGGGCCTAAAGTTGCCGCCTTTTCGCTTTGCCCAAGTGTTGGCCCTGACTTGAGTATGCACTTCATTTGGGATTTCTAGACTAGCATCAAGGTATGAACTGTAATCTACCCACAATTGTTTTTTTAGCCAAGTAGGTTGTAATGAAAGGGTCTAATATTGAATATTTTATATATAGTTGATTCTAGCCTTTCAAATGAAACAAGCAGCTGTGATAGCTCTCCCAATTATGAAGTTTCATTTATAAATATCTAAAATGGAGACATAATAAATGGAATGTACTAAAAATCAATTAAATATGTGGCACATATCATAATAGGTAAACTTATAATAGTGGCATACCAAGCAGATCTAAACAATGGTGTGAAAAATCCTATTTTCAACCAATTTAGAAAAATTATCACATATTTTACGCAATTCAAAGAAAGGATAAAGTATTTTGTGTTTACTAATTAATAGTAGTCAAGATTTATTTAACTTTTGACGAAATAAATTTCTAACATTTCGAGAAAATTGAATTATCCATAGAGTATCTTAAAGTTTACTTGGAGCCTATTGGAGATAGATGGATTCAAAGAGTTATTATTTTTAGAATACTTAATGAAATTGTGTTTATCTTTCAAGTATTGATACATCTCTTAATTGTAAGGTTTTAGAAAAGACAAACTAACAAATATAAAACTAAGTGCCATTGATTTTAAATGACCATTATTTATAAATAGCTAGAAGAAAGAGTTGGAAACAGAAAAATCTCATATCTATCGTCCTTAATGGTTACTCGCAATGTCTTTAAATAATTGTTTAACTATGAAGAGTTTTGTCTTCAAACCACTGTTCATATAGAATATTAATATATTTTTTCTTGATTTGTTTATACTATTATCCATACTGAACAAGTTATATTTAATTTTATAATTCATATTAAATATATATATATATAAAATTATAAATTTTATTTAAATAATTATATATTTTATTTAAATAATTATAAATTTAATTTAGATATTTTAAATATATCTAATATATATTGAAGGAGTCAGAAGAGACTGTGTGAAAACACGTGATTTAGTTCATCAACAATATTTTCTCTATTTTATACTTGCCCAAATACTCTTAAAATTAGGCTACTCTTATGGGTGGATGAGTCTACTATTACATTTGGGTGGTAATTAGGCATTATATTATTCATATGTAATAGTAGTCAAATTCGAGGAAACACGTGATTTAGTTCATCAACAATATTTTCTCTATTTTATACTTGCCCAAATACTCTTAAAATTAGGCTACTCTTATGGATGGATGAGTCTACTATTACATTTGGGTGGTAATTAGGCATTATTTTATACATATGTAATAGTAGTCAAATTCGAGGAAAAATTATTTTTATGTTATTACCAATTGCCTAAAACATTTTTAGGCCACATATATCAAAAAAATATTTTAGGCCTAATGAATTCAATAGTTATTTTAGGCAATTTTACTAATTTTAGGAGACATTTCGTAAATTTTAAGAGTCATTTGGACAATTCAATTAATTTCCCTATTTTTTGATGTGGTCAAATAGAGATATAGTTTACCTAAAATACCCAAATTTCCCTCAAAATCTATAATATCTCATGAATTTTGTGAAATTGCCTAAAAAAGAAACTTATGAATACTTTTGGTCTAGAACGATATTTTTTAAAATATAGCGAAAATATTTTTGGACCATAAACAATATCTTAATATGGGATTTTCTTGGTCAAATACCATAAATAAACTTCTTGAGGGTCTTGACGGATTCTATATTTTCCAATTTGTAACATACTCATAGTTAAAGAAAACATATTTATTTGTCAAAATCATAGTTAACTGTAAATAACCAAGATCAAACTAAGTAAGAAAAGATAGATTTCGTATCATCAATCACTGATTATATAGTTTTTGAAGCATTATATGTGATTTGTATAGTTATGATGTTCTTTGCAAAGATGCTTCTAGAATTACTTAAATTGAATTAAAGTATTATTACGAAAAAGACATAGCCCAAGTTTACATACAAAGTCTTGGACATAAAAACTAAAGAAATTATGTGAAAAAGGAAACTTCATGATTTAAAAATACGAGAAAGAATAATAAACAAGGCCATCTCATGAAAAAGGAAAAAAGTGAAGCCTATCCCAATCTCTACCATTTGAAACTTCCAGCTCATTAAGAGTTTTTCTCCCCTAACATGTCATAGTCGACAAATTCTACTTTGTATTCTATCTCTATTCCATTAGTTCCTTCTTTTCATAGTCAATAGCATTACTACAAGTCAAATAAGCGAACTTTACATATAAGAACTAAATTTATAAGAGAAGGAAATTGTAAATAAGCCATAATCAAAGGGTTTAGTTAAACCTAGAATGTCGAAGCTCATCATATCGCAATAAATAAATCTCACAAGATCCTTATGAATTATGCACTTGTGATATATGATCTTGCCTCGTGGTATTCAGCTTCACTTGAACAGGGAGTTGAGTAGCTCGTTTTTCTACTCCGCATTAGGTGTTTTCTCCATCTCTTTTCCTTTTTCATTACTAACTCTTTCAAATTTCAAGCAAAGTTTTCCGAATCGCAACTCAAATGATTTTACATCTTTTATTGGATCTCTAAATTGGTGATGATTCCGAAAACAAAAAAGTGGTGGCTCTGAACCCTGATTATTGTATTTGTATGTTCACTATTTTGGTTGAGATTATGCAATAACAAGATACATATGATGACTATGATTAAACAAAATTCTTGATGGAAAATAATGGTATATATCGGCTGTCTTAAATTTATAAAATAAAAGGGGTATAGTTAATCCATGATTCATACAAGAGACATATACCACCAACTCAACCCCAAAGTTTAATTTCTATTTTTAGAATAACACCAGGATATATCTTTTCTACTGTTTTTCACAACATCCGCAGATAACCTAGGTATTAATAATGGTGGGTTGGTGTTTAATGTGTGTTTTAATTTATTGGTTTTACAATATTTTTTAATAAAAAACTATTTATGACAAAAACAATTTATATTAATAAATTAATTCAATTTTTTTAATTTGAATGATATATAAGTTATTGATAGATAATAACTATAAAGCAATTGAATAATTAGAAATTTTTTACTATGTTCTAAGATCACTGATATATCATGGTCAAAGATCTAGTAGATGTTAGCATATACACGTTTGAATTTGGCTCGTGAACTAGAGGTTTAAACAAATACTTGGTTTTAGACTCACCATAATATTGAAGAAAGAATGGTTTCAGAAAAAAGAAGAATGATAGTGAATAGGAAGAAAATCTGATGATAGCAAATTAAAAGAATGTAAGAAAGTAGTAGACAATGAATTTTTAACAGTATTTATAGAAGAGATAAATATTTGATGATGAATAAGATGATCAATGGTGTGTATGAAAATTGAAAGAGGCAATGCTTAGGGGTTTCAAGTAGGTACAACGATATTTTCTGAATACAAATGATTTAAATATTGGATGACACTATTTCAAAAAAAATTGCGATTTCATTTATGTTTTTTAAGTACTTTCAATTATATTATTTTCATTGAATTTTTGTGAGACAATTATATTTTTCTTTTTAGATTGAGAAATTATATATTATTAATTATGATTAAAATCTTAAATGTTAAAATTTCTGATGGTTATATGTTATTGAATTTATTTATTCATTTGTCACCTAAAATTGGATTAATAATAAAAACTAAAAATTAGACAAAACTATACAATACTAGAAAAAACTATAAACCTCACAATATCTTAACCAACTTTATCCATGTGTGTGTGATGACTTCCACGTAGAGCAAAATAACAGTATTAACTAGCTTATGGGAACGTCTAGCTGGCTTGTCAAAGGAATATGTTCTTCGCAAGAACAAAGTACAAGAGAAAAATTAGATCGTATTATATTTAGTCAAGAATGGTAAGATAATATCATCACATTTTCTAGTTGGGTCGGAGATGTTGATTATAAATTATAGAAAATATGACTCATTAGTAACCAATTTATACGATATTCTAATTCTAGCCTATAAGATTCCATGATTGCCTTTGCCTCATTTCTACTGGTGATTCATATTTACACAATGTGAAAACACTTTCCAGGATGACCCTATCATGTTTATTGAATTTAATGGAAATTCATCAATGGTCAAAATAAAAATAGAAAGAATCAAATCTATGTTTCAAAAAATAATTAGCTAAGTCTCAACCATGAAAGGATCCTTAACAACAAAAAAAGTGTTTGTTGATTGATGTGGTTGTACAGTTTTAAAGGATAATAATTTTTTTAATGAGTGAATGATTAGATATGTCAATTTCTTCTCTACTCCAAGGGTTCCTCGTTGAACAACTTCATTTTTAATTTAAATAAAATATATCATGATACCATTATAAAGTCGCCACATACTTCTTTAGCTATCCACTTCCTTTACCGACCTCCAAGTAACAATATTTTCTTAAAAAAATCATAAAAATTAGACTATAGTACAAGAATAAATCAATTTCTATATTTTTGGTTGGTTCCACAACCTCTAAGAAGTTAGTTCATCGATGTGAAAGACAACAATTGTGATTGAACAATTTTTACTTTGTTGGTGGATAATTCTTCCACGTAAATTTGCAGATCTTTGAAGGTGCCTTAGTATGTCATATGACAATTCATGACCCTTTGTTTAAGATACTATCCTAATGCAAGCGGTGGCCAAATTATCTTAGTATATTTTTTTTGGTACATGGGTGATCCGGAATTAGTTGCGCGTACCACGACTAATCCCACGGTGATATACATGCCTCCCCATGTATATTCCCAAGTAATCCCAAGTAAATCAGAACTAGGTTACCCATGTTCGGGGGGGAAGGGGGTGGGCCGATCATTGTACCTCTTACTTTACACCTGTTAATTATCTTAGTATGTTAGTCCAAGAAAGGGAGTGGGGTTTGTCTAACTCCCTAATAGTTGCAGATGCAACCCATTGATTCAATATTTAAGAACATATTCGTGCCCATATTTTCAAAAAAGCTAATTGACGTTAGCCGTTTACAATTCAAACATTCTGGGATAAATTTGTGTGTTCGGAACCACGAATTATTAAAATTATTCGTGTTTAACCGATTGAAAAATACACTAGACACATTTTCTTTTAATGAAATACCTTCTCATGATAAGACTTGGCCAAACCCATATACAATAACTTTTTACGTATGTAAAAAGATCTTTAATGAAAGTAGATACATTTGAGCGTGCGAGGACGCGATCTTGTTTTTTCATGATATCGCAAGATCAAATTTCCAAGTAAAACCACATAATAAAATTTAATATTTGCAATTTAAGTCCATCCCCTCTAATAACTAGTCTTCGACATAGAGTCTAGGCCACCCAACAAATGGGATTTTTTTGTTTGATCCAATACTCAATAAAAAGACGTGGTAGTTTTTTACATTATTATGGTTGAAAGAAGATATACATGACATAATTTAGAATAACACGTAAAGCTAATTTAAATATGACCTCTTACTCATCCCAGATAGATTATTTTAGCATTGAGTTGCAAAATTGAGCCAATTACAAATTCAATGAATCACCGCGAGTTTGGATAACTCATTGTCCATTGGAATACCTATATACTTCCTCTTGTACCCTCCATTAAGTGTTTAGTGGTACCTTCGTAGAAGTTGGCATTTAATATATCGAAGTTGAACCTCTTGGTCCAAGGAGAAACAAAACATGTAAAGTGCTTTTGTGAGTGCAAACATTTCCATTTGTTTATTTTTATGAAGACGATGGACTCACCCGTAAACATATAATGTTTCAAGACAGAGGAATTTCTATAAATCTTAAGGCTTTCCACATTCCCCATTTCAACTTGTTTATTATTAAGAAAATTATGCAGTTTAGTGAGTACATTAAACAAGAATGGACAAAGAGGGTGGAACTTAACGCAACTCATGAGACAGGGTAAAATACGAGAAGGTATCTAAATTAACCTTTATGTTATACAAAACTGTATACGCACAATCCATCACCCATATAGTCCATATAGAAGAAAACTCCAGGTTAGACACAACCAATTCCAGAAAATCCCAATGAGGTCACTTACACGCTTTAGTCATGTCCAACATAAGAGACTAATGATTTTTTTTGGATTGTTTTTTTATTCCGATAAAGTTGTATCATCATACGGAATAATGATATGGTCTTAAATAATCCTACCCCAATAGAGTTTGGTTTAGGATAGGAAAAGATGTTATTCATCAACATCTATATTTGAGAGCAGTTTTTCCCGAATTTTGAGGAAGTTATTAGTCTTGAATGAGAAACTACTCCTAATCATATCCTTTTTGTGAAAGTGAAATATATGTGTGATTTATGGGAGATTCTAAACTAAAATACTGTAAAATTCAAACACCATGTAAAAGAGACCGAGTTAATCATATAATAGTTCTATTGGTTGACTATTCCTAAATGTCAATCTAGACCTATCACTTTTTTCGGCTCATACTAAATGTATCACTTCTAAATTATTTTAAATCCTGGGAGTTCATTTTTCATACCATGTTGTGCTTTTTCCCGTATACTCGGCTGCACAATTGAAATAATGATTTCGATGTGAATTGTACAATATATTGAAGCATTGTGGATATTACTTGTGATGGGTTCTTTATTATCAATAAATTCATAGTTTTCACCTTCGAGACTTGTTGTTTTGTTATTATTCAGTGTTGTATAATAGTTAAATGAGCAAAAAGGTAATTTGTTTGTCCGTTTCATCTATCTACATAACACAAGTATATCCCAACCATAACTTTTCTTCTTCCTCCCATATCCTATAGAGATAATAATTAAAATCCATAATTTTTCCTTTCACATCAACCAATTGATTAATAATGTGAAGTTTAACCAATTCATTATGTATTTGAGGAATTTTTGTCCAATATTCTTAAATGCTTGTTTATTCATTTTCATAAGTAACATGTTGAACATTATACTTTTTAACTAAAATCATTTTGTTTGATTAGTGTTTATTATTCATTACCAACAATCTTATGAGCTCAATTTTTCTATTCTTTGAGAAGCACAATTCTCAAAGATGGTGTAATCATTTTACACCTACATTCAAAGTGGAACTAAAAAAATGTTTAAACACTACCATAAGTTATAAGATAATGTTATGTAGTAAAAGCTCGATCTACAATGGTGTTTGGCTTGCACTTAATGAATTATGAAGAATACACCACAATTGTCCAGGAATCGGTCCTCCTTCATTTGACTTCATACGTGCAACTTCATTATGATCAATGTTTTAGTGGAGCATCAAGATTCAAGTTCCTTTTCCCATATGGACCAGTTTATTAGATTTGACTAGTTTCAACTTGTTCATCGGATCTTTATCTATAATTAAAATTGAAGGAAACAAAGTTACCATTCGGACTTGCTTATTTTTTACTAAAAAAACGGTTTTAGAATAAAATTATAAATCTAAATAATTATTAAAAAAAATTTGAAATCTAAAATTACTTTAAATTCTTTTTTCTAGAATCATGTAGTTGATACTTTTCATAAAAGTACTTTTCAGGGTAAAAACACTTTTAAAATTCTAGAAGCGTTTTAAGTGCTTTTACAAAAAAAAACACTTTAAATGGAGCTCAAAATCATATTTGTTGTAATTAGATTATTTATATTATATGATATTTCTAAATACTTCTAAAATACATAAAACCCAAATTTGGCCAAGTTTTGTGTAAGTAATAAGTGTTGATTACTGAATAACCAACATAAAGAAATGTTTTCAGTTAAGAGACGAGTTTTAGTGAACAATGTTTCACTTGATATCTTAATGAAACAAAATAGCTAAGATATTTTCATATCTAAATTGGTTAAAAAAATTATTTCATTGATTTAATATCTTATTAAATAATATAATATATCATTAAGTGAAAACAAGTAGGGACTTAGACTAAGTATAGATTAAATTAGGCATAAGTAAATAAACTGCACCAACCTTGATCACTAGCACACATCTAGACCAAATCTATGACTTAATCATTTAAGTCAAATTAAAACATAATGTTGATAAAGTAAACTCAAAGAATCTAACATATGGATCAGACCCAAAAAAACCCCATTTGAATTATATGAGAAAGAAAATTATAGAATGGTTTGGGGACTTAATATCAATCCTTTATGTGAATTGTGTATTACGTGTATTGAAGACATTAATCATGTCTTGGTAAATTGCCTTTTCTCAAATGGGATTTTAAAGAAGTTGTTAGCAAGTTGTGAGATTACCCAAAGTCCAGCTGATTTGAATGACCTTACAATGTTTATCTGTTATGGCAATAACGGTAAAGAGAAAGCTCTCATCTTAAGCTTATGTTTTACAACTTTCATTTATTGTATTTATATTAAAAGGAATTGTAGAATGCACATCAATCCTTTGTGTAATGAGGAGTAGATTCACAACAAGACTGTTTATCTTATCTCCATTAAAGTATCTAGAAGATAACTAAAGTCAAAGGCAAGCTGCAATTTATTATTGAAAATATGTAACTATAGCTAGTTTGGTTTATAGTTTGATTTTCTAGCTTAGTAAGCTCCTCGAAGGTTTCCTTCTTCTCTCTGTTTTTCAATGTAATTTGTAAGGATGGTTGTTTAACATAAACATGTGTCATCTTGGAAACTACAATACACTATAAAGTTTGATGGTTCACTTTCAATGATAATGGTCCTACTTACTAGTGTCTATGGAAAATAAAATTATCTTAATTTGATTAATTTGATTAATTAGAAGTAAACATACAACAAATCCATGATAAGTTAAAATATAGGGAAATGGAAATAAATTCTATCATATAAGTTATTAACATGCAAAGAGGTATTAATAACATTGGTGAATATCATAGGAAATACGTTTTGAATAATTTAGTATCTCTAGAATCACAAATAAGGTAATCATGCAAGGAGGACTCTATATGCATGTTCTTATCCTAGCCAATGAGGATATGATCTATAAAATTTAGGTTCGACCTACCTTGGCCATACATCCCCACATATTTTTCAGGTTATGTGGAAAGTCATCCATGATTTATAAGAAATATTGTCTATATGCTTATTGTCTCGGGCTGATCTTTCTACTATGAAAATTAAAGAATGATATATTTTTCTTCTTAAATGAAAAGTTTTATAAAACCAATAACCCAATAAATTCCATCAAAGTTAGTATTTTTTTGTTATTGGATAATTTTATAGTTAGTTATTTTGTGATCTATTAAAATAAAATCTCAAATATTTGAAAAGTATAATTATATTGATATTGTACATTTGTAACATATATACTCTAAGAGTTATAAATATAGCTCTATTTTATCAAAAGATATATACTAAAATAATCTATAATATATATTGTGTAACTATGAGATTTATTTTGTTATGACTTATAATTACTTTCATTTTTAACACTTCCCGTTATGTTTGAGAATTAATATTTTGAATTCACAACTTGAAAATATACAAATTTTTTTGCAGTGTGTACAATATGGAGTTTTTATCTTAATATTCATTTTAACCTTATTTTGTTAAATTTTATTTGTTGTATGATAGTTTATTTTATTGGTATAATCATGCGTATTTAATGGATTTTAGCAAGTCATAGATTTATTGAAGTATTTTAGTGTAGATATAATCTAATAGTTAAGGGTCAGACCTCCATTAATGTAAGTACCAGACAACATAACCACGCCTAAAATTATCCAAGAAAAAAACATAACATGGAACATAGGAACACCTGAATACATGAATGTTAAGGAGTGACTGTTAAAATGACGAAATACAAAACCAGATCTCAAAGATGCAAGAATGAAATATTATCGAAGAGTAACTAACCTCCAACCCAAAAAAATAAGTCTCAAAATATGAACATTATTGACTAATACTAGCTGTTAGAAGAACAAACCATCAAAAGCTAGAAGGCAAGACCTCCGAAAAATAGAAGATGAAACTGATAACCCCAGTAAGTTTAGAGTTCTGAGGAAGGCAGATAAAATATATATAGAAAGATTCATTAAACTAAACTCCGAGGGAAAGTAAATGACCTCTGATTTTATCCAAAATGAGCCTCAAAATATATGATTTTTGGAGCTCTTACTTTATATAAAAAAGGTCTTTATTGGGAGGAATAACCTCTCCAATTCATCATTGTTCAGACCATAAATAAAATATAAAAGTAAAGTATTAGAGAGAATTCACTAGTAACAAAGCAATATTATTTTTATATTTAGGTTACTTTTCATAGCCATGTTGTTATAAGTATTCCTACAAAAGTATAGTGTGATTAGATTTAAATATTAAAAACCTAGTTTTATTATTTCTATACATATTTCTTAACCATCCAATATTGTTTATTTTACCAGATTATCATAGCTTTTGGGTTTAAAGGAAAATATATAGTGCTAAGATCAACACCAATGTTTACTAATTAAAAATATCTCAAATACTTAGCATGGAACAAAAGTACTAAATATAAACAACTATATTGAGGAAGTCAATCAAATATAAAAACATTCATAAATTTAAAAAGTGAGGGAGGAAGACAAACGTGCAATACAGGGTGATTTTGCTCACTAAGATTTAGTCTACCACCTCAGGTCTTTATTGATCCTTACGATAGTGAATGCACCTCAACTAAAATTCCATAATTTTCTTAAAGGTCAGCAGGCAAACCTTCACGACCTTTTCAAACTAAATATTTAAAAGTAACCTTATGCTAACTCCAACAAAAATAGACCATGTGTAGATTCTATACAGAAGATCTCTTTTTCTCTCTATCATGAGGATATCCATAATTATCTTTTAAAAAATTATATATTTCAATATAATCTACTAAATATATATATACTCCTAATTGAGTAGATATGAAATGTATGATATACAAAAAAATAACATATGGATAACTGTTACAAAATGTAGTTGCTAGCGAACTCTTTCTTAAAATTCGCTCTTGAAAATGCTTTAAAGAGTTTTTATGAAGAATGTAAAAGTTTGTTTATTCCAATCGGATGGCCGTGTATTTACAATATGAGTTAAAAAAGTCTCTTTCCTAGGCTTTGAATTTAAATGTTTGGATTTGTTGGTCAGGTTCTAGTTGGCTTCAGTCAAATGTATGTTGATTGTATAATTCTTCCAACACAATAATAATGGATATATAAAGGATTCATTTTAATATTTCCAATTATCCACAAGTCTCTAGAATGCAAGAATCTAGATAGAATCTATAGCAAGAATCTTCTATAGCAAGTCTCATTATGTGTTTGAGGAAGATTTGTCCAACATTATTAAATGCTTGTTTATTTGTTTTCTTATGTAACATGCCGAACACTATACTTTTTAACTAAAATAATTTCGTTCGATTAGTGTTTATTATTCTTTACCAACAATGTTATGAGCTCAATATTTCTATTCTTTGAGAAGCAGTCTTCTCTAATAGGGTGGATTAATTTTACACCTACATTCAAAGTGGAACTAAAAAATGTTTAAACACTACCATAAGTTCTAAGATAATGTTATGTGATAAAATCTCGATTCCTATGATGGTGTTTCGGTTGCACTTTACGATAATGAAGAATATGTTGAATTTTATGCTAAAACATATATATATATATATATATTATTAGTTCAATATAATTTTAAACATAAATCCGATCACGTTCCTTTATAGAATTGGAAATGGCTTAGATTAATATAGATTATTAACTAAAATCTTTCTTATCCTTTTGAAAAAGTAGAAAACATATTTGTTTGTTAAGAAAATGACCCACATGAGATAAAAAAAGTATTAGCTTAAAATAGCTTACTTACCTATTAGTTTCAAAAGAACTAAAGGCTATGAAAGCGAATAGGGAAATGGAAAAGTCCCGCACGCGTGCACCACCTCCACCACCGGCCCGACCCTACGATGGATAAGGCGTGGGTGTGGGCCATGGGCCGTGGGATCGTGGGCAGTTGAGGAGTTGGGGAGTTTGGAGTTTGGGGAGTCAAAAAATGCGAAATAAAATAATTTTTCTTAAGTGAATCCGGTGGAAGAAGGCTAACTCTTATAGTGGTCGGTGGCAAGTCAAACCCTTTCAACCAGAAGACAAAACGTCTACCAATTTTGAACCAGGAGACAAACGTCCACCAATTTCGAACCAGAAGACAAACGTCCACCAATTACGCTCCAGTCAATGGTTACAGAACTTGGTCAACATGTGTCCAGGTTCATTGCTGGAAATTAAAAATGTGGAGAATTTGAGTCAAATCAAGACTCCAATCAATTAAGGAGGAAATGAAGGACACTAATCGTGGGAGTTTTTGACAAAGGCTTTCTACACCTACTCCCCTCCCCTAAAAATACAACAGTTCCTCATTTTCCTTATGCTACAAAACATATCTGAAAAGAACCAATACTCTACCTCTCTTATCCCTAAAAATTATAATTGTCGTATAATCTCTGTTAGAGATAACAGGTACAATGAATATCTTTTTAACAATATTTTAGTTCTGTGTAATTTTTTTTCTTTTCGATTTACTTGTAAGTGTTTCGTTTGTATTTGTATTTCGTATGTTACATTAATTGAAATTATTGTTTTATGGATTTCCATTTCTTATTTTAAAACGGTGATTTCAATTCTTTACCAACTGAATACACAACAATTATCCAGGAATCAGTCCTCCTTCATTTGGCTTCATACATGCAACTTCATTAGGATTGATGTTTAGCAAAGCATCAAGATTCAAGTTCATTTTACCATATGGACCAATTTCTTAGATTTGACTAGTTTCAACTAGTTCATGGGATATTTATTTAAAATTAGAATTGAAGGAAACAAAATCATATTTGTGGTAACTAGATTATTTTCTTATATGATATCTCTAAATACTTCTAATATGAATAAATCCCAAATTTGACATCGTTTTTTAAAAGTAATAAGTGTTGATTACTGAATAGCCAACTTAAATGAATGTTTTCAGTACATAGACTAGTTTTTGTGAACAATGTTTCACTTGATATCTTAATGAAACAAAATCGTTAAGATATGAAGATATTTTCATACCTGAATTTGTTAAAAAAATTATTGCATTGATTTAATATGTCGTTAAATCAGATTAATATATCATTAAGTGAAAAAATAGGGTCTTAGACTGACTATATGATTAAATTAGATATAAGTAAATAAACTGCACTAACCTTTATCACTAGCACGTGTCTAAACAAAATATATGACTTAAAAATTTAAGTCTAATTAGAACATAATGTTGATAAAATAAACACAAAGAATCCAACATATAGATCTGACCCAATAAACCCCCATTTAAATTATATTAGAAAGAAAAGTAAATAATAGGTTTGAGACTTAATATCAATCCTCTCTATGAATTATGTATTATGTGTATTGAAGACATTGATCATGTCTTGGTAAATTTCCCTTTCTCAAACAGGATTTTAAAGAAGCTGTTAGTAAGTTGTAATACTACCAAAAGTCCAACAGATTTGATTGACCTAACAAAGTTTATTTGTTATTGTAATAACCGTAAATAGAAAGCTCTAATCTTAAGCTTATGTTTTAAAACTTTCATTTATTGTATTCGGATTAAAAGAAATTGTAGAATGCACGACAATCCTTTGTGTAATGAGGAGCATATTCACAACAAGATTGTTTCTCTTATCTTCATTAAAGTAGCTAAAAGATGACTAAATTCAAAGGCAAGCGGCGACTTATTAGGGACAATATATAATAGCTAGTTTGCTTTATAGTTTGCTTTATAGTTTGATTTGCTAGCTTAGTAGGCTCATCGATGTTTTCCTTTTTCCCCTTTTTTTCAATGTAACTTTTAAGGATGTTAGTTAACATAAACGTGTATCAACTTGGAATCTACAATTCACTTTAAAGTTTGATGGTTCAGATTCAATGATAAAGGTCCTACTTACTAATGTCTATGGAAAACAAAATTATCTCAATTTGATTAATTTGATTAATTAGAAGTAAACACATAACACATCCATGATAAGTCAAAATATAGGGGAAGGGAAATAAATCCTATCATATAAGTTATAAACATGCCAATAGGTATTAATATCATTGGTGATTATTATAGGAAAGATGTTTTCAATAATTTAGTATCTCTAGATTCACAAATAGAGTAATCATGCAAGGAATCTATATGCATGTTCTTATCATAGCCTATGAGGATATGATCTATAATTTTTAGGTTTGACCTACCTTGGCCATACACCCCCACATATTTCTGAATATATCAGGTTAGGTGGAGAGTCACCCACGATTCCTAAGAAATATATTCTATATGTTTATGGACTCGGGACGATCTTTCTACTATGAAAATTAAAGAATGATATATTTTTCTTCTTAAATGAAGAGTTTTAGATAACTAATAATCCAATAAATTCCATCAAAGTTAATTTTTTTTGTTATTGGATAATTTTATATATAGTTATTTTCTGATCAATTGACATTAACTCTTAAATATATGAAAAGTATAAGTGTATGGATATTGTATAATTGTAACATATATACTCAAAGAGTTCTATCTATGTTATAACTCTATTTTATCAAAAGATATATACTAAAATAATTTATACTTATTGAGTGACTATGAGATTTATTTTGTTATGATCTATAATTAGTTTCAGTTTTAACAATTCTCGTTAAGTTCGAGAATTAGTTTTTTGAATTCACAACTTGAAAATATACAAGAAAATTTGTGGTGTGTACACATGGAGTTTTTTCTTAATATTAATTTTAACCTTATTTTGTTAAATTTTATTTATTGTATGATAGTTTGTTTTATTGGTATAATCATGTGTATTTAGTTTATTTTAACAAGTTATAGGTTTAATAGAGGTATTTTAATCTAGCTAATATCTAATAGTCAAGGGTTAGATCTCCATGAATGTAAGTATCGGAGGAAACGACATATAAAATTATCCAAGAAAAAAACATAACATGGAACTTAGGAACACCAGGAATGTTAAGGAGTGACCGATAAAATGACCAAATGCAAGAACAGATCTCTGAGATGCAAGAATAAAAAATTATCGAAGAGTATCAAACCTCCCATCCCCAAAAAAAAACATGTATCAAAATATGAACATTATTGAGAAGAGCAAACCTTCAAAATCTAGAAGACCAGACCTCCGGATGATTAAACTGATTTCCAGTAACTTTGGAGTTTTGAGGTTGGCAAATAAAATATATATAGAAAGATTCATAAAACTAAACTTGGAGGAAAGTAACTGACCTCTGATTTTATCCAAAATGAGCCTCAAAATATATGATCTTTGATTTATATAAAAAAGATCATCATTGGGAGGAATAACCTCTTCAATTCATCATTGTGCAGACCATAAAGAGAATATAAAAAGAAAGCATTTGAAAGACTTCACTAGCAACGAAGCTATATTCTTTTTATATTTAGGTTACTTTTCTTAGCCATGTAGTTGTAATTATTCCTATAAAAGTACAAATCCAGGTGAGTAGATTTGAATATAAAAAAATTGTTTTATTATTTCTCTATAAATTTCTTAACCATCCAATAATGTTTATTTTACAAGATTATTGTAACTTTTTGGGTTTAAAGGAAAAGATATAGTGCTAAGATAAACACCCAAATTTACTAATAACAAATATCTCAAATACTTAGCATGGAAATGGAGTACTAAATATAAACAACTATATTGAGGAAATCAATTAAATATAAAATAATTCAAAGAATTAATGAGTGATTGAGAAACATAAACGTGCAATATATGGTGATTTTGCTCACTAAGGTTTAGTCTACCATCTCGGGTCTTTATTGACCCTTATGATAGTGAATACACCTCAACTAAAACTCATGGATTTCTTAAAGATAAGCACATAAACCTTTACAACCTCTTCAAACTAAACATTTGAAAGTAACTTTATGCTAACTCCAACAAAAATAGACCATGTGTACATTCTATACAGAAAATCTCTTTTTCTATCTATCATTAGTAAATCCTTATCTATCTTTTAAAAAGTCATAGATTTCAATATAATCTACTAGATATATATACTCTTAAATAAGTAAATAAGAAAATGTATGATCTATAAAAAATTATCATATGGATAACAGTTTAGAAGGTTAATTGCTAGTGAACCCTTTCTTAAAAAGTTGGTTTATTCCAATATGGTAGCCGTGTATTTATATTACAATATGAGTTAATAAAATTCTCCTTCCTAGGCCTTGAATTTAAATTATTGGTTCCGGTTTGCTTTGGTCAAATGTATGTTGATTGTATCAATTCTTCCAACATAATAACAATTGACATAAAAAGGCTTTATTTTAATCTTTTCATTTATTAAGAAGTCCCTAGAATGTCTGATGGCTTCTATAGCAAGAATCTTCCTAGTATTTTACTTGTATGATTGGATTTGGTTAATAGAAGTACCAAATTCACTATATATTAACTCCTTACTTCGATTACATGACTGCCTCCCCAACCATACCTCCAGGCAATTCAGAACTAGGTTGCCCATGTTCTGGGCAGGGTTTCGAACCTTGGAAACTTTTCAAACTTTTAATAACTTTCTTTCCAAACTTTAATAACTTTCTTCCGCCTGCGGGATTACAACCCTGTACCTCTCACTTGAGAGACACAGCCCTGGCCAGATGAGCTACCTTACCTGGTTAACTAGTGCTATTAAGTTGTCGTTTGTGATATTTAAACACAAAATTGATGCTAAATGGGTAAAAAAAATTAATTTGAGTAATTGAAATAATTTTTTTTTCCATTTTTGGTTTCTTTTTTATGAAATCCGAATTTAAGTTGTGTTATTAGGGTTAAGTTTATGTTAATTTAAACATATATTTCATGCTTGATTATGAAAAATAATTAGTAAGAAGTTATGGTTTTATTATGATTTTTTTTGGGAAATTTATATAAAAAAAGTGTTAGTATGAAATTAAAGATGGAATGAAATTTGAGTTTATTTGGCCTAAAATTGTATAAAAAACATATGGGGACTAAAATGCAATTTTAAAAGACTTTGTATGAATTTTGGGGTTTTTTAGGGTTTTATATGATTTTAGAAAATTAAAATTAGTAATGTTTAATTAAAAAAATGCATGTACTTTGATATTTTTGGCCTAAAAGTGTTTATTAAAAAATAGAGGGACCAAAGGGTAATTTTAATAAAATCAAAAGATTATAATAAAATTAAAAGGATAAAAATTTAATTATTTAAAAAAATAGAGGGACGAAAGTGCAATACTAAAAAACTTAAAGGGACTTTATAACAATAGATTTTTAAATATTAAAAAAATTATAATTTATTTTACTATATGACTAATATAATTATTTTTGTATAATACAGATTGTACGTGTGCTATATTGGATGTTAAAGCTTACCGATTATATATTTACTTTATTTAATTTATAATTGTAATAATGTATTTATTTTTATTTTCATGTTTTTCTTTTTTGTGATATAATAATTTATTGTTTTTTATTTTATTTTTATTTCTATATTTTAATTACACTACAAAATGTTAGATGGCCGATGTGATGACTAGACAGCACGGAGGGGACGGTGGGGGTAGGGATCCAAACCAGAATCTGAATAGAAATCTAGCCGACTGTGAAAGTCAACCCAGTAAATAAAATAATTTACACAGAAAAAGGGGGAACGCAGCCCTAAAAACTGTAGGGCACTCAAAGGTCGGGTGGCCTTTGCCGGTCGATTTCTGCATTCTTGACGACATGTAGAATACCTCCGGCAAGTACGGGCACAACGTTTCCCAAGTGGTTGGGATAACTGTCTGAGAGAGGATTCCACCATGTTACAGTGTGTGGTCAAAAGTTCGACAAAATCGTCGTTATTAAGAGATTATCGGTAAAGATAAATTTATTAATATTTTGATAAAATATTTAATATTCTAGTTTAAATTAAAATAATATTTTTTTATAGAAATTTTTCGACATAGCGAATTGGAAGAAAAGGAAAGATTGGACTTTGATTGCTGGTAATTTGGACGACACGATGAGAATAGGGTATAAAGATTATAAGCATAACACGAAGAGAGACTACTAGAGAAAGGGTTTGAAGCCGGATTGGTTGTCCGATGAGATTTGGGAAAGATGTTGTGAGCATTGGGGTTCTAGGAAAGCAAGGGTATAAACTCAATTTTTTTTATTAATTTTATTATTTAAATTTTAATTGATGTTATTAATAATTGAATTTTGATTTTTTTCAGCATCAAGCGAGTGAAAATAAAAAGAATGAAGAAAAACAGAAAAATAAGAGTGGAGCGGGGTCGAGAAAATTCCCGAACTCGGGATATGCTTTATGAGGTACTTTTTTATTTATTATTTATTTAATATTTAATTATTATTTATTTTGAATATTTTTTTTAATGAAACAGAGTGAGGATTTAATCCTAGGGAAGGTGGTAGTCAGGGATGAGGCGACACAAGCAGACATCCCAATTCCGCGTATAGACGGTTTTTTTGAGTTGGTGGGTAAAACAAAGAAGACGAACAAGTGGAGGTCGGAGGGCTACGAAAAAGCTGATGTAAGTTTTTTTATTATTAAATTATTAATTATATTTTTAATCTTAAATCAATTTTAATATTCTTTTATTGTTTATTATGTAACATAAATTGCTCAAGGAATCCATGAAAGAGCAGGTGACTCAGAGTCAATCTTAGTCAAACGACGGTCAAGGCATGACTCAAAAGGAGCAAGTCGACTACGTGAGGAACACCTCGAAGAAGGCTATCGGGTCGCCAAAGAGGAGCTGGACACCAGGCATTGGTTGACCGAAAAAGGCAAAGAAGAGTCCTTCGGCTACTCCAGCCCAAGCCGAGCAGCATGCGGAGATGATGGGGACAATTAATGAGCTCCGATTAGCCAGTGGTCTTCCACATTACCGCCGCCCTGAAGTGCCCTCTACCAGCACCGAGCCTCCTGTTTATTCCCAGGCTGTTGTGACTGATGCCATGTCGTAGATTAACGATTTGAGGGCACAGAAAGGAATGCCCTCTACTAGGCTATGACTGTGGACCCCACTCCTCCTACCAGTAATGAAGATGTTGAAGAAGATGGTGAAGATGATAGCGATGAAGACGAGTCTGAGAATAAAGACGATGTTTATAGCCAGATCAGACTCTAGTGATTGTTGGTGTTTATCTATTTTATCTATCGGTTATGTATTGAGACTTTTACTTTATTTTGGTTTGGTTTGACTTTTGTTGACCTTGACATTATATTGACTTGGTTTGACTTATGTTGACTTTGGTTGAATGTGGTTGATTTTCATATTTTAATTAATTATTTTGAATTATTAATTGTATTTTTAAAAAAAAAAAATTATGATTTTTGAATTAAATTTAATTGCAGTATTGCAATTAAAAATAATTTAGAATCATATTTTTTTATTTTAAAAAAAAATCAATAGCGACTACATGTAATCGAGATTGACTACAAAAAGTAGTCGCTAAGTAGAAGGTCAATAACGACTACCTTGTAGTCGTAAATAAATCTTACTAATAACGACTACTAAATAGTCGCAGATAATAAGATTAATAGCGACTACAATGTAGTCACTAATAACACCTAATATCTAACGACTACAAAGTAGTCGCTAATAAAGACCACAACCTCTAACGGCTACTTTTTGATACGTAGTCGTTAGGTTTGACTTCTAATGACTAGTTTCTAGCGAGTAAGTATTAACGACTACTTGTAGTCGTTAGATCCATATCCCTGTATCTAGCGACTACTTACCGATATATTAGCGACTACTCGTGTAGTCGCTAGAAGCCTTGTGCGGCGTAGTGTACATCGAGAAAAACATAAAAGATGAAATTTAACATTTTGTAATCAATCCATAAAAAGAATATAAAGAAGTATGATTATACACTCTTTCCCGTGTTTGTAAAGTATGGTAAACAAGCATAATATTATTAGATTAGAGGGGTTTAGACTTACCAAGTGAATTACACAATATGTCCTCCTTTGTTAAAATGCCATGCATGGAGAAATTTTTCCTGAGATGGGAGATATGGTCCAAGACCTTTAAACAAAGTATTAAACGGTCAAAATGTACAAAATAAGTAACGTAATAAGTTATATAGAGAATCAGTTAAATGGGAAGAAACATAAAATCTCAGGTCAGCTCTAAGGTGACAATCTCAATCCAAATAAAGTAAAATGCAAAGTTTCACCGAATGTACTTGGATCCTCTCATTTTATTTTCTTTAAATAGCATATATTTGCCTCAAGTGTTGTATCATGAGTCATGTTTTACGAGGAAACTCTATTTTCTCATGACAATTATTTTGGTTGTCCTAAAGAGAAAGTCTTGAAGTTTACTTTTTTGTTATTGCGTAGCCTCTGTTATATACCGTCTCTCCAACTATGACACAATATTTATAACCAATGGTTGAGGATTGTATTCCTTCACTTCACCAGAATCAACCAATTTATAAGAGTTACTTCAACAGCTTAGTCCTTGAGTCCAATAAGGACCACTATTAGTTCCACCACCATCAAAGTGTTGGACATTCATTTTCTCTCTAGAAAAAATAAAATAATAAAATCATAAGCGAATATCTTATGGTAAACAAGTACCAAAACAATAAAATTTCATCACAAAGCACCAAACTAATAAATTTATTTATATACACATATTAAAATGCTTGTAACACCATAATAAACATACAAATCAATAAATAAAGATATCTCTAAATATCTTCTCTTATGAATTATGATATGATATATTTAGCAGCTACATTATGGCGATATGCATTTATAAAAGTTGATTGACACAACTCTTTGAAAATCCTAATTAATGAGACTTAACAAACTTACATACTTTCAAAACTAAATTATCTCATTAAAACTCACATTTATTTTATCTTAATATGTGTCAAGTAAGTATTATCATGACAAGTGAGAATGAAATGAATTGTCTAAAATGAATTTGACTAAAATGTCATGGCTAATGAGCTTATCATTTTATTGGGTATCTTGATATGGCATTATACTATATCTTAATTAGTGAAAAGTGAAATAGACATGTGTACATATTGTTAATAATATAAAACTAATTAGTTTGAATTTGGTCTACCACTATGTTGATATACAATTTAGTTTGAATGTAAAATGGTGTTGATTATTTGGTCAGCTAAACATCAATGTACATGTTGTTTATGTTTTGTTACATGTAAAGAAACTTTAGAGGTCCCAGAAAATCAACCAATCCCTATTCTCGATACATCATTTTTCAAAGTATAGCCTATCATAATTTTTTTAAGTATTAAATATCAAGATATTACTCAATTATATGCATTAAATAATCCGGTTAGAATTGAACAAATATATAAACAAAAATACTTAATATAATACTTAATTAGCCAAATTACAATTTTTTATTCGCTTAACTATTAGTTTATGCTTTATGTGTAGATAGAGAAGAAAAATGTAAGGAGTGAACTTGTACTTGTAGATTGACGATATATTTAGGTTTGAGGAGGGCTAGTCATATTTCAAAGAACTTCTTTATTTGTGTTTGGGGAAGATGATCCAAAAATTTATAATTTTGATTTGAACAAGTAGGATATTTCAGACTAATGTGAACAAGTAGTCTAATGTTTTAAGAATTAGTTTTGGGTGACATTCAAGGTTTTAGTAGTGCTTTCTCCTATGAGCCGAATTATATTTTTTTACCCAAAAATCCAAAAGTTACTTGTTAATGGGTTTTTATTTTTTAATAACTTTCCTATTTTTTAAAATAGGTTTAAAAATAGGTTGCATGTTTTCTTAATTGGTCGGGTGTGGTTTTTAATGAGTTGTGTGTTTTTGAAATGGATTTTATACATGTGTAACAATCTAAAATTGTTGTGGATTTATTAGTTAAATCATTTGTTGAGTGAATCTCTTGTGTTCCTTTTTCAAATTTGGTTTCTAAGGTCAATTTTGTGGGTTAATTGATGGATGCTTGTTAGCTTTTATTTATTTGGTGGATAAAATCTCCTCTATTTTTTAGATTGTGTGCTCATGTAGGATTTTTTTGTCTTTGAAATAACTAGCGTTGTTTTGACTTTGGTTCACCAAAATATTATTTTGGTTTAGTGGGTGGGTCTTTGGTAGTTTAAAATTAGTTTGTTGGTTTTGAGTTTCCTTAGTTCCATTGCAGTTGGGGATTTTCATTGTGAGGTTCTTTTAAAGATTTGGTTATCGACCACATCTAACTGCTAATATTGATATTTTAGCATTATTACCATATCGAGTGATAACATGTCTGCTTTTTGTGAGACTCAGTTACCACTAGAGAACTTAAGAGAATTCTTGCCACCTTTAAGTCCAACATGGTCCCTAAGCTAATTATTCTCTTGCATCACCTCTTGACTGCTTAAACTCGACAAAAATATATGGACAAAACAGATTGAAGTAATAATAGTTTTGTACAAAAGATACATACCAAAATAAAGTTTCTAAATATTTAGATTAGAAAATCCCCATGTTGTTCAATATAAGACCGTTCACTCCGTTACTCACACATAATTTTCTTTTAATGGTTCATCCAGCTCGTCACATTATGCTCCAGAAACTATGTAATATGACGCATTGAGTAACAGATTAATTACTTGATATTCAGTTATGTTACTTGTTTGACGACTACTCTATTAAGGCAATCCAACATTCTAAAATAAATTACAATAAAGAAAAATTGTATATAATATACATATCGAAACAAATGTGACGGCTTGGAGAAACGGGGGCCAATGGTATATAAGCATATAATAATTTAATTTATTCTGAATTTAGTTTTTATTGGATGATGTGTTTTTAGAAAAGTAGTAAAAAAAAATAAACGAAGATTATGTAAATTTACACAAACTAAGATAGATGATCTTTCAATGAACTTCAAGCTAAATGATCATCTTTCATCTTAGAGTGTGAATGAGGTGCTAGAATTGAATTTTCCAAGGTTTGAGCTGCAAAAAAACCAAATAATGCCTTACGGCCATCTTAAAACCCCTAAACTTTACATAATTCTCTTTACACCCCTAACTTTTTGTAAAAATATTTTCTTTCCATCTGCAATTGAAAAATATAAGATCAATACACAGAGTAATAACCTAAATAATCAAAGTGATGCTCAATTAATAGTCGTATCATAACATACTATATCACTGTTAAACAAAAAAATCCTAAGTGATTTTTGAGAAACCCATAAGGAGACAAAAAACAATTTATGTGGTGTCCATCCTTCAACTATACCCCACTAAAAATTTTACATCAACTCCATCTTCGTTTGAAGATTTTAGATGTTAGTAATTCTTGTTTAACACCTTCAGGTTCCATTGGCTGAAAAATATTGTTAATTTAACAGGTTGTAACAATGGAAAAAATAATAAATCAGTAATACATGGTGAACTGGAGTTGAACTTTTAAAGGTTACAGTTACTATAACATAAACTCTACACAAAGATCCTAAAACTCTACACACAGATCCTAAAACTCTACACAAATTACATGAACTCACACGCACACAGTTTATCATCTTCCCCATCTCTGAATATAATATTGCTGACCTCCGGTTGGGTGGATATCTTTAGATCAAAAAATGAAATTGATTTTGATTTTCACTATTCTAGATCAACCTTTAGTAATAGAAAATATGTTGTTTTTCACTAGCAGAAACAAATGATGCGATAGCACTAGACATCTTTTGACTGGAAAAGGAACAATACATGATGTTGCTAAGACATTGGCCAAGCAATGGTAAAACATTATATTAAACGACATAACTTGTCCGGCCAAAAAATTATTTTTAAACATTATATTGAAAGTTACACTGTTGATAATATATTGTCAAATATCAGGCGAATTCTTATTTTTAAGTGTTATTCTTCGCTTTTAACAGTAATTTACATGCCAAAAGACTCTTTCCTCTAGCGCTGATAGGATTTTTTATGGATATCAAGCAAAAATTTCCTCATTCTCGTTTAACTCTAGCTGAAGGCTCATCTATTGAACCAAATATCATTTGTGAAATGGTGAACTCTTGGGTGGTGATGCAATAGTCATTTTTCCTACATAAATCAAGTGCAATCCATGACTCATAAATATTAAGTCAACACGTACAAATATTACTCAATTGAAACTAAACAATTAACACCCTAACAGCTACAAATATTAATCACTGTCTTTGATCTTTTTCTAGCAGAACACTGAGCCAACACATTATCATTTCATATGTTGTAAATCCAATCCCCACAAAAGAAAAATCTATAACCAAAACTGCACAAACATGTTCACACTACCAAAACAACACAGAATATTAATCAATCTCCAATAGTTATGATCCTTTACCTTAACATAATTAATACTCGTTCCAGCAAATATTTGTCTCCCCCCTTGATCACGAATAAAATTAGTAAGCACAGTAATTCAGTGAAATGGAGCCCACTTTTAGCCAAGGTAAAAAATGCTCAACCTTAACAAAAAAGACATATTATCCATAATTTATATGCATTATCGAACAATTCAACATGCTTAAAAGGTTAATAATTAAAGAATTAACGTACCTGCGTTTGCCTACTAACAACATTTAAAGGATACGTTATAGTCTGTCTTAATAAACCAACAAGAGCTCCCCATGAAAGACGAGCTCCACATGAAAGACGCGTCAATGGAGAGCATTGTTGATCTTCAGGAACACACTAATTAGGATAATCTCTAAAAGTTCAAGTGTGAAATTTGAGTCTTTTCGGTTCAGTAAACCCTTAAAACAATTTTGGGCCATATCACTGAGAAAACATGTTAGCGTATTCAAGTTCAAAAAGCTCAATAAAAATTAAGAGATAGTGGACATACAAAATTAAAAGCTTGTAGTAGTTTCATTTTTAAAAAAATACAAGCTTTTAATTTGGTATGTCCACCATTTCTTGTTTTTTATTGGGCCTTTTGAACTTGAATACAGATCATGACCAGAATTGTCTAAGGATTTACTGAATCAAAAAGGCTCAAATTTCACACCTTGAGCTATGCTACAGGTATACATATACATCATATCATTACTTGAAAGTAGAAATTGATCTGTGCGATACATATATGCCTTTGTTTCGAAGTGAAGGATGAATCGACCAAGATCGGACTGAATCGAACTACTATAAAAAACCCAAATCCTTGCGATTAAAAAATAAAGAAATAAAAAAACTTTACCAAAATTATACATTTAATTAGAAAATTACAAAATTAAAATCCAACCCTAATTAAATAATCCTAATCAAAACCCTTACTTATCTTCTATCTTTAACTTACCTTTGAATCTGCTGGGCTGGGCTTTCAAATATTTTTTTTGTTTCTTCATTTTTTGTTGCTTTGAGTTGTTTGGTTGTACTCATTCATCCATATAAAAGTTTTTTGATAGTAGATGAATTTTATATAGTTTACTGATTTGTGTTTTTTTTCTTTTTTGTCGTTTTAATTTAGTTTCATAGTTACTTTTTTTCTTCTTCTCCTGTGCTGTAACATGTAACATGTGGAGTGTTTGTAATTACTACCATTTTATTTAATTAGTTAGTGGATGATGAAAATTCTTAATGAATTATTTGGTTTGTAAAAACATTTTCAGTTTTTGTTTTCAGAATATATTTTCAGAAAATGATTTTTGTTTTCTTTTTAAAATTTTCAAAAAATATGGAAAATGTAGATTTCATGTAATATAGCAGTGTTTTTATTAAATTTTCCAGAATTATGTTTTCATTTTCTCTAGCCAAACATGTTTTTATCAATGTTTTGGAAAATATAGAAAATGAAAGCAGAAAACACAAGGCCTAATGTATTTTTTTTTTTAAAAAGTTGATGAATCAAAATATATACGTATATAGACAATTTTCAAAGTGTTGTTAAAATAAATTCATTAAAATAACTTTATTCAAAAAGTATAATTTAAATTTCAAAAAGTTTAAAATCATAATTTACATGGCAAGCATATTAATAAACAAGATTTACATTATTTTTTATATTTGTATTCATAAAACATATGAAATATAATACATATTGAATATATTATATATTTAAATATAATATCTGAACCGTTACGATTCACGATTCGATGCATGATTTAAAAAATCATTTTGATTCACGAAACATTCACCATTCGTGAACTATGATCGTAATATAAGTAAAATGTTGCTAAAGAAATGAAAAGAACATTGCCGCTGGTCGGTCTAAATAGTTTCTCCAGACTTGATTTTTTCTTCCTAAGACATGTAACAAGGAGTAATTAGTTTAAAACGTAATATAAATTGGAGTTGAAAGTATAGGTGGAAAGGTGAGAGGTTACGAAAGGGCGGTAAGATATGGTGGTGGTGGTGGTGGTGGGTGAAGTTGCGACGAGAAATGGGAAGGGAGAAGAACGCTTCATGAGACACAACTAACACCAAGAATAAGTCGTAGCCACTTTAATTAACAACAATAGAACCAATATTCTTTCACATTCTTCAATAGAACAATAGCAGAATCTTTTTTCAAGATATGATATGATCGGAAATTGATATATCAATATGGATTTAAATTGATCATTAATTTATCAAAATGGGTTCCAAATAGACCATTATTTTATCAAAATGATCTCATATTGACCATTAAATCATGGATAATCTTATAGAGTTAAGATAATAAATGCCTAATTAAATCCATATAACTGAACCCATGATTTATTACCTATTCTTACATACTTATCCAACTAAAATCCAACCATCTCTGCCTCATGTCAAACATCCCTACACTTAGCTAGTCTCTCAGAAGCCGCATAAATCTTAATCACATCCCTATATATACCAAAAGTCGGTGCAAGACCTGCATCCTTAAGTTTCGCAAAATAACACAGAATCCTTGTAAGATCATTCGACACAACAAAAAGCTTTATCAACACTAAATAACCCGGAAAATCAAGTAAGCACTCTAAACTGTCCATTTCCCATAAAACAACCATCGCCTCCCGATATTTTTCCTCATAAAACCGACTGTGAATCAAAGTAGTGTACAACACAAAATGGCTTTCTCAGGTCAGCACCATAATTTCTCCCACGACCCATGTATAGTTGAATACAGACTTATTTTTCGAAAAAAGGCTTTCAGAAATTTCCATATGAGCACACATACAAAAAGTGTTAAGAGACTCTTTTAATTTGTTTTCGCAAAAAATAGGACTAAAATGAAGTACTATTTGCCTAAATGAAGTATAGTAAAGAGACTCTTTCTAAGGAATGCCACACACCGTAGTCAAAATGGTATTTGAACTAGATAATAATTACTCGTGAGATAAATCTGTTTAAAGACTTGAACTCAAGGTTTTATATATAAGAGGCTATCATACAATTCCATGTATTCCTACAATTATCAGATTTGCGAAGGTTCTAACACGATGCGGTGGTAATGCATTATATTAGGCATTATTCAACCATGCAATTAAGCAGTCTATACATAAGTAACAACAAACATAATTAAAAGAAATTTGTAATTTAAATGGTAGAAGAAATGAAAAAATCACTAAATCATGTGTCACCTAAAAATCATTTCATACAGATCACCAACAATATAACAAAAAACACATTTACATAAAAAACAGAAGGAAAATGAAACATAAAATTCTTTCGTCGTGAATTACACAAAATCTCATCCTTTGTTGAAATGTCATGGCCAAGATCCTTTTGAATTTAACTTTGAAGAAGCAAAAAGTATTGATGAATAATGAGCCGTCCAATGTAGAGCATATGAGCTCTAGTACTAGATAATGTATCAACAAATCACTCAATTCAAATGGTGCTCCTTCAATAGATCTCCTTTTCCGTGTTAATTATTGCATAGCCTCCACTATATCCGATCTCTATAAAAAAAATTCCACTAACATGTTTCACAATGTTTGCAACTTGAACTCTTCCTTATCCGGATCAAGCTATGAACCATAAGCTTAAATTTTGGAATTTCATAGGACCGTACTTGAGCGCTTTATACGATTTATGAAGCTAAACAAGAATGAAATCAATATTGATGACAAGGAAAAAGCTGCCATGTTTGAGCAGCAGATTGCAGATATTGTCAACAAGAAAATGAGTGTTTCATAGAGCAGACGCATCATCAGATTTTGCATGCACCATTGATGTCTCAACATCAACAAATCTTTTCAATTTGAAACTCTTATTTTAAACCTTCCAAAAGCATGTTCAGGGACCTCATAAAATTATTAATCTTCCTAGAAAAAAGAAAATAAGAAAATTATAAGCATGAGATCAAATACCAAAAACAGTAAAATTTCATCACGGAACACAAAAAAACAATCACTTTTCTTGTATGGGCTTTTATAAAAGTGTGTATCATAGTTGCAAACATAAAAGTTAGGTAATAAACTTATCTCTTGGATATTTTTTATTTATCCTTCTAAATCTCTTCGCTTATGAATTAGCATATATGAAATATTTAGGCATGAGAATATGAATAAATAATAGATGATCATAAAAAATTTAACTTTTAGATGGATTTTACAACTAGACTAAAGATTTTACAGCAACTACATCACGAAGATATGCATTTATAAAAGCTAATTGACAATAACTAATTTTGAAAATCATAACTAGTGACACATAACAATATTACATAATCACCAAACCAAATTATCTTAATGATGATCAAATCCATTAAACATAACAACAATCCAAGGATCGTTTATGAAAACATACAAGTTTAGTAATAATTTATCTCTTAGATATTTTCAATTTATTTTTCTAATTTTCTTTACATATGAATTAGCATAAGTGATATGAAATATATAGCTATGAGAAGATGGATAACTAATGCCTTGACAATTGAATATTTCATGAACTTTTAGATACATTTCACATCAAGACTATGGATTTCATCGTAAGACTATAGATTTTACTATAATATGTCTATATGCATTTATAAAAGCTAAGGGACAACAACTAATTTTGAAAATCAGTGAGACTTAACAAACTTATAACTGAACTATCTTAATAAAATTCAAATTCATCAAACATAACAAATATTTAAGGAATTTTATCTTAATACCATAACAAATAAATCTTACAATAAAGACTAAAATCTCATGACTACGATTTCCTCTTTCTATTCTTCGGTAATCCCATATCCAAAGCAACACATCTTATGGACCTGTGAAAAAAATGTAAAACTAATTAGTTTAATTTAACAAAAAACAATTAGTTCGAATGTAAAACGATATTGATTTTTTGGTTGCTAAACTTCAATGATTCCAAAAATGGCTAGCTTATCATTACCTTAAGAGAATACTCAGTTACATGTATAATATAATTCGGGTAAAATTGATTAAAAATATAAATAAATACAATTAATTAGCCAAATTATCTTTTTTTTAATTCGTTTTACTATCATTAGCTAAAAATCTGGTTATATAGACAAGAGACTTAGAGAGTGTGTTTTGTGTGTAGATAAAGAAGAAAAAGTAAGGAGTGAAGTTATATTTACGAAGATAAAGTTATCTTTTGAGGAGGCTTAGGTCGCCTTTTCAGAGAGATATTTGATCTTTTGGTTGAGGCCAATCAGAAAATTAGAAATTTAACTTTGGATTACATACCAATTCTGAATTGGTCTTAGTTTGCCAATGAAAAATTGGTCTTATAATTTTTTTTATAATCTATATACATATTCAGGTCAGGAATTTTCGAAGAGTGTGTAGGAAACCATTTTTGGCCATCTTGCTCGTTTGTTGGTTATAGTGTTCAACTTTAAATGAAATTAGTAAATTTCATACTATAGTTTATGGTTGTTCAGCATCTATGTTATTCTCGTCTATATGCTAGTCCCCCAAGAGAATTTAATTATTATTCTCTCGCATATGCTAGTCCCCCAAGAGAATTTAATTATTATTCTCTTGCATGCTACTGATCCTTTCAGATAAAGACCATGCCACAGTGGTTGCAAGATTTAGTTATGAGTTAATACTCCAAAATAGTGGGGTAGTAGCTGTGTTTAATACTGGTACATGTGATACTAAGAAGAATATAGGGACTTCAGGCGATTGCTACAAGATTTGTGTTTAATACCAGTATATGTTTGGCAAAGAAGAATATAGGGACTTCTGGTGATGGCTACAATATTACAGGGGTCAATGTGACAATTCTAGAAAATATATGGGATATTGGATCGGTTCTGAATGGTACCGGTGCTAATAGCCATTTTAAAGCGCAGCAAGTGGGGTTCATTTAGGATTGGATGCACACTCATTTTTGAAGCAAGGGACTTTTCGTGCAATAACTAAAATAAGCCCGGATTCAAAAAAGTTGTAACTTTTGGACATCAGCATCAAAATTGCAAAGCTAGGGGCTGAACTACAAACTTCAACTAACAGGCCCCATTGAGGTGGTCTAAGATGTCAAACTATTTACGTGGAATTGGGTCCCAGGAAGAAACTTTTAAATTGATAATTTCACCCCCGAAATACAAATTTAGAGCTGATTTATAACCCAAATCATATCCGCTTCGAATATAAGATACGATCATTTGTTATATTACCTTGGATGTTGGTCAAATTGGCTCAATAGTAGTGGTGGAGCCGTTTACCATTGTCAAGAATATCAACACTATGAAATGGAGAACAAACACAATGTCTTTGCTAAAATCCACTCTATCCAAAAATAGACGACACTCGCCCAAAAATGGATAGGTGGTTATTTTTCTTTTCCATTTTTTACTTTTTATTAGCGTGGTATTTTACCCTTACATCGTCTTCTCGAAAGACCCAAACTCTTCTTTTCACAAGCATGAATACTTAAATTCAAAAAATGCATAGCAAATAACTCACTCCAACAACAGGAATTCCATCACCATTTATATGCTTTTTCAATTACAATTGAAAGTACATATTTATACTCAAAGTAAATAATTCCTCTACGTTTATATGTTTTTTTCAAATATGGAAGTAAAAGATACACTATATGATTTTCATCTCGAGAAAAAATTTGAAAATCATTGCTATCCACTCTCATTCGCATTGAGAGATGAAACAAGGGTCTTCATAAATGTTCAAATAAAAGTAGAAATAAAGAAACTCATTTCCATCCCCTTCCACTCAGATTCAAATGAAACATGTTTGTTTAAAAAAAAAAATCAAATTCATTGGCATCCTTTCCCAATTTCCAAAGAAGATGTTTGGACAGAAACATCAGAAGTTTACCATTAAATAAATTAAAAATTATTAAAAATACTATACAATTAAATATTATTATATTTTTATGCAAGATTTCACTAAAATGTGAGTTTGCAACATATCTGTATTTAGTTTAATACATGGGTGTCCGGGCAAGTTTATGCGCAACACAACGAATTTTATTGGAAATATACACACCTTCCCATACAATGTGTCAATACGGTGGAATTTCTAGAATCTTTTGCGCTTTCCATATTCCCCATTTTAAATTATTGATTATTAAGAAATTTTTGCCTTTCAGTGACTAGATTAAACAAAAAAGGACAAAGTGTTACAACTTAACGAAACTCACGTGACAGGGTAAAATACCTCAAGGTATCTTAAATTAACCTTTATATGATACAAAACCATATATGCACAATCTATCACCTATATAATCCATATAAAATAAAACTCTAGTTTAGAAACAACCAATTCCAGAAAATCCTAGTGAGCTCAGTCATACTCTTTACTCATGTCCAACATAAGGGAATCATGATGTTTTTTTTTGGACTGTCTTTTTATTCCGATAAAATATGTATCATCCTAAGGAATAATGATATTGTCTTATATAATCCTACCCTAATAGAGTTTGATTTAGTATATGAATGGATGTTATTAATCAACATATATAACTGAGAGAACTAATATCCAAAGTTTGACCAAGTTATTAGTCTTGAATGAGAAACTCATACAAATAATATTCTTTTTGTGCAAGTGAAATAGACATGTGATTTATGTGAGATACGAAGTAAAAATCCTATAAAAAATTAAACACCATGTTAAAGAGATCAAGTCAATCATATCCTAGTTCTCTTGGTTGGCTAGTCCTAAATATAAATCAAGACCTATCACTTTTTACGTCCCATACTAAATGTATCACTTCTAACTTATTTTAAATCCTGGGAGTTCATTTTTAATATCAAATTATGCGTCTCACAAACCCGGCCACACAATTAAACATTCATAGTTTTCATCTCTGAGACTTGTTAATTATTTATTGGTATGTGTTGTACAATAGTGAAATGAGAAAAAATGTTATATTTTTGCCCCTTTCATTTATCCACTTAACATAAGTGTATCCCACCCATAACTTCTCTCTTCCTCCCATATACTATTCAGATCATAATGAATATCCATAATTTTTCCTTTTGTATCAACCAATGGATACTGCATTAGCACAATCATTTACCACACAATGGAGGTTTTAAGGAAGGATATAGAATCTTGACCAATTCCTTATGCCTATAACCTTAGTTTCAAATAAAGAATCTGCTTCCAAAATCCACGCATCATATGCAACAAGGTCTTTATGTTACTTTGTAATAATACAAGCACCGCAAGCTTGTTTAGAAAGATTGAATAAAGCAAGCTTCAACATTAAATAAATATTTAAACTTATTAGTAGTGTTAGTAACATGGACTTGAGTCAGAGTCGACACAATAAACTAAATTATGCTTAGCTAGCTAAAACAAGATTTCATTTTTGGGGTCTTTAGTAACTATAAAAAAGTTGTTTTGATACATTTTGGGCCTAAAGTTGCCGCCTTTTTGCTTTGCCCAAGTGTTGGCCCTGACTTGAGTATGCACTTCATTTGGGATTTCTAGACTAGCATCAAGGTATGAACTGTAATTTACCCACAATTGTTTTTTTAGCCAAGTAGGTTGTAATGAAAGGGTCTAATTTTGAATATTTTATATATAGTTGATTCTAGCCTTTCAAATGAAACAAGCAGCTGTGACCATAAATGGAGACATAATAAATGGAATGTACTAAAAATCAATTAAATATGTGGCACATATCATAATAGGTAAACTTATAATAGTGGCATACCAAGCAGATCTAGACAATGGTGTGAAAAATCCTATTTTCAACCAATTTAGAAAAATTATCACATATTTTACGCAATTCAAGGAAAGGATAAAGTATTTTGTGTTTACTAATTAATAGTAGTCAAGATTTATTTAACTTTTGACGAAATAAATTTCTAACATTTCGAGAAAATTGAATTATCCATAGAGTATCTTAAAGTTTACTTGGAGCCTATTTGAGATAGATGGATTCAAAGAGTTATTATTATTAGAATCCTTAATGAAATTGTGTTTATCTTTCAAGTATTGATACATCTCTTAATTGTAAGGTTTTAGAAAAGACAAACTAATAAATTTAAAACTAAGTGCCATTACTTTTAAAGGACCATTATTTATAAATAGCTAGAAGAAAGAGTTGGAAACAGAAAAATCTCATATCTATCGTCCTTAATGGTTACTCGCAATGTCTTTAAATAATTGTTTAACTATTAAGAGTTTTGTCTTCAAACCACTGTTCATATAGAATATTAATATATTTTTTCTTGATTTGTTTATACTATTATCCATACTGAACAAGTTATATTTAATTTTATAATTCATATTAAATATATATAAAAAAATTATAAATTTTATTTAAATAATTATAAATTTAATTTTAATATTTTAAATATATCTAATATATATTGAAGGAGTCAGAAGAGACTGTGTGAAAACACGTGATTTAGTTCATCAACAATATTTTTTCTATTTTATACTTGCCCAAATACTCTTAAAATTAGGCTACTCTTATGGGTGGATGAGTCTACTATTACATTTGGGTGGTAATTAAGCATTATTTTATACATATGTAATAGTAGTCAAATTCGAGGAAACACGTGATTTAGTTCATCAACAATATTTTCTCTATTTTATACTTGCCCAAATACTCTTAAAATTAGGCTACTCTTATGGATGGATGAGTCTACTATTACATTTGGGTGGTAATTAGGCATTATTTTATACATATGTAATAGTAGTCAAATTCGAGGAAAAATTATTTTTATGTTATTACCAATTGCCTAAAACATTTTTAGGCCACATATATCAAAAAAATATTTTAGGCCTAATGAATTCAATAATTATTTTATGCAATTTTACTAATTTTAGGAGACATTTTGTAAATTTTAAGAGCCATTTGGACAATTCAATTAATTTCCCTATTTTTTGATGTGGTCAAATAGAGATATAGTTTACCTAAAATACCCAAATTTCCCTCAAAATCTATAATATCTCATGAATTTTGTGAAATTGCCTAAAAAAGAAACTTATGAATACTTTCGGTCTAAAATGATATTTTTTAAAATATAGTGAAAATATTTTTGGACCATAAACAATATCTTAATATGGGATTTTCTTAGTCAAATACCATAAATAAACTTCTTGAGGGTCTTGACGGATTCAATATTTTCCAATTTGTAACATACTCATAGTTAAAGAAAACATATTTATTTGTCAAAATCATAGTTAACTGTAAATAACCAAGATCAAACTAAGTAAGAAAATATAGATTTCGTATCATCAATCACTGATTATATAGTTTTTGAAGCATTATATGTGATTTGTATAGTTATGATGTTCTTTGCAAAGATGCTTATAGAATTACTTAAATTGAATTAAAGTATTATTACGAAAAAGACATAGCCCAAGTTTACATACAAAGTCTTGGACATAAAAACTAAAGAAATTATGTGAAAAAGGAAACTTCATGATTTAAAAATACAAGAAAGAATAATAAACAAGGCCATCTCATGAAAAAGGAAAAAGTGAAGCCTATCCCAATCTCTACCATTTGAAACTTCCAGCTCATTAAGAGTTTTTCTCCCCTAACATGTCATAGTCGACAAATTCTACTTTGTATTCTATCTCTATTCCATTAGTTCCTTCTTTTCATAGTCAATAGCATTACTACAAGTCAAATAAGCCAACTTTACATATAAGAACTAAATTTATAAGAGAAGGAAATTGTAAATAAGCCATAATCAAAGGGTTTAGTTAAACCTAGAATGTCGAAGCTCATCATATCGCAATAAATAAATCTCACAAGATCCTTATGAATTATTCACTTGTGATATATGATCTTGCCTCGTGGTATTCAGCTTTTTCACTTGAACAGGGAGTTGAGTAGCTCGTTTTTCTACTCCGCATTAGGTGTTTTCTCCATCTCTTTTCCTTTTTCATTACTAACTCTTTCAAATTTCAAGCAAAGTTTTCCGAATCGCAACTCAAATGATTTACATCTTTTATTGGATCTCTAAATTGGTGATGATTCCAAAAACAAAAAAGTGGTGGCTCTGAACCCTGATTATTGTATTTGTATGTTTATTATTTTGGTTGAGATTATGCAATAACAAGATACATATGATGACTATGATTAAACAAAATTCTTGATGGAAAATAATGGTATATATCGACTGTCTTAAATTTATAAAATAAAAGAGGTATAGTTAATCCATGATTCATACAAGAGACATATACCACCAAATCAACCCCAAAGTTTAATTTCTATTTTTAGAATAACACAAAGATATATCTTTTCTACTGTTTTTCACTGCATCCGCAGATAAACTAGGGATTAATAATGGTGGGTTGGTGTTTAATGTGTGTTTTAATTTATTGGTTTTACAATATTTTTTTAATAAAAAACTATTTATGACAAAAACAATTTATATTAATAAATTAATTCAATTTTTTTAATTTGAATGATATATAAGTTATTGATAGATAATAACTATAAAGCAATTGAATAATTAGAATTTTTTTACTATGTTCTAAGATCACTGATATATCATGGTCAAAGATCTAGTAGATGTTAGCATATACACATTTGAATTTGGCTCGTGGAATGGAGGTTTAAACAAATACTTGGTTTTAGACTCACCATAATATTTAAGAAAGAATGGTTTCAGAAAAAAGAAGAATGACAGTGAATAGGAAGAAAATCTGATGATAGCAAATTAAAAGAATGTAAGAAAGTAGTAGACAATTAATTTTTAACAGTATTTATAGAAGAGATAAATATTTGATGATGAATAAGATGATCAATGGTGTGTATGAAAATTGAAAGAGGCAATGCTTAGGGGTTTCAAGTAGGTACAACGATGTTTTCTGAATACAAATGATTTAAATATTGGATGACACTATTTCAAAAAAAATTGTGATTTCATTTATGTTTTTTAAGTACTTTCAATTATATTATTTTCATTGATTTTTTGTGAGACAATTATATTTTTCTTTTTAGATTGAGAAATTATATATTATTAATTATGATTAAAATCTTAAATGTTAAAATTTCTGATGGTTATATGTTATTGAATTTAATTATTCATTTGTCAACTAAAATTGGATTAATAATAAAAACTAAAAATTAGACAAAACTATACAATACTAGATAAACTATAAACCTCACAATATCTTAACCAACTTTATCCATGTGTGTGTGATGACTTCCACGTAGAGCAAAATAACCGTATTAACAAGCTTATGGGAACGTCTAGCTGGCTTGTCAAAGGAATATGTTCTTCGCAAGAACAAAGTACAAGAGAAAAATTAGATCGTATTATATTTAGTCTAGAATGGTAAGATAATATCATCACATTTTCTAGTTGGGTCGGAGATGTTAATTATAAATTATAGAAAATATGACTCATTAGTAACCAATTTATACGATATTCTAATTCTAGCCTATAAGATTCCATGATTGCCTTTGCCTCATTTCTACTGGTGATTCATATTTACACAATGTGAAAACACTTTCCAGGATGACCCTATCATGTTTATTGAATTTAATGGAAATTCATCAATGGTCAAAATAAAAATAGAAAGAATCAAATCTATGTTTTAAATAATAATTATCTAAGTCTCAACCATGAAAGGATCCTTAACAACAAAAAAAGTGTTTGTTGATTGATGTGGTTGTACAGTTTTAAAGGATAATAATTTTTTTAATGAGTGAATGATTAGATATGTCAATTTCTTCTCTACTCCAAGGGTTCCTCGTTGAACAACTTCATTTTTAATTTAAATAAAATATATCATGATACCATTATAAAGTCGCCACATACTTCTTTAGCTATCCACTTCCTTTACCGACCTCCAAGTAACAATATTTTCTTAAACAAATCATAAAAATTAGACTATAGTACAAGAATAAATCAATTTCTATATTTTTGGTTGGTTCCACAACCTCTAAGAAGTTAGTTCATCGATGTGAAAGACAACAATTGTGATTGAACAATTTTTACTTTGTTGGTGGATAATTCTTCCACGTAAATTTGCAGATCTTTGAAGGTGCCTTAGTATGTCATATGAAAATTCATGACCCTTTGTTTAAGATACTATCCTAATGCAAGCGGTGGCCAAATTATCTTAGTATATTTTTTTTGGTACATGGGTGATCCGGAATTACTTGCGCGTACCACGACTAATCCCACGGTTATATACATGCCTCCCCATGTATATTCCCAAGTAAATCAGAACTAGGTTACCCATGTTCGGGGGGGGGGGGGGAAGGGGGTGGGTCGATCATTGTACCTCTTACTTTACACCTGTTAATTATCTTAGTATGTTAGTCCAAGAAACGGAGTGGGGTTTGTCTAACTACCTAATATTTGCAGATGCAACCCATTGATTCAATATTTAAGAACATATCCGTGCCCATATTTTCAAAAAAGCTAATTGACGTTAGCCGTTTACAATTCAAACATTTTGGGATAAATTTGTGTCTTCGGAACCACGAATTATTAAAGTTATTCGTGTTTAACCGATTGAAAAATACACTAGACACATTTTCTTTTAATGATATACCTTCTCACGATAAGACTTGGCCAAACCCATATACAATAACTTTTTACGTATGTAAAAAGATCTTTAATGAAAGTAGATACATTTGAGCGTGCAAGGACGCGATCTTGTTTTTTCATGATATCGCAAGATCAAATTTCCAAGTAAAACCACATAATAAAATTTAATATTTGCAATTTAAGTCCATCCCCTCTAATAACTAGTCTTCGACGTAGAGTCTAGGCCACCCAACAAATGGGATTTTTTGTTTGATCCAATACTCAATAAAAAGACGTGGTAGTTTTTTACATTTTTATGGTTGAAAGAAGATATACATGACATAATTTGGAATAACACGTAAATCTAATTTAAACATGACCTCTTACTCATCCCAGATAAATTATTTTAGCATTGAGTTGCAAAATTGAGCCTATTACAAATTCATTGAATCACCGCGAGTTTGGATAACTCATTGTCCATTGGAATACCTATATACTTCCTCTTGTACCCTCCATTAAGTGTTTAGTGGTACCTTCGTAGAAGTTGGCATTTAATTTATCGAAGTTGAACCTCTTGGTCCAAAGAGAAACAAAACATGTAAAGTGCTTTTGTGAGTGCAAACATTTCCATTTGTTTATTTTTATGAAAACGATGGACTCACCCGCAAACATATAATGTTTCAAGACAGAGGAATTTCTATAAATTTTAAGACTTTCCACATTCCCCATTTCAACTTGTTTATTATTAAGAAAATTATGCAGTTTAGTGAGTAGATTAAACAAGAATGGACAAAGAGGGTGGAACTTAACGCAACTCATGAGACAGGGTAAAATACGAGAAGGTATCTAAATTAACCTTTATGTTATACAAAACTGTATACGCACACTCAATATAGAAGAAAACTCCAAGTTAGACACAACCAATTCCAGAAAATCCCAATGAGGTCACTTATACGCTTTAGTCATGTCCAACATAAGAGACTAATGATTATTTTTGGATTGTCTTTTTATTCCGATAAAGTTGTATCATCATACGGAATAATGATATGGTCTTAAAGTTGTATCATAGAGTTTGGTTTAGGATAGGAAAAGATGTTATTCATCAACATCTATATTTGAGAGCAGTTTTTCCCGAATTTTGAGGAAGTTATTAGTCTTGAATGAGAAACTACTCCTAATCATATCCTTTTTGTGAAAGTGAAATATATGTGTGATTTATGGGAGATTCCAAACTAAAATACTGTAAAATTCAAACACCATGTAAAAGAGACCGAGTTAATCATATCCTAGTTCTATTGGTTGACTATTCCTAAATGTCAATCTAGACCTATCACTTTTTTCGGCTCATACTAAATGTATCACTTCTAAATTATTTTAAATCCTGGGAGTTCATTTTTCATACCATGTTGTGCTTTTTCCCGTATACTCGGCTGCACAATTGAAATAATGATTTCGATGTGAATTGTACAATATATTGAAGCATTGTGGATATTACTTGTGATGGGTTCTTTATTATCAATACATTCATAGTTTTCACCTTCGAGACTTGTTGTTTTGTTATTATTCAGTGTTGTATAATAGTTAAATGAGCAAAAAGGTAATTTGTTTGTCCGTTTCATCTATCTACATAACACAAGTATATCCCAACCATAACTTTTCTTCTTCCTCCCATATCCTATAGAGATAATAATTAAAATCCATAATTTTTCCTTTCACATCAACCAATGGATCAATAATGTGAAATTTAACCAGTTCATTATGTATTTGAGGAATATTTGTCCAATATTCTTAAATGCTTGTTTATTCATTTTCATAAGTAACATGTTGAACATTATACTTTTTAAATAAAATCATTTTGTTTGATTAGTGTTTATTATTCATTACCAACAATCTTATGAGCTCAATTTTTCTATTCTTTGAGAAGCACAATTCTCAAAGATGGTGTAATCATTTTACACCTACATTCAAAGTGGAACTAAAAAAATGTTGAAACACTACCATAAGTTATAAGATAATGTTATGTAGTAAAAGCTCGATCTACAATGGTGTTTGCCTTGCACTTAATAAATTATGAAGAATACACCACAGTTGTCCAGGAATCGGTCCTCCTTCATTTGACTTCATACGTGCAACTTCATTATGATCAGTGTTTAGCGGAGCATCAAGATTCAAGTTCCTTTTCCCACATGGACCAGTTTATTAGATTTGACTAGTTTCAACTTGTTCATGGGATCTTTATCTATAATCAAAATTGAAGGAAACAAAGTTACCATTCGGACTTGCTTATTTTTTACTAAAAAAACGGTTTTAGAATAAAATTATAAATCAAAATAATTATTAAAAAAAAATTGAAATCTAAAATTCCTTAAATTCTTTTTTCTAGAATCATGTAGTTGATGCTTTTCATAAAAGTACTTTTCAAGGTCAAAAACACTTTTAAAATTCTAGAAGCGTTTTAAGTGCTTTTACAAAAAAAAACACTTTAAATGGAGCTCAAAATCATATTTGTTGTAATTAGATTATTTATATTATATGATATTTCTAAATACTTCTAAAATACATAAAACCCAAATTTGGCCAAGTTTTTTGTAAGTAATAAGTGTTGATTACTGAATAACCAACATAAAGAAATGTTTTCAGTTAAGAGACGAGTTTTAGTGAACAATGTTTCACTTGATATCTTAATGAAACAAAATAGCTAAGATATTTTCATATCTAAATTGGTTAAAAAAATTATTTTATTGATTTAATATCTTATTAAATAATATAATATATCATTAAGTGAAAACAAGTAGGGACTTAGACTAAGTATAGATTAAATTAGGCATAAGTAAATAAACTGCACCAACCTTGATCACTAGCACACATCTAGAACAAATCTATGACTTAATCATTTAAGTCAAATTAAAACATAATGTTGATAAAGTAAACTCAAAGAATCTAACATATGGACCAGACCCAAAAAAACCCCATTTGAATTATATGAGAAAGAAAAGTATAGAATGGTTTGGGGACTTCATATCAATCCTTTATGTGAATTGTGTATTACGTGTATTGAAGACATTAATCATGTCTTGGTAAATTGCCTTTTCTCAAATGGGATTTTAAAGAAGTTGTTAGCAAGTTGTGAGATTACCCAAAGTCCAGCTGATTTGAATGACCTTACAATTTTTATCTGTTATGGCAATAACGGTAAAGAGAAAGCTCTCATATTAAGCTTATGTTTTACAACTTTCATTTATTGTATTTAAATTAAAAGGAATTGTAGAATGCACATCAATCCTTTGTGTAATGAGGAGTAGATTCACAACAAGACTGTTTATCTTATCTCCATTAAAGTATCTAGAAGATAACTAAAGTCAAAGGCAAGCTGCAATTTATTATTAAAAATATGTAACTATAGCTAGTTTGGTTTATAGTTTGATTTTCTAGCTTAGTAAGCTCCTCGAAGGTTCCCTCGAAGGTTTCCTTCTTCTCTCTGTTTTTCAATGTAATTTGTAAGGATGGTTGTTTAACATAAACATGTATCATCTTGGAAACTACAATACACTATAAAGTTTGATGGTTCACTTTCAATGATAATGGTCCTACTTACTAGTGTCTATGGAAAACAAAATTATCTCAATTTGATTAATCTGATTAATTAGAAGTAAACATACAACAAATCCATGATAAGTTAAAAGATAGGGAAATGGAAATAAATTCTATCATATAAGTTATTAACATGCAATGAGGTATTAATAACATTGGTGAATATCATAGGAAATACGTTTTGAATAAATTAGTATCTCTAGAATCACAAATAAGGTAATCATGCAAGGAGGACTCTATATGCATGTTCTTATCCTAGCCAATGAGGATACGATCTAAAAAATTTATGTTCGACCTACCTTGGCCATACATCCCCACATATTTTTCAGGTTATGTGGAAAGTCATCCATGATTTATAAGAAATATTGTCTATATGCTTATTGGCTCGGGCCGATCTTTCTACTATGAAAATTAAAGAATGATATATTTTTCTTCTTAAATGAAAAGTTTTAGAAAACCAATAACCCAATAAATTCCATCAAAGTTAGTATTTTTTTGTTATTGGATAATTTTATAGTTAGTTATTTTGTGATCTATTAAAATAAAATCTCAAATATTTGAAAAGTATAATTATATTGATATTGTACATTTGTAACATATATAATCTAAGAGTTCTAAATATAGCTCTATTTTATCAAAAGATATATACTAAAATAATCTATAATATATATTGTGTAACTATAAGATTTATTTTGTTATGACTTATAATTACTTTCATTTTTAACACTTCCCGTTATGCTTGAGAATTGATATTTTGAATTCACAACTTGAAAATATACAAAATTTTTTGCAGTGTGTACAATATGGAGTTTTTATCTTAATATTCATTTTAACCTTATTTTGTTAAATTTTATTTGTTGTATGATAGTTTATTTTATTGGTATAATCATGCGTATTTAATGGATTTTTACAAGTCATAGATTTATTGAAGTATTTTAGTGTAGATATAATCTAATAGTTAAGGGTCAGACCTCCATTAATGTAAGTACCAGACAACATAACCACGTCTAAAATTATCCAAGAAAAAAACATAACATGGAACATAGGAACACAAGAATACAGGAATGTTAAGGAGTGACTGATAAAATGACGAAATACAAAACCAGATCTCAAAGATGCAAGAATGAAATATTATCGAAGAGTAACTAACCTCCAACCCAAAAAAATAAGTCTCAAAATATGAACATTATTGACTAATACTAGCTGTTAGAAGAACAAACCATCAAAAGCTAGAAGACAAGACCTCCGAAAAATAGAAGATGAAACTGATAACCCCAGTAAGTTTAGAGTTCTGAGGAAGGCAGATAAAATATATATAGAAAGATTCATTAAACTAAACTCCGAGGGAAAGTAAATGACCTCTGATTTTATCCAAAATGAGCCTCAAAATATATGATTTTTGGAGCTCTTACTTTATATAAAAAAGGTCCTTATTGGGAGGAATAACCTCTCCAATTCATCATTGTTCAGACCATAAATAAAATATAAAAGTAAAGTATTAGAGAGAATTCACTAGTAACAAAGCAATATTATTTTTATATTTAGGTTACTTTTCATAGCCATGTTTTTATAAGTATTCCTACAAAAGTATAGTGTGATTAGATTTAAATATTAAAAACCTAGTTTTATTATTTCTATACATATTTCTTAACCATCCAATATTGTTTATTTTACCGGTTTATCTTAGCTTTTTGGGTTTAAAGGAAAATATATAGTGCTAAGATCAACACCAATGTTTACTAATAAAAAATATCTCAAATACTTAGCATGGAACAAAAGTACTAAATATAAACAACTATATTGAGGAAGTCAATCAAATATAAAAATATTCATAAATTTAAAAAGTGAGGGAGGAAGACAATCGTGCAATACAGGGTGATTTTGCTCGTTAAGATTTAGTCTACGACCTCAGGTCTTTATTGATCCTTACGATAGTGAATGCACCTCAACTAAAATTCCATAATTTTCTTAAAGGTCAGCAGGCAAACCTTCACGACCTTTTCAAACTAAATATTTGAAAGTAACCTTATGCTAACTCCAACAAAAATAGACCATGTGTAGATTCTATACAGAAGATCTCTTTTTCTCTCTATCATGAGGATATCCATAATTATCTTTTAAAAAATTATATATTTCAATATAATCTACTAAATATATATATACTCCTAATTGAGTAGATATGAAATGTATGATATACAAAAAATTAACATATGGATAACTGTTACAAAATGTAGTTGCTAGCGAACTCTTTCTTAAAATTCGCTCTTGAAAATGCTTTTAAGAGTTTTTATGAAGAATGTAAATGTTTGTTTATTCCAATCGGATGGCCGTGTATTTAGATTACAATATGATTTAAAAAAGTCTCTTTCCTAGGCTTTGAATTTAAATGTTTGGATTTGTTGGTCAGGTTCTAGTTGGCTTCAGTCAAATGTATGTTGATTGTATAATTCTTCCAACACAATAATAATGAATATATAAAGGATTCATTTTAATATTTCCAATTATCCACAAGTCTCTAGAATGCAAGAATCTAGATAGAATCTATAGCAAGAATCTTCTATAGAAAGTCTCATTATGTGTTTGAGGAAGATTTGTCCAACATTATTAAATGCTTTATATTTGTTTTCTTATGTAACATGCCGAACACTATACTTTTTAACTAAAATAATTTCGTTCGATTAGTGTTTATTATTCTTTACCAACAATGTTATGAGCTCAATATTTCTATTCTTTGAGAAGCAGTCTTCTCTAATAGGGTGGATTAATTTTACACCTACATTCAAAGTGGAACTAAAAAATGTTTAAACACTACCATAAGTTCTAAGATAATGTTATGTGATAAAATCTCGATTCCTATGATGGTGCTTCGGTTGCACTTTACGATAATGAAGAATATGTCGAATTTTATGCTAAGATATATATTATTAGTTCAATATAATTTTAAACACAAATCCGATCACATTCCTTTATAGAATTGGAAATGGCTTAGATTAATATAGATTATTAACTAAAATCTTTCTTATCCTTTTGAAAAAGTGGAAAACATATTTGTTTGTGAAGAAAATGACCCACATGAGATAGAAAAAGTATTAGCTTAAAATAGCTTACTTACCTATTAGTTTCAAAAGAACTAAAGGCTATGAAAGCGAATAGGGAAATGGAAAAGCCCCGCACGCGTGCACCACCTCCACCACCGGCCCGACCCTGCGATGGATAAGGCATGGGTGTGGGCCATGGGCCGTGGGCTCGTGGGCAGTTGAGGAGTTAGGGAGTTTGGAGGTTGGGGAGTCAAAAAATGAAAAATAAAATAATTTTTCTTAAGTGAATCCGGTGGAAGAAGGCTAACTCTTATAGTGGTCGGTGGCAAGTCAAACCCTTTCAACCAAAAGACAAACGTCTACCAATTTTGAACCAGGAGACAAACGTCCACCAATTTCGAACCAGAAGACAAACGTCCACTAATTACGCTCCAGTCAATGGTTACAGAACTTGGTCAACATGTGTCCAGGTTCATTGCTGGAAATAAAAAATGTGGAGAATTTGAGTCAAATCAAGACTCCAATCAATTAAGGAGGAAATCAAGGACACTAATCGTGGGAGTTTTTTACAAAGGCTTTCTACACCTACTCCCCTCCCCTAAAAATACAACAGTTCCTCAATTTCCTTATGCTACAAAACACATCTGAAAAGAACCAATACTCTACCTCTCTTATCCCTAAAAATTATAATTGTCGTATAATCTCTGTTAGAGATAACAGGTACAATGAATATCTTTTTAACAATATTTTAGTTCTGTGTAATTTTTTTTTCTTTTCGATTTACTTGTAAGTGTTTCATTTGTATTTGTATTTCGTATGTTACATTAATTGAAATTATTGTTTTATGGATTTCCATTTCTTATTTTAAAACGGTGATTTCAATTCTTTACCAACTGAATACACAACAATTATCCAGGAATCAGTCCTCCTTCATTTGGCTTCATACGTGCAACTTCATTAGGATCGATGTTTAGCAAAGCATCAAGATTCAAGTTCATTTTACCATATGGACCAATTTCTTAGATTTGACTACTTCAACTAGTTCATGGGATAATTATTTAAAATTAGAATTGAAGGAAACAAAATCATATTTGTGGTAACTAGATTATTTTCTTATATGATATCTCTAAATACTTCTAATATGAATAAATCCCAAATTTGACATCGTTTTTTAAAAGTAATAAGTGTTGATTACTGAATAGCCAACTTAATTGAATGTTTTCAGTAAATAGACTAGTTTTTGTGAACACTGTTTCACTTGATATCTTAATGAAACAAAATCGTTAAGATATGAAGATATTTTCATATCTGAATTGGTTAAAAAAATTATTGCATTGATTTAATATGTCGTTAAATCAGATTAATATATCATTAAGTGAAAAAATAGGGTCTTAGACTGACTATATGATTAAATTAGATATAAGTAAATAAACTGCACTAACCTTTATCACTAGCACGTGTCTAGAAAAAATATATGACTTAAAAATTTAAGTCTAATTAGAACATAATGTTGATAAAATAAACACAAAGAATCCAACATATAGATCTGACCCAATAAACCCACATTTAAATTATATTAGAAAGAAAAGTAAATAATGGGTTTGAGACTTAATATCAATCCTCTTTATGAATTATGTATTATGTGTATTGAAGACATAATACAAAATAGTTTTTTGAATTCACAATTCTCGTTAAGTTCGAGAATTAGTTTTTTGAATTCTCGTTAAGTTCGAGAATTAGTTTTTTGAATTCACAACTTGAAAATATACAAAATAATTTGTGGTGTGTACACATGGAGTTTTTTCTTAATATTAATTTTAACCTTATTTTGTTAAATTTTATTTATTGTATGATAGTTTGTTTTATTGGTATAATCATGTGTATTTAGTTGATTTTAACAAGTCATAGGTTTAATAGAGGTATTTTAATCTAGCTAATATCTAATAGTCAAGGGTTAGATCTCCATGAATGTAAGTATCGGAGGAAACGACATATAAAATTATCCAAGAAAAAAACATAACATGGAACTTAGGAACACCAGGAATGTTAAGGAGTGACCGATAAAATGACCAAATGCAAGAACAGATCTCTGAGATGCAAGAATAAAATATTATCGAAGAGTATCAAACCTCCCATCCCCAAAAAAACAAGTATCAAAATATGAACATTATTGAGAAGAGCAAACCTTCAAAATCTAGAAGACCAGACCTCCGAAAAATAGATAATTAAACTGATTTCCAGTAAGTTTGGAGTTTTGAGGCAGGCAAATAAAATATATATAGAAAGATTCATAAAACTAAACTTGGAGGAAAGTAACTGACCTCTGATTTTATCCAAAATGAGCCTCAAAATATATGATCTTTTATTTATATAAAAAATATCATCATTGGGAGGAATAACCTCTTCAATTCATCATTGTGCAGACCATAAAGAGAATATAAAAAGAAAGCATTTGAAAGACTTCACTAGCAACGAAGCTATATTCTTTTTATATTTAGGTTACTTTTCTTAGCCATGTAGTTGTAATTATTCCTATAAACGTACAAATCCAGGTGAGTATATTTGAATATAAAAAAATTGTTTTATTATTTCTCTATAAATTTCTTAACGATCCAATAATGTTTATTTTACAAGATTATTGTAACTTTTTTAGTTTAAAGGAAAAGATATAGTGCTAAGATAAACACCCAAATTTACCAATAACAAATATCTCAAATACTTAGCATGGAAATGGAGTACTAAATATAAACAACTATATTGAGGAAATCAATTAAATATAAAATAATTCAAAGAATTAATGAGTGATTGAGAAACATAAACGTGCAATATATGGTGATTTTGCTCACTAAGGTTTAGTCTACCATCTCAGGTCTTTATTGACCCTTATGATAGTGAATACACCTCAACTAAAACTCATGGATTTCTTAAAGATAAGCACATAAACCTTTACAACCTCTTCAAACTAAACATTTGAAAGTAACTTTATGCTAACTCCAACGAAAATAGACCATGTGTACATTCTATACAGAAAATCTCTTTTTCTATCTATCATTAGTAAATCCTTATCTATCTTTTAAAAAGTCATAGATTTCAATATAATCTACTAGATATATATACTCTTAAATAAGTAAATAAGAAAATGTATGATCTATAAAAAATTATCATATGGATAACAGTTAAGAAGGTTAATTGCTAGTGAACCCTTTCTTAAAAAGTTGGTTTATTCCAATCTAGTAGCCATGTATTTATATTACAATATGAGTTAATAAAATTCTCCTTCCTAGGCCTTGAATTTAAATTATTGGTTCCGGTTTGCTTTGGTCAAATGTATGTTGATTGTATCAATTCTTCCAACATAATAACAATTGACATAAAAAGGCTTTATTTTAATCTTTTCATTTATTAAGAAGTCCCTAGAATGTCTGATGGCTTCTATAGCAAGAATCTTCCTAGTATTTTACTTGTATGATTGGATTTGGTTAATAGAAGTACCAAATTCACTATATATTAACTCCTTACTTCGATTACATTTAAGTGACCCGCACTTTTTCTTTTGATGCTATTTACTTTTTGCAGAAGACCAAACTTACTTGTCTATTTTCTGATGGACTCTTAGTGTCTACTTTTCTTTCAGCCTAATAGGTGCGATATGCAGATCTTTTGCTGAAAATTATTATATTGATGTGGGTGGGTGAATTCTTTTCGGATATCCATGTCTCTTCTTCTTCATTTTTTCTTATGGATATGATTTTTTCTTTAAACAATAAACCTAAATCAATATTTCTCTAATAAATTCTTTCTTCAATCTCAAAGATAAAATGGATTTTTCTAGCATGATGTGGAATTTGGTCATCTGGTGTCTTGTTGTGAGGTACCTTGCCCAATCAAAATCAAATTAGGCTTTCACTGAAATATTTAAATTATTTGTGAATAATACTCCTTATCTAGGAGTTCATTTGATATACCTTAGTAATTTGTTGCACCATCCAAATAAATTTTTTTAGGAGTATGCAGAAAAATACTTATTTTAGCATTTAGATTATTGTGTTAGGTCATGTAATGATGAGAAATATTAATCATACACGCAATCTCTTTAATGGTGATGAATTATAGAGGAGCCATTCATTTTTCACTTGAAAATTTTAAATGTTATACCATTTGGAAGGTCTTGGGCAAAAATTTCCAACTCTTTCATGATGTATACAATATTCCAAAATTTTAAAAGATAGTTTAGAGGGCCGAAGTATTTGATGTGAAGTTTTTGTTTCATAAATATTTAATTTATTATATTTTTCAATGTGTCATTTTATCAAATAATGAAATCTAGTGAACAATATATAATCTATTAGTGAAGGTGAATAACCACATTCTTGTGATGATGTTGATAATTTGGCAACCCAATTTCAATAGGACTATTTCAAACCATATATTAATTCCCAAGCCGACATACTAATTTATCTCCCCATTTCAATACTAAGGGTTGGTGTAGTCTAGACTTCTTCATAGATATTACAATGTATGAAGGTGTTATAAAGATTAATTTTAGGAAGTCCTCAATGTTTTGTGAAAACAAATAATAATTAAAACACTAAAAATTTATAAGTTTTGCAACTTGAGATAATATTTCAAGATAGTCAAATCCTCTTAACTAAGTAACCATAATATCTACTAACGACGATCTGTGATGCTCCACACTACCATCAACCCTATACTTAGGGGTAGTCAAGTCCTCTTAACTGAGTAACCATTATTTATACTAACCAAGATCCGTAACGCTCCAGACTACCATAAACCTTGTACTTCACTTGAAGAACCCATGTACTAAAAATAGGTAGTGTTATCTTACAACATCTATATTTCATTATCTATTTCCATATTCCAAAGAAGTTCATATACAAATTAATGAAAGCTAGATTCTTAATTTGACTAAAAATGCTAACTAGAGAAGTGTGACGTAAATGCGAATTTTTTTGCATGAGACAAATCTTAAAAGTAGGTAGATCTACCTTTTTTTAAGCTTGCAACGAGGAGGGGTGGATATGGTAGTTGTTGATGGATAGTGGGGGCACATATAATATGAAATTAGGATGTGAGTTGTCTAGTATAGTGCGACAAATGGTTCAGATAAATTTAAAAGATGTGGGCTATGAATACATTTCAAATGTAGGGTGCACGAGAGATAATTTTTTGAGATCTTAGGGTGTTTGTGATTGGGGTAGTGGGTTCGTAAATTGAGCTAAAGAGCTTATTTTTAGTGGTTTTATTTCTATATTAGGTTCTATAGGTTGCTATGTATTTTTACTAGTGAATTAAATTATCGAATGGGGCACGATATTCTATTTTGGGGAAAGTAAGAGGTATATTATGGGGGTGCATATTAAAATCATAGTGAAATATGGATAGTAAATTTGTAGGCACGATTTGATATTTGACCAATGTCAACCTAAAAAACATAACTTCTAGCTCGTGAGTCAAGATTAACAAGAATAAACGTAAATGGACGAATTATGGTAATTTTGAAGTTCATTTCCTAATACTCGACTTTTCATAAAATACATGTTGTTTTAACGTTAAAAATCAAAGATTTATGCAAAATTAACATCTAATTATTTCTTTCTAACTCTAATAAAATGTTATTTACAATAAACAAAAACCTGAACACCACTATACAACTATGTCAAGTCTCTGCCGCTCTTACACCTCTATTTCTTTGTGCACATATCTCTACAAATCAAATATCTTTGTTGTTAACTTTAATTGAGCTATATGACTCACCAAAATATCCCAAATGCCATATCTTTACGAACATACACAGTTTTCTTCATGTTTTTAGAGATAGATCTAATATTTTATTGAAAGATATATACTCTGAAAAGCCCAGTATTCTCCTCCAGTAAGAATCTATAAAGTAATTGTTTGTCAGTTTTCTTTTAAATGCAAAGTAATCGTTAATATTAATGTGCTAATTATTTTTTAATGTATAATTGGTTTCTTTATTTAAAACTAAATGATATTCGACATGTTAATTTTATGAACTAAATTTGATGTTTTCTTATGAAATTATTTCGTGTTATTCCAAGATAATTTTCCATCTATATCGATAGGTTTTATTAGTGAAATTAACGTTCATCTTTATGTTGTCTTCGTGTATATCTAATATATTTAACAATGGTGAATTCCATATAGAGTCTTGTTTACTATCTTAGTGCGACAAATGAACCCTCCCATTCCTCTCTCCTTCAAAAAGGCCTCTAAAATGTCAATTGTCACTACTACCCTTGTAGTGTTTATAAGACAAAAAAATAGATCATTCTCTCTCTTCCATTACCATTTCTCTCTCTTCTCTATTACCATTAATCTCTCTTAAATCATTCTTTCTCTCTCCTACTACATTAACTATCAATAATTTAAAGCTCCGACCATCGCCGATCACTGTCGACCATCACCGACCATCACCACCGTTGAAAAATGTTCTGAGTATGGAAACAAATTACTGAATATGGCGTATTGAGTATGGAAAAAGATAATGATTATGGACAAAGTTACCGAGTATGATGTACTGAGTATGGAAAAAAGTTACTAAGTATCAAAAAAAGTTGCTTAGTATCGGAAAAAGATATTGAGTATTCGAATTTTTTTATCTTGTCGCTTTACTGAGTATGCTCGTATGCTCAGTAACTTTACTAAGTATGATCGTTTACTCAGTTTCTATAATGAGTATACTCAGTAGATATGTTGAGTATCGAGAAAACTCATTGAGATTTTAGAATTTTGCTTTAATACTACGTTCAAACAAATTAATAATAAAAAGAAAAGAAATTGAATTGAAATTACTATTAATTATACAAACAATACTACTGATTATTAAAACAAGACTAGCAATACAAAAATTAGCAGTACAAAAATTGACAAAACAAAGCAACTCAAACAAAAAGACTAGTAGTACAAAGATTAACAAAACAAATCAAATCAAAACACAATAATTAGCTTAAGCCAAGATGTGGTAATTTTATGCATTGCCCTCATCCTCTTGTTTTTCATTATATTAACATTACAGGAGCCTCCCAAGAAAGTTGTACCTGTCAAAAAGGAAAAAAAATCTCAAGCAGCTCTGATGATGATTCTTCCCATTCATATGAGTTTTATTTAAAGAAAATATTATAAAAAAACAAAGAAAAAGATTTTTTATACTTCTTACTTGAAAGCCTTCTTCTCGTCACTTCCAAAACCATTTGCATCTTCGTCTCAATTTACCATTTTTTCATTTATTACAAATTATTAAAATAAATAATTTTCTCATTCTCTATATAATTTAGAAGGAAAAAATAGAGGCTTAACCATAAAACGGACACAACCATCACCCCCACCGGGTCTCTTGATTCAAAATCTAATACCCCATGTATTCAGCCTATCACTTCTTTATCTTTAAGCAATGGACCACATCAGATCTACCAGTACTACTCCCATGAACCACCACCTACTGTGGTGACTTACAAAGAATGTCTGAAAAATCATGTTTCCATTATAGGTGGCCATGCTTTAGATGAGTGTGGAAAGTTCGTAGCTACCTCCACTGAACGAAACTGACCCCACCTCTATGATGTGTGCCGCCTGTGGCTGCCACCACCGCAACTTCCACCGTCGCATCATCCCTGCAACTGAAACATTTTCGTATGCCATTATTGTGCTTTGAGAAAACTACTAGATAGGTGGGGTCGGAGTATGTTCGCGTGAGTTGTGAAGGAACGCCGACGAGTTGAAGCAGCTCGCCGGAGGTTTCAAAGCTCACGACACAGATCTAGTTTTCATGTGAGAGAGAGAGAGGGGAGGCTAGAGAGATGAGAGAGAAAGAATAATGATTAGGTTTTATAATATCAAACATGTATATATATGAAATAAAAAATAAAAGAGTAATTGAAATTTTAGCCTATAGTGTTAAAATTTTATTGTGAAATTCACCAGGTTTAATTGGGTCATAGGGGTGTGTTTTCCAGACTTGTTGGGTAATTTTCTCATTTAACAATCACTTATATCTCGGATTAAAGATATTAAATTTGTATAATATCTTTTTATTCCGATTTATGTTTATGATGTCAAATTTTGATACTCATCAGTGATTGTTTAAGGTATCTAAGTCAATTTTTTAATATTTAAATTATTTATTGGTCCCTATTTATTTTAATAAATGTTCTAGATAGACTCATAGAATTAATATACTAGTATAATATGGTATAAGTTATATAACTACATATAGTGAGGACACACAACCAATAATTTTGCATGATCATTTTAAAACATATTGGATGATCATTAAAATTTATCATGTGATTGTATTAACAAATTCATAAAAAACTTCAAATGTTAATAATTCTTATTATTATTGAAAGAACAATTCAAAGTAAAATCATGAAACATTAAAAATAAAATACACATATATGAGTATGATACAAATATTTTTCATTATTTGATAATTTAGTTTTGTATGTATTAATATACATTTTTTTAAAGCTTTAATTGTTCAAAAAGTTATAAATATGTTATCCTAGAGGGCTTTATTAGACAAAAATATTTTTATATTAATCTTTTGGATCAAAGACTCTTAGTTTTAAATTTATTATTGGATTCAATTATATGTGATCAATTTCTACTATATTGTATACTATGTATAACCCGGGGCTGAGTGAACGATAATTAATTGTGTATTAGTTAAGGGGAAGATGTGGACTTAAAACTAATCATCTAATTATAATTAATAACATAATTACATGTGGAAAAATCTTAACCTCTTTTTATTTTTACTCAAATTTAATTTGAACCCTTCATTATCTCAAGTTGTGTTTTATTATATAGATAAGAAAGATTATATACGTATTCAATTTTTGTACAAGTTTTTATTTAATTGCGAAGATCATTCGCTATGATATTTTCAGTCTAATTTATGATCCAGGGAGTAACATGGTTAATGTATTAAATTTATATAATTTAATATATTATCATTTAATTGTCATTTATATCAATCATTTTTCAGAACCAATTAATGTTATTGAAGTCCCCATATGTCAAGGTTCCTTAAAAAAAATTCAGAAAAATATTGTAATTAGTAAAAATAATGTTTCAACACAATAGTAAAAGAACATAATCAAAGAAAAGAGGAATATTTTTTACCAAAATAAAATATTTAAAAATTAAAAAAAAAGTATAAGAAAGTAAAAATGTGTTGTAATATGTCATGTGATTAAAATTATATATATATATATATATATATATATAAAATAACCTAACTCGGAGCTATAACTATTCTCTCAAAATTCACTACACCACATTCTTATGGTAAACTAGGCTATCAAAATCCCAATTCAATCCTCTCAAACAAAAACACAATCAAATTTTTTTCATTATTATCAAGCTTCATTCTACTGCAACAAAAAAAACTAGACTTATTAGTGGCTTTAATTACATTTTTTGTCTTAATTAATTAGATTCTAGTAATCTTTACTTGGACAACTGTTTCTAGTTTTCTAATATTTAACTAATTATAAGTAATTAGTACATTTTTTTGTAATGTTTGATATTAATTCATACTTCCTAACATCTATCTTATATTGGTAGATACTAATTTAGATCTAAGACACGGGATAGATCAAGGTTGGGAGGATTTAAAAACTTTTCCTAGTTGTTACAAACATTCCTTCTATAAGAGTTTAATTAGAATTTCGGGAATACCACAAAAATATATCTTCTACTCTTTCAGCATCCTGTATAACCTAGGAATTAGTAGTGATGGATGGGTGTTTCATGTGTGTTTTAAGTAATTGAAAATATATTATTGTCTTGTATTTAAATAATATATAACTTATTGATAAAAACATATATTGAATAATTAAAAAACATTACCATGTACTAAGATTACTGTAGAATGGAAGTTTGAACAACAACTTAGCTTTGGACGCAAAATAATATTGTAAAAGAAAAGGTTCAGCAAAAAGGTGAATGATATTGGATATGATATCAAGTTGAACTAATGTAGAAAAAATAGGTGAAAATGAATTTTAAACAATATCTTTAGAAAAGATAAATATTTGATGATGAAAAAGATGATCAATTTGTGTGTGATAATTGAAAGAGATGGTGCTTAGGGTTTTTTAGTAGGAGAACATACTTTCTTAATACATATGATTTTAAAATTGGATGACACCTTTTAAAAAATATGATTTCTTTTATGTTTTTTTAAGTACCTTCAATTATATTTTTGTCAATGATTTTTTATGACATAATTAATAAAAACTTAACATTATGTTTCTCTTTTTAGATTGATAAATTTTATATTATTAATTATAATTATAATTATAAATGTCAAAATTTCTTATTATATGTTAATAAATTTATTTATTTCTTTGTCAACTGAAATTGGTTTAATGATAAAATCTTGAAAAAATAGAAAATAATATAATACTTGATAAACATAAACCTCGCAATATTTTAACTAACTTTATCTGTATGTGTGAGATGAAATCCACGTAGAGTAAAATACTAGTGTCCACTAGCTTATGGACACGTCTAATTAGCCTGTCCAAGGAATATGTTCTTCAGTTCTAAAAACAAAGAATGCAGGAAAAGCTATATAGTATTTTATTTAGTCAAGAATGGTAAAATAGTATCATCACATTTTATGGTTGGGTTAGAGATGTTGATTATAACTTCTATGAAATACGACTCATTAATAATCAATTCATATGATATTCTAATGATAGTTTATAAGATTCCATTACTGTCTTTCCCTCAATTCTATAGGTGATTCATATTTGCACATGAAACACGATCCAGGATGGCCTTTTCATGTTCAATCAAGTAAATGGATATTCTTCAGTGTCAAATATGGCCCTATCATGGCCAGTTTTACTTAGTATCTTAGTCCAAGAAAGGGAATCCGTTTTGCTTACCTACCTAATAATTGCAAACGCAACCTATTGAGTAAACTTTTAAGAACATATTTATGTCCACTTTTTGAATAAGCTGTATTTCAATGTTTTAGGGTAAATTTATGTCTTCGGAACTACTAGTTGTTAAAAATATTTTTTTTAACCCAATAACAATACACTAGACAAATTTGTTTTCAATGAAATACCTTCTCACGAGGGGACAGGAGACAGAGCCAAACCCATTAACAATAACTTCGTATGTATATAAAAAGATCTTTTATGAAAGTAGATACATTTAAGTGTGCAAGGAATGACAAGATCTTTTTTTATTATGATATACCAAGATTAATTTTCAAGTAAAAGCACATAATAAAAGTGAAAATTGGTAATACGCGTCCATCCCCTCCGATCATTAGTCTCCGACATAGACTCCAAGCCACAAAACATATGTGATTTTTTGTGTTTGAGCCAATACTCAATAAAAAGGCTTGGTAGTTTTTAACAGTTCTTTCTAGGTTATAAGAAAATATACATGAGATAGTTTTGGATAACATGTATGGCTCATTTGAATAGGACCTCTTCATCATCCCTATAGAGATGATGTTAGCATTGAGTTACAAAATTGAGCCTACCATTAATTCATTGAGACACCCTGACTTTGGATATCTTATTGTCCATTGGAATACATAGATACTTTATATGGTACCTTCCATTTAATGAATTTGCGAGTGCAAACTTTTCCATTTGTCTTATTTTTTTAGAAGAAGAGGGAATTGCCCGCAAACATACAATGTATCAATGCAGTGGAATTTCTAGAATTTTTTAGGATCTCCACATTCTCCATTTCAACTTGTTGATTATTAAGAAAATACCGCCTTTCAGTGAGTAGATTAAAAAAAAGGACAAAGTGGTACAACCTAACGAAATTCACGAGATAGGGTAAAATACCACAAGGTATCTTAATTAACCTTTATATGATATAAAACCGTATATGCACAATCCATTACCCATATAATCCATATAGAAGAAAACACCAGTTTAGACCTAACCTATTCCAGAAAATCCCAATGAGCTCATTCATATGATTTAGTCATGTCCAACATAGGGGAATCATAATGGTTTTTTGGATTGTCTTTTTATTCCCATAAAATATGTATCATATTAAGGAATAATGATATTGTATTGAATAGTCCTACCCTAATAGAGTGTGATTCAGTATATGAAATGATATTATTAATCAGCATCTAAAACAAAGAGAACTATTACCCAAAGTTTGACCAAGTTATTAGTCTTGAATGAGAAACTCTCCTACTAATATCCTTTTTGTGCAAGTGAAATAGACATGTGATTTATGTGAGATGCCAAGTAAAAATCCTATAAAAAATTAAACACAATGTTAAAGAGATCAAGTCAATCATATTCTCTTTTGCCCCATTCATCTACCCACTTAACAAAAGTGCATCCCACCCATATATTCTCTTATTCCTCCCATGTCCTTTTCAGATCACAATTAATATCCATAATTTTTCCTTTCGCATCAATAAATGGATACTGCATTAGCACAATCATTTACCAACACAGTGGATGTTATAAGGAAGGATATAAAATCTTGACAAATTCCTTATGCCTATAACCTTAGTTTCAAATAAAGAACCTGCTTCCAAAATCCATGAAGCACATGCAACAAGGTCTCCATGTTCATTTGTAATAATATAAGCACCACAGGCTTGATTAGTAAGGTTTATTAAATCAAGCTTCAACATTAAATAAATCTTTAAACTTTTTAGTAGTGTTAGTAACGTGAACTCGAGTATAAGCCGACCCAAGGAACTAAAATATGCTTAGTTAACTAAAAAAATATTTCATGTTTGGGGTCTTTTGTAATTATAAAAAATTGTTTTGATACATTTGGGCCCTAAAGTTGCCGCCTTGGTGGCTTTGCCCAAGTGTTTGCTCTGACTTGACTATGCACTTCATTTGGGATTTCTAGACTAGCATTAAAGGGATGAACCGTAAACTACTCGCCATAGTATATTTAGCCAAGTATGTTGTAATGAAAGTGTCTAAGTTTGAGTTTTTATATATGGTTTTTTCTAGCCTTCCATATGAAGCAGCCATGATATCTCCCCCAATTATGAAGTTTCATTTATAAATATCCAAAATGGAGACATAATAATTGGAATGAATCTAATAATCAAGTATATATGTGGCGTAGATCATAATAGGTAAACTTATAATAGTGGCATACCAAACAAATCTAGACAACGGTGTGAAATATCACATTTTCAACTAATTTCGAAACATTATCACATATTTTACGCAATCAAATGAAAGGATAAAGTCTTCTGTATTTATTAATTATTAGTAGTAAAGAGTTATTTAACTTTTGAGAAATAAATTTCTAACATTTTGAGAAAATTGAATTATCCATATAATATCTCAAAGTTTACTTGGGCGCTATGTGAGATAGATGGATTCGAATAATTATTATTTTTATCATCCTTAATGGAATTTTGTTTATCTTTAAAGTATTGATAACACCCCTTAATTGTAAGGTTTTTAGAAAAGATAAACTAACAAATTTAAAACTAAACGCCATTGATTTAAAATGACCATTATTTATAGATAGCTAGAAGAAAGAGTTGGAAATAGAAAAATCTCATATGTCGTCTTTAATGGTTACTCGCAATGTTTTTAAATAATTGTTTAATTATTGAGAGTTTTGTCTTCAAACCTTTATTCATCTAGAATAGTAAGATATTTTTTCTTGATTTTTGATACTCTTATCAATACTCAACAAGTTATATTTAATTTTATAATTTATATTAAAAATACAAAAAAATTATAAATTGGCTACTCTTATGAATGGATGAGTCTACTATTACATTTGGGTGGTAATTAAGCATTATTTTAAACATATGTAATAGTAGTCAAGTTCTAGGTAAAAATATTTTTATGTTATTACCAATGGCCAAAAATATTTTTAGGCCACATATATCAAAACTATTATTGTAGGCCTAATGTATTCAATAGTGATTTTAGACAATTTTACTAATTTTGTGAGATATTTTGTAAATTTTAAGGCCTATTTGGACAATTCAAGCAATTTTTCTATTTCATGATGTGGTCAAATAATGATATAGTTTATTTCAGAAATTTTGTGAAATTGCCTAAAAATGACACTTTTGAATACTTTTGGTTTAAACATGATATTTTTGAAAATATAGCTTAAATATTTTTAGACCATAAACAATATCCTAAAATGGGATAATCTTTGTCAAATACCATAAATAAACTTCTTAAGGGTCTTGAAAGATTATATATTTTCCAAGTTATACACATAGTTAATGGCAACATGTTATCTGTTAAAATCATAGTTAATTGTAACTAACCTAGATCAAAAGGAGTAAGTAAATATAGATTTTGTATCACAAATCACTGAGTATATAGTTTTTGAAGCATGATGTGTGATTTGTATTGCAATGATGTTCATTTTAAAGATGCTTCTAGAATTACTTATATTGAATTAAAGTATTATTACAGAAATACATAACCCAAGTTCACATACAAAGTCTTCGACATAAAGACTAAAGAAATTCTATGAATAAAGAAATTTCATGATTTAAAAATATGTGAAAGCATAATAAACAAGGCCATCACATACACAAGACAAAAGTGAAGCCTATCCAAAGTTGTACCATCGGAAACTTCTAGCTCATCAAGAGTTTTTCTCCCCTCAAGTGCCATGGTCAGCAAATTCTACTTTGTATACTATCTCTATTCCACTAGTTCCTTCTTTTCATAGTCAATAGCATTCCTACAAGTCAAATAAGCGAAATTAACATATAAATAAATTATAAGAGAATGAAATTATAAATAAGCCACAATCAAAGGATATAGTTAAACATAGCATGTCGAAACTCATATTGCAATCTATCAATCTCACAAGATCTTTATGAATTATGCACTTGCGATACAAGATCTTTCCTCGGGGTATTCAGCGGTGTTTTCTCCAACTCTTTGAATTTTTCATTACTAAATCTTTCAATTTTAAAGCAAATTTTTTTGAATTGCAACTCAAACGATTCTACATCTTTAATTATTCATCTCAAATTTTAATCTCTCTTTACCTTTATTGGATCTATAAATTGGGGATGATTCCAAAAATTAATAGGATGTGGCTTTGAACCTCTATAATTGCATATGTATGTTTGTTTTTTGGTCGAAATATGATATAACAAGATACATGTGATGACTATGATTTAACAATTTATATTGATAAATTTTTTTTTTAAATTTAAAAGGTATATAAGTTATTGATAGATAAACTAAAAAGGAATTGAATAATTATAAATATTTACCATATCCTAAGAATACTTAAATATCATGGTCATCGATCTAATATATGTTAACATAAACACGATTGAATTTGGCTCATAGAATCAAGGTCTGGAAAAAGAGTTCATTTTAGAACCACCACAATATAGAAGAAAGAATGGGTTCATAAAAAAGAAGAATGACAGTGGATAAGAAGAAAATCCGGTGATAGAAAGTTGGAAGAATGTAGAGAAAGTAGCTAATGAATTTTTAACAGTATTTATAGAAGAGAAAAATATTTGATGATGAAAAAGATGATCAAATGTGTGTATGACAATTGAAGGAGGTGGTTCTTATGGTTTTTAACTAGGAGTTGTGATATTTTATGAATACAAATGATTTAAATATTGGATGACACTATTTCAAAAAAAGCTTCTACCTCTTTTATCTCTATAAATTATAATAGTCGTACAATCTCTGTTTGAGATAGCCGGAATATCTTTTTAAAAACATTTTAATTTTGTGTAATTGTTTTTCTTTTCGATTTCGGTGTAAGGGTTTCGTTTGTATTTGTATTTCCATTTCAGTAATAGTTAGTTTACATTAATTGAAATTATTGTTTTCTAGATTTCTACTTATGTTAAAATGGTGATTTCAATTCTTTACCAACAGAATACACCACAATTGTCCAATAATAAGTCCTCCTTTTGTCCTTCATTTGGCTTCATAAGCGCAACTTCATTAGGATCGGTGTTTAGCAGAGCATCAAGATTCAAGATCCTTTTCCCATATGGACTAGTTTATTAGATTTGACTAGTTTCAATTGGTTCATTGGATATTTATTTAAAATTAGAATTGAAGGAAACAAAATAATATTTGTCGTAATTAGATTGTTTTCTTATATGATATCTCTAAATACTTCTAAAATCCATAAATCCCAAATTTGGCCTCGTTTTTTGTTAGTAATAAGTGTTGATTACTGAATAACCAAATTAATGGAATATTTTCGGTAAATAGACGAGCTTTAGTGAACAATGTTTCACTTGATATCTTAAGGAAACACAATAGTTAAGATATTTTCATATCTTAAATGGTTAAAAAACTTATTTCATTGATTTAATATTTTATTAATTCAAATTAATATATTATTAAATGAAAACAAATAGTGTCTTAGACTAACTATATGATTAAATTGACATAAGTAAATAAACTGCACTAACCTTGATCGCTAGCACATGTCTAGACCAAATGTATGACTTAATAATTTAAATCAAATTAGAACATAATGTTGATAAATTAAAGACAAAGAATCTAACATATGGATCAGACCCAATAAAAACCTATATAAATTATATGAGAAAGAAAAGTAAAGAATGGGTTTGGGACTTAATATCAATCCTCTGTGTGAACTGCGTATTATGTGTATTGAAGACATTGATCATGTCTTGGTAAATTGCCCGTTCTCAAACAATAATTTAAAGAAGGTATTAGCAAGTTATGAGATTATTGCTTACAATCTTTATCTGTAAAGAGAAAGCTCTCATCTTAAGCTTATGTTTTTAAACTTTCATTTATTAAATTCGGATGAAAAGAAGTTGTAGAATGCACGACAATCCTTTGTATAACGAGGATCAGATTCACAACAAGATTGTTTCTCTTATCTCCATCAATGTAGCTAGAAGATGACTAAAGCCAAAGGCAAGCGGCTACTTATTATGGAAAATATTTAATAGCTAGTTTGCTTTATAGTTTGATTTGCTAGCTTAGTAGGCTCCTCGAAGTTTTCCTTATTTCCCTATATTTCAATGTAATTTTTAAGGATGTCGGTTTAACATAAACGTGTAACAACTTGGAAATTACAATTCACTTTAAAGTTTGATGGTTCAGATTCAATGATAATGGTCCTACTTACTAATGTCTATGGAAAACAAATTTATCTCAATTTGATTAATTTGATTAATTAGAAGTAAAAACATAACAGATCCATGATAAGTCAAAAGATAGGGAAGGGGAAATAAATTCTATCATATAAGTTATAACATGCAAATAGGTATTAACATCATTGGTGATTATCATAGGAAATATGTTTTCAAATAATTTAGTATCTTTAGATTCACAAATAGAGTAATCATGCAAAAAGGACTCTATATGAATGTTCTTATCTTAGCCTATGAGGATATGATTTATAATTTTTAGGTTTGACCTACCTTGGCCCAACACCCAACACATTTCTGAATATACCAGGTTAGGTGGAAAGTTATCCACGATTCATAAGAAATATTGTCTATATGTTGATGGGCTTGGGCTGATTTTTCTACTATGAAAGTTAAAGAATGATATATTTTTCTTCTTAAATGAAAGTTTTAGAAATCTAATAACCCAATAAATTTCATCAAAGTTAAATTTTTTTATTGGATAATTTTATAGTTAGTTATTTTGTGATCAATTGAAATGAAATCTTAAATATATGAAAAGTATAATTGTATTGATATTGTACAGTTGTAACATATATACTCAAAGAATTCTATCTATGTTATATCTCTATTTTATCAAAAGATATATACTAAAATAATCTGTAATATCAATTGAGTAACTATGATATTTATTTTGTTATGATTTATAATTATTTTTAAATTTAACAATTCTTGTTATGTTCGAGAACTAATCTTTTGAATTCACAACTTGAAAATATTCAAATTGTTTTGCGCTGTGTACATATGGAGTTGTTGTCTTAATATTCATTTTAACCTTATTTTGTTAAATTTTATTTGTTGTATGATAGTTTATTTTATTGGTATAATCATGTGTATTTAGTTGATTTTAGCAAGTCATAGGTTTATTGAGGTATTTTAATCTAGCTAAAATCTAATGTAAGTACCTGACAACATACCGACATCTAAAATTATCCAAGTAAAAAACATAACCTAGAACTTAGGAACACCAGAATACATAATGTTAAGGATTGACTGATAAAATGATCAAATGCATTAGAAAATCTCAAAGATGCAAGAATATAATATTATCAAAGAGTAACTGGGCTCCAACCCAAAAAACATGTCTCAAAATATGAACATTATTAACGAAAATTAGTTGTTAGAAGAGCAAATCTTCAAAAGTTAGAAGACCAGACCTCTGAAAAATAAAAGATAAAACAGATATCCAGTAAGTTTAGAGTTCTGAGGCAAAGTAACTAACCTCTACTTTTATCTAAAACGAGCCTCAAAATATATGATCGTTGCATCTCTTAATTTATATAAAAAGATCATCATTGGGAGAAATAACCTCTTCAATCCATCATTGTTCAGATCATAAAGAGAATTTAAAAAGAAAGCATAGAAAGAACTCACTAGCAACAAAGCTATATTGTTTTATATTTAGGTTACTTTTGTTAGCCATGTTGTTGTAACTATTCCTATAAAAGTACAGATCCAAGTGATTAGATTTGAATATAAAAAAACTTGTTTTATTATTTCTATATATATTTCTTAACCATTAAATAATGTTTGTTTTACGAGATTATCATAGCTTTTGGGGTTAAAAGGAAAAGATATAGTGCTAAGATAAACACCCAAGTTTACTAATAAAAAATATTTCAAATACTTAGCATGGAAATGAAGTACTAAATATAAGCGACTTTATTGAGGAAATCAATCAAATATAAACTAAGAAACTTCCTAATAAGGTGAAGTCATTAAGCTGAAAAATTCCATGTCTCTAAAATGAGGGTGATGGAGGCCGACAAAAAGTTATTGGACAAAGGAGAGGAAATGAAACGATTATCCGCGAAGAAGGAAATGGTTGACAATGTGACGAGGGATCTACAAAAGATGCTGAAAATCTAAAAAAGAACAGATAGATAATTTCACTAAATTGTATGAAAAATTAATTGGAGAATCTCAAGATTAATAAAGAATAGAATTAAAATCTGGAGGCTGTTATAAAGTTGATGTTGGATGATGCACAAGCTGAAAACAAGGAAGATGGCGAAGGCAATGGGCTAACAACTATAGAGGAAGAAACGCTAAAAAAGTAGTTACCCAAATATGTGATTCAATGATGGATGATGAATATGAAGATGGCTATAATAAGGGTGAACATGTGGTAGAACAAAGTAAAATCTATTGAATTTTCACTTTGGGGCTGAGGAATGTTAAATTAAACAAATGGAAGGAAGTTGTGCAAAAGGACAAACATTCAGATTTCGTTGATGAACCTCGTTTCATATTACATGCAAAAAAGCCAAAGATTGTCGGGTGAGAAACCAAAAATAATGAAGATGACTATGGAAAATATAAGGCAATGAAGATTAAGTTGAGAAAAAAACCAGAGAAAAAAGAACATAAAAAGAATGAAGCTAATAAGTTAGTAAAGAAGGGGGATAAAAATGAACGAAAGAAAGAAAACAAAACAGTAGACAAGAAGGAAAATAATAAGAAGGATAAGGATAAGGATGAAGAGAAGAGAGAATAGGATAAGTAAGATAATAAAGGAATTAGAAGGAAACTGTTGCCAAGGTCGATGATAATAGAAAGGATAAGATGATAAAGGAGACCATTGTGGCCGAAGAGATAGATCATTCGTGGTTTACACAAACGAGTGACGCCATGTTAAGCAAAAATATTTGGATAAATAATAAATATATAATTGTTACTTGGAGAGATGCCCTAAATGTTGCATACAAGAATGAGTTGGAGGTCTAGGTAAAATACTTTATAAACTAAAAAGGAAAGTTAATATAATGTGAATCTAACAAAAATAGAAACAGAAACATGTAATGGAGGTAGTGTTTTATATGCTAGATGAAGAATATGGAAAAGAAAAAAGCGAGCCAAACCACAACGTGACCGATTAAAATTGTGTGTGTATTGTAAATATCACGTTGTATAATCTTATATATATGATTAGCATGTTAAATATTCATCTAACTGCAAATAAAAATGGGTTGATCTACATCGAGAAAAACATAAAAGATGAAATTTAACGTTTGGTAATTAATCAATAAAAAAAATATAAAGAAGTATAATTACACACTCTTGCCCATGTTTGTAAAGTATGGTAAACAATCATACTATTATTATATTAGAGGGGTTTAGACTTACCAAGTGAATTACACAATATGTCTTCCTTTGTTGAAATGACATGCATGGCGACCTTATTCCTGAGTGGAAGATATGGTCCAAGACCTTTAAACAAAGGATTAAACAGTCACAATGTACAAAATAAGTAACAGAATAAGTTATATAGAGAATCAGTTAAATGGGAAGAAACATAAAATCTCGAGTGACCTATAAGGTGAAAATCTTAATCTAAATAAAGTAAAATGCAATGTTTCACCAAATGTACTTGGATCCTCTCATTTTTTTCTTTAAATAGAATATATTTGCCTCAAGTGTTGCCTCATGAGTCATGTTTTACGAGGACCCTTTGTTTTCTCATGACAATTATTTTGGTTGGCTTGAAGAGAAAGTCTAGAAGTTTACTTTTTTGTTATTGCATAGCCTCTGTTATATTTCGTCTCTCCAACTTTGACACAATATTTATAACTAATGGTAGAGGATTGTATTCCTTCATTTCACCAGAATCAGTCAATTGATAAGAGCTACTTCGACAACTCAGTCCTCGATTCCAATAAGGACCACTGTTGGTTCCACCACCATCAAAGTGTTAGACATTCATTTTTTCTCTAGAAAAAAGAAAATAATAAAATCATAAGCGAATATCTTATGGTAAACAAGTACCAAAACACTAAAATTTCATCTCGGAGCACCGAAACAATAAATTTCTTTATATACACTTATTAAAATGCTTGTATCACCATTAAAAATATACAAATTAATAAATAAAGATATCTCTAAATTTCTTCTCTTATGAATTATGATATGAATATTTAGCAGCTACATTATGGCGATATGCATTTATAAAAGTTGATTGACACAACTCTTTGAAAATCCTAATTAGTGAAACTTAACAAACTTGCATACTTTCAAAACTAAATTATCTCATTAAAACTCATATTTATTTTTATCTTAATATGTGTCAACTAAGTCTTATCATGACAAGTGAGAATGAAATGAATTCGACTAAAATGAATTTGACTAAAATGTCATGGATAATGAGCTTATCATTTTATTGGGTATCTCGATATGGCATTAAACTATATTTTAATTAGTGAAAAGTGAAAATAGACATATGTACATAATGTGAAAAATATAAGACTAATTAGTTTGAATTTGGTACACCTATATGATGATATACTATTTACTTTGAATGTAAAATGATGTTGATTTTTTGGTCAGAGAAACATCATTGCACATGTTGTTTATGTTTTGTTACGTGTAAAGAAACTTCAAAGGTCCAGAAAAATCAACCAAACCCTAGTCTCGAAACAACGTTTTTTCAAAGCATAGCCTATCATAATTTTTTTAAATATTAAATATTAAGATATTACTCAATTATAAGTATAAAATAATATGGTTAGAATTGAACAGATATATAAACAAAATACTTTATATATAATACTTACTATTTTTTATTCGCTTAACTATTAGATAGAGAAGAAAAACTTAAGGAGTGAATTTGTACTTGTAGATTGACGATATATTTGGGTTTGAGTAGGGGCAGTCGTCTTTCAAAGAACTTCTTTAGGTGTGTTTGGGGAAGATGATCCAAAAATTTATAATTTTGATTTGAACAAGTAGGATATCTCGGACCAATGCGAAAAAGTAGTCTAATGTAGTAATAATTAGATTTGGGTGACCTTCAAGGTTTTAGTAGTGCTTTCTCCTATGAGCCGAATAATATTTTTTTACTCAAAAATCCAAAAGGTACTTGTTAATGGGTTTGTATTTTTTAGTGGGTTTCCTATTTTTTAAAAATAGGTTGTCTGATTTTTAAAATAGGTTGCATGTTTTCTTAATTGGTCGGGTATGGTTTTTTAATGAGTTGTGTGTATTTGTAATGGATTTTATGCATGTGTAACAGTCTAAAATTGTTTTGGGCTTTATTAGTTAAATCATTTGTTAAGTGAATCTCTTGTGTTCCTTTTTTATTTTTGGTTTTTAAGGTCAATTTTGTGGGTTAATTGATGGATGCTTGTCAGCTTTGATTTATTTGGTGGATAAAATCTCCTCGATTTTTTTAGATTGTGTGCTCATGTAGGATTTTTTTGTCTCTGAAATAACTAGCGTTGTTTTTAATGTGAGGTTCCTTAGTTCCATTGCAGTTGGATATTTTCATTGTGAGGTTCTTTTAAATATTTAGTTATCGACCACATCTAACTGCTAATATTTTTATTTTAGCATTGTTACCATCTCGGGTGATAACATGTCTGCCTTTTGTGATTCTTAATTACCACTAGAGAACTTGAGAGAATTCTTGCCACATTTATGTCCAGCATGGTCCCTAAACTAATTATTCTCAAAAATATGTGGAGAAAATACACTGAAGTAATAATAGTTTTGTACAAAAGATACATACCGAAATAATGTTTGTAAACATTCAGATTAGGGAATCTCCAAGTTGTTCAAAATAAGACCTTTCCACTTTGTTACTCACACAAAATTTTCTTTTAATGGTTCATCCAGCACGTCACATTATGCTCCAGAAACTAAGTAATATGAAGCATTGAGTGAAAAATTAATTACTTAATCTTCAATTCTATTCATTGTTTGACGACTACTCTATTTAGGTAATCCAACATTCTAAAGTAAATTACAATAAAGAAAAAATTGTATATATTACACATACCTAAACAAATGTGACGGCTTGGAGAAACGGGGACCAATGGTATATAAGCATATAATAATTTAATTTATTTCTCAATTTCGTTTTTATTTGATGATGTTTTTTTAGAAAAGTTTTAAAATAATAAACAACCATTATGTTAATTTACACAAACTAAGATAGATGATATTTCAATGAACTTCCAGCTAAATGATCATCTTTCAGCTTAAAGTGTGAAGTAATCTGGGATGTTTATAATAAGACATAATAATGATTAATAACATTTTATATTGTAATTCTTTTCTAGTAAATTCAATATACATATCCATTACTGGGAAAGTTTGTTAAAAAGAACTACGGGGAGGGGGGGGTTAAAAACGTCTCTAATGATAACTTTACATTATATATGTCGTTACTAGAACTTAATGAATTTGCAAAAAAAAAAATTACAAGTAATCTGGGATGTTACTATATAAAAGTTGGAAAAAATGTTGATTTTACAAACAGATTCCGATGTGTTAGAAATGAGTAGTATTACTATGCCTATATTCATACTAAGCGTTTACTTGATTTTTATTGATGATAATAGGGATAAGTCTGAGGTTCGAAATAATATTTATACTAACAATGAAAATGAATGCAATGATGATGAAGATAAATCTGATAAGGATTGTGTTTGTGAGTCTTATGATAATGACAATGATTTATCATATGAAGATAGTGTTAATGGATTAAGTGATAATTATGACTTCTTATTTGATGATAACGTGGATGGAGATGTTCAAAATGAAATATTGGGTATTAAGAAAGGTGGTAAGGGTATGTGTTTTGGTGAGGAATTTCAAACAGGTGACGAGGAGTTATGATATGATCTTTATGAAAAATTGGACATTTTTTATGGCTTTGATGAGAAAAATCTTGATGTTTACACTAGAGATTTAGGCCTGATCTTGAAACCTTTGATCCAAACTTTTATATTGGTATGATATTTGCAAACAAGGAAAATTTGAGGGTAGAAATTAAACATCATGATTACAAGAATTGTACAAAATTAAAGACATAGAAAAATTATAAGATTAGAGTAAGGGTGAAGCACATTACTTCAACTCATTTGGTTAATAATGGAATCCAAGTTTAAGTACACAAGTTATTTTCATATCAAAACTTATGAGACTAATGATATATGTGCTAAAGTTGTGGATCACGAACAACCCGCCTCCACTTACCTTAGCCAAATTTACTTAGAGACTTTAAGGCTAAATATGGAGATGAAAATTGTTAACTTCATGATGTTGGTGCACAAAAGATACAATGTCAACCTTGCCAAAAAAACAAGTGTATAACACATTCAGGAAAGAAGGGTTTCTAATAAATGGATAGTATAAATTCCAATATAAAATATTCACGATTACTATGCAGTGTTATTATTTAGAAATCTAGGATCCACTATCTTTCTAGAAACTGAAGAAATTGATGCACAAGGGAATGGGAGATTCAAGAGGTTCTAATGTTATTTTGAAAGTTTGATGCAGGGTTTAATAGTGTGTATAATTATTTTTGGGACTTGATGGTTGCCACTTTACAGGACCAAATCCTGGTGTAATTCAAACTATTGTGAGAATTGATGTTAACAATAGCATATATCCTGTGATATATGTTGTTGTTAAGAAGGAGCATAAAGACACATGGTCATGCTTTTTGCAACTTATAGTCGAAGATCTCAGTATATTTGACCAAGAAAACTGGATGCTTATCACTTATATACAATAGAGTGTATGATCTTCGCTCCAAAATATCACATATTACAAATTTTCGAAATTGATTTCCGATTATATACTCAATAACATCACAGCTAATAATTAAGTCTACATGTATACATCATTTATTATTTCACATTATTCATTTCAACTAAAAGCTCACCTTATTCAGCTAATACCTTAACTTCACTATAAATATCATATAACTTGGACTAGACCTTCAACTTATCTGTAATAGGTTTTAAATTTTGATGTTTTTGCACCACTGCACAAGGTTTATTCATATTCTAAATTATTTCAAAATGACTTACACTGTATAGAATCATGAAAGATGAATCCTTTCAATTAATTGTTAAGATGAACTATGAACTTTATCATTAATCATAAAGTAAGAAGAGACTCTCTTAATCTAAAATAGCCTCTCTTTTTTCACATTCAGTAACTTTCTTAAATATCCATAAGTAAAACATATCCTTAACTCGATTCTTCAACACTTCTTTACTTTCATCAACATTTCCGAAACTAGTAGGTTGATTATACGACAATAATAGCTTCTTGAGTTTGTTGCGTAAATGAGTCTCGATAGTACCAATATCTTGAATTCTTCCCACTTGATATTTAAAATCTCGCACTTCACTTAAAGCTAATCTGTTCGAACATGTGATATAAATCGAGAATATACAATCTTTATGACGTGGAGCATATCATAAGAGAATCCCATGTGTTAAAACTTCTACTGGAAAGCTAAAAACTTTCAATTTTATCAATAGAAGATTCTTTGCTTAGGCAAATCAAAATATATATCATCAAAATACAGAACCACAAATATGTGTAAGTAATAAAATCATACACACAAAACTTCTTTTGGTACAAGATACATCTCCGGTGCAGACTTAGCAATTGTCGCCCTCTCTTGAACAAAACAAAAGAAAAAAATAATACCAACAATAGAAATGTATACAAAAGTTATTAAACAAAAGAAGCTTATCTCTATAGAAATAGCTCTTAACCTTTTCAAGCTCAATTAAAAAAATTATAACACTCAAACCGAGAAAATGATAATACAAACAAAAATTTAATGGTTTAATGAAGTTAATGGTTTAACAAAAAAGAATTAAAAAAATTTAAAAAAAAATTCAAAGAAGGGTAAAATGGTTAAGTATCTACTATAATTTATGATTTAAATAGGAAGATTAGTGATTTAAATTGAATGAACAATCCAGATGTCAATATCTGAGAACTATCCTACTTTCTCATGATTTAATTGGAAATTTTCCGAATATACAATCCAAGTTTGCTAAGAGTCTTCAAAGAATCAAAGCGCAAGATTATATTAGGTTGCTTTATAAAAAATATGGAACAAGAAAACCATGTTTTCAAAACTTGTTTAATTATTTAATATATCACATTAACATATGAATTATGATACTTTTTAAGATCAAAATGTTAGAAATAATAGATTGATATTCATATCAAAAAGTGATAGTTACTGGAAATTTAATATCAAGTCAAATCATGACGCTAAATAACCAAAACATTTCTTCAATGACTTTTAAAAAAATATATATATCAAATTTATCTACTTCTTTTAGCTTGATCCTTTCATACACTACATTAGAGGGTATGTTAATCTTCTTCCACAAGTTATACAAATTGGACTACTTTGTGATTGATTATCAATGTCAAAAGAAGTCAAGCAGCTAGAAATAGAACATATGGATAATATATGAAAATTTATCCTAACAAGTGCTTCAAATCCTTGTTAGACAAGAGGTTTTATCATCTAAAACCAAAAAAACATGTCAAATATTTGTAGATTAAAATACTTACCAGATTAATTATAATAAATGCTCTATTTTCTTGAAATATCATGACAAACTATCATTTTATTGTAAATTATATAACACTCGCAGAAAAGAATATAATCTTAAAAAGAAGAATACAAATTATTTTTGTGTAAATTATATAGCATTACATTCTATTTAAAAAAATGCTAAAATCTAATCCCATATTTTGTACTTGTAATCCCATATTCAATAACTTAATGAAATAGCCAAACTTGATAAAGTATATTCATTTTCGTCGAAAACATATTTAGTCTCTCATCTTCTATATTGATTAGGTTTCATCAATGAAGTCAACCATCTCAAGGTAAAAAGTTCATACATTGCTACAAAATGGTATTTCACATGTATTTCTTAAAAACAAAATAATCACACACATATATATATATATATATATATATATATATATATTATGTATATATTTGTATATATATATATATATATTATGTATATATTTGTACGAATGTTTTGTTTTTCCTATAGTAAAATATAGGTTATTTTGTATAATATAACAACTTATAGTGAAATTCATTCAAAATAAAAAATTAATTTTGAGGCCTATAATGCAATTTTCACATCATGTAGAGAATTATAGTCCAATTTAGTTGTATTTTTTGTACAAGTAATCTGAGAAAAATCCATTGGAAAATATAGAACATAAGATATATCACATACATTAATTAAAAGAACTTTATAGGAGTTTCACCTTACAAGTTTCACTAATATAGTTCATTTAAAAAAAATATAAGTTGTAAATTCACCATTAGGTTTAGAGGCCAAACATTTCTCGTTTTCTCCTAACAAGAGGAGTGAAGTGTAGTGCGTTAGCCGAAAGTGGTTAGCCTGGGTAGGGTTTATGCCGCTCTCTGTGGTGGTAAAAGTGTTGGTGCAAGTAAACTGAGTTTTTATTTTTTTATCACTTTTTTTTCCTTTTCATATATGAAAAATGGTTGTATTTTTAAATTTTTCTTGAATTAATTGAATTGTTGTAACTATATTTAATTTTGTAATATTTTCAAATAGGGCAACTATTTTATTAGCAAAATTAAAAAAAAATTTCTCAACTCAATATAATTTTGGTTCGTCAACAAAAAAAAAATACAGTAAACAATAATAAATTTTAATTTATTCGTAGAAATTATAAATTTATAATCAAATTAAAGTAATCTAAATTAATTTTAATCAAACAAAATTAAAAATTAAAATACATTACAATTTGATATAAAAGTAAGATATGGTAAAGAGTATCATAAAGAGTGTACAAAAGAACAAAGATGAAGACCTAGTAGTGTAAGAATGGAAGTTATTTGTGAGATTAGTATATAGTCCAACATGTTGGACTCTAGGGTTTATAAAATTTGGATCAAATGTGAATATAAGGTAAGAGTATATAGTGGATTGGAAATTTCTTTTACCATTTTTTGGATCGGGTTTTTTTACCCAATACTTCGATTATTATAACAAAACACATGTTATTAGATTAATAAGATAATTACTTTTATAATAAATAAAAGTAAATTTATAAAACAGAAGGTTAATAAATAAATTTCTTGAAGATTTTATTTAAATACATGGAAAATAAAATTAAATATAGGAAATAATAACAAATAGAGTCTCAAATAATTATTAATTTCATATCTATACTTAGTTTTTATTTCTTTATAAATAAATTTAGAAAAATATTAATTTAAACTTATTTCCTTTTCCATATATTGATAAAGGAGTATTTAATATTACTTAAACATTTTTCTAAATAAATTTAATAATCTATCCATTAATATTATATAAACATTTATGTTTTCACCAATAAAGGTGTATAATGAAGAAATGTATATTTATAAAGTGGAGAATCATTAAATAATTTACTTAATTCTTGTGTTTTAAAAAATGACTAACAAAGTTGAATGTAGGGAATAATAATAAAAAATAATCAAATAAATATTAATATCCATGTATATACTTATTTTTTTATTTTTATATAAAAAATAACAAAAAGTTATTTATTTGAACTTATTTCTTGATATATATATATATATATATATATATATAATAATCTATCATATCTCATCTCCTCTATATTAATTCACAAATTACTTCACCATTATGGCAACGGGTTCACTAAAGTTATGTTTGTTGGAGGTTGTTATGGACACAATTATTGCCGGAGGTAGCCGTAAAGATAGAGGTTATGGTAAGCTATTTGGTTAATATCACCAAATAAATATAATATATTAAAAATATATATTGTACATAAGGATAGCTTAGGTATAAAAATTAGGTGAGATGATATTGAAAAGTATTTAGTTCAGTGATGTATATAAGTAGAATAAAAACATATGGATTATAAAAAGATAATTATGAGTCTTAACCATGAGTTTCTTTGTCATTTACCCAATTTAAAATATGAACTTAAGGAACAGATTTTGTTTTTTTTGTTGAAAATACTAAGAGGATTTTAGGGAAATTAATATTTTTTAATTCATAATATTTCTATATAGACATGTATTATGTTAAAATTATACAATAGGTCTTATTGGTAATGATTTTTGAAGTTAATGTTTTTTGAAGTTAATGATATTATAAGTATTTTTAATACATATGATAATATATACAAATAAAACTAATTGAATTAAATCGAAATACAATTTAGTTGTTGGAAATGTCAAGTGAGAATTTGGAAAATTAAAATAACAGGGTTAAATAATTATACAATTTTTGTTATCTAAGAGGTAAATAGAACTATTTTCGCAGAGTTACGGACTACGACCCTTTATGAATTCTCCCGACACCCTCTTCACTTATAACTCATTATATGTAAGTAAGAAATATTTTTATACATTACGCAAATTTAAATACAATACAATATTTATTTTTTATTTTTACATAAAAAATAACAAAAAGTTATTTATTTGAACTTATTTCTTGATATATATATATATATATATATATCATATCTCATCTCCTCTATATTAATTCACAAATTACTTCACCATTCTGGCATCGTGTTCCCTAAAGTTATGTTTGTTGGAGGTTGTTGTGGGCACAATAAGAGCTGGAGGTAGCAGAAGATAGAGGTTGTGGTAAGATATATGGTTAATATTACCAAATAAATATAATATATTAAAAAATATATATCTTACATAAGGATAGTTTAGGTATAAAAATGAGGTAGGATGTTATTGAAAAGTATTTAGTTTAGGGATGTAGTTTAGTTTAGTTTAGTGATGTATAATATGTATTATAAAAATATATATTATACAATAGCTTATCTAACCATGAGATTCTTTGTCATTTACCCAATTTAAAATATGAACTTACGAAACATATTTTGTTTTTTTTTTCAAAATACTAAGAGGATTTTAGGGAAACTCCAGATTTTTTAATTCACAATATTTCTACATAGACATATATTATCTTAAAATTATACAATAGGTCTTATTGTTAATGATTTTTAAAGTTAATTTTATTTAAAGTTAATGATATTATAAGTATTTTTAATACATACGATAATATATACAAATTAAACTAATTGAATTAAATCAAAATAAAAATTTAATTGTTGGAAATGTCAAGTGAGAATTTGGAAAATTAAAATAATATGGTTAAATAATTATACAATTTTTGTTATCTACGTGGTAAATAGAATTATTTTTGCAGAGTTACGGACTACGCCCCTATGAATTCCCCCTGGCACCCTCTTCACTTATAACTCATTATATGTAAGTAAGAAATATTGTTTATATAATTGCATATTAATGTATATACTTTTTCATCATATTCAGTCCAAACTAGCAAAGTGAAAATTTAATAAATATAAAACTCTACTATTCATTCTTCATTTTCTATCCTCACCATCAATACCTATTGCTAGGATAGTATTTATATGTACGTGTTTTGTTCAATGGAGGAGTCCTCAGCCGATTTACGTATCCTTATATTGGTTACGTTTTGGAATCCATGTATCTTCAAACTTGTTAAATAAACGGTTGGATATCTAGGGGGAACATTTTATTGATGACAATATGTATGGCCTATAAATGGTTAAATAGGTTACTTAAAGACTTACGCATAGTAAAAAACTTTACCAAGACACATTATTAGTTGGAATTATAATCGTATATATATAAAAATTCGTATACGGAATTTATCGAATACTATGGGTTATGCTAGGTTCATATAATAGAAGTCTGGTAAAAATTTATGCAAAACTATATGTATAAACTATGTAAAGAGTAAGCTATACAGAGTACATAAGTATATTATAGTGGTTTGAACCCACGAGGGTCTAATACACCATCTAAGGTACGTTGCATTGGTAGTTTGTTAAAAGGTAAAAAAAACCTATAGTTTTAATATTGCACAATAAATCCCTATACAATGCAAAAACTGCATGATAGGTCCCTATGGTTTATGCAAAATTGTACCAGTTTTCTATACTATATAAAAATTGTATCATATGTCCCTGTTAGATAATATGATGGAAAAAATATTATAATTATTATTATAGTTTATTTGGGTGGAATATAATATACATTTTGAATCTTATATCGGCTGTATATTATTAAAATATTAGATACAAGGGTGACTTTATGATGACTAAAAATAAATTATTGAGATCTCCGTTCTTTCCATTCTTATTTTATGTTGGAGATATATTCCACCATTGATATCACCAAACATACCAGGTTATAGGTTCACCTTGTACAACCATCAAGATAAGTATCAAAATTCCACCATTCGTGTATTTGTATAGGTCATGTGTTTATGGAATGAAATGCCACTTGACGAAGAAGAAAATAAAGAGAAATGGAAGTAGAAATGGAGGTACCCCTTTGAATCTTCTGAACAATGAGATAATGTCCCTCTCAATCGCTGGAGAAAAAGATACTTGGAAAAACAATCGTGAGATTCACAGCACATTCAATCATCGCATCCCTCATAGTAAATTGAAGCATTTAATTCCGAAATCGGTACTCATAGTCAACAACTTCTAAAACATGTAAGGAAAAATATGGGTAGCCTATAGGATGCTCGAGAAAGCCCCAATTTAACTAGCCGATGGGTGTTTGATTGGGAAATTGTGGGACGAGAAACCACAATACCCCAAAACCATGCCCAAATGAGTACGAATATCGAAGAAATGACCAAATTAGAGAAGGTCTGGATCAATAGAGATGGAAAGAACGTGCCGACCAACTTTCAAAAATGAACCTAAAACTTGGAGGATACTCGACAAATATATTACATGAATACTCGTGCCACCAATTATCTCTCTATTTTACGGTTCATCTATTTCCGATGTGCACATACATAACGTCTAGAAATATATCGTGTTCATTAGAGAATACAAAACTTCTTATTGCCGGGTCTTTCCATCAATAACGGAATTCCCAACTAGAGGTACACTCTATCAAAAGTTTTTCCCAAGTTACAAATCAATTGTGAGGCAACAAGTTACTCACTCTTTAACATTCACCAAAAAGAAGGAGATAGTGTATAATACTTCGTATGTCAGTTATTCGTAGCATCTTGTAATATTTGAGATATAAACAGCGCTAAGGTTTATCTTGCTTTCACTCAATGCCTAACAAACTATGAGTTTCAAATTTAATTATAATATCACACACATTACAACCTCTTGGAAATCATGGTGTATGTCCATATTTTCATTAAAGCGTAAGAAGAAAAAGTGTAGGTTGAAAAGCCTTCTACAAGGAACTTCCCTCGTGGATTGAAAGATACAAAACCCATTGCTGGCAAGTTATCAAGTACGAGAACGGGAAAATTTCCCCCTATACAGAAGAGTAACTTAGGTAGAAGAATATGTACCTACATAGCGTACCTTAAGGGAGGGGTTTTCTCGATAAGCATCCACCGAAGACTTCTATCACACAAGGCACTGCCGACCCTGTGCTCATCTTATACATCCTTTGCTGCGAATACTATAGCAGGGGGACTTGAAAGGTGTCCAATAAATAAATAAAAGAAAGAATCGTATAAACAAATTACAAATCAAATTAATGTTGGTACCCTGTTTAAATTACGATATCCAATTTAACAATCAAGACACATGTATGTTAGCATACATGTATGATTAGTTATTTGGAAATGTGAATCCATTTACCACATTATCATTGAGAAAACCATTCTCAACAAAGTACGGGTTGTGTTTTTGACTTACCACCTTACTAGATAATCTTTATAAAAGTATTGTCGAGTAAAATATAATCATCTGAATGATCATCTTTTAGAAATAGAAATATCGACCTAACCTTTAAAAATGGGTAGACGAGTGAAGACAAAATGATCCTAATTACCATTTTAAAAACCTCGACCTAACTTTTAAAATGGGTCTTCGAGGAAAGCCAATTGATCCTAATGATCACCTATTGAAAACATCGACCTAAAATCCACAAAAGGGAAGTCGAATAAAATAGAATTATCTTAATTATCCTCTTTTAAAACCTTTACCGAACTTCACGAAGGGGTATTTGAGTTAAAATTTAAAGGTCCTAATGATCATATTTTATATACACTCGACCTAACCTTAAAAAAAATTTGTCGAGTAATATCTAATGATTCTATTTATCATCCTTTAAATAAAAATCCTCTATCTAACCTTCACAAAGGGTTGTCGAGTAAAATCAAATGATCATAAAAATCATCTACAAATTAACAAAACCTTAATCTTACCTTTATAAAGAGATGGTTGAGAAAGTGAAAAAGAGGCAATCGAGCAAAGAGCCTCTAGCCTATGAAATATAATAGAAAATACAAGATAAATCAAGCCATACGCCATAAAAGAAGAAACTCGGTTTCATACTTCCGGGGTAACAAATGATAAATATATCCAAAACCATGAACTCATGGGTCATCGCTATCACGTGAGCTTCCAAAATGCGGGAAAGTGGATAAGACAATTCATAAATTTAGCACAAGAAGACGAATGTAGTATCTTTATGTCAATTCACGGAAGCTAACCTCTTCTCAAGAGAATTATACAAACTTGTAGAAACACTCACATTGGTAAACTTACGCTAAGAAATTACTTTTGGGATGTCTTAAGATAAATTTCGAAACTATCACATTTAGTGGGGGAGTTTGAGCCATCTGTAGAACCCTAACTTTAAGAATATGAGTATGATCAACAATTGGGTTGTTAGTGAAATCTCCCAAGAGTTATTTATGTATAGAGGAAAGACTCTCATGTAAAATTATTATAAATGGAAAAGGGGGTTGACAATAAGCCTAAATAATTCTGTTAAAAGAATTTGGGTTGCCCGAGAAGAGTGGAAACAGTCACGATGCGCCTTAGTAAATAAAGAAGAGGGCAATCCCTTATAACTTCATAGGGATCCTTAAAATTCTTTGTGTATCCCAAACAGTCCTCAACACAATAGGGGCTACATCCTGGGCAATTGACTAACAAATAACAGTATCAAACCCTACTTTGACAGAGTAAAAAAAGTAGCTCATTAGAGTGGGATGTTAACAAAGTAAAACTATAATATTGTATTTGCAGAAAACTCGCCTATCATCGAGAGAGACATGGAAAAAACACCTAAGTTTATACAAAAAATATCCACTAAGGGCTCAAATAATTACAAGGGAGTAGAAAAGTATCATAAAGGTTGAAAGAGAGAAAATTGTTCATGCCATAAGATAGGAAATACATAACATAAACATCTAAAATAATAAGCAAAATGCCTCGTAGCATAAATGTTTCGAAATGGAAGGTTGAGAAAAAAAATTAGAAAATGAAAAAAAAAAAATTTAAGCTCCCTTAGTTGCATCATGTGCTCCATCATGAGGATCGGTGGACGTAACTTCTTTTACATGTTTGGTTTAATGACGAGGGGATAACAATGTGCATTGGATTATCATGTCAGTGTTTCTTATCTAAAAAAATCACTAATAAGATATCATCCTTGATTTCAATCTTTTACTAGAATGAAAGAGGGGATAACAAAGTACATTGGATTGGATGGGAAAAACTTGTTAAATCTAAACAAGAAGAGGGGTTGGAATTTAACGAGTTTCATGACCAAAACTAAACCTGTTAGCTTCAAATGCTTGGAAATTCTAAATAAATATAAATAACTTCTTTTTAAAATACTTAAATGTAAATATTTTCCCAATCAAAACTTCTTGAAAGGTAAGGTGGGTGTCAATTGCTCATGAGGATGGAAAATCTTACTAAGTGGACGAGTCTTGGTTACCTGACAAACAAAGTCATAAAAACCTAAAAACCTATGTCACTTGAGGGATTCTGAGTTTATAAACAATAATGGCACATCTTAAAATCTAGATGTCAAACCAAGAATATGTAGAATGATGAGGGCTTTAAAATCCACAATTTAAAGGTATAAACCATCCTTATCAAGATTATATAAGGCAACCAAGTTGTACTACATAAAGTTCTTCATAATCGACCAAAAAATAAGATGTACAGAAGTTTCAAAAAATAAAAAGTTAAATCTTCAGCAGCTAAATGATCCTCTCTAACTGATTTGGAGTGTAATTGTTCATCTATTCACATAGTTCAACATCCATTTCTTTCCCTAAGGAAATCTCCGTTTCCCAATCCTGTCGCTTTAGTTGAAGTATCCTCTTTTCATGAGATGTAACTAACCTCTCCCTCTCCGCAACAAAATCATTCAAATCATAATTTTTAGAAACAAAAGCGAGCTATTCTTAGAAATCTAGCAGGTTGGAATAAGTTTTTCTTCTAGATTAGAGAAAACCCATCAAATGGTCCTATATTTTTTAGTATAGGCCATAAGTTACAAATTTTTCAAATAGAACCAGCTAAAATACGTTTTAAAATACATTTTAAAATACATTTTTACTATATTAAGTCATCCTATTTCATCCAAAAGTTGACTGAATTGCCACGTACTAGGTATGTTTTATCTTTTTAAAGGGAATTTGAGATATTTCAAATCACAAGTTACGATTTTCTAATGCAGTCTAGTTAAAATTGAAGAAGTATTTACATAATGTTAGGATATTCTGTTAGTTTGTTTTGAGATAAAATAATTTTCCTAGCTTTTAGGGATATTCTAGTACTGATATCACGTTATTATACGTGAACTATTTTCATGCTTTCAGTTTCATTAGATGGCTATTTAAGCCAGAGTTGTTATCAATAATAATGAGTCTTTTCTCATTCCAATTGTTATTCATTACTTTCTAACAATCTGGTATCAGAGCACCTCCTGGGTTTTGAGAATAGAAATTCTGAGAAAAAGAAAGCTGCAGTCTTTCAAGTGACTTCAATCACACACAAAAAGAAGAGGAAAATATGACGAGTGAAGGGAGCTTCATGCAACCCGCAATTCCCAGATTCGATGGTCATTATGATCACTGGTCTATGTTGATGGAAAACTTCTTGCGTTCCAAGGATTATTGGACATTGGTGGAGACCGGCTATGCTAGACCGGTAGCTGGGTGCACAGAAGTACAGCAAAAGCAATACGAGGAGGCAAAACTGAAGGACCTAAAAGTAAAAAACTATTTATATCAGGCCATTGATAGGATGATTTTGGAGACAATCCTACAAAAGGATACCTCAAAGGAGATATGGGATTCCATGAAAACAAAATACGAAGGAAATCCGAGAGTGAAACGCTCAATTCTTCAAGCATTAAGAAAGGAGTGGGAGACTCTCGAAATGAAAAATGGCGAAACAGTGAATGACTATTTTTCTCGTGTTATGTCTGTAGCTAACAAGATGAGAGGGGAGCAAATGACTGATGTTACAATAGTTGAGAAAATTCTTAGATCCTTGACGGAAAAATTCAATTACATAGTTTGCGCCATCGAGGAATCTAAGGATATTGATCGGCTATCAATTGATGAATTACAAAGCTCATTAATTATACATGAACAAATGTTTCACAAGGAAAAAGGAGAGGAACAAGTCTTAAAAGTAACATCTGAAGAGGGTAAATTTACAGGCAGAGGACGTGGGAGAAATATGTATAGAGGAAGAGGTCGCGGGAGAGGCCGTCAAGGCTTCAACAAAGCAACGGTGGAATGTTATAAATGCTATAAACTTGGTCATTTTCAGTATGAGTGTCCTACATGGAACAAGGAGGCAAACGAGATAAATTATGCAGAATATGATAAAGAAGAAGAAGAGATGTTTTTGATGTCATACGTAGAGTTGCAGGAGACTAGAAAGAAGGATGCGTGGTTTCTGGATTCGGGATGTTCTAATCACATGTGTGGGGATCGAAAAATGTTTAGTGAGTTGGATGAAGGGTTTCATCATACAGTAAGATTGGGGAACAATACAAAGATGAGTGTCACGGGAAAAGGAAAAGTGAAGTTATTCATGAATGGAGTTAATCATGTTGTCACTGAAGTATTCTATGTTCCAGAGTTAAAAAATAACCTCTTGAGCATAGGACAGTTGCAAGAGAAAGGTTTGGAAATTCTGATTAAAGGAGGGTCGTGCAAGATCTATCATCCAGAGAAGGGTCTTATTATTCAAACCAATATGAGTGTTAACAAGATGTTCATCTTGTTAGTTCAGTCACATGAACAATCCTCTGGAAAAAATGGCATGTGCCTTCACACAAGCTCTCAAGATCTCTTTAATCTTTGGCATCGAAGATATGGACATCTAGGCTACAAGGGTTTGAAAACTTTACAGGACAAGAATATGGTACGAGGACTTCCCCAACTCTCAACTTCTAATATAACTTGTATTAGTTGTATCAATGGGAAGCAACATCGTGATGCTATTCCTAAAGCAAGTTCGTGGAGAGCAACTCATAAATTAGAGCTCATTCATGCAGACATCTGTGGTCCGATTACCCCCACATCTAACGGCAATAAAAGGTACATGTTATGTTTTATCGATGACTTTAGTAGAAAAGCATGGGCGTATTTCTTAGAGGAAAAGTCAGATACCTTTAAAACATTCAAATGCTTTAAAATAATGGTTGAAAAGGAAACAAATTTATTTATCAAGTGTTTGCGAACTGATAGGGGAGGAGAATTCAATTCACACGAATTCGATGAGTTTTGCAAATCGAGTGGCATCAAGAGACAGTTAACGAAAGCATATACACCGCAGCAGAACGGTGTGGCCGAAAGGAAAAACCGCACCGTGATGAATATGGTGCGTTCAATTCTTTCGTACAAAAACATACCCAAGACTTTTTGGGCCGAAGCGGTAAATTGGACAATTTATGTTCTGAATAGATGCCCTACATTGGCTGTCAAAGATGTCACGCCACAAGAGGCCTGGAGTGGTATGAAGCCATTGGTTGAGCATTTTCGAATCTTCGGTTGCATAGGCCATGTTCATGTTCCTGATGTGAAAAGGTCCAAGCTTGATAATAAAAGCTTCATCTGTGTACTTTTAGGTGTTAGCGAAGAATCGAAAGGGTATCGACTTTATAATCCTATTGATAAAAGAATTGTTGTGAGTAGAGATGTAATTTTCGAAGAAGAAAAGCAATGGGATTGGGATGCGAGCTATAATAATCAGATTTCGATAAATTTAGAATGGGGTGATAATGATACATATGGAAGCGAAAATGAAGAAGCGGTAAATGCAAACGAGAATGCAGAGAATGACGAAGAAAACGAAGATGAATCCTCTGTATCTAGTGACGGAAATGATGGAAATAACACTAGAGTAAGGCGACGTCCTACTTGGATGTATGATTATGTTAGTGGCGAAGGATTATCTGAAGATGAAGTACATATGGTTCAAGCGGAGTTGGATGATCCATTGTATTTCGAAGAAGCTGTAAAAAGTGCAAGATGGAGATTGGCCATGGATTCTGAAATCAATTCAATCGAGAAAAACAAGACTTGGACACTCACTACATTACCTACTGGAGCAAAGAAAATTGGAGTAAAGTGGGTATATAAAACCAAGTATAATGAACATGGTATTGTCGATAAACACAAGGCACGTTTGGTTGCTAAAGGGTACTCTCAAAAGCATGGTGTGGACTATACAGAGGTTTACGCACCAGTGGCAAGGATGGACACAGTGAGAATGATAATTGCTCTAGCTGCACAAAAAGGATGGGGAATTTTTCAGTTAGATGTCAAGTCCGCATTTCTTCACGGTGAATTATGTGAAGATGTATATGTTGAGCAGCCTAATGGTTATGAAAAGAAAGGAGACGAGCATCTGGTTTACAAACTGCACAAAGCCTTGTACGGACTAAAACAAGCCCCACGAGCTTGGTTTAGTCGTATTAAAGATCACTTCATTGGCGAAGGCTTTCAGAAATGTCAAAGTGAACAAACATTATTCACAAAAAGGAACACTCAAGGAAAAATCATCATTGTAAGTGTCTACGTTGACGATTTAATTTTTACTGGTGATGATGAAATACTCTTATCTGATTTCAAAATGTCAATGATGAAAGAATTTGATATGAGTGATTTGGGAAAGATGCGATTTTTTCCTTGGTATTGAGGTACTACAGAAGTCTGATGGCATTTATATATGTCAAAGAAAATACGCCTTAGAAGTTTTGAAGAGGTTCGGAATGATGGAAAGCAACTCCATATGCAACCCAATAGTTCCAGGTTTCAAGATCAGCAAAGACAAAGCTGGTGTCACGGTAGATGAAACATATTATAAACAGCTAGTGGGAAGCTTAATGTATCTCACAGCTACAAGACCCGACATGATGTTTGTCATTTGTCTTATAAGTAGATATATGGCAAGACCAACTGAACTTCACTTGCAGGCAGCCAAACGAGCTCTCAGGTACTTAAGAGGAACGGTAAATTATGGGATATTTTACAAGATAGGAGACGATGGTAAGTGTGAGTTGTTGGGATTCACGGATAGTGATTATGCTGGAGATATGGAGGATAGAAAGAGCACATCTGGATACGTATTTTTGATGAGCGGTGGTGCTGTTTCATGGAGTTCTAAGAAACAGCCGATCGTTACTTTATCAAGTACAGAAGCTGAGTTTGTGGCAGCCACAGCTTGCGCGTGTCAAGCAATTTGGATGAAAAGGATTTTAAAGGAGCTGGGACATTCAGATGGAGGTTGCACCATCATCATGTGTGACAATACTTCAACTATTAAGTTGTCCAAAAATCCCATTATGCACGGGCGTTGCAAACATATCGATGTGAGGTTCAATTTCTTGAGAGATCTTACTAATGATGGAGTCATTGAATTAGTTCATTGTGGAAGTCAAGATCAGATTGCGGACTTGATGACGAAACCTTTAAAGCTTGAAGCATTTCGTAAACTTCGTGAATTGTTGGGAGTATGCGAAGTTTCTGATGTAAACTATTCACTTGCGAGCGAATAGTTTAAGGGAGGAATTGAAGAAGTATTTACATAATGTTAGGATATTCTGTTAGTTTGTTTTGAGATAAAATAATTTTCCTAGCTTTTAGGGATATTCTAGTACTGATATCACGTTATTATACGTGAACTATTTTCATGCTTTCAGTTTCATTAGATGGCTATTTAAGCCAGAGTTGTTATCAATAATAATGAGTCTTTTCTCATTCCAATTGTTATTCATTACTTTCTAACAAAAATATCATATTTTACTAACACTTTTTACTACCTTCTCTCTCGATTTAAATTTCCATAAAAAAACCTTGATATCACTAATTTAAACATGCTATTTTGAAGGTTTAATTAAAGTACTAAGTATTGAAGTGTTATATAACACTAAGGTAGTTATTATAATAATTCTGTTTTTTTTTTAGTTTAGTTATTTTAGTTTGTAGCTCGTAATTATGGGTTGTAAATTGTAATTAGAGTTCAGAGATTGTTAATCTTATAATCAAATTTGTAGATTTTAATTTAAAATGTTATTTTTTTAATTTTGAATTTTTTCTCTATTTATGTCGATGTAATTTCTTAAATAAGATTACATATTACCTAAGGATAAAGGTCAATGGTTTTACAAGTTTACTTGAGAATTTTGGTAAATTAGGGTTTATGAGAATTCAAATTAGGGATTTTTTGAAATTCAAATTCTAGCTGATTTTGGATGAATACCATTTGTTAACTTTTTTTGAATAAATTGAGGTTTATTTTTCAAAATATGTATTTATACTTTTCTCATCCATATTTATGTTCTTAGAAAAAATAGAGGAATTGGGGGTTTCTATTCAGTTTATTATAGAATCGGTTAAATTTACTCTTGAGTTTCTCATTGACTTTGTTTAATTTACTATGCAAATTGAGTTTATCAACTAATTAGTTTGATTTACTATGAAAATTCAAGTTTAATTACTAATATTTCCATTGTAATCATTTTTTAGGTTTATTTGCCAAACACACTACAATTGCCAAGAAAAAACTAATACACCAAAAAATAAAAGAGGGAAAACAATTGAGTCACACTATTTATAGTAAGTTCTTTAATGTTTAAACAATCTAATATGGTTACTAGTTGAATAACTACCATAAATGATTTGTTTTACTTCAAATTGATGGTTGCACACATAGTTAATGGTATCGAACATAAATGAATTTGAATAGAATTGCATGATTTTATTATCTAGTATTATAGGAGTTTTATTTTTTTAATTGTTACAGATAAGGATACTTATGAAAGTATGAATTTTGAATTACAATATTCGTAGCATTATGAATTGGATTTTATTTTGTTTTAATTAATCTGAAACATTTGTACAAATGTTTGTTAGTGTGAGAAATAGATATAACTAACACAACTAATATGAGATTTTAATGTTTGCAAAAACTGGATTTTTTAATTTTATATCAATTATATATTGTTTATTATAATTATGTTGGGTAAATAGAATATGAGAATGGAAATAGATTTTTGCCTTAATAGTTTGTACAAAGAAACTTGATGCTCGTTTTATAGATTTATTGATTAAATGATCTTATTGATTATTTAAAGAGTAATGATATATGTCACCCCTTTTCATGTCACCCTTTTATCACCCTTCTATATATATGTATTGATTTCCTTGAATATAAGATAGAGAAAAATTAAATAGGATAGAGAAATCAATTCATTGGTCCATGTAGGCATACACGTAGGAGGTGATAAATGAGTGATACAAAAAGGGTGACAAATATCATTACTCTTATTTAAACTATATATTACATGACTAGCATTTTTTAGTTAATTTTTGAAGAAGTTATATTGATCACATATGGCATCTTTTATTTTCTCAAGATCAATAATTCACGAAATTCAAGTATAAGTACGATAAACTTTAGGATTACGTTTTTTAAAAGTTTAAAGAATGTTTTTTAGATTTCTTACTTCAATTTAATTTTTGTTATTGTTTTCAGCATAATAACATATATTTTTTTAATTACAGAAAAGATCATTGGTTATGATATTTCAGTAAAAGAAAACATTGTTCATAAATATTCATAAAGACTCTCACAAAGTGCTTTGAGGGAGATTTAAAATCAAAATATACAATATCAGTTTATACAGAAAAAGTATTAACATGAACTTACATTATTGTTTGGGTAATTCACTGGTGTCTCCTCCAATTCCACCTTCTTCAAATTCTCCAACGATATGTGGTCTCATAATTGGTGAAGCTGTTTGGGCCAAGTTCACAGTTCCATTCTCTTCAAATATCATAGAGTTACATAATAAAACGGAAAATAATGATATTTACTTTTATCCTTTAGTCTTCTTACGAAATTTTGAAGTTTATGTGAAGGAAATTAATATACCTTCTTTCACATCAAATATCAAAATTATAAATAATATTTTTGATATATATATGTGTGAGAGAGAGATTTTTTTTTAGTTTGACAATTTAACTCATTTTTCATTTTTAGATGGATAACTTTGGTTAGGCCCGATGAGATTATTAATGGACACTCAAGAAATTAACCTTATGTACATAGATTATTATGATACTAGAGATATCGCAAAAGCCTTGAATGAAAGTAACCGTCAAGAATTTCATGAAAGGTGCATCACAATGGAATTTAGGAAGTCTGGTTGGTTCGTATAAAATATGATGAGACTCTTAATCATGATCCGTTAGTCTTATAATTGGTTCATTAGTAATATGTTGATGTTAGAAATGTTGTTTGTTGATTTGTTTGAATTTAATATCTCTTTTTTGTTTTGACCACGTGTTGGGCGAGTTTTTCCTTGTATTTTCTTTTTATTTGCTGTTCCAAACAATTTTAAATAAAAATTAGCGTTGTTTTTCTTTTGTATTTTGAACCCATCATGCGCAATGAATGTAAATTTCTATCTCATAAATAGTAAAATGATAGAAAAAATATAAGCATAAGGAGATTAATAATTTTAAGCTTGAAAAAGTGTATCATGGGTAAGTGATCAAATGACCATTATATAGGAAAATAAAAACCTTTTACTACCATGTTTACAATGCAATAATATAAGAATAAAGAAGGATTTACAAATGAATAAATATGGAAGTTGCAAACATTTCCACTACTATATGTAATATTATACACTAACCTGTTTGGATAGCTAAACAGGACAACACCTTTTTTCTTTAATTTTTGGAGGTACAAGATTCGAATATCTTCCAAACATGGGTAACTGACTTATTTGGTGGTCTGCATGAGTAAGCGAGCATATTCTCTGTCCATACATAAAAAAATAAAAATAAAATTATACATACTAATTATCATATTAACACCTTTCTTGGTTGTTATCTCAAATATTCACTTGACATTACCACCTGAAAAACTTGATGGTAGGATAAAACTTAGTCAGAGAAAAAGAAGTGTAACAAGTACTATCTCCACCTCATGTGTATAAGTTAATATAAAAATCTGAGTCAAAGCATCCCAAAAATTTATATTAATATTTCAAACGTTTTCATAGCGCAAGTCTTCAAGGTTCTCAATTGATCAAATTTAATACATGCCAACCTCGATTAGTCTTTAGAAGCTCATGCATGAAGGAAAACCTTGGTGGAATATAGTTGAATTTAACGCAATTAATATGTTCTTCCTTTATTTGAGAAACACATGCAACATTATCTTCGTACAATATGATTGAATTTTCATTGCTTGATAGATGACTCTGATTCTAAATATGTTGAACCAAATGCTTTTATCAAACACATTTTCGATGTTCTACATGAAATGCAAGGATATCAGCATGATTTTAGAAAATGGTAGAAAAGTTTGGTTGTAGAACTCTATCATATTGCATTATCTTCATAAGTAAATAAACATCTAGTACGAGATCTCCCTCTGCATGAATCAGATAAATGACCAACATTTGCGTATCCAATTAAACATGATTATGAGTTTCTTGTGTATAACAACCCTATATCAATGGTTCTTAAATATTACAAAGTACATGTTTGACACAATTTTATTGTCTTCGTATTGGTGCATAACTAAATAATTTGAATAAATTTATGGAGAATGTTATATTCGGTCTTGTATCAATACCCCTATGATATGGTACTTCAGGTTCAATAATTTATTTATTTTCTTCTCAACAAGAAGATAGTCCTTTTGTATATCAAGGGAATAAACCAACATAGGAGACCTAAATGGGTGAGTTTTTTTCATACTAAAATGATTTACCACTTCCTATATATAAGTTGACTGGTGGAAGAAATATGTTCAGTTTGCAACCAAACTCAAAATTTGTTTTTCTGAGATTTTTTAGATTTTATGCATAAATATGCAGCCATTCTTGCGAGTTCCTTAATATTCCCTATATTTTTTATATAACCAACATACACCGTAATAATAACAAACCCATTATTTGATTTTTTAAATAAATACACACGACCGTATCAGACTTTTAACTTATTTTACTTTAGGGAGATACATAGTTAGATAATCATGCCACTGCAACACATACAAAGTTAAAACTTTTATTGAATATTTTTCCATGACTTTAAAATTGAATGTCTCTATATTTTTAGTCCTTCTAGAGCTTTCATACAAGTATCATTGTCAAGTGATCTATAAAGTTTTCTGAATACTACATCCATTATATACATATTAAGTCCTCTAGAATATTTTCGTCTTGATTCGGCCACATGATAAAAATTCCAGGGCTATAAGAAAAATCTTGGTCTACAAGACATTTTTTCATTCAAATTCGTTGTTTTCATTTTGTTTTCGCACACTTGTAACAAACAATTTAAAAAAAATTTGGGTGTAAGTATTATAAGTCCAAAAACTTTATGCTTTAAATGAGAATCTATTTCAACTTGGATTGTGCCTTTCCATATGTACCAATCAGTTCTACATCAACATTCTTGAAGGACTTTGTTTCAAGATCTTCACTTTCATTCATGAAATTTGAAGTATTTTATATGCACATATTTCATCAATAATAATTTTATTTTGGGTTAAAGCTTTTCATGTAGCGACATAATTGACTAATATCTTATAACTTTATTAGTATATGCATTACATATAACTCTATTTGAGTTTCTTCTTCATTATATCTTGGTGTCATGATTTTACTATGATTATCCAATATTTGTTTATTGCCAATTATCATAATTAGCTCCCTCTTCTCTCTGGATTTTATCTTATGAACCAACAATATTACCATGTTCTTGACGTGAAATAGACTTATTTGAAGGTTTCTCATTTGTGATGTCAAGCCAAGTAGGAGCATTAATAGCTGGTACATATGACTAGCACTCTATTTGTATATATGAATACATTTCTTAATTAATTAGAAACCCTTTTCAAATGAATAATTTTCTTCACTTTTTTTTCAAATTAATTTACGGAAGAGTCAAAATAAAATAGTGATCATGCATTTAGCAAAACATGTAGTAAAATGATCTCCTATTAAAGGAAAGGTTAATTTATAATTGAAGTAGATTCATAGACAACATAATTCTCATTCTTCTTTGTAGTCCCATCTTATTGTGTAATTGTGGAGCAATTTTACATACACTACAAAACCAAAACATTTTAAATAGGATATAATTGGTTCTTGAGCAGAAACAACTTGTATTATGGAGTACTTATGATGAGAATTTCATCTTATTCGAACCAACAATATAAAATTTTATATGTCCTATTGATAGGGTTGGTACCTCAGCAAAATGGTCGTCGACAAATCCCTTTATCCGTTGTTGTTTGTTGTGAATTCGTCTGATGACTCCCTCAGAAGCAAGGATATTACCAGTCAATATTACAAGATTTATTACCTGACAATACATGTCAGGGAGCGTTGATCCGAGTACTCCCATGGACAATATAACATAATTTCATCCAAGTATTTTGGGTATTTTGTATATATATATATATATATATATGATGTCTCGCTTTTTGTGATAATTACTGTACATGCTAGTTAGATATTTTGCCTTTGTCTCAATCTCATTCAGAAATTCCAAACCATTGAAGACGACGCTCCTTCCAAATAGTACCTATAAATGCTTCGAAAAACACACTCCAAGAAACCCAGAAAATAAGTTATTGTTCAATATATTCTTGAACCACCAAACACTGTTCGTGCCTATATCATTACCCCAAATACTCGCCGAATCGTTGTCCTCTGCAATTGTGTGGTCCTGAAAATGGAAATTCTGCAGCAGCTCGCCGTGAGTCTATCCCGGGCCTGCTCTAGTGCTATTGGGCACTACCTGTTGGAGCAGTGCAGTCAAATTCTAATGCGCACCCCTCGAGATGGTGTGCTGCTATATCGATCGCTCTCGGACCTTCTATTGCAATAAACTTACACCCTTCTATACATGATGTTGTAACACCCGGTTGTTGCTGCTCTAGTTCCCTGTTCCTCGCATGGAGTTGCATAAACCAAGTCCCCAATATCTCTATTGCCACAAGCAATGCTTCCCATTTCTTATAATATTTGCTTCAATTAGTGACCATACACATTTTCTTTTTATACGGTCTCTAAAGAGGTCAGAAGCATTTTCTTCAATGGACGCACAAAGTGCACAATGTCCGAAGATTTCCACTTCTCCTTGACAAGATTACCTCGCGTTGCAAGGCTTTCTTGCACTGCTCTCCATAATAACACCCTTGTTTTTTAGGCACTTTAAACTCTATATGGTTTCCCAATTCCAATCCAAATAATTACAATTATGTGGGACCTCCCACTCGGTTGATTAACAGTAAAACTCCCCATGAATTTCATGTAACTAGGATAAATTATCACTCGATTCCTCTCCCGCTCCCATTCTAACACATGTAACGGCTACAGGAGATATTCAAAATACTACCTATCCGATGACCCATTATGTTCACATAATCACTAACCCTCTTCACCCTCTCCTCATTCTAGACTCCTCCTATAACATAATCACTTTCCATTTGGTACTAGCCATCGGGATACTCGTCCCATAACAACAACACCTTCCACCATGGCCCTACATATTCGTGATGCGCTTTGTTTTACCATATATTGAAGAGGCGTGCCCTGAAGTACTTTTATCTCATTAGAGTGCGCCACAAGATGGCTTTATTGTGAATTAGCATCCATCCTAACTTACCCGGAAGAGCTTTATTCATGTTCTACGCTAGATGAAAACCAAGGCCTCCCATCCTCTTCGGTTTACACATATCCTTCCACAAAATCCAACTAATACACTTCTAATTTTCTCTATCTCCACACACATATATATATATATCCATATATATATCCCTAAGGGGGTATAAAGAAGGGCCAGGATTGATTATTGGCAAAATATATGTTACAACCGACGCTCCACTCCAGATTGTTCCATTACTTAAAGAATTAAAAAATTCCAAACATGCCCTTACTATATATACTACCTATTAAAAGAAAATTCTAAAAATATTACCTTACACAATCACTCAGCTCATCCCCTTTCTCTCTCTTCGGAAATTAGCTCGCTCTCCTTCTCTGACGACCTCTATCACCGATGAGATCAACTGACGCTGCTACGCCACCCCTTCCGCCTCTGAGACATCAATACCGACCCCAATCCCCTCTGATCCACAATAGAATGCAGCCAAATACATACACTTTACATAGCCCAAATAAACTAGGCCCAATTTCGAAGCCTGTCAGAAAGTATTCTCACATTTATCTCAATTCGCAGGCAATGGCGCTCAATCATGACCTAGGTGATTGAGATTTTGTGTCAAAACACACCCAAACACTCGATGGTGGTTGTGGCACGGTGCGGTGGAGAATTTCTTCCGTCTTCACTCCATAATGATGTTTGTGAAAATCAGATATAATACGCTTTGAGCCATCGTCCAAAATATGTTCGATTAGAAGGACTGGTGCTTAATCTACAGTGTCGAATTTCTCAAAGCTAATGGTATGAATCTTTGCTTTTGATTCATTTTATTAAAATTATCGTTGTTTGGATTCCAATTTTTAACGAGGTCAAGTTGTTCGACGAAATGACTCTTACAATAATTTTTAATATATTTGTTCAATTGTAATTGATTCATGGTCAATCACTGAGATTCTGTAACACTGAATATTGAGAATTGGCAAATCAGGTATTTTGCATAATACAAGGACCTATATTGCAATTTTGCACTGCTCCACTCAGTTTCAAACCTCGCAGTTATAGCTCGCTGGTGCTGTGGTTGAATGTGTGAGTCTGTGATTATGTTTTTTATTAATTTCTAATCTATTTTAGTTTCTAAAATTATCAACATTGTAATATTCAACTAAAAAGGTGTTTTTTGACTTTGTATATAGAAAATTTAGTATAAACAGTTGAAATCAATGTAACTAATCATTGAGTATGTATCCATGTTCATGTTCATGTAGCAGGAAAGTGGGATAATAATAATACTTATTGATTGATTGATGCTTCATGTATGTTATTCATATCGAAGAGTCTAGCAAGTGAATAAATAGATAATGAGATTCTTTACAGAGCAAATGTGAAAAATATAAAGATGGAATATAATTAATCAGTAAGTACTTTCATGATCTGTACTCTGTATAATGATTAAATTATTAGGTGGGTATGATATAATCAGATGGAAGGGATTTTTATGCTAAGACTATTTTTAAGTTCGAAGATACTTTTTTTGTTTCGCTTTATTGATTTTGTAAGTGAATTTAAGCTTTTTGAAGTTCAAAGATTGGTAATTTAGTTCATTTTCTGCTGTTTTTGTTCAATTTATGAGTGAATTTTGGTTGAATTTTACAAAATTTGTCGGTTTTACTATAAATACGAAGCTTTACGTGCGATCTAGGGTCAGTAAATACATGCACTTTACGTATTAAATTTTAATTAGATCTCAGTTGCAATAACTAATGGGTTAGGGTTACTGTTCTAAACAAACAATTTTGTATTTATAGCTGCTGAAACCGGATAGTATTCATTTGCTTACCTTTATGTTGAATTCTCTTCAGTAATTAACTCAAATCTGAAATTTTAGGAGGAGTTGTGGTGGTCCTTTGTGTGTTCTAAAATAAATGCAATAAATAATCGAACCACAACCGTAAATGTACGGTTGTCCCAAGTAATATAGTTGATAAAACAGATTCGTTCCAAGGACGGGATGGTTGATCACAATGCTTATCAAGTAATGATTGGTTGTACTTATGAAGGCAAATAAAATTAATATGATTGATTGTTTGTTTTGTATTAATCCTAAGTATGAAAGACTAATGCGAAAAGGTAAATAAATAACTAAAATAAAGGTAAAACGCAAGTATGAGCAGGTAGTACTTGAGAGACGCAAGGGTTTTCCTAACTATCATTCATTTCATACATTGTTTAAGGGACAAATTGGTAAATTTGTATTGGTCGGGATTCTATATTCTCCTTACCCCCGTTAGGGTGGACTAAAGAGCAACTTTAAAGTGCTACAAACCCCGTCAGGATGATTATATTCCACTCTCAAGTGATTAAGTCTAAATGACCCAATAGGCCATAGGTTTAATTAAGCTCGTCAGAGTCAAATAATTTCTAACCTACATTCGTTAACTAGTTCGGTACCTAAACCCCCCGTCAAGGTGATCCAATCGCCACTAATTGGAATAGCCTAGATGCTAAGTCCTATCATTGAATAATTACGTCAATAATAGTAATTAAAATGCAAATTAAAGAAAAATACGAATTACACAATTTGATTTAAATAATAAATATCCCAAATCCAAATGTATAGAATGAAATCAAATTGGGATTAACCCATTATGCGTTCTCAAGCACTAATAAATGTTTAGCTCATATTAATTGAAAGAAAAACTAAATTAAAAGTAAAGGAATTCATATTTGATTACAAATAAAAGATAAAAGAAACCTAATTTCCGGAATTGGAATGACTGAGAACGGAGCTATAGACCCACTCCAGCTCTGGCAGCTTCTTCTTCCCTCCTTCTGTTGCTTCTCTCTGATGTTTTTAATTGTAAAGATGGAATTGTATGAAAAATAGAAGTCAAAGGCTACTTTTATAAGTGTAAAAACGGATTAGGGCTTGGACCTAATAATAAAACACTAATTAAATGTCCAAACCCAAATTCTAAGCCCAAAATCCCGTAACTGCTGATACACCTTCACTAAAACGGCTTTTCTCGCTCGTTATGACTCCGATTGACCTCATTCCAGTTGCTAAAGTTCCGTAACTCGATACGGAAAGTTTTTTTTTCAAAGGTCAGCGGCTAAATCATCGCTTAAGCACCTCGAAATCAGCAATCTATGGCCTGGAAAACAGATTTTCAGCTCTAAAAATAATATCTTCGGGATTTATCTTCAAGTCTTGACTCTATATCACGATCTTTGATCTTCTTCTAGGATTCCTCTTCTAACTAACATCTAAAACCTGTAAACTTTACACTAAAAATACCAATATTACGCGCAAAAGTTTAATAAATTAAAAATGCTAGAAATAAAAAGGAAATTCCGGATTATTGCATATTTAGTCCAAAAGTCTATCAAATTAATGAAATAAACACAAAAAATGATGTCTACTAAGGGTCGAAAATAAGAAAAATTAGGGAGACATCAAGACCCCCAACTCAAACGTTTGTCGTCCCGACAAAGTAAAACAAAACAAAGGGGTGTAAGTAAACGTATAAACAAGTAGAAGCTGACAATTAAACCCTAAAGCAATTCTTAAAATAAATCTCATATAGCAAACTCTAGAAACTAATATACACATATATTTAGAATGCAACATCAAACATAAATAATCTCAATCATAAAATTAAAGTTGCAATGCTTGAAGGTTACACTTGTACTCATCTCTGTATGATGGCTATAGGGTCGTCATTAATCCTAAATCGCTTTGAACGCTCCACCTAGTATATTCCCTATTAACAGAATCATAAATTCACTATGCACTTAGGAATCACGAGGTCTTTATGGTTATAATATTGGCTTAAGGACGGGTGTGGATGTATATTTGTTAAATTTGAAGTGAGCTTTTGGCTCTCTCCTCACTTACCATCAACAATGTCCTCGAGCTTGAGTTAACTCTCAAAAGATGTTCTCACTCACCCATATACGCAACAATTTAGCGTCCCATGTCTACCCACTATAAGCAAGATGATTTTCAGAAAAATTCCACTTTGCCGGATGTTTTATTCATTCATATTTTTCTTTTTATTTTCTTTTCTCTTTTTCTCTCTTTTTTTTGTACAGAAGCAAACCGGGTTCCCGGTTTCTACTGTATGATTTTTCCAAATTTTTCTTTCTTTTTCATTTTTCTTCATTCCCGGCAAAGGGTTACAAGTATATATCATCTGCAATTGTGCTACAATACAAAGCACATCAATCCCAACCCATTAAATTCCCCATAAATGGTCCCACCACCCCAAACTCAAGCTCGAGACATGTCTCAGGATTGTGATTCAACTGCGGGTCATATGGTCATGCCTAATAATCTAAGGGATAATGGCTTATATCGTGGCTACAAAGAAAAAGCTAAGGCTCAAAGTGGGCTAAGAAGGATAATAATTAATACAAGGGATAGAAGGCTAAAAACGCACAAATGGCTAACAAAGAACTGCCCCTATCATTTTCCTAAGTACATAGCTTGTCTTTAGTTCATATCTAGTTGGATTCTCTACTAATTGAGATTTCACTTTCTACACACCAAACATATTCCTTAAGTACAAGCTTACTTCATTTGCATTGTTCATTAGTTTTTCCTATTAATCACCTATGTTTGCATACAATTCTAAATGTGTTTTATATCAATCCCTAAAGTCCACTATTTACTATCATAGATTCATCAAAAGTATGCGTAAAGGGACATTTAAAATCTTCTACAGTCAAACGCAACTCCGAAAATTATTTTATTGAAAGAAAATAAAACATATAACACATAAAAACTGGGATGGGGCAACGAACCCCACCCCAAACTCAAAAATGAGTCGTGTCCCCACGACTCGAAAAGACTCAAAGCAATAAAATAATCTAAACTAAATGAGAAGGGATAGAAAACGTATCTTAACCAGCGCGAGGTGGTTGTCGGTGTTGCGTCCCTGAACTTTATCTCGCGTCTAGACATCGTAAGTTGTGCTTTGAACAAATAAAGTTCAACTTGTTTGTAACGTTTCCCAAAATAGCGCACATCGTATCCTGATTCTCTTCCAACACCTTGATTTTCGATTCCAACTCATCATCGGTTCATTTTCTTCCTCACTTTCAGGTTCCTCAATCACTTCTCTCTTCTTAGGATTAGCTTTAATTTTTAACCTATTCAGTCTTGTGTTTGTAACGCGAATTAGGAATATCAATAGCTTGTTCTTGAACAGTACCAAAAGTGTTTCTGTTTCTTGGAGAATTCCTTCGATAAGTACACATGAAAACGGTTCTGATAAGCATATCTTTCCACCCCAAACTCAAAACATCAAATAGTGAGAAGCTAAGGCTTAGAACTTTGATGTTTTGAGGCTTAAGACTTGAAGATTATGGTGGAATATGAGATGGGTAAAGGCTAATTGATGTGGGGGAAGAGGGAATTGGATTTAATTTGAAGCTTGGATGAAGAACAATTGAACAAAAGTGGGAATTCCATGGTGCTTTGGATAGGAGATGAATTGAGTGTATGTTATTGTGGTGAAAGAGGGTAGTATTTGATGATTGTGTGGTTGTAGATGATGATTTTCAGGAAATTCTGGGTTTTGGGAGTGTTTTTGGAGGCTGGTTTAAAGAAAGAGGTGAAAATCTAGGGCTAAAAAGCTGAAATTTGACTTGTCACAGAAGAAACCGGGTACCCGCATTTGCAAATGCAGGACCCCAGTTTTGCATCGCTGTGTCGACGCGAAAAAGTAATTTTTTTTTAATAACTCAAAAAGCAGCCAAAACGCGGGACCCAATACGCGGGGTCAGAGAAATGCCCTTCGAAACGGTGTGAAATATCCCATTTTCAACTAATTTAGAAACATTATCACATATTTTACGCAATCAAATGAAAGGATAAAGTCTTCTGTATTTATTAATTATTAGTAGTAAAGATTTATTTAACTTTTGAGAAATAAATTTCTAACATTTTGAGAAAATTGAATTATCCATATAATATCTCAAAGTTTACTTGGGCGCTATGTGAGATAGATGGATTCGAATAATTATTATTTTTATCATCCTTAATGGAATTTTGTTTATCTTTAAAGTATTGATAACATCCCTTAATTGTAAGGTTTTTCGAAAAGATAAACTAACAAATTTAAAACTAAACGCCATTGATTTAAAATGACCATTATTTATAGATAGCTAGAAGAAAGAGTTGGAAATAGAAAAATCTCATATGTCGTCTTTAATGGTTACTCGCAATGTTTTTAAATTATTGTTTAATTATTAAGAGTTTTGTCTTTAAACCTTTATTCATCTAGAATAGTAAGATATTTTTTTTTGATTTTTGATACTCTTATCAATACTCAACAAGTTATATTTAATTTTATAATTTATATTAAATATACAAAAAAATTATAAATTGTATTTAAATAATTATAAATTTAATGCGGATATTTTAAATATATGTAATTTATATTGAAGGAGTCGAAGAGACTACGTGAAAACACGTGATTTTCTCTATTTTATAGTTGCTCACGTACTCTTAACATTTGGCTACTCTTATGAATGGATGAGTCTACTATTACATTTGGGTGGTAATTAAGCATTATTTTAAACATATGTAATAGTAGTCAAGTTCTAGGTAAAAATATTTTTATGTTATTACCAATGGCCTAAAAATATTTTTAGGCCACATATATCAAAACTATTATTGTAGGCCTAATGTATTCAATAGTGATTTTAGACAATTTTACTAATTTTGTGAGATATTTTGTAAATTTTAAGGCCTATTTGGACAATTCAAGCAATTTTTCTATTTCATGATGTGGTCAAATAATAATATAGTTTATTTCAGAAATTTTTTGAAATTGCCTAAAAATGACACTTTTGAATACTTTTGGTTTAAAAATGATATTTTTGAAAATATAGCTTAAATATTTTTAGACCATAATCAATATCCTAAAATGGGATATTCTTTGTCAAATACCATAAATAAACTTCTTAAGGGTCTTGAAAGATTATATATTTTCCAAGTTATACACATAGTTAATGGCAACATGTTATCTTTTAAAATCATAGTTAATTGTAACTAACCTAGATCAAAAGGAGTAAGTAAATATAGATTTTGTATCATAAATTATATAGTTTTTGAAGCATGATGTGTGATTTGTATTGCAATGATGTTCATTTTAAAGATGCTTCTAGAATTACTTATATTGAATTAAAGTATTATTACAGAAATACATAACCCAAGTTGACATACAAAGTCTTCTACATAAAGACTAAAGAAATTCTATGAATAAAGAAATTTCATGATTTAAAAATATGCGAAAGCATAATAAACAAGGCCATCACATACACAAGACAAAAGTGAAGCCTATCCAAAGCTGTACCATCGGAAACTTCTAGCTCATCAAGAGTTTTTCTCCCCTCAAGTGCCATGGTCAGCAAATTCTACTTTGTATTCTATCTCTATTCCACTAGTTCCTTCTTTTCATAGTCAATCGCATTCCTACAAGTCAAATAAGCGAAATTAACATATAAATAAATTTATAAGAGAATGAAATTATAAATAAGCCACGATCAAAGGATATAGTTAAACATAGCAAGTCGAAACTCATATTGCAATCTATCAATCTCACAAGATCTTTATGAATTATGCACTTGCGATACAAGATCTTTCCTCGGGGTATTCAGTGGTGTTTTCTCCAACTCTTTGAATTTTTCATTACTAAATCTTTCAATTTTAAAGCAAATTTTTTTGAATTGCAACTCAAACGATTCTACATCTTTAATTATTCATCTCAAATTTTAATCTCTCTTTACCTTTATTGGATCTCTAAATTGGGGATGATTCCAAAAATTAATAGGATGTGGCTTTGAACCTCTATAATTGTATATGTATGTTTGTTTTTTGGTCGGAATATGATATAACAAGATACATGTGATGACTATGATTTAACAAAATTCATGATGGAAAATAATGGTATATATGGTTTGTATAATATTTATAAAATAAAAGGGGTATAGCTAATCCATGATTCATACAAGAGACATATACCACCAAATATACATGAGTTACACATTAACAAAACAAATCAACATCCCTAAGAGTTTATTGCTATTTTGGGAATAATAAAAGGATATATCTTTTATTCCTTCACCACCAGTACATAACATATGGATGGATTAATAGTGTGAATGGGTGTTTAATGTGTTTTTTTATTTATTGGGTATACAACAATTTTTTGAATCAAAACAATTAATGTCAAAAACAATTTATATTGATAAATTTTTTTTTTAAATTTAAAAGGTATATAAGTTATTGATAGATAAACTAAAAAGGAATTGAATAATTAGAAATATTTACCATATCCTAAGAATACTTAAATATCATGGTCATCGATCTAATATATGTTAACATAAACACGATTGAATTTGGCTCATAGAATCAAGGTCTGGAAAAAGAGTTCATTTTAGAACCACCACAATATAGAAGAAAGAATGGGTTCATAAAAAAGAAGAATGACAGTGGATAAGAAGAAAATCCGGTGATAGAAAGTTGGAAGAATGTAGAGAAAGTAGCTAATGAATTTTTAACAGTATTTATAGAAGAGAAAAACATTTGATGATGAAAAAGATGATCAAATGTGTGTATGACAATTGAAGGAGGTGGTGCTTATGGTTTTTAACTAGGAGTTGTGATATTTTATGAATACAAATGATTTAAATATTGGATGACACTATTTCAAAAAAAACGTTCTACCTCTTTTATCTCTATAAATTATAATAGTCGTACGATCTCTGTTTGAGATAGCCGGAATATCTTTTTAAAAACATTTTAATTTTGTGTAATTGTTTTTCTTTTTGATTTCGGTGTAAGGGTTTCGTTTGTATTTGTATTTCCATTTCAGTAATAGTTAGTTTACATTAATTGAAATTATTGTTTTCTAGATTTCTACTTATGTTAAAATGGTGATTTCAATTCTTTACCAACAGAATACACCACAATTGTCCAATAATCAGTCCTCCTTCTGTCCTTCATTTGGCTTCATAAGCGCAACTTCATTAGGATCGGTGTTTAGCAGAGCATCAATATTCAAGATCCTTTTCCCATATGGACTAGTTTATTAGATTTGACTAGTTTCAATTGGTTCATTGGATGTTTATTTAAAATTAGAATTGAAGGAAACAAAATAATATTTGTCGTAATTAGATTGTTTTCTTATATGACATCTCTAAATACTTCTAAAATCCATAAATCCCAAATTTGGCCTCGTTTTTTGTTAGTAATAAGTGTTGATTACTGAATAACCAAATTAATGGAATGTTTTCAGTAAATAGACGAGCTTTAGTGAACAATGTTTCACTTGATATCTTAAGGAAACACAATAGTTAAGATATTTTCATATCTTAAATGGTTAAAAAACTTATTTCATTGATTTAATATTTTATTAATTCAAATTAATATATTATTAAATGAAAACAAATAGTGTCTTAGACTAACTATATGATTAAATTAGGCATAAGTAAATAAACTGCACTAACCTTGATCGCTAGCACATGTCTAGACCAAATGTATGACTTAATAATTTAAATCAAATTACAACATAATGTTGATAAATTAATGACAAAGAATCTAACATATGGATCAGACCCAATAAAAACCTATATAAATTATATGAGAGAGAAAAGTAAAGAATGGGTTTGGGACTTAATATCAATCCTCTGTGTGAACTGCGTATTATGTGTATTGAAGACATTGATCATGTCTTGGTAAATTGCCCGTTCTCAAACAATAATTTAAAGAAGGTATTAGCAAGTTATGAGATTATTCAAAGTCCAGTAGATATGAACGACATTACAATCTTTATCTGTAAAGAGAAAGCTCTCATCTTAAGCTTATGTTTTTAAACTTTCATTTATTAAATTCGGATGAAAAGAAGTTGTAGAATGCATGACAATCCTTTGTATAACGAGGATCAGATTCACAACAAGATTGTTTCTCTTATCTCCATCAATGTAGCTAGAAGATGACTAAAGTCAAAGGCAAGCGGCTACTTATTATGGAAAATATTTAATAGCTAGTTTGCTTTATAGTTTGCTTTATAGTTTGATTTGCTAGCTTAGTAGGCTCCTCGAAGTTTTCCTTATTTCCCTATTTTTCAATGTAATTTTTAAGGATGTCGGTTTAACATAAACGTGTAACAATTTGAAAACTACAATTCACTTTAAAGTTTGATGGTTCAGATTCAATGATAATGGTCCTACTTACTAATGTCTATGGAAAACAAATTTATCTCAATTTGATTAATTTGATTAATTAGAAGTAAAAACATAACAGATCCATGATAAGTCAAAATATAGGGGAGGGGAAATAAATTCTATCATATAAGTTATAACATGCAAATAGGTATTAACATCATTGGTGATTATCATAGGAAATATGTTTTCAAATAATTTAGTATCTTTAGATTCACAAATAGAGTAATCATGCAAAAAGGACTCTATATGAATGTTCTTATCTTAGCCTATGAGGATATGATTTATAATTTTTAGGTTTGACCTACCTTAGCCCAACACCCAACACATTTCTGAATATACCAGGTTAGGTGGAAAGTTATCCACGATTCATACGAAATATTGTCTATATGTTGATGGGCTTGGGCCGATTTTCTACTATGAAAATTAAAGAATGATATACTTTTCTTCTTAAATAAAAGTTTTAGAAAACTAATAACCCAATAAATTCCATCAAAGTTAAATTTTTTTTATTGGATAATTTTATAGTTAGTTATTTTGTGATCAATTGAAATGAAATCTTAAATATATGAAAAGTATAATTGTATTGATATTGTACAGTTGTAACATATATACTCAAAGAATTCTATCTATGTTATATCTCTATTTTATCAAAAGATATATACTAAAATAATCTGTAATATCAATTGAGTAACTATGATATTTATTTTGTTATGATTTATAATTATTTTTAAATTTAACAATTCCTGTTATGTTCGAGAACTAATCTTTTGAATTCACAACTTGAAAATATACAAATTGTTTTGCGGTGTGTACATATGGAGTTGTTGTCTTAATATTCATTTTAACCTTATTTTGTTAAATTTTATTTGTTGTATGATAGTTTATTTTATTGGTATAATCATGTGTATTTAGTTGATTTTAGCAAGTCATAGGTTTATTGAGGTATTTTAATCTAGCTAAAATCTAATGTAAGTACCTGACAACATACCGACATCTAAAATTATCCAAGTAAAAAACATAACCTAGAACTTAGGAACACCAGAATACATAATGTTACAGATTGACTGATAAAATGATCAAATGCATTAGAAAATCTCAAAGATGCAAGAATATAATATTACAAAGAGTAACTGGGCTCCAACCCAAAAAAAATGTCTCAAAATATGAACATTATTAACGAAAATTAGTTGTTAGAAGAGCAAAACTTCAAAAGTTAGAAGACCAGACCTCTGAAAAATAAAAGATAAAACTGATATCCAGTAAGTTTAGAGTTCTGAGGCAAAGTAACTAACCTCTACTTTTATCTAAAACGAGCCTCAAAATATATGATCGTTGCATCTCTTAATTTATATAAAAAAGATCATCATTGGGAGAAATAACCTCTTCAATCCATCATTGTTCAGATCATAAAGAGAATTTAAAAAGAAAGCATAGAAAGAACTCACTAGCAACAAAGCTATATTGTTTTATATTTAGGTTACTTTTGTTAGCCATGTTGTTGTAACTATTCCTATAAAAGTACATATCCAAGTGATTAGATTTGAATATAAAAAAACTTGTTTTATTATTTCTATATATATTTCTTAACCGTTAAATAATGTTTGTTTTACGAGATTATCATAGCTTTTGGGGTTAAAAGGAAAAGATATAGTGCTAAGATAAACACCCAAGTTTACTAATAGAAAATATTTCAAATACTTAGCATGGAAATGAAGTACTAAATATAAGCGACTTTATTGAGGAAATCAATCAAATATAAAATAAGAAACTTCCTAATAAGGTGAAGTCATTAAGCTGAAAAATTCCATGTCTCTAAAATGAGGGTGATGGAGGCCGACAAAAAGTTATTGGACAAAGGAGAGGAAATGAAACGATTATCCGCGAAGAAGGAAATGGTTGACAATGTGACGAGGGATCTACAAAATATGCTGAAAATCTAAAAAAGAACAGATAGATAATTTCACTAAATTGTATGAAAAATTAATTGGAGAATCTCAAGATTAATAAAGAATAGAATTAAAATCTGGAGGCTGTTATAAAGTTGATGTTGGATGATGCACAAGCTGAAAATAAGGAAGATGGCAAAGTCAATGGGCTAACAACTATAGAGGAAGAAACGCTAAAAAAGTAGTTACCCAAATATGTGATTCAATGATGGATGATGAATATGAAGATGACTATAATAAGGGTGAACAGGTGGTAGAACAAAGAAAAATCTATTGAATTTTCACTTTGGGGCTGAGGAATGTTAAATTAAACAAATGGAAGGAAGTTGTGCAAAAGGACAAACATTCAGATTTCGTTGAGGAACCTCGTTTCATATTACATGCAAAAAAGCCAAAGATAGTCGGGTGAGAAACCAAAAATAATGAAGATGACTGGAAAATATAAGGCAATGAAGATTAAGCTGAGAAAAAAACCAGAGAAAAAAGAACATAAGAAGAATGAAGCTAATAAGTTAGTAAAGAAGGGGGATAAAAATGAACGAAAGAAAGAAGACAAAACAGTAGACAAGAAGGAAAATAATAAGAAGGATAAGGATAAGGATGAAGAGAAGAGAGAATAGGATAAGTAAGATAATAAAGGAATTAGAAGGAAACTGTTGCCAAGGTCGATGATAATAGAAAGGATAAGGTGATAAAGGAGACCATTGTGGCCGAAGAGATAGATCATTCGTGGTTTACACAAACGAGTGACGCCATGTTAAGCAAAAATATTTGGATAAATAATAAATATATAATTGTTACTGGGAGAGATGCCCTAAATGTTGCATACAAGAATGAGTTGGAGGTCTAGGTAAAATACTTTATCAACTAAAAAGGAAAGTTAATATAATGTGAATCTAACAAAAATAGAAACAGAAACATGTAATGGAGGTAGTGTTTTATATGCTAGATGAAGAATATGGAAAAGAAAAAAGCGAGCCAAACCACAATGTGACCGATCAAAATTGTGTGTGTATTGTAACTATCACGTTGTATAATATTATATATATGATTAGCATGTTAAATATTCATCTAACTGCAAATAAAAATGGGCAGATCTACATCGAGAAAAACATAAAAGATGAAATTTAACGTTTGGTAATTAATCCATAAAAAAAATATAAAGAAGTATAATTACACACTCCTGCCCATGTTTGTAAAGTATGGTAAACAATCATACTATTATTAGATTAGAGGGGTTTAGACTTACCAAGTGAATTACACAATATGTCTTCCTTTGTTGAAATGCCATGCATGGCGACCTTATTCCTGAGATGGAAGATATGGTCCAAGACCTTTAAACAAAGGATTAAACAGTCAAAATGTACAAAATAAGTAACAGAATAAGTTATATAGAGAATCAGTTAAATGGGAGAAACATAAAATCTCGAGTGACCTATAAGGTGACAATCTCAATCTAAATAAAGTAAAATGCAATGTTTCACCAAATTTACTTGGATCCTCTCATTTTTTTCTTTAAATAGAATATATTTGCCTCAAGTGTTGCCTCATGAGTCATGTATACGAGGACCCTTTGTTTTCTCATGACAATTATTTTGGTTGGCTTGAAGAGAAAGTCTAGAAGTTTACTTTTTTTTTGTTATTGCATAGCCTCTGTTATATTCCGTCTCTCCAACTTTGACACAATATTTATAACTAATGGTCGAGGATTGTATTCCTTCATTTCACCAGAATCAGTCAATTGATAAGAGCTACTTCGACAACTCAGTCCTCGAGTCCAATAAGGAACACTGTTGGTTCCACCACCATCAAAGTGTTGGACATTCATTTTCTCTCTAGAAAAAAGAAAATAATAAAATCATAAGCGAATATCTTATGGTAAACAAGTACCAAAACACTAAAATTTCATCTCGGAGCACCGGAACAATAAATTTCTTTATATACACTTATTAAAATGCTTGTATCACCATTAAAAATATACAAATTAATAAATAAAGATATCTCTAAATTTCTTCTCTTATGAATTATGATATGAATATTTAGCAGCTACATTATGGCGATATACATTTATAAAAGTTGATTGACACAACTCTTTGAAAATCCTAATTAGTGAAACTTAACAAACTTGCATACTTTCAAAACTAAATTATCTCATTAAAACTCATATTTATTTTTATCTTAATATGTGTCAACTAAGTCTTATCATGACAAGTGAGAATGAAATGAATTCGACTAAAATGAATTTGACTAAAATGTCATGGATAATGAGCTTATCATTTTATTGGGTATCTGGATATGGCATTAAACTATATCTTAATTAGTGAAAAGTGAAAATTGACATATGTACATAATTTGAAAAATATAAGACTAATTAGTTTGCATTTGGTACACCTATATGATGATATACTATTTACTTTGAATGTAAAATGATGTTGATTTTTCGGTTAGCGAAATATCATTGCACATGTTGTTTATGTTTTGTTACGTGTAAAGAAACTTCAAAGGTCCAGAAAAATCAACCAAACCCTAGTCTCGAAACAACGTTTTTTCAAAGCATAGCCTATCATCATTTTTTTAAATATTAAATATTAAGATATTACTCAATTATAAGTATAAAATAATATGGCTAGAATTGAACAGATATATAAACAAAATACTTTATATATAATACTTACTATTTTTTATTCGCTTAACTATTAGATAGAGAAGAAAATCTTAAGGAGTGAATTTGTACTTGTAGATTGACGATATATTTGGGTTTGAGTAGGGGCAGTCGTCTTTCAAAGAACTTCTTTAGGTGTGTTTGGGGAAGATGATCCAAAAATTTATAATTTTGATTTGAACAAGTAGGATATCTCGGACTACTGCGAAAAAGTAGTCTAATGTAGTAAGAATTAGATTTGGGTGACCTTCAAGGTTTTAGTAGTGCTTTCTCCTATGAGCCGAATAATATTTTTTTACTCAAAAATCCAAAAGGTACTTGTTAATGGGTTTGTATTTTTTAGTGGGTTTCCTATTTTTTAAAAATAGGTTGTCTGATTTTTAAAATAGGTTGCATGTTTTCTTAATTGGTCGGGTATGGTTTTTTAATGAGTTGTGTGTATTTGTAATGGAATTTATGCATGTGTAACAGTCTAAAATTGTTTTGGGCTTTATTAGTTAAATCATTTGTTAAGTGAATCTCTTGTGTTCCTTTTTTATTTTTGGTTTTTAAGGTCAATTTTGTGGGTTAATTGATGGATGCTTGTCAGCTTTGATTTATTTGGTGGATAAAATCTCCTCGATTTTTTTAGATTGTGTGCTCATGTAGGATTTTTTTGTCTCTGAAATAACTAGCGTTGTTTTTAATGTGAGGTTCCTTAGTTCTATTGCAGTTGGATATTTTCATTGTGAGGTTCTTTTAAATATTTAGTTATCGACCACATCTAACTGCTAATATTTTTATTTTAGCATTGTTACCATCTCGGGTGATAACATGTCTGCCTTTTGTGATTCTTAATTACCACTAGAGAACTTGAGAGAATTCTTGCCACATTTATGTCCAGCATGGTCCCTAAACTAATTATTCTCAAAAATATGTGGAGAAAATACACTGAAGTAATAATAGTTTTGTACAAACGATACATACCGAAATAATGTTTGTAAACATTCAGATTAGGGAATCTCCAAGTTGTTCAAAATAAGACCTTTCCACTTTGTTACTCACACAAAATTTTCTTTTAATGGTTCATCCAGCACGTCACATTATGCTCTAGAAACTAAGTAATATGAAGCATTGAGTGAAAAATTAATTACTTAATCTTCAATTCTATTCATTGTTTGACGACTACTCTATTTAGGTAATCCAACATTCTAAAATAAATTACAATAAAGAAAAAATTGTATATATTATACATACCTAAACAAATGTGACGGCTTGGAGAAACGGGGACCAATGATATATAAGCATATAATAATTTAATTTATTTCTCAATTTTGTTTTTATTTGATGATGTTTTTTTAGAAAAGTTTTAAAATAATAAACAACCATTATGTAAATTTACACAAATTAAGATAGATGATATTTCAATGAACTTCCAGCTAAATGATCATCTTTCAGCTTAAAGTGTGAAGTAATCTGGGATGTTTATAATTAGACATAATAATGATTAATAACATTTTATACTGTAATTCTTTTCTAGTAAATTCAATATACATATCCATCACTGGGAAATTTTGTTAAAAAGAACTACGGGGAGGGGGGCGTTAAAAACGTCTCTAATGATAACTTTACATTATATATGTCGTTACTAGAATTTAATGAATTTGCAAAAAAAAAAATTTACAAGTAATCTGGGATGTTACTATATAAAAGTTGGAAAAATGTTGATTTTACAAACAGATTCCGATGTGTTAGAAATGAGTAGTATTACTATGCCTATATTCATACTAAGCGTTTACTTGATTTTATTGATGATAATAGGGATAAGTCTGAGGTTCGAAATGATATTTATACTAACAATGAAAATGAATGCAATGATGATGAAGATAAATCTGATAAGGATTGTGTTTGTGAGTCTTATGATAATGACAATGATTTATCATATGAAGATAGTGTTAATGGATTAAGTGATAATTATGACTTCTTATTTGATGATAACGTGGATGGAGATGTTCAAAATGAAATATTGGGTATTAAGAAAGGTGGTAAGGGTATGTGTTTTGGTGAGGAATTTCAAACAGGTGACGAGGAGTTATGATATGATCTTTATGAAAATTTGGACATTTTTTATGGCTTTGATGAGAAAAATCTTGATGTTTACACTAGAGATTTAGGCCTGATCTTGAAACCTTTGATCCAAACTTTTATATTGGTATGATATTTGCAAACAAGAAAAATTTGAGGGTAGAAATTAAACATCATGGTTACAAGAATTGTACAAAATTAAAGACATAGAAAAATTATAAGATTAGAGTAAGGGTGAAGCGCATTACTTCAACTCATTTGGTTAATAATGGAATCCAAGTTTAAGTACACAAGTTATTTTCATATCAAAACTTATGAGACTAATGATATATGTGCTAAAGTTGTGGATCACGAACAACCCGCCTCCACTTACCTTAGCCAAATTTACTTAGAGACTTTAAGGCTAAATATGGAGATGAAAATTGTTAAATTCATGATGTTGGTGCACAAAAGATACAATGTCAACCTTGCCAAAAAAACAAGTGTATAACACATTCAGGAAAGAAGGGTTTCTAATAAATGGATAGTATAAATGCCAATATAAAAGATTCACGATTACTATGCAGTGTTATTATTTAGAAATCTAGGATCGACTATCTTTCTAGAAACTGAAGAAATTGATGCACAAGGGAATGGGAGATTCAAGAGGTTCTAATGTTATTTTGAAAGTTTGATGCAGGGTTTAATAGCGTGTATAATTATTTTTGGGACTTGATGGTTGCCACTTTACAGGACCAAATCCTGGTGTAATTCAAACTATTGTGAGAATTGATGTTAACAATAGCATATATCCTGTGATATATGTTGTTGTTAAGAAGGAGCATAAAGACACATGGTCATGGTTTTTGCAACTTATAGTCGAAGATCTCAGTATATTTGACCAAGAAAACTGGATGCTTATCACTTATATACAATAGAGTGTATGATCTTCGCTCCAAAATATCACATATTACAAATTTTTGAAATTGATTTCCGATTATATACTCAATAACATCACAAGTCTACATGTAAACATCATTTATTATTTCACATTATTCATTTCAACTAAAAGCTCACATTATTCAGCTAATACCTTAACTTCACTATAAATATCATATAACTTGGACTAGACCTTCAACTTATCTGTAATAGGTTTTAAATTTTGATGTTTTTCCACCACTGCACAAGGTTTATTCATATTCTAAATTATTTCAAAATGACTTACACTGTATAGAATCATGAAAGATGAATTCTTTTAATTAATTGTTAAGATGAACTATGAACTTTATCATTAATCATAAAGTAAGAAGAGACTCTCTTCATCTAAAATAGCCTCTCTTTTTTCACATTCGGTAACTTTCTTAAATATCCATAAGTAAAACATATCCTTAACTCGATTCTTCAACACTTCTTTACTTTCATCAACATTTCCGAAACTAGTAGGTTGATTATACGACAATAATAGCTTCTTAAGTTTGTTGCGTAAATGAGTCTCGATAGTACCAATATCTTGAATTCTTCCCACTTGATATTTAAAATCTCGCACTTCACTTAAAGCTAATCTGTTCGAACATGTGATATAAATCGAGAATATACAATCTTTATGACGTGGAGCATATCATAAGAGAATCCCATGTGTTAAAACTTCTACTTGAAAGCTAAAAACTTTCAATTTTATCAATAGAAGATTCTTTGCTTAGGCAAATAAAAATATATATCATCAAAATACAGAACCACAAATATGTGTAAGTAATAAAATCATACACACAAAACTTTTTTTGGTACAAGATACATCTCCGGTGCAGACTTAGCAATTGTCGCCCTCTCTTGAACAAAACAAAAGAAAAAAATAATACCAACAATAGAAATGTATACAAAAGTTATTAAACAAAAGAAGCTTATCTCTATAGAAATAGCTCTTAACCTTTTCAAGCTCAATTAAAAAAATTGTACCACTCAAACCGAGAAAATGATAATACAAACCAAAAATTTAATGGTTTAATGAAGTTAATGGTTTAACAAAAAAGAATTAAAAAAATTTAAAAAAAAAATCAAAGAAGGGTAAAATGGTTAAGTATCTTCTATAATTTATGATTTAAATAGGAAGATTAGTGATTTAAATTGAATGAACAATCCAGATGTCAATATCTGAGAACTAACCTACTTTCTCATAATTTAATTGGAAATTTTCCCAATATACAATCCAAGTTTGCTAAGAGTCTTCAAAGAATCAAAGCACAAGATTATATTAGGTTGCTTTATAAAAAATATGGAACAAGAAAACCATGTTTTCAAAAATTGTTTAATTATTTAATATATCACATTAACATATGAATTATGATACGTTTTAAGATCAAAATGTTAGAAATAAAAGATTGATATTCATATCAAAAAGTGATAGTTACTGGAAATTCAATATCAAGTCAAATCATGACGCTAAATAACCAAAACATTTCTTCAATGACTTTTAAAAAAATATATATATCAAATTTATCTACTTCTTTTTGCTTGATCCTTTCATACACTACATTAGAGGGTATGTTAATTTTCTTCCACAAGTTATACAAATTGGACTACTTTGTGATTGATTATCAATGTCAAAAGAAGTCAAGCAGCTAGAAATAGAACATATGGATAATATATGAAAATTTATCCTAACAAGTGCCTCAAATCCTTGTTAGATAAGAGGTTTTATCATCTAAAACCAAAAAAACATGTCAAATATTTGTAGATTAAAATACTTACCAGATTAATTATAATAAATGCTCTATTTTCTTGAAATATCATGACAAACTATCATTTTATTGTAAATTATATAACACTCGCAGAAAAGAATATAATCTTAAAAAGAAGAATACAAATTATTTTTGTGTAAATTATATAGCATTACATTCTATTTAAAAAAATGCTAAAATCTAATCCCATATTTTGTACTTGTAATCCCATATTCAATAACTTAATGAAATAGCCAAACTTGATAAAGTATATTCATTTTCGTGAAAATATATTTAGTCTATCATCTTCTATATTGATTAGGTTTCATCAATGAAGTCAACCATCTCAAGGAAAAAAGTTCATATATTGCTACAAAATGGTTTTTCACATGTATTTCTTAAAAACAAAATAATCACACATATATATATATATATATATACATATATATATATATATATATATATATATTATGTATATATTTGTACGAATGTTTTGTTTTTCCTATAGTAAAATATAGGTTATTTTGTATAATATAACAACTTATAGTGAAATTCATTCAAAATAAAAAATTAATTTTGAGGCCTATAATGCAATTTTCACATCATGTAGAGAATTATAGTTCAATTTAGTTGTATTTTTTGTACAAGTAATCTGAGAAAAATCCATTGGAAAATATAGAACATAAGATATATCACATACATTAATTAAAAGAACTTTATAGGAGTTTCACCTTACAAGTTTCACTACTATAGTTCATTTAAAAAAAATATAAGTTGTAAATTCACCATTAGGTTTAGAGGCCAAACATTTCTCGTTTTCTCCTAACAAGAAGAGTGAAGTGTAGTGCGTTAGCCGAAAGTGGTTAGCCTGGGTAGGGTTTATGCCGCTCTCTGTGGTGGTAAAAGTGTTGGTGCAAGTAAACTGAGTTTTTATTTTTTTATCACTTTTTTCCTTTTCATATATGAAAAATGGTTGTATTTTTAAATTTTTCTTGAATTAATTGAATTGTTGTAACTTTATTTAATTTTGTAATATTTTCAAATAGGGAAACTATTTTATTCATAGTCTAAAGACAAGGACTGTAGCAAAATTTAAAAAATCTTTCTCAACTCAATATAAACACAATATAATTTTGGTTCGTCAACAAAAAAAAATACAGTAAACAATAATAAATTTTAATTTATTTGTAGAAATTATAAATTTATAATCAAATTAAAGTAATCTAAATTAATTTTAATCAAACAAAATTAAAAATTAAAATACATTACAATTTGATATAAAAGTAAGATATGGTAAAGAGTATCATAAAGAGTGTACAAAAGAACAAAGATGAAGACCTAGTAGTGTAAGAATGGAAGTTTTTTGTGAGATTAGTATATAGTCCAACATGTTGGACTCTAGGGTTTATAAAATTTGGATCAAATGTGAATATAAGGTAAGAGTATATAGTGGATTGGAAATTTATTTTACCATTTTTTGGATCGGGTTTTTTTATCCAATACTTCGATTATTATAACAAAACACATGTTATTAGATTAATAAGATAATTACTTTTATAATAAATAAAAGTAAATTTATAAAACAGAAGGTTAATAAATAAATTTCTTGAAGATTTTATTTAAATACATGGAAAATAAAACTAAATATAGGAAATAATAACAAATAGAGTCTCAAATAATTATTAATTTCATATTTATACTTAGTTTTTATTTCTTTATAAATAAATTTAGAAAAATATTAATTTAAACTTATTTCCTTTTCCATATATTGATAAAGGAGTATTTAATATTACTTAAACATTTTTCTAAATAAATTTAATAATCTATCCATTAATATTATATAAACATTTATGTTTTCACCAATAAAGGTGTATAATGAAGAAATGTATATTTATAAAGTGGAAAATCATTAAATAATTTACTTAATTCTTGTGTTTAAAAAAATGACTAACAAAGTTGAATGTAGGGAATAATAATAAAAAATAATCAAATAAATATTAATATCCATGTATATACTTATTTTTTATTTTTATATAAAAAATAACAAAAAGTTATTTATTTGAACTTATTTCTTGATATATATATATATATATATATATATATATATATATATATATATATATATATATATATATATATATATATATATATATATAATAATCCATCATATCTCATCTCCTCTATATTAATTCACAAATTACTTCACCATTATGGCAACGGGTTCACTAAAGTTATGTTTGTTGGAGGTTGTTGTGGACACAATTAGTGCCGGAGGTAGCCGTAAAGATAGAGGTTATGGTAAGCTATTTGGTTAATATCACCAAATAAATATAATATATTAAAAATATATATTGTACATAAGGATAGCTTAGGTATAAAAATTAGGTGAGATGATATTGAAAAGTATTTAGTTCAGTGATGTATATAAGTAGAATAAAAACATATGGATTATAAAAAGATAATTATGAGTCTTAACCATGAGTTTCTTTGTCATTTACCCAATTTAAAATATGAACTTAAGGAACAGATTTTGGTTTTTTGTTGAAAATACTAAGAGGATTTTAGGGAAATTAATATTTTTTAATTCATAATATTTATATAAAGACATATATTATGTTAAAATTATACAATAGGTCTTATTGGTAATGATTTTTGAAGTTAATGTTTTTTGAAGTTAATGATATTATAAGTATTTTTAATACATATGATAATATATACAAATAAAACTAATTGAATTAAATCGAAATAAAATTTAGTTGTTGGAAATGTCAAGTGAGAATTTGGAAAATTAAAATAACAGGGTTAAATAATTATACAATTTTTGTTATCTAAGTGGTAAATAGAACTATTTTCGCAGAGTTACGGACTACGACCCTTTATGAATTCTCCCGACACCCTCTTCACTTATAACTCATTATATGTAAGTAAGAAATATTTTTATACATTACGCAAATTAAAATACAATACAATATTTATTTTTTATTTTTACATAAAAAATAACAAAAAGTTATTTATTTGAACTTATTTCTTGATATATATATATCATATCTCATCTCCTCTATATTAATTCACAAATTACTTCACCATTCTGGCATCGTGTTCCCTAAATTTATGTTTGTTGGAGGTTGTTGTGGGCACAATAAGAGCTGGAGGTAGCAGAAGATAGAGGTTGTGGTAAGATATTTGGTTAATATTACCAAATAAATATAATATATTAAAATATATATATTGTACATAAGGATAGTTTAGGTATAAAAATGAGGTAGGATGTTATTGAAAAGTATTTAGTTTAGGGATGTAGTTTAGTTTAGTTTAGTGATGTATAATATGTATTATAAAAATATATATTATACAATAGCTTATCTAACCATGAGATTCTTTGTCATTTACCCAATTTAAAATATGCACTTACGAAACATATTTTGTTTTTTTTTTCAAAATACTAAGAGGATTTTAGGGAAACTCCAGATTTTTTAATTCACAATATTTCTACATAGACATATATTATCTTAAAATTATACAATAGGTCTTATTGTTAATGATTTTTAAAGTTAATTTTATTTGAAGTTAATGATATTATAAGTATTTTTAATACATACGATAATATATACAATTAAACTAATTGAATTAAATCGAAATAAAAATTTAATTGTTGGAAATGTCAAGTGAGAATTTGGAAAATTAAAATAATATGGTTAAATAATTATACAATTTTTGTTATCTACGTGGTAAATAGAATTATTTTCGCAGAATTACGGACTACGCCCCTTTATGAATTCCCCCCGGCACCCTCTTCACTTATAACTCATTATATGTAAGTAAGAAATATTGTTTATATAATTGCATATTAATGTATATTCTTTTTCATCATATTCAATCCAAACTAGCAAAGTGAAAATTTAATAAATATAAAACTCTACTATTCATTCTTCATTTACTATCCTCACCATCAATACCTATTGCTAGAATAGTATTTATATGTACGTGTTTTGTTCAATGGAGGAGTCCTCAGCCGATTTACGTATCCTTATATTGGTTACGTTTTGGAATCCATGTATCTTCAAACTTGTTAAATAAACGGTTGGATATCTAGGGGGAACATTTTATTGATGACAATATGTATGGCCTATAAATGGTTAAATAGGATACTTAAAGACTTACGCATAGTAAAAAACTTTACCAAGACACATTATTAGTTGGAATTATAATCGTATATATATAAAAATTCGTATACGGAATTTATCGAATACTATGGGTTATGCTAGGTTCATATAATAAAAGTCTGGTAAAAATTTATGCAAAACTATATGTATATACTATGTAAAGAATAAGCTATACAGAGTACATAAGTATATTATAGTGGTTTGAACCCACGAGGGTCTAATACACCATCTAAGGTACGTTGCCTTGGTAGTTTGTTAAAAGGTAAAAAAAACCTATAGTTTTAATATTGCACAATAAATCCCTATACAATGCAAAAACTGCATGATAGGTCCCTATGGTTTATGCAAAATTGTACCAGTTTTTTATACTATATAAAAATTGTATCATATGTCCCTGTTAGATAATATGATGGAATAAATATTATAATTATTATTATAGTTTATTTGGGTGGAATATAATATACATTTTGAATCTTATATCGGCTGTATATTATTAAAATATTAGATACAAGGGTGACTTTATGATGACTAAAAATAAATTATTGAGATCTCTGTTCTTTCCATTCTTATTTTATGTTGGAGATATATTCCACCATTGATATCACCAAACATACCAGGTTATAGGTTCACCTTGTACAACCATCAAGATAAGTATCAAAATTCCACCATTCGTGTATTTGTATAGGTCATGTGTTTATGGAATGAATGCCACTTGACAAAGAAGAAAATAAAGAGAAATGGAAGTAGAAATGGAGGTACCCCTTTGAATCTGCTGAAAAATGAGATGATGTCCCTCTCAATCGCTGGAGAAAAAGATACTTGGAAAAACAATCGTGAGATTCACAGCACATTCAATCATTGCGTCCCTCATAGTAAATTGAAGCATTTAATTCCGAAATCGGTACTCATAGTCAACAACTTCTAAAACATGTATGGAAAAATATGGGTAGCCTATAGGATGCTCGAGAAAGCCCCAATTTAACTAGCCGATGGGGGGTTTGATTGGGAAATTGTGGGACGAGAAACCACAATACCCCAAAACCATGCCCAAAGGAGTACGAATATCGAAGAAATGACCAAATTAGAGAAGGTCTGGATCAATAGAGATGGAGAGAACGTGCCGACCAACCTTCAAAAATGAACCTAAAACTTGGAGGATACTCGACAAATATATTACATAAATACTCGTGCCACCAATTATCTCTCTATTTTACGGTTTATCTATTTCCGATGTGCACATACATAACGTCTAGAAATATATGGTGTTCATTAGAGAATACAAAACTTCTTATTGCCGGGTCTTTCCATCAATAATTGAATTCCCAACTAGAGGTACACTCTATCAAAAGTTTTTCCCAAGTTACACATCAATTGTGAGGCAACAAATTACTCACTCTTTAACATTCACCAAAAAGAAGGAGATAGTGTATAATACTTCGTATGTCAGTTATTCGTAGCATCTTGTAATATTTGAGATATAAACAGCGCTAAGGTTTATCTTGCTTTCACTCAAGGCCTAACAAACTATGAGTTTCAAATTTAATTATAATATCACACACATTCCAACCTCTTGGAAATCATGGTGTATGTCCATATTTTCATTAAAGCGTAAGAAGAAAAAGTGTAGGTTGAAAAGCCTTCTACGAGGAACTTCCCTCGTGGATTGAAAGATACAAAACCCATTGCTGGCAAGTTATCAAGTACGAGAATGGGAAAATTTCCCCCTATACAGAAGAGTAACTTAGGTAGAAGAATATGTACCTACATAGCGTACCTTAAGGGAGGGGTTTTCTCGATAAGCATCCACCGAAGACTTCTATCACACAAGGCACTGCCGACCCTGTGCTCATCTTATACATCCTTTGCAGCGAATACTATAGCAGGGGGACTTGAAAGGTGTCCAATAAATAAATAAAAGAAAGAATCGTATAAACAAATTACAAATCAAATTAATGTTGGTACCCTATTTAAATTACGATATCCAATTTAACAATCAAGACACATGTATGTTAGCATACATGTATGATTAGTTATTTGGAAATGTGAATCCATTTACCACATTATCATTGAGAAAACCATTCTCAACAATTAGGATTTCACTTTCTACACACCAAACATATTCCTTAATTACAAGCTTACTTCATTTGCATTGTTCATTAATTTTTCCTACTAATCACCTATGTTTGCATACAATTCTAAATGTGTTTTATATCAATCCCTAAAGTCCACTATTTACTATCATAGATTCATCAAAAGTATGCTTAAAGGGACATTTAAAATCTTTTACAGTCAAACGCAACTCCGAAAATTATTTTATTGAAAGCAAATAAAACATATAACACATAAAAACTGGGATGGGGCAACGAACCCCACCCCAAACTCAAAAATGAGTCGTGTCCCCACGACTCGAAAAGACTCAAAGCAATAAAATAATCTACACTAAATGAGAAGGGATAGAAACGTATCTTAACAAGCGCGAGGCTGGTTGTCGGTGTTGCGTCCCTGAACTTTATCTCGCGTCTAGACATCGTAAGTTGTGCTTTGAACAAATAAAGTTCAACTTGTTTGTAACGTTTCCCAAAATAGCGCACCTCGTATCCTGATTCTCTTCCAACACCTTGATTTTCGATTCCAACTCATTATCGGTTCATTTTCTTCCTCACTTTCAGGTTCCTCAATCACTTCTCTCTTCTTAGGATTAGCTTTAATTTTTAACCTCTTCAGTCTTGTGTTTGTAACGCGAATTAGGAATCTCAATAGCTTGTTCTTGAACAGTACCAAAAGTGTTTCTGTTTCTTGGAGAATTCCTTCGATAAGTACACATGAAAACGGTTCTGATAAGCATCACTTTCCACCCCAAACTCAAAACTTCAAATAGTGAGAAGCTAAGGCTTAGAACTTTGATGTTCTGAGGCTTAAGACTTGAAGATTATGGTGGAATATGAGATGGGTAAAGGCTAATTGATGTGGGGGAAGAGGGAATTGGATTTAATTTGAAGCTTGGATGAAAAACAATTGAACAAAAGTGGGAACTCCATGGTGATTTGGATAGGAGATGAATTGAGTGTATGTTATTGTGGTGAAAGAGGGTAGGATTTGATGATTGTGTGGTTGTAGATGATGATTTTCAGGAAATTTTGGGTTTTGCGAGTGTTTTTGGAGGCTGGTTCGAAGAAAGAGGTGAAAATCTAGGGCTAAAAAGCTGAAAATTGACTTGTCACAGAAGAAACCGGGTACCTGCATTTGCAAATGCGGGGCCCCAGTTTCGCATCGCTGTGTCGACGCGAAAAAGTAATTTTTTTTTTTTTTAATAACCCAAAAAGCAGCCAAAACGCGGGACCCAAAACGCGGGGTCAGAGAAATGCCCTTCGAAACCTGGTTCCCGCATTTGCAAATAAATTGTGAGGCAACAAATTACTCACTCTTTAACATTCACCAAAAAGAAGGAGATAGTGTATAATACTTCGTATGTCAGTTATTCGTAGCATCTTGTAATATTTGAGATATAAACAGCGCTAAGGTTTATCTTGCTTTCACTCAAGGCCTAACAAACTATGAGTTTCAAATTTAATTATAATATCACACACATTACAACCTCTTGGAAATCATGGTGTATGTCCATATTTTGATTAAAGCGTAAGAAGAAAAAGTGTAGGTTGAAAAGCCTTATACGAGGAACTTCCCTCGTGGATTGAAAGATACAAAACCCATTGCTGGCAAGTTATCAAGTACGAGAATGGGAAAATTTCCCCCTATACAGAAGAGTAACTTAGGTAGAAGAATATGTACGTACATAGCGTACCTTAAGGGAGGGGTTTTCTCAATAAGCATCCACCGAAGACTTCTATCGCACAAGGCACTGCCGACCCTGTGCTCATCTTATACATCCTTTGCAGCGAATACTATAGCAGGGGGACTTGAAAGGTGTCCAATAAATAAATAAAAGAAAGAATCGTATAAACAAATTACAAATCAAATTAATGTTGGTACCCTATTTAAATTACGATATCAAATTTAACAATCAAGACACATGTATGTTAGCATACATGTATGATTAGTTATTTGGAAATGTGAATCCATTTACCACATTATCATTGAGAAAACCATTCTCAACAATTAGGATTTCACTTTCTACACACCGAACATATTCCTTAATTACAAGCTTACTTCATTTGCATTGTTCATTAATTTTTCCTACTAATCACCTATGTTTGCATACAATTCTAAATGTGTTTTATATCAATCCCTAAAGTCCACTATTTACTATCATAGATTCATCAAAAGTATGCTTAAAGGGACATTTAAAATCTTCTACAGTCAAACGCAACTCCGAAAATTATTTTATTGAAAGCAAATAAAACATATAACACATAAAAACTGGGATGGGGCAACGAACCCCACCCCAAACTCAAAAATGAGTCGTGTCCCCACGACTCGAAAAGACTCAAAGCAATAAAATAATCTACACTAAATGAGAAGGGATAGAAACGTATCTTAACAAGCGCGAGGCTGGTTGTCGGTGTTGCGTCCCTGAACTTTATCTCGCGTCTAGACATCGTAAGTTGTGCTTTGAACAAATAAAGTTCAACTTGTTTGTAACGTTTCCCAAAATAGCGCACCTCGTATCCTGATTCTCTTCCAACACCTTGATTTTCGATTCCAACTCATTATCGGTTCATTTTCTTCCTCACTTTCAGGTTCCTCAATCACTTCTCTCTTCTTAGGATTAGCTTTAATTATTAACCTCTTCAGTCTTGTGTTTGTAACGCGAATTAGGAATCTCAATAGCTTGTTCTTGAACAGTACCAAAAGTGTTTCTGTTTCTTGGAGAATTCCTTCGATAAGTACACATGAAAACGGTTCTGATAAGCATCTCTTTCCACCCCAAACTCAAAACTTCAAATAGTGAGAAGCTAAGGCTTAGAACTTTGATGTTCTGAGGCTTAAGACTTGAAGATTATGGTGGAATATGAGATGGGTAAAGGCTAATTGATGTGGGGGAAGAGGGAATTGGATTTAATTTGAAGCTTGGATGAAAAACAATTGAACAAAAGTGGGAACTCCATGGTGATTTGGATAGGAGATGAATTGAGTGTATGTTATTGTGGTGAAAGAGGGTAGGATTTGATGATTGTGTGGTTGTAGATGATGATTTTCAGGAAATTTTGGGTTTTGCGAGTGTTTTTGGAGGCTGGTTCGAAGAAAGAGGTGAAAATCTAGGGCTAAAAAGCTGAAAATTGACTTGTCACAGAAGAAACCGGGTACCTGCATTTGCAAATGCGGGGCCCCAGTTTCGCATCGCTGTGTCGACGCGAAAAAGTAATTTTTTTTTTTTTTAATAACCCAAAAAGCAGCCAAAACGCGGGACCCAAAACGCGGGGTCAGAGAAATGCCCTTCGAAACCTGGTTCCCGCATTTGCAAATAAATTGTGAGGCAACAAATTACTCACTCTTTAACATTCACCAAAAAGAAGGAGATAGTGTATAATACTTCGTATGTCAGTTATTCGTAGCATCTTGTAATATTTGAGATATAAACAGCGCTAAGGTTTATCTTGCTTTCACTCAAGGCCTAACAAACTATGAGTTTCAAATTTAATTATAATATCACACACATTACAACCTCTTGGAAATCATGGTGTATGTCCATATTTTGATTAAAGCGTAAGAAGAAAAAGTGTAGGTTGAAAAGCCTTATACGAGGAACTTCCCTCGTGGATTGAAAGATACAAAACCCATTGCTGGCAAGTTATCAAGTACGAGAATGGGAAAATTTCCCCCTATACAGAAGAGTAACTTAGGTAGAAGAATATGTACCTACATAGCGTACCTTAAGGGAGGGGTTTTCTCAATAAGCATCCACCGAAGACTTCTATCGCACAAGGCACTGCCGACCCTGTGCTCATCTTATACATCCTTTGCAGCGAATACTATAGCAGGGGGACTTGAAAGGTGTCCAATAAATAAATAAAAGAAAGAATCGTATAAACAAATTACAAATCAAATTAATGTTGGTACCCTATTTAAATTACGATATCAAATTTAACAATCAAGACACATGTATGTTAGCATACATGTATGATTAGTTATTTGGAAATGTGAATCCATTTACCACATTATCATTGAGAAAACCATTCTCAACAATTAGGATTTCACTTTCTACACACCAAACATATTCCTTAATTACAAGCTTACTTCATTTGCATTGTTCATTAATTTTTCCTACTAATCACCTATGTTTGCATACAATTCTAAATGTGTTTTATATCAATCCCTAAAGTCCACTATTTACTATCATAGATTCATCAAAAGTATGCTTAAAGGGACATTTAAAATCTTCTACAGTCAAACGCAACTCCGAAAATTATTTTATTGAAAGCAAATAAAACATATAACACATAAAAACTGGGATGGGGCAACGAACCCCACCCCAAACTCAAAAATGAGTCGTGTCCCCACGACTCGAAAAGACTCAAAGCAATAAAATAATCTACACTAAATGAGAAGGGATAGAAAACGTATCTTAACAAGCACGAGGCTGGTTGTCGGTGTTGCGTCCCTGAACTTTATCTCGCGTCTAGACATCGTAAGTTGTGCTTTGAACAAATAAAGTTCAACTTGTTTGTAACGTTTCCCAAAATAGCGCACCTCGTATCCTGATTCTCTTCCAACACCTTGATTTTCGATTCCAACTCATTATCGGTTCATTTTCTTCCTCACTTTCAGGTTCCTCAATCACTTCTCTCTTCTTAGGATTAGCTTTAATTTTTAACCTCTGCAGTCTTGTGTTTGTAACACGAATTAGGAATCTAAATAGCTTGTTCTTGAACAGTACCAAAAGTGTTTCTGTTTCTTGGAGAATTCCTTCGATAAGTACACATGAAAACGGTTCTGATAAGCATCTCTTTCCACCCCAAACTCAAAACTTCAAATAGTGAGAAGCTAAGGCTTAGAACTTTGATGTTCTGAGGCTTAAGACTTGAAGATTATGGTGGAATATGAGATGGGTAAAGGCTAATTGATGTGGGGGAAGAGGGAATTGGATTTAATTTGAAGCTTGGATGAAGAACAATTGAACAAAAGTGGAAACTCCATGGTGCTTTGGATAGGAGATGAATTGAGTGTATGTTATTGTGGTGAAAGAGGGTAGGATTTGATGATTGTGTGGTTGTAGATGATGATTTTCAGGAAATTTTGGGTTTTGCGAGTGTTTTTGGAGGCTGGTTCGAAGAAAGAGGTGAAAATCTAGGGCTAAAAAGCTGAAAATTGACTTGTCACAGAAGAAACCGGGTACCTGCATTTGCAAATGCGGGGCCCCAGTTTCGCATCGCTGTGTCAACGCGAAAAAGTAATTTTTTTTTTTTTAATAACCCAAAAAGCAGCCAAAACGCGGGACCCAAAACGCGGGGTCAGAGAAATGCCCTTCGAAACCTGGTTCCCGCATTTGCAAATAAATTGTGAGGCAACAAATTACTCACTCTTTAACATTCACCAAAAAGAAGGAGATAGTGTATAATACTTCGTATGTCAGTTATTCGTAGCATCTTGTAATATTTGAGATATAAACAGCGCTAAGGTTTATCTTGCTTTCACTCAAGGCCTAACAAACTATGAGTTTCAAATTTAATTATAATATCACACACATTACAACCTCTTGGAAATCATGGTGTATGTCCATATTTTGATTAAAGCGTAAGAAGAAAAAGTGTAGGTTGAAAAGCCTTATACGAGGAACTTCCCTCGTGGATTGAAAGATACAAAACCCATTGCTGGCAAGTTATCAAGTACGAGAATGGGAAAATTTCCCCCTATACAGAAGAGTAACTTAGGTAGAAGAATATGTACCTACATAGCGTACCTTAAGGGAGGGGTTTTCTCAATAAGCATCCACCGAAGACTTCTATCGCACAAGGCACTGCCGACCCTGTGCTCATCTTATACATCCTTTGCAGCGAATACTATAGCAGGGGGACTTGAAAGGTGTCCAATAAATAAATAAAAGAAAGAATCGTATAAACAAATTACAAATCAAATTAATGTTGGTACCCTATTTAAATTACGATATCAAATTTAACAATCAAGACACATGTATGTTAGCATACATGTATGATTAGTTATTTGGAAATGTGAATCCATTTACCACATTATCATTGAGAAAACCATTCTCAACAATTAGGATTTCACTTTCTACACACCAAACATATTCCTTAATTACAAGCTTACTTCATTTGCATTGTTCATTAATTTTTCCTACTAATCACCTATGTTTGCATACAATTCTAAATGTGTTTTATATCAATCCCTAAAGTCCACTATTTACTATCATAGATTCATCAAAAGTATGCTTAAAGGGACATTTAAAATCTTCTACAGTCAAACGCAACTCCGAAAATTATTTTATTGAAAGCAAATAAAACATATAACACATAAAAACTGGGATGGGGCAACGAACCCCACCCCAAACTCAAAAATGAGTCGTGTCCCCACGACTCGAAAAGACTCAAAGCAATAAAATAATCTACACTAAATGAGAAGGGATAGAAAACGTATCTTAACAAGCACGAGGCTGGTTGTCGGTGTTGCGTCCCTGAACTTTATCTCGCGTCTAGACATCGTAAGTTGTGCTTTGAACAAATAAAGTTCAACTTGTTTGTAACGTTTCCCAAAATAGCGCACCTCGTATCCTGATTCTCTTCCAACACCTTGATTTTCGATTCCAACTCATTATCGGTTCATTTTCTTCCTCACTTTCAGGTTCCTCAATCACTTCTCTCTTCTTAGGATTAGCTTTAATTTTTAACCTCTGCAGTCTTGTGTTTGTAACACGAATTAGGAATCTAAATAGCTTGTTCTTGAACAGTACCAAAAGTGTTTCTGTTTCTTGGAGAATTCCTTCGATAAGTACACATGAAAACGGTTCTGATAAGCATCTCTTTCCACCCCAAACTCAAAACTTCAAATAGTGAGAAGCTAAGGCTTAGAACTTTGATGTTCTGAGGCTTAAGACTTGAAGATTATGGTGGAATATGAGATGGGTAAAGGCTAATTGATGTGGGGGAAGAGGGAATTGGATTTAATTTGAAGCTTGGATGAAGAACAATTGAACAAAAGTGGGAACTCCATGGTGCTTTGGATAGGAGATGAATTGAGTGTATGTTATTGTGGTGAAAGAGGGTAGGATTTGATGATTGTGTGGTTGTAGATGATGATTTTCAGGAAATTTTGGGTTTTGCGAGTGTTTTTGGAGGCTGGTTCGAAGAAAGAGGTGAAAATCTAGGGCTAAAAAGCTGAAAATTGACTTGTCACAGAAGAAACCGGGTACCTGCATTTGCAAATGCGGGGCCCCAGTTTCGCATCGCTGTGTCAACGCGAAAAAGTAATTTTTTTTTTTTTAATAACCCAAAAAGCAGCCAAAACGCGGGACCCAAAACGCGGGGTCAGAGAAATGCCCTTCGAAACCTGGTTCCCGCATTTGCAAATAAATTGTGAGGCAACAAATTACTCACTCTTTAACATTCACCAAAAAGAAGGAGATAGTGTATAATACTTCGTATGTCAGTTATTCGTAGCATCTTGTAATATTTGAGATATAAACAGCGCTAAGGTTTATCTTGCTTTCACTCAAGGCCTAACAAACTATGAGTTTCAAATTTAATTATAATATCACACACATTACAACCTCTTGGAAATCATGGTGTATGTCCATATTTTGATTAAAGCGTAAGAAGAAAAAGTGTAGGTTGAAAAGCCTTATACGAGGAACTTCCCTCGTGGATTGAAAGATACAAAACCCATTGCTGGCAAGTTATCAAGTACGAGAATGGGAAAATTTCCCCCTATACAGAAGAGTAACTTAGGTAAAAGAATATGTACCTACATAGCGTACCTTAAGGGAGGGGTTTTCTCAATAAGCATCCACCGAAGACTTCTATCGCACAAGGCACTGCCGACCCTGTGCTCATCTTATACATCCTTTGCAGCGAATACTATAGCAGGGGGACTTGAAAGGTGTCCAATAAATAAATAAAAGAAAGAATCGTATAAACAAATTACAAATCAAATTAATGTTGGTACCCTATTTAAATTATGATATCAAATTTAACAATCAAGACACATGTATGTTAGCATACATGTATGATTAGTTATTTGGAAATGTGAATCCATTTACCACATTATCAATTAGAAAACCATTCTCAACAATTAGGATTTCACTTTCTACACACCAAACATATTCCTTAAGTACAAGCTTACTTCATTTGCATTGTTCATTAATTTTTCCTATTAATCACCTATGTTTGCATACAATTCTAAATGTGTTTTATATCAATCCCTAAAGTCCACTATTTACTATCATAGATTCATCAAAAGTATGCTTAAAGGGACATTTAAAATCTTCTACAGTCAAACGCAACTCCGAAAATTATTTTATTGAAAGCAAATAAAACATATAACACATACAAACTGGGATGGGGCAACGAACCCCACCCCAAACTCAAAAATGAGTCGTGTCCCCACGACTCGAAAAGACTCAAAGCAATAAAATAATCTACACTAAATGAGAAGGGATAGAAAACGTATCTTAACAAGCGCGAGGCTGGTTGTCGGTGTTGCGTCCCTGAACTTTATCTCGCGTCTAGACATCGTAAGTTGTGCTTTGAACAAATAAAGTTCAACTTGTTTGTAACGTTTCCCAAAATAGCGCACCTCGTATCCGTATTCTCTTCCAACACCTTGATTTTCGATTCCAACTCATTATCGGTTCATTTTCTTCCTCACTTTCAGGTTCCTCAATCACTTCTCTCTTCTTAGGATTAGCTTTAATTTTTAACCTCTTCAGTCTTGTGTTTGTAACGCGAATTAGGAATCTCAATAGCTTGTTCTTGAACAGTACCAAAAGTGTTTCTGTTTCTTGGAGAATTCCTTCGATAAGTACACATGAAAACGGTTCTGATAAGCATCTCTTTCCACCCCAAACTCAAAACTTCAAATAGTGAGAAGCTAAGGCTTAGAACTTTGATGTTCTGAGGCTTAAGACTTGAAGATTATGGTGGAATATGAGATGGGTAAAGGCTAATTGATGTGGGGGAAGAGGGAATTGGATTTAATTTGAAGCTTGGATGAAGAACAATTGAACAAAAGTGGGAACTCCATGGTGCTTTGGATAGGAGATGAATTGAGTGTATGTTATTGTGGTGAAAGAGGGTAGGATTTGATGATTGTGTGGTTGTAGATGATGATTTTCAGGAAATTCTGGGTTTTACGAGTGTTTTTGGAGGCTGGTTCGAAGAAAGAGGTGAAAATCTAGGGCTAAAAAGCTGAAAATTGACTTGTCACAGAAGAAACCGGATACCCGCATTTGCAAATGCGGGGCCCCAGTTTCGCATCGCTGTGTCGACGCGAAAAAGTAATTTTTTTTTTTTTAATAACTCAAAAAGCAGCCAAAACGCGGGGTCAGAGAAATGCCCTTCGAAACCTGGTTCCCGCATTTGCAAATGCGGGTACCCGGTTTTTCGTTAATGGCGCGAGCCAAGACGCACCAAAACGCAACCTCCCAAGACGCCGGGTCAGAGAATTTGGAAAAGTACAGCTCCGAAACCGGGTACCCGCATTTGCAAATGCGGGAACCCGGTTTACGTCGATGGCGCGAATCAAAACGCAGCAAAACGCAGTGGTGACGCAGCAAAACGCGGGACCCAAGATGCAGGGTCAGAAAGTTGGAATTTTTAGCTTTCGAAACTGGGTACCCACATTTGCGAATGCGGGTACCCGGTTTGCCCCTGGAACACCACAAATGCTTCTTCTATTTTCGCCCTTTTGACCCCAAACTCATGACCTTTTTATCCCTGAAATCATCGAAAACAACTACCCTTCCTCATTTCTTACTAATAAACACTAAATTAACGAAAATCAAACGAATTTAAACTACAAAAAATAAAAATTTAAACTAATATACAAGAAATGGCTTTTGTTTAGCGTCGTTAAGCTCGACGGGTTACCTCATTTATCAGTCATTCACATAACCTCACCAGCAGTGAGTGAGGTTATCAATATTTGCAACTCGGAATTTACAACCCTTAGCTTTTATTCCAACTAACTTATCTGAGATTACCTTAGCAACCACGAATGGTCCTAGCCAAGAGTTCTTTGATTCACATGTCTTTGAAGGAGGTTTAGGCTTTTTCATAGCAACTTCTTCGCCTACTTTGAACTCCTTTTTCTTTCTTTCCTTCTTAGGTTCCTTTGGAACCTTCGTGACACGTGTTTTCTCTTTCTTCTTCGCATGATTGAGTGGTGGATTTCTCTTAGGATTTGGAGGAACTTTGATCGGTGGTTTCTTTCTTAGTTCTTTTTCCTCCACCCCTAAGGTTTCCATAACACTAGTTGGCTCTTTCCTTACCGGTTCCATTACATCTATACGAAAACATTCTTCCTTGGAATCCGGAAACTTCATAGGTCTGAACACGTTAAACTTCATTTCCTCGTCTTGGATTCTCATAATCATTTCGCCGTTTTCTACATCAATCAAAGTACGCCCCGTGGCTAGGAATGGTCTTCCCAAAATAATGGGGACATTCCTATCCGCGTCGTAATCAAGTATAATGAAATCAGCGGGAAAAATTAACGTACCTGCCTTAACGAGGACATCTTCGATTCGGCCTTCTGGATGTGCAAGAGATCGATCCGCCATTTGCAAGACCATAGAAGTGGGTCTTGCTTCAATATTAAGCTTGTCAAAGATTGATTTGGGCATAAGATTTATGCTTGCACCCAAATCACATAGTGCTTTTCCTCTCCACTCATTACCAATAGATATCGGAATTGTAAAGCTCCCAGGATCAACTAACTTTGGAGGTAATTTACCTTGACAAATAGCACTACATTCCTCAGGGAGACCAATCATCTCATTATCACAATACGGCCTTTTGTTAGTGAGGGCTCGTTTCAAAAACTTAGCATACTTGGGTACATCTCGAATAGCTTCTAGCAACAGAATATTTATGCTAAGACCTCTTACCTTGTTAAAGAATTTTTGATAATCAGCCATATCACCCTTCTTTTGAACTCTCGATGGAAATGGTGGAGGAGGACGGTTTATTATAGCATCATCTTTCTTTTTCGGAATTTCATTAGATCTCTCCACTTCTTCCACTTCAACTTCTTTATCTTCATTCACCACCTATTTTTCTTTTCTAACTTCTTTTTCTTTCATAACCGGGAAAGGAGGTGGAGGAAGGTTCTTACCACTTCTGAGAGTAATAGCTTTACAGTCTTCGATTTGGATTGGATTCTCAGTATCGCTAGGGAGTTGCCCTTGTGGACATTGATTTAGCTGTTTATTTATCTGATTCATCTGATTCTGTAATAACTTCATGTTTGCTTCAGATGCTTGTTGACGTTCCATGGCTTGTGTCTGAAGAGCAATTAAACTTTCTACGGTTTTCTGAAGGGTAACTACACCTTCTTGCGGATAGGCAGATAAGGCTTTCTGATTCATTGTGTCATCGTAATTGTCTTGAGGAGCTTGTCTCTGAACATAATTTCCCAGATTTTGTCCTCCTTGATAATTATTTTGTGGTCTTGGATTGAAATTGTTACCTTGGGGGTGAGGCTGATATGCATATGTAGGATTGGCTGCCCCATTAGGATTTGAGTATTGAAACCCAGGATGGTTTCTGTTAGGTTGATATCCATTACCATTCGAATTAAAGTTACCTATGTTGGAGACAAACATCACGGATTCTTGGTTATTTTGACAATTTTCCCAACTATGATCATTAACACCGCAATACTCACATCCATATACCTCTTGTGCAACCTTTACCTCACCTCTTTTATTCGAAAAACCTTCTTTCACGGCTAGAGTAAGTTGTCTCAGTTGTTGTTCTAGTGTGGTTTGAATCTTTGTCTCTAGCGTAGGAAACTTTTCTTCGATATTAACATTATTGACTCCTCCTGTAACTGGTGTTCTTACTGAATTCCACCCAACTTCATTCTTGACTGTTCTTTCTAAAATGATTTTAACATGAGCGGGTTGAACTTGAAGGAAACCTGCACCACATAACATATCCAATTTCTCTCTCGAAGTCCCATCAAGGCCTCTGTAAAAGATTTTTAGCTGTTGTTGTTCTGAAAAGCCATGAGAGGGAACTCTACGTAACCACATCTGGAATCTTGTTCAGCTTTTACCCACAGTTTCATCATATTCTTGACGGAAATGCGTCAATTCTAATTCAGCATCTAACCTCATGTTACTTGGGTAATACCTGTCAAAGAAAGCAGTCTCTAATTGGTCCCAGTTTGTTATCTTCGTGGGATCTTGTGTATCATGCCATTCACTCGCTCCATCAACAACGAAAAATCGAAACACAGCATAATACATCTGTTCTCTTGAAACCCCTTGTGTGATGTAAGAATCACATATCTGCTTAAATTTCAGTACTGCTCTAATAGGATCTTCTCCTGGTCTACCACAAAAAATTCCAAAAGTTTGGAATTGAGCTAACATACCCGAATCTGGATGAAACCTCGGAACATTTATATCGGGAGCACCTACTCCTATAGCAGGAGCACGGAATGGAACTTCTGGTGGACCATTAGTAAACCAAGGATCTTGATTCATCACTATTTGAGCTTGTCCGTTATTGTTTTGTTGATTCTGAATATTAATGTCCTCCATTCTGTAAATTAATTCTTCTACTTCTAAGGATTCTTGTTCTCTCTTTCTCTTGTTAGCAAGTCTGATTAATGTTTCTGGATTACTAAGGATCGGAAGTGTTGGCTCTAGATCCTTAAAGAGTCTCCTTCGCATACACCAAACCTAAAAACCTGAGAAAACTAAACAAGCAAAAAGCGTAAAACTGATAAAAACAAATATAAAAATAAATGCAACTATCACTAAAGGATAAACACCGTGGTCACACGCTACCGTCCCCGGCAGCGGCGCCAAAAACTTGGTGGTCCTTTGTGTGTTCTAAAATAAATGCAATAAATAATCAAACCACAACCGCAAGTGTACGGTTGTCCCAAGTAATATAGTTGATAAAACAGATTCGTTCCAAGGACGGGATGGTGGATCACAATGCTTATCAAGTAATGATTGGTTGTACTTATGAAGGCAAATAAAATTAATATGATTGATTGTTTGTTTTGTATTAATCCTAAGTATGAAAGACTAATGCGAAAAGGTAAATAAATAACTAAGATAAAGGTAAAACACAAGTATGAGCAGGTAGTACTTGAGAGACGCAAGGGTTTTCCTAACTATCATTCATTTCATACATTGTTTCAGGGACAAATTGGTTAATTTGTATTGGTCGGGATTCTATATTCTCCTTACCCCCGTCAGGGTGGACTAAAGAGCAACTTTCAAGTGCTACAAACCCCTTCAGGGTGATTATAGTCCACTCTCAAGTGATTAACTCTAAATTACCCAATAGGTCATAGGTTTAATTAAGCTCGTCAGAGTCAAATAATTTCTAACCTACATTCGTTAACTAGTTCGGTACCTAAACCCCCCGTCAAGGTGATCCAATCTCCACTAATTGGAATAGCCTAGATACTAAGTCATATCATTGGTTAATTACGTCAATAATAGTAATTAAAATGCAAATTAAAGAAAAATACGAATTACCTAATTTGATTTAAATAATAAATATCCCAAATCCAAATGTATAGAATGAAATCAAATTGGGATTAACCCATTATGCGTTCTCAAGCACTAATAAATGTTTAGCTCATATTAATTGAAAGAAAAACTAAATTAAAAGTAAAGGAATTCATATTTGATTACAAATAAAAGATAAAAGAAACCTAATTTCCGGAATTGGAATGACTGAGAACGGAGCTATAGACCCACTCCAGCTCTGTCAGCCTCTTCTTCCTTCCTTCTGTTGCTTCTCTCTGATGTTTTTAATTGTAAAGAATGAATTGTATGAAAAATAGAAGTCAAAGGCTACTTTTATAAGTGTAAAAACGGATTAGGGCTTGGACCTAATAATAAAACACTAATTAAATGTCCAAGCCCAAATTCTAAGCCCAAAATCCCGTAACTGCTGATACACCTTCACTAAAACGGCTTTTCCCGCTTCGTTATGACTCTGATTGACCTCATTCCAGTTGCTAAAGTTCCGTAACTCGATAAGGAAAGTTTTCTTTTCAAAGGTCAACGGCTAAATCATCGCTTAAGCACCTCGAAATCAGCAATATATGGCCTGCAAAACAGATTTTCAGCTCTAAAAATAATATCTTCGGGATTTATTTTCAAGTCTTGACTCTATATCACGATCTTTGACCTTCTTCTTGGATTCCTCTTCTAGCTAACATCTAAAACCTGTAAACTTTACACTAAAAATACCAATATTACGCGCAAAAGTTTAATAAATTAAAAATGATAGAAATAAAAAGGAAATTCCGGATTATTGCATATTTAGTCCAAAAGTCTATCAAATTAATGAAATAAACACCAAAAATGATGTCTCCTAAGGGTCGAAAATAAGAACAATTAGGGAGACATCAAGTTGCTTCGAATGATCGAATCCCCTTGGCATGATATAGGGACTTATAGTGCAAATTCAAGATGAGGACCTATAGTGCAGTTTTTGCATAATATAGGGACCCATAGTGCAATATACTCAAAAACTAAAATCTCTGTACTACTATTGGTCTATTGCAGTGTTTGTTTATCCAGATGATAAAGACTCAGTACTCTTTGTTACTCAAGATGATTACAATAATTGCAACACAGATTCGCCTCTACACAAATTTAGCGATGGTCACACTTCCTTTAAATTCACTCACTCAGGACCGTACTATTTCATAAGTGGCGTTAAAGATAACTGCTTAAAAAACGAAAAGATAACTGTAGTGGTCATCGCAGATAGAAGCCACGGAAATTCCAATTCCACCATGGCTCCTCCTCCTTCCGATCAAGCAGTTAACTCTCCTCCTCCAGCACCACCGGCTGAGGCACCTACAGGTGAAGCGGCACCTTCACCGCCAGGCTCAACTCCAGCTCCTTGAACATAATCCTCCTAAAAACACTGGTTCGTCAATTGTGGCAAGTTTTTTTACAGGAGCTCTTCTTATTGGTTCATGCATTGTTTCGGTTTTCTGATCCTTGGGTCGAGGTTAAAAATTTGATTCATTCAATGTTTTGATTTCTTGATTTTTGTGGGTTTGAAAAATAATTGAATTGTTGTTTTAAGTTTGTCTTGATTATCGAAATATTGTGTATGAATAATGTAAACAAAAATAAATTGTTTGATTTTATATCGTGATTACGGATGAGTTTTTTTTTTTGTCTACTAAAACAGTAAAACTCCAAGCCGAATCTCAATTTAACAATTTTCCTAGAAGTTGTATTTTGGTGACGGAAGGCATATATGCAACATTTTCAAATAATGGTTATTATTCCTTCTATTTATATCACTATTTTATCACCTCTACAGTTTATATGTTTAAAAAAAATTGATTTCTCTTTTTTATTAATTATTACTCTCTCTATATTTACAGAAACCTATATATATAGAAATTTAATAACAGAGTGAAATAAAAAGAGTGATAATTATCATTTTTTTCAAAAAAAAAAAACGTAATGGGTATATTAGACTATTTCACAATATAAAGGGACCAATGATGCAATTTACCAAATAATTATTTAACCCAAATCAGTCCCACCAATCTTCAACAACTATAGATGCCACAAATCAATTTGAAAATTATATAAGGCATTTACTTTTACTATGCAAACGATAATATTGTTCACATAAATAGTTTGTAAATTGTAAATTTGTATTATATATGTATTTAAGGAGCTTCCTTTTATGCGATCAGACAATAGTGATGCTTTACGTCAAGACTGGAAAGAGTAGGAGAGCACAGGGTGAGTTGATGGGATGGAGTAAGCCAAAGCAAGGAATGAGTGGCCTGATTCAAGATAAGGTAAGAACTTGGTTAGGAGATGTGTGTGGACTGGATTTCAGAGAAGTGCTCACGCTTTTGAACAACGCGTTTAAAGATAGAGGTTTAGGATCAAAATGGATCTGAGGCCATTCAGATAATTCTTAACACAAACTTTTCTTTTTGTTCCAATCTTAACACAAACTTATGTATCAGTCTTTATGATATATTTAGGTATACAAATGTTTGTATGGGTTGTCGCAGGTGCATCCTAAAGTAAACGACGGAAAACGTACACAGATCTTTTGAAAGATATTAGGGGTTCAGATAATTACAAGGGAAAGATGTCTAGAGAAATATATAGTTTTTACTTTGAAGATGATTCGTCAGGAGTAATTTATTTAAGATCTAGACATTTTATACATTTTCTTTGGAGAGGTGTATAAAATATAGATTCTGTTAGAACTTTTTGTGTTTTAAAATTTTATGGGTATTTAATTTAGATTTTAAAAAGTTTTTAAAATTTTTATAGCATTCTCTTAGGATTTTAAAAAGTTTTTTAAAATTTAGAAAAAAACAATAATCTATGATTTGCACTTCTCTTATATATAACTAAATTATGAAATTTACATAATCTATTATAATTTTTAAATTTATCTTAGCCCAAGTACCTTCAGGTACGGGGCATTCAATAGTATATATATATATATATATATATATATATATCGGTGGATATTCATATCAAAAAATGATTGTAACTAGAAATATAATACCAAGTCAAATCATGGTGATAAAAACCACAACATTTTTCAATGACGTAAAAAAATATATAATCAATTTGGTCTACTTATTTAAGCTAGATCCTCACATATACTACAAGTATATTAATTTTATTTCACAAGGTTACCAATATTAAAATAGTCAAGCAACTCAAAATGAAATATAGGTGTAATATATAATAAAAACTACCTTAACAAGTACTTCTAATCTTTGTTAGATCAGAAGGTTTATGATCTACAAACAAAAATATTTACATATTAATAGGCTTACCAAGTTAATCATGATAAATACTAAATTTTTTTTGTGAAATGTCATGACCAACCATAGTTTTTGTATAAATTAAATACGCTCTCAACAAAGAATATAATCTTAAAAATAAAAATACAAACTATTTTTGTGTGAATTATATATCATGACTTTTTATATGCAAAATTAGAAAAATCTAATCTCATATTTTGTACTTGTAATCCCATATTCAATAACTTAATCAAATAGCCATACTTGATAAAGTAAATTCATTTTTTTCAAAAATATATTTACTCTATCATCTTCTATATTGGTGATCCGTGTCAACGAAGTCTTGCATTTTAAGGTAAAAAGTTCATATATTGCTAAAAGTTGTATCTTATTGTGTTTATATATATTTATATGTATGAATTTTTTTTCTTTTATAATAAAAAATAGGTTATTTGTACAATATAACAACTTATACTGGAATTTTTTCAAAAAATTAATTAATACTAGAACATATAGTGCAATTTTCTCATAATATAGAGACCTATAATGCAATTTTCACGTTATATATGGACCTAGTACAAGCAATCTGTGAACAATCCCTTGCAAACTATTGACCTAATATTATCACATGCCTCAATTAAGAGAACTTTCCATGAATTTCACCTTTCACTGCAATCATTCATTTTATTCCAAATTTTGAAAAAGAAAAATAATTATAAAAATAACAAGCAATCTTATAAAAAATACTACTATTAACAATAGATATAGAAAAGATACAAGAAATTAAATTTGGTTAAACAGTTTAAGCATATATATATAGCAAAGAACTATGAATAAAAAATATAACAATTACGGAATTCACCTTGATATATGGAGGAAGGAGAATTTTTATTTTTTCCCTGACAAAAGGAGTGAAAAGTTTGTTTAGCATCAGAAATCTTTTTTGGGAGTCTTTACTTCTAGGGAAAAATATATTTAGCATTTAAAGAAGGTGGTTTGCGTAGCTAGGGCATTTTGTGTAGCGGTGTCTGTGGTGGTAAAATTTTTGGTGCGATGCTAATAGAGTTTTAATTTTTTTCCTCTTTTCTTTCTCTTTCATATAAGAAGAGTACTATTTTAAATTTTTTAATGAATTAATTAAAGTATTATTTTTTATATTACTTTTTAATATTTTCAAAGAGTGTATTTATTTTATTTAAATTTGTGTTATTTAATTAAATTTGGTTTACTTTTAAATAAAACAATACTCGATCTCAAATATCAATTAAAAATACCAAACATGCTCATCTATCTTCTGACATGACATACTCTGAAACTTTCATGCTCAAAAATCTCTCTTCTCAAAGACATATTTAGATATTATTGATATTTAAATTGAATACTTAAACTCTAAAAGATCATAACAATTAACGTAATATGAGATCATGATGTAGACTTCAGTCTACTAGTGGATTATTGTAGTGAAATCTGCTCAATTCAAACTTGGTAGGTCAAGAAAAAGTGATAAAATGTATTTTGTTATAGATTTTGAGATATACAAGACATCATTTAGGTGTGTTTATGACATTGAATATAGGATTTATCTCTTTATTTGACATATTTTGAGTTGTTAGCTAAATCACGGATATAAATATATTTTTGGAACAATTTAAGTTAATTTGTGCGCTAAGTACGCAACGTATAGGAATATGGATGAGACAAACCCCTCGACGAAACTAAGAAGTCATAGTAAACTCGTAAAAGATAAGGGCTGAAATTCAAAATCAAATATATAATCAAAGAAATATATTAACAATTCATTCAATTATTTAATCTCAAGACTCAATAAAACATAAAGAATTAATCTTGGATTCATACATCAAACGATTCTTAGGTTATGAGTAATTTAGTTCATAAATAATGGAAAACAACAAGTAATAATATTCATGTTTAGAAGAGGAAATAAAATAAGAGTACACTAATAACTGCGGAAAGATGATGATGAATGGTGTGAAATGGCATGGAAAATCTTATCTTCTTCTTCTCCAGGCGGTAATGGCTTCTGTTACAAAACTTCGTCTCCAAGCGTTAATGGCTTCTCCTAAGCGTTCCAGAACTATGTAATCCTTATTTTAATCTTCAAAATCGAATATATAGGATTTCCAATTTTTTTTTGAGTTTTGGGACACATATATGTGGTCCATGTCAACCCAACAATGTTTTAAGGTAATGTAGACTAGTTCAAAGCACAACAATGATATATTACATAACTTATTCAGTTTAGCTCTGAATTATAAACCATCAGCTCCTACACACACTTGACTCCAAGTAATATCTAGAAATCAAAGGCATCCTCCAAAATATTCATCAATTTTGTGTGGTAACTCCAACAATTCAATTTTTAAATCTATCCAACACATGCTCTCAAGTTTTAAAGTGGTTGAATCTTCCTTTTACGCCAATATTAAGGGATGGCCTCATTCTCTTGACTTCTAATCAGTGTCTCAAGCTATTTGTAGCATCTCAATACCTAAGAGCTGCACACTTAACACACATTTAACATACATAAGTTCTAAAAGTAACAAAACTAGATAATAAATCGTAAACTAGAAAATACAATGGAATAATCCCTTAAATAAGTCCTAAAAACTCCCAAAATGACGTCTTGTGATACGATTATTCTATCATAAAAATTATGACATCAAGTAATAATAACATGTCTTGGAGAAAGAAAAAGCAAGGCACATCCACGCAAATATAAATACATTACATTTTAATTACATGTTGACTTCATAATGAATTACATAAAGCATACTCGTGTGATAGAGGATCCTTTTTTATAATTAAGAAAAGAAGTAAATGAAATTATACTCGACTATGAGTAGTGAAATGGGGAGAGGTCGTAGAGTACGAGCTCAAACTCTTTTCTCCTCGGATCGTAAGCTATTTCAATCAAAGTAGAATTAAGATGAGAATATAATGTGATGATTTAAATTTTTGACAAAATCCTCTCATTATGTTCATGACGAGCTATAGCTCGATGACTTAATTTTCTCTTATAAATTTGTTCTTCGTCAGTTGCTTTGGGACTTGACACAACTTATCCTCGAAGAATATTATTTCAGCAAGAATGTACTTTATATAACGAGTTCTCCATAGACAGTTAATTGCCTACAAACTCTGTTTCCCAAACATATGCTTGAAAGTACAAAACTTGTCCGGAGTTGTGATAAAGGGCATTATCAAAATAAAATTTGGAAGGGTGCATGACTATAATTCTCGCACCCTCCTTTACACATGGAAATTTGCAGCCATTGGGGAATGTAATATCATTTTATTATGAAAAGAGGTAGAATCTTAATCATGGTGACGAAACAAACAACTAATTTCATACGTATCAGTGAAGTTATTTTTTATGGAGAGTTTTTGCATTTATATCCAAGCATAATGAAACTAGTTTAAAAAAATTTAAATAAAAAATTAGATGATCATGGTCTACAAACAAAGAGTACATAGATTATTATGTTTAAATGGGGCATAAGTAGAAGTTGTACGACCAGTAATGCATATAACGTGGCAATGCTTCCGCAAAGTATCTACACATGGTAAATCTTAGCAAGAAAAGCAATTGTTAGAAAAGCCATGGAGACCAGGAAGATAACATCAAATCTTTCAAAATAACAACAAAGGAATAAGTCTCAAAATACTACAAAAACCTTTTTGGAGTTATAAAAGGAGTAATAAACTACGAGACTCAAGTAGCGTTTTTGTAATATATTGGTTTATAATGAGGGTCTTAATTCGAGACCATACATGTTTTAGAGTGAACCTTGAAAGAATATAGAATAAAGGTTGAACACCACTTTTCGGGTTGATCGTAAAAATTCATCGAGGTAGCATACAAGAAAGAAGGGACCCATAAATTAATAGGTTTCTTTTGATCTAGTATCCTCGAGAAATTGAGATTGATGGTCTAATTAATTTTGCATCTCCAACATCTTGGAAGTTCATAGCCTAACATTTTTCTTTGACTCTTCAAAAGTATGTTTTTTAAAAAATAACTGATATTCTAAAATTACTTTCCCTTCATTGAAAGATTTTTTATTAGTAGTCATCTTATCCATGATGATATTATTTAATATCTAATTATACCCAAGTCTTTGATGAGATCAATCATTCTTCACAGAGTTCCCTAACAACTTGATAAGTTTAAAGGGATTTTCAAGTGAATTATGCCAATGAACCAAAACCTTATGCTTAGCTATAACACGCTCAGCTTCGAAAATTGTTCGGTTAAGTAAGAAAGGATAATACATACATATTTAATTAATTACTTAATCTTTAATTTTATTTCTTGTTTGAAGACTACTCTATTTAGGCAATCCAACATTCTAAAATAAATTACAATAAAGAAAATTGTATATAATATACATATTGAAAAAAATGTGACGGTTTGAAAAAACGGGGACCATTATGTAAATTATAATTTTATTTATTTATGAATTTTGTTTTTATTTGATGATGTTTTTTTAGAAAAGTATTAAAAAAATAAACTACCATTATATAAATTTACACAAACTAAGATAAATGATCTTTCCATGAACTTCGAGCTAAATGATCATCTTTCAGCTTAGATTGTGAAAGAGGTGCTGGAATTGAATTTTCCAAGGTTTGAACTGCAAAAAAAACAAATAATGCCTTACGGCCATCTTAAAACCCCTAAACTTTACAGAATTCTCTTTACGCCCCTAATGTTTTTATAAAAAAAAAAAATTCATCTGCAAGTGAAAAATATAAGATCAATACACTGAGTAATAACCTGAATAATCAAAGTGATGCTCAATTAATAGTCGTATCATAACATACTATATCAGTGATAAACAAACGATTCTGAAATGATTTTGGAGAAACCTATAAGGAGACAAAAAACAATTTCTGAGGTGTCCATCCTTCAACTATACCCCACCAACAATTTACAACATCTCCATCTACATTTAAAGTTTTTAGATGTTAGTAATTCTCGTTTAACACCTTCAGGATCCATTAGCTGAAAAAAATTGTTAATTTAACAGGTTGTAACAATGAAAAAAGTAATACATCAGTAATATATGGTGAACTAGAGTTGAACTTTTAAAGCTTACAATAAGTATCACATAAACTCTACACACATAGATCCTCAAACTCTACACAAATAGCATGAATTCACATGTACACAGTTTATCATCTAAAATCTTATAAATTTAAAAAAATTTGAACATCGTATATAAATAATATACCAGATAGGAAGTGACAGCACTCCAACATAAGATTTATTGATAACATCTTCCTCATCTCTGAATATAATATTGTTGACCTCCGGTTAGGTGGATATGTCTAGATCAATAAATGAAACCGATTTTGATTTTAACTATATTAGATCAACCTTCAGTAATGGAAAATATGTTTTTTTTCACTAGCAGAAACAAATGATGCGATAGCAGTTTAGTGAATAACAAATTATGTAGTTTACTAGACATCTTTTGGCTGGAAAAGGAATAATACATGATGTTGCTAAGACTTTGGCCAAGCAATGGTAAAATATTATTTTTAAACGACATAGCTTGTCCGAAAAAATATTAAAAGAGGCATAATCTGCTTGAATGTTACACTATTGATAATATTTTGTCAAATATCAAGCAGATTCTTATTTTTAAGTGCTATTCTTTGCTTTTAAGTAAATTACATGACAAAAAACTCTTTCCTCTAGAGCTGATAGGATTTTTTTAGGGATATCAAGCAAAAATTTCATCATTCTCGTTTAACTTTAGCTCTAGAAGGCTCATCCATTAAACCAAAGATCATTTGTAAAATAGTGGACTCTTAGGTGGTGATGGAACAGTCATTTTCCCTACATAAATCAAGTTCAATCCGTGAATCATAAATACTAAGTCAACACCTACAAATATTACTTAATTTAAACTAAACAATTAACACCCTAAGAACTACAAATATTACCCATTGTCTTTGATCTTTGTCTTGCAGAAACACTGAGCCAACACATTATCATTTCATATGTTGTAAATCAAATTGCCACATAAGGAACAATCTATAAACAAAATGGCACAAACATGTTACTTTTACTCACACTATCAAAACACCACCACGTATTAATCAATCTCTAATAATTATGATCTTTTACCTTAATGTATTAATACTTGTCTCCACCCTTGATCACGAATAAGATTTGTAAGCCCATCAATTGAGTTTCAGAAATGGAGCCCACTTTTAGCCAGAGGTAATAAATGTTCAACCTTAACCAAAAAGACATAATATCCATAATTTCTAAAATTCAACATGCTTAAGAGGTTAATAATTAACGAATTAACGTACCTACCTTTGTCTACTAACAACATCTAAAGGATACGTTATAGTGTGTCGGAATAAACCAGCAAGAGCTCCACATGAAAGACGCGTCAATGTAGAGCATTGTTGATTTTTAGGAACACGAGTCTTTGAGTTTTTAGTAAACACACTAATTAGGATAATATCTAAATGTTCAAGTGTGAAATTTGAGCCTTTTCGATTCAGTAAACCCGTAGTTAGGCCATATCACTGAGAAAACATGATCGCATATTCAAGTTAAAAAGCCCAATAAAAAGCAAGAGATAGTGGACATACCAAATTTAAAATGTGTATTCATTTAATTCTTTTGAAAATAGCACCTCAACTTTTCATTTTCTACAATTACACCTTGATTTCAACGAAAGGATCCTTCTGCAGTGTTGCACGGGTAATTAATTTCTGATCCATTTCTCAATTCATAAAAACCCAAAAGCATAACTCTTCCTTTCTAAATGTAGTCTATTTTGAAGCTATCGTATAAGAAATTTTAACACTCATTGTTAATTTTGAAAAAGTTTATTTGATTTCGAAGTATAGAAGAATACAAATCATTATTGTCTCGGTTGGTTTAATCTTCATTTTAGGCGCTTATATCTCAATATAGAAACAATGAGACATGATTAGGCTCATGCTATGCAAATAGAAAAAATAATTATTGCAAACAACATTTTTGGTAAATTGATAGTTTAACTCATATGTCAATTGTACTTATTTTGCAGAATTTTGAATTAGATTTTGCCAATTCACGAGTAATTACAACTTTCAATTCAACCTCTCAACAATGAAAAAGGGGTCATGTCGTCACTGTGGCACTGATAGTAAGTGTCTTATTTCATATCTCGCCGTAATCTATTCATTGCTAAGTTTGTGTCATTTTTTAGCGATTAATAGATTATGGCTTAGATATGAAATAGGACACTTACTATCGGTGCCACAGTGATGACATGGTCCCCTTCTCATTGTTGAGCGGCTAACTGGAAATTGTAATTACTCTTGAATTGACAAAATCTAATTCAGAATTCTGCAAATAAAATACAATTGACATACGAGTTAAACTTTCAATTTACCAATAATGTTGTTTGTAATAATTAGTTTTTCTATCTCCATACCAAGAGCCTAATCATGTTTCATTGTTTCTATATTGAGATATAAGTGCCTAAAATGAAGTTTGAACCAAACTAGACAATAATGATTTTTATTTTTCTATACTTCAAAATCAATTAAGCTTTTTCAAAATTTCTTATACAATAGCTTCAAAATAGACTACATTTAGAATGGAAGAACTATGTTTTTGAGTTTGAATGACTTGAGAAATAGATCAGAAATTAATTACCCCCTAATTAGTGAATTCATGTGGAGCTATGAGACAACAGATTTTCACAATAGCTCAAGGTATGTCTCTGTTTCCAGTTTCAGTATACATATAGTCATATTATTACTTGAAATTAGTAATTGATCTGTGCTGGAATTTTACCTAAGGCAGTGAAATTGATACATATAAGCCTTTGTATCTTTGTGAAGGCTGAATGATTTTAGATCAGACGTACCAAAAGCCGAAATCAGTGATTCAGAAATAAAAATAAATTGAACTTCATCAAAATTATACTTTTAATTACTCAATTAAAAAATTAAAATCCAACCTTGATCTAATAATCCTAATTAACACCTTTATTTATCTTCTATCTTTAACTTACCTTCGCTGTGCTGGGCTTTAAATTTTTCTTTTTATATCTTCATTTTTTGGCGATTGGAGTTATTTGGTTATACTTATTCATCCATATGAAAGTTTTTTTGACCGTAGATGAATTTCATATAGTTTACTGATTTGTGTCTTTTTTCTTATTTGTCTGTGATGCAATGTGTGGAGTGTTTGCAATTAGTTATTTTTATTAAAAATGTAATTAGTTAGTGGAGGTGAATTTTTTTAATGAATTACTAATTTTTTTAATAAAAGTTAATGAATCAAAATATATAGGTATATAGATAAATTTTAAAGTGTGGTTAAAATAAATTCATTAATATATAATTGTTCAAAAAGTTAAATTTAAATTTCAAAAAATATAAAATCATAGTTTACATGGCAATAAAATATGATTAGCATGTTAATTTTTCATCCAAATGGAAATAAAAATAGGCAGATGTACATCGAGAAAAACATAAAAGATGAAATTTAACATTTTGTAATCAATCCATAAAAAGAATATAAAAAAGTATGATTACACACTCTTGCCCATGTTTGTAAAGTATGGTAAACAAGCATACTATTATTAGATTAGAGGGGTTTAGACTTACCAATTGAATTACACAATATGTCCTTCTTCGTTAAAATGCCATGCGACCTTTTTCCTGAGATGGGAGATATTGTCCAAGACCTTTAAACAAAGTATTAAACTGTCAAAATGTACAAAATAAGTAACGTAATAAGTTATATAGAGAATCAGTTAAATGGGAAGAAACATAAAATCTCGAGTCACCTCTAAGGTGACAATCTCAATCCAAATAAAGTAAAATTAAAAGCTTCACCAAATGTACTTGGATCCTCTCATTTTTTTTCTTTAAATAGCATATATTTTCCTCAAGTGTTGCCTCATGAGTCATGTTTTACGAGGACCCTCTGTTTTCTCATGACAATTATTTTGGTTGGCCTGAAGAGAAAGTCTAGAAGATTACTTTTTTGTTATTGCATACTGTGTCTCGAACTTTGACACAATATTTATAACCAATGGTTAAGGATTGTATTCCTTGACTTCACCAAAATCAACCAATTTATAAGAGTTACTTCAACAGCTCAGTACTTGAGTCCAATAAGGGCCACTGTTAGTTCCACCACCATCAACGTGTTGGACATTAATTTTCTCTCTAGAAAAAAGAAAATAACAAAATCATAAACGAATATCTTATGGTAAACAAGTACCAAAACAGTAAAATTTCAACACGAAACACCAAACCAATAAAAAAAAATTATATACACTTACTAAAATGCTTGTATCACCATTAAAAACATACAATTTAATAAAGATATCTCTAAATTTCTTCTCTTATGATTTATGATATGATATATTTAGCAGCTACATTATGGCGATATGTATTTATAAAAGTTGATTGACACAACTCTTTGAATATCATAATTAGTGAGACTTAACAAACTTACATACTTTCCAATCTAAATTATCTCATTAAAACTAAAATTTAATTTTATCTTAATATGTGTAAAGTAAGTCTTATCATGACAAGAGAGAATGAAATGACTTCGACTAAAAGTAATTTGACTAAAATGTCATGGCTAATGATCGTATCATTTTATTGGGTATCTCAATAAGGCATTAGACTATATCTTAATTAGTGAAAAGTGAAAATAGACATGTGTACATAATGTAAAAAATATAAAACTAATTAGTTTGAATTTGGTCTACATCTATGCTGATATGCTAAATAGTTTGAATGTAAAATGATGTTGATTATTTGGGCAGCTAAACATCATTATACATGTTGCTTATATTTTGTTACATGGAAAGAAAATTTAGTGGTCCCGGAAAGTCAACCAATCACTAGTCTAAAAACATCATTGATTAAAAGCATAGCCTATCATAATTTTTTAAAATATTAAACATCAAGATATTACTCAATTATATGTATAAAGTAATCCGGTTAGAATTGAACAAATATATAAACAAAGTACTTAATATACAATACTTCATTAGCCAAATTACTATTTTTTATTCGCTTAAATATTAGTTTATGTTTTATGTGTAGATAAAGAAGAAAAAAGTAAGGAGTGAACTTATACTTTTAGACTAACGATGAACTTGGTTTTGAGGAGGGCTAGTCGTCTTTCAAGAACTTTTTTAGTTGTGTTTGGGGAAGATTATCCAAAAATTTATAATTTTGATTTGAACAAGTAGGATATCTTGAAATAATGTGAACTAGTAGTCTAATGTTTTATGAATTAGTTTTGGGTGACCTTCAAAATTTTAGTAGTGCTTAGCGTAATTACATTTTTTTACCCAAAAGTCCAAAAGGTACTTGTTAATGGGTTCGTATTTTTTAATGATTTTCCTATTTTTTAAAATAGGTTATCTATTTATTACAACAGTTTGCATGTTTTATTAATTGGTCGGGTGTGGGTTTTTAATGAATTTTGTGCATTTGTAATGGATTTTATGCGTGTGTAACAATCTAAAATTGTTGTTGGCTTTATTGGTCAAATAATTTGTTAAGTGAATCTTTTGTGTTCCTTTTGTATTTTTGGTTTCTAAGGTCAATTGTGTGGGTTAATTGATGGATGATATTTTACTAGGTGGATAAAATTTCCTCGATATTTTTAGATTGTGTGCTCATGTAGGATTTTTTTTTTACTCTGAAATATCTAGCGTTGTTTTGACTTCTGTTCACAAAAAATTATTTTGGTTTAGTGGATTGGTGTTTGGTAGTTTTAATCTATTGGTTGGTTTTAAGGTTCCTTAGTTTCATTGCAGTTGGAGATTTTCATTGTGAGGTTCTTTTAAAGATTTAGTTATCGACAATAACTGCTAATATTGTTATTTTTGCATTGTTACCATCTTAGGTGATAAAATGTCTGCTTTTTGTGATGCTCAGTTACCACTACTGAACTTGAGAGAATTCTTGCCACGTTTAAGTCCAGCATGGTCCCTAAACTAATTATCTTTTGACTGCTTAAACTCCTCAAAATTATGTGGAGAAAAACCATTGAATTAGTAATAGTAGTTTTGTACATAAATACATACGAAATAAAGTTTGTGAATATTTAGATAAGGGAATCTCCAGATGTTTTTCGAAATAAGACCTTTCAACTCATTTCTCACACAAAATTTTCTTTTAATGGTTTATCTAGCACGTCACATGATGCTCCAGAAACTAAGTATTATGAAGCATTGAGTGAAAAATTAATTACTTAATCTTCAATGTTATTCCTTGTTCGACGACTACTCTATTTAGGCAATCCAACATTCTAAGAACATAAAACACAGAATTGTAAAGTTATATAGTATTTTATTTAGTCAAGAATGGTAAAATAGTATTATCACATTTTCTGGGTGGGTTGGAGATGTTGATTATAACTTCTAGAAAGTATGAATCATGAGTAATCAATTCATACGGTATTCTAATACTAGTCTATAAGATTCCATGACTGCCTTTGCCTTAATTCTACAGGTAATTCATATTTTCATAGTGTGGAATTACTATCGAAGATGGCCTTATCATGTTCAATGAAGTAAATGAATATTCGTTAATATCAAGGTTGGCCCTATCATGGCCAAATTGTCTTAGTATATTAGTCCAAGAAATGGAGTGTTTTGTTTATCTACCTAATAGTCACAGACACAACCTATTGAGTAAACTTTTAAGAACATATTTATGTCAACTTTTTTAATACAGCTGCAATTCAAATGTTTTGGGGTAAATTTGTGTCTTGGGAACCACTAGTTGTCAAAAAAATTCGTTTTTAACCAATTAAGAATACACTAGACTTATTTTATTTTAATGAAATACCTTCCCCCCGAGGACACTAAGCCAAGCCCATTAATAATAACTTTTTATGTATATAAAATGATCTTTTATGGAAGTAGATACATTTAAGTGTGCAAGCGATGACAATATATTGTTTGTTTATGGTATCCCAAGATTAATTTTCTAGTAAAAACACATAATAAAAGTGAAAATTGGTTATATGCGTCCATCCCCTCTGGTTATTAGTCTCCGACATAGAATCCAGCCCACCCAACATATGGGATTTGTTTTGGTTTGAGCCAATACTCAACAAAAAGGCTTGATAATGTTTAACATTTCTTTATAGGTTGTAAGAAGATATACATGAGATAGTTTGGGATAACATGTATGACTCTATTCAATAGGACCTCTTTGCCATCCATAGAGAGGTGATGTTAGCATTGAGTTGCAAAATGGACCTATAACTAATTCATTGAGACACCCCGACTTTGGATACCTTATTGTCCATTGGAATACCTAGATAATTTCTATGGTTCCCTCCATTTAATATCTAGTGATACCTTTGTAGAATTTGTCATAAATTTATCGAAGTTGGAGTTATTGGTCTAAGCAGAAACAAAATCGGTAAAGTGATTTTGTGAGTGCAACAATTTCCATTTGTCTTATTTTTTAGAAGAAGAGGGAATTGACCGCAAACATACAATGTGTCAATACGGTTGAATTTCTAGAATTTTTTCCGCTTTCCACATTCCCCATTTTAACTTGTTGATTATTAAGAAAATTATGCCTTTCAGTGAGTATATTAAACAAAAAAGGACAAAGTGTTACAACTTAACGAAACTCACGAGACAGGGTAAAATACCTCAAGGTATCTTAAGTAACCTTTATATGATACAAAACCATATATGCACAATCCATCACCCATATAATCCATATAAAAGAAAACGCTAGTTTAGACACAACCAATTTACGAAAATCCCAATGAGCTCAGTCATACTCTTTACTCATGTCCAACATAAGGGAATCATGATGTCGTTTTTTGGATTGTCTTTTTATTCCGATAAAATATGTATCATCCTAAGGAATAATGATATTGACTTGAATAATCCTACCCTAATAGAGTTTGATTCAGTATATGAATGATGTTATTAATCAACATCTATAACTGAGAGAAAAAATATCCAAAGTTTGACCAAGTTATTAGTCTTGAATGAGAAACTCCTCTAAATAATATCCTTTTTGTGCAAGTGAAATAGAAATGTGATTTATGTGAGATACGAAGTAAAAATCCTATAAAAAATTAAACACCATGTTAAAGAGATCAAGTCAATCGTATCCTAGTTCTCGTGGTTGGCAAGTCCTAAATATAAATCAAGACCTATCACTTTTTACGTTCTATACTAAATGTATCACTTATAACTTATTTTAAATTCTCGGAGTTCTTTTTAATATAAAATTATGCTTCTCACAAACCGGTCCAAACAATTAAACATTCATAGTTTTCATCTCTGAGACTTGTTAATTTTTTATTGGTATGTGTTGTACAATAGTGAAATAAGAAAAAAATGTTATCTTTTTGCCCCTTTAATCTACCCACTTAGCACAAGTGTGTCCCACCCATAACTTCTCTTCTTCCTCCAATATACTATTTAGATCATAATGAATATCCATAATTTTTCCTTTCGTATCAACCAATGGATATTGCATTAGCACAATCATTTACCAACACAATGTAGGTTTTAAGGAAGGATATAGAATCTTGACCAATTCCTTATGGCTATAACCTTAGTTTCAAATAAAGAATCTGCTTCCGAAATCCACGCATCATATGCACAAGGTCTCCATGTTACTTTGTAATAATACAAGCACCGCAAGCTTATCTAGTAAGGTTGAATAAAGCAAGCTTCAACATTAGATAAATATTTAAACTTATTAGTTGTGTTAGTAACATGCACTTGAGTCATGTCGACACAATAAACTAAAATATGATTAGTTACCTAAAACAAGATTTCATTTTTGGGGTATTTCGTAACTATAAAAAAAATTGATACATTTGGGGCCTAAAGTTGCTGCCTTTTTGCTTTGCCCAAGCGTTGGCCCTGACTTGAGTATGCACTTCATTTGGGATTTCTAGACTAGCATCAACGTATGAACTGTAATCTACCAACCATAGTTTTTTTAGCCAAGTAGGTTGTAATGAAAGGGTCTAATTTTTGAATTTTTTATATATAGTTGATTCTATCCTTCCAAATGAAACAAGAAGATGTGATAGCTCTCCCAATTATGAAATTTCATTTATAAATTTCAAAAATGGAGACATAGTAAATGGAATGAACTAATAATTAATTAAATATGTGGATCATATCATAATAGGTAATCTTATAATAGTGGCATACCAAACAGATCTAGACAATGGTGTTAAAAATCCTATTTTCAACCAATTTAATAACATTATCACATATTTTCCGCAATTCAAAGAAAGGTTAAAGTATTTTGTGTTTACTAATTAATAGTAGTCAAGATTTTTTTAACTTTTAACCAAACAAATTTCTAACATTTCGAGGAAATTGAATTATCCATATAGTATCTCAAATTTACTTGGAGCCTATGTGAGATAGATGGATTCAAAGAGTTATTATTTTTATAATCCTCAATGGAATTGTGTTATCTTTCAAGTATTGATAACATCTCTAAATTGTAAGGTTTTTAGAAAAGACAAACTAACAAATTTAAAACTAAGTGCCATTGATTTTAAATGATCATTATTTATAAATAGCTAGAAGAAAGAGTTGGAAACAGACAAATCTCATATGTATCGTTCTTAATGGTTACTCGCAATGTCTTTAAATAATTGTTTAACTATTAAGAGTTTTGTCTTCAAAACACTATTTATATAGAATATTAAAATATTTTTCTTGATTTGTTTATACTATTATCCATACTGAAAAAGTATATTTAATTTTATAATTCATATTAAATATATCAAAAAAAATTATAAATTTTATATAAATAATTATAAATTTAATTTAGATATTTTAAATATATGTAATACATATTGAAAGAGTCGGAAGAGAGTGTGTGAAAACACGTGATTTAGTTCATCAACAATATTTTCTCTATTTTATAGTTGCCCACATACTCTTAAAATTAGGCCTACTCATATGGATGGATGAGTCTACTATTACATTTGGGTGATAAGTACGCATTATTTTATACATATGTAATAATAGTCAAATTCGAGGAAAAATTATTTTTATGTTATTACCAATTGCCTAGAACATTTTTAGGCCACACATATCAAAACTATTATTTTAGGCCTAATGAATTTAATAGTTATTTGATGCAATTTTACTAATTTTAGGAGACATTTTGTAAATTTTAAGGGCCATTTGGACAATTCAATTAACTTCCCTATTTTTTGATGTGGTCAAATAGGGATATAGTTTACCTAAAATACCCACATTTCCCTCAAAATCCATAATATCTCATGAATTTTGTAAAATTGCCTAAAAATAAAACTTTTGAATAATTTTGGTCTAAAATGATATTTTTGAAAATATAGCCAAAATATTTTTGGACAATAAACAATATCCTAATATGGGATTTTCTTGGTCAAATACCATAAATAAAACTTCTTAAGGGTCTTGACGGATTCTATATTTTCCAATTTGTAACATACTCATAGTTAATGACAACATGTTTATTTGTCAAAATCATAGTTAACTGTAACTAACCTAGATCAAACTAACTAAGAAAAGATAGATTTTGTATCATCAATCACGGATTATATAGTTTTTGAAGCATTATTTGTGATTTGTATATTTACTTAAATTGAATTGAAGTATTATTACGAAAATACATAGCCCAAGTTTACATACAAAGTCTTGGCCATAAACACTAAAGAAATTATGTGAAAAAGGAAACTTCATGATTTAAAAATACGAGAAAGAATAATAAACAAGTCCATCTCATACAAAAGACAAAAGTGAAGCCTATCCCAAGCTCTACCATCTGAAACTTCCAGCTCATCAAGAGTTTTTCTCCCCTAACGTGTCGTGGTTGACAAATTCTACTTTGTATTCTATCTCTATTCCACTAGTTCCTTCTTTTCATAGTCAATAGCATTCCTACAAGTCAAATGAGCCACAATCAAAGGGTTTAGTTAAACCTAGAATGTCGAAGCTCATATCGCAATCATTCAATCTCACAAGATCCTTATGAATTATGAACTTGTGATACAAGATCTTGCCTCGTGGTATTCAGCTTTTTTACTTGAACATGGAGTTGAATAGCTCGTTTTTCTACTCCGCATTAGCTGTTTTCTCCATCTCTTTTCCTTTTTCATTACTAAATCTTTCAAATTTCAAGCAAAGTTTTTCAAATCGCAACTCAAATGATTCTACATCTTTTATTGGATCTCTAAATTGGTGATGATTCCAAAAAAAAAATATGGTGGCTCTGAACCCCGATTATTGTATATGTATGTTTATTATTTTGGTTTGGATTATGCAATAACAAGATACATGTGATGACTATGATTAAACAAAATTCTTGATGGAAAATAATGGTATATATTGGATGTCTTAAATTTATTAAAAAAAAGGGTATAGTTAATCCATAATTCATAGAAGAAACATATACCACCAAATATACATGAATTACACATTAACATAACTAATCAACCCCAGAGTTTAATTTCTATTTTTAGAATAACACAAGGATATATCTTTTCTACTATTTCAGCACCAGTAGATAACCTAGGGATTAATAATGGTGGATTGTTGTTTAATGTGTGTTTTAATTTATTGGGTTTACAATAATTTTTTTAATAAAAAAACTATTAATGACAAAAAAAATTATATTAATAAATTAATTCAATTTTTTTAATTTGAATGATATATAAGTTATTGATAATAACTATAAAGAAATTGAATAATTAGCAAAAATTTACCATGTTCTAAGATCACTGAAATATCATGGTCATCGATCTGGTAGTTGCTAGCTTATACACGTTTGAATTTGGCTAGTAGAATTGAGGTTTAAACAAATACTTGGTTTTAGACTCACCATAATATTGAATAAAGAATGAGTTCAGAAAAAAGAAGAATGACAGTGAATAGGAAGAAAATCCGCTGATAGCAAATTGGAAGAATGTAAGAAAGTAGGAGACAATGAATTTTTTACAGTATATATAGAAGAGATAAATATTTGATGATGAAGAAGATGATCAATGGTGTGCATGACAATTGAAGGAGGCAGTGCTTAGGGGTTTCAAGTAGGAACCCCTAAGCACTGATTTAAATATTGGATTACACTATTTCAAAAAAATTGTGATTTCATTTATGTTTTTTTAAGTACTTTCAGTTATATTATTTTCATTAATTTTTTGTGAGACAATTATATTTCTCTTTTTAGATAGAGAAATTATATATTATTAATTATGATTAAAATCTTAAATGTTAAAATTTCTTATGGTTATATGTTATTGAATTTATTTATTCATTTGTTAACTAAAATTGGATTAATAATCAAAACTAAAAATTAGACAAAAATATACAATACTAGATAAACTATAAACCTTGCAATATGTTAACCAACTTTATCCATGTGTGTGTGATGACTTCCACGTAGAGCAAAATAACTAGCTTATGGGAACGTCTAGCTGGCTTGTCAAAGGAATATGTTCTTCGCAAGAACAAAGTACAAGAGAAAAATTAGATCGTATTATATTTAGTCAAGAATGGTAAGAGAATATCATCACATTTTCTAGTTGGGTCGGAGATGTTGATTATAAATCATAGAAAATATGACTCATTAGTAACCAATTTATACGATATTCTAATTCTAGCCTATAAGATTCCATGACTGCCTTTGCCTCATTTCTACTGGTGATTCATATTTACACAATGTGAAAACACTTTCCAGGATGACCATATCATGTTTATTAAATTTAATGGATATTTATCAATGGTAAACATAAAAATAGAAAGAATGAAATCTATGTTTCATAAAATAATTAGCGAAGTATCGACCATGAAAGGATCCTTAACAACAAAATAAGTGTTTGTTGATTGATGTGCTTGTACAGTTTTATAGGAAAATAATTTTTGTAATGGGTGAATGATAAGATATGTCAAGTTCTTCTCTACTCCAAGGGTTCCTCGTTGAACAAACTCATTTTTAATTAAATAAAATATATCATGATACCATTATAAAGTCACCACATACTTCTTTAGCGATCCACTTCCTTTACTGACCTCCAAGTAACAATATTTTAAAAAAAATTCATAAAAATTAAAACTATTGTACAAGAATAAATCAATTTCTATATTTTTGTTTGGTTCCACATCCTCTAAGAAGTTAGTTCATCTATGTTAAAGACAACAATTGTGATTGAACAATTTTTACTTTGTTGGTGGATAATTCTTCCACATAAATCTGCAGATCTTTGAATGTGCCTTAGTATGTCATATTACAATACATGACCCTTTGTTTAAGATATTATCCTAATGCCAGCGGTGGTCAAATTATATTAGTATTTTTTTTGGTACATGGGTAATCCAGGATTACTTGCGCATACGACGACTACTCCTACGGTGATATACAAGCCTCCCCATGTATATTCCCAAATAAATCAGAATTATGTTACCCATGTTCGGGGGGAGGGGGGTTCGATCATTGTACCCCTTACTTTACACCTGTTAATTAGCTTAGTATGTTACTCAAAGAAAGGGAGTGGGGTTTGTCTATCGACCTAATAGTTGCAGATGCAACCCATTGATTCAACATTTAAGAACATATTCGTGCCCATATTTTGAAAAAAGCTAATTGGCGTTAGCCGTTTACAATTCAAACATTCTGGCATAAATTTGTGTCTTCGGAACTACAAATTATTAAAATTATTCGTGTTAAACCAATTAAAAAATAAACTAGACACGTTTTCTTTTAATGAAATATCTTCTCACGGTAAGACTTGGCCAAACCCATATACAATAACTTTTTACGTATGGAAAAAGATCTTTAATGAAAGTAGATACATTTGAGCATGCGAGGACGCGATCTTGTTTTTTCATGATATCGCAAGATTAAATTTTCAAGTAAAACCACGTATAAAAATGAATATTTGCAATTTGCGACCATCCCCTCTAATAACTAGTCTTCGACATAGAGTCTAGGCCACCCAACAAATGGGATTTTTTGTGTTTGATCCAATACTCAATAAAAAGACTTGGTAGTTTTTTACATTTTTATGGTTGAAAGAAAATATACATGACATAATTTGGAATAACATGTAAAACTAATTTGAATATTACCTCTTAATTATCCCAGAGAGATTATGTTATCATTGAGTTGCAAAATTGAGCCTATTACTAATTCGCTGAAACACCGCGAGTTTGGATAACTCATTGTCCATTGGAATACCTATATACTTCCTCTGGTACCCTCCATTAAGTGTTTAGTGGTACCTTCATAGAAGTTGGAGTTTAATTTATCGAAGTTAAACCTATTGGTCCAAGGAGAAACAAAACAATTAAAGTTCTTTTGTGAGTGAAAACATTTCCATTTTGTTTTTTTTTATGAAGACGATGGACTCACTCGCAAACATATAATGTTTCAAGACAGAGGAATTTCTATAAATTTTTAGACTTTCCACATTCCCCATTTCAACTGGTTTATTGTTAAGAAAATTATGAAGTTCAGTGAGTATATTAAACAAGACTGGACAAGGAGAGTGGAACTTAACGCAACTCATGAAATAGGGTAAAATACGAGAAGGTATCTAAATTAACCTTTATGTTATACTAAAGATTATACGCTCAATCCATCACCCATATAGTCCATATAGAAGAAAACTCCAGTTTAGACGCAACCAATTCCAGAAAATCCCAGTGAGGTCACTTATACGCTTTAGTCATGTCCAACATAAGAGAATAATGATGTTTTTTGGATTGTCTTTTTATTCCCATAAAAATGTATCATCATACGGAATAATGATATGGTCTTAAAAAATCCTACCCCAGTAGAGTTTGGTTTAGGATAGGAAATGATGTTATTCATCAACATCTATATATGAGAGCATTTTTTTCCCAAATTTTGAGGAAGTTATTAATTATATCCTTTTTGTGCAAGTGAAATATATGTGTGATTTATGGGAGATTCCAAACTAAAATACTGTAAAATTCAAACACTATGTCAAAGAAACCGAGTTAATAATATCCTAGTTCTATTGGTTGACTGATCCTAAATGTCAATCTAGACCTATCACTTTTTTCGGCTCATACTAAATGTATCACTTATAAATTATTTTAAATCCTGGGAGTTCATTTTTCATACCACGTTGTGCTTTTTCCAACATACTCGGCTGCACAATTGAAATAATTATTTTGATGTGAATTGTACAATATATTAAAGCATTGTGGATATTACTTGTGATTGGTTCTTTATCATCAATACTTTCATAGTTTTCATCTTTGAGTCTTGTTGTATTGTTATTATCCAGTGCTGTATAATAGTTGAATGAGCAAAAAGGTAATTTGTTTGTATGTTGCATCAATCTACATAACACAAGCGTATCCCAACCATAACTTTCTTCTTCCTCCCATATCCTATCGAGATCATAATTAAAATCCATAATTTTTCCTTTCACATCAACCAATGGATCAATAATGTGAAGTTTAACCAATTCATTATGTATTTGAGGAATTTTTGTCCAACATTCTTAAATGCTTGTTTATTCATTTTTATAAGTAACATGTTGAACATTATACTTTTTAACTAAAATCATTTTGTTTGATTAGTGTTTATTATTCTTTACCAACAATCATATGAGCTCATTTTTTCTATTCTTTGAGAATCACAATTCTCAAAGAGGGTGTAATCATTTTACACCTACATTCAAAGTGGAACTAAAAAATTTTAAACACTACCATAAGTTATAAGATAATGTTATGTAATAAAAGATCGATTCTACAATGGTGTTTGGCTTGCACTTTATGAATTATGAAGAATACAGCACAATTGTCTATGAATCGGTCCTCCTTCGTTTGGCTTCATACGTGCAACTTCATTATGATCGGTGTATAGTGGAGCATCAAGATTCAAGTTCCTTTTCTCATATGGACCAATTTATTAGATTTGACTAGTTTCAACTGGTTCATGGGATCTTTATTTAAAATCAAAATTGAAGGAAACAAAGTTCCCATTCGGATATGCTTATTTTTTACTAAAAAAACGATTTTAGAATAAACTTATAAATCTAAAAAATTATTAAAAAAAATTGAAATCTAAAATTACTTAAGTGCTTTTTTCTAGAATCACGTAATTAATTGATGCTTCTCATAAAAGTACTTTTCAGGGTCAAAAAACACTTTTAAAATTCTAGAAGCGTTTTAAGTGCTATTACAAAAAACACTTGAAAAGGAGCTCAAAATCATATTTGTTGTAATTAGATTGTTTTCTTATATGATATTTCTAAATACTTCTAAAATACATAAAACCCAAATTTGGCCAAGTTTTTTGTAAGTAATAAGTGTTGATTACTGAATAACCAACATAAAGGAATGTTTTCAGTTAATAGACGAGTTTTAGTGAACAATGTTTCACTTGATATCTTAATGAAACAAAATAGCTAAGATATTTTCATATCTAAATTAGTTAAACAAATTATTTCATTAATTTAATATCTTATTAAATAATATAATATATCATTAAGTGAAAACAAGTAGGGACTTACACTAACTATAGATTAAATTAGGCATAAGTGAATAAACTGCATTAACCTTGATCACTAGCACACATCTAGACCAATTCTATTACTTAATCATTTATGTCAAATTAAAACATAATGTTGATAAAGTAAACTCAAAGAATCTAACATATGGATCAATACCCAAAAAACCCCATTTGAATTATATGAGAAAGAAAAGTAAAGAATGGTTTGGGGACTTAATATCAGTCCTTTATGTGAACTGTGTATTACGTGTATTGAAGACATTAATCTTTTCTTGGTAAATTTCCCTTTCTCAAATAGGATTTTAAAGAAGCTGTTAGCAAGTTGTGAGATTACCCAAAGTCCAGCTGATTTGAATGACCTTACAATGTTCATATGTTATGGCAATAACGGTAAAGAGAAAGCTCTCATCTTAAGCTTATGTTTTACAACTTTCATTTATTGTATTCAAATTAAAAGGAATCATAGAATGCACATCAATCCTTTTTGTAATGAGGAGTAGATTTACCACAAGATTGTTTCTCTTATCTCCATTAAATTATCTAGAAGATGACTAACGTCAAAGGCAAGCTGCAATTTATTATTGAAAATATGTAACTTTAGCTAGTTTGGTTTATAGTTTTATTTGCTAGCTTAGTAAGCTCCTCGAAGGTTTACTTCTTCTCATTGTTTTTTATTGTAATTTGTAAGGCTATTGTTTAACATAAACATGTATCAACTTGGAAACTATAATACACTTTAAAGTTTGATGGTTCACATTCAATGCTAATGGTCCTACTTACTAGTATCTGTGGAAAACAAAATTATCTAAATTTGATTAATCTAATTAATTAGGAGTAAACACACAAAATATCCATGATAAGTTAAAAGATAGGGCAATGGAAATATATTCTATCATATAAGTTATTAACATGCAAAGAGGTATTAATAATGTTGGTGAATATCATAGGAAATATTTATTCAAATAAATTAGTATCTCTAGAATCACAAATAAGGTAATCATGCAAGGAGGACTCTGTATGCATGTTTTTGTTTTTATTTTTATTTTGGTTACATGGGTTCCGGGCTAGCTTGCGCGCACCTGACTAATCCCACGAAGATATACATGTCTCCCCATATATATTCTCATGATAAATCAGAACTAGGTTACCCATGTTCAGGGAGAGATTCGAGCCTTGTACCTCTCACTTTACACCCGTTAGGGATGGGATTCGAACCATGGACCTCCCCTATAAGTGCTGAAGAAATAGCAAGGCTCTGTCCAGTTGAGCTAGAGGATATGATCTAAAAATATTAGGTTCGACCTACCTTGGCCATACACCCCCACATATTTCAGAATATATCAGGTTAGGCAGAAAGTCATCCATGATTCATAAGAAATATTGTCTATATGTTTATGGGCTCGGGCCGATCTTTCAACTATGAATATTAAAGAATGATATATTTTTCTTCTTAAATGAGAAGTTTTAGAAAACTAATAACCCAATAAATTCCATCAAACTTATTATTTTTTTATAATTGGATAATTTTATAGTTAGTTATTTTGTGATCTATTAAAATGAAAAATTAAATATTTGAAAAGTATAAGTGTATTGATACTGTACATTTGTAACATATATACGCTAGAAGTTCTAAATATTGCTCTATTTTATCAAAATATATACACCAAAATAATCGATAATATTTATTGAGTAACTATGAGATTTATTTTGTTATGATTTATAATTACTTTCAATTTTAACACTTCCCGTTATGTTTGAGAATTAATATTTTGAATTTACAACTTGAAAATATACAAATTGTTTTGCAGTGTGTACATATGGAGTTTTTATCTTAATATTCATTTTAACCTTATTTTGTTAAATATTATTTGTTGTATGATAGTTTATTTTATTGGTATAATCATCCGTATTTAATGGATTTTAGCAAGTCATAGGTTTACCTTAGTATTTTAGTCTAGCTATAATCTAAAAGTTAAGGGCCAGACCTCCATTAATGTAAGTACCAAACAACATAACCACGTCCAAAATTATCCAAGAAAAAAACATAACATACAAGACCAGATCTCAAAGATGCAAGAATGAAATATTATCGAAAAGTAACTAACCTCCAACACAAAAAATAAGTCTCAAAATATGAACATTATTGACTAATACTAGCTGATAGAAGAACAACCCTTCAAAATCTAGAAGACCAGACTTCCGAAAAATAGAAGATGAAACTGATAACCTCAGTAAGTTTAGAGTTATGAGACAGGCAGATAAAATATATATAGAAAGATTCATTAAACTAAACTCGGAGGGAAAGTAAAGGACCTATGATTTTATCCAAAATAAGCCTCAAATATATTATCTTTGATTTATATAAAAAAGATCATCATTGGGAGGAATAACCTCTTCAATTCATCATTGTTCAGACCATAAAGAGAATATAAAAAGAAAGCATTTGAAAGAATTCACTAGCAATGAAGCTATATTTTTTTATATTTAGGTTACTTTTCTTAGCCATGTAGCTGTAATTGTTCCTATAAAAGTACAAATTCAGGTGATTACATTTGAATACAAAAAAATTGTTTAATTATTTCTATGTATATTTCTTAACCATCCAATAATGTTTATTTTACAATATCATCGTTACTTTTTGGGTTTAAAGGAAAAGATATAGTGCTAAGATAAACACCCAAATTTACTAATAAAAAATATCTCAAATACTTAGCATGGAAATGGAGTACTAAATATAAATAACTATATTGAGAAAATCAATCAAATATAAAACAATTCATAGAATTAAAGAGTGATGGAGAAAGACAAACGTGCAATATATGGTGATTTTGCTCACTAAGGTTTAGTCTACCATCTCAGGTCTTTATTGACCCTTATGATAGTGAATACACCTCAACCAAAACTCATTAATTCCTTAAAGGTCAGCACACAAACCTTTACAACCTCTTCAAACTAAATATTTGAAAGTAACCTTATGCTAACTCCAACGAAAATAGACCATGTGTACATTCTATACATAAAATCTCTTTGATTATCTATCTATCATTAGTAAATGCCTATTTATCTTTTAAAATATCATAGATTTCAATATAATATGCTAGATATATATACTCCTAAATAAGTAAATATGAAAATGTATGATCTATAAAAAAATATCATATGGATAACTGTTAAGAAGGTTAATTGCTAGTGAAACCTTTCTTAAAAAGTTGGTTTTTTCTAATCTGGTAGCCATGTATTTATATTACAATATGAGTTAAAAAAATTCTCTTTCCTATGCCTTGAATTTAAATGTTTGGTTTTGGTTTGCTTCGGTCAAATGTATGTTGATTGTATCAATTCTTCCAACATAATGACAATTGACATAAAAAGGCTTTATTTTAATCTTTTAATTTATTCACAAGTCCCTAGAATGTCTGATGACTTCTATAGCAAGAATCTTCCAAGTATTTGACTTGTAGGATTGGATTTGGTTAATAAAAGTACCACATCACTTTATATAAACTCTTTCCTTCAATTAGATTTAAGTGGCTAGAGAGATTTCTTTTGGAGGCCCGCTCTTTTTCTTTTGATGCAATTTACTTTCTACAGATAATCAAACATACTTGTCTATTTTCTGATGGACTTTTAGTGTCAGCTTTCCTTTCAGCCCAATAGGTGTGATATGTAGATCTTTTGCTGAAAATTATTATATTGCGTCTTCTATGTCCGTGGGTGAATTTTCTTCAGATATCCATGTCTCTTCTTCTTCAATTTTTTTATGGATATGATTTTTTCTTTAAGCAATAAACCTAAATCAATATTTCTCTAACAAATTCTTTCTTCAATCTCAAAGGTAAAATGGATTCTTCTAACATGGTCCAATCAAAATCAAATTAGGCTTTCACTGAAAAATTTAAATTACTTGTGAATAATATTCATTATCTAGGAGTTCATTTGATATACCGTAGTTGCACCATCCAAATATTTTTTTTAGTAGTATGCAGAAAAATACTTATTTTAGTATTTAGATTATTGTGTTAGGTCATGTAATGATGAGACATATTAATCTTACATGCAATCTCTTTTATGGTAATGAATTATGGAGGATCCTTTCATTTTTTCACTTTAAAATTTTATATGTTGTACCATTTGGAAGGTCTTGAGCAAAATTTTCTAACGTCTTTCAAAATGTATAAATTATTCCAAAATTTTATAAGATATTTTAGAGGGCCTAAGTAATTGATGTGAAGTCTTTGATTCATAAATATTTAATTTCTTATATTTTTCCATGTATCATTTTATCAAATAATGAGATCTAGTGAACAATATATAATCTATTAGTGAACGCGAATAACCATATTCTTGTAATGATGTTGATATTTTGGCAACCCAATTTCATTAGGACTATTTCAAACCCTATAATAATTTTCGAACCTACATACTAATTTATCTCCCCATTTCCAATACAAAGTGTTGGTGTAGTCTAGACTTCTTCACAGTTCTTCCAATGTATGAAGGTTTTATACAGATTCATTTTAGGAAGTGCTCAATGTTTTGTGAAAAAAAAAATAATAAAAACACTAAAAAATTATGAGTTTTGCAACGGAAGATGATATTTCAAGATAGTCAAGTCCTCTTAACTGAGTAACCATAATATCTACGAACCACGATCTGGGATGCTCCACACTACCATCAACCTTATACTTAATTTGAAGAACCCATGTGCTAACAATAGGTAGCATACTAGGGGTAGTCAAGTCCTCTTAACTGAGTAACCATTATATATACTAACCACGATCCGTAATGCTCCAGACTACCATAAACCTGGTACTTCACTTGAAGAACCCATGTACTTAAAATAGGTAGTGTTATCTTACAACATCTATATTTCATTATCCATTTCCATATTCCAAAGAAGTTCATATACAAATAAATGAAAGCTAGATTCTTAATTTGACCGAAAATGCTAACTAGAGAAGTTGGACGTGAATGAGAATTTTTTTTGCATAAGACAAAAGCTTAAAAGTAGGTAGATCTACCTTTTTTTAAGCTTGCAACGAGGAGGGGTGGATATGGTAGTTTTTGATGGATAGTGGGGGCACATATAATATTAAATTAGGATGTGAGTTGTCTAGTATAGTGTGACAGATGGTTCGGATAAATTTAAAAGATGTGGGCTATGAATACATTATAAATGTAGGGTGCACGATAGAGAATTTTTTTGAGATCTTAGGGTGTTTGTGATTGGGGTAGTGGGTTCGTAAATTGAGCTAAAGGAATTATTTTTAGTGGTTTTATTGCTATATTAGGTTCTATAGGTTGCTATGTATTTTGACTAGTGAATTAAATTATCGAATGAGGCACGATATTCTATTTTGGGGAAAGTAAGAGGTATGATATATGGGGGTGCATATTAAAATTATAGTGAAATGTGGACAATAAATTTGTAGGCAAGATTTGATATTTGACCTTGGTCAACCTGAAAAACATAACTTCTAGCTCGTGAGTCAAGATTAACAAGAATAAACATAAATGGACGAATTATTGTAATTTTAAAGTTCATTTGATAATACTCGACTTTTCATAAAATATATGTTGTTTTAACGTTAAAAATTCGAAGACTTATGCAAAATTAACATCTAATTATTTCTTTCTAACTCTAATAAAATGTTACCTACAATAAACAAAACCGTGAACACCACTATACAACTATGTCAAGTCTCTGCCAATCTTACACCTCTCTTTCTTTGTGCACATATCTCTACAAATCCAATATCTTTGTTGTTAACTTTAATTGAGCTATATGACTCACCCAAATATCCCAAATGACATATCTCTACGAACATACACAATGTTCTTCTGTTTGTAGAGATAGATCTAACATTTTTGTGGAATACATGTACTCTGAAAAGCCCAGTATTCTCCTCAAGTAAGAATCTATAAAGTAATTGTTTGTCGGATTTCTTTTAAATGCAAAGCAATCCTTAATATTAATGTGCTAATTATTTTTTTAAGTATAATTGGTTTCTTTATTTAAAACTAAATGATATTTGACATGTTAATTTTATGAACTAAATTTGATGTTTTCTTATGAAATTATTTTGTGTTATTCCAAGATAGTTTTCCATCTATAGCGATAGGTTTTATTAGTGAAATTAACGTTCATCTTTATGTAGTCTTCGTGTATATCTAATATATTTAACAAGGGTGGATTCCATATAGGGTCTTGTTGACTATCTTAGTGCGACAAATGAACCCTCCAATTCCTCTCTCCTCCAAAAAGGCCTCTAAGATGTCAATTGTCACTACTACCCTTATAGTGTATATAAGACAAAAAAATAGATTCTTCTCTCTCTTCCATTACCAGTTAATGAGTATGGACAATGTTACTGAGTATGAAGTACTGAGTATTGAAAAAGTTACTAAGTATCAAAAAAAGTGCTTAGTATCGCAAAAAGTTATTGGGTATTAAATTTTTTTTATCTAGTCACTTTACTGAGTATGCTTGTATGCTCAGTAACATTACTAAGTATGATCGTCTACTCAGTTTCTATAATTAGTATACTCAATAAATATGTTGAGTATCGAGAAAACTCATTGAGTTTTTAGAATTCTGCTTTAATACTACGTCCAAAAAAATTAATAACAAAAAGAAAAGAAATCGATTTGAAATTACTATTGATTATTACAAAAAATACTACTGATTATTAAAACAAGACTAGCAATACAAAAATTAGCAGTACAAAAATTGAAAAAACAAAGAAACTCAAAAAAAAGACTAGTAGTACAAAGATTGACAAAACAAAGCAACTCAAAACACAATAATTAGCTAAAGCCAAGATGTGGTATTTTTATGCATTGCCCGCATCCTCTTGTTTTTCATTCTATTAACATTACAGAAGCCTCCCAAGAAAGTTGCACTTGTCAAAAACAAAAAAAAAACCCCAAGCAGCTCTGATGATGATTCTTCCCGTTCATATAATATTATTTTGAGAAATTATTATAAAAAATAAAGAAAACGATTTTTTATACTTCTTACTTAGAAGCCTTCTTCTCGTCACTTCCAAAACCATTTGCATCTTCGTCTCCATTTTCCATTTTCTTCATTTATTATAAATTATTAAAATAAATAATGTTTCCATTCTATATATAATTTAGAAGGACAAAATAGAGGCTTGACCATAAAATGGACACAACCATCACCCCCACCGGATCTCTTGATTCAAAAAAATTTAACTAATTTTGATTTTAACTATATTAGATCAACCTTTAGCAATGGAAAATGTGTTTTTTTTCACTTGTAGAAATAAATGATGTGATACAAGTTTAGTGAATAACAAATTAAGTAGTTTACTAGATATCTTTTGGCTGGAAATGGAACAATACATGATGTTGATAAGACTTTGGCCAGACAATGGTATAACATTATTTTTAAACGACATAACTTGTCCGGACAATATTAAAAAAAGGCATAATCTGCTTGAAAGTTATTTTTATGGATATCAAGCAAAAATTTCATCATTCTCGTTTAACTCTAGCTCTAGAAGGCTCATCCATTGAAACAAAGATCATTTGTGAAATAGTGAACTCTTGGGTGGTGATGGAACAACCATTTTCCCTACATAAATCAAGTTCAATCCATGACTCATAAATATTAAGTCAACACCTACAAATATTACTTAATTGAAACTAAATAATTAACACCCTAACAACTACAAATATTACTCACTGTCTTTGATATTTGTCTAGCAGAAACACTGAGCCAACACATTATCATTTCATATGTTGTAAATCTAATCGCCACAGAAGGAACAATCTATAATCAAAACTGCTCAAACATTTTACTTTTAGTCACAGTATCAAAACAACACCAAATATTAATCAATTTATAATAATTATGATCATTTACCTTAATGTAATTAATAATCAGTCCAACAAATATTTGCTCCACCCTTATTTACCTTAATGTAATTAATACTCAGTCTAGCAAATATTTGTCTCCACCCTTGATCACGAATAAGATTAGTAAGTCGAGTTTCGAAAATGAAGCCCACTTTTAGCCAAAGGTAAAAAATGCTCAACCTTAACCAAAAAGACATATTATCCATAATTTCTACAATTCAACATGCTTAAAAGGTTAATAATTAAAGAATTAACGTACCTACCTTTGCCTACTAACAACAACTAAAGGATACATTATAGTTTGTCTAAATAAACCAGAAAGAGCTCCAAATGAAAGACGCGTCACTGTAGAGCATTGTTGATCTTCAGGAACATGAGTCTTTGAGTTTTTAGTAAACACACTAATTAGGATAATCTCTAAAAGTTCAAGTGTGAAATTTGAGCCTTTTCGATTCAGTAAATCTGTAAACAATTGTGGGGCATATCACTGAGAAAACATGATTGCATATTCAAGTTCAAAAATCCTAATAAAAAACAAGAGATAGTGGACATACCAAATTAAAAGGGTGTATTCATTTCATTCTTTTGAAAATAGCACCTCAACTTTTCATTTTCTACAATTTCACCTTGGTTTCAAAGAAAGGATCCTTCTACAGTTTTGCACGGGTAATTAATTTATCATCTATTTCTCAATTTATTCAAGCTCAAAAGTATAGCTGTTCCTTTCTAAATGTAGTCTATTTTGAAGCTATTGCATAAAAAAATTTAACGCTCGTTGTTATTTTTTAAAAATCTTATTTGATTTTGAAGTATAGAAGAATACAAATCATTATTCTCTCAATTGGTTCAAGCTTCATTTTAGGCGCTTATATTTCAATATAGAAACATTGAGACATGATTAGGCTCTTGCTATGGAAATAGAAAAAATAATTATTGCAAACAATATTTTTGTTAAATTGAGAGTTTAAGTGCCCGTTTGGAAGTGCTTTTTTGGAGAAGCACTTAAAAGTGCTTTTAGCATTTTAAGAATTTTTTTGATTTTGAAAAGCACTTTTATGAGAAGCACCAAATAGGTGCTTCTTAAAAAAAGCACTTAAAATAATTTTAGATTTCAAAATAATTTCTAATATTTTTTTAAATCTTGAATTTTATTCTAAAAGTGCTTTTTTACTCTAAAATAAGCACTTCCAAACGGGCCCTAACTCATATGTCAATTGTACTTCTTTTGCAGAATTTTGAATTTGCTTTTGCTAATTCACGAGTAATTACAATTTTCAATTCAGCCGCTCAATCATGGTAAAAGGGACTATGTGTCACTGTGGCACTGATAGTAAGTGTCTTATTTCATATCTCGTCTATTAATTGCTAAGTTTGTGTCATTTTTTTAGCAATTTATAGGTTATGGCTGAGATATGAAATATGACACTTACTATTAGTGCCACAGTGATAACATAGCCCCTTTTTCCATTATTGAGCAGCTAATTGAAAATTGTAATTACTCGTGAATTGGCAAAATCAAATTCAAAATTCTGCAAAAAAATACAATTGACATACGAGTTAAACTCTCAATTTAGCAAAAATGAGCCTAATCATGTTTCATAGTCTATATATTGAGATATAAGTTCCTAAAACGAAGCTTGAACCATCTGAGACAATAATAATTTGTATTCTTCTATACTTAGAAATCAATTAAAGCTTTTTCAAAATTAACAATGAGTGTTAAAATTTCTTATACAATAGCTTCAAAATAGACTACATTTCGAATGGAATAACTGTGTTTTTGAGTTTGAATGAATTGAGAAATAGATCATAAATTAATTACCCCCTAATTAGTGCATTCATGTGGAGCTATGAAACAACACATTTGCACAATAACTTCAGGTATATCTCTGTTTCCAGTTTCAGTAGATACGTCATATCATTACTTAAAATCAGAAATTGATATGTGCTAGTATGTACAATACGATTGATACAACCCAAATCCTTGCGATTCAGAAATAAAAAATAAAATAAACTTCACCAAAGTTATAAGTTAATTACACAATTACAAAATTAAAATCCAAAGCTGATTTAATAATCCTATTCAACACCTTTACTTATCTTCTATCTTTAACTTACCTTCGAATCTGCTGTGCTGGGCTTTCAAATTTACTTTTTATTTCTATATTTTTTTGGCTCTAGGAGTCCTTTGGTTATACTTATTCATCCATATGAATATTTTTTTGATAGTAGATGAATTTTATATGGTTTATTGATTTGTGTCTTTTTAAATTTTTGTTGGTATTGATTTAGTTTTATAGTTACTTCTTCTCTTCGTCTCCTATGATGCAAACGTGTGGAGTGTTTGCAGTTAGTTATTTTTATTACAATTTATGTAATTAGTTAGTGGAGGTGAAATTTTTTAATGAATCACTAATATTTTATTTTTACTAAGTTGTTGAATCAAAATATATAGGTGTATTGATAAATTTTAAATTGTGGTAAAATAAATTCATTAATATAACATTATTCAAAAAGTAAAATTTAAATTTCAAAAAATATAAAATCATAATTTACATGGCAAGCATATATGATTAGCATGTTAAATATTCATCTAAATGGAAACAAAAATGGAAAGATGTACATCGAGAAAAACATAAAAGATGAAGTTTAACATTTTGTAATCAATCCATAAAAAGAATATAAAGAAGTATGATTACACACTCTTGCCCATGTTTGTAAAGTATGGTAAACACGTATACTATTATTAGATTAGAGGGGTTTTGACTTACGAAGTGAATTACACAATATGTCCTCCTTTGTTGAAATGCCATGCATGGCGACGTTTTTCTTGAGACGGGAGATATGGTCCAAGACCTTTAAACAACGGATTGAACTGTCAAAATGTACAAAATAAGTAACAGAATAAGTTATGTATATAATTAGTTAAATGGGACGAAACATAAAATCTCGAGTCACCTCTAAGGTGACAATCTCAATCCAAATAAAGTAAAATGAGAAGTTTCACCAAATGTACTTGGATCCTCTCATTTTTTTTCTTTTAATAGCATATATTTGCCTCAAGTGTTGCCTCATGAGTCATGTTTTAAGGGGACCCTCTGTTTTCTCATGACAATTATTTTGGTTGGCTTTAATAGAAAGTCTAGAAATTTACTTTTTTGTTATTGCATAACCTCTCTGTCTCTCTAACTTTGACACAACATTTATAACCAATGGTTGAGGATTGTATTCCTTATTTCACCAGAACCAACCAATTGATAAGAGCCACTTCAACAGCTCAGTCCTTGAGTCCAATAAGGACCATTGTTAGTTCCACCACCATCAAAGTGTTGGACATTCATCTTCTCTCTAGAAAAAAGAAAATAATACAATCATAAGCGAATATCTTATGGTAAACAAGTACCAAAACAGTAAAATTTGATCACGGAACACCTATTTATATGCACTTATTAAATTGCTTGTATCGCCATTAAAAACATACAAATTATTAAATAAAGACATCTCTAAATTTCTACTCTTATGAATTATGATATGAAATATTTTGCTGCTACATTATGGCGATATGCATTTATAAAAGTTGAGTGACTCAACTCTTAAATAATCATAATTAGTGAGACTTAACAAACTTACATACTTTCAAAACTAAATTATCTCATTAAAACTCAAATTTATTAGTATCTTAATATGTGTCAAGTAAGTATTATCATGACAAGTGAGAATGAAATGAATTCGAATAAAATGAATTTGACTAAAATGTCATGGCTAATGAGCTTATCATTTTATTGGGTATCTTGATATGGAATTACACTATATCTTAATTAGTGAAAAGTGAAAAGTGAAAATAGACATGTGTATATAATGTGAAAAATATAAAACTAATTAGTTTGAATTTGGTATACCTCTATGCTGATATACTATTTAGTTTGAATGTATAACAGTGTTGATTATTTGGTCAGATAAACATCATGGTACATGTTGTTTATATTTTGTTACATGTAAAGAAACTTTAGAGGTCCCAGAAAATCAACTAATCCCTAGTCTTGAAACATCATTAATTCAAAGCATAGCCTATCATAATTTTCTTAATTTTAAACATCAAGATATTACTCAATTATATGTATAAAATAATCCGGTTAGAATTGAACAAATATATAAACAGACTACTTAATATATACTACTTAATTAGCCAAATTACTATTTTTTATTCGCTTAACTATTAGTTTATGTTTTATGTGTAAATAGAAAAGAAAAACGTAAGGAGTGAACACGTACTTGTAATTTACTATATATTTGGGTTCGAGGAGGGTCAGTCCTCTTTCGAAGAACTTCTTTAGTTGTGTTTGGGGAAGATGATCCAAAAATTTATAATTTTGATTTGAACTAGTTGGATATCTCGAACTACTGTGAACAAGTAGTCTAATGTTTTAAGAATTAGTTTTGGGTGACCTTCAAGGTTTAAGTAGTGCTTTCTCCTATGAGCCAAATTATATTTTTTACCCAAAAATACAAAAGTTACTTGTTAATGGGTTTGTATTTTTTAATGAGTTTCCTATCTTTTAAAATAGGTTATCTATTTTTTAAAATAGGTTGCATGTTTTCTTAATTGGTCGGGTGTGGTTTTTTAATGAGTTGTGTGTATTTATAATGGATTTTATAAATGTGTAACAGTCTAAAATTGTTGTGGGATTTATTAGTTAAAGTTATTTGTTAAGTGAATCTCTTGTGTTCCTTTTTTCAGTTTTGGTTTCTAAGGTCAATTTTGTGGGTTAATTGATAGATGCTTGTCAGCTTTGATTTATTTCGTGGATAAAATCTCCTCGATTTTTTTAGATTGTGTGCTCATGTAGGATTTTTTTTTTCTCTTAAATAACTAGATGTTTTTTGACTTCGGTTCACAAAAAATTATTTTGGTTTAGTGGGTGGGTCTTTGGTAGTTTTAATCTGTTTGTTGGTTTTGAGTTTTCTTAGTTCCATTGCAGTTGGAGATTTTCATTATGAGGTTCGTTTAAAAATTTAGTTATCGACCATATCTAACAGCTAATATTGTTATTTTAGCATGGTTACCATCTCAGGTGATAACATGTCTGTTTTTTGTGATGCTTAGTTACCACTAGAGAACTTAAGAGGATTCTTGCGACGTTTAAGTCCATCATCTCTTGCATCATCTCTTGACTGCTTAAACTCCTCAAAAATATGTGGAGAAAACACACTGAAGTAATAGTAGTTTTGTACAAAGAATACAAACCGAAATAAAGTTTGTAAATATTCAGAGTAGGGAATCTCTAAGTTGTTCAAAACAAGACCTTTGAACTCTGTTACTCACACAAAAATTTTCTTTTAATGGTTCATCCAACACGTCACATTATACTCCAGAAACTATGTAATATGAAGCATTGAGTGACAAAATAATTACTTAATCTTCAATTATATTCCTTGTTCGACGACTACTCTATTTAGGCAATCCAACATTCTAAAATAAATTAAAATAAAAAAAATTGTATGTAATATACATACCGGAAAAAAAATGTGACGGCTTGAAGAAACGGGGACCAATGGTATATAAACATATAATAATTATAATTTAATTTATTTATGAAATTCGTTTTTATTTGATGATGTTTTTTTAGAAAAGTAGTAAAAAAAATGAGTAATGATATTTGTCACCCTTTTTGTATCACTCATTTATCACCTCCTACGTGTATGCCTATATGTACCAATGAATGGATTTCTCTATCCTATTTAATTTTTCTCTATCTTCTATTCAAGGAAATTAATACATATATATAGAAGGGTGATAAAATGGTGATATGAAAAGGGGTGACATATATCATTACTCAAAAAAAATAAACGACCATTATGTAAATTTACACAAACTAATATAGATGATCTTTCAATGAACTTCCAGCTAAATGATCATCTTTCAGCTTAAAGTGTGAAGGAGGTGCTGGAATTTAATTTTCCAAGGTTTGAATTGCAAAAAAACAAAATAATGCCTTACGGCCATCTTAAAACCCCTAAACTTTAAAGAATTCTCTTTACCCCCTAATGTTTTTATAAAAAATGCTCAACCTTAACCAAAAAGACATATTATCCATAATTTCTAAAATTCAACATGCTTAAGAGGTTAATAATTAACGAATTAACGTACCTACCTTTGCCTACAAACAACATCTAAAGGATACGTTATAGTGTGTCTAAATAAACCAGCAAGAACTCCACATGAAAGACGCGTCAATGTAGAGCATTGTTGACGAGTCTTTGAGTTTTTAGTAAACGCACTAATTTGGATAATCTCTAAATGTTCAAGTGTGAAATTTGAGCCTTTTTGATTCAGTAAACCCATAGTTGGGCCATATTACTGAGAAAACATGATTGCTTATTCAAGTTCAAAAAGCCCAATAAAAATCAAGAGATAGTGGACATACAAAATTAAAACGTGTATTCATTTAATTCTTTCGAAAATATCGTCTCAACTTTTCATTTTCTACAATTTCACCTTGATTTCAACGAAATGATCCTTCTGCAGTGTTGCACGGGTAATTAATTTCTTATATATTTCTCAATTCATTCAAACTCAAAAGCATAGCTCTTCCTTTCTAGGTGTAGTCTATTTTGAAGCAAGAGCTCCACATGAAAGACGCGTCAATGTAGAGCATTGTTGATTTTCAGGAAAATGGGTCTTTGAGTTTTTAGTAAACACACTAATTAGGATAATCTCTAAATGTTCAAGTGTGAAATTTGAGCCTTTTTGATTCAGTAAACCCATAGTTGGGCCATATCACTGAGAAAACATGATTGCGTATTCAAGTTCAAAAAGCCCAATAAAAAGAAAGAGATAGTGGACATACAAAATAAAAGGCGTGTATTCATTTAATTCTTTTAAAAATAGCGCCACAACTTTTCATTTTCTACAATTTCACCTTGATTTCAACGAAAGGATCCTTCTGCAGTGTTGCACGGGTAATTAATTTCTTATCTATTTCTCAATTCATTCAAACTCAAAAGCATAGCTCTTCCTTTCTAGATGTAGTCTATTTTGAAGATGTTGTATAAGAAATTTTAACACTCATTGTTAATTTTGAAAAAGCTTATTTGATTTCGAACGAATACAAATCATTATTGTATCGGTTGTTTCAAACATCATTTTAGGTCCTTATATCTCAATATAGAAACAATGATACATGATTAGGCTCTTGCTATGGAAATAGAAAAAATCATTATTGCAAACAACATTTTTGGTAAATTGATAGTTTAACTCATATGTCAATTGTACTTCTTTTGCAGAATTTTGAATTAGATTTTGCCAATTCAGGAGTAATTACCATTTTCATTTCAGCCTCTCAACAATGAAAAAGGGGTCATGTCGTCACTATGACATTGATAGTAAGTGTCTTATTTCATATCCCGGACCGTAATCTATTCATTGCTCAGTTTGTGTCATTTTTTAGCAATTAATAGATTATGAGAGAGATATGAAATAGGACACTTACTATCACTGTCACAGTGATGACATGGCCCCTTTTTCATTGTTGAGGGGCTAATTAAAAATTGTAATTACTCTTGAATTGGAAAAATCTAATTCAAAATTTTGCAAATAAAATACAATTGACATACGAGTTAAACTCTCAATTTACCAAAAACGTTGTTTGTAATAATTAGTTTTTCTATTTCCATACCAAGAGTCTAATCATGTCTCATTATTTCTATATTGAGATATAAGCGCCTAAAATGAAGCTTGAACCAACCAAGACAATAATTATTTTTATTCTTATATACTTCGAAATCAATTAAGCTTTTCAAAATTATCAATGAGTGTTAAAATTTCTTATACAATAGCTTCAAAATAGACTACGTTTAGAATGGAAGAACTATGTTTTTGAGTTTAAATGAATTGAGAAAGAGATCAGAAATAAATTACCCCCTAATTAGTGAATTCATGTGGAGTTATGAGACAACACATTTGCACAATAGCTCCAGGTATAGGTATATCTCTGTTTCCAGTTTCAGTATACATTTACGTCATATAATTACTTGAAATTAGAAATTGATCTATGCTCGGATTTTACCTAAGGCAGTGAAATTTTGAAGCACATAGCAGTCTTTGTTCACAGTATCGTACAATAGTATTGATACATATAGGCCTTTGTATAGAAGTGAAGGCTGAATCATTCTAGGGACGTATCAAAAGCCCAAATCGTTGCGATTCAGAAAAAAATGAAAAAAATAAACTTCACCAAAATTATACGTTTAATTACTCAATTACAAAATTAAAATCCAACCCTGATCTAATAATCATAATCAACACCATTACTTATCTTCTATCTTTAACTTACCTTCGAATTTGCTGTGCTGGACTTTCAATTTTTCTTTTTGTTTCTTCTTTTTTGGAAATTGGAGTTGTTTGGTTATACTTATTCATCCATATGAAAGTTTTTTTGACTATAGATGAATTTTATATAGTTTACTAATTTGTGTCTTTTTTTGACTAACATGTCTTTCACCGAGTTGCTTGATCTTCTGTGTCGTGTGTTGCCCAAACCTCATACCTTGCCCGAGTCATACAAGGAGTGCAATAAAAAGTTAAAAAGTTTAGGTATGGGTTACAATACCATCGATGTTTGCGAGAATGATTGTGCTTTATTTTTAAGTAGAATAACTCCCTCGATAAGTGTCCAGTCCAGTATGTAGTGAATCCAAATTGGACACGAAGAAGGGTCAGAAAGTAGCGCATAAGAAACTCTGATATTTCCCGATTGCCCCTAGGCTGCATCGCCTATATGCTTCGAGACACATTGCAGAAAATATGACCTGGAACCGAATAGGGAAGAGTACAGATCCAGATTTGTTGCGTCATCCAGTGGATGATGATAGTTAGAATAGATTTGATCATTTACATCCTGAGTTTGCTAGTGAACCTCGGAATGTGTTCTTGGGTTTGGGTATCAATGGTTTTTGTCCTTTCTCTATGCAGAACAACTCGTACAGCATGTGGCCGGTTATATTGACCGTCTACAACTTACCACCGTGGGAGTGTATGAAGGAGATGACATTCCATCTTTGTTTATTGAGGACCTCGTTCACCCAACAAGGACATGGACGTATTTCTTTGACCTGTTATAGATGAGTTGGACGAGTTGTGGGATAAATGGATCCTTACGTATGATGCCCACAAGAAGGAAGAGTTTACGATGAAGGTTTGTTTGTTGTCTACGACTAATGATTACCCCGCTAGGTCATACACTTCGGGATGGTCGGGTCAAGATTACTTAGCTTGTCCAGAATGCATGGATTCTACTCCATCATTGAGGGTGAAGAAAGGGGTTACTTACTTTGACCATAGACGTTGGTTACCTATCGGGCATCGATTTAGAAGCAAAAAAGTTTTGTACCCGAAATCCGGTCATAGGGGCCCACCGAAGAAATATAGTCCACATGATATTCAGACACAGTTAGATGGGCTTCCCATTTTGTTTCCCGGTAAACACAAGGATTTTGGGGGAAAGATTGTGAGGCAAACTGGTCCACGTCTATTAATTGGAAGAAAAAGAGTATCTTTTATCGTTTACCTTATTGGTCCGAAAATTTGTTGAAACATAACATTGATGTCATGCATTGCAAAAAAAATGTGTGTGAGGCTCTTCTCGGCACAGTTATAGGTCATGATGGGAATGTTAACAAAGACAACGTGAAAGCGAGAATGGTTATGAAAATCAGGAAAGATTTGTGGTTGACATCGAGAGGCGGTAAACAAATACAGAGTCGAGAAAATTATACGTTATCAACGGAAAAGCGGAAAGTATTTCTTGACTGGTTGAAGGCACAGAAGTTTCCCGATGGCTACGCATCGAGTTTGAGAAATAATGTTCCAAGTGACTTGGGCAAGATTATAAGACTGAAATCTCACGATTGTCACGTGATGATGCAGTATCTTTTCGTTGCTAGTATCCCAGGGCTTATCGAAGACAAAGCGACTAGTGATGCAATTATTGGGCTAGCTAACGTGTTTAGAGTCGTTTGTAATAAAAATCTCAGTAGGAAAAAGTTAGAATCGGGTAAGATGAAAGTGGTTGAAGTTATGTGTCGATTGGAAATGATTTTGCCTCCCGCGTTTTTCGATATAATGATCCACCCGGATATACACTTATACGACAAAGCTTTGTTAGGTGGGCCAGTTCAGATACACTGGATGTACCCGTTTGAGCGGTATCTAAAGAAATTAAAGGAGTACATACGAAACACGGCTAGGCCAAATGGTTCAATCGCCGAGGGGTACGTTGTAGAGGAGACTTTGACTTTCATATCGCGTTATCTTCAAGGAGAAAAAACAAAGTTCAATGGACCTGGTAGATATACCGAGATCGAAGCTCAACCTAAAAATTTGTCCGTATTTAAGAGCCAATGTATTCCTTTAGGTAAAAAATAGTATGGTAATTTGCAATACAACGAGAAGGAGCAAATCGACTGGTATATCCTACTTAATTGCGATGAAATCCAACATTTGATGACGTAAGTTTTCAATTTATTTATTATATGTTTATAAATTATGAAAAATGTATTCAATTTGCTCGTCAAATGTGCAGAGAACACAAAGCCACGCTATCGGGTCCTGTAGCAAATAAAGTTAGGAAACACCAGCAAAATTTCCGAGATTGGTTTATGCATAAGGTAAAGATCCATTCAAATATCAAATTAAGATTCCATTTTAGACAACATTTTATAATTGTTTATGCTTGTAGGTTTATGAAATGAAAAAAGAAGGTGATGCATTTGCTACAAGTGAGATGATTTCATTGGCTAGTAAGTCTCATGGTGAAATTTATAAGTACGATTCATGTGTTTTGAATGGTGTTAAATGGGTTACTCGTGAAAAGGGTGAAACAAGGGTGACACAAGATTATGGGGTATGCACCATGTACGAAGGAAAATCGTATTACGGTGAATTAGTCAAGATTGTAGAGGTAACATTTGATGATGATTGTTCTGTTGAACTTTTCGAGTGTAATTGGTATAACACGAGTACCGCGAGGACAGAGAATGGGGTAACTATTATTAACACGTCTTAATTTTTTTGGGAAGGAGAGCAATACATCTTAGCTACTGAAGCAAAAAAAGTATTTTACATCTATGATATTAACTCAAGGAAATCACAAAAAGGGTGGAAAGTAGTATGGGAACTCAATGATAGACATGGATGGAGTCCCAAATTATGGGGTCCAGAATCACTACCTACTGAAGACGCGAGTGTCACGATCCCTTTAGTGAACACCGAGATGGTTTCCGATCCGGTGAACTGGGCATCCACCGAGGAGATCGAGATAAACCCTACTCATTTTTGTATTGATTTGGCTTTTATAATGGTTATTGATGAAAACGAGGAAATTGATGATGACACTTGGGACGAATACGGGGATGAAGAAGAACCTATAGAGGTTGATAGTGATGATGAACCTATAGTTATTAGTGAATATGATAATGATTAGAAGATTTTTTATTTTGGTTTATTTGTATTAAAACATTTTGTTGGTTTTTGGAGTTGAATTTGAATTTATTTTGATACACTTAAACTTTGACTCTAAATGTTGACTAAATACCCCAAATACTTAAACTTTGACTCTAAATGTTGACTGAATACCCAAAACACTTAACTTTGAATCTAAATAGTTGACTAAATACCCCCAAACACTCAAGTTTGACTCAAATAGTTGATTGAATACCCCAAACACTTAACTTTGACTCAAATAATTGACTGAATAGCCCAAACACTCATGTTTGACTCAAATAGTTGACTGAATACCCCAAACACTCAAGTTTGACTCAAATAGTTGACTGAATACCCCAAACACTAAACTTTGACTCAAATAGTTGACTGAATACCCCAAACACTCAAGTTTGAATCAAATAGTTGACTGAATACCCCCAAACACTCAAGTTTGACTCAAATAGTTGTCTGAATACTAAAACACTTAACTTTGACTCAAATAATTGACTAAAGACCCCCAAACACTCAAGTTTGACTCAAATAGTTGACTAAATACCCCAAACACTCAAGTTTGACTTAAATAGTTGACTGTATACCCCAAACACTTAACTTTGACTCAAATAGTTGACTAAATACCCAAAACACTCAAGTTTGACTCAAATAGTTGACTGAATACCCCCAAACACTCAAGTTTGACTCAAATAGTTGACTGAATACCCAAAACAATTAACTTTGACTCAAATAGTTGACTAAATACACCAAACACTGAATTTTGACTCAAATAGTTGACTGAATACCCCAAACACACAAGATTGACTCAAATAGTTGACTGAATACCCCAAACACTTAACTTTGACTCAAATAGTTGACTAAATACCCCAAACACTTAACTTTGACTCAAATAGTTAACTAAATACCCCCAAACACTCAAGTTTGACTCAAATAGTTGACTGAATATCCCAAACACTTAACTTTGAGTCAAATAGTTGACTGAATACCCTAAACACTCAAGTTTGACTCAAATAGTTAACTAAATACCCCAAACACTAAAGTTTGACTCAAATAGTTGACTAAATACCCCAACCCCTCAAGTTTGACTCAAATAGTTGACTAAATACCCGAAACATTCAAGTTTGACTCAAATAGGTTACTTAATACCCCCCAAACACTTAACTTTGACTCAAATAGTTGACTAAATACCCCAAACACTCAAGTTTGACTCAAATAGTTGACTGAATACCCCAATCACTCAAGTTTGACTCAAATAGTTGACTGAATACCCCAAACACTTAACTTTGACTCAAATAGTTAACTAAATACCCCAAACACTCAAGTTTGACTCAAATAGTTGACTGATTATCCCAAGCACTCAAGTTTGACTCACATAGTTGACTGAATACCCCAAACACTTAACTTTGACTCAAATAGTTAACTAAATACCCCAAACACTCAAGTTTGACTCAAATAGTTGACTAAATACCCCAAACCCTCAAGTTTGACTCAAATAGTTGACTGAATACCCCAAACACTTAACTTTGACTCAAATAGTTGACTAAATACCCGAAACACTCAAGTTTGACTCTAATAGTTGACTGAATACCCCAAACACTCAAGTTTGACTCAAATAGTTGACTGAATACCCCAAACAATTAACTTTGACTCAAATAATTGACTAAATACCCCAAACACTCATGTTTCGCTCAAATAGTTGACTGAATACCCCAAACACTCAAGTTTGACTCAAATAGTTGACTGAATACCCCAAACACTCAAGTTTGACTGAAATAGTTGACTAAATACCCCAAACACTCAAGTTTGACTCAATTAGTTGACTGAATACCCCAAACACTTAAGTTTGACTCTTAATGTTGACTAAATATATTGATAGTTTGGAGTTGAATTGAATTATGTTATATGATTATTTAGAATTGGGTTAAATTAAAAAAAACTAGCGACTACATCAATTCTTTCGCGACTAGTTCATCTTTATGAACTAGTCGTTAATGATAACATATTACTAGCGACTACTTAGCGAAAAAGAGAATTAATTTCCCACTACGCGATGGCGGTCCATTTTCCTGTCCACGAAAGGACACACGTTTTAATTTGACCTCTAGCGACTAAAAAGTAGTCGCGAAAAACCTGTTGACGTGGTCACCTTACTGACACGTGTATGTCACCACACCACTAACGACTACTTCCCTTATATCTAGCGACTACTTGAAGTAGTCGCTAGAAAGAAAGCCCTATATCTTCACCGAGAGCTTATTCTGCTCATTCAATCCTTACACAAAAAACCCAAAAAATGAGCTCTCTCTATTTCACCCACTCAAATAGTCGATTCCAAACCTCAATCTTATTTTCTTCCATTTCTTAAGGTTTTTTTTTCCATTTTCAGTTTCTAATCAATTATTTTATTTGTGTTTAAATCCGAATGACTATGGCCTGGATTCATCATCAAATCAGCTTCAATTTTAGTTTCTAAGATAATTTTTTCAACTTTTTTCTGTGGTTTAATTTTCATGTTTCATTTTTAATATTTTTTACTTAGATTATTACATGTGTAGTTGAAATCCGAATATAACTAGTGTTATTTTTTTTTCGTACGAGGGTTCCAGGCTTACACCCGACTAGTCCCACAGGAGACATGACTGCCTCTCCAACCATACCTCCAGGCAATTCAGAACTAGGTTGCCCATGTTCTGGACAGGGTTTCGAACCTTGGAAACTTTCCAAACTTTTAATAACTTTCTTTTCAAACTTTAATAACTTTCTTCCGCCTGCGGGATTAGAACCCTGTACCTCTCACTTGAGAGACAGAGCCCTGGCCAGATGAGCTACCTTACCTGGTTAACTAGTGCTATTAATTTGTTGTTGGTGATATTTAAACACAAAATTGGTGCTAAATGGGTAAAAAAATTAATTTGAGTAATTGAAATAATTTTTTTTCCATTTTTGGTTTCTTTTTTATGAAATCCAAATTTAAGTTGTGTTATTAGGGTTAAGTTTATGTTAATTTAAACATATATTTCATGCTTGATTATGAAAAAAATTAGTATGAAGTTATGGTTTTATTATGATTTTTTTGGGAAATTTATATAAAAAAAGTGATTGTATGAAATTAAAGATGGAATGAAATTTGAGTTTATTTGGCCTAAAATTGTATAAAAAAACATATGGGGACTAAAATGCAATTTTAAAACACTTTGTATGAATTTTGGGGTTTTTTAGGGTTTTATATAATTTTAGAAAATTAAAATTAGTAATGTTTAATTAAAAAAATACATGTACTTTGATATTTTTGGCCTAAAAGTGTTTATTAAAAAAATAGAGGGACCAAAGGGTAATTTTAATAAAATCAAAAGATTATAATAAAATTAAAAGGATAAAAATTTAATTATTTAAAAAAATAGCGGGACGAAAGTGCAATATTAAAAAACTTAAAAGGACTTTATAACAATAGATTTCTAAATATTAAAAAAATTATAATTTATTTTACTATATGACTAATATAATTATTTTTGTATAATACAGATTGTACGTGTGCTATATTGGATGTTAAAGCTTACCGATTATACATTTACTTTATTTAATTTATTTAATTTATAATTGTAATAATGTATTTATTTTTATTTTCATGTTTTTCTTTTTTGTGATATAATAATTTATTGTTTTTTATTTTATTTTTATTTCTATATTTTAATTACACTACAAAATGTTAGATGGCCGATGTGATGACTAGACAGCACGGAGGGGACGGTGGGGTAGGGATCCAAATCAGAATCTGAATAGAAATGTAGCCGACTGTGAAAGTCAACCCGGTAAATAAAATAATTTACACAGAAAAAGGGGGAACGCGACCCTAAAAACTGTAGGGCACTCAAAGCGGCCGCGTGGCCTTTGCCGATCGATTTCTGCATTCTTGACGACATGTAGAATACCTTCGGCAAGTACGGGTACCACGTTTCCCAAGTGGTCGGGATAACTGTCTGAGAGAGGATTCCACCATGTTACAGTGTGTGGTCAAAAGTTCCGGATGCTGACAAAATCGTCGTTATTAAGAGATTATCGGTAAAGATAAATTTTTTAATATTTTAATAAAATAATTTAATATTCTAATTTAAATTAAAACAATATTTTTTTATAGATGTTTTTCGACATAGCGGATTGGAAGAAAAGGAAATATTGGACTTTGATTGCTGGTAATTTGAACGACACGATGAGAATAGGGTATAAAGATTATAAGCATAACACGAAGAGAGACTATTGGAGAAAGGGTTTGAAGCCGGATTGGTTGCCCGATGAGATTTGGGAAAGATGTTGTGAGTATTGGGGTTCTAGGAAAGCAAGGGTATAAACTCAATTTTTTTTATTAATTTTATTATTTAAATTTTAATTGATGTTATTAATAATTGAATTTTAATCTTTTTCCGCATCAAGCGAGTGAAAATAAAAAGAATGGAGAAAACCAGAAAAATAAGAGTGGAGCGGGGTCGAGAAAATTCCCGAACTCGGGATATGCTTTATGAGGTACTTTTTTATTTATTATTTATTTAATATTTAATTATTATTTATTTATTATTTATTTTGAATATTTTTTTTTTAATGAAACAGAGTGAGGATTTAATCCTAGGGAAGGTGGTAGTCAGGGATGAGGCGACACAAGTAGACATCCCAATTCCGCGTATCGGCGGTTTTTTTGAGGTGGTGGGTAAAACAAAGAAGACGAACAAGTGGAGGTCGGAGGGCTACGAAAAAGCTGATGTAAGTTTTTTTTATTATTAAATTATTAATTATATTTTTAATCTTATATCAAATTTAATATTCTTTTATTGTTTAATATGTAACAGAAATTGCTCAAGGATGCCATGAAGGAGCAGGTGACTCAGAGTCAATCTGAGTCAAACGACGGTAAAGGCATGACTCAAAAGGAGCAAGACGAGTATGTGAGGAACACCTCGAAGAAGGCTATCGGGTCGCCAAAGAGGAGCTGGACACCAGGCATTGGTTGACCGAAAAAGGCGAAGAAGAGTCCTTCCACTACTCCAGCCCAAGCCGAGTAGCATGCGGAGATGATGGGGACAATTAATGAGCTCCGATTAGCCAGTGGTCTTCCACAGTACCCCCGCCCTGAAGTGCCCTCTACCAGCACCGAGCCTCCTGTTTATTCCCAGGTTGTTGTGACTGATGCCATGTCGTGGATTAACGAGTTTATGGCACAGAAAGGAATGTCCCCTACTAGGCTATGACCCTGGACCCCACTCCTCCTACCGGTAATGAAGATGTTGAAGAAGATGGTGAAGATGATAGTGATGAAGACGAGTCCGAGAATGAAGACGATGTTTATAGCCAGATCAGACTCTAGTGATTGTTGGTGTTTATCTATTTTATCTATCTGTTATGTATTAAGACTTTTACTTTATTTTGGTTTGGTTTGACTTTTGTTGACCTTGACATTATCTTGACTTGGTTTGACTTTTGTTGACCTTGACATTATCTTGACATGGTTTGACTTATGTTGACTTTGGTTGAATTTGGTTGATTTTCATATTTTAATTAATTATTTTGAATTATTGATTGTATTTTAAAAAAAATAAAAAAAATGATTTTTGAATTAAATTTAATTGCAGTATTGCAATTAAAAATAATTTAGAATCATATTTTTCTATTTAAAAAAAAAATCAATAGCGATTACATGTAGTCGAGATTGACTACAAAAAGTAGTCTCTAAGTAGAAGGTCAATAACGAGTACCTTGTAGTCGTAAATAAATCTTACTAATAACGACTACTAAATAGTCGCAGATAATAAGATTAATAGCGACTACAATGTAGTCACTAATAACACCTAACATCTAACGACTACAAAGTAGTCGCTAATAATACCACAACCTCTAACGGCTACTTTTTGATACGTAGTCGTTAGGTTTGACTTCTAACGACTAGTTTCTAGCAACTAAGTATTAACGACTACTTGTAGTCGTTAGATCCATGTCCCTGTATCTAGCGACTACTTACCGACATATTAGCGACTACTCGTGTAGTCGCTAGAAGCCTTGTGCGGCGTAGTGTACATCGAGAAAAACATAAAAGATGAAATTTAACATTTTGTAATCAATCCATAAAAAGAATATAAAGAAGTGTGATTATACACTCTTTCCCGTGTTTGTAAAGTATGGTAAACAAGCATACTATTATTAGATTAGAGGGGTTTAGACTTACCAAGTGAATTACACAATATGTTCTCCTTTGTTAAAATGCCATGCATGGAGAAATTTTTCCTGAGATGGGAGATATGGTCCAAGACCTTTAAACAAAGTATTAAACTGTCAAAATGTACAAAATAAGTAACGTAATAAGTTATATAGAGAATCAGTTAAATGGGAAGAAACATAAAATCTCGAGTCAGCTCTAAGGTGACAATCTCAATCCAAATAAAGTAAAATGCAAAGTTTCACCAAATGTACTTGGATCCTTTCATTTTTTTTTCTTTAAATAGCATATATTTTCCTCAAGTGTTGCATCATGAGTCATGTTTTACGAGGAAACTCTGTTTTCTCATGACAATTATTTTGGTTGGCCTGAAGAGAAAGTCTTGAAGTTTACTTTTTTGTTATTGCGTAGCCTCTGTTATATACCGTCTCTCCAACTATGACACAATATTTATAACCAATGGTTGAGGATTGTATTCCTTCACTTCAACAGAATCAACCAATTTATAAGAGTTACTTCAACAGCTTAGTCCTTGAGTCCAATAAGGATGTCACTGTTAGTTCCACCACCATCAAAGTGTTGGACATTCATTTTCTCTCTAGAAAAAAGAAAATAATAAAATCATAAGCGAATATCATATGGTAAACAAGTACCAAAACAATAAAATTTCATCACAAAGCACCAAACTAATAAATTTATTTATATACACATATTAAAATTCTTGCAAGACCATTAAAAACATACAAATCAATAAATAAAGATATCTCTAAATATTTTCTCTTATGAATTATGATATGATATATTTAGCAGCTACATTATGGCGATATGCATTTATAAAAGTTGATTGACACAACTCTTTGAAAATCCTAATTAATGAGACTTAACAAACTTACATACTTTAAAAACTAAATTATCTCATTAAAACTCACATTTATTTTATCTTAATATGTGTCAAGTAAGTATTATCATGACAAGTGAGATTGAAATGAATTGTCTAAAATGAATTTGACTAAAATGTCATGGTTAATGAGCTTATCGTTTTATTGGGTATCTTGATATAGCATTATACTATATCTTAATTAGTGAAAAGTGAAATAGACATGTGTACATATTGTGAATAATATAAAACTAATTTGTTTGAATTTGGTCTACCACTATGTTGATATACAATTTAGTTTTAATGTAAAATGGTGTTGATTATTTGGTCAGCTAAACATCAATGTACATGTTGTTTATGTTTTGTTACATGTAAAGAAACTTCAGAGGTCCCAGAAAATAAACCAATCCCTATTCTCGATACATCATTTTTCAAAGCATAGCCTATCATAATTTTTTAAAATATTAAACATCAAGATATTACTCAATTATATGCATAAAATAATCCGGTTAGAATTGAACAAATATATAAACAAAATACTTAATATAATACTTAATTAGCCAAATTACAATTTTTTATTCGCTTAACTATTAGTTTATGCTTTATGTGTAGATAGAGAAGAAAAATGTAAGGAGTGAACTTGTACTTGTAGATTGACGATATATTTAGGTTTGAGGAGGGCCAGTCATATTCAAAGAACTTCTTTATTTGTGTTTGGGGAAGATGATCCAAAAATTTATAATTTTGATTTGAACAAGTAGGATATTTCAGACTAATGTGAACAAGTAGTCTAATGTTTTAGGAATTAGTTTTGGGTGACATTCAAGGTTTTAGTAGTGCTTTCTCCTATGAGCCGAATTATATTTTTTTACCCAAAAATCAAAAATTTACTTGTTAATGAGTTTTTATTTTTTAATAAGTTTCCTATTTTTTAAAATAGGTTTAAAAATAGGCTGCATGTTTTCTTAATTGGTCGGGTGTGGTTTTTAATGAGTTGTGTGTTTTTGTAATGGATTTTATACATGTGTAACAGTCTAAAATTGTTGTGGATTTATTAGTTAAATCATTTGTTAAGTGAATCTCTTGTGTTCCTTTTTCAGATTTGGTTTCTAAGGTCAATTTTGTTGTTAATTGATGGATGCTTCTTAGCTTTTATTTATTTGCTGGATAAAATCTCCTCGATTTTTTAGATTGTGTGCTCATGTAGGATTTTTTTGTCTTTGAAATAACTAGCGTTGTTTTGACTTCGGTTCACCAAAATATTATTTTGGTTTCCTGGGTGGGTCTTTGGTAGTTTTAAATTAGTTTGTTGGTTTTGAGTTTCCTTAGTTCCATTGCAGTTGGGGATTTTCATTGTGAGGTTCTTTTAAAGATTTGGGTATCGACCACATCTAACTGCTAATATTGTTTTTTAGAATTATTACCATATCGAGTGATAACATGTTTGCTTTTTGTGAGACTCAGTTACCACTAGAGAACTTAAGAGAATTCTTGCCACCTTTAAGTCCAACATGGTCCCTAAGCTAATTATTCTCTTGCATCACCTCTTGACTGCTTAAACTCGACAAAAAATATATGGAGAAAACAGATTGAAGTAATAATAGTTTTGTACAAAAGATACATACCGAAATAAAGTTTCTAAATATTTAGATTAGAGAATCCCCATGTTGTTCAAAATAAGACCGTTCAACTCTGTTACTCACACACAATTTTCTTTTAATGGTTCATCCAGCACGTCACATTATGCTCCGGAAACTATGTAATATGACGCATTGTGTAACAGATTAATTACTTAATATTCAGTTATGTTCCTTGTTTGACGACTACTCTATTTAGGCAATCCAACATTCTAAAATAAATTACAATAAAGAAAAAATTGTATATAATATACATATCGAAACAAATGTGACGACTTGGAGAAACGGGGACCAATGGTATATAAGCATATAATAATTTAATTTATTCTGAATTTAGTTTTTATTGGATGATGTTTTTTTGGAAAAGTAGTAAAAAAATAAACGACGATTATGTAAATTTACACAAACTAAGATAGATGATCTTTCAATGAACTTCAAGCTAAATGATCATCTTTCATCTTAGAGTGTGAATGAGGTGCTAGAATTTAATTTTCCAAGGTTTGAGCTGCAAAAAAACCAAATAATGCCTTACGACCATCTTAAAACCCCTAAACTTTACAGAATTCTCTTTACACCCCTAACGTTTTTGTAAAAATATTTTATTTCCATCTGCAATTGAAAAATATAAGATCAATACACAGAGTAATAACCTAAATAATCAAAGTGATGCTCAATTCATAGTCGTATCATAACATACTATATCACTGTTAAACAAAAAAATCCTAAGTGATTTTGGAGAAACCCATAAGGAGACAAAAAACAATTTATGTGGTGTCCATCCTTAAACTATACCCCACTAAATTTTTTACATCAACTCCATCTACATTTGAAGATTTTAGATGTTAGTAATTCTTGTTTAACACCTTTAGGTTCCATTGGCTGAAAAATATTGTTAATTTAACAGGTTGTAACAATGGAAAAAATAATAAATCAGTAATACATGGTGAACTGGAGTTGAACTTTTAAAGCTTACAGATACTATAACATAAACTGTACACACAGATCCTAAAACTCTACACAAATTACATGAACTCACACGCACACAATATCATCTTCCCCATCTCTGAATATAATATTGTTGACCTCCGGTTGGGTGGATATCTTTAGATCAAAAAATGAAATTGATTTTGATTTTCACTATTCTAGATCAACCTTTAGTAATGGAAAATATGTTGTTTTTCACTAGCAGAAACAAATGATGCGATAGCAATAGACATCTTTTGGCTGGAAAAGGAACAATACATGATGTTGCTAAGACTTTGGCCAAACAATGGTAAAACATTATTTTTAAACGACATAACTTGTCCGGCCAAAAAATTATTTTTAAACATTATTTTGAAAGTTACACTATTGATAATATATTGTCAAATATCAGGCAAATTCTTATTTTTAAGTGTTATTCTTTGCTTTTAACAGTAATTTACATGACAAAAGACTCTTTCCTCTAGCGCTGATAGGATTTTTTATGGATATCAAGCAAAAATTTCCTCATTCTCGTTTAACTCTAGCTCTAGAAGGCTCATCTATTGAACCAAATATCATTTGTGAAATGGTGAACTTTTGGGTGGTGATGCAACAGTCATTTTTCCTACATAAATCAAGTGCAATCCATGACTCATAAATATTAAGTCAACACGTACAAATATTACTCAATGAAAATAAATAATTAACACCCTAACAGCTACAAATATTAATCACTGTCTTTGATCTTTTTCTAGCAGAACACTGAGCCAACACATTATCATTTCATATGTTGTAAATCCAATCCCCACAGAAGGAAAATAAATAACCAAAACTGCACAAACATGTTCACACTAACAAAACAAAACAGAATATTAATCAATCTCCAATAGTTATGATCCTTTACCTTAACATAATTAATACTCAGTCCAGCAAATATTTTGTCTCCGCCCTTGATCACGAATAAAATTAGTAAGTACAGTAATTCAGTGAAATGGACCCCACTCTTAGCCAAGGTAAAAAATGCTCAACCTTTTCAAAAAAGACATATTATCCATAATTTATATGCATTATCGAACAATTCAACATGTTTAAAAGGTTAATAATTAAAGAATTAACGTACCTGCCTTTGCCTACTAACAACATCTAAAGGATAAGTTATAGTCTGTCTTAATAAACCAACAAGAGCTCCCCATGATAGACGAGCTCCACATGAAAGACGCCGTCAATGGAGAGCATTGTTGATCTTCAGGAACCCACTAATTAGTATAATCTCTAAAAGTTCAAGTGTGAAATTTGAGTCTTTTCGGTTCAGTAAATCCTTAAAACAATTTTGGGCCATATCACTGAGAAAACATGTTAGCTTATTCAAGTTCAAAAAGCTCAATAAAACTCAAGAGAGAGTGGACATACAAAATTAAAATCTTGTATTCGTTTCATTTTTTCAAAAATACAAGCTTTTAATTTGGTATGTCCACCATTTCTTGTTTTTTATTGGGCCTTTTGAACTTGAATACAGATCATGACCTAGAATTGTTTAAGGGTTTACTGAATCGAAAAGGCTCAAATTTCACACCTTGAGCTATGCTACAGGTATACATATACATCATATCATTACTTGAAAGTAGAAATTGATCTGTGCGATACATATATGCCTTTGTTTCGAAGTGAAGGATGAATCGACCAAGATCGGACTGAATCGAACAACTATCAAAAACCCAAATCCTTGCGATTAAAAAATAAAGAAATAAAAAAAACTTTACCAAAATTATACATTTAATTAGATAATTACAAAATTAAAATCCAACCCTAATCAAATAATCCCTATAAAAATCCTTACTTATCTTCTATCTTTAACTTACCTTTGAATCTGCTGGGCTGGGCTTTCAAATTTTCTTTTTGTTTCTTCATTTTTTGTTGCTTTGAGTTGTTTGGTTATACTCATTCATCCATATAGAAGTTTTTTTGATAGTAGATGAATTTTATATAGTTTACTGATTTGTGTTTTTTTTCTTTTTTGTCGTATTAATTTAGTTTCATAGTTACTTTTTTTCTTCTTCTCCTGTGCTGTAACATGTAACATGTGGAGTGTTTGTAATTACTACAATTTTATTTAATTAGTTAGTGGACGATGAAAATTGTTAATGAATTATTTGGTTTGTAAAAACATTTTCTGTTTTTGTTTTCAGAATATATTTTCAGAAAATGATTTTTGTTTTCTTTTTAAAATTTTCAAAAAATATGGAAAATGTCGATTTCACGTAATATAGCAGTGTTTTTATTAAATTTTCCAGAATTATGTTTTCATTTTCTCTAGCCAAACATGTTTTTATCAATGTTTTGGAAATTATAGAAAATGAAAACAGAAAACACCTATTATTTTCACGAACTAAACAAGGCCTAATGTTTTTTTTTTAAAAGTTGATGAATCAAAATATATACGTATATAGACAATTTTCAAAGTGTTGTTAAAATAAATTCATTAATATAACTTTATTGAAAAAGTATAATTTAAATTTCAAAAAATATAAAATCATAATTTACATGGCAAGCATATTAATAAACAAGATTTACATTATTTTTTATATTTGTATTCATAAAACATATAAAATATAATACATATTGAACATATTATATATTTAAATATAATATCTGAACCGTTACGATTCACGATTCGATGCATGATTTAAAAAATAATTTTGATTCACGAAACATTCACCATTCGTGAACTATGATTGTAATGTAAGTAAAATGTTGCTAAACAAATGAAAAGACCATTGCCGCTGGTCGGTCTAAATAGTTTCTCCAGTCTTGATTTTTTCTTCTTAAGACATGTAACAAGGAGTAATTAGTTTAAAACGTAATATAAATTGGAGTTGAAAGAATAGGTGGAAAGGTGAGAGGTTACATAAGGGCGGTAAGATATGGTGGTGGTGGTGGTGGTGGGTGAAGTTGCGACGAGAAATGGGAAGGGAGAAGAACGCTTCATGAGAGACAACTAACACCAAGAATAAGTCGTAGCCACTTTAATTAACAACAATATAACCAATATTCTTTCACATTCTTCAATAGAACAATAGCAAAATCTTATTTTAGGATATGATATGATCAGAAATTGATATATCAAGATGGATTTAAATTGATCATTAATTTATCAAAATGGGTTCCAAATAGACCATTATTTTATCAATATGATCTCATATTGACCATTAAATCATGGATAATCTCTCAAGACTAGGTTGGATGCATTCCCACACAGTCGTTAAGAATAAAAATTCAAGTGTAAACATACAAATTTGCTATCATAGAGTTAAGATAATAAATGCCTAAGTTAAATCCATATATCTGAACCCATGATTTATTACCTATTCTTACATACTTATCCAACTAAAATCCAACCATCTCTGCCTCATGTCAAACATCCCTACACTTAGCTAGTCTCTCAGAAGCCGCATAAATCTTAATCACATCCCTATATATACCAAAAGTCGGTGCAAGACCTGCATCCTCACTACGTCAGGTCGCTGATTTACCGACGACAGCTGTCGTCGGTAAAAAGGCCAGTTTCGTCGGTAAAACTGTTTACCGACGATAACGCGTCGGTAAACTGTCGTCCCTAGAAGTTGGTCTGTAAATTCAACCTTGCCGACGACTGTTTTGGCTTCCTGTCGATAACCCAACATTTTTTACCGACGAAACTAATCTCGTCGGTAAAAATTATCATACCGTCGACGGCCTTGCTGGTCGCCGGTAAGACACATTACTTTACCGACAAACACTGTTGTCGGTAAATAATGTATTTACCGACGACGCGGTTGTCGGTATCCTATTATTCCAATCGTTTTTTTTAAATTTTAAATAACCTACCGACAACTTAGTTACTTGATGGTCGTCGGTAAATTTTTTTTTTTTTTTTTTTAGAAAATCTTTACCGACGACATTCTTGACATGAATGTCGTCGGTATTGTGATAAATTTTTTTTTTAATTATTTTTTTAAATTCAATTTTTATTTAATTTTTATTTTTATTTAAATTGGTTTTTGATTTTTTTTATAAATTAACATTCTATGAAATTTTGAATATAAATAGAAATCATGGATTATATTCATAAAAAGGTAAATAAACCCGGGTCGTCAAACCCCGGGCAATAAAGTCAAACCCCGGGGTTAAAAGTCAAAAAAAATTACATAAAAACTTAATAAAACTCAAGAATGTAAACTTAAATAAAATAAAAGTCTTAAACGTAATAAAATGAAAGTCAATCACGGGCCCGATAGATCTTCTCCTCGATCACTATCTTCATCTTCATCTTCATCTTCATCTTCTTCTTCATCGGAGACCGGAGAGAGACCGTTTTTTTCACGGGATTCATTGAGGCCTTTGAGCAACTTCGTGAAAAAATCATCAGACCTAGAGGAGCTCGGTGGAGCATCGTCATCCGGCATAGGAGGTAATCCTTGGACTGCGTGGAGCTCGTTCATCCCGTCGAATATCCGCTGGATCGTTCTCGCGTTCTTCTTTGCGGTCTCGTCCGAAACAGGCGGCTTCAGGTCCTTCTTTTTCTTGAAGACAGCTCCGATCGAAGGGATCCAGTGTCTACTCTTAGCCGGTTTCATCACCTCCTGAACCGTCTCCTTCAACGCTCCTATCTGCTCCTCCACTGGAAAATCCTGAGCCGATTGGGTCCCCGTCTCGATAACCCGCTCCTTAAGCTTCTCCCGATAAACTCCCTGTAATAAAATTTCAAATAAATAATTAATAAATTTAAAGTTAAATAAAAACTAACAAAGAAATAAATTTAAAGTTAAATAAAAACTTACACTAGCCTGCTCCCATCTATCATCGACCCATTTACCCTTCGCCCCATCATATCCCAAGTACTCGAAGTATTCGCCCATCTGTGGAAGTGGGACCTCCTCTTGGGTCTGCTCGTCTATATAGCTCAGGGGCTCCTTCGTATTAACCTTCAGCTTACCCTATAAAATATACATAAAAAATTATAATTATTAAAAAATTAAATTAAATAACTAATAAATTTTATTTTTACTTTAATAAATTATACCTCGATAATCTCGTGGCGGGTCTGGGTTTGGTTCCGAGAACCAGACTTGTTCGGCTTTTTCTGGTTCTGCCGATTCTTCTTATTAATCTCCGCCTGAGCCTGTTACAATTCAAGTTAAAAAAATAAATAAACAATAATTTAGTAATAAAATAATTAAATTTTGATTTTACCTTCTTGTTCGGGTCATTCATCATCTCAAGGGTCAGCTTCCAATCCTCGGGAAGCACATCAGGTGGACACTCATCTGTATCGCCATAATCGGCCTTCAAGTCATACTTCCACCTTCTGTAAGCAGCGGACTGAGACTGCGTTAGCTTCCCGCTAATAAAGCTCCAATCTCGGCGGGCCCTCCACTCCTCAAGGTTGAAGAAGTCCTCGAGTTTTCCGAGGATCGTGGTCTTTAATCCCCTCGGCACAGCACTCCACGAGGGGTAGTAGGGAGGGACTGTTTCTCGAACCGCGAGACCCACCACTTGGGCCACGTGTTTCCCATATTCTCCGAATGGGTTCCACGTGTCGTCGAGGATACAAAAATCTACCGGAAGGGGCCCACCTAGCTTCTCCTTGGCATCGTTGGCGGTTTTGAGAGTCGAGACATTTCGGGGTCTCCTCTTTCGCTTAACTATTTAAGAAAAGTATATTATTTAATTTAGTAATTTATATTAATTGAATTTTATAAATTAATTTATATTTATTAGGCGGCTGATTACAATCGTTCAAGTTCGGGGGTTGATTCGGGTTCGGATCTTCACCGTTCCCGTCACCCCGGTGGTAGTTAGGCATTACTGCGGCCATCTAAAACTGAAATAAAATCAATAAATTGTATTTTTTATTTTTTTTATTAAAAATTACAAAAAACACACAGATAAATTTAAAAAAAAAATATATTTTTAATAGTTTTTAAATTGTATATTATAAATTGCGTTTTAGTCCTCATATTTTCAAAAATTGCTAAAATACCCTAAAGTCCATAATATTTGTTTAAAAGTTTTTTAATTTGTCATTTAGTCCTTATAACATATATATTTACATAAAATACCCTAATTTGTCATTTAGTCCCTAAATTGCATTTTTAGTCCCTAGAGTTTTCATATTTGCATAAAATACCCTAAATTCTTTAAAAATATAAAGTTTTTAAAATTGCATTTTATTCCCTAAATTGCATTTTTAGTCCCTAGAGTTTTCATATTTGCATAAAAACTTCAAAACACATCAAAAATTAACATACACAAATTAACATACACAAATTAACAAATAATCCTAAAACTTCTAAACATAAAAAATCATTACATCAAAATACAAACCCTAATTTTTCTAAAAATTAACCAAAATATCATGTTACATGGTATATTTAAAAACAAAATACATATTCAGAATCTAAAATCTATCACAAAATCACGGAATTAACAAGAAATCCAATACAACATTAAAAAAAATTAAAAATCAATTCGAAAATTAAAAAATAAATAGGTTTAGTCACGGATTTGTGGTACCTGTTACGTGGAGATTATGTTCAACATATCCAGCATTCCATGCCAAGCAAGAGTAGAGGAAAAACAAAAACAAAAAAATAGTTAGGATTCGATTTAGAAAATTGAAAAAAAATTGAAGAAAAGATCAAGTTTTGGCATGGAATCACTTACATTTGATGTTATACGGGTGTTGGAATGGCTCAGAATAGCTCTTTCTTCCTCGGAATCGACTTTTTTGAGAGTGTTTTGATGTGTTTTTGTTTCAGAAATGAAGCTCGGCAGGGTTTAATAGATAAATTGTTTACCGACGACACGTCAACTCGTCGGTAAACAAGTCAAGTCGTCGCTAAACATGACACGCGTCAAACAGTCGTACGCACGACTGTTGCGTGTCCTGGATTACCGACGAGACATTTTCAAAAGTCGTCGGTAAACCATTGGGCGGGAAAAATGAACCGCCCATTTTGGCCAATAAAATTTAGAATTTCGTTTACCGACGACTTGGGGTTTTGATTCTCGTCGTTAAAGATTTACCGACAACATTCTTGAATTGAATATCGTCGGTAAAATTTTAACGACGACATTCAATTCAAGAATGTTGTCGGTAAATCTTTAATTTTCGTCGGTAAACCCTTTTTTTTAACATTTTTTTTTCCTTATTTCTTTTCTTTTTTTTTTCTTTTTGGGATTAAGATATACACACAAAAATGTAAGGGTCAAACTTGAGGGTTAGGGGTGTTTGGTCAACAGTTAGGGTCAAACTTGAGTGTTCGGGGTGTTTAGTCAACATGTTAGGGTCAAACTTGAGTGTTCGGGGTGTTTAGTCAACATGTTAGGGTCAAACTTGAGGGTTAGGGGTGTTTGGTCAACAGTTAGGGTCAAACTTGAGTGTTCGGGGTGTTTAGTCAACAGTTAGGGTCAAATGTTAGTGTTCGGGTTGTTTAGTCAACAGTTAGGGTCAAACTTGAGTGTTCGGGGTTGTTTAGTCAATAGTTAGGGTCAAACTTGTGGGTTAGGGCTGTTTGGTCAACAGTTAGGGTCAAACTTGAGTGTTCGGGGTGTATTGTCAACATGTTAGGGTCAAACTTGAGTGTTCAGGGTGTTTAGTCAACATGTTAGGGTCAAACTTGAGGGTTAGGGGTGTTTGGTCAACAGTTAGGGTCAAACTTGAGTGTTCGGGTTGTTTAGTCAACAGTTAGGGTCAAATGTTAGTGTTCGGGTTGTCTAGTCAACATGTTAGGGTCAAACAAATACAAAATGCACTAAGACTAAAAAACAAATACAAAATATCCTAATCAGTTTTATATCCACTAATATCTATAGGTTCATCATCGCTATTAACCTCTGTAGGTTCTTCTTCATCACCATATTCCTCCCACGTGTCGTCTTCGATTTCCTGGTTTTCATCAATAACCATTTCAAAAGCCATCTCAATACGAAAATGAGCCGGGTCAATCTCGATCTCCGCGGTAGTTGCCAAGTTCTCCGGTTCGGAAACCGTCTCAGTGTTACCGAAAGGTATACTAATGCTCTCGTTGTTTGTAGATAGTGATTCCGAACCCCATAACTCGGGACTCCATCCTTGACGATCATTTATTTCCCAAACGGCTTTCCAACCCTTCATTGATTTCTTCGCACTAATCTCGTCAATGTAGAATACTTTCTTGGCTTGCGATGCTAAAATGTATGGTTCGTCTTCCCACTCAAAGGTTGTCGTGTTAATAAAGGTTAACCATGTTCTGTCCTTGATTCAGCCATTTTGTACCATTTACAAACGAATAAGACAACTGAACACCCTTTAGTGTAATTAACCTCCAATATTTTCTCTAATTCTCCATAACATGGTCTATCTTCGTACGTGGTACAAACTCCGTAATCCTGCGTGACTCTTTTTTCTCCTTTACTCTTGGTTACCCACTTGACACCATTCACGGCACATGAATCGTATCTGTCCACCGCACCAAAAGACATGCTGGCCAAGGATACCATATCAGTGGTAGCTAATACATCACCTGACTCTTTCATCCCATGAACCTGTCATACATAAATAATACTAAGAACTTCAGAAATAAGTAGATTATGTTTAAACCAACGTCTAAAGTACATACCTTTTCCAAAAACCAACTCTTAAACCGTTGACGATGCATAATCTCTATTTCGTTACCCGTTCCCGTAAGTGTGGATTTGTGTTCACTAAAATCATAAATGAATAAAAATAAGTTAATGTAAATATATAAATATATAAGTATATATATATATATATAAATAAGTAAATATATATAAATATATATATATATATATAAATAAGTAAATATATATATATATAAATATGTAAGTATATAAATATATATATATATATATATATATATATATATATATATATATATATATATAAATAAGTAAATATATATATATATATAAATAAGTAAATATATATATATATATAAATAAGTAAATATATATATATAAATATATAAGTATATAAATATATATTTATATATATATATAAATAAGTAAATATATATATATATATATATATAAATATATAAGTATATAAATATATATTTATATATATATAGAAATAAGTAAATATATATATATATATAAATAAGTAAACGTTACTTACGTCCTATATGGTTCGAGCTCGTCGCAGTTATTCAAAATATACCAACTGACTCTTTCTTGCCAATAGGAGTACATTGATAATTGAAAACGGAAATCTCTTTTGGTTCTGGCAGTTGTTCGTTGTATCTCCCTGGATCGTTGAACTTTGTTTTTTCTTCACTAAGATACCGCGATATGAAAGTCAACGTCTCTTCTGCCACGTAACCCTCGGCTATGGAACCCTCAGGCCTAGCCGGGTTTCGAATATACTCTTTCAACTTCTTCAAATACCTTTCAAATGGGTACATCCACCGCATTTGAACCGGGCCCCCTAACAACGCTTCATCATATAAGTGAATCACTAAGTGGATCATGATATCAAAAAACGCGGGAGGTAAGATCATTTCTAACTTGCACATCACTTCTACCACTCTCGCCTTACCATCCACCAACTCTTTCCTACTTAGGTTCTTGTTACAAACGACTCTAAACACGTTAACTAACCTAATAATTGCGTCGCTAATCGATTTATCATCTAGAAGCCCAGGGAGACAACAAACAAAAAGGTACTGCATCATAACATGACAATCATGAGATTTCATTCCAATGATCTTCCCCCTATCGACTTGAACGTTATTCCTCATACTAGACGCGAATCCATCGGGAAACCTCTGTACCTGTAACCACTCAAGAAACAACTTCCTCTTCTCCGCTGACAACGTATACTTTCCACGTTTTAGAATCGTTTTATTTCTTACTGTTGCCAACCACAATTCTTTCCTGAATTTCATTTTCTTAAGATCTTCCCGCTCCTTAACGTTATCTTTGTTTGGTTTCCCATCGACTGCTATAACTGTACCGAGTAGAGCACCACACACGTTTTTCTCGCAGTGCATGACATCAATGTTATGTTTCAACAAATTTTCGGGCCAATAAGGTAAACGATAGAAAATACTCTTTTTCTTCCAATTCGTCTGGCGAGGACCTATAGTCTTTGTCACCTTGCCTCCAAAATCTTTGTGTTTGCCGGGAAACACAATGGGAAGACCATCTAACTGTGTCTGAATACTAGCTGGACTATATTTCTTCGGTCGCTTAGTAAAATTGGTTGCCGGGTACGAAACATAATCTTTTCTAAACCGATGTCCGAAGGGTAACCAACGTCTATGGTCAAAGTAAACCACACCTTTTTTCACACCCAATGACGGTGTGGAATCTATGCATTCCGGGCAAGCCATGTAACCTTGACCCGACCATCCTGAAGTGTATGACCGAGCGGGGAAATCATTGGTGGTGGACAACAGACAAACCTTCATAGTAAACTCTTGTTTTGTATGGGCATCATACGTAAGGATCCCTTTACTCCACAACTCGTCCAACTCATCTATCATAGGGCGGAGGTAAACATCCATGTCCTAACCGGGCGAACGAGGACCCGGAATCAACAAACAAAGCTGAAAAGTGGTTTCCTTCATGCATACCCACGGTGGCAAGTTGTAGACGGTTAATATAACAGGCCACATGCTATACGAGTTGTTTTGCATAGAGAAAGGACAAAACCCGTCAATACCGAGACCCAAAAATACATTACGAGGTTCGCTAGCAAACTCAGGGTGTAGCGCTGCAAATCTCTTCCAACTATCACCATCAACAGGATGACGCAACACATCCGGATCGGCACTCTTACCGGAATGGTTCCAAATCATGTCTTCAGCGGTGTGCTTTGAAGCGTATAGTCGCTGTAACCTGGGAGCAATCGGAAAATAGCGGAGCTTCTTATGCGGTACTTTGATACCCTTCTTTGGGTCCCATCTAGACTCGCTACAAACTGGACAATTATCGAGGTCTTTATACTCCTTATAAAATATGGCACAATCGTTCAAACAAACATCGATGGTAATATACCCCATACCCAAGCTTTTCAACTTCTTGTTGCATGAATCATACGAATCGGGCAAAGTGTGAGGTTTGGGCAAAATACGACCAATCAACTCCAATAGCTCGGTGAATGACGTGTTAGTCCACTTGTTCTTTACTTTTACGTGCATAAGCTTGGCAATGAAGTTCAATGAACTCATCGCTTTAGAACCCGGATATAATTCTGTCTCCAATTCGTTAAACAGTTTTTCGAAACTACTTGGAATTTCTGCGTCTCTCATCTCGGTGTCACCCTGATGACCGCCAACATCGTAACTGTGTCTCACATCGTCATAAACCTCGGCAATTTCATAAACTCTATTCGGAATAGGGATTTCTTCGGGAACGACTGGCTGCTCACCGTGTTTTATCCAAACCCGATACGACTTCATAATCCCTTCATTATAGAGGTGGTTCGTAACCGTCCGAGAGGCTAATCGACGATTATTTTTACAATAGTTACACGGGCAATAAATAAGATCTCCATATTGCGAATGTTGTTTTGCATATGCGATAAAACCCAAAACCCCAACAAGATAGTCTGGATCGAATAAATCCGTAGCATCCATCCAACTCTTATCCAAAGCCATCTCTTTACAATAATTTTAGATAACAAGACAACTACATTCATATAAAAATAAAATAAATTATTATTACAACCCAATTGATAAAATGAAAAAAAAAATTACAACACAATGAATATAAATAACACAAATTACAAACCAATGGCTTGAATATAATTACAAACCAATAAATAAATAAAATTACATCACAAATAAATAAATAAAATTACATCATAATAAATAAATAAATAAAATTACAACACAATCAATATATAAATAAACAATTTAACATAAATAAATACACAAATACAAAAATATATGAAACATAATATATGAAATAAATGAATGTATGCATGATTTATACACAATATATAACAAGACAATCAAAAAATATACAAAATAATAACCTATAGCAACTAATACACAATTCAAAATTCATGCATAAGAAAAAATTAAAAAGTTTGAAATTTTAAGAAAATACCTTGAATTTGTGGAAGAAATTGGATATTAATGATGAAATCTCAACCTTTATAATGTAATAATAAACCTAAACCCATAATATTGCAAGAATTACACCAAATTTGATCATAATAAAAAAAAATTAAAGAATTTACCTAATATGTGTAGATGAAATTATGTGTTGATGATGCCCCACCTTGATTGTAAGCTTGCAAATGTTTAGTAATGAATAGGAGAAGGTATTGCAAAAAATTTGGATGAGTTTGATTGATGTAATTATAAAAAATTGGGAGAAAAAAATGGGGTTTTTGGGGTTTAAGGAGATAAAAATACAGGCTGTTCGCATATATGCACGTCAGATTTACCGACGACACGTAAAGTCGTCGGCAAAGGCAACGAGTCGTCGCTAACACCTAGAATTTAACGACAACTTTACATGTTGTCGGTAAGTTACCGACGACACTTCCAAGCAAAAAAAAAAAGAAAAAAAAATAACGACGGCGTTTAGTCATTTACCCACGAGGCCAGTTGTCGGTAAATTACCGGCGAAAGGTTTCTCGTGGATAATCAACAGTCGTCGGTAAATAACAAAAGATTACCGACGATTTTGCGTGTCGTCGGTAAACGGTCGTGGGTAAAACCCCGATCTGTAGTAGTGCCTTAAGTTTCGCAAAATAACACAGAATCCTTGTAAGATCATTCGACACAACAAAAAGCATTATCAACACTAAATAACCCGGAATATCAAGTAAGCACTCTAAACTGTCCATTTCCCATAAAACAACCATCGCCTCCCGATATTTTTCCTCATAAAACCGACTGTGAATCAAAGTAGTGTACAACACAAAATGGCTTTCTCGGGTCAGCACTAGAATTTCTCCCACGACCCATGTATAATTGAATCGAGACTTATTTTTCGAAAAAAGGCTTTCAGAAATTTCCATATGAGCACACATACAAAAAGTGTTAAGAGACTCTTTTAATTTGTTTTCGCAAAAAAAAGGACTAAAATGAAGTACTATTTGCCTAAATGAAGTATAGTAAAGAGACTCTTTCTAAGGAATGCCACACACCGTAGTCAAAATGGTATTTGAACTAGATAATTATTACTCGTGAGATAAATTGGTTTAAAGACTTGAACTCAAGGTTTTATATATAAGAGGCTATCATACAATTCCATGTATTCCTACAATTATCAGATTTCCGAAGGTTCTAACACGATGCGGTGGTAATGCATTATATTAGGCTTTATTCAACCATGCAATTAAGCAGTCTATACATAAATAACAACAAACATAATTAAAAGAAATTTGTAATTTAAATGGTAGAAGAAATGAAAAAATCACTAAATCATGTCACCTAAAAATCAAGTCATACAGATCACCAACAATATAACAAAAAACACATTTACATAAAAAACAGAAGGAAGATGAAACATAAAATTCTTTGATCGTGAATTACACAAAATCTCATCCTTTGTTGAAATGCCATGGCCAAGAACCTTTTTAATTTAACTTTGAAGAAGCAAAAACTATTGATGACTAATGAGCCGTCCAATGTAGAGCATATGAGCTCTAGTACTAGATAATGTATCAACAGATCACTCAATTCAAATGGTGCTCCTTCAATAGATCTCCTTTTCCTTTTTTGTTATTGCATAGCCTCCACTATATCCAATCTCTATAAAAAAATTCCACTAACATGTTTCACAATGTTTGCAACTTGAACTCTTCCTTATCTGGATCAAGCTATGAACGATAAGCTTAAATTTTGGAATTTCATAGAACCGTACTTGAGCGCTTTATACGATTTATGAAGCTAACAAGAATGAAATCAATATTGATGACAAGGAAAAAGCTGCCATGTTTGAGCGGCAGATCGCAAATATTGTCAACAAGGAAATGAGTTTTTCATAGAGCAGACGCATCATCATATTTTGCATGCACCATTGATGTCTCAACATCAACAAAGCTTTTCAATTTGAAACTCTTATTTTAAACCTTCCAAAAGCATGTTCAGGGACCTCATAAAATTATTATTCTTCCTAGAAAAAAGAAAATAAGAAAATTATAAGCATGAGATCAAATACCAAAAACAGTAAAATTTCATCACGGAACACAAAAAAAACAATCACTTTTCTTGTATGGGCTTTTATAAAAGTGTGTATCATAGTTGCAAACATACAAGTTAGGTAATAAACTTATCTCTTGGATATTTTTTATTTATCGTTCTAAATCTCTTCGCTTATGAATTAGCATATATGAAATATTTAGGCATGAGAATATGAACAAATAATAGATGATCATAAAAAATTTAACTTTTAGATGGATTTTACAACTAGACTAAAGATTTTACAGCAACTACATCACGAAGATATGCATTTATAAAAGCTAATTGACAATAACTAATTTTGAAAATCATAACTAGTGACACATAACAATATTACATAATCACCAAACCAAATTATCTTAATGATGATCAAATCCATTAAACATAACAACAATCCAAGGATCCTTTATGAAAACATACAAGTTTAGTAATAAATTTATCTCTTAGATATTTTCAATTTATTTTTCTAATTTTCTTTACATATGAATTAGCATAAGTGATATGAAATATATAGCTATGAGAAGATGGATAACTAATGCCTTGACAATTGAATATTTCATTAACTTTTAGATACATTTCACATCAAGACTATGAATTTCACCATAAGACTATGGATTTTACTATAATATGTCTATATGCATTTATAAAAGCTAAGGGACAACAACTAATTTTGAAAATCGGTGAAACTTAACAAAATTATAACTGAACTATCTTAATAAAATTCAAATTCATCAAACATAACAACAATTTAAGGAATTTTATCTTAATACCCTAACAAGTAAATCTTACAATAAAGACTAAAATGTCATGACTACGATTTCCTCTTTCTATTCTTCGGTAATCCCATATCCAAAGCAACACATCTTATGGACCTGTGTAAAAAAATGTAAAACTAATTAGTTTAATTTAACAAAAAACAATTAGTTCGAATGTAAAACGATATTGATTTTTTGGTTGCTAAACTTCAATGATTCAAAAAATGACTAGCGTATCATTACCTTAAGAGAATATTCAGTTACATGTATAATATAATTCGGGTAAAATTGATCAAAAATATAAATAAATACAATTAATTAGCCAAATTATCTTTTTTAATTCGTTTTACTATCATCAACTATACATCTGGTTGTATAGACAAGAGACTTAGAGAGTGTGTTTTGTGTGTAGATAAAGAAGAAAAAGTAAGGAGTGAAGTTATATTTTCAGATTTACGAAGATAAACTTATCTTTGGAGGAGGCATCAGTCGTCTTTTCAGAGAGCTATTTGGTCTTTTGGTTGAGGCCAATCAGAAAATTAGAAATTTAACTTTGGATTACATACCAATTTTGAATTGGTCTTAGTTTTCCAATGCAAAATTGGTCTTATAATTTTTTTTATAATCTATACACATTTTCAGGTCAGGAATTTTCGAAGAGTGTGTAGGAAACCATTTTTGGCCATCTTGCTCGTTTGTTGGTTATAGTGTTCAACTTTAAATGAAATTAGTAAATTTCATACTATAGTTTATGGTTGTTCAGCATCTATCTTATTCTCGTCTATATGCTAGTCCCCCAAGAGAATTTAATTATTATTCTCTCGCATATGCTAGTCCCCCAAGAGAATTTAATTATTATTCTCTCGCATGCTATTGATCCTTTCAGATAAAGATCATGCCACAGGGGTTGCAAGATTTACTTATGAGTTAATACTCCAAAATAGTGGGGTAGTAGCTGTGTTTAATACCGGTACATGTGATACTAAGAAGAATATAGGGACTTCAGGCGATGGCTACAAGATTTGTGTTTAATACCAGTATATGTTTGGCTAAGAAGAATATAGGGACTTCTGGTGATGGCTACAATATTACAGGGGTCAATGTGACAATTCTAGAAAATATATGGGATATTGGATCGGCTCTCAATGGTACTGGTGCTAATAGCCATTTAAAAGCGCAGCAAGTGGGGTTCATTTAGGATTGGATGCACACTCATTTTCGAAGCAAGGGACTTTTCATGCAATAACTAAAATAAGCCCCTGAACTTGGATTCAAAAAAGTTGTAACTTTTGGACATCAGCATCAAAATTGCAATGCTAGGGGCTGAACTACAAACTTCAACTAACAGGCCCCATTGAGGTGGTCTAAGATGTCAAACTATTTACGTGGAATTGGGTCCCAGGAAGAAACTTTTAAATTGATAATTTCACCCCCGAAATACAAATTTAGAGCTGATTTATAACCCAAATCATATCCGCTTCGAATATAAGATACGATCATTTGTTATATTACCTTGGATGTTGGTCAAATGGGCTCAGTAGTAGTGGTGGAGCCGTTTACCATTGTCAAGAATATCAACACTAAGAAATGGAGAACAAACACAATGTCTTTGCTAAAATCCACTCTATCCAAAAATAGACGACACTCGCCCAAAAATGGATAGGTGGTTATTTTTCTTTTCAAATTTTTACTTTTTATTATTGTGGTCTTTTACCCCTAAATCATCTTCTCGAAAGACCCAAACTCTTCTTTTCACAAGCATGAATACTTAAATTCAAAAAATTCATAGCAAATAACTCACTCCAACAGTAGGAATTCCATCACCATTTATATGGTTTTTCAATTACAATTGAAAGTACATATTTATACTCAAAGTGAAAAATTCCTCTACGTTTATATGTTTTTTTCAAATATGGAAGTAAAAGATACACTATATGATTTTCATCTCGAGAAAAAATTTGAAAATCATTGCTATCCACTCTTATTCGCATTGAGAGATGAAACAAGGGTCTTCATAAATGTTCAAATAAAAGTAGAAACAAAGAAACTCATTTCCATCCCCTTCCACTCACATTCAAATGAAACATGTTTGTTTAAAAAAAATCAAATTTATTGGCATCCTTTCCCAATTTCCAAATAAGATGTTTGGACAGAAACACCAGTAGTTTACCATTAAATAAATTAAAAATTATTAAAAATACTATACAATTAAATAATATTATATTTTTATGCAAGATTTCACTAAAATGTGAGTTTGCAACATATCTGTAATTTAGTTTCATACATGGGTGTCCGGGCAAGTTTATGCGCACCACAACGAATCCTATTGAAAATATACACACCTTCCCATACAATGTGTCAATACGGTGGAATTTCTAGAATCTTTTGCGATTTCCATATTCCCCATTTTAACATATTGATTATTAAGAAAATTTTGCCTTTCAGTGAGTAGATTAAACAAAAAAGGACAAAGTGTTACAACTCAACGAAACTCACGTGCAGGGTAAAATACCTCAAGGTATCTTAATTAACCTTTATATGATACAAAACCATATATGCACAATCTATCACCTATATAATCCATATAAAAGAGGACTCTAGTTTAGAGACAACCAATTCCAGAAAATCCTAGTGAGCTCAGTCATACTCTTTACTCATGTACAACATAAGGGAATCATGATGTTTTTCTTTGGATTGTCTTTTTATTCTGATAAAATATGTATCATCCTAAGGAATAATGATATTGACTTGAATAATCCTACCCTAATAGAGTTTGATTTAGTATATGAATGGATGTTATTAATCAACATATATAACTGAGAGAACTAATATCCAAAGTTTGACCAAGTTATTAGTCTTGAATGAGAAAGTCATACAAATAATATTCTTTTTGTGCAAGTGAAATAGACATGTGATTTATGTGAGATACGAAGTAAAAATCCTATAAAAAATTAAACACCATGTTAAAGAGATCAAGTCAATCATATCCTAGTTCTCTTGGTTGGCTAGTCCTAAATATAAATCAAGACCTATCACTTTTTACGTCCCATACTAAATGTATCACTTCTAACTTATTTTAAATCCTGGGAGTTCATTTTTAATATCAAATTATGCTTCTCACAAACCCGGCCACACAATTAAACATTCATAGTTTTCTACTCTGAGACTTGTTAATTATTTATTGGTATGTGTTGTACAATAGTGAAATGAGAAAAAATGTTATATTTTTGCCCCTTTCATTTACCCACTTAATATAAGTGTATCCCACCCATAACTTCTCTCTTCCTCCCATATACTATTCAGATCATAATGAATATCCATAATTTTTCCTTTCGTATCAACCAATGGATACTGCATTAGCACAATCATTTACCAACACAATGGAGGTTTTAAGGAAGGATATAGAATCTTGACCAATTCCTTATGCCTATAACCTTAGTTTCAAATAAAGAATCTGCTTCCAAAATCCACGTATCATATGCAACAAGGTCTCCATGTTACTTTGTAATATTACAAGCACCGCAAGCTTGTTTAGTAAGATTGAATAAAGCAAGCTTCAACATTAAATATATATTTAAACTTATTAGTAGTGTTAGTAACATGCACTTGAGTCAGAGTCGACACAATAAACTAAATTACGCTTAGCTACCTAAAACAAGATTTCATTTATGGGGTCTTTCGTAACTATAAAAAAGTTGTTTTGATACATTTGGGGCCTAAAGTTGCCACCTTTTTGCTTTGCCCAAGTGTTGGCCCTGACTTGAGTATGCACTTCATTTGGGATTTCTAGACTCGCATCAAGGTATGAACTGTAATCTACCCACAATTGTTTTTTTAGCCAAGTAGGTTGTAATGAAAGGGTCTAATTTTGAATATTTTATATATAGTTGATTCTAGCCTTTCAAATGAAACAAGCAGTTATGATAGCTCTCCCAATTATGAAGTTTCATTTATAAATATTTAAAATGGAGACATAATAAATGGAATGAACTAAAAATCAATTAAATAAGTGGCACATATCATAATAGGTAAACTTATAATAGTGACATACCAAACAGATCTAGACAATGGTGTGAAAAATCCTATTTTCAACCAATTTAGAAACATTATCACATATTTTACGCAATTCAAAGAAAGGATAAAGTATTTTGTGTTTACTAATTAATAGTAGTCAAAGATTTATTTAACTTTTGACGAAATAAATTTCTAACATTTCGAGAAAATTGAATTATCCATATAGTATCTCAAAGTTTACTTGGAGCCTATTTGAGATAGATGGATTCAAAGAGTTATTATCTTTCAAGTATTGATACATCTCTTAATTGTAATGTTTTATAAAAGACAAACTAACAAATTTAAAACTAAGTGCCATTGATTTTAAATGACCATTATTTATAAATAGCTAGAAGAAAGAGTTGGAAACAGACAAATCTCATATCTATCGTCCTTAATGGTTACTCACAATGTCTTTAAATAATTGTTTAACTATTAAGAGTTTTGTCTTCAAACCACTGTTCATATAGAATATTAAGATATTTTTTCTTGATTTGTTTATACTATTATCCATACTGAACAAGTTATATTTAATTTTATAATTCATATTAAATATATACAAAAAAATTATAAATTTTATTTAAATAATTATAAATTTTATTTAAATAATTATAAATTTTATTTAGATATTTTAAATATATCTAATATATATTGAAGGAGTCAGAAGAGACTGTGTGAAAACACGTGATTTAGTTTATCAACAATATTTTCTCTATTTTATACTTGCCCAAATACTCTTAAAATTAGGCTACTCTTATGGATGGATGAGTCTACTATTACATTTGGGTGGTAATTAGGCATTATTTTATACATATGTAATAGTAGTCAAATTCGAGGAAAAATTATTTTTATGTTATTACCAATTGCCTAAACATTTTTAGGCCACATATATCAAAACTATTATTTTAGGCCTAATGAATTAAATAGTTATTTTAGGCAATTTTACTAATTTTAGGAGACATTTCGTAAAATTTAAGAGCCATTTGGACAATTCAATTAATTTCCCTATTTTTTGATGTGGTCAAATAGAGACATAGTTTACCTAAAATACCCAAATTTCCCTCAAAATCTATAATATCTCATGAATTTTGTGAAATTGCCTAAAAAAGAAACTTATGAATACTTTTGGTCTAAAATGATATTTTTTAAAATATAGCGAAAATATTTTTGGACCATAAACAATATCTTAATATGGGATTTTCTTGGTCAAATACCATAAATAAACTTCTTAAGGGTCTTGACGGATTCTATATTTTCCAATTTGTAACATACTCATAGTTAAAGAAAACATGTTTATTTGTCAAAATCATAGTTAGCTGTAAATAACCAAGATCAAACTAAGTAAGAAAAGATAGATTTCATATCATCGATCATTGATTATATAGTTTTTGAAGCATTATATGTGATTTGTATAGTTATGATGTTCTTTGCAAAGATGTTTCTAGAATTACTTAAATTGAATTGAAGTATTATTACGAAAAACACATAGCCCAAGTTTACATACAAAGTCCTGGACATAAAAACTAAAGAAATTATGTGAAAAAGGAAACTTCATGATTTAAAAATACGAGAAAGAATAATAAACAAGGCCATCTCATGAAAAAGGAAAAAAATGAAGCCTATCCCAATCTCTACCATTTGAAACTTCCAGCTCATTAGAGTTTTTGTCCCCTAACGTGTCATAGTCGACAAATTCTACTTTGTATTCTATCTCTATTCCATTAGTTCATTCTTTTCATAGTCAATAGCATTACTACAAGTCAAATAAGCCAACTTTACATATAAGAACTAAATTTATAAGAGAAGGAAATTGTAAATAAGCCATAATCAAATGGTTTAGTTAAACCTAGAATGTCGAATCTCATCATATCGCAATAAATAAATCTCACAAGATCCTTATGAATTATGCTCGTTTTTCTACTCCGCATTAGGTGTTTTCTCCATCTCTTTTCCTTTTTCATTACTAACTCAAATGATTTTACATCTTTTATTGGATCTCTAAATTGGTGATGATTCCAAAAACAAAAAGGTGGTGGCTCTGAAACCCTGATTATTGTATTTGTATGTTTATTATTTTGGTTGAGATTATTCAATAACAAGATACATGTGATGACTTTGATTAAACAAAATTCTTGATGGAAAATAATGGTATATATCGACTGTCTTAAATTTATAAAATAAAAGGGGAATAGTTAATCCATGATTTATACAAGAGACATATACCACCAAATCAACCCCAAAGTTTAATTTCTATTTGTAGAATAACACAAGGATATATCTTTTCTACTGTTTTTCACAGCATCCGCAGATAACCTAGGGATTAATAATGGTGGGTTGGTGTTTAATGTGTGTTTTAATTTATTGGGTTTACAATATTTTTTTAATAAAAAACTATTTATGACAAAAACAATTTATATTAATAAATTAATTCAATTTTTTTAATTTGAATGATATATAAGTTATTGATAAATAATAACTATAAAGAAATTGAATAATTAGAAATTTTTTACTATGTTCTAAGATCACTGATATATCATGGTCAAAGATCTGGTAGTTGTTAGCATATACACGTTTGAATTTGGCTCGTGGAATGGAGGTTTAAACAAATACTTGGTTTTAGACTCACCATAATATTGAAGAAAGAATGGGTTCAGAAAAAAGAAGAATGACAGTGAATAGGAAGAAAATCTGATGATAGCAAATTAAAAAAATATAAGAAAGTAGTAGACAATGAATTTTTAACAGTATTTATAGAAGAGATAAATATTTGATGATGAATAAGATGATCAATGGTGTGTATGAAAATTGAAAGAGGCAATGCTTAGGGGTTTCAAGTAGGAACAACGATATTTTCTGAATACAAATGATTTAAATATTGGATGACACTATTTAAAAAAAAAGTTGTGATTTTATTTATGTTTTTTAAGTACTTTCAATTATATTATTTTCATTGATTTTTTGTGAGACAATTATATTTTTCTTTTTAGATTGAGAAATTATATATTATTAATTATGATTAAAATCTTAAATGTTAAAATTTCTGATGGTTATATGTTATTGAATTTATTTATTCATTTGTCAACTAAAATTGGATTAATAATAAAAACTAAAAATTAGACAAAACTATACAATACTAGATAAACTATAAACCTCACAATATCTTAACCAACTTTTTCCATGTGTGTGTGATGACTTCCACGTAGAGCAAAATAATAGTATTAACTAGCTTATGGGAACGTCTAGCTGGCTTGTCAAAGGAATATGTTCTTCGCACGAACAAAGTACAAGAGAAAAATTAGATCGTATTATATTTAGTCAAGAATGGTAAGAGAATATCATCACATTTTCTAGTTGGGTCGAAGATGTTGATTATAAATTATAGAAAATATGACTCATTAGTAACCAATTTATACGATATTCTAATTCTAGCCTATAAGATTCTATGATTGCCTTTGCCTCATTTCTACTGGTGATTCATATTTACACAATGTGAAAACACTTTCCAGGATGACCCAATCATGTTTATTGAATTTAATGGAAATTCATCAATGGTCAAAATAAAAAATAGAAAGAATCAAATCTATGTTTCAAAAATTAATTAGCTAAGTCTCAACCATGAAAGGATCCTTAACAACAAAAAAAGTGTTTGTTGATTGATGTGGTTGTACAGTTTTAAAGGATAATAATTTTTTTAATGAGTGAATGATTAGATATGTCAATTTCTTCTCTACTCCAAGGGTTCCTCGTTGAACAACTTCATTTTTAATTTAAATAAAATATATCATGATACCATTATAAAGTCGCCACATACTTCTTTAGCTATCCACTATTCCAAGTAACAATATTTTTAAAAAAAAATCATAAAAATTATACTATAGTACAAGAATAAATCAATTTCTATATTTTTGGTGATATACATGCCTCCCCATGTATATTCCCAAGTAAATCAGAACTAGGTTACCCATGTTCGGGGGGGGGGGGTGGGTCGATCATTGTACCTCTTACTTTACACCTGTTAATCTTAGTATGTTAGTCCAAGAAAGGGAGTGGGGTTTGTCTAACTACCTAATAGTTGCAGATGCAACCCATTGATTCAACATTTAAGAACATATCCGTGCCCATATTTTCAAAAAAGCTAATTGACGTTAGCCGTTTACAATTCAAACATTCTAAGATAAATTTGTGTCTTCGGAACCACGAATTATTAAAATTATTCGTGTTTAACCGATTGAAAAATACACTAGACACATTTTCTTTTAATGAAATACCTTCTCACGATAAGACTTGGCCAAACCCATATACAATAACTTTTTACGTATGTAAAAAGATCTTTAATGAAAGTAGATACATTTGAGCGTGCGAGGACGTGATCTTGTTTTTTCATGATATCGCAAGATCAAATTTCCAAGTAAAACCACATAATAAAAGTGAATATTTGCAATTTAAGTCCATCCCCTCTAATAACTAGTCTTCGACATAGAGTCCAGGCCACCCAACAAATGGGATTTTTTTGTTTGATCCAATACTCAATAAAAAGAAATTGTAGTTTTTTACATTTTTATGGTTGAAAGAAGATATACATGACATAATTTGGAATAACACGTAAAACTAATTTAAATATGACCTCTTACTCATCCCATATAGATTATTTTAGCATTGAGTTGCAAAATTGAGCCTATTACAAATTCATTGAATCACCGCGAGTTTGGATAACTCATTGCCCATTGGAATACCTATATACTTCCTCTGGTACCCTCCATTAAGTGTTTAGTGGTACCTTCGTAGAAGTTGGCGTTTAATTTATCGAAGTTGAACCTCTTGGTCCAAGGAGAAACAAAACATGTAAAGTGCTTTTGTGAGTGCAAACATTTCCATTTGTTTATTTTTATGAAGACGATGGACTCACCCGCAAACATATAATGTTTCAAGACAGAGGAATTTCTATAAATTTTAAGACTTTCCACATTCCCCATTTCAACTTGTTTATTATTAAGAAAATTATGCAGTATAGTGAGTAGATTAAACAAGAATGGACAAAAGGGTGGAACTTAACGCAACTCATGAGATAGGGTAAAATACGAGAAGGTATCTAAATTAACCTTTATGTTATACAAAACTGTATACGCACAATCCATCACCCATATAGTCCATATTGAAGAAAACTCCAGGTTAGACACAACCAATTCCAGAAAATCCCAATGAGGTCACTTATACGCTTTAGTCATGTCCAACATAAGAGACTAATGATTTTTTTTGGATTGTCTTTTTATTCCCATAAAATTGTATCATCATACGGAATAATGATATGGTCTTAAAGAATCCTACCCCAATAGAGTTTGGTTTAGGATAGGAAAAGATGTTATTCATCAACATCTATATTTGAGAGCAGTTTTTCCCGAATTTTGAGGAAGTTATTAGTCTTGAATGAGAAACTACTCCTAATCATATCCTTTTTGTGAAAGTGAAATATATGTGTGATTTATGGGAGATTCCAAACTAAAATACTGTAAAATTCAAACACCATGTAAAAGAGACCGAGTTAATCATATCCTAGTTCTATTGGTTGACTATTCCTAAATGTCAATCTAGACCTATCACTTTTTTCGGCTCATACTAAATGTATCACTTCTAAATTATTTTAAATCCCGGGAGTTCATTTTTCATACCATGTTGTGCTTTTTCCCATATACTAGGCTGCACAATTGAAATAATGATTTTGATGTGAATTGTACAATATATTGAAGCATTGTGGATATTACTTGTGATGTGTTCTTTATCATCAATACATTCATAGTTTTCACCTTCGATACTTGTTGTTTTGTTATTATTCAGTGTTGTATAATAGTTAAATGAGCAAAACGGTAATTTGTTTGTCCGTTTCATCTATCTACATAACACAAGTTTATCCCAACCATAACTTTTCTTATTCCTCCCATATCCTATAGAGATAATAATTAAAATACATAATTTTTCCTTTCACATCAACCAATGGATCAATAATGTGAAGTTTAACCAATTCATTATGTATTTGAGGAATTTTTGTCCAATATTCTTAAATGCTTGTTTATTCATTTCCATAAGTATCATGTTGAACATTATACTTTTTAACTAAAATCATTTTGTTTGATTAGTGTTTATTATTCATTACCAACAATCTTATGAGCTCAATTTTTCTATTCTTTGAGAAGCACAATTCTCAAAGATGGTGTAATCATTTTACACCTACATTCAAAGTGGAACTAAAAAATTTTTTAAACACTACTATAAGTTATAAGATTATGTTATGTAGTAAAAGCTCGATTCTACAATGGTGTTTGGCTTGCACTTAATGAATTATGAAGAATACACCACAATTGTCCAGGAATCGGTCATCCTTCATTTGACTTCATACGTGCAACTTCATTATGATCAGTGTTTAGTGGAGCATCAAGATTCAAGTTCCTTTTCCCATATGGACCAGTTTATTATATTTGACTAGTTTCAACTTGTTCATGGGATCTTTATCTAAAATCAAAATTGAAGGAAACAAAGTTACCATTCGGATATGCTTATTTTTGACTAAAAAAACGGTTTTAGAATAAAATTATAAATCTAAAAAATTATTAAAAAAAAATTGAAATCTAAAATTACTTTAAATGCTTTTTTCTAGAATCGTGTAGTTGATGCTTTTCATAAAAGTACTTTTTAGGGTCAAAAACACTTTTAAAATTCTAGAAGCGTTTTAAGTGCTTTTACAAAAAAAAAAAAACACTTTAAATGGAGCTCAAAATCATATTTGTTGTAATTAGATATTTCTAAATACTTCTAAAATACATAAAACCAAAATTTGGCCAAGTTTTTTGTAAGTAATAAGTGTTGATTACTGAATAACCAACATAAAGAAATGTTTTCAGTTAAGAGACGAGTTTTAGTGAACAATGTTTCACTTGATATCTTAATGAAACAAAATAGCTAAGATATTTTCATATCTAAATTGGTTAAAAAGATTATTTCATTGATTTAATATCTTATTAAATAATATGATATATCATTAAGTGAAAACAAGTAGGGACTTAGACTAACTATAGATTAAATTAGGCATAAGTAAATAAACTGTACCAACCTTGATCACTAGCACACATCTAGACCAAATCTATGACTTAATCATTTAAGTCAAATTAAAACATAATGTTGATAAAGTAAACTCAAAGAATCAAACATATGGATCAGACCCAAAAAGACCCCATTTGAATTATATGAGAAAGAAAAGTAAATAATGGTTTGTGGACTTAATATCAATCCTTTATGTGAATTATGTATTACGTGTATTGAAGACATTAATCATGTCTTGGTAAATTGCCTTTTCTCAAATGGGATTTTAAAGAAGTTGTTAGCAAGTTGTGAGATTACCCAGAGTCCAGCTGATTTGAATGACCTTACAATGTTTATCTGTTATGGCAATAACGGTAAAGAGAAAGCTCTCATTTTAAGCATATGTTTTACAACTTTCATTTATTGTATTTAAATTAAAAGGAATTGTAGAATGCACATCAATCCTTTGTGTAATGAGGAGTAGATTCACAACAAGACTGTTTATCTTATCTCCATTAAAGTATCTAGAAGATAACTAAAGTCAAAGGCAAGCTGCAATTTATTATTGAAAATATGTAACTATAGCTAGTTTGGTTTATAGTTTGATTTTCTAGCTTAGTAAGCTCCTCGAAGGTTTCCTTCTTCTCTCTGTTTTTCAATGTAATTTGTAAAGATGGTTGTTTAACATAAACATGTATCAACTTGAAAACTACAATACACTATAAAGTTTGATGGTTCACTTTCAATGATAATGGTCCTACTTACTAGTGTCTATGGAAAACAAAATTATCTCAATTTGATTAATCTGATTAATTAGAAGTAAACACACAACAGATCCATGATAAGTTAAAATATAGGGCAATGGAAATAAATTCTATCATATAAGTTATTAACATGCAAAGAGGTATTAATAACATTGGTGAATATCATAGGAAATACGTTTTGAATAATTTAGTATCTCTAGAATTACAAATAAGGTAATCATGCAAGGAGTACTCTATATGAATGTTCTTATCCTAGCCAATGAGGATATGATCTAAAAAATTTAGGTTCGACCTACCTTGGCCATACATCCCCACATATTTTTCAGGTTATGTGGAAAGTCATCCATGATTTATAAGAAATATTTTCTATATGTTTATTGGCTCGGGCCGATCTTTCTACTATGAAAATTAAAGAATGATATATTTTTCTTCTTAAATGAAAAGTTTTAGAAAACCAATAACCCAATAAATTCCATCAAAGTTAGTATTTTTTTGTTATTGGATAATTTTATAGTTAGTTATTTTTTGATCTATTAAAATAAAATCTCAAATATTTGAAAAGTATAATTGTATTGATATTGTACATGTGTAACATATATACTCTAAGAGTTCTAAATATAGCTCTATTTTATCAAAATATATATACTAAAATAATCTTTAATATCTATTGTGTAACTATGAGATTTATTTTTTTATGACTTATAATTACTTTCATTTTTAACACTTCCCGTTATGTTTGAGAATTAATATTTTGAATTCACAACTTGAAAATATACAAATTGTTTTGCAGTGTGTACAATATGGAGTTTTTATCTTAATATTCATTTTAACCTTATTTTGTTAAATTTTATTTGTTGTATGATAGTTTATTTTATTGGTATAATCATGCGTATTTAATGGATTTTAGCAAGTCATAGATTTATTGAAGTATTTTAGTGTAGATATAATCTAATAGTTAAGGGTCAGACCTCCATTAATGTAAGTACCAGACAACATAACCACGTCTAAAATTATCCAAGAAAAAAACATAACATGGAACATAGGAACACCAGAATACAGGAATGTTAAGGAGTGACTGATAAAATGACGAAATACAAAACCAGATCTCAAAGATGCAAGAATGAAATATTATCGGAGAGTGACTAACCTCCAACCCAAAAAAATAAGTCTCAAAATATGAACATTATTGACTAATACTAGCTGTTAGAAGAACAAACCTTCAAAAGCTAGAAGACAAGACCTCCGAAAAATAGAAGATGAAACTGATAACCTAGTAAGTTTAGAGTTCTGAGGAAGGCAGATAAAATATATATAGAAAGATTCATTAAACTAAGATCCGAGGGAAAGTAAATGACCTCTGATTTTATTCAAAATGAGCCTCAAAATATATGATTTTTGGAGCTCTTACTTTATATAAAAATGTCCTTATTGGGAGGAATAACCTCTCCAATTCATCATTGTTCAGACCATAAATAAAATATAAAAGTAAAGTATTAGAGAGAATTCACTAGTAACAAAGTAATATTATTTTTATATTTAGGTTACTTTTCATAGCCATGTTGTTATAAGTATTCCTACAAAAGTACATTGTGATTAGATTTAAATATTAAAAACCTAGTTTTATTATTTCTATACATATTTCTTAACCATCCAATATTGTTTATTTTACCGGATTACCATAGCTTTTTGGGTTTAAAGGAAAAGATATAGTGCTAAGATCAACACCAATGTTTACTAATAAAAAATATCTCAAATACTTAGCATGGAACAAAAGTACTAAATATAAACAACTATATTGAGGAAGTCAATCAAATATAAAAACATTCATAAATTTAAAAAGTGAGGGAGCAAGACAAACGTGCAATACAGGGTGATTTCGCTCGTTAAGATTTAGTCTACCACCTCAGGTCTTTATTGATCCTTACGATAGTGAATGCACCTCAACTAAAATTCCATAATTTCTTAAAGGTCAGCAGGCAAACCTTCACGACCTTTTCAAACTAAATATTTGAAAGTAACCTTATGCTAACTCCAACAAAAATAGACTATGTGTAGATTCTATACAGAATATCTTTTTTTCTCTCTATCATTAGGATATCCATAATTATCTTTTAAAAAAATATATATTTCAATATAATCTACTAAATATATATATACTTCTAATTGAGTAGATATGAAATGTATGATATACAAAAAATTAACATATGGATAACTGTTACAAAATGTAGTTGCTAGCGAACTCTTTATTAAAATTCGCTCTTGAAAATGCTTTTAAGAGCTTTTATGAAGAATGTAAAAGTTTGTTTATTCCAATCTGATGGCCGTGTATTTAGATTACAATATGAGTTAAAAACTCTCTTTCCTAGGCTTTGAATTTAAATGTTTGGATTTGTTGGTCAGGTTCTAGTTGGCTTCAGTCAAATATATGTTGATTGTGTAATTCTTCCAACATAATAATAATGGATATATAAAGGATTCATTTTAATATTTCCAATTATCCACAAGTATCTAGAATGCAAGAATCTAGATAGAATCTATAGCAAGAATCTTCTATAGCAAGTCTCACTATGTGTTTGAGGAAGATTTGTCCAACATTATTAAATGCTTGTTTATTCGTTTTCTTATGTAACATGCCGAACACTATACTTTTTAACTAAAATAATTTCGTTCGATTAGTGTTTATTATTCTTTACCAACAATGTTATGAGCTCAATATTTCTATTCTTTGAGAAGCAGTCTTCTCTAATAGGGTGGATTAATTTTACACCTACATTCAAAGTGGAACTAAAAAATGTTTAAACACTACCATAAGTTCTAAGATAATGTTATGTGATAAAATCTCGATTCCTATGATGGTGTTTGGGTTGCACTTTACGATAATGAAGAATATGTTAGATTTTATGCTAAGATATATATTATTAGTTCAATATAATTTTAAACACAAATCCGATAATGTTCTTTTTTAGAATTGAAAATGGCTTAGATTAATATAGATTATTAACTAAAATCTTTCTTTTCCTTTTGAAAAAGTGGAAAACATATTTGTTTGTGAAGAAAATAACCTAGAGGAGATAGAAAAAGTATTAGCTTAAAATAGCTTACTTACCTATTAGTTTCACAAGAACTAAAGGCTATGAAAGCGAATAGGGAAATGGAAAAGCCCCGCACGCGTGCACCACCTGCACCACCGGCCCGACCCTGCGATGGATAAGGCGTGGGTGTGGGCCATGGGCCGTGGGCTCGTGGGCAGTTGAGGAGTTGGGGAGTTTGGGATTTGGGGAGTTTGGAGTTTGGGGAGTCAAAAAATGAAAAATAAAATAATTTTTCTTCAGTGAATCCGGTGGAAGAAGGTTAACTCTTATAGTGGTCGGTGGCAAGTCAAACACTTTCAACCAGAAGACAAACGTCTACCAATTTTGAACCAGGAGACAAACGTCCACCAATTTCGAACCAGAAGACAAACGTCCACCAATTACGCTCCAGTCAATGGTTATAGAACTTGGTCAACATGTGTCCAGGTTCATTGCTGGAAATAAAAAATGTGGAGAATATGAGTCAAATCAGGACTCCAATCAATTAAGGAGGAAATCAAGGACACTAATCGTGGGAGTTTTTGACAAAGGCTTTCTACACCTACTCCCCTCCCCTCTGAAAAGAACAAATACTCTACCTCTCTTATCCCTAAAAATTATAATTGTCGTACAATCTCTTTTAGAGATAACAGGTACAATGAATATCTTTTTAACAATATTTTAGTTATGTTTAATTTTTTTTTCTTTTCGATTTACTTGTAAGTGTTTCGTTTGTATTTGTATTTCGTATATTACATTAATTGAAATTATGGTTTTATGGATTTCCATTTCTTATTTTAAAACGGTGATTTCAATTCTTTACCAACTGAATACACAACAATTGTCCAGGAATCAGTCCTCCTTCATTTGGCTTCATACGTGCAACTTCATTAGGATCGATGTTTAGCAAAGCATCAAGATTCAAGTTCATTTTACCATATGGACTAATTTCTTAGATTTGACTAGTTTCAACTAGTTCATGGGATATTTATTTAAAATTAGAATTGAAGGAAACAAAATCATATTTGTGGTAACTAGATTATCCACGGGCGCTTATAATGGGCAATTTTGTCAAAAAGGTAGATGCCTTTTTTCGGAAAGCCCTATCTTACTTGTGTTTGATTAAGTATTGTATGAATCTAACTAATTTTTTTAATACCTGGATACAAAGTTCTTATGACGTCAAGATATGTGTTTAGGGGTCTAGATATGTACAAATTGAACTTATTGAATGATTTAGTTTCAATGAATCTTTTCAAAAAGATTTCTTTTACAATTTTTTTTTAAAGATTCAAGACCTTCTAGTGAAGAAGGTACAGTAATTTTATCGTATCTTAGTACAGTTGTAAAATGGGGACAGGTGGTAAAAAGTTGTGGCTGATTCAAAGTCGTAGGAGGATCACTTTCTAAGGAGCCTGAGGTGGCATGGGTAAAATAAATTAAAGAATTTTTTACTACAAATATCAATATTCATGAGTCTCTAAAACCTAATATAGACGAATTAAAATAAAAGATTGGGAAATGCTTCCTTGAACTTGTTTCATTTCCGAAAGATCAAAAAATCTCTGTTGTAGCTCTAAGAGTTATGTGGGTGGAATTATACAATTTAAATGACAAGCGAATCAATATTGTCGATTATTTTCTCGAGTTATCTATTCAATATATTCATTTGTAAAGTTACGAAAGAAGTAACTTCACCAATATGTACTTTCTTTGTATTATTGCGGGAAAAATTATAAATTATGGGTTAATATATATTGAAAATATTTAGTAACACAGAATTGATTCATGTCAATATTTATTTGCAATAATTAGCCAAGCAAAGTGTCAATGTGTCAACAATTATTCCACCCATTTCTCGACTCTATGTATTACGGCCTCTGAAATTTATAACCTATTTGCTGACATTATGTGGTAAAGCGTCCGCAAAACCTATAACCCGTTTGCCGAAGTTATGAGGTAAAGCGTCCGCAAACCCTATAACCTATATGTCGATGCTCCTTGTGTAGGTGAAGCTTTGTTATATATGTACATAATAACGACCCACAATAGAGACGATATACTGAAAGCGTCGGTATTACGAAAACGAGTAAACAATATATATGGCGACGCGCCGATATTGTCGCTAAACGATAAAAATCGTGTCGCCAAATCTCTATTTTCTTGTTCAATACATAAATAATATCAACAAAAATACAACGTGAAGATAATGATGAAAGTATGTATGAAAATTATACATATAAACCCCTTTAAAACACTTTTTATATTTCTCCAAATAATTAATTTTTTTAAAAGAGTTGCTTCCATTAAGAAGTGCTTTTAGTTTCCAAAATGAAAAAAATGTTTCCAAACAAGACCTCGATAATGAGTACTAGTTATTGTTACCAATACAACTAAACCATGCAAAAAGTTGTTAAAGTTCATTACATATAGGGATTTACTTTTTTACCTAAAAAAATGGTTGAAAGTGTGTGCATGATATTGTAAGAATGTAATGAGTTATATAGGAGAATTAAAAGCATCATGACTATCTTCCTCACTAGTATCACCATTTGATAAAGAAATACTATATTTAAAAGTTACCTCGTCATTTTTACCATTAATTCATATTCAGTTAACCATCGTCATTCATCTATTGTGTTGAATGGTAGTCATATCAAGTAGCATCTTCATATTTTTCATATCCGCCAAGAATGAGACTAGGTTCACATGCTTGCTTTCATTCTCTTATTCATCGGAATTTTGACCATCCCAAGTGATATTTGAATGAGTAGCCTTCTTAGATTTTCATTGCATAAAAAAGGAAAATATTTTTTGATATATCCAACCTTCTTACAACTATAGCAAGTAGGTTCTTCTATCCTGATGGCTCTCACATTATTTTTAAAAGGGGTGTGAGAGCTTCTTTTTGGGAAAATCTTTTATATCTTATAAATCTATTCATATCTTTTGCCAACATAGCCAGTTCTTAATCTTCATTACTCTCTTCTTCATAGAAATCTCTTCCCCTTCACTTTTCTTCTTTTCCTTCATTTCCTTCTTCTTGCTAATTAAAGCATGAAAGGCAATGGAATTTTTAACTCTCTTTCAAAGCATCATCTCTTAATATTTCATCTTCAAACACATGTTGTTTTGTCATGAGATTTCATATAAGCTCCTGAAACTTCAATTTATAGATATCCTTTGTGTCTCTTGTAGGCGTTATCTTTGACTTGTATTTCTTTGGAAGAACATATTTCAGTTTTTTTACATTGCTATTTGTTGATTTATGTTTGACCAATAGTCTTCAAGGCGTTTACAATATTTGAGAATCTTTGATGCATTTCATTTGAGGTTTTATCGTGCTCCATTAAAAAATGTTCATATTTTATGATATAGAGACCAACCATAGTTTATTGATAGCCACCCTACCTTGATATGATGGCTCCATAGACTCCAACATTTCATGAGGCGAATAACATTCACTAACTCGGCTATAGTCAATGACACTCAATTTGCAAATGATTGTATCCATTGCATTGTTTTTGTTGGTGAGTTTGGATTATCGTTAGGAGTGAGATCTTTGTGATCTTTTGTGATTGTGCCAGTTTCATATTAGAAAGAAACCTGAATACCATCTTTTATAACCATCCATAAAATATAGTCAATCCTTTGATGTTACTCTGCATTCTCTTCTTCCACTCAAAGTAGTTTATACCTGAAAAGGGCAGAGGTCTATTAGAGCATGAACCTTCCAGTTGGTTAGAATCCATGTTGTTTCTACATTATAAATGGTTAGGTATAAAATAGAGCTAGGATTTGATACCAACTGATATTCAATATAAGTCCTAGAAATGGGATTGAATATGACTATGGAAATTAATAGGCTAAATACTTCTAATATGAATAAATCCCAAATTTGATATCGTTTTTTAAAAGTAATAAGTGTTGATTAATGAATAGCCAACATAAATGAATGTTTTCAGTAAATAGACTAGTCTTTGTGAACAATGTTTCACTTGATATCTTAATGAAACAAAATCGTTAAGATATTTTCATATCTGGATTGGTTAAAAAAATTATTGCATTGATTTAATATGTCGTTAAATCAGATTAATATATCATTAAGTGAAAAAATAGGGCCTTAGACTGACTATATGATTAATTTAGATATAAGTAAATAAACTGCACTAACCTTTATCACTAGCACGCGTCTAGATAAAATATATGACTTAAAAATTTAAGTCAAATTAGAACATAATGTTGATAAAATAAACACAGAGAATCCAACATATAGATCTGACCCAATAAACCCCCATTTAAATTATATTAGAAAGAAAAGTAAATAATGGGTTTGAGACTTAATATCAATCCTCTCTATGAATTATGTATAATGTGTATTGAAGACATTGATCATGTCTTGGTAAATTTCCCTTTCTCAAACAGGATTTTAAAGAAGCTGTTAGTAAGTTGTAATACTACCAAAAGTCCAACATATTTGATTGACCTAACAAAGTTTATTTGTTATTGTAATAACCGTAAAGAGAAAGCTCTCATCTTAAGCTTATGTTTTAAAACTTTCATTTATTGTATTTGGATTAAAAGAAATTGTAGAGTGCACGACAATCCTTTGTGTAATGAGGAGCATATTCACAACAAGATTGTTTCTCTTATCTTCATTAAAGTAGCTAAAAGATGACTAAATTCAAAGGCAAGCAGCGACTTATTAGGGACAATATATAATAGCTAGTTTGCTTTATAGTTTGATTTGCTAGCTTAGTACGCTCATCGATGTTATCCTTTTTTCCCTGTTTTTCAATGTAACTTTTAAGGATGTTAGTTAACATAAACGTGTATCAACTTGGAATCTCCAATTCACTTTAAAGTTTGATGGTTCAGATTCAATGATAACGGTCCTACTTACTAATGTCTATGGAAAACAAAATTATCTCAATTTGATTAATTTGATTAATTAGAAGTAAACACATAACACATCCATGATAAGTCAAAATATAGGGGAAGGGAAATAAATCCTATCATATAAGTTATAAACATGCAAATAGGTATTAATATCATTGGTGATTATTATAGGAATGATGTTTTCAATAATTTAGTATCTCTAGATTCACAAATAGAGTAATCATGCAAGGACTCTATATGCATGTTTTTATCATAGCCTATGAGGATATGATTTATAATTTTTAGGTTCGACCTACCTTGGCCATACACCCCCACATATTTCTGAATATATCAGGTTAGTTGGAAAGTCACCCACGATTCATAAGAAATATTTTCTATATGTTTATGGACTCGAGACGATCTTTCTACTATGAAAATTAAAGAATGATATATTTTTCTTCTTAAATGAAGAAATTTAGATAACTTATAATCCAATAAATTCCATCAAAGTTAATTTTTTTTGTTATTGGATAATTTTATATATAGTTATTTTCTGATCAATTGACATTAACTCTTAAATATATGAAAAGTATAAGTGTATGGATATTGTATCATTGTAACATATATACTCAAAGAGTTCTATCTATGTTATAACTCTATTTTATCAAATGATATATACTAAAATAATTTATACTTATTGAGTAACTATGAGATTTATTTTGTTATGATTTATAATTAGTTTCAGTTTTAACAATTCTCGTTAAGATCGAGAATTAGTTTTTTGAATTCGCAACTTGAAAATATACAAAAAAATTTGTGGTGTGTACACATGGAGTTTTTTCTTAATATTAATTTTAACCTTATTTTGTTAAATTTTATTTATTGTATGATAGTTTGTTTTATTGATATAATCATGTGTATTTAGTTGATTTTAACAAGTCATAGGTTTAATAGAGGTATTTTAATCTAGCTAATATCTAATAGTCGAGGGTTAGACCTCCATGAATGTAAGTATCGGGGGAAATGACATATAAAATTATCCAAGAAAAAAACATAACATGGAACTTAGGAACACCAGGAATGTTAAGGAGTGACCAATAAAATGACCAAATGCAAGAACATATCTCAAAGATGCAAGAATAAAACCTCCCATCCCAAAAAAAAAAACAAGTATCAAAATATGAACATTATTGAAAAGAGCAAACCTTCAAAATCTAGAAGATCAGACCACTGAAAAATAGATGATTAAACTGATTTCCAGTAAGTTTGGAGTTTTGAGGCAGGCAAATAAAATATATATAGAAAAATTCATATACTAAACTTGGAGGAAAGTAACTGACCTCTGATTTTATCCAAAATGAGCCTCAAAATATATGATCTTTGATTTATATAAAAAAGATCATCATTGGGAGGAATAACCTCTTCAATTCATCATTGTGCAGACCATAAAGAGAATATAAAAAGAAAGCATTTGAAAGACTTCACTAGCAATGAAGCTATATTCTTTTTATATTTAGGTTACTTTTTTTAGCCATGTAGTTGTAATTATTCCTATAAAAGTACAAATCCAGGTGAGTAGATTTGAATATAAAAAAATTGTTTTATTATTTCTCTATAAATTTTCTTAACCATCCAATAATATTTATTTTACAAGATTATTGTAACTTTTTGGGTTTAATGGAAAAGATATAGTGCTAAGATAAACACAAAAATTTACTAATAACAAATATCTCAAATACTTAGCATGGAAATGGAGTACTAAATATAAACAACTATATTGAGGAAATCAATTAAATATAAAATAATTCAAAGAATTAATGAGTGATTGAGAAACATAAACGTGCAATATATGGTGATTTTGCTCACTAAGGTTTAGTATACCATCTCAGGTCTTTATTGACCCTTATGATAGTGAATACACCTCAACTAAAACTCATGGATTTCTTAAAGATAAGCACATAAGCTTTTACAACCTCTTCAAACTAAACATTTGAAAGTAACTTTATGCTAACTCCAACGAAAATAGACCATGTGTACATTCTATACAGAAAATCTCATTTTCTATCTATCATTAGTAAATCCTTATTTATCTTTTAAAAAGTCATAGATTTCAATATAATCTACTAGATATATATACTCTTAAATAAGTAAATAAGAAAATGTATGATCTATAAAAAATTATCATATGGATAACAGTTAAGAAGGTTAATTGCTAGTGAACCCTTTCTTAAAAAGTTGGTTTATTCCAATCTGGTAGCCATATATTTATATTACAATATGAGTTAATAAAATTTTCCTTCCTAGGCCTTGAATTTAAATTATTGGTTCTTGTTTGCTTTGGTCAAATGTATGTTGATTGTATCAATTCTTCCAACATAATAACAATTGACATAAAAAGGCTTTATTTTAATCTTTTCATTTATTAACAAGTCCCTAGAATGTCCGATGACTTCTATAGCAAGAATCTTCCAAGTATTTTACTTGTATGATTGGATTTGGTTAATAGAAGTACCAATTCACTATATATTAACTCTTTACTTCGATTACATTTAAGTGGCCCGCACTTTTTCTTTTGATGCTATTTACTTTTTGCAGAGGACCAAACTTACTTGTCTATTTTCTGATGGACTTTTAGTGTCTACTTTCCTTTCAGCCTAATAGGTGCGATATGCAGATCTTTTGCTGAAAATTATTATATTGCATCTTCGATGTCGGTGGGTGAATTCTTTTCGGATATCCATGTCTCTTCTTCTTCAATTTTTCTTATGGATATGATTTTTTCTTTAAACAATAAACCTAAATCAATATTTCTCTAACAAATTCTTTCTTCAGTCTCAAAGATAAAATGGATTCTTCTAACATGATGTAGAATTTGGCGATCTGGTGTCTGGTTTGAGGTACCTTGCCCAATCAAAATCAAATTAGGCTTTCACTGAAATATTTAAATTATTTGTGAATAATACTCCTTATCTAGGAGTTCATTTGATATACCTTAGTAATTTGTTGCACCATCCAAATAATATTTTTTAGGAGTATGCAGAAAAATACTTATTTTAGCATTTAGATTATTGTGTTAGGTCATGTAATGATGAGAAATATTAATCTTACATGCAATCTCTTTTATGGTGATGAATTATAGAGGAGCCTTTCATTTTTCACTTGAAAATTTTAAATGTTGTACCATTTGGAAGGTCTTGGGCAAAAATTTCCAACTCTTTCATGATGTATACAATATTCCAAAATTTTAAAAGATAGTTTAGAGGGCCGAAGTATTTGATGTGAAGTTTTTGTTTCATAAATATTTAATTTATTATATTTTTCAATGTGTCATTTTATCAAATAATGAGATCTACTGAACAATATATAATCTATTAGTGAAGGTGAATAATCATATTCTTGTAATGATGTTGATAATTTGGCAACCCAATTTCAATAGGACTATTTCAAACCATATATTAATTTCCGAGCCGACATACTAATTTATCTCCCCATTTCCAATACTAAGTGTTGGTGTAGTCTAGACTTCTTCATAGATATTACAATGTATGAAGGTGTTATACAGATTAATTTTAGGAAGTCCTCAATGTTTTGCGAAAGCAAATAATAATTAAAACACTCAAAATTTATAAGTTTTGCAACTTGAGATAATATTTCAAGATTGTCAAATCCTCTTAACTAAGTAACCATAATATCTACTAACGATGATCTGTGATGCTCCACACTACCATCAACCCTATACTTAGGGGTAGTCAAGTCCTCTTAACTGAGTAACCATTATATATACTAACCAAGATCCGTAACGCTCCAGACTACCATAAACCTTATACTTCACTTGAAGAACCCATGTACTAAAAATAGGTAGTGTTATCTTACAACATCTATATTTCATTATCTATTTCCATATTCCAAAGAAGTTCATATACAAATTAATGAAAGCTAGATTCTTAATTTGACTAAAAATGCTAACTAGAGAAGTGTGACGTGAATGAGAATTTTTTTGCATGAGACAAAATCTTAAAAGTAGGTAGATCTACCTTTTTTTAAGCTTGCAACGAGGAGGGGTGGATATGGTAGTTGTTGATGGATAGTGGGGGCACATATAATATGAAATTAGGATGTGAGTTGTCTAGTATAGTGCGACAAATGGTTCTGATAAATTTAAAAGTTGTGGGCTATGAATACATTTCAAATGTAGGGTGCACGAGAGATAATTTTTTGAGATCTTAGGGTGTTTGTGATTGGGGTAGTGGGTTCATAAATTGAGCTAAAGGGCTTATTTTTAGTGGTTTTATTTCTATATTAGGTTCTATAGGTTGCTATGTATTTTTACTAGTGAATTAAATTATCGAATGGGGCACGATATTCTATTTTGGGGAAAGTAAGAGGTATGATATTACGGGGGTGCATATTAAAATCATAGTGAAATGTGGATAGTAAATTTGTAGGAACGATTTGATATTTGACCAATGTCAACCTAAAAAACATAACTTCTAGCTCGTGAGTCAAAATTAACAAGAATAAACGTAAATGGACGAATTATGGTAATTTTGAAGTTCATTTGCTAATACTCGACTTTTCATAAAATACATGTTGTTTTAACGTTAAAAATCAAAGATTTATGCAAAATTAACATCTAATTATTTCTTTCTAACTCTAATAAAATGTTACTTACAATAAACAAAACCTGAACACCACTATACAACTATGTCAAGTCTCTGCTGCTCTTACACCTCTCTTTCTTTGTGCACATATCTCTACAAATCCAATATCCTTGTTGTTAACTTTAATTGAGCTATATGACTCACCAAAATATCCCAAATGCCATATCTCTACGAACATACACAGTTTTCTTCATGTTTTTAGAGATAGATCTAACATTTTTTTGAAAGATATGTACTCTGAAAAGCCCAGTATTCTCCTCAAGTAAGAACCTATAAAGTAATTGTTTGTCAGTTTTCTTTTAAATGCAAAGCAATCGTTAATATTAATGTGCTAATTATTTTTTAATGTATAATTGGTTTCTTTATTTAAAACTAAATGATATTCGACATGTTAATATTATGAACTAAATTTGATGTTTTCTTATGAAATTATTTTGTGTTATTCCAAGATAATTTTCCATCTATATCGATAGGTTTTATTAGTGAAATTAACGTTCATCTTTATGTAGTCTTCGTGTATATCTAATATATTCGACAATGGTGAATCCCATATAGGGTCTTGTTTACTATCTTAGTGCGACAAATGAACCCTCCCATTCCTCTCTCCTCCAAAAAGGCCTCTAAGATGTCAATTGTCACTACTACCCTTGTAGTGTTTATAAGACAAAAAAATAGATCATTCTCTCTCTTCCATTACCATTTCTCTCTCTACTCTATTACCAATAATCTCTCTTAAATCATTATTTCTCTCTCCTACTTCATTAACTATCAATAATTTAAAGCTCCGACCACCGACCACCGACCATCGCCGATCACTGTCGACCATCACCGACCATCACCACCGCTGAAAAAAGTTCTGAGTACGGAAACAAATTACTGAATATGGCGTATTGAGTATGGACAAAGTTACCGAGTATGATGTACTGAGTATGAAAAGAAGTTACTAAGTATCAAAAAATGTTGCTTAGTATCGAAGTATATATTGAGTATTCGAATTTTTTTATCTAGTCACTTTACTGAGTATGCTCGTATGCTCAGTAACTTTACTAAGTATGATCGTTTACTCAGTTTCTATAATGAGTATACTCAGTAGATATGTTGAGTATCGAGAAAACTCATTGAGTTCTTAGAATTTTTCTTTAATACTACGTTCAAACAAATTAACAATAAAAAGAAAAGAAATTGAATTGAAATTACTATTGATTATTACAAAAAAATACTACTGATTATTAAAACAAGACTAGCAATACAAAAATTAGTAGTACAAAAATTGGCAAAATAAAGCAACTCAAGAAAAAGACTAGTAGTACAAAGATTGACAAAACAAAGCAACTCAAAACACAATAATTAGCTGAAGCCAAGATGTGGTAATTTTATGCATTGCCCTCATCCTCTTGTTTTTCATTATATTAACATTACAGGAGCCTCCCAAGAAATTTGTACCTGTCAAAAAGAAAAAAAATCTCAAGCAGCTCTGATGATGATTCTTCCCATTCATATGAGTTTTATTTAAAGAAAATATTATAAAAAACAAAGAAAACTATTTTTTATACTTTTTACTTGAAAGCCTTCTTCTCCTCACTTCCAAAACCATTTTCATCTTCGTCTCCATTTACCGTTTTCTTCATTTATTACAAATTATTAAAATAAATAATTTTCTCATTCTCTATATAATTTAGAAGGAAAAAATAGAGGCTTAACCATAAAACAGACACAACCATCACCCCCACCAGGTCTCTTGATTCAATATCTAATACCCCATGTATTCAACCTATCACTTCTTTATCTTTAAGCAATGGACCACATCATATCTACTAGTACTACTCCCATGAACCACCACCTACGGTGGTGAATTACAATGAATGTCTGAAAACTCATGTTTCCATTATAGGTGGCCATGCTTTAGATGAGTGTGGAATGTTCGTAGCTACCTCCACGAAACTGATCCCACCTCTATGATGTGCGCCGCCTGTGGCTGCCACCACCGCAACTTCCACCGTCGCATCATCCCTGCAACTGAAACATTTTCGTATGCCATTATTGTGCTTTGAGAAAACTACTAGATAGGTGGGGTCGGAGTATGTTCGCGTGAGTTGTGAAGGAACACCGACGAGTTGAAGCAGCTCGCCGGAGTTGTCAAAGCTCACGACACAAATCTAGTTTTCATGTGAGAGAGAGTGGGGAGGCTAGAGAGATGAGAGAGAAAGAATAGTGATTAGGTTTTATAATATCAAACATGTATATATATGAAATAAAAAACAAAAGAGTAATTGAAATTTTAGCCTATAGTGTTAAAATTTGATTGCGAAATTCACCAGGTTTAATTGGGTCATAGGGGTGTGTTTTCCAGACTTGTTGGGTAATTTTCTCATTTAACAATAACTTATATCTCGGGTTAAAGATATTAAATTTGTATAATATCTTTTTATTCCGATTTATGTTTATGATGTCAAATTTTGATACTCATTAGTGATTGTTTAAGGTATCTACATCAATTTTTTAATATTTGAATTATTTATTGGTCCCTATTTATTTTAATAAATGTTCTAGATAAACTCATAGAATTCATATACTAGTATAATATGGTATAAGTTATATAACTACATATAGTGAGGACGCACAACCAATAATTTTGCATGAGCATTTTAAAACATGTTGGATGATCATTAAAATTTATCATATGATTGTATTAACAAATTCATAAAAAACTTCAAATGTTAATAATTCTTATAATTATTGAAAGAACAATTAAAAGTAAAATCATGAAACAATAAAAATAAAATACACATATATGAGTATGATACAAATATTTTTCATTATTTGATAATTTAGTTTTGTATGTATTAATATACATTTTTTTAAAGCTTTAATTGTTCAAAAAGTTATAAATATGTTATCCTAGAGGGCTTTATTAAACAAAAATATTTTTATATGAATCTTTTGGATCAAACACTCTTAGTTTTAAATTTATTATTGTATTCAATTATATGTGATCAATTGCTACTATATTGTATACTATGTATAACCCGTGGCTGAGTGAACGATAATTAATTGTGTATTAGTTAAGGGAAAGATGTGGACTTAAAACTAATCATCTAATTATAATTAATAACAGAATTACATGTGGCAAAATCTTGACCTCTTTTTATTTTTACTCAAATTTAATTTGAACCCTTCATTATCTCAAGTTGTGTTTTATTATATAGATAAGAAAGATTATATACGTATTCAATTTTTGTACAAGTTTTTATTTAATTACGAAGATCATTCGCTATGATATTTAATCTAATTTATGATTCAGGGAGTAACATGGTAAATGTATTAAATTTATATAATTTAATATATTATCATTTAATTGTCATTTATATCAATCATTTTCAGAACCAATTAATGTTATTGAAGTCCCCATATGTCAAGGTTCCTTAAAAAAAATTCAGAAAAATATTGTAATTAGTAAAAACAATATTTCAACACAATAGTAAAAGAACATAATCAAAGAAAAGAGGAATATTTTTTACCAAAATAAAATATTTAAAAATTAAAAAAAAAGTATAAGAAAGTAAAAATGTGTTGTAATATGTCATGTGATTAAAATTATATATGTATAAAATAACCTAACTCAGAGCTATAACTATTCTCTCAAAAATTCACTACACCACATTTTTATGGTAAACTAGGCTATCAAAATCCCAATTCAATCCTCTCAAACAAAAACACAATCAATTTTTTTTCATTATTATCAAGCTTCATTCTACTGCAACAAAAAAAACTAGACTTATTAGTGGCTTTAATTACATTTTTTGTCTTAATTAATTAGAGTCTAGTAATCTTTACTTGGACAACTGTTTCTAGTTTTCTAATATTTAACTAATTATAAGTAATTAGTATATTTTTTTGTAATGTTTGATATTAATTCATACTTCCTAACATCTATCTTATATTGGTAGATACTAATTTAGATCTAAGACACGGGATAGATCAAGCTTGGGAGGATTTAAAAACTTTTCCTAGTTGTTACAAACATTCCTTCTATAAGAGTTTAATTAGAATTTTGGGAATACCACAAAAATATATCTTCTACTCTTTCAGCATCCTGTATAACCTAGGAATTAGTAGTGGTGGATGGGTGTTTCATGTGTGTTTAAAGTAATTGAAAATACATTATTATCTTGTATTTAAATAATACATAAGTTATTCATAAAAAAATATATTGAATAATTTAAAAACTTTACCATGTACTAGGATTACTGTAGAATGGAAGTTTGAACAACAACTTAGCTTTGGACGCACAATAATATTGAAAAAGAAAAGGTTCAGCAAAAAGGTGAATGATATTGGATAGGATATCAAGTTGAAATAATGTAGAAAAAATAGGTGAAAATGAATTTTAAACAATATCTTTAGAAAAGATAAATATTTGATGATGAAAAAGATGATCAATTTGTGTGTGATAATTGAAAGAGATGGTGCTTAGGGTTTTTTAGTAGGAGAACATACTTTCTTAATACATATGATTTTAAAATTGGATGACACCTTTTAAAAAAAATGATTTTATTTATGTCTTTTTAACTACCTTCAATTATATTTTTGTCAATGATTTTTTATGACATAATTAATAAAAAACTTAACATTATGTTTCTCTTTTTAGATTGATAAATTTTATATTATTAATTATAATTATAATTATAAATGTCAAAATTTCTTATGTTATATGTTAATAAATTTATTTATTTATTTGTCAACTGAAATTGGTTTAATGATAAAAACTTGAAAACATAGAAAATAATATAATACTTGATAAACATATACCTCACAATATTTTAACTAACTTTATCTGTATGTGTGAGATGAAATCCACGTAGAGTAAAATACTAGTGTTCACTAGCTTATGGACACGTCTAATTAGCCTGTCCAAGGAATATGTTCTTCAGTTCTAAGAACAAAGAATGCAGGAAAAGTTATATAGTATTTTATTTAGTCAAGAATGGTAAAATAGTATCATCACATTTTATGGTTGGTTTAGAGATGTTGATTATAACTTCTATGAAATACGACTCATTAATAATCAATTCATATGATATTCTAATGCTAGTTTATAAGATTCCATAACCGCCTTTCCCTCAATTCTATAGGTGATTCATATTTGCACATGAAACACGATCCATGATGGCCTTTTCATGTTCAATCAAGTAAATGGATATTCATCAATGTCAAATATGGCCCTATCATGGTCAATTTAACTTAGTATCTTAGTCCAAGAAAGGGAGTCTGTTTTGTTTAACTACCTAATAGTTGCAAACGCAATCTATTGAGTAAACTTTTAAGAACATATTTATTTCCACTTTTTGAATACAGCTGAATTTCAATGTTTTAGGGTAAATTTATGTCTTCGGAACCACTAGTTGTTAAAAATATTTTTTTTAACCCAATAACAATACACTAGACAATTTTTTTTTCAATGTAATACCTTCTCACGAGGAGACATGAGACAGAGCCAAACCCATTAACAATAACTTCGTATGTATATAAAAAGATCTTTTATGAAAGTAGATACATTTAAGTGTGCAAGGAATGACAAGATCTTTTATGATTATGATATACCAAGATTAATTTTCAAGTAAAAGCACATAATAAAAGTGAAAATTGGTAATACGCGTCCATCCTCTCCGATCATTAGTCTCCGACATAGACTCCAAGCCACAAAACATATGTGATTTTTTGTGTTTGAGCCAATACTCAATAAAAAGGCTTGATAGTTTTTAACAGTTCTTTCTAGGTTATAAGAAGATATACATGAGATAGTTTTGGATAACATGTATGACTCATATGAATAGGACCTCTTCATCATCCCTATAGAGATGATGTTAGCATTGAGTTACAAAATTGAGCCTACCACTAATTCATTGAGACACCCTGACTTTGGATATCTTATTGTCCATTGGAATACATAGATACTTTATACGGTACTTTCCATTTAATGCTTTTGCGAGTGCAAACTTTTCCATTTGTCTTATTTTTTTAGAAGAAGAGGGAATCACCCGCAAACATACAATGTATCAATGCAGTGGAATTTCTAGACTTTTTTAGGATTTCCACATTCTCCATTTCAACTTGTTGATTATTAAGAAAATACCGCCTTTCAGTGAGTAGATTAAACAAAAAAGGACAAAGTGGTACAACCTAACGAAATTCACAAGATAGGGTAAAATACCACAAGGTATCTTAATTAACCTTTATATGATATAAAACCATATATGCACAATCCATTACCCATATAATCCATATAGAAGAAAACTCCAGTTTAGACCTAACCTATTCCAGAAAATCCCAGTGAGCTCATTCATATGATTTAGTCATGTCCAACATAAGGGAATCATAATGTTTTTTTGGATTGTCTTTTTATTCCCATAAAATATGTATCATATTAAGGAATAACGATATTGTATTGAATAGTCCTACCCTAATAGAGTGTGATTCAGTATATGAAATGATATTATTAATCAACATCTAAAACAAAGAGAACTTTTACCCAAAGTTTGACCAAGTTATTAGTCTTGAATGAGAAACTCTCCTACTAATATCCTTTTTGTGCAAGTGAAATAGACATGTGATTTATGTGAGATGCCAAGTAAAAATCCTATAAAAAATTAAACACAATGTTAAAGAGATCAAGTCAATCATATTCTCTTTTGCCCAATTCATCTACCCACTTAACAAAAGTGCATCCCACCCATATATTCTCTTATTCCTCCCATGTCCTGTTCAGATCATAATTAATATCCATAATTTTTCCTTTCGCATCAATAAATGGATACTGCATTAGCACAATCATTTACCAAGACAGTGGATGTTGTAAGGAAGGATATAAAATCTTGACCAATTCCTTATGCCTATAACCTTAGTTTCAAATAAAAAACCTGCTTCCAAAATCCATGAATCACATGCAACAAGGTCTCCATGTTCATTTGTAATAATATAAGCACCACAGGCTTGATTAGTAAGGTTTATTAAATCAAGCCTTAACATTAAATAAATCTATAAACTTTTTAGTAGTGTTAGTAACGTGAACTCGAGTCTAAGCCGACCCAAGGAACTAAAATATGCTTAGTTAACTAAAAAAATATTTCATGTTTGGGGTCTGTTGTAATTATAAAAAATTGTTTTGATACATTTGGGCCCTAAAGTTGCCGCCTTGGTGGCTTTTCCCCAAGTGTTTTCTCTGACTTGACTATGCACTTCATTTGGGATTTCTAGACTAGCATCAAAGGGATGAACGGTAAACTACTCGCCATAGTATTTTTAGCCAAGTAGGTTGTAATGAAAGTGTCTAAGTTTGTGTTTTTATATATGGTTTTTTCTATCCTTCCAAATGAAGCAGCCATGATATCTCCCCCAATTATGAAGTTTCTTTTATAAATATCCAAAATGGAGACATAATAATTGGAATGAATCTAATAATCAAGTATATATGTGGCATAGATCATAATAGGTAAACTTATAATAGTGGCATACCAAACAGATCTAGACAACGGTGTGAAATAACCCATTTTCAACTAATTTAGAAACATTATCACATATTTTACGCAATTAAATGAAAGGATAAAGTCTTTTGTATTTATTAATTATTAGTAGTCAAGATTTATTTAACTTTTGAGAAAGAAATTTCTAACATTTTGAGAAAAATGAATTATCCATATAATATCTCAAAGTTTACTTGGGCGCTATGTGAGATAGATGGCTTCGAATAATTATTATTTTTATCATCCTTAATGGAATTTTGCTTATCTTTAAAGTATTGATAACATCCCTTTATTGTAAGGTTTTTAGAAAAGATAAACTAACTGATTTAAAACTAAACGCCATTGATTTAAAATGACCATTATTTATAGATAGCTAGAAGAAAGAGTTGGAAATAGAAAAATATCATATGTCGTCTTTAATGGTTACTCGCAATGTTTTTAAATAATTGTTTAATTATTAAGAGTTTTGTCTTTAAACCTTTATTCATCTAGAATAGTAAGATATTTTTTCTTGATTTTTAATACTATTATCAATACTCAACAAGTTATATTTAATTTTATAATTTATATTAAATATACAAAAAAATTATAAATTGTATTTAAATAATTATAAATTTAATGCAGATATTTTAAATATATGTAATTTATATTGAAGGAGTCGAAGAGAGTAAGTGAAAACACGTTATTTTCTCTATTTTATAGTTGCTCATGTACTCTTAACATTTGCCTACTCTTATGAATGGATGAGTCTACTATTACATTTGGGCGGTAATTAAGCATTATTTTAAACATATGTAATAGTAGTCAAGTTCTAGGTAAAAAATATTTTTATGTTATTACCAATGGCCTAAAAATTTTTTTAGGCCACATATATCAAAACTATTATTGTAGCCTAATGTATTCAATAGTGATTTTAGACAATTTTACTAATTTTGTGAGATATTTCGTAAATTTTAAGGCCTATTTGGACAATTCAAGCAATTTTTCTATTTCATGATGTGCTCAAATAATGATATAGTTTATTTGAAATACCCAAATTGCCCTCGAAATCTATTATATCTCAGAATTGAAATTGCCTAAAAATGACACTTTTGAATACTTTTGGTTTAAAAATGATATTTTTGAAAATATAGCTTAAATATTTTTAGACCATAAACAATATCCTAAAATGGGATATTCTTTGTCAAATACCATAAATAAACTTCTTAAGGGTCTTGAAAGATTATATATTTTCCAAGTTATACACATAGTTAATGGCAACATGTTATCTGTTAAAATCATAGTTAATTGTAACTAACCTAGATCAAAATGAGTAAGTAAATATAGATTTTGTATCACAAATCACTGATTATATAGTTTTTGAAGCATGATGTGTGATTTGTATTGCGATGATGTTCATTTTAAAGATGCTTCTAGAATTACTTAGATTGAATTAAAGTATTATTATAGAAATACATAACCCAAGTTGACATACAAAGTCTTCGACATAAAGACTAAAGAAATTCTATGAATAAAGAAATTTCATGATTTAAAAATATGCGAAAGCATAATAAACAAGGCCATCACATACACAAGACAAAAGTGAAGCCTATCCCAAGCTGTACCATCGGAAACTTCTAGCTCATCAAGAGTTTTTCTCCCCTCAAGTGCCATGGTCAGCAAATTCTACTTTGTATTCTATCTCTATTCTACTAGTTCCTTCTTTTCATAGTCAATAGCATTCCTACAAGTCAAATAAGCGTAATTAACATATAAATAAATTTATAAGAGAATGAAATTATAAATAAGCCACAATCAAGGGATATAGTTAAACATAGCATGTCGAAACTCATATTGCAATCTATCAATCTCATAAGATCTTTATGAATTATGCACTTGCGATACAAGATCTTTCCTCGGGGTATTCAGCGGTGTTTTCTCCAACTCTTTGAATTTTTCATTACTAAATCTTTCAATTTTAAAGCAAATTTTTTTGAATCGCAACTCAAACGATTCTACATCTTTAATTATTCATCTCAAATTTTAATCTCTCTTTACCTTTATTGGATCTCTAAATTGGGGATGATTCCAAAAATTAATAGGATGTGGCTTTGAACCTCTATTATTGTATATGTATGTTTGTTTTTTGGTCGGAATATGATATAACAAGATACATGTGATGACTATGATTTAACAAAATTCATGATGGAAAATAATGGTATATATGGTTTGTCTAATATTTATAAAATAAAAGGGGTATAACTAATCCATAATCCATACAAGAGATATATACCACCAAATATACATGAGTTACACATTAACAAAACAAATCAACACCCCTAAGAGTTTATTGCTATTTTGGGAATAATAAAAGGATATATCTTTTATTCCTTCACCACCCGCACATAACATATGGATGGATTAATAGTGATGAATGGGTGTTTAATGTGTTCTTTTTATTTATTGGGTATACAACAATTTTTTGAATCAAAACAATTAATGTCAAAAATAATTTATATTGATAATTTTTTTTTAAATTTAAAAGGTATATAAGTTATCGATAGATAAACTAAAAAGGAATTGAATAATTAGAAATATTTACCATATCCTAAGATCACTTAAATATCATGGTCATCGATCTAATATATGTTAACATAAACACGGTTGAATTTGGCTCATAGAATCAAGGTCTGAAAAAAGAGTTGGTTTTAGAACCACCATAATATAGAAGAATGAATGGGTTCATAAAAAAAAAGAATGACAGTGGATAAGAAGAAAATCCGTGATAGAAAGTTGGAAGAATGTAGAGAAAATAGGTTAATGAATTTTTAACAGTATTTATAAAAGAGAAAGATATTTGATGATGAAAAAGATGATCAAATGTGCGTATGACAATTGAAGGAGGTGGTGTTTATGGTTTTTAACTAGGAGTTGTGATATTTTATGAATACAAATGATTTAAATATTGGATGACACTATTTCAAAAAAAAACGCTCTACCTCTTTTATCTCTATAAATTATAATAGTCGTACAATCTCTATTTTAGATAGCCGGAATATCTTTTTAGCAACATTTTAATTTTGTGTAATTGTTTTTCTTTTCGATTTCGGTGTAAGGGTTTCGTTTGTATTTGTATTTCTATTTCAGTAATAGTTAGTTTACATTAATTGAAATTATTGTTTTCTGAATTTCTACTTATGTTAAAATGGTGATTTCAATTTTTTACCAACAGGATACACCACAATTGTCCAATAATCAGTCCTCCTTCTATCCTTCATTTGGCTTCATAAGCGCAACTTCATTAGGATCGGTGTTTATCAGAGCATCAAGATTCAAGATCCTTTTCCCATATGGACTAGTTTATTAGATTTGACTAGTTTCAATTGGTTCATTGGATGTTTATTTAGAATTAGAACTGAAGGAAACAAAATCATATTTGTCGTAACTAGATTGTTTTCTTATATGATATCTCTAAATACTTCTAAAATCCATAAATCTCAAATTTGGCCTCGTTTTTTGTTAGTAATAAGTGTTGATTACTAAATAACCAAATTAATGGAATGTTTTCAGTAAATAGACGAGCTTTAGTGAACAATGTTTCACTTGATATCTTAAGGAAACACAATAGTTAAGATATTTTCATATCTTAAATGGTTAAAAAACTTATTTCATTGATTTAATATTTTATTAAATCAAATTAATATATTATTAAATGAAAACAAATAGTGTTTTAGACTAACTATATGGTTAAATTAGGCATAAGTAAATAAACTGCACTAACCTTGATCGCTAGCACATGTCTAAACCAAATGTATGACTTAATAATTTAAATCAAATTAGAACATAATGTTGATAAATTAAAGACAAAGAATCTAACATATGGATCAGACCCAATAAAAACCTATATAAATTATATGTGAAAGAAAAGTAAAGAATGGGTTCGGGACTTAATATCAATCCTCTGTGTGAACTGCGTATTATGTGTATTGAAGACATTGATCATGTCTTGGTAAATTGCCCATTCTCAAACAATAATTTAAAGAAGGTATTAGAAAGTTATGAGATTATTCAAAGTCAAGTAGATATGAACGACCTTACAATCTTTATCTGTAAAGAGAAAGCTCATATCTTAAGCTTATGTTTTTAAACTTTCATTTATTAAATTCGGATGAAAAGAAGTTGTAGAATGCACGACAATCCTTTGTATATCGAGGAGTAGATTCACAACAAGATTGTTTCTCTTATCTCTATCAATGTAGCTAGAAGATGACTAAAGTCAAAGGCAAGCGACAACTTATTAAGGAAAATATTTAATAGCTAGTTTGCTTTATATTTTGATTTGCTAGCTTAGTAGGCTCCTCGAAGTTTTCCTTTTTTCCCTATTTTTCAATGTAATTTTTAAGGATGTCGGTTTAACATAAACGTCTAACAACTTGGAAACTACAATTCACTTTATAGTTTGATGGTTCAGATTCAATGATAATGGTCCTACTTACTAATGTCTATGGAAAACAAATTTATCTCAATTTGATTAATTTGATTAATTAGAAGTAAAAACATAACAGATCCATGATAAGTCAAAAGATAGGGGAGGGGAAATAAATTCTATCATATAAGTTATAACATGCAAATAGGTATTAACATCATTGGTGATTATCATAGAAAATATGTTTTCAAATAATTTAGTATCTTTAGATTCACAAATAGAGTAATCATGCAAAAAGGACTCTATATGAATGTTCTTATCTTAGCCTATGAGGATATGATTTATAATTTTTAGGTTTGACCTACCTTGGCCCAACACCCAACACATTTCTGAATATACCAGGTTAGGTGGAAAGTTATCCACAATTCATAAGAAATATTGTCTATATGTTGATGGGCTTGGGCCGATTTTTCTACTATGAAAATTAAAGAATGATATATTTTTCTTCTTAAATGAAAGTTTTAGAAAACTAATAACCCAATAAATTCCATCAAAGTTAAATTTTTTTATTGGATAATTTTATAGTCAGTTATTTTGTGATCAATTGAAATGAAATCTTAAATATATGAAAAGTATAATTGTATTGATATTGTACAGTTGTAACATATATACTCAAAGAATTCTATCTATGTTATATCTCTATTTTATCAAAAGATATATACTAAAATAATCTGTAATATTAATTGAGTAACTATGATATTTATTTTGTTATGATTTATAATTATTTTTAAATTTAACAATTCCTGTTATGTTCGAGAACTAATCTCTTGAATTCACAACTTGAAAATATACAAATTGTTTTGTGGTGTGTACATATGGAGTTGTTGTCTTAATATTCATTTTGTTCTTATTTTGTTAAATTTTATTTGTTGTATGATAGTTTATTTTATTGGTATAATCTTGTGTATTTAGTTGATTTTAGCAAGTCATAGGTTTATTGAGGTATTTTAATCTAGCTAAAATCTAATGTAAGTACCTGACAACATACCGACATCTAAAATTATCCAAGTAAAAAACATAACCTAGAACTTAGGAACACCATAATACATAATGTTAAGGATTGACTGATAAAATGATCAAATGCATTAGAAAATCTCAAAGATGCAAGAATATAATATTATCAAAGAGTAACTAGCCTCCAACCCTAAAAACATGTCTCAAAATATGAACATTATTAACGAAAATTAGTTGTTAGAAGAGCAAATCTTCAAAAGTTAGAAGACCAGACCTCTGAAAAATAAAAGATAAAACTGATATCCAGTAAGTTTAGAGTTCTGAGGCAAAGTAACTAACCTCTACTTTTATCTAAAACGAGCCTCAAAATATATGATCGTTGCATCACTTAATTTATATAAAAAAGATCATCATTGGGAGAAATAACCTCTTCAATTCATCATTGTTCAGATCATAAAGAGAATTTAAAAAGAAAGCATAGAAAGAACTCACTAGCAACAAAGCTATATGGTTTAATATTTAGGTTACTTTTGTTAGCCATGTTGTTGTAACTATTTCTATAAAAGTACAGATCCAAGTGATTAGATTTGAATATAAAAAAACTAGTTTTATTATTTCTATATATATATTTCTTAACAATTAAATAATGTTTGTTCTACGAGATTATCATAGCTTTTGGGGTTAAAAGGAAAAGATATAGTGCTAAGATAAACACCCAAGTTTACTAATAGAAAATATTTCAAATACTTAGCATGGAACTGAAGTTCTAAATATAAATGACTTTATTGAGGAAATCAATCAAATATAAACCAAGAAGCTTCCTAATAAGGTGAAGTCATTAAGCTGAAAAATTCCATGTCTCTAAAATGAGGGTGATGGAGGCCGACAAAAAGTTATTGGACAAAGGAGAGGAAATGAAACGATTATCCGCGAAGAAGGAAATGGTTGACAATGTGACGAGGGATCTACAAAAGATGCTGAAAATCTAAAAAAAGAACAGATAGACAATTTCACTAAATTGTCTGAAAAATTAATTAAAGAATCTCAAAATTAATAAAGAATAGAATTAAAATCTGGAGGCTGTTATAAAGTTGATGTTGGATGATGCACAAGCTGAAAACAAGGAAGATGGCGAAGGCAATGGGCTAACAACTATAGAGGAAGAAACGCTAAAAAAGTAGTTACCCAAATATGTGATTCAACGATGGATGATGAATATGAAGATGGCTATTATAACGGTGAACAGGTGGTAGAACAAAGAAAAATCAATTGAGTTTTCACTTTGGGGCTGAGAAATGTTAAATTACACAAATGGAAGGAAGTTGTGCAAAAGGACAAACATTCAGATTTCGTTGAGGAACCTCGTGTCATATTACATGCAAAAAAGGTAAAGATAGTCGGGTGAGAAACCAAAAATAATGAAGATGACTGGGGAAAATATAAGGCAATGAAGATTAAGCCGAGAAAAAAACCAGAGAAAAAAGAACAGAAGAAGAATGAAGCTAAGAAGTTAGTAAAGAAGGGGGATAAAAATGAACGAAAGAAAGAAGACAAAAAGGTAGACAAGAAGTTATCCATATTACAAAGTTTTGAGAGAGAAAGACAATACATTCTTAGTTCGCCGTTGTCAATCTTTGTGTAGTGCTGCTATCGATTGACTTGAGTCCGTTGTATCCTGGGAGATCATCGCTATCAAATTGTGAGCACCATAGCAGGGCGAATAGATCTCAAGGACATTGAACCAAGTTCAAGCCTCAGAATTTCTTTTTGCATTCTGTATTGTAAGTTTATCAATTATATTTCTTAATTCTGCATTTACATTTAGTTAAATTTATTTGTTTACATGTTTTAACACACAAGTAACAACAACTTATGATCTATCTTTGTTTTCTGTTGGGTTAATTATTGAAAAAAAATAGTGTTTCTCTTATGTGAAAAATTTGTGTTTTTGGCTTTTCAAACTTGTTACTTTTTATTTTAATATACTATCTTTTTATCTAATTTTGATAGTTGTAAATTTGTTTAGTTAATCTTTCTTCTGTAATATATATATTTTATTTTGATTTGAATCCAGTAGCTTTATAGTCTAAAACACTTTTTTAATCAAATTACTGTCATTTTGTACAGTAACATTTATTTACTTTTATTTGTACAGTAACATTTATGTACTTTTGTTTGGAATTACTATTTGTTTATCTAATTTATTCTTCTGTTTTATATGTTTTTTGCTTGTACCCCTTTAATTCCTTTTGTCCTCTAAAACAAGAATATAAATAAATCTTGGGGGACTAACAAGAACATAAAAACTTTGGGAATTAAAGGATAATCTATCAATCTTCCCAAACAAGAATTTATTCTTGGCGATAACATTTAGATTCCTTTTTGTTGTTTAATCATTTTTTATAAGGATCGTGTTTATCGTTATTTGATTTTATAAAAAAAAAATTGTTGAATAATTGTGGTTTCTATTTGTGATAGAAACGATGTCTACTGAGATAGGCAATGCATCCGGAAATGATGGAACCGGTAACAACATACAATCTGCAATCCCGATTGTGAGGAATGCATTTGGCCCTATTGGACCCGCTGAGAAGCCTGAGAAGTTCAATGGAAATGACTTCAAGAGGTGGCAACAAAAGATGGTGTTCTATTTGACCACCTTTAGTTTAACCAAGTACTTAACAGAAGATGCACCTGCATTGGGTGAAAATACAGACACACAGACAGTAGCAGCAGTTGATGCCTGGAAAAATGCTGATTTCTTGTGTAGGAATTATATCCTAAATGCATTGGATAATACACTTTACAATGTGTATAGTCCTTACAAGACTGCTCAAGAATTGTGGGAATCTCTTGATCGAAAGTACAAAACTGAAGATGCCGGCACAAAGAAATTTGTGGTCAGAAAATTTCTTGACTTCAAGATGGTAGATTCCAAGACAGTCATGAGTCAGGTACAAGAGTTCCAATTAATATTGCATGAGCTCGATGCTGAAGGCATGAAATTGGGAGAAACTTTCAAAGAGGCTACTATAGTTGAAAAACTGCCTCCTTCGTGGAAAGATTTCAAGAATTATCTGAAACACAAACGCAAGAGATGTCAGTTGAAGACCTGATTGTGCGGCTAAGGATTGAGGAAGATAATAGGATGTCTGAAAGGAGGACCAGTAATCGTTTTGTGGAGTCAAAGGCAAATGTTGTGGAGCAAAACAGGCCCAATAACAAAAAACGAAAGAACTCAATCCAAGAGCAGTCAATCAACAATAAGAAGATCAAGTTCTCTGGTAACTGTTATGTGTGTGGTAAATTAGGACATCGTGCCAAAGACTGTCGAAGTCGCAAAGACAACTGAAAAGGCAATTTCAAGAAAGGAAAGCAAGGCCAAGCCTACATGACAGAGATTAACGATCTGGTTGAAGATGTTAATGAGATTGATCTAGCTGCAGTTATTTCTGAAGTGAATTTGGTTGGGAATCCCAAACAATGGTGGGTGGATACTGGGGCCACTCGACATGTATGCTCTGAGAAAAATATGTTCAAAACATACAAACCAGCGATAGCTGAATAGATCTTATTTATGGGAAATTCGGCTACTTCAAAAGTACTTGGAACTGGAACTGTTGTCTTGAAGATGACTTCCGGAAAAGAGTTGAGTCTCAATAATGTTTTACATGTATCTGATATTTGAAAGAATTTAGTGTCAGGTTCCTTGTTGAGTAAAAATGGATTCAAGTTAATGTTTGAATCTGATAAGTTTGTACTCACTAAAAGTGGGATGTTTGTAGGAAAAGGGTACCTCTGTGACGGTTTATTTAAGATGAATGTAATGACCGTGGTACCCAAAACTACTTGTAAGAATGTAACTAACAATGCTATCAATAATATTACTAGTTCTGCTTACTTGCTAGAGTCTCCTAATTTATGGCATAACAGATTAGGACATGTACATTTTAATTCTTTGGATAAACTTGTGAATTTAGGTCTAATACCTAAATTTGATCTCGATTCTCATAAGAAATGTGAGATATGTGTTGAAGCCAATTTGGCTAAAGCTCCTTTTAAATCCGTGTAAAGGAGTACTGAACCATTAGGGTTAATACACAGTGATATCTGTGATTTAAAATATGTGCAAACGAGATGCAGTAAAAAGTATTTTATCACTTTTATCGATGACAGCACTAGGTATTGCTATGTGTATTTACTAAGAAGTAAAGATTAAGCATTTGAGGCCTTTAAGCCATACAAAAGTGAAGTTGAAAATCAACTAAGCAAGAAGATCAAAATACTAAGGAGTGATAGAGGTGGAGAATATGTATTCCCTTTCGAGAAATATTCTCAAGAGCAGGGTATTATTCATCAAATTACTGCTCCTTATTCTCCTCAACAAAACGGTATTGCCAGAACGAAAAAATTGTACTCTAAAAGAAATGATGAATTCTTTGTTGATTAATTCTGGTTTACCCCATAATTTGTGGGGGGAAGCTGTCTTAACAACGAATCATATTCTCAATAAGTTACCCCATAAGAAACTCGAGAAAACTCCATATGATCTATAGAAATGACGACCACCTAGCTTTCAATACTTAAAAGTGTGGGGGTGTCTATCTAAAGTAAGAGTTCCTACTCCGAAAGAAATAAAGATTGGACCTAAAACAGTTGATGGAATCTTTATTGGATATGCGAACAACAGTTCCGCTTATAGATTTCTTGTTCATAAATCTGAAATTGATGACATTCATGTCAATACAATTTTAGAGTCAAGAAATGCATTCTTCTTTGAAGATATCTTTCATTGTAAGATTAGACAAGGAGAAACGTCTCTTAAAAGAACTCAAAGGCAGAGTCATGATAGAGAATTAGACCAAGAGTCTATAAGTGAAGATGAACCGAGACGTGGTAAAAGGGCTAGAATGGCCAAATCCTTTGGTCCGGATTTTATAACTTATTTGTTAGAAAATGAGCCCAAAACTTTTCAGGAGGCAATGTCGACTCCTGAAGCTCCTAATTGGAGAGAAGCTGGAAACAGCGAAATTGAGTCCATCATGCAAAATCTTACATGGCAACTGGTGGATCTTCCCCCTGAATATAAACCCTTCAGGTGCAAATGGATTTTCAAAAGAAAGATGAAGGCTGATGGAACAATTGATAAGTACAAGGCAAGGCTTGTAGCCAAGGGTTATAGGCAAAAAGAAGGCCTTGATTATTTTGATACCTATTCACCAGTTAGTCATATAACATCCATTCATATGTTAATTGCGATTGCTGCGATTAACAATCTTGAGATACATCAAATGGATGTAAAGACAGTCTTCTTAAATGGCAATTTAGATGAAGAGATCTATATGGAACAACCTGAGGGGTTTGTGGTTCCCGGCCAAGAGAATAAGGTGTGTAAGCTTATCAAATCGTTATATGGTTTAAAACAAGCTCCTAAACAATGGCATGAGAAATTAGATCAAGTCATGTTGTCAAATGGCTTAAGAATTAATGAATGTGATAAATGTTTGTATGTAAAAGGCACGAATCATGAGTATGTCATTGTTTGTCTGTATGTAGATGATATGTTAATCATGGGAAATAATTCAGATATCATCAAAGCGACAAAGAAGATGTTGAATACGAGGTTCGACATGAAAGATTTAGGAGTGGCAGATGTCATTTTGGGAATGAAAATTATTAAAACATCTGATGGACTTATCCTATCTCAATCTCATTACATTGAAAAGATTCTTGATAAATTCAAGAAATATGACTCAAGACCAGTGAAGACTCCTATAGATTTAAATTCACATCTAACTAAGAATACTAGCGATGGAATAGCTCAGTTGGAGTATTGGCGCATTATTGGTAGTCTAATGTACTTAATGAATTGTACAAGACCCGATATTGCATATGCCGTCAGTAAGTTGAGTAGATATACTAGCAATCCAGGGCAACACCATTGGATAGCTATTGTAAGAGTTCTTAGATATTTGAGATATACTAAGAACTATGAGTTGCATTATACAAAATATCTAGCTGTTTTAGAGGGATACAGCGATGCGAATTGGATTTAAAATTCAAGTGAAACAAAATCTACTAGTGGTTATGTATTCACTTTGGGAGGTGCAGCCGTATCTTGGAAATCTTCTAAGCCAACATGCATAGCTCGATCCACAATGGAATCTGAGTTCATTGCTTTGGATAAAGCTGGAGAAGAAGCAGAATGGCTTCAAAATTTTTTAGAAGATAAACCGTGTTGGACTAAGCTTGTTCCATCCATTTGTATTCATTGCGATAGTCAATCTGCGATTGGAAGGGCACAAAGTAACATTTACAATGGTAAGTCTAGACATATTCGTCGAAGACATAATACCATAAAAAAACTACTCTCTAATAAAGTTATTTCAATTGACTATGTGAGGTCAAAAGATAATATCGCGGATCCATTTACCAAAGGGCTATCTAGAGAGTTAGTTTATAATTCATCCAGGGGAATGGGTCTTAAACCTATATCTTGAAAGTTGCCATGCGGAAACTCTACCTAGTTGACTGGAGATCCCAAGATCTAGGTTCAAGGAGACAACTGGTATGTAAATAGCAACTAGTTATACACTGTAGTGGTTTTGTAAACCTCCTTCCTATTCCTATGACGAGCAGACAGTGTCACCTGTAAAATTTTAAGGTTAAGCTATGCTTTTAATGGTTCTTGTAGCTTGATAAATTAAAGTTGTGTAGTACAAGATACTCTTAACAAGTCAACCACCTATTTGAGTAAGGAGTGGGCCGCTTCTACAAGAATCTTTTAGGTTAAATTCTCTGAAAGTACTCATGAAACCAGGAGTTGTTTAGGGCTAAAATGAACACAACAATGAGAACTTCAAGAATGTACCGAGGGGTGCTGTGTGATTTCTATTGTCTTGGTATACACAAAAAGACGAACAGTTCAAGACATCGCGTTCACTGGTTGGCGAGTATATCCGGTAGATCTCACTAGGGCAAGGTTCAAGGTCTTTGGCTACCTTTCTCGATGCAGTATCTCTCTACTGTCTTCTCTCTAGTGTTTTGTTTGTTGGTTAGTCAATTTCCATTCATGTGGGGGATTGTTAGTCAATTGGATTTTTCAAAGTGTGGACTAACGACGTTGACTCAATTGTTTGATATTCACTTGCTTAAAACCATTGAAGAGTGAATGAGAAAATGAGTATAAAAAAAATTTGGAGAACAAAAAGAAAGAAGTTTAGAAACATATCTGCATATCCTGAGTTTTGAACACGGGATGTGTTACAAGTAAAATCCAAAATAAGATCTGTTTTGGTCACGTGTGTGTAAATAAATCACTAAAGAAAATGTTACCAAAAAATTCTATCTTGTGACCGTTATCTAAGCGCACGTGTAAACTAAAACCTATTGTCACTGAAGCAACGTGTTGTTTCATGTAATGCTTCAATGGTTAAATGTCTCCTAATTTGAACAGTCACGTACCCATTGAATGGTGTTGCATTGCCTCTTATTCATTTCTATAAATAGGGAGGCCTCCCACCATTTTTAAAGAGAAGTATCAGAGAAATAAAATCTAAAATATTTACTAGGTTTTTTGCATATCTATATTACAAAGTTTGAGAGAGAAAGACAATACATTCTTAGTTCGTCGTTGTCAATCTTTGTGTAGTGCTGCTATCGATTGACTTGAGTCTGTTGTATCCTGGGAGATCATCGTTATCAAATTGTGAGCACCATAGCAGGGCGAATAGATCTTAAGGACATTGAACCAAGTTCAAGCCTCGGAATTTCTTTTTGCATTCTGTATTGTAAGTTTATCAATTATATTTCTTAATTCCTGCATTTACACTTAGTTAACTTTTTTTGTTTACATTATTTAACACACAAGAAACAACAGAAAGTTTGTTAAAAAGAAGTACGGGGAGGGGGGGGGGGGTTAAAGACGTCTCTAATGATAACTTTTTATTATATATGTCGTTACTAGAACTTAATGAATTTGCAAAAAAAAAAAAAAAATTTACAAGTAATCTAGGATGTTACTGTATAAAAGTTGGAAAAAATGTTGATTTTACAAACAGATTCCGATGTGTTAGAAATGAGTAGTATTGCTATGCCTATATTCATACTAAGCGTTTACTTGATTTTTATTGATGATAATAGGGATAAGTCTGAGGTTCAAAATGATATTTATACTAACAATGAAAATGAATGCAATGATGATGAAGATAAATCTGATAAGGATTGTGTTTGTGAGTCTTATGATAATGACAATGATTTATCATATGAAGATAGTGTTAATGGATTCAGTGATAATTATGACTTCTTATTTGATGATAACGTGGATGGAGATGTTCAAAATGAAATATTGGGTATTAAGAAAGGTGGTAAGGGTATGTGTTTTGGTAAGGAATTTCAAACAAGTGACGAGGAGTTATGATATGATCTTTATGAAAAATTGGACATTTTTTATGGCTCTGATGAGAAAAATCTTGATGTTTACACTACAGATTTAGGCCTGATCTTGAAACCTTTGATCCAAACTTTTAAATTGGTATGATATTTGCAAACAAGAAAAATTTGAGGGTAGAAATTAAACATCATGGTTTCAAAAATTGTACAAAATTAAAGACATAGAAAAATTATAAGATTAGAGTAAGGGTGAAGCGCATTACTTCAACTCATTTGGTTAATAATGGAATCCAAGTTGAAGTACACAAGTTATTTTCATATCAAAACTTATGAGACTAATGATATATGTGCTAAAGTTGTGGATCACGAACAACCCGCCTCCACTTACCTTAGCCAAATTTACTTGTAAGGGTGAAGCGCATTACTTCAACTCATTTGGTTAATAATGGAATCCAAGTTTAAGTACACAAGTTATTTTCATATCAAAACTTATGAGACTAATGATATATGTGCTAAAGTTGTGGATCACGAACAACCCGCCTCCACTTACCTTAGCCAAATTTACTTAGAGACTTTAAGGCTAAATATGGAGATAAAAATTGTTAACTTCATGATGTTGGTGCACAAAAGATACAATGTCAACCTTGCCAAAAAAACAAGTGTATAACACATTCAGGCTAGAAGGGTTTCTAATAAATGGATAGTATAAATGCCAATATAAAAAATGCACGATTACTATGCAGTGTTAGAAATCTAGGATCCACTATCTTTCCAGAAACTGAAAAAATTGATGCACTAGGGAATAGGAGACTCAAGAGGTTCTAATTTTATTTTGAAAGTTTGATGCATGGTTTAATAGTGTGTATAATTATTTTTGGGACTTGATGGTTGCCACTTTACAGGACCAAATCCTGGTGTAATTCAAACTATTGTGAGAATTGATGTTAACAATAGCATATATCCTGTGATATATGTTGTTGTTAAGAAGGAGAATAAATACACATGGTCATGGTTTTTGCAACTTATAGTCGAAGATCTCATTATATTTGACCAATAAAACTGGATGCTTATCACTTATATACAATAGAGTGTATGATCTTCGCTCCAAAATATCACATATTACAAATTTTCGAAATCGATTTCCGATGATATACTCAATAACATCACAGCTGATAATTAAGTCTACATGTATACATCATTTATTATTTCACATTATTCATTTAAACTAAAAGCTCACATTATTCAGCTAATACCTTACTTCACTATAAATATCATATGACTTGGACTAGACCTTCAACTTATCTATAATAGGTTTTAAATTTTGATGTTTTTGCACCGCTGCACAAGGTTTATTCATATTCTAAATTATTTCAAAATGACTTACATGGTATAGAATCATGAAAGATGAATTCTTTCAATTTATTGTTAAGATAAACTATGAACTTTATCATTAATCATAAAGTAAGAAGAGACTCTCTTCATCTAAAATAGCCGCTCTTTTTTCACATTCAGTAACTTTCTTAAATATCTATAAGTAAAACATATCCTTAACTCGATTCTTCAACACTTCTTTACTTTCATCAACATTTCCGAAACTAGTAGGTTGATTATACGACAATAATAGCTTCTTGAGTTTGTTGCGTAAATGAGTCTCGATAGTACCAATATCTTGAATTCTTCCCACTTGATATTTGAAATCTCGCACATCACTTAAAGCTAATCAGTTCAAACATGTGATATAAATCGAGAATATACAATCTTTATGACGTGGAGCATATCATAAGAGAATCCCATGTGATTCTTTGCTTAGGCAAATCAAAATATATATCATCAAAATACAGAACCACAAATATGTGTAAGTAATCAAATCATACACACAAAACTTCTTTTGGTACAAGATGCATCTCCGGTGCAGACTTAGCAATTGTCGCCCACTCTTGAACAAAACAAAAGAAAAATATAACAATAGAAATGTATACAAAAGTTATTAAACAAAAGAAGCTTATCTCTATAGAAATAGCTCTTAACCTTTTCAAGCTCAATTAAAAAAATTATAACACTCAAACCGAGAAAATGATAATACAAACAAAAATTTAATGGTTTAATGAAGTTAATGGGTTAACAAAAAAGCATTAAAAAAATTTAAAAAATAATTCAAAGAATGGTAAAATGGTTAAGTATCTTCTATAATTTATGATTTAAATAGGAAGATTAGTGATTTAAATTGAATGAACAATCCAGATGTCAATATCTGAGAACTAATCTACTTTCTCATGATTTAATTGGAAACTTTCCCAATATACAATCCAAGTTTTCTAAGAGTCTTCAAAGAATCAAAGCGCAAGATTATATTAGGTTTCTTTATAAAAAATATGGAACAAGAAAACCATGTTTTCAAAAATTGTTTAATTATTTATTATATCACATTAACATATAAATTATGATACTTTTTAAGATCAAAATGTTAGAAATAAAAGATTGATATTCATATCAAAAAGTGATAGTTACTGGAAATTCAATATCAAGTCAAATCATGACGCTAAATAACCAAAACATTTTTTCAATGACTTTGAAAAAAATATATAAATCAAATCTATCTACTTGTTTTAGCTTGATCCTTTCATACACTACATTAGAGGGTATGTTAATTTTCTTCCACAAGTTATATAAATTGGATTACTTTGTGATTGATTATCAATGTCAAAAGAAGTCAAGCAGCTAGAAATAGAACATATGGATAATATATGAAAATTTATCCTAACAAGTGCTTCAAATCCTTGTTAGACAAGAGGTTTTATCATCTAAAAACAAAAAAACATGTCAAATATTTATAGATTAAAATACTTACCAGATTAATTATAATAAATGCTCTATTTTCTTGAAATATCATGACCAACTATCATTTTATTGTAAATTATATAACACTCGCATTAAAGAATATAATCTTAAAAAGAAGAATACAAATTATTTTTGTGTAAATTATATAGAATTACATTCTATTTAAAAAAAATGCTAAAATCTAATCCCATATTTTGTACTTGTAATCCCATATTCAATAACTTAATGAAATAGCCAAACTTGATAAAGTATATTCGTTTTCGTCAAAAATATATTTAGTCTATCATCTTCTATATTGATAAGGTTTCATCAATCAAGTCAACCATCTCAAGGTAAAAAGTTCATATATTGCTACAAAATGGTATTTCACATGTTTATTTCTTAAAAACAAAATAATCACACACACACACACATATATATATATATATATATATATATATATATATATTATGTATATATTTGTACGAATGTTCTGTTTTTCCTATAGTAAAATATAGGTTATTTTGTATAATATAACAACTTATAGTGAAATTCATTCAAAATAAAAAAATTAATATTGAGGCCTATAATGCAATTTTCACATCATGTAGAGAATTATAGTCCAATTTAGTTGGATTTTTTGTACAAGTAATCTGAGAAAAATCTATTGGAAAATATAGAACATAAGATATATCACATACATTAATTAAAATAACTTTATAGGAGTTTCACCTTACAAGTTTCACTACTATAGTTCATTTAAAAAAAACATAAGTTGTAAATTCACCATTAGGTTTAGAGGCCAAACATTTCTCGTTTTCTCCTAACAAGTGTAGTGCGTTAGCCGCCCTCTGTGGTGGTAAAAGTGTTGGTGCAAGTAAACTAAGTTTTTATTTTTTTATCACTTTTTTTTCCTTTTCATATATGAAAAATGGTTGTATTTTTAAATTTTTCTTGAATTAATTGAATTGTTGTAACTTTATTTAATTTTGTAATATTTTCAAATAAGGCAATTATTTTATTCATAGTCTAAAGACAAGGACGGTAGCAAAATTAAAAAGATCTTTTTCAACTCAATATAATTTTGGTTCGTCAACAAAAAAAATACAGTAAACAATAATAAATTTTAATTTATTCATAGAAATTATAAATTTATAATCAAATTAAAGTAATCTAAATTAATTTTAATCAAACAAAATTAAAAATTAAAATACATTACAATTTGATATAAAATTAAGATATGGTAAAGAGTATCAGAAAGAGTGTACAAAAGAACAAAGATGAAGACCTAGTAGTGTAAGAATGGAAGTTTTTTGTGAGATTAGTATATAGTCCAACATGTTGGACTCTAGGGTTTATAAAATTTGAATCAAGTTTAATATAAGGTAAGAGTATATAGTGGATTGGAAATTTCTTTTACCATTTTTTGGATCGGGGTTTTTTACCCAATACTTCGATTATTATAACAAAAGACATGTTATTAGATTAATAAGATAATTCCTTTTATAATAAATAAAAGTAAATTTATAAAACTGAAGATTAATAAATAAATTTCTTGATGTTTTTATTTGAATACATGGAAAATAAAATTAAATATAGGAAATAATAACAAATAGAGACTCAAATAATTATTAATTTCATATCTATACTTAGTTTTTATTTCTTTATAAATAAATTTAGAAAAATATTAATTTAAACTTATTTCCTTTTCCATATATTGATAAAGGTGTATTTAATATTACTTAAACATTTTTCTAAATAAATTTAATAATTTATCCATTAATATTATATAAACATTTATGTTTTCAACAATAAAGGTGTATAATGAAGAAATGTATATTTATAAAGTGGAGAATCATTAAATAATTTACTTAATTCTTGTGTTTAAAAAAATGACTAACAAAGTTGAATGTCGGGAATAATAATAAAAAATAATCAAATAAATATTAATATCCATGTATATACTTATTTTTTATTTTTATATAAAAAAGAACAAAAAGTTATTTATTTGAAAATATTTCTTGATATATATATATATATATATATATATATATATATATATATATATATATATATATATATAAAATCTATCATATCTCATGTCCTCTATATTAATTCACAAATTACTTCACCATTATGGAAACGGGTTCACTAAAGTTATGTTTGCTGGAGGTTGTTGTGGACACAATTAGAGCTGGAGGTAGCCGTAAAGATAGAGGTTATGGTAAGCTATTTGGTTAATATTACCAAATAAATATAATATATATATTGTACATAAGGATAGCTTAGGTATAAAAATTAGGTGAGATGATATTGAAAAGTATTTAGTTCAGTGATGTATATAAGTAGAATAAAAACATATGGATTATAAAAAAATAATTATGAGTCCTAACCAGATTTTGTTTTTTTTGTTGAAAATACTAAGAGGATTTTAGGGAAATTCAATATTTTTTAATTCATAATATTTCTATATAGACATATATTATGTTAAAATTATACAGTAGGTCTTATTGTTAATGATTTTTGAAGTTAATGTTTTTTGAAGTTAATGATATTATAAGTATTTTTAATACATATGATAATATATACAAATAAAACTAATTGAATTAAATCGAAATAAAATTTAGTTGTTGGAAATGTCAAGTGCGAATTTGGAAAATTAAAATAACACGGTTAAATAATTATACAATTTTTTTATCTAAGTGGTAAATAGAACTATTTTCGCAGAGTTACGGACTACGACCCTTTATGAATTCCCCCGACACCCTCTTCACTTATAACTCATTATATGTAAGTAAGAAATATTTTTATACATTACGCAAATTTAAATACAATACAATACTTAATTTTATTTTTACATAAAAAATAACAAAAAGTTATTTATTTGAACTTATTTCTTGATATATATATCATATCTCATCTCCTCTATATTAATTCACAAATTACTTCACCATTCTGGCATCGTGTTCCCTAAAGTTATGTTTGTTGGAGGTTGTTGTGGGCAAAATTAGAGCTAGAGGTAGCAGAAGATAGAGGTTGTGGTAAGATATTTGGTTAATATTACAAAATAAATATAATATATTAAAAAATATATATTGTAAATAAGGATAGTTTAGGTATATAAATGAGGTGGGATGTTATTGAAAAGTATTTAGTTTAGGGATGTAGTTTAGTTTAGTTTAGTGATGTATAATATGTATTATAAAAATATATATTATACAATAGCTTATCTAACCATGAGATTCTTTGTCATTTACCTAATTTAAAATATGAACTTAAGAAACATATTTTGTTTTTTTTTTCAAAATACTACGAGGATTTTAGGGAAACTCCAGATTTTTTAATTCATAATATTTCTACATAGACATATATTATCTTAAAATTATAAAATAGGTCTTATTGTTAATGATTTTTAAAGTTAATGTTTTTTGAAGTTAATGATATTATAAGTATTTTTAGTACATATGATAATATATACAAATTAAACTAATTGAATTAAATCGAAATAAAAATTTAATTGTTGGAAATGTCAAGTGAGAATTTGGAAAATTAAAATAATATGGTTAAATAATTATACAATTTTTGTTATCTACGTGGTAAATAGAATTATTTTCGCAGAGTTACGGACTACGCCCCTTTATGAATTCCCCCGGGCACCCTCTTCACTTATAACTCATTATATGTAAGTAAGAAATATTGTTTATATAATTGCATATTAATGTATATACTTTTTCATTATATTCAGTCCAAACTAGCAAAGTGAAAATTTAATAAATATAAAACTCTACTATTCATTCTTCATTTACTATCCTCACCATCAATACATATTGCTAGAATAGTATTTATATGTACGTGTTTTGTTCAATGGAGGAGTCCTCAGCCGATTTACGTATCCTTATATTGGTTACGTTTTGGAATCCATGTATCTTCAAACTTGTTAAATAAACGGTTGGATATCTAGGGGGAACATTTTATTGATGACAATATGTATGGCATATAAATGGTTAAATAGGATACTTAAAGTTACGCATAGTAAAAAACTTTACCAAGACACATTATTAGTTGGAATTATAATCGTATATATATAAAAATTCGTATACGGAATTTACGAATACTATGGGTTATGCTAGGTTCATATAATAGAAGTCTGATAAAAATTTATGCAAAACTATATGTATATACTATGTAAAGAGTAAGCTATACAGAGTACATAAGTATATTATAGTGGTTTGAACCCACGAGGGTCTAATACACCATCTAAGGTACGTTGCCTTGGTAGTTTGTCAAAAGGTAAAAAAACCTATAGTTTTAATATTGCACAATAAATCCCTATACAATGCAAAAACTGCATGATAGGTCCTTATGGTTTATGCAAAATTGTACCAGTTTTCTATACTATATAAAAATTGTATCATATGTCCCTGTTAGATAATATGATGGAAAAAATATTGTAATTATTATTATAGTTTATTTCGGTGGAATATAATATATACATTTTGAATCTTATATCGGCTGTATATTATTAAAGTATTTGATACAAGGGTGACTTTATGATGACTAAAAATAAATTATTGAGATCTTCGTTATTTCCATTCTTATTTTATGTTGGAGATATATTCCACCATTGATATCACCAAACATACCAGGTTATAGGTTCACCTTGTAAAACCATCAAGATAAGTATCAAAATTCCACCATTTGTGTATTTGTATAGGTCATGCGTTTATGGAATGAAATACCACTTGACAAAGAAGAAAATAAAGAGAAATGGAAGTAGAAATGGAGGCACCCCGTTGAATCTGCTGAACAATGAGATGATGTCCATCTCAATCGCTGGAGAAAAAGATACTTGGAAAAACAATCGTGAGATTCACAGCACATTCAATCATCGCGTCCCTCATAGTAAATTGAAGCATTTAATTCCGAAATCGGTACTCATAGTCAACAACTTCTAAAACATGTACGGAAAAATATAGGTAGCCTATAGGATGCTCGAGAAAGCCCCAATTCAACTAGCTGATGGGGGGTTTGATTGTGAAATTGGTGGACGAGAAACCACAATACCCCAAAACCATGCCCAAAGGAGTACGAATATCGAAGAAATGACCAAATTAGAGAAGGTCTGGATCAATAGAGATGGAGAGAATGTGCCGACCAACTTTCAGAAATGAACCTAAAACCTGGAGGATACATGACAAATATATTACATGAATACTCGTGCCACCAATTATCTCTCTATTTTACGGTTCATCTGTTTCCGATGTGCACATACATAACGTCTAGAAATATATCGTGTACATTAGAGAATACAAAACTTCTTATTGCCGGGTCTTTCCATCAATAATGGAATTCCCAACTAGAGGTACACTCTATCAAAAGTTTTTCCCAAGTTACAAATCAATTGTGAGGCAACAAATTACTCACTCTTTAACATTCACCAAAAAGAAGGAGATAGTTTACAATACTTCGTATGTCAGTTATTCGTAGCATCTTGTAATATTTGAGATATAAACAGCGCTAAGGTTTATCTTGCTTTCACTCAAGGCCTAACAAACTATGAGTTTCAAATTTAATTATAATATCACACACATTACAACCTCTTGGAAATCATGGTGTATGTCCATATTTTCATTAAAGCGTAAGAAGAAAAAGTGTAGGTTGAAAAGCCTTCTACGAGGAACTTCCATCGTGGATTGAAAGAGACAAAACCTATTGCTGGCAAGTTATCAAGTACGAGAACGGGAAAATTTCCCCTTATACAGAAGAGTAACTCAGGTAGAAGAATATGTACCTACATAGCGTACCTTAAGGGAGGGGTTTTCTCGATAAGCATCCACCGAAGACTTCTATCATACAAGGCACTGCCGACCCTGTGCTCATCTTATACATCCTTTGCAGCGAATACTATAGCAGGGGGACTTGAAAGGTGTCCAATAAATAAATAAAAGAAAGAATCGTATAAACAAATAACAAATCAAATTAATGTTGGTACCCTATTTAAATTATGATATCCAATTTAACAATCAAGACACATGTATGTTAGCATACATGTATGATTAGTTATTTGGAAATGTGAATCCATTTACCACATTATCATTGAGAAAACCATTCTCAACAAAGTACGGGTTGTGTTTTTGACTTACCACCTTTTTAGATAATCTTTATAAAAGGATTGTTGAGTAAAATATAATCATTCCAATGATCATCTTTTAGAAATAGAAATATCGACCTAACCTCCAGAAATGGGTAGTCGAGTGAAGACAAAATGATCCTAATTACCAACTTTAAAAACCTCGACCTAACTTTTAAAAAGGGTCGTCGAGGAAAGCCAATTGATCCTAATGATCACCTATTGAAAACATCGACCTAAAATCCACAAAAGGGTAGTCGAATAAAATAGAATTATCTTAATTATCCTCTTTTAAAACCTTTACCTAACTTCCACGAAGGGGTAGTTGAGTTAAAATTTAAAGGTCCTAATGATCATATTTTATATACACTCGACCTAACCTTAACAAATTTTTGTCGAGTAATATCTAATGATTCTAATTATCATCCTTTAAATAAAAATCCTCTATCTAACCTTCACAAAGGGTTGTCGAGTAAAATCAAATGATCATAAAATTCATCTACAAATTAACAAAACCATAATCTTACCTTTATAAAGGGATGGTTGAGAAAGTGAAAAAGAGGCAATCGAGCAAAGAGCCTCTAGCCTATGAAATATAATAGAAAATACAAGATAAATCAAGCCATACGCCATAAAAGAAGAAACTCGGTTTCATACTTCCGGGGTAACGAATGATAAATATATCCAAAACCATGAACTCATGGGTCATCGCTATCACGTGAGCTTCCAGAATGCGGGAAAGTGGATAAGACAATTCATAGATTTAGCACAAGAAGACGAATGTAGTATCTTTATGTCAATTCACGGAAGCTAACCTCTTCTCAAGAGAATTATACAAAATTGTAGAAACACTCACATTGGTAAAATTACGCTAAGAAATTACTTTTAGGATGTCTTAAGATAAATTTCGAAACTATCACATTCAGTGGGGGAGTTTGAGCCATCTGTAGAACCCTAACTTTAAGAATATGAGTATGATCAACAATTGGGTTGTTAGTGAAATCTCCCAAGATATATTTATGTATAGAGGAAAGACTCTCATGTAAAATTATTATAAATGGAAAAGGGGGTTAACAATAAGCCTAAATAATTCCGTTAAAAGAATTTGGGTTGCCCGAGAAGAGTGGAAACAGTCACGACGCGCCTTAGTAAATAAAGAAGAGGGCAATCCCTTATAACTTCATAGGGATCCTTAAAATTCTTTGTGTATCCCGAACAGTCCTCAACACAATAGGGGCTACATCCTTGAGCAATTGACTAACAAATAACAGTATCAAACCCCACTTTGACAGAGTAAAAAAAGTAGCTCATTAGAGTGGGATGTTAACAAAGTAAAACTATAATATTGTATTTGCAGAAAACTCGCCTATCATCGTGAGAGACATGGAAAAAACACCTAAGTTGATACAAATAATATCCACTAAGGGCTCAAATGATTACAAGGGAGTAGAAAAGTATCATAAAGGTTGAAAGAGAGAAATTTGTTCATGCAATAAGATAGGAAATACATAACATAAACATCCAAAATAGTAACCAAAATGACTAGTAGCAAAAATGTTTCGAAATGGAAGGTTGAGAAAAAAAATTTAAAAATGAAAAAAAAAAATTTAAGCTCCCTCATTTGCATCATGTGCTCCATCATGAGGATCGGTGGACGTAACTTCTTTTACATGTTTGGTTTAATGACGAGGGGATAACAATGTGCATTGGATTATCATGTCAATGTTTCTTATCTCAAAAAATCACTAATAAGATATCATCCTTGATTTCAATCTTTTACTAGAATGAAAGAGGGGATAACAAAGTACATTGGATTGGATGGGAAAAACTTGTTAGTGGTTCATGCATTTTTTCGGTTTTTTGATCCTTGGGTTGAGGTTAAAAATTTGATTCATTCAATGTTTTGATTTCTTGATTTTTGTGGTTTGAAAAATAATTGAATTGTTGTGTAAAGTTTGTCTTGATTATCGAAATATTGTGTATGAATAATGTAAACAAAAATAAATTGTTTGATATTATATCGTGATTACGGATGAGTTTTTTTTTTGTCTACTAAAACAGTAAAACTCCAAGCCGAATCTCAATTTAACAATTTTCTGGTGACGGAAGGCATATATGCAACATTTTCAAATAATGGTTATTATTCCTTCTATTTATATCACTATTTTATCACCTCTACAGTTTATATGTTTAAAAAAAATTGATTTCTCTTTTTTATTAATTATTACTCTCTCTATATTTACAGAAACCTATATATATCGAAATTTAATAACAGAGTGAAATAAAAAGAGTCATAATTATTATTTTTTTTCAAAAAAAAACGTAATGGGTGTATTAGACTATTTCACAATATAAAGGGACCAATGATGCAATTTACCTAATAATTATTTAACCCAAATTAGTCCCACCAATCTTCAACAACTATAGATGCCACAAATCAATTTGAAAATTACTTAAGGCATTTAATTTTATTATGCAAACGATAATATTGTTCATATAAATAGTTTGTAAATTGTAAATTTGTATTATATATGTATTTAAGGAGCTTCTTTTTATGCGATCAGACAATAGTGATGCTTTACGTCAAGACTGGAAAGAGTAGGAGAGCATAGGGTGAGTTGATGGGATGGAGTAAGCCAAAGCAAGGAATGAGTGGCCTAATTCAAGATAAGGTAAGAACTTGGTTAGGAGATGTGTGTGGACTGGATTTCAGAGAAGTGTTCACGCTTTTGAACAACACGTTTAAAGATAGAGGTTTGGGAGCAAAATGGATGTGACGCCATTCAGATAATTCTTAACACAAACTTTTCTTTTTGTTCCAATCTTAACACAAACTTATGTATCAGTCTTTATGATATATTTAGGTATACAACTGTTTGTATGGGTTGTCGCAGGTGCATCCTAAAGTAAACGACGGAAAACGTACATAGATCTTTTGAAAGATATTAGGGGTTCGGATAATTACAAGTGAAATATGTCTAGAGAAATATATAGTTTTTACTTTGAAAATGATTAGTAAGGAGTAATTTATTTAAGATCTAGACATTTTATACATTTTTTTAGAGAGGTGTATAAAATATAGATTCTGTTAGAACTTTTTGTGTTTTAAAAGTTTATGGGTATTTAATTTGGATTTTAAAAAGTTTTTAAATTTTTTATAGTATTCTCTTAGGATTTTAAAAAGTTTTTTAAAATTTAGAAATAATCAATAATCTATGATTTGCACTTCTCTTATATATAACTAAATTATGAATTTTACATAATCTATTATAAATTTTTAAATTTATCTTAGCCCAAGTACCTTCAGGTACGGGGCATTCCCTAGTATATATATATATATATATATATATATATATATATATATATATATATATATCGGTGGATATTCATATCAAAATATGATTGTAACTAGACATATAATACCAAGTCAAATCATGATGATAAAAATCACAACATTTTTCAATGACGTAAAAAAATATATAATCAATTTTGTCTACTTATTTAAGCTAGATCCTCACATATACTACAAGTATATTAATTTTATTTCACAAGGTTACCAATATTAATATAGTCAAGCAACTCAAAATGGAATATAGGTGTAATATATAATAAAAACTACCTTAACAAGTACTTCCAATCTTTGTTAGATTAGAAGGTTTATGATCTACAAACAAAAAAATTTACATATTAATACGCTTACCAAGTTAATCACGATAAATACTCAATTTTTTTTGTGAAATGTCATGACCAACCATACTTTTTTTATAAATTAAATATGCTCTCAACAAAGAATATAATCTTAAAAATAAAAATACAAACTATTTTTGTGTGAATAATATATCATGACTTTTTATATGCAAAATTGGGAAAATCTAATCTCATATTTTGTACTTGTAATCCCATATTCAATAACTTAATCAAATAGCCATACTTGATAAAGTAAATTCATTTTTTTCAAAAATATATTTACTCTATCATCTTCTATATTGGTGATCCGTGTCAATGAAGTCTTGCATTTTAAGGTAAAAAGTTCATATATTGCTAAAAGTTGTATCTTATTGTGTTTATATATATTTATATGTATGAATATTTTTTTTCTTTTATAATAAAACATAGGTTATTTGTATAATATAACAACTGATACTGGAATTTTTTCAAAAAATTAATTAATACTAGGACATATAGTGCAATTTTCTCATAATATAGAGACCTATAATGCAATTTTCACGTTATATAAGGACCTATTACAAGCAATCTGTGAACAATCCCTTACAAACTATAGACCTAAGATTATCACATGCCTCAATTAAGAGAACTTCCCATGAATTTCAACTTTCACTGCAATCATTCATTTTATTCCAAATCTTGAAAAAGAAAAATAATTATAAAAATACGAAGCAATCTTATAAAAAATACTACTATTAACAATAGATATAGAAAAGATACAAGAAATTAAATTTTGTTAAACAGTTTAAGCATATATATAGCAAAGAACTATGAATAAAAAATATAACAATTACGGAATTCACCTTGATATATGGAGGAAGGAGAATTTTTCTTTTTTCCCTGACAAAAGGAGTGAAAAGTTTGTTTAGCATCCGAAATCTTTTTTGGGAGTCTTTACTTCTAGGGAAAAATATATTTAGCATTTAAAGAAGGTGGTTGGCGTAGCTAGGGCATTTTGTGTAGCGGTGTCCGTGGTGGTAAAATTGTTGGTGCGATGCTAATAGAGTTTTAATTTGTTTTCCTCTTTTCTTTCCCTTTCATATAAGAAGAGTACTATTTTAAATTTTTTAATGAATTAATTAAAGTATTATTTTTTGTATTACTTTTTAATATTTTCAAAGAGTGTATTTATTTTATTTAAATTTGTGTTATTTAATTAAATCTGGTTTACTTTTAAATAAAACAATACTCGATCTAAAATATCAATTAAAAATACCGAACATGCTCATTTATCTTCTGACATGACATACTCTGAAACTTTCATGCTCAAAAATCTCTCTTCTCAAAGACATATTTAGATATTATTGATATTTAAGTTGAATACTTAAACTCTAAAAGATCATAACAATTAACGTAATATGAGATCATGACTATTAAACATGATGTAGACATCAGTCTACTAGTGGATTTTAGTATGTGTGAGATTTGCGTAATCCTCTTAAATATGAACTTTACATGGTGTTTGGATAATGTCAATTTGTTGCCTTTCAAACACAAAAGAGATGATTTTCGGCCTTTCGGCTAGGATATCATAACCACACTTCATTGATTGCACACAAACGTATAAATATGATTAATATGAGAACGGATATTCGCCACATCTCACTCAACTATAATGACGTCATGCCTTTTTGATTCATTCGGCTGCAACAATTCGAAAATTAAGGGTGTTCCTCGTACCAAATTTGTTACTATCATATGATACTGCCCACCATCTTTCGAAACGCAGAAGCAATTATAACCGCATCTTTCAATACGAGCAAAATTCCGTACTAGGGATTTTGAGGGACTTTTTATAAAACACCTCTCAAGAGTTCGAGATAAGACTGTTTTTTTTGATTTTCGGACTCTACATTTAATAGAGCCTGAATCCCAATTTTAAAGCCTACATCTTTTTCTCATGGTTGGACCTAACTCTAAAGACTAGAATGAAACTTTAAGGTGACCCATCATCTAATAAAAAAAATGTACAATAAGAAAAACATAAATTATAATTCTGCAACACTTACCATAAAAATTTAATGTAATTAAAACTTCTTTTTCATTACAAAATTGCATCAAATAACAATTTTTGTAGCCTAGTTAAAACCTTTTGAAAGACTTTTAAGGGACCAAAAGATCAAAAAGAAGGGAAAAACATATCATATATCACAATATTACAAAGGAAAAAAAGAGTAAGCATTCTAAAATCCTTACCAATAGATTGACATGTCTAATATATAATCAATATATGGAATTGATTGAGAGATCTTATTTTGCTTCCGCTTATGTTAAGTCTTGAGTGTTATGTTCTTGAGTCAACCGCTCCGTGTGCCAGTTGAGAAAGCGGCACTTTATTGGGTGTACATCATATACTTCTTGTGGCTAATGACTTTGGCGACCTAACCAACCTACCAACAACAATAGTCAAAAGAATCAACTTGATTAGACTCTTTAAAAAACTTGAGCTGGTAAGGATTGGTGGGCTTAGTCGCACGTGTTTACTTCCAGCCTCTTCCCTCAAAGGTTTTGTATCGTCCCAATTCCTCAACTTTTCTTAAAAGATTAGATATTTTCAGTTGGCTAATCGGTTGATATTGTATGTAGTGAACCAAGCTCCTTGAACATCATCGAGTTTTTCCTTTAGTGGCTTTGTTACAGCACCATCCTCAGTAAGGGTTTTATACTCCACAACGAGTTTGCATGGAATAAAGACACCCTTATTTGTGGACTTTTTTCTTGTGTTTTTAGCAGGTTGGATTATGGTTCCGTACCATGAGCCTAGGGAGCTGGCCTGGTTGCTAATGATCTAGACAATTTTTGTAGATTTTATTACTTCTATATAATTTTGGTTAACATTTTTATAATATTAAGAAATATTTGTTAAATTTTTAAGATTAAAAAGTTGTACCGATAAATTTATATATCAATAATTTAAACTAAATAAAAAAATAAAAATAAAATTCTTAATTATGATAACGGAAAATTGTTATTTCAGAGTCTACACCGTACTAGTATATTCTACACTAATTAAAAATAAAGAGAAAAAAATATATGAAATAGATTTATATATAAAACACAACCTATCGATAACCTAGTTGACTAATACGACCATTTAGGAATGCAGATATAATAATAATAACACACTCATTCCATTTGTTTTGTTTTTGTTTTTGTCTGACCATTTCAGAAAAAAAAAATGTTTCAGAAAAAGAAAAGTTTATGGGGTCTAAATATTAGAAGAACAGTAACTCATGGGGCAATCTTCAACTTGTTTGGTAACCATCATATACTTGAAACAACTCTTGTATCCAGCCACAACAAGCATATTCTTGTCACTTTCATCTTCATTAGTGTTATCAGCTGTACTATGCTTGCTTCAAGTATCATCTTGGTATTTTTAAAGTATTTCATTTTTTAATACAATTCAGTTGATGACTCTTCATCATTCTTCTCATATGAGTTGATATCATTGTCGACTCCTGAATTGAAATCACCATCAATGACTTCCTCTTCTTCCTCCGTGACTTTTCTTGGAATCTCCTTTGACTTCTTACCTTTCTCCTATAATGGATTTGTTAAGTGTGTGTTGACCAACTCATCATAGATGTAGGTTTATGGTAAAGCCATTCGTCCTTCGTTTAAATGAAATGGCTTACATTAAAATCATGATATCCTTCAAATTTAATTTATAATAAAACAATGAGCCTAATTCTTGTTACTATTAACGTCTTCTTTTGCAAATAAGTTGATACTCCTGAAATTAAAAATTAAAAAGTTACACAAATACAGATAATATCTACTTAATAATTTAATATAAACTGTGTAGGTCTATAAACATAATATTGTTTTTAGAATATATACACATTTTTACTACTTCTACTACCCCTCTTTAATATTTATAATTGGTATGATTCCCCAAATGATCCTTCAGTTATAGGGTATGTACCGGCCAGGAACCTGATATTTGAAAATTGTAATGTTACCCAAATGGTCCTTGAAAACTGTTTTTTTCCAACTTTTTACCCTGGTATTTTTGAATTATTAAGGGAAAATTGGCAAAATGGTCCTAAATTATAAGTTGATTTATCGTTTGATCCTCGAATGTCTTTTTCAAGTCGCAAATAGTAATTTAATGAGGAACAAAAATTAAGTTTGAGGACTATTTTGATAAATTTAAAGTTAGAGGATTAAAGAGGGAAATAGCCTATAGTTCAGAGACTATTTTACCTTTTAAAATTTTAGTTTTTAATATACATTTAAATATCTAAGACATTATAGGTAGGGTTATTTTAGTTTGTGTAAAAAAGTAAAATGAAAAATGAAATACAATTACAGACCACCACATATAGTTTCAATATTGCATACAGGGGTCCTATACTATTATGCAAACACTGAGTCCCTATTTTTCTATGAAAAAATGTACGATCTGTCCCTTTATTATACAAAAACAGTAGCAGGTTCGTATACAATATAAAGGTTGCATGATAAGTCTCTATTTATGCATAACCATTCTAGTTCCAAATATTATGTTTCATGCCAAAATTGTACCATAGTCCCCTATATTATGTGAAAAATGTACGAGGTCCCTATACTATGCAAAAATTTCTTTATAGGTCTATTTTTTTTGAGATAACCATATTAGGTCCTTATGCAACCAAAAAATGCACAATAGGTCCATATTTTATAAACAAATGAATTATAGGTCCCTGTATTATGCAAAATATCCACGTCCCTCCAAGAAGGCTGAAACATCAATTTCCGAACTCGGTCCAAATAGTCAAAAACTTAACATCATATATCAAAAATATATGCAGTCTCTATATCTCTCAATCCAAGATGGTCGAGAAAGAATGATTTAACAAGGGCGACGAGCTATGATAGGACATCTATAAAAAGAGGAAGCATAATACCCACAAGGTATGCCCAAAGGAATATGCGATGACATTACCCAATTAGAGAAGTTCAGTATCAACGACGATAGAAAAAACGTGTAGTCAGACTTATTGTGAACTAACACTTGGCGGATAGTCGATAAATATATGTCGATAATACTTATGCCTCCGAATATGCCACCCATTGATGTTCATCTAGTACCTACGAGCACATACATAATGTCTTAAATATACGCAGTTCATTACAAAATCCAAAATTTCTTGAAAGAGTATTTCAATATATTCTGGTATTCCTGACTGGAAGCACACTTTATCCAAAGTTTAGCCCAATTTCCAAATCAACTTTTAGCAATTCTTGTACAAGATGGTCTTACCAAATATTACTCATTAACCTTTTCCCAAAAGAAGAAGATAGTTTGCAATCCTACGTATATAAGTTTTTCATAACAGCGCAGTATCAGAGTTTTTGACCAAGTTGTGGTTTATCTTGCTTTCACCCGAGTCCTAACAAACTATGAGTTTAAAATTCATTTATAATATCGGCCAAATTATGCCAAACTTATCAATAAATAGATTCATCTTGTACAACCACCAAGAAATTTTTTGAAAATTTACAATTCGTGTATTTTTATTTTGAAATTCTACCATTGATGTTAATCTAGTACTAACATGCACATACATTATGTCTAAAGTATATGGCATTCATTAAAAATCCAAAATTCTTGGTATTCACGACTAGAATCACACTCTATCTAAAATTTTGCCCAATTTTCAAATCAACGGCGAGCACAATTCTTGTACATGATGTTCTTACCGAAAAACTACTCACTCTCTAACCTTTTCCTAAAAGAACGTTATAGATTTCTATCCTACGTATATAAGTTTTTTTTATAGGATCTTGCAAGTATGGTTGTTTTAGACTATGTTGTGGTATATCATGCTTTCACTCGAGTACTGACGAACTGTGAGTTTCACATTCATTTATAATCTCAGCCACATTACGGCCTCTCGAACATCATGGTTAATGCCTATATTTTCATATAAGCGGAAGAAGAAATGGTGTGGGGTCGAGAAAACATCTCCTAACACACACGACTTCTATCATAGTGAACAAATATTTAAATAACATTTCCGTGACGATCTAAAAAAATAGGGTCTATTAATACACTTTGTTTCTACTTTTCCTCCCACCGGCGCAAGATTGGCTGTTAACTCATAAGCGTGAATCGCTAATCCATTACCTCCCATAAAATTTAACCCCAATATTCTCACATACTCTTGTTTCCTCTAGTTTCCTCCATATACATTCAACATATCATCAACACTATACTTAACAACCCCCAACGATCCAAGATCATCAGTCGAACAATCATACACAAACTCAAACTACTCGTCTTCAAATTCTGGCCTCTCAGAAAAATAATAAAAAACATTGATTTTTGAAATGGATTTTTTTTCTAATAAAGTTAGTGTCGTATAGTTTGAGTCGCTTTAAGTATGTGCGGATATTCACGTAATCCTCTTAAATATGAGCCTCACATGGTATTTGGATAATGTCAATTTGTTGCTTCTCAAACAAAAAGAGACGATTTATGGAATGTTCGACTAAAAAGTCATAACCACACTCGATGATTGCTCACGGACGTGTAAATATGATCAGTATGAGAACGGATATTCGCCACAACTATCTAAAATATAATAACCTCACGCCTTTTTGATTAATTCGGTTGCAACAATTCTAAAATCGATATTCCTCTTAACAAAAAATCTGTTACTATCATATGGTTACTGCTCACCATTTTTTAGAACGCATAAGAAATTATCACCGTATCTTTCGATATACCCACATTCCCATATAGGTGATTTTGATGGACTCTTTAGAGATCACCTCTCAAGATTTTGATATAAGGGTGCTTTCTTGGATATTCAGACCCTATATTTAATTGATCTCAAATTCCCATTTTAAATCCTTTAATGTAAATGATATTATATCGTTTTCTCATGGTTGGACCTGTAAATTTTGAAGACTTGGCGTCGACTAGGTGTAATATTATAATATATAAATAAGTGCAAATAATCACCTTAGCCTAGCACGATTCTGCAAGTATAATGATCGTATGCAAGTTTTAATAAATAAGTAAGATTCGTTCGTTTCTTAGAGACTACGAAGGTTAGGAAGATCTTATGCAATAAACAAGTGAAAATATTAAAAGCTAGAACAAATAAAATGCAGAGAAATAAAAGACAAATAGATTTTTATTGGATTTTCGAATAAAAAAATTAAACTAATAAAGTAACGACAGGAAATTAAATGCAAGAGAAGAAGATAGTATGAGAGTTTAGCTTGAGTAAATAGCATGTAATCCCCACTAGTTTTGCCGTTCTAAACATGTAAGGGTGAATTATGTAGTAATTCAATAATCGGTTCCAATTGCGCGAGGTAGTTTTAAATAAGGTTTCCCTGTGTCAATAAGGAGTCCTAAGCAACCTTTTCGTGCAGTTGGTTAAATAGCAATACACTAAACCATGGTGATTATCTAGTTAGGTTGATTTGTCAGATCTAAACCGTACACTAGACGTTATGTGCTAAACTTATAGTTAAATATACCGTTGTCAATGATTACTTAACTACTATGATGGTAATTCTATATGGTCACAATCCACAAGAACACAGAATATAAATCCAAACACATAAACAGAGAATAAAAACAATAATTCAATTTAAAACATAGAATTCCCAAATTAGATAGATGTCAACCAAAATTAGGGTTCATACATTTATGCTAAAAACTCAAGCTGATAGAAATTTAGTTCATACTAATGGAAGAAAAGAAAGAAATTACAAATTCAAAGGTTGAAGAAGACATTATTGATGAACACCTCCTTCCAGATTTCTTTTCTTATGTTGTAAGCTTCCTCTTGGCTTAAGTTTTTGCCAAGGATGATTTTCTAATGTTAAGAGGTTGTATTTATTGTGTATAGGAAGACCTAATAATTTTCTTGAAGGAGAAGGTAAGTGTTGGACTCCAAGCTCAACTCAATTTCATAGCCCAAAAATATGGAATCAACCCCGTTTTTGTTTTGATCCTAACAACTTCAATTCTTATTCGTTTGATGTGAGCGAGTAGTCAAAATTCATAGTCTCAGAAATATCTTTAACTTTGCTCTTGACCGTTTCTCCAGATTCCTCAACTTTTTTGAGATATAAGCTGATTTGTGGTCGTAGGTGCTGAAATTCAGATTTATTGCAGGTTTTCATTTTCCATATTTTTAGCTTTTACTTTCTTATCTTCAATTTTCATGTTTATCTTCTTTCCTTTAGCTCTTGGAACCAACTTGGACTCTAATTAATTACCATTTATCTCTAAAGTTTCACACTAAATAAACAATTAAACCCGTTATGCTCTAAAAATAATAAATAATCAATTCAAGACACAAAATACGAAAGTGTACTAAATCATGCGAAAATCGACATATACTCTAATAAATACGCCTAAAATAATGTTCAAAATAGATTTTATTATCACAAATTAGGAGACATCAAGACCCCCAACTCAAAGTTGTATCGTCCCGATACAATAAAAATAAAGAACAGTAGGGTAGTCTAATAAACAAGAAGAAGAAGTCAGAGGAGAATAAGAACAGAACATAATGAATGATCCTAGAGCATAATACCTAAAAAGTCTCATGTAGTAATGCTCAGGAAATAATGCATAAATATGCTTAATATACACGTAACCAACAATCCATGAATTCAAGTCAAGATTAATTTCGCAATGCCAGAAGGAGAGGTCTCAAATCAGTTCATGCTAATGGATATAGGTTGTTCATAGGTCCTAATATAGAATCCAATGGTCCACTTACCTACTACCTAATAGCTCAATTGTTTCTCCACCAAGTAGTTAGAAATCCTAAGGTCTTTGATTATAACGTGGCTTAGGGACGGTGTGGTATATTTGGTTAATGAAAAAGTGAGCTTTTGGCTCTCTCCTCACATTCCATCAACGAATCACCCTAGAGCTTGAGTTTTCACTCGAAGATGTTCTCACTCAACCCAATTTTTGATATTTTTGATGTGCATCCCCAATTAATACCAAATAAAACCTTTCATGATGATATACAAATTCCACTTTGCCGGTCCGAATATATATTCTTTTCAAATCAATATTTTTTCTTTTGTATAGCTATGACTCTTTTTAATGTTCAGATATCACGCTATTTTTTAAATAATTATGCCTTTTCATAATTTTAGCTCGTAGCTTCTTTTTCATTCACTATTACCCAAAAAAAGGGTTACAATAATAACTTTTTCATCGTCAATAAAATCACAATTACACTTCCCAAAACTCAATTTTTCCAATTGATGAAACCCACCACCCCAAACTCAAGCTCTAAAAACGACTTGACTCAGGTTTTGCGATTCGAGTGCGGGTCATATAGATAAGCCCTACAAACTAAGGGTATGGATTATAATTTGGTTCAATAAAAGGCTTTAGAAAGGCTCAGAGGGGCTAAGACAAATAAATAATAACAATAATCAAATAAAAAGGGTGAGAAGGTATAAAGGATTTAAGTGGCTTCACTATGAAAGAACTGCCTTATTCATTTTTCTAACTATAAGCTTTTGTTACGTTTTCACTACTAGTTCATAGACAAGTGGGTTTTCAACTAATTTCAAACCTCACGTTCTACACACCAAATAACTCTCCCTAAGTTTCAACGTAAATTCTTAGCATTGCTCATTAACTTTTCTATCTTTTATTTCCAGATTTCATACATGCATGCTAAACATATTTGTGACATCTTTCAAAAACATACTACTTACTATCATTGACCTAATTAAATCATGCTCAAAATAGGTACATTCAACATATTCTATGCCTAATTCAACCGAATTTTTTTTAAATTTTATGCAAAAACAAAAAGAAGACAAGGACAACGAATCTCCACCCCCAATTCAAAAATGAGTCGTGTCGCCACGACTCGAAAAAGACTCAATAAAGAAATGAAATTTAAAATTAAATCTAAACTAAACTAACTAATGCATACAAGCTATTAAGAAAGAGAATTAGAGTGGTGTACCCGGTTGGCCATAAAGATCCATCATGTCCTCCTCCTCCGAAGAAGAATTATTGTCAATATCCATGTTCGTAGTTACTTCTTCCAATTGTGAATTAATCTGTGTTATTTCTGCCCAAAGTTCTCTATTTTCTTCTCTTAAACGTTCGACTTCGTGTTGCAATTTAATAGACCATGGGGGAATACAAGAATCATCTTTAGAAGAGGAAGAAGAAGAACCTTGATCATGAATTTTTTCTTTCCTTTAGGGTTTGATGGTACAAACATCATCGCTGTTAATCTATTTGTTAGTTGTTGTGCTGGTGCCTCTATCTTTGATTCTTCAATAGCCTCATCAAGATTAATAGGCTTTTCATTGGTGGCTCCAGACAATTTTTTGTTCTTCACTAGGATGGAACACTTCCTCTTTAAATCCATATGCATCAGTTCTGTTTGTCATGTTTGATTTACACACAGCTCAAGTTAAACCAAGAATGAATTAAAAAGTAAGAAAGATTGGTGTGGCTTGAGTTTGTTTCTTGGGTTTGATGAAAGAAGAAGGTTTCTTAATGAATCTTGGAAGAATTCTTGAAAGCTTGATGTTCTTGTGGGTGTTTTATGGTGTAGTGTAATGAAGTTGATGAAGAATTTGTGTTTATAGAGGATGGAGGGGAGGATTATTTATGTTGTTGTGTTAATTGTGGAGGTTTGTACAAGTTTCAAGGTCTATTTATAGTGTTTGGGTATGAAAAATTTGTGTAGAGGAGGCTAGGGTTAACTCTTGATAAGGTAAGAATTGGAATAGGAATAAAACTCTTCAAAACCGACCTTGCGCCGACATACCGGTCATATCGCCGGCATACCGGTGCTGGACGTGTTCCTTTCCTCCATGTTTCTATCTTGAACCTGTAACTGTACCCGAGGCCATGTGTTGTTGGTTAACCGGCATACCGGCGGTATTCACCGGCATGCCGGTGGTGTTTTTCGTCCAAAAGCAACTCCGTCAAAAAACCCGTGCCTTCGAACCCGTGGGCACGTGTTTCTCCTCTGACCGGCGAACCGGTGCCCTGAGCGGCATAACGGTGCGCCTGGCCTTTCTTTTTCGCACAATCTGTTCAGAACCCGAGTTACCAACCCGTGGGCACGTGTCTCCCCACCGGCATGCCGGTGGTTTGACCGGCCTACCGGCCTGTAAAACGAACCTTTCCCAAATATTTTCTCTTGACCCCAAACTCATTTCCTGCACATTAACACACTACCTTTCTCTCCTATTAGCTTGTAAACACATTTAAAAATATACACTAACTTAGAAATATACACTACAAAACATAAAACTAATCTAAAAAGCAATTAAAACAAGGGTTGTCTCCCAAGAACACTTTTGTTTAACGTCTTTAAGTTAGACGTGTACCTCAGGCTAAGCGTGTTCTGTGAGATGGATTCTCTCCTCTTAAACAACGTCTTCTCTATCATGGTATCTTTTCAAGCGCTGGCCATTCACCATGAATGTCCTTTCTTCGGTTGGGTGTTCAATTTCAATCGCTCCATGTGGTGTGACTTTCGTAACAATGTAAGGTCTTCCCCAACGTGATTCAAGCTTTCCTGTGTAATTCGAGAATCGAGAGTTGTATAATAGCACCTTTTGTCCTCACTCGAAATGCTTTGGACAAAGTCGTTTATCATGCCATCTCTTTGTTTTCTCTTTGTAGGGACGTGAATTTTATAGGCAAGATAGCGAAATTCCTCCAACTCGTTCAACTGCTTCAACCTTTGTTTCCCGGCCAGTTCTGGGTCTAGATTCAGAGTTTTAATAGCCTAGAAGGCTCGAGCTTCAATCTCGATAGGTAGATGACACGGTTTTCCGTAGACCATGCGATATGGAGATGCCCCAACTGGTGTTTTAAATGCTGTTCTTTAAGACCAGAGAGCATCATCTAGCTTTAATGACCAGTCTTTCATTGTTTTATTCACGGTCTTCTCAAGGATAGATTTAATTTCTCGGTTAGAAACTTCAGCTTGACCGTTAGTTTGTGGGTGATAACCGGTTGAAATGCGGTGTCTCACTCCAAACTTACAAAGGAGGGATCTTAATTGAACATTGATGAAATGGGTACCTTTATCACTGATGAGAACACGTGGCGTACCATGTCTTGAAAAGATATGTGTCTTTAAGAATTTTATCACTGTTTGAACATCGTTCTTCGGTGTTGCCACTGCTTCTACCCATTTTGATACATAGTCTACTACAAGCAAAATATAAAGATTACCATGGGAAGTGATGAAAGGTCCCATGAAATCTATCCCCCATACATCAAAGATTTCAACTTCTATAATATTGTTAAACGGCATCGCATCCCTTTTCGATATATTACATGAGAACTTGCATCTTCGACATGACTGGACGAAACGATGACAATCTCTGTGTAGGGTAGGCCAATAGAAACTGGATTGGAGAATTTTAGCTGCAGTTCTATCGCCTTTAAAGTGACCACTATATAATGAACCATGACAACTTTCTATAATCTAATCAACTTCGCCTTCATGGACACATCTTCGAACTACTTGGTCACTACCAATTTTCCAGAGGTATGGTTCATCCCAAAAATATTGTTTAGCCTGGTGAGATAATCTTTGTCTTTGTTGTGGATGTATATCCTTGGGGAATACACCACTCACGATGAGGTTGACTATATATATGCATACCATGGCACAAACGCATCTTTAATAGCAAAAAGTTGTTCATCAGGGAATACCTCTTTAACCAATAGTGGTTCCTTGTTTGCATCAGATCCTTCGAGCTTAAATAAATGATCAACAACTTGATTCTCGCATCCCTTTCGGCCTCGAATGTCTATGTCAAACTCTTGAAGCAACAGTACCCATCTAATAAGACGCGGGTTAGCGTCCTTTTTCTCCAAAAAGGTATCTTATAGCTGAATGGTCCGTGTATACAACAGTTTTCTTTCCAATAAAATAGGAACGAAATTTATCAAAAGCGTATACTACGGCCAACATCTCTTTCTCTGTTACTGTATAATTCATCTAGGCAGCGTTAAAGGTCTTACTTGCATAAAAATTGTGTGGAAGAGCTTGTCTTTCCTCTGCCCCAACACAACACCAACTGCGTGATCACTAGCATCGCACATAAGTTCAAACAAAGCTTTCCAATCTGGAGGTATAAAAATAGGTGTGGAGATTAGCTTCTCCTTAATCATCACAAACGATTGACGACATTCGTCAGTAAAGTTAAAAGTATATCCTTTTCAAGTAAAGAACAAAGCGGTTTGGCGATCTTGGAGAAATCTTTAATAAATCTTTGGTAAAATCCTGCGTGGCCCAAGAAACTTCTCACTCCTTTTATAGAAACGAGTGGTGGTAATGTTTTGATGACTTCAATTTTAGAACGATTAACCTCCATCCTTGCCTTCGAAACTTTATGTCCCAATAAATTCCCTCTTGTACCATGAAGTGGCATTTTTCCCAATCAAGCACAAGATCTATTTCTCTACATCTCACAAGGACTTTCTCCAGGTTATTCAAAAAATCATCAAAACTATCTCCAAACACTGAAAAATCATCCATAAAAACCTCCAAATATTTATCAATCATGTCCCAAAATATAACCATCATGCACCTCTGGAACGTGGCAGGTGCATTATATGAACCAAACGACATCCTTCTATAAGCAAAGGTGCCAAACGGACAAGTAGAAGTTTTTTTGTGTTGATCGAGGGGATCCACACAAATCTGATTATAACCTGAATATCCGTCAAGGAAACAATAATACTCTCTCCCTAGGAGTTTGTCTAGCATCTGATCAATGAATAGTAACAGGAAGTGATCTTTCTTTGTAGCTTTGTTGTTCTTCGGTATTCCATGCATACTCGCCACCCCACAACTGTTCTTGATGGTATGGCTTCACCTTGATCATTAAGGACAATAGTAATACCTCCTTTCTTTGGAACACATTGCACTGGACTAACCCAATCACTGCTAGCAATCAGATAGATAATTCACGCGTCTAGTAACTTGATTACATCCTTCCTTACCACTTCTTTCATAGCTGGCATGAGTCTTCTTTGTCCCTCTATAGATCGCCCTTCTTCGTTCTCAAGAATAATTTTTTGTTTGCAAACGAACGGACTAATTCCCTTGATGTCGGAAATAGTCCATCCGATTGCTCCCTTGTTAGCGCGAAGCACATGAAGGAGCTTCTCTTCTTGAGGACCTGAAAGGTTAGCAGAAATAATAACAGGCAAAGTTTTGTTCGTACCTAAATATGCATAGCGTAGATGGTCGGGAAGGGGTTTTTCTTCGAGAACAGGTGGATATATTACGGATGGTTGCTTAATAGTTTTAATGTCACCTGATTCTCGAAGTTGTTCTCGTATATTTTATGCAGCAACTTCGTCAGGGGTAATCTCGTTTTCCTTTTTTGATTCAAGTGTTAAGGCATTGTCAAGATCATCATCTACGCTTCCTTCATTGAAGACTTCTTGAGTAATTTTTCCGATGAAATCTATTTTGAAACATTCATCTTTCGAATTTGGCAACTTCATAGCCTTAAACACATTGAATCGTACATGTTCGTCTTGGACCCTCATGATCAACTCACCATTCTCAACATCTATTAGTGTACTCCCCTTGGCTAAGAATGGTTTAACCAAGATGATGGGGACATTCTTATCCGCGTCTTAGTCGAGAATAATAAAATTACAAGGAAAAATAAATGTACCAGCTTTAACTAAAACATCTTCAATTTTTCCTAATGGTCGGGAGAGGGAGCGATCCGCCGTTTATAATTCTACAGAAGTGGGTATGACCTCTCTTATATTAAGCTTCTCGAACAGGGATCTTGGCATGATATTGATACTCGTGCCTAAATCACATAATATTTTCGCGGTCCAACTGTCTCCAATGCTAATGGGAATTGTAAAACTTCCGGGATCTTCTAGCTTTGGTGGTAACTTTGTTAGAAAGAATGTCCTTCATAAATTTCATATATTTTGGAATTCTTTTGAGAGCTTCTACAAACGGCATATTAATATCTAACTTGCTCGTTATGTCAACGAACTTCTTGAATTCTTGGTCATTGTCCTTTTTCTTGACACGTGAAGGGTATGGTGATGGACGGCGTGTATTTGTTTCCACCGAGCTTTTCTTCTTTTCAGGTGTCTTGGCTTGAACACTCTTTGGTTCAACTACCTCTTCGACCTTATCTTCTATTGTTTCTTCAACCTCCTTTTCTGAAATAGGGGTTGGTTCTGGTTCTCTTCTAGGTGGAGGTAGTTGTTTTCCACTTTGCAATTCAACTGCATGACAAGCATCATCTCGAGGAGAAATAATATCACTTGGGAGCTGCCATTTTGGCCTATTTTCCAGTGTACTCTCCATGTGTGATAAGGTGTGCTCGAGATTTCTGATCACCTTTTGCAGGGTTTGAAGTCTTCGTTGGCTCATCTTCATGTTCTTTTCAACTACTTGCATCATCTTATCCATACTTGAATTCAAACTCAGGGGTTGTTCTTTTTTTGCTAGTTGCATAGATTGTTTCGGTGGTTCTTGATAAGCTTTCTCAATAATTGGCGCTTTTGGATGTATAGGTTGTGGTGGATAATAGGACTGAAGTTGGGGTTGATGATAAGTCTCTTGATTTCTGACGCAACTTCGTTGTTGTGGAGGCGGATAACTAGCGTAGCTTTCTTGAGGATGATTATAACCATTAGAATAGTGGTTATTTTGAGAAGATATAAAAGAAGCTGAGGCTGGATTATTCATACACCTTTCCCACATATGATTTCTTGATCCATAACCTGGACACGTAGGTATAGTATGTACTAGATTTACCTGAGCAATTGTTTGAGCTTGTTCTTGTAGTTCATTAAGTTGTTGGCTCAATTCTTCGAGCTTCAGAGATTCTGAAGTTTCGTCTTTTTCTTCTGATTCACTTGGCCAACTTCTCTCGTTCTCAAGAATTCTCTCCATACAATTTTCGGCTTCTGTAGGATCTAGTTACACAAAACCTTTGATTCCTAACGAAACTGCTCTTGCCCTGGACTCGTTATTAAGTCCTCCATAGAACATGGTTAAAGAATATTCTAGCGATGATTTATGGTATGTACATCTCGCCTTTTTCTCATTATATCGTAACCATGCTTCCCCCAAACTTTCTCCGTCTTCCTGCATAAACTATTCAAGCTCCAACATATCTTTTAACCTTCTACTAACCAGATAGAATCGGTCTAGGAATCTTGATTGAAGCTTATCCCAATCTGGAATAACGTGAGGGTATTGGGTATCGTACCAATCGCTTGCACCTCCGGTCAAGAAGAATTAGAACATCACATAATACATCTGCTCCTTAGTAACTCCTCTTACGATATATGCATCACAGATCTGCATGAATTTCTGAATATATCGGATCAGATCTTGTTTTGCAGCACCGCTAAATTGTCCATGATCTGCAAACTGCGCTAACATCCCTGGATCTGGTCTAAATTTAGCGGCTTGGATTTCTGGAGTACGAATTCCCCGTGGTTGCACTCTAAATGTGATGGGTAAATCAAGTTGCCTTAATTCTCCATCTATGACTATCTATAAAACTAAAACTAAGACAACAGCGTAAAATCGAACTAACGGAAATAAAAGCACAAGATATATGCACAAGGACTAACGATGTAGTCCCCGCCAAAAACTTTGTGTCGACTAGGGTGTGATAAAATATGATATAAATAAGTGCAGATAATCACCCTAGCCTAGCACGGTTCTACAAGTATACATATCGTATGCAAGTTTGAATAAATAAGTAAGATTCCTTCCTCAGAGACTACGAAGGTTAGGAAGATCTTATGCAATAATCAAGTGCAAATATTAAAAGCTAGATCAAATAAAACGCAGAGAAATAAAAGACAAATAGATTTTTATTGGGTTTTCGAATAAGAATATTAAACTAATAAAGTAACGACAGAAAATTAAATGCAAGAGAAGAAGATAGTAAGAGAGTTTATCTTGAGTAAATAGCATGTAATCCCCACTAGTTTTTGTCGTTCTAAACATGTAAGGGTGAATTATGTAGTATTTCAATAATCGGTTCGAATTGCGCTAGGTAGTTTTAAATAGGCTTTACCTGTGTCAATAAGGAGTCCTAAGCAAACTTTTCCTGCAATTGGTTAAATAGCAATACACTAAACAATGGTTATTATCTAGTTAGGTTGATTTGTCAGATCTAAACAATACACTAGACGTTATGTGCTAAACTTATAGTTAAATATACCGTTGTCAATGATTACTTAACTACTATGATGGTAATTCTATATGGTCGCGATCCACAAGAACACAAGGTTTCCCCTAACGACCATTAAACGCGGTCGCCGGAGATTTGGTCGCTAGAAGCGTGAAAAGTAATGTATCATGACATGAAATCATTTCCGAGGTTTATATATGCTTAATTACATGCTAAAACTAAAACATATAACTGGGCAACTCCTTGCTATATAGCCACATTAGCCGCATTGCAGTGAACAATTAAGTGCCTACATATTTATGCAACTACTTGAGTTTCACAATATTTTAAACTAGCACATATTTTGCAACAATTTTCAATATATTTGCTTACTAACACCCTACTTAGAGTAGTATAGGAAGAGTAACTCATGAAATTCCAAAGGTGGCTAGGAGTATTCTCCAGTGATCCTGAAATCAAACATTATTGAGTTAAAGCAAACACCAACGTAACTGAAGCAAGAATATATGAAATTGTAGGCATACGATATAACTTCAAGAAAATCTTACAGAATTTCAATAAAAATGTCTAAATCCCACTCTATATGCTATATTTTACTATTTTTAATATATTGTTATCTAGTTTCATGTATGGTCCTTTTTTGTCTTTCTCTTTGATTGGTAGAAGAAAGTATTTTTCCACACCTTACTTCATTTAAGTCTTACTTTTCAATAAATTTTTCAGTTGACGCGGTATAGGTAAACACTATACCGTGTAAATTGGAGATGTGTTAATCATTATATATGCTAATTATCACCATACTCTTAACACAATTTCAAAATGAAAACTGCTTTATACTTACTAGCTTTCCTTTTGATATTTGACCTAACAATGGTGTTTTCACAGCCTCTACATGATTCTCCATCGCTAGTGCAGGTGACTGAGGCTAGTAATTATGCTCTTCAACAATCCCTACCAAATATTTGAGGGTAGTAATTTTATATACGATCTGCCACTACCACCTCAAAAAATTCTGGCTAGATATGCTCCACATCCACCACCACCACCAAGGGGTCATTTTGAAGTCCATCAACTACAACTATTATCTTAAATTCATATTATTGCATGTATGGGGTTCAATGTTAGATACTTTCAAAATAATATTTACCATATATATTCAATTTCTTTCTAAAGGAGAATATTTAAATTCAGTTCCATTTAATTTTTTTGATTCTAGATAATCTACAAGTCATGTCCTCTTTAGAATTGTATAATTTACTATCTTTCTATTCTATTTTTCAATTATGTATATGCATTAAAACAATAGACCCTTATTAATTATTTGGGACTACGGACATGTAACTTAAGCAAGACATATCTAGTGGCTTCAGCCATATTCGGACTCAATCTACCTTCTCCTTCCTACCGGCCCAGCTAGTGAAGTACAACGGGTATAATCTTGATATATGTGTTTAATATATTATTATTTACTTTTTATTTTACATTTAGTAAAAATTTGTAATTTGTTGGTTGTTCTAATTCAGCCAGACTAAAGACTGGCTTGGCTAAAAATGGCCTAAAATAAAATAGTGGATCTGGTCCGTCAAGGATTAGTTTTCTTATCAGACATATTTCTGCTTAGCGATTTTTTTATATCCTAACCAAACTGAAAATATTTGGTTCCATTAAACCATGACATGTGTTGTTTTTCACCTCTTCGACTCTGGATCTGCCAATCTATGTATTATTTTCTAAGTTAAACCATATACATTACTGTTAAAAAGAAAAGCGAAAACCTGACATAATAGGGTCTAGAGAAGAGAACACCTAACAATATTCATTTATAACAAAAAAGAAGTTATCAAACCCGAGAGTTGATATCAACAAAAAGTAAATAATTTAACTCCATAACAGGAGCAACCATCCAGTACGTATTTAAAGTATTATTAAAATGGTGTTTGGCATCCAAAGCTGCCATAGTATTATTAATAGGCTTAGAATTTTGCTTTTATAGTACTTTATATATATATATATATATATATATATATATATATATATATATATATATATGTTGAGCATTTTGCCTAAAAGTTTTTATATGTTTTATAATATTAAAAGTTCTTGATAGTAGACTTGAGTTATTATAATATGATGCATATTCTTCTTATCAAGCTTGTCGGCTTAGTGCGTCTACTTCTCTCTTCGTATAAAGTCATGGCAACCAATGATGAAGGTCTACATAATCCATGCTTGGCATAAGGGTTCTCTATATGAAAATGATATGATTTTGATAAAAATGACTTACAGGCATGAAGGCTAAGTTATAGAGTTGTGGAGACTTAAAGTAGTCGCTTCAAATTGATTAGATCAATGACAAAGTATATGGAAAGAAAGTTCAACAAGAGTATACTAAATAAGGTAAAAATAAATTAATTCCAAGCTTAAATAGTTATGAAACTTACTGTATTAAGTTTATGGAAAAGTGCAATAAATTTGTATGGGGTTGAAATTATATATCAAGCTAATACGGAAATTCATAAAATCATGATAAACCAATCATTACTAACTTATCAGCATGTTTAGAATATGTTGGTGACAAGGGTTAGCTTCTATAGATAAACGTGCGACTAAATTCCTATGGCACTAAGAATATAAGTTAAAGTAAAATTACTTGAGATGATACGTGCACATGTGTTATACGTTGTGAAGGCAGAGATTAAAGGGATGAGTAAAGACGCTCATGTAAGAGGTGGTCCTCGACAAGAATGAGTGACATTACGAAACCCCTTAGCTCACACCGTCTAATGATTCTGCTTAAATTGGTAAAATATAACTCGGCAAGGAGTGGGTTTTGAATGGCTAGACTTCTTTTTTTATTGCATCAGAGACTGAAGCCAGAGTGAGCAAGGGCAGATACATGGAGTCCGAGAGCTACAACAAAAATTTACCATATTCTTTTTGGAATAGTCGAGTATATTGCTTGTGATATTATTTCATCACAACTAAGCAATCACCAAAACAAACTAATCAATATGATCATATTACCCTTCCCAGATTACAATTCAGTGTTGGGTTAAACATGTGCAATGTTAAAAACATTCAAATTAAACATAGACGTTCTGACGTGCTAATAGTTGGGCCAAGTATAATCTCAATAACAAAATAATGCACAAGATAACATTAATGACACAAAGTTTAACTAATAGTAAACAAAATAACAACAAATATAAAATGTGATTCTCGTATTCAACTTCGAGGCCAAGATTCTATAGTCCGCTATCTTCTTGACAATCAACTCCATTTCCTATATCTTCTTCTTTCTCATTTCATCAAATTCAGTCCTCCAAAGATGAAGCCCAACCAGCAATAGCTCTAAACGGGCATACCAAATATTGCTGGGAATACTGTTCGGCCCACACCAGTTACCCAGAAGAGAAGAGAAACCTGGGCGGCCAGCCTCAAGTAATTGAGGACCTAGAAAATATTATGTTTTAGTAAATAATTATGGTATTAAACAAAAAAGGGCTTAAAATCTAAAATTAACTTTAAGTATATAACACAGGTTGAGTTTATCATATCTACACAAGTGTAGTTAACTTTTTGTAGGACCAGTACTTCAGAAATGGTGTAAAGAATTGGGCTTGGGCTTGATGTTGATGACAATGGGCTGTGTTGGATAGCAGGCGGTGGTTTCTTGTTTGTTGTAAATTACAAATGTTGAGAATCTTTGATGGGAGTTGGTACGGTGGGTTGCTCAGAGGGGAGGTGTTAATGGTGGCCCGTTGAAACAATCGAAACACTCCGTTGTGAATTTAATCTAATAAATCTTGGTTCCTGATTCTCAGAATCTAAAACCAAATAAAATTGGTTTAGTGATGTTCCAATCTATATAGACACGTGTATATGAATTGTCATTTGTTAGCTCTGTAGGTAGAATAATCTGATGTACAACACAAATGAAATTACATAATTCATTTATAATATCCCCATTTCATAGGCGTAAAGATAAGCCGTAGATTTAAATCCATAGAATAGTGTGTCTAACCTTGTCAGTACCAGAAACTGAAGGATCATTAATAAATAAATGTTCGCCATTAAATTTACATCGTCTTTGACCCCAAACCTTTATTTTGTCTTCTTTGTTGTCAATGATTAGCTTAAACTCGTTGAGTCCCATTTTGTGTACTTTAACTCATCTTGTAATTTCCAGTGCTTATTAATATGAATACTCACAAAGCCAATATTGAGTACCTTTCTATTCATAAGCATAGTAATAAGATGATGAACATTTTGAACTTTGTAGACGATGTTTTCATTTGAGCTAAGCAACAAGCTTCCTTGCTTTTTATTAGGTTATTTTGTGGAGAAAAACTCCATACTTGAAGGATCAAAACAAAGCAAGAAAAATAGAAATGGGAACTCGGAAATTTTTATTAGTTGAAGAAGAAGCTTGAATTGAAGTAGACTGTGAATGAAAAAGGTTTGGAAAGTTTACAGAAGATGATAATTGTGCGATTTTTGTTTAGGGATAGAAGAGAAAACTAGAGAGAAGAGAGCACCCATTTCCATCCCGATAGTTTATATAGTTCAGAGTTGAAATTGATCAGTAGTCTTTTAACTCAAAAATTCTAATTTAAACTCAAAAATCCTAATCTAAACACTTTTTGTGTCTCAATTATTAGTTGATATGATTTAAGTTTAACACAAATATAAGAGTATTATTATACAAATATAATTGAAAAGTAAACAAAGATTGATAATTGCTGTCACATCTAAAACCCTCGCAAATGTTATTGAAGTCAAACAAGCAGATTTAATGTAATAAAAGAAAAAAAAACAAGTTCAGAAAAACCCATAGATGATACTCTATTTAATTATTTATCTCAAAATACCTTTTGTAAAGCACTGGTCAACAAAATAGATTGGTCTTTAGTGTGACCTTCCTTGCAAACCAGGTAATCTTCTTTAAAATAGTTTGATTCTCTCCATTGTTTAAATAGGTGAATCTCAAATGGGCCTTTCATTTCCCCCTAGGATCAAAGTAGTGTCATCTTGAATTGAATAGATCTTCCTCCTCTAATATTTCTTCCGCAATTACCCTTGGTATCTCCATTAACAATCTTTTGTGTTCACTCTCACTTTGCAGAATCTTCTTTCTTTCCATTAGCTCGAATTAAGTATCTAAACAAGGTCAAGTAAATAATTAATCTCTCTTCATATCTATAAAGGCCCTCATCTTTTTTCTGCAATTTTTGAGTTCATCATATCTACACTTTATAAAGTTGCAGAACAAAGAAAAGAATTAGTAATAAGGGTGAAGACAATGGAACCTTATGACTAACTTAGCCACCCCTATCCTAGTTAATGTTCCATCAGATACTCCACTTAAAGGTAGAGATCTAAGAACATGAATGCAAGTAACCCTTTCATCTTGGATTGAATTTGAAATTGATATAGTTAGAGTAAAAAATTTAATTGTACACGGAGGTAACCCCACATAAATCCAAGGTACCAAAGGTATAAGGGATTTGTTATAATACTTATTTCTCTTACCTAAGTTTATCGATTTTTCTTCTTCTTAAAATAGAATGGACAACGATCATTTTCCTATAAAAGGATTTTTTATTATAAATACTAACTAAAATTAAGGAAATTTAAATTAATCAGAGAGATTTAATAAATAACAAAACTTCAACAATTCATAATTTTACACAATATAAAACAACCTATTCACATAATTAATAATTAATTTTAATTTCATAATATCTAGTGTTAATACATTTCTTCCGTTCGTCTCACTTTACAAATTAAACTAGCAGAAAAAAATTAGGTATGAAATATAATTACAATGTGTAATTTTTGCTTTGCAATTACAAATACCAACTAATTTAATAGATACAATAATACAATTTTTAGTAGCAGCATCCTTAGGCAACATCCATGGAAAAGTTGCAATATTTGAAAATATTTATTTTGTTCCCTTATTTTATGATTTTATACAAATTTAGTAATGGATGAAACTAAATCAATTTCAAAGAGTACGGTAATAGGGAGGGGGCAGAGGCCTGTTTACCATTTTCTAGGGCATTTGTTGTTATAAAGGTAAAACTCTTTATTAGTGGGTTTCTTGTCTAATTTTTTTTATCTAAAACGGCAGCGAGCTTAATTTTTATGGATCAAAGAATAAATATAAATGTAATGGGCTTACTTACAAAAAATAGCATAATGTTATTGGATATTCACAATTGATTCACTAAAATATTAAACAATGTTGAGAATTGAGTTATCAGTATTACTTTTGAAAGATTCTACATGCATGTATTCGTTACAAAATGTGTAAATTCTTTTCTTATTAAAAATTGGTCATTCTAGATAAAATATATTAAAATAAATTTTGGTTTTTAAGGATTTCATCACATGTATGTTATGATATGAATATAAACTACATATTACATTTGAAAATTAAATATGTAAATAGATATTTTTGTTTAAAAATAATAGTAATAGTTTCGTCAATGATGATATTTGATTATCTTAAAGATGATAGATGACGAAACATAGTATATAAATAATATTCTTCTTCCTTTTTTAAACTTTAGTCTCATGGATATGGATAATACATTGGCCTTTTTTTAACTTGGTTGGAGGTAGTGTGTTATAGGAAGAATTATAAAATGAGAGTTATTGGTAACTATAATAATGTTGAAGAGAAATCTCTCAATTGCGTATGCATTAATAATTCATTTTCTAGGTGACATCTTTGATATTTGTATAAAGTAATGATATCCATATAAGAAAAATATATGGATTGTTTGTAAAAAGTAATGATATCCATAGAAGAAAAATATAATTTAAATTGGTTGATGAGTAAAATGAAGAAAAATATAAGAAAATTTTGAAGAATTTGTGGGAATTGGTGGATTGTTTGGAAGACTTCAGGATGGAAAATATTTTTTAGGATTGTTGATTTGAACTAGGGATGAACCTTTGAGGTGGGTTTCAATAGAGGATTGGGAAAAAAAGATTCAAGTTGTGTAGTAGTGAAGGCGGAAGAAAAACCCGTCATCACCTTTTTTGTTTGTTCGGCCTCGTATACCGAATGCAAGTAAGATATACCGAATCTCGCTCGTTCATTCTTTTACCTTTCTGGTTTTACCATATTATTCATCAGGCTCAACCCGGTGATAGATTCAATCACCGATTCACATGTGTCATACCACATATTCATGTGGTATATCACACAATCATTCCCAAAAGGGTTTAGGTTGTGGCTCGGACTTATGAATGTGTCTGTCAGCCGGGTAAATATTCTATCACAACTCTCCATACCTACGGTAAACTGGCGGGTGGTACGTATACCACACTAATCTTCAAAAACATTCCTGACTCATCAGCTTTGGGGGATGAATGTATTCTTCTATGCCAGATGAAAAGTCATAACAACTCAATTGGTTGTGTTACACTATCAGATTTTTCAGTATACCACAAGAATTCTCCTCAAAATTCCTGGACATGAGGTTTCAACGGACATTGAATCTCTCTCAATTGGAATCAGTAGGGTATAACAACGTATGCATCTTAGTTTTTCTTGTTACCTCCAATTTACCCCAAACTTCTCCATAGTTACATGTGCATCAAAAACAACTCAACTACACTTCTCATTATGCGTAGTATACACTAGTAAATTCTTCAACACCTAAAATTAATGTTCACTAAATTAAAAATGTATAATAAAGAGTATAAAATATTTTTGCTCTACGTTATCCCCAAAGCGTGATAATAAATCAAAGCTAGGGTAAGAGCTTACCAACAATTGCACGAATTGTTGACAAGTAATAAACTAATAAATATGAAGGATTATCATCTCCACATGGACTATCAAAGTTACAATTGATGTCTTTATGAGTATGGTAGCGAGTTTTGCGAAGAAAGTGACAATAGAAGTAAATAATGATTGTTTGGGTTTTTAATAATTAAATTAAAGTGTTGCAAATAAAGATGAATTATAATTATGAATTAAAAAGGATATGCAAATAACTATTTGTAGGTTTGAATATGATAGAAGTATGTTTGATCCTTGCTATAATATTCCAATGAACCTAACTGGAAATCTAAAGTCTTCCCAATCCCTTCCGGGTAAATAAGAAGTTATCCTACGATACTAGAGACCTTTCCAAGGTTAACCTACAATACATTCAGGCGTGTTTGGTTCACACCCTATTGACTACTTGGTTATTCAATAAATCCCGGTTTACTAACGTACACCAAGCGCCTATATAATATGTATATAATCTGACCCCCCCTCCCAGGCGATAGTCCAATTACTAATACTACCTAATAATTGATCAAGGCACTAGTAGACAATAACCAGAATCATATAGTCAATGGAAATAAACTAAATTTATCTAAATAATATAATTCAAAATTCCAAATGCGTCAAATTAAATCATATAAGGTTAATACATAAGAAATCCTCAGGCAAATGTTGGTCTAGTTCCTTCTCAAATAAGGATAAATATTGAATAATAATGCAAAAATCATGTTTAAAATACAAAATGCAATAAAATTACTCTAAAGAATGATGACAAACGAAGTCCGGATGAAGAATAATGGTGGAATTGGGTGTGGAAACCCTTCTCCTCTTCTTCTTCTCTAAGTTAAGGCGTTATTTTCTTCTCAAAAATATTTTTGCTGAATTTTTTAGCTTCTAAAATCATTATATAGCTGATATAAAACATTTTGGATCCACGTGGCCTACTTCGGTAGGTTAAAATAGCCCAAGCCCGTTTTTCTTTATTGTTGGACTGGTTCGAGCCACTATGAATATTAGGAAATAATCCCTCACTTGGTCCAATAAAACCATAAAAAAATTGTCTCATGATAAGATTAATCTATCACAAAAGAAGAAACATGAGTCTCCCACTAACATTTTGATTTAACGTTATTTAAAGTTTGATATAATACCTCAAGCTTATGGTGCATCTAGTTAATACTCCAACTCTTAGTTCTTCTCATTATTACCTCTATGATAAATCTTCAACTGATTATGTTTACCATGAAGGTTTGGTGATTGGTTAGATGTTATACCTTAATCTCCATGAGGTATGACTGGGTGTAAATAAACAGACTCGACCAACTTGATCTCAACTTTCCAAGATAGTTTGAGAACTTGGAGTTGTATTTATATTATGTTGTCCTACTTCGAACTCTTCTCACGAATTTCGTTATCATGTCACTTCTTGATTTTCTCTTTATAGAGTTTTGCATTCTCATAAGCATAAAACCAAAACTTTTCAAGCTCATTCAACTACATCATTCTCCTCCCTTGCTAACTTCTCATCCATGTTCAGTTCCTTGATCAATATGCATCAATAGCTAACTCATTTGGGAGGTGAAAAAGGGTCAAAATACACAATATGACTTGGAGACACATTCATTGGTGTCTTTAAAGTTGTTATATATGCCCAGAGAGTGTCATCAAGTTTATTTACTAATCCTTTCCCACTATGTTCACTAGAATTGATGTGATCTCTCGAATAGAGAGCTCATCTTGATCATTTATTGGTGGATTATATGCGGTGGACATTCAATGTTTCACCCTATACTTACAAAGAACAGATGATAACTTGATACTCATAAAGTAGGTAACATTGTCGCTTATTAGAACTTGATAAGGGCATGCCTCGAAAAATGTGTGACTTGAGAACTTGACCATAACTTTCACACCATTTGTTGTTAATCATACAACTTCAACCCATTTAGAAACCTAATATATGATTAGCAAAATGTATTCGTTACCGTAAGATGAAAAATATTGTCCTGTGATATCAATCCCACAAAAAAGAGATCTATACTTCCAAGACATTATTGAGTGTTATATAATATGTTCAAGATAAAATCCCAGTGACCTGACACCTCTTACAGTACTTCACATACTCAAGAAAGTCCATATGAATTGAAGACCAATAAAACACAAATCAAAGTAGTTTTTCCAATGTTCTATTTCCCTTCAAATGAACTCCATAAGGGGAGTCATGACAACTTCCTATCACTGAACAAATTTCACTCTCAGGAAATCACCTTAAAACCATCTAATAACTACGCACATTTTATACATATGGATCCTCTTAGAAATATCATGTTGCATGGTAGAGGAGTTTCTCTCTTTTATGTGGATTTAATTCCATGGCGAATAATCCACTAACAATGAAGTTAACAATGAAAGAGACGTTCTTTTCCTTAAGTGCCAAGAAAGTTTCCATGCATGCATCATCGAATTTGATGATAGAGTCCTTATCTTGTAAATTTCAAAGCAGATTAGAATCTTATAAAAATCTTTGATAAATTGTCGTTAGATACCATTGTGACCCAAGACATTTATTACTTATTTCATAGAGATAGGTGGTGGTAGCTTTTTGATAACTCTATCTTTGCACGGTTAACCTTCATATCCTTACTCAAACTCTTGTGCCCCGGAACGATCCCTTCACAAACCACGAAGGGAAACTTTTCCCAATTAAAAACAAGATCGTTCTCTTTGCAACAAATTAGATCCTTCTCAAGATTACTGAGACATTTATCTAATTCATCTCCTAACACTTAGAAGTCATATATAAACGTCTTCATCAACTTACCGATTATTTCCCAAAAAATATCCACCATCCACCTTTAGAAATTTATCATCTTATTACATAACCCGAACGATATAAGAATATACGAGAAAGTACCAAACAAACGCATGAAAGTGGTTTTTTATCAGAATGATCCAAACAAATCTTGTTATATCCGTAGTATCCATCACAAAAGCAATAATATTTTCTCGTAGCCAAAAAGGGGTTCCATAATATGATATGTATATTCTTATCGGCTTCAACTACAACATGATAAAATAGTAAGGAAATATAAAGTTACCATCCTTCACCAAAATATCTTCTATATTTCCCTCATGTTGAGAGATCGATCAATCCTCCCTTTTCAAGGTCTCGGTAGTAAGCCTTACTCTTCCAATGTCCAGTTTCTCAAATAAAGTGTTTGTCACAAGATTTATACTAGGTCGAATATCACAGTAATTATTTGGCCATTTATAAAGCAACGTCTAGAGTAGAATTTATAATTTTTTGTTCTCCTTTTTCCCTTCGTCAACTTTTAATATAAAAATGACACTATATGACTTATGTTTGGTGGAGGATATTAGTGAGCTTAAAAAAACTGTAGTGTTGTAGAACTTTCCTTTTCTTTCAAAGATCCTATGAGAGTACATACTTGTATTGAGGACACTACAATATTTATGTTTGGGAGTGGGAGGAAAGTTGAAAAGTTTCTCAAAATAGGAACATTACAAATTTTTGACAAGAAAATTACAAAATAGGGAATACATTACGATATGTAACATGTTTTGGTTAATCTTTAGATAAATATATATTATAAAAGAATGATTAGTAAACATGTGAAGTAATAATTGGAAAAACATGATACGTTGTTCCTATTATTAGATCTTAACTTGTGTTTATTTTGTCTTAGCTTCGACATATAATAAATTAAAAAAAAAATATGAGTCGTAGAAAAGTAATGAGTCAAAATAAGAGAAGAAAGTATGTAACGCTTTGTTAGACTTACATGGAGATTTTTTTTTAACTAATATCAATATTTTACCTTCGCATGTAACATATTTGTGGAAAATAGTGGTTTTGTCTTTGTTATTAATAGTTACGAAAATATTTTGTTAAAACTTATGTGTTCTACATATTTATATATGGGAAGTAATAAAAGATATTGGTATCTTTAGAAACTAAGGTAGTAATGTTTTCATCTTGGTAAGTTAAGATTCTTCGAAATATATATCTACCCTAACAGTTACTTAAACGATACAATATGCTTGTATGCCAAAACTTGCATTCAAAAGAGCTCTGCATAAGAAAAAAAATTAAAGAAAATAATTTGAAAAGGAGATAAAACAAAAACCTTAATGATTCATGAAAAAAATTTATATACCCTTCGAAGAAAAATTATGACATATGTTAGTTACAAAAATTGTGAAGTAGAGAGAAACTTTGAATCTAACTTAGTTGTAAGGAAAGACCTCCCGCTCTATAGTTATACATATTTAAGTTAGCTTATAATCCCATTGATTAAATATGTTTTTTTTATGTTTTTTAGAGTTTCTAAGTTAGAGATTTTAGCATTTTAAACTCACATGCTTGATAGATTTCTTTGCTCCCTTTTAGTTATTTATACATTTACTTCTAATATGTTTTATTAATTCATTCGATCATATCTTTGAAGTATATATATATATATACATATATCCTTTGACCTAATTCTAACCTTTGTTTTTAACAAGTCAATAATAAATTTTGGGATGTGGTGTGTTCATATAATATTTTAATCTGTTTTATTATTTTATTTGAATAAAATTTATGAATTATAGGTAAATAAACATTTTAGTATTTCATTAAAAATAATGGTAAGAAAGGTAATACTGTAGATATTTTTGAAGAGTATAAAATTTATAAATCACCATAAACAATAATATAAGTTAAATTTGACTAAGTGCATAAGAAAACCCACTTACATCACCCAAATGGGTCAAAGAAATAAAAAATTTGGTCTCCTCTATAGGCTTTGTTAATTTTATAATCATGTAAAGCGTAGGCCAAAAATAAATAAAAAATAAAGGAAAAAGAAAGAAGATAAATAAAATAGAGATGATGAACTTGAAGATATATCGAATATATTAGAACATATTAGAATAGGAAACTCTTCCTTATCAATTTCTTGAGTGATACTAAGGTTTATACATGTATAGGTCTTGTAGTTGTTTATGGTTTTCCAGATTGTCTATATGAAGTCGGCTACATTAGTCTTGTTGAGATAGACATTCCTGAAAGATGTTGATTTAGTGTATTGTTTCTTCAAGAGTATTAATGATTATGAAATCGAGGTAGGACCCTCTTAAATTCAATAGTTGTCACACATCTATCAAGTGCAATTGCTTTCTTTAACATATCCTCTCTCAGTAATTTATATGCGTCTTGTACTAGTAGGTAAGTCCCGTTTTGTAATCGACCAAAAAAAATATCCACTCTGAAAATTACAACTCAATTCGAACATGCATTTGTTATAACATAACTGATCTAGTGGAGGCCATTGGGTGTAACTGAATATATAAATAACCAAATGTATCATAGAAACATGGACCAACGGGTTACCAAAATCTACGTATAAGATTAAATTAGAAAAAGGAAAAAGATAATTTAGTAGAAGAAAAAATAAATAATTGTAAGGTTTATTTTATTCAACTAATCTTATTAGAAATATATTGGAGAAAGAAGGGTTCTGAGTACATGTATACTACTGCTTATAATCAAATTTATACCATTAATTTACATGGTGTAAAATACATTTAAATTAATTAACATAGATGTTCTAACTTTCTAGGGTAAAAGTGTTAAAATTTGAGAGATTAGTTTTGCTCTAATTAAACACCAAAACTTTTGAGAGTTCTCCACATTTTTTCTTTGATCATTCACAATATTAATAGTATATTGCACTATTTGTTCTTGGTTATTAGTTCTTGACGTATTAATTAATTAGTGAATTTTATATGTGTAAATTTAAAAAATAGTAAATAATCCAATACATAATCAATTAGTACCTCAAAATAGCCGGAGTTAAAACAAGCTAAAGAAACTTACTCTCTTGGTTAGTTAATTAAATAAGATTGTTGAGACAGTTCATGTAAATCAGAAGAAGTGAACCAGGAATACCCAACTATATATGCATACAACTATTCTCAACTTTGGAAGGAATATTTTCTTCTACAAGTTGAATTACAACACCGATAGTAGTAGGACAACCTATAACTCAAGATAAATCTTATTTATTATAGCACAACATACTATAATGAGTTTAAACAGTGTAAGAGAATATATAGAACCTGGTCAGTTCCTTGGCTCCCTATCTTTATTTTGGATGCCCATGTTCCCCACTTTTTAAAAGCTATAAAACATCAAAATATTGGTCCACATACGATTCACACAAGTAAAGGAATAGTCTAACCAATGAAAGATAGGTACACATGACATGATGTTGAAGGATATTGAAGTTACAAAGTGTAATAGATAATTCAAGTATTACAACGTAACCTCTTCTACCATTTATTTGTTTTAATTGAAAGGAATTGCTGTTCATTTCATATTATTCTCAAATTTATATTTTTATTGTAAGGAAATATAAATGAAAGAATCCATAGATTTCGGAACATAATATGATCAGATCCAGGTCTATATTACTGTAAGAAAACCGCACCATCATGTTTGCCATAATGTTCATGTTGACTTTTACGAGAGTTTTCACATACGTTGCACCCCTAACCTCCTTTATCCAATAGCCTAAACGAGTCATTCATTCTACGCTCTTATAGAAAAGACAATATGAGGACATGAAAAAGGAAAACCCTTGTATTGACAGGAAAGATGTATAGAAAAGGAGGATGAGTACTTGTAGAGGAAAATACTGTTGGAATTATTAAATGAATGGTTATTTAATTTATTAATTCTTTCATGTTCATGGGAGAAGTGGGAAAAACTATTTGTGTTCTAATAGTCTCACCTTAATTTTTGTAAAAAAAAATGTTGGAATTACTAAAATTCAAGAGCTTTACTTTATTAATTCTTTATTTCTCTTGGGAAAAGTGGGAAAAGTTTTTATGTGTTAAAAAGTCTCACCTAGAAAATGAAGAAGAAAATAAAAGCAAAAAGTGACAAAAATTAATGGTAGCGGTTTCGGAAGTTACAAGACTTGGTGAAAGAAAATGGTTAGCTTTAATGACCATTGAAGAGGAATTAAAGTGACGGTTTTTTGTCTTGCCACAAGACTTGGTGAAAAAAAACGGCTAGCTTTAATGACCATTGAAGAGGCATTAAATATTGTTTTGCCATTTATTTTATAAATAGTGACCTTGTCACTTGCATTCCAGGAGAAGGGAAAAAAACTCTTCTTAAGAGAATAGCAAAATTATTTTTGAGAAATATAGGAAAAATATTCTATAGAGAATCGAAAAGTTATTCTTGAGAGAATAGATAATAGAATATAAAGAACTAACTCAGAAAGATTTTGATGACAAAAGATTTTGATAAATAGATAATAGATAATAGATAATAGATTTTGACAAAAGTTATTCTTGAGAGAATAGATAATAGATAATAGATAATAGTGACCTTGTCACTTGGTGGAATGTGTTTTAATAAATTTCGCCAAAGTTATATTATCAAAATCTATACTAAAATATGACGTTTGACCAACAGAATAAATATATCATCCCTTCTTATAAACAATTCAGGATTTGATGACAATAAAGTGAAAGTACAATATTTTCTTAGTTCTTATCTTATAAATTTGGAGAGATCTTAACGATCACTAGGACAAACTATGCAACAAAAATAGAAAATATAAAAATGGTACAAAATATACATACCTAAGAAAACATGGACTAAATGTTAAATTAAAGTAGCAAATCTTGCATTAATGCACACACCCACACACATCGACAAACAATGTAATAAAAGTAGCAAATACAAGAAAAGGGGCCTATGCGACAACTAAAATTTCAACTATACACCTCCCTTTTCTAATAATTCATGATTCAACTATAATTTTGTAATAGAGAAATTATGGTACAATATAATTTTAGATATTATAGAGACCTACCGTGTAATTAAAATAGCAAATACACCCACTATTCGGGCATTAATACTCAGCATACTGGCACACATGAATAAAAGGTTCAATTAAAGTAGAAAATATGGCATCAATACACACGGCATAACCAATTTTTCAATTAATGCATAATACAGACTCCCATGCATACACATTGACCAACAATGTGATAAAAGAAGCGAATTCTAACAGTGGACTATTTTTTCTATGAAAACTTCATATACATTAATATTAGAGAACTAATTCATAGTGCACATGCATGCATCGTAAATAAACAAAATATAATATGGTTATATTTGATAATATTTGAAACTAGAGTCCAATTAACAATAAAAATATATGAAGTGTGTGATTGCGAAAATCCAATGTATGTGAACTTTAAATTTAACAAAGAATAATATATATATATATATAAGTAACTTTTTGTTTATACATATTTTTCTTTTGGACTAGAGTGAAGTATTTGGTGGAGTGGATAGAGTCAATATTTTCTTACTAGAAAATGATCTTGTATAGTTATGTGGGATGACTTAAACAAATCAATTTATTATATTTTTTCTCGTACACCATGTGATAAATATATGATAAAGCTTTTTTATCCAGTGAAAATATATTGCTTAAGATTGGAATACTTAGCAAATGGAATTTAAAAATCTTTTGGTGGAATGACGGGTGGTAGACTTCCCAAGTGAATGAAAATGAGTTATATTACATTAAAATATGTTTTCCCAATTTTTATGTTAAGTTTTATTAGGATGGTTGTGATAGATGATGTGGAAATTTGTTATCTCTCAAGCATAATTATTGAGTTTTAATTGATTAGGTGATTATTATTTTGTCATAGTTGACCAGACTATTATTTTGTAGTATTATGAACATTATTTGTCCATAAATGTGTTGGATGTTGACTTTTATTAAAGAAACCTTGAATTGCAAAAATAAATAAATAGACCGTTAAAAGAATGTATATATTTAATTTAGGATAATCATGACCGTTGGATAAATAAATGATAAGACGAGATCACATACTTCAATAAAAATACAAATTACAATAATTCAAATCAAGAAGAAGAAATACAGGAAATAGGACATCAATCAAAATGATAGATAGCAAAAAAGAATATTAAGTTATATCTTGAGGTTGAAATCATGCCATGATTCTTCATCTTCAGCATCGTTAACCAAAGGGCCTCCATTCTCACCTCTTCCTTGTAGTGCTAAATTTTCCAGGAATGGCGGAAAAAAAGTCTTGTCCTAATGGAATTTTTTTCAGATGAAATTCTTAAATTTGAGCTTCTCATTAGCAATAATTCTTGTCTTTTTCATTCATCTATGGGCATTTTTGTGTCCATAGAGTGCGTGACCCTTGTCAAATACTCTATGACAATGCTCACAACTACAATCTCGTTGATAGTTGGGCTCCATATAATCTTGAAGAAAACTATTAAATCTTAAATGGGTATGTTAGAACCGTGATACATATTAGTTTATATAGGGATGAAAAAGTTCATTGCAATTATAGAGTCCTATTACTATATTTTGTTCGTTTATTGCAATAAATTAGTCAATTAATCAAAAGGTGTAATAACTAATAATAAAGTTGTCTTTAGGCGTGTAAATTCATCACCAAGAACGACCTTTATTTATTTCTCTTCACTCACCAATATATCTGTTGTGGTGATAAGTCGTCTCTTTAATCAATTTATAAATACATATATACTTTATATTTATTTTGAAATATATAGCTTACATGAAATTTAATTTGGATGTGTACTATACATAAAATATTTTCTCAATATATATTAAAACATATCTTTTTAATTTGGATGTGTTATTTTTTTTTCATGCCATAGATATAAAATATTTACTTTGAGACATAGCCTAATAGTGTATTGTATATATGATTCATTATTTTAAAGGCGTATTGTACATGTGTGATGATATAATTGTGACATATTTTTATTTATAAGATATTATTACATAATGTAGTGTGGTGGTGAAAATTCACTATAACATCTAAGGTTACAAGATATATACTTTAAAATAATGTAAGAGTACCAAGAACAGTGAAAGGTTCTTCTTTTGATTAGATAAAGCGGGCTGTATCATCTTATTTTGGAGAAATCATCCCTCATAAATCTCTATATTTTTTTTCCAAATGTTATCAACAAAAGACTCTGAAAATCATCAAGGCTACCAAACTATAACACTTTGAAAATTTAAGTTAACTTTTTTTGTTTAATAAATACTATGTCCTTATGTCATCTATCTAATATGTATACATACACAAACACACATACACACACACATATATATATATATATATATATATATATATAAGATATTACAAGACTTCAAAGTCTAACATTACGATAAAATATTGTGATAATCTTGTCAATGACGGGTCTATCTTCAAACTTATATTTAATAGGAGAAATTGTATATTTAATATACTATAGTTTATCAGTATATGCTTATTGTTTAAAGACCCTGAAGTACAAATTCCCACATATGTTTGTTAGCCAATTTAGTGAAATGAAATAAACAGTAGCCATAAAACAAAACAATATTGGGTCGAGCAATTCCCCTTACATACACTAAGACGTCGATGATATATTCTTTGGTCACATCAATTTATTTAATCTCTTTTAATTGTGATGTTTCATATTTTAGTATTCTTATACGTGTTACTTAGTTATGTTATCTTATTCTTTATATAATTTAAAGACGTCTATTAGACTAAAATATGTTAATGATGACACGGTAAACAATTGGGTTTGGAAGAAAAATTTGCAAGTAGTATGTTCATATCGTGCTTACTATAAGATTTTTAGAAAAATATAGTGGAGCCTGCAAAGCATAAGTCAGATATATATTAAAAAACTTACACTCTCATATTTCTAACTTTTCAAATAAAGTGATCTAAATCTAAATGGTATTGATGCCTAGTAGAACTATGAAGTAGGATCTAATATATATACTATAAATTTTGATCCTAATCGTGCATTCTTAATGGTACTTTATTATCTTATAACTTGGACTATAGTAGATAAATAGATAAAAAATTATATAAATTTCTTAATTAGATTCTTGTGCTAAAAGGCAAATTTAATAATGTCTATGAATATAGAAAATGTATGATTTTATTGAAGTATATTCTTTGTTCTTACCATGTTGTTAAGGATATGTTTTAATGCTATACATATGTTTAAAATTTGATAAAATTATGATCTCTTAAAAAATTAGTGAATAAGAACTATAGAATCCTTCAAGAATTGGTTCAAATACTTATTTGTGAAAATTGTAAACCAAAACCTAATCCTAAAGAATGTTTGTATTGTGAAAGAAAAATGTTCATATGGAAAGAAAATTGGTTTCAACTTAAAAGTAATCGAAATCGAAATCAAACAAGATTTATAGTATTCCTAGTACATATGATTATAGTGAAGTATTTAATTTTATAATGACTTGTAATGATTATTCTAAACTTTATTCGTGTTATACATTTGATATATTTCCCAAAAGATATTCATTCATAAATTTGAAGTTGTAAAAATTGAAACTGTGAATATTAAAAAATTAAAATGCATGTGATGTGATTTGAATTAGGAATGTATGTTTCTAAATGAACAATAAATAAAAGTTAAACCTTACTAAAAGTAGGTATATGAATTTTTTTAAATGAAACAAGATTTACTTTGGTGTCATATACAAACACGGTTTAATATATGAATACTTTTAAAAACAAAAAACCAGTTAATGTATAGTACTAAGTGCTTTGGGTTGTAAATTATTAATTGATGTCACTTATATGCTTATGTGAATTATACAACTACTAATGTTGGTAGTGCAATAATTATTTAATGGTATATTTGAGCATTTTTTTTCTTTCTAAATAAAATAGTGTAAAAGTTAATCTTATATCATTTTAAATACAAAATGAATAGATTTTGGGAATGTTGATTTACGGGTCAAGATATCTATTAAACTGATGAGGGGAAATTATATTTCTTGTCTTTTGGTAATAATTACTCTATGAGGATGTGTAATCCTTCTTAAAACCTAATATGAGACTTTGCTAAAATAAAATGTTTGAAAACTTTAAAATTAAGGAAAAATTACAAGAAAAAATATTTAAATATTAAAACTATTAGAACTAATACCTTTTATAGTTTTGAACTAATAACTTTTTATAGTTTTGAACTAAATAATTTAATGAGTATTGAAAAGATAATGGTATTTTATGATACATAATTGTTAGAAAAACACATCTACAAATTAGTGTTGCTGAAATAATTAATAGAAAATTACTTATAAAGGTAAGGTTCTTATTGTTTAAATATAATGTGTCTAAATTATTTATGAGAGGTTGTTTACACTACCACTTAGCTAGTAAATAGAAGCTCGAATGTGTCTATACACCTTAAGTTTCCTAAGCCATTTTGGGAATGGTAAAAAATTATTTATTGATAGTATTGGATTTTTCTCTAGTTGTGTAGCTTATGATCATAACAAAGAAGGTAAATTTGATGCCATGTCACTTAATCGTGTTTTTGAGGGATATTACCAAAAACTTGATACCAAAGGTATATACTTTGGGAAATTTATTGTATTTGGTTCAAAATTTTATTGTGTTGAAATGTAATGTTTTATGAGAACTACTTTCCATGTAAAAATTTCACTACTTCGTCATGTACATATCATGAGATATTTCATATCATGATAAAACTTTAGTAGTATTTACTTTTTAGGTGCTCCCCAATAGCTCGTGTGAATCTTGAATAACGATAAAATTTGATGTGATTAACATCAATGAGAACAACCTTCTAATCAAAATCTAGTCAATGAAACTGGAAACTCTAGTGTGGTTAAGATCATGTGTTGATTAAATAATCAATATGGATTAATTAATGATCGTAAGGATAAGTGGGGTAAAAATGATCATGGCCACTACTTATGTAGAAGATCTGAGCAGTTAAAAAATCTTGTTATAATATATATATATCATATATAGTTATGTTGGAGGAGTGTGAAGAGATGAAGATTATTAAATTAAAGAGATATTGTGTATAACAATAGGAAAATTCTTCCAAATAATATTTTTTATGTTTACCTCCACCATTAAAGGGTCGTACAATATAAGTATATTACAATTGAGGTGGGGAATGTTAGGATTGTATGCCTAAGGTAATCATTCTTTACTTATTGAATACAAATACACAAGATAAATTATTATGTTACTTTAATACCATGAGTGAGTGATGCAAATGATGATTAGTAGAATAATGTCTATTAATATTTTAAGTGAAAGATTCGACAAACATTTAGGATGACGACGTGTATGTTGTAGGTCGATAAAATCAACATAAGTGATTGTTTGTATTGAGGTTAGAAATAAAATCTTACTTATATCTATAAACTAATGCATATAATCTTGTATGTATAAGCAAGGAGTTTCAAACTTGAATTAAATGCCTCCCAAAGCCTCACTACTAACATTGTGAGTGTTGGGTCCACCTATTTTTTAATAATGTAGGTTATGTATCTAAAAATAAAAATTCTAAATTTTTAAGTCACAACCCTATCCAATGGATTTCAATCACCTAATCAGTATCTATATGTAGTTGGCAAACACAAAATTTATATTCATTTAATTATCTTAAAGCATGAAGTATTAAAATCAATAGAGTGACATAGACAACAAGTAGGATTATTATGTTGTTGAAGTTCTAAAAAATTTGTATGTCTCTTTATTCCTAATAGTTTTGTCGTTGTATCCTGAAGGTTAAAACCAACAAACCAAAAACATTGGTAGGTGGCCTGTATACTTTAAAAATATTGGATCCAATGAGAGTTTCGACAAGTAATTTTTGTTTTGTAGATTTAAAATACATTATTATTATCTACATTTATTTCGGAAAACGAGTTTTTCTAGTATATACAATTATAACAAAAAAAATTAACAAATTTATGATTCACACTATATAATCAGTATATATTTTTTTCGTGTTATAGACTATACTGTTGAGAAAATTTTGGTATGTGTATACTTAACATGAAAAATATATTCTACTACATTCTGTTTTATATGGGATTTTGGGGTTGTGTATATATATTTGACCTTCCTTACTTACAAACGTCATATTTCTACTTTTTATGGAATATATGTGAAAGAATTTGAAAAAATTGAAAATCAATCTAAGATGGGTAATACCTGGAAAAAAATCTGCGGACCCGCGCTAGTACCTATTGGAGATTTCGATAAACCTGAAAAAGTTCAATGGTTCAAACTTAAGAGATGGTAATGAAAGATGTTGTTTTATTATAACTTTCTAAGCTTGGAAAAAATTCTAAATGAAGATCTACTAGAAATGGGATCTAATCTAGACATCAAAACCTACACCATAGTAGTTGCTTGAAAGCATTCTGACTTCATATGTAAAAATAATACTCTATTATATTTGTAAAATTATTTGTATAATGTGAACTTACACCATGACAACTTAAATAATATTCACTTGAGAAGAAATACAAGACCAAACATGTCATCACAAACAAATTATGATTTGTATGATCATTGTTGTCAAAACAGTATATTCAAAAAATTTAATGCCATAAGTACAATTGTACAGGCTGATTTTGCTTGAACAGAGAATTAAAGTAATGAATCTAGTAGAGACATTCGAAGCAAGTGCACTCATGTAAAAGTTGTCACTGTTGTAATAAGACTTCAAGAATTTTCAAGCATATATACAAATAGATAAGTCTTGAAGATCTAATCGTATGTCTGATAACTGAGAAAATCAACCGAATGATTATAAAGAGAAACAAACCTCGATTATTTGAACCCAAGTCTAATGTTTTTGAACAAGGGAGGTCAAAACAAGACACGAAGCACTAGAGGCAAGATTATTCAAACTGTGACAAGAAGAAGAAGTTAAAATTAAACTGGGATTATCAAAATTATGGAAAACATAAATATTGAGCAGAGAACTGTCGAAACATGAATGCACAAAGAAACCAAAAGTAGGGTAAGAGAGGTCAATCACATGTGAACGTGATATATAATACTATTGATGATATGAGCTTAGCAACAATAGTTTGAGAAATCATCCAAGTAGAAGACCCAAAATAATGGTGGGCATATACTACAGTACCCTAAAATTGTGTCCTTGAACAAATCTTTTTTCAAGACCTATAAGAAGGATGCAAATAAATAAACCATGTGTACATGAAACTTCAGTATATACGAGTTTTTGGAAAACGAGATTTTCTAGTATATACAATTATAACAAAAAATTAAGATATTTATGATAAACAATATATAATCTAGTATATATTTTATTTTCGTGTTATAGACTTTATTGTTGAGAAAATTTGAGAATGTGTATACTTAACATGAAAAATATATTCTACTACTTTTTATTTTATATAGGCTTTTGGGGTGGTGCATATATATTAGACCTTACTTACTTACAAACGTCAGATTTCTACTTTATATGGAATATATGTGAAAGAATCTGAAAAAATTGAAAATCACTTTGAGATGGATAATACCTCAAAAACAAAAGTATGCGGACCCGCGCTAGTACCTATTTGAGATTTCGATAGACCTGAAAAAGTTAAATGGTTCAAACTTTAAGTGATGGTAACAACAGATGTTGTTTTATTTTAACTTTCGAAGCTTGGAAAAAATTCTAAAGGAAGATCTACTAGAAATGGGATCGACATCAAAACCTACACCATAGTAGTTGCTTGAAAGCCTTCTGACTTCATATGTAAAAATTATACTCTATTATGTTTGTACAATTATTTGTATAATGTAAACTTACACCATGACCACTTAAATAATATTTACTTGAGAAGAAATATTGACCAAACATGTCATCACAAAAAAAATTGTGATTTGTAGGTTCATTGTTGTCAAAATAGTATATTCAAAACAGTTAATGCCACAGGTACAGTTTTACATGTTGATTTTGCTTAAACCGAGCATTTAAGTAATGAATCTAGTAGAGACATTCGAAGCAAAGGCACTCATGTAAAAGTTGTCCCTATTGTAATAAGACTTCAAGAATTTTCAAGAATACATACAAATAGATAAGTCTTGAAGATCTAACTTTATGTTTGATAATTGAGGAAACCAACCAAATGCTTATAAAGAGAAACGAAGCTCGATTATTTGAATCCAAGTCTAATGATTTCGAACAAGGGAGGTAAAAGAAAAACAAGAAACACTAGAGGTAAGAGTATTCAACTGTGACAACAAGAAGAAGGTAAAATTCAACAGGGATTGTAAAAATTATGGAAAACATAAATATTATGTAGAGGACTGTCGAAAATTGAAAGCACAAAGAAACCAAAAGTAGATTGAGAGAGGTCAATCATATGTTAATGAGATATATAATACTATTGATAATGTGAGCTTAGCAACAATAGTTTGAGAAATCATCCTAGTCGAAGACCCAAAATAATGGTGGGCATATACTAGAGTAACCCGACATTGTGTCCTAGAACAAATCTATTTTCAAGACCTATAAGAATGATCAAAAAAATAAACCATGTATACATGAAACTCCACTACTTCAACGGTACAAGGTATTTGATAGTTTGTGCTAAAGATGACCTCTGAGAAAGAATTGACCTTAAACACTTTTGTACATATTCCAAGAAACCGCAAGAACTTAGCTTCCTAATCCTTACTTAGTAAGACCAGATTTAAATTGTATTTGTAGTTTATAAGTTTGGTTAACTAAGAAAAAAATCTATGTTGGAAAGAGGTTCCTTGGAAATGATTTTTTCAAGATGAATGTAATGACTGTGGTACCAACAAAATTTTAATCGATAAGGAAATAAATGAGTATTATTATTGTGTGTACATTCTTTACTTACATTTTTCAAGGAATGATAGATTTGAACATGATAATTTTGGTTCATCGAATCAGTTAGTAAGTGTCAGCTTTAATTAATGTAAACTTCAATTTTATAAGAAATGTGAAGTACATGTTGATGTAAAAATTAACCAGAACCTCATTTAAATTATATTATGGACTTCATCAGTATCTTTAGAGCTCATTAATAGCAACATATGTGACTTTGATTTTGTGCAAACTAGAGGTTGGAAAAAGTAATTCATGTCTTTTATTGAAGATTGTACAATTTTTAGTCATATAAGTTTTTTCGATGTAAGTTTGAGGGTTAGAAGCATTTAAGAAATATAAATTTGACTCTGAAAATCAACTAAGTAAAAATTATAGATAATCTTTGAACAAATGGGTGATGTGAACATATCTCCTCTTGAGGAGTTTTGCGTTGAAAATGGAATCATCTATCAAACCATGACTCCCTATTCGCTTTAACAAAATGGTATTATATAACACAAAATGCACACAATGAAGGAAATGATGAACTTAATATTTATTAATTAAGGTTTACCATAGAACTTGCGGGTAGAGTATTTTGTCACTACAAACCACATCCTAAACATTGTGCTACACAATTAGCTTATCATAATTACTTATGAATACTAGAAAGGAAAACTAAATTCATGAAATTATCATAAATGTGGGATGTCTGGAAAAGGTAGGAATCCCAACTCCCAAAGTGGTCAATATAGGACCAAAGATAATTTATTGTATTTTTATTGGATATGGTTACAATAGTGCATATTGGTTCTTGGTGCACAAGTCTTTTTTTTTATCATTAAATCAAACTTTTATTAATTAAAGCTCATACATTCAGTTTCATTACAAACTTTACTAAGAAAAGCTCAACTATTAACCACTCAGCCTACTTACTATTACAAAGAAAGCCCAATACGATAAAAAAAAAGAAGTACATTTAAAATATTACAAAATTTCAAGTAGAAAACTAAGGTCCAACTAGCTAAATGGACATTATCTTCTCCGTAAGGCCTTTTGCTTCTTTGCTTTTATAATTAATCCTTCCAAACTTCACATGGACTAGACTATATATTCTCTTCCAAATTTGATCTTCATTTAAACATTTTCCACCGTGGATTTTCTCGTTTCTTTCCCACCATATACAGTAAATATATGTGGTAATAAAAGTACCTCTTTATATCAATTAATTCATTGCTTGGTGAATTATTAAGAAAATTCACCAAATCCACCAAATCTGCAGGAATACTATTAATTTTGCATAGAAGAAGTAACTTTACTAGAATTATTTTAGTAAATGAACAAGCGATGAATAGGTGATTAGCATCTTCAATACTTGCACTACATAAGCAACATAATGAACTAACCTGTAGACCCCAACTTATTTGCCTGGCTTTAGTAGCTAATCTCTCTTGAAAACACAGCCAAGCTATAAAGGCACACTTCGTTACACAATTCTTAGTCCATACGACTTTCCACCATTCTAGTTCTTCATGTTTTTTCTTGATTCGCGCAAGAGTCTTTTTGAAAGAAAATCGATTTTTAGAACTCTCTTTCCACTCTATTATATCTTCCCCTTTTGTAAGAATAATATTACTAATGTGAGGTAGTAATTTTCCAACTTTAGGAGGAAGTCTCCATCTGTTACCCCCATAGAAGGCTGCAACTGTTTTATCATTATTGATGTCATCCTTACTTATCTCAATTTCAAGAATCTCTTGTGGACTTTTACCACTAAGCCATTTATCCCATAATAAGAAGGTATTGTTACCATTTTTAACATTATGCGAGATGAACTGATATGCTATATGTCTTGTCACGTTGATATTCACGTCAATACAATGATTTAATTTAGAAATGCATATTTTTTAAAGAAACGTTTCTGTACAAGACCACACAAGAATATGGTTTCTTAAAAATAACACAGTTCAATTCAAGAAGAGAAAGATCAAAGTTTGTTGCCAACCAAAGAGTAAGACCATGAGTCATTGCCAAACAAGGATGAAACAAGAAAAAGTAGAGGATGATAACCTTAACATCCTTTCGTCTTGACTTATTATCTTACATGATAGATAATGAACCACAACATTCAAATAGGACATGTCAAGTATTGATATCTTTTACTAGAAATAAGTAGTAAAAAAATATATAGATTCCATAAGGCAAAACCACACATGAGAAATTGTGGAACTCTCTCTCGGGAATAAAGTCCTAGAGTTAAAATTAATATTCACAAGAATATCGTCCATTTGAATAGTAATTTATGTATCTTTGATATAAAATCTAAAAAGTAATCAAATGGATTTATTACAAAGTTTAATTTGTATTTCTTTTTTGCACATTTTAAAACTGATAAAAGTAATGCACAAATTAAACGAAACAAATAATATTAAAATAATTCAATAACTAAAATAAATTCAAAATTTAATGCAAATAAAGTCAAGAAGACTCTAATATCAATTCAAAAATAATAAATACTTAGTCAACAAATATATTCGATCAAACACGCCAAAAGTCAGGGATCAAATAAACATTTTATATTTTCTTCGCGTACTTCTTCATCTGTGGACATCCTTATTTTATTATATTAATTATACACCTTTATGGTATATACCTTTGGCACGTCACTAAGATACCTTTCCACATAATCCAATATTAATTTATTTTCAATTTTAAATATCTTTGATTGGTTTTTGAAAAAGATAATATTAGTCAAAAGATTACTCAACGCATGTCTATAGTTATTAATTCTTTCATATTCTTGTATTTCTTTGTTTCTACTGTAGGTAACTAAATTTAGTTATATTAGGGGATTTATTGTAGATATTTTCATATTTGTCAAGCATTATGATTTTATCAACTACCTATTTGCATAAGAAGAATATTTAAGAGTGAGTTGATGCCAACACATATTTGAGTAGTTTCCTTTATGTGCTTGACTTACATCTAGGATTTACCCTAATAACAAATCAACCAAATAAACACAAGAAAAATTGTCCAAACCAACATCATATGATATTTTTCTTATTACCTAACACAAGGATTTACCTGACTTCTTTGAATTCAAGCAATAACTATTTTTATTTTGTCAATTCGGAACATTAGATAAACCTAGAAACCCTGCCAATCTAACCCTCGACGAATTGGATTGTGTAATTTACTTAGATATCTCTAAGTGATCATCAAATTAAATGTTAAAATCATTCATGGTAAATAAGAAAAATATATATTTGATCATATATATGTGAGTGTACATTATCATGATTAATTTCTTTATAAATTTATAAAATCTTTTAAAAGCATCAAAGCCTTCTTACTAGGTTTGGGTATATTGTCATTTGTGGAAAAATGCGTCACCAAAATTCAAAAACTAATAATGTTTATTTGAATGTGTCGTGAGGTGTTTAAGTTAGACTGTTATGCATGAATTGAGTAAAGTTCTAATTAGACAACTTTGTCATAAGACATGTCCATTTTTGACATTTTTCATTAGTTGCTTTTGTTTCCTATAACAAATACATATATTTAATGTTAAACATTCGGTTGACTCAAATACTAGTTAATTTGGCCAAACAAGTTTCCAATTATTCATTTTTATTTGTATCATATCTGTCGACTATAATACGAAGATAATAATTCCTAACAATGCCATCTAGAAGTCTTATAAAGATCATTTATGTTATTGACATATTCATGATATGACTCTGACTCAAATAGTTGGAGTTCTCATAATTTTGATATGTAAGTTTATTAGTTCCCTTGTTGGGAGGTGTCAATTAGATATTGTGATCATGTATGATGGAGACATCCATGCCTATGATTCCTAGAGAAATCTTGATTTGATTGTCCAATTTTGGGTATTATCTCAAATTATTTTCGGGATCATATTAAGTCTTCTCACTTACTAATGAACTGAATGTTGTATGAAAGGTTTTTCTAGTTACTTAATTTTTTTATAAGATGAATCAAAATCACTAAATTTAGTTTGTACATGCAAGTATATTAATTAAGTAGAAGAATTATAGAAAGTCAAAATGTTAAAGATCATATTAGTACATATGCAAATTTGTATATATTAAAAGAAACTTCATATTCTTTACTTGTTTGCACATAATATTAAAGATCATCATATTTGAAATTAAATATACTTCACATTTAAGTAATTAAATCGACACTAATTGAAAATAATAAATAACATAAAATATGACTTCAAAAATTTAATCATAATCTAATTAAAGGCGTTTGGAAACCATGGTAGTTATGGTGCGAAATCACGGAGGTGTTGATGTTTTTTATATTGAATAGAAATGAGATTCTTCAGGCGAGGCACTACTTTTACGTGACTTAGAGAGGTTTCTCCAGGGTTTCTCCATGGTTCGTATATAGGTTATGGGTCAGCCGATGCTTGTGGCTATGTTCTTCAGATTGGATTGGTGGATAGACATTGGGTGTTAGGTTTCTAGGTGTTAGTTTAGGTAGTGAGTGGTGTTTTGATTTCGTTCAAAGGTTTATTATTATGGTGGTGTATATTTAACAGTTAAGATTTGTTATGGTTTGGTGTATCGGGGTAGTTATGGATATTGACAAGAGCTAAGTGGTAGCCATGGGCCCATGGCTACAATCAGGCAAGGTGTGATTCAAATCTAGTAAATTACATTATATAGGGTTATTCGACGAAGTTTTTTCCTCTCTGATTTGATAGAAGAAAAATATGTTCTCATATTTTTTTAAATCAAGTGCTCAATGTTGTATATTGAGCATTCTTAATCAAAAAATTATGGGACTAAAAAAACTATAGTCGATATTTAGAAATATTTATTTAAAGAATTTTGTTAAGTAAAAAAACTAAACCTCCATGCTAAAATATAGGAGTACTCAATATGTTTGTTTTTTAGTATGCTCATTACGTCTTTCATTGGAAATATTGAAAGACATTACTAAAGGTGGCACCAACAGTGGCTCACAAGTGGAACTTGATAGTTATTTGGTTTATTCACTTTATTTATTCCCCTTAATAAGTATATTCAAAAACATTTATTGGAATTTATTGAAAAAACCATCTAAGGAGGATCCCTTGCTCCGAAATATTTTTCTAGGATGATTTAATGATATTCGAAATGCTCAAGAAAATTTGGGGAGTTAAGTAAGGGTTCTTTTCAAATGAGATTTTTAACAATAATATTATGCTTAATGAATTATAGGAAATACCCTCCAAGGGATGTTCCTTCAGTTGGAGGAATAATAGAAGTGATGATAGCCTCATCCATCAGAAACTTGATAGAGGCTTTTGTTCAGCTACTTGGCATAACTTATATTCTGATGCGTGGATTCATAACTACCCTTCCGTTGGTTCTGATTATTCCCCTATGGTCATGCATCTTTATGAACCCCCCTAAGGTCTAGACCCGCTTTTAAACTTGATTTGTGTTGTTGGATTTTGATTCCTCTTATGAGGTCATCGATGTTGTCTCCATAAATCCCGTAACTTTTCTAGGACTCCTGCTTCTAGGTCCCTTAAAGGTTATTGAGATGTAAGAATAATATCCTTATATGAAAAAGAACTAGTCTTATTAATAATGCTTCTATAATAAATACCCTTTCTAAGAAGCTAGCATACATTATGCAATTTAGCCCGGTGGCCGTCGTGGATCCTTGGAGGAACAGTTTTTCTAAATCTCCAAGGAGATTGGATATTACTGTCTCTTGAAAAGAAAGACTTTCCGTTCTCGCATTCATTGTCCTAAGCTTGGGGATAGGAATAAAAAATTCTTGCATCTGTCTTCTCATATGAGGCGTGCGTCAAATCAAATGACCTCCTTAATCACGGAGGATAACTCCTAGACTTCTTGCCAATCATAACTGAATGATCATATTCTAGGTTTTTTCAAAGAGTTGTCTATTGATACTGATACTAGGGCTATTTATTATTAGGAATATAGTTCCTCTTGTTAATCTTTAGGATAATGATATGCTTATGGCCCATATATTCCTTGATGAACTCAACAATGCTACATGGATGTTGGGTGCCTTTAAAGCTCCAAATCGTGATGGTTTTCATAGGGTGTTTGTTTTAAATTCTGGGAATTGCTCAAATACGATATCCTTGCTATTTTTTATGGGGTCCTTGCTGGTTCAATTTATTTGGGATGCATTAGTGATACCAATATTGTTCTTATTCCTAATTTTAATAATCTCCAATATATTAGACAATACATACCAATCTCTTGAACCAATTTTCTGTATAAAATCCTGTCTAAAGTGATGGTTCTGAGAATCTCTTCTATCATCTTTGCCATTATATTTTTTTTTGTTAATTTGCCTTTATTAAAGGTAGATTAATCCAAAATATTATCATTATTTTTCATGAAGTCAACCATAAGCTCAAACATCTTCGGAAGAACTCAAAGGATATCTACTTTATCATTAAAGCGAATATCCACAAAGCTTATGACATAGTTAGTTGGCCTTTTCTCTTCTCTATTCTCAAGATGTTGGGTTTTGAAGAAATCTGGATTAAATACTGAATGTGTCACTTCTGTGAAATTGAATGTGATGATTAATGGTCACATGGCAAACTCTTTTAAACCTTCTCGCGGACTTCGTCAAAGGGATGTATTTTCCCCTATTTGTTCACCATTGCATCCATTATTCTATCCCTTCTTATTGAAAAGGATTTTCAGAGTGGAGACACTAAAGACATTCAGTTTAGAAAACAAGGCCCTTTATTTGAGCATCTTCTTTTCGATTATGACTCCATCTTTTTTCTTAGGAATTCAGCTCTTGAAATTCATGCGTTTAAGGAGATCCTCTATACATCATTTTTTTCCTCGGGTCTTTCCCTTAATCTTAATAAATACTCTATATTTTTTAGCCCAAACTCGTCTCCCTCTATTAAATTGTTGATATCTGACGCATTTCGAAAGCCCATTACTAAGGACTTATTGTTATATCTAGTTTTGCATACAATGTGGGGAAATTCAAAAACAAAAGTCATGAATACTTTAATTTCTAATGTTGCAACCCAATGGTGGGCTCCAAGAAATCCATTTTATCGGCTGGGAAGGTTGTTCACATCTCTTCTATCATACATGCCTTTTCCACTTATTTCATGTCCTTGCATGCCTTACCTAAAGAGGTCATTATAAAGCTTAAGTACCTTACTTTTCACTTTCTCTGGGGTAATGAGGATGATCAAGGTAACCACTAGATAAACTCGAATAAAATTGCTTCTCCTAAATTTTCTGGTGGATTGGGTATCAAGGACATAGAAGCCTTCAACTTAGGTCTTTTTCGTTAAGCAGGCTTGGTCTATGACGAGTAACTCTGAATCCCTGGTCCATCAGGTTTTGAAGGTTATCTATTTCCCTTAAGTGGAGTTTTTAGATACTGCAAGTGTTAAGGGGGCTTCCTAGATTTGGAATACTATTCACAAAGGTTGCTTCTTTCTCAAAAATAATTTTATTAAACCTATGTGATGGGCATTATAACTTGATTTGGGAGGACAACTAGTCTAGAACAATTATTAAGAAACCTCTTAATTATAGTGAGTATCCCTCCTTTCCTAAGTATGTGGCTGATCTTATCCATGATCCCACTAAAACCTGGAAAGAAGATATGGTTCTTGATCTTTTTCCTTTTGATATTGCTTCCGAAATTCTAAAACATAATATTCTGTGGACTCCTCAATATCATTCTTTTATTTGTATATACACTAAGGATATAATTTATTCCTGTAAATCTAGCTACTCCTTTGTTGTAATTCCCCTTCCGAATCCTTCCTCACACCCATGCCCCTCAGATTTTTCCAACAATGATATCCTTAAGTTTAGTCGGTCTTCAAACACACCTCCTAAATCTTAATTCTTTCTTTGCACATTCTTTTGAATGCGCTTTCCACTGAATAAAATAGGTACATAAGACAATGTTCAAGCATTGACCTATGTCACATCTGCCTCAAAGATGAAGAAACTGCTAAAGACTTGTTCCCCGGGTGTGAGTGGACAAAAAAATTCTGATGTACATCCTATGCTGTAGATCTCAGTTTCACAGCCTAGGCGGTCGACCGGGGCCTAGCGCCTAGGAGGGATTATACGGGGCCTAGGCGGAATTATACGGTTTTGAATCCCGCTGTGTAATTTTGTATATTTAGTAATATATATAGTAATTATAGTAATTTTGTCCATTTAAGTCATAAAATTCATTTAATAACACTATAATAAATATAAAAATACTTAATATTGACTTATAATATCAATTAAAGAATTCTCGAGAATAAGAAAAATAACAAGACGGTCTATGCTAGCATGTTTTGCAATTAATTCGGCGCCTAGGCGGCCATTTTTTGCCATTAATCGGTGCCTAGACGGGCTAGGCGCCTATTATTCGGTGACTAAGGCGCTAGGCAAAAACGCCTAGTGTTTCAACTAGGCGGGGGAGTTGACGCCTAAGCGGCGCCTAGGCGCGCCTAGGCGGGGAGATCTACAACATAGTGTATATCTCCAATTCAATGTCATATTGTTTTTTTCTTTAACTTTTGTATAAAGAGTAGGATTGATTCTGTGTTAGATGGAGGAAATAGTTTGAAAGAGAAAAATAGGCTTTTGATTATTATTATCCTTTGTTTTTGGGTTATTTGGCTAACCAGGATTAAGTTTATTTTTCATGACAGCCCTAATAATTATGATTCTTGCTTCACTTTCATTGATATTTTCTACATGAAAGTTTATTATAGTGTTGAATAAGGCCGGGTTTCTCTCCATGTGGTCTTTGAGGCTCGTTAGAGCTCTTGGTTATCTGTTATGCTAGTTGGTCTCCACCCTCAACAGTGTTTCAAGATGAATGTTGATGCGTCATTTAAGTTTGGAAAAACCACTACAGCAACAATGAGAAATGATATGTGACCGGAATGGTAAGGTAATCTTTGGCTTTGCCATGGATATCTATCCATCCTCCAATTTTGAAGTTGAAGCTAAAGAATTAAGGAATTCCATCCAATTTTCCATAGACAAAGCTGCTAATGCACCAGAAATTGAGACTAATGTCGAATCCGTTCTTAAAGTTGTATATTCTTCGAGCACGAATTGTCCTTGGAAGGACAGGACTATCCTTGACTATATTAAAAATATGGCTAAAGCCCACAATGATCTTCAAATTTTTGGTATTAGAAGGACAGCTAACAAGGTCGTTGATTGGCTCACTAAGGATTTTTCAAACTCTATTTTACCTCCATCTTGGTTATGTAATATTCCTTTTGATTTGACCAAATTAATTTGTAATAAATTTGTTGGTTTTGGAGCGACAGGGGTGGGTTAATCCCCTTCGCCTTTATCTTTAATATATAAGTCCCTTTGTTTAAAAAACGAATCTTCCTTAGATGCATCTTCTAGGACCCTTTGGTGTTAATTTGATTAAGGATAGTGGGAAGTAGGACTTAGGTCCTAGCTTGATCACCTTTCCTCACCAATTTATTATACCTGATATTAAAAGGGATAGCTCTAACTTCTCTTGTTTGATCTTGAACAACAACATTCATAACTTGGAAATTTTAAGGCACAAAATTACAATACATCGCCATGTTTAAAGCTTTTGGATAAATCTTGTGTTGATGGTATCAAACTTTTTGGATCCCATGCATCGTTCTTTTAGATATAATTATAATTTTAAAGATATGGGAGTGATGAGAGTTGGATTTGACCCCAAATGGTACCACCCCCTCTTTTTAATTGGTATAAATTAATTTTTATGTGGCGTGAAATATTACTAATAGAATAACAGTTATAGGTTGAATTGTTAGGAATATAGGTAGACTTATGATCGATGTTAAACTTTATAGGTTTAGCGTGTGGTCGTACGTGGAATAGAATACCTTTGGTGTAACATGTACATTTAAAATAGATGCTTTATCCGATAGTTACTATCACTATATAGAATCATTACAATAACATTGTCCTATCTATTACGAATGTGAGCTTTACAAACCATAGAAGATTGTGTAATAGTTTATTAGAAATTAAATAGTATAAATATATGTGTAATATATTTCCTATAGTTTCTAGAAAGAAAAATAATGTAGTTGATTAGGTGAAAAAACATAAGGTATCATTACTACACGCGCATTCTGGAGCGACGAGCTTTTTAGCGAAGATAAAATTATCATCGCTAGTAGTCTACTAGGGATGTAAACAAGCCGAGCCGAGCCTAATAATAAATGTACATTCTTGTTTGTTTAATTTCTCGAGTCGAGCCGAGCCGAGCTCAAATTTAAGCGAGCCAAACCCGAGCTTCTAATGATTCAAATCAAAAATGTTAGAACTTGTTTGTTTTTCTTATAGAACAATATTATTTAGAGTCGAGCATGAGTTTTTCATGAACAATTATGGTAGGATCGGGACATTCATTATAGGTTGGCATTTGATGGAGTGTGGGGTATTAAATATGAAACATAATATTAATGGAAAAATAAATTTATAAAGAAATTAAAAATATTTAATTTGATATTGAAGGTTTACTAATATATTTATAAGTAGATAATATATTGAATTACAAATTAAAGTTTTAAACGAGCTCACGAGTTGAGCTCGAGCAGTCTCGTTTACTTATCAAGTTTAAAATGGAGCTTGAGCTTGTTTTTATTCGAGCCGATCTCGAACGACCTTTTTTCCGAGCTGATCTCGAACGATCTCGAACACCCAAAACATATTTTCATCCACTTTCTCTCAAAACTCTAACTACTTGTTGCTCTAATCTTAATCACTTGTTTCTCCACTTCATCTTTAACTATTCCCGGGTCCATATTTAACGTAGGGCATTCCCAATCTTCAATTTCTCCAACCAAAACTAGGTATTTCCCTACAATTCAAACTATTTAAAATTTAACTTATCTAATTATAATTGTGTATTACTTGTTATTTGATTTGATTAGGTTAATTAACACTTGATTTATGATTGTCTATTTTATTTGTATGTTGTAAAATATGCATATGTTTATTTATTTTCATTTATATTTTTGTAGTTGTTTAGTTATATCAAATTGTTATTAAAATATGGTTTCAGGTATTGATAAGAATTGGATTACAACGGATAATTATGTTATGGAGGATAATATTGATGGTTTAGAATAATTTATCCATTTTGTTGAAAAAAAAAGATGGTTTTAATGGTTCTATGTTTTTCCAATGTAATCAATATTCGAATGATAGTTGACATCTCACACAAAAAGTTAGGGCTCAACTTCTACAGTTCGAGTTTATGTCCACGTATGAGGTTTGGACAAAACATGGCGAAAATTTAGAATTCACAAGGAAATTCAAGAGAAAAATTTAGACAATGAAATATACAATGTCTATGATGATTTAAGACCCACGTACGATGTTGGTGGTCATTCGGGTGATAACGATATGAGAGACGTGCATCAAACAAGCCATGGTAGTTTCAAATCTTTGTTCAATGATTCTAAGACCGAATTATACCGTGGATCTACAGTGATAAGTTCCTTGAATATCATTGTCAAGCTATTGCACATAAAGGTGGAGAACAAATGGATTAACACATCATTCACCGAGATCTTGGAGTTGGTGGTTCGTATTTTTCTCAAACCTCATTATTTGCCTGAGTCTTACGAGGAATACAACAAGAAGTTAAAAAGTATGGGTATGGGGTACAGAATAATTGATGTTTTCTTGAATGATAGTGACTTTTATCACAAGGAGAATGAATACCAAAGGAAGTCTCCAGTATGTAGTGAATCTACATGGGATCCGAAGAAGGTAAGAAAGTACCGCATACAAATTTCTTTTATATTCCTATTGTGGACGTTGAAGCGATTAAATGCTTCGAAGCACACTGCCAAAGACATGGTCTGGCACCATACACCAATCCAGATGTGTTACGCCACATGGTTTCATGCTTACGAGTACGCAAAACTCTATAAAGAGAAAATCAAGAAGTGACACGATAAAAAAAAATTGTGAGTTTAGTTTAAAGTAGGATAACATGATATAAAAACAACTCCAAATACTTGAACTATCCTGGAAAGTTGAGATCAAGTTGGTCGAGTTCGTTCATTTTTGCCAAGGTCACACCTCATGGAGATATTGAGGTATTACATCTAACCAATCACCAAACCTTTTCGGTAAACATAATCAGTTGAAGATTTATCATATAGGTGATCATGAGAAGAACTAAGAGTTGGAGTATTACCTAGATGCACCATAAACGGGAGGTATTATATCAAACCATGAACAAAGTTAAATCAAAATGTTAGTGGGAGACTGATGTTACTTCTTTTGTTATAGATTAATATTATCATGAGATATTTTTTTTGTGTGTTTATTGGACCCAAGTGAGGGATTATTTTCTAATATTCAACATATATTGAATTCTTATCTTATTTTTTACATGTTGCTACTTTTAGAGCTTTCGTACCTTAATTGTGTGTTTAGTGTGTAGATTTTGGATACATGGTTAACATTACACACCAAGATGATGAGGAAAAGTCAATAACTTGAGTCCAAACCCAATCCAAGGCGTTGAAAGAGTAAATTGTCGCTTTGTTAAAGTTAGAGCATTTACCATAAAAATCTTTTTGTCGCTTGATTCAATCACATCGATTAATTGGTCAGATTTTGGACAAAATTACCTTTTATTTGGATAGATATTGGAGTAAGTGGTGCGTGAAAAGTGATAGATGTTATTTCCGAGTTAATATGAAGAAAATTATGCTAATATTTCCAGAGTGGCTCGAACCAGTCAAACAATAAAGAAAAACGGGTTAGGGTTATTTTTACCTACCCAAGTAGGCCCAGGTGGACCCAAAATGTTTTATATCAGCTATATAATAATTTTAGAAGCTAAAAAATTCAGCCAAAATATGTTGGAGAAGAAAATAAAGGCTAAAACAAGAAAAGAAGAAGAGGAGAAGGGTCTCTACACCCAATTCCACAATTATTCTTCATCCGAACTTCGTTTGTCATCTCTCTTTAGAGTAATTTTATTGAATTATGTATTTTAAAATGATTCTTGCATTATTATTTAGTAGTTTGTCTTAATTGAGAAGGAACAAGACCAACATTTGCCTGAGGATTTCTTATGTATGAACCTGATTTGATTTAATTTGATGCATTTGGATTTTAGGATTATATTATTTAGATAAATTGACTTTATTTCCATTGACTATATGATTGTTATTGTTGTATATTAGTACCTTGGTCAAGTATTAGGTAGTATTAGTAATTGGACTAGCGCCTGGGTGGGGGGGGCAGATTACATACATACTATATAGGCGTTTGGTGTGTGTTAGTAGTCGGGAGGTCTTGAATAGCCAAGTAGTCAATAGGGTTTGAACCAAACACGCCTGAAAGTATTGTAAGCTAACTTTCGAAAGGTCTCTAATATCGTAGGATAACTTCTTATTTACCTGGGAGGGATTGGGAAGAGTTTAGATTCCTGAGTAATGTGAATGACCAATTTTCCCTTATATCTACAATCACCGAATTAGTTAAGTTGGAATATTATAGCAAGGATCAAACATTCTTCTATCATATTCAAACCTTCAGATAGTTATTTACATGTCCTCTTCAATTCTTAATTATAATTCATCTTTATTTGCAACACTTTAGTTTAATTATTAAAAACCCAAACAATCATTTTTTACTTTTATTGTCACTTTCTTTGCAAAACTCGCAACCATACTCAGAAACACATCAATTGTAACTTTGATAGTCCATGTGGAGACGATAATCCTTCATATTTATCAGTTTATTACTTGTCAACGGGCCGTGCAATTGTGGGTAAGATCTTACCTTAGCTTTGATTTATTGGAAGGCTTTAGGGATAATGTTGAACAACAATATCTTATACTCTTCATTATATATTTTAAATTTAGTGTACATTAATGTTAGTTGTTGAAGAATTTATTAGTGTATACTATGCATAATGAGAAGATTAGTGGAGTTGTTTTTGATGCACATGTAACTAGGGAGGAGTTAAGGGTAAAATTGGAGGTTACAAGAAAAACTGAGATGCATATGTCGTTATACCATACTGATTCCAACTAAGATAGATTTATGGTCCGTTTAAACCTCATGTCCAGTATTTTTTAGGAGAATTCTAGTGGTATACTAGAAAACCTCATAGTGTACCACAACCAATTGACTTGTTTCGACTTTTCATTTGGCGTATACAAATACATTCATCCCCTTAAGCTGATGAGTCGGAAATGTTTTTGAAGATTAGTGCGGTATACGTACCATCTGCCGGTATACCGTAGGTATGCAGAGTTGTGATAGAATATTTACCTGGCTGACAGACACATTTGTACGTCCGTTCCATAACCTAGAACCTTTTTGTAATGATCGTGTGGTATACCACATGAATATGTGGTATGAATGGTGTCGCCTAGGGCGTGATAAAATAATAGATAAAATAAACGCATATAAACACCCTAGGCTAGCACGGTTTCGCAAGTATACATGACGTATGCAAGTTTTAATGATAAATAGAATTCGTTCCCCAGAGACTACGAAAATTAGGAAGAACTTATGCAAATTATCAAATGCAAGTATTAAAAGCTAGAACAGATATTACGTAGAAAAATAAATGAAAAGAAAATTTTGTTTGATTTTAAGAACCAGAAAATTAAACTACTAAATTAAAAGACAGAAAATTAAATAAGCAAAGAACAATTAGTATGGGAGTTTAGCTCGAGATATTAGCAAGTAATCCCCACTAGTCTTGGTTATTCTATCATGTAAGGGTTACTCATGTAATATGCAATAATCAGGATTCTTTTCTTAGACCTTAAGAGTGACTAAGGGGGCTACTGCCCAACCACAAGGCAGTCTAAACTTAGGGTTATCAAGCGTCGCCAAGGCCCTAAGCAATACAATTCCTTCAATATGTGATATGGTGATTAAAACATACCCTAATGATTATCTAGTTAGAATCGGTGTTGGCAGGACCAATACCGGACACTAGACATTATGTGGTGTTTCAATAATTAGACACCCCTTCTGGGCGACCATCTAACTACTATTAAGGTAATCCTATACTCGTGCACTAGCAAGGAATCCAGTCAATAGATCAAAACACATAAACAGATAATAAAACATGAATTCAAATTGAATACGATAGTATCCCAAATTAGATAGAAAGACAAGGGTTCATACATATATGATAAATCTCAAGATAAAATTATTTAGTTCATACTAAGGAAAGAAAATAAAGAAATTACAAATTTAAAGGTTGAAGAAGACATAATATGATGTTCACTCCTTCCAAACTTCTCTTCTTCTGTTGTAAGCTTCCTTTTGGCTTAAGGTTTGCCAAGGATGTGTTTCTTCTGATAAGATGGTGTATCTATAGGGTATAGGAAACCCTAAAACGTTTTCTGGTAGTGGAAGACAAGTAATTAGACTTCTAGCCCAACTCGAATTCGTAACCCTAAAATATAGAAAAGGTAAGATTATTGTGTTGTTCTGTTTTGGTCGTAACTCCGTCAATACTTTTCCGTTTGATGCGTTCCAATAGTCGAAACCACTCGTATCCAAAATATCTATAACTTTGGTTTAGACCATTCTTCCAAAGTCCTAGCCAATCTTGAGTTATGATCACTTTTATGATCGTAACTGATGGAATTCAGATTTATTTGGCAACATTATCTTTTCCTTTTTCATATTTCCTTCCTTAATCTCCAATTTCCATGCATATCTTATTTCCTTAATCTCTTAGAATTGATTTGGTATCTTTGTCTCTAATTAATTCATATCTATATCTTTAATGTTTCACACTAAATAAACAAATTAAACCCAATATGCTCTAAAAATAATAAATAATTAAATCAAGACAAGAAATAGGAAAATGCACTAAATCGTAGGAAAATCGACCTATAACCTAATAATACACCTAAAATGATGTCTCCAACTAAGATTAAATAATCACAAATGGGGAGACATTAATGACGCATGTGAATCGGTGATTGAATCCATCACCGGGTCAAGCCTGGTGAATAAACCGGTAAAATGAGAAAGGTAAAAGACTGAACTAGCAAGCTTCACTATATCTTATCCGTATTCGGAATACCAGACTTAACAAACAAAAAAGGTAATGATGAGAATTTCTTCCTCATTCACTACTACACAACTTGAATCTTCTTCCCCCAATCCTCTATTGAAACCCACCTCAAAGGTTCATCCCTCGCTCAAATCAACCATCATAAAACATCGTTTCCATCCTGAAGTCTCCCAAACAATCAATGAATTCCCACAAATTCTTCAAAATTTTCTTATATTTTCCCTCATCTTACTCATCAACCACTTTAAATTCCACCATACCCAAAAATCACCCCAACACTAAACCCATCTCCAGAAAAATAATATTAATCTATTTTTTTAAGCCCTACACTTCCAAATTCACAATTCTTGTAGTTTTTAAGATTGAGACTTTTAAAAGAGACTTCCACGAATTCAATTCCATCACTATCTGAAAAGTATTATCCATTAAGCACAACTAAAACTCCAATTTTTCCTTCCTTCAAAATATGGAAAAATATGATATATTTAGCTTAAAGTTATTGGAGAATTGGTATATATCTAGTGTTAATCGATCCTCGTAAATAAGTTAGACTTTAAGCTCGAGATTTGGTTAATTTTCAGTTAGGGGTATGTCGTATTTTCAAGCGTTGTTCCCTCGAGTTTTCAATATTTGGTTGAGATGACTATGAGAATGAAGGTTCGCGCTAGTGTAAAGGACAAGGGTAAAGGGAAAGAAAAATAAGTGCATACACATCTTAAGAAGCAGAAAAGGAAGAATCTGAGTACGACTTTGAGTGAGAGACCACGGTCTAGTGGAGTTGTGATTGAGAGACCCACACCTTGTGAAGTTATGATAGCGTATCCTAGGCCTCGTGAGGTGGTGATAAAAGAATGTCCATTGAATCACACTGGTAGGAAGAGGAAAACATGGTCAAGTTACTAATCGCGTCTCTGAACTTAAGTTCATAGTTCAAGTTTTGGCAGGGAAAAGAGATGCCTAATGACAGTCTCAAAGAAGAACATAAATATATTATGGAAATTTGTGACGAAAATAGTTAGAAGAGACTCCTTGATCGACCACTTCTTAATCCTAAGAGGATTGTGGAAAAGTTCTACGTGGAATATTCATGTCGAAACCCAATGGAACTATCGATTATAGTGACATATAAGTCGATACCATTTTCGATTAAATATATCCGCTCTACTTTTAACGTCAAAGAAGTAGTGGGTCCATGAAAGTACCATGAGAAAATAAAATATGAGGAACTTCAACTAGGAGTTTTTTTTATATTAATGTCGTAATTGAAGTTTGGAAACCAATACCAAGGGAGAAGTAAACCAAAGGGTTGATATGAAAAGAAGGCTTGCAAGTGAGTGCATGAGTGTGGGTCTATTTATCGCACCGGCTATAACCAGGAAGATGCATACATCAGAGAACCTTTTTACATGAGGGGATATTTATAAAGTGCATACATTCCGGAGAAGAGATAGTTGGTGCATACTCGATATACAAAATGATGATGATAGTTACAGGAACACTGACTAAGTAAAGAAACCCAAAATACCCATGCATTATCTCGACTCGATGCTTAAACAAGGGGGTGTGTCTCACTGAGTAAGATAAGATGACAACATCATAAAGAACTAGTTTTTGTGACCCAAAGGTCAACCAAATGATTAGAGACATAGAGGCACAATGATTGACCTTGATAGAGCTTATAATGGTGGAAAGACAGGTGATTTTGACAGATACCACGAGTTTAATCCCATTTGAGGTTGTACATGCACATAGAGGTATGTGTATCGTTAGTATATACGATTTTATGGAGTGGGTGAGTAGAATAACAGTTGATTAGGCTCGTATGATGGGATATTTGGACAGTTTGAGACAACCCAAACTGATTTTATAGAAGATATAATGCATATCAAGACGGATGCTGCACAAATGAAGGTGCACTGGCCCATATTATTATGCTTCTTGATCAAATTCAATTCGTGGATGTGGGTCACTCACATGATCCTACCTTGAGAGAAGAGCACGAGAGCCCATGAAATCGATCCTCAAGATATTTTTTCAATCCTGTCTAGTTATCACTTTTGTGTTGTGTACTATGTGTTTAGGTGTATATTTATAAGTTTTATTGCTCTATGAATATTTTCAAGTCATGGGAGAACTACTCAACTTTGACTTGGGGGTGGGATACTCGTTGTGCTCATCAATATTTATGTGTTTAAATGCGCTTTACAAAAATGAAAAAAATTATGATATTAAAAATGAAAAAAAATTAGTTTTTGAAACATGTGTAAACTAGTTAATATTCTTTGAAATCTTTTGAAAACGAGTTGATGATATTAATTAGGTACTTCCTTATTTAATTGTCCATATTTGTACTAAACTACATGTATGAGATCATGTTAATTTGGAAAGAATTAGTACTGAAAAATTCATATAATGGCCTAGAAATTTAGCGAAACCTGAGTAGGTGAGTAGAAAATGAGATCCACCCTAATTTAAAACCTACTTCATTTACAAATTTGATGGAAACGAGTTAATGATATCACATGACTAGGAAAATGATAAGACAGTTCTCTGTTAGTCACTTTTTCCCTTTAGCTTTATGATCATATAACATTATTTATCACTATTATCCTCAAAGCCCGAAGTTGTTTTTCTGTTAGCCTTAATTATGAGATGATACCCCAATGGAGGAATTTACCATATGTTCTGCTTTTGCATAACAATTTCTTGCGACTATTTGACTTGAATTTAGTTTGGGATGGTGGGTGTTCCTGGTTCTAGGATACATTTAGGTGGGTGTTATACTTGTATAGTGCTATATATTGATGCACATTGTTGTCATTGTTGCTGGGTTTCAAGATGAAAATAGATTCAGAAATTAAACAAGAGAAAAATAGAATGAAAAGAGTTCAACATGAATTCTTACATCAAAACAACATTCACGTTTTACTTAAAATATGAAAGAATAAAAGTGGAAATAAAAGAATCCAACAAGTGAATATTTGGAAACGTAAAAAAGGTATTGATTTTTGGGGATTTAAGTAATTCTTCGGGCATAAACTCAAGTTTTTAGGTTGTTAGTTATTTGGCTCGTAAGGAGAGATCCAAAAGCTCACTCACTATTATCTAACTTATTTCATTCGTACCCTAAACCAACGCTATAACCGAAAAGACCTTATGATTCTCAGTTACGTGATTGAAAATAATGAGTAGAATTGAAGTGAGTAAGTAGGCCATCATTTGTTGTGAAAGGATCTAGAATCACCCTATAACTGCCACTACAAACTAAGTATTTTAGTCTTTCTTTTTGCACTGCAAAGTTAATCATTAGAAGTTTAACATATTGATTATGTCTATGAATAGTACATATTGTGGATTCATTATTTAGCAGGGCTTTATGATACTTCTCGTACAATATTTTTTTGGGATAACACATTTTCGACCTTATAGAATATTGTTTTTGGGACTCCCGTTTGTGCTATTTTATAGGGACAACAAAACTTTGAGTTGGGGGGCGTGATGTCTCTCCTTTTGTGATAAATGGAGATAGATGAGACATCTTTAGGTGGATTTTTTATTGTTAATGTGAGATGACCCTTTATTTGATATATTTTGAATTGATAGCTAGTTTCAGATATAAATGTGTACTTAGAGAAATTTGAGATGATTTATGTGCTAAGCATGCGGGTCCTATGAATATGATCTAAACGAGAGCCATAAATGGATCTAGGAAGTAAAAAAGCCAATAATACTGCCAAATTTTAAGGTAAAATTAATAGCAACCCTTAATTTGTCGCATGAATGTTAAGGTAAAATTAGAGTCCCGATCAACAATTAACGTCTTCTTTTCTCCTTAAACTGTAAGTAAATCTAACTCATAATTAGTGGTGATTACAGGTATCTCGAGATATGACATATCCACAGTATGTTCACACCTTTAATTTATTTTCTTTAATTGATCATTAATTCTTTAATTTATAATTCTAGTTGTATAATTAATCAAAAAAACTATATAATTATTTTTAAAATTATAGTTTTGTCAAGGATAGCTAGATTATATTAAGATTATGCATGAACTTCGTATTTCTGTTAACAATATAATTCTTATATATTTTTACTACTTGTTTTAACTTTTACACTTGCAAATTATCATTCTTCAAGTGTTGATTTTATATCACACCTCGGAGGATAATATACCGTTCAAACGGAACCACTCAAACAATTTAGCAACCCTTCAAAATTATTCCCTATAAAAAACGAATTTATTAAATTGTTGAACTAGTTTAATATGCTAATACATGTATTACAAATATTTTTAAAGTTGTTTGTATATGTAACTGATTGTCATTAGACCATTCTTATACAATATTTATGAATAATAATTATTGTTATTTAAATCCAATAAATACTTGGATCCATCTTAAATAAATGATTAGTTATTAAGGTTACTACATATGATCAATTTCTAAAATTTCAAACTTATTCTCTAATGTTATATATCATATTTCTTTTGAGAATAATACATTAGGTAAATTATATATGTCTATAGTTTATAAACTTAGTCTTTCCTAATTAAGATTTTTCATAGAGTACCTTCATTGATTGATAAGGGAAATAATTTAATTAGTCTTATATACCATATATCACACTTAGTTTAGAAAAAAGGTGAAAACCCCTTAAGATTTTTAGAGTAAAAATACCCCGTATGGTTTTCCAACACTTAACACCTATCTATAATTTGTGACAAGAACTCATGTCAATTGTGACATGAGCCTTAGTAATGTTGTATCAGACAAAACAAGTTATCACAAGTTGTAAATCATAGAGGAGTATATATTTTGTTAAACCATATATAGGTTTTGAGCTTTTGTCATACCATGGGTGTGTTGTGTATTTAACACCTATTGATTACAATTACTATGATATAATAGTAGATGATATACTTTTTCCTTTTAATAGTGTGTTATATATTTTGTATCAAAGTAATATCCTAGAAATTAAAAGGCCGTAGTTGAAAATATAATTTAGCTTAGGGGAGAATATAATAAAGATCTAATGGGTAGAATTTTTTGTTAAATCCGACTCTTCCAATTTTTTCTAGTAGATAAATTTCAATATTTTAATCTAACTTATGAGGAATAAATATATATTGTGTTTATTAATAATTATTTTTTTCAATATTTAGCACTACAAATTTTAATACTTACTATAGAACAATTTGGGTTACATATTGTTGATAGGGATGGCAACAACTCACGTTTTTGTAAAAATATCAAAAAAGCTTAACCATAATCGTTTGTTTTATTAAGAACCATAATCGTTTATTTTATTAAGAACCATAATCTAATGGTTTTAACCATTAGTTACACTTTTCAAAACTATAACCATATTAGCCGGTTTCAGTTTTTTAACGATACTGCAGTTTTTAACCATAACAAAATGATAATTTTATAAATTTCTTAATTTTCATAAATGAAAACCACACATACAAGAAAACTCTCAAAGCTATATAAAATATGTGTTGGTCATTGAATATATTGCGTACTTAATATTTCGTTAGTTAAATGTAGTATTTATTTTATTTTAGAATTATAATATATCTAATTTACCTATATTATTATAAAACTTGAAAATATATATGATAAAAAACAGTTTTTGGTTATTCGGTTTTATTTTTATCTATTACCATAATCTAACGGTATTAAAAATCGGTTAAACTTTTCAAAACCATAACCTAATGGCGCAGTTATACAATTGGATTTTTAATCGGTTTGGTATTTAGCAGGTTCGGTTTTTAACGGTAACCATAACCATTGTCATCCTTAATTGTGGATAGTGTCAATTGAAATCATGATGTCCTATATTTTAATCAGTCCATTATTTATTTCCTAAATAAGTAAAAATAAATATTAAACAAAAGTATAACAAGTGACAACTCTACAAATAAAATGTAGAACACTAAAAAGGTAAACAAGCGTGTGAGAAATTCATAGAAAAACCTTAAATTATGCTATATGCATATGTTATAAATGACTAGACTTAATTTAATATATACATATTGTAATATAAACATATTAAATTTAAATAACACAAATACAGACCTAAACTTCTTTGTGTAATAATTTGTCACTTATTTTTTAATATATATTTATCATAACAAATTAAAAAAGATTTAAGTACTTTATTTTCTTAACATATATATACGCACATATATATGTATGTATGTGTGTGTATGTATGTATGTATGTATGTATATTCAAGATTATAATATTAAATTTTGTTATAAGTTGTTGCGTTAGGTTCGCGCTAAAATTAATAAAAGTGATATTTAATCCTTATATGATAATTGAAATCTTTTTTATCCTTTTAAACAAATATACATGTTAAAGTGTTAAGATAAATAAATATGAATCAGGAGGTTAAAATCTATATAGTATGACAAATGTCATAATACAAGCAATAGTCATACAACCATAGTGGTGTGGCCTAAGGTGTGATAAAAAGATGTATAACATAAGTGCAAATAAACACCCTAAGCTAACACGGTTCTGCAAGTATACAGATCGTATGCAAGATTTAATGAATAAGTAAGATTCGTTCCTCAGGGACTACGAAGGTTAAGAAGAACTTATGCAAATTATTCAGGTGCAAATATTTAAGATAGAAAAGATAATACGCTAGTAGGAAGAAGAGATAGACAAATATTTATTTGGTTTTTGAATAATAATAAAATTAAACTAATAAACTAAAGACATAAACTAAACAAAAGAAGAGAAAAGAAGATAGTATGAAAGTTAGCTTGAGTAAATAGCATGCAATCCACACTAGTTTTGCCGTTCTAAACATGTAAGGGTAAATTTTGTAGTATTTCCCTAATTGGTCCCAATTTGCTATCGGTAGTTTAAAATAGGATTTACCTGTGTCAATAAGGCTTCCTAAGCAAACTTTTCCTGTAATTGGTAAATAGTCACAAGAACTAAACCATAGTAATTATCTAGCTAGGTTGTGTTGTCAGATCAGACCTAATACTAGATGTTATGTGCTAAACATGCAATTAAACACCGTTGTCAATGGTGACCTAATTACTAGATGGTAATTCTATATGGTGGCCATCCATAAGAACACATAATATAAATCCAAACACATAAACAGAGAATAAATACTATAATTCAATTTAAAACATTAAGTTCCCAAATTAGATAGATGTCAACTCAAAACTAGGGTTCATACATATATGCTAAACACTCAAACTAATAGAAATTAATTCATACTAAGAAAAGAAGAGAAAAGAATTACAGAATAAGAGGTTGAAGAAGACATATGTTGTTCTGCTCCTTCCAGACTTCGTCTCTTGTGTTGCAGCTTCCTCTTGGCCTTAAGGTCTGGCCAAGGATGATTTTAGAGTGTTAAGAGGTTGTATTTATAGGATATAGGAAGACCTAATTCGTTTTCTTGAAGGAGAAGGAAAGTAATGGACTCCTAGTCCAACTCAAATTCGTAAGGAAATAAAGATAAACACTGCTGGACCGTTTGAGCATATCTTCTTCGTTATTGGTCGGTTTGAGCTCCATAAGATACCAAAAGAATCGCAGCAGAATTATCTTGACCCCATAGAAGGAAATTACCAAAATCAGCCTATTTCTTAGGTAAAAACGCATATCTTTAGACGTGTATGCAGAATCCCAGATTTATGCAGCTTTTCCTTTTCCATCTTTTTAGCTTTTGTTTCCTTATCTCCAATTACCATGCAAATCTCTTTCCATATCTTGTAGTCTTTGACTTGGACTCTAATTAATCTTCATAATTATCTTTAACGCTTCACACTAAATAAACAATTAAACCCAATATGCTCTACAAATATTATGTTACTAAATCAAGACTCAAAATAGGAAAGTGCACTAAATTAAGCTAAGATCGACCTATAAACTAATAAATAAGCCTAAAATGATGTCTCTAAAGTATATTATATTATCACAAATGAGGAGACATCATGACCCCCAACTCAAAGTTGTATCGTCCCGATACAATAAAAGTAAAGAACAGTAGGGTAGTCAAGAAGAAGAAGTAGGAGGAGAATAAGAACAGAATATAATGAATGATCCTAGAGCAAAAAATCTAAAAAGTCTCATGTAGTAATGCTCAAGAAATAATGCACAAATATGCTTAATATACATGTAATCAACAATCCATAAATTAAGGTTAAGATTAATTTCGCAATGGCAGAAGGAGAGGATAATAACTTAGTTCATGTTAATGGCTATAGGTTATTCATAGGTCCCAAATACAGCATCCAATGGTCCACTTACCTACTACTAATAACTCAATTGTTTCTCCATCTAGTAGTTAGAATTCTAAGGTCTTGGGTTATACTTTGGCTTAGGGACGGTATGATATATTTGGATATTGAAAAGTGAGCTTGTGGCTCTCTCCTCACTAGCCATCAACGAATCGCCCTAGAGCTTGAGTTTTTACTCGAAGATGTTCTCACTCAACCCAATTTATTGATGCTTTTGATTTGCATCCCCAATAAATCCCAATTAAAACGTTTGATGATGATATACAATTCCACTTTGCCGGTCCGAATATATATCTTTATTCAAATCAATTTTTTTTCTTTTGTATAGCTATGATTCTCTTTTTGATGTTCGAGATATCACACTATTTCTTTCATATATATATATTCTTTTTATGCCCTTGTTGGCAAATTTAGCTCGTAGCTTCTTTTCCGTTCACTATTACCCCGGCAAAGGGTTACATTAAATACTTTTCATCATCAATAAAATCACAATTACAATTCCAAATCCCAAAGTTCCCTAATAATGAAACCCACCACCCCAAATTCAAGCTCTAAAACGAGTTTGTCTCAGGTTTTGCGATTCGAGTGCGGGTCATATAGATAAGTCCTAAAAACTAGGGTATGGATTATAATGTCTTTCAATAAAAGGCTTTAGACAGGCTCAGAGGGGCTAAGACGGATAAATAACAATAATCAAATAAAAGGGTGAGAAAGTATAAAAGGCTTCAAGTGTTTCAATCATGAAAGAACTGCCTTATTCATTTTTCTAACTACCGGATTTTGTTAATTTTTCACTACTAGTTCATAGATAAGAGGGTTTTCAACTAATTTTAAACCTCACGTTCTACATACCAAATAACTATTCCTAAGTTTCAACGTGACTTCTTAGCATTGCTCATTAACTTTTCTATCTTTTATTTCCTGTTTTCATACATGCATCTAAACAAACTTATGACATCTTTCAAAAAAATACTACCTACTATCATTAACTTAATTAAATCATGCTCAATAGGTACATTCAAAGATATTCTATGCCTATTTCAACCCAAAAAATTTTAAATTTTATAAAAAAAACAAAAAGGAAGATGATGGCAACGAATCCCCACCCCCAACTCAAAAATGAGTCGTGTCCCCATGACTCGAAAAAGACTCAAGAAAAATAAAATTTAAAATTAGCATACATATTGCACATAAAGAAATGGTAGGGAAGAAAGAAAACATACTTTCGAGGCGATTACCTCGCCTTATCGGTGCTTGGATTAAATCCTAATGTATCTTCTTCACCCAACTTCTTATTCGCTTTCCGTTCAGGACACGTGATCATAATAGGATATTGCATTAAATAACGTCATGGGAGAGATCGAAAACTCGTATCACCTCCTCATAGATCAACTGTGCTACATCTTCTTCTTCTCCTCACACAATACAATTCAAAACAACCCAAATATTCCAGATCTCCATGAACCTTCATGTATTCTCCTTCAACTTCTTCTTCAAATACTTTCTTATAAGAAAAAGGTAGTTCCTTTAATTGTTTCCTTGGAGAAGCTATCAGGGCCTTTGAAGCTTTCTCTTTTTTCTTTGGGTATAAGGTCTTTGATTCGTAGAGGTTGTGTTGTCTTCTTTACTAAAGTTGGAATCTTTTTGCTCATTGAATCAACACAGCATGCTAACCTCTCTTCTCTTGACTTGTTTTGCCCTTTGAATTGGAACTCAGACTTTTCTTACTTGATTTCTTCTCAATTAATCCAATAACTTGCTTTTCTTCATCTCCTTTATAGTAGATAATGTTCATGTTCTCTTAATCATCTCAATTGACCCCCAACTCAAAGCTTTAACCACTCTTGAAATTTGAAACTCTTGATTATTGGTTGTACAAGCTTAATTTGGGTTAGGAAAGGTGATTTGATGATGATTCGTTATGTGGGTAAGATGGATTCTTTATGGATTGACTTGGATTTAAGAAGTTGTAGGATGAATTTCTGGAATTTAAGCTTTTGATTCTTGGATTCAAGGTGTTTTGGTATGATGTGGGTGGTTGAATCTTCCTTGTAATGATGTAGAGAATAGATTTGATGTGTTTTCATGGTGATTGGATAGTGTTTTGATGATTGGTGAAGGTTTTTGTGAGCTTCAATGGAGTTAGGAGAGTTTTGGAGAAGAGAAGTAGGCTTAAGGTTTATAAAATTCGGAATTAAAAGCTTAATACCTCCTTTATACACCCAAACCCGTTTGCTCTTCCTCTGGCGGCGCGCTGCGGTATACCGCGCATATCGTCCGGTAAACCGCACCTATCAGCGTTCAAAATTTTCGCCTCTGCTCAATACACGTGGTGTGGCCTAAGGTCTGATAAAAAGATGTATAACATAAGTGCAAATAAACACCCTAAACTAACACGGTTCTGCAAGTATACAGATCGTATGCATGTTTTAATGAATAAGTAAGATTCGTTCCTGAGGGACTACGAAGGTTAAGAAGAACTTATGCAAATTATTCAGGTGCAAATATTAAAGATAGAAAAGATAATATGCTAGTAGGAAGAAGAGATAGACAAATATTTATTTGGTTTTTGAATAATAATAAAATTAAACTAATAAACTAAAGACAGAAACTAAACAAAAGAAGAGAAAAGGAGATAGTATGAAAGTTAGCTTGAGTAAATAGCATGCAATCCCCACTAGTTTTGCCGTTCTAAACATGTAAGGGTAAATTATGTAGTATTTCCCTAATCGGTCCCAATTCGCTATCGGTAGTTTAAAATAGGATTTACCTGTGTCAATAAGGCTTCCTAAGCAAACTTTTCCTGTAATTGGTAAATAGTCACAAGAACTAAACCATAGTAATTATCTAGCTAGGTTGGGTTGTCAGATCATACCTAATACTAGACGTTATGTGCTAAAAATGCAATTAAACACCGTTGTCAATGGTGACCTAATTACTAGATGGTAATTCTATATGGTGGCCATCCATAAGAACACATAATATAAATTTAAACACATAAACAGAGAATAAAAACTATAATTCAATTTTAAACATTAAGTTCCCAAATTAGATAGATGTCAACTCAAAATTAGGGTTCATACATATATGCTAAACACTCAAACTAATAGAAATTAATTTATACTAAGAAAAGAAGAGAAAAGAATTACAGAATAAGAGGTTGAAGAAGACATATGGTGTTCTACTCCTTCCAGACTTCTTCTCTTGTGTTGCAGCTTCCTCTTGGCCTTAAGGTCTGGCCAAGGATGATTTTAGAGTGTTAAGAGGCTGTATTTATAGGGTATAGGAAGACCTAATTCGTTTTCTTGAAGGAGAAGGAAATTAATGGACTCCTAGTCCAACTCAAATTCGTAAGGAAATAAAGATAAACACTGCTGGACCGTTTTGAGTATATCTTCTTCGTTATTGGTCGGTTTGAGCTCCATAAGATACCAAAAGAATCGCAACAGAATTATCTTGACCCTATATAAGGAAATTACCAAAATCGGCCTATTTCTTAGGTAAAAACGCATATCTTTAGACGTGTATGCAGAATCCCAGATTTAGGCAGCTTTTCCTTTTCCATCTTTTTAGCTTTTGTTTCCTTATCTCCAATTACCATGCAAATCTCTTTCCATATCTTGTAGTCTTTGACTTGGACTCTAATTAATCTCCATAATTATCTTTAAAGCTTCACACTAAATAAACAATTAAACCCAATATGCTCTAAACATATTATGTTACTAAATCAAGACTCAAAATAGGAAAGTGCACTAAATTAAGCTAAGATCGACCTATAAACTAATAAATAAGCCTAAAATGATGTCTCTGAAGTATATTATATTATCACAAATGAGGAGACATCACATAGGAAATATTTGAGACTTTCCCGATCATGCTCAATGTCATATTCAGTTTGCAAGAATCTTAAGAAATTTCCTAAAAAATATATAGATTTCCCCCTAATTTGTGTGTTACACGTTGACATAAAAAAATTCAATTTTAATCTTTAAAAACATAAAAATCCCTTATGACGCTTTTTCCATTGTGATATATCGTGGTTAATCTGATAAACTTAATTTCAGTAAGAAAGTAATATACATCTATTTTCGGAATATATTTTGGACCTATAACTAATTGGAAATATAATAATTTTTTAGGGCATAAACAACTTTAACCACACTAATTCCATCACTTTTTAAGGAAATGTTAGAGGATGTTAGGCTACTACAAATTTTTAACCACTAACATATAACAATTTTTTCAACTATAAGGGAAGAGGTAAAAAAACCTTAAAAACATTACCATATACCATATTTCCATATGAAATTTTACAAATGAATGAAAATATTTTGTCTCCATCCTTGTAAGTTATATTTAAATTTCAAAGATCCCATGTATGGATATAAAGAGGTGAGAATTACTACTTTGTTAAAGTAGATACAATGAAATATTATTGTACATGTAGACTTTTAATTTATATGTGGTCTCGCTTTGAATTTTTTTACAAGTATATTTGTTCACATATCATACTCATACACACACATGTGCAAACACCTATTTTTTTAATCATATACTTATTCAAAATAGATATTAGTTGACGTAACTATGAAAGAATTTTTTTAAATATTTAATTTTTTTTATCAATTTAAAATATGAAATTCAAAAAAGGACATGTTCAATTGAAGGGCTACATGAGAAATAAGTGTATCAAAAGTTTTGATGGGTAGTATTAACATGGTTGTTTAATAAACTTAATATATAACCCAAAAAGATATGGTAAATTTCATCAAAATTCCAATATTGATGTTTTGTTACTTTATATTTATTCTATATTCAAATCATTATAACAATGATGGTTATATTATTTTAATATTAAAGTATTGACTTGGTTAAATTGCACCAATGAATCATCTATTATGGTACATATATAATTGATCTAATCGGCATTGATTTTTGTTTTTGATAACATGATTTTCAGTTAGTTCTATTTTTCCACTTTTGAAAGATTATGTAACAAATTATACGAGTTCTACATATTTCAATGTATTTCCCTTATTTGTTGTGATGTAATTCTCTTCCTCTTCTCTTATAAATTTTAATAACTTGCGATAGATTGAAACTTTTTGAGGTCAAGTCCAAGTTCGTTTAGACTTGCAGATGCTTAATAGGGAATGAACCTTTAGACATTAGGAATGAAAATCTAGTCCATTTTTAATCAATGAAGGTGAGGTTGGACATGACAATTGAAATTTCGTGGAACGTGAACATGGGAATTTTACTTTTAAAATAAGGTAAATATATTTCCTATGAACTTTTGACTTTATTGATGATATATTTAGGGCATGGGACTGTCGTCCTTGGTGTCGCCTAGGGTGTGATAAAAATAGAATAAATATAAGCCAGAAAACAATACACTTACACCCTAGACAAGCATGGTACAGTAAGTATTATAGGAAGTATGCAAGTTTTAATGATAACTTGAATTCGTTCTCAAGGTCTTAGTGTGTTAAAGGAATAGGTAAATAATAACGAGTAAGAAGCAATTAATTAAAAGACAGAAAATAAAAGATAATAATTTCGAGATATTAAATTAAACTAAGGAAAATTAAAAGACAATAAAATAAATACGAAGAAATATGAGATGAGAAGTATATATTAGGTTTTGCTAGTATGCACTAATCCTTCTAATTCTTTTTTTCAAATCTAGTTAATAAGAGAGATAATTAGCTCATAGATACTTAGTCAGGATTCTAAATTCCCATACCTTAGACCTTGAAAGCGACTAAGGGGGCTATGGACACACCATGAGGCTTGTTCAAATAGGGTTTTCCTACGCTGCTAGGGCCCTAAGCAATCAATTTTCAAACATGGTGATAGTGATTAAATTATACCCTAATGACTATCTAGTTAGAATTAGTTTTGTCAAGACCAATATCGACACTAGACGTTATGTGGTGTTTCAATAATTAGACACCCAGCTAAGGTGATCATCTAACTACTATTGAGGTAATCATATACTCGTGCAATAGCAAGGAAAACAGTCATTAAATTAAAACACATAAACAAATATATAGGTAAGCAGCCAATATCAGATTAAAATATATAATTTCCGAAGAAAATTAGATAGAAAGAAAATAGAATTCATAGTTTATACATGATGCAAAACCCAAGCTTTGGGAAAATTTGTTCATACCTGAAGGAAATAAACTAAATGTAATAATGAAAGACTTCATCTTGCTCTCTACAATAAATCTGATTATAAAAACCCTAAGGACTAATTACTATGAGGCAAGGATGATTTACAAGTGATATAAGGGTGTATTTATAGGTGTTTAGAAGCCCTAATTCGTTTTCTTGAAGGAGAAGGTAAGTAGTGGACTCCAAACCCAACTCAAATTCGTAACCCTAAAATATGAAATTTCGCCTGTTTTTGTTTTGGTCCTAACAACTTCAATTCTTATCTGTTTGACGTATATGAGTTTTAAACTTTGCTCCTGACTGTTTCTCCGAATTCTCCACCGATTTTGAGATATAAGGTAATTTGTGGTCGTGTGTGGTGAAATTCAGATTTAAGGCAGCTTTTCCTTTTCCATATTTTTTGTTTTTCTTTCCTTATCTCCAATTACCATGCTTATCTTTTTCCATATCTCTAGGTCTTTGACTTGGACTCTAATTAATCTCCATAATTATCTTAAAAGCTTCACACTAAATAAATAATTAAACCCAATATGCTCTAAAAACAATAATTTACTAAATCAAGACTCAAAATAGGAAAGTGTAACATTTCTCAAGAAAATCGACTAGAAAGACTTCTAAATCACTAAAAATGATGGGAAGACCCAAAACTCAAAGTTGTATCGTCCCGATACAATAAAGTTAAAAACAAAGGGAAGTCTATAAATACACCTAGGCAATTTTTACCACAATGGGAAGAACATAGCAGAATATATAGAATAGACATAAAGCAACAACTCAGAAAATTTCATGAAATAATATTCATAAACTACATACCTGCACACTTCTCATATTCATATTCAACACGATTTGAATTCAATATCAGATTAGTTTTGCAACGGAAGAAGGATTATAACTTTACCCAGTTCACCAAAGAAGCTATAGATTGTTCATCGAACTTCACTAGTATCCAAAGATCCACTTAACTACTCTCTATTGGCTCAATCACTTCTTTATTACATAGCAAATAATCAAAAGGTATTTAAGGTTGTAAATTAGGCTAAGGGACGGTATGGTAAGTATTTTTTGATAATTTAGAGTGAGCTTTTGGCTCTCTCCTCACTAGCCATCACCGAATCGCCCTAGAGCTTGAGTTACTCTCATAAAACGTTTCTCACTCAACCCAATGAAATCTTTGATGCACAAAGTAGCATCCCCAATAACCCAATTAAAGCATACGATATTCACTTAAAAATTCCTCATTGCCGGTCAGAATATATATTCTTTTCAAATCATTTTTTTTCTTTTGTGTAGTTATGACTCTCTTTTTAATGTTGAGATATCACGCTATTTTTTCATAAATTATGCCTTTTTATAACTTTAGCTCGTAGCTTCTTTTTCCTTCACTATTAACCCGACAAAGGGTTAGAGTATAAACTTGTGAATCATCATCAATATAATAACAGAACACAATTAATAAGCTCAAAAATCCCATCGCAATAACAATTCCCATAATGGTGGACCCACCACCCCAGACTCAAGCTCTAAAACAATTCTCTATGCATCGCGATTCGAGAGCGGGTCATATGGAAAAGTTCTATAATCTTTAAATTAAAAGCTTTAGAAAGTCTAGAAGGGGCTTAGAAGGATATAACATATAAAATCAAATAACAGGGTGAGAAGGTATAAAAAGGCTTCAAGTGCCTTCAATATGAAAGAACTGCCTTAATCATTTTCTACACTATGTAATTTCGTTATTTTCTTACATTTAGCACTTTCATCAAATGGGTTTGTCAACTAGCTTGGATCTCACGGCCTACACAATACTCAAGACTCCCAGAGATCGAACATACTTTCTATCGCATTGATTATTAATCTTTTCTTTACTATCAATGTGTGTTTTTCTGCAAATACTTAAAGCATACAAATAACATAGCTCATAAACATACCACTTACTATCATCAATTCACTAAGCTTATGCTTTCAATCTATTAAACACACTCTACATCTAATTCCCATGTATCAAAAATTTTAATTTCTACCAAAAACAGAAAAATGGAGATGAAAGACAACTAATCCCCACACCTCAACCTCAAAAATGAGCCGTGTCCTCACGACTCGAAAAATACTCGAAATAGAAATTAAAATTAGCAGATAAAGCATTTACAGAACTGGTAAGGAAGGAAGAGAACATACTCTCGAGGCTTATTGCCTCGCATTATCGATATCCAAGATAGGATTTGCTTGATCTTTCCTTAATTGCTCAAAGAGTGTCATGATGTGCACTTGATTGGCTTTGATTTGTGCCACATCGCTGGCTAAGGAAGTTTGAGCTTCTTTGAAATTGTTTAAACGCTCTTCCATATTCTCTTGCCAAGTTTGCTCATTTTCTTCTTTTGAGACTTGCGTAGAACCCGCTCATCTCAAGACTTTCATGATCCAAGCATTGTCAATAGTACTCTTCTTAAATTCGAATTTCTCTTCTTCACCCAATATAACATTCGCTTTTTGCACAAGACACGTGATCATAGTAGGATATTTAACATTATAAACCGATTTAGGAGAGAACGAAAATCGCATCACCTCCTCAAAGATACACTGTGCCACATCCACTTTTTCTCCTCTCAAAATAAAATCCAAAACTAAAACTTTCTCTTTAGTCACATCCAAATTTCTTGTATTTCGAAAGACATTAGGAATAAGGAAATTGTGCCAAATTCTGGCATCCGGTTGAAGATATTTGTAAGGCCAAGGTGCCTTCAATTCTCTCTTATGTCATTGCACTTTCTCCTTGTCTAAAACATGCTCAAAAAGTAATTTATCATCAAATATTTTTCGTTTGGCCACCGCTTCACTATACTTGAATGGTCCAACCAATTTCTTAAACTGGAAGTGGTTTCTAATCTCTTTAACTGTGAAAGGAATTAACTTTCCTCTAATCGGAACACAACCTTCACTATCTCGGCTAAAGAGGCCTAAATAGAAATCTAAATATAACTCATGACATAAATCAGAACGGCTTACCATGAATTTAGACCAACCCAATCTTTCACCAAGCTCCAAGAATCTCTTATACTCTTTTGTACCAACTTCTTCATCGAATACTTTCTCATAAGAAAAAGGTAGTTTCTTTAGTTGTTTTTCTGCAGAAGCTATCAAGGACTTTGAAGCTTCCCCTTTATCTACGGGTGTAGGACCTTTGAATAGAAAAGGCTGTGTTTTCTTCTTGGAATAATTTAAAACCCTTTTTCCCATTGAATTAAACATAGCCGGCTTACCTCCTTCATCAACATCGATTTTACCTTTAACTTTGGAACTAGAACCTTTGTTACTTGATTTCTTCTCAATTGGACCCAACATCTTACTTTTCTTTATCTCCATCTTTTTAGATAATGTTTCCGTTCTGTTAGTCATATCAATTGACCCCCAACTCAAAGCTTTAACAACTCTTGAAATTTAAAACTCTTGATTATAGGTTGAACAAGCTTTACTTGGTCTAGGAAAGGTGAATTTGATGATGAATTTCTACGTGGGTAAGATGAATTCTTGATGAATTGGTATGGATTTTAGAAATTGTAGGATGAATTTTGAAAATTTAAGCTTTTGATTCTTCAATCTAATGTGTTTGGTGAGATTTGGGTGATTAAATCTCCTTTGTAATGATACAGAGAGAAGATTTGATGTGTTTATATGATGATTGGGTAGTGTTTTGATGTTTGGGGAAGGTTTGATGAAGCTTCAATGGAGTTGGGAGAGGTTTGGAGAAGAAAGAGAGGCTCGAGGATTAAAATTTCGGAATATACCAACCTCTTTATCTTTTATAACCTAAAAACGAAACTTTCTTCTCTCTCCAGCGGTGCTGAGCGGCATACCGGCGCTAGGGCCCGGCATGCCGGTGCTGGAGCTCTTTGATTCCCGAGTTACGTCAAAATACTTGAGTCCTTGACACGTGGGCACGTGTTTCTTCTCTGACCGGCAATACCGGCGATATCGCCCGGCATACCGGTGCTGTTGATGTTCGAAATTTGACCTCTCGGCATTAAACGCGTGGCGGTACCCGTGGGCTCGGGCTTTAGCCTGGCCTGCATACCGGGGATTCTGACCGGCATGCCGGTGGTGAAATCTCTCGAAAGCTGACCTCGCGACATTAAACGCGTGGCCTTACCCGTGGGCTTGGGTTTTCTGCTCGCCGGCTTACCGGCCATGACGGCTGGCATACCGGTGCTGGCATCTGAATATATCCAAAAAGTTGTTTTTCCTCCCGAAACTCGATTTCTCTGACACCTAAACATCAAAAACACTAATACCTTTCTCAAATATGCAATATCAACTAAAAATAACTAAACTAAACACAAACTAAAAACACAAAACGCATAAATGAATAGTCCAATCCGTACAACACTTTTATTTAACATCTTTTAAGCTTAGACGCGTTACCTCTATCAAGATTTGCGAATATAGCCTCTCCAACAACGAGTTAGGATATGAACGTCAACTAATCTGCACTTGATCCCCTTTCTTGGGTCGAATTTCTATCACCTTGGCTGAACACAACCTTAGTGACAATGAATGGTCCAATCCACGAGTCATTGAAACTTCGTGGCCTATTTTCGCGTTTGTGAGCTTTCCATAGAACTTCATGGCCAACACCAAAATCAATGTTTGGCTCAGTATCCACAAGTTTTATATGGATCTTCTCTGTAGGGACTTTGTGATGTGAAAGGATGTGGATGACAGGAACGGTGGGACATGAAGGGTAATGGTCCATTCTTGTAAGTTGATGACACTTTGACATGTGGTCATGAAAGGCCATCAAAGTATGATTGGAACCTGCTTATCTGAATCAAACTCAAGTATAACAAAGTCAGTAGGCATGGCGATACTACCTGCTCGGACTAAGACGTCCTCCACTGTTCCCCATGTCTTGGTAACCGAGTTGTCAGCAAACTGCAACTTCACTGGAGCTCTCTCTGAACTCTGAAGTCCAAGTCTCTCGAACACAGACTTAGGCATAAGATTCACACCTGAACCCACAACGTACATAGCTTTCATCTTGAGCATAACATTGATTTGAATAGGAAGGTTAATGCTTCCCGGATCTTTGAGCTTTAATGGTAACTCTCTTTCACTTCTTCTTGAGACTCTCAAGTTCTCTGTCTTGGCTTCTACACTCGCTTCTTTCTCAGGAATAACTTGTGTAATGACTTGTTGCGGTGTACACCCTTTCTTTGCAATATCAAGCATTTGGACGTTGATATTTTTAGGAGTGTACGCCTCTACAAATGTCTTGAGTTCAGTGTCATCCTTTGGATTTGTATCAGGAATAGTTGATGACACTGTTTGAACAACTGGTGGCGATTCCACCTTCTCTTCTTCTTTCTCTTCTTGCACAGCGGGTGCAACTTCAACTTCAACTCTTGGTTCGTCCTTTGAGGCTTCTTCCTCTTTTTCGTTAGGCAGCCCAGCTTGAAACTCCATAACCGATCTAATCTCGTCTTGCATATCTTTCAGAAGCTGTATAAATTCGGATTATTTTGAATCTTCCTCCACGTCACTCTCTAAACAGTTAGAGTCCACGGGGCTAAACTTGGTTGATTCTTCTTTGGTACTCGGAACCTCCATGGCACTAACGGCAGCATGTGGTATTTCCTTTTCTTCAATATTAAGGCATATTGCCTTACAAGCTTCGAACCCGACATTATCATCACCTCCTGCGATAGCCTTCAATTCCTTTTGTTCCATAATGCTTGTTAGAACTTTGTTCATCTGTTCTACTTGAGTAACTAAAATTTGAATGGAAGCTTCTTGTTCTCGTAACTTCTCGCTCTGGGAATGCATATTAGTGGTCATAAGATCCATAAACTTCGTTAATTGTTGATTAACCACAACTCCCTCTTACAGAAACTGTGGTAAAGCTTAAGTTCTTTGATTTGATTCTCTAATGCAAATAATTGAGCTGAGTTTGCAGTTTCTGCGTCTAATCGAAGCGTCCCTCTGGTTTTTGTAATAGGAGCTCGCGAAGATGGCCAACTCCTTTCTTGTTCAATGCAGTTTTCTAAAATCTCGGTAGCTTCAGCAGATTCCATGGACACTGATGTCTCGCGATTTGTTCTAATTATTAGCCCCTTGGAGACATCCTTTTAGGTGAATAAATGACTTGTTTGATAGACTTTTAAGCTTATTTGATCATATTGCACTTTCTCCCCTTGGAAATTAACTATTTGCAGAATCTGAGCTTTTGTGCGTAAATTTGACTATTTTTAATGTAAAGTTAATTGGTTCTTGAATCTCATGAAAGACCAATCCAAGGAGAAAAAGTGAGAATAAAGTCTTAGTGCATTTTAGAGTGTTAGGAAGTGAATTTTATTCGAGTTTCTATTTTTAGAGTACACTTTCCTATTTCGATTTCTTGATTTATTGATTTATTATTTTTAAGCATATACGGTTTAATTATTTATTTAATGTGAAGCTTTTAAAGATAAATGGTAATTACTTAGAGGCCAAGTCAAGATAAAGATGAAAGGAAAGAAGATTTACATGGAAATAAGAAGATTTAGGAAAGATTTATTCAAAGGAGGAAAAGATAAAGGTTCCTTTTGAAATCTGAAATCCAGCCACGTTTTAGAGATAAAATCATAATAAAAGATTGGATTGGATTCTGGACGAGTGGTCTGCACCAATAGAAAGAGCTTTCCAAGACAAGCAGTTTCATATATTGGAACTTCTCAAACGGATAAGTATTGAAAAAGATATGACCAAATCAAATCAGCAGAATCTTATCTTTTAGAGCTACGAATTTGAGAGTCTTTGACTTGTCTTCCACTCCAAGCAAAATTCGACCTAGGTTCCTCCAACACCTATAAATACACCCCTTAACCTCCTACTTTCACACACTTCAGAGAATTACACAAGAGGCTTAAGGTTTTCAAGTCAGAGCAAGAAGGCAAGGAGAAGCTAGTGCTGGAGGAGTCTTGTTCTTCCATCATCAGTTATCTTAACCTTTAGGTTCTTTATTATCTTTTGTATTTTGAACATGAATTCCTTTATTTTAATTTTAGTTTTCCATTTCGTTATGAACTAATTTCTTTAGTACTTGAGAATCGCTATATGGGTTGAACTTAATTCTGTTTAATTTACGTTTTTTGAATTTGGGATTTAATAGTTTAAATTAGATTAGGTATTTTGTGTTGACTATTATTTTGTTTTAATTACTAATTTTGAAGTCATGAATCAAAATTAGCTCATAATAATTAGGCTATTCCATATAGTGGCGTATGGATCACCTTGACGGGGGGTTTAATTACAGACTTAGATAATAGACGCATAGTGACAGGCTTAACTAACCATGCAGCCAATGAGGTAAATTATTATTCATCTGAAAGTAACTTATATTCACCCTTACGGGGTTTGTAATACTGTAGGATAGCTCTTAGGTCCACCCTGACGGAGGCTAGGAGATATTAGAGTCCCGACTAGCACAATAATACCAGTTTAGCCCTTAAACAGAAGCATGAATTAGATAGATTAGGTGAAACCCTTGCGAGGATCAAGTACTCTCTCTCATCTGAAGTTTCAAATCTCTTGTATTTGCTTTCTTTTAATTTAGTAATTTATTTTCTTGCATCTTTTAATCTATAAAAACAAAACAAAAATCTTTATTTTCTTTTCTGTTAAGCAATTATTCTTACTTTTCGATTAATACCTGAGTTGTGCCTAATCCATCCCTGCGAACGAACTCGATTTATCGAATATTACTTGGACAACCGTACACTTGCGGTGATTGTGGTTCCTTTACTTTCGCATTAATTTTATAACACACCAGGACCCACCAAGTTTTTGGCGCCGCTGCCGGGGACGGTAGCGTGTGACCCCGGTGTTAATCTTTTAGTAGTTTAATTGTTAGTTTTAGTTTTATTTTGCAGTTTTACGCTTTGGGTTGTTTTTCTTTCTCAGGTTTACAGGTTTTGGTTTATGCGTGAAGATATCGTGATTCTTGCAAATCCCGAAAACCTAGTTCGTGAAGCAAACAAAAGAAAGAGAGACACTAAAGCAAAAGAGTTAGAGGAGCAATTAGCATGAGAAACAATGGCTGGTCAACTCAACCCAGTTGCTCCTCGAAACAATGATCCATGGTTCGTCAATGGCCCTGCAGAAGCTCCGTTTCGAGTTCCTGCCCTTGGAATTGGCCCTGTAAATATTAATGTCGAGAGATTCAGACCCGATCCTGGTATGTTATCTCAGTTTCAGAGTTATGGCAATTTCCGAGGAGCACCTACCGAAGATCCAATCCATGTTGTATAGAAGTTCATGCAAATTTGCGATTCTTATATTATGCAAGGAGTAACTAAAGAGCAAATGTACTTTGCTTATTTTAGATACTTCGTTATTGATGGAGCAAGCGAGTGGCATGATTCTCAAGAACCCGGAACAATTACAACATGGGACGCCTTACAAACCGCGTTCTTCGATAGATACTACCCAACGAATATGAGATTGGATGCGCAAGTTGAACTAACATCATTCAAACAAGAGGAAGACGAGACTTTGGGTAGAAGTTGGAAGAGATTTCAGATTTGCTTACGAAGAGTCCCTGATCATGGCCTCACAGAAGTTCAACAAATGAAGATATTTTACTGAGGACTTGATGGCTCTTCAAGAAAAGATCTAGACTTGCTTTGTGGTGGTGGATTCCTACGGGTACAACCAGTTCATGCGAAGATTATTTTGAATAGAACTGTAACAAATGAACTTGGTTGGAACACTGTAAGAACACCTGTTCGAGGTGGAAATACTACGTCAATTGAAGAAAAATTCACCGCCATGGAAAATAAACTCGAACAACAACTGAAACAGCTTACTCTAGCTGTTACAAAAGGTGCTACTGGTAGAAGAGAAGATGTTAATGTTACACAAGAAGTTTATGGATGTTCTAACTGTGGTACACAAGATCATGATTGGGAGACCTGTCAAAACAATCCAGAATCCGTAATGTTCGTATCCAACCGAGGAAATTACAATTCAAGTAGTCAAGGCTATCAACCGAATAGAAACCATCCGAGTTTCCAATATTCAAATCCAAATGGGGCTGCTAATCCAACTTATGCATATCAACCACGCCCCCAAGGAAACAACTTTCAACCAAGACCTCAGAACAACTACCAAGGTGGACAAGCATACGGAAATCAAGCGCAGAGACAACCTCCTCAAGATGCTTATACCGAAACCATGAACCAGAAAGCTTTACCTGCTCAACCTCAAGAAGGTGCTCTAGATGTTCAACAAACCTTGACAACACTAATCAACATTCAACAATCTACGGCCGCAGCACTTAAATTGATAGAAACTCAGATGGCGCAGATAAATAAGCAATTAAATCAATGTCAGCAAGGACAATTACCAAGTGACACTGAAGAACCCAAGAAAAGAGAAGATTGTAATGCAGTGACACTTAGAAGTGGAAAGAATCTCCCACGACCTCCTTTTCCCGTAATGAAAGAAAAAGAAACAACTGTGAAGAAAAAACCGGTAAAAGATGTGGGGGAGAAAGAAGATGAACCTGAAGTAATAGAAGTGGAGAAGATTCCGGAAAAGCCAAAGAAGCCAGATACTACAGTAACCCGTCCTCCTCCAGCTTTTCCCTCGAGAGTTCAGAAGAAAGGCGATATGGCTGACTATCAGAAATTCCTGAATATGGTACGTGGTCTTAATATTATCATTCCATTCTTAGATGCCATCAGAGACGTGCAGAAATATGTCAAATTCCTGAAGAGAGCCATCACCAACAAAAGACCACACCTTGAGAACGAGATGATAGGTTTTCCTGAAGAGTGTAGTGCCATATGCCAAAGCAAATTGCCACCAAAACTACTTGATCCTGGGAGTTTTACAATTCCTATTTCCATTGGCAATGAGTGGCAAGGTAAAGCTTTGTGTGATTTGGGAGCGAGCATCAATCTCATGCCCAAATCAATTTTTGAGATGTTGAAGATAGGAGAAGCAAGGCCGACATCCATGGTATTACAAATGGCTGACAGATCCCTCGTACATCCAGAGGGACGCATAGAAGATGTCCTCGTCAAGGCAGATACTTTAATTTTTCCTGTCGATTTCGTTATTCTTGAATACGACGCGGATAGGAATGTCCCCATCATCTTGGGACGACCATTCCTAGCCACGGGGCGTACTGTTATTAATGTAGAAAACGGAGAATTGACAATGCGAATCCAAGACGAGGAAGTAAAGTTCAACGTGTTTAGGGCAATGAAGTTTCCAGATTTGCGAGAAGACTGTTTCCAATTGGACATGATTGATTTAGCCACACGAGAAGTATGTGAATACATGAACTTCGGTGATATCTTGCAAGCTGCCCTAACACTTGACTTACCAAAACCAATTGAAGAGTTAGCCGAAACAGTGGCAGCTCTTAACTCTGGATATCCGAAGCAGAAGCGTCTCACTTATGAACCTGTCAGAGAACCGGGGAAGATAGTTCTTAAAAATAAACCATCTATCGAAGCTCCCCCGAAATTAGAAGAAAAGCCGCTTCCGACACACCTGAGGTATGCGTATTTAGGTACTAACAAAACTCTGCCTGTTATTGTTTCAGCTACTTTAGCAGGTCTTCAAGAAGAAAAACTGTTGCGCATCCTACGAGCTAACAAAGAGGCGATTGGTTGGACTATTGCTGACATCAAAGGCATTAGTCCTTCCTATTGCCAACACAAGATCATTCTGGATGATGAAAATGCGCGCTCAATCGAAGGACAAAGAAGATTGATGCAAGCTATGAAGGAAGTAGTGAAGAAAGAGGTTATCAAGTTGCTAGATGCGGGAATCATCTATCCCATAGCTAGCAGCGAATGGGTGAGTCCAGTTCAATGCGTACCAAAGAAGGGTGGTATTACTACCATCTTGAATGAACAGAATGAAGCCATACCCTCGAGGACCGTTGTTGGTTGGAGAGTGTGTATGGACTACCGTAAGTTGAACAAGGCCACCAGAAAAGATCACTTCCCTCTTCCGTTTATTGATCAGATGTTAGACAAGCTAGCTGGTAGAGAAAATTATGGCTTTTTGGATGGATATTCAGGATACAATCAGATTTATGTGGATCCAAAAGACCAACACAAGACAACCTTTACATGTCCTTTTGGTACCTTTGCCTTCCGAAGGATGCCATTTGGATTATGTAATGCACCTGCTACTTTTCAAAGATGTATGATGGCGATTTTCTGGGACATGATCGATGATTTCCTTGAGGTATTTATGGATGACTTCTCTGTATTTGGTGATAACTTTAATGAGTGCTTGCGGAATTTGGAGAAGGTGTTAGTTAGATGCAAGGAAACTGATTTGGTTTTGAACTGGGAAAAATGTCACTTTATGGTTCGTGAAGGTATAGTGTTGGGACACAAGGTTTCGAGTTCGGGTTTGGAAGTTGATCGCGCAAAGATTGAGGTAATTAAAACTCTTCCCCCTCCAATTTCTGTTAAAGGGGTGAGAAGTTTCTTAGGTCATGCTGGTTTTTACCGACGTTTCATCAAGGATTTCTCCAAGATCTCTAAACCATTATGTAACTTACTTAAAAAGGATGCCAAATTCCTTTTTGATGAAGCTTGCATGATGGCCTTTCAACAGATTAAGGAGAAGCTTATCTCTGCACCTATTGTATTACCTCCTGATTGGAAGATTCCGTTTGAAGTTATGTGTGACGCTAGTGATCTTGCTATGGGTGCTGTTCTGGGACAACGAAAAGATAAGGTATTTCATTCCATCTACTACGCTAGTAAGGTCTTTACAAGTGCTCAAGTGAATTATACCGTAACTGAGAAAGAGTTACTAGATGTAGTATATGCATTCGACAAATTTCGTTCCTATCTTCTTGGGGCGAAAGTTGTTGTTTTTACTGATCATTCTGCAATTAGATACCTTATGGAAAAGAAAGATGCTAAGCTGCGTTTAATCAGATGGGTATTATTGTTGCAAGAGTTTGACTTAGAAATCCGAGATCGAAAGGGTTGTGATAATCAGGTTGCAGATCATCTGTCACGTCTTGAAGGGTCAGAGCTTAATAATGATCCTGAGTTGGTTCGAGAAGAGTTTCCTGATGAGAGTTTATTTGCTATACATGATGGTACTCTGTGGTATGCTGACATTGTGAATCTTATTGTGAGTGGTAACTTTCCTCAAGGAGCCACATCACAAGACAAGAAAAGATTGATCCATCGTGCTAAACAGTTCTTTTGGGAGGATCCCTTCCTCTATAAAATGTGTAGTGATCAAATGGTGAGAAGATGCATACCTGAGAAAGAGGCTTGGGCAGTGTTTGCGGGTTGTCATGATTTGCCATACGGAGGACACTTCAAAGGAGACCGCACAGCTGCTAAGGTACTACAATCCGGTTTTTATTGGCCTACTTTACATAAGGATTGTCATGAGTATGTTCAGAAGTGTCATAGATGCCAGTTTACTGGTAATATATCCAAGAGGGATGAGATGCCGCGTAATAATGTGCTTGAAGTTGAGATATTTGATGTGTGGGGTATTGATTTCATGGGTCCTTTTGTACCATCTAACGGAAATCTGTACATCCTACTAGCTGTTGATTACGTGTCTAAATGGGTAGAGGCTGTAGCTCTACCAACTAACGATTCGCGAGTAGTGATTAAATTCTTGAAATCACACATCTTCACTAGACATGGTACACCTCGAGTTATTATCAGTGATGGAGGTTCACACTTTGTGAACAAATATCTGAAGACAGTTCTAGAGAAGTATGGTGTGAGACATCGTGTGTCTACCGCGTATCATCCACAATCCAATGGTCAAGCTGAGGTCTCTAATCGAGAGGTCAAATCTATTCTGGAAAAGACCGTTGGCCCTACACGAAAAGATTGGTCTATGAAGCTAGATGATGCATTGTGGGCATATCGTACTGCGTTCAAGACGCCTGTGGGTGCATCTCCGTATCGTATTGTTTATGGTAAGGCGTGTCACTTACCTCTTGAACTTGAAATGGGTGCCTATTGGGCAATTGCGGAGATGAATATGGATCCAACCTTAGCTGCGGAGAATCGTATGATGAAGCTAAATGAACTTGATGAGTTTCGATTACATGCTTATGAAAACGCGAAGCTTTACAAAGAGAACACGAAGAGGTGGCATGATAATCGCGTCCGTGTAAAGACATTTGAAGTAGGACAGCAGGTCCTAAAGTACAACTCCAAGTTCAGTAATTATCCGGGGAAGTTGAGATCGAAGTGGTCTGGTCCTTACATTGTGACCAAAGTTACGCCTCATGGAGCTATCGAGATTGAGCATCCAACTGAATACCGCACCTTTATGGTGAACGGTCATCGTTTGAAAATCTATCATGGAGGCGAGGATACTAATCGCATGGTGGATCCACATCCGGGAGAGGTCATGTACCTCCTCGAAGCTGAATAGATGCGAGAGGTAACCCGTCGAGCTTAACGACGTTAAACAAAAGCCATTTCATTGTATATTAGTTTATTGCTTTAAGTTTTTCAATTCCTAGTGTATAATTCTAAGTTAGTGTCAAGTTTTAGTGTCTACTTTTAAATAAATGAGAAGGGTATTGTGTTGATAGTGCAGGAATCGAGTTTGGGATGCTAGGAAAAATTCTTGGAGAGATTCAAAGTCTGGCGCGGACTACCCCCGTGGTGTACCCCCTATACCGCAGGGATGTACCGCGCCCTAAAAACCCGTACCACGGGTCGCGCACCACGGGTCTTATCCAGAAGCTAGAAAAAAAGAAGCTGATAGCCGCGGTGCACCGCGCCCTATAACGCACGCCCAAAACGCGTGCCACGGGGTATGTACCGCGGGTTTTTTGACGGAGCACGTGCGGACTACCCATGCACCGCAACCCTGCACCGCACCCCTGCACCACAGGGCAAAAACGCGTGCCATGGGGTGCTAGCACGGGTACAAGGCAGAAGCGAGAAAAATCAAACCAACAGCGCTGCGGTGTACCCCGCGGTATACCCCATGCACCGCAGGGATGCACCGCGCCAGGCGGTTTGTGAAGAGTTCAAAGCCTAGTCAACTTCTAAACTTAAAGAGATAAACCCTAGCCTCTTCCACACGAATTTTCCAGCTCCCAACCTTTTAAAAACACCTTGAAGCTTGATTAAACCTCCACAACAAACATATTAACATTATCAAATCTCTCCTCCATCCTCCATAAACATAACCTCTTCATCAAATTCATCACAAAACACCATTAAACACAATCAAGATCATCAAGCTTTCAAGAGTTCTTCCAATATTTGTCAAGAACCAACTTCCTTCATCCAATCCAAGCAAGAAACTCAAGATATACCAAAATTTCTTAACTTTATTCTATCCTTGGTATAACTTGAGTTTGGGGTCAATCAACCATGACAAACAGAACAGATGCTTTGGATTACAAGAAGAGATGTTGTATCCTAGGGAAGAACAAGAATTTGCCTGGTTCTACACTTGAAAAGGCCATCAATCTTCATGAGCCTACTGAAGAAACACAAGAAGAAAAGGCACCTGCACCACCACAACACGGGAAATTAACAGCAAAGATGAGGGTATCATCAAAGCCTACAGACATGCTACAATTCCAAGTTCAAGGTTCTTCTTCTTCTCAAACTGATTCTGGTATTCCTCCATGGGCTCACAATTTGCAACAAGAGTTCGAACTTTTACGATTAGACATCGGAGCACTTTGGAAGGAAATTACACAGATTAAGTCAACATTGGAAGAGGTAACTTTGTTCATGGATATTGATAATTATTCTCCCCCTTCGGAGGAGGACACGATGGATCTTCATGGCCAGGTACCCCGTTCTAATTCTTCTTCTTCTTAATTGATGGTAGGCACTAGATAGGTAGTTTTTAGTTTAATTGCTTTATTGAGTCTTTTTCGAGTCGTGGGGACACGACTCACTTTTGAGTTTGGGGTGGGGGTTCGTTGCCTCATCCCAATTTTTTGTGTTTTACATGCTAATCTTAGGGTTGCGATGACTGTAGAGAATTTTAAATGCCCCCATCAAGCATGATTTTTATAAATTAATGATAGAAAATAGTTGACTTTAGGAGTTAGTATGAAGCTGAACTTTAATTGCATGCAAATATGAGATAATTGATAGGAAAAATTAATGAACAATGCATAAGAAGTAAACTTGTACTTAAGGATAATGGGTGGTTTGTAGAACGTGAGATCTAAATGAGTAGAGAACCCACTTAGGTATGAACTAGAGACAAATTGTGTAAATAGGAAGATGATAGAGGCTGTTCTTTATTAGCCCTTTGAATCCTTTTTGGTTGTCTATCCCTGAATTAATTTTATCCTTCTTAGACAATTTTTTAGCCTTTAAGCCTTTCTTTTGTCGCCACATTATAAGCCAATTTCCCTTTAGATTATTAGGCATAACCATATGACCCGCACTTGAATCACGATCCTGAGACTTCCTGTCTTGAGCTTGAGTTTGGGGTGGTGGGTCCACTATATGGTAATTTACATTCGGATTGGGAGTTTTGAGCTTATCAATGATGCTTTGTGCTATAAATGATGATGATTCACATGTTTATTGTAGTGTAACCCTTTGCCGGGGTAATAGTGAATGGAAAAGAAGCTTCGAGCTCAAGTTATGAATAGGCATAACTGTGAAAAATAACATGATATCTCAACATCATAAAGAGAGTCATAGCTATAAGAAAAAACGAATGATTTGAAAAGAGAACATATTCGGACCGGCAAAGTGGAAAATTTTAGGTGAATCATCCTTAGTGCTTATTGGGTTAATTTGGGGACGCTAATTAAGCGCGTTAATTGGGTTGAGTAAGAACGTAATTCGAGTGTAAACTCAAGCTCTTGGACAGTTTTGTTGATGGTAAGTGAGGAGAGAGCCAAAAACTCACTTCAAATTTACCAAATATACATACCTTACCGTCCTTCAGCCTATGCTAAAACCGTAAAGACCTCGTGATTCCTAGATGCACAGTGAGTTAATAGGGACTATTCTAAGTGGAACATTCAACACAAGTAAAGATCGAGGAACACCCTATAGCCACCATCTTGAGATAAGTAATAAGCGTAACCTTCTAGCATTGTGAAATTAATTTTGGATTGATATTGTTTTGTATTTGATTTTGCATGATAAGTGTAGGTGTATATTAATTCATAGATTAGACTATATGAAATTTGTTTTAAGTTTTGCTTTGGGATTATTTTCTAGATTCTACCTTCTGCGTTCACCTAAAAGATCCTTTGTTTTTATTTTACTTTGTCGCGACGACAAAGGTTTGAGTTTGGGGTCTTGATGTCTCCCGATTTGTTCTAATTATTAGCCCCTTGGAGACATCCTTTTAGGTGAATAAATGACTTGTTTGATAGACTTTTAAGCTTATTTGATCATATTGCACTTTCTCCCCTTGGAAATTAACTATTTGCAGAATCTGAGCTTTTGTGCGTAAATTTGACTATTTTTAATGTAAAGTTAATTGGTTCTTGAATCTCATGAAAGACCAATCCAAGGAGAAAAAGTGAGAATAAAGTCTTAGTGCATTTTAGAGCGTTAGGAAGTGAATTTTAGTCGAGTTTCTATTTTTAGAGTACACTTTCCTATTTCGATTTCTTGATTTATTGATTTATTCTTTTTAAGCATATGCGGTTTAATTATTTATTTAATGTGTAGCTTTTAAAGATAAATGATAATTTCTTAGAGGCCAAGTCAAGATAAAGATGAAAGGAAAGAAGATTTACATGGAAATAAGAAGATTTAGGAAAGATTTATTCGAAGGAGGAAAAGATAAAGCTGCCTTTTGAAATCTGAAATCCAGCCACGTTTTAGAGATAAAATCATAATAAAAGATTGGCTTGAATTCTGGACGAGTGGTCTGCACCAATAGAAAGAGCTTTCCAAGACAAGCAGATTCATATATTGGAACTTCTCAAACGGATAAGTATTGAAAAAGATATGACCAAATCAAATCAGCAGAATCTTATCTTTAAGAGCTACGAATTTGAGAGTCTTTGACTTGTCTTCCACTACAAGCAAAATTAGACCTAGGTTCCTCCAACACCTATAAATACACCCCTTAACCTCCTACTTTCACACACTTCAGAGAATTACACAAGAGGCTTAAGCTTTTCAAGTCAGAGCAAGAAGGCAAGGAGAAGCTAGTGCTGGAGGAGTCATGTTCTTCCATCATCAGTCATCTTAACCTTTAGGTTCTTTATTATATTTTGTATTTTGAACATGAATTCCTTTATTTTAATTTTAGTTTTGCATTCCGTTATGAACTAATTTCTTTAGTACTTGAGAATCGCTATATGGGTTGAACTTAATTATGTTTAATTTATGTTTTCTGAATTTGGGATTTAATAGTTTAAATTAGATTAGGTATTTTATGTTGACTATTATTTTGTTTTAATTACTAATTTTGAAGTCATGAATCAAACTTAGCTCATAGTAATTAGGCTATTCCATATAGTGGCGTATGGATCACCTTGATTGGGGGTTTAATTACAGACTTAGATAATAGACGCATAGTATCCGTTATTGACCTTGACAGGCTTAACTAACCATGCAGCCACTGAGGTAAATTATTATTCATCTGAAAGTAACTTATATTCACCCTGACGGGGTTTGTAATACCGTAGGATAGCTCTTCGGTCCACCCTGACGGGGGCTAGGAGATATTAGAGTCCCGACTAGCACAATAATACCAGTTTAGCCCTTAAACAAAAGCATGAATTAGATAGATTAGGTGAAACCCTTGCGTGGATCAAGTACTCTCTCTCATCTGAAGTTTCAAATCTCTTTTATTTGCTTTCTTTTAATTTAGTAATTTATTTTCTTGCATCTTTTAATTTATAAAAACAAATCAAAAATCTTTATTTTCTTTTCTGTTAAGCAATTATTCTTACTTTTCGATTAATACCTGAGTTGTGCCTAATCCGTCCCTGGGAACGAACTCGATTTATCGAATATTACTTGGACAACCGTACACTTGCGGTGATTGTGGTTCCTTTACTTTCGCATTAATTTTATAACACACCAGGACCCACCAGACACGAAATTCCCTTTCCCAAGATTATCCACCTTCAGTCTACTTTCTCTGATTGATACCTTCATAGAATATAGCTAACTGTAGAGAGGGGGTATAACCATGGAGCGGACATCTAGCTAACTTCAGTTGAAACCTTGTCCATGCTTCTCCTACTTCTTCTCCATCTTTTTGACAAAACTTCGCAAGCTCGTTTTGGTCTTTGAGTCTCATACTCATTGGATAAAAACGGTTAAAGAAAGCGTCTTGAAGTTCTGTCCATGAATTAATTGTCCCTTGTGGTTTCCTGTCTAGCCACTCACCAGCTCTACAGGTCAGAAAGATCGAAAACATATGACAATACAGTTGCTCGCGTGTAATGCCTGAAGTAATATAAGCATCACAAATCTGCATAAACTTCTGAATCGCTCTTACCGGATCTTGAATTGCTGTACCACTATAGAATCCAAAACTTTGTAATTGACTGAGCATACCCGGATCGGGTCTAAATTTGATGTTTTGGATCTCCAGAGGACGGTAACCTATCGGTTGAACATGAAAAGGTACTCCCAAGCCTGGGAGGTCTTGCTCTACTCTGTTCTGATTAATTTTATTTCAATTACCTCCTACCGGTGGCAGTTGTAAATGTCCTAAAGGACCTAGGATTCTCAGATTTGCTAGAGGATCTACTTGATCTCGTACGTCTGCCATAGATCTTCTTAACGCTCTTTCTTCACGAATACGTCGATTATAAGGTTTGAAGCTCCTCTCGGGCTCCGGTAAAGGAGGCAAAAGATTCATTGTTAGAACCTGAAAAAGACTAAAGCAAACCACAAGTGTAAATCCGGAAAAATAAAATCTAAATACTGAAAAATAAAAATTAATTAAAAACTACTACTCGAAATAGATAGCCCACACACTAACGAAACAGAAGTCCCCGGCAGCTGCGCCAAAAACTTGTGTCACTTAGGGTGTGATAGAAATAGAATAAATATAAGCCAGAAAACAATACACTTACACCCTAGACAAGCACGGTACTTCAAGTATTACATGACGTATGCAAGTTTTAATGATAAGTTGAATTCGTTCTCAGGAACTTAGTGTGTTAAACGAATGGGTAAATAATAACGAGTAAGAAGTAATTAATTAAAAGACAGAAAATAAAAGATAATAATTTCGAGTTATTAATTAAACTAAGGAAAATTATAAGACAATAAAATAAATACGAAGAAATATGAGATGAGAAGTATAGCTTAGGTTTTGCTAGTATGCACTAATCCTTCTAATTCTTTCTATCAAATCTAGTTAATAAGGGAGATAATTAGCTTTTAGATACTTAGTCAGAATTCTAAATTCCCATACCTTAGACATTGAGAGCGACTAAGGGGGTTACAGACACACCACGAGGCTGGTTCAAATAGGGTTTTCCTGCGCTACTAGGGCGCTAAGACATTAATTTCCAAACATGGTGATAGTGATTAAATTATACCGTAATGACTATCTAGTTATAATTAGTGTTGTCAATTACAATATCGACACAAGACGTTATGTGGTGTTTCAATAATTAGACACCCAGCTAAGGTGATCATCTAACTACTATTAAGGCAATCCTATACTCGTGCACTAGCCAGGAAAACAGTCATTAAATCAAAACACATAAACAAATATATAGGTAAGCAGCTAATATCAGATTAAAACATATAATTTCCAAAGAAAATTAGATAGAAAAAAAATAGAATTCATAGTTTATACATGATGCAAAACCCAAGCTATGGGAAAATTAGTTCATACCTGAAGGAAATAAACTAAAAAAAATAATGAAAGACTTCATCTTGCTTTCTACAATAATGCTAATGATAAAAACCCTATTACTATGAGGAAAGGATGATTTACAAGTGATATAAGGGTGTATTTATAGGTGTTTAGAAGCCCTAATTCGTTTTCATGAAGGAGAAGGTAAGTAGTGGACTCCAAACCCAACTCAAATTCGTAACCCTAAAATATGAAATCAAGCCCGTTTTTGTTTTGGTCCTAGAAGCTTCAATTCTTATCCTTTTGACGCATATGAGTAGTAGAAATTCATCATCTTGGAAAGATCTCCAACGTTTCTCTGGACCGTTTCTCCAAATTCACCACCGATATTGAGATATAAGCTGATTTGTGGTCGTGCGTGGTGAAATTCAAATTTAAGGCAGCTTTTCCTTTTCCATATATTTAGCTTTTTTTCCTTATCTCGAATTACCATGCGTATCTCTTTCTATATATCTTAGTATTTGACTTGGACTCTAATTAATCTCTATAATTATCTTTAAAGCTTCACACTAAATAAATAATTAAACCCAATATGCTCTAAAAATAATAATTTACAAAATCAAGACTCAAAATAGGAAAGTGTAACATTTATCAAGAAAATCGACTAGACAGACTTCTAAATCACTAAAAATGATGGCTCGTCCTAATATTAATCTATCACAAATGAGGAGACATCAGTCCTTTATCAATTAAAGGTTCTCATAAGCCATCATGTTGACGAATATCATTTATCGAACAATTTCTTCTAGATTATTGTGTTTCGGCTACATGTACAGGAAACAATAATAGTTTGAAAAAAAATTATTCTGATTATTTAGGTCTAATAAATGACCATGACATTATATCTTAGTACATAACATAGTATCATGATATTTAGAATTGAAATGCATGTTAGCGAACCTACTATTGTAGGGTTTCATGTACCACTAATTTAGAACATGTTACTTCAGATACATAGATTATAAGAAATTAGGAGAATTTTTTATCGTGTTTAGGTTGTTTTGTCATGATGTAGCTAAATTTCAATAGAAACCAGAAGGTTTTGTTACCTTTAATCACAGTAATTTTAGGAGACATGGTTACTGGATGAAGTGACCACCTAAGAAAGTTAACAAAAGACCAAGGCTAATTCATCGTAGGCCAAAAAATATAAATTGAATATTGGATATGATGGATTCCAAGAACAACTCAAACTAGGTACCTTATTTACACTATTGCTAATATGGGATTATTTGCTGATAATGTTGATATGGAAGCATATAGGGATGTTAACAAAAATACCATGATGATGTCAACTTTAATATTATTCAATAGAGGTTATTGATAGTAATTCAAGAGTCCTCAAGCTTAAAAAAATTAAAATTTATAGGAATTCTACTTAAAAAGCATGTTATAGAGGATATTCTAATCGCTCTAATATAGAAAGTTTATAAATCCACTTGATCTTCATGTGAGTACTACTATTAATCAACTCGAATCTAATAAAATTTAGTGTTGATGATTCTATTTCCAGATCATCTACATTTGCATTTATACTAGTTGTTATTGAAGATTTACCAGAAAGAGACACAACGATAGATGATAAAATAGAATCATTAGTTGATATTGTTTGCTTTTAACATGTTGTTTCGAATTCTAATACAAACAACAATATATCTAATCCATAGATGGGTCAATAAGTTATGGCTAATTATTTCTTATTATACTTACACACCACTTTTCGTACAAATAAGGTCGAATATGAGTTTGTTTTAATTTATATTTGTGTTTTACATAACTTTTTTCACAATTCTATATTAGAGGCTTCATCTAAATCGTTCATTTTTTCCATACTATATATTTTCTTGGTTCCTTTTCACATTCATTTCGTATATATTTTCATGTTCAAGGTCTTTTGAATGCAAAATTATGAAGTACACACATATTATATCTCTTTACCAAGTTTTTAGATCGATAATCCTAGATATCGAGAATTTTTTGTACTATCATGGAATTTATGTGTGAGTATACAACTAACTCAATACAGCAATCATTTTTGTGAATGCAAACACCAAAAAAATAAAATGCATTAATTTACCATATATTTTTAATAATCCTTAATAATAAGAATTTACCCATCTTTTTCCAAAAAAGACTTGGTAAGAAGGTAAAACAAATACATTTAGTGAAAATCATCTCATGTCAGTGCAGACAAGAATTCACTACCAGTTATAAATTACATAGTATGGGACTATAATATTTATTAGTTATTTTTATCAAATATATGAACCAATGCTCGAATAACAAAAGTATATTTAAAAAAGTCGACACAAGTTTTCTTGCTTTATAAATTAATCCTTCATATATATATATTTAATCATGCTCAAATTATACATATTAAAATACTTATATAATCAAGGAATATTATATATCATCAAGGTAGCACACTTTTCTTACCTACTCATCTCGAGTCAATTTCAAATTTATGTTGTATCTCCAAACATAGATCTTGTAGTTTTATTACTACTATTATGTATTTCTTATGGGGTCATGAAATTAACTAGTCAATTTTGAATTTACATCCTAAATATGTCTCAATTTATCTATTCCACCCCCTGAAGTAAATCATTGTAGTGTCCTCACTAAATTAAAATGTAATCAGTGGAGAATACTGGGAAAAAGTGAAGAGATATATTACCTCGAAGCGTTGTTATACTAATGAATCACTAGATTATATGGGAAATTACGTACTTGTATCGATGTTGCATATACTTGGTATGTTGTCTAGAGTTATTATTATCTTGTCTCAATAAAGTCATATAATCCTGAAGATAATTTCTATTAAATTAAAAGAACGTGATTGAATTGGAAATCAACTCCTTTTATACCTACACGGAATACCTAAATATATGATTCTAAATTATTACTACTTAATAGTTACAATTCGTAGTTAAATTTATACAGTAGGTGACTCGAACTACTACCTAACAAATTTCTAAAACCACCCTTATGAAAGAAATTAAAAACATTACAGTAAAATTAAATCGATCTATAATGGAAAAGTATTAGTATAGGAAGGTTCATGATAGAAGATGTAGTGGCATGACTTGTACATTCCATTTTACACGCTACTACATATTCATTCTTTAGTGACGAGATATTTAGCAAAGGAGTGCAATTTGTCGCAATTAATGGTATCTTGCGACGAAACATGATTAACACAAATAAAATCTTCGCAAATAAGATTTCATGTTAGCGAAGCCTCGATTTCGACTCTAAATAATTGAAAATTCTCGGTATGTGTTATTACTTTTTTTTGCTCGAGAAAGTTGTCGGAAAAGATCTGTGATACTAACTACATTCTCTCTTATACTCGTTTCTAGCGATGATTTTTTAATTACTTAGTGACAAATTATTTCGTTGGTAATAAAAAAAATTTAAAAAGCGAAACCAGAAAATACCACACCAAATTTTTTTCTCCCACTTTCTCTCGAAACCCTAACTCCTATTTGTTCTAATCTTTACCACTAGCTTCTCCTATTCATCTTATACAATTCATAGGTCCATAATCAAGGTCAGATAAAGTCAATTTTTAATTTCTCTAACCAAATCAAGGTATTTACAAATAAAATCAAACTTTTTAAATTTTAATTTTTTTATAATTGTGAATTACATGCTCTCCGATTTGATTAGGCTAACAAATACTTGTTACACCATTATCGGGTTCATTACCAAGGTGGGGCATGGTCAATCTTCAATTTCTCCAACCAAATCAATGTATTTTTCATAAAATTCAAACTTTTTAAATTTTGTTTTTTTATTATAATTGTGCATTACATGCTATAAGATTTTATTAGGTTAATATATACTTGTTTTATAATTGTATTTTTGATTAGGATGTTGTATCTTATGCATATGTTCATGTATTTATATATTGTAGTTGTTTAATTTATTATATGAACTTGTTTATTTATTTATTAGTTTATAATTTTTATTCATTTATTAGTTTTTAATTGTTATTTATCTATTCGTTGTGTTGTAATTTTAATTAATTTATTCATCAAGTTCTAATAATTATTTATATTATTCTTATATTCTTTTAGTTCTTTAGTTATATAGATTTTTTATTATAAGATGGTTTTGGGTATTGAATTGGATTAAAACAAATGATCTTACTAAGGAAAAATATAATTATGGTTTAAAAGATTTTATCGCTTTTGTTGAAAAGCAAGATGGTTTTAACTGTTATATGTTTTTGCCTATGTAATCGATGTTTGAATAATCATCGATATCAAACCCAAATGGTTAGGGGTCACCTTCTACATCAAGGGTTTATATCCACTTATGAGGTATGGACAAAACACGATGAGAAATTAGTATTTCCGGAAGACCCCGTGCCAAATTTAGAAAATGAAATGTTGAATGTGTATGATAATTTGAGACCTAGTGACGATGTTGGTGGTCAATCAGGGGATACCGAGATAAGAGACGCACATCAAATAAGTCGTAGCAGTTTCGAAGCTTTGTTCGAGAAATTGGAGACCGAATTCTACCATGGATCTACAATGATGAGTTCCTTGAATTTCATTGCTAAGTTTATGCACATAAAGGTGAAGAACAAGTGGACTACATATCCTTCACCGAGCTCTGAGAATTGATGGGTCGTGTCTTACCTAAATTTCACAATTTTCCTGAAACTTACGAGGAATGCAACAAAAAGTTGAAAAGTATGGGTATGGGTTACACTACGATTGATGTTTTCTTGAATGATTGTCCCCTTTTATACAAGGAGAATGAATTATTCAGAAAGTTTCCAGTATGTAGTTAGACTAACTGGAATCCAAAGAAAGGTAAGAAAGTACCCCATAAATTTTTTGTTATTTTCCGAATTCCCTGGTTGCAGTGACTATACGCTTCGAGGCACCATACCGGAAAGAGTACGATCTAGATGTGTTATGCCATCATGTTGATGGTTATAGCTGAAAAATATTTGTAGAGTTACATCCTGAGTTTACTAGTGAATCTTAGAATGTATATTTGAGCCTGGGTGTTGATGGTTTTTGTCTGTTTTCAATGCTAAATAATCATATGGCACGTGGCCTGTTATATTGACTGTCTACAACTTGGAACCATGGGTATGCATGACCGAAACCATATTTCAACTTTGTTTTTTGATTTTGGGTCGACGGTCACCCGATAAGGACATGGATGTCTTTCTCCACCCTGTTATAGATGAGTTGAACACGTTGTGGGAAATAGGTATTTGTACGTATGACGCTCATGCAAAGCAAGAGTTTACAATGAGACATTGGTTACCTATGAGACATTTATTTGGAAAAGAAAAAGTTTTGTACCCGAGTACTAATTATAGGGCCCCCACGAGAAAACATACTCCGACCAATATTAAGACACAGTTAGATGGTTTTGCCATTGTGTTTCCTGGTAAACAAAAGGATTTTGGGGGCAAGGCATTGAAAGAAACAGGTCCTTGTGAGTTCAATTCGAAGAAAAAGAGTATTTTTTATCAGTTACCTTATTGGTCGGAAAATTTGTTAAAAAAACATCGATGTTATGCATTGCGAGAAGAATGTGTGCGATAGTTTATTCGATACAATTGTAGGACTAGATAGGAAATCATTTCCTCGCTAATTTATGGTCTTAACCGATGACTTTTGTTGTCGCAGATCAGGCTCAGTCATTAGCGGCAAGAGCACTAATTTTTGTCAAGAAAAATATTTATAACGGAGAATTACTAGCAACGAAAAATAGATGATGAAAAGTCATCGCCGATGACCTAAACCGGCTTCTAACGACGAATTTGACTATCATTAGCGACGACGCTGGTTGTCGCTATTTCAAGCGCATCTAGTAGTGACATTAAACCCAACAAGCTATATCCCATTCAAGTAATTTCACCCTTTTTTTGGTAAGTTCTTTTTAGGCTTGTTCATATAATCCAAAAGTAGTTACTATTCATTTACATACCATTAAAAGAAAATTGATGGATTGCTATGTAGATAGGGAATCCTACATTGCAGTATTATTCGTCGACGATAATGTAAAGAAATCGCATATCATTTGACTTAAAATCTTTTGTTAGGTTAATTACGAAAAATGAGGAAGTAATGAAATTTAACTATACATGTTTTTATCAATCAAATTCTAATCGGTTAAATTTTTTGACACATAGTTCGTCTGTAAGCTTATTCTGCATTGCACATTTCTCTTTCTTTGGAATGCCATTGAATTTTTGGATAGAATCCGAATAGGATATGATCCTTTTTTCTCGTACAAAGACATGCTCATTATTATATAGTTCTTCATTATGTGCATAAAATCCTCTTTGAGTGTGTATAGTGCCTTCCTTTAGTTGAATCTATTTTTTCCACTCAATGAGATGAACGTTTACCATGAAATGTTGCATTATTATATAATAATATTTTACATGTAATTCCATATTTTTTTTTTAAATCTTAATTCTTAAATGTAGGTAAAATTAAGGACATTTTCTAGATTCAAAAGTTTATCCTTAATTAAATCATCTCATATGTAAACCATGTCATTCCCATGTTAAATAAGTTCTATGGTATAACCCATATGTTATATTTATTTATAAAATAAATAAAATTAACAAATAAGCTAAGTATCATAGTTAACATTTTAATATAAATTTTATGGATAATATAGGATGCGTCAGATTTAATATACATTCTCTGAATATATATATATATATATATGTATATATGTATTGAGGAAACAAAATAATTACCTTACACCTTAAATTTAAGTTTAATGTAAACTATATAAATTAAAAAAAATACAAAAATAAATGTAATATATATATGTATTTATAATAATATAAAAGAGGTTAGCTGAAATAAATTATTGGTGGGCAAAGAAAAATAAATAAAGGTAGTTGTTGGTCATGAATTTACATGCTTAAAGATAACTTCCATAATAATTGTTACACCTCTTTATTGTTTGACTACTTAATTGCAATAACTGCACCAAAATAAATTAAATGCAATGAGATTTTTATCCCTATATAAACTACTATGTACCTATGTTTTCAATACATACACATTTAAGTGAAAATAGTTTTCTTCTAGATTAAATGGATCGTAGTATTAAGAAAGTATATCGATGTGACCATTGCTCAAAAGAGTTTGAATCTGGCCAAGCTCTAGGTGGCCACCAACGCGCTCATAGGAAAAAAAAGGATTCAAATGAATTTGGAAATGTAAAGGGAAAAGGCAGTAATGACACTGTTCAAAGCTCCGAGAGAGTAGTTCTACTCCCCCTTTTCCCTTCAAGTTTGTCACTCCAAAAAGGGGGAGGTTCTTCAATTGCTGGACCATCAACTAAATTGATGACAAATATCAATGTCAATGATGAAGAAGCGGGAATTGATTTAACTTTAAGACTTTAACCGATTCTTCTTTTTTATTGCATATCATTTTAGTCTATGTCTTAATCAGTTGTGTTTTTTATTTGAATTTGTGTAATTTGTGTTTTGAATGAATTCTGTGTTCTCTTTTAATCATATAATATTATTTTCAATTCAAGTTTTTCTTTTATTAAAATGAACATAATAGTCAACTATGACCAAACTATATCCATCTAACCTATTAAAACTGAATAATTAAGCTTTAAATACATCTCATTGTCACATCATCTCCCATCCACCATCATAATAGAATAAAAAATTAATTGTAAAACTTATATAATTTAAAGTGTAATAAAATTAATTTTACTTCAATTAAAACTCAATCTCACTTATTACATCGTAACCCCTACCATATTCTATTTACTACAAAATTCTATACTTAGCTTCTTTATTTGATAATCTCTAGTATTCAATACTGAAAAGCTTTATCATATGTATATCATGTGTCATACAAGAAATAGATATATGTTCCACTCTAATAACATGTATTCACTCAATTAACTCCTCTCACCTAACTATACAATATAACTTTCTAATACAACAAGTCCCAACCCTTCCCACTTATCCAGTATAGGTTTATATTATCTACCTTCATCCCTTAAAAACTGTCTCAACTCTCATACATGTTAAACGTGTATACAAAAAAAGTTAACTATATGTAAAGTATGAATTATACTTTGGTAAATTTAGAGTTCATATACTTATGGTTTTTGTGGTCACACACTTCACGGAATTGAACTGTTAATTAGTCCTATGTTTCAAATTTGTTATGGCAAAGGTATGATAAAATAGTGATATAAATAAAAGAACAAACACTTTATACCACTACGAATAAACACTTTGGAATCGAACATATATCGATCTTAGGTACTACGAAAGTGAGGTATATTATAGTGTTATTACAAAGTAGTCTAAAAAAAGCTGAATAGTATAATAGCAAGACACTAAAATATTTGTTTGGTGTTAAGACTCTAAAAAACTAATAAAGTAAGACATAAAGTAAGACACAAAAATAAAATACTAAAGAGAAAATGTATGAGAATTTAGCTCAAGAATTAGAAAATAATCCCCACTAACCTTGTTCTATGAATATTATTTAAGCAAGAATTGTGTGATATATATGTTATAGTTGGGATTCTAAATTCCACCTAACTTACATCTGAATAGACTTAGTAAGCAACCCCAACGATACTAGGGGACTTGGGTAAGGAGACGCTACGCAGTGATCGATGGTTAACTTAAACCTTATTGACTATCTAGTTAGGCAAGCCTGTCAGATTCACTACCACAAACTAGATGACTATATATGTGATGTTTCTATAATTGAATTGGTGACAATCCAACTACTAATGGGGTAATCATATACGTTTGTGCATCGCAAGAAATAAAAACATTAAAACAAAGTACATAATATAGAGCTTTCACGAAAAAAATATTCAAACATAAATCCCTAATTCAAATAACATATAAAACAAGTATAGGATTCATACCCCTTATGCTATTCTGAAGCTAAATAGATTCAGTTCATACTAAGGAAGGAACAAAAAGGAACTAAAAATATCATATTCATGTTCAAAAGAAAATAAATAAGTATACTATATTAATTGGTGAAAACTGATAACGGGAAGGCTTGGAATGACATGAACAACTTCCAACTCATTCTCTTCTACTCACTTGATCCTGATAATTCTAGGTTTAATATGTATTAGGGACTGAGAAGGGATGATTTTCTTAAGGTAAAAGTGAATATATCTATAAATTTGGATAAAATCAGGGATAAGGACTAGGTATTAGATTTAGAAACCAACTAAAACTCGTTTTTCTAAAATAGTAGACTGGTTGGCTCATTGAATTTGTATAATTCGTAACATCTTCGTTACAACTCCAAATCCAGTGATCTTGGTATCAAAACAACTGCAATTCAAAGACCTTTCCCGATTTAAAAGGGATCCTTCAAATCCGTTGTCGATTTTCTGTAGTATTAAAAATACTAGGCGTCTTCATGTCTAGACAAATTAACTTCTACTTCCAAAGTCTATCTAAAGTTTCCTTTTTTACCATGAATAAGGGGTTTTCATGGTTTCTTCACTCCTTATCATCATCTCAAGGTGTGTTAGCTTCCAAATACTTAAGTGCTACACAAATAACACACAAATTACATACAAAATCTCTAAAAATAATGAAACACCTAAAACTAGAAAAAGAAGTGTAAAACATAAAGAAATGGGAGAAAATCTGGTAATTAAGCACTAGATACCCCTAAAATGATGTCCCGTGTCTAGATTATTTTATCACATATATGCAGACATCAAGACCCCCAACTCAAAATTGTGTCGTCCAAACATAATAAAGATAAGAACGGTAGGGTAGTCTCAAATAAATATTGAAGAAGATGATGTAGTAGAAAACAATGAATGATCCTAGAGAAGGTATTCTAACTTGTCTCATGCAGTAATATTAAAGAAGTAATGCACACACGCCTAATATACGGACAATCACCGTTTTATAGATTCAAGTACATTATTAAAATTACAATGCCAGAGTGAGAGGTTCTTACTTAGTTTGATATGGAGACTATAGGGTGATCATAGGTCCTAATATATTACCCAACGGTCCACATAACTACGCCCTAATTGTATCATTGTTCCTCAGCGAAGTAGTTTTTAAATTCTAAGGTATTTATGGTTGTAATGTCAGTTTAGGGAAGGTATGATATGTATATTTGGATAATGAAAAGTGAGTTTTTGACTCTTTCCTCACATTCCATCAATAAATCTCCCTATAACTTGAGTTTCACTTGACGATGTTTTCACTCAACCCATTTTTTATGTTTTTGGATTTGCATCTCCAAATAAATCTTTTCATGATAATTACATAACAATTCTACTTTGCAGGTTCAAATCAGATTCAATCTTTTTTATATCATTTTTTTCAAGAACTATATACATGTATATTCTTTATTAGAATTATATACTTTTTTAATCTCCATGCGGTTTTTGTTTCAAGTGGTAACTCTAATTATTAACTTAACTTGATTTAGGATGATAACATGAATAGGGATATTTCACTTAGAATTGTCTGTCATCGCCATAATATTTTGATTATCGTGCAACATTTAGAAGCTGTTATAAAATAGAAAAAACCATTACACGTGACTTTATGATTGTTTAACTTGCTACGCATTGCTTAATCATAAATCAGTGGTTCTATTACATCAAGCAAATTTTTTATTATTTGTTAAAATGAAAATCATTTCACATTATACTTGGGTGGTTCGATCTTGGATTAGATTAGGATTACGAATTACTTATGACCACTAGACACAATCTTTTATTATGATATATAATTCTGAATGAATAGTTATATGAAATACTATTATTAAAATTCATTACAAGAAAGTTAACCTATGGTTTACAAAGCATTATGAAAAAATCGCAAGAAATGTTAAGAAACGGTATAAAACATATTGCAAATAACACTTGTTAAAAACCATTGGAAGAAATGAATTAAGAATTTTTTTTACAAAAATAACGTACTATTGCTACATAATGCAACAATTTACTAAAACTGTTACAAAAGCTATTAACTTTATGCAACACATACAAAAACTATTACTCTATTAATGGTTTTAAATAAAAGTTTTGCCTAAGAGTCAAATTTGTGTAGTGCAAAGAAGGTATAAAATATGGGGCAGTTGGTCACACACTTGATATATAAATACTTTTTGGATTAACCCCATTTAGAATATTACCAAGTATAGTCATGTCTTAATTTGAATATTTTTATTTTTTGTAAAGTGTAAATTGGTTTGTAAATTTATTAATAAATGTATAAGTGTATTTGAAACTTTAATGGCATAATGAACCTGCTCTTATGTTTGTTCATTTTTTACGTTATTACATGTACGTGTGTAACAATTCAATATTTGTTGCTATAAACGGATCTTTAGTCTTAGTGTAACCATGTGTCTATTATTGCCTAAACTATGGATTCTATGATAAATTGGTGTTAACTTATAAGTTGTTGTTCGTGACTTTAAATATTCTCAATGCTTTTTTAAATAGCTTCAACGTATATTGAGCCATATTAAAAAAAGTTAACAAATTGATAATAGTAAAATAATCACTTTATTACTACAAAAATATATATAAGAACATATTCTTCTTCTATCAAATGAGAGACAAAAAAAACTCGCCTAATAACCTATATAATGTAAATTCCTAGATTTGAATCACACCTTGGCCGATCTTAACCATGGGGCCATGGCTACCACTTAGCTCTTGTCATATCCGTAACCACCTCGATACACTAAACCATAAGAAATCTTAAATGTTAAATATGCACCACCATAATAATAAACCTTTAAACGACATGAAAACCCACTCATTGCCTATACTAACACCTAAAAACCAAACAACCAACGTTATATCAACCAATCCAATCGGAAGAACATAGCCACGAGCATCGGCTGACCCACAACCTATATACAAACCATGGAAAAACCCTTGATCAACCTCTCAAAGTCACTTAAAACTAATGCCTCGCCTGAACAATATCATTTTCTCCAATATACAAAACATCACCACCTCCGTTATTTCACACCATAACTACCATGGCTGCCAAACGCCTTTAATTAGATTATGATGAAATCTTTAAAGTCATGTTTTATGTTAATTATTATTTTTAATTAGTGACAATCCAATGACTCAAGTATGATGTATATTTAATTATAAATATGATGATCTCTAATATTTATGTGTATAAACAAGTAAGAATAAATACCTTACAATACAATTTTGTTACATGAATCAAATTTCATTGAAGCCATGTGTATAAATTTTATTGTCACCAAAATTGAACAAACGAGATGTGAACATTATCAGAAAAAGTATATAATAAATTGTGTTAAATTGGAGCCCTGGATAATCAAGAAATTTTTATATATGAGTTAGACAAATATGTCTTTTATGACTATACAATTTTAGTTTAACCACTAAACCCATCAATAGTTTGATGAAAAAATGAAAAATTAAGTGGGAAAAAGAGATTTGAAATATATATACCTATTAGGTCTGCTGATAAGGTCCCCCCACCTTCTCTTTACTAAAGACTCAATTTTAGTCATTAAGAATTAAAAAGATGAAGCAAATTATCTTAATAGTATGTTAAATATGTATTGTCATGCATGTCAATCCTTAATCCTAAACGAATGTTCTATTTTTTTAGTATAAACAATAATTATAACCTACTGTATTATATACAAGATAAATTAGGGTTCTTCAAACATGTGACCTAGGAAAAAATTAAGAATTACAAATTTTATCTTTGATTCTAAGATTGAGGTGGCTAATACTATTGTAGAAATCACTAATAAAATATTATAAATGTGGAAGGGTAGTATGCTCTCTAAAAAAGGCTATCACTATCTCTTTAATCATGTATACTCTTTTTAGAAACATGCTCAATTTTTAACCTTTTCTATTACTAATCGAAACATGTAGGATGATCAACTGCTTTATTTTATATTTATGGTGGACACCTAACATTCATTGAATTAGTAATAAATTACTCTTTAAGAAAACGTACACAGAAATAGTAGTGTCTAAAAACCTTGGGTTATTTAAACTTTCCCTTATTGATAAGAAATCATGAATATGTTAGTTAATCTTGATAGTTTAACAACAAATATTATCAAATGTATTTACATCCATAAATATATACTCACACAATACAATTATTAGTAGAGTAATGATATATATCATCCAAATTCATACCACCCATGACGTGGCGTGATATGGTTGGAAGTAAATCGAGTATATAAATAAATAAACGATTTAATTCCAACCAAATCACGCCACTTCATGGGTGGTATATTGGGTGGTATATTTCGTTACTATTATTAGTATCCATCAATCATGGTTTCAAAGAAGTGTGTTAGAAGGAAGATAATTCTTACTTATACACGCTAGATTGATTATTTGTTATAGGGAAAAGGTTAATATCTTTAACTTATATATAGATTAAATAAGACCAATTAGATGTTAAGAATACTTTTATTAACTAAAGTAAATTTTGTCTACTTAATAATGTAGGAATTTAAACATCAAGTATTTTCATGTTAAAAAGAAAATTCCATGGAAAATGAGTGGATATAATAATAAAAAAAATATTAAAATGCAAGACACTAAGAATAGGATCATTTTACCCAAATATAAGTAGGTATAATACCAACGAAAGACTAATTATCATACATTGTATGATAACGTAGTCTACATATTACCTGAAGTACTTTAATGTATTACAACCTCAAATTTAAATGATATATATTTCTATAAAAATCAACGGACTTCAAAATGAAATCCAAAATACATACACCTATAATAGAGAGTATGTAATAATGGTTTCCATGGTTATGTAAATATGTATAAAAAGAAGCGTGTAAGTAATAAACTTTTCCAGATTTATCATGAGAAAAAAGAGACAATATAACATATATATTTTTGTTTCTAGTGGACTATGACATATTGGCTTCCATATTATCTAAAATAATGCTTTGAGGATAATGAGATAACATGGTTTCACAAATGGATAAACTTATTGGTTAATAAATATGCAAATATAGGTATTAGTATACCATAAAAGAAAATTTAGTCTAAACATAAGGATCATATGTGTAATTCGAAAAAAACATGCATTGAATTACAGCTATCGACATAATCTAATTTGTTAAGTGCTATATGTAACAAATTACCTTTATTATCTAAATTAATTATGTTAATGATCCATACCAGCATGAATATAAACTATATGATCTTAATTTAGAGGAACTAATTATGTTAATGTTTTCACATGGGTTAGGTTACTTTGAAGTTAGTGTGGATACAAGATTTAAGGATGGTGAAGATGCATTATCTATAATTTCTAGAGATTCTTATGGGAACATAGTCAGTGAAAATGCCTGCAAATCTTCTTATATATCCTAACGTGTTTCTAAATCCAATGTAAGAAGGCCTCCTTCCGGGGGCCCGAGCCATCAGTGAGATACCACTCTAGAAGAGCTAGAATTCTAACATTGTGTCAGGACCTACAGGCCAAGGGACAGCCTCAGGTAGATAGTTTCTATAGGGCGTAGGCCTTCCAAAAGGTAACGGAGGCTGGAAAGGTTTCCTCGGGCTTGACGGAGATTGGCCCTCGATCTTAATTTAGAGGAAGTAATTCTGTTAATGTTTTCAGATAGGGTTAGGTTACTTTGAAGATAGTGTGGATACGAGATTTAAGGATGGTAAAGATGCATTATCTGTAATTTCTAAGGATTCTTATGGAAACATAATCAATAAAAATGCCTGCAAAGCTTCTTATATGTCCTAATTTGTTTTAAAATCTAATGTTGTCCACAATGGATTTATATTTGGAAGCAACCTAAATTATCTAGCATTACCATCGAAAAAGATGCAATAAATGTTATACACTTTATTTGTTCTCAAAATACCACATAAGAAACTAACACTAATATTACTAAAAATAAATGGTGATCATCCCTTATAAAATTTTAAGTATATTTTTAGTACAAAGAATTAAGCAACATATTGGATAAAAAAGACTTGTCTTGAAAATTATTTATCATACGCTTGGTGTCTTTATCCTCTTCAATGACATATGGTTATTTCAAATATTAATTCTCTGAATGGTAGGACTTTAAACTAGCCCAGAATATGGGTTACGACACATATTAGAATTATTATACTAGTGGGTGCTTGTTACGGCTAATTACTTTTCATGCTTCCTTTTAATGCATATATGTAGTAACTATTTGTGGTCATAAAGTAGATAATATAAAATAGATATTTATCTCTCAATACTGATATTGTAAATAAATATAATGGATCTCAGAATCCAAACACATTTTGATATTCATACGAATAATATATATGATTCTTAGTACAAATTTATATTAAAATTGAGACAAGCTTTAAATATAGTCAAAATCACACACATTAATAAAATGTGTATCAAAATTTATAAACAAATAAAAATGACAACTATTTCACATAACAATTGTTTAGTGATAAGGAATAGATAAGCATAGTTGTATATCATTTATTTACATGAATAAAGTAAAGATTCACAATTAATATTACACCTTTTGACAATTTGACTACATCATTAAACTTACCTCCCAAAATAAATGTGAAAGACTATACCGTCGAAATGATCTTTAATCCCTATATAAACTATTCATCAAGTCCATTCTAAAATATATCGATTTGAGCTTCAATATTTTTTTGTAGAGAATATGGATCCCAACAATGAAAGAGTGTATCCTTGCAGGTATTTCTCAAGAGAGTTTAACAGTATACAAGCACTGGGTGGGCATCAAAATTCCCATAGAGAGGAGAGAGCAAGCATGAAAAGTGAAAATGAGAAGAGATTGGGTGAGAAAATAGACAACCGACTATACATCCTCGTCCTAACTATCATCACATCCCAACAATGCTTTTCTTTCCCCATTCCTATCCAATAGGGTAATAAGAAACCCGTCTATAAGAGGAGCCACAAATGGAGGTCCTTCAATTGCAATTCCTTCATCTTTAGCTCACTCAATTGAAGTTGTAATGATGACGGGCAACAACGAATATGAAGAATCATGCGTTGATTTAACACTCAATCTTTGATAACCACCTTTCTCATGACATGGGTTTTATTGTTTTTTCTGTTATTGTAATTTATGTTTAAGTCAGTTGAATTATCTTCTTTCATTTCAATTTGTATTAATTTGTGTTTTAATGAATTATGACTCCAATCTTTTTATAATTAAATAATCTAGATTTTTTTAATGAAAGACATAAAATTAGTAAGTTAACTTAATTTAAATATCATTCAAATTGATATATTAATTTATATTTGTGTTCGGTGAAATCAAATATAATAATGAATACTATTGGAAAAGGATTACATATGTCACTTGACTATTTTTTCGTTGATATGAGGTTATAGATGCGAGAGGTAACCCGTCGAGTTTAACGACGTTAAACAAAAGCCATTTCATTGTATATTAGTTTATTGCTTTAAGTTTTTCAATTCCTAGTGTATAATTCTTAGTTAGTGTCAAGTTTTAGTGTCTACTTTTAAATAAATGAGAAGGGTATTGTGTTGATAGTGCATGAATCGAGTTTGGGATGCTAGGAAAAATTCTTGGAGAGATTCAAAGTCTGGCGTGGACTACCCCCGCGGTGTACCCCCTATACCGCAGGGATGTACCGCGCCCCAAAAACCCGTACCACGGGTCGCGCACCACGGGTCTTATCCAGAAGCTAGAAAAAAAGAAGCTGATAGCCGTGGTGCACCGCGCCCTATACCGCACGCCCAAAACGCGTGCCACGGGGTATGTACCGCGGGTTTTTTGACGGAGCACGTGCGGACTACCCATGCACCGCAACCCTGCACCACAGGGCAAAAACGTGTGCCACGGGGTGCTAGCACGGGTACAAGGCAGAAGCGAGAAAAATCAAACCAACAGCGCTGCGGTGTACCCCGCGGTATACCCCATGCACCGCAGGGATGCACCGCGCCAGGCGGTTTGTGAAGAGTTCAAAGCCTAGTCAACTTCTAACCTTAAAGAGATAAACCCTAGCCTCTTCCACACGAATTTTCCAGCTCCTAACCTTATAAAAACACCTTGAAGCTTGATTAAACGTCCACAAAAAACACATTAACATTATCAAATCTCTCCTCCATCCTCCATCCTCCATAAACATAACCCCTTCATCAAATTCATCACAAAACACCATTAAACACAATCAAGATCATCAAGCTTTCAAGAGTTCTTCCAATATTTGTCAAGAACCAACTTCCTTCATCCAATCCAAACAAGAAACTCAAGATATACCAAATTTTCTTAACTTTATTCTATCCTTGGTATAACTTGAGTTTGGGGTCAATCAACCATGACAAACAGAACAGATGCTTTGGATTACAAGAAGAGATGTTGTATCCTAGGGAAAAACAAGAATTTGCCTGGTTCTACACTTGAAAAGGCCATCAATCTTCATGAGCCTACTGAAGAAACACAAGAAGAAAAGGCACCTGCACCACCACAACACGGGAAATTAACAGCAAAGATGAGGGTATCATCAAAGCCTACAGACAAGCTACAATTCCAAGTTCAAGGTTCTTCTTCTTCTCAAACTGATTCTGGTATTCCTCCATGGGCTCACAATTTGCAACAAGAGTTCAAACTTTTACGATTAGACATCGGAGCACTTTGGAAGGAAATTACACAGATTAAGTCAACATTGGAAGAGGTAACTTTGTTCATGGATATTGATAATTATTCTCCCCCTTTGGAGGAGGACACGATGGATCTTCATGGCCAGGTACCCCGTTCTAATTCTTCTTCTTCTTAATTGATGGTAGGCACTAGATAGGTAGTTTTTAGTTTAATTGCTTTATTGAGTCTTTTTCGAGTCGTGGGGACACGACTCACTTTTGAGTTTGGGGTGGGGTTCGTTGCCTCATCCCAATTTTTTGTGTTTTACATGCTAATCTTAGGGTTGCGATGACTGTAGAGAATTTTAAATGCCCCCATCAAGCATTCTTTTTATGAATTAATGATAGAAAATAGTTGACTTTAGGAGTTAGTATGAAGCTGAACTTTAATTGCATGCAAATATGAGATAATTGATAGGAAAAATTAATGAACAATGCATAAGAAGTAAACTTGTACTTAAGGATAATGGGTGGTTTGTAGAACGTGAGATCTAAATGAGTAGAGAACCCACTTAGGTATGAACTAGAGACAAATTGTGTAAATAGGAAGATGATAGAGACAGCTCTTTATTAGCCCTTTGAATCCTTTTTGGCTGTCTATCCCTGAATTAATTTTATCCTTCTTAGACAATTTTTTAGCCTTTAAGCCTTTCTTTTATCGCCACATTATAAGCCAATTTCCCTTTAGATTATTAGGCATAACCATATGACCCGCACTTGAATCACGATCCTGAGACTTCCTGTCTTGAGCTTGAGTTTGGGGTGGTGGGTCCACTATATGGGAATTTACATTCGAATTGGGAGTTTTGAGCTTATCAATGATGCTTTGTGCTATAAATGATGATGATTCACAGGTTTATTGTAGTGTAACCCTTTGCCGGGGTAATAGTGAATGGAAAAGAAGCTTCGAGCTCAAGTTATGAATAGGCATAACTGTGAAAAATAACATGATATCTCAACATCATAAAGAGATTCATAGCTATAAGAAATAACGAATGATTTGAAAAGAGAACATATTCGGACCGGCAAAGTGGAAAATTTTAGGTGAATCATCCTTAGTGCTTATTGGGTTAATTTGGGGACGCTAATTGAGCGCGTTAATTGGGTTGAGTAAGAACGTAATTCGAGTGTAAACTCAAGCTCTTGGACAGTTTTGTTGATGGTAAGTGAGGAGAGAGCCAAAAGCTCACTTCAAATTTACCAAATATACATACCTTACCGTCCTTCAGCCTATGCTAAAACCGTAAAGACCTCGTGATTCCTAGATGCACAGTTAGTTAATAGGGACTATTCTAAGTGGAACATTCAACACAAGTAAAGATCGAGGAACACCCTATAGCCACCATCTTGAGATAAGTAATAAGCGTAACCTTCTAGCATTGTGAAATTAATTTTGGATTGATATTGTTTTGTATTTGATTTTGCATGATAAGTGTAGGTGTATATTAATTCCTAGATTAGACTATATGAAATTTGTTTTAAGTTTTGCTTTGGGATTATTTTCTAGATTCTACCTTCTGCGTTCACCTAAAAGATCCTTTGTTTTTATTTTACTTTGTCCCGACGACAAAGGTTTGAGTTTGGGGTCTTGATTTCTCCCGATTTGTTCTAATTATTAGCCCCTTGGAGATATCCTTTTAGGTGAATAAATGACTTGTTTGATAGACTTTTAAGCTTATTTGATCATATTGCACTTTCTCCCCTTGGAAATTAACTATTTGCAGAATCTGAGCTTTTGTGCGTAAATTTGACTATTTTTAATGTAAAGTTAATTGGTTCTTGAATCTCATGAAAGACCAATCCAAGGAGAAAAAGTGAGAATAAAGTCTTAGTGCATTTTAGAGTGTTAGGAAGTGAATTTTAGTCGAGTTTCTATTTTTAGAGTACACTTTCCTATTTCGATTTCTTGATTTATTGATTTATTCTTTTTAAGCATATGCGGTTTAATTATTTATTTAATGTGTAGCTTTTAAAGATAAATGGTAATTTCTTAGAGGCCAAGTCAAAATAAAGATGAAAGGAAAGAAGATTTACATGGAAATAAGAAGATTTAGGAAAGATTTATTCAAAGGAGGAAAAGATAAAGCTGCCTTTTGAAATCTGAAATCCAGCCACGTTTTAGAGATAAAATCATAATAAAAGATTGGCTTGAATTCTGGACGAGTGGTCTGCACCAATAGAAAGAGCTTTCCAAGACAAGCAGTCTCATATATTGGAACTTCTCAAACGGATAAGTATTGAAAAAGATATGACCAAATAAATCAGCAGAATCTTATCTTTTAGAGCTACGAATTTGAGAGTCTTTGACTTGTCTTCCACTCCAAGCAAAATTCGACCTAGGTTCCTCCAACACCTATAAATACACCCCTTAACCTCCTACTTTCACACACTTCAGAGAATTACACAAGAGGCTTAAGGTTTTCAAGTCAGAGCAAGAAGGAAAGGAGAAGCTAGTGCTGGAGGAGTCCTGTTCTTCCATCATCAGTCATCTTAACCTTTAGGTTCTTTATTATCTTTTGTATTTTGAACATGAATTCCTTTATTTTAATTTTAGTTTTGCATTCCGTTATGAACTAATTTCTTTCGTACTTGAGAATCGCTATATTGGTTGAACTTAATTCTGTTTAATTTATGTTTTCTGAATTTGGGACTTAATAGTTTAAATTAGATTAGGTATTTTGTGTTGACTATTATTTTGTTTTAATTACTAATTTTGAAGTCATGAATCAAACTTAGCTCATAGTAATTAGGCTATTCCATATAGTGGCGTATGGATCACCTTGACGGGGGATTTAATTACAGACTTAGATAATAGACGCATAGTATCCGTTATTGACCTTGACAGGCTTAACTAACCATGCAGCCAATGAGGTAAATTATTATTCATCTGAAAGTAACTTATATTCACCCTGACGAGGTTTGTAATACCGTAGGATAGCTCTTCGGTCCACCCTGACGGGGGCTAGCACAATAATACCAGTTTAGCCCTTAAACAAAAGCATGAATTAGATAGATTAGGTGAAACCCTTGCGTGGATCAAGTACTCTCTCTCATCTGATGTTTCAAATCTCTTTTATTTGCTTTCTTTTAATTTATAATTTATTTTCTTGCATCTTTTAATTTATAAAAACAAATCAAAAAATCTTTATTTTCTTTTCTGTTAAGCAATTATTCTTACTTTTCGATTAATACCTGAGTTGTGCCTAATCCGTCCCTGCGAACGAACTCGATTTATCGAATATTACTTGGACAACCGTACACTTGCGGTGATTGTGGTTCCTTTACTTTCGCATTAATTTTATAACACACCAGGACCCACCAGACACGAAATTCCCTTTCCCAAGATTATCCACCTTCAGTCTACTTTCTCTGATTGATACCTTCATAGAATATAGCTAACTGTAGAGAGGGGGTATAACCATGGAGCGGACATCTAGCTAACTTCAGTTGAAACCTTGTCCATGCTTCTCCTACTTCTTCTCCATCTTTTTGACAAAACTTCGCAAGCTCGTTTTGGTCTTTGAGTCACATACTCATTGGATAAAAACGGTTAAAGAAAGCGGCTTGAAGTTCTGTCCATGAATTAATTGTCCCTGGTGGTTTCCTGTCTAGCCACTCACCAGCTCTACAGGTCAGAAAGATCGAAAACATATGACAATACAGTTGCTCGCGTGTAATGCCTGAAGTAATATAAGCATCACAAATCTGCATAAACTTCTGAATCGCTCTTACCGGATCTTGAATTGCTGTACCACTATAGAATCCAAAACTTTGAAATTGACTGAGCATACCCGGATCGGGTCTAAATTTGATGTTTTGGATCTCCAGAGGACGGTAACCTATCGGTTGAACATGAAAAGGTACTCCCAAGCCTGGGAGGTCTTGCTCTACTCTGTTCTGATTAATGTTATTTCAATTACCTCCTACCGGTGGCAGTTGTAAATGTCCTAAAGGACCTAGGATTCTCAGATTTGCTAGAGGATCTACTTGATCTCGTACGTCTGCCATAGATCTTCTTAACGCTCTTTCTTCACGAATACGTCGGTTATAAGGTTTGAAGCTCCTCTCGGGCTCCGGTAAAGGAGGCAAAAGATTCATTGTTAGAACCTGAAAAAGACTAAAGCAAACCACAAGTGTAAATCCAGAAAAATAAAATCTAAATACTGAAAAATAAAAATTTATTAAAAACTACTACTCGAAATAGATAGCCCACACACTAACGAAACAGAAGTCCCCGGCAGCTGCGCCAAAAACTTGTGTCACTTAGGGTGTGATAGAAATAGAATAAATATAAGCCAGAAAACAATACACTTACACCCTAGACAAGCACGGTACTTCAAGTATTACATGACGTATGCAAGTTTTAATGATAAGTTGAATTCGTTCTCAGGGACTTAGTGTGTTAAACGAATGGGTAAATAATAACGAGTAATAAGTAATTAATTAAAAGACAGAAAATAAAAGATAATAATTTCGAGTTACTAAATTAAACTAAGGAAAATTATAAGACAATAAAATAAATACGAAGAAATATGAGATGAGAAGTATAGCTTAGGTTTTGCTAGTATGCACTAATCCTTCTAATTCTTTCTATCAAATCTAGTTAATAAGGGAGATAATTAGCTTTTAGATACTTAGTCAGGATTCTAAATTCCCATACCTTAGACATTGAGAGCGACTAAGGGGGTTACAGACACACCACGAGGCTGGTTCAAATAGGGTTTTCCTGCGCTACTAGGGCGCTAAGACATTAATTTCCAAACATGGTGATAGTGATTAAATTATACCGTAATGACTATCTAGTTATAATTAGTGTTGTCAAGAACAATATCGACACAAGACGTTATGTGGTGTTTCAACAATTAGACACCCAACTAAGGTGATCATCTAACTACTATTAAGGTAATCCTATACTCGTGCACTAGCCAGGAAAACAGTCATTAAATCAAAACACATAAACAAATATATAGGTAAGCAGCTAATATCAGATTAAAACATATAATTCCCAAAGAAAATTAGATAGAAAAAAAATAGAATTCATAGTTTATACATGATGCAAAACCCAAGCTATGGGGAAATTAGTTCATACCTGAAGGAAATAAACTAAAAGAAATAATGAAAGACTTCATCTTGCTTTCTACAATAATGCTAATGATAAAAACCCTATTACTATGAGGAAAGGATGATTTATAAGTGATATAAGGGTGTATTTATAGGTGTTTAGAAGTCCTAATTCGTTTTCATGAAGGAGAAGGTAAGTAGTGGACTCCAAACCCAACTCAAATTCGTAACCCTAAAATATGAAATCAAGCCCGTTTTTGTTTTGGTCCTAGAAGCTTCAATTCTTATCCTTTTGACGCATATGAGTAGTCGAAATTCATCATCTTGGAAAGATCTCCAACGTTTCTCTTGACCGTTTCTCCAAATTCACCACTGATATTGAGATATAAGCTGATTTGTGGTCGTGTGTGGTGAAATTCAAATTTAAGGCAGCTTTTCCTTTTCCATATATTTAGCTTTTTTTTCCTTATCTCGAATTACCATGCGTATCTCTTTCTATATATCTTAGTATTTGACTTGGACTCTAATTAATCTCTATAATTATCTTTCAAGCTTCACACTAAATAAATAATTAAACCCAATATGCTCTAAAAATAATAATTTACAAAATCAAGACTCAAAATAGGAAAGTGTAACATTTATCAAGAAAATCGACTAGACAGACTTCTAAATCACTAAAAATGATGGCTCGTCCTAATATTAATCTATCACAAATGAGGAGACATCAGTCCTTTATCAATTAAAGGTTCTCATAAGCCATCATGTTGATGAATATCATTTATCGAACAATTTCTTCTAGATTATTGTGTTTCGGCTACATGTACAGGAAACAATAATAGTTTGAAAAAAAATTATTCTGATTATTCAGGTCTAATAAATGACCATGACATTATATCTTAGTACATAACATAGTATCATGATATTTAGAATTGAAATGGATGTTAGCGAACCTACTATTGTAGGGTTTCATGTACCACTTATTTATAACATGTTACTTCAGATACATAGATTATAAGAAATTAGGAGAATTTTTTATCGTGTTTAGGTTGTTTTGTCATGATGTAGCTAAATTTCAATAGAAACCAGAAGGTTTTGTTACCTTTAATCACAGTAATTTTAGGAGACATGGTTACTGGATGAAGTGACCACCTAAAAAAGTTAACAAAAGACCAAGGCTAATTCATCGTAGGCCAAAAAATATAAATTGAATATTGGATATGATGGATTCCAAGAACAACTCAAACTAGGTACCTTATTTACACTATTGCTAATATGGGATTATTTGCTGATAATGTTGATATGGAACCATATAGGGATGTTAACAAAAATACCATGATGATGTCAACTTTAATATTATTCAATAGAGGTTATTGATAGTAATTCAAGAGTCCTCAAGCTTAAAAAAATTAAAATTTATAGGAATTCTACTTAAAAAGCATGTTATAGAGGATATTCTAATCGCTCTAATATAGAAAGTTTATAAATCCACTTGATCTTCATGTGAGTACTACTATTAATCAACTCGAATCTAATAAAATTTAGTGTTGATGATTCTATTTCCAGATCATCTACATTTGCATTTATACTAGTTGTTATTGAAGATTTACCAGAAAGAGACACAACGATAGATGATAAAATAGAATCATTAGTTGATATTGTTTGCTTTTAACATGTTGTTTCGAATTCTAATACAAACAACAATATATCTAATCCATAGATGGGTCAATAAGTTATGGCTAATTATTTCTTATTATACTTACACACCACTTTTCGTACAAATAAGGTCGAATATGAGTTTGTTTTAATTTATATTTGTGTTTTACATAACTTTTTTCACAATTCTATATTAGAGGCTTCATCTAAATCGTTCATTTTTTCCATACTATATATTTTCTTGGTTCCTTTTCACATTCATTTCGTATATATTTTCATGTTCAAGGTCTTTTGAATGCAAAATTATGAAGTACACACATATTATATCTCTTTACCAAGTTTTTAGATCGATAATCCTAGATATCGAGAACTTTTTTGTACTATCATGGAATTTATGTGTGAGTATACAACTAACTCAATACAGCAATCATTTTTGTGAATGCAAACACCAAAAAAATAAAATGCATTAATTTACCATATATTTTTAATAATCCTTAATAATAAGAATTTACCCATCTTTTTCCAAAAAAGACTTGGTAAGAAGGTAAAACAAATACATTTAGTGAAAATCATCTCATGTCAGTGCAGACAAGAATTAACTACCAGTTATAAATTACATAGTATGGGAATATAATATTTATTAGTTATTTTTATCAAATATATGAACCAATGCTCGAATAACAAAAGTATATTTAAAAAAGTCGACACAAGTTTTCTTGCTTTATAAATTAATCCTTCATATATACTTAATCATGCTCAAATTATACATATTAAAATACTTATATAATCAAGGAATATTATATATCATCAAGGTAGCACACTTTTCTTACCTACTCATCTCGAGTCAATTTCAAATTTATGTTGTATCTCCAAACATAGATCTTGTAGTTTTATTACTACTATTATGTATTTCTTATGGGGTCATGAAATTAACTAGTCAATTTTGAATTTACATCCTAAATATGTCTCAATTTATCTATTCCACCCCCTGAAGTAAATCATTGTAGTGTCCTCAATAAATTAAAATGAAATCAGTGGAGAATACTGGGAAAAAGTGAAGAGATATATTACCTCGAAACGTTGTTATACTAATGAATCACTAGATTATATGGGAAATTACGTACTTGTATCGATGTTGCATATACTTGGTATGTTGTCTAGAGTTATTATTATCTTGTCTCAATAAAGTCATATAATCCTGAAGATAATTTCTATTAAATTAAAAGAACGTGATTGAATTGGAAATCAACTCCTTTTATACCTACACGGAATATATAAATATATGATTCTAAATTATTACTACTTAATAGTTACAATTCGTAGTTAAATTTATACAGTAGGTGACTCGAACTACTACCTAACAAAATTCTAAAATCACCCTTATGAAAGAAATTAAAAACATTAAAGTAAAATTAAATCGATCTATAATGGAAAAGTATTAGTATAGGAAGGTTCATGATAGAAGATGTAGTGGCATGACTTGTACATTCCATTTTACACACTACTACATATTCATTCTTTAGTGACGAGATATTTAGCAAAGGAGTGCAATTTGTCGCAATTAATGGTATCTTGCGACGAAACATGATTAACACAAATAAAATCTTCGCAAATAAGATTTCATGTTAGCGAAGCCTCGATTTCGACTCTAAATAATTGAAAATTCTCGGTATGTGTTATTACTCTTTTTTGCTCGAGAAAGTTGTCGGAAAAGATCTGTGATACTAACTACATTCTCTCTTATACTCGTTTCTAGCGATGATTTTTTAATTACTTAGTGACAAATTATTTCGTTGGTAATAAAAAAAATTTAAAAAGCGAAACCAGAAAATACCACACCAAATTTTTTTCTCCCACTTTCTCTCGAAACCCTAACTCCTATTTGTTCTAATCTTTACCACTAGCTTCTCCTATTCATCTTATACCATTCATAGGTCCATAATCAAGGTCAGATAAAGTCAATTTTTAATTTCTCTAACCAAATCAAGGTATTTACCAATAAAATCAAACTTTTTAAATTTTAATTTTTTTATAATTGTGAATTACATGCTCTCCGATTTGATTAGGCTAACAAATACTTGTTACACCATTATCGGGTTCATTACCAAGGTGGGGCATGGTCAATCTTCAATTTCTCCAACCAAATCAATGTATTTTTCATAAAATTCAAACTTTTTAAATTTTGTTTTTTTATTATAATTGTGCATTACATGCTATAAGATTTTATTAGGTTAATATATACTTGTTTTATAATTGTATTTTTGATTAGGATGTTGTATCTTATGCATATGTTCATGTATTTATATATTGTAGTTGTTTAATTTATTTATTAGTTTATAATTTTTATTCATTTATTAGTTTTTAACTGTTATTTATCTATTCGTTGTGTTGTAATTTTAATTAATTTATTCATCAAGTTCTAATAATTATTTATATTATTCTTATATTCTTTTAGTTCTTTAGTTATATAGATTTTTTATTATAAGAAGGTTTTGGGTATTGAATTGGATTAAAACAAATGATCTTACTAAGGAAAAATATAATTATGGTTTAGAAGATTTTATCGCTTTTGTTGAAAAGCAAGATGGTTTTAATTGTTATATGTTTTTGCCTATGTAATCGATGTTTGAATAATCATCGATATCAAACCCAAATGGTTAGGGGTCACCTTCTACATCAAGGGTTTATATCCACTTATGAGGTATGGACAAAACACGATGAGAAATTAGTATTTCTGGAAGACCCCGTGCCAAATTTAGAAAATGAAATGTTGAATGTGTATGATAATTTGAGACCTAGTGACGATGTTGGTGGTCAATCAGGGGATACCGAGATAAGAGACGCACATCAAATAAGTCGTAGCAGTTTCGAAGCTTTGTTCGAGAAATTGGAGACCGAATTCTACCATGGATCTACAATGATGAGTTCCTTGAATTTCATTGCTAAGTGTATGCACATAAAGGTGAAGAACAAGTGGACTACATATCCTTCACCGAGCTCTGAGAATTGATGGGTCGTGTCTTACCTAAATTTCACAATTTTCCTGAAACTTACGAGGAATGCAACAAAAAGTTGAAAAGTATGGGTATGGGTTACACTACGATTGATGTTTTCTTGAATGATTGTCCCCTTTTATACAAGGAGAATGAATTATTCAGAAAGTTTCCAGTATGTAGTTAGACTAACTGGAATCCAAAGAAAGGTAAGAAAGTACCCCATAATTTTTTTTTTATTTTCCGAATTCCCCGGTTGCAGTGACTATACGCTTCGAGGCACCATACCGGAAAGAGTACGATCTAGATGTGTTATGCCATCATGTTGATGGTTATAGCTGAAAAATATTTGTAGAGTTACATCCTGAGTTTACTAGTGAATCTTAGAATGTATATTTGAGCCTGGGTGTTGATGGTTTTTGTCTGTTTTCAATGCTAAATAATCATATAGCACGTGGCCTGTTATATTGACTGTCTACAACTTGGAACCATGGGTATGCATGACCGAAACCATATTTCAACTTTGTTTTTTGATTTTGGGTCCACGGCCACCCGATAAGGACATGGATGTCTTTCTCCACCCTGTTATAGATGAGTTGAACACGTTGTGGGAAATAGGTATTTGTACGTATGACGCTCATGCAAAGCAAGAGTTTACAATGAGACATTGGTTACCTATGAGACATTTATTTGGAAAAGACAAAGTTTTGTACCCGAGTACTAATTATAGGGCCCCCACGAGAAAACATACTCCGACCAATATTAAGACACAGTTAGATGGTTTTCCCATTGTGTTTCCTGGTAAACAAAAGGATTTTGGGGGCAAGGCATTGAATGAAACAGGTCCTTGTGAGTTCAATTCGAAGAAAAAGAGTATTTTTTATCGGTTACCTTATTGGTCGGTAAATTTGTTAAAAAAAACATCGATGTTATGCATTGCGAGAAGAATGTGTGCGATAGTTTGTTCGACACAATTGTAGGACTAGATAGGAAATCATTTCGTCGCTAATTTATGGTCTTAACCGATGACTTTTGTTGTCGCAGATCAGGCTCTGTCATTAGCGGCAAGAGCACTAATTTTTGTTGCGAAAAATATTTATAACGGAGAATTACTAGCAACGAAATATAGATGATGAAAAGTCATCGCCGATGACCTAAACCGGCTTCTAACGACGAATTTGACTATCATTAGCGACGACGCTGGTTGTCGCTATTTCAAGCGCATCTAGTAGTGACATTAAACCCAACAAGCTATATCCCATTCAAGTAATATCACCCTTTTTTTGGTAAGTTCTTTTCAGGCTTGTTCATATAATCCAAAAGTAGGTACTATTCATTTACATACCATTAAAAGAAAATTGATGGATTGCTATGTAGATAGGGAATCATACATTGCAGTATTATTCGTCGACGATAATGTAAAGAAATCGCATATCATTTGAATTAAAATCTTTTGTTAGGTTAATTACGAAAAATGAGGAAGTAATGAGATTTAACTATACATGTTTTTATCAATCAAATCCTAATCGGTAAATTTTTTGACACATAGTTCGTCTGTAAGCTTATTCTGCATTGCACATTTCTCTTTCTTTGGAATGCCATTGAATTTTTGGATAGAATCCGAATAGGATATGATCCTTTTTTCTCGTACAAAGACATGCTCATTATTATATAGTTCTTCATTATGTGCATAAAATCCTCTTTGAGTGTGTATAGTGCCTTCCTTTAGTTGAATCTATTTTTTCCACTCAATGAGATGAACGTTTACCATGAAATGTTGCATTATTATATAATAATATTTTACATGTAATTCCATATTTTTTTTTTAAATCTTAATTCTTAAATGTATGTAAAAATAAGGACATTTTCTAGATTCAAAGGTTTATCCTTAATTAAATCATCTGATATGTAAACCATGTCATTCCCATGTTAAATAAGTTCTATGGTATAACCCATATGTTATATTTATTTATAAAACAAATAAAATTAACAAATAAGCGAAGTATCATAGTTAATATTTTAAAATAAATTTTATGGAAAATATAGGATGCGTCAAATTTAATATACATTCTCTGAATATATATATATATATATATATATATATATATATATATATATATATATATGTATTGAGGAAACAAAATAATTACCTTACACCTTAAATTTAAGCTTAATGTAAACTATATAAATTAAAAAAAATACAAAAATAAATGTAATATATATATATATATGTATTTATAATAATATAAAAGAGGTTAGCTAAAATAAATTATTGGTGGGCAAAGAAAAATAAATAAAGGTAGTTGTTGGTCATGAATTTACATGCTTAAAGATAACTTCCATAATAATTGTTACACCTCTTTATTGTTTGACTACTTAATTGCAATAACTGCACCAAAATAAATTAAATGCAATGAGATTTTATCCCTATATAAACTACTATGTACCTATGTTTTCAATACATACACATTTAAGTGAAAATAGTTTTCTTCTAGATTAAATGGATCGTAGTATTAAGAGAGTATATCGATGTGACCATTGCTCAAAAGAGTTTGAATCTGGCCAAGCTCTAGGTGGCCACCAACGCGCTCATAGGAAAAAAAAGGATTCAAATGAAATTGGAAATGTAAAGGGAAAAGGCAGTAATGACACTGTTCAAAGCTCCGAGAGAGTAGTTCTACTCCCCCTTTTCCCTTCAAGTTTGTCACTCCAAAAAGGGGGAGGTTCTTCAATTGCTGGACCATCAACTAAATTGATGACAAATATCAATGTCAATGATGAAGAAGCGGGAATTGATTTAACTTTAAGACTTTAACCGATTCTTCTTTTTTATTGCATATCATTTTGGTCTATGTCTTAATCAGTTGTCTTTTTTATTTGAATTTGTGTAATTTGTGTTTTGAATGAATTCTGTGTTCTCTTTTAATCATATAATATTATTTTCAATTCAAGTTTTTCTTTTATTAAAATGAACATCATAGTCAACTATGACCAAACTATATCCATCTAACCTATTAAAACTGAATAATTAAGCTTTAAATACATCTCATTGTCACATCATCTCCCATCCACCATCCTAATAGAATAAAAAATTAATTGTAAAACTTATATAATTTAAAGTGTAATAAAATTAATTTTACTTCAATTAAAACTCAATCTCACTTATTACATCGTAATCCCTACCATATTCTATTTACTACAAAATTCTATACTTAGCTTCTTTATTTGATAATCTCTAGTATTCAATATATCTGAAAAGCTTTATCATATGTATATCATGTGTCATACAAGAAATAAATATATGTTCCACTCTAATAACATGTATTCACTCAATTAACTCCTCCCACATAACTATACAATATAACTTTCTAATACAACAAGTCCCAACCCTTCCCACTTATCCAGTATAGGTTTATATTATCTACCTTCATCCCTTAAAAACTGTCTCAACTCTCTTACATGTTAAACGTGTATAAAAAAAAAGTTAACTATATGTAAAGTATGAATTATACTTTGGTAAATTTAGAGTTCATATACTTATGGTTTTTGTGGTCACACACTTCACAGAATTGAACTGTTAATTAGTCCTATGTTTCAAATTTGTTATGGCAAAGGTATGATAAAATAGTGATATAAATAAAAGAACAAACACTTTATACCACTACGAATAAACACTTTGGAATCGAACATATATCGATCTTAGGTACTACGAAAGTGAGGTATATTATAGTGTTATTACAAAGTAGTCTAAAAAAGCTGAATAGTATAATAGCAAGACACTAAAATATTTGTTTGGTGTTAAGACTCTAAAAAACTAATAAAGTAAGACATAAAGTAAGACATAAAAATAAAATACTAAAGAGAAAATGTATGAGAATTTAGCTCAAGAATTAGAAAGTAATCCCTACTAACCTTGTTCTATGAATATTATTTAAGCAAGAATTGTGTGATATATATATGTTATAGTTGGGATTCTAAATTCCACCTAACTTACATCTGAATAGACTTAGTAAGCAACCCCAACGATACTAGGGGACTTGGGTAAGGAGACGCTACGCAGTGATCGATGGTTAACTTAAACCTTATTGACTATCTAGTTAGGCAAGCCTGTCAGATTCACTACCACAAACTAGATGACTATATATGTGATGTTTCTATAATTGAATTGGTGACAATCCAACTACTAATGGGGTAATCATATACGTTTGTGCATCGCAAGAAATAAAAACATTAAAACAAAGTACATAATATAGAGCTTTCACGAAAAAAATATTCAAACATAAATCCCTAATTCAAATAACATATAAAACAAGTATAGGATTCATACCCCTTATGCTATTCTGAAGCTAAATAGATTCAGTTCATACTAAGGAAGGAACAAAAAGGAACTAAAAATATCATATTCATGTTCAAAAGAAAATAAATAAGTATACTATATTAATTGGTGAAAACTGATAACGGGAAGGCTTGGAATGACATGAACAACTTCCAACTCATTCTCTTCTACTCACTTGATCCTGATAATTCTAGGTTTAATATGTATTAGGGACTGAGAAGGGATGATTTTCTTAAGGTAAAAGTGAATATATCTATAAATTTGGATAAAATCAGGGATAAGGACTAGGTATTAGATTTAGAAACCAACTAAAACTCGTTTTTCTAAAATAGTAGACTGGTTGGCTCATTGAATTTGTATAATTCGTAACATCTTCGTTACAACTCCAAATCCAGTGATCTTGGTATCAAAACAACTGCAATTCAAAGACCTTTCCCGATTTAAAAGGGATCCTTCAAATCCGTTGTCGATTTTCTGTAGTATTAAAAATACTAGGCGTCTTCATGTCTAGACAAATTAACTTCTACTTCCAAAGTCTATCTAAAGTTTCCTTTTTTACCATGAATAAGGGGTTTTCATGGTTTCTTCACTCCTTATCATCATCTCAAGGTGTGTTAGCTTCCAAATACTTAAGTGCTACACAAATAACACACAAATTACATACAAAATCTCTAAAAATAATGAAACACCTAAAACTAGAAAAAGAAGTGTAAAACATAAAGAAATGGGAGAAAATCTGGTAATTAAGCACTAGATACCCCTAAAATGATGTCCCATGTCTAGATTATTTTATCACATATATGCAGACATCAAGACCCCCAACTCAAAATTGTGTCGTCCAAACATAATAAAGATAAGAACGGTAGGGTAGTCTCAAATAAATATTGAAGAAGATGATGTAGTAGAAAACAATGAATGATCCTAGAGAAGGTATTCTAACTTGTCTCATGCATTAATATTAAAGAAGTAATGCACACACGCCTAATATACGGACAATCGCCGTTTTATAGATTCAAGTACATTATTAACATTACAATGCCAGAGTGAGAGGTTCTTACTTAGTTTGATATGGAGACTATAGGGTGATCATAGGTCCTAATATATTACCCAACGGTCCACATAACTACGCCCTAATTGTATCATTGTTCCTCAGCGAAGTAGTTTTTAAATTCTAAGGTATTTATGGTTGTAATGTCAGTTTAGGGAAGGTATGATATGTATATTTGGATAATGAAAAGTGAGTTTTTGACTCTTTCCTCACATTCCATCAATAAATCTCCCTATAACTTGAGTTTCACTTGACGATGTTTTCACTCAACCCATTTTTTATGTTTTTGGATTTGCATCTCCAAATAAATCTTTTCATGATAATTACATAACAATTCTACTTTGCAGGTTCAAATCAGATTCAATCTTTTTTATATCATTTTTTTCAAGAACTATATACATGTATATTCTTTATTAGAATTATATACTTTTTTAATCTCCATGCGGTTTTTGTTTCAAGTGGTAACTCTAATTATTAACTTAACTTGATTTTGGATGATAACATGAATAGGGATATTTCACTTAGAATTGTCTGTCATCGCCATAATATTTTGATTATCGTGCAACATTTAGAAACTGTTATAAAACAGAAAAAACCATTACACGTGACTTTATGATTGTTTAACTTGCTACGCATTGCTTAATCATAAATCAGTGGTTCTATTACATCAAGCAAATTTTTTATTATTTGTTAAAATGAAAATCATTTCACATTATACTTGGGTGGTTCGATCTTGGATTAGATTAGGATTACGAATTACTTATGACCACTAGACACAATCTTTTATTATGATATATAATTCTGAATGAATAGTTATATGAAATACTATTATTAAAATTTATTACAAGAAAGTTAACCTATGGTTTACAAAGCATTATGAAAAAATCGCAAGAAATGTTAAGAAACGGTATAAAACATATTGCAAATAACACTTGTTAAAAACCATTGGAAGAAATGAATTAAGAAATTTTTTTACAAAAATAACGTACTATTGCTACATAATGCAACAATTTACTAAAACTGTTACAAAAGCTATTAACTTTAAGCAACACATACAAAAACTATTACTCTATTAATGGTTTTAAATAAAAGTTTTGCCTAAGAGTCAAATTTGTGTAGTGCAAAGAAGGTATAAAATATGGGGCAGTTGGTCACACACTTGATATATAAATACTTTTTGGATTTACCCCATTTAGAATATTACCAAGTATAGTCATGTCTTAATTTGAATATTTTTATTTTTTGTAAGTGTAAATTGGTTTGTAAATTTATTAATAAATGTATAAGTGATTTTGAAACTTTAATGGCATAATGAATCTGCTCTTATGTTTGTTCATTTTTTACGTTATTACATGTACGTGTGTAACAATTCAATATTTGTTGCTATAAACGGATCTTTAGTCTTAGTGTAACCATGTGTCTATTATTGCCTAAACTATGGATTCTATGATAAATTGGTGTTAACTTATAAGTTGTTGTTCGTGACATTAAATATTCTCAATGCTTTTTTAAATAGCTTCAACGTATATTGAGCCATATTAAAAAAAGTTAACAAATTGATAATAGTAAAATAATCACTTTATTACTACAAAAATATATATAAGAACATATTCTTCTTCTATCAAATGAGAGACAAAAAAAACTCGCCTAATAACCTATATAATGTAAATTCCTAGATTTGAATCACACCTTGGCCGATCTTAACCATGGGGCCATGGCTACCACTTAGCTCTTGTCATATCCGTAACCACCTCGATACACTAAACCATAAGAAATCTTAAATGTTAAATATGCACCACCATAATAATAAACCTTTAAACGACATGAAAACCCACTCATTGCCTATACTAACACCTAAAAACCAAACAACCAACGTTATATCCACCAATCCAATCGGAAGAACATAGCCACGAGCATCGGCTGACCCACAACCTATATACAAACCATGGAAAAACCCTTGATCAACCTCTCAAAGTCACTTAAAACTAATGCCTCGCCTGAACAATATCATTTTCTCCAATATACAAAACATCACCACCTCCGTTATTTCACACCATAACTACCATGGCTGCCAAACGCCTTTAATTAGATTATGATGAAATTTTAAAGTCATGTTTTATGTTAATTATTATTTTTAATTAGTGACAATCCAATGACTCAAGTATGATGTATATTTAATTATAAATATGATGATCTCTAATATTTATGTGTATAAACAAGTAAGAATAAATACCTTACAATACAATTTTGTTACATGAATCAAATTTCATTGAAGCCATGTGTATAAATTTTATTGTCACCAAAATTGAACAAACGAGATGTGAACATTATCAGAAAAAGTATATAATAAATTGTGTTAAATTGGAGCCCTTGATAATCAATAAATTTTTATATATGAGTTAGACAAATATGTCTTTTATGACAATACAATTTTAGTTTAACCACTAAACCCATCAATAGTTTGATGAAAAAATGAAAAATTAAGTGGGAAAAAGATATTTGAAATATATATACCTATTAGGTCTGCTGATAAGGTCCCCCCACCTTCTCTTTACTAAAGACTCAATTTTAGTCATTAAGAATTAAAAAGATGAAGCAAATTATCTTAATAGTATGTTAAATATGTATTTTCATGCATGTCAATCCTTAATCCTAAACGAATGTTCTATTTTTTTAGTATAAACAATAATTATAACCTACTGTATTATATACAAGATAAATTAGGGTTCTTCAAACATGTGACCTAGGAAAAAATTAAGAATTACAACTTTTATCTTTGATTCTAAGATTGAGGTGGCTAATACTATTGTAGAAATCACTAATAAAATATTATAAATGTGGAAGGGTAGTATGCTCTCTAAAAAAGGCTATCACTATCTCTTTAATCATGTATACTCTTTTTAGAAACATGCTCAATTTTTAACCTTTTCTATTACTAATCGAAACATGTAGGATGATCAACTGCTTTATTTTATATTTATGGTGGACACCTAACATTCATTGAATTAGTAATAAATTACTCTTTTAGAAAACGTACACAGAAATAGTAGTGTCTAAAAACCTTGGGTTATTTAAACTTTCCCTTATTGATAAGAAATCATGAATATTTTAGTTAATCTTGATAGTTTAACAACAAATATTATCAAATGTATTTACATCCATAAATATATACTCACACAATACAATTATTAGTAGAGTAATGATATAATATATCATCCAAATTCATACCACCCATGACGTGGCGTGATATGGTTGGAAGTAAATCGAGTATATAAATAAATAAACGATTTAATTCCAACCAAATCACGCCACTTCATGGGTGGTATATTTCGTTACTATTATTAGTATCCATCAATCATGGTTTCAAAGAAGTGTGTTAGAAGGAAGATAATTCTTACTTATACACGCTAGATTGATTATTTGTTATAGGGAAAAGGTTAATATCTTTAACTTATATATAGATTAAATAAGACCAATTAGATGTTAAGAATACTTTTATTAACTAAAGTAAATTTTGTCTACTTAATAATGTAGGAATTTAAACATCAAGTATTTTCATGTTAAAAAGAAAATTCCATGGAAAATGAATGGATATAATAATAAAAAAAATATTAAAATGCAAGACACTAAGAATAGGATCATTTTACCCAAATATAAGTAGGTATAATACCAACCAAAGACTAATTATCATACATTGTATGATAACGTAGTCTACATATTACCTGAAGTACTTTAATGTATTACAACCTCAAATTTAAATGATATATATTTCTATAAAAATCAACGGACTTCAAAATGAAATCCAAAATACATACACCTATAATAGAGAGTATGTAACAATGGTTTCCATGGTTATGTAAATATGTATAAAAAGAAGCGTGTAAGTAATAAACTTTTCCTGATTTATCATGAGAAAAAAGAGACAATATAACATATATATTTTTGTTTCTAGTGGACTATGACATATTGGCTTCCATATTATCTAAAATAATGCTTTGAGGATAATGAGATAACATGGTTTCGCAAATGGATAAACTTATTGGTTAATAAATATGCAAATATAGGTATTAGTATACCATAAAAGAAAATTTAGTCTAAACATAAGGATCATATGTGTAATTCGAAAAAAATATGCATTGAATTACAGCTATCGACATAATCTAATTTGTTAAGTGCTATATGTAACAAATTACCTTTATTATCTAAATTAATTATGTTAATGATCCATATCAGCATGAATATAAACTATATGATCTTAATTTAGAGGAACTAATTATGTTAATGTTTTCACATGGGTTAGGTTACTTTGAAGTTAGTGTGGATACAAGATTTAAGGATGGTGAAGATGCATTATCTATAATTTCTAGAGATTCTTATGGGAACATAGTCAGTGAAAATGCTTGCAAATCTTCTTATATATCCTAATGTGTTTCTAAATCCAATGTAAGAAGGCCTCCTTCCGGGGGCCCGAGCCATCAGTGAGATACCACTCTAGAAGAGCTAGAATTCTAACTTTGTGTCAGGACCTACAGGCCAAGGGACAGCCTCCGGTAGATAGTTTCTATAGGGCGTAGGCCTTCCAAAAGGTAACGGAGGTTGGAAAGGTTTCCTCGGGCTTGACGGAGATTGGCCCTCGATCTTAATTTAGAGGAAGTAATTCTGTTAATGTTTTCAGATAGGGTTAGGTTACTTTGAAGATAGTGTGGATACGAGATTTAAGGATGGTAAAGATGCATTATCTGTAATTTCTAAGGATTCTTATGGAAACATAATCAATAAAAATGCCTGCAAAGCTTCTTATATGTCCTATTTTGTTTTTAAATCTAATGTTGTCCACAATGGATTTATATTTGGAAGCAACCTAAATTATCTAGCATTACCATCGAAAAAGATGCAATAAATGTTATACACTTTATTTGTTCTCAAAATACCACATAAGAAACTAACACTAATATTACTAAAAATAAATGGTGATCATCCCTTATAATATTTTAAGTATATTTTTAGTACAAAGAATTAAGCAACATATTGGATAAAAAAGACTTGTCTTGAAAATTATTTATCATACGCTTGGTGTCTTTATCCTCTTCAATAACATATGGTTATTTCAAATATTAATTCTCTGAATGGTAGCACTTTAAACTAGCCCAGAATATGGGTTACGACACATATTAGAATTATTATACTAGTGGGTGCTTGTTACAGCTAATTACTTTTCATGCTTCCTTTTAATGCATATATGTAGTAACTATTTGTGGTCATAAAGTAGATAATATAAAATAGATATTTATCTCTCAATACTGATATTGTAAATAAATATAATGGATCTCAGAATCCAAACACATTTTGATATTCATACGAATAATATATATGATGCTTAGTACAAATTTATATTAAAATTGAGACAAGCTTTAAATATAGTCAAAATCACACACATTAATAAAATGTGTATCAAAATTTATAAACAAATAAAAATGACAACTATTTCACATAACAATTGTTTAGTGATAAGGAATAGATAAGCATAGTTGTATATCATTTATTTACATGAATAAAGTAAAGATTCACAATTAATATTACACCTTTTGACAATTTGACTACATCATTAAACTTACCTCCCAAAATAAATGTGAAAGACTATACCGTCGAAATGATCTTTAATCCCTATATAAACTATTCATCAAGTCCATTCTAAAATATATCGATTTGAGCTTCAATATTTTTTTGTAGAGAATATGGATCCCAACAATGAAAGAGTGTATCCTTGCAGGTATTTCTCAAGAGAGTTTAACAGTATACAAGCACTGGGTGGGCATCAAAATTCCCATAGAGAGGAGAGAGCAAGCATGAAAAGTGAAAATGAGAAGAGATTGGGTGAGAAAATAGACAACCGACTATACATCCTCGTCCTAACTATCATCACATCCCAACAATGCTTTTCTTTCCCCATTCCTATCCAATAGGGTAATAAGAAACCCGTCTATAAGAGGAGCCACAAATGGAGGTCCTTCAATTGCAATTCCTTCATCTTTAGCTCACTCAATTGAAGTTGTAATGATGACGGGCAACAACGAATATGAAGAATCATGCGTTGATTTAACACTCAATCTTTGATAACCACCTTTCTCATGACATGGGTTTTATTGTTTTTTCTATTATTGTAATTTATGTTTAAGTCAGTTGAATTATCTTCTTTCATTTCAATTTGTATTAATTTGTGTTTTAATGAATTATAACTCCAATCTTTTTATAATTAAATAATCTAGATTTTTTTAATGAAAGACATAAAATTAGTAAGTTAACTTAATTTAAATATCATTCAAATTGATATATTAATTTATATTTGTGTTCAGTGAAATCAAATATAATAATGAATACTATTGGAAAAGGATTACATATGTCACTTGACTATTTTTTCGTTGATATGAAGTTATAGATGCGAGAGGTAACCCGTCGAGCTTAACGACGTTAAACAAAATCCATTTCATTGTATATTAGTTTATTGCTTTAAGTTTTTCAATTCCTAGTGTATAATTCTAAGTTAGTGTCAAGTTTTAGTGTCTACTTTTAAATAAATGAGAAGGGTATTGTGTTGATAGTGCAGGAATCGAGTTTGGGATGCTAGGAAAAATTCTTGGAGAGATTCAAAGTCTGGCGTGGACTACCCCCGCGGTGTACCCCCTATACCGCAGGGATGTACCGCGCCCCAAAAACCCGTACCACGGGTCGCGCACCACGGGTCTTATCCAGAAGCTAGAAAAAAAGAAGCTGATAGCCGCGGTGCACCGCGCCCTATACCGCACGCCCAAAACGCGTGCCACGGGGTATGTACCGCGGGTTTTTTGACGGAGCACGTGCGGACTACCCATGCACCGCAACCCTGCACCACAGGGCGAAAACGTGTGCCACGGGGTGCTAGCACGGGTACAAGGCAGAAGCGAGAAAAATCAAACCAACAGCGCTGCGGTGTACCCCGCGGTATACCCCATGCACCGCAGGGATGCACCGCGCCAGGCGGTTTGTGAAGAGTTCAAAGCCTAGTCAACTTCTAACCTTAAAGAGATAAACCCTAGCCTCTTCCACACGAATTTTCCAGCTCCCAACCTTATAAAAACACCTTTAAGCTTGATTAAACCTCCACAACAAACACATTAACATTATCAAATCTCTCCTCCATCCTCCATAAACATAACCTCTTCATCAAATTCATCACAAAACACCATTAAACACAATCAAGATCATCAAGCTTTCAAGAGTTCTTCCAATATTTGTCAAGAACCAACTTCCTTCATCCAATCCAAGCAAGAAACTCAAGATATACCAAATTTTCTTAACTTCATTCTATCCTTGGTATAACTTGAGTTTGGGGTCAATCAACCATGACAAACAGAACAGATGCTTTCGATTACAAGAAGAGATGTTGTATCCTAGGGAAAAACAAGAATTTGCCTAGTTCTACACTTGAAAAGGCCATCAATCTTCATGAGCCTACTGAAGAAACACAAGAAGAAAAGGCACCTGCACCACCACAACACGGGAAATTAACAGCAAAGATGAGGGTATCATCAAAGCCTACAGACAAGCTACAATTCCAAGTTCAAGGTTCTTCTTCTTCTCAAACTGATTCTGGTATTCCTCCATGGGCTCACAATTTGCAACAAGAGTTCAAACTTTTACGATTAGACATCGGAGCACTTTGGAAGGAAATTACACAGATTAAGTCAACATTGGAAGAGGTAACTTTGTTCATGGATATTGATAATTATTCTCCCCCTTTGGAGGAGGACACGATGGATCTTCATGGCCAGGTACCCCGTTCTAATTCTTCTTCTTCTTAATTGATGGTAGGCACTAGATAGGTAGTTTTTAGTTTAATTTCTTTATTGAGTCTTTTTCGAGTCGTGGGGACACGACTCACTTTTGAGTTTGGGGTGGGGTTCGTTGCCTCATCCCAATTTTTTGTGTTTTACATGCTAATCTTAGGGTTGCGATGACTGTAGAGAATTTTAAATGCCCCCATCAAGCATGCTTTTTATGAATTAATGATAGAAAATAGTTGACTTTAGGAGTTAGTATGAAGCTGAACTTTAATTGCATGCAAATATGAGATAATTGATAGGAAAAATTAATGAACAATGCATAAGAAGTAAACTTGTACTTAAGGATAATGGGTGGTTTGTAGAACGTGAGATCTAAATGAGTAGAGAACCCACTTAGGTATGAACTAGAGACAAATTGTGTAAATAGGAAGATGATAGAGACAGTTCTTTATTAGCCCTTTGAATCCTTTTTGGCTGTCTATCCCTGAATTAATTTTATCCTTCTTAGACAATTTTTTAGCCTTTAAGCCTTTCTTTTGTCGCCACATTATAAGCCAATTTCCCTTTAGATTATTAGGCATAACCATATGACCCGCACTTGAATCACGATCCTGAGACTTCCTGTTTTGAGCTTGAGTTTGGGGTGGTGGGTCCACTATATGGGAATTTACATTCGAATTGGGAGTTTTGAGCTTATCAATGATGCTTTGTGCTATAAATGATGATGATTCACAGGTTTATTGTAGTGTAACCCTTTGCCGGGGTAATAGTGAATGGAAAAGAAGCTTCGAGCTCAAGTTATGAATAGGCATAACTGTGAAAAATAACATGATATCTCAACATCATAAAGAGATTCATAGCTATAAGAAATAACGAATGATTTGAAAAGAGAACATATTCGGACCGGCAAAGTGGAAAATTTTAGGTGAATCATCCTTAGTGCTTATTGGGTTAATTTGGGGACGCTAATTAAGCGCGTTAATTGGGTTGAGTAAGAACGTAATTCGAGTGTAAAATCAAGCTCTTGGACAGTTTTGTTGATGGTAAGTGAGGAGAGAGCCAAAAGCTCACTTCAAATTTACCAAATATACATACCTTACCGTCCTTCAGCCTATGCTAAAACCGTAAAGACCTCGTGATTCCTAGATGCACAGTGAGTTAATAGGGACTATTCTAAATGGAACATTCAACACAAGTAAAGATCGAGGAACACCCTATAGCCACCATCTTGAGATAAGTAATAAGCGTAACCTTCTAGCATTGTGAAATTAATTTTGGATTGATATTGTTTTGTATTTGATTTTGCATGATAAGTGTAGGTGTATATTAATTCCTAGATTAGACTATATGAAATTTGTTTTAAGTTTTGCTTTGGGATTATTTTCTAGATTCTACCTTCTGCGTTCACCTAAAAGATCCTTTGTTTTTATTTTACTTTGTCGCGACGACAAAGGTTTGAGTTTGGGGTCTTGATGTCTCCCGATTTGTTCTAATTATTAGCCCCTTGGAGATATCCTTTTAGGTGAATAAATGACTTGTTTGATAGACTTTTAAGCTTATTTGATCATATTGCACTTTCTCCCCTTGGAAATTAACTATTTGCAGAATCTGAGCTTTTGTGCGTAAATTTGACTATTTTTAATGTAAAGTTAATTGGTTCTTGAATCTCATGAAAGACCAATCCAAGGAGAAAAAGTGAGAATAAAGTCTTAGTGCATTTTAGAGTGTTAGGAAGTGAATTTTAGTCGATGTTTCTATTTTTAGAGTACACTTTCCTATTTCGATTTCTTGATTTATTGATTTATTCTTTTTAAGCATATGCGGTTTAATTATTTATTTAATGTGTAGCTTTTAAAGATAAATGGTAATTTCTTAGAGGCCAAGTCAAGATAAAGATGAAAGGAAAGAAAATTTACATGGAAATAAGAAGATTTAGGAAAGATTTATTCAAAGGAGGAAAAGATAAAGCTGCCTTTTGAAATCTGAAATCCAGCCACGTTTTAGAGATAAAATCATAATAAAAGATTGGCTTGAATTCTGGACGAGTGGTCTGCACCAATAGAAAGAGCTTTCCAAGAGAAGCAGTTTCATATATTGGAACTTCTCAAACGGATAAGTATTGAAAAGATATGACCAAATCAAATCAGCAGAATCTTATCTTTTAGAGCTACGAATTTGAGAGTCTTTGACTTGTCTTCCACTCCAAGCAAAATTCGACCTAGGTTCCTCCAACACCTATAAATACACCCCTTAACCTCCTACTTTCACACACTTCAGAGAATTACACAAGAGGCTTAAGGTTTTCAAGTCAGAGTAAGAAGGCAAGGAGAAGCTAGTGCTGGAGGAGTCCTGTTCTTCCATCATCAGTCATCTTAACCTTTAGGTTCTTTATTATCTTTTGTATTTTGAACATGAATTCCTTTATTTTAATTTTAGTTTTGCATTCCGTTATGAACTACTTTCTTTCGTACTTGAGAATCGCTATATGGGTTGAACTTAATTCTGTTTAATTTATGTTTTCTGAATTTGGGATTTAATAGTTTAAATTAGATTAGGTATTTTGTGTTGACTATTATTTTGTTTTAATTACTAATTTTGAAGTCATGAATCAAACTTAGCTCATAGTAATTAGGCTATTCCATATAGTGGCGTATGGATCACCTTGACGGGGGATTTAATTACAGACTTAGATAATAGACGCATAGTATCCGTTATTGACCTTGACAGGCTTAACTAACCATGCAGCCAATGAGGTAAATTATTATTCATCTGAAAGTAACTTATATTCACCCTGACGAGGTTTGTAATACCGTAGGATAGCTCTTCGGTCCACCCTGACGGGGGCTAGCACAATAATACCAGTTTAGCCCTTAAACAAAAGCATGAATTAGATAGATTAGGTGAAACCCTTGCATGGATCAAGTACTCTCTCTCATCTGAAGTTTCAAATCTCTTTTATTTGCTTTCTTTTAATTTAGTAATTTATTTTCTTGCATCTTTTAATTTATAAAAACAAATCAAAAATCTTTATTTTCTTTTCTGTTAAGCAATTATTCTTACTTTTCGATTAATACCTGAGTTGTGCCTAATCCGTCCATGCGAACGAACTCGATTTATCGAATATTACTTGGACAACCGTACACTTGTGGTGATTGTGGTTCCTTTACTTTCGCATTAATTTTATAACACACCAGGACCCACCAGACACGAAATTCCCTTTCCCAAGATTATCCACCTTCAGTCTACTTTCTCTGATTGATACCTTCATAGAATATAGCTAACTGTAGAGAGGGGGTATAACCATGGAGCGGACATCTAGCTAACTTCAGTTGAAACCTTGTCCATGCTTCTCCTACTTCTTCTCCATCTTTTTGACAAAACTTCGCAAGCTCGTTTTGGTCTTTGAGTCACATACTCATTGGATAAAAACGGTTAAAGAAAGCGGCTTGAAGTTCTGTCCATGAATTAATTGTCCCTGGTGGTTTCCTGTCTAGCCACTCACCAGCTCTACAGGTCAGAAAGATCGAAAACATATGACAATACAGTTGCTCGCGTGTAATGCCTGAAGTAATATAAGCATCACAAATCTGCATAAACTTCTGAATCGCTCTTACCGGATCTTGAATTGCTGTACCACTATAGAATCCAAAACTTTGAAATTGACTGAGCATACCCGGATCGGGTCTAAATTTGATGTTTTGGATCTCCAGAGGACGGTAACCTATCGGTTGAACATGAAAAGGTACTCCCAAGCCTGGGAGGTCTTGCTCTACTCTGTTCTGATTAATGTTATTTCAATTACCTCCTACCGGTGGCAGTTGTAAATGTCCTAAAGGACCTAGGATTCTCAGATTTGCTAGAGGATCTACTTGATCTCGTACGTCTGCCATAGATCTTCTTAACGCTCTTTCTTCACGAATACGTCGGTTATAAGGTTTGAAGCTCCTCTCGGGCTCCGGTAAAGGAGGCAAAAGATTCATTGTTAGAACCTGAAAAAGACTAAAGCAAACCACAAGTGTAAATCCAGAAAAATAAAATCTAAATACTGAAAAATAAAAATTAATTAAAAACTACTACTCGAAATAGATAGCCCACACACTAACGAAACAGAAGTCCCCGGCAGCTGCGCCAAAAACTTGTGTCACTTAGGGTGTGATAGAAATAGAATAAATATAAGCCAGAAAACAATACACTTACACCCTAGACAAGCACGGTACTTCAAGTATTACATGACGTATGCAAGTTTTAATGATAAGTTAAATTCGTTCTCAGGGACTTAGTGTGTTAAACGAATGGGTAAATAATAACGAGTAAGAAGTAATTAATTAAAAGACAGAAAATAAAAGATAATAATTTCGAGTTATTAAATTAAACTAAGGAAAATTATAAGACAATAAAATAAATACGAAGAAATATGAGATGAGAAGTATAGCTTAGGTTTTGCTAGTATGCACTAATCCTTCTAATTCTTTCTATCAAATCTAATTAATAAGGGAGATAATTAGCTTTTAGATACTTAGTCAGGATTCTAAATTCCCATACCTTAGACATTGAGAGCGACTAAGGGGGTTACAGACACACCACGAGGCTGGTTCAAATAGGGTTTTCCTGCGCTACTAGGGCGCTAAGACATTAATTTCCAAACATGGTGATAGTGATTAAATTATACCGTAATGACTATCTAGTTATAATTAGTGTTGTCAAGAACAATATCGACACAAGACGTTATGTGGTGTTTCAATAATTAGACACCCAGCTAAGGTGATCATCTAACTACTATTAAGGTAATCCTATACTCGTGCACTAGCCAGGAAAACAGTCATTAAATCAAAACACATAAACAAATATATAGGTAAGCAGCTAATATCAGATTAAAACATATAATTCCCAAAGAAAATTAGATAGAAAAAAATAGAATTCATAGTTTATACATGATGCAAAACCCAAGCTATGGGGAAATTAGTTCATACCTGAAGGAAATAAACTAAAAGAAATAATGAAAGACTTCATCTTGCTTTCTACAATAATGCTAATGATAAAAACCCTATTACTATGAGGAAAGGATGATTTACAAGTGATATAAGGGTGTATTTATAGGTGTTTAGAAGTCCTAATTCGTTTTCATGAAGGAGAAGGTAAGTAGTGGACTCCAAACCCAACTCAAATTCGTAACCCTAAAATATGAAATCAAGCCCGTTTTTGTTTTGGTCCTAGAAGCTTCAATTCTTATCCTTTTGACGCATATGAGTAGTCGAAATTCATCATCTTGGAAAGATCTCCAACGTTTCTCTTGACCGTTTCTCCAAATTCACCACCGATATTGAGATATAAGCTGATTTGTGGTCGTGCGTGGTGAAATTCAAATTTAAGGCAGCTTTTCCTTTTCCATATATTTAGCTTTTTTTTCCTTATCTCGAATTACCATGCGTATCTCTTTCTATATATCTTAGTATTTGACTTGGACTCTAATTAATCTCTATAATTATCTTTAAAGCTTCACACTAAATAAATAATTAAACCCAATATGCTCTAAAAATAATAATTTACAAAATCAAGACTCAAAATAGGAAAGTGTAACATTTATCAAGAAAATCGACTAGACAGACTTCTAAATCACTAAAAATGATGGCTCGTCCTAATATTAATCTATCACAAATGAGGAGACATCAGTCCTTTATCAATTAAAGGTTCTTATAAGCCATCATGTTGACGAATATCATTTATCGAACAATTTCTTCTAGATTATTGTATTTCGGCTACATGTACAGGAAACAATAATAGTTTGAAAAAAAATTATTCTGATTATTTAGGTCTAATAAATGACCATGACATTATATCTTAGTACATAACATAGTATCATGATATTTAGAATTGAAATGGATGTTAGCGAACCTAATATTGTAGGGTTTCATGTACCACTTATTTAGAACATGTTACTTCAGATACATAGATTATAAGAAATTAGGAGAATTTTTTATCGTGTTTAGGTTGTTTTGTCATGATGTAGCTAAATTTCAATAGAAACCAGAAGGTTTTGTTACCTTTAATCACAGTAATTTTAGGAGACATGGTTACTGGATGAAGTGACCACCTAAAAAAGTTAACAAAAGACCAAGGCTAATTCATCGTAGGCCAAAAAATATAAATTGAATATTGGATATGATGGATTCCAAGAACAACTCAAACTAGGTACCTTATTTACACTATTGCTAATATGGGATTATTTGCTGATAATGTTGATATGGAAGCATATAGGGATGTTAACAAAAATACCATGATGATGTCAACTTTAATATTATTCAATAGAGGTTATTGATAGTAATTCAAGAGTCCTCAAGCTTAAAAAAAGTAAAATTTATAGGAATTCTACTTAAAAAGCATGTTATAGAGGATATTCTAATCGCTCTAATATAGAAAGTTTATAAATCCACTTGATCTTCATGTGAGTACTACTATTAATCAACTCGAATCTAATAAAATTTAGTGTTGATGATTCTATTTCCAGATCATCTACATTTGCATTTATACTAGTTGTTATTGAAGATTTACCAGAAAGAGACACAACGATAGATGATAAAATAGAATCATTAGTTGATATTGTTTGCTTTTAACATGTTGTTTCGAATTCTAATACAAACAACAATATATCTAATCCATAGATGAGTCAATAAGTTATGGCTAATTATTTCTTATTATACTTACACACCACTTTTCGTACAAATAAGGTCGAATATGAGTTTGTTTTAATTTATATTTGTGTTTTACATAACTTTTTTCACAATTCTATATTAGAGGCTTCATCTAAATCGTTCATTTTTTCCATACTATATATTTTCTTGGTTCCTTTTCACATTCATTTCGTATATATTTTCATGTTCAAGGTCTTTTGAATGCAAAATTATGAAGTACACACATATTATATCTCTTTACCAAGTTTTTAGATCGATAATCCTAGATATCGAGAACTTTTTTGTACTATCATGGAATTTATGTGTGAGTATACAACTAACTCAATACAGCAATCATTTTTGTGAATGCAAACACCAAAAAAATAAAATGCATTAATTTACCATATATTTTTAATAATCCTTAATAATAAGAATTTACCCATCTTTTTCCAAAAAAGACTTGGTAAGAAGGTAAAACAAATACATTTAGTGAAAATCATCTCATGTCAGTGCAGACAAGAATTAACTACCAGTTATAAATTACATAGTATGGGACTATAATATTTATTAGTTATTTTTATCAAATATATGAACCAATGCTCGAATAACAAAAGTATATTTAAAAAAGTCGACACAAGTTTTCTTGCTTTATAAATTAATCCTTCATATATACTTAATCATGCTCAAATTATACATATTAAAATACTTATATAATCAAGGAATATTATATATCATCAAGGTAGCACACTTTTCTTACCTACTCATCTCGAGTCAATTTCAAATTTATGTTGTATCTCCAAACATAGATCTTGTAGTTTTATTACTACTATTATGTATTTCTTATGGGGTCATGAAATTAACTAGTCAATTTTGAATTTACATCCTAAATATGTCTCAATTTATCTATTCCACCCCCTGAAGTAAATCATTGTAGTGTCCTCACTAAATTAAAATGAAATCAGTGGAGAATACTGGGAAAAAGTGAAGAGATATATTACCTCGAAACGTTGTTATACTAATGAATCACTAGATTATATGGGAAATTACGTACTTGTATCGATGTTGCATATACTTGGTATGTTGTCTAGAGTTATTATTATCTTGTCTCAATAAAGTCATATAATCCTGAAGATAATTTCTATTAAATTAAAAGAACGTGATTGAATTGGAAATCAACTCCTTTTATACCTACACGGAATATCTAAATATATGATTCTAAATTATTACTACTTAATAGTTACAATTCGTAGTTAAATTTATACAGTAGGTGACTCGAACTACTACCTAACAAAATTCTAAAATCACCCTTATGAAAGAAATTAAAAACATTAAAGTAAAATTAAATCGATCTATAATGGAAAAGTATTAGTATAGGAAGGTTCATGATAGAAGATGTAGTGGCATGACTTGTACATTCAATTTTACACACTACTACATATTCATTCTTTAGTGACGAGATATTTAGCAAAGGAGTGCAATTTGTCGCAATTAATGGTATCTTGCGACGAAACATGATTAACACAAATAAAATCTTCGCAAATAAGATTTCATGTTAGCGAAGCCTCGATTTCGACTCTAAATAATTGAAAATTCTCGGTATGTGTTATTACTCTTTTTTGCTCGAGAAAGTTGTCGGAAAAGATCTGTGATACTAACTACATTCTCTCTTATACTCGTTTCTAGCGATGATTTTTTAATTACTTAGTGACAAATTATTTCGTTGGTAATAAAAAAAAAATTAAAAAGCAAAACCAGAAAATACCACACCAAATTTTTTTCTCCCACTTTCTCTCGAAACCCTAACTCCTATTTGTTCTAATCTTTACCACTAGCTTCTCCTATTCATCTTATACCATTCATAGGTCCATAATCAAGGTCAGATAAAGTCAATTTTTAATTTCTCTAACCAAATCAAGGTATTTACCAATAAAATCAAACTTTTTAAATTTTAATTTTTTTATAATTGTTAATTACATGCTCTCCGATTTGATTAGGCTAACAAATACTTGTTACACCATTATCGGATTCATTACCAAGGTGGGGCATGGTCAATCTTCAATTTCTCCAACCAAATCAATGTATTTTTCATAAAATTCAAACTTTTTAAATTTTGTTTTTTTATTATAATTGTGCATTACATGCTATAAGATTTTATTAGGTTAATATATACTTGTTTTATAATTGTATTTTTGATTAGGATGTTGTATCTTATGCATATGTTCATGTATTTATATATTGTAGTTGTTTAATTTATTATATGAACTTGTTTATTTATTTATTAGTTTATAATTTTTATTCATTTATTAGTTTTTAACTGTTATTTATCTATTCGTTGTGTTGTAATTTTAATTAATTTATTCATCAAGTTCTAATAATTATTTATATTATTCTTATATTCTTTTAGTTCTTTAGTTATATAGATTTTTTATTATAAGATGGTTTTGGGTATTGAATTGGATTAAAACAAATGATCTTACTAAGGAAAAAATATAATTATGGTTTAGAAGATTTTATCGCTTTTGTTGAAAAGCAAGATTGTTTTAATTGTTATATGATTTTGCCTATGTAATCGATGTTTGAATAATCATCGATATCAAACCCAAATGGTTAGGGGTCACCTTCTACATCAAGGGTTTATATCCACTTATGAGGTATGGACAAAACACGATGAGAAATTAGTATTTCTGGAAGACCCCGTGCCAAATTTAGAAAATGAAATGTTGAATGTGTATGATAATTTGAGACCTAGTGACGATGTTGGTGGTCAATCAGGGGATACCGAGATAAGAGACGCACATCAAATAAGTCGTAGCAGTTTCGAAGCTTTGTTCGAGAAATTGGAGACCGAATTCTACCATGGATCTACAATGATGAGTTCCTTGAATTTCATTGCTAAGTGTATGCACATAAAGGTGAAGAACAAGTGGACTACATATCCTTCACCGAGCTCTGAGAATTGATGGGTCGTGTCTTACCTAAATTTCACAATTTTCCTGAAACTTACGAGGAATGCAACAAAAAGTTGAAAAGTATGGGTATGGGTTACACTACGATTGATGTTTTCTTGAATGATTGTCTCCTTTTATACAAGGAGAATGAATTATTCAGAAAGTTTCCAGTATGTAGTTAAACTAACTTGAATCCAAAGAACGGTAAGAAAGTACCCCATAAATTTTTTTTTATTTTCCGAATTCCCCGGTTGCAGTGACTATACGCTTCGAGGCACCATACCGGAAAGAGTACGATCTAGATGTGTTATGCCATCATGTTGATGGTTATAGCTGAAAAATATTTGTAGAGTTACATCCTGAGTTTACTAGTGAATCTTAGAATGTATATTTGAGCCTGGGTGTTGATGGTTTTTGTCTGTTTTCAATGCTAAATAATCATATAGCACGTGGCCTGTTATATTGACTGTCTACAACTTGGAACCATGGGTATGCATGACCGAAACCATATTTCAACTTTGTTTTTTGATTTTGGGTCCACGGCCACCCGATAAGGACATGGATGTCTTTCTCCACCCTGTTATAGATGAGTTGAACACGTTGTGGGAAATAGGTATTTGTACGTATGACGCTCATGCAAAGCAAGAGTTTACAATGAGACATTGGTTACCTATGAGACATTTATTTGGAAAAGACAAAGTTTTGTACCCGAGTACTAATTATAGGGCCCCCACGAGAAAACATACCCCGACCAATATTAAGACACAGTTAGATGGTTTTCCCATTGTGTTTCCAGGTAAACAAAAGGATTTTGGGGGCAAGGCATTGAAAGAAATAGGTCCTTGTGAGTTCAATTCGAAGAAAAAGAGTATTTTTTATCGGTTACCTTATTGGTCGGTAAATTTGTTAAAAAAAACATCGATGTTATGCATTGCGAGAAGAATGTGTGCGATAGTTTGTTCGACACAATTGTAGGACTAGATAGGAAATTATTTCGTCGCTAATTTATGGTCTTAACCGATGACTTTTGTTGTCGCAGAGCAGGCTCTGTCATTAGCGGCAAGAGCACTAATTTTTGTCGCGAAAAATATTTATAACGGAGAATTACTAGCAACGAAAAATAGATGATGAAAAGTCATCGCCGATGACCTAAACCGGCTTCTAACGACGAATTTGACTATTATTAGCGACGACGCTGGTTGTCGCTTTTTCAAGCGCATCTAGTAGTGACATTAAACCCAACAAGCTATATCCCATTCAAGTAATATCACCCTTTTTTTGGTAAGTTCTTTTCAGGCTTGTTCATATAATCCAAAAGTAGGTACTATTCATTTACATACCATTAAAAGAAAATTGATGGATTGCTATGTAGATAGGGAATCATACATTGCAGTATTATTCGTCGACGATAATGTAAAGAAATCGCATATCATTTGAATTAAAATCTTTTGTTAGGTTAATTACGAAAAATGAGGAAGTAATGAAATTTAACTATACATGTTTTTATCAATCAAATCCTAATCGGTTAAATTTTTTGACACATAGTTCGTCTGTAAGCTTATTCTGCATTGCACATTTCTCTTTCTTTGGAATGCCATTGAATTTTTGGATAGAATCCGAATAGGATATGATCCTTTTTTCTCGTACAAAGACATGCTCATTATTATATAGTTCTTCATTATGTGCATAAAATCCTCTTTGAGTGTGTATAGTGCCTTCCTTTAGTTGAATCTATTTTTTCCACTCAATGAGATGAACGTTTACCATGAAATGTTGCATTATTATATAATAATATTTTACATGTAATTCCATATTTTTTTTTAAATCTTAATTCTTAAATGTAGGTAAAAATAAGGACATTTTCTAGATTCAAAGGTTTATCCTTAATTAAATCATCTGATATGTAAACCATGTCATTCCCATGTTAAATAAGTTCTATGGTATAACCCATATGTTATATTTATTTATAAAACAAATAAAATTAACAAATAAGCTAAGTATCATAGTTAATATTTTAAAATAAATTTTATGGAAAATATAGGATGCGTCAAATTTAATATACATTCTCTGAATATATATATATATATGTATATATGTATTGAGGAAACAAAATAATTACCTTACACCTTAAATTTAAGTTTAATGTAAACTATATAAATTAAAAAAAATACAAAAATAAATGTAATATATATATGTATTTATAATAATATAAAAGAGGTTAGCTTAAATAAATTATTGGTGGGCAAAGAAAAATAAATAAAGGTAGTTGTTGGTCATGAATTTACATGCTTAAAGATAACTTCCATAATAATTGTTACACCTCTTTATTGTTTGACTACTTAATTGCAATAACTGCACCAAAATAAATTAAATGCAATGAGATTTTTATCCCTATATAAACTACTATGTACCTATGTTTTCAATACATACACATTTAAGTGAAAATAGTTTTCTTCTAGATTAAATGGATCGTAGTATTAAGAGAGTATATCGATGTGACCATTGCTCAAAAGAGTTTGAATCTGGCCAAGCTCTAGGTGGCCACCAACGCGCTCATAGGAAAAAAAAGGATTCAAATGAAATTGGAAATGTAAAGGGAAAAGGCAGTAATGACACTGTTCAAAGCTCCGAGAGAGTAGTTCTACTCCCCCTTTTCCCTTCAAGTTTGTCACTCCAAAAAGGGGGAAGTTCTTCAATTGCTGGACCATCAACTAAATTGATGACAAATATCAATGTCAATGATGAAGAAGCGGGAATTGATTTAACTTTAAGACTTTAACCGATTCTTCTTTTTTATTGCATATCATTTTGGTCTATGTCTTAATCAGTTGTCTTTTTTATTTGAATTTGTGTAATTTGTGTTTTGAATGAATTCTGTGTTCTCTTTTAATCATATAATATTATTTTCAATTCAAGTTTTTCTTTTATTAAAATGAACATCATAGTCAACTATGACCAAACTATATCCATCTAACCTATTAAAACTGAATAATTAAGCTTTAAATACATCTCATTGTCACATCATCTCCCATCCACCATCCTAATAGAATAAAAAATTAATTGTAAAACTTATATTATTTAAAGTGTAATAAAATTAATTTTACTTCAATTAAAACTCAATCTCACTTATTACATCGTAATCCCTACCATATTCTATTTACTACAAAATTCTATACTTAGCTTCTTTATTTGATAATCTCTAGTATTCAATATATCTGAAAAGCTTTATCATATGTATATCATGTGTCATACAAGAAATAAATATATGTTCCACTCTAATAACATGTATTCACTCAATTAACTCCTCCCACATAACTATACAATATAACTTTCTAATACAACAAGTCCCAACCCTTCCCACTTATCCAGTATAGGTTTATATTATCTACCTTCATCCCTTAAAAACTGTCTCAACCCTCTTACATGTTAAACGTGTATAAAAAAAAAGTTAACTATATGTAAAGTATGAATTATACTTTGGTAAATTTAGAGTTCATATACTTATGGTTTTTGTGGTCACACACTTCACAGAATTGAACTGTTAATTAGTCCTATGTTTCAAATTTGTTATGGCAAAGGTATGATAAAATAGTGATATAAATAAAAGAACAAACACTTTATACCACTACGAATAAACACTTTGCAATCGAACATATATCGATCTAGGGACTACGAAAGTGAGGTATATTATAGTGTTATTACAAAGTAGTCTAAAGAAAGCTGAATAGTATAATAGCAAGACACTAAAATATTTGTTTGGTGTTAAGACTCTAAAAAACTAATAAAGTAAGACATAAAGTAAGACATGAAAATAAAATACTAAAGAGAAAATGTATGAGAATTTAGCTCAAGAATTAGAAAGTAATCCCCACTAACCTTGTTCTATGAATATTATTTAAGCAAGAATTGTGTGATATATATGTTATAGTTGGGATTCTAAATTCCACCTAACTTACATCTGAATAGACTTAGTAAGCACCCCAACGATACTAGGGGACTTGGGTAAGGAGACGCTACGCAGTGATCGATGGTTAACTTAAACCTTATTGACTATCTAGTTAGGCAAGCCTGTCAGAATCACTACCACAAACTAGATGACTATATATGTGATGTTTCTATAATTGAATTGGTGACAATCCAACTACTAATGGGGTAATCATATACGTTTGTGCATCGCAAGAAATAAAAACATTAAAACAAAGTACATAATATAGAGCTTTCACGAAAAAAATATTCAAAAATAAATCCCTAATTCAAATAACATATAAAACAAGTATAGGATTCATACCCCTTATGCTATTCTGAAACTAAATAGATTCAATTCATACTAAGGAAGGAACAAAAAGGAACTAAAAATATCATATTCATGTTCAAAAAAAAATAAATAAGTATACTATATTAATTGGTGAAAACTGATAACGGGAAGGCTTGGAATGACATGAACAACTTCCAACTCATTCTCTTCTACTCACTTGATCCTGATAATTCTAGGTTTAATATGTATTAGGGACTGAGAAGGGATGATTTTCTTAAGGTAAAACTGAATATATCTATAAATTTGGATAAAATCAGGGATAAGGACTAGGTATTAGATTTAGAAACCAACTAAAACTCGTTTTCCTATAATAGTAGACTGGTTGGCTCATTGAATTTGTATAATTCGTAACATCTTCATTACAACTCCAAATCCAGTGATCTTGGTATCAAAACAACTGCAATTCAAAGACCTTTCCCGATTTAAAAGGGATCCTTCAACTCCGTTGTCGATTTTCTGTAGTATTAAAAATACTAGGCGTCTTCATGTCTAGACAAATTAACTTCTACTTCCAAAGTCTATCTAAAGTTTCCTTTTTTACCATGAATAAGGGGTTTTCTTCGTTTCTTCACTCCTTATCATCATCTCAAGGTGTGTTAGCTTCCAAATACTTAAGTGCTACACAAATAACACACAAATTACATACAAAATCTCTAAAAATAATGAAACACCTAAAACTAGAAAAAGAAGTGTAAAACATAAAGAAATGGGAGAAAATCTGGTAATTAAGCACTAGATACCCCTAAAATGATGTCCCGTGTCTAGATTATTTTATCACATATATGCAGACATCAAGACCCCCAATTCAAAATTGTGTCGTCCAAACATAATAAAGATAAGAACGGTAGGGTAGTCTCAAATAAATATTGAAGAAGATGATGTAGTAGAAAACAATGAATGATCCTAGAGAAGGTATTTTAACTTGTCTCATGCAGTAATATTAAAGAAGTAATGCACACACGCCTAATATACGGACAATCACCGTTTTATAGATTCAAGTACATTATTAACATTACAATGCCAGAGTGAGAGGTTCTTACTTAGTTTGATATAGAGGCTATAGGGTGATCATAGGTCCTAATATAGTACCCAACGGTCCACATAACTACGCCCTAATTGTATCATTGTTCCTCAGCGAAGTAGTTTTTAAATTCTAAGGTATTTATGGTTGTAATGTCAGTTTAGGGAAGGTATGATATGTATATTTGGATAATGAAAAATGAGTTTTTGACTCTTTCCTCACATTCCATCAATAAATCTCCCTATAATTTGAGTTTCACTTGACGATGTTTTCACTCAACCCATTTTTTATGTTTGTGGATTTGCATCTCCAAAAATAACCTATAAAGCTTTTCATGATAATTACATAACAATTCTACTTTGCAGGTTCAAATCAGATTCAATCTTTTTTATATCATTTTTTTCAAGAACTATATACATGTATATTCTTTATTAGAATTATATACTTTTTTAATCTCCATGCGGTTTTTGTTTCAAGTGGTAACTCTAATTATTAACTTAACTTGATTTAGGATGATAACATGAATTGGGATATTTCACTTAGAATTGTCTGTCATCGCCATAATATTTTGATTATCGTGCAACATTTAGAAACTGTTATAAAATAGAAAAAACCATTACACGTGACTTTATGATTGTTTAACTTGCTACGCATTGCTTAATCATAAATCAGTGGTTCTATTACATCAAGCAAATTTTTTATTATTTGTTAAAATGAAAATCATTTCACATTATACTTGGGTGGTTCGATCTTGGATTAGATTGGGATTACGAATTACTTATGACCACTAGACACAATCTTTTATTATGATATATAATTCTGAATGAATAGTTATATGAAATACTATTATTAAAATTCATTACAAGAAAGTTAACCTATGGTTTACAAAGCATTATGAAAAAATCGCAAGAAATGTTAAGAAACGGTATAAAACATATTAGAAATAACACTTGTTAAAAACCATTGGAAGAAATGAATTAAGAATTTTTTTTACAAAAATAACGTACTATTGCTACATAATGCAACAATTTACTAAAATTGTTACAAAAGCTATTAACTTTAAGCAACACATACAAAAACTATTACTCTATTAATGGTTTTAAATAAAAGTTTTGCCTAAGAGTCAAATTTGTGTAGTGCAAAGAAGGTATAAAATATGGGGCAGTTGGTCACACACTTGATATATAAATACTTTTTGGATTAACCCCATTTAGAATATTACCAAGTATAGTCATGTCTTAATTTGAATATTTTTATTTTTTGTAAAGTGTAAATTGGTTTGTAAATTTATTAATAAATGTATAAGTGTATTTGAAACTTTAATGGCATAATGAATCTGCTATTATGTTTGTTCATTTTTTACGTTATTACATGTACGTGTGTAACAATTCAATATTTGTTGCTATAAACGGATCTTTAGTCTTAGTGTAACCATGTGTCTATTATTGCCTAAACTATGGATTCTATGATAAATTGGTGTTAACTTATAAGTTGTTGTTCATGACTTTAAATATTCTCAATGCTTTTTTAAATAGCTTCAACGTATATTGAGCCATATTAAAAAAAGTTAACAAATTGATAATAGTAAAATAATCACTTTATTACTACAAAAATATATATAAGAACATATTCTTCTTCTATCAAATGAGAGACAAAAAAACTCGCCTAATAACCTATATAATGTAAATTCCTAGATTTGAATCACACCTTGGCCGATCTTAACCATGGGGCCATGGCTACCACTTAGCTCTTGTCATATCCGTAACCACCTCGATACACTAAACCATAAGAAATCTTAAATGTTAAATATGCACCACCATAATAATAAACCTTTAAACGACATGAAAACCCACTCATTGCCTATACTAACACCTAAAAACCAAACAACCAACGTTATATCCACCAATCCAATCGGAAGAACATAGCAACGAGCATCGGCTGACCCACAACCTATATACAAACCATGGAAAAACCCTTGATCAACCTCTCAAAGTCACTTAAAACTAATGCCTCGCCTGAACAATATCATTTTCTCCAATATACAAAACATCACCACCTCCGTTATTTCACACCATAACTACCATGGCTGCCAAACGCCTTTAATTAGATTATGATGAAATTTTTAAAGTCATGTTTTTTGTTAATTATTATTTTTAATTAGTGACAATCCAATGACTCAAGTATGATGTATATTTAATTATAAATATGATGATCTCTAATATTTATGTGTATAAACAAGTAAGAATAAATACCTTACAATACAATTTTGTTACATGAATCAAATTTCATTGAAGCCATGTGTATAAATTTTATTGTCACCAAAATTGAACAAACGAGATGTGAACATTATCAGAAAAAGTATATAATAAATTGTGTTAAATTGGAGCCCTGGATAATCAATAAATTTTTATATATGAGTTAGACAAATATGTCTTTTATGACTATACAATTTTAGTTTAACCACTAAACCCATCAATAGTTTGATGAAAAAATGAAAAATTAAGTGGGAAAAAGAGATTTGAAATATATATATACCTATTAGGTCTGCTGATAAGGTCCCCCCACCTTCTCTTTACTAAAGACTCAATTTTAGTCATTAAGAATTAAAAAGATGAAGCAAATTATCTTAATAGTATGTTAAATATGTATTGTCATGCATGTCAATCCTTAATCCTAAACGAATGTTCTATTTTTTTAGTATAAACAATAATTATAACCTACTGTATTATATACAAGATAAATTAGGGTTCTTCAAACATGTGACATAGGAAAAAATTAAGAATTACAACTTTTATCTTTGATACTAAGATTGAGGTGGCTAATACTATTGTAGAAATCACTAATAAAATATTATAAATGTGGAAGGGTAGTATGCTCTCTAAAAAAGGCTATCACTATCTCTTTAATCATGTATACTCTTTTTAGAAACATGCTCAATTTTTAACCTTTTCTATTACTAATCGAAACATGTAGGATGATCAACTGCTTTATTTTATATTTATGGTGGACACCTAACATTCATTGAATTAGTAATAAATTACTCTTTAAGAAAACGTACACAGAAATAGTAGCGTCTAAAAACCTTGGGTTATTTAAACTTTCCCTTATTGATAAGAAATCATGAATATGTTAGTTAATCTTGATAGTTTAACAACAAATATTATCAAATGTATTTACATCCATAAATATATACTCACACAATACAATTATTAGTAGAGTAATGATATATATCATCCAAATTCATACCACCCATGACGTGGCGTGATATGGTTGGAAGTAAATCGAGTATATAAATAAATAAACGATTTAATTCCAACCAAATCACGCCACTTCATGGGTGGTATATTGGGTGGTATATTTCGTTACTATTATTAGTATCCATCAATCATGGTTTCAAAGAAGTGTGTTAGAAGGAAGATAATTCTTACTTATACACGCTAGATTGATTATTTGTTATAGGGAAAAGGTTAATATCTTTAACTTATATATAGATTAAATAAGACCAATTAGATGTTAAGAATACTTTTATTAACTAAAGTAAATTTTGTCTACTTAATAATGTAGGAATTTAAACATCAAGTATTTTCATGTTAAAAAGAAAATTCCATGGAAAATGAGTGGATATAATAATAAAAAAAATATTAAAATGCAAGACACTAAGAATAGAATCATTTTACCCAAATATAAGAAGGTATAATACCAACCAAAGACTAATTATCATACATTGTATGATAACGTAGTCTACATATTACCTGAAGTACTTTAATGTATTACAACCTCAAATTTAAATGATATATATTTCTATAAAAATCAACGGACTTCAAAATGAAATCCAAAATACATACACCTATAATAGAGACTATGTAATAATGGTTTCCATGGTTATGTAAATATGTATAAAAAGAAGCGTGTAAGTAATAAACTTTTCCAGATCTATCATGAGAAAAAAGAGACAATATAACATATATATTTTTGTTTCTAGTGGACTATGACATATTGGCTTCCATATTATCTAAAATAATGCTTTGAGGATAATGAGATAACATGGTTTCACAAATGGATAAACTTATTGGTTAATAAATATGCAAATATAGGTATTAGTATACCATAAAAAAAAATTTAGTCTAAACATAAGGATCATATGTGTAATTCGAAAAAAACATGCATTGAATTACAGCTATCGACATAATCTAATTTGTTAAGTGCTATATGTAACAAATTACCTTTATTATCTAAATTAATTATGTTAATGATCCATATCAGCATGAATATAAACTATATGATCTTAATTTAGAGGAACTAATTATGTTAATGTTTTCACATGGGTTAGGTTACTTTGAAGTTAGTGTGGATACAATATTTAAGGATGGTGAAGATGCATTATCTATAATTTCTAGAGATTCTTATGGGAACATAATCAGTGAAAATGCCTGCAAATCTTCTTATATATCCTAACGTGTTTCTAAATCCAATGTAAGAAGACCTCCTTCCGGGGGCCCGAGCCATCAGTGAGATACCACTCGAGAAGAGATAGAATTCTAACATTGTGTCGGGACCTACAGGCCAAGGGACAGCCTCAGGTAGATAGTTTCTATAGGGCGTAGGCCTTCCAAAAGGTAACGGAGGCTGGAAAGGTTTCCTCGGGCTTGACGGAGATTGGCCCTCGATCTTAATTTAGAGGAAGTAATTCTGTTAATGTTTTCAGATTGGGTTAGGTTACTTTGAAGATAGTGTGGATACGAGATTTAAGGATGGTAAAGATGCATTATCTGTAATTTCTAATGATTCTTATGGAAACATAATCAATAAAAATGCCTGCAAAGCTTCTTATATGTCCTAATTTGTTTTTAAATCTAATGTTGTCCACAATGGAGTTATATTTGGAAGCAACCTAAATTATCTAGCATTACCATCGAAAAAGATGCAATAAATGTTATACACTTTATTTGTTCTCAAAATACCACATAAGAAACTAACACTAATATTACTAAAAATAAATGGTGATCATCCCTTATAAAATTTTAAGTATATTTTTAGTACAAAGAATTAAGCAACATATTGGATAAAAAAGACTTGTCTTGATAATTATTTATCATACGCTTGGTGTCTTTATCCTCTTCAATAACATATGGTTATTTCAAATATTAATTCTCTGAATGGTAGCACTTTAAACCAGCCCAGAATATGGGTTACGACACATATTAGAATTATTATACTAGTGGGTGCTTGTTACGGCTAATTACTTTTCATGCTTCCTTTTAATGCATATATGTAGTAACTATTTGTGGTCATAAAGTAGATAATATAAAATAGATATTTATCTCTCAATACTGATATTGTAAATAAATATAATGGATCTCAGAATCCAAACACATTTTGATATTCATACGAATAATATATATGATGTTTAGTACAAATTTATATTAAAATTGAGACAAGCTTTAAATATAGTCAAAATCACACACATTAATAAAATGTGTATCAAAATTTATAAACAAATAAAAATGACAACTATTTCACATAACAATTGTTTAGTGATAAGGAATAGATAAGCATAGTTGTATATCATTTATTTACATGAATGAAGTAAAGATTCACAATTAATATTACACCTTTTGACAATTTGACTACATCATTAAACTTACCTCCCAAAATAAATGTGAAAGACTTTACCGTCGGAATGATCTTTAACCCCTATATAAACTATTCATCAAGTCCATTCTAAAATATATCGATTTGAGCTTCAATATTTTTTTTGTAGAGAATATGGATCCCAACAATGAAAGAGTGTATCCTTGCAGGTATTTCTCAAGAGAGTTTAACAGTATACAAGCACTGGGTGGGCATCAAAATTCCCATAGAGAGGAGAGAGCAAGCATGAAAAGTGAAAATGAGAAGAGATTGGGTGAGAAAATAGACAACCGACTATACATCCTCGTCCTAACTATCATCACATCCCAACAATGCTTTTCTTTCCCCATTCCTATCCAATAGGGTAATAAGAAACCCGTCTATAAGAGGAGCCACAAATGGAGGTCCTTCAATTGCAATTCCTTCATCTTTAGCTCACTCAATTGAAGTTGTAATGATGACGGGCAACAACGAATATGAAGAATCATGCGTTGATTTAACACTCAATCTTTGATAACCACCTTTCTCATGACATGGGTTTTATTGTTTTTTCTATTATTGCAATTTATGTTTAAGTCAGTTGAATTACCTTCTTTCATTTCAATTTGTGTTAATTTGTGTTTTAATGAATTATGACTCCAATCTTTTTATAATTAAATAATCTAGATTTTTTTAATGAAAGACATAAAATTAGTAAGTTAACTTAATTTAAATATCATTCAAATTGATATATTAATTTATATTTGTGTTCAGTGAAATCAAATATAATAATGAATACTATTGGAAAAGGATTACATATGTCACTTGACTATTTTTTCGTTGATATGAAGTTATATTGTCTCAAACATAACATTTGAAGGATATTATTTGGAGTGGTTTTGGGGCTAAAAGTGTAGGGTAAGGACGAGGTATACAATAGACGGATATATTATGACACTATAAATAGATACACGTGGTTTAAAATTATATAAACCATCGATATTATTTGTCTACTTAAGGGTCAAATAAAAATCATTCAATTAATTTGGAAACCCTTACAATTATTTTTATTATTTTTTAAGTTAATTACATTTAACCAATTACAAATTACTTACTATTGACGAGCTTCTTCTAAGAGGGGAAAGCTCAATGATCACCTAAGTATGCTCGGGGATTTAAATCCATAATGGATCCTTTATCATCCAACATGGAGGATTTTGACGTGAATAAGTCTTCATTAATAGATGAAATTCATGGATTTGACCATATTGTAGAACAAGGTGAGTGTCATCATCAAATCCTCGAAGAAGCCAAGTGTAATGTTGTTGAAGAAAATCCGTCTTAAGACAAAATTGAATAGACATTATTAAAGTATTTAGCTATGTTAGTGTATGCAATAAGGTTTATTGCTTTCAACATACCCAATATAAGGGTATGACCTATGATGTAAACAACTTTCGAGTTTCCAGAATTCAAACGAAGGTTGAGATTTGTTCCTATTTTTTCCTTCCTTGAGAAAAATAATAAGTTCTTTATATATTGTTTTCACTCCCACACATGGTTAGGTTTTGTTTTGATGTAAAATAGAAAGGTGATTGCATAAACTATATGACAATTACAAGACAATGAGATAAACTACCCAACATGTGACTTGGATATAACTGTATTAGTATTAACCCTCAAAATTTGGATTACTTATTTTTGAAGAAATGTCTTTAGATTTCTACATGAACTATCTAAGCCTTAAAAAAATTACATTGAAGTTTAATTTGATGTCGAGAAGGTGGCTTAATTTTATTCATGATAATGGTATCATAATTTCCTATCACCCTTGTCGAGCAAATATAGTAGAAGATGCTATAATCATCATGCCTTTTGTACCTGACCAAGACGGGTAAGTTAGGAAGTCTGAGAGATCGTAACTTGAAGTAACCTTAAAGATTGTAAGGAATAGCATGGCCTATTTTTACTAATTGAGTCAACCTAATTTAAGAACATAAGTAAGGCACAAGTACGAGATGCAACCGTGGAACTGATTCTCATGTAGTTAGTTGATGTGAAAGACTCTAATACACAAATTGACAAGGATGTATTGATGTAATTTAATAAGTGAGTGTGAGTTTGATGTGCCAGAATTGATTAAATAAATATTATTTGAATACAAAACCCAAGGGCTTGTTGGATCCTATGAGTATCCAAATTTGTAAACAATACATTGTATACATGGATTTGTTGTGGGTTTTCAGAAATCCATAGACTGGTTAAATTCAGTTTGAATGATTTTCCACGGTTTAACCAAATCACCACATTTCTTGCTAGTACAAACATATTTCGATGTAAAGAAGTTGGCTAAGTTATCTATGGATGAGGTTGTGAATGTAACATGACGTACCATAAAAGGTTATTTCGGATCGTGATACAAAGTTCAGATATAGATTTTTGAGAAGTCTTTTACGAGCCTTAGGGTATAGTAAGGGTTAAGTATGGTCTTCCACCCTTGATCTCATGAACAACTATGATGACCATTACATCTTTTGAAGACATTCTTAGGGACTAAGTGATCAACTTTGGTGTGAAAGTGAAATGTTACCTACCCCTAGTTCAGTTTGACTACCATAATATTTATCATGCAATTATCAAAATGGCGCCTTTAGACCTTACGTGGGAAATTATTACTTACTCCTTTATAATTGGATATCAGAAAGAGTAAAATACTTGAGTTTGAATAGTTGAAAGACACCGAGGCTAAGGTTGTGTTGATCATGATTTACATGAAACAGATTCATGATAGTCAAAAGTGTTGGTTTGATACGAAACGAAAGGACATTCAAATTAAGGTAGGGGATCACATTATCTTGAAGGTATTCCTGATGGTTGGCGGGAAATTTATTTTTCCTTTTATAGGTCCCTTCAAGATTTTAGAAAGGTTCCACATGTAATTTTACCTCTTTATAATGCTACAAGTTTTATCAAGCTTGCATAGAACAATAAAGTAAACCATTTGAAGATCATCAAATACAAAGATCAAGTGTACAATAAAAACTACACCTTATGTCAAAAAGTTTTTGGCCCAACAAAACTAAGACCCACATTATTAAAATATCTTAAATTAGATATTTTTCTAACTTTTCTTATATCTTAGTCCATTTAACAAACCCTAAACATAGATTATAAATACAAAGCAACCTTTGAAGAAAAGATAAAAATAAAAAACTCATACATAATCGAGTTATCCATATCATCTACTTAGCATTCATTAATCAAATTGTGTTTGAAATTATAGAGGGGGCTAACTTGAGTTGGGCGTTGATCAATAAGTAAGTTTTCACATTTCTTTTACTTTATCTCTTATAAGGAGTTAATCTCATATGGTTCTTGTTTAATATTATATGTTTGTCAAATTAATATTTTTCTTCTAATCATTCTATTCTTTCTCGTGTGAATATTGTTCATATATAAATAGTGTATTAGATTTCATGATTAAATTAAAAACGTATATAGAGAATTAAAAATATGTATTTAATTATTCGATTCATCATTTATTAATAAGTATTGAATCAAAAGAAAATAAATAAAGAGATTATAAGATTTGCTGGTTCTTCAGGAATTAGTTGATAGATCACGTGTTTGATTGTGTTCATAAAAATAGTATGAATTATCATCGATATATAATAATAAATCAAAAGGAATATAGTTAGAATTCTATTACATCATGCTTTAAAAATCCAATTATTTGATAATTTGATATAATGTTATCACATGTGATTCTAAAAATAAATTTTAAGAAATGAGATTGAAGGGAAATAATCTTCATTACCCACCAATCACATAAATATAAATAGGTTCCAGTATTCATAAGAAAATTACTAGTGTTCTTTTAATACTTAAAAAATTTAGATTTTTTTTTAATTTAAAACAAATTCAAAAAATAATTCTTATGTTGTTGCATTATTAAAGATATATTTCATTATCTTCTTGTTGTACGTTAATGATCCAAATAATATTAATGTGAATATATAGTGAAAAGTTGTTGGCCGCCATATGTTATATTGTGTATGTATTTATATCTCAAATCCTTTGTTGGATTTGTCCTAACAGTATAAAACCATATAGATCTATATATGGGGCACCATTTATACAAGATCATACTAAACTCATATATACTAACCTCATTGAAATGTAGCCCATTTGTTTTATTTCATGATTTTGTAACTATCATATTTTGCTATTATATTTTGGTCATTTGCCTTCTATTGTTATTTTTATTCTAAGACTTTATCTCACTAAACATGTTGATTCACCCATTCTCTTTTCATTGTCTTTCTCTATTTGTATTTTTATTGGTCAAGTAGTTCCAGGTGAACACTAAATATATGAAGGTGGGGTAGAGTGCAAAGGAAGTAACTAATAAGTGAGAATTACCTTTGGAGAAAAATTTATATTTTCATTCTTGATTTTCATTACATTGGTTATAAGTATTAAATGTGAGTTTTATTTTGAATTTTTCCTTGTGAGAAATCTTCAACATTGAATATTTTAGACAGGATAGTTGAATCTATAAATAATTTATATAAGGTTAATGCTCTATTTTTTGTATTCTGGGATGTACAATTCTAGCTCTTAATTAGGATTTGATTTTGGATGTTAGAGACCATAAATCAAGAGGATACTATAGTTAAGGGATCCTCTGATTTAATCAATCTTTAGTATATGAACCACTTGTATCTCCTCATCGTTATATTTTGATTGTGGGTGTTATGGATTAAATATTTTAAGTATTTTAGATATTTTATTTTATATTCAATTACAACCTCAAGTAACTAATCATTAATATGTAATTATATGTCAAATAAATAATTCTTATTCTATGTTATAATATTTCATATATATATATATTCTTTGTTTTCTTATGGTATTTTTACTTATTTGGATTTTATTTTGTAATCTCTTTTTCAGAGTTTTGAAAGTAAGCCTTCAAGTATAAAAATCTCGTGAAATAATTATTTGGCCATGGCCGACCGATATTTAGGCCAATCAAGGAATGTTCGCATATTAGATCGATGTTCATAACATTTTAAATAATTACCAAGGATCATTGTACTTTGTGGCCCTAGATGAAATTTGGAGGCTTTTGTACGATGCTTACGCTTGGGAATAGAATAAACAATCCCTTGATATGCCTCAATTGTTTTGCCTTTGCCAAGGTGTTTATAGGGTTGACGAGTGAACTTCATCAACTTCTGAAGGGAAAACTAAGAATCGTGATGAGGGTAAAAGGGAAGAGAATTTTGGATTTAAGGTACTGCTTTCTAAGGAACTTGAAGACCAAAAAATCGGAGTTGATGAGTTTTATGCAAGCCTACAAAATCACTGGAAGACAAAATGAGCGAGAATTTCAAACCGGTTTTGTATTTGCGTTTTCTTATTTTAGTGCGTACAGCTTTGATGAATTTGGTATGATGAAATTTAGTTTAGGTTATAATTATTGACTACTTAATCTTGAACTTTTAGTGAGTTAGTATGTTGTTTTACAGATACATTGATTAATAGTAGATTAAATTGTGATCTTTATGGTTTTAGTACTTTCTAAGAAACTTATGTGTTATGTTTCGGGTTGGTTGATTTGAGTTTTGAAAATTACCTTTTTGACCCTTTTATTCTTCTTTTATTATCTTATACGTCCAAATTTTTAGAACCTTCATTTGACTCCCTAAACTTCTTCCAAAATAATATACTCAACACTTTTTATTTCTAACTTATTCTGTATAATATAAACCTCTATAGTGCGATTAATTTATGATATAAGTTAGTTTGCATAATATAGGGTCTACAATGCAATTAATTTAAAAAACAAGCTTTTTAAAGTCCTTCAATTTCTCAATAAATAATTCTCCGTCTAGGATCTTCTGGGACCTGGGTTATTTCTAGAAGATAGACTACATTCTAGTGTCTAAGTGTCGCCTAAGCGACCACCTATGCCGATATTTAGAACGAATGTTAAAACATAAAAGATCTTATCTAAACTTTTGGAAAATTATGAAAATAGGACCAAAAAGATCACATGAAAAATATACTTCAATAAAAATTAAGAATTAAAAAAAGTATTAACAACTCAATTTGCAACAAAGAATAATTTTGCAACTAAATAGTCAATAGGCAAAAACATCCTGAAACCATCTATCAATACCCAACTATATAAGTAGTTGTTGGGTTAGTTTTACTGGTCAAGAATTTAATATTCTCTCTATACTTTGAAGGTATAAAAAAGAAGTATATTTTATTTAAGTATAAATAATCTTATTTAAGGTGATTGCAAGGTGACCCCTAATCTAATTTACTGTAATAAAAGAAATGTCCAACAATATTTTTATTTTCTAGGTATCTAATTTCATATATAGGTTTAAATTTTTTTTCATGTATTTTCATTTCTAGTATTTTTATTATTAAATCAGATCACAAAATAGAAAATAGCAAGAGATGGTTATTAACAGAGGGTCTTAATCTTTTGTCAAACTAAAGGGTTATTTAGTATTTTACCAGCATTTTATATAGATTATTATAAATTAAATTTAGGGATATTTTTATCAATTTTTTCTATAATATGACGAATGGGGGTTGGATTTGGGGACTGCATTAAACCTTTATGAGTATAGTGAAACATTGACTGGATTTTTATTTTAGCGTCAAAAACCTTAGAAAAGTTATATTGCACCCCTAACATAAATTTTAGCACATGGACCTTAAATTTATCTCACAAACAAAAATTTCAACCCTTCGCCTTAAATTTGTCCCTGTTACCTTGACTTTTTAGCCCACCTCATAGGTTGTGCTAACTTTAGCCACTTCCCGTCAAAATTCTTGATCTGCCCATGATAATATTACAAATTGATGTCAATATTATCAAAAAGATGACTTCATACCATGTAGGCCATAACAATACTTTTACAATGTGTATGAATATTCATTGTAAATTATGAAATAAGATGAATTATAGAAGGATAAACTATCACATAGGTCAATCATATATGTATAGTTTTATCATTTCATTACCCATGTTTCAAATTTGATAATTTAGACTAGGGGTGAGCACGTGTCAAATACACCTTGAATTGGAGAAATTTTTAACCTGAGAGTAATTTACTAAGTGAATAAAATCTGGTTAGTTTGTGTTTATCCTAGGTTGACCTCGGTGGTTAATAGAGATCAAAGTTTGTCAAAGTTAAACTTTTTCTAATTTACCTTAAATAATAAAAAGTTATCTTAAATAAAAAAAGTGTAAGATATAACCTTAATTTTTTTCTAAATAAAGGCTTTACATATGAAAAATAGATAAAATAATAATAAATGCTGGAGTGATCGGGTAAACCGGGTCAAACCCATAAATTTTTTTCATTTTTTGAAACCCGAGGGTATCTTGTTTGGGTTCCCTTTTTTTATTTTTAACCTTAGGCTATTAAAAACTTGTGTGGGTTGACCTTCTTTTACATGTAGTTTGGACACGTGTTGCCCTTCAACCTCAGATTATGCTTATTATTTTTTAACCCTAATTTAGACCATTATCTTTATACTTATTCCTCGCGTTAGTCCAAAGACATTAAAGTCAAAAGAAGACGCTAGTCACGCACGCGACAAATATGGGCGTAAATACTCCGAATAGGTAAGGGCATTTTAGACATTTGAATTTTCAAGTTCTCCAGTTACGTAAATTTTTATCTTTCATTTCTCCAACTTCAGGACAACATTTATATGAGATTTCCTCCTAATTAAGACAAGATTTAGTTTTTGATTTTCTCATTTAATTTAAAAATATATATGTTTACTTTACTTCTTTGTTATGTCTATTATGTCATATTTTATAAGTGATATTGTATTTGTTACCTGTATTGGTCACATATTAGTCGCGCGTATTTATTGGTCAATCAATTTTAATTATTAAATGTGTAATTGATTAAACTCATTATTGGTTAAACCACACATCTAAACATGCATATCCAAACATGTACTTGCAATGTAAATCAACATATCCAAAACAACCTTCAAAGTAGGTTAATCAACTATCCAAAAATAAGTACTCTCTCACAAAAATCGATTCATTACATACTAAAGTTAGTTACAATCATTGAGATATTTGTTATATCTTCACAGGAGTTTTCACTAGAGTTTGACCAACTCCTATTGTAAGTCCTCTTCTCATATTGTATGTTCACCTTCAACCAAAAAACATAGGGTTATTATTGATACTCCTATGTACTTTTTTGGAAAGATAAACCTCCCCTCAACAATTCTCAAGAGGCCCAATCGCTCAATATCCTGAATTTCCGTTAATTAAATTTAACTTCTGTTAGTGTTTTAATATAAAATGCCTAAAACATCTATCAAATTCCTATTAATTCTTTGAATTACATATTGAAAAATTCAACGCTCCCCTTTTCCTCTTCTTTATCTTCCCCGCATATACCCTCTTAAGATACAAAAAGGATATAACAAAAAAATTGAAAAATAACAAAATATATATCCTTAAACTCACTTTTTCACCGACATCAACAATGCTTGCTAACCTAATCAACAAGTATAGACCATCAGGTAAAAATAAAAATGGTAACAATTGATTTTTTAACCTTAATATGGTTGTTATATTCTTGTTCATTGGGTAGCAATTAGTGTTGATGATGGTTAAGATATGCATTTGAGGTTTTAAGCTTCATTATTTTTAAATATTTGCGGTTATATACATCTTTTACCTTAATTTTGTTGTTTGATGGTATATTCTTGTTGATGGGGTACCTTGTTTATATTAAGAATTTCCATAAATTTGATAGGCATTCTTAGTGAAATTTCACAAAAAACACAAAGAACGCTTTACGAAATTCAAGATTTTTTTTCTAAAAGAGTTAATAATCGAAAATATAAAAAAATAATGAGGCATAACTAATCTCTTCACCATAATCACCACTGTTAGCTACCCTTCAATAAGAATAGATCATCGAAAAACAAATTTAAGTTAACAATTTCAAAATACGTTCTTAAATGACATACAATTATATGAACTTTGTATGTGTGCACGCGTTAAAAATATGCACAATTCAATGGTGCATGAATCAAATCTATTCACAAATCAATGGTGTAGAGAAGAAATACGATATGTCGTGAATTAAGTTGGGCCCATTTTTTATTTTTTTCGATTTAAGTACGAGTATAACCGCATACTTTGTCTATTAAATATACACAAACTTTTGGTTGTTCGAGATCTATTCTTGTTAATGAATAGCAAGTAGTATTGATGTGGAGAATAGATGAATTTGAGGTTTTATGCTTTTCTAATTTTCATCGCTTTTATTTATTTAATTTTTTTTATGTTTTTTTTAAGAAGAAGAATCCTTCGTCCAACTTTCTACACCATTCCACCACTTATGTTTTATCATTTTTAGGATAATTTGTAATAGTTTTATATTTTAAACATGATGTTACTATTTCTAGCATATTATATGATGTCTTCATTATAAGCTACACATTTAGTAGCTTGAGTTTTCATCTATGTATGAACTATAGTATATTATTGAATGATTTTTATGTTATTTGAGATAATTATATTTAATTGAATTACGTAATTGATTACAGTTGTATAAGTGGATTTAATATATCTCCCTATATCTTTCACATATATTAGGTTTGTTTAGTTCCCTAGACTATTGCCCTAACAGGGTTTTTAGGAGAGGAAGAACTCATATACGTCTTGTGTGTGTTAGTGATCCCGACGGGTTTGACTAACTGGATAATCACGTAGAGTAATTACCTTTAGTGCCGATCATCACGTACAATTTCCTTGAAAGAGTACTCTAGTGATTGATATGCAGATTTCTAAGCTATCTTGGCGGGAGTTAGAAGCAATTTTTAGAATCCCAATTAGGTAGAACTACCAAGTCGCACTTGGTGGAGACAATGGGGTGATAAATAATCAGATAAATAAGGTAATAATAAAAATCACACACCCTTTACTACAACGAAAGACTCACTGCATGTATTACAAATCGCTTGCAAGTTTTGTTAGCAAGTAAATTTCATTTGTAGGAGTTTAATCTGTTAGATCTACTTTTATTCAACAAGCGTAGACGAATTTAGATTTATAGATTAAAATAGGATAAGATAAATAATTATCTAAAGCGAATAAATATGAATGTAAGACACATAAATTAGGGTTACAAATATGAGTCTATTTTACTAAGTTGTTATTCAAACCTAAAGAGTGAATTAAGCATTATATATTAACCAGGATTTTAAATTCGACCAAACCCCCGTCAGAGGGTGGACTTAGGAGCAACCTCTCCATTACTAGGTGAATTTGGTAAGTGACCTTGCGCAATAATTAGTGGTTATATCAAACTCTTATGGCTATCTAGCTAGGCAAGCCCGTCTAGATCAGTAATACACACTAGACGATTATGTGGTGTTGTCAATAACTGAATCCCATGTTAGGGTGTCAACTCAATTACTAAAGATAGTCTTAAGATTGGCCAAATCTAGGACTGGAATCAATAAGTCAAAGCACATAACACAGATATACGCCAAGCTCAAATCAATTAAAATAACAAATCGTATATTGGGATGTAACACAAAATAATAACCCAAACAATTAAGAATTAAAACATAAAGAATAAAAGTTTAGAAATATGGTTAAGCAATAAATCTATAGCTAATTACCCATATATAGAAAAGGAGAGATGTAGAAGAGGAGTTGGTCACTTTCCAGCTTCTTGTTCTAGTCTTCCTCTATATGTCAGCTTGATTATTTGATAGATTTATTTGATAGATTTTTCTTTCCTAATTCAACTTTTCTTACTTTTATTTCCCGATTTCTCCTAAATATTTTTTCCTTAACTCGTTCGGATTGATTTGCATCTAAATTGAAAAAATAAATCATACAAGACAAGAGGATTTTATGTGTTTACCTTTTGAACAACGAAAGTAGAATAAGAATTGAATAGCTTCAGTCACAGATCTTCTCATAGTAAAGAAGAACCTTTGTTCATAAGCTAAGAGCCTCGGATATTTGATTCAGTTTGTTTTTCTTAAGAACAAAGAAAGAATAGAAGTAGAGGAAGCGTTGGCAAAAGATGTAATTAGAGTTGTTGTTGAATTCTGAATCTATAGTGGGTTAGTTTTTTTCTCAATAGATAATGAACAAAATAACCCACGTAACAAATAAATAACTCCAAAATAAATTTAAACTTTTAAACTCAAAACAAAAGTTCGTAACTGAAATTTTGGCAGACAAAAAAAATTACATTAAATAAATATAATATATATTTATTTTTGGGGATTTGAGTAATTGTTTGCATATAAACTCAAGTTCTTAGGCAGTTAGTTTTTTGGCTAGTGATGAGAGATCCGAATACTCTCTCACCATTATCTAATTTATATCATTCCTACCCTAAACCTACTCAATAACCGAAAATACCTTATAATTTTTAGTTATGTGATTGAAAAAAATAAGTAGTAAGTAAGTGAGTAAGTAGGCCATCATATGTTTTGGAATGATCTAGAATCACCCTATAACTGCCACTTCAACTAAGTAGTTTAGTCTTTCTTTCTACATTGCATAGCTAATCGTTCTTGAAACTTTAACATGTTGATTATGTGTATGAATAATACATATTGTGGATTCTTTATTTAGTAGGGCCTTATGATACTTCTCGTACACTATTTCTTGGGATATCATATTTTTTTCCCTTATAGAATATTGATTTTGGGACTCTCGTTTGTGCTATTTTATAGGGACGACAAACCTTGTGTTGGGGGCGTGATGTCTCTACTTTTGTGATTAATGGTGATAGACGAGACATCATATAGGTGGAACTTTTTATCTAATTTGAGATGCCCCTTTATTTGATATATTTTGAGTTACTAGCTAGTTTCAGATATAATTGTGTACTTAGAGAAATTTGAGATGATTTGTGCGCTAAGCATGCGGGTCCTAAGAATATTATCTAAACTAGAGCCATAAATGGAGCTAGAAAGTAAAAAAGTCAAGAATACTGCCAAGTCAAGTTGCAAAAGAAGACAAAAAGTCATTTAGAATCTCGAAAAGAATTGCTAGCAAAACATATCAATTAATTTTGATAATTCAAGCAATTAATTTGTGAGTATTCTGATTATGAATATTGAAACACAATATAACTCTTGGAGTGTTTCTTTGCGTGAGAAGAAACGATTTTCAAATTATACCACTTATAATTCTAATAAGCTATGAACGCTGGGAGTAAGGGCGAGATCAAGGAATATCAATTACAAAATAGCGAGATCAAGGAATATCAATTACACCATCATAATTTCTATTATTTTCTAATCGATTTGTGTAATTTGTCCTTCCTTTAATTCATTATATTTAATCATGTATTATTTATAATTTATTTTATTTTATTCCACCATATGAGCAAAACTCATTAATGGCTTCAGATGCTTGGTTATGACCCCTAACTTATGAACTATATATTTTCAAGAATTTGGGATTTTATACATAAATAAATCTTGTAATTGTTATGGTTGTTGTGTATACCTTTTCATATTATTAATTAATTCGATTACGGTAGCAATATATTTTGGGTTGGTTAGTTATTAAATTGTGTTCAATAAGGGGGGGGGTAGTTGATTGGTAGCTAAATAGGATACAGCTCATTCTACAAGTTTGTAGGATCATTCGATAAAGGACTCTCGTCTTGAATAGGAACCTTTAATTTCTCGCATGAATGTAAAGGTAAAGTTAGAGTCCCAATCATCAATTAACGTCCTGTTTTCTTCTTAAATTGTAAGTAAATCTAATTCATAATTAGTGGTGATTACAAGTATCTCGAGATACGCCTTATCTACATAGGTTCACACCTTTAGATTATTTTTTAAATTAATCATAAATTCCTTAATTTAAAATTTTAGTAGTATAATTAATCGATAATCATATAATTATTTTTTAATTATAGTTTTGTCAATTATAGCTAGATTATATTAAAATTACACATTAACTTCGTATTCCTGCTAACAATATACTTCTTATATATTTTTACTACTTGTGATAACTTGTACACTTGCAAATTATCATTCTTCTAAATGTTGATTTTATATCACACCTCGGAGGATAATTATAGTTCAAATGGAACCACTCAAACAATTCAGCAACCCTTCAAAATTATTCCCTGTAAAATACGAATTTATCAAATTCGTGAACTAATTTATTATGTTAATACGTGTAGTATAAATATTCCTAAAGTTGTTTGTACATGTAATAGATTGTCCCTAGACAATTCTTATGCAATATTTATGAATAATAATTATTGTTATTTAAATCCAATAAATTACTGGATTCATCTTAAATAAATGATTAGTTATTAAAGTTACTACATATGATCAATTGCTAAAATTTTGAACTGATTCTGTAGTGTTATATATTTCATATTTTTTTAGAATAATATATTAGTTATTTTATATGTCTTAAATTGTATGGGGTTAGAGAATTTCACTAATGATTTCACTTATGAGAGGTTCGGATCAGTATAAATAATAGCATGTGTCTTTCGAATTAAGATTTTTCATTATGTACCTTCATTGATTGATAAGGGAATTCACTTAATTAGTTGTATATACAATATATCACCCTTGTTTTAGAAAAAAGTGAAAACCCCTTAAGAATTTTAATTAAAAATACCCCATATGGTTTTCCAACACATGACATATATCTGTAATTTGTGACAAACTATGCGAACTCATGTCATTTGTGACATGAGCCTTAGTAATATATGTAACAGACAAAACAATTTATCACAAGTTGTAAAATCATAGAGGAGTATACATTGTTTTTAAAATTGTATAGGATTTTGAACTTTTGTCATACCATGAGGGTGTTGTCTATTCAACACCTATTGATTACAAATACTATGATATAATAGTAGATGATATAAATTTTTTTCCTTTTAATAGTGTGTTAAAAACATTTTTATCAAGGTAATATCCTAGAAATTCAAGGTTCCTAGTTTAAAATATAATTTAGCTTAGGGGAGAATATAAGAATGATCAACTAGGTAGAATTTTTTGTTAAACCTGGGTCTTCAAATTTTTTTTAGTAGATATATTTCTTAATTTATATCTAACTTATGAGGAATAGATTAATATACATTGTGTTAATTTTTTTTTATAAATTTAGCACTATAATTTTTAATATTTTTGGGTTGCATATTATAGATAGGGATGGAAACTATTTGCGCTTTTTAAAAAATATCAAAAACCATAACCATAACCGATTATTTTATTAAAAACCATAATCTAACGGTTTGATCAATCGGTTACACTTTTCAAAACTATAGCAGTACTATTAGGTTTCGGTTTTCTAACGATATTGCGGTTTTTTACCATAACCAAATCATAATTTTATAAATATCTTGATTTTCATAAAATAAAAACACACATGTAAGAAAACACTCAAAGCTATATAAAATCTTGTGTTGTTCATTGATTAAATTGCATATTGAATATATCGTTCTTAAATATAGTATTTTTATTTTTCTTTTAGAATTTTAATATATCTAATCTAAACTATATTATTATAGAACTTGAAAATATATATGATAACAAACAATTTTTGGTTACGCGGTTTTATTTTTTTATATAACCATAATCTAACAGTTTTAACAATCAGTTACACTTTTCAAAACCATAACCTAATCGTGTTAACCACGGTTATATAATTGGATTTTTAATCATTTTGGTTTTCAACGGGTTCGGCTTTTAACCGTGACAATTGACATCTCTAATTGTGGATAGTGGCAATTGAAATCATGATGTCCTATCTTCTAAACAGTCCATTATTTATGTCCATATATAAGTGAAAATAAATATTAAACAAAAGTATAACAAGTGATAACACTACAAATCAAATATAGAAGACTAAAAAGGCAAACAAGCATGTGATATGTTCAAAAAAAACCAAAAATTATACTATATGCATATGATGACTAGATTGAATTTAATATATACATATTAAATTATAATTTTTTAAAAATAACACAAATACAAACCTGAACTTCTTGGAGTAATAATTTGGCAAATTCTTTTGATATATATATATCATAACAAATAAAAAAAGATATAAGTACTTTATTTCCTTAATATATATATATATATATATATATATATATATATATATATATATATATATATATATATATATTTATATGTATATATATATATATATATGTATATATGTATATGTGTATATGTATATATGTATATATATGTATGTATGTATGTATGCATGTACGTATGTATATTCAAGATTATAATATAAAGTTTTGTTATATGTTGTTGAGATAGATTTGCGATATAAATTAATTTAAGTGATATTTAATCCTTATATGATAATTAAAATCTTTCGTATCATTTTAAACATATATACATGTTAAAGTGTTAAGATAAATTAATATAAACCAAAAGGTTAAAATCTATATAGGATGACACATATCATAAGACAAACAATAGTCATACTGCCATAAAAAATACTAAGACTTTCCAGATCTTTCTCAATGTCATGTTGAGTTTGCAAGAATCTTAAGGAAAATCCTAAAAAAATTGTAGAAACTCCCCTAATTTACGCGTTGACCTAAATAATAAACTTAATTGTAGTAAGAGGGTAATATACTTTGGAACTATAACCAATTTGAACTATAATAATTATTTAGGGCATAAACAACTTTAGCGCATTACTTCCATCACTTTTTAAGGAGATGTTAGAGGATGTCATGCTACTACAAAAATTTAACCGTTAACATATAACAATCTTTTCAACTATAAGGGAAGATGTAAAAAAACCTTAAAACATTACCATATAACATATTTCAATATAAAGTTTTGTAAATGAATAAAAATATGTTGTCTCCATCCTTGTAAGTTGCATTAACATTAAATTTTAAAGATCCCATATATAGATATAAAGAGGTGAGAATTACTACTTTGTTAAACTAGATACAATGAAATATTATTTTACATGTAAACTTTTATTTATATGTGATCTCGCATTGAAATTTTTCACAAGTACATTTATTTACATATCATACTCATACACACACATGCGTAAACACCTACTTTTTTTTTGTTTTAAATCATATACTTATTCAAAATAAAGATTAGTTGATATAACAATGAAATAAATTTATGTAATTGCTTAAATTTTTTTTATCAATTTAAAATATAGAAATTCTGAAAAGTACATGTTCAATTGAAAGGCTATATGAGATATAACTGTATCAAAAGTTTTGATGGGTAGTAATAGAGTGGTAATTTGATAAATTTCACATATAATAAAAAATAATATGGTAAATTTTATCAAAATTCCAATATTCATGTTTTGTTAATTCATATTTACTCTATATTAAAATCATTATAACAGAGATTGTTAGATTATTTTAATATTGGAGTATTGACCTAGTTAATTGCCCCAATGAATAATGATTCATCTATTATTGTACATATATAATTGATCTAGTCGGGCGTTGATTTTAGTTTTTGCTAATATGATTTACAGTTAATTATATTTTCCCAATTTTGAAAGAAAATATAATTAATTATGTATTTCACTTATTTATTGTGATGTAATTCTCTCTTCCTATTTTCTTATATATTGTAATAACTTTTGATAAATTAAAACTTTTTAGGTCAAGTCCAAATTTCGTGTAGACTTGCAGATGAATTTTACATTAGGATTGAAAATCTATTTCATTTTTAATTAATGAAGGTGAAGTTAGAGATGACAATGAACTATTTATTTTTTGATCTAGTATTTGTTTATTAAATTACTGTGTCACCAAAAGAAAAAAAATATATGGAGAAGCCTTTAAAACCATTGAAACTTTTTTGATCGTGAACATGGGAATTTTACTTTTAAAATAAGGTCAAAATATTTCCTATGAACTTTTGACTTTATTGATGATATGTTTAGGGCATGGGACTATCGTCCCTTATCAAGTAAAGGTTCTCATATGCCATCATTTTGACAAATATCGTATATCAAGCAAGTTAATTTAGGTTATTGTGTTTGGGCTACATGTAAAGGAAAAAAAGTAATAGTTTGAAAAAATATTATTGTGAATATTTAGGTCTACTAAATGACCATGACATTTTTTAGTACATAACATAGTATCATGAGATTTAAAATTGAAATGGATGTAAGCAAACCTACTATTGTAAGGTTTCATGTAACACTAATTCAGAACATGTTACTTAAGATATATAGATGATAAGAAATTAGGAATTTTTTTTTATTTTATGTTTAGGTTATTGGGTCATGATGTAGATAAATTTCAATAGAAACCAGAAGGTTTTGTTACCCTTAATCACAATAATTTTAGGAGACATGCTTACTGGATGAAGTGACCACCTAAAAAAGTTAACAAAAGACCAAGTCTAAGCTCATCGTGGACACAAAAATATAACCTGAATATTAGATATGATAGATTCCAGGAACAACTCAAACTAGGTACACCATTTACACTTGTGGCTAATATGGGATTATCTAGTCATGCTGATAATGTTGATATGGAAGCATATAGGGATGATAAGAAAAATAACATGAGGAGGTCAACTTTAATAACAATCTAATAGAGGTTATTAACAGTAATTCAATAGTCCTCAAGCTTAAACAATTGGAAATTTATAGGAATTCTACTTAAAAAGCATGTCATAGAGGATATTCTAATTGCTCTAAAATAGAAAGTTTATAATCATCTCGGATCTAATAAAATTTAGTGTTCATGCTTCTATTTCAAGACCATCTACATTTGCAATCTATTAGTTGTTAATAAAGATTTACCACAAATAGACACAATGATAGATGATAAAATAGAAACACTAGTGGATATTGTTTGACTTTAACATGATGTTTCTATTTGTAATACAAACAACAATATATTCGATCCATAAATGGGTCAATAAGTTATGGCTAATTATTTCTTATTACTTAGATAACACTTTTCGTACAAATAAGGTCGAATATGAGTTTATTTAAATTTATATTTGTGTTGTCCCAAACTTTTTTCACAATTCTTTATTAGAGGCTTCATCTAAATCGTTCTTTTTTTCCATGGCATATATTTTATTTGTACCTTTTCACATTCATTTCATATATATTTTCATGTTCGGGGTCTTTTGAATGCAATATTATAAAGTACACACATATTATATCTATTTAACGAGTTTTGAGATCGATAATCCTAGATATCGAGATTTTTTTTACTATCATGAAATTTATGTGTGAGTATACAACTAACTCAATACACCAATAATTTTTGTGAATGCAAGCACCAAAAATATTAATGCATCAATTTAACACGTATTTTTCATAATCCTTGATAATAAGAATTTACCACTTAGTTTCCAAGAAAGACTTTCTAAGAAGGTAAAACATATACATTTAGTGAAAGGTATCTCAATGTTAGTGTAGACAAGAGTTAAGTACCAGTTTTATTGGTATGATTTACAAAATTACATTATGTGGGACTATAATACTTATTAGTTATTTTTATCACATATAAGAACAAAGACTCAAATAAAACAAGTAAATTTTAAAAAAAAAAACAAGTTTTCTTACTTTATAAATTAATCCTTCATATATACTCAATCATGCTCAAATTATAAATATTAAAATATTTTTATAATCAAGGAATATTATATATCATCAAGGTGTAACACTTTTATTAACTACTAATCTCGAGACAATTTCAAATTTTTATTGTATCTCCAAACTTAAATCTTAGTTTTGTTACTACAATTATGTATTTCTTATGGGGTCATGAAAATAAACTAGTCAATTTTGAATTTACTTCCTAAATATGTTTCAATATTTTAATTCCACCCCCTGAAGTTAATCATTGTAGTGTCCTCACTACATTAAAATGAAATCAGTTGAGGATAAAGGAAAAAAGTGAAGAGATATATTACCTCGAAGCGTTGTTATACTAATGAATAAATAGATTATATGGAAAATTATGTACTTGTATTGATGTTTCATATGCTTGGTATGTTGTCTAGAGTTATTATTATCTTGTCTCAATAAAGACTTATAATCCTCAAGATAATTTCAATTAAATTCAAAGAATGTGTCTGAATTGGAAAAATAATCAACTCCTACATAAATTTTTTAAAGAAATTAATCTCAATTAGTAATACTTAATAATTACAATATATAGTTAAATTTATCAGTGGGTGACTCGAACTACGACCTTACACATATCTAGAATCCCCATTATCCAAGAAATTGAATACATTAACATAAAAATAAATCGATCAATAATGGAACAATATAATCGAAGTTAAGTTCAATGATAGAAGATATCACGACATGACTTGTACATTCAATTGTACACACTACTACATATTCGTTCTTTAGTTTAGCAACGAAGCGCAACTTGTCGCAAGTAATGGTAAATAGAGACGAAACCTGATTAGTGACGAATAAAATTGTCGCAAATAAGATTTAATGTTAACGACACCGCGGTTTCGACACTAAAAAATTTGAAATTCATTACTAATCTTGTTTTTTGTTATTAAATTTTTTTAAAAAAGAAATTATTTTTTTGCTAAATAAAAAACATATTTTAAAAAGCCCGCGAGTTTTTGTAACAAGAAAATACAACAACAAAATATTGTTCTCCTACTTTCTCTCAAAACCCTACCTCCTGTATGGTTTAATCATTACCACTAGCTTCTCCAATCATCTTACACCATTCCTTAGTCTATATTTAAGGTCAGATAAGGTCAATTTTCAATTTCTCCAACCAAATCAAGGTATTTTCGAAGAAATTCAAACTTTTTAGATTTTGACTTTTTTATTATAATTATGAATTACATGCTATAATATTTGATTAGGGTAATAAATACTTGTTACACCATTATCAGGTTCATTTTCATGGTGGGGCATGGTCAATCTTCAATTTCTCCAACTAAATAAAGGTATTTTTTATAAAATTCAAATTTTTTCAATTTTTAATTATAATTTTGAATTACATGCTATAAGATTTGAATAGGTTAATATATACTTGTTTTATGATTGTCTTTTTGATTAAGATGTTGTAAATTATGCATATGTTCATGTATTTATTTTTGTAGTTGTTTAATTAGTTATACGAACTTGTTTATTCATTTATTGGTTTGTAATTTTTTTTATTTATTGGTAATTTTTATTCATTCATCGTTTTGTAATTGTTATTTATTTGTTCATTGGGTTGTAATTTTCATTAATTTATTCATTGACTTGTGATAATTATTTATTTTCTTAATATATTTTTGTAGTTGGTTAGTTATATTTGTTATTAAAAGTGGTTTCAAGTATTGATAAGAGTTGAATTAAAATACGTGATCTTGTTACGGAAAAATATATTTAAATTTTAGAAGATTTTATCGCTTTTTTTGAAAAGAAAGATGGTTTTAATGGTTATATAATCGTCGATGTCAAACCCAAATGTTAGGCGTCACTTTCTATGTCACGTGTTTTTGTCCACTCATGAGGTATGGACAAAACACAGTGAGAAATTAGTAATTCCCAAACAATCTGTACCAAATTATGAAAATGAAATGTTGAATGTGTATGACGATTTGAGACTCAGTTGCGATGTTGGTTGTCATTTAGGTGAAACCGAGATGAGAGACGCACATCAAACAAGCCGTGGAAGTTTCAAAGCTTTGTTTGAGAAATTGGAGACCGAATTATAACTTGGATATACAATGATGAGTTCATTGAATTTAATTGCAGTCTTATGTACATAAAGATGAAGAACAAGTGGACTAATACATCTTTCACCGATCTCTTAGAATTGGTGGGTCGTGTTTTTCCCAAACCTCACAATTTTCCTGAGTCTTACGAGGAATGCAAAAGTTGAAAAGAGAATGAATTACTCGACAAGTGTCCATTATGTAGTTAGTCTAGATGGGATCCGAAGAAAGGTTAGTTACTAGGGGACGTGGGTAAGGAGACCCTACGCAGTGATCGATTGTTAACTTAAACCTTATTAACTATCTAATTAGGCAAGCCTGTCAGAATCACTATCACAGACTAGATGACTATATATGTGATGTTTCTATAATTGAATTGGTGACAATCCAACTACTAATGGGGTAATCATACACGTTGTGCATCGCAAGAAATAAAAACATTAAAACAAAGTACATAATATAGAGCTTTCACAAAAAATATATTCAAACATAAATCCCTAATTCAAATAACATATAAAACAAGTATAGGATTCATACCCCTTATGTTATTCTGAAGCTAAATAGATTTAGTTCATACTAAGGAAGGAACAAAAAAGAACTAAAAATATCATATTCATGTTCAAAAGAAAAAAAATAAGTATACTATACTAATTGTTGAAAACTGATCACGGGAAGGCTTAGAATGACATGAACAACTTCCAACTCATTCTCTTCTTCTCACTTAATCCTGATAATTCTAGGTTTAATATGTAATAGGGACTGAGAAGGGATGATTTTATTAAGGTAAAAGTGAATATATCTATAAATTTGGATAAAATTAGGGATAAGGACTAGGTATTAGATTTAGAAACCAACTAAAACTCGTTTTCCTAAAATAGTAGACTGGTTGGCCCATTGAATTTGTATAATTCGTAACATCTTCGTTACAACTCCAAATCCAGTGATCTTGGTATCAAAACAACTGCAATTCAAAAACCTTTCCCGATTTAAAAGGGATCCTTCAAATCCGTTGTCGATTTTCTGTAGTATTAAAAATACTAGGCGTCTTCATGTCATGACAAATTAACTTTTACTTCCAAAGTCTATCTAAAGTTTCCCTTTTTACCATGAATAAGGGGTTTTCTTGGTTTCTTCACTCCTTAACATCATCTCAAGGTGTGTTAGCTTCCAAATACTTAAGTGCTACACAAATAACACACATATTACATACAAAATCTCTAAAAATAATGAAACACCTAAAACTAGACAAAGAAGTGTAAAACATAAAGAAATGGGGGAAAACCTGGTAATTATGCAGTAGATTATTTTATCACATATATGCAGACATCAAGACCCCCAACTCAAAATTGTGTCGTCCAAACATAATAAAGATAAGAACGGTAGGGTAGTCTCAAATAAATATAGAAGAAGATGATGAAGTAGAAAACAATGAATGATCCTAGAGAAGGTATTCTAACATGTCTCATACAGTAATATTAAAGAAGTAATGCACACACGCCTAATATACGGACAATCACCATTTTATAGATTCAAGTACATATTAACATTACAATGCCAGAGTGATAGATATTTACTTAGTTTGATATGGAGGCTATATGGTGATCATAGGTCCTAATATAGTACCCAACGATTCACATAACTACACACTAATTGTATCATTGTTCCTCAACGAAGTAGTTTTTAAATTCTAAGGTATTCATGGTTGTAATGTCAGTTTAGGGACGGTATGATATGTAAATTTGGATAATGGAAAGTGAGTTTTTGACTCTCTCCTCACATTCCATCAACAAATCTCCCTATAGCTTGAGTTTCACTTGACGATGTTTTCACTCAACCCATTTTTTATGTTTTTGGATTTGCATCCCCAAAAATAACCTATAAATCTTTTCATGATAATTACATAACAATTCTACTTTGCAGGTTCAAATCCGATTCAATCTTTTTTAAATCATTTTTTTCAAGAACTATATACATGTATATTCTTTATTAGAATTATAAACTTTTTTAATCTCCATGCGGTTTTTGTTTCAAGAGGTAACTCTAATTATTAACTTAACTTGATTTAGAATGATAACATGAATAGGGATATTTCACTTAGAATTGTCTGTCGTCACCATAATATTTTGATTATCGTGCAACATTTAGAAACTGTTATAAAATAGAAAAAATCATTACACATGACTTTATAATCGTTTAACTTGCTACGCATTTCTTAATCATAAATCAATGGTTCTATTACATCAAGCAAATTTTTTATTATTTGTTAAAATTTAAATCATTTCACATTATACTTGGGTGGTTCTATCTTGGATTAGATTAGGATTACGAATTACTTATGACCACTAGACACAATCTTTTATTATGATATATAATTCTGAATGAATAGTTATATGAAATACTATTATTAAAAATCATTACAAGAAAGTTAACCTATGGTTTACAAAGCATTATGAAAAAATCGCAGGAAATGTTAAGAAACAGTATAAAACATATTGCAAATAACCATTGCAAGAACTGAATTAAGAATTTTTTTTACAAAAATAACGTACTATTGCTGCATAATGCAACAATTTACAAAAACAGTTACAAAAGCTATTAACTTTAAGCAACACATACAAAAACTATTACTCTATTAATGGTTTTAAATAAAAGTTTTGCTTAAGAGTCAAATTTGTGTAGTGCAAAGAAGGTATAAAATATGGGGCAGTTGGTTAAACTTCAATTGATTAAGATATTTGGGTCACACACTTGATATATAAATACTTTTTGGATTAACACCATTTAGAATATTACCAAGTATAGTCATGTCTTAATTTGAATATTTTTTTTTTTTGTAAACTGTAAATTGGTTTGTAATTTTATAAATAAATGTATAAGTGTATTTGAAACTTTAATGGCATAATAGATTTGCTATTATGTTTGTTTAGTTTTTACGTTATTACATGTGCGTGTGTAACAATTCAATATTTGTTGCTATAAACGGATCTTTAGTCTTAGTGTAACCATGTGTCTATTATTGCCTAAACTATGGATCCTATGATACCTTCTTTCTCTATATAAATAAATTGGTGTTAACTTATAAGTTGTTGTTCGTGACTTTAAATATTCTCAATGCTTTTTAAATAGCTTCAACGTATATTGAGCCATTTTAAAAAAAGTTAACAAATTGATAATAGTAAAATAATCACTTTATTACTACAAAAATATATATAAGAACATATTCTTCTCCTATCAAATGAGAGAGAAAAAAACTCGCCTAATAACCCTATATAATGTAAATTTCTAGATTTGAATTACACCTTGGCCGATCTTAACCATGGGGCCATGGCTACCACTTAGCTCTTGTCATATCCGTAACCACCTCGATACACTAAACCATAAGAAATATTAAATGTTAAATATGCACCACCATAATAATAAACCTTTAAACGACATGAAAACCCACTAATTGCCTAAACTAACACCTAAAAACCTAACAACCAACGTTATATCCACCAATCCAATATGAAGAACATAGCCACGAGCATCGGCTGACCCACAACCTATATACAAACCATGGAGAAACCCTTGATCAACCTCTCAAAGTCACTTAAAACTAATGCCTCGCCTGAACGATATCATTTTCTCCAATATACAAAACATCACCACCTCCGTTATTTCACACCATAACTACCATGGCTGCCAAACGCCTTTAATTAGATTATGATGAAATTTTTAAAGTTTTATGTTTTATGTTAATTATTGTTTTTAATTAGTGACAATCCAATGACTCAAGTATGATGTATATTTAATTATAAATATGATGATCTCTAATATTTATGTGTATAAACAAGTAAGAATAAATACCTTACAATACAATTTTGTTATATGAATCAAATTTCATTGAAGCCATGTTGTATAAATTTTATTATCACCAAAATTGAACAAACGAGATGTGAACATTATCAGAAAAAGTATATAATAAATTGTGTTAAATTGAAGCCCTGGATAATCAATAAATTTTTATATATGAGTTAGACAAATATGTCTTTTATGACCATACAATTTTAGCTTAACCACTAAACCCATCAATAGTTTGATGAAAAAATGAAAAATTAAGTGGGAAAAAGAGATTTGAAATATATATACCTATTAGGTCTGCTGATAAGGTCCCCCCACCTTCTCTTTACTAAAGACTCAATTTTAGTCATTAAGAATTAAAAAGATGAAGCAAATTATCTTAATAGTATGTTAAATATGTATTGTCATGCATGTCAATCCTTAATCCTAAATGAATGTTCTATTATTTTTGTATAAACAATAATTATAACCTACTGTATTATATACAAGATAAATTAGGGTTCTTGAAACATGTGACCTAGGAAAAAATTAAGAATTACAACTTTTATCTTTGATTCTAAGATTGAGGTGGCTAATACTATTGTAGAAATCACTAATAAAATATTATAAATGTGGAAGGGTAGTATGCTCTCTGAAAAAGGCTATCACTATCTCTTTAATCATGTATACTCTTTTTAGCAACATGCTCAATTTTTAACCTTTTCTATTACCAATCGAAACATGTAGGATGATCAACTGTTTTATTTTATATTTATGGTGGACACGTAACATTCATTGAATTAGTAATAAATTACTCTTTAAGAAAACATACACAGAAAGAGTAGTGTCTAAAAACCTTGGGTTACTTAAACTTTCCCTTATTGATAAGAAATCATGAATATGTTAGTTAATCTTGATAGTTTAACAACAAATATTATCAAATGTATTTACATCCATAAATATATACTTACACAATACAATTATTATTAGAGTAATGATATATACCACCCAAATTCATACCACCCATGACGTGGCGTGATATGGTTGGAAGTAAATCGAGTATATAAATAAATAAACGATTTACTTCCAACCAAATCACGCCACTTCATGGGTGGTATATTGGGTGGTATATATCGTTAGTATTATTAGTATCCATCGATCATGGTTTCAAAGAAGTGTGTTAGAAGGAAGATACTTCTTACTTATACACGCTAGATTGATTATTTGTAATAGGGAAAAGGTTAATATACTTAACTTATATATAGATTAAATAAGACCAATTAGATGTTAAGAATACTTTTATTAACTAAAGTAAATTTTGTGTACTTAATAATGTAGGAATTTAAACATCAAGTATTTTCATGTTAAAAAGAAAATTCCATGGAAAATGAGTAGATATAATAATAAAAAAAATATTAAAATGCAAGACACTAAGAATAGGATCATTTTACCCAAATATAAGAAGGTCTAATACCAACCAAAGACTAATTATCATACATTGTATGATAACGTAGTCTACATATTACTTGAAGTACTTTAATGTATTACAACCTCAAATTTAAATGATATATATTTCTATAAAAATCAACAGACTTCAAAATAAAATAAAAAATACATACACCTATAATAGAGAGAATATAATAATGATTTCCATGGTTATGTAAATATTTATAAAAAGAAGCGTGTAAGTGATAAACTTTTCTAGATCTATCATGAGAAAAAAGAGACAATATAACATATATATTTTTTATTCTAGTGGACTATGACATATTGGCTTCCATATTATCTAAAATAATGCTTTGAGGATAATGAGATAACATGGTCTCACAAATGGATAAACTTATTGGTTAATAAATATGCAAATATAGGTATTAGGATACCATAAAAGAAATTTTATTCTAAACATATGGATCATATGTGTAATTCGAAAAAAACATGCATTGAATTACACCGATCGACATAATCTAATTTGTTAAGTGTTATATGTAACAAATTACCTTTATTATCTAAATTAATTATGTTAATGATTCATATCAGCATGAATATAAACTATATGATCTTAATTTAGAAGAACTAATTATGTTAATGTTTTCAAATGGATTAGGTTACTTTGAAGTTAGTGTGGATACAAGATTTAAGGATGGTGAAGATGCATTATCTATAATTTCTAGGGATTCTTATGGGAACATAATCAATGAAAATGCCTGCAAATCTTCTTATATATCCTAACTTGTTTCTAAATCCAATGTAAGAAGGACTCCTTTCGGGGGGCCCAAGACATCAGTGAGATACAACTCTGGAAGAGCTAGAATTCTAACCTTGTGTCAGGACCTACGGGCCAAGGGACAGCCTTAGGTAGACAGTTCTATAGGGCGTAGGCCTTCCAAAAGGTAACGGAGGCTGGAAAGGTTTACTCGGGCTGGACGGAGATGGGCCCTCGATCTTAATTTAGAGGAAGTAATTATGTTAATGTTTTCACATTGGGTTAGGTTACTTTGAAGATAGTGTGGATACGAGATTTAAGGATGGTGAAGATGCATTATCTGTAATTTCTAAGGATTCTTATGGAAAGATAATCAATAAAAATGCCTGCAAAAATTCTTATATATCCTAATTTGTTATTAAATCCAATGTTGTCCACAATGAAGTTTGGAAGCAACCTAAATTATGTAGCATTACCATCGAAAAAGATGCAATAAATGTTATACACTTTATTTGTTCTCCAATTACGACATAAGAAACTAACACTAATATTAATAAAAATAAATGGTGATCGTCCCTTATAGAATTTAAAGTATATTTCTAGTACAAAGAACTTAGCAACATATTTTATGGAAAAGACTTGTCTTGAAAATTACTTATCATACGCTTGGTGTCTTTATCCTCTTCAATAACATATGGTTATTTCAACTATTAATTCTCTGAATGCTAGCACTTTAAACCTGCCCAAAATATGGGCTACGACACATATTAGAATTATTATACTAGTAGGTGCTTGCTACGGCTAATTACTTTTCTTGCTTTCTTTTAATGCATATATGTAGTAACTATTTGTGGTCATAAAGTAGATAATATAAAATAGATATCTATCTCTCAATACTGATATTGTAAATAAATAGAATGGATCTCGGAATCCAAACACATTTGGATATTCATACGAATAATATATATGATGTTTAGTACAAATTTATATTAAAATTGAGACAAGCTTTAAATATAGTCAAAATCACACACATTAATAAAATGTGTATCAAAATTTATAAACAAATAAAAATGACAACTATTTCATAGAACAATTTTTTAGTGATAAGGAATAGATAAGCATTGTTGTATGTCATTAATTTAAATGAATAAAGTAAAGTTTCACAATTAATATTACACCTTTTGATAATTTGACTACATCATTAAACTTACCTCCCAAAATAAATGTGTAAGACTATACCGTCGGAATGATCTTTAATCCCTATATAAACTATTCATCAAGTCTATTCTAAAATATATCAATTTGAGCTTCAATATTTTTTTTGTAAAGAATATGGACCCCAACAATGAAAGAGTGTATCCTTGCAGGTATTTCTCAAGAGAGTTTAACAGTATACAAGCACTTGGTGGGCATCAAAATTCCCATAGAGAGGAGAGAGCAAGCATGAAAATTGAAAATAAGAAGAGCTTGGGTGAGAAAATACACAACCGACTATACATCCTCATCCTAACTATCATCACATCTTAACAATTCTTTTCTTTCCCCATTCCTATCCAATAGGGTAATAAGAAGTCTGTCTATAAGAGGAGCCACAAATGGAGGTCCTTCAATTGCAATTCCTTCATCTTTAGCTCACTCAATTGAAGTTGTAATGATGACGAGCAACAACAAATATGAAGAATCATGCGTTGATTTATCACTCAATCTTTGATAACCACCTTTCTCATGACATGGGTTTTATTGTTTTTTTATTATTGTAATTTATGTTTAAGTCAGTTGAATTATCTTCTTTCATTTCAATTTGTATTAATTTGTGTTTTAATGAATTATGACTCCTATCTTTTTATAATTAAATAATCTATATTTTTTTAATGAAAGACATCAAATTAGTAAGTTAACTTAATTTAAATATCATTCAAATTGATATATTAATATATTTGTGTTCAGTGAAATCAAATATAATAATGAATACTATTCGAAAAGGATTACATATGTCACTTGACTATTTTTTCGTTGATATGAAGTTATATTGTCTCAAACATAACATTTGAAGGATATTATTTGGAGTGTTTTTGGGGCTAAAAGTGTAGGGTAAGGACCAGGTATATAATAGACGGATATATTATGACAAAATAAATAGAGACACATGGTTTAAAATTATATAAACCATCGATATTATTTGTCTACTTAAGGGTCAAATAAAAATCATTCAATTAATTTGGAAACCCTTACAATTATTTTTATACAAAATAAGAAACTATAAAAATATTTAACTAATTTTTGTTTAAACATATATTATCAAGATAGATAAATATATATATATATATATATATATATATATATATATATATATATATATATATATATATATATATATATATATATATATATATATATATATATATATATATATATATATATATATATATATATCATTAATATAATATCATTACAATTTTCTCATAGAATATTTGTGAATAATATAATTTTTATTTAAAGAACAATAAATTTTTAGATCCTTTATTTATTTTATTATTATTTTTTAAGTTAATTACATTTAACCAATTACAAATTACTTACTATTGACGAGCTTCTTCTAAGAGGGGAAAGCTCAATGATCACCTAAGTATGCTCGGGGATTTAAATCCATAATGGATCCATTATCATCCAACATGGAGGCTTTTGATGCGAATAAGTCTTCATTAATAGATGAAATTCATGGATTTGACCAGATTGTAGAACAAGGTGAGTGTCAATCCTCGAAGAAGCCAAGTCTAATATTGTTGAAGAAAATCCGTCTTCAGACAAAATTGAATAGACATTATTAAAGTATTTAGCTATGTTAGTGTATGCAATAAGATTTATTGCTTTCAAGATACCCAATATAAGGGTATGACCTATGATGTAAACAACTTTCGAGTTTCTAGAATTTAAACGAAGGTTGAGATTTGTTCCTATTTTTTCCTTCCCTGAGAAAATTAATAACTTTTTCATATATTGTTATCACTCCCACACATGGTTAGGTTTTGTTTTGATGTAAAATAGAAAGGTGATTGCATAAACTATATGACAATTACAAGACAATGAGATAAACTACCCAACATGTGACTTGGATATAACTGTATTAGTATTAACCCTCAAAATTTGGATTAATAATTTTTTAAGAAATGTCTTTAGATTTCTACATGAACTATCTAAGCCTTAAAAAAATTACATTGAAGTTTAATATGATGTCGAGAAGGTGGCTTAATTGTATTCATGATAATGGTATCATAATTTCCTATCACCCTTGTCGAGCAAATATAGTAGAAGATGCTATAATCATCATGCCTTTTGTACCTGACCAAGACGGGTAAGTTAGGAAGTCTGAGAGATCGTAACTTGAAGTAACCTTAAAGCTTGTAAGGAATAGCATGGCCTATTTTTACTAATTGAGTCAACCTAACTTAATAACATAAGTAAGGCACAAGTACGAGATTCAACCGTGGAACTGATTCTCATGTAGTTAGTTGATGTGAAAGACTCTAATACACAAATTGACAAGGATGTATTGATGTAATTTAATAAGTGAGTCTGAGTTTCATGTGCCAGAATTGATTAAATAATATTTGAATACAAAACCCAAGGGCTTGTTGCATCCTATGAGTATCCAAATTTGGAAACAATACATTGTATACATGGATTTGTTGTGGGTTTTCAGAAATCCATGGACTGGTTAAATTCAGTTTGAATGATTTTCCACGGTTTAACCAAATCACCACAATATTTGCTAGTATAAACATATTTCGATGTAAAGAAGTTGGCTAAGTTATCTATGGATGAGGTTGTGAACGTAACATGATGTACCATAAAAGGTTATTTCAGATCGTGATACAAAGTTCAGATATAGATTTTTGAGAAGTCTTTTACGAGCCTTGGGGTATAGTAAGGGTTGAGTATGGTCTTCCACCCTTGATCTGATGAACAACTATGATGACCATTACATCTTTTGAAGATATTCTTAGGGACTATGTGATCAACTATGGTGTGAAAGTGAAATGTTACCTACCCCTAGTTCAGTTTGACTACCATAATATTTATCATGCAATTATCAAAATGGCGCCTTTAGACCTTACGTGGGAAAATATTACTTACTCCTTTATAATTGGATATCAGAAAGAGTAAAATACTTGAATTTGAATAGTTGAAAGACACCGAGGCTAAGGTTATGTTGATCATGATTTACATGAACCAGATTCATGATAGTCAAAAGTGTTGGTTTGATACGAAACAAAAGGACATTCAAATTAAGGTAGGGGATCACATTATCTTGAAGGTATTCCTGATGGTTGGCGGGAAATTTATTTTTCCTTTTATAGGTCCCTTCAAGATTTTAGAAAGGTTCCACATGTAATATTACATTTTATAATGCTACAAGTTTTATCAAGCGTGCATAGATCAATAAAGTACACCATTTGAAGAACATCTAATGCAAAGATCAAGTGTACAATAAACACTACACCTTATGTCAAAAAGTTTTTGGCCCAACAAAACTAAGACCCACATTATTAAAATATCTTAATTAGATATTTTTCTAACTTTTCTTATATCTTAGTGCATTTAACAAACCCTTAACATAGATTATAAATACAAAGCAACCTTTGAAGGAAAGATAAAAATAAAAAACTCATACATAATCGAGTTATCCATATCATCTACGTAGCATTCATTAATCAAATTGTGTTTGAAAATATAGAGGGGGCTAACTTGAGTTGGGCGTTGATCAATAAGTAAGTTTTCACATTTCTTTTACTTTATCTCTTATAAGGAGTTAATCTCATATGGTTCTTGTTTAATATTATCTGTATGTCAAATTAATATTTTTCTTCTAATCATTCTATTCTTTCTCGTGTGAATATTGTTCATATATAAATAGTGTATTAGATTTCATGATTAAATTAAAAACGTATATAGAGAATTAAAAATATGTATTTAATTGTTCGATTCATCATTTATTAATAAGTATTGAATCAAAAGAAAATAAATAAAGAGATTATAATCATCAGGAATTAGTTGATAGATCACGTGTTTGATTGTGTTCATAAAAATAGTATGAATTATCTTCTTGTTATACGTTAATGATCCAAATAATATTAATTTGAATATATAGTGAAAAGTTGTTGGCCGCCATATGTTATATTGTGTATGTATTTATACTCAAATCCTTTGTTGGATTGCCCTAACAGTATAAAACCGTATAGATCTATATATGGGGCACCATTTATACAAGATTATACTAAACTCATATATACTAACATCCTTGAAATGTAGCCCATTTGTTTTATTTCATGATTTTGTAACTATCATATTTTGCTATTATATTTTGGTCATTTGCCTTCTATTGTTATTTTTATTCTAAGACTTTATCTCACTGAACATTTTGATTCACCCATTCTCTTTTCATTGTCTTTCTCTATTTGTATTCTTATCGGTCAAGTAGTTCCAGGTGAACACTAGATATAAGAAGGTGGGGTAGAGTGCAAAGGAAGTAACTAATAAGTGGTTATAAGTATTTAATGTGAGATTTCTTTTGAATTTTTCCTTTTGAGAAATCTTCAACATTGAATATTTTAGACAGGATAGTTGAATCTATAAATAATTTATATAAGGTTAATGATCTATTTTTTGTATTGTGGGATGTACAATTCTAGCTCTTAATTAGGATTTGTTTTTGGATGTTAGAGACCATAAATCAAGAGGATACTATGGTTAAGGGATCCTCTGATTTAATCAATCTTTAGTATATGAATCATTTGTCTCTCCTCATCGTTATATTTTGATTGTGGGTGTTATGGATTAAATATTTGAAGTATTTTAGATATTTTATTTTATATTCAATTACAACCTCAAGTAATTAATCATTAATATGTAATTATATGCCAAATAAATAATTCTTATTCTATGTTATAATATTTCATATATATATATATATATATATATATATATATATATATATATATATATATATATATATATATATATATATATATTCTTTGTTTTCTTATGGTATTTTTATTTATTTGGATTTTATTTTGTAATCTCTTTTTCAGAGTTTTGAAAGTAAGCCTTCAAGTATAAAAATCTCGTGAATAAATTATTTGGCCATGGCCGACCGATATTTAGGCCAATTAAGGAATGTTCGCATATTAGATCGATGTTCATAACATTTCAAATAATTACCAAGGATCATTGTACTTTGTGGCCCTAGGTGAAATTTGGAGGCTTTTGTACGATGCTTACGCTTGGGAATAGAATAAACAATCCCTTGATATGCCTCAATTGTTTAACCTTTGCCAAGGTGTTTATAGGGTTGACGAGTGAACTTCATCAAGTGCTGAAAGGAAAACTAAGAATCGTGATGAGGGTAAAAGGGAAGATAATTTTGGATTTAAGGTTTTGCTTTCTAAGTAACTTGAAGACCAAAAAATCAGAGTTGATGAGTTTTATGCAAGCCTACAAAATCACTGGAAGACAAAATGAACGAGAATTTCAAACCGGTTTTGTATTTGGGTTTTCTTATTTTAGTTCGTTTTGATGAATTTGGTATGATGAAATTTAGTTTAGGTTATAATTATTGACTACTTAATCTTGAACTTTTAGTGAGTTAGTATGATCTTTTACAGATACATTGATTAATAGTAGATTAAATTGTGATCTTTATGATTTTAGTATTTTCTAAGAAACTTATGTGTTATGTTTCGGGTTGGTTGATTTGAGTTTTGAAAATTACCTTTTGACCCTTTTATTTTTCTTTTACACTATCTTATACGTCCAAATTTTTAGAACCTTCATTTGACTCCCTAAACTTCTTCCAAAATAATATACTCAACACTTTTTATTTCTAACTTATTCTGTATAATATAAACCTCTATAGTGCGATTAATTTATGATATAAGTTAGTTTGCATAAGATAGGGTCTACAATGAAATTAATTTAAAAAACAAGCTTTTTAAAGTCCTTCAATTTCTCAATAAATAATTCTTACTTCATCTCAATCTAGTGGCATGAATAAGTAGAGTAATTAGGAAAAAATATCTTATGTTAAACCAGTGTTCCAAACAGCGCTGGAGTTATCAATGTGGCTGTAGTTTAGTGGTAAGAATTCCACGTTGTGGCCGTGGAGACCTGGGCTCGAATCCCAGCAGCCACACATATCATAACGATATGTGTTTATTAAGATTTTTTTTAACCTAAAATTGTTTAGCGCTGGAGTTCGACGGGCCTCTCTTCTAGAACGAATGTTAAAACATAAAAGATCTTATCTAAACTTGTGGAAAATTATGAAAATAGGACCAAAAAGATCACATGAAAAATATACTCCAATTTAATAAAAATTAAGAATTAAAAAAAGTATTAACAACTCAATTTGCATCAAAGAATAATTTTGCAACTAAATAGTCAATAGGCAAAACATCCTGAAACCATCTATCAATACCCAACTATATAAGTAGTTGTTGCATTAGTATAACTGGTCAAGAATTTAATATTCTCTCTATACTTTGAAGGTATAAAAAAGAAGTATATTTTATTTAAGTAGAAACAATCTTGTTTAAGGTGATTGCAAGGTGACCCCTAATCTAATTTACTGTTATAAAAGAAATGTCCAACAATATTTTTATTTTCTAGATATCTAATTTCATATATAGGTTTGAAATTTTTTTCATGTAATTTCATTTCTAGTATTTTTATTTCTAAATCAGATCACAAATTAGAAAATAACAAGAGATGGTTATAAACAGAGGGTCTTAATCTTTTGTCAAACTAAAGGGTTATTTAGTATTTTACCAGCATTTTTTATATAAATTATTATAAATTAAATTTATGGATATTTTTATCAATTTTTTCTGTAATATCGAGGACGAATGGGGGTTGGATTTGGGGACTGCATTATACCTTTATGAGTATAGTGAAAAATTGACTAGATTTTTATTTTAGCGTAAAAAACCTTAGAAAAGTTATATTGCACCCCCTAACATAAATTTTAGCGCATGCACCTTAAATTTGGCCCCTAAACACAAATTTCAACCCCTCGCCTTAAATTTGTCCCCGTTACCTTGACTTTTTAGCCCACCTCATAGGTTGTGCTAACTTTAGCCACTTGCAGTCAAAATTCTTGATCTGCCCATGATAATATTACAAATTGATGTCAATATTATCAAAAGGATGACTTCATACCATGTAGGCCATAACAATAGTTTTACAATGTGTATTAATATTCATTGTAAATTATGAAATAAGATGAATTACAGAACAATAAACTATCACATAGGTCAATCATATATGTATAGTTTTATCATTTTATTACCCATGTTTCAAATTTGATAATTTAGACTAGGGGTGAGCACGGGTTAGTTTTTGTTTATCCTAGGTTGACCTCGGTGGTTAATAGAGGTCAAAGTTGGTCAAAGTTAAACTTTTTCTACTTTACCTTAAATAATAAAAAGTTATCTTAAATAAAAAAAGTCTAAGATATACCGTAATTTTTTTCTAAATAAAGGCTTTATATATGAAAAATAAATAAAATAATAATAAATGCTGGAGTGATCGGGTAAACCGGGTCAAACCCATAAATTTTTTTCATTTTTTGAAACCCGAGGGTATCTTGTTTGTGTTCCCTTTTTTTATTTTTAACCTTAGGCTATTAAAAACTTTTGTGGGTTGACCATCTTTTACATGTAGTTTGGACACGTGTTGCGCCTCAACCTCAGATTATGCTTATTATTTTTTAACCCTAATTTAGACCATTATCTTTATACTTATTCCTCGCGTTAGTCCAAAGACATTAAAGTCAAAAGGAGACGCTAGTCACGACACATATGGTCGTAAATACTCCGAATAGGTAAGGGAATTTTAGACATTTGAATTTTCAAGTTCTCCAGTTACGTAAAATTTTATCTTTCATTTCTCCAACTTCAGGACAATATTTATATGAAATTTCTCCTAATTAAGACAAGATTTAGTTTTTGATTTTCTCGTTTAATTTAAAAATTTATATGTTTACTTCACTTCTTTTTTATGTCAGTTATGTCATATTTTATAAGTGATATTGTATTTGTTACCTGTATTGGTCACATATTAGTGGCGCGTATTTATTGGTCAATCAATTTTAATTATTAAAAATATAATTGATTAATCTCGTTGTTGGTTAAACCACATATCTAAACATGCATCCAAACATGTACTTGCAATATAAATCAACATAACCAAAGCAACCTTCAAAGTAGGTTAATCAACTATCCAAAAATAACTACTTTTCACAAAAATCTATTCATTACATACTAAAGTTGGTTACAATCATTGTGATATTTGTTATTTCTTCATTGGAGTTTTCACTAGAGTTTGACCAACTCCAATTGTAAGTCCTCTTCTCATATTGTATGTTCACCTTCAACGAAAAAACATAGGGATATTATTGATACCCCTATGTACTTTTTTGGAAAGATAAACCTCACCTGAACAATTCTCAAGAGGCCCAATCGCCCAATATCCTGAATTTCCGCTAATTAACCGTAACTTCTGTTAGTGTTTTAACATAAAATGCCTAAAACGTCTATCAAATTCCTATTAATTCTTTGAATTACATATTGAAAAATTCAACGCCCCCTTTTCCTCTTCTTTATCTTCCCCGCATTTACCCTCTTAAAATACAAAAAGGATATAACCAAAAAAATGAAAAATAACAAAATATATATCCTTAAACTCACTCTTTCACCGACATAAACAATGGTTGCTCAATCAACAACTATAGACCATCAGGTAAAAATACGAATGGTAACAATTGATTTTTTTAACCTTAATATGGTTGTTATATTCTTGTTCATTGGGTAGCAATTAGTATTGATGATGGTTAAGATATGCGTTTGAGGTTTTAAGCTTCATTATTTTTAAATATTTGCGGTTATATACATCTTTTACCTTAATTTGGTTGTTTGATGGTATATTCTTGTTGATTGGGTACCTTTTTTATATTAAGAATTTCCATAAATATTATAGGCATTCGTAGTGAAATTTCACAAAAAACACAAAGAACGCTTTACAAAATTCAAGATTTTTTTTTTCTAAAAAAAAGTTAATAATCGAAAATATTAGAAATAATGAGGCATAACTAATCTCTTCACGATCATCACCACTGTTAGCTACCCTTCAATAGGAATAGATCATCGAAAAACAAATTTAAGGTAATTTTTTTTTATCAATTTCAAAATATGTCCTTAAATGACATACAATTATATGAACTTTGTATCTGTGCACGCGTTAAAAATATGCACAATTCAATGGTGCATGAATCATCAAATCTATTCACAAATCAATGGTGTAGAGAAGAAGTACGATATGTCGTGAATTAAGTTGTGCCCATTTTTTATTTTTTAGATTTAAGTACGAGTATAACCGCATACTTTGTCTATTACATATACACAAACTTTTGGTTGTTCGAGATCTATTCTTGTTGATGAATAGCAAGTAGTATTGATGTGGAGAAGACATGAATTTGAGGTTTTATGCTTTACTAATTTTCATTGCTTTTATTTATTTAATTTTATTATGTTTTTTTTAAGAAGAAGAATCCTTCCTCAACCTTTCTACACCATTCCACCACTTATGTTTTATCATTTTTAGGATAATTTGTAATAGTTTTATATTTTAAACATGATGCTACTATTTCTAGCATATGATATGATCTCTTCATTATAAGCAACATATTTAGTAGCTTGAGTTTGCGTCTATGTATGAACTATAGTATATTATTGAATTATTTTTATGTTATTTGAGATAATTATATTTAATTGTATTAGGTAATTGATTTCTATTGTATATAAGTGGATTTAATCTATCTCCCTATATCTTTCACATATATTAGGTTTATTCTGTTCCCTAGACTATTGCCCTAACAGGTTTTTAGGAGAGGAGAGAACTCATATACGTCTTGTGTGTGTTAGTGATCCCGACGGGTTTGACTAACCAGATAATCACGTAGAGTAATTACCTTTAGTGCCGATCATCACGTACAATTTCCTTGAAAGAGTACTCTAGTGATTGATATGCATAATTTCTAAGCTATCTTGGCCGGAGTTAGAAGCAAGTTAGAATCCCAATTAGGTAGAACTCCCAAGTCGCACTTGGTGGAGACAAAAGTGTGATAAATAATCAGATAAATAAGATAATAATAAAAATCACACACCCTTTACTACAATGAGAGACTCACTGCATGTATTACAAATCGCTTGCAAGTTTAGTAAGTAAGTAAAGTTCATTTGTAGGAATTTAATCTGTTATATATACTTGTATTCAACAAGCGTAGACGAATTTAGATTTATAGAATAAAATAGGATAATATAAATAATTATCTAACGCGAATAAATAATGAAAACAAATAAATATGAATGTAAGACAGATAAATTAGGTTACAAATATGAGTCTATCTTACTAAGTTGTTATTCTAAACTAAAGAGTGAATTGAGCATTATATATTAACCGGGATTCTAAATTCCACCAAACCCCTATCAGAGGGTGGACTTAAGAGCAACCTCTCCATTACTAGGAGACTTTGGTAAGTGACCTTGCGACATAATTAGTGCTTATATCAAACTCTTATGGATATCTAGCTAGGCAAGCCCGTCTAGATCACTAATGCATACTAGACGATTATGTGGTGTTGTCAATAATTGAATCCCAAGTTAGGGTGTCAACTCAATTACTAAAGATAGTCTTAAGATTGGCCAAATCTAGGACTGGAAACAATAAGTCAAAGCACATAACACGGATATACGCCAAGCTCAAATCAATTAAAATAACAAACCGTATATTGGGATGTAACACAAAATAACAACCCAAACAATTAAGAATTAAAACTTAAAGAATAAAAGTTGAGAAATATGGTTAACGCACAAATCTATAGCTAATTACCCATATATAGAGAAGGAGAGATGTAGAATAGGAGTTTGTCACTTTCCAGCTTCATTCTTCTAGTCTTCCACTATATGTCAGCTTGCTTCTTTGACATATTTATTTGATAGATTTTCCTTTCCTAATTCAAATTTGCTTCCTTTTATTTCCCGATTTCTACTGAATCTTCTTTCCTTAACTCGTTCGGATTGATTTGCATCTAAATTGACAGAATTTAATTGGAAAAATAAATCATATAAGACAAGAGGATTTTATGTGTTTACCTTTTGAACAACGAAAGTAGAATAAGAATTGAATAGCTTCAGTCACAGATCTTCTCATAGTGAAAAAAGAACCTTTGTTCATAAGCTAAGAGCCTCCGATATTCGATTCAGTTTGTTTTTCTTAAGATAAGAGAAAGAATAGAAGTAGAGGAAGCGTTGACAAAAGATGTAATTAGAGTTGTTGTTGAATTTTGACTCTATCCTTTTAGAGGAAGCGTTATCAGATAATGAACAAAATAACCCACGTAACAAATAAATAACTCCAAAATAAATTTAAACTTTTAAACTCAAATCAAAAGTTCGTAACTGAAATTTTGGCAGACAAAAAAAATCAAATTAAATAAATATAATATATATTTATTTTTGGGGATTTGAGTAATTGTTTGTATATAAAGTCAAGTTCTTAGGTGGTTAGTTATTTGGCTAGTGATGAGAGATCCAAAAGCTCACTCACCATTATCTAATTTTTATCATTCCTACCCTAAACCTACTCTATAACCGAAAATACCTTATAATTTTTAGTTACGTGATTGAAAAAAATAAGTAGTAAGTAAGTGAGTAAGTAGGCCATCATATGTTATGGAATGATCTAGAATCACCCTATAACTGCCACTTCAACTAAGTAGTTTAGTCTTTCTTTTTACATTGCATAGCTAATCGTTCTTGGAACTTTAACATGTTGATTATGTGCATGAATAATACATATTATGGATTCTTTATTTAGTAGGGCCTTATGATACTTCTCGTACACTATTTCTTGGGATATCACATTTTTGCCCTTATAGAATATTGTTTTTGGGACTCCCGTTTGTGCTATTTCATAGGGACGACAAACCTTGTGTTGTGGGGCGTGATGTCTCTACTTTTGTGATTAATGGTGATAGACGAGACATCATATAGGTGGAACTTTTTATCTAATTTGAGATGCCCCTTTATTTGATATATTTTTAGTTGCTAGCTAGTTTCATATATAACTGTGTAAATAGAGAAATTTGAGATGATTTGTGCACTAAGCATGTGGGTCCTAAGAATATTATCTAAACTAGATACATAAATGGAGCTAGAACGTAAAAAAGTCAAGAATACTGCCAAGTCAAGTTGCAAAAGAAGACAAAAAGTCATTTAGAATCTCCAAAAGAATTTATAGCAAAACATATCAATTAATTTTGAAAATTCAAGATAATAATTTGTGAGTATTCAGATTATGAATATTGAAACACAATATAGCTCTTGGAGTGTTTCTTTGCGTGAGAAGAAACGGTTTTCAAATTATACCACTTATAATTCTAATAAGCTATGAACGTTGGGAGTAAGGGCGAGATCAAGGAATATCAACTACAAAATAGCAAGATCATGGAATATCAATTACAACATCATAATTTCTATTATTTTCTAATCGATTTGTGTAATTTGCACTTCCTTTACTTCATTATATTTAATAATGTATTATTTATAATTTATTTTGTTTTATTCCACCATATGAGCAAAACTCATTAGTGGCTTCAGATGCTTGGTTATGACTCCTAACTTATGAACTATATATTTGCAAGAATATGGGATTTTATACATAAATAAAGATTGTAATTGTTAAGGTTGTTGTGTATACCTTTTCATATTATTAATTAACTCGATTACGGTAGCAACATATTTTGGGTTGGTTAGTTATTAAATTGTGTTCAATAAGGTGGGGGGGAAGTTGATTGGTATTTAACTAGGATATACAGCATTCTACAAGTTTGTAGGATCATTCGATAAAGGATTCTAGTCTTGAATAGGAACCTTTAATTTCTCGCATGAATGTAAAGGTAAAGTTAGAGTCCCAATCATCAATTACGTCCTGTTTTCTCCTTAAATTGTAAGTAAATCTAACTCATAATTAGTGGTGATTACAAGTATCTTGAGATACGCCTTATCTACATAGGTTCACACCTTTAGATTATTTTTATATTAATCATAAATTCCTTAATTTAAAATTTTAGTAGTATAATTAATCGAAAAATCATATAATTATTTTTTAATTATCTTTTTGTCAATGATAGCTAGATTATATTAAAATTACACATTAACTTCGTATTCCTATTAAAAATATACTTCTTATATATTTTTACTACTTGTGATAACTTGTACACTTGCAAATTATCATTCTTCTAAATGTTGATTTTATATCACACCTCGGCGGATAATTATAGTTCAAATTGAACCACTCAAACAATTCAGCAACCCTTCAAAACTATTCCCTGTAAAATACGAATTTATCAAATTCTTGAACTAATATATTATGTTAATACGTGTAGTATAAATATTCCTAAAGTTGTGTGTACATGTAATAGATTGTCCCTAGACAATTCTTATGTAATATTTATGAATAATAATTATTGTTATTTAAATCCAACAAATTATTAGATTCATCTTAAATAAATGATTAGTTATTAAAGTTACTACATATGATCAATTGCTACAATTTTGAACTGATTCTCTAGTGTTATATATTTCATATCTTTTGAGAATAATATATTAGTTATTGTATATGTCTTAAATTGTACGGGGTTAGAGAATTTCACCAATGATTTCACTTACGAGAGGTTCGGATCAGTATAATTTATAACATGTGTCTTTCGAATTAAGATTTTTCATTATGTACCTTCATTGATTGATAAGGGAATTCAATTAATTAGTTGTATATACAATATATCACCCTTGTTTTAGAAAAAAGTGAAAACCCCTTAAGAATTTTAATTAAAAATACCCCATATTGTTTTCCAATACTTGACATATATCTGTAATTTGTGACAAACTATGCGAACTCATGTCATTTGTGACATGAGCCTTAGTAATATATGTAACAGACAAAACAAGCTATCACAAGTTGTAAAATCATAGAGGAGTATACATTGTTTTTAAAATTGTATGGGATTTTGAACTTTTGTCATACCATGGGGGTGTTGTGTATTCAAAGCCTATTGATTACAAATACTATGATATAATAGTAGATGATATAATTTTTTTTCCTTTTAATAGTGTGTTATAAACAGTTTTATCAAAGTAATATCCTAGAAATTCAAGGTTCCTAGTTTAAAATATAATTTAGCTTAGGGGAGAATATAAGAATGATCTACTAGGTAGAATTTTTTGTTAAACCCGGGTCTTCAATTTTTTTTAGTAGATAAATTTCACAATTTGTATCTAACTTATGAGGAATAAATTAATATACATTGTGTTAATTAATTTGTTTTAAAAAATTTAGCACTATAAATTTTAATATTTTTGGGTTACATATTATGGATAGGGATGGAAACTATTTGCGTTTTTAAAAAAATATCAAAAACCATAACCATAACCGATTATTTTATTAAAACCATAATCTAACGGTTTTATCAATCGGTTACACTTTTTAAAAGTATAGCAGTACTATTAGGTTTCGGTTTTCTAATATCAATCGGTTGTTTTTTGCCATAACCAAATCATAATTTTATAAATATCTTAATTTTCATAAAATAAAAACACACATGTAAGAAAAATCTCAAAGCTATATAAAATCTTGTGTTGTTCATTGATTAAATTGCGTATTGAATATATCGTTCTTAAATATAGTATTTTTATTTTTCTTTTAGAATTTTAATATATCTTATATAACCTATATTATTATAGAACTTGAAAATATATATGATAACAAAAAATTTTTGGTTATGCGGTTTTATTTTTATATATAACCATAATCTAACAGTTTTAACAATCAGTTACACTTTTCAAAACCATAACCTAATGGTGTTAACCACGGTTATATAATTGGATTTTTAATCAATTTGGTTTTCAACGGGTTCGGTTTTTAACCGTGACCATTGACATCTCTAATTGTGGATAGTGGCAATTGAAATCATGATGTCCTATATTTTAAACCTCCCATTATTTATGTCCATATATAAGTGAAAATAAATATTAAACAAAAGTATAACAAGTGATAACACTACAAATCAAATATAGAAGACTAAAAAGGCAAACAAGCATGTGATAAGTTCACAAAGAAACCAAAAATTATACTATTAGCATATGATGACTAGATTAAATTTAATATATACATATTAAATTATAATTTTTTAAAAATAACACAAATACAAACCTGAACTTCTTTGAGTAATAATTTGGCAAATTTTTTTGATATATATTTATCATAACATAAATAAATAAAAATTTAAGTACTTTATTTTCTTACTATATATATATATATTTATATATATTTATGTATGTATGTATGTATGTATAGTCAAGATTATAATATAAAATTTTCTTATATGTTGTTGAGATAGATTTGCGATATAAATTACTTTAAGTGATATTTAATCCTTATATGATAATTAAAATCTTTCGTATCATTTTAAACAAATATACATGTTAAAGTGGTAAGATAAATGAATATGAATCAAAAGGTTAAAATCTATATAGGATGACACATATCATAAGACAAACAATAGTCATACTGCCATAACAAATATTGAGACTTTCCAGATCTTTCTCAATGTCATGTTGAGTTTGCAAGAATCTTAAGGAAAATCCTAAAAATTTTATAGAAACGCTCTAATTTACGCGTTGACCTAAATAATTAATTATTAAGTTTCAAAAACACAAAAATCCCTTACAATGCTTTTCCATTGTGATTTATCGCTGATAATCCCATAAACTTAATTGTAGTAAGAGAGTAATATACTTTGGAACTATAACTAATTTGAACTATAATAATTATTTAGGGCATAAACAACTTTAAAACATTAGTTCCATCACTTTTTAAGGAGATGTTAGAGGATGTCATGCTACTACAAAAATTTAATCGTTAACATATAACAATCTTTTCAACTATAAGGGAAGATGTAGAAAAACCTTAAAACATTACCATATAACATATTTCCATATAAAGTTTTGCACATGAATGAAAATATGTTGTCTCCATCCTTGTAAGTTGCATTAACATTAAATTTCAAAGATCCCATATATAGAAATAAAGAGGTGAGAATTAATACTTTGTTAAACTAGATACATTGAAATATTATTTTACATCTAGACTTTTATTTTATATGTGATCTCGCATTGAAATTCACAAGTACATTTATTTACATATCATACTCATACACACACATGCGCAAACACCTACTTTTTTTTAATCATATACTCATTCAAAATAAAGATTAGTTGATGTAACAATGAAATAAATTTATGTAATTGCTTAAATATTTTTATCAATTTAAAATATGGAAATTCTGAAAAGTACATGTTCAATTGAAAGGCTATACGAGAAATAAGTGTATCAAATGTTTTGATGGGTAGTAATAGAGTGGTAGTTTGATAAATTTCACATATAATAAAAAATGATATGGTCAATTTTATCAAAATTCCAATATTCATGTTTTGTTACTTCATATTTACTTTATATAATCATTACAACAGAGATTGATAGATTATTTAATATTGGAGTATTGATATGGTTAATTTCCCCAATGATTCATCTATTATTGTACATATATAAATTATCTAGTCGGCGTTGATTTTAGTTTTTGCTAATATGATTTACAATTAATTCTATTTTCCCAATTTTGAAAGAAAATATAACTAATTATGTATTTCCCTTATTTATTGTGACGTAATTCTCTCTTCATCTTTTCTTATATATTGAAATAACTTTTGATAAATTAAATTTTTTTTAGGTCAAGTTCAAATTTCGTGTAGACTTGCAGATGAATTTTACATTATGATTGAAAATATAGTCCATTTTTAATTAATGAAGGTGAAATTAGAGATGACAATGAACTAGTTATTTTTTTTAACTAGTCTTTGTTTATTAAATCACTATGTCACAAAAAGAAAAAAAATATATGGAGAAGCCTTTAAAACCATTGAAACTTCTTGGAACGTGAACATGAGAATTTTACTTTTAAAATAAGGTCAAAATATTTCCTATGAACTTTTGAATTTATTGATGGTATGTTTAGGGCATGGGACTATCGTCCCTTATCAAGTAAATGTTCTCATATTCCATTATGTTGACGAATATCATATATCAAGCAAGTTAATTTAGGTTATTGTGTTTGGGCTACATGTAAATGAAAAAAGTAATAGTTTGAAAAAATATTATTGTGAATATTTAGGTCTACTAAATGACCATAACATTTCTTAGTACATAACATAGTATCATGATATTTAAAATTGAAATGGATGTAAGCAAACCTACTATTGTAAGGTTTCTTGTAACAGTAATTCAAAACATGTTACTTAAGATATATAGATGATAAAAAATTAGGGGATTTTTTTATTTTGTGATTAGGCTGTTGGGTCATGATGTAGCTAAACTATAATAGAAACCAGAAGGTTTTGTTACCCTTAATCACAATGATTTTAGGAGACGTGTTTACTGGATGAAGTGACCACCTAAAAAAGTTAACAAAAGACCAAGTCTAAGTTCATCGTAGACAAAAAATATAAACTGAATATTATATATGATAGATTCCAGGAACAACTCAAACTAGGTAAACCATTTACACTTGTGGCTAATATGGGATTATCTAGTCATACTGATAATGGTTATATGGAAGCACATAGGGATGATAAGAAAAATAACATGAGGAGGTCTACATTAATAACAATCTAATAGAGGTTATTAATAGTAATTCAATAGTCCTTAAGCTTAAGCAATTGGAAATTTATAGGAATTCTACTTAAAAAGCATGTTATAGAGGATATTCTAATTACTCTAAAATAGAAAGTTTATAATCATCTCGGATCTAATAAAATTTAGTGTTCATGCTTCTATTTCAAGATCATATACATTTGCAATCTATTAGTTGTTAATAAAGATTTACCATAAATAGACACAATGATAGATAATAAAATAGAAACACTTGTGGATATTGTTTGATTTTAACATGATGTTTCGATTTGTAATACAAACAACAATATATTCGATCCATAAATGGGTCAATAAGTTATGGCTAATTATTTCTTGTTACTTAGATAAAACTTTTCGTACAAATAAGGTCGAATATGAGTTTGTTTAAATTTATATTTGTGTTGTCCCAAACTTTTTTCACGATTCTTTATTAGAGGCTTCATCTAAATCGTTCTTTTTTCAATGGCATATATTTTATTTGTACCTTTTCACATTCATTTCATATATATTATCATGTTCGGGGTCTATTGAATGCAATATTATGAAGTACACACATATTTTATCTCTTTAACGAGTTTTGAGATCGATAATCCTAGATATCGAGAATTTGTTTTTACTATCATGAAATTTATCCGTGAGTATACAAGTAACTCAATACACCAATAATTTTTGTGAATGCAAACACCAAATATATTAATGCATCAATTTACCACATATTTTTCATAATCCTTGATAATAAGAATTTACCACTTTGTTTCCAAGAAAGACTTGCTAAGAAGGTAAAACATATACATTTAGTGAAAGGTATCTCAATATTAGTGTAGACAAGAGTTAAGTACCAGTTATATTGCTATGATTTACTAAATTACATTATGTGGGACTATAATACTTATTAGTTATTTTTATCACATATAAGAACAAAGACTCAAATAAAACAAGTAAATTTAAAAAAACACAAGTTTTCTTACTTTATAAATTAATCCTTCATATATACTCAATCATGCTCAAATTATACATATTAAAATATTTTTATAATCAAGGAATATTATATATCATCAAGGTATCACACTTTTATTAACTACTAATCTCGAGACAATTTCAAATTTTTATTGTATCTCCAAACTTAAATCTTAGTTTTGTTACTACAATTATGTTTTTCTTATGGGGTCATGAAAATAAACTAGTCAATTTTGAATTTACTTCCTAAAATGTCTCAATATTTTAACTCCACCCCTTGAAGTTAATCATTGTAGTGTCCTCACTACATTTAAATGAAATCAGTTGAGGATAAAGGAAAAAAGTAAAGAGATATATTACCTCAAAGCGTTGTTATACTAAAGAATAAATAGATTATATGGAAAATTATGTACTTGTATTGATGTTTCATATACTTGGTATGTTGTCTAGAGTTATGATTATCTTGTCTCAATAAAGACTTATAATCCTCAAGATAATTTCAATTAAATTCAAAGAATGTGTCTGAATTGGAAAAATAATCAAATCCTACATAAATTTTTTAAAGAAATGAATCTAAATTAATACTACTTAATAATTACAATATATAGTTAAATTTATCATTGGGTGACTCGAACTACTACCTTACACATTGCTAGAATCCCCATTATGCAAGAAATTGAATACATTAACATAAAAATAAATCGATCTATAATGGAAAAATATAATTGAAGTTAAGTTCAATGATAGAAGATATCACGACATAACTTGTACATTCAAGTGTACACACTACTACATATTCGTTCTTTAGTTTAGCGACGAAGCGCAACTTGTCGCAAGTAATGGTAAATAGAGACGAAACTTGATTAGCGACGAATAAAATTGTCGCAAATAAGATTTCATGTTAACGACGCCGCGGTTTCGACACTAAAAAATTTGAAATTCGTCACTAATCTTGTTTTTTGTTATTACATTTTTTTTGCTCGAGAAAAGATCGGTGCTACTAGCGACGATAGAAGTCGTCTCTAATACTCGTTTCTAGAAATGATTTTTTAATTACTTAGAAACAAATTATTTTTTTGCTAACAAAAAACATATTTTAAAAAGCCCACCGAGTTTTTGTAAAAAGAAAATACAACAACAGATTTTTTTTCTCCTACTTTCTCTCAAAATCCTATCTCCTATGTCGTTTAATCATTACCACTAGCTTCTCCAATCATCTTACACCATTCCTTAGTCCATATTTAAGGTCAAATAAGGTCAATTTTTAATTTCTCCAACCAAATCAAGGTATTTTTCAAAGAATTTCAAACTTTTTAAATTTTGACTTTTTTATTATAATTATGAATTACATGCTATAATATTTGATTAGGGTAATAAATACTTGTTACACCATTATCAGGTTCATATTCATTGTGGGGCATGGTCAATCTTCAATTTCTCCAACCAAATAAAGGTATTTTTTATAAAATTCAAACTTTTTTAATTTTTAATTATAATTGTGAATTACGTGCTATAAGATTTGATTAGGTTAATATGTACTTGTTTTATGATTGTCTTTTTTATTAAGATGTTGTAAATTACGCAAATGTTCATGTATTTATTTTTGTAGTTGTTTAATTAGTTATATGAACTTGTTTATTCATTTATTGGTTTGTAATTTTTATTTATTTATTGGTAATTTTTATTCATTCATTGTTTTGAAATTGTTATTTATTTGTTCATTGTGTTGTAATTTTCATTAATTTATTCATTGACTTGTAATAATTATTTACTTTATTCATATATTTTTGTAGTTGGTTACTTATATTTGTTATTAAAAGTGGTTTCAAGTATTGATAAGAGTTGAATTAAAATACGTGATCTTGTTAAGGAAAAATATATTTAAATTTTATAATATTTTATCTATTCTCTTGAAAAGAAAGATGATTTTAATGGTTATATGTTTTTCCTATGTGATCGATGTTTGAATAATCGTCGATGTCAAACCCAAATGTTAGGCGTCACTTTCTATGTCACGTGTTTTTGTCCACTCATGAGGTATGGATAGAACACGGTGAGAAATTAGTAATTCCCGAACAATCTGTACCAAATTTAGAAAATGAAATGTCGAATGTGTATGACGATTTGAGACTCAGTTACGATGTTGGTTGTCATTCAGGTGATACCGAGATGAGAGACGCACATTAAACAAGCCGTGAAGTTTCAAAGCTTTGTTTGAGAAATTGGAGACCGAATTATACCTTGGATCTACAATGATGAGTTCCTTGAATTTCATTGCAATCTTATGTACATAAATATGAAGAACATGTGGACTAATAAATCTTTCACCGATCTCTTAGAATTGGTGGGTCGTGTTTTTCCCAAACCTCACAATTTTCTTGAGTCTTACGAGGAATGAAAAAGTTGAAAAGAGAATGAATTACTCGACAAGTGTCCATTATGTAGTTAGTCTAGATGGGATCCGAAGAAAGTTAAGAAAGTACCCCATAATAAGGTTTGTTATTTTCTGATTGCCCCGAGGTTGCACCGACTATACGCTTCGAGGCACCATACTGGAAAGAGTACCGATCCTGATGTGTTATGCCATCCTCTTGATGGTGACAGCTGGAAAAGATTTGTAGATTTACATCCTGAGTTTGCTAATGAACCTCGGAATGTATATATTTGCTTGGGTATTGATGGTTTTTGTTTGTTTTATATGAAGAACACTTATATAGCATGTCGCTAGTTATATTGACCGTCTACAACTTGACAACTTGCCACCGTGTGTATGCACGAATAAAACCACAGTACAACTTTGTTTGTTGATTTCGAATCCACGTTCACCGGTAAGGACATAAATGTCTTTTTTCGCCTTGATATAGATGAGTTGGTCACATTTTAGGAAACAGGGATTTGTACGTATGATGCTTATGCAAAGCAATAGTTTACAATGATGGTTTCTTCGTTTTACACGACAAATGATTACACTTCTAGGTCATACACTCCAGGTTGGCAGGGTTAAGGTTACTTAGCAACACCCGGAATGCATGAATTTTACTATATTGAAGAAGGTGAAGAAAGGGGTAGTTTTTTTTATCATACACGTTGATCACCTATGAGACATTGATTTAGAAAATAAAAGTTTTGTACCCAAATACCGATTATAGGGGCCCCTCGAGACAACATAGTCCGGCTGATATTAAGACACAGTTAAATGGTTTTCCCATTGTGTTTCCCGGAAAACATAAGGATTTTAGGATCAAGGCGTCGAAGAAAAAGGTTCTCGTGAGTTTAATCGAAAGAAAATGAGTATTTTTTATCGCTTCGGAAAATTTGTTAAAACATAACATCAATGTTATGAACTACGAGAAGAATGTGAGCAATAGTTTGCTCGGTGCAATTCTAGGACTCGATCGGAAATCTTTTCGTCACTAATTAATGGTCTTAATCGACGACTTTTGTTATCGCAAATTAGTATCGGTCATTAGCGGCAAGATCACTGATTTTCGTCACGATATTTCTAAAGGAGAATTACTAGCGACGAAAAATAGGCGGCGAAAGTCGTCGCCAATGTCCCAAATCGGCTACTAGTAATGAATTTGACTATCATTAGCGATGACGCGGGTTGTCGCTATTTCCAGCGCATCTAGTAGTGACATTAAACCCAACAATCTATGACCCATTCCAGTCATATCACCCTTTTTTTTAAAGGTCTTCTTAGGCTTGTTCACATAATCCCAAAGTAGGTATTATTCTTTTACATACCATTGAAATAAAATTGATGGATTGTGATGTAGATGGTGAATCATGCATTGCAGTATTATTTGTCGATGATATTGTAAAGAAATCGCGTAGCGTTTAAATTAAAATATTTTTTAGGTTGATTATATAAAGTGAGGAAGTAATGAAATTTAACTAATCATGTTTTTATCAATCAAATCCTAATTGCTATTGAATGTTTTGATAGAATCTGGAGAGGATATGATCCTTTTTTCTCGTACAAAGACATGATCATCATTATATAGTTCTTCATATTGTGCATAAAATCTTTTGGGAATTTGTATAATGCCTCCCATTAGTTCTTCATATTACGATAAAATATTACATTATTATATAATAATCGTTTATATGTAATTCTACATTTTCTTTTAAATATAAATTCTTAAATTTAGGTAAAAATAAGGACATTTTCTAGATGCAACCATGTCCCACCCATGTTAAATAAGTTGTGTGGTATAACCCATATGCTATATTTATTTATCAAATAGATAAAATAAAAAAATAAGATAATTATCATAGTTAATATTTTTAAATAAATGTCATGGAAAAATATAGGATGTTTCAAATTTAATACACATTTTCTGAATATATAGAAAACAAAACAATTACATTACACCTCAAATTTAAGTTTTATGTAAACTATATAAATTTTAAAAAACTCACAAAAATATATGTAAAGTATATATGTATTTATAAAAATATAAAAGAGGTGACTTAGCTAAAAATAATTTTTTTGGTGGGTGAAGAAAAATAAATAAAGGTACTTGTTGCTCATAAATTTACATACCTAAAGACAACTTCCATAATAATACTCTCTTTGTTGTTTGACTACTTAAATGCAATAACTGCCCAAAATAAATTAATTGCAATGAGATTTTATCCCTATATAAACTACTATGTACCTATGTTTTTAATACATACACATTTAACTGAAAATACTTTTCTTCTAGATTAAATGGATCGTAGTATTAAGAGAGTAAATCAATATTATTGTTGCTCAAAAGATTTTGAAACTGGTCAAGCTTATGGTGGCCACCAGCATGCTCATAAGGAAAAAAAGAGTCAAATGAAATTGTAAATATGAAGGACAAAGTCAATAATAACATTGCTCAAAACTCTGGGACAAGACTTCTACTCCCCTTATTTCGTTCAACTTTGGCACTCCAAAAAGGGGGAGGTCGTTCTCGACCATCAACTAAAATGATGACAAATATTAATGTCGATGATAAAGAAACGGGGTATTTATTTAACATTAATACTTTAACCTAATCTTATTTTTTGTTGCATATCATTTTGATGTATGTCTTAGTGAGTTGTACCATTTTTTATTTGAATTTGTTTAATTTGTTTTTGAATTAGTTTTGTGTTCTCTTTTAATCATATAATAATTCAAGAATCATGATTTACCTAAACTTACATATATGATGCTCCACTTCTCCAGATTTTATTTTCAATTTATGTTTTTCTTTTATTAAAATGAACATCATAATCAACTATAACCAAACTATATTCATCTAACCTATTAATATTGAATAATTAAGCTTTAAATACACCTGATTGCCACATCATCTCCCATTTACCATCCTAATAAAATAAAATAAAATAATTGGAAAACTTATTTTAGTGTAATACAATTAATTCTTTAATAAAACCCAGTCTTCACTTATTACTTCGAAACCCCTACCATATTCTATCTACTACAAAATTCTATACTTAGCTTCTTTATGTGATAATCTCTAGTATTCTATATATCTGAAAAACTTTATCATATGTATATCATGTGTCATACAATAAATTAAATATAAATTCCACTCTAAAAACTTGTATTCACTCGGTTAACTCCTCCAACATAACTATACAAGATCACTTTCTAATACAAAAAGTACTGACCCATTCCACTTATCCAATATAGGTTTATAAGATCTCCCTCCATCCGATAAAAATAGTCTCAACTATTGTACAAGTTAAAAAGTGTATACAAAACAAACATAAATTTGCAAGTAAATAAAAGAACAAACACCTTATACAACTACAATAAACACTCCACAAGTGAACATATCATTTGCAAGTAAACATATATCGATCTTAGGGACTACGCAAGTTATTATAAGATAGTGCTATTAGAAAGTGGTTTAGGAAAAGCCGAATACTATAATACGCAAGACAATAAAATATTTCTTTGGTTTTAAGACTCTAAACAATTAATAAACTAAGACTTAAATTAAGGCATGAAAATAAAATACCAAAGAGAAGACCTATGAGGTTTTAGCTCAAGAATTAGGGAGAATTGTGTGATATATATGTACAATAGTCGGGATTTTAAATTTCTCCTAACACGTGTTTGAATAAACTTAGGAAGCAACCTCAACACTACTAGGGATTTTGGTAAGCAGACCCTACGCAATGATCGATGGTCAAATTAAACCTTATTGACTACTAGTTTGGGAATCCTGTTAGAATCACAACCACACACAAGATGACTATATATGTGATGTTATAATAATTGAATTAGTTAAAATCCAACTACTAATGGGGTAATCATATACACTTTGCACCGCAAGAACTAAACATATAAAGGGGGTGTATTCTACTAGGAGTTTGGATTTTTTAGACTTAAAAGTCAAGGGTATTCAATCACGATTTTAAAAAGTCTATTCAAATCTTAGGGTATTCAATTGAGATTTTAAAAATACTTTTAAAATCTAGATGTATTCAATAAAAACTCATTTTATTCCATTAAAATTTTAGGATATTCAAAAGTTATTGGACTTTCCAAATCATTGGACTTTTTAGGAGTTTGGGGTTATAGTATAAATAAACAAGTATTCTATAAATCCTTTAACAAAAGTAGAACTTTATAACTCTAACAAAAAACAACGACTACTGAGGTAAAAATAACATAAACTATTTTATAATTATTTTATCTTATACTTTTTTTTCCTCATCATTAATAACAATCTCTTTTAATTTTATATATTCTTCAGAATCCCCCAATTATTTATATTTCACAGCTAATTTTCTATATTTCATAGTTTGGTCACTTTTTCGCACTATTATATGGGTAGTAATCTTTTTTTCTTTATAATTTGTTCATAGATTAATATTCGTGATGATTTTTACTTTGCTATAATGGGTTGGTACTAATTACTCTAAAGATCAATATGTGATGTTAATTGACCTAACTAGAAGATAAATTAGCAGCGTGAATATATAGTTTTTATATGTGCGTTAAACTTTTTAGCTGCATAAAAAATAGTTGAGTAAAAGTATATGTACTAAAAGTTATAGATCTGCATAATCATAAGCTGTGTCAATTATAGCTACATATGGAACAAAAAAAATTAGAGCTGACCAAAACAGATTCAGTAGCATTATTACATGGTTTGGTAAATTATTTTGGTCAACGATTTATAAATTTTAAACAATATAATTTTCGGATAAACAAAGATCATATAAATACTCAATTATTAAATAATTTCTTGTAGCCAATATATAAGGTCTTTGTTAGCTACATTAGTCTTTACTCTTCTATGCATCACACTACCTATTGATAACTTGTTAATAATTTTCTTCCAAAAAAAATTTAAGCTATAGTTTTTTTTTGTTTCCAGCGTTTACTTTTTCTATTCATTTTAGCTTTGCATTTTTTCAACATTTTCGACTGTATACTTTCTTTTATCTTCAAATTTATTATTTTATTATGTATGGTTTTATTTGAAAAAATTACAATATTTTAATATTCTTTTGTAAAAGGTAATGAATAAACTTCACCTCTTTTTTATTTGACAAAAAATCACCTTCTTTCTTTTTAAAAAAAGAAATGACTTTTTTCTTTTATCGAAATAAAATATAAATAAGTAATTATATTTATTATATTAATATGATGATCATAATTGAAGAAGAGATATATTTATATTTATTAAGAAAGTGTATTTATTTTATTGGAAGAGGTAAATTTTTTCAGGTGTATTATTTCATATATGAATGAGCATATATATTTATTTTTAAAGTCAGTTAAATCTAGTCCATTAAAATCTGTCAAACTCAATATATAATTAAATCAGTCTGTAGAGTCTGCAAAGTCTATGGATTTTTAAACTCCAAAAAAATTAAACAAACTCTCAGTTGAATACACCCTCCTAAATAAAAGAACATAATATATAGCTTTCACGAAAGAATAATTTAAACATAAATCTCATATTCAAGTAACATATAAAACAAGTCTAGGGTTCATGCCCTTATACTATCTTAAGCTAAATAGATTCAGTTCATACTAAGAAAGGAGAAAGGAATTACATATATCATATTCATATTCAAAAGAAAATAAAATAAGTATACTATACTAATTGTTAAAAACTGATAACGGGAAGGTTGGAATGACATGATCAACTTTCAACTCCTTCTTATCTTCTTCTCACTTAATCCTGATAATTTTATGTTTAATATATATTATGGACTGAGAAATGATGTTTTCCTTAAGGTATATATGGATATATCTAGAAGTTTGGATAAAATTAGGGATAAGGACTAGGTATTAGATTCTGAATCAACCTAAACCTTGTTTTCCTAAAATATTAGACTAGTTGGCCCATTGAATATATAAAATTCATAAAATCTTCGTTACAGATCCGAATCTAGTGACCTTGGTATCAAAACAACCTCAATTCAAAGACCTTTCCAGATATAAAAGGATCCTTCAAATCCATCGTCGATTTTCAATAGTATTGAAAATACTAGGCGTCTTCAAGTCTGGACAACTCAACCTTTACTTCCAAAGTCTATCCAAAGTTTCCATTTTCACCATGACTAAGGGGTTTTCTTGGTCTCTTCACTCCTTATCATCATTCGAACGTGTGTTAGCTTCCAAATACCTAAGTGCTACATATATAATACTCAAAGTATACGCAAAATATCTACAAATAATGAAACACTTAAAACTAGTTAAGAAAGTGTAAAACATAAAGAAATGGGGAAAAATCATGTAATTAAGCACTAAATACCCCTAAAATAATGTCTCATGACTAGATTATTTTATCATATAAGTGTAGACATCAAGACCCCAACTCAAAATTATGTTGTCCAAACACAATAAAGATCAGAACAGTAGGGTATATAAGAATAAGACGAAGTAAAAAACAATGAATGATCCTAGAGTAGGTATTCTAACAAGTCTCATGCAGTGATATTAAAGAAGTAATGCACACACACGCCTAATATACACACAATCACCATTTCATAGATTCAAGTCTAGATTAACATTACAATCCCAGAAGTAGATGTTTTCACTTAGTTTGATATGGCGGTTATAGGGTGATCATGAGTCCTAATATAGTATCCAACGGTCCACCTAACTACGCCCTACTTGTTCCATTGTTCCTCAACCAAGTAGTTTTTAAACATTAAGGTATTTATTGTTGTAATATAAGTTTAGGGACGATATGATATGTCTGTTTGGATAATGAAAAGTTATTGTTTAGTTCTATTCTTACATTACATCAACAAATCAACCTAGAGCTTGTGTTTCACTCGAATATGTTTACACTCAACCCATTTTTTTTATTTTTTTATTTGCATCCCCAAAATAACCTAATATATATTTTCATGATAATTAGATAACAATTCTACTTTGAAGGTTCAAATGAGATAGAATCTTTCATAATCGCTTTTGGATTGAGTAATACACCTGCATTCGATTTAATAAATAGATTATTTAAGTCATTCATAAATCAAGTTGTTGTGGTATTTGTTGATGAATTACTGGTGCACACTTAGAATTATTTTGTGTATGATCATCATCTTCGTGAAACCCTACATATACTTACTGAGAAACAACTATATGATAAGTTCAAGAAATGTTATCTTTGGTTAGAAAAAGTATCATTTTTGGTTCACATAATTTTAGATGGTGGTATCTTAGTGGACCCATATGAAAATTATGGCATTGAATGTTTGTTAGAGACCAATGAATATTCTATATACCAGAAGCTTCTTAGGTATGGTTGACTATTGCCATAAGGTCAAGAATAGGCTGTCTAGCATGTCATCTCCTTTGACTAATCTGACCAAGGAAATTTTAAAAATTGTGTTGAAACAATAGTGTGAGGATAAATTTTTCTAAAATTTAAGTAAAGGTTGAGATTTGTTCTTGTATTTTCCTTCCCTGAGGAAAAAAATAACTTTTTTAGATATATTTATGTCTCCACACATGGTTAGGTTGTGTTTTGATGTAAAATAGGAAGGTGATTGCATAGACTATTTTACAATTACAAGACAATGAGACGAACTACCCAACACGTGACTTGGATATAAATATATTAGTATTAACCCTCAAAATTTGGATTAATTATTTATAAGAAATGTCTTTAGAGTTCTATATGAACTATCTAAGCCATAAAAAAATTGACACTGAATTTTACTATGATGTCGAGATGGTGCCTTGAGTTTATTCATTATAATGTTATCATAATTTCATATCACCCATGTCGATTAAATATAGTAGAAGATGGTATAATCATCATACGTTTTGTACCTGACCAAGACGGGTTAGTTAGGAATTCTGAGAGATCGTAACATGAAGTAACCTTGATGCTTGTAAGGAAAATAATGGCATAGTTTTACTAATTGAACAACCTAACTCAAGAAATTAAGTGAGGCACAAGTACGAGATGCAACCGTGACACTGATTCTTATGAAGTTAGTTGATGTGAAAGACTCTGATACATAAATTGACAAGAATGTACTGATGTAATTTAACGAGTGAGTGTAAGTTCCTGATGTGCTAGAGTTGATTATATAAATATTATCTTAATACAGAACCAAAGGGCTTTTTGCATCCTTTGAGTATCCAAAGTTGGAAACAATACATTTTATCCATGGATTTGTCGCGGGTTTCTATATATCCAAAGATTGGTTAAATTCAGTTTGAATTATTGACCATGGTTTAACCAAATCGCTACATTTGTTGCTAGTATGAACATTGTTTGATGCAAATAAATTGGCTAAGTTATATGTGTATGAGGTTATGAACGTTACACGGTGTATCATAAAAGGTTGTTTAAGATCGTGATACAAATTTCACATATAAATTTTTGAGGAGTCTCTTACGAGCCTTAGGGTATAAAAGTTGAGTATGGTCTTCCACCCTTGATCTTATGTACAATTGAGATGACAACACGACTTTGGAAGACATTCTGAGGGATTGTGTGATCAACTTTTGTGTGAAAGTGAAATATTACCTACCCTTAGTTGATTTTGACTACCATAATAGTTATCATGAAAGTATCAAAAAAGCACCTTACGACCTTATATGGGAGAATATTTCTTACTCCATTTTAATTGGATTTCAGAAAGAGTAGTATACTAGAGTTTGAATTATCGAAAAACAACAAGGCTAAGGTTATGTTGATTATGATTCACATGAAACCAAATTCATGATAGAAAAAAGTGTTGTGGCTGTTATGAAACGAAAGGACATTCAATTTAAGGTAGATGATCACATTAGCTTGAAGGTACTCCCTATTAGATGGTTGGTCGACATGTAATATTACCTCCTTAGGATACTAAAATCTTTATCAAGCATGCATAAAAGAAAAAAGAATAACCTATTGAGATCATCGAATGCAAAGATCAAGTATAAATTAATTATGTTAATGATTCATATCAGCATGAATATGAACTATATGATCTTAATTTAGAGGAACTAATTATGTTAATGTTTTCACATGGATTAGGTTACTTTGAAGTTAGTGTGGATACAAGATTTAAGGATGGTGAAGATGCATTATCTATAATTTCTAGGGATTCTTATGGGAACATAATCAATGAAAATGCCTACAAATCTTCTTATATATCCTAACTTGTTTCTAAATCCAATGTAAGAAGGACTCCTTCCGGGGGGCCCAAGCCATCAGTGAGATACAACTCTGGAAGAGCTAGAATTCTAACCTTGTGTCAGGACCTACGGGCCAAGGGACAGCCTCAGGTAGACAGTTCTATAGGGCGTAGGCCTTCCAAAAGGTAACGGAGGCTGGAAAGGTTTACTCGGGCTGGACGGAGATTGGCCCTCGATCTTAATTTAGAGGAAGTAATTATGTTAATGTTTTCACATTGGGTTAGGTTACTTTGAAGATAGTGTGGATACGAGATTTAAGGATGGTGAAGATGCGTTATCTGTAATTTCTAAGGATTCTTATGGAAACATAATCAATAAAAATGCGTGCAAAAATTCTTATATATCCTAATTTGTTATTAAATCCAATGTTGTCCACAATGGAGTTATATTTGGAAGAAACCTAAATTATCTAGCATTACCATCGAAAAAGATGCAATAAATGTTATACACTTTATTTGTTCTCCAATTACGACATAAGAAACTAACACTAATATTACTAAAAATAAATGGTGATCTTCCCTTATAAAATTTAAAGTATATTTCTAGTACAAAGAACTAAGCAACATATTTTATGAAAAAGACTTGTCTTGAAAATTACTTATCATACGCTTGGTGTCTTTATCCTCTTCAATAACATATGGTTATTTCAACTATTAATTCTCTGAATGCTAGCACTTTAAACCTGCCCAAAATATGGGCTACGACACATATTAGAATTATTATACTAGTAGGTGCTTGCTACGGCTAATTACTTTTCTTGCTTTCTTTTAATGCATATATGTAGTAACTATTTGTGGTCATAAAGTAGATAATATAAAATAGATATCTATCTCTCAATACTGATATTGTAAATAAATAGAATGGATCTCGGAATCCAAACACATTTGGATATTCATACGAATAATATATATGATGTTTAGTACAAATTTATATTAAAATTGAGACAAGCTTTAAATATAGTCAAAATCACACACATTAATAAAATGTGTATCAAAATTTATAAACAAATAAAAATGACAACTATTTCATAGAACAATTATTTAGTGATAAGGAATAGATAAGCATAGTTGTATGTCATTAATTAAAATGAATAAAGTAAAGTTTCACAATTAATATTACACCTTTTGATAATTTTACTACATCATTAAACTTACCTCCCAAAATAAATGTGTATGACTATACCGTCGGAATGATCTTTAATCCCTATATAAACTATTCATCAAGTCTATTCTAAAATATATCGATTTGAGCTTCAATATTTTTTTTGTAAAGAATATGGACCCCAACAATGAAAGAGTGTATCCTTGCAGGTATTTCTCAAGAGAGTTTAACAGTATACAAGCACTTCGTGGTCATCAAAATTCCCATAGAGAGGAGAGAGCAAGCATGAAAATTGAAAATAAGAAGAGCTTGGGTGAGAAAATACACAACCGACTATACATCCTCATCCTAACTATCATCACATCTTACCAATGCTTTTCTTTCCCCATTCCTATCCAATAGGGTAATAAGAAATCCGTCTATAAGAGGAGCCACAAATGGAGGTCCTTCAATTGCAATCCCTTCATCTTTAGCTCACTCAATTGAAGTTGTAATGATGACGAGCAACAACGAATATGAAGAATCATGCGTTGATTTAACACTCAATCTTTGATAACCACCTTTCTCATGACATGGGTTTTATTGTTTTTTTATTATTGTAATTTATGTTTAAGTCAGTTGAATTATCTTCTTTCATTTTAATTTGTATTAAATTGTGTTTTAATGAATTATGACTCCTATCTTTTTATAATTAAATAATCTATATTTTTTTAATGAAAGACATCAAATTAGTAAGTTAACTTAATTTAAATATCATTCAAATTGATATATTAATATATTTGTGTTCAGTGAAATCAAATATAATAATGAATACTATTCGAAAAGGATTACAAATGTCACTTGACTATTTTTTCGTTGATATGAAGTTATATTGTCTCAAACATAACATTTGAAGGATATTATTTTGAGTGTTTTTGGGGCTAAAAGTGTAGGGTAAGGACCAGGTATACAATAGACGGATATATTATGACACTATAAATAGAGACACATGGTTTAAAATTATATAAACCATCGATATTATTTGTCTACTTAAGGGTCAAATAAAAATCATTCAATTAATTTGGAAACCCTTACAATTATTTTTATACAAAATAAGAAATTATAAAAATATTTAACTAATTTATGTTTAAACATATATTATCGAGATAGATAAATAGATATATATATATATATATATATAATTAATATAATATCATTACAATTTTCTCATAGAATATTTGTGAATAATATAATTTTTATTTAAAGAACAATAAATTTTTAGATCCTTTATTTATTTTATTATTATTTTTTAAGTTAATTACATTTAACCAATTACAAATTACTTACTATTGACGAGCTTCTTCTAAGAGGGGAAAGCTCAATGATCACCTAAGTATGCTCGGGAATTTAAATCCATAATGGATCCTTTATCATCCAACATGGAGGCTTTTGATGCGAATAAGTCTTCATTAATAGATGAAATTCATGGATTTGACCAGATTGTAGAACAAGGTGAGTGTCATCATCAAATCCTCGAAGAAGCCAAGTCTAATATTGTTGAAGAAAATCCGTCTTCAGACAAAATTGAATAGACATTATTCAAGTATTTAGCTATGTTAGTGTATGCAATAAGATTTATTGCTTTCAAGATACCCAATATAAGGGTATGACCTATGATGTAAACAACTTTCGAGTTTCTAGAATTTAAACGAAGGTTGAGATTTGTTCCTATTTTTTCCTTCCCTGAGAAAATTAATAACTTTTTCATATATTATTATCACTCCCACACATGGTTAGGTTTTGTTTTGATGTAAAATAGAAAGGTGATTGCATAAACTATATCACAATTACAAGACAATGAGATAAACTACCCAACATGTGACTTGGATATAACTGTATTAGTATTAACCCTCAAAATTTGGATTAATAATTTTTTAAGAAATGTCTTTAGATTTCTACATGAACTATCTAAGCCTTAAAAAAATTACATTGAAGTTTAATATGATGTCGAGAAGGTGGCTTAATTTTATTCATGATAGTGGTATCATAATTTCCTATCACCCTTGTCGAGCAAATATAGTAGAAGATGCTATAATCATCATGCCTTTTGTACCTGACCAAGACGGGTAAGTTAGGAAGTCTGAGAGATCGTAACTTGAAGTAACCTTAAAGCTTGTAAGGAATAGCATGGCCTATTTTTACTAATTGAGTCAACCTAACTTAAGAACATAAGTAAGGCACAAGTACGAGATTCAACTGTGGAACTGATTCTCATGTAGTTAGTTGATGTGAAAGACTCTAATACACAAATTGACAAGGATGTATTGATGTAATTTAATAAGTGAGTCTGAGTTTCATGTGCCATAATTGATTAAATAATATTTGAATACAAAACCCAAGGGCTTGTTGCATCCTATGAGTATCCAAATTTGGAAACAATACATTGTATACATGGATTTGTTGTGGGTTTTCAGAAATCCATGGATTGGTTAAATTCAGTTTGAATGATTTTCCACGGTTTAACCAAATCACCACAATGTTTGCTAGTACAAACATATTTCGATGTAAAGAAGTTGGCTAAGTTATCTATGGATGAGGTTGTGAACGTAACATGATGTACCATAAAAGGTTATTTCAGATCGTGATACAAAGTTCAGATATAGATTTTTGAGAAGTCTTTTACGAGCCTCGGGGTATAGTAAGGGTTGAGTATGGTCTTCCACCCTTGATCTGATGAACAACTATGATGACCATTACATCTTTTGAAGATATTCTTAGGGACTATGTGATCAACTATGGTGTGAAAGTGAAATGTTATCTACCCCTAGTTCAGTTTGACTACCATAATATTTATCATGCAATTATCAAAATGGCGCCTTTAGACCTTACGTGGGAAAATATTACTTACTGCTTTATAATTGGATATCAGAAAGAGTAAAATACTTGAGTTTGAATAGTTGAAAGACACCGAGTCTAAGGTTATGTTGATCATGATTTATATGAACCAGATTCATGATAGTCAAAAGTGTTGGTTTGATACGACCAACAAAACTAAGACCCACATTATTAAAATATCTTAATTAGATATTTTTCTAACTTTTCTTATATCTTAGTGCATTTAACAAACCCTAAACATAGATTATAAATACAAAGCAACCTTTGAAGGAAAGATAAAAATAAAAAACTCATACATAATCGAGTTATCCATATCATCTACGTAGCATTCATTAATCAAATTGTGTTTGAGAATATAGAGGGGGCTAACTTGAGTTGGGCGTTGATCAATAAGTAAGTTTTCACATTTCTTTTACTTTATCTCTTATAAGGAGTTAATCTCATATGGTTCTTGTTTAATATTATCTGTTTGTCAAATTAATATTTTTCTTCTAATCATTCTATTCTTTCTCGTGCGAATATTCTTCATATATAAATAGTGTATTAGATTTCATGATTAAATTAAAAACGTATATAGAGAATTAAAAATATGTATTTAATTGTTCGATTCATCATTTATTAATAAGTATTGAATCAAAAGAAAATAAATAAAGAGATTATAATCTTCAGGAATTAGTTGATAGATCACGTGTTTGATTGTGTTCATAAAAATAGTATGAATTATCTTCTTGTTATACGTTAATGATCCAGATAATATTAATGTGAATATATAGTGAAAAGTTGTTGGCCGCCATATGTTATATTGTGTATGTATTTATACTCAAATCCTTTGTTGGATTGCCCTAACAGTATAAAACCGTATAGATCTATATATGGGGCACCATTTATACAAGATTATACTAATCTCATATATACTAACATCCTTGAAATGTAGCCCATTTGTTTTATTTCATGATTTTGTAACTATCATATTTTGCTATTATATTTTGGTCATTTGCCTTCTATTGTTATTTTTATTCTAAGACTTTATCTCACTGAACATTTTGATTCACCCATTCTCTTTTCATTGTCTTTCTCTATTTGTATTCTTATCGGTCAAGTAGTTCCAGGTGAACACTAGATATAAGAAGGTGGGGTAGAGTGAAATGGAAGTAACTAATATGTGGTTATAAGTATTTAATGTGAGTTTTCTTTTGAATTTTTTCTTTTGAGAAATCTTCAACATTGAATATTTTAGACAGGATAGTTGAATCTATAAATAATTTATATAAGGTTAATGATCTATTTTTTGTATTGTGGGATGTACAATTCTAGCTCTTAATTAGGATTTGGTTTTGGATGTTAGAGACCATAAATCAAGAGGATACTATAGTTAAGGGATCCTCTGATTTAATCAATCTTTAGTATATGAATCATTTGTCTCTCCTCATCGTTATATTTTGATTGTGGGTGTTATGGATTAAATATTTGAAGTATTTTAGATATTTTATTTTATATTCAATTACAACCTCAAGTAATTAATCATTAATATGTAATTATATGCCAAATAAATAATTCTTATTCTATGTTATAATATTTCATATATATATATATATATATATATATATATATATATATTCTTTGTTTTCTTATGGTATTTTTACTTATTTGGATTTTATTTTGTAATCTCTTTTTCAGAGTTTTGAAAGTAAGCCTTCAAGTATAAAAATCTCGTGAATAAATTATTTGGCCATGGCCGACCGATATTTAGGCCAATTAAGGAATGTTCGCATATTAGATCGATGTTCATAACATTTCAAATAATTACCAAGGATCATTGTACTTTGTGGCCCTAGGTGAAATTTGGAGGCTTTTGTACGATGCTTACGCTTGGGAATAGAATAAACAATCCCTTGATATGCCTCAATTGTTTAACCTTTGCCAAGGTGTTTATAGGGTTGACGAGTGAACTTCATCAAGTGCTGAAAGGAAAACTAAGAATCGTGATGAGGGTAAAAGGGAAGATAATTTTGGATTTAAGGTATTGCTTTCTAAGTAACTTGAAGACCAAAAAATCAGAGTTGATGAATTTTATGCAAGCCTACAAAATCACTGGAAGACAAAATGAGCGAGAATTTCAAACCGGTTTTGTATTTGCGTTTTCTTATTTTAGTTCGTACAGCTTTGATGAATTTGGTATGATGAAATTTAGTTTAGGTTATAATTATTGACTACTTAATCTTGAACTTTTATTGAGTTAGTATGATCTTTTACAGATACATTGATTAATAGTAGATTAAATTGTGATCTTTATGATTTTAGTATTTTCTAAGAAACTTATGTGTTATGTTTCGGGTTGGTTGATTTGAGTTTTGAAAATTACCTTTTGACCCTTTTATTTTTCTTTTACACTATCTTATACGTCTAAATTTTTAGAACCTTCATTTGACTCCCTAAACTTCTTCCAAAATAATATACTCAACACTTTTTATTTCTAACTTATTCTGTATAATATAAACCTCTATAGTGCGATTAATTTATGATATAAGTTAGTTTGCATAAGATAGGGTCTACAATGAAATTAATTTAAAAAACAAGCTTTTTAAAGTCCTTCAATTTCTCAATAAATAATTCTTACTTCATCTCAATCTAGTGGCATGAATAAGTAGAGTAATTAGGAAAAAATATCTTATGTTAAACCAGTGTTCCAAACAGCGCTGGAGTTAGACGGGCCTCTCTTCTATGTCTACGTGTCGCCTAAGCGACCACCTATGCCGATATTTAGAACGAATGTTAAAACATAAAAGATCTTATCTAAACTTGTGGAAAATTATGAAAATAGGACCAAAAAGATCACATGAAAAATATACTCCAATTTAATAAAAATTAAAAATTAAAAAAAGTATTAACAACTCAATTTGCATCAAAGAATAATTTTGCAACTAAATAGTCAATAGGCAAAACATCCTGAAACCATCTATCAATACCCAACTATATAAGTAGTTGTTGCATTAGTTTAACTGGTCAAGAATTTAATATTCTCTCTATACTTTGAAGGTATAAAAAAGAAGCATATTTTATTTAAGTAGAAACAATCTTGTTTAAGGTGATTGCAAGGTGACCCCTAATCTAATTTACTGTTATAAAAGAAATGTCCAACAATATTTTTATTTTCTAGATATCTAATTTCATATATAGGTTTGAAATTTTTTTCATGTAATTTCATTTCTAGTATTTTTATTTCTAAATCAGATCACAAATTAGAAAATAACAAGAGATGGTTATAAACAGAGGGTCTTAATCTTTTGTCAAACTAAAGGGTTATTTAGTATTTTACCAGGATTTTTTAAATAAATTATTATAAATTAAATTTATGGATATTTTTATCAATTTTTTCTGTAATATCGAGGACGAATGGGGGTTGGATTTGGGGACTGCATTATACCTTTATGAGTATAGTGAAAAATTGACTAGATTTTTATTTTAGCATAAAAAACCTTAGAAAAGTTATATTACACCCCCTAACATAAATTTTAGCGCATGCACTTTAAATTTAGCCCCCAAACACAAATTTCAACCCCTCGCCTTAAATTTGTCCCCGTTACCTTGACTTTTTAGCCCACCTCATAGGTTGTGCTAACTTTAGCCACTTGCAGTCAAAATTCTTGATATGCCCATGATAATATTACAAATTGATGTCAATATTATCAAAAGGATGACTTCATACCATGTAGGCCATAACAATAGTTTTACAATGTGTATTAATATTCATTGTAAATTATGAAATAAGATGAATTACAGAACAATAAACTATCACATAGGTCAATCATATATGTATAGTTTTATCATTTTATTACCCATGTTTCAAATTTGATAATTTAGACTAGGGGTGAACACGGGTTAGTTTTTGTTTATCCTAGGTTGACCTCGGTGGTTAATAGAGGTCAAAGTTTGTCAAAGTTAAACTTTTTCTACTTTAGCTTAAATAATAAAAAGTTATCTTAAATAAAAAAAGTCTAAGATATAACCGTACTTTTTTTCTAAATAAAGGCTTTATATATGAAAAATAAATAAAATAATAATAAATGCTGGAGTGATCGGGTAAACCGGGTCAAACCCATAATTTTTTTCATTTTTTGAAACCCGAGGGTATCTTGTTTTTGTTCCCTTTTTTTATTTTTAACCTTAGGCTATTAAAAACTTTTGTGGGTTGACCATCTTTTACATGTAGTTTGGACACGTGTTGCGCCTCAACCTCAGATTATGCTTATTATTTTTTAACCCTAATTTAGACCATTATCTTTATACTTATTCCTCGCGTTAGTCCAAAGACATTAAAGTCAAAAGGAGACGCTAGTCACGACACATATGGTCGTAAATACTACGAATAGGTAAGGGCATTTTAGACATTTGAATTTTCAAGTTCTCCAGTTACGTAAAATTTTATCTTTCATTTCTCCAACTTCAGGACAATATTTATATGAAATTTCTCCTAATTAAGACAAGATTTAGTTTTTGATTTTCTCGTTTAATTTAAAAATTTATATGTTTACTTCACTTCTTTTTTATGTCAGTTATGTCATATTTTATAAGTGATATTGTATTTGTTACCTGTATTGGTCACATATTAGTGGCGCGTATTTATTGGTCAATCAATTTTAATTATTAAAAATATAATTGATTAATCTCGTTGTTGGTTAAACCACATATCTAAACATGCATATCCAAACATGTACTTGCAATATAAATCAACATAACCAAAGCAACCTTCAAAGTAGGTTAATCAACTATCCAAAAATAACTACTTTCTCACAAAAATCTATTCATTACATACTAAAGTTGGTTACAATCATTGAGATATTTGTTATTTCTTCATTGGAGTTTTCACTAGAGTTTGACCAACTCCAATTGTAAGTCCTCTTCTCATATTGTATGTTCACCTTCAACCAAAAAACATACGGATATTATTGATACCCCTATGTACTTTTTTGGAAAGATAAAACTCACCTGAACAATTCTCAAGAGGCCCAATCGCCCAATATCCTGAATTTCCGCTAATTAACCTTAACTTCTGTTAGTGTTTTAACATAAAATGCCTAAAACTTCTATCAAAATTCTATTAATTCTTTGAATTACATATTGAAAAATTCAACGCCCCCCTTTTCCTCTTCTTTATCTTCCCCGCATATACCCTCTTAAAATACAAAAAGGATATAACAAAAAAATTGAAAAATAACAAAATATATATCCTTAAACTCACTCTTTCACCGACATCAACAATGGTTGCTACCCTAATCAACAACTATAGACCATCAGGTAAAAATACGAATGGTAACAATTGATTTTTTTAACCTTAATATGGTTGTTATATTCTTGTTCATTGGGTAGCAATTAGTATTGATGATGGTTAAGATATGCGTTTGAGGTTTTAAGCTTCATTATTTTTAAATATTTGCGGTTATATACATCTTTTACCTTAATTTGGTTGTTTGATGGTATATTCTTGTTGATTGGGTACCTTTTTTATATTAAGAATTTCCATAAATATTATAGGCATTCGTAGTGAAATTTGACAAAATACACAAAGAACGCTTTACAAAATTCAAGATTTTTTTTTCTAAAAAAAAGTTAATAATCGAAAATATTAGAAATAATGAGGCATAACTAATCTCTTCACGATCATCACCACTGTTAGCTACCCTTCAATAGGAATAGATCATCGAAAAACAAATTTAAGGTAATTTTTTTTTATCAATTTCAAAATATGTCCTTAAATGACATACAATTATATGAACTTTGTATCTGTGCACGCGTTAAAAATATGCACAATTCAATGGTGCATGGATCATCAAATCTATTTACAAATCAATGGTGTAGAGAAGAAGTATGATATGTCGTGAATTAAGTTGTGCCCATTTTTTATTTTTTAGATTTAAGTACGAGTATAACCGCATACTTCGTCTATTACATATACACAAACTTTTGGTTGTTCGAGATCTATTCTTGTTGATGAATAGCAAGTAGTATTGATGTGGAGAAGACATGAATTTGAGGTTTTATGCTTTACTAATTTTCATTGCTTTTATTTATTTAATTTTATTATGTTTTTTTTTGAAGAAGAAGAATCCTTCCTCAACCTTTCTACACCATTCCAGCACTTATGTTTTATCATTTTTAGGATAATTTGTAATAGTTTTATATTTTAAACATGATGCTACTATTTCTAGCATATGATATGATCTCTTCATTATAAGCAACATATTTAGTAGCTTGAGTTTGCGTCTATGTATGAACTATAGTATATTATTGAATTATTTTTATGTTATTGAATTATTTTTATGTTATTTGAGATAATTATATTTAATTGAATTAGGTAATTGATTTCTATTGTATATAAGTGGATTTAATCTATCTCCCTATATCTTTCACATATATTAGGTTTATTCTGTTCCCTAGACTATTGCCCTAACAGGTTTTTAGGAGAGGAGAGAACTCATATAGGTCTTGTGTGTGTTAGTGATCCCGATGGGTTTGACTAACCAGATAATCACGTAGAGTAATTACCTTTAGTGCCGATCATCACGTACAATTTCCTTGAAAGAGTACTCTAGTGATTGATATGCAGAATTTCTAAGCTATCTTGGCCGGAGTTAGAAGCAAGTTAGAATCCCAATTAGGTAGAACTCCCAAGTCGCACTTGGTGGAGACAAAAGTGTGATAAATAATCAGATAAATAAGATAATAATAAAAATCACACACCCTTTACTACAATGAGAGACTCACTGCATGTATTACAAATCGCTTGCAAGCACTACTGGATTCGCCTGATTTCGCGACGACACGCGTCGTCGCGAATCCGGGCATAATCGTCGCTAATTTCGTTTAGCGACGACATTTCGTCGCTAAATTGTCGTCTCTATCCTGGCGTCGCTAATTTGAGATTAGCGACGAATAATTGTGATTTCGTGACTAGTTCCTAGGGAATTTACCCACGAGGATTGGCGTCGCGGATTTACCGAATTCGCTACGACATATTAGCGACGACATGTCGTCGCTAATTGATTAATTAGTTTTTAATTAATTTTTTATCGATTTCAATTTTTTTTTTAATTAAATAGCGACAGATATGTCGTCGCTAATAATTATTATTATTTTTTATTTTTTTTTCCATTTTATCGAAAATCATTATTTATTTATTTTATTTAATAGTTTAGCGACGACAAGGGTCGTCGCTATTCGTTTTTTTTTTGATTTTTTTTTTTAATTTTTTTGATTTTTTTTAAATTTTTTTTTACTTTTTTATTTTTCTTTATTATTTAAATTTTAGTTTTTATTATTATTTTGATTTTAAATATAATGCATAATTATAAATAAATAAAAATCCAAAAATACTTATAAAATACGATAATTCGATTCAAATACTAAACTTGAAATAAAGTCAACGTCAAACGAGTCAAGTCAAAGTCAAACATTCCGAAATAAATAAAGTCTTAAACATACAAACCAACCAAATTAAAAAAAAATAACTTAATCATCATTCAAATTGGGATCTTCTTCATCTCCTCTTCTCTCCTCATCTTCTCTCTCTTCATCTCGTCTAGTGGGCCCGGGTTTGCTGATCGGCTGCATTCCATTGGCGATTCTCATCCCGTTTAATGCCTCGAAGAGATTCTCTGCCATGCTCCGGGGTTGACTCGGCCGACTAGAAGAAGCTGTGGGCCGGGTGATGCGGAGGATGGATCCGGTATAGGTGGAAGATTTTGA